>CM061237.1:82619909-85119909 GCA_030848705.1 Heracleum sosnowskyi
GTTAGTCATTTATCTACTAACTGCAAATCTGTTAAGAAGACTGCTAATGTGAAAATGCCCAAGTCTGCAATGAATAGTTCTATGCCTACAATGCCTGTTGTGCCTAACATGTTTGCTCCATATGCACAATTTCAAAATCCATATGCCAGCATGTCATTTGTGCCTAATCCATACATGAATATGTTTAATGTGCCACAAATGCCATGGAATGTGAATAACATGTTTGTTCCTCCAACTATGCATGATGTGAATGAAAATGTGAGCAACTCTCAGAAATCAACACCAAAGGTGAAGATTGATTTAAATCAATCTGAGCCCAAGGTGAAAAATCATATAAAAGGAAAAGCAAAGGCTAACAAAACAGGACCCAAGGTAACTTGGGTACCAAAATCAACTTGATTTGATTTTATTGTGTGCAGGGAGACAAAAGGAATCTTTGGTACTTGGATAGTGGTTGTTCAAGACACATGACTGGTGATTCTACCCTGCTCACAGAGTTTCAGGAAAGAGCTGGCCCTTGTATTGCTTCTGGAGATGACAACAAAGGCTACACTAAAGGATATGGCTTGATTTCAAAAGAGAATGTCATCATAGATGAGGTTGCATTGGTGGATGGTCTTAAGCACAATCTGCTTAGTATCAGCCAACTTTGTGACAAAGGATTTTTAGTTACTTTTTATAAAGAAGCCTGTGTTGTTTCTAAAGGAGGAAACAACAATGTGGTAATGACTGGATTCAGAAGAGGGAATGTGTACATTGCTGACTTTAGTAGCACAAGTCCAGACACCATCACTTGTCTCTTCAGCAAGGCAAGCAAGGATGAAAGTTGGCTATGGCACAAGAAATTATCTCATCTGAATTTTAAGGTTATGAATGATTTGGTGAGGAAAGATCTTGCCAGAGGAATTCCACAAGTGGAATTCTCCAAGGATGGTTTGTGTGATGCCTGTCAAAAAGGGAAACAAAAGAAGGCATCATTCAAAAGCAAGACAGAGTCATCAATTGTCCATCAGCTTGAGTTGATTCATATGGATCTGTTTGGCCCTGTAAATGTCATGTCTATCTCAAAGAAGAAATACTGTCTTGTGATTGTTGATGATTTTTCTAGATTTACATGGACCTTCTTTTTGCACTCCAAAGATGAGGCAAGTGAAATCATTATCAATCACATCAAGATGGTAAGCAATCATCCTGATTTCAAAGTAAGAAGGATTAGGAGTGACAATGGGACAGAATTCAAGAATTCAAGCATGAAGGTGTTCTGTGAAGAAAATGGTATTTTGCATGAGTTTTCAGCAGCAAGGACACCACAGCAAAATGGTGTAGTTGAAAGGAAAAACAGAACACTTATTGAAGCTGCAAGGACAATGCTAGATGAATCAAAGTTACCAACTTATTTTTGGGCTGAGGCAGTTAACACAGCTTGCTTTACTCAAAATATTTCTTTGATTAATCAGGCCAAGGGAATGACCCCTTATCAACTACTCAAAAGAAAGAAGCCACTATTGGATTTTCTTCATGTCTTTGGATGCAAGTGCTTTGTTCTGAGAAATCAAGCTGAGCATTTGGGGAAATTTGAAGCAAAGGCAGATGAAGCAATATTTGTGGGATATGCAGCAGGGAAAACTTACAGAGTCTATAATCTCAGAACCAACATTGTTATGGAATCTGTACATGTTGTTTTTGATGATCTCAAAATTCAAGGTCTCTGTGATGAAGGTTTCCATGAAAGTCTTTCTTTTGAGAATGAGGAAGGAGATCAACTGAATCATGTTAAGGCTACTGAGAAACAGCCTAAAGTTGTTGTATCTAGCACAGATGAAAGCAGCAGTGAAGATGAAATTTCTGCATTGAGATTGAAAAGAATAGCTGCTAGCAGACCAAATGGTCATTTCGTTGACAGTCATGGTGATGGATTCGTTGACAGTCAAAATGAGCGTTTCGTTGATAGCCAAATTGGTCATACCGTTGACAGTCAAAGAAATGCTTCTAGAAGTGATCAATTAGGGACAACAAACTCAGGGGGAGTTTCTCAAGGACAATTATCCAATCAAGGCAATCATGATCATGAAGCTACCTCGTCAAGAGCAAATCTACCTCCCTCAAGGAAATGGACTAAAGATCATCCATTTGAACTTATTATAGGTGATGTGTCTTCAAAAGTCCAAACTAGAAGAGCAACTCAAGAGGAATGTCTATACAGTAGCTTTCTGTCTCAAGATGAGCCAAAGAAAGTTGAGGATGCACTTCTAGATCCAGATTGGGTTTTAGCTATGCAAGAGGAGCTAAACCAATTTGAGAGGAACAAAGTTTGGAAGCTGGTGCCCAAGCCTAAGGACAGGAGTGTCATAGGCACAAAATGGGTGTTCAGAAACAAGATGGATGAAAATGGCATAGTCACAAGGAACAAAGCTAGATTGGTTGCAAAAGGATATTCACAGGAAGAGGGAATTGATTTTGATGAAACCTTTGCTCCTGTTGCAAGACTAGAAGCAATAGGGATTTTCCTAGCCTATGCAGCCCATGCCAATTTCAAAGTCTATCAAATGGATGTGAAGAGTGCTTTTCTGAATGGGGAATTGGAAGAGGAGGTGTATGTAAGTCAACCTCCTGGTTTTGAAGATGATGATTTTCCAGAATATGTATACTTCCTCCTTAAAGCACTCTATGGTTTGAAACAAACACCTAGAGCCTGGTATGACACACTTTCACAGTTCCTCCTTGAGAATCTCTTCACTAGAGGTACTGTAGATAAAACTCTGTTTCACAGGGTTGTGAATGGCTCTACTATACTTGTTCAAATTTATGTAGATGACATAATCTTTGGGTCTACAGATGTGAAACTTTGTCAAAAGTTTGCCAAGCTTATGCAAAGTAAATATGAAATGAGCATGATGGGAGAATTAACTTACTTTCTTGGTCTTCAAGTGAAGCAAGTTAATGAAGGCATTTTCATTAGTCAAACAAAATATATTCATGATTTATTAAAGAAATTTGACTTAATGGAATGCTCTCCTGCCAAAACTCCCATGCCTACTGCCACCAAACTTGAATTGAATACTAAGGAAAAATCTGTGGACATTTCAAGTTACAGAGGCATGGTAGGCTCACTTTTATATTTAACAGCTAGTAGACCTGATATTATGTTTGCTACATGTCTATGTGCTAGATTTCAGGCTGATCCTAGGGAATCCCATTTAGTTGCTATTAAACGAATTTTCAGATATCTCAAAGGAACACCAAACCTTGGCATTTGGTATCCTAGAGAATCTGGCTTTGAACTAATTGGTTATTCAGATGCAGATTATGCAGGATGTAAAATTGACAGGAAAAGCACAACTGGCACCTGTCAATTCTTAGGAAACAAGCTTGTCTCATGTTCAGCAAGAAACAAAACTCAGTTTCTACCTCCATAGCTGAGGCTGAGTATATTGCAGCTGGAAGTTGTTGTGCACATATTTTATGGATGAAAAATCAACTACTTGATTATGGATTAAGAGTTCAGAAAATTCCTATTTTCTGTGACAACACTAGTGCCATTGCCATTACTGAGAATCCAGTGCAACATTCAAGGACCAAGCACATTGACATCAAGTACCATTTCATTAGAGAACATGTTATGAATGGTACTGTGGAGTTACATTTTGTTCCAAGTGAACAACAACTTGCAGACATTTTTACCAAGCCACTTGATGAATCAACATTCTCAAGACTAGTAAGTGAGCTAGGTATGTTAAATTTCTCCTAATTATTTTTGAGATTTTTGCAAGTTACAATGTAGCCAGAAATTTGCTATGTTTTTCTGTGAATTAATTTTCTCAGGAAAAAGTGCAATTTTGTCTAAGTCAAAATTACTATGTCAAAGAAACGCACCATTTCGTTGACAGTCTTAGCATTTTTCTGGGTGTTTCGTTGATAGCTCTTTTATATCAACGAAACGCAGCTTTATCAACGAAATAGACGGGACTTTAACCGCCCAATCCTGATTCGTTGATATAGCGCAGTTAATCTGAACCATTGAAATTTGACACGTCTTTTACCACGATCTATACATACACCCCTGTGAGTATAAATCATGGTAATACTTTAAAAGTAACGGTTATATTTTTTAAGCCAATCCAGTAATTTACATTGATTATTGGACTTAATTTCTGAGAATTTTTGGGGGAGTATTTAAGAAATTCTATTTTCTTTAATTCTTTTTTACCTGTTCTCAAAAATTCCAAAGGCTTTTCTTTCTTCTTCTCTCTAACAAGCAATTCAGTTCGAAGCTTTTCTTCACTCAACAATGGCACCAATAGTCAAGCTTATGTCTGCTGGAGGGTTTATCTATGAGAAGAACAACTCCATCCCTTTTTTGTCAAGGAAAGCCCGAACAACATCTTTTTCAAAATGATGAATTTCATGAAGAATTGCAAGTTGAGCTATGCAATGTTTCACTCTACACCACTCTACAATGAGATAATCGAGGAGATTTGGACCTCATGTGAGTATAGTGGGACAAATTGCACTTTGCAATTCACCATCCAAGGTAATGAGTATATAGTTAACTCTGATGTATTGCAAGCATGTCTACATATTCCTGAAAATAACTGTAATGCTTTGCCTACATATACTGAAATGATTAACATGCTAAATTCTATAAACTACTCTTTGCCTACTGATAATTTGGGTAAGATTATTAGGAGAGGTTTGGTTAAGGAATACAGTTACTTAGTTGATGCATTCATTAAGGTCTTCTCTGGAAAGATTAGCAATTTTGATGCATTAACTAATTCTATGTTGATTCTCTTAACCATGCTTCTAACTGATAGATATTACAACTTTAGCACTCAACTTATGTATGAAATTGGTGCTAAGTTGGGTGATAAGGCTAATAGGAAAAATAATATCTATTATGCTAGGTTTTTGATGATGTTGTCTAACCATGTTAGTCCAGCACCATTAGTTATCTCTAACCCTATTTCCATGTTCGAGTGTTTTGTGCAAGAGAAGAGGGTTTTGACAGATATACTGAGACTTAACCACAATGGTGATGTCCCAGTGGTGTATCTGCCCATCATTGAGGTAACTTCTTCTAACCCTGTTAGTGTAGTTGTTACTTCTATTGTTTCACCTACCAATGTTGCTATGGAGTCTGTAGCTGTGTCCCAACAGGCTCCTGCCCAAGCAGCAAAACCAAAATCTAAGAAATCCTCAAAGCCAACCTCAGGTGCTTCTCAAAAGGCACCTGTTGCAAAAACTACTTCACAACCAAAGGGGAGTGATTCTGGAGTTGTGAGAGGTGAGGGAAGGGGTGAAAATCAAAGAAACCCCAAGAATAAGGAAGGAAAGGATAGTGTGTCCCAACCATGCCCCCATTGTGTCTTCACAACAAGGCATAATGAGTAAAATGGATTTAAACACAAGTCTAGTTGCATCCTCCCAAAAGGATGTGATTATTGAAACAAGCTCTCCTCCAAGAGCACACTCCAAGAGGGTAAGGGACACTTCAAGCCCACAGTCTACATTTTCCCAATACCAAAGGAGAGTGAAGCAAAAATCCAAGGGTACACAGGGTGCACACACTCTGGAAGCAACACTTCCAGTTTCACAAATTCAGTTTGATGTAACCCCAATTATTACTCTGGGGTTACAGTCCCATTCTCTAAACATCAACCTTGAACTATCTCCACCAAATTCACAAACTCAGTCTTTAGATGTGGACATGATCCATACATCTATTCCTGATTCTCCAACTCTTATCTTGGAGAAGCCCCACTCTGAAGCTGGTGGTCATCACTTGTTAAGTGATTTGTTGGGCCATCAACCAATTTTTTCTGAAGCTGCAAGAGGATCTATGGACTCCAATCTCACATCAATCACCACAGATTCGATTGTAATTTCACTTTCTCAAAATGCTTTATTGACTTCATCAACGAAACAGCATCTTTCGTTGACAAGTGTTTCTCCATCAACGGTATCCATACCGTTGACAGTTCAAACTACCATTTCGTTGATAGGTCATTCTACACCCCTTATTGAAGATCAAGTTGTTTCCACAACTAGTGTAGATGACCTGGTGGTAGTTGAGACACTTTTAGGTTTGAGAGAGAGTGAAACTGAGAGGCTGGCTTGCAGCCAGGCAAAAGGAGAGAATGAGAGTGAGAGGCTGGCTATTTCTTCCAGCCAGGCAAAAGGAAAGATTGAGAGTACCACCTTAGTAGGTGAAGGTGAGGGTGTGAGAGGTGTGAGCCATGGGGAGCTCATGATGAAAGAAAAGAGTGGAGAGAGAGAAGGGACTACAGGAGTCATAAGGGAGGAAGCAGCCATTGCTAGTGAGTTAATGGGGGTCAGTGAGGGAGAAAGGGAACTTATTTCCAAGAGCATTATCAACAAACTCTGAATAGTATTTCCCTGGATCCTGAGACCTTTACTCATCTTGTGCCAGCCTATCAAGTTATGGCTCAACAGGGCAATGTGGAGGCAGAGAGGTCACTAAACCTAATTCACACAACTGCATCAATGCAACGAGCAAAGGATGCCTTGACCAATCTATCTCCAGCAGCTGCAGCAAGTGGAGACTTTGACTTTTCTGATGATGAGGACAGCTTTGGTGACAATCTACAGGTGGCCACTACTTCACAAACTGGGACTTCTGTGGTGCCTCCTAGACCAAACTGGCTTTCTCAGGATATGCAAGGAAGATGCACTCTAGATGCTGCTATCACAAGGCAGTACAATGAGGAATATCTAGCTCATGAGTCTGCAAATGCAAGGGACAAGAAATTCTACAAGGCCATCATGAAGTCACTGGAAATCCAAAGGCTACAGATGTTACAGACAAGGATTGAAGCTACAGAAATCAAGGATTCCATTAGCAACCTCAGGGATGCTACTGACAGGAGGCTAGATGAAAAGCTTCCTCTTCTAACTGTGTCCAAGATGAACAGGTTTTTCTCCAAGGAACCTGAAGTGTCCTCATCTTTGAAGACTCTTTCCTCTAGAGTGGACAAAGTTGAGGCTACACTTTCTCACATGAAAAAGGAACAAGAGAAGCAAACTCAGCTACTCACCCAGCTTTTGGCAGCTCAAGGACTCCCTATCATCTCACTTGATGATAACAAAAGGGGGAGAAATCTAAGGAGCTGGAGAATTCTAAAGAGCTTGATATACAAATCACAAAGGTTTTGGTCCCAGCCATTTCCTTACCAAATGAGCCACTAGCAATGGGGGAGCTTGGACAGAAGAAAAAGGATGGCATTGACCTAATTCAGGAAGCTTCTATGAGGATGAGACTTGCAGAACAGATCAAAGATCATTGGTCCAACATAGAATCAAGGGTCAAGAAAATTGCTGGAACTGCAAAGAACTCAAATCCATCAACGGATCAACCATCAACGAATGCCATGGTTGTAACATCAACGGAATGGGAGCCACAGTTCAAGAGTTCTTATGTTATAGAACCCCTTCAGCATGGAGTCCTTCAAGATTCAAGAAGTGAGAAAGGACAATCTTCATGCTTTAGGAATGTGGATGCAAGAGAGATATCTCCAATATCACCTGTCAAACCCAAGGGCAAGAACATTGCAAGGATATTTTATCCTCCACCAAAGCCAGATGAGTTCAAAGTCCTAGGGAAGCTGATCATTGAAATCAAAGAGAGCAATCATCCAAGCATAAGGAACAAAAGGGCCATCATCTACAGGGATAACAAAGAAATCTGCATTTGGGTTGGTCACCCAAATTTTGCTAAGGCCAAAGCTGAAGAATATGAAAGGACAGCAATTCAAGCACTAGCAGTTGCTCAATCGCTTGAAGATGAAGAAACCCTACAGGAAGAAAAGGCCAAGGATGAAGCTAAGGAAGATGGAAAGGAAAGGAAGAGTGTAAGGCAGCCAAAGGCTAGAGCTAAAAGGAATCTGAACTTTGACAAAGATGATTCTCAGGACACTGCTCAAGACTCTTCCACAACAAGTGCACATCAAATTCCTGTTGATCTACCTCATGAAGGAAAGTTGGCCTGTGATCCTGCACATCCTGTCAACTTTCATGATCAACCAATTATGCCAAAAGAGGAGCCTCTTGAATTTGATGAGGCCTACTTTCCAAAGTTCGTATTTGAGAAGGATCAACCAATGAAGACATAGAAAAGGGCTGTCAAGGCAAAGCCAGTGTTTGTGAGAAAGCCACAACCTCAGAAACCCCCTGCAAATCCAGAGGACTGCATGTACATTGCTGACATCAGGGAAGAATCCAGTTTACATCTTGACTTAGACAACCTGGTGGAAGTAAGAGGCATTGCAGCTTCTCAAAAATTACCCGAGAGACTAGTTTTTACATTCAAGGGAGGTAGAGAACAAGTGTGGCCTCTCTATATAATTTTAGGAGAAGACTATCAAACACTACTCTCAGTGTTTAGATGCTTGAAGAAGGACTTTGGCTTCACCAAAACAGCCAAGTCTGAGGTGGTCTCCAAAATCTGTCAGATAAAGGCTAGCTGGAACAAGCCTGAGGCTCTTCCCAGGATGCTTAGAGTGCCCTCAACAGGAAAGAAGATCCATCTTCAACCATACTGGATGATGGAATTTAAGGACAAGGACAATTGCAGAAGATTCTTCAGGATGGATTACCAGCTGGATAAGGCATCTAATCAAACTCTAAAGTTTATGCAATCCATGCTTGGTGATCAAGATGAAGAGGAGAAAATCTTTTACAGAAGGCTACAGGTCCAAATTGAGGAAAACAACTCTAAGAGAAGGAAGAAGACTATGCCACAAAGAAGACACAGATGAAACATTTGCTCAGTCTAGAGGAGCACTCTTGGGCATTAGTCTTGTAAGTCTTGTATTTTGTCTAAAATATTATGAAGTTTAATGCATTTTCTACTTTTGTAATTTATGATGTATCTGAGTGTTTTTGTTATCATCAAGTCTCTTGATTTATGGTTGTTATTCTATCAGTCATAAATTGGGGGAGATTGTTAGGAATATGTTGTTCTTGATGATAAACATAAAACACTTAGTAGAATTTGTGTAAAGTCATTTTGTAGCTGTCAACGAAATGGCATGCTTTGCAGCATTCCGTTGACAGGAAGCTCATCAACGAAATGAGTGATGTAGCAATTGCACTGTACAATACTTCTAGTTTGATATGCATTTCGTTGTAGATATTGGATAGGTTTTCTAAGTCATGTTGACTAAGTACTAGATAGGCAAAATAGGTTGGTTAATTGTAAATATATTATGCCTTGTAATTTTGCCTAAGTGAAGACATGTCAACGGTATGAAGATTACTCTGTCAACGGTATGGAGTTTACTCATCAACGAAACGAAGATTACTCATCAACGAAATGAAGAATAAAGCTATCAACAAAACACATCTTACTGCTATCAACGAATCATTATCACTTTTCTGAATAGTTGACAAAGTGATAGTGACAGTTTTCTGACAGATCAAAAGGAGATGTGGAAGTGTACTTTGCATTGGAAACCATTAAAATGGACATGGGGAATAAGGAAACATTCCAATTTCCAATCTGGTTATTGAGTGGGATCACTATAAGACTGAAGACAGAAGACAAAGATCTCCAAGGACCATTGGACAAAAGGGATGAAAAGTAAGCTACTGACGGTTACCTTTAGTGTACTTTAGTGTAGCCAAAAATAGCTTTGTAAACTTGGGAATATATATATAACCAAGTGTAGCAGTTAAAATAGATGTAAGAGAAGAAAAACAAATAGATTGTATTAGCTATCTTTGAGAGCATACTTCTCTACATTCTTGTAACTGAGCAGATGTGTACTTTTTGTATCACAGATTATTTCCGCAATAAAAATCACTTCAGTTGGATCATCAAACAATCCAACTGAAATTATTAAGCGCTTGTGCTTTTTATTTTATAAGTTCAGTTTTAATTTGTAAGGTATTTTTAAGTTTGAGAAATATCAAGAATTGTAATCAACCCCCCCCCCCCCCCTTCTACAATTCTGTTAGGTCATTTGGGATTAACATCGGAGTTAAAAAAAAAGGCGTGTCCCTTAAATTTGTTAAGCGGTCTGCGAACTGCGTAGCTCACTATTTAGCAAGATATAGTAGTTCTATAGCTGATCGTAGTTGGAGGATGAGTAATGCTCATTCAGAGTTCCTTCATGTATTGAAGAACGACTTGAAGAATTAATGAAATTCTATTTCTTTCGACAAAAAAAACATAATCTTTTACTTATGAAAGAAAGTAAATATACAATTTGAATGTTCTACCAAATTCTTGATTAGAAAATATCTCAATCGCCTTTTGAGTATTTCCTAATTGAGGAAACTAAATATACAATTTTAATATTTTTGCCTTTAAAATCTTTACTAATAGAGAAAACTAAATATACAATGTTAATATTCTCCTAAATTTTTTATTTATCAATATACATGCTAATCAATATCAATATCTTTATTAATATTATTTTGTTATCTTTATCTTTATCTTTATATTATTAACTCCTTATACATAATAAGCGTAAGGGGGATCTTATCCAAAACTTTGGTCGGTCACTGTACTACCAAAAGTATATGATCCGTTGGATTATAAAACTATAAATATTCAAATAGTCGAGGACCGTTAGATGTAATATTAAAAATTGTATTTGATTAATAATAGGATAGTATTTAAATACTAAAAGATGTATTTTGATAATTTAAACCAATTATAAATGGGTTTTCTATATTGAATAGAAATCTTTATGTAAAAATTCGTAATTATCTTTTCTCTTTAGTTTATAGATAGTTCCAGTTATATAAAAATTATTAAACCATCATTAAATTAAAGATAACTTTGTTAGCTTCGCATGGGCTGTAAAATCGTTAAAATCTGTTGTCTAAAACTCAAGATAGAGCCCAAACAGTAAAGTGATTATCTAAATTTTAATAAATATTTTTTTATTGTAGCACCAATTTATTTTGTTTCCTAATTCTTTTAAATTTATAAATTCTATTTTTATTTCAATAAAATATTAAAATCAATTTAAGAAAAAATTAAAATCGATCTGGTCCGTGTACGATCACTATACGACCAAATTAATAATTATAGTTAGATCTTAAATAGATCAATGAGAATTGTTAGATCTAATATTAAAAAGCGTATCTGATTAATAATAGAATTATATTTAAATACTAAAAAGTGTATTTTGATAATTTAAAAGTTTTTTATGTAAAAATACTTAAATATTTTTTCTCTTGAATTTATGTATAGTTCCAATTAGATAATAATTGTTAAACCAAATATCAAGATAACAATTCATATTGATTACAATATTAAAAATTATCAATATAATGCTAATATATATCATACTAACAATGATACACATGAACCTACAGAGACTTACGAGAACTCCTGTACATAAATAAATTTAAAAACTTTTTTTTCTGAAGGAACATAACAATTTGATTAATCTAAATTATAATTATATTATTTTAGATATAACAAACATAAAAGAATAATATCAAAATATTATTAAAATATTGAGGGTTTCATATTCATAAACGATAATTTTGAATATAATACTTATATTAAAATGTGTATTTGATTAAATGTAGGATATATATTTAAATACTAAGAAGTGTGTTTTGATAATTTAAACCAATTATAAATTGCTTTTCTATATTGAATTGAATTTTTTATGTAAAAATTCTTAACCATCTTTTCTTTTCGGGGTAGGTCAACAGGTCAAGTTATATAATAATTATTAAACCATCATTAAATTAAAGATAATTTCGTTAGTTTCGCATGGGTTGTAAAATCGTCAAAATTAAATTTCTAAAACTCATGATAGAACCCAAATAGTAAAGTGAGTATCTAAATTTTAATAATTTTTTTTTTATTTTTGTAGCACCAATTTATTTATTTTTCCACTAATTGTTTTAAATATAGAAATTTTATGTTTCTTTCAATAAAGTATTAAAATTAATTAAGAACAAATTCAAATCGATAAAGAATATAATAATATGAGAATAAAATTTTATATAATCATAACATAATTTTTATTCTATTTAATAATTTTTAAGTAATAATGTATTTTAAAATTTTATATACACTGTAAATAAAACCGAAACATTAAAAATAAAAGCAGTTAGTAAGATACTTATATCAGTATATACTTGATATCCTTATTATATTAAATCCTTATATATAATAAGCATAACAGGGATCTTATCCAAAAATTTGATCGTACGGTCTTGGACAACCAAACTAATAAGGACCATTAGATCTTAACTAGATAAATGAAAATCGTTAGATCAAATATTAAAAAAAAGTGTATTTTATTAATAATAAGATTATATTTAAATTCTAAAATATGTATTTTGATAATTTAAACCAAATATACCAAATATAAATAAGTTTTCTATATTCAATAGAATTCTCCATGTAAAAAATTCGTGACTTTCTTTTCTCTTTCGTGAACAATTCCAGTTAGATAAAAATTATTAAGTCATCTTTTAATTAAAAATAATTTAGTTATCTTCATGTGGGGTGTAAAATCGTCAAAATCTAATTTTTAAAACACAAGATAAAGCCCAAATTAGTAAAGTGGGTATTTAAATTCTAATAATAATTATTACGTCATCATTATTTTAATGTCAATTTAATTACTTTTTTCTAACTATTTTAAATTTAGAAATCTATGTTCAAAAATTCAAATCAATCTAAGAAAAATTCAAATCAACAAAGAATATAATAATACGAGGATAAAATTTTATAAAATTGTGGATATTTTTTTTATCTTATTTTATTAAATTTTATATCATAACTAATTAAATATTATTTATTATTAAATAATAAATTATACGCAAATGGTGATTTTGTTTTATAAGAACTCATAAGACCTAATTTCATTGTTAGCAGGACTATATTCATATTTTAAAAAAATCGTATTTTGAAATTTTAGACTCAGCTACAGAAGAGGCCTAACTTTTTTAACCTATATACATTGTAAATTATTAAATTTGAAACTTTAAAAGTTTGTTAATCAATTAGTATAGTACTTTTTTGAAAAATCGTACTTTATAAAAAATATTATCAAATAAGCCATGTCTACAAGAAAAAAAAATGAACAAATTCTAATTTTTCAAAAAAACCCTGTAAATTTTAATATGTTGTTGGTAGATTCAAAACTTAGATCATTCTACGTGATAATTTTACTGTTATATCTAACGTTTCTCAACAAATTAATTTGAAAGATCCAACGATTATGAATTGAGTGATCAAGCGACCAAACTTATAATAAAGCTTTCATTATTTAGTCTTTAATATAATAACATAGATTTTTACGGGATATACTATAAAAAAATGAATTTTATGCAGAATTTTGATCGTCACAGTGTACTACTTTAAAAGAAGAACTATTACAAAAAAAATTATATTTTAATTGATAATTTATTTTCTCAAAAGTTCAAAGTTCCCGCATCATTAACATATTACAAAAAAGAGTATATTATATTTTAGCAATAAATATATTTAAAAAATTAATAATGTTATCCTGGTGGTCCTAAATACCGCCAAAACATTCTCAACTGTTAGATCCAATACTTTTAAAAATAGACGATCAAAATTATATCATATAAAAAGAAGTTATTATCTAAAAATGATATAAGTTAAAAGATATTATATTAGGATTGAATTTTACAAAAAGTTAAAACATAAAAATAGTTGTAATTAAATAAGGAAACCCATTTAATATCAAAATAATAAAAATCGTTTAATCTTAAATAGATAGGTGAAAACCGTTAGATTTAACATTAAAAACTGTATTTGGTTAATAAAAGGTATTCTAATAATCTAAACTACATATAAGTAGATTTCCTAAATCGAATAGAATTCTCGATATTAAATTTCGTCATTTTATTCTCTTTTTAGTTTTAGAATAGTTTTTAATTGAAAAAGAACTATTAAACCACAACTAAATTAAAGATTATTTTGTGAATTTCATATGGACCGTAAAATTCGCAAAATCTAACTTTTATAACTCAATATAAACAAATATTAAATTGAGCGTGTAAAATATAATAAATATCAAATTTTTAACTATAATTTTTTTTGGCTAAATCTTTTTTAACAATAATTTAATCATGTAAACTAACAACTTTTAAATATTAAAATATTCATAAATAAATATAATTATAAATATTAAAAAAACAATCGTGTGTTCCATGGGTAATTAAAATATAATTATAAACAAAATAATTATAAATAAAATTTAAGTAACCGTGCATCGCACGGGCTATAAACTAGTATTAAGGAAAATGCCTAGGAGCTCTTAGATAGTCTGGATCTTATTTATTTATTTTTGTAGGACACTTCTATTTTGAATATTAAAAATTGAAATATACTTTCGCTTAAGATAAGGGCTACAGTTGCAGTATACAGTATATAAATGGTGGGATGGCGTCTTTCGAATCGCTTCGGTTTATTTTTCTAATTTTATCAAAATTTTAAATTAATAATACCAAAGATTAGAAAAAAAAAATCTCAATTGCCTTTTAAATCTTTACTAATAGAGGAAACTAAATATACAATTTCAATATTCTTGCATTTATAATCTTTACTAATATAGGAAAGTAAATATACAATTCAAATATCCTACTAAATTATTGATTAGAAAATATCTCAATTGCCTTTTAAGTCTTTCCTAATTAAGTAAACTAAATATACAATTTTAATATTCTTACCTTAATAGTTTTTACTAAATGAGAAACCTAAATATACAATGTTAATATTCTCATATAGTTTTTATTAATTAATATACTCCATCCGTTCCATAATTACTGACGTTTTATAAAATTTTAAAGGCAAACCAACTCAACTTTGACCGATGATTAGTAAGTATTATTATATATGAAAATTATAAAAATAATATCATTAGAAAGTATATTTCATTTACTATCAGATTTAATTTTTAAATTTATAAAATTATTATTTAGTAGTGTACAATTTGTGGTCAAACTTAAAGAGGAATGGAGGGAGTATTTGTTAATCAATATCTTTATTATTATTTTATATTCTCATACCCAAACTTTTTCTTCAGAGTTTTATTATTTTTATATTCTCATACCCGAACTTTTTTCCCAGAATTTTATAATAATTATAATAATTTCTTTTATTTTAGTCAGAATTTTCGTGAATGATCAAGACGACACGGAAATTCAGAAGAAACTTTATTTTAGGAATATATTTATTTATTTCATTTAAAATCATTTTTTGTAGAATGTTTTTTTAAAAAATTATAGAAATTATTATAAGGACACAGAAAATTCAAAAGAAAGTTTATTTAGGAATATAATTATCTTTTTCATTTATAATTATTTTTTGTAGAATGTTTTCAAAAAATTTAGAGAAATTACTATAAGACTATGAGGCGCAGTTTAGTAAATTAGTTATTAAAAAATCTCCCACTAATCCTTAATCGATAGTGTTATATATGAATATCACTAGTAAACTAGACAGAGGGGGGTGAATGGATAGTTTGAATGTTTTTCGATTCTTGAAAACTAAGAACTGTATTAGATTGTGCATGTATGAAAATGCGGAAATAAAATGAACAGAACACACACAATCACTTTAATCTACTTTGTATAAAGTAAATCAAATACTACAGCTTCCAAAATTTCACAAGTGAAATTCTGGCTTCTAAACAAGAACAGTGCTTTCTTGTTTTCTTACAGAGAAAAGAGTGCTTGAATAATTCTATGTGTATCTCTCCTACAGCTAACTATAGGATGTGCACAATATATATAATACCCATACAAACTGGTGCACACACCTATTTACACAGCTACCCCTAACTGTAACTCCAACTTGTTTTTCATAAGAGGTTAACTATGTCAGGAAGGACCACATGCTTTCTGTCGTCATTTCCCTTATCTATAGCTGATTGTCTCTATTCTTTCTCTCCAAGTTTTGCTGTAGATTTACCATTTGTCTTTGGACCACTTAACCGTAACAGATGCTTCAGTATTTGTCTCCATGAACTCTGATACTGTACCTTGATTTGTCTTGTTGTAAATCACCTAAGTGTTGATATCGTGAACTCTAGTATACTCATTATCCTGTGACTTGTCGACATAGAGCATTTCTGACTTTGCTATATGAGGACTTTGCTATATGAGTATTTTAGGAGTATGCGATATGGCATATTTCAGACTTCATGATATAGCTTTTGAGGACTTCACGATATAGCCTTTGAGGACTTCACGATCTAGTACATTTCAGACTATGTGATCTCAACACTTCACGACATGTGTCTTGAGGACTTCACGACATAGTTCATTTCAGACTATGCGATCTCAACATTTCACGACATGGACTTTGAGGACTTCACGACATAGCTTATTCTGACTTCACGATCTAGGGACTTAGACAAATTTCTGCAACTTATTTCTTCAAGGCCTTATTCACTTTTATCCTGCTGCATGAACAATTTGAACTTCTTCCAAGACAATTATTTCATGGCCTATATACATTCTAGGTGCAAGAAACTTACTAAGCTCATTATAAACTTGAGCATACAGAATAGAGCTAAGTACATGAAAACAAGACAAGTACAATAGAGACCTATACTATACCCCAGTGATGAAATTCACTGGGTCATGTAGAGTGACATAGTCACAAGGTGTAGGCTTGTTAATACTGGTATTCAGACATGCCTTGAGCCTAACAATCTCCCCCAAATTGTGAGTAAGAAACTTAGGCACAATTTCATGTCTGATAACAAGCCTACCTAACATTAAAGGAATTATATTTAAGAGAAAAAACATATGAACATTATGAACATGATTTGATTACAAACAGAAAATGATAGCTTACAGATGATTTTTCTGTTACTGAGCAACTTCAGATTCCATTTGTTTTTCTAGATAATCATCATAGACTTTCTTCTTTCTAGCTTCTTCTCTTCTGTTCATTTCCAATATGGCTATGAGAATTTCATCCCTTGCTGTCAATTCTTCCAAGAGAGGAGAGTCTTCTAAATCTTCAGCAGCACTTCTCAGAGCACTTTCCACATAAGAGTCTAGGAAATCCATCCTTATTTTGCTTTTACCTCCATTTTTGTTTTTGTATTCCACAACATAAGGATTGAACTTCACTTTGCAGAGCCCCTTCTTCCTTAGATCCTTAGCCTTCTCTTCCATTTCTGCCATCTCCTTTTCTTTCTGAATTCTTTTCTCTTCATTCCACTTCCTTAGTTCTTCTTGATAATCATATTGCATTTTCAAGTACCTGGCAATCTCTATCTTCCAAATCTTTTCTTCTTTTTCTTCAAATTTGAGCAAGGCATTGATCCTCTCTAGATCATAGATAGGGAAGTATTGCCAGCTTCCAGTTTTCAATTTTTTCTCCCTTACATCAGTGTACTTGATCTTTAGATGATCTTGTATAACTTTGACTTCAAAGATCCTTTGAGCTCTCAAGAATGCTAGGGCTTCTTCATCATAGTCTTCATCCAGAGGAGGTACATTTAGCCCAATAACATTTGTGATCACTCCGGTTTTCTTTGTTATCCTTGTTCTTTTGGCTACACTCTTGATCTTCAAATGCTACACTTGAGGTAGCTTTCTGGAACAAGGAGAGTTAGTCTTTGCTACCACATCATTTGGAAATAACTTTGATCATTTCCCTTTTATCCACTATAGAACTCCACTAGCTGTGACTTTGTGGAAGTGTCTTTAAGATTTAACTTTTGTGGCTTCACTTTTCTTCTGTGGCAAATCAGTTTCAGAAGCCTTGGTTGCAAATTTTGGTGGATCATTACCAACAGTATCCACCCTAGACTTAGAGTCTTGTTTTGTGGTTAAAATACTGCTAGCAATGTCCTTGGCTTGTTGATTTCCACTATTTTTCTTCTCAACTTCCATCTTTCCATGAGTATCTTTCTTATCACTCTCAGCATCTTTAGATTTCTTAGATTGTTTGCTCCTGCTGCTTTCACTCTTCCCATCCTTATCACTCCTGTGGTAACTTCTTCTCCTACCACTCTTATCTTCATCATCCTTGTCCTCTTTCTTTTCTTTCCTTACTTTGACTGATTCAGGTATTCTTCCAGAAGTAAGAAATGTTTGCAAAATTTGAATTGTCTCTATTTCTTCTGCAGTTCAGAATCCCCTCTTTGCTCTTAGCATTTGGATCACCTGAATAATTTTGTCTTTGCTCTTCATTTCCAAGTGAGTAGGAATCACTAGTTGATCAATGGAGTTGGCTTTTGAGATTCTTTGGAATATTATAGTTCTTGGGTTTGTGATGACTTCAGGTAGTCTTAAGAATTGATCTCTTTTAAGCTCATCATATAGTCTTTTGTTGTTTTCCCCTTTCTTCTCAATCAATTACAGAATTGTATCCAATTCAGTGTACTTCAGCTTCTCTAGAGATTCAAAGGACAAATGCCATATGCAATTGTCTTTGGAGATCATGAGTATCTCTCTTAGATGGGCTTCTTTTACCTTCCTGACTACCACTGTGAAACACTTGATTTCTTCATTGAGTTTTTGTTTGTATTTCAGGGTTTGACCATCTACACTGGCTTTAATGGCTTTCAGAAACTCCAGGAAGGCTGTATCATGATAGATCTTTGAGTTTGCAACTTCCTGTAGCTTGGCTTCAGTGATAATATCTGATTTTACTGGTTGAGCAGTTGATGTGATGTGAGGAGCATTGACATCCATGTGCATTGAGCCAGGGTATTATGTGGAGGTGACTGTACTTTTCTGACCTTCTTTACTTATGACATCTACTGAGGGAAAGTTGATTGGGTTTAGAGCTCTTTCTTCAATGTGAATTCCCTTTTGTTTGGCTGAAGCTCCCCCTTTATTCCTCAAGATTAGACTCTCCTTTTTCTTCTCCCCCTTAGGCTTGGTATCAAAAGAGATGCCTTGGGCTTCACCAGGAATTGGGAGTTCCATGTGCTTCATCATGGCAGTCATCATTTGTTGTTGGACTAGCAAAATGTTGGAGGTGGTATTGCTTTGGTCATCCAGTTTGGAATTGAGTAGCTCCAAAGAGTGAGAGATCCCTTTGTTTTCAGATTTGAGCTCAGCCACCTCTCTTTCCAACCTATCAACCTTGGAGAATAATTGCTCAGACTTGAAGGAATTGAGGGATTGATCATTGAGCTTGGAGAAATCAAACTTTGTGATATTTGAGAGAGGTACTTCATCCACCAGCTTATCTCCATATTGATTCTTCCACATCACTGAAATCATAGAGTTTGAATTGATGTTGGATTGCACCTGATTTTCTAGCTTAGAAGACAGCTTCTTGAGATTATTAGTGACCAAAGCTAGGGTGCAATCCATCTTGCTGACATTTTGAGCAGTCTTTTGAACTTCCTTGAGGATGCCATCTACCTTGGGAAAATCAGAAAGATAGGAATTCTTTAGCTTGATCAAGGATTGATCTGTTTCTTCCTTGATAGAGGAGATTTTTGATTGAAAACAATTCCCAAGATAGTGTAGAGCCTTGAGATGATTTTTGTAGACCTCATTGACTGCATCATACACTTCTGCAGGTGACAGATGTAATAACCCCAAATTTTGGACTTAGTTTAAAAAATTTATTTGATGAATAGTAAAATCTTGATGAATAGTAAATTTCTGAACCGAAAAAGATTTTCAGACCACCCTATGTACGAGTCGGGATAATGAACTTTCGAAGTCGTATTAGTGATCTACTATGAAAATGAAGGAATGCAAAAGCTGTAAGAATCAGAAAAAGAGCATTTTCTGTTTTCTCCGAAATTTCACCTATTACTGATGGATTAATCATTATTTCAAAATATTGAAGGATTTAAATTATCAATTCCATGGATATGGATTTAATAAAAGAATTAGTGATGTCAAGAACGTTTACGATAAACTACTTCGATAGAACCCTTAAGAAATCCCTGCGAACGTTCATCAAGATTAAGCCGTAACCGAACAACGAGAAACGAATCGATTTAAATACGAGATTAAGCGGCGACGGAACAACGCGACATTTACAGGATTAAATATAGACATGGAAGTAACATGTAACAAGATAAACACAAGGAATGCAACAATTGGATCATCTGTGTGAAAGAAAACGAACCAGTAAAGCTACTTTATTCCAAACTCGTGCATGCTTGCCAAGTGTCCCTGTGATGAGGCAAAAAGTGATGACTCACCACTTTCAATACAAAATATCTCATTCTATCAATCAACCAAGGCAAAGAAAAAGAAGAACTCTCCCCCATTTTCTTCCCAGATTTTCTGCTCAGCTTGCACAAGGAGAAGAGAAAAATTCATAACTCCAAATTTACTTGTCCTAAAATCACCAAATTGTAACCATAGCTTCTCCACTCCATGGTTAACATTCGTTCAAAATTTCATGGTTAACAAAGGAGTGTATCCTAGCCAAATCCCTTCCCCAAGTTGGAGAACCCAATCTGTCCAGTTTCTGTCCAGCGGAAAGATGGGGCTCAAAACCCTAGCTAGGAAGCTTCAAATTGGGCGATCTATAACTCAAACGAACGCTTATGAAGAGCACAAGGTCTGGTAAATATTTTAGCAACAAACTCTTATTTCTCGATTTGTTATGGATTTTACAAGATGAGGATGAATAGTAACTTTTCATGATTCTTGATTTTGTTTCTTAAGGATTAAGCTTGTTAAGGTCTGTTCAAAGCTCAAGGAAGGATTATAAACTATTGTTAGTGTATATGAAGCATCAAGGAAGGTATAAACTCTTGAAACCCTTAGTTATAAATCGAATTATATGATGAGTTTTGAGTTAGTTTATGTTAGTATGGTTATAAGGATGGATGATTGGTTTTGGTGGATGATTGTTGTGGTTTTGAGAATAAACAAGTAGATGTTGGTTTTGACTATGGTTGATGATGATTGTGGATTAGTATTGATGTTGATGAATTGACTTGAAGTTTTGGTTGGATTGATCTTGTAAGTTTATGATTAAACTTTGGAATCGTTAAAACATAGCCGTTATAATGCCCGATTTTCCTTAACCTTGTTTTGTTTGAGGT
Source organism: Heracleum sosnowskyi (assembly GCA_030848705.1). Taxonomy (NCBI): domain Eukaryota; kingdom Viridiplantae; phylum Streptophyta; class Magnoliopsida; order Apiales; family Apiaceae; genus Heracleum; species Heracleum sosnowskyi. Next base: position 82,640,924 of record CM061237.1, read on the forward strand.
ATTCGAACATAAGTACTTCTGTCCAAGGCCACCACTGCCCATTATAGTGTAGGTCTTGTTTCAAGGTTCGTTTTGGTTCGAAGATCATGTGAATCCGATTTACGGTTTAGGAGAAACATGTGTTTTAGTGTAAGGCGTTCTTAAAACCAAACCGTGCCACTTAGTCAATTTTGAGGCTATGATCGAACCATTTAGAGGTCATAATAAAATGTGAAACTTTGTGTTAACATTCTAGGTATGTTTAGGAAGACCCTCGAAAAGATTTCGTGTTAAAAGAATTAAATCTCAATTTTATAAAAATACGTGAGCGAGCATGCTCGAGTAGAAGTTCTTAAGGAGTTAATTTGGAAATGGACTTGTACTTGAGTTAGTATATACTTAGTATGGTGAAAGCGTTTAAGTTATTAATCTTGAACCTTGTGTTGATTCTAGATTACTGGACCAACCTGAGACTTATTGGTACTTCGGGATTTCCAGGCAAGTTTTCTCATTCCACGCTTTATTTTAAGTTATAATATTTTGACGAACCATATGCATATGATAGATGCATGCAAGTTTTCTAAATCCATAATTTGAAGTATTAATTATATAATACTGCTTTTACCATGTATAGTGTTGTATAGTTTTGAGATAAATGATTATATCGTGTTAAATAGAATTTGACTTTTGGATATTATACGAGTTTTGAGATAATGTACTTATGAACCGGTATACCTTGTAGCTCTATAGATAAGAGCATGTTTATTGTTTCGACTCTAGACCGGGAGTCAATATTATTTTTTGTTATATAGATAGTCGTGGAAACCCGGAGGGATTCCAGCGACAGAGTACTATTCATCTTGAGGAATATTATTAATAATCATTATTTATGTTCCGGAAAGTATTTATTATTTGGAAATGATTTGGTAATTGGCTTATAAGCTAGATATGGGATATCCGTTATAAGCCGGGTTTTTGCAAATGCCCTTAGTATCGGGCGTAAGATTCTTATTCTTCATTATAGACCGGGAGTTGAGATATTTCTGTACGCCGTGAATATTATTTTCTGATGAAGATATTGAATAGACGTTATTCAATTGTTATTTATTAAATGAATATTGTTTTTGAATATTCATTTAAGTTTTATTTATTTAATGAATATTATTTGAATATTCATTTAATCATTATTTATTTAAGGAATATTATTTTTGAATATTCATTTAAGGTTTATTTATTAAATGAATATTGATTTTGAATATTCATTTAATCCTTATTTATTTAATGAATATTATTTTGAATATTCATTCAATCATTATTTATTTAATGAATATTATTTTTGAATATTCATTTAAAGTTTATTTATTTAATAAATATTATGTGATTATTTATTAAATACTTTTAACACGTTTTAAAAATGAGAAATGTTATTTAAAGTTTATCCTCGATCGTCAATATTTACGAAGGATATTCTAAGCCGTATTATTGCTCGTGATAAAGTGTATATACTTATATATATATATATATATATGCATAAACTAAATATGAGTTGAGGAATATTTTGAGGTAGGCATGGCTACCCTAAGTAATATATATGTATAAGGACTTGTGAATCCCTAGAATAGGGAAGTGTAATTAAGTGAAGTGGACTTAAATGAATGATACGGAGATGAACTAAGTATTTTGTTGGTAATAGTTATCATAGTTCGAAGATTGTTCCTTCGAACATTATATGAGTAAAGATTTTTCCTGTTATTAAAGGGACTTGTTAGTGCATGGATCATTGTATATGATGCCCTAACAGATGTGACCGGATTGGTCAGTGTACTATTGCAACTAGATTGCGGTCGACTTGAATGTCGTTACTGTGGATTGAGAATACCAGATATGCGGTAGACCTGCGTAAGTGACCGTGTCTAGTCGGTCCAGCCATTTTATTTCTGGCCCATGTGCTGCCAAAGGATGATTGACAAGTTCGAAAAGTGTTCTTGCATCATCAAGACAAGTTCGGAAAGTTGTTCTTGTCATGGTCAGGTTCGAAAAGTGTTCTTGGCCTGGTCAAGTTCGAAAAGTGTTCTTGTCCATCTACTAGTAGTAAAAAGGTCCCTCAGAAGGACATGATTGAAGCGACTGATCATCGTTTAATCATATCCAGTGGCTTGAAAGTCCCAGTCCCTCGGATAAGATAATAATGAAAATGTTTTAAAAGTGAATTGTTTCAGATAAATGCTATTAATAAATAGAGTAACTAATTGTTGTTATTAAACTGTAGTTACAATAAATCCTTGTAACTTCATCTTTTATTTTATGAGTTATGACTCTGATAAAACTTACTCAGATTATATATGCATAAGTGGATTTTGGGTTACGGAAACATTATATAAATTTTTCTCGTAACTTCATCATTTATGTTATACTAGTATCTTATCCGTTTTATGCATAGCCTGTGGTTACGAAGATATTTTCGAACTGTATATATATTGAGAAGGTATTTAAGATATACAGTATATTGAACTGTCTAGTATTTTGAATCAATGGATAGGCTTTAATCCTTGATTCCAATATTAATATCTACTTTAAAAATATATGTTTGAGACTGGGATAGATTTCTTGCTGAGCACTATTAGCTCATTCTTGCTTTATTAAATATTTCAGCATGAGGAAAACATTTCCGAATCCACCTCGTGTTACGAGAGCAAGGGAATGGAGAGACCACCCTGGAGTTAGTTGATGCAGGATGGATACTGTCGGTGTGAGCAGAATAGTTGCAGCTTGAATTAGTGAGAATTATTTTGAGTGGGTTGTAATAACAAATGTTGATTATTGTTGCTCATTTCCAAGGCTATAAATTGTGTGTGTGCGTAAGTGATTGGGGTCTTTGGAGTTGTATTATGAGTATGTTGTAAGTAATGCAGGTATTGTATCATTGATGGAGCGTGACAACCCAGATTCCTGACCCCGGATCTGGGGGTGTTACAACCGACTTTTGGAATTTGACCCCAAACTTGTAAGATAGTCTTCCCTGAGAAATGCAAGAGCATCCTTGAGCTTCACAGTCCTTTTGGCATCCAACCAGGCATCCACATTACCATCCTGTTGGGCCTCATCAATTATCTTATCTTTCTAAGCTTCAACATCCTCCTTGTGACATAAGAGAATGGCCTCATAGTCCTTGTTTGGGAGGCCATCTGTGAGGAGATGTTGAGCAATCTTTGAGAACTCATCAATCTGTGCCACATTTAAGCTTTGGAGGGCTTCTTCCGTCAATAGAGTGGGCACAAATGATGATCCTGAAGGCCTGTCATGGTGCACAGACTCCAGCCATTGTGACAGTGTGGCCTGAGCAAAGTTAGAGCTAGTGCTAGGCACTTCTGTTGCAAATGAGGATTCTACAATAGGGATGAAAGGTATTTGAGTTTCCTCCAGCCTTGGAATGGCTGTAGAGTATGATGTTGTCTCCATTGAAATGGGATGAGTTACAGCATCATCTCTATTTGCTTGTGAAGGCAGTTCCAAGTCCCTAAGGATTGGAGAGTTTGGCACAGAGTCTCCAGTAAAAACTGGTGAATCCTCTTTGTTTTTTTTTGGTGTCATTAGAATATGCCCCAGCATGCATTTCCTGACCAACAGAATGTATGTCCTGGGTGGTGAGCACAGTGCCATGTCACTTGAAATTGGCTCATTCACAGAATCAAAAAGTGAATGATCAAATGTAGGATTGTCATGAGAATGACTTTCCTGTAGAGAAGAAATATTTGCATTTTGAGTTTTTGAAAGAGAAGTGGGGTTGAGATGAGATTTTGGCAACTCTCCCTGAGAAATATGAGGAGTTTCAATAGTGATGTGCTCTCCACTCGGTGTAGTTCCACCCTGTTGTTCTCCTGAGTCAAGAGTGAGTTCTTGACTCTGTGTAGACTCTGTACAGGTTGTAGTGGGGAGACTTCTCTTTTCAATACCAATGACCTTTTGAGAGGCAATTGACAGTAACAGGTTTACCCTTTTTATCACATCTGAATCATGTTGGGAGGATTCAGTGGTGGCTATTTTCTTGGATTTCTTCTTTTTCTGGTGAGCTGTGACTCAGGTTCCTCACTACCTAAATCTACAGAATCATCAGTAATAGCAATGGCTCTCTTCTTGCTCTTCTTTTTAGTAGCAACAACCTTTTGAGAGGTTGGTGCACTTGGCTCCCTAATTACTAGAGTAGTGTTTGCAGATGGTTGACTGGATGGGTTAGGGAGGCTTGGGTTAGACTCTGAAGCTCCATCAGTCTTAGCCTTCCCTTTCTAGGAAAGTGAATGATATATGGGCTTATCAAGTGTATAGGTTTCAAATGTTGCTTGCATATGCTCAGTAACACTTAAAACCACATCCACTTGATTCCTAGTGTCCAATTTTCCAAAAATGACTTTGGACATGGACTTAGGATAAGCCAGCTTTGTTGTGTTTATCCCTTCTACTTCATGCAACTTATTATCTAGATGATTTAAAATGCATTGAATAAAGCGAGGGTAGAAGATTTCATTAACTCTGCCACATGGAGTTTTGCCTAACCTTTGAGCCAGTTTTCGAGTGATGATAGCTCCAACATTGATTTCTTGATTGTAGGCCAAGGAATAGGTAAGCTTCACAATAATGTGGCTAATTTGATCCCATCCTGTCTTTCTGCACAGGAACACTTTCTGGAGAGCATCAAACAGATATGACCACTCCTTCCTAACATTCTTCTTGTTCAAATTGGCCATCTCAATTGTATTAGCATACTTAATGAAGTCCATAAAATCCATCATCTGTTTATCATTTGCTTCAGCATCATGATTCTCAGTCTTAAAGCCAAAAGTCTCATTTACTTCTTTCTCCCCAAACTGCAATTCCTTTCCTCCAACCATGCAATGTATCTCTAGAAATGATGTTCCATACTCCTTGGCCATGACAGTACAAGTTGCAGTTGTAATATCCCAAAATTTTGTAATATTTTGAAACCCTGATGAATAGTAAATTTTGTTGATGAAAATATTTTCAGACCACCCTATATGGGAAACATGGAATGGATGTTTCGAAGTTATATTATTGATGTATAAGGAGAATAAGTGAATGCAAACGCAATCACAATCAGAAGATTTTCATTCGAGTTTTAAATCACTATTCATTGGACAATCAAGGACATATTGAATTGATCATTTGAGGAATTATATAGAATGAGAAATCCATGACCACATATTAAGCCAAGGTAATAAAAAGGTCAAGGAAGTATCCCCTAGCATTGGTATAGCGAAACGTTTTAAAAAAAATCCCTTGAACCTATCTCAAAACTTAGCAGCAAAGTAGAGGCGTAACGAATTATGGATTAAACCCTAAACGAAGGATAAGTATCATATAAGATCACCAAGTTTAACATATAAGAGGATTGATGACACAAACCATGACATAAGCAGTGACATAGGTGATGACAATGTGATGACAAGGTGATGAATCACCACCTTGTCACCAATTTCACCACAAAACCACAATATCTTGACATGTGTCCTTGGGTGAAAAAACCAATTAAAGACCACACAATTAAATGGCTTGTAATTAGTGTTTATTAGAAAAAAAGAAAAGAAAAGAAAAATCAAAGAAGAAGAACAAGAAGAAGCATCAAAACATTCGGCCATTTTTATTCTTCAAGGATAAGGAAACATTTCCCCAAGTTCTACTCCACCAAAAATCATGATCTTGGGCTCTAAATCATCCTCATCCATAGACTAAGTTAAATCCTTGATCCTATCTTCATCCATGGATGTTATCATGCTCAAATCATGAGCTAAAGTTGATGATGAATAGTGAAATGAATAGTAATGCTTGATTTTCTTGTTTTGATCTTGAAGTTTAAGGCTTGTAAAGGATAATCAAGGAGCAAGGAAGAGTATAATAGCCATCTATAGTCCATATTAAGTACCAAGGAAGGTATAAACCCTCTCACACTTTTACTTATACTTTGATATTAGTGATTAAATTGATAATGATTAGTGATAGTGTGATGTAGAAGTGATATGCTTGTTAAGAATGATGTTTAGTGGATTGGTTGATGGTTGAACTTGTAAATGATGGTATGAACTTGTTTATACAGAAATAAGTTGGTTTAGATGTGAAATTTGAGTTATGATTCCTTGGGTATTGATTGGTGAATTGATTGGAGTGTTTTACACACGGGAATTACGATTAAGCGTCGTTATCATGTCGGATTTTCCTTAGGAAGTTTAGACAGAGACCACGGTTACCTTCTAGACATAACCATAAGACTTTCTGACCATGATCATGTAGATCTTGTTTTGTAGTTTATTTTGGCGAAAGAATCGTATCGTTTCGATTTACGGTTTAGGAGAAACACTCGTTTTAGCAAAAGCGGTTTCGGATAACTAAGTAGTTCACTATATGAACTTTGAGCTTATGATCAAACCCCTTAAAAATGGAATTGGGTCGTGATATTAAAGTGGATACTAGAATGGACAGTTAGGAAAGGAACCGAGAAGGTTTCGTGTTAAAAAGATGATTTTTCGATTTTATAAAAATGCGGGAACTAAAGTTGCGTAAGTGAAATACCCTTAAGGGGATGGTTAAAACGATGAGTTAGTAATGGTAAAGTACTTGGGTTTTGTGAATAGATTACCACCCAAACTTTTGACGTAAGAGTTTAAGGAATGTCATGAGGTTATAAGTGACCAAGAATGTGACGCCCTCCAAACCCGGGGTACAGATTTGAGGAGTCACCCGACCAACGGAACACTATTTAACACATGCATAATATATAAAGACACAAATACCCCTTAACCAAGACCGCATCCAGATTATGGCAATGAAAACAAGCTACTACAATCTTTTATTAATACAATACCAGTTTTATCAGAGTTATTACATCACAACTAAAGTTCAAATCTAGACATCTAATCTAGAAAAGCAAAACAACAACTACCCTGCCAATGACAATGACTCGAGGGGCTCTCCTGGCTGCCGGTGAACTATCGGTCACGCTATGCCGACTCATACTCTCGCTTCACTGGAATAGGGTTAGAAAACAACAAGCAAGAGTGAGCCAAAAGTGCTCAACAAACATCATATGAATCATTTCTATCACAGTTGTAAGGATATGAATTTATGATATCAGAATCAACAATATTTAGCTAACACATGCTTTGTATCAATAACAATTGAAGAAAAAGAATTAGAATTTGGCTTATACATTTTATTCAAATCAAAGGTTGTGCTGCTGGCCAGCCACGCATCAACCCCGGACTAGCTCACGACATAGTCCTCTACTGGATCCTAGGCCAAACTGGGCCTTAAGTTATTCCGACCATAAATATGGCCCGACCAATTACTGGTCCATTTTAAAAACATGCCAAATCTATCATAGGGTATAAACAATAACATGCTCAATAAGATAAACTCAATGTATAATAATTGCAAAAGAGCTTCAACTGCTCAGTATCAAATGAAGATCGAGAAGGAATCATGGAATAATTTCAATGGTACAGTGTACTCATTCAATAAGGAAATCAAGATTGGTAATCGACAATCAATGACCGCAATCAATAGTCAAGATGGAAGTCAAATAATCAATGGTTGTCAATAATAATCAAAGGATGATAAACAATAACCAAATGGTGGTAAACAATAATCAAGTGAGTTGGAAATAAGGGTTTCCGATGCAGATCAAATCAAAGAATCAAGAATCTCTAAGGAAATGGAATCAGTTGTCCAAATGCGGTTAAAAGATTGATAATTTGAATTGTTCTGGGGGTAACGGTATTCAAGTAATCAAGACAATAATAAATTTTATCACAAGTAAAGGCACATATACTTGCCTGGTCTAAGCTGCTGTCGGATCGACTCTGCTCACTCTACCTTTCCCTTTCCCTTGCTCCGGGAACTCGATTCTATAATTAAACAACTGATCATAATAAGTCTAACTATTCTCGTTCTACTCTCGACACTTATTCAATCAATAATCACATTTAAACAAGTAACTGGTCACGTATCGGACGTCCGGTATGATCTACGATATTTAAAACTCAGATATTTGCCCTAGTACGGGCATATACAGACTATAAAACACAACACACAATTAATATGAACCATATAGCACTTATAAACATTTTATAAACATTTTTAAAACATCATACGAAACTTATTTGAATTTTAAATAAGTCACGATTAATTTTTAAATCAAAACTCGGATTTTTAAATCCAATATAACTATTTAAATGCAAATAAATCAATTAATAAAATTACTTGACACTCTTTAAATACTCAAACTATTTTTAAATAAATAAATAGGCTTGAAAATAATTAAACTGAATTTTTGATTAATTAAATCTAATTAATAATTAATTTTTAATAATTAATTGATTAAAAGAAATAACCAATTAATTAATAAATTAATTATTAATTAAAAATAATTAAAATAATTAAGTTTAATCAATTTTCGGATTTAAAATAATAAATATAATTTTCCAGAATTTTTCTGATATTAAAATATATTTTTAAAATAAAAATATGAATTTTTAAAGTTTTTAAACAATTTTCGAATTAAATATAAAAATAAAATCCAAAAACAGTTTTCAGAAATTGAATTAGGGTTTTGAAGATTGAAACCGGGTCAAACTTCGGGTAAACGGGCCGGGAAGAACGAATCCGGGTCTCCAAGAACAACCCACCGGATTCTGGGTTTTCCAGAATCCGGCCGGTGTCCGGCGACCGGAATCTTCCATTCCCGATCAAACACAAATCAAACTACAGGGCTTTTGTTTGCTTTTTCAAGACAAACAAATCCCACACACAAACACATACGTACGATGCCGGAATCGAGCCCGGAATCCGGTCAAAGAAACCGCCGGCCACGACTCCGACCGGAAACCCGATCTACTCATTCCGTACATGAAACTCGAAGATTAATATGTCAAAATAACGCTTATAACTCACACAATCAAATCCCCATATCATAATCAATGTCAGATCAATATCAAGAACGGACTATTCAAAATAAGAATCGGGTCAAAACCCGAAAATCAAACCCGACTAATTTGAACTTAAACACGAAATTAAACCATGGATTCTTGCTAATTAGAACCCTAGGAACATGTTAGAAGCAACCAATTGAACGGAGAATCAACAGATTGAAAATCCCCAAATTAATCAAGAAACCTAATTTAATTCGAATATTGAAAAATTCATAATGAATCGAAAAATTACCAGATGATGATGAGGTTGGAAGATTCTGAAACTAGAGATCAAGAGATTTGATTTGAGTACAAGAACTTCAGATTTGGATTTCAATAACACCTTGAACGAATGGTTTGATTCTTCAAGAACACGAAGAACACGGTTCAGAGATTTTTATTATTTCGAGAATTAGGGCTGCAGATTATGATAGGTTTAAGGTTCGATTCGTCTTTTTATATTTATTGAAAAATAATACCCCAAACAACATTTTTGGATCGATATAGATCCACTGGTTCGTTTAAAACCCCTAATTAGGTTAAAAACACGTTTTACGAGGAATAATCAGTTAAAAAGGTTGATGATCATCCAATTGATATATATATCATTATATAACTGATGCTCAAGAATACTGGGGCTATAACAAATGTAATATTGATATAAAACAATATATCCGTCCCCTTAAGCAATTAGGGTTCGGAACAATTTTTCCCTTTTTGAACGAAACAAATTATTCTTGCAGAATCAAATAGGTAGGAATGAAATGATACGAATATCTCTCCCGATAATGATTCGAATACGAAAGACGAAGAGATAATAATTAATGTAAGAAATTCCAACGGGGCCCTTGAATTATCAAAACAGGGCTCAGATTTGAAGAAAATTCCAAATGACGAAATATTTGAAAGGGGCTTTCGACTCACCATTTAGGACATAGTCACACAATAATTATCACTTAATAATATCCCAATACTCCACAATAAATATTTTTATATCAAATATATCATTTAATCAAATAATAAAATTCACGGATATTACATCCTTCCCCCCTTAATAGGATTCTGTCCTCAGAATCAGATCAAGGAAACAACTGGGGATACTTCTCTAACATCTCACTCTCTAACTCCCAGGTAGACTCTTCTACTTTAGGATTCCTCCACAAAACTCTCACTAACGCTACTGTCTTATTCTTTAGTACTTTCTCCTTACGATCCAATATCTGAATCGGTCATTCTACATAAGATAAATCTGCCTGGACCTCTATGGGTTCATGCTCTATTACATGATTCGAATCTGGTCGATACCTCTTAAGCATAGATACATGAAATACATTATGAACGTGCTGCATATGCGGCAGCAATGCTAACTCGTAAGCTACCTTGCCCACTTTCTTCAAAACCTCAAACGGTCCAACATATCTCGGACTCAACTTCCCTTTCTTTCCAAACCTAACTAATCCTTTCCACGGTGAAACCTTTAGTAACACTTGCTCTCCTTCTTCGAATCCCACATCCTTTCTGGCTAGATCCGCATACTTTTTCTGTCGGTCCTGAGCTGTTATCAATCTTCTTTGAATCAATTGAATCACTTCCTTTGTTTGTTGCACTAGTTCTGGTCCTATCATCTTCCGTTCACCAACTTCTTCCCAATACACTGGAGATCGACACTTTCGTCCATACAAAGCTTCGTAAGGTGGCATTCCGATGCTCACGTGAAAACTATTATTATATGAAAATTCCACCAAGGGTAGATGATCGTCCCAACTGCCTTTAAATTCAAGTGCGCATGTCCTAAGCATATCTTCAATAGTCTGAATTTTCCTTTCGCTTTGACCGTCCGTCTGCGGGTGATAAGCCGTACTCATTCTTAACTCGGTGCCCAAACATTCTTGAAAACTCCTCCAAAATCTTGAATTGAATCGAGGGTCTCGATCAGACACTATCGATACTGGAACTCCATGCCGTACTACGATTTTTTTATGTAAATATGAAATAACTTATCTAGCGAGAATCTCTCGTTAATCGGAAGAAAATGCGCAGATTTCGTCAATCGATCCACAATAACCCAGATGGCATCATGGTTAGCCTTCATTCTAGGTAATCCTACCACAAAGTCCATCGCAATGTGTTCCCACTTCCATTCAGGAATTTCCAATGGTTGAAGTAATCCACTTGGTCTCTGATGTTCCGCCTTGACTCTTTGGCATGTAAAACATTTACTCACCCATTCAGCAATCTCCCTTTTCATATCTGGCCACCAAAAGTTCGTCTTAAGATCTCGATACATCTTCATACTCCCTGGATGAATTGAATACTTCGAGTTATGCGCTTCGTGCAAAATTTCACTTTTCAGCTCCGCTACATTAGGTACCCATATCCGAGAAGCAAATCTCAAGATCCCTTTGTCGTCCGGTTGGCTACATATTTCCTCACCTGTCATCTTACTCACATCATCATTCATAACTTGCTCTTGGCACTTCCGTATCTTCTCCAACAATTCCGGTTGAAACATCATGGTATAAATCATTTCCGTCGCATCCTTCAGAATACTTACTTCGATCTCTAACTTCTCAAATTCCTTGTATAACTCTTTGGCCATCGTCAGTGTATTTAATCTCTCTTTTCTGCTCAGTGCATCTGCTACCACATTTGCCTTGCCGGGATGATAGTTGATAGAAACGTCGTAGTCCTTGATTAGTTCTAACCATCTTCGTCGCCTCATGTTCAGCTCTTTCTGAGTAAAGATATACTTCAAACTCTTATGATCGGTGTAAATTTCACATCTCTCTCCATACAAGTAGTGTCTCCATATCTTCAAAGTAAACACAATCGCTGCTAACTCCAAATCATGTGTAGGATACTTCTGTTCGTGGGGCCTCAACTGTCTTGATGCATAAGCAATCACCTTGTCATGTTGCATAAGTACGCAACCCAATCCTTTGTACGACGCATCACTATAGATTACGAATTGACCTTGATCGTCTGGTAACATCAATACCGGTGCCGTAGTTAGTCTCTTCTTTAACTCTTGGAAGCTTTCTTCGCATTTATCGTTCCATATGAATCGCTCGCTTTTCCTTGTCAGCTTGGTCATTGGAGTAGCTATCTTCGCAAAATCTTGCACAAATCTCCGGTAGTATCCGGCTAATCCCAAGAAACTTCTGACTTCAGTCGGTGTCCTTGGTCTCTCCCAATCCTTCACTGCCTCTATCTTTGCTGGATCCACTTTGATGCCTTCGCTGCTCACCACGTGTCCTAAGAAATGAACTTCTCTCAACCAGAATTCACACTTGGAAAACTTCGCATATAATCTTTCTTGTCTCAATGTTTCCAACAGAATCCGCAAATGGTCTGCATGCTCTTCTTCTGTCGTTGAGTATATCAAGATGTCGTCGATGAATACCACTACAAACTTGTCCAAATATCTCTTGAAAATCATGTTCATTAAGTCCATAAAAGCTGCGGGTGCATTTGTTAGTCCAAACGCCATTAATAAAAATTCATAGTGCACATACCTTGTTCGAAAGGCCGTCTTCGGTATGTCGTCTGGTTTAATCTTCAGTTGGTGATATCCTGACCGTAGGTCAATCTTTGAAAAATGTACCGCTCCTTTCAGCTGGTCAAACAGATCATCTATTCGAGGTAACGAATACTTGTTCTTAATGGTCAGCTTGTTCAACTCCCGATAGTCTATACACAATCTCATGCTTCCATCCTTTTTCTTGACAAACAATATTGGTGCTCCCCACGGCGAAACGCTGGGTCTAATAATTCCTTTTTCTAGCAAATCTTGCAGTTGATTAGCCAACTCCTTCATCTCCACTGGTGCCATCCTGTAAGGGGCCTTAGATACTGGCTCTGCGCATGGTGCTAAATCTATCGCAAATTCAATCTCTCTATCTGGAGGTAAACCTGGTAATTCTTCCGGAAAAACATCTGGAAACTCATTTACAACTGGAATATCTTCTAACTTAGAAACTTCCTTTTCTATATTTATCACATAAGCTAAATACGCCTCACAACCTTGCCTTAATAATCTCTTAGCCTGAATCATCGTCAGGAACCTCTTTCTTTGCCTCTCTCCTCTAAATATTATTTCTTTCTTTTCTAGGGTAATCAAAGTAACCCTCTTATTCTTACAATCAATACTCGCATCATACTCAGTCAACCAATCCATCCCTAATATCACATCAAATTCACCTAGCTTAAAAGGTAACAAGTCAACATAAAAACGATTTCCCAAAATCTCTATCTCACAACGAGGATAATATGAACTGACCGCTATACGATCCTGATTAGCTATCTCTATATTCAACACTCCACTTAAGGGTTTCATTACACAATTCAATCTACGAGCAAACGTTTCAGAAATAAAAGACCTCGTCGCTCCCGAATCTTTTAATACTTTAGCAGGAATAGAATTTACTAGAAGTGTACCTGCCACCACGTCAGAATCTCTCACTGCTTCTCCCATTGACATATTGTAGGTTCTGGCTAATGACTGGACATTAACAATTGGGGGTGCTTCAATTGCCCGAATCATATTGTTCACGGGTGTTGGTGCTCTGCAGTCCTTAATCATGTGGCCTGGTTTCTTACACCGATGACACACAATGCCTATCTTGCAATCCCGGGAATAATGTCCCTTCTGATTGCATTTAAAGCATGTGACATTCAATCGATCGCATATCCCTGGATGTCACTTCCCGCATGTCTTGCATTCTGGTAGTGGGGGTCTAGAAAGTCCCTGCTGACTGCCGGCTGGTAGACGGTTATCTTGTCCTACGATCCCGGTATCTGGTTTCCTGAAACTTGTATTCCTTCCGGGCTGAAATCCCGGTTTCTTATTTGCTTGCCCTTGAAAACTTCCCTGTTGCTGTCCCTTATCGGGTATCCCTGCTTTCCTTTTCTTGTTCTCCCTCTCTTTCATGTAAGAATCACTCTCTGTCTCCGCAATCATTGCCTTTTGGACCACCGCTGCATAGGTGTCCAACTCCAATATAGCTAACTTGCTACGAATCCAAGACCTCAGTCCCTGCTGGAACCTCTTGGCCTTCTTCTTCTCCGTATCCACATTGGTTGGAACAAACCTTGACAACTCCGTAAACCTTGTTTCATATTGGGGCACTGTCATACTTCCCTGCTTTAACTCCAAAAACTTTAATTCCATCTGATCTCTCATATAGTCCGGAAAATACCTTTCCAAACACAACTCTGTAAATCCTGCCCACGTAATCAATCCCTCGGGCTCCATAGCCCTACTCGTTTCCCACCAATAACTGGTCTCATTCTTCAGAAAATAGCTTGTATACTCCATCTTCTTATCCTCTGCCACCTCTATCAAGGCAAAAGCCTTTTCCATCTCCTTCAACCATGCCTTAGCCTCTACAGGGTCTGCTGATCCTTTAAATTCTGGAGGTTTTGCTGCTTGGAAAGATTTAAACGTAACCGTCGGTGCTTCTTGCTGGTGATGCTGTTGATGCTGCTGATACTGATGTTGTTGCTGCTGTTCTAAGAGCTGTTGCTGAAATGCTTGTTGCTGCTGTGCTAATGCGGCAGTCTGTTGAGTAAGAGTATTTAACAACTGGATTACCATCGGGTCCATGTGGCCCGTGGGAGGTGTATTTTGTTGACCTTCTTGGTCTGAGGTATCAGATGAACGAGTTTGTCGTCTAGGAGGCATATCGCTGATGAATAAACAATAATTGGCTTAATCAAACAGTTCATATAATAGAAGGAAGGATCATAATTGATATCTCGAAGGTTTACAAATCTTCTCAACGGTGTATGAGTACACTCGTTGTATAAAGTAGAATAACAGTTATGATGCTGGAAATGAATGACAAGGGAATAAATACAGTTCTATACAAGAGGTTTATCATATATATAGATAGAGTTAGTACAAGCGTAGAACGCTTCAAAAGAAAATATATCATGGCTGAACCATAACTGCCGACCAGCAATACAACAAAAATGCAACAACCCGAGGCGTTCCTATAAGCCCGGTGCACTGCTGATTCTATAATATGCATCTATATACTAACTATCTAGAAACCATACATCCATGTCACATCTGTCTACTCCTAAACCTGCTCACAGATCACCTGCTCCTGTCTGCCATAACGGGGGTCCTGCAATCCCTGCAATCTCACTCATCGCATAATCCAAAATCTGTCTTATCCCTGCTACTGTCTCTCCCTCTCGACTAGAAGCTAATCCGTGCAATCGAGTCTCAACCAA
Organism: Heracleum sosnowskyi; assembly: GCA_030848705.1. Taxonomy (NCBI): domain Eukaryota; kingdom Viridiplantae; phylum Streptophyta; class Magnoliopsida; order Apiales; family Apiaceae; genus Heracleum; species Heracleum sosnowskyi. The sequence goes on from CM061237.1 coordinate 82,656,118, forward strand.
GGTCCTCATAACCCTAAACCTCATCTGAATGTCCCTTATCTGATCTCTAAGTCTGTCCCTCTCTCGGATACCGGTTGCCTCAGTCGAACGAATCCTCCCCATCTCCATGACCTGTCCATAAAGGTACTCCCTCTCTCTACTCACCCTCTGATACTCATGGCGTGGAACTGGTGGTTCACCTAACTGATACAAAGGCCCACAAACTGATGCCTGAGACACTGGTGCGGGGGCTACTTGTCGGAGTGGAATAGGACAAGGTACCTGATCTCTCCTGACTACCGGATGCTGATGCCTAGGCTGATATCGCACTGGCCAAGACGGTCCTGCTCTCTCAACGGGTGTAGGTATCTCTGCTATCGTATCCTCGGAAGGGTCTGAGTCTGAACTAGAACTAGGGGGCTGCAATTATAACCACATTTAATTACTACACATAATATCCCTAGTTGACCTCCTAATATCCTCAAGTGAATTCCTAACCCTCTATGTTATCCTGGACCCTAAGTCCTAACTTGTTTCAATTGCCATAACATGTTGCTCTGATACCAACCTGTGACGCCCTCCAAACCCGGGGTACAGATTTGAGGAGTCACCCGACCAACGGAACACTATTTAACACATGCATAATATATAAAGACACAAATACCCCTTAACCAAGACCGCATCCAGATTATGGCAATGAACACAAGTTACTACAATCTTTTATTAATACAATACCAGTTTTATCAGAGTTATTACATCACAACTAAAGTTCAAATCTAGACATCTAATCTAGAAAAGCAAAACAACAACTACCCTGCCAATGACAATGACTCGAGGGGCTCTCCTGGCTGCCGGTGAACTATCGGTCACGCTCTGCCGACTCATACTCTCGCTTCACTGGAATAGGGTTAGAAAACAACAAGCAAGAGTGAGCCAAAAGTGCTTAGCAAACATCATATGAATCATTTCTACTCTCGCTTCACTGGAATAGGGTTAGAAAACAACAAGCAAGAGTGAGCCAAAAGTGCTTAGCAAACATCATATGAATCATTTCTATCGCAGTTGTAAGGATATGAATTTATGATATCAGAATCAACAATATTTAGCTAACACATGCTTTGTATCAATAACAATTGAAGAAAAAGAATTAGAATTTGGCTTATACATTTTATTCAAATCAAAGGTTGTGCTGCTGGCCAGCCACGCATCAACCCCGGACTAGCTCACGACATAGTCCTCTACTGGATCCTAGGCCAAACTGGGCCTTAAGTTATTCCGACCATAAATATGGCCCGACCAATTACTGGTCCATTTTAAAAACATACCAAATCTATCATAGGGTATAAACAATAACATGCTCAATAAGATAAACTCAATGTATAATAATTGCAAAAGAGCTTCAACTGCTCAGTATCAAATGAAGATCGAGAAGGAATCATGGAATAATTTCGATGGTACAGTGTACTGATTCAATAAGGAAATCAAGATTGGTAATCGACAATCAATGACCGCAATCAATAGTCAAGATGGAAGTCAAATAATCAATGGTTGTCAATAATAATCAAAGGATGATAAACAATAACCAAATGGTGGTAAACAATAATCAAATGAGTTGGAAATAAGGGTTTCCGATGCAGATCAAATCAAAGAATCAAGAATCTCTAAGGAAAAGGAATCAGTTGTCCAAATGCGGTTAAAAGATTGATAATTTGAATTGTTCTGGGGGTAACGATATTCAAGTAATCAAGACAATAATCAATTTTATCACAAGTAAAGGTACAGATACTTTCCTGGTCTACGCTGCTGTCGGATCGACTCTGCTCACTCTACCTTTCCCTTTCCCTTGTTCCGGGAACTCGATTCTATAATTAAACAACTCATCACAATAAGTCTAACTATTCTCGTTCTACTCTCGACACTTATTCAATCAATAATCACATTTAAACAAGTAACCGGTTACGTATCGGACGTCCGGTATGATCTACGATATTTAAAACTCAGATATTTGCCCTAGTACGGGAATATACAGACTATAAAACACAACACACAATTAATATGAACCATATAGCACTTATAAACATTTTATAAACATTTTTAAAACATCATACGAAACTTATTTGAATTTTAAATAAGTCACGATTAATTTTTAAATCAAAACTCGGATTTTTAAATCCAATATAACTATTTAAATGCAAATAAATCAATTAATAAAATTAATTGACACTCTTTAAATACTCAAACTATTTTTAAATAAATAAATAGGCTTGAAAATAATTAAACTAAAATTTTGATTAATTAAATATAATTAATAATAAATTTTTAAGAATTAATTAAAAGAAATAACCAATTAATTAATAAATTAATTATTAATTAAAAATAATTAAAATATTTAAGTTTAATCAATTTTCGGATTTAAAATAATTAATATAATTTTCCAGAATTTTTCTGATATTAAAATATATTTTTAAAATAAAAATATGAATTTTTAAAGTTTTTAAACTATTTTCGAATTAAATATAAAAACAAAATCCAAAAATAGTTTTCAGAAATTGAATTAGGGTTTTGAAGTTTGAAACCGGGTCAAACTTCGGGTAAACGGGTCGGGAAGAACGAATCCGGGTCGCCAAGAACAACACACCGGATTCTGGGTTTTCCAGAATCCGGCCGGTGTCTGGCGACCGGAATCTTCCATTCCCGATCAAACACAAATCAAACTACAGGGCTTTTGTTCGCTTTTTCAAGACAAACAAATCCCACACACAAACACATACGTACGATGCCGGAATCGAGCCCAGAATCCGGTCAAAGAAACCGCCGGCCACGACTCCGACCGGAAACCCGATCTACTCATTCCGTACATGAAACTCGAAGATTAATATGTCAAAATAACGCTTATAACTCACACAATCAAAGCCCCATATCATAATCAATGTCAGATAAATATCAAGAATGGACTATTCAAAATAAGAATTCGGGTCAAAACCCGAAAATCAAACCCGACTAATTTGAACTTAAACACGAAATTAAACCATGGATTCTTGCTAATTAGAACCCTAGGAACATGTTAGAAGCAACCAATTGAACGGAGAATCAACAGATTGAAAATCCCCAAATTAATCAAGAACCCTAATTTAATTCGAATATTGAAAAATTCATAATAAATCGAAAAATTACCAGATGATGATGAGGTTGGAAGATTCTGAAACTAGAGATCAAGAGATTTGATTTGAGTACAAGAACTTCAGATTTGGATTTCAATAACACCTTGAACGAATGGTTTGATTCTTCAAGAACACGAAGAACACGGTTCGGAGATTTTTATTATTTCGAGAATTAGGGCTGCAGATTATGATAGGTTTAAGGTTTGATTCGTCTTTTTATATTTATTGAAAAATAATACCCCAAACAACATTTTTGGATCGATATAGATCCACTGGTTCGTTTAAAAACCCTAATTAGGTTAAAAACACGTTTTACGAGGAATAATCAGTTAAAAAGGTTGATGTTCATCCAATTGATATATATATCATTATATAACTAATGCTCAAGAATACTGGGGCTATAACAAATGTAATATTGATATAAAATGATATATCCGTCCCCTTAAGCAATTAAGGTTCAGAACAATTTTTCCCTTTTTGAACGAAACAAATTATTCTTGCAGAATCAAATAGGTAGGAATGAAATGATACGAATATCTCTCCCGATAATGATTCGAATACGAAAGACGAAAAGATAATAATTAATGTACGAAATTCCAACGGGGCCCTTGAATTATCAAAACGGGGCTCAGATTTGAAGAAAATTCCAAATGACGAAATATTTGAAAGGGGCTTTCGACTCACCATTTAGCACATAGTCACACAATAATTATCACTTAATAATATCCCACTACTCCACAATAAATATTTTTATATCAAATATATCATTTAATCAAATAATAAAATTCACGGATATTACAAAGAACGAGACATTTGATTTTCGTTAATAGAACGTTAGTGCTTAAGTTAATGGCACATTAATTGGTTCTAGGGGACTGATTGTGTATTGTGTATCTTGTTATAGATCGACGAGCACACTCCCAAGCCCCCACTACCACTTCACCGAGACACCAAGGCAAGTTTTCAAACCCTACATCTTATATAGATGCTGTTGTTATAAATTGTTGTGATTGCTATATATAATGTTTTATTGCTTTAAAAGCTTTCGTAAGATTATATGGTTTATATGCTATGAGTATATTAGATATAAACCGAGGTTTTATAAAGGCTGTAAGTGTAGAGCACTTGTATGGTAGTTTAAACTTAGACCGGGAGCCAATTTTTTTTTTTTTTTTTGATTATACTGTCATAAAAGCTGGAGGGTTCCAGAGACAACCATATGTTTATATTGATTAAATATTCCAATATTTATATCATTGGATATTTAATGTGAGACATTTAAATAATATTATTATAAATATTATTTGAATAAGTATTTAATTAAGTGAATATTATTTTGGAATATTCATTTAAGTAGAATTTTATTGAATAGTTATTCAATAATTATTATTTGAATATTTATTAAATATTCCAAAAATGATTTAAAAATCATAGAACCTTATTTAAATATTACGTAAGGTTCCAATAGTTATTTAAAATATTTTCTGATCTTAAAAAGATTTATTTGATTGTAGTAGGGGTTCCCAACTAATTTTTATTGAATTATCTCAAATGATGACTATGGTTTTTGACTTATAAAAATTGGGAATCCATTCCAGGAAGTGAACATATGATTTCACTTGCCACTTTCATTAAAAGTGGTATATTTTGGGTTTCTGAATTATCAGAACTAAAGATATTTTACAAAACTCCCAGGTCGTGATTTCGAAATGTTTTACTCGAGGATCGAGGTCAGTTGACAACGGTCAACCCACATTGTGACTTACTTCCGATATAATCCGGAATTAAGGGTGTTTTTACAAAACCTATCAACAAGCTTATGCTTGGGGAATCAGAGTAATACATGTTCCAGTTATAGATAGTTGGGGAAACGACATTTTCGCGTAAGTGGCCGAGTAACGCACGATCCCGCAAATGAAAACTATATTTTTCTGGCCTTGATGTCGCCAGGTTAGCGTAAGAGGTCGGGTGACGCCGGCCCAGCAGAAAACTATTTTCTGGCCTTGATGTCGCTAGGGGAAAATTTAATAAGAGGCTGAATGGCGCCAGTCCAGTGGAATCCGTTGACAGGGAGCGGTCCACTTGTGTAGCCTTGATGTCTCCATGGGGTTCCCAATGTGTAAGAGGCCGAGTGACGCCGGTCCAACTTAAAAGCCTGTATGCTGCTAGGGTAATGACCTTCAGGATTATCCATCTACTAGTAGAAAATCTATGGTATGACGACTGATCATCGTAAACCAGTGCGTAGCCCAGTACTATACCTCATACAGTATTTGAACTGTATGGCCTGTTTTGACGAAAAGAATATTTCAGTATATCATTCTGTATACGAACGAAGTTTTATAAGCTTTCATATATGATTATGCCGCTTTATATTATTGCTGGGCTTAGTGCTCACTCTTGTTTCTTTTATATATATCACAACACAACAACTAGAGTAGATGTCCAGGATCTACCACACCGCTCGGAAGCGAGTCAGAGACGTGCAGACCTCCCGTAGGATGGTTGTTGCAGCACCTCGGGTAGAAATACTTAGTTGGTTCGGAGTACAGCTCTTGTTGCTCCGGTTTTATTATAAGTATCATCTATGTATAATAGTGAACAAGAACAAACATTTGCGCTGCCTTTCTGGTTTCAAGTAGAAATCATACTGGCAGTAGGTTTCGAGTGCTCTACTTTTGGGTTGTAATAACTTTACTTTGTGGATCATATGACTACTGTTTAGGCAATTTCGTTTCTGAGACATAATTGGCGTGTGTATAGTGATGGTGGGGTCACCAGGTGTGTTGTTTTGTTATTATTATTATGATTCGAGTATTAAGTGTTTGTATGGAATAAGGAGTGTGACAACCTAGATCTCCGACCCCGGATCTAGGGGTGTTACATCAGTCCTCCAAAAAGCTTCCAGTAGGTCAACATACATAGGTGGGTTCATTGTGAGAGCTTGACGAAGGTAGGAGGTGTTCAAAAAACGTACAAAGCACTTGTACCTTGGGCTGGCTTCTGTATCAGAGGGGATAGTGAGAAAGTTGGTTTCTTTGGGTATGATTAAGGGATTAGATGATGCAGCTGTTTGAGATTTGGGTGCCATGTCTGAGTTTGAGGTTGAAAATAGGGAAAAAGATTTTGAATTAGGGTTGAGAATTGAGAGTAATCGACAAGATGAAAAGATGTGAGAGTGTTTGCAAAAAGTATTTATATGACTGAGACAGTGCGATATAGAGATATGAATGTGTACAGACTATTTTGATGTCGTGAAGTCTCAAAATAGGTTGTTTCGCGAAGTCTTGCAAAGTAGATCGCAAAGTCTAGAAAAGAACTATGTCGCAAAGTCTAGAGGGTAAGAATGTGAGGGAGACTTTGCGATATAGTATAAATACCTTGTCGATAACTCTCTTTTGGAATTTCAGTCAATTTGTCAGACATATATCAAAATTTTGAAATAAAATCAATTTAAATCAAAATTCTGTTAATGTGCGGGGACTTGTCGATATAGTTATTATGTGTCGCGAAGTCCAATAAGTAGATCGCAAACTCAAGAATTGAACTATATCGCGAAGTCTCACAACTTTAACAATTTGCGATATAGGTTTGTTTATTTTGAACTAAGTCGTGAACTCTTAAAATCAGCTATATAGAGATGTCTTAAAAGCTCACAACTCCATAAACAAATATGATTTTGAAAAATATGCAGTAGAATACTGAAATATTTGTAAATCATATCTCAGCTAATTTTCACTCCAATCAAATAGAGCATTTAAATACAGTGAAAATTTACTACTGCAACAATTAACTAGCATAATTACTTGGAACTACTAAATGAAGGATTGTGCATTCCAATTTCACTCACTAGTCTGTTGAAGACATCTTCATTTAGAGGTTTAGTAATTATGTCAGCTAATTGTTTCTCAGTTGGAACATAAGACACTGCTATAGTACCATTTGCAGCATGTTCCCTAATGAAATGGTACCTTATCTCAATATGCTTTGTAGTAGAATGATTAACAGGATTGGCAACAATGGATATTGCACTAGTGTTGTCACACATCAGAGGAATGTTTTCCAACACTAGTCCATAATCCATGAGTTGATTTCTAATCCAAAGCAATTGAGCACAACAGCTTCCAGCAGCAATATATTCAACTTCAGCTATAGATGTTGTTGTGGATTGTTGTTTCTTACTGAACCAGGATACTAACCTTTGGCCTAAGAATTGGTAGCTTCCCGAAGTACTCTTTCTGTCAATTCTGCATCCAGCATAATCAGAATCAGTGTAACCAACCAGGTTGAACCCAGTGCCCTTTGGATACCATAAGCCATGATTAGGAGTCCCCTTCAGATATTTGAAGATTCTTTTGATAGCCATCATGTGAGATTCCTTGGGATCAGATTGAAACCTTGCACACAGACATGTGGCAAACATGATATCTGGCCTGCTAGCTGTGAGATAGAGTAATGATCCAACCATGCCTCTGTAAACCTTGATGTCAACTCTCTTTCCTCTTTTATCTTCATCAAGCTTAATTGCAGTTGACATTGGAGTTTTTGCAGGGGATGAATCTTCTAAACCATATTTCTTCAAAAGATTTTTGACATACTTTGATTGATTTATGAAGATGCCATCCTCCCTTTGATTTACTTGCAGACCTAAGAAGTAGGTTAACTCTCCCATCATACTCTGTTACCCAGTAATAGACAATTGTAGAAGGGGGTTGAATACAATTGTATAAGATTCTCGACGTTAAACACAAATATGAATAATAACAGCTTTAATAATTCTGATATAAAACTGTTACAAACTCTCTCAAGAAATTCTGATGTTCTTGAGAGCTTCTAGGTTACAAAAATACTCGAGTGTGTGATCTCTATAAATCGAAACCTAAACTGTGTTTATATACTACACAACTTCTCTATCAATTACATGATAAGTCCTAATCAATTACAAAGATTGAAACATATCCTAAATTGATAGCTACGTTCCTACAAACCAGGAACCGACAAAATAAAAATCCTTATTTAACTAGACTCGAAATAGAAATCCTGATCAGCTTCCAGTCCTGATGATCAATCCTGATCCCAGTCCTGATATGAAATCCTGATATCAATCCTGATCCTGACGATCATGCAATCCTGATGGCTATGCAATACTGATGACATCAGCAATCCTGATCAGTTGAGTCTAGATCCCGACGATCATTGAATCCTGATCTAACAATCTCCTCCAATCTCATACTTTGTAAAATAAAGTATAGATTTCCTAGATTCAATGATGTCAAAAATATGTATACAAAATGTACAAGTATTTACAGTAACAAACTTATCTCCTCAGATTTTCTGGTAGAACATATTCATCTTCAAGAAGCTTGACAGCAGATTTTCTTCTTTGTCTTCAAGAATCTGAATAAGTCTTTCTTTTAACTCTTTAATTTCTTCATCCTCTTCATTAATTTGATAGATAGCTGCTCTCAAATTCTGAATTGAGCTTATCTGTAGACTATGATCTTCAACCAGGAGGTAAGCAATTTCCTTCCCATCAGGATTAAGAATAAGTTGTTTCATGCCAAAGGATATTTCTTTAACAACAGTACCCCTTTGCATTTCCACATATTGTCCTCTCATATTTATGTACATGGGAGTATAATCACCATTATAATTCTTTCCTTCATCAAATCTTCTCCTTATAGTTGATAAAATCATGTCACTCCATTCCTTGCACACTTTATTCTTCCATCTCAGCAAATAATGAACATATTTCAGTTCCTTTGTAGTTTTCATCAATAGCTCTTGAATGGACAGAATCTTCACAGTGCCATCTTTCATGAAGTACAAAAGCTTTTCTTTCTTTTCATAACCATCATGACAATCTATAACTATATCAACAGATAATAAATTGTTCAGGTTTTCAGAAGTTATATTACCTCCAATATCAGTCAAAGAGTGAGGGTCAACATATGGCATGTTCAGAAACTCAGCATCTCTGTGACCTATTCCTCCTCTTGAATTGGTTGGCATTTGTCTAAGATTGGAAAACATCTGTAACCAGAGTGCTCTTGATCTTTGAGAATCAGCAATATTAGCAGCACTGGGAACATTTGTTATAATCCCACCAGAGTGATAAGTGATAGGTCTATCACACCTAAGTGTGTCAATATGTTTCCACTTCTCATCTTTCTCTTTCTCATAAGAATAACTCTTGTCTAGTTGAGGTTGTTGTCTTCTGACATTTCTCCACAACCCTTTATTTGAAGTTTTGAGTCTTTGTTTATAGAGCTGAAAATCTCTATTTGTTGACCTTGTTATTCTTCTTCTTCTGTCTTCTTCTTCTTCATCTACTTCCTTATTGTGAGAATCAACCACTGTAGAAAGAATTAATAAATCAACCTCTTGCAAAATTTCAGAATCATCAGGATCTTGAATATTGTCAGGAACAATATCAGGATTAGACTCTTCAATTTGATTTGTATTGCTGAGAGTTGATTGTTTTGGTCTTCTTCATCAATTCCATCATCACCAAAAGTAGACCTGCCAGGAACTACTAGAGTTTGAGTAGGTTCAGGAATTTCTTCAATCCTTAATCCTCTAGACCTTGTTTGTCTAGGCATAATTGGAGTTGATGAGCTTCTTCTACCTCTTTGAGCACTTCTTCTACCTCTACCTCCTCTACCTTTAGCAGGAGCGGGATTCTTGAAACTCTCCATCATTTCTCTTTAAGCATTTAAGAACTCTTCATGAGAGAGATCAGGATATTCTTCAATAGCAGTAGAAAGTGCCTTTCTAGCAAATAACTGTTGTACCCGCTTATCAGTATGATAAAGAGTCACAACCTCACCTTTCTTTGTTTTGAACTTCTGGAATAAGTTTGATGCTTCTTCAGGATTATCAATGATTACATCTTCATCACCCTCAGGAATTGTAGAAAGAATTTGTCCTTGACCAGGCGTCAGGATTTGATCATCCATCAGGATTTGATCACCTGTCAGGATTTGCTCTTCCATCAGGATTTGAGATTGCACCAATGTCCTCACTGTCTTTACTCCAGAATCAGAAACATGAGTTGACTGCGTTGTTTGACTTTGAGAAGTTTGAATAGTCTTCATAACAGCAGCATCAGAGGTTTCTCCTTGTAGTACTTTGTCACCACCATCATTTCCAGTATCATCATCATTTTTCCTTAATACTAGATCAGGTGTACATTTTGTAGAACTTACCTTCTCCCCCTTTTTGACATCAGTATTTGACAATAAATTCAAAATTAAGGCAAGAGAGGTTTGTATATCAGTTACCTTAGAATCAATAGAATCAGTTCTGCTATTAATGGAGGTTTGTTCAGTAATGACTGACTTGACTTGGGATTCCACTATTCTTAGTTGAAGAGCAGTAGGCACCTTTGTGAAGTTTTGAGAAATGTCAGTCCTTACTAATTTTGTAAGATCCGTAAACTTTATTAATAATATAAATTGTATTATATGTGTAGAATACTTATTATGAAGTATTTTGAGTTTTAATGATAATTGTTGTTAAGTGATTATGTGCCAAATTGGTGTGTCGAAAGCCCCGTTCAAATATCTTGTCATTTGAAAATATCTTCAATTTTGAGCCTCGTTTTAAAAATTCAAGGGCCCCGTAGAAATTTTGTACATCATTATTATTCCTTCGTCATTCGTATCTGAATCATTATTGGAGGATTTCTTTGTATTATTCTATCCTTTATTAGTCGATACTATCAATAATATTTGTTTTATTCAAAGGAAGAAAATTATTCCAAACCCTAACCCTAACCCTAATTTTTCTAGGGTAATTGATATATCGTCCGTATCAATAAATACATCTGTTATAGCCCCAGTATTCTTGAGCATTAGTTATATAAATGATATGTATTGATTTGGATAACTATCAGTCTTTTTGGATAGCTATCACCTCGTAAAACGTGTATTTTTCATTATTAGGGTTTTAAAGCGAACCAGTGGATCAATATCGATCCAAAAATGTCGTTTAGGGTATTATTTTCCGCTAAGTATAAAAAGGAGAATCGTACATTATACTTCATATAATCCGTATTAAAAATATACAAAAATTTAAAATTCCCGAACCGTGTTCTTCGTGTTCTTGAAAATCAAAATTAATTTCAAAGGTGTTATTGAAATCCAAATCCAAAGTTCAAGTACTCAAATCAAAGATCTTGAGCTCTAGTTTTAGAATCTTCCAACCACATCATCTTCTGGTAATTTTTCGATTTTATATGAATTTTTCAAATTTTGAATTAAAATTAGGGTTTATATTCGAATTGGAGATTTTCATTCTGTTGATTCTCCGTTCAATTGATTGCTTCCAACATGTTCCTAGGGTTCTAATTAGTAGGAATTCATGCTTTAATTTCATGTTTATGTTCAATTTTTAAGAATTCGATTTTCGGGTTTTGACCCGAATTTTCTTTTTAATCGTCCGTTCTTGTTATTGATCTGACATGATTTTGGATAGAGGGGTTTGATTGTGTGTGTTCACAGCTTTGATTTAACACCAAGAACTTAGAATTTCATGTAAGATTTAGGGAGATCGTGTTTTGGCCGGAAAACCCAAACCCGGTTTGTTTGACCGGATTTCTGGGACGATTCCGGTTTGTTTTGGTAATGTTTTTATGTTAGTTGTGTTGGTTGTGAAGTTTAGAGCAGAAACCCTCAAAGAAATGTATGTTTTGGTGCAGTTTTGGTCGTGAACGGATTCCGGTGGCCGGATGACCGGCCTGATTCCGGAAAACCTAGTTTCCGGCGGGTTGTTCATAGCGACCCGTTTCTGTTCTTGGCAACCCGTTTTCCTGACCCGGTTTCAATCTTCAAAACCCAAATTCATTTTCAGAAAACTGTTTTTGAATTTTATTTTTAAATTTAATTCGAAAATAGTTTAATTATTTATAAAAAATCATATTTTTATTTTAAAAATACATTTTTAAATTCAGAAAATTCTGGAAAATTATATTTAATTATTTAAATTCGAAAATTGATTAAATTTAATTATTTTAATTATTTTCAATTAATAATTAATTTTTTAATTAATAGATTAATTCTTTTAATCAGTTAATTCTTAATAATTAATAATTAATTAGATTTAATTAATTTAAATTAATTTTAATTATTTTCTAGCTTGATTTAATTATTTAAAAATAGTTTGAGCATTTGGAAATTGTCAATTAATTTTATATTAATTGATTTAATTATTTTTAATTACTTATATTGTGATGAAAAATCCGATTTTTGATTTAAAAATTATTTGTGACTTATTTAAATTCAAATGAGCCTCGAATAGTGTTTTAAAAATATTTATAAGTGCTATATGATTTATATGAGTCGAATAATGTGTTTTAATAGTCCGTAAATGCCCGTACGAGGGCTAATGTCTGAGTTTTAATTATCGTAAAATTAGACCGGGCGTCCGATAAGTACCTGGTTACTTGTTTAAATGTGATAATGATTATGATTGTGTCGAGGATAGAATGAGGATAGTTAGACTTACTGTTATAAGTTTTTTTATTATAGAATCGAGTTTCCGGAGCAAGGGAAAGGGCAAAGTAGAGTGAATGAGATAGAATCCCGTCAGCGACGTAGACCGAGCAAGTATCTGTGCCTTTACTTGTTGATTCCATTGTTATTATTCTTCAGAATTACATGTATGTTACCATCAGAACGATTCTGATTATTCAACCTTCACCCGTATTGAGCACTGATGCTATTTCCTTGAATATTCCTAACTTTGGATTTAATCCACAATCGTGTTGGATATCAGAAACCCTCACCTTCAATTCAATTTATGATTGATGATAACCATTATTGACTTTCTTAAATGAGTACGTTGTACCCTTGAAACCATTCTGAATCTATTTCTCGGACTTTCCTTGATATTGAATAGTTGAAGCTCTTTTGCAACTATTACACCCCGTCATTGTGTACTTATCTTGTTTATGCATGTTATTGCTTATACCTTGTGATAGAATTGGCATGTTTTAAAATGAGACCAGTAATGGTCGGGCCATATTTATGGTCGTAATAACTTAAGGCCTAGATGGCCATGGATCCTAGTGGAGGACTATGCTATAAGCTAGTCCGGGGTTGATGCGTGACTGATCAGCAGCTCAACCTTTGTATTTGAAAAATGTAGAAGTCAAATTCTAATTCCTCTTTCTTCAATAAAGATTGTTAAAAGCTTATGTTTGACTTGTATATTGTTGATTCAGATAATTGAAATCTTTCCTTTCATTATGGAACTGTGATTGATATATGTATCATGCTTGCTGAGCACATGTGGCTCATACTTGTTTTGTTTCTAAACCTATTCCAGGGAAGCGAGAGAATGAGCAGACACAGCGCTAGTGACAGTTCTCCCGATGCTAGGAGACCACCCCAAGTGATTGTCATTGGACGGGTAGTTGTTTTACTTTGGAAGTTAGACTAGATGTCTAGCTTTGTATATTAAGTGTGTAATAACTCTGAAAACTGGTTTGCAATAAATATGACTTAGAAACTTGTTTTATGCCATAATCTGGATGCGGTCTTGGATAAGGGGTATTTTATGTTATTATATTATTATGCATGTGTTAGATTCAGGTATGTTGTGTTTCGTTGGTCGAGTGACTCCCCAAATCTGTACCCCGGGTTTGGAGGGCGTCACAGGTTGGTATCAGAGCAACAGGTTATGGCATTTGAAACAAGTTAGGATTTAGGGTCCAGGATAACGTAGAGGGTTAGGAATTCACCTAATGGTCATAGAAGGTCGATTAGAGATATTATGTGTAGTAATCGAGTATGGTTATAATTGCAGCCACCTAGCTCTAGTTCCGATTCAGATCCGTCAGAGGACCCGATAGAGGAGAGACTTGTACCAGATATGAGAGCAGGACCGTCACGACCGACACTACCTCAGTATGGACCTATAGTGGTCAGGAGAGATCCTATACCTTGTCCTGTTCCACTTCGACGCATACCCGGAGCACCGCGGTCTCAGGCTTCAGTTTCCGGACCTTTGTTCCAGATCTCTGAGCCACGAGTTCCACATCACCATTATCAGAGGATGAGAGATGAGAGGGATTACTTTCGTAGACAGGTATTAGAGATGCGTGGGATGCGTACAACGGAGGCAGGTGTAGCCAGAGATAGAGATAGATTCAGAGATCAGATAGGAGAGACACGGATGAGACTCAGGGTTGTGAGGACATTGGTAGAGACGAGGTTGCATGGACTAGCTACTAGCAGAGAGGGAGAGACTACAGTAGGGATGAGAGAGATTTTGGATTTTGTGATGAGGGAGATTGGGGAGATTTCCGGACCAGCACTATGGGAGACCAGAGACGATGATCCATGAGCCGGTAGAGACGAGGTTGGGGTATTATGTGGATTCTAGTCAGATAGTACATAGATGCATAGTATAGTACCAGCAGTGCACTAGGCTTGTAGTATCGCCTTGGATTGTTGTTGTATTTTTGTTGTTGTACTGTTGATCGGCAGTTGTAGTTCAGCTATGACACACTTTACTTTTGAAAGCGTTCTATGCTTGTATCGAATCTAGGTATATATTTATGATAACCATCCTTTGTAGAACTATTATTATTCTCTTGTTATTCATTTTCACTATTGTAGTTGGTATTCTACTTGTGCAACGAGTGTACTCTTACGCCGTTGAAAATCCGTAAATCATGGTTCTACCAATTGTGTTCTCTTTCTCTTATATTTATGAATTATTTTATTAAATCAGTTATTGTTTATTCATCAGCAATATGCCTCCTAGACGAAATACCCGTGCGAATAGTTCAGCTGACCAAGAAGGTCAACAGAATACACCCCCAACGGGTCATTTAGATCTGGTTGTAATAAAACTTTTGAACACCCTCACTCAACAAACTACTGCTCTAGCACAACAACAACAACAGATCCAACAACAGTTACTACAACAGCAGCAGCAGCATCAGCAACATCAGCATCACCAACAGCTGCACCAGCAGGTAGTACCCGTGGTTACGTTTAAATCCTTTAAAGCAGCAAAACCTCCAGAGTTCAAGGGATCTGCTGATCCAGTTGAGGCAAATGCATGGTTGAAGGAAATGGAGAAAGCTTTTACGTTGATAGAGGTAATGGGAGAAAAGAAAACTGAGTATGCTAGTTATTTTCTGAAAAATGAGGCAAATTATTGGTGGGAAACTAGTAAGGCTTTAGAACCTGAAGGGTTAATTACATGGGAGAGATTTACAAAATTGTTTTTAGAGAAGTATTTTCCTGACTTTATGCGAGATCAAATGGAGTTCAAATTTTTAGAATTGAAGCAAAGTAGTATGACTGTTTCGCAGTACGAGACCAAGTTTACCGAGTTGTCTAGGTTTGTTCTGACATACGTTGATACAGAGAAGAAGAAGGCCAAGAGGTTCCAACAGGGACTGAGGTCATGGATTCGTAGTAAGTTAGCAGTTTTGGAATTAGATACATATGCAGCCGTAGTACAGAAGGCAATGATTGCGGAAGGAGAGAGTGATTCATACATGAGAGAGAGAGAATAAGAAAAGAAAGGTAGGGACATATGATAAGGTCCAGTCATCGGGAGATCTTCAGAACCATCCAAACAAGAAACCAGGATTCCAGCCGAGCAGAGGTACAACTTTCAAGAAACCAGATACCGGAAATGCAAGACCAATCAATCGTCCACCAAACAATAATCAACAAGTAGTTTCCAGACCTCCACTTCCAGAATGCAAGACATGCGGGAAAAGACATCCAGGTATATGCCACAGATTGAGTATCACATGTTTTAAGTGTAACCAGAAGGGGCATTATGCCAGGGATTGCAAGACATGTATCGTGTGCCATCGATGTAAGAGACCATGCCATATGATCAAGGATTGTAGAGCGCCAGCACCCGTGAACAACATGATTCGAGCTATAGAGGCACCTCCAGCTGTTGATGTTCAGCTGTTAGCCAGAACCAATAATATGTCAATGAGGGAAGAAGTGAGAGACTCTGATGTGGTGGCATGTACACTTCTAGTAAATTCTGTTAATGCTAAAGTGCTGATAGATTCAGGAGCTACTAAGTCGTTTATTTCGGAAACGTTTTCTCGTAAATTGAATTGTTTAATGGAACCCTTAAATGGAGTGTTGAGTGTAGAAATAGCTAACCAGGATCGTATACCGGTCAGGTTGTATTGTCCCCGTTGTGAAATTGAGATTTTAGGGAGTCGTTTTTATGTTGATTTATTACCTTTCAAGTTAGGAGAATTTGATGTGATTCTAGGAATGGATTGGTTAACTGATTATGATGCGCGTATTGATTGTAAGGATAAGAGGGCTACTTTAGTTACCCCAGAAAAGAAGGAAGTGATATTTAAAGGATAGAAACAAATGAAGAAAATTTTGACAATGATTCAGACTAAGAGGTTACTAAGACAAGGATGTGAGGCTTATCTCGTATATGTAATAGATACATTTAAGGAAGTTTCTAAGTTAGAAGATATTCCAGTCGTGAGAGAGTTTCCAGATGTTTTCCCAGAAGAGTTACCAGGACTACCTCCGGATAGAGAGATTGAGTTTGCAATAGACTTAACACCAGGCGCAGAACCAGTATCCAAAGCCCATATAAAATGGCACCAGTAGAGATGAAGGAGTTAGCTAAGCAACTACAGGAATTGTTAGACAAAGGAATTATGAGACCTAGCGTTTCTCCGTGGGGAGCACCAGTGATGTTTGTCAAGAAAAAGGATGGAAGTATGAGACTTTGTATAGATTATCAGGAGTTAAACAAGCTAACCATCAAGAACAAGTATCCATTGCCCAGAATAGATGATCTGTTTGACCAGTTAAAAGGAGCAGTTCATTTTTCTAAGATTGATCTACGATCAGGATATCACCAATTGAAGGTTAAACCAGACGATATACCGAAGACAGCTTTTCGAACAAGGTATGGACATTATGAGTTTTTGGTAATGGCGTTTGGATTGACGAATGCACCAGCAGCTTTTATGGATTTAATGAACATGATTTTCAAGAAGTATTTGGATGAGTTTGTAGTGGTATTCATCGATGATATTTTGATATATTCCAAGACGGAAGAAGAACATGCGAATCATTTGGGGATTGTGTTGGAGATTTTAAGACAAGAAGGACTATACGCAAAGTTTTCAAAGTGTGAATTCTGGTTAAGGGAAGTTCATTTCCTAGGGCACGTGGTAAGTAGTGAAGGCATCAAAGTAGATCCAGCCAAGATTGAAGCAGTGAAGGATTGGGAAAGACCAAGGACACCAACTGAAGTTAGAAGTTTCTTGGGATTAGCCGGATATTATCGGAGATTTGTACAGGATTTTGCAAAGATAGCTACTCCAATGACCAAGCTGACAAGGAAAAGCGAACGATTCATATGGAACGACAAATGCGAAGAGAGTTTCCAAGAGTTAAAGAAGAGATTAACTACGGTACCAGTGTTAATGCTACCAGACGATCAAGGTCAATTTGCAATCTATAGTGATGCGTCTTACAAAGGATTGGGTTGTGTACTTATGCAACATGACAAAGTAATTGCTTATGCGTCAAGACAATTGAGACCTCACGAACAGAAATATCCTACACATGATTTGGAATTAGTAGCGATCGTATTTGCACTGAAGATATGGAGACATTACTTGTACGGAGAGAGATGTGAAATTTACACCGATCACAAAAGTCTGAAGTATATCTTTACTCAGAAGGAGCTGAACATGAGACAGAGAAGATGGTTGGAGCTAATCAAGGATTACGACGTTTCTATAAATTATCACCCCGGCAAGGCGAACGTGGTAGCAGATGCATTGAGCAGAAAAGAAAGATTGAATATGCTGACGATGACCAAAGAATTGTACAGAGAGTTTGAGAAGTTAGAGATAGAAGTACGTGTTCCGAAGGACGCGACAGAAATGATTTACGCCATAACATTTCAACCTGAATTGTTGGAAAAGATACGGAAATGCCAAGAGCAAGTCATGAACGACAATGCAAATAGTTTAACAGGCGAGGAAATATGTAGCCAACTGGACGACAAGGGAATCTTAAGGTTTGCTTCTCGAATATGGGTACCTAATGTAGCAGAACTAAAGAATGAAATTTTGCACGAAGCGCATAACTCGAAGTATTCAATTCATCCTGGAAGAACGAAGATGTATCGAGATCTTAAAATGAACTTTTGGTGGCCAGATATGAAAAAATAAATTGCTGTATGGGTAAGTAAATGTTTTACATGTCAAAGGGTCAAGGCGGAACATCAAAGACCAAGTGGATTACTGCAGCCGTTAGAAATTCCTGAGTGGAAGTGGGAACACATCGCACTGGATTTTGTGGTAGGATTTCCTAGAACGAAGACTAACCATGATGCTATTTGGGTTATTTTGGATCGATTGACGAAATCCGCACATTTTCTTCCTATTAACGAGAGATTCTCGCTGGATAAGTTAGTTCGTTTATATGTTAAAGAAATCGTGGTACGACATTGAGTTCCAGTGTCAATAGTATCTGATCGAGACCCTCGATTCAACTCAAGATTCTGGAGAAGTTTTCAAGAGTGTTTAGGCACCGAATTGAAAATGAGTACGGCTTATCACCCGCAGACAGACGGTCAAAGTGAAAGGACAATTCAAACCATCGAAGACATGCTTAGAACGCGTGCACTTGATTTTAAAGGTAATTGGGACGATCATCTACCCTTAGTAGAATTCTCATATAATAATAGTTTTCACGCGAGTATCGGGATGCCACCTTACGAAGCTTTATATGGACGGAAGTGTATATCTCCAGTATATTGGGAAGAAGTTGGTGAACGGAAAGTGATAGGACCAGAATTAGTACAGCAGACAAAGGAAGTGAATGAATTGATTCAGAAAAGGTTGATAATAGCTCAAAACCGGCAAAAGAAATATGCTGACCTAGCAAGAAAAGATATGGGATTCGAAGTCGGAGAACAAGTGTTACTGAAAGTTTCACCATGGAAATGATTAGTTAGGTTTGGAAAGAAAGGGAAATTGAGTCCGAGATACGTTGGACCATTTAAGATTTTGAAGCAGATTGGGAAAGTAGCTTACGAGTTAGCATTACCCCCGCATATGCAACACGTTCATAATGTGTTTCACGTATCCATGCTTAAGAAGTATCGACCAGATTCGAACCATGTAATAGAGTATGAACCCATAGAGGTCCAGTCAGATTTATCTTATGTAGAGCGACCAATTCAGATATTGGATCGTAAGGAAAAAGTGTTAAGAAATAAGACTGTAGTGATAATAAGAGTTTTGTGGAGGAATCCTAAGGTGGAAGAATCTACCTGGGAGTTAGAGAGTGATATGTTAGAGAAGTATCCCCAGTTGTTTCCTTGATCTGATTCTGAGGACAGAATCCTATTA
Organism: Heracleum sosnowskyi; assembly: GCA_030848705.1. Taxonomy (NCBI): domain Eukaryota; kingdom Viridiplantae; phylum Streptophyta; class Magnoliopsida; order Apiales; family Apiaceae; genus Heracleum; species Heracleum sosnowskyi. The sequence continues at coordinate 82,675,651 of CM061237.1, forward strand.
AGGGGGGAAGGATGTAAGATCCGTGAACTTTATTAATAATATAAATTGTATTATATGTGTAGAATACTTATTATGAAGTATTTTGAGTTTTAATGATAGTGGTTGTTAAGTGATTATGTGCTAAATTGGTGTGTCGAAAGCCCCGTTCAAATATCTTGTCATTTGAAAATATCTTCAATTTTGAGCCCCGTTTTGAAAATTCAAGGGCCCCGTAGAAATTTTGTACATCATTATTATTCCTTCGTAATTCGTATCCGAATCATTATCGGAGGGTTTCTTCGTATTATTCTATCCCTTATTAGTCGATACTATCAATAGTATTTGTTTTATTCAAAGGAAGAAAATTATTCCAAACCCTAACCCTAATATTTCTAGGGTAATTGATATATCGTCCGTATCAATAAATACATCTGTTATAGCCCCAGTATTCTTGAGCATTAGTTATATAAATGATATGTATTGATTTGGATAACTATAAGTCTTTTTGGATAACTATCACCTCGTAAAACGTGTATTTTTCATTATTAGGGTTTTAAAGCGAACCAGTGGATCAATATCGATCCAAAAATGTCGTTTAGGGTATTATTTTCCACTAAGTATAAAAAGGAGAATCGTACATTATACTTCATATAATCCGTATTAAAAATATACAAAAATATAAAATTCCCGAACCGTGTTCTTCGTGTTCTTGAAAATCAAAATCAATTTCGAAGGTGTTATTGAAATCCAAATCCAAAGTTCAAGTACTCAAATCAAAGATCTTGAGCTCTAGTTTCAGAATCTTCCAACATCATCATCATCTGGTAATTTTTCGATTTTATATGAATTTTTCAAATTTCGAATTAAAATTAGGGTTTATATTCGAATTGGGGATTTTCATTCTGTTGATTCTCCGTTCAATTGATTGCTTCCAACATGTTCCTAGGGTTCTAATTAGTAGGAATTCATGCTTTAATTTCATGTTTATGTTCAATTTTTAAGAATTCGATTTTCGGGTTTTGACCTGAATTTTCTTTTTAATCGTCCGTTCTTGTTACTGATCTGACATGATTTTGGATAGAGGGGTTTGATTGTGTGTGTTCACAGCTTTGATTTAACACCAAGAACTTAGAATTTCATGTAAGATTTAGGGAGATCGTGTTTTGGCTGGAAAACCCAAACCCGGTTTGTTTGACCGGATTTCTGGGACGATTCCGGTTTGTTTTGGCAATGTTTTTATGTTAGTTGTGTTGGTTGTGAAGTTTAGAGCAGAAACCCTCAAAGAAATGTATGTTTTGGTGCAGTTTTGGTCGTGAACGGATTCCGGTGGCCGGATGACCGGCCGGATTCTGGAAAACCCAGTTTCCAGCGGGTTGTTCTTGGCGACCCGTTTTGTTCTTGGAAACCCGTTTTCCTGACCCGGTTTCAATCTTCAAAACCCTAATTCATTTTCAGAAAACTGTTTTTGAATTTTATTTTTAAATTTAATTCGAAAATAGTTTAATTATTTATAAAAATCATATTTTTATTTTAAAAATACATTTTTAAATTCAGAAAATTCTGGAAAATTATATTTAATTATTTAAATTCGAAAACTGATTAATTTTAATTATTTTAATTATTTTTAAATTAATAATTAATAATTAATTAATTTAATTAATTGATTAATTCTTTTAATTAGTTAATTCTTAATAATTAATTATTAATTAGATTTAATTAATTTAAATTAAGTTTAATTATTTTCTAGCTTGATTTAATTATTTAAATATAGTTTGAGCATTTGGAAATTGTCAATTAATTTTATATTAATTGATTTAATTGTTTTTAATTAGTTATATTGGGATTAAAAATCCGATTTTTTATTTAAAAATTATTTGTGACTTATTTAAATTCAAATGAGCCTCGAATCTTGTTTTAAAAATATTTATAAGTGCTATATGGTTTATATGAGTCGAATAATGTGTTTTAATAGTCCGTAAATGCCCGTACGAGGGCTAATGTCTGAGTTTTAATTACCGTTAAATTAGATCGGGCGTCCGATAAGTACCCAGTTACTTGTTTAAATGTGATAATGATTATGATTGTGTCGAGGATAGAATGAGGATAGTTAGACTTACTGTTATAAGTTGTTTATTATAGAATCGAGTTCCCGGAGCAAGGGAAAGGGCAAAGTAGAGTGAACGAGATAGAATCCCGTCAACGACGTAGACCAGGCAAGTATATGTGCCTTTACTTGTTGATTCCATTGTTATTATTCTTCAGAATTACATGTATGTTACCATCAGAACGATTCAGATTATTCAACCTTCACCCGTCTTGAGCACTAATGCTATTTCCTTGAATATTCCTAACTTTTGATTTAATCCACAATTGTGTTGGATATCAGAAACCCTCACCTTCAATTCAGTTTATGATTGATGATAACCATTGTCGACTTTCTTAAATGAGTACGTTGTACCCTTGAAACCATTCCGAATCTATTTCTCGGACTTTCCTTGATATTGAATAGTTGAAGCTCTTTTGCAACTATTACACCCCGTCATTGTGTACTTATCTTGTTATGCATGTTATTGCTTATACCTTGTGATATAATTGGCATGTTTTAAAATGAGACCAGTAATGGTCGGGCCATATTTATGGTCGTAATAACTTAAGGCCTAGATGGCCATGGATCCTAGTGGAGGACTATGTTATAAGCTAGTCCGGGGTTGATGCGTGACTGATCAACAGCTCAACCTTTGTATTTGAAAAATGTAGAAGTTCAATTCTAATTCCTCTTTCTTCAATAAAGATTGTTAAAAGCTTATGTTTGACTTGTATATTGTTGATTCAGATAATTGAAATCTTTCCTTTCATTATGGAACTGTGATTGATATATATATCATGCTTGCTGAGCACATGTGGCTCATACTTGTTTTGTTTCTAACCCTATTCCAGTGAAGCGAGAGAATGAGCAGACACATCGCTAGTGACAGTTCTCCCGATGCTAGGAGACCACCTCGAGTGATTGTCATTGGACGGGTAGTTGTTTTACTTTGGAAGTTAGACTAGATGTCTACCTTTGTATATTAAGTGTGTAATAACTCTAAAAACTGGTTTGTAATAAATATGACTTAGAAGCTTGTTTTATGCCATAATCTGGATGTGGTCTTGGATAAGGGGTATTTTATGTTATTATATTATTATGCATGTGTTAGATTCAGGTATGTTGTGTTTCGTTGGTCGAGTGATTCCCCAAATCTGTACCCCGGGTTTGGAGGGCGTCACAAATTCTGTAGCAGCCTTGATAGAATCAATTTCAGGTTTGAGGCTTTTTGATAAAAGAGTAGTGGCCTTCAAATGATTCTTCAAATCTTGATTCTCAATCAATTTCACTGCATCATAGGCATGATCCAAAGTAGAAGGAAAGCAAACGGATTTAGAAGATCTGTACCATGAATTGTTCCATTCATATTGTCTTAGTGCCTCAGCAGGAGAAATTTCAGAAGGAACAGAAAAATCTTGTCTGAGATCTTTTCCAGTAGTAGCCTTGCCAGCCATGAATGTTCTTGATGAACCAAAGTTGGTTCCAAGACTAGCTTTGATTGTTGTAGCAAGCTGATCCTTCTCTTCATTATTATCATCACTGTCATCACTATCATCAGCATCAGAATCATCAGGAACATTAGGATCAGGAATAACAATACCTTTTAATTTATCCTGTGATTCTGTGATAGTATATGTCATTGGTCTGGAGCTAAGTGGTTGTATCAGGATTGGCTCAGCATCAGGAGCACCACTAGCGTCAGGAGCAACACTGTCAGGATTTGATAAGCTTGCATCAGGATTTGATACTGATGGTTCTTGTGTAGCATGAGGTTCAGAAGCTGCTTTAACACTTTGAGTTAAAGGTTCTTGTGTACTTCCCTCAATGACAGTTGTTAGGTCCAAAATATCGTAGAAGGGCGGGGGGGGGGGGGGGGGGGGGTTGAATACGATACCTACAAATAATTCAATTTCGTTCACGGATTAATCATTCAGTTCTATAACGAAATCAAACACACCAAATCAAACCAAGAGTCGGGGAATATATCTTTTTATAAATATAAACCTCGAGGGGTGCTACAATTTCTAATCCGTAGATTAGATTCAATGAGTTCTAGGTTATTCACAATCAATACAATGATAGAAATCAAGCAGAATTAATTTCTCTGGTATTCTCTCTGGCTTGATCTCTCTCTTCGTAATTGCTTCTGTGTAAATGAACCTGACTGAAGAAGACACTTCTTCTCTCTGTTAGTAATTGTAGGCTTAGTTTTTGAAAAATATCGAACCACAATTGAAGAATCAATCATGGCCGTCCAATTTTCATCAACCTGAAAAACAAACATACTTTTCACCTGCTCCCTAATTTAAAAACCATCGAATGAATTAAATTAATTTACCATTCGATAGTTTTTTATTCAAAACTATCGAATACCAAATTAATCTAATATGGTTTTCTGTGAATCACTTTTCATCCCATTCGATGGTTTTCTGAATTGAAAAACCATCGAATCATTTTCTTATCTTTGATCTTTTAATAATTCCTCCTGAGCTCCCGGGTGTTTAAGTAATAGACTATATCAATTTCTTTTGAGACGATAAAACAACTTGATCTTTTTAGTGCCGTCACCTAGTGCAACTGGTCTTGTTCACAGATGAATATCACTTGATCAATTCTTCTTCTATGTCTTCAATTCAGTGCTGCTGATAAGTCCTTTGTCGATCTGGTTGCTTCAAATAAATCACTGGAATCCTGTGGTACTAACCCTAAATCATTCATATACTTCTGTCGTCTTGAAGGTCTTGTTTCTTTTGTTGTCACTGAGGCTTGAACATTTTCATGAACTTCTTTCCGTGACCTGTTTACGGACTTCAAGAATACATACCATATTTTGATTTTTTGAGTTTACCTTTTCTTCTTTGATTCTGGATTCCTGTCCTTCTGTTAATACTATTGTTTGTCTTGTCCTTTGTTGAGTTGAAGTTATCTCTTTTACATCTTATGTTACATTATGCTTTACAATCTCCCCCTATTTGATTGGATAGAGTTTGACAAGCAAATACTTCGAGGATAACTCAACTAACTAAGGAAACATTAAACTAATTAAAGTAAGACAACTTAATAATATTAAATGCATTCTGGATTAGATATATATATATTTCCAGATTTCATAAATCAAAAAACAATAAAACTTTATACATTAAAGTTGCTCCTATAGTCTGAGCTGATAGTTCTTTTGTTCTTTGTTTCTGTTCTTCAGTCCATTTCAATCTCACCTTCTTCAATCATTGGATTGGAGTTAGAAGCTTGATAATCAATCACTGATGGATAGTGCAATGAATCTCCAGGTTTAAAGATTGCTCCTTGGATGTGTCTTCCAATATATTCAACCTCTTGACCCACTCCAGCCCACAACCATGCAATGTTAACATCTTTCTTGTTTAGCTTTGGCATGTTTGGTAGTATGGTACGCACTTCCAATCCTCTTTCCACTCTCTTCCTATAGTAAGGAACATTCTCCATTATAAATCTTCTCAGAGTGTCTGCTGCTTTGTCCTTCTCCGTTGATGAGAATCCAGTGGATCTAAGATACTTCTCAACTGAGATTAGATAGTTGCTTGGATAGTCTCTCAGTTTGTCCTCAGTCAAATAGCAGATTCTGAACAAGTCATTCGTCATGAATCTAACCATTGGAGGATCTTCAGTAATCTCTGGACCGACTTTCATCAAGATCTCTTTAACATGCTCACGGAACAGGTCATTTAGTCTTGTAGTCCTTTGAATCTTGATGAGCATTACCTGCAGTTCTGTGTATGTTCTCTGTTCAAAAAACTTAGTGGAAATCACAAAGGTACCTTTCTCAAGAAAGTTGATCAATATGTTCCAGGCACCGTTTTCTTTAACCCCAGCTTTTAGAAAGATCACAGTATTTCTCAGTGCTGTGAAGTAAGTATGATCATCAGGATTTGCACTTCTGATGTCCTGGATGATAACTTCCACCTCCGCATTGTCGTTGACTTCTAATCCGTCTTCAACTCCACAAAAGGTTTTATAAGCCATCTCCCAGTCAATCCCTTGCTTCTTTGCCAAATCCATCATCTTCTTCTTCCTCACTTCAGCATACACCTTGAATATTTTTAGCTTCTCACTCCTTAGAACTGCTTGTAGTTTTTCTCTCTTAGCTTGCCTGACATCTATTGCAGCTCTTTGAGCTTTTACCATCTCCAAGGCAGCTTCTTCTTCCAGTGATAGAGAATTTGCTTCTTCCTCCATATCATCATCCAAGATAGGATGTTCTATTGGCTCCGGATAATATGGCTCATACTCCTCCTGAATTGGTTGTCTTGCATGATCTCAAATTCCTCTTCACTCTCCTCTTCTTGCACAATTTCTTCAATCCAGTACTGTCTAAGTGGAATAGCTTCATTGGTCTCCCAAACTCCCCATCCAGTTGTATTCCATCCTTCATTTGTCTGCTCTTCTCCATCATTAGTTTCCCCTTCTCCAACTTTCTCCCCCTTAGTTGAGGAATCCTCGACAAAGTTATCCTCAACATAAAAGGTAGTAGAAGGATCAGGTTGTTGATGTGAAGGTCCGGGTTGTTGGTTCCTCAACATATTCCAGATTGACTGTACTCCGTCACCTTGATTTTCCATGAATTCCATAATCTCCTTATTCATCTCATGCACAGAAGTCAGCTTTAGGTCAATGTCATCCAATCTTAGCTTGGTAGTCTTTTCAATTTTGTCCAGTCTCTGGTTCAGCTTAGACTCCACTCTAGAAAGGGTGTTCATTGCATCTTTTACCCTAGCTTGACCATCCCGGATAACCAGAACGTCTTCTCTCAAAGCTTCTTGTCCTTGTTGTAGAGCATTAACTTCATTCATGAAACCATCTTTCAATTCTTTGACGTTAGTCCTCAAGTCGACCAGTTCCTCCATTGCTTCCTTCTTCAAGGAATCCACTGCCTGCTTAGTACCTGTTATAGTGCCAGATGCACTGCCTAAGACCCGATAAGTTCTTCTGGAATCAGCTACAGCCAAGTCAACCTTCTCTTGAATAGACATTAAAGAATCATTGGCTTGACTAGAGGAGATCCCTTGGTCAAAGGAAGGTCTCAGTGGAACCTTGAAAAGAGGATTTCCTTGTTTATCATGAACCGTCATCTCCTTGAATGTGGATTGAACATGCATTTCTCTTTCTGTAGGCAGTAGAAAATCATCAATGTTTGGTAGGGTTAGGGTGTCACTCCTCAAATTTGGCTCTGGGTGTACACTCAACGTTTCTGTCGGTGTTTTACTCATTTTACCTTTACCACTCTGGCCAGGTGTAAGTGTTTTTGTTTCACTCAATCCCTTTTTGCTCATTGTACCTGCAGAAGAAAACACTGTAGCCGTCCTTAAGGAGGTCACCGGTGGTGCAATGGGGCTTCGCAAGTCCCCGTCCTTGGTTAAACCAAGTTGCTGATCATCCGTGGATGATGTATCCTTAATAGGATCTAGAGTTTGAATCTCTAGGGGGTTTGAATCAGGCTCTATTAACAGCAGAGACCTTCCCCTATAGTCTGTGAAGACTTTACCTCAGTTAACTCCTCAATTGTAATTGATTCATTGTCACCGAGTTGCCAATCCGCACCTACGTCAGACCCTTTACCAGCAGGATCCAGATATGTTCCATCTGGGGAGATAGACAATGACCCTTGAGATTTTGCATTTGGGTCAGAGCCTTCTCTCGACGTCTGTGAAGACACTTGGTTCTTAGAACCTTCAACCAGTGAACCTGACCGTAATATGGTCGGAACACCAGTTGCTTCCGTCAATTCCTCCTTGCTTGATTGAGCTATGGGTTCAGATATTGCTTTAGTTAATGTAGCCCAATCAGCATCCAAAAAATCAATAAAGGGCGCTTTGGAAGTTTGAAATAAAGTATCAACAGTTGCCTCGGTTTCTATTCTTCTCCTTTTAGAGGAAGGCAGAGCTGTTGTTGAAGGGTGTATCTCCTTATGTGGTGCTGCTAAGGCACTATCTCCCTCTACACTCACGGATGTCTGAATATTGGGTATAGGAGGGGAAGGAGGTTCGTTAATTGTTTCATTTGGCTCTTCCAAAGGCTCTTCGACCGTGGTTAGAGATTTTGGGTTTGCAATCTCATGGTCAGGAATGGCCACTGAGGGCTCTGGATCTACATCCATTGGTTGTTGTACATGAGCCATCTCAGGTTGAGGAACATTACCTTCAATTACCTGTTCCGTTGGGGGTAAAAGTAGTAGGGGCACCGTTCTTAGATAGTCTGTGAGAACAGTGGGTACCCCTGGAAGATGATTCTTTCTTATCAGAGCTGTTATTGCATTGCTCTTCATCCTCATGCACTCCATGGTCTCCTCGTCTGCAAATGTCTCACGCTCATCATCTGTTAAGATATCATTGAGAATTAGCTATAGGAACCTAGGATAGAAACAAAGCACATCATCCATGCCTGTTCTGTCTTCCAGTGGTCCCATGCACAGAATGACTTGATCAATCACTAGCTTTCCTATGTTAATATTCCTATTGTTAGCAATGGCAAACCCTATCTTTTGAAGGAATAAGGGAATACCATGCACATTTGTAAGCTTAGAAGTAAAAACATGGATAAGTGTGTGAAAGAAAAAGTTCCATGGCTTTGTCAGGTAATGCTTAAGGAACTCTCCCACAAAAAAGTTAGGTTGTTGACTTCTTATGAGAGTGAAGAAAGCATGTATCTCCTCAGTCGTGGGATCCGGAACATGGTTTTCTGTAGGAAAATGAAGTATTCTGTTAAAGTCATGTTCCGTCACCCTTATTGTTCTGCCCCCTGGCACAACAAAACTGAAGGACCTTATGTTATTCTCACTTGTATCTGTGGCGGTTGTGTACAACACAGTCAATTGATCGATGCAAAGGACCACAAGAGTACTCAAAGAATATGCCACTAATGAACGTGTGTTCAGAAACTCTGCCCATGCACGAAACTGTAAGTTCGTAATGGCTTGCAAGTTCTGAAACGAGACATGATTAGTCTTGGTTACGATAAATTCTCCGGCCATTTTAAATTTCCAGAAAATTAATTTTTAAACCAAAACTAATTTTTCAATTAATTATTTCTAATTAATTAAACTTATAACTAAAATACCCCTTTTTCTTTGAAATACACAAGTTCGAACACAATCCAAAATTAGAACCCTAATTGTTAATACCAACAAACCCATAAGATCAAAAGAACTCAACTGTTTAAAAACAATCAAATTCCAAGATGTGTACTGTTAACAATTTTCTTAGGTTCAAGAATTTGGTTCGATGGATTCTTCAATAGTTTGTACTAAAAACTTAAAATAATCAAGTTTTCACCGTCAAAAACGAATTAACAGTGAGAAACAGTAACTTTTTCAAGCTTTTCTTGGTAAAAATGAAGAAACTATCGAATTGTTCTTGACTGTGTGTATGTATCTGTGTATATATAAAAACCTTTCTTAGATCTGAGAATAGAAAAGTAAAAAAAAAACGTCTAAGGGGTTCTTATATACACTGTAAAACTCAGGGGCATTTTCGTCCTTTCATGCTCGATAGTTTTTGAAATTAACGGTCGATAGTTTTCTGTGAGGGGCAAAAATGTCAACTGCACCTCGATAGTTTTTCAAAAACTATCGAAGTGTTTGAAAATGTGAATTTAAAACGTTTACCAGAAAAACTATTGAAGTCTCTTTCTTTGTAAAACCAAAAACTATCGAATGCTTTTATGAAAATCTATCGAGAATTTAAACATTAATTTAAATAAATTCACTTCGATATATTTTCCATTCAATGTCAAAAACTATCGAGAATTGTTTTCGATAGTTTTATTTTCCTATTTCAAAAACCATCGAAAATTACTTTAGATAGATTTCTTCTAGTACTTAGAAAAACTATCGGATTTTCTAAATTCGATATTTTTGCTTCTGTCTAAAATTTTAAAACCTGTTCTATTTTAAAATATAGACTTTTTGTATTTACTGTCAAGTTTTATTTTGAATAAATCTTTTAAAATTTATCAAAATCAATTGTTAACAGAAAATTCACAATTTTCTTAGAATAAAATCAACTAAATATCATCAAATGATATTAATCAATTAAAAACTAATAAATTATGCTGCATTAATCTACAATGTTAAAAACAAAGTAAATTAATTCAAATTAAATAGATGCTTAAATATATAGAACAAGTATTAGCACCTAAATAATTTTTAGAATTAATAACCAATCAAATGCCAGAAGATATATCATCCATAATTATGACATAAAATTAGTACAAAAATCCTAACTACGAGAATTGCTCCAGAAAATAAATTCACGAGTCCTAAGGATATAGAAATTCTTAAACTCATGTATTCACTAGGACTATCTGCAGTTCCTGACTTCTAATCAAAATCAATTAGAAAGATTTAACATCCCAAGTTCACTAACCAGCTTTGAAAAAGTGGATTCATCAAGCGGTTTAGTAAAGATGTCTGCAATTTGTTCCTCTGTGGGTACAAAATGTAACTCCACAGTTCCATTCATGACATGCTCTCGGATAAAATGATACCTGATGTCGATGTGCTTCGTCCTCGAGTGTTGCACTGGGTTGTTAGAGATTGCTATGGCACTTGTGTTGTCGCAAAATATTGGAATCTGTGTCAACAAAAGCCCATAGTCACGGAGTTGGTTTCTCATCCACAAGATCTGAGCACAGCAGCAATGTATTCAGCCTCAGCTGTTGATGTGGACACTGAATGTTGCTTCTTGCTATACCAGGAGACTAACCTTCTTCCAAGAAACTGACAGCTTCCTGAAGTACTCTTCCGATCAATCTTACAACCTGCAAAATCAGAGTCTGTGTATCCAATAAGATCAAATCCTATATCTTTAGGGTACCAAATTCCAAGATTTGGGGTCCCCTTAAGATATCTAAATATTCACTTAACAACTATTAGATGAGATTCTTTAGGATCAGACTGAAACCTAGCACACAAGCATGTTGCAAACATTATATCTGGTCTACTTGCAGTGAGATAAAGTAATGAGCCTATCATACCTCTGTAGCTTGTGATGTCAACCTTTTTACCAGTTTCATCCTTATCAGGCTTAGTGGCAGTTGGCATAGGAGTCTTTGCTGTAGATGAGTCTTCCATTTGATACTTCTTAAGAAGATCTTTGATGTACTTGGACTGAAAAATGAATATACCATCTTGTCTTTGGTATACTTGCAGTCCAAGAAAGAATGACAATTCACCCATCATGCTTATTTCATAACGACTCTGCATTAACTTAGCAAATCTCTTGCATAGATCATCATTAGTAGAACCAAATATTATGTCATCAACATATACTTGCACCAATATCAAATCATTTTTGTGCTTTTTGTAAAAGAGAGTTTTGTCTACAACACCTCTTGTAAAATCATTTTCAAGTAAGAATTCAGAGAGAGTGTCATACCATGTCCTTGGAGCTTGTTTGAGTCCATAGAGAGCTTTGAATAGAAAGTACACAAAGTCTGCCAGTTTTGAATCCTCAAAACCTGGAGGTTGTTCCACATACACTTCTTCTTCTAACTCCCCGGTCAGAAAAGCACTCTTCACATCCATATGATATACCTTGTAATTGGAATGTGCTGCGAATGCCAGAAACATTCTGATGGCCTCAAGTCTTGCTACTGGTGCATAGGTTTCATCATAATCTATACCCTCTTCTTGAGAGTAACCTTTAGCAACCAGTCTGGCTTTGTTTCTCGTTACAATGCCATCTTCGTCCAACTTATTTCTGAATACCCATCTTGTTCCAATAACAGATTTTCCCTTAGGTCTGGGTACCAGCTTCCAAACTTTCTGCCTTTCAAACTGATTGAGTTCCTCTTGAATAGCAATCACCCAATCTGGATCATCTAGAGCATCTTCAACTTTCTTAGGTTCTGTTTCTGAAAGAAACCCAGAATAGTGACATTCATTTTGTGATGTTCTCCTAGTTCTCACTCCTGTGTATGGATCACCAATGATCAAGTGAAATGGATGATCTCTATTCCATACCCTTTGTCTTGGCAGATGCGATCTTGATGATTCTCCTTGTTCTAGATGTTGTGGAGTGTGACTAGTTGATCCTTCTTCTCCTGCTCCCCCTGAGTTGTTGACGGTATGATCTGTTGACCCTGTTGATTGACTAGTGGATCCAGTAGTAGTTTGAGTATGTCCACCACTATCACCACTTGGTCCAGAATCATTATCATTATGATTCTTATCAATAACTGTAACAACTTCAGGTTCTTCTTCATTGTTAGAGAGATCTCCTGATAGATTTTCAAATACCAAGGATTCAGAGTTCTCTCCAGTTTGCAGGCCTGGTCTTTTGGTGTCGTCAAATGTTACATTAAAGCTTTCCAACACCTTCTTATCTTCAATCACATATACCCTGTAAGCCTTAGATTCCAGAGAATAGCCCAGAAAAATGCCTTCATCTGCTTTGGCATCAAACTTGCCTAGATGTTCTCCATCTTTAAGTACAAAGAACTTTGCACCAAACACATGAAAGTACTTCAGTGTTGGTTTCTTATTGGCCATTAACTCATACGGAGTCTTTTCAAGATCTTTGTTGATCAGGGTTCGATTCTGAGTGTAGCAAGCTGTATTCACTGCTTCAGCCCAAAAGTAAGTGGGAAGTTTTGATTCACTCAACATGGTCCTTGATGCTTCAACCAAGGTCATGTTCTTCCTTTCAACTACTCCATTCTATTGTGGAGTTCTTGGTGCTGAAAACTGTCTTGATATTCCTTTCTCTGAGCAGAAATCATTAAGAACTGCATTCTTGAATTCAGTTCCATTGTCTGATCTGATTGTCCGCACAGGTAGCTTAGCTTCCACTTCTATCTTCTTGATGTGATCAATGATTAGTTGTGTTGCTTCATCCTTTGATTGTATGAACAACACCCACGTGTACTTAGAGTATGAAGGAATTTACGGATGAGCGGAAGCGTGATATAACATTTATTCCATAAAAACCATGTATCACACATATAGAAAAACATATAAAATCTAGAGCGAAGGGAATCATAAACATACCTTGAGAATCGAAGCTTTAAAATCGATGGTTGCAAGCAGTTGCTCCTCAGAGTGTGAAGCACTCTACCGGTATCCACCAAGAATTTTCTTTCGATGAATTCTTCAAAAAATCTCTAAGACTTTTAGAGAGAAAAAGAGAGAGAGAGAGAGAGAGAGAGAGAGAGAGAGAGATAGAGAGAGAGAGAGAGAGAGAGAGAGAGAGAGAGAGAGAGAGAGAGATGGAGGCTAGCTCCTTTTCTAGGTTTTTCACAAAAACAAGATGAGCCTTAGAATGAACTATCTCATTCTATTTATAGGGCTCTTTTAGGGTTTTTAATAATATATATATATATTAACCCCAAATTTCTAAAATGCTTTAATAATGATTAAAACTATTTTAATCATTATTTCTTTTTCTAAACTATTTAGAAAATAATTCTTCCTCTCTCATAATTTAAATCTTTTCATCAAAGAAAATATTCTTTTATGGTGTGACCCTGTAGGTTCAATATTAAGCCGGTAGTAGAAATAAATAATAATAAACTTTTTATTTATTATTTATATGAATTCTAATAATTCATTAAATATAATTAACTGATTAATTATATTTATTCTACATCGTGAGTGATGCTTCTCAACATATCGCGACTATCCGGATAATATGAATTCACTGCTTAGAATACCAAGAACCTGTCAGTGACTAGTTTCAGTACAATCAATTCCTTCTACCCTACACTATCCCGATTAAATACAAGGCATGGATCTCGTGTCAGGCCTATCAAATTTAATCATATGATTTCTTATTCATAATGCTAAGTTCATCTTAATTCAAATTAGAAACTCCTTTCTAATTTCATACACTCTGGCCAAAGATTCCAGAACTCGCATACTAAGAATAACATAGGATATTCTCTTCCTATACTGGAAGGGGTAGATCCTCTATTGACGTTAACTATCTCCATACACAAATCCCTATGCCCAGAATAGACCTAATGGATGTCCTTGAGACTAAGGACTAATCCAAAGCATAGTTCATTATATACAAGATAACTCTAACGATCTCAAGTCTAAGGACACTTGTACAACTATCACTCAGTGAATAACTATTGACACGTGAGTAAACTCCATTAGCTGTTCAACTTATCGAGTCATGTTCAGTGAACTTATTCCCTAACAAGCACCTAAATACTAGCTATAGTGTCACCACACAAATGCCTATGAGAACAGACATCCTCCTGACGGGAGCAAGCATAGTATGTACCAATCTTTGCGGATTCACCAACTTCCTATTAGTTATCCTATGATCAGGAACTGTTTAAGTCTAGAGTTATCATCTTCTAGATCTCACTATTATAATCTCATTATAATTCTAGAAGCTTTACTCTAAACTATGGAACATCTTATTTAAAACACTTTAAATAGATAAAGCCCGTAATAAAAACAAAACAAGTCTTTTATTAACATTAATGAAATCAAATAAGAATACAAGAAAGTTCTTCCTAACTCATCATACATGATTGGATTTAGGACAAACACTTTCAATCTCCCACTTGAACTAAAGCCAATCACACTGGTATCTAATACCCATCTTCTATTTATGACGATTAAAGTGAATCTGAGACAATGTCTTTGTGAGTGGGTCTGCTACGTTGTTATGTGTGTCAACTCTCTCAATTTTGACATCTCCTCTTTCAATGATCTCCCTAATCAAATGAAAGCGCCGCAAAACATGTTTGGTATTTTTATGAGACCTAGGTTCCTTGTCTTGTGCTATTGCTGCGTTGTTATCACAATACAACACAATAGGCTCCTCAATGATAGGAACAACTCCCAACTCAGAAACAAATTTCCTCATCCAAACGGCTTCTTTTGCAGCCTCACTTGCAGCTATATACTCTGCTTCCGCTGTGGAGTCAGTCGTTGTAGACTGTTTGGAACTCTTCCAACTAATCGCACCACCATTCAGAGTAAACACGTACCCTGACATGGATGTACTATCATCACTTTCTGATTGAAAACTAGAGTCAGTATAACCCTCTATTTTCAAATCAGATCCACCAAAAACAAGAAAAATATCCTTAGTCCTTCGCAAATACTTAAGGATGTTCTTCACTGCTTTCCAGTGGTCTTCACCTGGATTGTACTGATATCTGCTCGTCACACTAATTGAATGAGCAACATCAGGCCTAGTACATAACATCGCGTACATGATAGATCCTATCGCCGAAGCATAAGGAATCTTACTCATACGCTCCCTTTCTTCAGGTGTCTTAGGAGACATCTTCTTGGAAAGGGATACTCCATGGCTCATTGGTATGAGACCTCTCTTGGAGTTTTCCATGCTGAACCTTTTAAGCACTTTCTCGATGTATGTACCCTGGGTAAGACCTATCATTCTTCTAGATCTATCTATATAGATCTTCATACCGAGAATGTAGGATGCTTCTCCCATGTCCTTCATAGTGAAGTTCTTTGATAGCCACACTTTGACTGATTGTAGCATCGGTATATCATTTCCTATAAGAAGTATGTCATCCACATACAACACAAGAAATGTTACCACGCTCCCTCTAACCTTCTTGTAGACACATGGTTCATTTATGTTTTTGATAAAATCAAACTCTTTGATTGTCTCATCAAAACGGATGTTCCATCTACGAGAAGCTTGCCTTAATCCATATATGGTTCGTAGCAGCTTACACACTAGGTGTTCATTCCCTTTGGAAACAAAACCCTCTAGCTGTGTCATATACATTTCCTCTTCAAGTTTCCCATTGAGGAAGGCTGTTTTCACGTCCATTTGCCAGATCTCATAGTCATAGTAATCAGCAATCGAAAGCAAAATCCGAATTGATTTTAACAGGGCTACAGGCGAAAAATTTCATCAAAGTCAATCCCTTGCCTTTGTCTGAATCCTTTTGCCACGAGCCTGGCCTTATAGGTCTCCACCTGGCCATCTGCTCCAATCTTTCTCTTGTATACCCATTTGCACCCAATAGGCTTCACATCCTTGGGTGCTTCAACCAAAGTCCATACTTGGTTGGTATACATAGAATCCATTTCGGATTTCATGGCACTCCGCCATTTCTCTGAGTCAATACTACTCATAGCCTAATTATTGGTCATTGGGTCGTCATCATCAATGATTGACAACTCATTGTCATTCTCAATGACAAGGCCATAATACCTCTCAGGTTGGCGAGACACTCTCTCTGACCTATGAATGGGTTGTTCCACAGAAGGTTGTTCAATCTGAATAGGTGTTTCCTCTTGAACCGTAGTAGTTTGTGCTTCTTGAACTTCATTAAGTTCTATTTTGCTCACACTGTTCCCTTCAAGGATAAACTGTTTTTCCAAGAAGGTAGCATGTCTTGAGACAAATACCTTATGATCGGTGTAAAAGTAATACCCTAAAGTCTCTTTAGGATATCCCACAAACTTACATTTTACGGATCGAGATTCCAGCTTATCAGGGTCAACTTTCTTGACATAAGCTGGACATCCCCAAATCTTAACGTGTTTAAGACTCGGTTTCCTTTCTTTCCATATCTCATATGGAGTTTGAGGAACAGATTTGGAAGGCACCTTATTCAGTAAATATGCTGAGGTTTCCAATGCATAACCCCAAAGGAATACTGGAAGATCTGCATAGCTCATCACGGATCGAACCATGTCTAACAAAGTTCGATTTCTCCTTTCAGATACCCCATTCAACTGTGGAGTATATGGAGGAGTCCACTGAGAGACTATACCATTTTCTTTGAGATAATCTAGAAACTCACCATTCAAGTATTCACCACCTCGATCTGATCGAAGGGTTTTAATACTATGTTTGGTTTGTTTCTCCACATCATACTTGTATTCTTTGAACTTTTCAAAGGCTTCAGACTTGTGTTTCATCAAATACACATATCCGAATCTAGATCGATCATCTGTGAAAGTAATGAAGTACGAAAATCCACCCATGGCTTGCGTAGACATCGGTCCATATACATCTGTGTGTACCAATCCTAGCAAATCTGCAGCCCTCTCTCCATGTCCACTAAATGGAGATTTGGTCATTTTACCCAATAGACAAGACTCGCATGTAGGATATGATTCAAAATCAAAGGGTTCAAGTAACCCTTCCTTATGCAATGTACGAAGTCTATTTTCACTAATATGACCAAGTCTGCAGTGCCACAAATAGGTCAGATTTTCATCATCCCTTTTCCTTTTATTAGTACGTTTAATTTGTAGTAAATTATGCTCTACGTCACATACATACAGACCATTATTTAAAATACCACTACCATAATGAACATTATCTCTAAGAATTGAACATTTATTATTCTGAATAACAAACGAAAATCCAGCCAAGTCTAACATGGGAATAGAAATAATATTCCTCACAATCGAGGGAACAAAATAACAATTATTTAAAACAATAGTCTTGCCCGTAGGCATATGTAAATCAAATAATCCTACAGCTGGAGCAGCAACTCTTGCTCCATTTCCCATCCGTAGAATCACCTCCTCTTCCTCAAGAGTCCTACTTCTCCTTAGTCCCTGCAACGAATTGCAAATGTGAGAACCACATGCGGTATCTAATACCCAAGTAAAAAATTGATTTAATGACATATTCACTTCAATCATGAACATACCTGAATCAGAAGCGGCAGTCTCACTACCCTTCTTCTTCTTCAATTCTGCAAGGTAAACATTGCAGTTCCTCTTCCAGTGCCCCACCTTATTATAGTGGAAGCAAACAGCTTTGCTTTTGGGGTCTTCAGCTTTTGGTGGAACCTGCCTTTTTTTCACCTACTTTCTTCTTCTTGGGAGGGTTCTTCTTCCTTTTTTTAGGATTGGAACCTTCACCAATTAGAAGAACAAAACTCTTCTTAGAGGGAAAATTCGATTCCGCAGTCTTCAACATGTTGTGGAGTTCAGCCAGGCTGACGTCCAACTTATTCATGTGAAAGTTCACAACAAACTGTGAAAACGAACCCGGAAGTGATTGCAAGACCAAGTCTTGACTCAGCTCCCCATCCATGTTGAAACCAATTTGTCCAAGACGTTCAATCAAATTGATCATCTTAAGTACATGGTCATTCACAGACGATCCCTCAGACATCCTACAACGGAACAGCTCCTTCGATATCTCATATCGAGCTGTCCTCCCCGCCACATCATACAACTCTTGTAGATGCGTTAGGATAGTGTGAGCATCCATATGCTCATGCTGCTTCTGTAGCTCAATGTTCATGGAAGCTAGCATGATACATTGAGAAACATTTGCATCATCTATCCACTTACGATACACAACATGTTCATCATCATGTGCATCGTCAGCAGGTTCAGCAGGCTTAGGTGAGTTAAGCACATATTCCAGCTTCTCAACCCTGAGAACAATTTTCAGGTTTCGAAGCCAGTCAGCAAAATTAGGACCAGTCAATTTGTGAGCATCCAGTATGCTCCAGAGTGATAGTGCAGAAGACATAATGTATATAGTAAATCTGTAAATGATAAACACATAACAACACTTAGCAAATATTCAATTTCATTTTAAAACACTATATGAATCGGGTCTTTATTCATAAGTGGCTCCCACTAGTTTATCTAATTTATACAACCCCCTAAGTGGAAAAATTAAGCATTCATAATGCTAGTGGGAATAGGGATCCTACATTCCATCACACAACCTCGGCTGTAGCACGAAACGCCATGTGATGTTCAGTAGGCAGACAACTCTTGTCAATTACATCTCATGTTATTCCCTAATAAAACTTTAGCCTCTTGAATAATTGAGTCACGGCTGTAGAACGACAAACTCAATATTCTAAGTCAAGTCTAACCCAACATTTCATACAATTGAATCAGTCTCCAACAGCCCACGGCTGTAGCACGTAACGACCATTAGATTCTAATTCATTGTACACATCTCTATGTAATAGACAAGTATTTCTTATTTCGAAATCAAAGCCCTCGACTGTAGCACGAAACGACAATGATTCAAAAATAAGAACTACTTTCTACCATGTTGGAAGGCTATGACCGACACAAGCCCGTTGTGCCATTGGCCATTTACTACTTGATATAAATTTTAATTAAGAGGGATTATATTATGTTACAACCATAATCATATTACTAGGAGATTCCCTTTTTCTTGAACAAAATACAATTATGATATTTAAATGAAAAATTCCCAGTGTGTTGGAGGGGTCACATCGGTCCCGCTTAAAACCCAACAGCCTAGACAGAAATTTTCATTTTCAACATCAAAAGAGTATTTCACTCTATGTTTCATAAACATAAGAATCTCATGGTTGTACTCATAATATTATTGTTTAGGCAAGAAACGATTCCTATTCTAGATTTTCTAGAGCACACCTTATTTTGATTTAAGTTCACCTAAATCTATCATCGCATGGTAAATATAGGCATATCTCTCATATATAAAAATAATTAAACAAGTAAGCATGCAAGTAATATCATGTCATACAATGATATAATGATGTATGGATTTATTATAGTATTTAAAAGCAATTAAAACAATTAGTACATGCTTTAAAACACTTCCGGGAATATAAACAGTTCCAAACTTTTATATAAATAATATTTGACCACTCCATTAGATCCGTCTCGGAAAAACGAACCCAACGGTATATTGCACGCCCAAAACGGAGTTACCAAACTCCCAAAAAATCAAATTTAATGTGGACAGAAGAGCTGTAATGCATTACTGGAATGCGTTACAACAATTAAATGTTATTAATTGTGTAACGCATGACGCTCATGCGTTACAGGCCCTGTTAAATGCGCGCGATCAACATCAGCAGTTTTTTTTTAATGTTGTAACTATTGAAGCTTTATAACCAAAAAAATAACTGCCCTAGTCATTATTTGCATTTATTGTTATTATTATTTTATTTTAATATTAATAAATTAATTAACAATTAATTAATAAATTAATAAAAAATCAAAATAATATGATTTCTGAAATCAAACAAAAGCAAAAATAACCAAGTATCTATGGGATCCTTGTACAAATTTTAATTCATATATTTCAACATGCATAATTATTTTATGAATTTTAATTAAAACAATTTTAAAAAATTCATAACAAATAATCTACACATCATAAAATTATGAAAAAAATACCTAGATGATCTACAACACTTGTAGAACCCAGAGCAATGGTCAAAATCTCATGCAAATAATATTTCGAATTAATTCATAATTAAATCTAAATATACTTGCAAAAATCATAATAAATCCATATATGCATAAAAAATCTAAATTTTTTTATATGAATCTCTATATGCAAAACCTGGCTCTGATACCATTGAAGGAATTTACGGATGAGCGGAAGCATGATATAAAATTTATTCCGTAAAAACCATGTATCGCACATATAGAAAAACATATAAAATCTAGAGCGAAGGGAATCGTAACCATACCTTGAGAATCGAAGCTTTAAAATCGATGGTTGCAAGCAGTTGCTCCTCAGAGTGTGAAGCACTCTACCGGTATCCACCAAGAATTTTCCTTCGATGAATTCTTCAAAAAATCTCTAAGACTTTTAGAGAGAAAAAGAGAGAGAGAGAGAGAGAGGGAGAGATAGAGGCTAGCTCCTTTTCTAGGTTTTTCACAAAAGCAAGATGAGCCTTAGAATGAACTATCTCATTCTATTTATAGGGCTCTTTTAGGGTTTTTAATAATATATCTATATATATATAGATATATATATATATATATATTAACCCCACATTTCTAAAATGCTTTAATAATGATTAAAACTATTTTAATCATTATTTCTTTTTCTAAACTATTTAGAAAATAATTCTTCCTCTCTCATAATTTAAATCTTTTCATCAAAGAAAATATTCTTTTATGGTGTGACCCTGTAGGTTCAATATTAAGTCGGTAGTAGAAATAAATAATAATAAATGTTTTATTTATTATTTATATGAATTCTAATAATTCATTAAATATAATTAACTGATTAATTATATTTATTCTACATCGTGAGTGATGCTTCTCAACATATCGCGACTATCCGGATAATATGAATTCACTGCTTAGAATACCAAGAACCTGTCAGTGACTAGTTTCAGTATAATCAATTCCTTCTACCCTACAATATCCCGATTAAATACAAGGCATGGATCTCGTGTCAGGCCTATCAAATTTAATCATATGATTTCTTATTCATAATGCTAAGTTCATATTAATGCAAATTAGAAACTCCTTTCTAATTTCATACACTCTGGCCAGAGATTCCAGAACTCGCATACTAAGAATAACATAGGATATTCTCTTCATATACTGGAAGGGGTAGATCCTCTATTGACGTTAACTATCTCCATACACAAATCCCTATGCCCAGAATAGACCTAATGGATGTCCTTGAGACTAAGGACTAATCCAAAGCATAGTTCATTATATACAAGATAACTCTAACGATCTCAAGTCTAAGGACACTTGTACAACTATCACTCAGTGAATAACTATTGAACGTGAGTAAACTCCATTAGCTGTTCAACTTATCGAGTTATGTTCAGTGAACTTATTCCCTAACAAGCACCTACATACTAGCTATAGTGTCACCACACAAATGCCTATGAGAACAGACATCCTCCTGACGGGAGAAAGCATAGTATGTACCAATCTTTGCGGATTCACCAACTTCCTATTAGTTATCCTATGATCATGAACTGTTTAAGTCTAGAGTTATCATCTTCTAGATCTCACTATTATAATCTCATTATAATTCTAGAAGCTTTACTCTAAACTATGGAACATCTTATTTAAAACACTTTAAATAGATAAAGCCCGTAATAAAAACAAAACAAGTCTTTTATTAACATTAATGAAATCAAATAAGAATACAAGAAAGTTCTTCCTAACTCATCATACATGATTGGATTTAGGACAAACACTTTCAATCTCCCACTTCAACTAAAGCCAATCACACTGGTATCTAATACCCATCTTCTCTTTATGACGATTAAAGTGAATCTGAGACAATGTCTTTGTGAGTGGGTCTGCTACGTTGTTATGTGTGTCAACTCTCTCAATTTTGACATCTCCTCTTTCAATGATCTCCCTAATCAAATGAAAGCGCCGCAAAACATGTTTGGTATTTTTATGAGACCTAGGTTCCTTGTCTTGTGCTATTGCTGCGTTGTTATCACAATACAACACAATAGGCTCTTCAATTCTAGGAACAACTCCCAACTCAGAAACAAATTTCCTCATCCAAACGGCTTCTTTTGCAACCTCACTTGCAGCTATATACTTTGCTTCCGCTGTGGAGTCAGCCGTTGTAGACTGTTTGGAACTCTTCCAACTAATCGCACCACCATTCAGAGTAAACACGTACCCTGACATGGATGTACTATCATCACTTTCTGATTGAAAACTAGAGTCAGTATAACCCTCTATTTTCAACTCAGATCCACCAAAAACAAGAAAAATATCCTTAGTCCTTCGCAAATACTTAAGGATGTTCTTCACTGCTTTCCAGTGGTCTTCACCTGGATTGTACTGATATCTGCTCGTCACACTAATTGAATGAGCAACATCAGGCCTAGTACATAACATCGCGTACATGATAGATCCTATCGCCGAAGCATAAGGAATCTTACTCATACGCTCCCTTTCTTCAGGTGTCTTAGGAGACATCTTCTTGGAAAGGGATACTCCATGGCTCATTGGTATGAGAGACCTCTCTTGGAGTTTTCCATGCTGAACCTTTTAAGCACTTTCTCGATGTATGTACCCTGGGTAAGACCTACCATTCTTCTAGATCTATCTCTATAGATCTTCATACCGAGAATGTAGGATGCTTCTTCCATGTCCTTCATAGTGAAGTTCTTTGATAGCCACACTTTGACTGATTGTAGCATCGGTATATCATTTCCTATAAGAAGTATGTCATCCACATACAACACAAGAAATGTTACCACGCTCCCTCTAACCTTCTTGTAGACACATGATTCATTTATGTTTTTGATAAAATCAAACTCTTTGATTGTCTCATCAAAACGGATGTTCCATCTACGAGAAGCTTGCCTTAATCCATATATGGTTCGTAGCAGCTTACACACTAGGTGTTCATTCCCTTTGGAAACAAAACCCTCTAGCTGTGTCATATACACTCCCTATTCAAGTTTCCCATTGAGGAAGGCTGTTTTCACGTCCATTTGCCAGATCTCATAGTCGTAGTAAGCAGCAATCGCAAGCAAAATCCGAATTGATTTTAACAGGGCTACAGGCGAAAAAGTTTCATCAAAGTCAATCCCTTGCCTTTGTCTGAATCTTTTTGCCACGAGCCTGGCCTTATAGGTCTCCACCTGGCCATCTGATCCAATCTTTCTCTTGTATACCCATTTGCACCCAATAGGCTTCACATCCTTGGGTGCTTCAACCAAAGTCCATACTTGGTTGGTATACATAGAATCCATATCGGATTTCATGGCACTCCGCCATTTCTCTGAGTCAATACTACTCATAGCCTCATTATAGGTCATTGGGTCGTCATCATCAATGATTGACAACTCATTGTCATTCTCAATGACAAGGCCATAATACCTCTCAGGTTGGCGAGACACTCTCTCTGACCTACGAATGGGTTGTTCCACAGAAGGTTGTTCAATCTGAATAGGTGTTTCCTCTTGAACCGTAGTAGTTTGTGCTTCTTGAACTTCATTAAGTTCTATTTTGCTCCCACTGTTCCCTTCAAGGATAAACTGTTTTTCCAAGAAGGTAGCATGTCTGGAGACAAATACCCTATGATCGGTGTAAAAGTAATACCCCAAAGTCTCTTTAGGATATCCCACAAACTTACATTTTACGGATCGAGATTCCAGCTTATCAGGGTCAATGTAATATCCCAAATTTTTGTAATAATTAAAACCTTGATGAATAGTGAATTTCCACTGATGAATAGTAAATTTGCTGACGAAAAGTTTTTCAGCCCACACTATGTAGACGACATGGAATGAATGTTTCGAAGTGATATTATTGATGTATAGGAAGAATAAAAGAATGTAAACGCGATCAGAATCAGAAGATTCCCCTCCGAGTTTTAAATCACTATTCACTGGACAGTTAAGGATGTATTTATTTGATCGTTTTAAGAAAGTATGTGGAATGAGAAATCCATGATCATATCTTAAACCAAGGAGAGAAATCTAAGATTATATATTAGACAAAGGTAATGGAAGGACAAAGGAAGTACCCTAGCTTTGGTACAGAGAAACGTCTTTAAAACCACTTGAAACTATCGCGAAACAAAAGCGTAATAAATTTTGGATTAAACCCTAACCAAAGGAGGAGTATTATATGAGATCATCAAGTGCAATATATAAGAGGATTGAGGATGCAAAGGGTGACATAAGCATGATGCAAGGAAATGACATAAGCATGACAAGGTGATGAATCACCACCTTGTCACCACATTCACCACCACCACAATTTCAAATCTAGCCTTGTCATTGATGACAAGCCTTGTTATTAGCCACACAATTTAATTACAAAGTGTTAAAGGTTAATTAGACAAAAGAAAAGAAAGAAAAATCAAACAAAACAAAATCAAAAAGAGAAGCACTTTGAAGAAGAACCATTCGGCCCTTCTTCATTCTTCAAAACCTTAAGAAAATTTCTCCAACTTCCACTCAACCATAATTCTTGATCTTGGGCTCTAAATCACCCACATCCTATATCCAAGGTAGATCTCTAATCTTAGCCTCATCCATGGATCATAGCTTGGTCAAAAATGGATTAAAAGTTGATGATGAATAGTGATGTGAATAGTAACTTCATAGAATCTTGTTTTGTTGTGATGATTTTATGTTTGATTAACATAGTTAAGGAGCAAGGAAGGATATATCACCCATATATAGCCTTTCTTAAGATCCAAGGAAGGTATAAACTTCTTTCTTTTTAAGATTTTTGCTTGATCTATTAAGTTAGAAGTGTTTGATTGAAACTATGTTAGAATAAAGCATGTATGCATGATTTTAAACATGTTTGATGAATGATTTGTGGATGAACTTGTGAATTAGAGTGTGACCTTGTTTGGACAGAAAAATGGTAGTATAAGTTTGAGATTGATTGGTGATTGGTTGATGGTTGATTGTAGATTAGATTGAGTGTTTAAAAAACACGGGAAGTACGCATAAGCGCCGTTACCATGTCGGATTTTACTTAGGTAGTTTAGACAGAAACTATGATTGCAAAACAGGGCATAAACTTGAGGTTTCTGACCATGAGCATGTAGGCTCTGTTTCCTAGATTATGTTAGCGAAAGAATCGTATCGTTTTGATTTACGGATTAAGAGAAACGCCCGTTTTAGTAAAAGCGGTTTCGCGAAACTAGATAGTTCATTGTATGAACTTTGAGATAGGGATCAAGCCCTTTAAAATTGGAGTTGGATTGAGATATTAAAATGGATACTAGTATGTATAATTAGGAAAGGAAACCTAGAAGGGTTCGAGTTAAAAAGATGAGCTGGTGATTTTATAAAAATACGCGAACGAAGGTTGCGCGAGTGAAATACCCTTAAGGGGATGGTTTAAAACAAGAAATGATAAAGTAAAAGAACTTGGGATTTGTGAATGGTTTTCACCCAAGCTTTTGACTAAGAAGTTTACGGAATGTCACGAGGTTATAGATGACCAAGAGCGAGACGTTTAATTTTCATTGGTAGAACTGTAGTGCTTGAGTTATAGCACATTAAATGGTTCAAGGGGACTGACTGTGAATTATGTATCTTGTTATAGATCGACGCACACACTCTCAAGCCCCCACTACCACACCACCAAGACCCCAAGGCAAGTTTTCAAACCCTACACCATATAATGATGATGTTGTGATATATGTTGTGGTATTACTATATATATGCTGCTTTAATACTGTGAAATAACATAAAACTGTTTTTGCTTTGTAAAAAGCTGTATAAGGTATAAGGTTTATATGCTAGCTAAGTACTAGATATATACCAAGGTTAAAGATTAAAGACTCTAAGTATAAAGCACTTGTACGATGGTTTTAAAACTTAGACCGGGAGTCAAATTAGTATTTGGTTTTAAACTACTGTCAAAAGCTGGAAGGTTCCAGGGACGGTTATATTTTAAATATTTATTAAATATTCCAATATCTATATTGTGGAATATTTAAGGTGAGATATTTAAATAATATTATAATAAATATTATTTGAATATTATTTAATTAAAGTGAATATTATTTTTGAATATTCACTTAAGTGTTTATATTGAATAATAATTCAATATTTATTAATTGATTATTATTTAATTAAGTGAATATTATTTTGAATATTCACTTAAGTAGTTACATTGAATAATAATTTAATATTTATTAATTGGGTATTTACTAAATATTCCAAAAATGATTTAAAATCATAGAACCTTATTATATGATCAAAGGGTCTATTATTTACCCAAAAATATAATTTTTCTGATTTTCAGAAAAGATATTACAATTAGAGATTCCCAACTATTATCTTAAGATATTTAAAGACAATTAAATGCGAATAGTATTTTTCCAACTCATCGATAACTGGGAATCTAGTTCAAGGATTAGAGGACAGAGTTTTACTTCCACTGTTCCTCTATAATACTTATAACTAGGGGATGGCTCCCCCATTCAAGTAGAGTATTTCAAACTCGCTGAACTCTGAAATTTCAATAAACTCCCTGGTCATGATTTCAAAATACGTAGTAATCATCGGTAGTCTCGTTGATTAATGTCAACCCACACTTTGACTTACTCCTTTCAATTACTCTGGAGTAAGGTATTCTGAACGGTTACAAAGTTTTGACAAGTAGTTGTACTTGAGAAAAATGGAATTAAATTCCGATTTCCGTTCACTACGCCATAAGTGCTCATATGCAATGCTTTTTGTGAGCGTTGCAACCAAAGCATTGCATTAGCTATAATTTTTTCCGTCTTCTGCAACATTACTATAAAAGCATTGCATTAGACATGAATGTAGTGTTGCGATGACAATTCTAGTGTTGCGACGTGCAACACCATTTAAAAACGTTGCATTACACTTAATTATTTTTTGAAATTACGAAAATTTAATATATTATCAAAATATTTATCTGCAACTATTTCTTATTTAAAATTTTACATATAATATATTATTTATTAAAACTATTTTTACATGTATAATATATTCATTTATTGAAACTATTTTTACATATATTTTATCTAAGTTTCTTTCATATTTTTAATTTTCTTAATGCTTCATAAATTTAAGATTAGAAAAAAAAACAAATTTCAGGAAAAAATAATAGTACAACACACCACACTCACACTGGAAGCACAGGTTACAAAGCAAAAATTTTAGGCGGAAAATTTCCCCCAAAACGAAATAATTCGCACTATGTTTCCCCCCAAAACACTACTCCCATCCTCTACTTCGGCACTACTCTCTCTACAGACACCCTATCCACAAACAAACACCCTATCCACATACAAACACTCCACACACCCTCTCGATAAACACACTCGGCCAACTCGATTTACAAAATCTACACCTCCACTTGAAAAACTCAATTAATAAACTCGCATCGATTTATAGACTCTTATAGCTCCAACCGGTAATTGAGCATACATCTCTATCTTTCTACTCACTTTAAATTTGTTTTATTTTGCAGGTAAATAAGGGTTTGAATTTGGGGCTTTAATTTTAGGGCTTTTCATTTAGGGATTTCAGCTAGGTAAGCATATTTAATTGGTTTGGGCTTTGAATTTGAATGATTTGGTTTTTTTACGTATTTACATACTCTTAGAGCTTAAGTATATATCATCTTCTATGGACTCACTTTAATTTCTTTTATTTTGCAGGTAAATAGGAGTTTGAACTTGGGGCTTTAATTTTAGGACTTTTGATTTAGGGCTTTCATCTAGGTAATCATATTTATTGATTTGGGTTTTGAATATGACTGATTTAGGTTTTCTATGTATTTAATGAGTCGTGTTTTACTTTTTCTGATTTGGATATATCTACGTGTTTATGTATTTTACGTACAGAGCTTTGTGTGCAATATGCACTTCTTGGTTTCTTTATAAAGTTCCTTAAGGTTAGTAGCTCTTGTAGTACAAGCACACAAAGTTATAAAATAGTGGTTTGTACAAGTGCACGATAGGACTTCAAATCTGATTAATTTTTGCAAGAATATTTACATGCTGTTAGAATATTAAAATTGACAAAGATAATAGCATAAGAGTTGTCTAGTAGGTGTCCTTTATATCTCTATAGAATTTGGCTATTTTTTAGGTTAAATTATGGGAGTTGCAGTCTTATAATTGAATAAACTTGGGAAATTCTGCAATTTCCAGGGATTCTGTACCGAATTGATGGTATTGTTTGAAATGTTTAAAGGCATAATCACATGTTGAGTAAAGAACCAAAGTTGTAGAGTGATGTCTGTAGAATACCTCCGCAAAATTTGGTGGATACCAGACTTGTACATGAAGAGAAACAACTGATTAAGTGTACCAGTTTCAAGCTGTTTTTAACTGCCAGCATAGTAGACTTTAAAATTTAGCAGTAAATTGTAAATCTGATATTAAATAGTGATTTTTAGATATGTCGTAGCCGTGATTATATAGTTTACTCAGAAAAAATAATTAAGTCTATTGCACAAACAGGGAGAGAGTTATAGGCACCAGAGTGACACATGTTGAGCTGCCAGAAATTCAGAAAAAAAAACTGCCCTGTATAGTTAACTTTGTAAAATCTTATTGGCTGATTTAAATAGGTTGATTAAATATGTCAGTTAAGCAAGGTCCTCCATTTTATATTAGATTGATGTGCTAGTAATATTTTCTTTTAGAATCACACCTAGTTAGATTTTCTTAGGAATCTTCATCAAAAGATGGTTAAAGGATGGACACAATCTACAGAGTAGTATTAAATACTTTGTAGCGGAATGATCCTTAGATGGATTGTTATTGAGGTACCAATACTTTGTATCTATCTGTAGGTTTTAGATCGTGGGGAAAAGATAGAGCTTTTGGTGGACAAGTCCGAGAACCTTCATCAGCAGGTCAGTTCAGCTGTGTGTTAATTGATATGTTGTGTTGGTGACTGGGTGCATGTGCTTGATAATAAGATGTAATTTACAACTTTGCAGAAATTGCCCTTTTCTTTTAGAATATGGTTATAGAATTTGCTACCTACACTAGAAATTTCCCTCCGAATAAATGCAAGTGGAATGCATTAGTGAGATCTTTACATTCTTTAAATTTTGAAACATTCATGACATTATGCCTAGAGCTGGAGTTAATGTTCTTTCCATTGGATATTTTATGCTCTAAACTAACTCATGTCACTACTATCCTCTGTCTGTGCTTCGAAACAGACTGCTTACAAATTGTTATCTATTTGGCTGAAACAGGCTCAGGACTTCAGGACTGCAGGGACACAGATTCGCAGGAAAATGTGGTTTCAGAACATGAAGATCAAACTGATTGTGTTGGGCATTTTGATTGCCTTGATCCTCATAATAGTTCTCTCGGTATGTCATGAGTTTAACTGCTAAAAATGGCATGCACATTTCTCTTTTGGAGAGTTTATTGAAACAAGCGGCTTCATATGGTGTCAGGCTTTGTATTAAATGCTTGAATATACATGTGTTAATGTCATATGTATGTAGTATAATCCATTTACCTAAATTCGTTGCAAAGAAAACTGGTCTGCATGAAATTACTAGGATGTGCCATTAGAAAAAGTTTACAGGAATCAAGGTGCACAATTTTCCAATTAAAACATACATTTTTTGTCATGAATCCGACCTGGAGTATGTTATTGGGCAAGTGTTGGAGTTTACCTTCGTGGTGATTGTAACGTAAAATATTTGAATATGACAAAAGGATCAGAATCCTTTTTGGTGCCTTAATTTTTATCTAGTTTCATCTGGTCTTAGAATAGATGAAGCTACTGTTTGATATTGAGGTACCCTAGGAACAGGAACCACACCACTCCATCCTGAATTTGGTTTCAAGTTGTATTCCTAATCTTTTTGCTTAATCTTTTATCTATATATACTTTAGTTATTATCTTTTTCCACGGTTCCCTGGTTTCATAATGGGGTTGGCAACTAAATTTTCAGTATACTGTTCATCTTTTGATTGCCATTCCAGAGTATTCTGATTGCACACCTAGGAGATCAGTTTGCATATTTAATGTATGTGAGCTTGGGTGGGTATGTTTTAGTTTAATTATCTTTACAGTTTTGTTTTTTTGATATTAATACATCATGTATAAAGTGAAATGTAGACTATAACAATTTCTATGATGTAATATTGTTCTTCAACCTATGACACCCATTTTTTGGTGAGCTATGGGAAAGCAGTTTATGGTGTTTGCAAGTATGGAGTTGAATTGAACAAAACTGTTCTAGCTTTGCTTCCATTAATGTTCGACATATCGCTATGATGTTAAACTTCTCAACATATTGCTATATGTTTCAGGTTGGCATTCCAATGCTTCTCGACTGGATTGGTCATTTCACGATGTTGGAATACTACACATTTCACAATGCTGGGATTTTGGATGCTGGGATTTTGGGGACGAGATTATTTGTATTATTTAATTTTTTTTGTGATTTAAGTTAGGTATTTAGTATGTTGTTAGATGCCTTGGTTGTTTTGGATTGGTTTTAGGATGTTTTGGATGGAATGCTGAATGTTTTGAATGGTATTTATGTATGTACAAAACTAATATTGCAAATTTTTTATTAAAGTGTTGTATTTCCTATTTAATGTTGCATTTCAAGAAAATGGTATTGAATTATAGAATCTAATGGTGTTGCATTAGTAAATTTACTCTTGCATTAAAAAAAAATTACTGTTTCAGAAGACAATGAAAAACGTTGCATTATGGCATGTGGGCCCCACTACTGGCCTGGCACGCATGTCCCACTACTGACCTGGCATTTTAGTGGGCCCCACTGTTGACGTGGCATGATAGTTGCCTTGTGTTTAAGGCAACACTCATTGGTGTTGCATTTCCTTGATTTTGGTGTTGCAGTATACTTATAATGCAATACTTTCTCTCCATTGCAGTAGATGACCAAAAATGTTGCATTACATATCAAAGGCCACGCTCGCGGATGCAACGCCCGTTTCGTGTTGCATTTTTGAAAACGAAACTGAATGCAACGCTTTTTTGGTCTACAGCCACATTAAAAAAGCATTGCATATGAGCACTTATGGCGTAGTGGTTTCATTAATATTTTTCATCATGGGAATTGGAAAGGCCTACACGGCAATGAAATAGGTGCCGGGGTAGTGCCAAAATTATCAAGGCTTACCCGGTGACGAAATAGGCCCGAGGTAGTGATCTCTTGAGTGCTAAGGCTTACCCGGTGACGAAATAGGCCCGAGGTGGTGATCTCTTAGCACAGTGGCCCGTATGCGGTCAGGGTGATAACCGAACAAGAAGTCGTCCTTCTACTAGTAGAAAAGAAAAGTTACGATACAACGGTTGATCACTGTGTATCGGGTGTTCCAGTAAATTCCCTTCCCTCCAATTGGAGTTGAGCTGCACATTGTAACAAAAGCCTAGGCGCTGAGTTACTGATAATGTGACAGTAATA
The DNA here is from genome assembly GCA_030848705.1 of Heracleum sosnowskyi. Taxonomy (NCBI): domain Eukaryota; kingdom Viridiplantae; phylum Streptophyta; class Magnoliopsida; order Apiales; family Apiaceae; genus Heracleum; species Heracleum sosnowskyi. Next base: position 82,707,333 of record CM061237.1, read on the forward strand.
AGTAATGATGTTCCTCATACAGTAGTAGTACTGTATGGTATGTTTTGACGAAAAGAGAAATAAATATATCATTCTGTATACGAATGAAGTTTTAAAGGTTTTCCTTTATGATATAAGCTTACTTATATGCTTATGCTGTATTGTATTATTGCTGGGCCGAGTGCTCACTCTTGCTTTTCTTTCTATACATATATATCACAACACAACAGCTAGAGTAGATGGCCAGGATTCGTCGTACCGCTCGGAAGCGCGTCAGGGACATACAGGCCGCCAGTAGCATGGTTGTTACAGTTGATCAGGTAGGAGTCCTGAGTTGGTTCGGAGTGTAACTCTTGTTGCTCCGGTTTAATTATAAGTATCACTTATGTATATTAATGAACAAGAACAAACTTTTGCGCTACCTTATGGTTTCACATAGAAATCATACTGGTAGTAGGTTGTAGTATTTTACTTTTGGGTTGTAATAACTTTAATTTGTGGATCATATGACTACTGTAATTGTAAGTTCGTTTCTGAGACATAACTGGCGTGAGTATATTGTTGGTGGGGTCACCATGTGTGATGATTTATTGTTTTATAGTTCAAGTATTAAGTATTTGTACGGAACAAGGGATCGTGACAACCCAGATCTCCGACCCCGGGTCTGGGGGGGTGTTACAGAAATGACATCAGAGCCTATAGTTATTAATCTCAGAAACGATAGGGCGTTAGGAATAATAAATGCAACTATAATAATAAGAAGAACTCCCATCGAGTTCATGGTTGGGCTACCGGATGTAGCACCGAGTGTTAAAACCCACAAGGGAACTTTGATTACACAATATAGTAACCTAGTTTTCGCTTGTATAGGTATTCGCGGCCGAGGAGGCTGATGACTTTGAGACCCAGCACGACGAGGCTCTGCTGGCGGCTGAGGACGACCCCGTGGACGACCCCATGGAGGATCTCGAGGAGGATACTGAGGACCCGGACGAGGATCCGGAAGAGGACCCCACGACTGTGTTTGACTTTCCTACTTCTCCTATTCCCTCCATTGATGGATATTCGACTGATGATGATGATTCCACTGAGGGGGATCAGATTTTACCTGATGTAGTTACTACGGATGATGATGAGACTTCTGAGGATAGTGCTAGCCGAGAAGGCATCAGGATGTACCCTCTGCCTATTATGAGAGTCCTTACCCCTCATGCCCCCATTGAGCCCGTTACCATCAGACGATGACTATGATCTTGCCCCTGAGGGATATGAGGAGGACCAGGCTATGACTGATCCAGACACACCTCCTCCCTCACCTACTGGAGTACCTACTGTGATCCATGATTGGATGATTGGCCGGCTGACCACTGACTTGGCAGCGGCAGAGGCTAGAGCTGATGAGCTGAGGAGACAGTTAGCTGCAGAGAGAGAGACCCGTCGTTCTTATCAGGACGGGATGAAGTTTATGACTCCTATGGAGATGAGACTTGAGATTTCCCGCATCGAGTGGCGAGCTACGGTCCGCATGAGAGGCATGTTTGTTATTGCTGAGGGACTGGTACCCCGACTAGCTACAGAGAGGATTTGGGCAGATGCTATGGCGCGTGTCAGGAATCTGACCCGCTCAGAGGGGGAGACTTGATAGGTGATAGATAGCTTAGTTCTCTAAACTCAGATGGCCGTTAGTAGTGCCAGTTTTTGTGGGATGGTTCCGATGTATAGTAGTATCCTTTCTGAGTTAGAGATAGGCTGATCAGACTGACGTAGCAGATGTTGACAGGTTGACTGGTAGTACTTAGCTTTTGACTGTTGTAGAGATGATGTATTTCAGCGATGTGTTCGCTTTTGATGGAACTTTGACTCAGCATCTCGTGACTTTATGTCACTAATGTATATATTCATGCATTTCAGTTTCGATAAAGCTTTCAGTTTTAAGATTTGATATCCCCTGCTATTTCAATTGTTTTACAAGTTATTAGTTTTGACATATAAACTGTGTAACCCCCATTTTGACAAAAAAAAAATCTATAAAAAGAGTTTTGTGTGAGCAAGGATGATTTCCAAGATTTTCACCAAGGACTCAATTGATTCAACCACATATTTTAAAAAAGAACAAATGGTTTTAATAATAAAAGTTTTGCTTAAAAATATCAGGAAAATGCCACCCCGACGTATGGGAACACGAGCACGCCTTGCCAATTCTGCGGCTCAGGGTAGTGTTAACCAGGGGGATGAAAGGCAAAACTATCATAATGAGAAAGAAAACCCAGACTTCCACGAGATGGAAGAACAGAACCCTGAGGAAGGTGAGTATGAAGGAAGCGGAGAGGATGATGATTACAATGAGTTTGATGATCAGGACTACGAAGAGGAAGAGTATGAGAGTACTCAGAATGTAGAGGTTCCCGATGGAAACCCGATGGACCAATTTATGCACCTACTCCCACAAAATTTGAACCATCACCCACCGCCACCACCACCAGGCCCCAATACTGCGGGGCATAGTGCTTTTAAGGCTTTTAAGTCTTTAGGACCCCCGGAATTTCAGGGATCTGCTGACCCTGTTGAGGCAAGAGCTTGGTTGAAGGAAATGGAAAAATCTTTTGAAATCCTAGGCATTGAGGAAACCCAAAAGACCGTCTTTGCTACATACCTCCTGAAAGGGGAGGCTAACTACTGGTGGGAATCAAAGAAAAACCTAGAAACAAATACCGTTTTTACCTGGGCAAGGTTTACTACTTTATTTCTGGAAAAGTATTTCCCTGTGTTCATGGAAGCACAAATGGAAAGGAAGTTTTTGGAACTGAAACAGGATAACATGACTGTGGCAGAATATGAAGCCAAGTTTACTGAATTGTCTAGGTTTGTGCCAGATTTTGTCAATACTGACTTGAAGAGGTCAAGAAGGTTTCAGCAAGGGCTCAAACAATGGATTCAGAATAGAGTAGCAGTGTTGGAATTAACGGACTATGCGTCGTTAGTGCAAAAGGTAACCATAGTGGAAGCAGGTAGTGAGCAAAGTCAGAAAGGAAGAGAAGAGAAAAAGAGGAAGTTTGGTAGTCAAGGAGGAAGCTCGGTGAACAAGAGCTTTCCAGTAAGGACATTCGGAGGGACCAGGTCTCAGCCATTAAGGAATTCAGGATTCAGGAAACCAGAGAATAAGAGTCTAAGCCAGGGCGGCAGACAGACTGGAGTGTCCCGTTTTAATCAACCTCGACTCCCACTACCTGACTGCAAGACTTGTGGAAGAAAACACCTGGGAGAATGTGCCCTAAAGTCGGTAACTTGCTTCACGTGCAACAAAATAGGGCATTACTCCAACTCCTGCCCCCGAAACGATCAGAAGTGTTTTCAATGTGGAAAATTAGGACACGTGAAAAGAGACTGCCCTATGGCAAACCCTGCCGACTCGAGAATCAGTGGAGCCGCCTCTAACAAGCCCCCAACTGCTAGAACTTTAAACATGACGGTGAAATATGCCGTAAGGGACACTAATGTGATAGCAGGTACCCTTTTACTCAACACCGTCAATGCAAATGTTTTATTTGATTCGGGAGCTACCAAGTCTTTTATTTCGAGGGATTTCGCGAGTCAGTTAAGACTTAGGGCGGAACCATTAAAAGAAGTATTAGAGGTAGAAATAGCAAATCGGGAAGTAATTCCAGTTGATGAAATACACATAGACTGTAGCCTAGTAATAGAAGGTCGACAGTTTCGTGTAGATTTGGTTCCATTTAAATTAGGGGAATTTGATGTTATTCTGGGAATGGATTGGTTGTCGAGCAATGGTGCTCAGATAGATTGTGAAAGAAAGAAAGTTTGGATTAAAACGTCCGAAGGGCGGGAGGTCGTGTTCAAGGGACAACGACAAACCCGTAAGTTTTTAACCATGGCCCAAACCAAGAGGTTGTTGCTGCATGGGTGTGAGACTTACTTAGCTTATGTGATAGATACAAATCGAGAGGTTCCTAAGTTACAAAATATTCCTATAGTTAATGAATTTGAAGACATATTTCCGGAAGACCTTCCGGGATTACCACCTGATAGGGAGATAGAATTCGCTATCGAATTAGCTCCAGGGACGGCGCCAGTTTCAAAGGCCCCGTACAGGTTAGCTCCGGTAGAAATGAAAGAGTTAGCCAGTCAATTGCAGGAATTGCTAGATAAGGGAATGATAAGACCCAACGTGTCACCATGGGGTGCACCAGTGCTGTTTGTGAAAAAGAAGGATGGTAGTTTGAGATTGTGTATAGACTACCGAGAACTAAACAAGTTGACCATTAAGAACCGATATCCTTTACCAAGGATTGATGATTTGTTTGACCAATTGAAAGATGCGGTTTACTTCTCCAAGATTGACCTGAGGACTGGATATCACCAGTTAAAGATAAAACCTGAAGATATACCCAAGACTGCATTTCGCACGAGGTATGGGCACTATGAGTTTTTAGTAATGTCGTTCGGGCTGACAAATGCCCCAGCAGCCTTCATGGACCTAATGAATAGAGTCTTTAAGCAATACTTGGACAAGTGCGTCATAGTTTTTATTGATGATATTTTAGTCTACTCCAAGACAGAGGAGGAACACGCAGAACACTTGAGAATAGTGTTAGAGACTTTGAGAAAGGAAAGACTTTATGCTAAGTTTTCCAAATGTGAATTTTGGCTGAGAGAAGTACAGTTTCTAGGCCATGTAGTCAGCAGTGATGGAGTGCTAGTTGACCCTGCTAAGATAGAAGCCGTTTCAAATTGGGACAGACCGACCACCCCGACTGAGGTGAGAAGTTTTATAGGCTTAGCCGGGTATTATCGAAGATTTGTGAAAGATTTCGCCAAGATAGCAGCCCCACTGACCCGACTGACCCGAAAGACTGAGAAGTTTGAGTGGACTGAGAAATGTGAAAAGAGTTTTCAGGAATTGAAAAGGGGGCTAGTTACTGCCCCTGTACTGGCACTGCCAGATTGAAAAGGAAATTTTGTGATTTATAGTGACGCATCACACAAAGGGTTAGGATGCGTGCTTATGCAACACGAAAGGGTGATTGCATATGCTTCTAGGCAGTTAAAAGAATATGAGAGTAGATATCCTACCCATGATTTGGAATTAGCAGCAATAGTTTTCGCCTTAAAGATTTGGAGGCATTACTTATATGGAGAAAAGTGTGAGATCTACACAGACCATAAGAGCCTTAAGTACATTTTCACTCAGAAAGAGCTCAATATGAGACGGAGGAGATGGTTAGAATTAATCAAAGATTATGATTGCGAGATTCTTTACCACCCAGGGAAGGCCAATGTGGTGGCCGATGCCCTTAGTAGGAAGGAGAGACTCAAAATGATAACCTCCTCAGAGAAGTTAATCCAAGAGTTTGAAAAGATGGAGATGGAGGTTAAAATAACCGGAGATGGCACGGAGAAATTATTTGAAATCGCACTACAATCAGATTTGCTACAAAAGATCAAATTAAGTCAAGAACGCATGATGAGCGAAGGGAAAGAGCTAATGACGGGAGAGGAATTAAGGACTGAGAGAGACGGTAAGGGAGTTATGAGGTATACTTACCGGATTTGGATTCCTAGTGACCAGGAATTAAAAGACGAGATTCTACATGAGAGTCATAGCTCAAGATATTCAATTCACCCGGGAAGTACCAAGATGTATAGGGATTTAAAGGAATATTATTGGTGGCCTAACATGAAAAAGGACGTAACAGAGTGGGTAAGCAAATGCTTGACATGCCAAAGAGTAAAGGCAGAACACCAAAGACCCGGTGGACTCTTAAGACCCCTAGAGATTCCAGAATGGAAATGGGAACAAATAGCCATGGACTTCGTAGTAGGATTGCCACGAACCAAAGCTAATCACGACGCCATCTGGGTAATAGTAGACCGGTTGACGAAGTCAGCCCACTTCCTTCCGATTAATGAAAGATACACTGTCGATAGGCTAGTGGATATTTACATGAAAGAAATTGTGGCGAGACATGGAGTTCCAGTCTCCATTGTGTCAGATAGAGACCCTAGATTTAACTCCAGATTTTGGAGAAGCTTTCAGGAATGTGTAGGAACCAAGCTAAACATGAGTACCGCTTACCATCCCCAGACGGATGGGCAAAGTGAGAGGACTATCCAAACCTTAGAGGATATGTTGAGAGTTTGTGCCATAGATTTCAAAGGAAATTGGGATGATCACCTACCCCGGATAGAGTTTTCCTACAACAACAGTTTTCATGCAAGTATCGGGATGCCCCCGTATGAGGCCTTGTATGGAAGAAGATGTTGATCACCCTTGTATTGGGATGAAGTTGGAGAGCGAAAAATGCTCGGACCCGAAATGGTCCAACAGACTAAGGATGCAATAGACCTTATCAGAGGACGGCTGGTAGCAGCCCAAGACAGACAGAAGAAATATGCAGACTTGGCCCGAAAGGACAAAGAATACGAAGTGGGAGATCTTGTGCTGTTGAAAGTATCTCCGTGGAAGGGATTGATGAGATTCGGAAAGAAAAGGAAATTGAGCCCCAGATATATTGGACCGTTCGAGATCTTGAGATGTATCGGGGAAGTAGCTTACGAGCTAGCCTTGCCCCCAAACCTGCAGCAAGTTCACAACGTGTTCCATGTGTCCATGTTAAGGAAGTACAATCCGGATGCCAGACACGTGGTAGAATACGAGCAAATAGATATACAACCAGACCTGTCATATATAGAGCAGCCGGTAGAAATCATTGACCGCAAGGATCAAGTGCTAAGGAATAAAGTTATAAAGATGGTAAGAGTTTTGTGGAGAAATCATAATGTTGAAGAATCCACTTGGGAACTAGAGAGCGCAATGCTAGAAAAATACCCTCATCTATTTTGATCTGATTCCGGGACGGAATCCTTTTAAGTAGGGGAGACTGTAATATCCCAAATTTTTGTAATAATTAAAACCTTGATGAATAGTGAATTTCCACTGATTAATAGTAAATTTGCTGACGAAAAGTTTTTTAGCCCACACTATGTAGACGACATGGAATGAATGTTTCGAAGTGATATTATTGATGTATAGGAAGAATAAAAGAATGTAAACGCGATCAGAATCAGAAGATTCCCCTCCGAGTTTTAAATCACTATTCACTGGACAGTTAAGGATGTATTGATTTGATCGTTTTAAGAAAGTATGTGGAATGAGAAATCCATGATCATATCTTAAACCAAGGAGAGAAATCTAAGATTATATATTAGACAAAGGTAATGGAAGGACAAAGGAAGTACCCTAGCTTTGGTACAGAGAAACGTCTTTAAAACCACTTGAAACTATCGCGAAACAAAAGCGTAATAAATTTTGGATTAAACCCTAACCAAAGGAGGAGTATTATATGAGATCATCAAGTGCAATATATAAGAGGATTGAGGATGCAAAGGGTGACATAAGCATAATGCAAGGAAATGACATAAGCATGACAAAGTGATGACAAGGTGATGAATCACCACCTTGTCACCACATTCACCACCACCACAAGTTCAAATCTAGCCTTGTCATTGATGACAAGCCTTGTTATTAGCCACACAATTTAATTACAAAGTGTTAAAGGTTAATTAGACAAAAGAAAAGAAAGAAAAATCAAACAAAACAAAATCAAAAAGAGAAGCACTTTGAAGAAGAACCATTCGGCCCTTCTTCATTCTTCAAAACCTTAAGAAACTTTCTCCAACTTCCACTCAACCATAATTCTTGATCTTGGGCTCTAAATCACCCTCATCCTATATCCAAGGTAGATCTCTAATCTTAGCCTCATCCATGGATCATAGCTTGGTCAAAAATGGATTCAAAGTTGATGATGAATAGTGATATGAATAGTAACTTCATAGAATCTTGTTTTGTTTTGATGATTTTAGGTTTGATTAACATAGTTAAGGAGCAAGGAAAGATATATCACCCATATACAGCCTTTGTTAAGATCCAAGGAAGGTATAAACTTCTTTCTTTTTAAGATTTTTGCTTGATCTAGTAAGTTAGAAGTGTTTGATTGAAACTATGTTAGAATAAAGCATGTATGCATGATTTTAAGCATGTTTGATGAATGATTTGTGGATGAACTTGTGAATTAGAGTGGACCTTGTTTGGACAGAAAAATGGTAGTATAAGTTTGAAATTGATTGGTGATTGGTTGATGGTTGATTGTAGATTAGATTGAGTGTTTAAAAAACACGGGAACTACGCATAAGCGCCGTTACCATGTCGGATTTTACTTAGGAAGTTTAGACAGAAACTATGATTGCAAAACAGGGCATAAACTTGATGTTTCTGACCATGAGCATGTAGGCTCTGTTTCCTAGATTATTTTAGCGAAAGAATCGTATCGTTTTGATTTACGGTTTAAGAGAAACGCCCGTTTTAGTAAAAGCGGTTTCGCGAAACTAGATAGTTCATTGTATGAACTTTGAGATAGGGATCAAGCCCTTTAAAATTGGAGTTGGATTGAGATATTAAAATGGATACTAGTATGTATAATTAGGAAAGGAAACCTAGAAGGGTTCGAGTTAAAAAGATGAGCTGGTGATTTTATAAAAATACGCGAACGAAGGTTGCGCTAGTGAAATACCCTTAAGGGGATGGTTTAAAACAAGAAATGATAAAGTAAAAGAACTTGGGATTTGTGAATGGTTTTCACCCAAGCTTTTGACTTAGAAGTTTACGGAATGTCACGAGGTTATAGATGACCAAGAGCGAGACGTTTAGTTTTCATTGGTAGAACTGTAGTGCTTGAGTTATAGCACATTAAATGGTTCAAGGGGACTGACTGTGAATTATGTATCTTGTTATAGATCGACGCGCACACTCTCAAGCCCCCACTACCACACCACCAAGACCCCAAGGCAAGTTTTCAGGGACATACAGGCCGCCAGTAGCATGGTTGTTACAGTTGATCAGGTAGGAGTCCTGAGTTGGTTCGGAGTGTAACTCTTGTTGCTCCGGTTTAATTATAAGTATCACTTATGTATATTAATGAACAAGAACAAACTTTTGCGCTACCTTATGGTTTCACATAGAAATCATACTGGTAGTAGGTTGCAGTATTTTACTTTTGGGTTGTAATAACTTTAATTTGTGGATCATATGACTACTGTAATTGTAAGTTCGTTTCTGAGACATAACTGGCGTGAGTATATTGTTTGTGGGGTCACCATGTGTGATGATTTATTGTTTTATAGTTCAAGTATTAAGTGTTTGTACGGAACAAGGGATCGTGACAACCCAGATCTCCGACCCCGGGTCTGGGGGTGTTACAGTCAACTTTCTTGACATAAGCTGGACATCCCCAACAATAAGATTTGATAAACAGTAAGATTTTTCTTTTCCACACATTGTAATTCTCTTTATCAAAAGCTGGAATCTTTATGCTACTTGACTTCTGCATACTTGTCATGATCTCAGATTAGTAGAACAATATGTCTGCTCTGATAACAGTTGTTGGTCCTTGACTATTGCAGAAGGGGGGGTTGAATGCAATACTGATAAATCTCAATCTACGTTTCAACAACAAAAACTAAGATTAACGTTTATCAATTTATGGAATGCAAACACAAGTAGACACACGAGTATTTCTCACAAAATAAATGTTTTATTTATTTTGCAATGGGTTGCTACAACCTCAAGAAAATGTTCGTTTCCTTGAGCTTCAGTTTCTCGAGTAATTGCAAAGAATGGATTGAGAGATATTCTAAGTAGACTAATCCTATCACTATCAACACGAGTCTTGTGAAGCTGCTGTCATTTTCATGTAGAAGCTTCTTACAAATTGCCTACCCGTGAATCTTTCCTAAATTGCTATACAAACAGCTTATCAGTATTGGACAAAGCAATCTAGAAACATTCTATATTAATCTAACACAATTCAGTAGATGTAGATTTGTCATACTCTGGAATTGGTGAGCTTTATCATGTGATCTCTCAAGCTTCGGTCGTAGTCTTGCAGACCTGTTGCAGTGTTGGGATACTACAACACGCCTGTTTCTTGAACATCCAAACTATCACAAGTTTGACTGGGTTGTTCCCCAATACAAAAGTTATCCCTTCATGACAGTATCCTGACGGCTAAGCTTGCTGTCACAATAATGCGCTTTTGGTGACAGTAAGAAATCCCCGCATAAGGTGCTGTCAGGATTTCCAAGCTTGCTGTCAGGCTAAGGTAAAGTTGTTGTCCGAGGGCTTCCGCCAATGTTGCTGTCAGAGTGAATGTACTGTCGTGACTTGCAACATGTTGTCTTCTTGTAACCTTACTGTCAATGCTGTGACAGTAATCTTTATTCTTGCTGTCCATCTTGAGTACTTCTTGAGGCTTGAACAAATACATGAACTTCTACCAAGATGTACTAGAATCTTATTTGGAATAAACAAAAACAGTTACAAAGACATACTATGGCTGTGATAGTATGTTCATACTTAATAAAATTAAGTATTTAAAATATCTAGTTAAGTTGTCTCATAGCCATCACCCATAAATCCTAACATTCACCAATGGAGATCTTAAGAAATCTGGCAAGTATTATGTGGGGGCTAGTACTGATTTGAGGAAGAGCATTTGCTCTACAGTCCACAGTAACATGGAGGGTGGGCACTCCGGAATTGATGCTACCATTAAGAAAGCAGAAAGGTTATTTTTTTGGCCAACTCTAAGGCAAGATTTCACACAGTTCATCAAGGAATGTGAGATCTGCCAAAGGAATAAACCTGAGCACAATTCTTACCCTGGATTACTACAACCTATTGATATTCCCTCACAGATTTGGGAAGTGGTTTCACTAGATTTTGTTGAAGGACTTCCAAAATCCAAAGGCAAGGTTGTGATCTTAGTTGTGGTGGATAAATTGACTAAATACTGTCATTTAATTCCATTGTCTCATCCTTATATTGCTGCTAAGGTAGCTCAGAAATTTTTGGATCACATTGTTAAACTGCATGGTGTCCCTAGTGTCATAATCTCAGATAGAGATACTATCTTTCTCAGTGCATTTTGAAAGGAGTTGTTTTCTGGACTAGGCACCAAGTTAAGGTATAGCACTGCCTACCACCCTCAGTCTGATGGTCAGACTGAGAGAGTCAACCAATGTGTGGAGATGTACTTGAGATGTATGATTGGTCGTAAGCCATGTACTTGGGCAAATTGGTTAGCAATGGCCGAATGGTGGTATAAAACCACTCACCATTCTGCCCTGGGAATGTTCCCCTATCAAGCACTCTACTCTAACATTCCCCCATCTATCAGTTACCAACATTTCAGAGTCCAAGACCCAGTTGTCAACACTCTACTCCGAGACAGATATGCTACCCAACAGCTACTTAAGGAAAACCTAACTAAGGCCCAGGAAAGAATGAAATGGTTTCCTGACAAGAAAAGAACTGAAAGAGAGTTCAATGTAGGTGATGAAGTATTCCTCAAACTTCAACCCTACAGACAGATGTCCCTCAGTCATAGAAAAAACCATAAGCTAGTTGCAAAGTACTATGGGCCATACCCTGTAGTGAATAGAGTTGGTCATGTGGCTTACAAGTTAGCATTGCCATCTACTTCAACCCTACGTAGGATCCGCAGACCGACGAACCGACCGAAAGAAACCTTTCAGAGAACCGAAGTTATGGTAAGCGTTGTACCGCCGACTGCAAGAGTAGTCGGATGTTGATAGAAAATGGGTGTATAAGAGTACAACCAGAATTGGCTTGTATAAAGCGTCCGGTAGATATTACAGACCGGAATGAGTAAGTGTTGTAATGAAAACCAGAGGGTTGAGGAGTCAACCTGGGAACTGGAAATTTCTATACTGGAAGAGTAACCTCGGCTATTTTCTTAGATTCCGGGACGGAATCCTTTTAAGGAGGGGAGACTGTAATAACCCCAAATTTTGGACTTAGTTAAAAAAAATTGATGAATAGTCAATGTTGATGAATAGTAAATTTTTCCGACGAAAAATATTTTCAGACGAAAAATATTTTCAGACCACACTATGTAGATGACATGGAATGAATGTTTCGAAGTTATATTATTGATGTATAAGGAGAATAAGTGAATGCAAACGCAATCAGAATCAGAAGATTCCCATTCGAGTTTTAAATCACTATTCACTGGACAATCAAAGATTTATTGATTTGATCGTTTTGAGAAAGTATGTAGAATGAGAAAACCATGATCATATCTTAAACCAAGGTGAGAAACCTAAGATTATATATTGGACAAAGATAATGGAAAGATCAAAGAAGTATCCCCTAGATTTGGTACAGAGAAACGTTTTTAGAATCACTTGAACCTATCGCGAAACAGAAGCGTAACGAATTATGGATTAAAACCTAACCACAAGAGGAGTATTATATAAGAGTCCAAGGAAGGATATATATATTATGAGGGGGAAAGAGGATTGAGAATATAATCCCAGAGCAAAGAGAATGCAAACGAGTTCAAGAACACTTTAGAAACCGGGAGAGCAAATTCTGAGATAAAGAGAATAAACGAGGAATATTAGAATTTATTTTGATCTAAAGGATTGTGCCGCAATGAGATAATAAAATATTGCGTAGAAGTGTAACATTAGTATTTTAACCAAAGACACAAAGAGAATCAAATTGGTGGAAGCAGAGAAACCAAAGTATCATGCTTGAAAGTCAACTATAACAAGGATGACCCTTTTGCATTTAACCAAAAAGTGGGAAGTGTTATGTAAGGCCAACACTTGGACCAATGAAGTGTTGACAACACAAAAGTAGAAGATGCATCCAAAGATTAATACATATATACATGTATTAATTCATTTCATAACAACAAAACAAAACAAACAAACAATTCTGCCCAGCAGAAACCAAGCTCAAAGAAAAATTCATATCTCCACTTCTATCCATACTTAAATCACCAAATTTTAACCATAGCTTCTCCACTCCATGGGTAACATTCTTTCAAAATTTCATGGTCAACAGAGGAGTTTAGCCTAGCCAAATCTCTTCCCCAAGTTGGAGAACCCAATCTGTCCAGTTTCTGTCCAGCGGAAAGATGGGGCTCAAAACCCTAGCTAGGAAGCTGAAAATTTGATGATCTATAACTCAAAAGAAATCTTATGAAGAGCACAAGGTATGGTAAATATTTTAGCACCAAAATCTTATTTTTCGATTTGTTATGGATTTTACAAGATGAGGATGAATAGTAACTTCAAGTGGTTTCTTGTTTTGATCTTAAGGATTTAGCACTTTAAGGACCGTCTAAAGCTTGTCAAAGGTTTATAAACACTTGATAGTGTTGTTAGAGCATCCAAGAAGGTAAAACCCTAACCCACCCTTTGAGTTCATATGAGTTTTGATGATTGTTTTGATGTTATAAGCTTAAGAGATCATGTTTAAGTATTTTAGTTGTTATTTAACTTTGTAAAATATGAAAAATGGTGGGTGTTGGATTGTAGCCACACCACTGACCTTAGAGAAGTAAAAAGGTTGTTTGTTGAGGTTGTGGATGTATGGTATGCCCGGTGTGGCTTGGTTATGTTGTGACAAAATGGAAATGTCCGAATTATAGCCGTCGTAATGGCAAAATTTCGTTAACCCTTAAAACAGTTAATGTCTGAGACCATAAAGTTATTTTAAGTATCATCACTGCCTATGGGTACAAGGAAATGGTTGTCTAGTTGTTTTAGCGAAAGAATCGTATCGTTTTGATTTACGGTTTAGGAGAAACGTCCGTTTTAGTGAAAGCGGTTTCGCGTAACTAAGTAGTTCATTGCATGAACTTTGAGATAGTGATCAAACCCTTTAAAAATGGAATTTGGCCGAGATATTTAAGTGAATACTAGCATGAATAGTTAGGAAAGGAACCTAGAAGGTTTCGTGTTAAAGAGATAAGTTGGTGAATTTAGAAAAATACGTGAACAAAGGTTGCGCGAGTGAAATACCCTTAAGGGGATGGTTAAAAACAGGAAGTTAGTAATGGATAAGTACTTGGGTTTTGTGAATAGATTTTCACCCAAACTTTTGACATAGAAGTTTACGGAATGTTATGAGGTTATAGATGACCAAGAGCGAGACAATTGATGTTCGTTAATAGAACGTTAGTGCTTAAGTTAAATGCACTTTAAATGATTAAGCCAGGGGACTGATCGAGTATTTCTTTGTTTATAGATTTCCCGGCAAGTTCTCGAACCCCTAACAACCAAGGACCCGAGGCAAGTTTCCTCATTCCATGTTGTATTTTAAAGTACCATATTGTGATGCATGAATATAATAGATGCAAGTTTTCAAACCCTACACCATATAATGATGCTGTTGTGATATATGTTGTGATATTGATAAATATGATGCTTTAATGTTGTGAAATGACTTATAAAATGTTTGGGAAAATCAATTGTTTCGTCCTTAAACTATAGGCTGTTTTTGGTTTAGGTCCCTGAACTATGAAAAGAATTAATACGATATCTGAACTTTTAAAATTTCTTATTGACATCCTTCCGCTTATATTTGACTAACGTCTGTTAGTCTTTGCTGATGTGTAAAATGAAAATTTAAAAAACAGAAATTTGTGTATATAATTACGTGGAAAAGAAAGGCACGGACTTCTCACATGTTTCTCTTTTTTAACTTAAAACCTCATTTTAACAATATACAAGCAGCAACACATAATCGAGTTGGGGATTAGGGTTCTTCCTTAAAATTGGGGCTTTCAATTTGTGAGTCATTAGGATGAAATCGAGTGCAAGCAGCAACACAAGTTACACATGGACATCTCAGAAATCGCCAATAATCTGTAAATGTGGCTATGAATGCCCGATGTGGACATCACAGAAGCCGCATAGCAAAGGGAAGAGGTTTTTGGGTTGTCCCTTTTATAAGGTGTTATAAGGTGAGAGAGAAGTATTGTGGCTTCTTTACATGGTATGATGATGTTGATAGAGTTTCGAAGACCAATAAAATGACTTATAAAATAGCTGCTTTGGAGGCAAAAATTTCCGAGCTGCAAGCATTGAAGAAGATGGAGGTTGGAGAATTAGAATTCAAGTTGAAGGTGAAAGATGCAGAAATTAGCCACTTAAAATGGTTCAAGTTTGGATTTATAGTTATTTTGTGTGCCCTTATAATGAGGTTCTGCTTGTAAATGTGGTTCAGTTGTAATGAATTGAATAAGTTGTAATGAATTGACTATCTCAATGAAAGTTCAGTTGCAGTTCCTTTACATTGATACTGAATATAAACAAAAGTAAGTGAAAATAAAAATAACATTGATATTGAATTTGGGTTTAACATACTGGATTCAAACTTAACATCCAAAAGAAGAGACAACTTAAAATCCAGTACAAGTCATAACTTAACATCAATAGTCTGATAACTTAATATACAAAAGATAAGAAATATAAATTTCAAGGCTGGCTAGCATTCTGTTTCTTCATGGCAGTTTTGTTTGATCCTGATGTCCCTTCAACTGGTTGTGAAGACATCTGAATTGTACCATCCTTGTATACATAAACACCAACACCTGGTGGAGGGAGTGGAGGTGGTGGAGGCAATACTTGTTGTAGCTCTTAACCTGAAAAGTTCCATCAACATCAATCTTGCTAGCATATAGATACCAGGAACAAGTCTCCTTACACTTAGCCTGGACCCTCTGCAGATCATTCTTAGCAAACCAAATATCTCTTTTATGTTCAACAACATAATCAATGATGGCATGCTTCAAAACTGTTACACTAAAGAACAATAAACCAGGCTGAAATTCAATGTACTTCATAGGGGTTTTTGGGTTAAATGTTATGTAAACACTTCCTTTTGTTTTCGTCACTGCCTTAGATGACTCTTCTTCATAGTCACTAGAGTCTGAAGATTGTTTTGAAGGCATTCTAAAGTTATCACTATCATGATCACTCTCCTAATCAGCATTCTTAGACAAATCTACTTCTTTCTTTATTTTTGGAGCCTTATTTTTTGTACTCAGTTGAGCATTGAAGTCATCTTCCCTAGCTTGATTTTCATCTACCTTTGGATTTTTCTTGGACTTAGAAATCAGTTTCTTCTTCTCTACAATTTCATTAAACTCTTCATCTTTGTCGCTCTCATTTCCACTATAATCTGCATCACTATCATCCTCCTCACTATTAATCCAGTCACTATCATTCCCATCACTCTCACTCCCTTCTTTATCATCCTCAACTTCAGAAGCATGATCAATATAGATAATGCAATTACCAGATTCTAAAGCACAAATTACCATATCATTAATACTATCTAAATTCCACATTAATTGACAAGAATTAAGTGATTCACCACCATTGTGCCAATACAATTTACAATCTTTATAACCAAACTTTTTTTCGACCATTTCTCTACAACCATCGACACATAATGTATCTAAACTCACGTTGTAGATGAAATCAACTTTACCTCCTTCATAATATCAATTGCAATCCTTCAAAATGAACTCCCCACCATGATGAATTTGGATATTCACATCCCCAAGCACCATCTGCATACATACATGAAATCAATTGACGGTCGAATAAATAAGATGCATATATAAATTAAATAGTATGTATGTATATACCTCTTACAATGGTCGAATCCGACTTCAGATGATGCAAATTGATTGACTAGTGAAAACCCCCAAATTCTCCCCTTTTAGAACCCTAATTCTCTTCTAACGATGATGAATAAAATGAGGTTTTAAGTTAAAAAAGAGAAACATGTGAGAAGTTCGTGCCTTTCTTTTCCACGTAATTATATACACACATTTCTGTTTTTTAAATTTTCATTTTACACATCAGCAAAGACTAACAGACGTTAGTCAAATATAAGCGGAAGGATGTCAATAAGAAATTTTAAAAGTTCAGATATCGTATTAAATCTTTTCATAGTTCAGGGACCTAAACCAAAATCAGCCTATAGTTTAAGGACGAAACAATTGATTTTCCCAAAATGTTTTCGCTTTTAATAAAAAGCTGTATAAGATATAAGGTTTATATGCTAGATTAATACTAGATATAAACCAAGGTTAAAGGTTAAAGACTCTAAGTATAGAGTACTTGTATGATAGTTTTAAAACTTAGACCGGGAGTCAAAGTATTATTTTGTTTTGATCCTAGTGTCAGAAGCTGGAAGGTTTCAGGGACAGTTATATTTTAAAGATTTATTAAATATTCCAATATCTATATATTATTGGATATTTAAGGTGAGATATTTAAATAATATTATAATAAATATTATTTGAATATTATTTAATTAAGTGAATATTATTTTGAATATTCACTTAAGTGATTTTATATTGAATAATAATTCAATACTTATTATTTGAATATTATTTAATTAAGTGAATATTATTTTGAATATTCACTTAAATGATTTTATATTGAATAATAATTTAATATTTATTATTTGGGTATTTATTAAATATTCCAAATATGATTTAAAAATCATGGAACCTTATTATATGATTAAAGGTTCTATTATTTACACAAAAATATA
Organism: Heracleum sosnowskyi; assembly: GCA_030848705.1. NCBI lineage: Eukaryota > Viridiplantae > Streptophyta > Magnoliopsida > Apiales > Apiaceae > Heracleum > Heracleum sosnowskyi. Next base: position 82,724,776 of record CM061237.1, read on the forward strand.
AATTTCTGATTTTCAGAAAAGATATTAAAATAGAGATTCCAACTATTATCTTAAGATATTTAAAGGTAATTAAATGAGGATAGTGTTTTCTAACTCATCGAAAATTTGGGAATCTAGTTCAAGAAGTCGAGGACAGAGTTTTACTTCCACTGTTCCTCTAGAATAACTATAGCTGGGGATGGCTCCCCCATTCAAGTAAAGTATTTCAAACTTGCTAAACTCTGAAATTTTAATAAACTCCCTGGTCATGATTTCAAAATACGTAGTACTCATCGGTAGTTTCGTTGACTAATGTCAACCCACACTTTGACTTACTCCTTTCAATTACTCTGGAGTAAGGTATTCTGATCGGTTACAAAGTTTTGACAAGTATTTGTACTTGGGAAAAATGGAATTAAATTCCTATTTCCGTTTCATGGATATTTTTCATCATGGGAATTGGAAGGGCCTACACGACAATGAAATAGGTGCCGGGGTAGTGCCAAAATTATCAAGGCTTGCCCGGTGACGAAATAGGCGCCGAGGTAGTGATCTCTTGCGTGCTAAGGCTTGCCCGGTGACGAAATAGGCGCCGAGGTAGTGATCTCTTAGCACAGTGGCCTGTATGCGGTCAGGGTGATAACCGAACAGGAAGTCGTCATTCTACTAGTAGAAAAGTTACGTTACGATACCACGGCTGATCACCGTGTATCGTGGTTCCAGTATATTCCCTTCCCTCCGATTGGAGTTATGTTGCACATTGTAACAAAAGCCTAGGCGCTGAGTTACTGATAATGTGACAGTGATGAGTAATGATGTTCCTCATACAGTAGTTGTACTGTATGGCATGTTTTGACGAAAATAATGTTTAAACATATCATTCTGTATACTAATGAAGTTTTAAAAGTTTTCAATTATGATATCAACTACATGTATGAGTATGCTGCTATATATTGTTGTTGAGCTTCAGTGCTCATTCTTGCTTCTTTTATAAAAGGTGTTCATTACTGATATTTTACAGTATTTTGAACAATATGAGATATCTAAATAGATATTCATGTATATATGTTGAGAAGGTATTTAAGATATACAGTATATTGAACTGTATAGTATTTTGAATCAATGGATAGGCTTTAAGCCTTGATTCCAATATTTGATATCTATTTTAAAAAGATATGTTTTGAGTCTTGGTTTATCATACGGATGCCAAGGATTTCCAAATGATTACGAAGAATATATGAGTATGATTATAAGTCATACGGTATTTTGAACGGTATACTATTTTGGGGTTAGACCCTAGTAGTGTTAAAAACTTTGATCCCATGTGGATTACCTTCCTAAAAGGTTTAAAGATTTAAACTGGCATAGATTTCTTGCTGAGCGCTATTAGCTCATTGTTGCTTTATTAAATCTTTCAGCATGAAGAAAACATTGCCGATTCACCTCGTGTTACGAGAGCAAGGGAATGGAGAGACCACCCTGGAGTTAGTTAATGCAGGATGGATACTGTCGGTGTGAGCAGAATAGTTGTAGCTTGAATTAGTAAGAATTATTTTGAGTGGGTTTGTATTACTAAACCTTGTATAGAATTGTGAGGTCTATTATTGTAACTTCAGGTAGAGGTTGTAAATAATAGATGAGATCCTGGATAGTACATTTGGGTTGTAATAACAAATGTTGATTATTGTTGCTCATTTCCAAGGCTATAACTTATGTGTGCGTGTGTGCGTAAGTGATTGGGGTCTTTGGAGTTGTATTATGAGAATGTTGTAAGTAATGCAGGTATTGTATCATTGATGGAGCGTGACAACCCAGATTCCTGACCCCGGATCTGGGGGTGTTACAATATTTGTTCTTTAGTGACAACTAGTGGGGGGACAATTGGTGTTGTATATGTACTGGATCATTTGTATTTTTCGATCTATCTGAATGAATATGAACTTTTTTGCTGCTTAACTTTATTTATGTATTATTATTTCCTTTCCTTATCAGAAAACCCCAAAAATAAACCCTAGATCTCTTGTAATTCGTTACAATATACATCTATGTAATTGGGCTTTATCTTTCGTACTGAATTTGCTCTATTTCTTGTCTTCACCGTTGTAACCACCGTGACCTCGACTACACTTGTTTGTCATCGTCCAAGTAGAAGCATATTATAATTTGTCTCGTCAACACATGACTATAACTCTCCTTCCTCTTTTATTTATCCTCAGTTAATTTCTAATTTAATGGTCCTGTCAGTGATCAGTGATAGTAGGGAATTGGGTTGTATGTATATCGAAAAGGAATTTTTGGTGAATTAGGGGGAGGTGTAAATTCGTGAAAAGCCATGAACGTTTCAAAAAAGTAGTACCCAGTTATACTACATATATGTATATGTGTGCAAATCGGGTGTAGATGCTGAGAGCTTGGATGGGTGACGTAGGTGTTGACTTGTAAAGAATGGTCGAGCAAATACGCATTTGGATGATGCGTTTCTCAAAGCCTCGCATCTGCAGGATGCGCATGTAGTTGCAAAACTTGAAATTGATTTATCAAACACGCAACCTCTGAATGCGTATAGGGCTCCACGCATGCAAAAAATGCGTAAACAAACTCACGCATATGATAAATAGTTAACCTTTGGGGTTCAATATTCCTATTTTGGGTTTTAGAAATATTAAGAATGACGAATAATTCGTATATGGACTTATGGTTTAGGGTTTAGGATTGTTTACAACCCTAAAATCAGGACGCCGGAAAATTAATATTAAAAAAAAAAAGTAGTGATAAATTATAGACATTGATATGCGCAATTTGAACATGCGTATTCACAGTATTTGCATCTTAGTGTGTTACTTCCAAGATGCTGATAGGGAGATGGCAGTAAGGGACAACACGCATCTGTATGATGCGTATATTGGCCTGCAAGGTATGCGCATTTGCATAATGCGTATCTTAAGTGTGATTTTGGGCATCTTTTGTGCAGACTGATATTTTGGGCAACCGTGCATCAAAAAATGAGATAAAGGGCTTTCACCCGAAATTATTACACATACTAAACCTTAAAGAATAATAGATCTTCTATCAACTGGATTTCATGGAATAGATTGAGTAAGCATAAACATAATGGTGGTCTCGGTTTTAGAGATTTGCGTGATTTTAACTTAGCAATGCTTGGGAAACAATGTTGGCGGCTGATTACTAACCAGGAGAGCTTGGTGGCTAGACTGTACAAGTCCAAATACTATGCTGATAGAGATTTTATAGAGGCTAAGTTGGGTAGTGGACCTAGTTTCATTTGGCGAAGCATTCTGGAAGCGAGAAGGATTATTTCAGCTGGTTCATGTTGGAGGATTGGTAATGGAACTAAAATTCAAATTTTGGGGCAACCTTGGCTAAACAATAACAACCCTTACATCACCACAGTGTCACCAGTTCTAGAAAATCGAAGGGTAGCTTCTTTGTTTTGCGAGCATAGTAAAGAATGGGATTTTGAGGTTGTCAATGATGTGTTCGAAGTGAGAGACCAACATCTCATTGCTAGCACTACTATTGAACAGGAGTTAGAGGATGATGCTTTAACCTGGAAGCCGAAGAACTCAGGCCAATATTCAGTTAAATCGGCATATAAACTACTTCAACAAGAAAAAGGAAACTGGGGTATGGGTGAAGATATCCTTTTCTGGAGGAGTCTGTGGAACATTAAAGCTCCTCCTCAAGCTTTAAATCTGGTCTGGAGGGCTCTTACTTATTGTCTACCAACTCTGCTTCAATTACAATCGAAGCATGTGCCAGTAAATAATATATGTCCTCTTTGCAAAGAAGGAATTGAATCTATTCTCCATGCACTAGTTCAATGCAGGGCTGCTGATTTGTGTTGGCAAATTTTTATCCCAGGAATTAACACAAATGAGACGGTAGATTTTCGAACTTGGCTGGAGAGGAATTTATCAGGTAAGCCAGGAAAAACCAAAGAGAGAATCATCATGCTATGTTGGGCTATCTGGAGGTCGAGAAATGATTTTGTTTGGAACAATCGGAGATGACAACCTATGAAAATTGTTGCAAAGGCGTGGGAATATCTTTCGCAGTGGAATGCAGCCCAGAGTCGTTCTTTTAGTGCTCCAATTAATCCTCCTGTGCCAGGAGATGGGGCGGTTTGCTGGGTTAAGCCACAACATAATGGAGTAAAGATTACATGTGATGCAACAATCTTTGCAGAGCTTGGCATTTCAGGAGCGGGTCTTATAGCCCGTGATCATGATTGTTAGGAATATGTTGTTCTTGATGATAAGCATAAAACACTTAGTAGAATTTGTGTAAAGTCAATTTTGTAGCTGTCAACGAAATAGCATGCTTAGCAGTGTTTCGTTGACAGGAAGCTCATCAACGAAATGAGTGTTGTAGCAATTGCATTGTACAATACTTCACAGTATGATAGGCATTCTATTATATGTTTTAGATAGGTTTTCTAAGTCATGTTGACTATGTACTAGATAGGCAAAATAGGTTGGTTAATTGTAAATATGTAATGCCTTGTAATTCTGCCTAAGTGAAGACATGTCAACGGTATGAAGATTACTCTGTCAACGGTATGGAGTTTACCCATCAACGAAACGAGGGAAACACCATCAACGGAATGAAGAATGAAGCTATCAACGAAACACATCTCCTTGCTATCAACGAATCAATGTTGCTTTTTGAACAGTTGACAAAGTGATAGTGACAGTTTACTGAACAGATCTAAAAGGAGATATGGAAGTGTACTTTGCATTGGAAACCATCAAAGTGGATACTGGAAATAAGGAAACATTCCAATTTCCAATAAGGCTCTTGGGAATGATTATAATGAGCATGAAGACAAAAGCTAAGATCTCCAAGGACCATTGGACAAAAGGAATGAAAAGCAAGCTACTGATGGTTACTACTATTATTCTTTAGTTTAACCAAACGTAGAATTGTAAACTTGGGATATATAACCAAGTGTAGCAGTTACTTTAAAAAGTGAGAGAAGAAACACAAATAGATTGTATTAGCTATTTTGAGAGCAATTCTTCTCTACAACCTTGTAACTGAGCAGCTGTGTACTTTTGTATCACAGATTATTTCCGCAATAAAAACACTTCAGTTGGATCATCAAACAATCCAACTGAATTATTTATATCTTGTGTTTTTATTTATTCAGTTCAGTTTTATTTTATAAAGTGTTTTAGTTTCAAGAAAATATCAAGAATTGTATTCAACCCCCCCCTTCTACAATTCTGTTAGGTCATTTGGGAATAACAATTGGTATCAGAGCCAGCTTCTAACATACAAGAAGTTTAAAGATCAAGACCAAAAACAGAAACCATGGTGAAGAAGGATGCAGGTGTGAAGATACCAGTTCTTGATAAAGACAACTACTTTCACTGGAAAGTAAAGATGCATTTACATCTCATGTCTATGGATGAGAGGTATGTAGACTGCATTGAGAAAGGTCCACACGTTCCCATGAAGCTTGATTCTAGGGTTGGACTGCCAGATGATGCACCTGATGTAGAGATTCCAAAAACTGTCTCAGAATGGACTGTTGAAGATATTGCAGAAGTTCATAAAGACAAAAGGACCATGAACATTCTGTTTAATGGTTTGGAGCAAGAGATGTTTGACAATGTTATCAACTGTACAACCTCTAAGGAAGTATGGGATACTGTTAGAACTCTCTGTGAAGGAACTGAGCAAGTCAGGGAAAATAAAATGCAACTCCTTATACAACAATATGAGCATTTTCATTTTAAAGCTGGTGAAACCCTAAATGACACGTTTAGTAGGTTTCAAAAGCTTTTGAATGGATTAAAGTTGTATGGGAGGATCTATCAAACCAAGGATTCAAACCTTAAATTTCTTAGAGCTCTTCCAAAAGAATGGAAGCCTATGACCGTTTCTCTCAGAAACACTCAAGAGTACAAAGACTACACTCTTGAAAGGCTTTATGGAACCTTGAAGACTTATGAGCTGGAAATGGAGCAAGATGAGGAAATTGAAAAGGTACAAAAGAAGGGTGGATCTATTGCATTGATTGCATCTGTGAACCAACTTGAAGATGACAATAAAGAAACTGCAAAGGCCACAACTAGTCGATCTAGTTGTAGGAGTGATGTTAGCAAGGGTAAAGACAAGATGACAGAAGAAGAAGAATCAGAACCAGCCAACTTGGAGGACTTAGATGAGATTGATGAACACATTGCTTTTCTGTCTAGAAAATTCTCTAAGTTCAAGTTCAAAAGAAACTCAGAAGCAAGGCCACCAAGAAGAGACTTTCAACCTAGCAAAACAAACTGGATTGAAAAGTCTAAGTCAAAATGTTTCAATTGTGGAATGCTTGGTCACTTTGCTGGAGACTGCAGAAAGCCCAAGATTGAGAAGGGCAACAGGAAATTTGAGCCTGTTGATTATAAAAAGAAATACTTTGAACTTCTCAAACAAAAAGAAAAGGCTTTCATGTCTCAGGAGTATGATTGGGCTGGTAATGGTGAAGATTCTGATGATGATATTGAGTATGTCAACTTGGCTCTTATGGCTGACAATCATGAGCAGGAAGCAAGTTCCTCAAGCAACCAGGTAACAATTACTAATCTTTCTGAGCTTTCTAAAGAGGAATGCGATAGTGCAGTAAATGAAATGTCTACTGTATTATATAATTTGCGTGTTACTCTTAAATCACTTACTAAAGAGAATTCAAGAATAAAAGAGACCAATCTGCTCTTAAGTGATAGGAATGCAATGTTAGAAGCACAGCTCATTGAATTTGAGAAAATGAGATGTGTTAGTAGGGATGCTAAGAAGGAACTTGAGAACGTGTTACAAAGGGAAGAAATTCTTAAAACACAACTTGAGATAGAACAAGGTGTGATTGCAAAATGGAAGGATGCCAGGAATGTTGCTGCCAACATAATTAATGTTCAAGGCGTGGAATCCTTCTGTGAGCAATCATGGAAAAGGAACAAAGAGAAGCTAGGGTATGTTGGTGAAACCTTAGAATCAGAAACAAAGTCAACAAACAACAATGATCATTTGTTGAAGGTTGATATGTCAACGGAATGCAATGTTTCGTTGACACATGAACCATCAACCGATCAGGCTGTTTCGTTGACAGACAAAGAAAAAAATAAACTCACTAGACTTAATGACAAGTATGGTCCTGTCACCAAGAACTTTGTTCAAGGTGAGTCTAGTAAATCAAAGAAAATTGAGAAGCCTGTTGAGAGAGCTAATGTAGGTCACTTGTCTAACAAGCAATTGAAAGACAAGGTAGAGAAAGTTCATAATGAGGCTAAGGGAAATAAAAAGAATAACAGGAATGGCAAAGTAGGAATTAACAAACACAACAATTACACACCTGATAAATATGCTCCTAGAAAGACATGTGTTAATTGTGGAAGTGTTAGTCATTTGTCTACTAACTGCAAATCTGTTAAGAAATCTGCCAATGTGAAAATGCCCAAGCCTGCAATGAACAGTTCCATGCCTACAATGCCTGTTATGTCTAACATGTTTGCTCCATATGCACAATTTCAGAATCCATATGCTAGCATGCCATTTGTGTCTAATCCTTACATGAATATGTTTAACATGCCACAAATGCCATGGAACATGAATAACATGATTGTTCCTCCAACTATGCATGCTATGAATGAAAATATGAGCAACCCTCAGAAATCAACACCAAGGGTAAAGATTGATTTGAATCAATCTGAGCCCAAAGTGAAAAATGGTACAAAAGGGAATGCAAAGGCTAACAAGACAGGACCCAAGGAAACTTGGGTACCAAAATCAACTTGATTTGGTTTTATTGTGTGCAGGGAGACAAAAGGAATCTTTGGTACTTGGATAGTGGTTGTTCAAGACACATGACTGGTGATTCTACCCTGCTCACAGAGTTTCAGGAAAGAGCTGGCCCTTGTATTGCTTTTGGAGATGACAGCAAAGGCTACACAAAGGGATATGGCTTGATTTCAAAAGAGAATGTCATCATAGATGAGGTTGCATTGGTGGATGGTCTTAAGCACAACTTGCTTAGTATCAGCCAACTTTGTGACAAAGGATTTTTAGTTACTTTTTCAAAAGAAGCCTGTGTTGTTTCTAAAGGAGGAAACAACAATGTGGTAATGACTGGATTCAGAAGAGGGAATGTGTACATTGCTGACTTTAGTAGCACAAGTTCAGACACCATCACTTGTCTTTTCAGCAAGGCAAGCAAGGATGAAAGTTGGTTATGGCACAAGAAGTTATCCCATCTGAATTTCAAAGTTATGAATGATTTGGTGAGGAAAGATCTTGCTAGAGGAATTCCACAGGTGGAGTTCTCCAAGGATGGTTTGTGTGATGCCTGTCAAAAGGGAAAACAGAAGAAGGCATCATTCAAAAGTAAGACAGTGTCATCAATTGTCCAGCAGCTTGAATTGCTTCATATGGACCTATTTGGCCCTGTAAATGTTATGTCCATCTCAAAGAAGAAATACTGTCTTGTGATTGTTGATGATTTTTCTAGATTTACATGGACTTTCTTTTTGCACTCTAAGGATGAGGCAAGTGAAATCATTATCAATCACATCAAGATGGTAAGCAATCATCCTGATTTCAAAGTAAGAAGGATTAGGAGTGATAATGGGACAGAATTCAAGAATTCAAGCATGAAGGTGTTCTGTGAAGAAAATGGTATTTTGCATGAGTTTTCAGCAGCAAGAACACCACAGCAAAATGGTGTAGTTGAAAGGAAAAATAGAACACTTATTGAAGCTGCAAGGACAATGCTAGATGAATCAAAGTTACCTACATATTTTTGGGCTGATGCAGTTAACACAGCTTGCTTTACTCAAAATATTTCTTTGATTAATCAGGCCAAAGGAATGACCCCTTATCAGTTACTCAAAAGAAAGAAGCCACTATTAGATTTTCTTCATGTCTTTGGATGCAAGTGCTTTGTTCTGAGAAATCAAGCTGAGCATTTGGGGAAATTTGAAGCAAAGGCAGATGAAGCAATATTTGTGGGATATGCAGCAGGGAAAGCTTACAGAGTCTTTAATCTCAGAATCAACATTGTTATGGAATCTGTACATGTTGTTTTTGATGATCTCAAAATACAAGGTCTCTGTGATGAAGGTTTCCATGAAAGTCTCTCTTTTGAGAATGAGGAAGGAGAACAAGTGAATCATGATAAGGCTACTGAGAAACAGCCTAAAGTTGTTGTATCTAGCACAGATGAAAGCAGCAGTGAAGATGAAATTGCTGCATTAAGGTTAAAAAGGATAGCAGCTAGCCGACCAAATGGTCATTTCGTTGACAGTCATGGTGGTGAATTCGTTGACAGTCAGAATGAGCGTTTCGTTGACAGCCAAAACGGTCATACCGTTGATAGTCATAGGAATGCTTCTAGAAGTGATCAATTAGGGACAACAAACTCAGGGGGAGTTTCTCAAGGACAAATATCCAATCAAGGCAATCATGATCATGAAGCTACGTCTTCAAGAGCAAATCTACCTCCCTCAAGGAAATGGACTAAAGATCATCCCTTTGAACTTATTATAGGTGATGTCTCTTCAAAAGTCCAAACTAGAAGAGCAACTCAAGAAGAATGTCTATATAGTAGCTTTCTGTCTCAAGATGAGCCAAAGAAAGTTGAGGATGCACTTCTAGATCCAGATTGGGTATTAGCCATGCAAGAAGAGCTAAACCAATTTGAGAGAAACAATGTTTGGAAGCTGGTGCCCAGGCCTAATGACAGGAGTGTTATAGGTACAAAGTGGGTGTTCAGAAACAAGATGGATGAAAATGGCATAGTCACAAGGAACAAAGCTAGATTGGTTGCAAAAGGCTATTCACAGGAAGAAGGAATTGATTTTGATGAAACCTTTGCTCCTGTTGCAAGACTAGAAGCAATAAGGATTTTCCTAGCCTATGCAGCCCATGCCAATTTCAAGGTCTATCAAATGGATGTGAAGAGTGCTTTTCTGAATGGGGAATTGGAAGAGGAGGTGTATGTAAGTCAACCTCCTGGTTTTGAAGATGATGATTTTCCAGACTATGTGTACTTCCTTCTCAAAGCACTCTATGGTTTGAAACAAGCACCTAGAGCCTGGTATGACACTCTCTCACAGTTCCTCCTTGAGAATCATTTCACTAGAGGTACTGTAGATAAAACTCTTTTTCACAGGGTTGTAAATGGCTCTACTTTACTTGTTCAAATTTATGTAGATGATATAATCTTTGGGTCTACAGATGTGAAACTTTGTCAAAAGTTTGCCAAGCTTATGCAAAGTAAGTATGAAATGAGCATGATGGGAGAATTAACTTACTTTCTTGGTCTACAAGTAAAGCAAGTTAATGAAGGCATTTTCATTAGTCAAACAAAATACATTCATGATTTATTAAAGAAGTTTAACCTAATGGAATGCTCTCCTGCCAAAACTCCCATGCCTACTGCCACCAAACTTGAATTGAATACTAAGGAAAAATCTGTGGACATTTCAAGTTACAGAGGCATGGTAGGCTCACTTTTATATTTAACAGCTAGTAGACCTGATATTATGTTTGCTACATGTCTATGTGCTAGATTTCAGGCTGATCCTAGAGAATCCCATTTAGTTGCTATTAAAAGAATTTTCAGATATCTCAAAGGAACACCAAACCTTGGCATTTGGTATCCTAGAGAATCTGGTTTTGAACTAATTGGTTATTCAGATGCAGATTTTGCAGGATGTAAAATTGACAGGAAAAGTACAACTGGGACCTGTCAATTCCTAGGAAACAAGCTTGTGTCATGGTTCAGCAAGAAACAAAACTCAGTTTCTACCTCCACAGCTGAGGCTGAGTATATTGCAGCTGGAAGTTGTTGTGCACAGATTTTATGGATGAAAAACCAACTACTTGATTATGGATTAAGAGTTGAGAAAATTCCTATCTTCTGTGACAACACTAGTGCCATTGCCATTACTGAGAATCCAGTGCAGCATTCAAGGACCAAGCACATTGACATCAAGTACCATTTCATTAGAGAACATGTTATGAATGGTACTGTGGAGTTACATTTTGTTCCAAGTGAACAACAACTTGCAGACATCTTTACCAAGCCACTTGATGAATCAACATTCTCAAGATTAGTAAGTGAGCTAGGTATGCTAAATTTCTCTTAATTATTTTTGAGATATTTGCAAGTTAAAATGCAGCCAGAAATTTGCTATGTTTTTCTGTGAATGAATTTTCTCAGGAAAAGGTAAAATTTTGTTTAAGTCAAAATTACTATGCCAACGGAATGCACCATTTCGTTGACAGTCTTAGCAGTTTTCTGGGTGTTTCGTTGATAGTTCTTTTATATCAACGAAACGCAGCTTTATCAACGAAATAAGACGGGACTTTAACCGCCCAATCCTGATTCGTTGATTTAGCGCTTTTTATCTGAACCGTTGAAATTTGACACGTCTTTTACCACGATCTATGCATACACCCCTGTAAGTATAAATCATGGTAATACTTTAAGAGTAACGGTTATATTTTTAAGCCAATCCAGTAATTTACATTTATTATTGGATTCATTTTCTGAGAATTTTTGGGGGAGTATTTAAGAAATTTTAGTTTTATTATTTCTTTTTACCTGTTCTCAAAAATTCCAAAGGCTTTTTCTCTCTTCTTCTCTCTAACAAGCTATTCAGTTCGAAGCTTTCCTTTAATCAACAATGGCACCTATAGCCAAGCTTATGTCTGCTGGAGGGTTCATCTATGAGAAGAACAACTCCATCCCTTTTGTTGTCAAGGAAAACCCGAACAGTCTGTTCTTCAAAATGATGGATTTCATGAAGAATTGCAAGTTGAGCTACGCAATGTTTCACTCTACACCACTCTACAATGAGATAATCGAGGAAATTTGGACCTCATGTGAGTATAGTGGAACACACTGCACACTAAAATTCACTCTTCAAGGTAATGAGTACATAGTTAATTCTGATGTTTTGCAAGCATGTTTACATATTCCTGATAATAACTGTGATGCTTTGCCTACTAACACTGAAATAACTACCATGTTAAATTCTATAAACTACTCTTTGCCTACTGATAATCTGGGTAGAATAATTAGGAGAGGTTTGGTTAGAGAATACAGTTATTTAGCTGATGCATTCATTAAGGTCTTTTCTGGAAAGATTAGTAATTTTGATGCATTAACTAACTCTATGTTAATTCTCCTAACCATGCTTCTAAATGATAGATATCACAACTTTAGCACCCAACTTATGTATGAAATTGGTGCTAAGTTGGGTGACAAAGCAAATAGGAAGAAAAATATCTATTATGCTAGGTTTCTGATGATGTTGGCTAACCATGTTAGTCCAGCACCATTAGTTATCTCTAACCCTAATGCCAGGTTCGAGTGCTTTGTGCAAGAAAAGAGAGTATTGACAGACATACTCAGGCTGAACCACAATGGTGATGTTCCAGTGGTGTATCTGCCAATCATTGAGGTAACTACTACTATCCCTGTTAGTGTAGCTAACACCTCTACTGTTTTACCTTCCACTGTTGCTATGGAGTCTGTAGTTGTGACCCAACAGGCTCCTACCCTAGCAACAAAACCAAAATCAAAGAAATCCTCCAAGCCAACCTCAGGTGCTTCTCAAAAGGCACCTGTTGTAAAAACTACCACACAACCTAAGGGGAGTGAGTCTGGAGTTGTGAGAGGTGAGGGAAGGGGTGAACATCAAAGAAACCCCAAGGATAAGGAAGGACAGGTTAGTGTGTACCAGCCAAGCCCCATTGTGTCTTCCCAACAAGGCACAATGTGTAACATGGATTTAAGCACAAGTCTAATTGCATCCTCCCAAAAGGATGTGATTATTGAAACAAGCTCTCCTCCTAGAGCACAGTCCAAAAGGGTAAGGGACACTTCTAGCCCAAAGTCTACATTTTCCCAATACCAAAGGAGAGTGAAGCAAAAGTCCAAGGGTACACAGGGTGCACACACACTGGAAGCAACACTTCCAGTTTCTCAAATTCAGTTTGATGTAACCCCTATCATTACTCTGGGGTTACAGTCCCATTCTCTAAACATCAATCTTGAATTATCTCCATCAAATTCACCAACTCAATCTTTAGATGTGGACATGATCCATACATCTATTCCTGATTCTCCAACTCTAATCTTGGAGAAGCCCCACTCTGAAGCTGGTGGCCATCACTTGTTAAGTGATTTGTTGGGCCATCAACCAATTTTTCCTGAAGTTGCAAGGGGATCTGTGGACCATTCTTTAAAATCAATCACCACAGACTCTACTGTAATTTCTCATTCTCAAAGTGCTTTCTTGACTTCATCAACGAAACAGTCTATTTCGTTGACAAGTGTTTCTCCATCAACGGTATCCATACCGTTGACAGTTCAAACTACCATTCCGTTGATAGTTCACTCTGCACCTTTAATTGAAAATCAAGTTGTTCCCACAACTAGTGCAGATGATCTAGTGGTAGTTGAGACACTTCTAGGACTGAGAGGGAGTGAAACTGAGAGGCTGGCTTGCAGCCAGGCAAAAGGAGAGAATGTGAGTGAGAGGCTGGCTATTTCTTCCAGCCAGGCAAAAGGAGAGATTGAGAGTTCCACCTTAGAAGGTGAAGGTGAGGGTGTGAGAGGTGTGAGCCATGGGGAGCCCATGATGCAAGAACAGAGTGGAGAGAGAGAAGGGACTACAGGAGAAATAAGGATGGAAGCAGCCATTGCTAATGAGTTAATGGAGGTCAGTGAGGGAGAAAGGGAACTTACTTTCCAAGAGGTTTATCAGCAAACTCTGGATAGTATTTCCCTGGATCCTGAGACCTTTACTCATCCTGTGTCAGCCTATCAAATTTTGGCTCAACAGGGCAATGTGGAGGCAGAGAGGTCACTACAACTAATTCACACAACTGCATCAATGCAAAGAGCAAAGGATGCCTTGACCAATCTACCTCCAGGAGCTGAAGCAAGTGGAGACTTTGATTTCTCTGATGATGAGGACAGCTATGGTGATAATCTACAGGTGGACACTACTGCACAGACTGGGACTTCTGTGGTGCCTCCTACACCAAACTGGCTTTCTCAAGATATGCATGGTAGAAGCAATTTGGATGCTGCTATCACAAGGCAGTACAAAGAAGCATATCTAGCTCATGAGTCTGCAGGACCAAGAGACAAGAAATTCTACAAAGCCATAATGGATTCTCTGGAAATTCAAAGGCTACAAATGTTGCAGACAAGGATTGAGGCTACAGAGATCAAGGATTCAATCAGCAACCTTAGGGCTGCTAATGATAGGAGGCTAGATGAAAAGCTTCCTCCTCTCACTGTGTCCAGGATGAACAGGTTTTTCACTAAAGAACCTGAAGTGGAGTCCTCCTTGAAGACTCTCTCTTCTAGAGTGGACAAGGTGGAAGCCACACTATCACAGATGCAAAAGGAACAGGAGAAACAAACACATCTATTGGCCCAGCTAGTGGCAGCTCAAGGACTCCCAGTCATCTCTTTTGATGATAACAAAAAGGGGGAGAAATCTAAGGAGCTAGACATTCAAATTACCAAGGTTATGGTTCCAGCCATTTCCCTACCAAAGGAGCCATTAGCAATGGGGGAGCTTGGCAAGCAGCAAAAGGATGGTATTGACCTTATACAAGAAGCTTCTATGAGGATGAGACTTGCAGAACAAATCAAAGAACATTGGTCCAACATAGAAGCAAAGTTCAAGAAGATTACTGAAGATAAGGACTCAAATCCATCAACGGAACAGCCATCAACGAATGCCATGGCAATAGCATCAACGGAATGGGAGCCACAGACAAATTCTTTCTATCAACAAGAGCCCCTTCTACATGGAGTCACTCAAGGACCAAGGAAGGAAAAAGGACAAACTTCATGCATTAGGGATGTGGAACAAGCTACAATTCAAAGAAGCCTATCTCCCAAGTCCCCTGCTAAACCAAAGGGCAAAAACATAGCAAGGACTTTCTATCCTGCACCTTATCCAGATGAGCACAAGCTTCTTGGTCTACTCATCACAAAAAGCAAGGAAAGTAATGATTATGAGATAAGGAAGCAAAGGGCAATTGTCTACAGGAATGGACAGCAAATCTGTGTTTGGGCTGGTCATCCAAACTTTGCTGAAGCCAAGGCTGAGGAATCAGAAAGAGCAGCTATGCAAGCTCTTGCAGTAGCTCAAGCTCTAGATGAAGAAGAAAGGAAGCAAGAGGAAAGCACTAGAGAGGAAAGGAGTTCAAAGAAGAGCACAAGGCAACCCAAAGAGAGAGCTAGGAGAAACATAGACTTTGAGAGTGTTGATTCTCAGGGTACTGCATCAGACTCTTCTTTACCTATTGCACCTCCAACAATTGCTAATCCAGTTTTTGAGGGAAAGTTGGCCTGTGATCCTGTACATCCTGTCAATTTTCATGATCAACCAATCATGCCAAAAGAGGAACCAATTGATTTTGATGAGGCATACTTTCCAAAGTTCCTGTTAGAAAAGGACCAACCAATGAAGACAAAGAAGAGGCCTGTCAAAGCAAAGCCTGCTTTTGTGAGAAAGCCACAATCTCAAAAACCCCCTTCAAACCCAGAGGACTGCATGTACATTGCTGACATCAGGGAAGAATCCAGTCTACATCTTGACTTAGACAACCTGGTGGAAGTAAGGGGAATTGCAGCTTCTCAAAAGTTGCCTGAAAGACTAGTGTTCACATTCAAGGGTGGTAGAGAACAAGTGTGGCCTCTCTACAGAATTTTAGGAGAAGACTATCAAACACTACTCTCAGTGTTTAGATGCTTGAAAAAGGACTTCGGTTTCACCAAAACAGCCAAGTCTGAGGTGGTCTCCAAAATCTGTCAGTTAAAGGCTAGCTGGAACAAGCCTGAGGCTCTTCCAAGGATACTTAGAGTTCCCTCAACAGGAAAGAAAATCCATCTTCAACCTTATTGGATGATGGAGTTTAAGGACAAGGACAATTGCAGAAGATTCTTCAGAATGGAAGACCAGCTGGAGAAGGCATCTAATCAAACTCTAAAGCTGATGCAATCCAAGCTTGGTGATCAAGATGAAGAGGAGAAAATCTTCTACAGAAGGCTACAGGTCCAGATTGAGGAAAACAACTCCAAGAGAGGGAAGAAGACTATGCCACAAAGAAGTCACAGATGAAACATTTGCTCAGACTAGAGGAGCACTTGTGGGCATTAGTCTTGTAAGTCTTATATTTTGTCTATAAAGTTTTGAAGCTTAATACATTTTCTACTTTTGTAATTTATGATGTATCTGAGTGTTTTTGTTATCATCAAGTCTCTTGATTTATGGCTGTTATTCTATCAGTCATAAATTGGGGGAGATTGTTAGGAATATGTTGTTCTTGATGATAAGCATAAAACACTTAGTAGAATTTGTGTAAAGTCAATTTTGTAGCTGTCAACGAAATAGCATGCTTAGCAGTGTTTCGTTGACAGGAAGCTCATCAACGAAATGAGTGTTGTAGCAATTGCATTGTACAATACTTCACAGTATGATAGGCATTCTATTATATGTTTTAGATAGGTTTTCTAAGTCATGTTGACTATGTACTAGATAGGCAAAATAGGTTGGTTAATTGTAAATATGTAATGCCTTGTAATTCTGCCTAAGTGAAGACATGTCAACGGTATGAAGATTACTCTGTCAACGGTATGGAGTTTACCCATCAACGAAACGAGGGAAACACCATCAACGGAATGAAGAATGAAGCTATCAACGAAACACATCTCCTTGCTATCAACGAATCAATGTTGCTTTTTGAACAGTTGACAAAGTGATAGTGACAGTTTACTGAACAGATCTAAAAGGAGATATGGAAGTGTACTTTGCATTGGAAACCATCAAAGTGGATACTGGAAATAAGGAAACATTCCAATTTCCAATAAGGCTCTTGGGAATGATTATAATGAGCATGAAGACAAAAGCTAAGATCTCCAAGGACCATTGGACAAAAGGAATGAAAAGCAAGCTACTGATGGTTACTACTATTATTCTTTAGTTTAACCAAACGTAGAATTGTAAACTTGGGATATATAACCAAGTGTAGCAGTTACTTTAAAAAGTGAGAGAAGAAACACAAATAGATTGTATTAGCTATTTTGAGAGCAATTCTTCTCTACAACCTTGTAACTGAGCAGCTGTGTACTTTTGTATCACAGATTATTTCCGCAATAAAAACACTTCAGTTGGATCATCAAACAATCCAACTGAATTATTTATATCTTGTGTTTTTATTTATTCAGTTCAGTTTTATTTTATAAAGTGTTTTAGTTTCAAGAAAATATCAAGAATTGTATTCAACCCCCCCCCTTCTACAATTCTGTTAGGTCATTTGGGAATAACAATGATGGAACACTCATATCAGCTAAGTCAAAAACTACCCCGGAGGTTTTGAAACCAGTGTTGGCAGAGGCTATTGCAGTAAAGGAAGCTCTAAGTTGGGCTAAAGAAATGGAGTCCAGGCCAATCACAGTAGAAACAGATTGTTTGGTGGTTGTCCAGCTCATCAGAAGTACAGCACCTATGCGATCTCGCTTGGGGCAAGTAATCGAAGACTGCAGGGATTTGATTCGGCTAAACAACAACTTCAAGTTGTATTTTGTTAAACGATCCGGGAATATGTCGGCACATGAATTAGCTCAAGTGTCACATATGTATCCCGATCGTAATTTCAACTGGCAATCTATTCCGGCCAGTGTTCAGCTTTGTATTCAGAATGATTTAATGATCTAATAATATTTGCATTTCGTCAAAAAAAAAAATTAATAAGTTTAAGTATACAACTTTTAATTTAATAATTTAAATTATAACTTTATATATAAAGTTAGCAAATCTAATACATTTTATATTTTTAAAATAAATATAATTTTTTGAGTTTATATATGTTTATAGAAAATTATGTAAAAAAATTTAATACTTTAAAATTAAGGTTCCAAGTGATAGGCTTTATCCAAACAAATTTATTTGATAAAAACTAAAAATGTTTTTTTGAAAAATGTAAAAAACATACACAAGTATAAATTTACGCAATTGTCAATACTAATAAGTGCTTATTTCTAAACGATTTTATTTTTACTTATAACCATAAATATTTATTTAATCAATTAAATATATTCACAAAAACCCTAAATTATGACTATATAATTCTTCAAACACTAACCCAACTAATTATATACAAATTTATAAGTACATTACTTAACGCCTTTTAACTTCACCTATTTTACACCTCATTAAAACAAACACACATCCCGTGTTTATGAATCATAAGTCTCACGTCTTGACTAAACCTAAACCTTAATTTAGATTTTTAATCATCAACTTAATAAAATTCTTATATAATAAATTGTAAATTATATAATAGTATAAAATTCTTATATAATAAATTTATAAATTTTAAATTATACAATAATTTTTACTCTTCGTTACTCTTAAATTTATATTAAGAATCAAAATTTTAAATTTTACATCGAAACATTATAATAATATTTGAAGGTTAAGGTTCTAAATATTCAATTTCTAGCTAGGAAAAGTTAAAATTATAAAGTCCATTTAAAACTATTTAAAACAATGAAAAATAATTTTACTATTTAAATACTAAGGTTATAAATAAAATTTTAATAAGCAAATTAAAATTACTAAACGACAATGAACCAAAAAAATCAACACACGTGTTAATAATATTTATTTACTTGAAATAATATTCACAAATATAAAAACTTATTTAATTTACAAATTTGTCGATATTAATTATTACTTATTTATAAAAAATTCATACTTAAAATCATAATTTTTTTACCACATTAAACAAAAATATTCATAGTAAAATTTTTAAAAATTACGTTAGTAATTATTTTGTAAACCAAATACAGTCTCTTTCATATTCAATTTAAAATAAATGTATTATATTAAAAAATTTTAAATTACAAATTTACAAATCAATATATATATATATATAAAGGAGGATGCGCGGGAGGTGAGGTGGCGCTTCTAAGATTATCTCAATCTATTTTTCTAATTTTGTAGAATTTTTGAATTTTAAATACTAATAAATGAAAAATATCCTTCAACCTATTAGAAGTAGAATATATGTTCGAATTTATTGAGGAGAAGAGTTCGAATTAATAGGAAAACATATAAATAAAAGTTTGATTTGAAGTAGAATATGTGTTCGAATTTATAAAAGAGAATAATTTGAATTTATAGGTAAGTCATAGAATTAAATGTTCTATTTAAGGTAGAATATGTGTTCGAATTTATAGAGGATAAGAGTTCGAATATTTAAGAGATACCTGCAATTAAAAGTTCTACTAGACGTAAAATAGGTGTTCGAATGTATAGAGGAGAAGAGTTCGAATTTATAGAGATTTTATACGTTAGACATACAATTAAAAGTTCTATCGAAATTATAATAAGTTTTCGAATTTATAGAGTAGAAGAATTCGAATTTATAAGAAATACATATTAAAAAAAAAAATCTAGAATAGGTGTTTGTGAATTGTAAGGCATGTGTAATTAAAAATTTTATTGGAAATAAAATAGGAGTGCGAATTTATATAAGTGTTTTTTCAACGAGAGGGCGATTCATTAGAAAGGAGTATTTTAATAAGAAAATTAATATATGAGACAAGTATTCAATGTATAAAATTTGTGATTTCGATCTTAACAAGGAAAATATGTTTAACGAAAGGACGACTTATTAGGGAGAAATGACCAATTGTTGTAATGTTATAAATAGAGTTTTTCTAAAAAAAATTATAACGCCGCCGCGAAGCGCGACTTTATCAACTAGTATATATATATAAAGGAGGATACGCGGGAGGTTAGGTAGCGCCTCTAAGATCTTCTCAATCTATTTTTCTTATTTTGTAGAATTTTTGAATTTTTAATACTACTAAACAAAACGATATTATTTAACATATTAAAACTAAAATAAGTGTTCGAATTTATAGAGGATAAGAATTGTAATTCTTAACAATAACATATAATATTTGTGTTACCAGAGAAGGACTCGGATTCAAGTCCTCAATATATAAATCTCTTCATATTGCAAAATATATTTAAACTTCGTCTTCTGTGAACTATGCATATTTATATTTACCTTTTGTTTTAGTTGATTTAAACGTGCTTACTATACAAAATTTGTTTCTATGATTATACACTAAACTAATTTAATAGTTTTTTGTATGTTGTAAATTGTAATGCAATACCAAACGGTGATAGATGAATAAGGGTTCATGGATCAAAAAAGATGAAAACTGACTATTGATCTTAGGTAGCTATCTATAATTATTGCTTACTTTTTACTTTTTTAATTGAGTTCAGTTAATTTTAGTTCCATCTTTGTATTTAATTATTATAGTTATTTTTTAGGGAAAATGAATTTTTTTATCACTGAACTTTATATACTTTTAGAAACCAATCACTGAACTATAAACTTTTAGAAATCAACCACTGAACTATAAATTTATTTGTTTATATCACTAACGTTACTCTCGAATTTCAAAATTAGCATATAGTATCTCACATATAGTGAATTCCTTATAAGTGAATTATATTAAGTTAATAATTATATGTATCTCACGGTATATATCTTTACAATACCATTAACAGGGTTTTTTGCTTTTAATAAAGATTTAATTATTATAGATATTAATTTGAAATTAAGTTAAATATATTAAGATATTAATAATTATATGTATACTATACCGCGGTATACCTAACATACCATTTAAAGGGATTTCTACTTTTAATAAAGATTATAGATTTAAATGATCCAAATTTGAATCAATTTCATTTACATCTTTTATATAATTAAAAAAAACCAATAAACCACACTTAAATAGTTTTAGGAAAAATAATAATAAACAAAACTAAAGGTAATCTTTTATAAAAATAAATAATAAAATAGTCTTTTAAAAAAAAATTAAAATTTTAAAACCATGCTTAGCTGGCATAAATACTAGTAGTTATAAACCCCAGGCGAAGCAGGGGCAAACAACGGCACACTCCAGTTTTCAAGCTTACGATTCTCGCTGTAGCAATGACTAGTAAGGCTTTGCTTAGGGTCCCAAAGGGGTCTGAAGAGCAGAAAATGTACTCAAAACTAGTGTTGAAAGAAGGCTTTGATAAAAGAACCCGACTACTGATCACATATACATGCGCAGTGCAGTTGGACTGGTCACAGATAGCAATTACCACTACTGATTAACATAGACCCTAATTACATGAACAACACATTTGTTCAATTCGAACAACTGGATGTGCGGGATTTTTTTTAATTGAAGTTGCAAGAAAGTGAAAATGTTTGAAAAGAAAAAAAAAATGGGGCTACACAAGTTAAACACTAGCTAGATATTCCAAGATTGAATTTCTGGAATATAAGCTGCAACACCTGACTCCATATAAACTAACATACAATTCAAGTCTTGTTAATTGGGAATAAAGTAACTGGTAAGCCATCTTTGGGCACCGGAAAAGGTCCATACTGTATTCCATCGTTGCTGCCCATCACTTTCCACCTGATCAAGGTCCAAAAAATGAAAATATGAGTAACTTGACATAATCTAAAACAATATTTAAAAGTAGATTACTTCTGATGATTTGGTAGTAAAAAGCTCTCGGAAATACTTGTTTTTCTACTAGTGGATATCATGAAGATGTTTTACTAGTTAGCTGTTTAATGATGTACTGTCTTCTGTTCATGCCACATGTAGAGGCTATATATATGCACACTCAAAGCACACAGATATAGGAGTATGTAAATAGTGAATATAAATAGACCTATTAAACATGCCTGTAGGTAGTGGTT
Source organism: Heracleum sosnowskyi (assembly GCA_030848705.1). Lineage (NCBI taxonomy): Eukaryota > Viridiplantae > Streptophyta > Magnoliopsida > Apiales > Apiaceae > Heracleum > Heracleum sosnowskyi. The sequence goes on from CM061237.1 coordinate 82,746,589, forward strand.
AGGTGGTGAAGAAGGATGAGCATTTCAAGTTTAGCAAGCTCATTGCCTGGACATGAGTGTGCTCCCTTTCCAAAGGGCATGTAGCTGTTTGCTTGTGGTGCCACCTGAAAAAAATTCAGCAGCAAAAATTTTAAATTAGGTAATTACTATCTTTAATTTGTCGTCTTAGGTCTATTCGAGAAAAGAGATTCTACTACAATGGTCAAAATTAGCCGCAATATTTCAAATGTATCATAAATTTGATAGCTATCGTCATTTTTACGTTGCTCCTAATAATTAACTTATTTGACTTTATAGTGCATAGTAATGTTGGCTGTAAATTCAGTGCAAGGAGTTTACTCACCTCAAATCTTGAAGGGTCGAACTTGTGAGGTTGAGGAAAGAGAGCTGCAGAATGATGAATGTTTCTGAAGAGAGGAAGAACTTTCCATCCTTTCGGAATAAAATAACCTTCAAATTCCACGTCTTCTACTGCTTCTCTGAATGTAAAAGATAGGATACTTGCTGATCTCAATGTTTCTTGGATCACCTGAAATTTGAGAAGCCAGACATGTTAAATCAAAATCATGTGTATGAAGAACTATACTATGCATCATTCTTATATGCTGATGTACACAACTTTATTATCACTACTAGTAGTAGTAAGTAAATTTGTACGAAAAAGACAATATTTGTTATCTACCCGGCTAGTCAACGTCATTAGTCGAGTATCCTCCCATGTGAGATTTCGATTTGCTTCAAGTATTCTGCATCGAATCTCCTCTTGTTCCGTCTGCACAATATTTATAAAAAATATAACGCTTGAAAGATTCAATAAAGAAGTCACATTTAATACATATAGGAACACTTAGGGTATGTGAAATAGGAAGGAAATATGATTATGGAAAAGGATATTTGCAGATTAACAAAACAATCCCCACCAATAAAGTTGAGAAAATATCTAACACAAAAATGACTTCCTGTCTCAAGAAGAACAAGTTCCTATTTTTTTAATTAATTAAAACTACAAAGCTGAAGAGCAACTTTAGACATTTTGCATACAAATAGCCAGTTAGATGTTGGATAGAAACATACCGCAACGGCTTCTAAAACATCATGGTTGTCATGCAAGTACTTGAGTAGCCATGTTAAAACACTTGCAGTGGTATCATGAGCAGCAAATATCAATCCGATTATATTGTCCGATATTTGAGAGTCGGTGAGATGATTTTCCTTTCCATCTTCACTTCCCAATAATACTCCCAACAACCCTCTATCGCCCCTGATTTCTTTGCTCTCTCTTCCTTTTTGGATCAAATTCTTCAGTTTTTCATTCAGTAGCTTCCTTGCCTATAATTTGTGGGTACACAAAAGATATAAAGATATCAGGCACATGTTTTTTTTAACTGCATGCAAGGGGGTGACACTCTAATTAATATCGTTAATTAATTTTAGTACTTTACCTTTACTGCATTGTAAAACGAAGTACCGGGGACATCCAGAGGCATGGAATTGTAACCTCTCTCCAAGACATGATACAATTGTTTTATTTCTTCAATCTCAAGTTCCATATTGTTGCCAAATGCCGAAATCATGGCGACATCAAAAGCATACTGTATAGGATAGGAACAAAAATGTAAATGGCAGAACATTGAAAATCTTGATCTAGCGAAACAAAAAATTAGAGGAAAGAATCACGTGTACTCATACCTTCTTCATCTCTTGTAAGGTGTTAATGGTCTTGTTTTCACAGGTAGAGAGAGTATCGATTACGATAGATTCAATGTGGGGAACTGCCTTTTTGAGAGCAGATGGTAGAAAAGAAGAGAGAACCAATTTCTTGAGACGAGAATGATAAGGACCTTGATGGAAAAATATGGCCTCAGGTCCAATCAAACACTCTTTGCTTGGAGGGTATGTTGGCTTAAAGATATGCGATTGACTCACTAGAACACTTTTTGCTGCTTCTGGACTTGAAATCATAACACAAGGACATCCCAATATGTGACTCTTGAATATATCTCCATACCTGCAAATTTGCATCAATATTATTGAATCTTTTCGATTACACCGTACAGATCTATTATGTTGTGTTTGGTTGGGGTGATTGGAATGGAATGGAATGACATTTAAAGTATAAAATAGTTAAATATTCACAATTTTCGTTCTTTTCGTTCTTTAGCTCATTCCATTCTTAACCACCTACGTTATATTTTAAACATCCCACTTTATGATAGAATGCTTCATTCCTTAACTTATTCATTTTCTTCACAAGTTTCATTATAACAATTTTGCACTATCTCATTTTTTTTCAAATCTTCCCAACTCCCATCATTTCTCTTCAATTTCATCCATTCATTCTAATAACCCAAACCAAACACAACATTAGAGTTTGCATGTTTCATTAACTGCGTTTTATTAATTGAATCATACAATAGAGGTAATAAATAGACTAAAACATAGATGAAAAATAAAAGCTCAATTACAAGATCACTGTAAATTTTATAGTTATAAATATACAGTCGATATTTTCACAGATATAAATAATGATAAATACATGCTTACTCATGCATGTACCGAGACTCTAACATTCAATCTTATCTTAATTATCAGAGAGGGAAGAGGAGTATTCATTAGACTACGAATTTATTATGTTAAAATATAATTAATTAAGATCTTGACAAGGTCATTCTCTAACAATTATGTAAGAGCATCTTTAAAAGACTTTTTATATTGGTTTTTAAGTCAAAAATTGAGGAGAAACAAGAAAAATATTGCTCCAATAGACTTTTCATGACTCTTAAAATCACTAAGAGTCTCATCTCTCTCCTTAATTTTAAGAACTAATTTCTAGATATTAATTATTATTATATAATATATTCAGAACCAGACACTTTCTCTCTCCCCACTTTCTTTTATCTTTTATATTATTATTTATAAAAAATGAACTAAGTGAAGATGCTGCAAGGGGATGGAAAGGGAAGGAGTGTACAGAAAAGATTGCTGACCTTTTTTGCCTGATGGAAAAGAAAGAATTGGGGTTTTGGGAATAAAGCATGAGAGTTTCTCCAATATAAGGCCAACCCATTGAACCAGGTGGAAGTCTCTTATCTTTGGGATGAAGATAGAAGAAGTTCCATTTGAGGACCTTGAAACTTAGTAGTATGAGTAAAAGACCGATAAAAAGAGGTACAACAAGTGAAGTTGTAGAGAAATGTAAAGTAAAGTAGAGAGACTGCATGGTTGAATGTGGCAAAACTGGTTCGATACAATTCTAACTCGGCCGGTGCTTTTATACACAGACACAGAGAGACGGGGGGAGAGAGAGATAAGTAAATAAGAAAAGGAAGTACAGACGTAATGCATCAACAAAAAGTACAACTCCTCTTCTACTTTGTGTTTATATATATATATAAGAGATGTCATGTGTCTCTCGGTGGTGCACCACTCCATAAACTAAAACACAAACTTCGCCTCACAATTTAAAAAGAAAAAAAAAACTAAAACGAAAGAGTCTTAATAAATGCCATATATACAAGCAGACTTCAATTTCACAATCTCGACATACCTACTCCCTACCCTACATCCCATTGAATAATATACATTTGGTTTGAACACGGAAATCAAGAAAATATTTAAAAAATGAGTAAAGTTAGATGAAAAGTCGGTAAAGTGGTTGGATTTATCAATATTTAATAATAGATTTGAGATAGTGAGGAAAATAATGGGTGTAATAGTGTTTTAAATTATTATAGAATAGAGATAGTAGAGAAAACTAGTGAGTGTAATGTGTTTTATATTATTAAAAATTACTATTTTTGGAATATATAAAAATAAAAGAAACATTCAAAATGAAAAGTATATAGAAATGAAAAGAACATGGAGTATATTATTTCCATTTTTGTCTTGGATAATTATTACTACTTGTTCTTTATGGACACGTTGCTTTAAACCAGAATTAACAAGTACACAATTGTCAATAATCAATGAAAATTGCGGCACCATTTGTCACGCATTATGAAATTTGCGGCAACATTTGTCACCTGTGTGGAAGATGGTTACTTTTGGTTCTTCTTACGCCTACGAAAACAAGTGTTACGTGATATTTTCGGTTATCTCAATTATCTTTTAATTAGTTAAAAAAATTAGTTGAAAAAGTCGTGTTTCACGGTGACATCATAATTTGTTTTTTAAAACTCCATCAATTAAATTACAAACCTCTCTAATAAGTCGTCCTTCCGCAAAACGTCTTTCCCTTTTAATATCAATATCTCAAATTTAATATATTGAATACTTGTGTTATATATTAATTATCATGGTAACATACTCTTTTTTCTAATGAGTCGCTCTCTCGTAAGAAAAAATACATCTATCAATTAAATTACAAAAATTACTCGTTACTCCCTAATATATTAATTTTTATGTTAACATACTCCTTTCTAATGAACCACTTTTTCGTTGAAAAAACACATATATAAATTAACATTCTTATTTTACTTCCGATCTAACTTTTAACTATATGTTTTTCATATATTCCGAATTTTTCTCTTTATAAATCCGCACACTTATTTTACTTCGAATAGAACTTTTAATTATATCTACAAACACCTATTTTACTTCTAATAAAACTTTTAATTGTATGTATTTTTTATAAATTCGAACTCTTCTCCTCTATAAATTCGAACATCTATTCTACTTTTAATAGAACTTCTAATTTTATGGCTTACCTATAAATTCGAACTATTCTCCTTTATAAATTCGAACACCTACTATACTTCAAATAGAACTTTATTTATATGTCTTCTCTATAAATTCGAATTCTTCTCATCTATAACTTCGAATACCTATTCTACTTATAATATGCTAAATAATATTTTTTTGATTTATTAGTATTTAAAATTGTAAACCTCTAGAAAAATTAGAAAAATAGATTGAGACGATCTTACAGACGTCACCTCACCTCTCTCGTATCCTCCTTCATATATATATACTAGTTGAAAAAGCCGCGCTTCGCGGCGGCGTAATAATTTAAAAAAAAAACTCAATCAATTAAATTATGAAAATTACTCGGTCCTCGCTAATAAGCCGTCCTCCCGTGAAACACGCTTTCCTTTTTAAATATCAAAATCTCAAATTTAATATATTGAATATATACTTGTCTTATATATTAATTTTTATGTTAACATACTCTTTTCTAATGAGCCACTATTTCGTTAAACACCTATACAACTTTACATATATTCTACTTCAAATAGAAATTTTAGTTATGTATGACAAACGCTTATTCTACTTCCAATTGAACTTTTAATTACAAGTAGGTCTGTCAATGGATCGGGTTTGGACCGGATCATCATAAATCCATATCCAAATCCATTTAATTTTTTGGATCGGATCGGATCAAGGATCAGATATTTTAAAGCTCAATCCATATCCGTTCCGTTAGGATCACGGATAATCGGATCGGATTATCCAATCCAATTATTTATTTATTTTGATTATTTTTTAATTAAAATAATTATTGAAAAGGAACAATTACATACCATGTTTGATGTTACTTTTGAATCCGATCTGTGGGCCTTCAAATGTATTTAGCAAGAATTGTATTAGAATATTGTGGAATAATAGATACGGTTGTGAAGGATTTAGTGATTAGAAGGGTTTGAGTAAATTAATTGATAAAAAGTTTAGAATACTAACAGCCACGATGAGCTGAACTGCTGAAGCATGCAGTGATGGAGGACAAAAAAAAAGAATCAGGGTTTTGGACTTAAATGGTTTAATATAAATTTTTTATATGCATTTATATAAATATAATATATATTAAATTGTACATATTTACTCGGATTGGATTTTTAATGGACTGGATCACACATAATCCATATCCGTAATTATTGGATCGGATTCTTATCGGATCGGATTTTTATCGGATCAAATTAATTTTAGATAAATCCATATCCAGTTATAAGGTCTCGGATCGAATCAGATAGGATCGGACCTTCGGTCCATTGACAGGCCTAATTGCAAGTACTTCTTTTATATCCGAACTCTTCTCCTCTATAAATTGAAACACTTATTCTACTTCAAATAGAACTTTGCAAGTACTTCTTTTATATTTGAACACTTCCCCTCTGCAAATTCAAACACCTATTCTACTTCAAATAGAACTTCGAACTTCGCTATAAATTCGAACTATTCTCCTCAATAAATTCGAACACCTATTCTACTTCTAATATGTTAAATGATATTTTTTGATTTATTAGTATCTAAAATTCAAAAATTCTAGAAAATTAGAAAAATATATTGAGACAATTTTAGGGGCGCCACCTAACCTTCCGCATATCCTCCTTTATATATATATATATATATATATATATATATATATATATATATATATATATATATATTGATTTTTATGGTAACATACTCTTTTCTAATGAGCCAATTTTTCGTTGAAAAAACACTTATATAAATTAACAATCCTATTTTACTTCCAATATAATTTTTAGCTATATTTTTTTCCTATAATTCGAATTCTTCTCCTTTATAAATTCGCACACTTATTCTATTTCGAATAGAACTTTTAATTATATCTACAAACACCTATTTTACTTCTAATAAAACTTTTAATTGTATGTATTTTTTATAAATTCGAACTCTTCTCCTCTATAAATTCGAACATCTATTCTACTTTTAATAGAACTTCTAATTTTATGGCTTACCTATAAATTCGAACTATTCTTCTTTATAAATTCAAACACCTACTCTACTTCAAATAGAACTTTATTTATATGTCTTCTCTATAAATTCGAACTTTTCTCCTCTATAACTTCGAACACCTATTCTATTTCTAATATGCTAAAGAATATTTTTTGATTTATTAGTATTTAAAATTGTAAAACACTAAAAAAATTAGAAAAATAGATTGAGACGGGGGCAGTGAGGTGGCGGCTCTCAAATCGCTTCGTTCTATTTTTCTAATTTTCTCAAATTTTCACAATTTTTTTTTTGTTAAGTAAATTTTTCAAAATTTTTAATATTAATAATTACAATTTCCTTTATTATTTTCGATTTTGTAGGAAGAAATTTGAAAAATTACAACTTCCTTTATTATTTTCGATTTTGTAGGAAGTGAATTGGAAAATTGCAACTTCTCGTATTTGTAAGATCTAAAGTCAAAAAATTACAACTTCCTTATTATTTTCGAATTTATAGGCTCTTATGTTAATAATTTCAATTTTCCCTTTTATTATTTTCAAACTTGATAAAACTTTCTTTGAATTAGAAAATTACAACTTCCTTATTATTTTCGAATTTGTAGGATCTTATGTTAATAATTGCAATTTTCTCTTTTATTATTTTCAAACTTGATAGAACTTTCTTTTATTATTTTTAAATTCAAACTTGATATAACTTTCTTTTATTATTTTCAAATTTGTAAGATTGGAGGAATTAGAAAATTACAACTTCCTTATTATTTTCGAATTTGTAGGATCTTATGTTAAAACTTCCTTATTATTTTCAAATTTGTACGATCTTATGTTAATAATTACAATTTCCTTTTATTATTTTCAAATTTGTAAGAATGGAATTGGAAAATTACAAATTTGTAAGATTTAATGTTAATTTCTTTATTACTTTCAAATTTTTAGGATCTAATGCATTATTATTTACAAATTTCTTTTGTATTTTTAGAATTTGCAATAATTATTCATATACGAACCCTAACTCAAACAATTTCTTTCCTTCCTCAGCATATTCTTTAACGAGTAAAGAGTATGCTTATAAGAAAAGTTGTATAACTTTTACAAATTAACTTAATATCTGAAAGGTAAGTTACTATTTAATACTTTTTGACTTTTAAACAGAATGAATTTCCATGTTATTCATCTTACAAACACATATAAATTAAAGTCCATTCATAACAAAAAATCTACACCCAAACTTTTTTACATAGCTCCAAATCTTTACAACCATATTTACAATCAATATAACTATGACATACACCATGTTGGATGCTTTGAACGACAACAACTATACTTGGATGATAAGAGTACGAGTGTGTAGAATGTGTGAATCTGTCAATCCAAATATTGAAGAACTGATTAGTCTTGACATGATTTTGATCGATGAAAAGGTTAATAAATCAATATACTTATAACTTATTAGTTTGTCAAATTGTATGATGTTATTAACTTTTCTAAGATATGTTGGATGACAGGAAAATTTGATCCATGCTACGATCCCGAAGATTCTAGTATCTGTGTACAACATCAAAAATTTGAAAGTTGTTTCAAGTACAGGAAAATATAGACCACTATCACATGGGTCTAAATTGCTCTTCATACGCATAACGTCGCCTAAGAGATTGGAAGAAGGCATCGTCAACATATCACTGCATGGATTTCAGTTCATATGTCCGGATATGATTGATGCACGTATTAATGACACCAACATACTTTAAGGTATTTTGATGCAGTAATATATTAGAGTAATATATAAGTAATACTATTATATAAGTTAAAATTCAAACTATCATGTTCTAATATTATCTTTTCTATGTTGATTTAGATGTTGTGGGCCGCTTGACCTACTTGGGTGGCATTGAAGTTGTCAAAGGCGGTTGGAAAAAAAGAGATCTCAAAACTGTGACAAATTAGTAAGTTATTAATTATATTAATTTTAATATAACTGTTAATTGATTTTTATTGTTCTTGTAATTTTATATTACTTCTTTGGTTAAGCCAATTTATTTGTTTTAATTATTTAATTTGTTTTATTTTTTTCCTTAAACAGCTTCATCACCTGTACCATAGCTTTGTGGGAAAAGTTGGCCGAGATGGTTGATACAAATTTATACAAGGAGGATGGTGGACCCTATATAATAATTGTCACATCTACCCAGATTAAAAAATTTAAAAATTATTATCTTTATTAATGTTTTTATAATATATAGTTTTAGAAATTGCACATATATGCATCTATCTTATCTTGATTGAACGAATATCATTATATATTATACAAATATTTGTTCCATTGATATTATTGATTTAATTCTTATATTAGTTTTTTAACCATTTATTTACTCTTATATGTAGATACAATTTGCTTTTCTACCACAAGAAATAGTAAAATTTAAAAAAATCTAGATACACCTTATGTGTCATCCCTGAGAGAGATTTGCTCACCTCTCTAATAAATTGCAAATCAGTGGAGACTCTCTCCCCATAATGTTGCATGAGGAAAAAATGTTTATTAATAGGATGAACATCCAGGAATTGCTGGAAGAAGAGTGGGGTGAAGACCTAAAGGTTAATCTTGCACATTTTTTTTATTTATTTTGGTTCCATTGTTATAACGTTTTGCTTTTAGTTCGATTCAGTTTACTTAGTAAACTACTTAACTATGTTTATTATCATATGTAAAGTAATTATTTTAAATAAAACACAAAAAAAGGATTTTAACATATTCAAAATTAAAAATCTAATTATTTTAATTTTATAAAATAAAATCAAATTTATTTCAAAATCCAAAATTTCGGGTTTGAACAGATTCTTTTAACATACATAATAAATCTTCATATAAAAGATAAAATGACTAGTGAAAGTCATATGTCTAGGCCTATTTGTAAACACAGAGGATTCTGCTCAACATAAACCAAGATGTAATACGTAAATAATAAATACAGATGTCACAGGAATCTCAGAAGATTATATCTGTCAAGAGAATGGAGATTAAAGTCATCTACAGTCTTGAAGTAAGTCTACATTGAAAGAAGTTCAATTTATTTTTCAAGCCTCAGTGAAGTATTCAAGGAAGTGGAACTATTTAAAAGTGACAGAGATTTCAGAAGTGTGACGGAGAAAAATACAGGTTATAGTCCTTGTTAAATAGAAGGAGAAAAGAACCACAGCATAAAGTCAAAGTATGAAGAACAACCATTAAAGTTTGTCACTCATGAACCAGACAGTACATGGAGTGTCAACGTCAGCCAGTGGAAGCTCGTCATCAATTTTAGTGGTTCTCAGAATTAGTTTAATTCTCTTTTAATATTATTCTATAAGATAATTAATTTAATCTATGAATTAATTCCTTCAGAATTAATTCATATATTAAATTAATCAATCTAGATCTTAAGTAATTTTATGTATAAATTAATTCTCAAGAATTAATTTATTTATGGAATTATTTAAGTCAATAATTTAATTTATTTAATCTGTGAATTAATTCTAAAAGAATTAATTCATTTATTAAATCAATTAAAAGTAAAATAATATTAAATCAGTTTTATTTCTATTTCATTTTATACTAGTAGTACTATATGTATTAGTACTACCGATAGTACTACCAATACAAATGGTAAGTACTACCGATAGTACTATTAACTATAATAGATAGTACTGCTAGTAGGAATGCACAGTATGAGTTTGGCGCGTGAGTTTGGTGTGAGTCAGTTGGTTAAATACTTGTATTTGATCAATTGGACAAAACACTTGAAAATAAAGAAACAGACAGAAAGAACAAAGCATTACATTTCTCTCTTCTGCCAGTAACGCAAGCCAACTGCAAAGCTCAATTAATTTCTTGTAATAAATTCTAGCAAGCAAAGTTATATCCAATCAACTAGAATTCAATTACTTGTACTGCTTTGACAATCTAGCGGATCATAATCCCTAGAATTTCTATCGAACTACTTTTTAGTATTCGATCCTTTTATTACAAATATAGATAAATTCATGTCGAATTTATTCTAGGTTTGTTTTAACAAGAACCTTGTAATCTGTACACAGAATTGTAACACCCTTCAAGTTCAATAGAGTTTTATTTAACTTGAATCTTGTTTCATTTTATTCCGCATTAAATTTGGTATTGTATTTGTTAAATTCAACAATACAAATTCGATTAAACGGTACTATTTGTATTCAACCCCCCTTCTACAAACATATCAGGACCTAACAATTGGTATCAGAGCCTTTTGATTGACATACAAATCAAAGATCCAATTGTTTTGAGATTTTTTTTAAACTCTGAAATTTTTATTATTCCTAAAAATCTCAAAAGATGTCTACTACACAGAAGGTTGGTACAGTAAAAATTCTCATGTTCAGCAAGGAGCATTATTCAATGTGGAAGAAGAAAATGCTTCTATTTCTTAAAGTTGCTAATCCTAAATACTTTGATGTGCTGAAGAATGGACCAAAACTTCCTATGATTATTGAGGGAGAGCTAATGGAGAATGATGTTGTTACTAGGGCTGCTAGGATGTACCCTAAGGATCCCAAGGACTACACTCCTGATGAAAAAGAGGATGTTACCTTGGATGCCTGTCTTCAGTTGATCCTTGTTGATTGTCTTGATCATATCATGCATAATCATGTCCTAAACTGTGATACTGCCAAACACATTTGGGAGACTATAGAGATAATCAATGAGGGGACAGAGGAAGTTAGAGAGAATAAGCTGGAAATTCTCACCTCTCAATATGAGCATTTCAGATCAAACCCTGGTGAAGGTATCTCTGAGGTTTTTGAGAGATACAACAAATTAATCAATGATCTGAATCTCAATGGGAAGCGCTACACTATCAAGGAAATTAACAAGAAGTTCCTACTTACACTTCCACGTCATTTGGAGCACAGAATATCTGCCATTAGAGAAGCAAGAGATATTGGAGAGATTACTTTGGAAAGACTGTATGGTGTTCTGAAGACCTATGAGCTGGAACAGATTCAACAGGATGAGTTATATGGAACTGGGAGGATAGTTAGTACTTCTACTGCATTGGCTGCTGAAGTCCCACGGAAACTGGAAGTGAAGGTTGTTCAACCTTCCAGTTCTAACATGAATGTTATTGATGCTGAATATGGATTAACATCCATTGATCAATATGGTGGTGACTTCTATTCTTTAGAGGAACTTGATCAGCTGGAGGATGGTGATTTGGCTTTGATAGTCAGGAAGTTTGGGAAGTTCAGATTCAAGAGGAATCCCAATCTTAAGTTCAGGCCCAGATTTCAGAGAGGTGGATCTTCCTCTTCAAGTAGCACAAGGGGTGGCTACAAAACTGGAATTGTGGATAGGAGCACAATCAGATGCTATAATTGCAATGAGTTGGGTCACTTTGCTACTGAATGCAGAAAGCCAAAGCAAGTGACAAGAAACACATTTGATTCTAGCAAGAAGAACAAGATTGGGAAAGCCTATGTTACTGAAGGAAAGAGCTGGGATGACACTGACAGTGATGAAGAAGCAGGTGAGATTGGGAACCTTGCTTTAGTGGCTAAAGAGGCAAGCACTTCATCTGCATACATGTCAGAGGTAAAGTTTACTGATACTGAAATGATTCGTCATCTTGGTGGCACCTTAGATTGTGCACGCACTGAAAATGATAGAATAATTCTTTTAAACACAAATCTTGAAAAGGAAATAAAAGAATTAAAACTAGGGCATGTTAATTAGGATGAACTTATTGAGAAAATTGCATTTCTTGAGAATAGGGTTAAATGTTATATTCAACTGGAAACCATTCTTAAAGAAAAGAATAATGTGCTTAATACAAAAGCTAATGCCTATTACAACTCTTGTAAGACGGCTAAAGAGATTCTCAATAAACAAGCTATGGGTAATCATGTCAGTATAGGTTATGATTATAATGAGGCCATTGGATTGCTTGGAATTAATTCCCCTTGTAGAGTCAGAACTGAAGGAAGGGGTGTTCCATATGTGCTTAAGAGTATTGAAACACCCTTCTGTAGGGAGTCCGAGGCAGAACCTCTGAATGAACACTCTATCATCATTGCAGAGGAGATTCGTGAAGAAGATCTTGCTTTGGAAGTTGAACAGTCCAACAAGTGTATATTTGATATACCAGTCAAAGTTGTTGCAACTAAAAAGACTAAATCAGATGTCCATAAGTTGGATCAAAACAACTGTAGTACTAACATGCCTGTTGTTAATTCTTCTCATAAAGCATGTGGTGTGATTAATTGCATGTCTTGTGCTTTCAATGTTATGTATGCTTATTTTAATAGTAAGTATGTATCTAGTGATAAGACTGCTCCACGTCAACATGTTAATAATAAGAAGCATGTTAAAGCTAAGACTACTAGTCCTCCTAAGACTAGAGTGGATTCATTTATTCCTAAGCCTACTCAGAAATGTGTTAAGGCTGGCTATAAATGGAAACGCTCTTTTGTGAAAGAGGTTGAAGTAGTTTTAGTTAAAAATGTTGTTTTGCCTGACAAAGGCCAGTTCTTTAAGTATGCCGGGCCCAATCAGGTTTGGGTTCCGAGGAAGGACTAATCAATCTGATATTGCAGGGAGTTAAACAAGTAAACCGTGTTATGTGGATTCTTGACAGTGGCTGTTCAAGGCATATGACCGGAGATAGAGCCCTGCTATCAGATTTGGTTGAGAAAGCTGGCCCAGTAGTTACCTTTGGAGATGACAGCAAGGGTATTACGAAAGGATATGGCTGTTTGAAGTACGGAAATGTTGTCATTGAAGATGTATCATTTGTGGAAGGTCTGAAGTTCAATCTTCTCAGCATCAGTCATTTCTGTGACAGAGGATATGTTGTTTCCTTTGAAAGAGAGAAGTGTCAGATCCTTCACAAGAAGAATGGAAAGCCTGCTCTTCAAGGAGTAAGGAAAGGTGACTTGTTCATAGCTGATCTGAACTCTGGATCCAAAGATGAAGTTAATTGTTTTTATGCTAAAGCTTCATCAGATGATAGTTGGCTATAGCACAAGAAGATGTCTCACCTTAACTTCAAAACCATGAACTCTTTAGTAAAAAGGGAATTGGTTAGAGGTTTGCCTCAGATGGAATTTACACAGGAAGGACTGTGTGAGGCATGTCAGAAAGGAAAGTCAAATAAAGCTTCTCACAAGGGCACTGACACATCATCAATGACTGAGCCACTTCAGCTACTGCACATGGATTTGTTTGGTCCAGTTAATGTGATGTTCATGTCAATGAAACAATATGCACTTGTGATTGTTGATGACTATTCAAAATATACATGGGTTTTATTCCTACATTCCAAGGATGAGACCCCACACCTGGTGATTGACCATATAAAGTTGATTGAGCTGGATTCTAGATTCCCTGTTACAGCCATAAGGTCAGATAATGGTACTGAATTCAAGAATGCCATTCTAAATGACTTTTGTGCTGATAAAGGAATAACAAGACAGTACTCTGCTCCTAGAACTCCTCAACAAAATGGAGTAGTGGAAAGAAAGAATCGTACTTTGATTGAAGCTGCTAGGACTGTGTTAAGTGAGTCCAAACTTCCAACATACTTTTGGGCTGAAGCAGCGAATAAAGCTTGTTATACTCAGAATCGAACTTTAATCAACAAGGACTTAATGAAGACTCCTTATGAGATCATGAACAACAAGAAATCAACTGTCAAGTACTTTCATGTATTTGGAGCAAAATGCTTTGTGCTTATAGATGACAATGTGAAACGTGGCAAGTTTGATGCGAAGGCACAAGAAGCTATTTTTGTTGGTTATTCCAGAAGATCTTACAGAGTCTACTTGGTTGGCAGTCACACAGTAAAGGAAAGTGTCAATGTTACTTTTAATGACACTAAGTTCCCTAATATCCAAAAAGAAGATTCATCTGAGAAGCTGAAGTTTGATAACTTGCCAGACTCAGAATCAGATGATGTAGCCCCACCTGAAGTTATTGCTGGTAATGATAATAACAATGATGATAATGATCATGGTGGTGGTGGTGGAAACACTGGTAACAATGGAGATACCACCAACACTGGAGAAGAATCATCAAGGCAATCAAGCAACAACTCAGGGGGAGCAAATGAAGGATCATCTAGTCACTCACAACATCAAAGTGAATTTCAAGGCGAATCATCAAGATCAAATATTCCAAGACAGATTGTATGGAATAGAGCTCATCCTTTTGAGCTGATCATTGGTGATCCAGGTGTTGGAGTTAAAACTAGAAGTGCAACTCAGAATGAATGTCATTATTCAGCATTTCTATCTGAAATGGAGCCAAAGAAAACTGAAGAAGCACTGACTGATCCAGATTGGGTGATTGCTATGCAAGATGAACTCAATCAGTTTGAACAACAGCAAGTCTGGAAACTGGTACCCAGGCCAAAGAACAAGAAAGTAGTTGGTACAAGATGGGTATACAGGAACAAGCTAGATGAGGATGGCATTGTTACAAGGAACAAGGCAAGACTGGTTGCACAAGGGTATTCTCAAGCTGAAGGCATTGATTATGATGAAACCTATGCACCAGTGGCTAGACTTGAGGCCATCAGGATGTTCTTAGCATTTGCTGCTTACTCCAATTTTAAAGTCTATCAAATGGATGTTAAGAGTGCATTCCTGAATGGTGAGATAGATGAAGAAGTGTATGTGGAACAGCCCTCTGGCTTTGAAAATCAGGAGCTGCTAGACTTTGTGTACTTTCTCTTCAAGGCTATCTATGGTCTCAAACAAGCCCCAAGAAAATGGTATGACACTCTCTCTGGTTTTCTTTTAGAAAATGGTTTTGTTAGAGGTAACATAGACAAAACTCTTTTTTCAAAGAAACACAAAAGTGATATGATATTAGTCCAAGTCTATGTGGATGACATCATATTTGGGTCTACTAATGAAAATCTCTGTAAGAGATTTGCTGAGCTTATGCAGAGTAAGTTTGAAATGAGTATGATGGGTGAGCTGAAGTTCTTTCTTGGATTGCAAGTAAGTCAAAGGTCAAATGGTATATTTATTTTTCAATCCAAGTATCTTAAAGAACTCCTCAAGAAGTATCACATGGAGGATTCAGCATCAGCAAGGACTCCATCTTCAACAGCCATGAAACTTGGAGCTTCTGACAATTCTATCAAGGTAGATGTTACAAGCTACATAGGTATGATTGGCTCCTTACTCTATCTTACTGCTAGTAGACCAGATATTATGTATGCTACATGCTTGTGTGCAAGGTTCCATGCGGACCCTAGAGATGTACATCTCGTTGCTGTGAAAAGAATCTTGAGATATCTTAAGGGTACACCTAATCTAGGTATCTGGTACCCTAAAGATTCTGGTTTTAATCTTGTTGGATATACAGATTCTGATTATGCAGGTAGTGTTGTGGATAGAAAGAGTACCTCTGTGAGTTGTCAATTCCTAGGAGGTAGGTTGATTTCCTGGTATAGCAAGAAACAGCAAACGGTTTCCAATTCGACAGCAGAAGCTGAATATATTGCTGCTGGAAGCTGTTGTGCTCAGATCTTATGGATAAGGAATCAATTAAAGGACTATGGCTTTGCATTAGACAAAATTCCTATTTTGTGTGATAATACAAGTGCCATAGCAATCTCCAACAACCCTGTGCAGCACTCGAGAACGAAGCACATTGATATCAGGTATCATTTTATCAGAGAGCATGTCTTGAATGGAACTGTGGAGTTACACTTTGTACCCACAGAAGAACAGACTGCAGATATATTCACTAAATCTGTTGACGAATCCACATTTATCAAGTTAGTTGGTAAATTGGGTATGTTAAACAGTCTTAATGATTAACATTATCTCTGTCATGTTTGTTCTTTCAATAAATTCATTTTCTCTTGTCATTTAACTGATATTTACTGCCAATTCTCATTTAATAGTACATGCTTGTAAATTTAAATAGCTCTGAATAATTTATTTTCTTTAAAAAATATTTTTTCTCATATTTTTTAAGTGGAAAAATGTATTTTTATTGAAAATATATTTATTTAGAATTATTTAGGTGTTTTTCAGATTGTAAATATTGTTGTTTAAACTTTTCTGCAGGTTTATATTAATTTTATGCATTTCTATAATATTCTGCATATTTTTCTAGGATTTATGGAATTTTCTGTGAATTTTTCTAGAATTATATAAAATTTTCATGCATTTTTATTCATTTTCTGTAAAGTTTCAGTAATTTTCAGCATTTTTTTTCTTTTTATTTAGAACAGTTTTTCTATTTTTTTCTGATTTCCGTTAGTATTACTAGTTTTGAACTAGTAGTACTATCGGTAGGACTATCAAAGGATAGTACTACCAGTTCATTTTTAAGTACTGCTAATTTATTTTTTTTGTTTTTGTTTTTTCCTTTTTGTCTTAGTACTACCGTAGTTTTTAGTTTTTTTTGGTCTTAGTACTGCTAGTTCTATTCGTATAGTACTACCAGCATTTCTTTTTGTTTTTCTTTTATTATTATTATTCTGATAGTACTACCGAGTTTTGGATAGTACTACTAAGCTTTTTCTTTTTATTCTTTTTTTTTCTGTTTAATTACCATAGTACTACCGTGTTTTTTATTTTTACCATTAGTACTACTGGTTTTACTTTTACCATAGTACTACTAGTTATATAAATATACTAGTTTTTTTTGTTTTTACAGTTTACTGAGTACTACCACAGTTCAAGTTTTTACTTAACTGGATTTTTTTTCTCTCTCTTTTGTTCATCAAGAAACGAACTGCTGCCCGTTTCTTTTTGAGTTTCTGAATTCATTTCTTGCTCTTTTTAAAATCTAAAACCATCACTGAACAGATCTATTCAAGACCTTTAATTCAATATCTTAAATTCAAAGTTTCATTGAGTTTTAAATTCTTGAGTTTTTGAATTTCAAAGGGTTTTTCATTCGTTTTTAGGGTTTTAATAAGTGTTTTTTGAATTCTAAAAATAGTAGTGTGTGTGTTTTGTGTCAAGGATTAACATACTAAAATTTGGTAATTTTTGGAGAACTTTGAAATTTTGGATTTTTAATTAATTTTTAATTAATTTTAAAATCCTTAAATTCTAATTTTTCATAATTAGTTGAGTTTTTGTTTTTCTGTGTTAATTCTTAATTAGTAAATTATGGCTCAGAATTTTGAGGTTGTTAAAAACAATTACATTGGGTATTTTGATCCTTTGAAATGCCCGGTTGATCGTTTTCGACCTTGGATTCGGTTTTTAAATTCGTAGTGTTGTGTTAGTCGTGCTATTTGTTTATCTGCTGATTTAAAAATTGAACCACTTAGGTTACTGTGTTCTAGTGCTGTAATTTCTGATGATTTGAATTCTATATCTTTCACAATTGAGCACACACAGTACACTATTACTGAGGGTTTGTTTTGTGAAGTTTTTCAACTTCCTAGGGACAACTTTGATAGGACTCCGTCTGATATTGAATTAATTCAGTTTTTCAACAGAATTCATTATCAAGGTCCTTTGGAGTTGCCCAAACTTAGTAAAACTAATTTGGTCTGTGAATGAGATGTCTTATTTGATACTTTAGCTAAGGTTTTCAGCAATTGTACTAAAAGCAACTTTCAAAATATTCCATCTTTGTTGCAGTACATTGCTTATGCTATTGTGTTTAATGTTAGACTTAACATTGGTCATCTTATCTGGAATCTTATAGTCAGGAGAGTATCTAATGCCAGGATTGATCATGATAGTGGTAGAAAGGTCAGGTGTTTCTATCCTAGATTTCTCACTATCTTAATCAATCATGTGTTATCTGATGCTCACAAGGAGTTGTTTTTAAATGTTGTATCTGTTCCTTCTCCTACTTCTGCTAGTAAGTTTTATCAAAGACTCCACACCTCTCTAAAATTGAACATAACACCAGTGGTTGTAAGTCCATTCATGGCACAATTCTTTAACCTTCCTACTTTTGAACCTTTTGTTCCTGATCAACAACTAGTCATTGCAGCTGGAACTTCAGAGGAACTGCCAATACAGGTAATACATCCTATCTCTGGATCATCTGGCACCTTTGATGAAACCCAAGTGGTTGATAGGACAGACCAAGAGGTTGTAGAACCACAATCTCTAACACAGGTCAGAGAGCCAAACACTGTGTCTAATCCTGTAACCTCTCAACCTGAAACTGCTTCTTTAATAAGACAAAGGTCAAGTAGTGAACAAACACTGAGTGCACCCACAGCTCTGTCTCCACCTCTAAAGAAAAGAAAAACCTATAGAGAGACATCTGTAAGCCCATCCATGTCCTCCCAATAGGACATGGACTTTGAAATGGCCATTGAACAGTCTCTGGAGACATCCTCTCAAAAGGATGAATCTATTGAAATTCGCCATCGGGCCCTGGCAACCTGTAATGAGTCAAGCACTCTCCCATTACTCACAATGGGAGAAGACATCCAAATAGAAGAAACTCAGGACACGTTGTTAGGAGAGCACTTAGGATCTGAAACAGTGCCTACCATTGTCACGGTAGAAGTGCCTTCACAGGCATCAGAGGGAAAATTTGATTCTTTGCCACTATTAATAGAATCATTTTCTCCCCTCCCAGAGGGAACATCTCTAGCTCCCCTAAGGGATTTTTCACTCGCAGTTTTTACTGGAGAAAGTGAAAGGCAACCTGATGAGTCTGTCCCTGAAGCAATTCAGTATTCAATGTCAAATATTTTGACAGACTCAATCAGGGATCGGGATTTGCGAACTCCCATTGCACCACCACTGACCTCTCTTGAAGGGGCTAGGGTGATTTCTATTGCAGGTACTCAATCTGATAACTTGGAAAGACAGCTAGTGATTAGAGATCAAAATCAAACAAAGAGTGATACACAAGCACGTGAGTTGAGTGAAACACCACTGAGAGAAATTGAAGTGAGTGCACACACTGACACAAACACTGCTTCTTTGTTAGCTCAGATAGCTGCTCTACAGAAAAAACTGCAAGAAACCCAGGCTGAGAAGGAAATTCTTAAAGCACAAGTGGTTGAACGGTCTTCTTCTTCCACCTCTGTAACAAATCAGCTGGGTTTGATTAAAGATGATATTGAAAGCATGAAGACTACTCTCCTACCAAAGATCAATGCTGTTCAGCAATCTCAAGTACTTTTGGCTTCGGACGTCTCTGATCTTACAACGTCAAATGTTGATCAGTTTGCTGCCATTACTGCTCAAGTGGATTTTGTTCAGCAAACTGTTGATGAAAACCAATGGTTTAATGATCAAAGATTCTCTAAAATTGAAGGTGGAATGGAGCATCTGAACGAAGGGATGAAGCATCTGTACGCTATGATAAAGAAGTCACATCAACCTACAGTTGAACAAAGAGAATTCTTTGAGGGTGATGATGAAGATAAGGATGATGATGTTTATGATGATGTTGAAGGAGGAGATGTAGGATAGAGGAGAGAAGAAAGAGGAGATATAAGGAGAACATCTGAGGTGAATCCTAGGGCTTCCAAAGCTCAAACTGTAGAGGATTCCTCAACTAAGGGGGAGAAGAAAGGAGAAGAAAGAGGAAGAGAAGCTGGAGGAGCTTCTGGAAAGGATAAGGGGAAAGGTAAACAATCAATGGAGGAGTCTGCTTTTGATGATGCCTACTACTACCATGGTGAACAGGATGATTTTCAATTTGATATGTCCGGTAATCTGGAGAAGACTATCCCTGAAGAACCTATTGGTGAGGAGGAGGTTGAAGAAGTGGCTAACTTTGATGATTGGGAAGATGAAGCTGATCTATACACACCTGACCCTTTGTTTGAGAAGGAGTTGAAGAAACAACAAGCAGAGCCTAGGAGAAAGGAGGATGAGAATGCTAAGGTCTCCGACATCATATCTCAGAAGCTAAAGATTCAAAAGGCTGAACATGAAGACAAACAACGTCTTCATAGTATTCATGTCAAAGAAAGAAGATTGGATGTGAGGATGAAGCAAGGAAGCCATTGGGATAAATCAAGGGAGATGTTTGATATCCCTCAGAGAGGCACACACAATGATGCTACTTTTCTGAAGTTGCTTGAGAAGATCAGAACTGTTAATCCAGACAATTCATTATATATGAAGGCATTGAAGGAAGATATTCTAAGGATTACGTCTGCATTTGATCAAGTGAGGCAAGAACTGTACATTTATGTCTCAAGTGCTCTTGAAGGATCATTCACCGTCTCTCTTGAACTACTCCAAAGAAGATCTCTCTCTGAATTGTGGATTCTAATGAGTAAGGTAAAGAGATCTTCTTGCTTGAACGAGCTTCTGTATGACCGGCTGAGAGATTCTGCTATGAAGTCCAGCCCTCAAGTTGTACTTTTTCCTTATGAAGTCAAAATCTATCGAGGTACAACTTTGGAGACTGTAAGGCTGGATCCTGATTCTTTGAAGCTACAGACTGCTATGAAACTGGTGAAGTTGGAGAATCTTCTTAGAACTTCTGGGTTTGCTACTGTAGAGAAGTCTGAAGTTGCTGATATGATTTCAGACTACTGCATGGAGAAAGTTCCAAGGTATGCTCAGATGAAGAACAGATTGAAGAAGATCACCACTCAACCAGTAATGCCAAGTGGTGTGGTTTCTGAAAGTGATTGTGTCCTTGACAAAGATCTTCTAGTCACCTTGCAAGAAGCTGAAGAAGGTGAAATTAGAGACTAAAGGCATGATGTAGTTAGCTCAATTTGTAAATGTTATATGTTTAGAGCTAGGTAAATCAAGATAGGGAAATTTATCATTTGTTCAGTCTAGAGGAACATCTATCTTGTATTTATCTTTATTGTTTGAATCTGGATATTGTTATATTTAATCCAGAACTTTTTATTATTTGCTTGGCTCTTAAAAGTCTTATCTTTTCTTGTTTTAGTTGAGTTATCCTCTAGAGTATTTGGTTGTTATTGTCTAACAAACAAATAGGGGGAGATTGAAAGCCATATGTCTAGGCCTATTTGTAAACACAGAGGATTCTGCTCAACATAAACCAAGATGTAATAAGTAAATAATAAATACAGATGTCACAGGAATCTCAGAAGATTATATCTATCAAGAGAATGGAGATTAAAGTCATCTACAGTCTTGAAGTAAGTCTACATTGAAAGAAGTTCAATTTATTGTTCAAGCCTCAGTGAAGTATTCAAGGAAGTGGAACTATTTAAAAGTGACAGAGATTTCAGAAGTGTGACGGAGAAAAATACAGGTTATAGTCCTTGTTAAATAGAAGGAGAAAAGAACCACAGCATAAAGTCAAAGTATGAAGAACAACCATTAAAGTTTGTCACTCATGAACCAGACAGTACATGGAGTGTCAACGTCAGCCAGTGGAAGCTCGTCATCAATTTTAGTGATTCTCAGAATTAGTTTAATTCTATTTTAATATTATTCTATAAGATAATTAATTTAATTTCAGAATTAATTCATATTAAATTAATCAATCTAGATCTTAAGTAATTTTATGTATAAATTAATTCTCAAGAATTAATTTATTTATGGAATTATTTAAGTCAATAATATAATTTATTTAATCTGTGAATTAATTCTAAAAGAATTAATTCATTTATTAAATCAATTAAAAGTAAAATAATATTAAATCAGTTTTATTTCTATTTCATTTTATACTAGTAGTACTATCTGTATTAGTACTACCGATAGTACTACCAATACAAATGGTAAGTACTACCGATAGTACTATTAACTATAATAGATAGTACTGCTAGTAGGAATGCACAGTATGAGTTTGGCGCGTGAGTTTGGTGTGAGTCAGTTGGTTAAATACTTGTATTTGATCAATTGGACAAAACACTTGAAAATAAAGAAACAGACAGAAAGAACAAAGCATTACATTTCTCTCTGCTGCCATTAACGCAAGCCAACTGCAAAGCTCAATTAATTTCTTGTAATAAATTCTAGCAAGCAAAGTTATATCCAATCAACTAGAATTCAATTACTTGTACTGCTTTGACAATCTAGCGGATCATAATCCCTAGAATTTCTATCGAACTACTTTTTAGTATTCGATCCTTTTATTACAAATATAGATAAATTCATGTCGAATTTATTCTAGGTTTGTTTTAACAAGAACCTTGTAATCTATACACAGAATTGTAACACCCTTCAAGTTCAATAGAGTTTTATTTAACTTGAATCTTGTTTCATTTTATTCCGCATTAAATTTGGTATTGTATTTGTTAAATTCAACAATACAAATTCGATTAAACGGTACTGTTTGTATTCAACCCCCCTTCTACAAACATATCAGGACCTAACAACTAGATAAAATTATATTTAAGTATTTAAATTTTTATTATTACGAATAATTAATGTTAAAGATTCGAAAATTATATTTTTTTAATTTTCTCAAATTTTTGAATAATTAATGTTAAAGATTCGAAAATATCTCAATTGACTTTAAAATCTTTACTAATTGAGGAAACTAAATATACAATTATAATATTCTTGTCTTCAAGATCTTTATTAATGGATAAAACTAAATATACAATTATAATATTCTTGTCTTTAAAATCTTTACTAATGGATGAAACTAAATTTACAATTTTAATAGTCTCATAAATTATTTTATTAGAAAATATCTTAATTATCTTTTAAATTTTTACTAATGGAAGAAAGTAAATATACAATTTTAATATTCTTGCATTTATAATATTAGATAAATTCTCAATTTCCTTTTTACTATTTTCTAACGGAGGAAACTAAGTATAGTATGTTAATATTCTCATAAACGCTCTTTATTGATCTAATCAATATACTTATATAAAGGAAAAGACGAGGGCGGTGATGTGTCGCCTCTCAAATCGTTTCGATCTATACTTCTATAAATATAGTTTTCAAATCAATATACTTATATAAAGGAGCAGACGAGGTCGGTGATGTGGCGCCTCTCAAATCACTTCGATCTATTTTTCTAATTTTCTCAAATTTTTGAATAATTAATGTTAAAGATTCGAAAATATCTCATTTGACTTTAAAATCTTTACTAATGGAGGAAACTAAATATACAATAATAATATTCTTGTCTTCAAGATCTTTATTAATGGAGAAAACTAAATATACAATTCTAATATTCTTGCCTTTAAAATCTTTTCTAATGGATGAAACTAAATTTACAATTTTAATAGTGTCATAAATTATTTTATTACAAAATATGTTAATTGTCTTTTAAATTTTTATTAATGGAAGAAAGTAAATATACAATTTTAATATTCTTGCCTTTATAATATTAGATAAATTCTCAATTTTCCTTTTTACTATTTTCTAACGGAGAAAACTAAATATAGTATGTTAATATTCTCATAAACGCACTCTATTGATCCAATCAATATACTTATATAAAGGAGAAGACGAGGGCGATGATGTGTCGCCTCTCAAATCGCTTCGATCTATACTTCTGTAAATATAGTTTTCAAATTAATTACCTAATTGAGTCATTTTTTAAATGAGTAACTAATTTGATACATTTGAACCAAATGAGTGATGACTTTGATAATTATCCATTTCTTTAATATTATCTTTCAAGAAAGGAAGTTAAATATGTCATGTTATGTTAAAAATGGTTTGCTTGACTTTCAAAAAACAATTCAGATGGAGGAAACTAAGTATACTGTATTAATATTCTTCTAAACTTACTCCACGGGTCCAATTTATTTACTAATTTTTATTTAATATCTTTTAATCGAGGAAAATAACAACGAAGACGATTTGTGAGGTGCCAGACGATTTGAGTATTTAAATTGGCTTTTAAATCTTTAGTAATGGAAATATTAATTAACTTATATTCTCATAAACTTTCTTCTTAAGTCAAATTACTATCTTAATATTGTCCTAAAATTTATATTTAAGTCAAATTACCATGTTGATATTTTCTTAAACTTTCTTTTGAACTTAAAGTTATCATTTTAATATTTTCATATATTTTTTCTTGAAGTTCTAAAATTTATCTTGAAATCATATTATCATCTTTACATTCTCCTAAAAACATTATTAGAAATTATGTTCTCATAATTGTTTTGTAAAAAAACCCACGTTTAATTTATCTATATGTTTTACATATACATTAAAAATCATTTTTTTATAATTTTTACCTTCTAATAATTCTGTAGAAGATAAAACTTGCAGAAAATACAAGTTTCTATATAATAAAATAAAATAGAGGAGCCTTATTTTCTTTTCATTTCTTTTCTCGAGTACCTATATTTTAAACAATAAAAATTAGAATTTTGAAAAAGATTTGAATTAAATTTTATGATATAATAAAATTGATTAATAGATGATGTAATTGATTAAGTAATTAGTTTGTTTTATGTTCAATTTGGTAACAACGAGCAAGCGGGTCAGGAAACATGTTTAACGAGAGAGCGATTCATTAGGAGGATCATATTATATGCTAAAATTTAATATTTATGTATTATGTATTTTTAAATAGAAGTAGCAATATAAAGTTTTAGAAAAATAAAGTGATTAATATACTAATATTTGATATAATATTAAAATAATGAAATATATTAAACAATTACCCTTTTCTATAATTATTCAAAATTTCGGTAATGAACAACACTAAACGGAGAATTTAAAAGAAACCTTAATTTCATGTTTTAAATATAATTTTGTTTAAAAACATATTTTTTAGAATAGTTTTTAGAAAAATTTGAAGAAATTATTATAAAGCCGCTGCAAAGCACGGCTTAGTAAACTAGTTTATTAATAAATAACTTAATTTCTAAGTTAATTATTTCCTCTCTCTGAAACGGGGAAATTCTCTAATTAATTATAGAAAATATCTCTAAACGATATTCTTCAAATCATGAAGGTATCCCAATCTAAATCTAAAAAGATAAAATCAACTAATTCTCAATACATCCCTAATAATCAAAGAGATTAAAAACCGATCCTATAACAGAACTGCGTTGGCTTTATCCCTATAAATATAGGGTACGTAGACATCTTGGAATAGGATCGGACACATCTAACAAGTCGAGACACCTCTCAAGTCCAACCCCAAACATCCAAAAACCCAAAATCCCCCATTGTTACAATTGCGTTATTCCAACAATCTCCGAAATTTGTAATCACCCAATTCATCCGTTAACAATTGGCGCTAGGAGGAGGGGATTATTTTTTTGATTTTGGAGGACAATCAATATATACAATATGCAAGGGGGGTTATTATGGATCTGGAGCGGCTTTAATGGAGGAGCTAAACGGTGGAGGCGGTGGTTCGTAGTTCTATTCAAAATTAAGATAAGTTTTCTTACGATTTTGTCCGTACAAATAAGTTATCTTATAGATTTGTAGTAAATTTAATACATGTCAGATTTTGATGATTTTTTATGATCCGGAAAGATTTTACGATTTTCTACAACTTTCGTTCTTGGTGTTTTCTCAGATTATGTTTCGATCTATTTTCGAAATCACAAAACATAATCAGATCTCGTTTTTCAGTATTGAGAAGTTAATCAGCAAATGTTTTATTTGATTTCCGATTTGTTATAAGTCCGTTTCTGACGAGCCATATACCATTGGAAAGATATTTTCGGTTTCTACAACTTTCATGTTTTGTGTTTTCCAAGAAAACATCGTTTACAGGGTCAAAAAGATAAAAAAAAACAGATCTGGGCAGAATTTGAATTATGGAGATGTTAAAGAATTGTGATGCGATATTCGTAGCACATGATTTGGTTATTTCACTAGTTCGTGCATGGAAAAAAACAAGTGTGGAAGGTCCTTCTCTGAGAAGGGTAATATTTTGGAAGGCCCTCTTTTGAAAAGGAGGGTATTACTTAGAACCTATTTTGGAAGGCCCTCATTTAAGGCGGGTTATATTTTGAAGGCCCTTTAGGGTAATGATCCCCTTCAAGGAGCGTCATCTGTTAAGAATTGTATATGTCTCTGTGTGGGATACTCTCTCTAGGTTTTCCAAGTTTTGTGTTTATTTTCGGACATTAATGATCATGCGCATCATTCGCATCATGCATTCATTAATACCATCATGTGCATCATTCGCATCATGCATTCATTCATATCATCATGTGCATCATACATTTACTCGTAAATATTGGGCATTCTTAGATTCTGTGGTTGTCTTTGTGTGATATTTTTGAAGACCCTTATTTGCGGAGGGTATTGCTTGAATTATTTTTTGAAGGTCCTTCTTCGAGGAAGGTGTTGCTTGGAAATTATTTTTGAAGGCCCTTCTGTAAAGCATAATGTAACATAAGATGTAAAAGAGATAACTACAACTCAACAAAGGACAAGACAGACAATAATATTAACAGAAGCACAGGAATCCAGAATCAAAGAAGAAAAGGTAAACTCAAAAAATCAAAATACGTTATGTATTCTTGAAGTCCGTAAACAGGTCACGGAAAGAAGTTCATGAAAATGTTCAAGCCTCAGTGACAGCAAAAGAAACAAGACTTTCAAGACGACAGAAGTATGTGAATGATTTAGGGTTCAGTACCACGGGATTCCAGTGATGAAGCAACCAGAACGACAAGGGACTTATCAGCAGCACTATATTGAAGACATAAAATAAGAATTGATCAAGTGTTATTCATCTGTGAACCAGACCAGTTGCACTAGGTGACGGCACTAAAAAAAGATCAAGTTGTTTTATCGTCTCAGAAGAAATTGATACAGTCTAAAACTTAAACACCCAGGAGCTCAGGAGTAATTACTAAAGGACAAAAGACAAGAAAAAAAATTCGATAGTTTTTCTATTGAAAAAACTATCGAATGGTGGTTGAAGTGATTCATTGAATAACCAAGTAAATTAATTTGGCATTCGATAGTTTTGATTTAAAAACTATCGAATGGCAAATTGATTTAATCCATTCGATGGTTTTTTAATCCATTCGATGGTTTTTCAATTCATGGAGCAGGTGAAAAGTTGTGTTTGTCTGACAGGTTGATGAAGATCCAACGGCCAAGAATATTCTATTCTAAATGGTTCGATGGTTTTTCAATTCAAGTCTACAATTAACTCGAGAGAAGATAGTGTCTTCTTCAGTTAAGGCAATCAACACAGAGACATTACTGAGAGAGAGAAGAGCCGGAGAAAATTATCAGAGAAATTAATAGTGCTCAGAACTTGATCATTGTTTTGTATTTGTGTAACCTTAAACTCATTGAAGCTATCTACGGATTAGAAATTGTAGCACCCCTCGAGGTTTATATTTATAAAAAGATATATTCCCCGAAACTTGATTTGGTTTGGTGTGTTTGATTTCGTTATAGAACTGAAAGATTAATCCGCGAACGAAATTAAATTATTTGTGAGTATCGTATTCAACCCCCCCTTCTACGATACTTTGGACCTAACAATTGGTATCAGAGCTACTTGATTGATATACAAATCAGATCCGGTGAATGAGACCAAAATCAAACGTAGCGTGAAAAT
Source organism: Heracleum sosnowskyi (assembly GCA_030848705.1). Classification (NCBI taxonomy): domain Eukaryota; kingdom Viridiplantae; phylum Streptophyta; class Magnoliopsida; order Apiales; family Apiaceae; genus Heracleum; species Heracleum sosnowskyi. The sequence continues at coordinate 82,774,705 of CM061237.1, forward strand.
TCGAAGCAAATTTTTTAACTTTCAAAATTTTTCATTTAATTGGAATTTCTTGAATTTTAAACAATTTGAAATTTTCAGAAACCATGAGTGCTCCAAAGACAACAGCTGGTATTAAAGTTCCCCCGTTTACTAGAGATGATTTCGGTTTGTGGAAGATGAAGATGCTGTTATTTATCAAGGCATCTAACCCGTTGTATATTGGCATATTAGAGAACGGACCGTTTGTACCAATGAAACCAGTTAGTGAATCTACAGCTCCTGATGGTAGCAGGATTCCTCAAGGCACCCAACCTAAGGATATTACTGAATATACAGATTCTGACAAAGAACTGATTCGATTGGATACCGGTTTAATGTTGATATTGGCGGACTCCGCAGACAAGGAAATGAGCTATCAGTTGATGAACTGTACAAGCGGGAAACATATGTGGGATACCATTAATTTGATAATGGAAGGAACTGAAGACGTTCAGGAAAACAGATTGGACATCCTGACTTCTCAATATGAAGTGTTTAGGTCCCTGCCAGGAGAAAGTATAACTCAGGTCTTTGAGAAATATACTAGGCTTCTCAATGAATTGGCAATGAAAGGAAAGAACTATCCACTGAGAGAATCAAATAGGAAGTTCATGATGACGCTGCCCCCATCATGTAGAACACAAGTCATCATCCATTAGGGAAAGAATTGACTTCACAAAGATGTCATTAGAGATGATCTATGGCAAGTTGAAGACCTATGAGATGGAACAGGAACAAAGGGTGATAATCTACGGATCAGGGACAGTGGAGAACAAGCACAATGCACTTGTGAGATCAGCAGCACTTGTAGTGGATGAACCAATAACTTCTGAGATTCAGGTTCAAACCCCTAGAGCTGGAAAGGAGGTGATAATAGAAGCAGAAATGGATTCTGTGAATCTGGGTGTTGATGAAAGTGATTACTACACCCTAGAAGAGCTTGAGCAAATGGAAGACAAAACCATGGCGTACTTAGCTGCAAAATTTAGTCACATTCGTTTCAAAAGAAACCCTAAGTACAAGTTCAAGGGCTCAACCAACAGATTCCAGAAGAGCAATTATACACCTAGTACAGGCTTTAAGGGAGGCTACAAGACTGGCATGATTGATAGAAGCAAATCAAGATGCTACAACTGCAATGAGTTAGGGCATTTCGCCGCTGAATGCCGGAAGCCTCGTCAAGCAAGAGACATGAAAGATGTCTATGGAAAGAAGGATTCTTATGATGAGTTGAAGAAGGAGAATGCCAAGCTTAAACAGCAACTGGAGGCAGTGTCTGGAAAGCAGAAAGGGAAAGCTTATATAGCAGAGGGAAAACACTGGGATGATACTGATTCAGATGAAGAGGAGGAATATGTAAATGTTGCTCTAATGGCTGACTCTTCAGAGGAATCACCACAATCATCTCAGGTACCTATCTTAACTACAATTGATATGTCTAATTCTGAGTACAAGAAAACTGTGCAAGATCTTAGTGTAGAATTGTTTAATGTACACACAAGCATGCTAGCATCAGAAATGGAAAATGCTAAACTAGTTCTGAAGATTAAAAAGCTAGAATCTAAAAATGAAGAACTAGAGCTTGTAGCTGTAACATTAGAAGATCTTAAGCAAAAGAATGCGTACTTAGAGAACAAGGTCAAGTGTAATGATGAGATAGAGACTATCCTCAGGAAGCAGATTTCAGATCTAGATTTGAAGCTGAATGCTTTTAAGAATTCCGCTCTAGTGGCTAAGAAAATCATTGATACTCAGGCCATAGAGAATAAAACTGCTATAGGATTTGACTATAACAAGAAAGCTGGTAAGAAGATTGTGGAATTCCCTGTGACATCTTCAGTTGTCAAAAGGAATACTCCACATGTTCTTAAGAATGTTGATTGTCCAGTTTTTGTTAAGCCGTTTCCACCACTCTTTCATGAGGATGACCTTTTCATAAGACAAGAATTGCTTGAGGAGGATTTGTTGAAGGAAAAAGAGGTAAAAACTAAGTTGCCTAGGAAATCAGTAAAAAATGAATTACCTAAACCTGATTTACCTAAAACTGAAGTAGGTAACGTAGTTGGCAATGTTAAAAAGAACAGGAATGGGAAGAAGAAGATTGTTAATCAGGAAATGGTTCCATTTTCTCCCATTGCATCTAGGAAGTTGTGCACTATTTGTAACTCTGCTGAACACCTTACACATGCATGTAAAAAGGTTAAAGTAGAAACTGCTAATGCTTCTGAAATGCATAACATGTCTGACATGCCTGATAATCATGAGCCCTGTGAGAAGAAAGAGTGTTTGCTATGTAAGTACAACATCATGCATGCTTATTTTAAGTTGATGAATGATAGTAGCAATAGCACTAGTAATGTTAAATCCACATATACTATGAATATCAAACAGGGTAAGACTAAATTGAATGTTACTCCTGTTAAATCATCTAAACCTTCAGGACCCAAACAATTTTGGGTACCAAATTCCGCTTAATCAATCTGTGATTGCAGGGTAAGGTTAAAAGCTCAAAGGTTGTGTGGATTCTGGATAGTGGCTGTTCTAGACACATGACAGGTGAAGAGTCCCTGCTTACAGAGGTAGTTAAGAAGACCGGCCCGATTGTAACCTTTGGAGATGACAGCAAAGGATACACTACGGGATATGGTAAATTGAAAGCTGGAAATGTCATCATTGAAAACATCTCTCTTGTTGAAGGATTAAAGCACAATCTTCTAAGTATCAGTCAATTCTGTGATAAAGGCTACAATGTAGATTTCAGAAAGGACAAGTGCTTGATCACCAACAGGAAGGATGAGAAGCTTACTCTACTGGGAGTGAGAAAAGGAAATTTGTTTATAGCTGACTTAAGTTCTACCAGTGAAGGAGAAGTTACATGTTTCTATGCAAAGGCATCTTCAGAACAAAGTTGGCTATGGCACAAGAAGCTCTCACATCTGAACTTCAAAACTATGAACTCTTTGGTAAAGAGAGAGTTAGTGAGAGGGTTGCCCCTGATGGAATTCAATCAGGAGGGACTATGTGAAGCATGTGAAAAGGGGAAGTCGAAGAAAGCATCACATGGAAGCAAAGGAATGACAAGCATTACTGAACCATTACAGCTGATTCATATGGATTTATTTGGTCCAGTTAATGTTATGTCACTTTCAAGAAACAGATATGCATTGGTGATGGTGGATGACTACTCCAAGTACACGTGGGTGTTGTTCATACAAACAAAGGATGAAGCAACACAACTAATCATTGATCACATCAAGAAGATAGAAGTGGAAGCTAAGCTACTTGTGCGGACAATCAGATCAGACAATGGAACTGAATTCAAGAATGCAGTTCTAAATGATTTCTGCTCAGAGAAAGGAATATCAAGACAGTTTTCAGCACCAAGAACTCCTCAACAGAATGGAGTAGTGGAATGGAAGAACAGGACCTTGGTTGAAGCAGCAAGGACCATGTTGAGTGAATCAAAACTTCCCACTTACTTTTGGGCTGAAGCAGTGAATACAGCTTGCTACACTCAGAATCGAACCCTGATCAACAAAGATCATGAAAAGACTCCGTATGAGTTAATGGCCAACAAGAAGCCAACACTGAAGTACTTTCATGTGTTTGGTGCAAAGTTCTTTGTACTTAAAGATGGAGAACATCTTGGCAAGTTTGATGCCAAAGCAGATGAAGGCATTTTTCTGGGCTATTCTCTGGAATCTAAGGCTTTCAGGGTATATGTGATTGAAGATAAGAAGGTGTTGGAAAGCTTTAATGTAACATTTGACGACACCAAAAGACCAGGCCTGCAAACTGGAGAGAACTCTGAATCTTTGGTATTTGAAAATCTATCAGGAGATCTCTCTGACAATGAAGAAGTACCTGAAGTTGTTATAGTCATTAATAATAATCATAATGATAATGATTCTGGACAAAGTGGTGACCAAAGTGGAGATCCTCAACATACAGGATCCACTAGTCAGTCTTCAGAATCAACAGATCAAACCGTCAACAACTCAGGGGGAGCAGGAGAAGGATCAACTAGTCACACTCCACAACATCTAGAACAAGGAGAATCATCAAGATCACATCTGCCAAGACAAAGGGTATGAAATAGAGATCATCCCTTTCACTTGATCATTGGTGATCCGGACACAGGAGTGAGAACTAGGAGAACATCACAAAATGAATGTCACTATTCTGGGTTTCTTTCAGAAACAGAACCTAAGAAAGTTGAAGATGCTCTAGATGATCCAGATTGGGTGATTGCTATGCAAGAAGAACTCAATCAGTTTGAAAGGTAGAAAGTTTGGAAGCTGGTACCCAGGCCTAAGGGAAAATATGTTATTGGAACACGATGGGTATTCAGAAATAAGTTGGACGAAGATGGCATTGTAACGAGAAACAAAGCCAGACTGGTTGCTAAAGGTTACTCTCAAGAAGAGGGTATAGATTATGATGAAACCTATGCACCAGTAGCAAGACTTGAGGCCATCAGAATGTTTCTGGCATTTGCTGCACATTCCAATTACAAGGTATATAAAATGGATGTGAAGAGTACTTTTCTGAACGGGGAGTTAGAAGAAGAAGTGTATGTGGAACAACCTCCAGGTTTTGAGGATTCAAAACTGGCAGACTTTGTGTATTTTCTATTCAAAGCTCTCTATGGACTCAAACAAGCTCCGAGGACATAGTATGACACTCTCTCTGAATTCTTACTTGAAAATGATTTTACAAGAGGTGTTGTAGACAAAACTCTCTTTGTCAAAAAGCATAAAAATGATTTGATATTGGTGCAAGTATATGTTGATGACATAATATTTGGTTCTACTAATGATGATCTATGCAAGAGATTTGCTAAGTTAATGCAGAGTCGTTATGAAATGAGCATGATGGGTGAATTGTCATTCTTTCTTGGACTGCAAGTATACCAAAAACAAGATGGTATATTCATTTTTCAGTCCAAGTACATCAAGGATCTTCTTAAGAAGTATCAAATGGAAGACTCATCTACAGCAAAGACTCCTATGCCAACTGCCACTAAGCTTGATAAAGATGAAACTGGTAAGAAGGTTGACATCACAGGCTACAGAGGTATGATAGGCTCATTACTTTATCTCACTGCAAGTAGACCAGATATAATGTTTGCAACATGCTTGTGTGCTAGATTTCAGTCTGATCCCAAAGAATCTCATCTAATAGCTGTTAAGCGAATATTTAGATATCTTAAGGGGACCCCAAATCTTGGAATTTGGTACCCTAAAGATACAGGATTTGATCTTATTGGATACACAGACTCTGATTTTGCAGGTTGTAAGATTGATCGGAAGAGTACTTCAGGAAGCTGTCAGTTTCTTGGAAGAAGGTTAGTTTCCTGGCATAGCAAGAAGCAGCATTCAGTGTCCACATCAACAGCTGAGGCTGAATACATTGCTGCTGGTAGCTGTTGTGCTCAGATATTGTGGATGAGAAACTAACTCCGTTACTATGGACTTCTGTTGACAAAGATTCCTATATTTTGCGACAACACAAGTGCCATAGCAATCTCAAACAACCCAGTGCAACACTCTAGGACGAAGCACATCGACATCAGGTATCATTTTATCCGAGAGCATGTCATGAATGGAACTGTGGAGTTACATTTTGTACCCACAGAGGATCAAATTGCAGACATCTTTACTAAACCGCTTGATGAATCCACTTTCAATAAGCTGGTTGGTGAACTTGGGATGTTAAATCTTTCTAATTGATTTTGATTAGAAGTCAGTAACTGCAGATAATCCTGGTAAATACATGAGTTTAAGAATTCCTATATCCTTAGGACTCGTGAGTTTATTTTCTGGAGCAATTCTCGTAGTTAGGATTTTTGTACTAATTTTATGTCATAATTATGGATGATATATCTTCTGGCATTTAATTGGTTATTAATTCTAAAATTATTTAAGTGCTAATATTTGTTCTAAATATTCAAGCATTTATTGAATTTGAATTAATTTACTTTGTTTTTAACATTGCAGATTAATGCAGCATAATTTATTGGATTTTAATTGATTAATATCATTTGATGATATTTAGTTGATTTTAGTCTAAGAAAATTGTGAATTTTCTGTTAAGAATTGATTTTGGTAAATTTGAAAAGATTTATTAGAATTAAAACTAGGCAGGAAATAAAAATTCTGATTTTTAAAACATGAACAGGTTTTAAAATGAAGACATAAGCAAAAATATCGAATTTAGGAAATTCGATAGTTTTTCAAGTACATAGATAATTCTATCGAAATTTATTTTCGATGGTTTTTGAAAAGGAAAAGAAAAACTATCGAAAACATTTCTCGATAGTTTTTGAGATTTAATTTAAAATATATCGAAGGAATTTACCTAATTTAATATTTAAATTCTCGATGTATTTTAAAAAAATCAGTAGAAAAATTTATCGAAGTGAATTAATTAATTCAATAATCTAATTCTCGATAGATTTTCATAAATTAGTTCAATAGTTTTGGTTTTCAAAAGACAGAAACTTCGATACTTTTCTGAAAAGCGTTTCAAATTCAAATTTTTTAACTCTTCGATAGTTTTTGGAAAAACTATCGAAGTGCAATTGACTCTTTTGCCCTCACAGAAAACTATCGGTAGTTCAATTAAAAAACTATCGAACCAGGATTGACGAAAATACCCCTGAGTTTTAAAGTGTATATAACATTGCCTTGGACGTTTTTCTGTCACTATTCTCAGATCTAAAGGTTTTTTTTATATATGCTTACAACGAGATACAGACAAGAACATCACCATCGATAGCTTTTTGATTTTTTACCCGATTAAAACTTGATATAATCACTCTTTCACCACTGTGAATTGTTTTTAACTGAACAAGTGTGATTTATTTCAGTTTTGAACCCCTTGTTGAGAAGAAACTATCGAGTGTGAATCTCTTAAACTTTGAATATTGTTGACTGTTCTTATTAAGAAATTAGTTGGTAATCCACTTGATTTCTTTTTGAGTTTCAAAAGAAAATTATCGAAGGTTAACTATTTAGGGTTCTTGAGTCAAGTAGTTCGAGTTTGTGGATTTTAGAAAAAGGGTTAATTTTGTTAGAGTTTGATTAATTAGTAATAATTAATTAAATTTAAAGGAAAAATAGTTTTGGTTTGTTTAAATTTTCTGGAAATTTTAAAATGGCTGGAGAATTTATTATTACCAAGACTAATCATGTCTCGTTTCAAAACTTGCAATGCATAACGAAGTTACAGTTTCGTGCATGGGCAGAGTTTTTGAACACACGTTCATTAGTGGCATATGCTGTGAGTACTCCCGTGGTCCTTTGCATCGATCAATTGACTGCGTTGTACACAACCGCCACGGATACAAGTGAGAATAACGTAAGGTCCTTCAGTTTTGTTGTGCCAGGGGGCAGAACAATAAGGGTGACAGAACATGATTTTAATCGAATCTTACATTTTCCTACAGAAAACCTTGTTCCGGATCCCACAACTGAGGAGATACATGCTTTCTTCAATCTCATTAGAAGTCAACAACCTAACTTCTTTGTGGGAGAGTTTCTGAAGCATTACTTGCCAAAAGCATAGAACTTTTTCTTTCATACCCTAATCCATGTTTTTACTGCCAAGCTAACAAATCTGCATGGTATTCCCTTATTCCTTCAAAAGATAGGGTTTGCCATTGCCAACAATAGGCATATTAACATTGGACGGTTACTGATTGATCAAGTAATCATATGCATGGGACCACTGGATGAAAGAACGGGCATAGATGAAGATGTACTTTGTTTCTATCCTAGGTTCCTACAGCTAATTCTCAATGATATCTTAACAGATGATGAGCGCGAGACATTCTCCGAAGAGGAGACCATGGAGTGTATGAAGATGAAGAGCAATGCCATAACCGCTCTGATAAGGAAGAACAACTATCTTCCAGGGGTACCCACTGTTCTCACTGAATATCTAAGAACGGCGCCCCTACCACTTCTACCCCCAGTGGAACAAGTAATTCAAGGTAACATTCCTGAACCTGAACTGGCTCCTGAACCACAACCCATGGATGTTGATCCAGAGCCCTTAGTGGCCATTCCTGACCAGGAGGTTGCAAACCCACAACCTCTAACCACGGTCGAAGAGCCTTTGGAAGAGCCAAATGAAAACATAAACGAACCTCCTTCCCCTACTATACCCAGTAAAGAACCATCCATGAGTGTAGAGGGAGATAGTGCCAAAGCAGCACCACATAAGGAGATACACCCTTCAACAGCAGCTCTGCCTTCCTCTAAAAGGAGAAGAACAGAAACTGAGGCAACTGTTGATACTTCATTTCTCTCATCCAAAGCGCCCTTTACTGATTTTTCTGATGCTGATTGGGCTACGCTAACGAAAGCAATATCTGAACCAATAGCTCAATCAAGTAAGGAAGAATTAACGGAAGCAACTGGTGTTCCGACCATATTACGGTCAGGTTCACTGGTTGAAGGTTCTAAGAACCAAGGGTCTTCACAGACGTCGAGAGAAGGCTTTGACCTAAATGCACAATCTAAAGGGTCATTGTCTACCTCCCCAGATGGAACATATCTGGATCCTGCGGGTAAAGGGTCTGACGTAGGTGCAGATCGGCAACTCGGTGACGATGAATCAATTACTATTGACAAGTCAACTGAGGTAAAGTCTTTACAGACTCACGGGGAAGATTCGGGATCTCTGCTGTTAAAAGAGCCTGTTTCTAACCCCCTAGAGATTCAAACTCTAGATCCTTTAAAGGATACATCATCCACGGATGATCAGCAACTTGGTTTAACCAAGGAAGGGGACTTGCGAAGCCCCATTGCACCACCGGTGACCTCCTTAAGGACGGCTACGGTGATTTCTTCTGCAGGTACAATCAGCACTAAGGATTTGAGTGAAACAAAAACACTTACACCTGGCCTGAGTGGGAAAGGAAAAATGATTCAAACACCGACAGAAACGTTGAGTGTACACCCAGAGCCAAATGTGAGGAGTGACACCCTAACCCTACCTAATATTCATGATTTGTTGTTACCGACAGAAAGAGAGCTACAAGTTCAATCCACTCTCAAGGAGATGACAGTTCGGGACAAAGAAGGAAATCCATTATTCAAGGTTCCACTGCGACCTTCCTTTGACCAGGGGATCTCCTCTAGTCAGGCCAATGCTTCTTTAAAGACTATTCAAGAGAAGGTTGACTTGGCTGCAGCTGATTCCAGAAGAACATTCAGGGTCATTGGCAGTGCATCTGGCACTATAACAGGTACGAAGCAGGCAGTGGACTCCTTAAAGAAGGAAGCTATGGAAGAACTAGTCGAATTGAGAATGGACGTCAGGGAACTTAAAGATGGATTCATGAATGAAGTAACTGCACTGTCACAGGGACATGAAGCTTTGAGAGAAGACGTTCTGGTTATCCGGGATGGTCAAGCGCGAGTGAAAGATGCAATGAATTCCCTTTCAAGAGTGGAGTCTAAGCTCAACAAGAGGCTGGATCATATGGAAAAGACTACCAACTCAAGATTGGAGAACATTGACCGGTCCCTAGATTCTATAAATGAGTTTAATAAGCAGCTTATGGATTTCTTGGAGAATCAAGGTGACGGAGTAGAGTCTATTTGGAGTATGCTGAAGAACCAACAATCTGGACAACCTAGTCCTTCAAATCAGCAACCTGATCCTTCTACTACCTTTTATGCTGAGGATGCTTTTATCGAGGATTCCTCAACTAAGGGGGAGAAAGTTGGAGAAGGGGAGAAAGAGAAGCCTAAGGATGGATGGGGAGTTTGGGAGACAGTTGAAGCTATTCCTATCAGACAATACTGGATAGAGGAACTTGTAGAAGAAGAGAAGGAGAGTGAAGAGGAATTTGAGGTCATGCATGAACAACCTAATCAAGAGGAGCATGAGCCATATTATCCAGAGCCCGTTGAACATCCAATCTGGGAGGATATTATGGAAGAAGAAGCAAATTCTCTATCACCTGAAGAAGAAGCTGCCTTGGAAGCAATAAGAGCTCAGAGAGCTGCAATAGATACCAGGCAAGCTGAGAAAGAAAAACAGCAAGCAATTCTGAGGAGTGAAAAACTGAAGAGATTCAAAGTGTATAATGAAGTGAGGAAGAAGAAGATGATAGATCTGGCAAAGAAAGATGGTACTGAATGGGAAATGGCTTATAAAACCTTTTGCGGAGTTGAAGACGGATTAGAAGTCAACGACAATGCTGAGGTGGAAGTTATTATTCAGGACATCAGAAGTGCTAATCTTGAAGATCAGACTTACTTTAAAGCACTGAGAAGCTCTATAATCTGTCTGAATGCTGGGGTTAAAGCAAATGGTGCCTGGAGCTTATTAATCAGTTTTCTGGAGAAAGGTACATTTGTGATTTCCACTAAGTTTTTAGAACAGAGGACATATACAGAATTGCAGGCTATACTCATCAAGATCCAAAGAACTACAAGGCTAAATGAACTGCTCCGTGAGCATGTTAAGGAGATCGTGATGAAAGTCAGTCCAGAGATTACTGAAGATCCTCCAATGGTTAGATTCATGACGAATGACTTGTTCAGAATCTGCTATTTGGCTGAGGACAAACTGAGAGACTACCCAAGCAACTATCTAATCTCAGTTGAGAAGTATCTTAGATCCACTGGATTCTCATCAACGGAGAAGGACAAAGCAGCAGACACTCTTAGAAGATTTCTAATGGAGAATGTTCCTTACTATAGGAAAAGAGTGGAAAGAGGATTGGAAGTGCATACCAGACTGCCAAACATGCCAAAGCTAAACAAGAAAGATGTTAACATTGCATGGTTATGGGCTGGAGTGGGTCAAGAGGTTGAATATATTGGAAGACACATCCAAGGAGCAATCCTTAAACCTGGAGAACCACTGCACTATCTATCTGTGATTGATTATCAAGCTGCTAACTCCGATCCAATGATTGAAGAAGGTGAGATTGGAATGGACTGAAGATTGAAGCAAAGAACAAAAGAACTATCAGCTCGGACTAGAGGAGCAACTTCATTGTATAAAGTTTAATTGTTCTTTGATTTATGAAATCTGGAAATGTATATATATCTGATCCAGAATGAATTAATATTATTACGCTGTCTTACTTTAAGTAGTTTAATGTTTCCTTAGTTAGTTGAGTTATCCTCGAAGTATTTGCTTGTCGAACTCTATCCAATCAAATAGGGGGAGATTGTAAAGCATAATGTAACATAAGATGTAAAAGAGATAACTACAACTCAACAAAGGACAAGACAGACAATAATATTAACAGAAGCACAGGAATCCAGAATCAAAGAAGAAAAGGTAAACTCAAAAAATCAAAATACGTTATGTATTCTTGAAGTCCGTAAACAGGTCACGGAAAGAAGTTCATGAAAATGTTCAAGCCTCAGTGACAGCAAAAGAAACAAGACTTTCAAGTCGACAGAAGTATGTGAATGATTTAAGGTTCAGTACCACGGGATTCCAGTGATGAAGCAACCAGAACGACAAGGGACTTATCAGCAGCACTATATTGAAGACATAAAATAAGAATTGATCAAGTGTTCTTCATCTGTGAACCAGACCAGTTGCACTAGGTGGCGGCACTAAAAAAGGATCAAGTTGTTTTATCGTCTCAGAAGAAATTGATACAGTCTAAAACTTAAACACCCAGGAGCTCAGGAGTAATTACTAAAGGACAAAAGACAAGAAAAAGAATTCGATAGTTTTTCTATTGAAAAAACTATCGAATGGTGGTTGAAGTGATTCATTGAATAACCAAGTAAATTAATTTGGCATTCGATAGTTTTGATTTAAAAACTATCGAATGGCAAATTGATTTAATCCATTCGATGGTTTTTTAATCCATTCGATGGTTTTTCAATTCATGGAGCAGGTGAAAAGTTGTGCTTGTCTGACAGGTTGATGAAGATCCAACGGCCAAGAATATTCTATTCTAAATGGTTCGATGGTTTTTCAATTCAAGTCTACAATTAACTCGAGAGAAGATAGTGTCTTCTTCAGTTAAGGCAATCAACACAGAGACATTACTGAGAGAGAGAAGAGCCGGAGAAAATTATCAGAGAAATTAATAGTGCTCAGAACTTGATCATTGTTTTGTATTTGTGTAACCTTAAACTCATTGAAGCTAATCTACGGATTAGAAATTGTAGCACCCCTCGAGGTTTATATTTATAAAAAGATATATTCCCCGAAACTTGATTTGGTTTGGTGTGTTTGATTTCGTTATAGAACTGAAAGATTAATCCGCGAACGAAATTAAATTATTTGTGAGTATCGTATTCAACCCCCCCTTCTACGATACTTTGGACCTAACACCTTCTTTATGAAGGTGTTGCTTGGAAATTATTTTTGAAGGCCCTTCTTTAAGGTGTTGCTTGGAAATTATTATTTGAAGGCCCTTCTTCGAGGAAGGTGTTGCTTGGAATATTTTTGAAGGCCCTTCTTTGCGGAAGGTGTTGCTTGGAATACCTTGGTAAACCCGTACTTTCGGGGTGCTTCTCCGTACTTCCGGAAAGCTCACCAAGAAGATACGTAGGAATACGACTTCCTCAGGAAGCATAAGTCCACTAAACGCACGGAACAACTGGAGTCCTTCCCTCGTGGAAGAAGGTGCATAGGAATACGACTTCCCTAGGAAGCGTAAGTCCACTAAACGCATGGAGCAGCTGGAGTCCTTCCCTCATGGAAGAAGGTGCGTAGGAATACGATTTCTCCAGGAAGCGTAAGTCCACTAAAAGCATGGAGCAGCTGGAGTCATTTCCCTTGCGGAAGAAGATGCGAAGGAATACGACTTTCTTAGGGAGCGTAAGTCCACTAAACGCATGGAGCTGGTGTCCTTCCTTCATGGGAGAAGATGCGTAGGAATACGACTTCTTCAGGAAGCGTAAGTCCACTAAACGCATGGAGTTGGAGTCCTTCCTTCTTTCAACATTACATTCTCAATACATTACATTATCTCCTTATTTCAACATACAAGGACATCACTACTGCTGCTACTATATTATGCTATATCTTGAATAGTGGATTCGCAAAACCGAACTTGACAATGGGCAGCACAACAATAACTACCCAAAAGCCGCTCATTCTCTCACTCTTGCAAAACTACTCGTACATATGTTCTTCTCACATCGCATGTTGTCTCCCTCGCACCTAGAGACATAATACGGGCACATCATGTTGTCTCCATCGCATCTGCAGTCATATTAAGGGCACATTATGTTGTCTCCCTCGCATCTATAGGCATATTACAGGTAATTATTTGCTCCATATTTTTTGCTAATCTTCTACACCTAGTTGTTTCACTGACTCAGGAATTTTGGAAGATCAAAGAACGCTTAGTTCTTCAGTCCATCAAGCTGCAGTGAAGAACTGGGGGTAGTTGTTACGCCATATTTTCGGTTGCCTCAATTATCTACTAATTTCTCAATATGAATCTAATAATAAATAACTTAATTATCAAGTTAATTATTTCCTCTCTCTGAAACGAGAAAATCTCTAATTAATTATAGAAAATATCTCTAAACGATATCCTTCAAATCAGGAAGATATCCCAATCTAAATCTAAAAAGATAAAATCAACTAATTTCCAATACATCCCTAATAATCAAAGGGATTAAAAATCAATCATATAACAGAATTGCGTTGGATTGATCCCTATAAATATAGGGTATGCAAACATCTTTGAATAGGATCCGACACATCTAACAAGTCGAGACACCTCTCAAGTCCAGCCCCAAACATCCAAAAACCCAAAATCCCCCATTATTACAATTTCGTTATTCCAACAATCTCCGAAATTTGTTATCACCAAATTCCTCTGTTGAAGTTATTATAAGGAGATCAAAAACCGTCGACCTCAATTATTTAGTTGATGAATTGCCTCTAATGAAAGCTCAGCTTTCTTATTTGTACTAGTTAATCAATATTAAAAAATGTTAAGAATAAAATTTGTAAAAAATATTTATGTATCTGCTGTTTAATTGATAACTTTTATAATAAACAAATTTGAGATATGTGTGCATAAATATGCATCCCAAATCAAAACATATCATGTCTCCTACTATATTAATTACACATATTTGCTAAAATGTTTTGGTTTCCTGTAATATACAAGAATTTTAGATATTTTAGATAATAATAATAATAATAATAATAATACATAAAAGATTTGATTTAAATTAGAATGAGAAGTTTTATTTAACAATATTTGTCAAAAAGAATTTGTAGATGAGTTAGTAAAAAAAAAATTGTTACTGATATATATAATTAGCTTTGCCTCTAATAAACAAACGTCTTATTAAAACCCTAAGACAAGGCTGCGGTGAGAGACAGATATAGAGAGCCGAGAAAGAGAGGAGCAGAGAAAAACAGAGGTGCTAATCTGATTGATTAATTCAAAGTGTTGGCTTCCAGGCTTTTAAATCAAATAGGTAACCATGTATGCATATTGCTTAACTTTATAAAGATGACACCGTGGGTTCAACTTTGTTTTGATCATGTGTCAACCTATATTTATGTTATTTTGTATAGATATTTAGATTGTATAATTCGTGTCATGATTTCAAGGAATTAGTCAGTAAATTAGTGACCACTAGTTAGTTGGTTTATATAAGTTAATGGATTAGAAGATGAACTGAGCCTTAGAATTTTAATATATTGCTAGCTTGGTACAGGTCATCTTAATATTTTATTAACTAAAGATGTGCTATGTTTGTGTGTTGTTTACGCAGAGTCAAAATGAAGGTTTTACATATTAAAGTGTAAATTATTTGTTTAGTTAGTTATTAAGCAGTGATGTTAGTTTAATATTAAAATAGTCATGCTTTCTCCTGAGCTATATGAATTTGGTCTAGGTGATTATAATGGTTATTTAATTCAGGGGTATGTTAGCTGAAGTTGTAGGTAATTAGTGTATTGATAGTAAAATTAAATTTAATGATTAAAAAAAATGTCTATTAATAATAAATTATATTTTCCAATTTAGATCGGGGGCCGAGAGTTTAGCGGATCATTTGCGGATTTCGTTAGTATTCGTAATTGCTATTTTCGAGGTACATATTCTCTCCTCTTTTATTCAGTGCTACTCCTCTTAGAAATATTTAAATTAAATTCGTTTTGACCTCAAATCTATTTGTTTGATTTTGAATCATTTTGAATATGAAAATTGTTTTGATTCTTAAAAGTATATTTAAATTTGTTTCGAAATACTTAAATATTTGTTTCTGCGATTTTTTGATATTGCGTATATTTTATATCTATTGGAAATATTGAGAATATTTGTTATGTGAGATTTTAAAATATTTGAACCCTTAGTGATATAGGGTATACTGAGTTAACCAGCTGTAGGGGTACCACAGCCATGTCACTACAGCACCAGTGACATGACACTTCCATGGCAGTGTGATTGGTCATGGCGTATCCTTCTGTTCTGTTAGCTCTTGGGAGGAGCTTTGCGCATTTTGATATTTGTTTCAGGATACGTGGGTGCACCCAGAGTTTGTGATTTGTGATTTGATTTGATTTGATGGTGACGTTATATATGTCGTACACGTTATCTGATTTGTTGCACACATTAGGTACCCTATGATGTGTGTATTTGTATCTGTTCTGTTCTGATCTCTGTATGAAATATCCTAACCCTTCGTTGCTTCAACCATTCTTGTTTTCAATTAATTATTTTTATTACAAACTGTCAAATATGAATATCTATTTTTCTGTTTTATAAACTGTATTCCAAATCCGTAATGGGCAATTGGCTCATGCCATATTCTTTATCTGGAAGGTGCTTAGGGGGATCTAGGACTGTGTGATGGAGAGCACCCTTTATTCCATTTATTAGGATTTGCTTATTTCTAACATTATTAGACTTTATTGTTCATTCGAGATTTTGGATTTTTCGTATTTATCGGTTTGAACTGTTTTGGAGGATAAATATTATGATGGAGATTATTAGACTTATTTAAGCATTATTTAGAAATTATTTAGTGCTCTGTTTGCAGGTTTATGATTTAATAAGTAGTCCCTCATTTAATTATAGATGCGGGTGTTACAAAGATGGCATCAGAGCTCAGGTTCTTTCTTGTAGAAAACCTATTTAGGTTGACCTGTGAGTTTGGGTAGACGTTAGGATGGGTATTTTGCTTTCAATCTCATTTCATCTTGCTCTATTCTTTTGACATCTGTTTTTGCATTGCTTCTATTTCCTATCCCTGTTATCTTCATTCGTTTGATATCTTATATTATAGATGCCTCCTAGACGTGAGCGACGTAACCGTGATCGAACTAACTTGAAAGTTAGCCCAGCTCAGCTAGCTGAGATGATAGGTCAAGCAGTGGCTCAGGGTATACAGCAAGCTATGACAAATCAGAACAATCAGAATGGTCAAGAGAATCAAGATGGTCAGAATAATCAGAATGGACATGGAGATCAGCATAATCAGGATGGACAGGGTAATCAGTTGGAGCCATTTGTATGGTTGGAGAGGTTCGTCAAGCAAAAGCTAGATTATTTTCATTTAGCATCGAGTCCTATTGATGCTGAGAATTGGATTGTTCATCTTGAGAAGATTTTTGATGCATTGGGTTGTGATGAGCTTCAGAAAGTTAAGTTGGTTGTGTACAAGTTAGAGGGGAATCCTCAGATGTGGTGGAGAGGAGTGAAAGCTACCAGGGGATAGGAATTTACAGAGACACTAGCCTGGCAGGGGTTCAAAGAAGTTTTCTATGAACAGTATTTTTTGAATGCAGACAGAGAGGCCTATTTGAGAGAGTTCCATTCTATCGCGCATAACCATAATGAGAGCATTACTGACTATATGGCGAGGTTTATCAGGTTGGCTAGATTTGCTGGGACAGTTGCAGGGACTGCTGCATAGCAAGCTGAAAATTTTAAATGGGGATTAAAGTCATTTCTCAGGGGTTCTATTATTTCGTCTAAATTTAAGAATGTGGCAGAGGTAGCTGATGCAGCCAAGGATGTTGAGAAAGAGCGGATAGATTTCAGGGCTTCCAGGTTTGAGAGTGGTCGTAAGAGGGTAAGAGATGACCAGTAAATTTCAGCTCGGGGTAGAAAGTGGTATAGAGGTCAGAGTAGTCAGCAGGGACAATGGCGTGGACAGAATCAGAATAGGAGAGGTTAGTCAGCTTATGGCCGAAATCAGTATGGTGGTCAGAAGCAAAATCAGAATCGGCAATTTCAGCGGCAGCAGCCACATCAATAGCCTAGACAGTGGCAGTATCGTCAACAGGGGCAGAATCGTTTTCCAGTTTATGGCACAAACCCTAATATGATTCCGGTTGCTCCTTGTGCTACTTGTGGAGGACATCATCCAGGTAGAGCTTGTTATAAACAGACTGGGGCATGTTTCTTGTGTGGTTCGATGCAGCACAGGGCGAAGGACTGTCCGACATCGCGTAACACTGGTGGTTGAGGTAATAGTAGTGGTGGTCAGCAAAATCCTTCAGGCAGAGTGTTTGCATTGACTTCTAATCAAGCAGCAGCTCATTCATGTACCGTTTCAGGAACACTTCTTGTTGTTAAACGTGATGCTTATGTGTTATTTGATACTGGTTCGACTCATTCTATTGTGTCTTTATCGTTTGTTCGTCATCTTGGTGTTGTACCTTCATTACTATATCCTCGTATGTCTATTGCTACCCCGATGGGGAATTCTGTTATTATTTCTGATGTATCGAAAGTGTCTGATAGCTGTTGGGGATAGAAATTGTAAGGTTAACTTGCTTCTGATGGAGATGCATGACTTTGATATTATTCTGGGTATGGATTGGTTGAGTGAACATCGAGCTACAATTGACTGTCAGGGGAAAAGGGTGATCTTTGGGGATGCAGATAAACCAGAATTTATATATCAGGGTTCTCAACCGAAAGGAGAAGTTAAAATAATTTCGGCTCTAAAGGCGAGTAAACTTTTGTCTAAGGGTTGTGATGGCTTTCGTGAAGGATACGTCTAAGGATGAGCCTCGCATCGAGGATTATCCAGTAGTGAATGAATTTGCAGAGGTATTTCCCGATGAGCTACCTACAGGTTTGCCACCACAGAGAGATGTGGAGTTTACTATTGAACTTGTCCCAGGTGCAGAGCCTATTTCTAAGGCGCCGTACCGAATGGCACCACTAGAGTTGCAGGAATTGAAGGAGCAGTTGCAAGAGTTGTTGGATAGGGGATTTATCAGGCCAAGTGTATCTCCGTGGAGTGCTCCAGTGTTGTTTGTGAAGAAGAAGGATGGTTCTATGAGGTTGTGTATTGACTACAGGGAGTTGAATAAGGTGACTATCAGAAACATGTATCCTTTGCCACACATTAATGACTTGTTCGATCAGCTGCAATGGGCAAAGTACTTTTCGAAGATAGATTTGAGATCAGGCTACCACCAGTTGCGAGTAAGGGATGAAGATATTCCGAAGACAGCATTTCGTACTCGTTATGGGCATTATGAGTTTCTCGTGATGTCTTTTGGGTTGACGAATGCTCCAGCGGTATTTATGGATTTAATGAATCGGGTCTTTCATGATTATCTGGATAAATTTGTTGTGGTCTTCATTGATGATATCTTGATATACTCTAGGAGTAAGGAGGAACATGAGGAGCATCTACGTACCGTACTTGAGATCTTGAGGGAGAAGAAATTATTTGCAAAGTTTTCAAAGTGTGAATTTTGGTTGGAGCAGGTTGCATTTTTGGGGCATGTTGTGTCTGCTAGAGGGATTGAGTTAGATCCTGCGAAAGTTGAGGCTATCACTGATTGGACGAGACCTAGCAATGTGACAGAGGTGAGGAGTTTCTTGGGTTTGGCAGGTTACTATAGGCGCTTTGTGGAGGTTTTTTCATCCATAGCTTTGCCGATGACTCAACTGATGAGGAAGGGTGTTAAGTTCGAGTGGAATGATGATCGTGAGAAGAGCTTCCAAGAGTTGAAGAAGAGATTGGTGTCGGCTCCTATACTTGTGTTGCCATCAGGGAGTGGAGGATATCAGGTTTATAGTGATGCTTCTAAGATAGGATTGGGTTATTGTTAGGTCCAAAGTATCGTAGAAGGGGGGGTTGAATACGATACTCACAAATAATTTAATTTCGTTCGCGGATTAATCTTTCAGTTCTATAACGAAATCAAACACACCAAACCAAATCAA
This sequence comes from Heracleum sosnowskyi, assembly GCA_030848705.1. Lineage (NCBI taxonomy): Eukaryota > Viridiplantae > Streptophyta > Magnoliopsida > Apiales > Apiaceae > Heracleum > Heracleum sosnowskyi. The sequence goes on from CM061237.1 coordinate 82,793,885, forward strand.
GTTTCGGGGAATATATCTTTTTATAAATATAAACCTCGAGGGGTGCTACAATTTCTAATCCGTAGATTAGCGTCAATGAGTTTAAGGTAACACAAATACACAACAATAATCAAGTTCTGAGCACTATTAATTTCTCTGATAATTTTCTCCGGCTCTTCTCTCTCTCAGTTATGTGTCTGTGTTGAATGCCCTTAACTGAAGAAGACACCTTCTTCACTCTGTATTAACTGTAGGCTTTGTTTAGAAAAACCATCGAATTAGAATTGTAGAAACAATCCTGGCCGTTGGATCTTCTTCAACCTGTCAGACAAGTAATTCTTTTCACCTGCTCCATGAATTAAAAACCATCGAATGGATTTAAAAACCATCGAATTAATTAAGTTAATTCACCATTCGATAGTTTTTTAATTAAAACTATCGAATACCAAATTAACTTATTTTGGTTTTCAATTAATCACTTTACCTACCATTCGATAGTTTTCTAATTAGAAAACTATCGAATTCCTTTTCTTGTCTTCTGTTCATTAATGATTCCACTGAGCTCCTGGGTGTTTAAGAAATAAACTGTATCAATTTCTTCGGAGACGATAAAACAACTTGATCTTTTCAATGCCGTCACCTAGTGCAACTGGTCTGGTTCACAGATGAATAACACTTGATCAATTCTTATTTTATGTCTTCAATACATTGCTGCTGATACGTCCCTTGTCGTTCTGGTTGCTTCATCACTGGAATCCCGTGGTACTGAACCCTAAATCATTCACATACTTCTGTCGTCTTCAAAGTCTTGTTTCTTTTGCTGTCACTGAGGCTTGAACATTTTCATGAACTTCTTTCCGTGACCTGTTTACGGACTTCAAGAATACATAACGTATTTTGATTTTTTGAGTTTACCTTTTCTTCTCTGATTCTGGATTCCTGTGCTTCTATTAATACTATTGTCTGTCTTGTCCTTTGTTGAGTTGTAGTTATCTCTTTTACATCTAATGTTACATTATGCTTTACAATCTCCCCCTATTTGATTGGATAGAGTTCGACAAGCAAATACTTCGAGGATAACTCAACTAACTAAGGAAACATTAAACTACTTAAAGTAAGACAGCTTAATAATATCAATGCATTCTGGATCAGATATATATACATTTCCAGATTTCATAAATCAAAAAACAATTAAACTTTATACAATGAAGTTGCTCCTCTAGTCTGAGCTGATAGTTCTCTTGTTCTTTGCTTCATCATTCAGTCCATTCCAATCTCACCTTCTTCAATCATTGGATCGGAGTTAGCAGCTTGATAATCAATCACTGATAGATAGTGCAGTGGTTCTCCAGGTTTAAGGATTGCTCCTTGGATGTGTCTTCCAATATATTCAACCTCTTGACCCACTCCAGCCCATAACCATGCAATGTTAACATCTTTCTTGTTCAGCTTTGGCAGTCTGGTATGCACTTCTAATCCTCTTTCCACTCTTTTCCTATAGTAAGGAACATTCTCCAATAGAAATCTTCTAAGAGTGTCTGCTGCTTTGTCCTTCTCCGTTGATGAGAATCCAGTGGATCTAAGATACTTCTCAACTGAGATTAGATAGTTGCTTGGGTAGTCCCTCAGTTTGTCCTCAGCCAAATAGCAGATTCTGAACAAGTCATTCGTCATGAATCTAACCATTGGAGGATCTTCAGTAATCTCTGGACTGACTTTCATCACGATCTCCTTAACATGCTCACGGAGCAGTTCATTTAGCCTTGTGGTTCTTTGGATCTTGATGAGTATAGCCTGCAATTCTGTATATGTCCTCTGTTCTAAAAACTTAGTAGAAATCACAAATGTACCTTTCTCCAGAAAACTGATTAATAAGCTCCAGGCACCATTTGCTTTAACCCCAGCATTCAGACAGATTATAGAGCTTCTCAGTGCTTTAAAGTAAGTCTGATCTTCAAGATTAGCACTTCTGATGTCCTGAATAATGACTTCCACCTCCGTATTGTCGTTGACTTGTAATCCGTCTTCAACTCCACAAAAGGTTTTATAAGCCATTTCCCATTCAGTACCATCTTTCTTTGCCAGATCTATCATCTTCTTCTTCCTCACTTCATTATACACCTTCATTCTCTTTAGCTTTTCACTTCTCAGAATTGCTTGCTGTTTCTCCTTCTCAGCTTGCCTGGCATCTATTGCAGCTCTCTGAGCTCTTATTGCTTCCAAGGCAGCTTCTTCTTCAGGTGATAGAGAATTTGCTTCTTCCATATCATCATCCAAGATAGGATGTTCTATTGGCTCCGGATAATATGGCTCATGCTCCTCTTGAATAGGTTGCTCATGCATGACCTCAAATTCCTCTTCACTTTTCTTATCTTCCTCTACAAGCTCCTCAATCCAGTACTGTCTGATTGGAATAGCCTCAACAGTCTCCCAAACTCCCCATTTATCCTTCACCCCCTCTCCAACTTTCTCCCCCTTAGTTGAGGAATCCTCGATAAAAGCATCCTCAGCATAAAAGAAATTAGAAGGATCAGGTTGTTGATATGAAGAACCAGGTTGTCCAGATTGTTGGTTCTTTAGCATACTCCATATAGACTGTACTCCGTCACCTTGATTCTCCAAGAAATCCATAAGCTGCTTATTAAACTCATTTATAGAAGCTAGCGACAGGTCAATGTTCTCCAATCTTGAGTTGGTAGTCTTTTCCATGTGATCCAGCCTCTTGTTTAGCTTAGACTCCACTCGTGAAAGGGAATCCATTGCATCTTTTACCCGCGCTTGACCATCCCGGATAACCAGAACGTCTTCTTTCAAAGCTTCATGTCCTTGAGACAGTGCAGTTACTTCATTCATGAATCCATCTTTAAGCTCCCTGACGTCCATCCTCAGCTCGACTAGTTCTTCCATAGCTTCCTTCTTTAAGGAGTCCACTGCTTGCTTCGTACCTGTTATAGTGCCAGATGCACTGCCAATGACCCTGAATGTTCTTCTGGAATCAGCTGCAGCCAAGTCAACTTTCTCTTGAATAGACTTTAAAGAAACATTGTCTTGACTGGAGGAGATCCCTTGGTCAAAGGAAGGTCGCAGTGGAACCTTGAAAAGTGGATTTCCTTCTTTGTCTCGAACTGTCATCTCCTTGAGGGAAGATTGGACTTGTAGCTCTCTTTCTGTTGGTAACAGCAGATCATCAATATTAGGTAGGGTTAGGGTGTCACTCCTCACATTTGGCTCTGGGTTTACAGTCAACGTTTCTGTCGGTGTTTAAATCATTTTTCCTTTCCCACTCAGGCCAGGTGTAAGTGTTTTTGTTTCACTCAAATCCTTTGTGCTGATTGTACCTGCAGAAGAGATCACCGTAGCCATCCTTAAGGAGGTCACCGGTGGTGCAATGGGGCTTCGCAAGTCCCCGTCCTTGGATAAACCAAGTTGCTGATCATCCTTAGATGATATATCCTTTGAAGGATCTAGAGTTTGAATCTCTAGGGGGTTAGAAATAGGCTCTTTTAACAGCAGAGATCCCGAATCTTCCCCGTGAGTCTGTAAAGACTTCACCTCAGTTGACTCCTCAATAGTAATTGATTCATTGTCAACGAGTTGCCGATCTGCACCTACGTCAGACCCTTTACCCGTAGGATCCAGATATGTTCCATCTGGGGAGGTAGACAATGACCTTTTAGATTGTGCATTTAGGTCAAAGCCTTCTCTTGACGTCTGTGAAGACCCTTGGTTCTGAGAACCTTCAACCAGTGAACCTGACCGTAATATGGTCGGAACACCAGTTGCTTCCGTCAATTCTTCCTTACTTGATTGAGCTATTGGTTCAGATATTGCTTTCGTTAGCGTAGCCCAATCAGCATCAGAAAAATCAGTAAAGGGCTCTTTGAATGAGAGAAATGAAGTATCAGCAGTTGCCTCAGTTTCTGTTCTTCTCCTTTTAGAGGAAGGCAGAGCTGCTGTTGAAGGGTGTATCTCCTTATGTGGTGCTGCTTTGGCACTATCTCCCTCTACACTCATGGATGGTTCTTTAATGGGTATAGTAGGGGAAGGAGGATCGTTTATGTTTTCATTTGGCTCTTCCAAAGGCTCTTCGACCGTGGTTAGAGGTTGTGGGTTTGCAACCTCCTGGTCAGGAATGGCCACTGAGGGCTCTGGATCAACATCCATTGGTACAGGTGCCATTACAGGTTCAGGTTGTGGAATATTACCTTGATTTAGCTGTTCCCCTGGGGGTAGAAGTGGTAGGGGCACCGTTCTTAGATATTCAGTGAGAACAGTGGGTACCCCTGGAAGATAGTTGTCCTTCCTAATGAGAGCGGTTATGGCATTGCTCTTCATTCTCATGCACTCCTGGTTGGCTTCACCTTCAAAGATCTCCCGTTCATCATCTGTTAAGATATCATTGAGAATTAGCTGTAGGAACCTAGGATAGAAACAGAGCACATCTTCATTTATGCCTGTTCTTTCATCCAGTGGTCCCATGCACATAACTACTTGATCAATCACTATCCGTCCTATGTTAATATGCCTGTTGTTCGCAATGGCAAACCCTATCTTTTGAAGGAATAAGGGAATGCCATGCAGATTTGTTAGCTTGGCAGTAAAAACATGTATCAGGGTATGAAAGAAAAAGTTCCATGGCTTTGGCAGGTAATGCTTTAGGAACTCTCCCACCAAGAAGTTAGGTTGTTGACTTCTGATAAGAGTGAAGAAAGCATGTATTTCCTCAGTTGTGGGATCCGGAACTAGGTTTTCTGTTGGAAAATGAAGAATTCTATTGAAATCATGTTCCGTCACCCTTATTGTTCTGCCCCCTGGCACAACAAAACTGAAGGACCGTATGTTATTCTCATTTGTATCCGTGGCGGTTGTGTACAACGCAGTCAATTGATCAATGCAAAGGACCACGGGAGTACTTACAGCGTATGCCACTAACGAACGTGTATTCAAAAACTCTGCCCATGCACGAATTTGAGGATTCGTTATGGATTGCAGATTTTGAAACGAGACATGATTAGTCTTGGTAACAATAAATTCTCCAGCCATTTTAAAATTTCCAGAAAATTCAAATAAACCAAAACTAATTTTTCCTTTTTTTTTAAATTTAATTAATTAATTTTATTAATTAATCAAACTCTAACAAAAATACCCCTTTTTCTTGATAACACAACTTCGAGAACTGTCAAGATATAAAACCCTAATTGTTACAGCCAACTAACAAACAAAATCACAAGAACTCAATTGTATAAACAATTAAATTCCAAGAAGTGTTCTGTTAAAGATTTCTTTGAAGTGCACAATTTGGGTTCGATGGTTTCTCCTTCACTTTGTTTCGAAACTCAAAAACAATCAAGGATTCACTGTTAGAAGAGAATCAACAGTGAAAAACAGTAATCTTTTTAAGTTTTACTCGGTTAAAACTGAAGAAACTATCGAGATGTGTTCTTGAAACTATATCAAAAATGTATGTATATATAATCGGCCACTTGCAAGTTCTCAGATCTAAAAAAAAATGAGAAAGAAAGAGACAAGGCACGATTTTATACCTTTTAAAACTTATAGGGGTAATCTTGTCAATCCTGGTTCGATAGTTTTTAATTGAACTATCGATAGTTTTCTGCAAGGGGTAAACCTGTCAACTGGAATTCGATAGTTTTTGAAAAACTATCGAATTTTTTGAATTTCAGAATTTTAAAAGGTTTATCAGAAAACTATCGAAGTGTTTTTCTTTGAAAAACTATCGAGCAAATGCTTTTGAAAAACTATCGAGAACTTTAATATTCAGTAATTAAGTTCACTTCGATATTTTTCTTAATTTTTCAAAATCTATCGAGGATTTAAATATTGAATAAAGTAAATCCACTTCGATACATTTTAAATTAAACTCAAAAACTATCGAGAATTGTTTTCGATAGTTTTTCTTTTCCTTTTCAAAAACTATCGAAAATTAATTTCGATAGATTTATCTATGTACTTGAAAAACCATCGAATTTCCTAAATTCGATATTTTTGCTTCTTTCTTCATTTTAAAACCTGTTCTTGTTTTAAAAATCAGAATTTTTATTTCCTGCTTAGTTTTAATTCTAATAAATCTTTTCAAATTTACCAAAATCAATTCTTAACAGAAAATTCACAATTTTCTTAGAATAAAATCAATTAAATATCATTGAGTGATATTAACCAATTGAAATCTAATCAATTATGCTGCATTAATCTACAATGTTTAAAAACAAAGCAAATTAATTCAAATTAAATAAATGCTTGAATATTTAGAACAAATATTAGCACTTAAATAATTTTTAGAATTAATAACTAATTAAATGCCAGAAGATATATCATCCATAATTATGACATAAAATTAGTATAATAATCCTAACTACGAGAATTGCTCCAGAAAATAAATTCACGAGTCCTAAGGATATAGCGATTCTTAAACTCATGTATTCACCAGGACTCTCTGCAGTTACTGACTTCTAATCAAAATCAATTAGAAAGATTTAACATCCCAAGTTCACCAACCAGCTTATTGAAAGTGGATTCATCAAGCGGTTTAGTAAAGATGTCTGCAATTTGATCCTTTGTGGGTACAAAGTGTAACTCCACAGTTCCATTCATGACATGCTCTCGGATAAAATGATACCTGATGTCGATGTGCTTTGTCCTCGAGTGTTGCACTGGGTTGTTTGAGATTGCTATGGCACTTGTGTTGTCGCAAAATATAGGAATCTTTGTCAACAGAAGTCCATAGACACGGAGTTGGTTTCTCATCCACAATATCTGAGCACAACAGCTACCAGCAGCAATGTATTCAGCCTCAGCTGTTGATGTGGACACTGAATGCTGCTTCTTGCTATGCCAGGAAACCAATCTTCTTCCAAGAAACTGACAGCTTCCTGAAGTACTCTTCCGATCAATCTTACAACCTGCAAAATCAGAGTCTGTGTATCCAATAAGATCAAATCCTGTATCTTTAGGGTACCAAATTCCAAGATTTGGGGTCCCCTTAAGATATCTAAATATTCGCTTAACAGCTATTAGATGAGATTCTTTAGGATCAGACTGAAATCTAGCACACAAGCATGTTGCAAACATTATATCTGGTCTACTTGCAGTGAGATAAAGTAATGAGCCTATCATACCTCTGTAGCCTGTGATGTCAACCTTCTTACCAGTTTCATCCTTATCAAGCTTAGTGGCAGTTGGCATAGGAGTCTTTGCTGTAGATGAGTCTTCCATTTGATACTTCTTAAGAAGATCCTTGATGTACTTGGACTGACAAATGAATATACCATCTTGTTTCTGGTATACTTGCAATCCAAGAAAGAATGACAATTCACCCATCATGCTCATTTCATAACGACTCTGCATTAACTTAGCAAATCTCTTGCATAGATCATCATTAGTAGAACCAAATATTATGTCATCAACATATACTTGCACCAATATCAAATCATTTTTATGCTTTTTGACAAAGAGAGTTTTGTCTACAACACCTCTTGTAAAATCATTTTCAAGTAAGAATTCAGAGAGAGTGTCATACCATGTCCTTGGAGCTTGTTTGAGTCCATAGAGAGCTTTGAATAGAAAGTACACAAAGTCTGCCAATTTTGAATCCTCAAAACCTGGAGGTTGTTCCACATACACTTCTTCTTCTAACTCCCCGTTCAGAAAAGCACTCTTCACATCCATTTGATATACCTTGTAATTGGAATGTGCAGCAAATGCCAGAAACATTCTGATGGCCTCAAGTCTTGCTACTGGTGCATAGGTTTCATCATAATCTATACCCTCTTCTTGAGAGTAACCTTTAGCAACCAGTCTGGCTTTGTTTCTCGTTACAATGCCATCTTCGTCCAACTTATTTCTGAATACCCATCGTGTTCCAATAATAGATTTTCCCTTAGGCCTGGGTACCAGCTTCCAAACTTTCTGCCTTTCAAACTGATTGAGTTCTTCTTGCATAGCAATTACCCAATCTGGATCATCTAGAGCATCTTCAACTTGCTTAGGTTCTGTTTCTGAAAGAAACCCAGAATAGTGACATTCATTTTGTGATGTTCTCCTAGTTCTCACTCCTGTGTCCGGATCACCAATGATCAAGTGAAAGGGATGATCTCTATTCCATACCCTTTGTCTTGGCAGATGCGATCTTGATGATTCTCCTTGTTCTAGATGTTGTGGAGTGTGACTAGTTGATCCTTCTCCTGCTCCCCCTGAGTTGTTGACGGTTTGATCTGTTGATTCTGAAGACTGACTAGTGGATCATGTATTTTGAGGATTTCCACTTTGGTCACCACTTGGTCCAGAATCATTGTCATTATGATTATTATTAATGACTGTAACAACTTCAGGTACTTCTTCATTGTCAGAGAGATCTCCTGATAAATTTTCAAATACCAAGGATTCAGAGTTCTCTCCAGTTTGCAGGCCTGGTCTTTTAGTGTCGTCAAATGTTACATTAAAGCTTTCCAACACCTTCTTATCTTCAATCACATATACCCTGAAAGCCTTAGATTCCAGAGAATAGCCCAGAAAAATGCCTTCATCTGCTTTGGCATCAAACTTGCCAAGATGTTCTCCATCTTTAAGTACAAAGCACTTTGCACCAAACACATGAAAGTACTTCAGTGTTGGCTTCTTGTTGGCCATTAACTCATACGGAGTCTTTTCATGATCTTTGTTGATCAGGGTTCGATTCTGAGTGTAGCAAGCTGTATTCACTGCTTCAGCCCAAAAGTAAGTGGGAAGTTTTGATTCACTCAACATGGTCCTTGCTGCTTCAACCAAGGTCCTGTTCTTCCTTTCCACTACTCCATTCTGTTGAGGAGTTCTTGGTGCTGAAAACTGTCTTGATATTCCTTTCTCTGAGCAGGAATCATTTAGAACTGCATTCTTGAATTCAGTTCCATTGTCTGATCTGATTGTCCGCACAGGTAGCTTAGCTTCCACTTTTATCTTCTTGATGTGATCAATGATTAGTTGTGTTGCTTCATCCTTTGTTTGTATGAACAACACCCACGTGTACTTGGAGTAGTCGTCCACCATCACCAATGCATATCTATTTCTTGAAAGTGACATAACATTAACTGGACCAAATAAATCCATATGAATCAGCTGTAATGGTTCAGTAATGCTTGTCATTCCTTTGCTTCCATGTGATGCTTTCTTCGACTTCCCCTTTTCACATGCTTCACATAGTCCCTCCTGATTGAATTCCATCAGGGGCAACCCTCTCACTAATTCTCTCTTTACCAAAGAGTTCATAGTTTTGAAGTTCAGATGTGAGAGCTTCTTGTGCCATAGCCAACTTTGTTCTGAAGATGCCTTTGCATAGAAACATGTAACTTCTCCTTCACTGGTAGAACTTAAGTCAGCTATAAACAAATTTCCTTTTCTCACTCCCAGTAGAGTAAGCTTCTCATCCTTCCTGTTGGTGATCAAGCACTTGTCCTTTCTGAAATCTACATTGTAGCCTTTATCACAGAATTGACTGATACTTAGTAGATTGTGCTTTAATCCTTCAACAAGAGAGATGTTTTCAATGATGACATTTCCAGCTTTCAATTTACCATATCCCGTAGTGAATCCTTTGCTGTCATCTCCAAAGGTTACAATCGGGCCGGTCTTCTTAACCACCTCTGTAAGCAGGGACTCTTCACCTGTCATGTGTCTAGAACAGCCACTATCCAGAATCCACACAACCTTTGAGCTTTTAACCTTACCCTGCAATCACAGATTGATTAAGCGGACTTTGGTACCCAAAATTGTTTGGGTCCTGAAGGTTTAGATGATTTAACAGGAGTAACATTCAATTTAGTCTTACCCTGTTTGATATTCATAGTATCTGTGGATTTAACATTACTAGAGCTATTGCTACTATCAGACATCAACTTAAAATAAGCATGCATGATGTTGTACTTACATAGCAAACACTCTTTCTTTCCACAGGGCTCATGATTATCAGGCATGTCAGACATGTTATGCATTTCAGAAGCATTAGCAGTTTCTACTTTAACCTTTTTACATGCATGCGTAAGGTGTCCAGCAGAATTACAAATAGAACACAACTTCCTAGATGCAATGGGAGAAGATGGAACCAATTCCTGATTAACAATCTTCTTCCTCCCATTCCTGTTCTTTTTAACATTACTAGCTAAGGAACCTACTTCAGTTTTAGGTAAATCAGGTTTAGGTAATACATTCTTTACTGATTTCCTAGGTAACTTAGTCTTTACCTCTTTTTCCTTCAATAAATCCTCCTCAAGCAATTCTTGTGCTATGAAAAGATCATCCTCATAAAAGAGAGGTGGAAACGGCTTAACAAAAACTGGACAATCAACATTCTTAAGAACATGTGGAGTATTCCTTTTGACAACTGAAGGTGTCACAGGGAATTCCAAAATCTTCTTACCAGCTTTCTTGTTATAGTCAAATCCTATAGCAGTTTTATTCTCTACGGCCTGAGTATCAATGATTTCCTTAGCCACTAGAGCGGAATTCTTAAAAGCATTCAGCTTCAAATCTAGATCTGAAATCTGCTTCCTGAGGATAGTCTCTATCTCATCATTACACTTGACCTTGTTCTCTAAGTACGCATTCTTTTGCTTAAGATCTTCTAATGTTACAGCTACAAGCTCTAGTTCTTCATTTTTAGATTCTAGCCTTTTAATCTTAAGAACTAGTTTAGCATTTTCCATTTCAGATGCTAGCATGCTTGTGTGTACATTAAACAATTCTACACTAAGATCTTGCACAGTTTTCTTGTACTCAGAATTAGACATATCAATTGTAGTTAAGATAGGTACCTGAGATGATTGAGGTGATTCCTCTGAAGAGTCAGCCATTAGAGCAACATTTACATATTCCTCCTCTTCATCCGAATCAGTATCATCCTAGTGCTTTCCCTCTGCTATGTAAGCCTTCCCTTTCTGCTTTCCAGAGAATGCCTCCAACTGCTGTTTAAGCTTGGCATTCTCCTTCTTCAACTCATCATAAGAATCCTTCTTTCCATAGACATCTTTCATGTCTCTTGCTTGACGAGGCTTCCGGCATTCAGTGGCGAAATGCCCTAACTCATTGCAGTTATAGCATCTTGATTTGCTTCTATCAATCATGCCAGTCTTGTAGCCTCCCTTAAAGCCTGTACTAGGTGTATAATTGCTCTTCTGGAATCTGTTGGTTGAGCCCTTGAACTTGTACTTAGGGTTTCTCTTGAAACGAATATGACTAAACTTTGCAGCTAAGTACGCCATGGTTTTGTCTTCCATTTGCTCAAGCTCTTCTAGGGTGTAGTAATCACTTTCATCAACACCCAGATTCACAGAATCCATTTCTGCTTCTATTATCACCTCCTTTCCAGCTCTAGGGGTTTGAACCTGAATCTCAGAAGTTATTGGTTCATCCACTACAAGTGCTGCTGATCTCACAAGTGCATTGTGCTTGCTGTCCACTGTCCCTGATCCGTAGATTATCACCCATTGTTCCTGTTCCATCTCATAGGTCTTCAACTTGCCATAGATCATCTCTAATGACATCTTTGTGAAGTCAATTCTTTCCCTAATGGATGATGACTTGTGTTCTACATGATGGGGCAGCGTCATCATGAACTTCCTGTTCGATTCTCTCAGTGGATAGGTCTTTCCTTTCATTGCCAATTCATTGAGGAGCTTAGTATACTTCTCAAAGACCTGAGTTATACTTTCTCCTGGCAGTGACCTAAACGCTTCGTATTGAGAAGTCAGAATGTCCAATCTGTTTTCCTGCACGTCTTCAGTTCCTTCCATTATTAGGTTAATGGTATCCCACATATGTTTCCCGCTTGTACAGTTCATCAACTGATAGCTCATTTCCTTGTCCGCGGAGTCCGTCAATATCAACATTAAACCGGTGTCCAATCGAATCAGTTCTTTGTTAGAATCTGTAAATTCACTTATCTCCTTAGGTTGGGTGCCTGAAGGAATCCTGCTACCGTCAGGAGCTGTAGATTCACTAACTGGTTTCATTGGTACAAACGGTCCGTTCTCTAATATGCCAATATACAACGGATTAGATGCCTTGATAAATAACAGCATCTTCATCTTCCACAAACCGAAATCATCTCTAGTAAACGGGGGAACTTTAATACCAGCGGTTGTCTTTGGAGCACTCATGGTTTCTGAAAATTTCAAATTGTTTAAAATTCAAGAAATTCCAATTAAATGAAAAATTTTGAAAGTTAAAAAATTTGCTTCGTATTTTCACGCTACTTTTGATTTTGGTCTCATTCACCGGATCTGATTTGTATATCAATCAAGTAGCTCTGATACCAATTGTTAGGTCCAAAGTATCGTAGAAGGGGGGGTTGAATACGATACTCACAAATAATTTAATTTCGTTCGCGGATTAATCTTTCAGTTCTATAACGAAATCAAACACACCAAACCAAATCAAGTTTCGGGGAATATATCTTTTTATAAATATAAACCTCGAGGGGTGCTACAATTTCTAATCCGTAGATTAGCGTCAATGAGTTTAAGGTAACACAAATACACAACAATAATCAAGTTCTGAGCACTATTAATTTCTCTGATAATTTTCTCCGTCTCTTCTCTCTCTCAGTTATGTGTCTGTGTTGAATGCCCTTAACTGAAGAAGACACCTTCTTCACTCTGTATTAACTGTAGGCTTTGTTTAGAAAAACCATCGAATTAGAATTGTAGAAACAATCCTGGCCGTTGGATCTTCTTCAACCTGTCAGACAAGTAATTCTTTTCACCTGCTCCATGAATTTGTTAGATCAGAATTCAATGATCGTCAGAAGCTAGACTCAACTGATCAGGATTGCTGACATCATCAGTATTGCATGGTCATCAGTATTTGATCAAGCGTCAGTATCTTATTGATCATCAGGATTCCTACTCAGACTATGATCAGGTTTGATCATCAGGACTTGAAGCTGATCAGGATTCCTACTTCGAGTTATATTTGGAGTCTTGATAAACATGGAAGTTTATTCTATTTGTTCCTGGTTTGTAGAATGCAGCTATCGATTAAAGATATGTTTCTATCTTTATTATGATTAGGACTTATCTTGTTATTGATAGAGAAGCTGTGTGCACTATATAAACACAGTTTTGGTTTCGATTTATGTATTAATTCGAGAGAGAACATAATCGGAGAGAAGCTCTTAAGAACAGAATTTCTTGAGAGAGTTTTTGTAAGCTAGCAGCTCTTAAGAACATCAGAATTTCTTAAGAGAGTTTGTAACAGTTTTATATCAAAATTAATAAAGCTGTTATTGTTATTGTTATTGATCTTTCATATTTGTGTTATATAAAGTCGAGAATCTTATACAATTGTATTCAACCCCCCTTCTACAATTGTTATTTACTGGGCAACAATTGGTATCAGAGCAAACTGATTTAATTCTGAATCAGATACGATCTAAAGATGTCGACAACCAAGTATGAAAGCATGAAGATTCCCATCTTGAAGATATCAGAATATCCCACATGGAGGGTAAAGATGCTGATGTACCTGGAGGCTATGGATCCTGACAATCTGGACAGGATTCGTGATGGACCATATATACCAACAAAGTTCGTAGAACGAACAGATACTGTACCAGAACATTATGTGGTCAAAGCTAAATCTGAATGGACTCCAGAAGAAAAAGCTCATGTACTCAGAGAACCAAAGATAAAGAATATCTTGCACAATGGTCTTGATGCTGTTATGTCAAACAGAATGATTGCATGCAAGTCTTCAAAAGAAATCTGGGATACTTTGGAAACTCAGTGCCAGGGATCTGCATCTGTCAAGAAAAACAGAAGGGCTCTATTGATTCAAGAATATGAACAATTCGATGCAAGACCTGAAGAGAGCCTGACTGAGCTATATGATAGATTCCTGACACTATTGAACAGCTTATCCTTAGTTGACAAAGTATATGAAACTGAAGATTCAAACACCAAATTTCTTAGAGCTTTACCTGAAGAATGGGATACTCAGACCTCAATCATTAGACACCAGTATGATCTGAACATTGTGTCTCTTGATGAGATCTATGGGATGCTAAGAACTCATGATCTTGAAGTTCAACAGAGAAAGAACAAGAAAAGCAGCAAGGCAAAGTCAATTGCTTTGAATGTAGAAGCAAAATCAAAAGGGAAAGCTATGGAGGTCTCTAGAAGGAAAACAAGAGTAGCTGAGTCAGATCCTGACGACTCTTCATCAGATACTGATGGCAATCCTGATGCCAATACTGGTGATGAATCTTCTGATTCAGACATGGAAGAGATGGTTGCTATGATTGTCAGAAACTTCAGAAGGATGAAGTTCAGGAAGAATAGAAGACAAGGCAACTTTCAGAAAAAGATCTTCAAAGCAGACAAAGACAAGTATATCAAGAAGGACAGCAAGGGTAGCAAATTTGACAAGTCAAAGGTTAGATGCTACAAGTGTAATGGTATGGGTCACTTTGCTTCTGAATGCAACAAGACAAAGGCACTCATCACATCAAGCAAGGATTGGATGGACTCTTCCTCAGAATCTGATACTGAGGTAGTCAACTATGCGTTAATGGCCAATGCTGATGTAACTGCTGCTCCTGATGATAAGGTACTAAATACTATCTTTGATTTTGATACTGATAATGCTTCTGAGTTAAGACGTTTTCTAAAGTCATTACATATTAGCTTTAGAAGTCAAACTGCTGAGAATACTAGAATCTTATCTGAGATGTCTGACCTTAGAAAAAGGAATGAGATATTAGAAGCTGAATTTTCTCGTATGCAAGAAGTACAAAAAGAATGTGATAATGTTAAGCACATGCACTTAGAGATAACATCTAAATGTACTTCCCTTGAAAAAGAACTTGAATTTGCTAATGAGAAAATCAGAACCTGGACAGACTCTGGTAGGAAATTTCATGAGATTAATACCTCTAAGAATTGGAAAGAGTGTCTAGGATATAAGTCAGATGAAGATGAGAAATTAGCAGAGAAAATTGTCATTGATGAGACAGTTAGTCCAAAGACCTATAGACATGTTATAGACTCAACCAAATCTAAGATTACTCCTGTTAATTTTGTTTTTGGTAAGGATTCCAATTCTACTTTTGAAAAGGGATCTTCTTCTACTCAAGGAATTAAAATTATAAAGTCTAAACCTGTCATGAACAAAGTCACTAAGAATGTAGGTCTATTGTCTCAGAAACAGCTTAAAGATAAAATCTGTGACGTTACAGATAAGAAAAAGGAAGCTACTGTTAAGAGAAACAGGAATGGTAAAGTTGGGATCAATAAAGAGAATGGTTATAAGTATATCCCAAATGCACCTAGAAAGAGTTGTTTTAACTGTGGTAACTCTAATCATCTTGCTATTGATTGTAAGAAGAGTAAGAAGAAGATTACTGATATTCCTAAGTCTGATGTTAGGAATAGATCAGTACTCTATAAACCGTAGAAGTCCTGTTTTCATTGTGGTAGTCTATGGCATTCTATTTATACATGTAAAGAGTATCATGATTTGTACTATAACTTTTATGATCCATTGCCTAAGTTTGAAAGTAGTACAAAGTCTGATAGAACTGAAAATGTCATAATGAAGCATGCTTTTGTTAATACTGATACTGACAAAGCAAATCCTGATGGAGTAAATCCTGTCAGGACTGCTAAAGTCAAAAAGTCTTCTGCTGTTAAATTTAATAAAATGCATGAACAAGGAATCCAACAAGTGTGGGTTCCTAAACATTCTGACTAGTGTTTTACTGTAGAATCGAGTTCCCGGAGCAAGGGAAAGGGCAAAGTAGAGTGAACGAGATAGAATCCCGTCAACGACGTAGACCAGGCAAGTATATGTGCCTTTACTTGTTGATTCCATTGTTATTATTCTTCAGAATTACATGTATGTTACCATCAGAACGATTCAGATTATTCAACCTTCACCCGTATTGAGCACTGATGCTATTTCCTTGAATATTCCTAACTTTTGATTTAATCCACAATTGTGTTGGATATCAGAAACCCTCACCTTCATTTCAGTTTATGATTGATGATAACCATTGTTGACTTTCTTAAATGAGTACGTTGTACCCTTGAAACCATTCCGAATCTATTTCTCAGACTTTCCTTGATATTGAATAGTTGAATCTCTTTTGCAACTATTACATCCCGTCATTGTGTACTTATCTTGTTATGCATGTTATTGCTTATACCTTGTGATAGAATTGGCATGTTTTAAAATGAGACCAGTAATGGTCGGGCCATATTTATTGTCGTAATAACTTAAGGCCTAGATGGCCATGGATCCTAGTGGAGGACTATGCTATAAGCTAGTCCGGGGTTGATGCGTGACTGATCAGCAGCTCAACCTTTGTATTTGAAAAATGTAGAAGTTCAATTCTAATTCCTCTTTCTTCAATAAAGATTGTTAAAAGCTTATGTTTGACTTGTATATTGTTGATTCAGATAATTGAAATCTTTCCTTTCATTATGGAACTGTGATTTATATATATATCATGCTTGTTGAGCACATGTGGCTCATACTTGTTTTGTTTCTAGCCCTATTCCAGTGAAGCGAGAGAATGAGCAGACACAACGCTAGTGACAGTTCTCCCGATTCTAGGAGACCACCCCGAGTGATTGTCATTGGACGGGTAGTTGTTTTACTTTGGAAGTTAGACTAGATGTCTACCTTTGTATATTAAGTGTGTAATAACTCTGAAAACTGGTTTGTAATAAATATGACTTAGAAGCTTGTTTTATGCCATAATCTGGATGTGGTCTTGGATAAGGGGTATTTTATGTTATTATATTATTATGCATGTGTTAGATTCAGGTATGTTGTGTTTCATTGGTCGAGTGATTCCCCAAATCCGTACCCCGGGTTTGGAGGGCGTCACAAATTCTGTAGCAGCCTTGATAGAATCAATTTCAGGTTTGAGGCTTTTTGATAAAAGAGTAATGGCCTTCAAATGATTCTTCAAATCTTGATTCTCAATCAATTTCACTGCATCATAGGCATGATCCAAAGCAGAAGGAAAGCTAACGGATTCAGAAGATCTGTACCATGAATTGTTCCATTCATATTGTCTTAGTGCCTCAGCAGGAGAAATTTCAGAAGGAACAGAAAAATCTTGTCCGAGATCTTTTCCAGTAGTAGCCTTGCCAGCCATGAATGTGCTTGATGAACCAAAGTTGGTTCCAAGACTAGCTTTGATTGCTGTAGCAAGCTGATCCTTCTCTTCATTATTTTCATCACTGTCATCACTATCATCAGCATCAGAATCATCAGGAACATTAGGATTAGGAATAGCAATACCTTTTAATTTATCCTGTGATTCTGTGATTCTGTGCATGGGACCACTGGAAGACAGAACATGCATGGATGATGTGCTTTGTTTCTATCCTAGGTTCCTACAGCTAATTCTCAATGATATCTTAACAGATGATGAGCGTGAAACATTCGCAGACGAGGAGACCATGGAGTGCATGAGGATGAAGAGCAATGCAATAACAGCTCTGATAAGAAAGAATCATCTTCCAGGGGTACCCACTGTTCTCACATACTATCTAAGAACGGTGCCCCTACTACTTTTACCCCCAGCGGAACATGTAATTGAAGGTAATGTTCCTCAACCTGAGATGGCTCATGTACAACAACCAATGGATGTAGATCCAGAGCCCTCAGTGGCCATTCCTGACCATGAGATTGCAAACCCACAATCTCTAACCACGGTCGAAGAGCCTTTGGAAGAGCCAAATGAAACAATTAACGAACCTCCTTCCCCTCCTATACCCAATAACAGGGCTTTTTCCTCATTCTGTGATAGTATATGTGTTAGTCATGGATAGTGGATGTTCTGTGCACATGACTGGAAACAAAGCCCTGTTATCAGAATATGAGGAAAAAGCTGGCCCAACTGTGTCTTATGGAGATGGCAACATTGGACAAACCTTGGGATATGGCAATATAATCATTGGAAATGTCATCATTGAAAAAGTAGCTCTAGTGAAGGGACTAAAACACAACTTGTTGAGTATTAGTCAAATCACTGACAGAGGTTATCATGTCAATTTCTATTCCACACATTGTGAAGTAGTCAGTAAAGCAACAGGGAAGATAGCACTAACTGGCTACAGGCATGGTAACATATATGAAGCCAACATTCTCTCAGATACTGATGGCTCCCCTACATGTTTCATCAGTAAAGCTTCAGTAGATGAAAGTTGGAATTGGCACAAGAAGCTTTCTCATCTCAACTTCAGCAACATCAATGAGTTGGTTAAGAAAGAGTTAGTAAGAGGATTACCTAATGTCTTATATATACCTGATGGACTCTGTGATGCATGCCAAAAAGCAAAACAAAGAAGGACATCATTCCAGAGTAAATCAGTATCCTCGATTGAAGAACCATATCACATGCTACATCTTGATCTGTTTGGTCCAGTCAACGTCATGTCCATCAGTAAGAAAAGGTACACTCTTGTAATTGTTGATGAATATTCTAGATTCACCTGGGTGTATTTTCTGCACAGAAAAGATGAAACTCCTGAAGTTCTGTTGGATCATGTGAGAATGATTGAGACAACCACAAAGTACAAAGTCAAGATTCTGAGAAGTGATAATGGTACTGAATTTAAGAATTCAAAGATGGAAGAGTTCTGCAAATACAAAGGAATAATTCAACAATTCTCTGCTCCTGGCACACCTCAGCAAAATGGAGTAGTAGAAAGGAAGAATAGAACTCTTATTGAAGCTGGCAGAACTATGTTGGAAGAAGCTAAATTACCTACATATTTCTGGGCAGAAGCAGTCAACACAGCATGCTATACACAAAATCTCACATTGATAAACAGGCATGGTGTCACTCCTTATCAGTCACTCAAAGAGAAGAAACCAAGTCTGAAGCATTTGCATGTGTTTGGCTGTAAATGTTTTGTTCTCAGAACTCATCCTGAACAGCTAGGGAAATTTGAAACAAAGGCTGATGAAGGAATATTCATAGGTTATCCTACATCAAGAGCCTTCAGAGTTTTTAATTTGAGAACAAGAACTGTCATGGAGTCAATACATGTATCTTTTGATGATAAGAAGATAACTGGAATCATTGAAGACTCGCATGATAGATTGTTATTTGAAAATGAAGCTTCCAAGGAACCTGAAGAAAGTGAATCAGAAGCTATCCTTTCATCCAGTACTGACGGGTCACCAAATCCTAATGACTCACCAGGTACTGATGGTGCTAATATTGATGATGCAAACAACAGTAATACAACTAGTAGTGCTAATGTTGAGGGGGAGCAACGGCATTCAACTACAAGTTCAGAGTCAACTCAATCATCAGGACAGAATTCTTCAGATACTGATTCAAGTGAAGATCCTGATAACACATCAGGAGGGCATAGCAATAATTCAGGGAGAGCTTCAAATCAATCAAATTCTTTCAATCAAGATAACACCAATCCAGGGGGAGCATCTACTTCAAGAAACAATTTGACACCAGCAAGGAAATGGACAAAAGATCATACTCCTGATTTGATAATTGGAGATCCTGATGCAGGTGTTCAAACAAGAAGTGCAACTCAGAATGAATGTTTATACAATAACTTTCTATCCAAGGAGGAGCCTAAGAAAGTTGAAGATGCACTTAAAGATGCTGACTGGGTTACTGCAATGCAAGAAGAACTGAATGAATTTGAAAGGAATGAAGTCTGGAAACTGGTACCAAGACCAAAGAATAGATCAATTGTTGGTACAAAGTGGATTTTCAAGAACAAGACTGATTCTGATGGAGTAATAATCAGAAACAAAGCAAGGCTAGTTGCACAGGGGTATTCCCAACAAGAGGGAATTGACTATGATGAAACTTTTGCTCCAGTTGCAAGACTAGAAGCCATCAGGATATTTCTTGCTTATGCAGCACATAAGAAATTCAAGGTTTTCCAGATGGATGTTAAAAGTGCTTTCTTAAATGGTGAACTGGAGGAAGAAGTTTATGTTGAACAACCTCCTGGTTTCATTGATCCTACATATCCAGATCATGTCTACAGACTGGATAAGGCACTTTATGGACTAAAGCAAGCTCCAAGAGCATGGTATGAAACCTTAGCTCAATTCTTACTGGAAAGTGGATTCAAAAGAGGTGCAATTGATAAAACTCTATTTTATTTGAATCATGGTAAGGAGTTACTGTTAGTTCAGATTTATGTTGATGATATCATTTTTGGGTCAACAAACAATAAGCTGTGTGAAAAGTTTTCCAAGCTTATGCAGTCAAGATATCAAATGAGCATGATGGGAGAAATGAGTTACTTTCTGGGTCTTCAAGTTAAACAGACTGATGAAGGGATTTTTATTAATCAGTCTAAATACACAAGGAATTTACTGACAAGGTTTAACATGCAAGACAGTACTCCTGCTTCAACTCCCATAGCTACAGCTACCAAACTTGATCCTGATCAAGGTGAAGAGGTAGATGTAACTCACTACAGAGGAATGATTGGCTCTTTATTGTATCTCACTGCCAGTAGACCAGATATCATGTTTGCAACCTGTCTATGTGCAAGATTTCAAGCAAAACCTAGAGAACCACATCTGATTGCAGTCAAAAGAATTTTCAGATATCTCAAAGGCACTCCTTCACTTGGCCTTTGGTATGCAAGGGAATCAGATTTTGGGTTGTGTGGTTATTCAGATGCTGATTTTGCAGGATGCAAAATAGACAGGAAAAGTACTTCAGGAAGTTGTCAGTTTTTGGGTGGAAGACTAGTTTCATGGTTCAGTAAAAAGCAGAAATCTATTTCCACTTCAACTGCAGAAGCTGAGTACATTGCTGCAGGAAGTTGTTGTGCTCAGATAATGTGGATGAGAAATCAGTTGTTAGATTATGGCCTGTCATACTCAAAAATCCCTATTTATTGTGATAACCAAAGTGCTATTGCAATGACAGGAAATCCAGTTCAGCATTCTCTTACTAAACACATAAGTATCAGATATCACTTTATAAGAGAACAGGTTCTGGAAGGAACAATTGAACTTCACTTTGTTCCTACTGATCAACAACTAGCTGATATATTCACCAAGCCACTGCCTGAAGCTACTTTCAATAAGTTGGTGAATGAACTTGGAATGATGAATTTTGAGAATTTCTGAGAAAAAGCTACAGAGAGGAAATCCTGATAACTGTCAAATCCTGATGGTTATTCAGAAAGGTATGTATCTTTGATCAAATCCTGATAGGACTCAATCCTGACAGGAAGTCAACTGGTCAAATCCTGATGCTCAGATGATTGAAGCTGGTATGAAAACCAGAGGTTCTATGCTAATTTGTCATCAACACTCCTGGTAAACTCTGGACAATTAGATTATTACTTAGTCTTTGATTAAGTTTTCAGTCTTAATTATCAATGTCATTATTATCAGAGTTTATTATTTATCATATCTATATGTATCAAATGCAGTGTTACTAACAAATTTTGCAGGCAAGAACAGGAAGAAAACAATTGAGAAAATAGACAAATTTCATTAATACCTGAAGATACATTACACATGAAATATGGAAATTACATATTTGTTTTCCTAGTCTATTTTCTACTCAGGAACTCGTGCTTTACAGATAAGCATGAACACGTGCCCTGCAAATTAGCATGAATGCTCCTGAGCAGCTTCACAGTTCATCAGAACTGGAAGGTCTCTTGTTCCATCCTTAAGAGACAAGAAGAGGAGCTGATTTACTTGAAGGCGGATCGTCACCGTGACCACCGGGACGCCTCCGTGCCTCCAACTTGCATGACATACAAGCATCACGGATTCTCTTCTTACGTTTCTCAAGCTCTCGGACGAGCTCTTCATCATCTTCATCCTCATCCTCTTCATCATCCCAATCGTCTTCATCCTCTTCATTGACAACGATGAGATTTTCAAGAGGATTCCAATCAGGATTTGCCTGATGGAAGTTATGAAGAAGCACATCAGCCATTGCATTCACAAAAGCATGATGCTCCTGTGGATCAGGAATAGGCTGAGGTCCCTCTTGCTCTGCAATCTCTGCTAGAGCCTCATCCATTTGTTGCCAAATTCTATCAAGTTCTTCATCAGGTATGTTGTTTTGATTGTTGGCAGCCATTGAAAAACAAAGAAGGTGAAAGGTTTTCGTAAGTTTTTCTCTGGAGAGGGTTTGTGCTTTAATAGATATATGATGATTATGCTTAACAGTTCTCTTTTATAGAGAATGTGTATTAAGGGTGCAGGTCATTTTTACAATCTCGATGAGACGGTTCGGTTTTCCATAAATATTTTTGCCTCATTTGCTGGTAAGCGTGTTTTAATTCTATGACCATTAATTTGGTTATTTTTCTTAAACCAGAACGCTATTCAGGATTGTTAAAATAAATTTTGTTTTCTTAAATAAAATTTTATTTTAATCTTATTGAATATTTTTTTTCAATCCTGATATGGCAAAATATTTTGTGCGGAACTGCTTTTATTCCTGATGAGGTTAGGTTTTTCTTACATCAGAAAATGCCTACTCGTTATGGACTACTTTCTAATGCTATGGTACAAGGACCAACCCACCTTGTTCCTGACACAAGCATGCAACCTAAACAGTCTAAACAGTTAACAACCACCTCTACTGTCTCTCAAAAGACTTTAGTTGTAATATCAAAGAAATCAGCTAGAACTGATGTGTCTGGAAGGCAATCAGGTTCAAAGGATTTTTCCTCTACACCACTCACTAAAAAGAAGATACAAGGGGGTGTACAAGGGGTCCTGGTGAAGAAAGCTGATAAGGTTGTTAAGAATGTTCCTGTGAAAAGGAAGTTAAGGTTGATTGATGAAAGTGATTCAGAGGATGACTTACCTATATCCTCTGTGATGAATGTGAACAAGGAAGTTGCTGATACTGCTACTAAAGCTGTGGTACCTTCATCAAAACCACAAAAGACAAGGAAATTATCAAAGAGCAGGTATCATATTCCTTTGACAGTGCAAATGAAGGATACTGATATTCAGACATCAAATCCTGAAGAGTCATCTACTCCTGATGCTCTAGCAAATCCTGATGTTAGTATTCCTGATGCAACAACAAAAGTTGTCTCTATATCAGACTCTCCAGCCTCTCCATCTCAGATTCGAGGACATTCTTGGGAGAAGGTTTCTACAACTGCTTCCTTGGTTGGTCTTACACCTACATCAAAGAAAAAGAGGAATGCAGAAGAGTTAGTCTATCAGAGACAGAAGAATCTGAAAGGATCAAGCCCACAAGAACCTGAATTTCAGAGTAATTCAGCAGCTACTGTTGATCCTGCCACACAAGAACCACTCAATCAATGTTTGGGTGAAGGCTTAGCTAGTGGAATGGTCACACAAGAACCATTTTCTCAAAGGGAGAATGAAGACATCAACATTCCAGCTACACAAGAACCATCTTCTCAAAGTGAAGATGCAGGCAAAGCTACAGCTTCTGTTGAAAGATTGGTCGAGAACATTGTCAATGAGGGAAGCACACAAGAACCTTTAGCTCAAAGTGTTGAAGCAGCTTCTGAACCTCAAGCTCCACAAGAACCATTGGTAGAAAATACTGATGCAAGCATTTCAAATCCTGACGATGTTCATCCTGACGCTAGTGGTGCTCCTGATAATGAACCTATTTTGATACAGCCACTTCGTTCAAGACCAATGGATCATCCTATCTCAGAATCACAGGATAAACTGAAAGGTATTGCAATTCCTGATCCTGATAAATCTCATGGTTCTGATGATGATAATTCTGATGATGATAGTGATGATGATAATGAGAATAGAAAAGAGAAGGAACAGCTTGCTACAGCACTCAAGATTAGTCTTGGAACTAATTTTGGTTCATCAAGTACATATATGGCTAGCAATGCTTTCACTGGGAAAGATCAGAGACAAGATTTTTCTACTCCTTCCTTTGATCCTGCAGAGGCATTTAGACAGAATGAATGGAACAATTCATGGCACAATTCTGATGAATCTATCAGTTTTTCTTCTGCTATTGAACATGCCTATAATGCAGTGAAGTCTATAGAGAATCAAGACTTGAAGAATCATCTGAAGGCTACAACTCTGTTATCCAAGAGCCTGAAAAGTGAGATTGATTCTATCAAGGGCTCAACTGAAAAAGTGAGGACTGATATCTTTAATAATTTTACAAAGGTGCCTACTACTTTCCAACTAAGGGTAGTGGAATCCCAAGTGAAATCTGTTGTTTCAGAACAAACCTCAATCAATCGAAGAATTGATTCTCTGGATACTAAGGTAACTGAAATTCAAGCCTCTCTTTCCTTAATTTTGAAATTATTGTCAAATCCTGATGTCAAAAAGGGGGAGAAGGTTATTCAGACAAAATGTACACCTGATCTAGTATTAAGAAATAATGATGATGATACTGGAGATGATGGTGGTGACAAAGCGATACAAGGAGAAACCTCTGATACTGCGGTTTTGAAGTCTACAATTCAAACTTCTCAAAGTCAAACTACGCGGTCAACTCATGTTTCTGATTCTGGAGTTAAGACAGTAAGAACATTGGTGCAATCTCAGATCCTGACGGAAGATCAAATCCTGACACCTGGTCATGGACACATTCTTGCTACAATTCCTGAAGGTGATGAAGATGTGATTATTGATAATCCTGAAGATGCATCAAATTTATTCCAGAAGTTTTCTACAAAAGACGGTAGAATTGTTACTCTTTATCACACTGATAAAAGAGTTCAACAATTATTTGCCAGAAAAGCACTCTCTACAGCAAGTGAAGAATATCCAGATCTCTCACATGAAGAATTCTTGAGACTACAAAGAGAGACAGTGGAAAGCTATACTGCTCCTGCTAGAGGTAGAGGAAGCAGAGGTAGGAGAGGTGCTAGAAGAAGTAAAAGAGGTTCTTCAACTCAAATATTACCTAGACAGACAAGGTCTAGAGGGTTAAGAATTGAAGAAATTCCTGAACCTATTCAAACTCTAGTAGTTCCTGACAGATCTACTTTTGGTGATGATGGAATTGTTGAAGAAGAACCTGAATTGAGAAGAAAATCAAGAAAATCAACTCTCAGCAATACAAATCAAATTGAAGATTCTAATCCTGACAATATTCAAGATCCTGACGAATCTGAAATTCTGCAAGAGGTTGATTTGATAATCTTATCTACTGTTGTTGATTGTCACAACAAAGAAGTAGATGAAGAAGAAGAAGCCAGAAGAAGAGATATTACAAAAAGAACATATGAAGATTTCAATCTCTATCTACAAAGGCTTAAACTTTCAAATGGAAGAAAATGGAGAAATTCAAGCAGACAAGAATCTTTACTTGAAAGAAGCTACGCTCATGAAAAGGAGAAATACAAGAAGTGGAAACATATTAGCACATTAAGTTGTGATACACCTATCAATTTTCAGTCTGGTGGAATTGTTACAAGCGCTTCAAGTGTTGTTGATTTGTCTGATATGGCTAGATCAAAAACGCTCTGGTTAAAGATGTTTTCAAATCTGAAGCAATTGTCAAGTAATTCAAGAGGAGGTATTGGACACAGAGATGGTGAATATCTGAATATGTCATATGTTGATCCTTACTCCTTGACAGAAATTGGAGGTACTTTAACTTCTGAAAACCTGAACAATTTATTAGCTGTTGATATAGTTATAGATTGTCATGATGGTTTTGAAAAGAAAGAAAAGCTTCTGTACTTCATGAAAGATGGTAGTGTGAAGATTCTATCTATTCAAGATCTGCTGATGAAAACTACACAGGAACTGAAATATGTTCACTATCTGTTAAGATGGAAGAACCAAGTGTACAAAGAATGGAGTGACATGATTTTGTCAACTATAAGAAGAAGACTGGATGGAAACAGTAATTTCAATGGTAATTATACTCCCATGTACTTAAATCAAAGAGGTCAGGATGTGGAAATGCAAAGGGGTACTGCTGTTAAAGAAGTAAATTTTGGCATGACTCATCTTTCTCTCAATCCTGATGGGAAGGAAATTGCTTATCTTTTGCTTGAAGAGCACAGTCTACAGAGAAACTCCATACAGAATCTCAGAGCAGCTATCTACCAGATTAATGAGAAAGATGAAGAACTCAGAAATCTTAAGGAAAGACTGATTCAAATTCTTGAAGAAAAAGAAGAAAGTTTATTATCCAACTTCTTGAAGATGAATCTGTTCTATCACAAAGCTTAAACAGATAAGTTGTTTCTGAAGATACTCGTACATTTTAATACATGTTTTTGACATCATTGAATATTTGGAATCTATACTTTATTTCACAAAGTATGATATTGGGGGAGATTGTTAGATCAGAATTCAATGATCGTCAGAAGCTAGACTCAACTGATCAGGATTGCTGACGTCATCAGTATTGCATGGTCATCAGTATTTGATCAAGCGTCAGTATCTTATTGATCATCAGGATTCCTACTCAGACTATGATCAGGTTTGATCATCAGGACTTGAAGCTGATCAGAATTCCTACTTCGAGTTATATTTGGAGTCTAGATAAACATGGAAGTTTATTCTATTTGTTCCTGGTTTGTAGAATGCAGCTATCGATTAAAGATATGTTTCTATCTTTATTATGATTAGGACTTATCTTGTTATTGATAGAGAAGCTGTGTGCACTATATAAACACAGTTTTGGTTTCGATTTATGTATTAATTCGAGAGAGAACATAATCGGAGAGAAGCTCTTAAGAACAGAATTTCTTGAGAGAGTTTTTGTAAGCTAGCAGCTCTTAAGAACATCAGAATTTCTTAAGAGAGTTTGTAACAGTTTTATATCAAAGTTAATAAAGCTGTTATTGTTATTGTTATTGATCTTTCATATTTGTGTTATATAAAGTCGAGAATCTTATACAATTGTATTCAACCCCCCTTCTACAATTGTTATTTACTGGGCAACAGAATTAAAAACCATCGAATGGATTTAAAAACCATCGAATTAATTAAGTTAATTCACCATTCGATAGTTTTTTAATTAAAACTATCGAATACAAAATTAACTTATTTTGGTTTTCAATTAATCACTTTACCTACCATTCGATAGTTTTCTAATTAGAAAAACTATCGAATTCCTTTTCTTGTCTTCTGTTCATTAATGATTCCACTGAGCTCCTGGGTGTTTAAGAAATAAACTGTATCAATTTCTTCGGAGACGATAAAACAACTTGATCTTTTCAATGTCGTCACCTAGTGCAACTGGTCTGGTTCACAGATGAATAACACTTGATCAATTCTTATTTTATGTCTTCAATACATTGCTGCTGATACGTCCCTTGTCGTTCTGGTTGCTTCATCACTGGAATCCCGTGGTACTGAACCCTAAATCATTCACATACTTCTGTCGTCTTCAAAGTCTTGTTTCTATTGCTGTCACTGAGGCTTGAACATTTTCATGAACTTCTTTCCGTGACCTGTTTACGGACTTCAAGAATACATAACGTATTTTGATTTTTTGAGTTTACCTTTTCTTCTCTGATTCTGGATTCCTGTGCTTCTATTAATACTATTGTCTGTCTTGTCCTTTGTTGAGTTGTAGTTATCTCTTTTATATCTTATGTTACATTATGCTTTACAGTTGTGTTCTTATGCAGCATGGGAAGGTGATTTCTTACGCTTCTAGGCAACTTAAACCATATGAGGTAAACTATCCTACTCATGATTTGGAGTTAGCAGTAGTGGTCTTTGCTTTGAAGATTTGGAGGCATTATCTGTATGGAGAGACTTGTGATATCTTCACTGATCATAAGAGTCTCAAGTACATTTTTACTCAAAAGGAGCTTAATATGAGGCAGCGAAGGTGGCTTGAACTTCTTAAGGATTATGATGCCAATATTTAGTACCATCCAGGGAAAGCGAATGTAGTGGCAGACGCTCTTAGTAGGAAGAACTTGGGGAGTGTTGCATCTCTCATTACTCAGCCGCATCTTATTTTAGACATGGAGCGCTTTGGCCTTGAGTTGTATATTCGAGGATCAGATGGTAGCATTGCAAGTTTGAGAGTGGAACCAAATCTGGTTTCAAGGGTCAAGGAAGCTCAAAAGAAAGATACAGGTTTGGATGTTATTAGATCGGAGGTGGTAGCTGGTAAGCAAAAACATTTCCGTGTTGATGATGAGGGTGTGTTAT
Organism: Heracleum sosnowskyi; assembly: GCA_030848705.1. Taxonomy (NCBI): domain Eukaryota; kingdom Viridiplantae; phylum Streptophyta; class Magnoliopsida; order Apiales; family Apiaceae; genus Heracleum; species Heracleum sosnowskyi. The sequence goes on from CM061237.1 coordinate 82,821,995, forward strand.
GGTTGGGTAGTAAATTGTGTGTGCCAGCAGACTTGGCGATTCGTGAAGAAATTTTGACCGAGGCTCATAGTTCTTCATTCTCTATTCATCCAGGTTCAACTAAGATGTATAGAGATTTGAAGGAGCACTTCTGGTGGAGTAGAATGAAAGCAGACATAGCATAATTTGTGGGGAAATGTCTTATATGTCAACAGGTGAAGATAGATCATCAGAGGCCTAGTAGATTATTGCAGTAGTTAGATATTCTGGTTTGGAAGTGGGAAAACATTACTATGGACTTTGTGACTCATTTGCCGAGAACCTTCAGAAAGAATGATGTTATATGGGTGGTGGTTGATAGACTTACTAAATCAGCTCATTTCTTGCCTATTAGAGAGACTACTCCTATTCATGAATTGGCAGAGATTTTTCAGCGGGATATTGTTAGACTTCATGGTGTGCCTGTGTCGATAGTTTCTGACAGGGATACGAGGTTCACATCGCGTTTTTGGAAATGATTCTAACAGGCTTGGGGCACGAGACTTAATTTTAGTACGGCTTTTCATCCGCAGACTGATGGACAGTCAGAGACGACGATTCAGACATTGGAGGATATGTTGATGGCTTGTGCGTTGGAGTGGACATGTGATTGGGATAAATATTTGCCTCTTATTGATTTTGCGTACAATAATAGTTGGCACGCGAGTATTGGTATGCCACCATTTGAGGCTTTGTATGGTAGAAGGTGTAGAGCACCGTCTTGTTGGGATGAGGTTGGTGAGAGAGTCATTGAAGGACCAGAGTTGGTTAGAGTCACTAACGAGAAGGTGGAGTAGGCTAAGGCAAGTTTGAAGGAGGCTCGATAACGTCAAAAGAGTTATGCGGATCAACATAGGAAGTTTTGTGGATTTGAACCTGGTGATCATGTGTTCTTGAAGGTGTCACCTTGGAAGGGTGTTAAACGTTTTGGCATGAAAGGGAAGCTTAGTCCGAGATATGTTGGTCCTTTTGATGTTATAGAGAAAGTGGGCGAAGTGTCTTATACGGTTGCGTTACCACCGCGGTTATCTCATGTCCATAATGTTTTTCATGTGTCTGTTTTGAGGGGTTACAAGTATCATTCTCTTCATGTAGTTCAGTATCCATTGCATACGATTAGAGAGGATCTTACTTGTGAGGAGGAAGCAGAAGGTATCCTAGCTCGAGAGGAGCAAGTTATGAGAAAGAGTACTATTTCGTTTGTGAAAGTCTTGTGGAAAAACCATTCTGAGAGAGAGTCTACTTGGGAATTAGAAGGATCTATTCGTGAGAGATATCCGCCCTTATTCGATTCAGGTACGAGTTTTAGTTTCGTTAGATTCCGGGGACAGAATCCTTTTTAAGGGGGGTATATATGTAATATACAAGAATTTTAGATATTTTAGATAATAATAATAATAATAATAATAATAATAATAATAATAATAATACATAAAAGATTTGATTTAAATTAGAATGAGAAGTTTTATTTAACAATATTTGTCAAAAAGAATTTGTAGACGAGTTAGTAAAAATAAATAAATAATAATTTGTTACTAATATATATAATTAGCTTTGCCTCTAATAAACAAACATCTTATTAAAACCCTAAGTCAAGGTTGCGGTGAGAGACGGATATAGAGAGCCGAGAAAGAGAGGAGCCGAGCAAAACAGAGGTGCTAATCTGATTGATTAATTCAAAGTGTTGGCTTCCAGGCTTTTAAATCAAATAGGTAACCATGTATGCATATTGATTAACTTTATAAAGATGACACCGTGGGTTCAACTTTGTTTTGATCATGTGTCAACCTATATTAATGTTATTATGTATAGATATTTAGATTGTATAATTCGTGTCATGATTTCAAGGAATTAGTCAGTAAATTAGTGACCACTAGTTAGTTGGTTTATATAAGTTAATGGATTAGAAGATGAACCGAACCTTAGAATTTTAATATATTGTTAGCTTGGTACAGGTCATCTTAATATTTTATTAACTAAAGATGTGCTATGTTTGTGTGTTGTTTACGCAGAGTCAAAATGAAGGTTTTATATATTAAAGTGTAAATTATTTGTTTAGTTAGTTATTAATCAGTGATGTTAGTTTAATATTAAAATAGTCATGATTCCTCCTGAGCTATATGAATTTGGTCCAGGTGATTATAATGGTTAATTAATTCAGGGGTATGTTAGCTGAAGTTGTAGGTAATTAGTGTATTGATAGTAAAATTAAATTTAATGATTAAAAAAAATGTCTATTAATAATAAATTATATTTTCCAATTTAGATCGGGGGCCGAGAGTTTAGCGGATCATTTACGGATTTCGTTAGTATTCGTAATTGCTATTTTCGAGGTACAGATTCTCTCCTCTTTTATTCAGTGCTACTCCTCTTAGAAATATTTAAATTAAATTCGTTTTGACCTCAAATCTGTTTGTTTGATTTTGAATCATTTTGAATATGAAAATTGTTTTGATTCTGAAAAGTATATTTAAATCTGTTTCGAAATACTTAAATATTTGTTTATGCGATTTTCTGATATTGTGTATATTTTATATCTGTTGGAAATATTGAGAATATCTGTTATGTGAGATTTTAAAATGTTTTGCGAAGTATTATATTTGAACACTTAGTGATATATGGTATACCGAGTTAAACAGCTGTAGGGGTACTATAGCCATGTCATTGCGGCACCAGTGACATGACACTTTCATGGCAGTGTGATTGGTCATGGCGTATACTTCTGTTCTGTTAGCTCTTGGGAGGAACTTTGCGCATTTTGATATTTGTTTCAGGATACGTGGGTGCACCCAGAATTTGTGATTTGTGATTTGATTTGATTTGACGGTGACGTTGTATATGTCGTACACGTTATCTGATTTGTTGCACACATTAGGTAACATATGATGTGTGTATTTGTATCTGTTATGTTTTGATCTCGGTATGAAATATCCTAACCCTTCGTTACTTCAACCATACTTGTTTTCAATTAATTATTTTTATTACAAACTGTCAAATATGAATATATGTTTTTCTGTTTTATAAACTGTATTCCAAATCCGTACTGGGCAATTGGCTCATGCCGTATTCTTTTTCTGGCAGGTGCTTAGGGGGATCTGACACTGTGTGATGGAGAGCACCCTTTATTCTATTTATTAGGATTCGCTTATTTCTAGCATTATTAGACTTTATTGTTCATTTGAGATTTTGGATTTTTTGTATTTATCGGTTTGAACTATTTTGGAGAATAAATATTATGATGGAGGTTATTAGACTTATTTAAACATTATTTAGAAATTATTATTTAGTGCTATATTTGCGGGTTTATGATTTAATAAGTAGTCTCTCATTTAATTATAGATGCGGGTGTTAGATTTCCTAACATGATTAACATTTTTATACAAGAGAGGTCACTGATCCGGATATAACTTGACCTTAATTAGTTTTTTGATCGGGGAGAATAGATTACGGATGAAGAAGAGTAAGAGCGTCTCTAATTCTAATAAATTCATCAACTAAAACTCGATTTGTCATCAAATTTACAGAATTGATGTAGCGTTCTACTTCTTCAGAGCTACAAGTACTTTGTCTATGTTTTTATAAAACTATACATTTGTTCTCCATATTTGTTAGTAAAATCTCTTTCTCTAAAAATGTTATGCAGATTTTTCCCTTTATCTCAATCAACAAATAAGTTTCTACTCGTATTTCAACAAAGAAACTCATAAAAATGTTAAAATTAAATTATAATTAAATATATAGAGAACATCATTAAAACAAAATACTTTTCAGATATTCTATATTTATCAAAATAATTATTTTATATTATTATAGCTAATAATTAGACAAAACACCTTTGAAAATGTTCTAAAAAGCGAGAAAAAGTCAGATGAAACATAACACTAAACCCGTGGCTATAAAATGTAAGAAGTAATTTAAAAAATTTGTACAAATTAAATATTACCATCTTACCGATCAGAAAAAAAATATCACCAGTCTTTAATATCACTCATAACCCCCCACCAAGAACAACAGATGAACTTGTTGATAAATTTTAAAAACAATTTGACTGGTTTATTCCTATTACAGTAGAAACTTATATATATATATATATATATATATATATATATATATATATATATAGAGGAAGGCTCAACAGGGAACTATTTTTATTGAGTAACCGAGTAACTAAATATAGATCGTCAGATTAAATCACCAACTGATCAGATGTATTTAGATTACATGCACATAATACTGAATCTCTTGTACACGTAAAACAAGGAAGCTTAACTGCACAAAATCCTAACTACCCATTTAATTAATATTAAACGTGTTTTGCTTATAAATTTGTATTAAAAATTTCTTTTCAAATTCCATATTCTTTTGCAACCTCATTTGAAGTACCGTTTGATAAATTTATTTAAAAAAACTGAAATATGCTATATGAAAATTTTGTAATAAATTAAAATACTTTTAAGTTTTTCTCAAAATACGTTGTTAACTAAAAAACAAATAATAATATAAAAATACCAAACATATGAAAATAAATAAAATTATATAAAATAAAAAAAGAATTAAAAAAGGTTAAAAACATAAAACTTAATTAAATAAATAAAATTCAGAGAACACAAAAATATTACAGAACATGGAAATGTTATTGAATACAGATTACAGAACATGTATACCTTAATTTTAGGAACAAAAAAATATTACAGAACACGAATATATTAATAAAAATATTATAGAACACAAATATATTACATAACATGTGTATCTTAATTTTTTCCCATCCACAAAATTGTATACAGTAAATTAAATATAAATAAAAGGAAATTGATAGAATACAAATTATAGAACGTGTAAAATTTTAAAAAACAATCTACATAACATTTAAAATTATAGGGAAAATAGTATAGAACATGAAGATATTGAAATACATTTAAAATTATAGGGAAAAAATGTACAAAAATTTACGTAACATAAATTGTAAAATATAAAAGATACAGAACATAATTAATTTATTTACAGGACACAATAAATTTATTTACAGGACATAATTAATTTATTTACAGAACATACTAAAATTTACACATACAAAATTTTAATTTACAAAAAAAAATTACAGAACAAAAAAAACTAAAACACACTAAAAATCATAAAAAATTATCACGAAAATAGTATATAACATGAATATATTGTAATACATTTAAAATTATAGAAAAAAAAAATATACAGAACACAATAAATTTTAAATTTTAAATAATAGAAGTACCGAACACAATTAACATAAAGAACATTAATACAAGATTTATGTTTAACTTTTAGAAAGAGAGATATTAGGTTGTTTAAGATTTGGTTGATATCTGGTGTGTGGCTTGACTACAGAAACGTGGGTATGCATCTAACTTACTAGGGGACCGTAGGATGAAAACTAATCCAATGGATAGTGTCTATAGTTACTTAGTTACTTAATATGTTAGTTACCCACAGAACCCTCCCCTATATATATATATATATATATATATATATATATATATATATATATAGGCTTTTGTTCAACTAGAAATTAAAATTAAAATAGAAACTAAAAACTAATCTAAGCCCTTGGATTAATCTAATCTAATGGCCCTCTACTGCACCACACACAGTTAAAATACACCCTCACATACACAATCCCACCTAATTCCCTTCATTTTTAATTTGATTTTTCCCGTGAATCGGTGAACTTTTTTTGAAATCCGACTTCACTATATTTTTCTCCATCTTTCAACGATCAATATGCATACCATATGTGCTATATTACGGAGTACTAAAATTTTAGTGATTTCTGTAATAATAAATAGTGATTTCAGCATAGATCTAGCGATTTATTTTTATATACGTATAAATTTAGTGATTTTGCAGTACAAAATTTGTAATTGACGTATAGGTCTGGAGAAAAAATCACAACATTTACGCAGAAATCACTATTTATTCTTACATGAATCACCAACATTTTAGTGATTCTCGCAAGCATAAATAGTGATTTATCGTCGAAATATATCAAATATGGTATGCAAACTAATTATTGCGAGATGAAAAAAAATACAGTGAAGTCAGATTTCAAAAAAAGATCACCAATTAACGGGAAAAATATAATTACGAATGAAGGGGGATTAGGTGGGGTTGTATGTGAGAGGGTGTATTTAATTGTGTGTGGTGCAGTTTCTAGTTTTTAATTAGTACAGGTTTCTAGTTGAATAGGACATATATATATATATATATATGCTTTTGTTCAACTAGAAACTAAAATTAAAATAGAAACTAAAAACTAATCTAAGCCCTTAGATTAATTTAATCTAATGGCCCTCTACTGCACCACACAGTTAAAATACACCCTCACATACACAATCTCACCTAATTCCCTTCATTTTTAATTTGATTTTTCCGTGAATCGGTGAACTTTTTTTGAAATCCGACTTCACTATATTTTTCTCCATCTTCCAACGATCAATATGCATACCATATGTGCTATATTACGGAGTACTAAAATTTTAATGATTTCTGTAATAATAAATAATGATTTCAGCATAAATCTAGCGATTTATTTTTATATACGTATAAATTTAGTGATTTTGCAGTACAAAATTTGTAATTTACGTATAGGTCTAGAGAAAAAATCACTACATTTACGCAGAAATTACTATTTATTCTTACATGAATCACCAACATTTTAGTGATTCTCGCAAGCATAAATAGTGATTTATCGTCGAAATATATCAAATATGGTATGCAAACTAATTGTTGCGAGATGAAAAAAAATACAGTGCAGTCAAATTTCAAAAAAAGATCACCAATTTACGGGAAAAATATAATTACGCATTGAGGGGATTAGGTGGGGTTGTATGTGAGAGGGTGTATTTAACTCTCTGTGGTGCAGTTTTTAGTTTTTAATTAGTATAGGTTTCTAGTTGAATAGGACCCTATATATATATATATATATATATATATATATATATATATATATATATATATATATATAGTAAGGTTCAAGAGAGAACTCTCTTAAAAAGGGAACCAAGGAACTTTTTAAAAAAATCATTTTAGCATAGAAAGAAAAATAGAATTAGTTATATATCATCCTAATAGTCCCAAAAAGTTAATTACTTACAAACAAAGATTCATTTTTAAATTTAAAAAAATATATGAAAAAATTATGAATCTGCTTATGAATCTCTTATATATATATTAGAGATTCAAAAAGAGATTCATAATTTTTTCATATATTTTTTTAAATTTAAAAATGAATCCTTGTTTGTAAGTAATTAACTTTTTGGGACTATTAGGATGATATACAACTATTTTTATTTTTATTTTAATTTAAAACTAATTTTTAAAAAAAGTTCCTTGGTTCTCTTTTTAAGAGGGTTCTCTCTAGAGCCCTGGCCTATATATATATATAGCTTAAAACCCGTGCGATGCACGGATTGTTATTAATAATTATTTTTTTTATTATTTATGTTTTAATATTTTATTAATTTACATTTGCTAAAAAAATAAGTAGGCGTGTTAAACTTTTTTAAATAATTAAAAGTATTAAAATAAATTTTAAAATTAATTAATAACTGTTTATCCATGATATTTTTGAAAAAGTAGGGGTCTTAGTAAGGAAAAATAGAAAAAGTAACATGTTTTATCCCGTAATTAAAAGTATTTACATAGGTTTCAAAATAAATAAGTATGGATTTGCCCGTGATATTTTTGGAAAATGAGGGTTTTTTAGAAAGGAAAAATAGAAAGAGTAACATGTTTTAGTTGAAAATGATAATTGTCGGTGATTGTTTTTAGAAAAATAGAGGATTTTGTTAGAAAACAAATAGAAAAAGTAATGTATTTTAGCTGAAAAGGTAGTTGGTTATAAAAATGTTATATGTTATTATTTAATAATAATTTCTTTAAAAAATGAAAAAATTGAAAAAGTAACATGTTTCAGCGGAAAAAGTGTTCATAATTAAAAGTATTAAAATAGATTTTAATACTTTTAATTATTAAAATAAAAAAATAGATTTTTAAAATAAAAAAAATAGGGTTTGCCCGTGATATTTTTGGAAAATGGGGGGTTTTAGTAAAAAAAAAATAGAAAGAGTAACATGTTTTTGTTAAAAAAGATAACCACCCGTGTTTTTTTAGAAAAATAGAAGATTTTGTTAGAAAAAAAAATAAAAAATGGTAATGTATTTTAGCTGAAAAGGTAATTGGTTGTAAATAATGTTATTATTTAGTGATAGTTTTTTAAAAAATAAGTAAGGGCAATTAAATAAAATCACTAAGTACCGACCGGCCGTCCATCCGACTACCAAACTTTTAATGTTTCGTCTTTAATAATATAGCTTAAAACCCGTGCGTTGCACGAATTATTTTTAATAATTGTTAATTTCATTATTTATATTTTATATTTTAATTAATTGCATTTGTTTAAAAAAATAAGTAGGCGTGTTAAATATTTTTAAATAATTAAAAGTATTAAAATAGATTTTAAAATAAATAAGTAACGGTTTGCCCGTAATATTTTGGAAAAAGAGGGATTTTGGTAAGAAAAATAGAAAGTAACATGTTTTCGTTGAATTTTAAAATATAAAAGTAACGATTTGCCCGTGATAGTTTTGAAAAAAAGTGGGGTTTTAGTAAGAAAAATACAAAAGGTGACATGTTTTAGTTGAAAAAGATAATTATCAATTAAAATTATTAAAATAGATTTTAAAGTAAATAAGCAAGGGTTTGCCCGTGATATAATTGGAAAAGTAGAGATTTTATTAAAGAAAATAGAAAATATAACATGTTTTAGCCGAAAAGGGTAATTGCCCGTGATTTTTCTAGAAAAAGAGGGGAAATGTAATTACCAATTAAAAATATTAAAATATGTTTTAAAATAAATAAGTAAATGTTTGCTCGTGATATATTTGGGAAATGAGGGATTTTAGTAAAGTAAATAGAAAAAGTAACATGTTTTATCTTGAAAATGAAATTGCTCGTGATTTTTTTAGAAAAAAAATGGTAATGCATTTTAACTGAAAGGGTAACTGATTATAATAATTTTTATAATAATTAAATAAACAATTAAATAAGGCAAGTACCGTACCAAAAAAACAGTTCCCAAAACTTTCAATGTTTCGTCTTTAATAATATAGTATAGATAGATAGATAGATTTATAATATTAGTATTTTATGCTACTAAATGGAATAGTCCGTGATATTTTTGAGGTTTTAGTTAAGAGAAATATTGGTTATGAAATATAAAAATTAATATAGGTTTTGGAAAAAAAAGATAATTGGTTAGTCATTAATAATTATAATATTATTATTTTATTAAATAGATATGTTCGTGATATTTTTGGAAAATGAGATGTTTTAGTTAGGAAAAATAGAAAAGTAGAAATTTAAGTTAGAAAATATAAAAAAAAATATACAATTTGGTTTAAAAAGGTAATGAGTTAGTTATTAGCAATTATAATTTTATTATGTTATTTTAGTAAATGAAATTGTTTGCAATATTTTTGGAAAATGAGATGTTTATTTAGGAAAAATAGAAAAGATATTCTATATAATAATTTTAATATTTTATCTAACGGTTCTCATCGATTTGATCACAAATATCTAACGGCTATGAATTGAGTGACCAGACTACAAAAACTTTCATGACCAGACTACAAAACTTTCAATGTTTCGTCTTTAATAATATAGTATAGATATATATATTATTAAAGCCGAAATATTGTTTGTTTTGATTTTCGGTTTTCGGTCGGTTTTCGATCCTTTATTCTATTTAATAAATAATAAAATAAAAATAAAAATATTAACTAGATGATTGCCTTTTATAATTAAAATATTTTTTTCTAACAAAATCTACTCATTTTCCAAAAATATCACGGCAATTATCTTTAAATTAAATAATTTTACCTTTTATATTTGTTATCATTAAAATCTCTGTTTTCCAAAAATATGAGGTGCCCTTACTTATTTATTTTAAAACTTATTTTAATACTCTATTTAATAAATAATAAAATAATATAAAAATAGTAACTAGCTGATTGCCTTTTATAATTAAAAAAAATCTAACAAAATCTACTTCTTTTCCAAAAATATCACGGCAATTACCTTTAAATTAAAACATATTATATTTTATATTTGTTATCACTAAAATCTCTATTTTCCAAAATTATGAGGTGCAATCCTTACTTATTTATTCTAAAACATATTTTAATACTTTTTTTAATAAATAATAAAATAATATAAATATAGTAACTAGATGATTGCCTTTTATAGTTAAAACATTTTTTTCTAACAAAATCTACTTCTTTTCCAAAATTATTTCGGGCAATTACCTTTAAATTAAAATATATTACCTTTTATATTTGTTATCACTAAAATATCTATTTTCCAAAAATATCAACTGCAACCCTTACTTATATATTTTAAAGTCTATTTTAATATTTTTAATTATTTAAAAAACTTATCTATTTTACCAAGTAAACATATTTTTTTTAATAAATACAATTAATATAATTAAAACACATCGAAAAATATTAAGGGCAATTACTTTTGTTTAATTAAAACATGTTAGTTTTTCTATTTTTTCTTATTAAAAAAACTTACTTATTTTAACATGTAAACGTATTATAATTAACATGTTAGTTTTTCTATCTGTCCTTATTATTAATATTATTTTATTATTAATATTATTTTATTATAAAATAATATTAATACCTCATTTATCTTTCTCAGCCCCATCTGTATTTTTTTATTTTTTTTAATGTTCCAATTAATATTTAAGTTTCTCATTTATAATTTATCATATTAATTTTTACTTTTATTTTAATTTTTTCTATTCCCATTAAATTTTTTAGTTTATTATTTTTTAAGATCCGTGCCTTGCACGGGTTATGTTAGATATAATTGCTGATGTTTGTTTATCAGTGTTTAAAGTATTAGGATACCATCAGAGTTTAGCTGGAATACTGGTCAGAGTTTGTTAAACTCTGACAGTCAGAGTTTGCTTAACAGTCGGTGTCATTCAATGAAGATTCTAGAAGCGATATTCTTTGAAGATGGAAAGAAGCAAAGAGATATCGAGATGGCTAAGGAAACGGAACAGAAGACAGAAGCAATTCTAGATTGATATTAATTGTATAGCTGATTTATAGGAATATCAATTAGAAGATTGTATGTAGCTGTGTACTATATAAACACAGATAGGTTAACCCTAAAAGGGATGCGAATACGTGATTTATTATTCTTGTAACCTAGCAGCTCTCTGTGATATTTTACATCACTGAGAGAGGAGTTATTAATTCCATACAGTTTATTGATAATAAACAGTTTTCTTATTGTTATTCTTATACGTATACTTGATTATATATTGTGTATTCGGCCTAACAATTGGTATCAGAGCCTAGGCTATTTAATATATACAGTTTTTGATCCAAACACAAGTATAATCATGGCTGAAAACAGTCAAGCGGGTTCTAAACCTGAGAAGGTTCAACCAACTTCTGTGAGTCGATATGAGACGATTAGGGTTCCAATTCTCAGACCAGTGGAATATCCAATATGGAAGGTAAAGATGACCATGTTTCTAGAAGCCACAGATCCAGAATACCTTGATAGAATCAATGATGGTCCTCATATGCCAACAAAAATGTCTCCAGTTGTTGCTGGTCAAGAACAAAAGAGCGTTCCAAAAGAAAAGAAAGATTTGACTCCTGAAGACATCTCATCAATTGCAAAGGATGCAAAAGTTAGACATCTTCTCCATAGTGCTTTAGATAATGTCATGTCCAACAGAGTTATTGGTTGCAAAACTGCCAAAGAAATTTGGGATGCTTTAGAAGTCAGATGTCAAGGAACAAGTTCTATAAAGAAGAACAGGAAGACTATTCTCACACAGGAGTATGAACACTTTGACTCGAGACCTGATGAAACTTTGACTGAGACATATGATAGATTCTATAAACTGTTGAATGATTTGTCTCTAGTTGATAAAGAATATGATCTTGAAGAGTCAAATCTCAAGTTTCTACTATCTCTACCTGAAAGATGGGATTTAAGGACAACAACAATAAGAGATAATTATGATCTTGCAGAAACATATCTTGATGAAATCTATGGGTTGCTTAAAACTCATGAACTTGAGATAGAACAAAGAAACAAAAGATCTGGAAAGAAGACAAAATATGTTGCTCTCAAAGTTGAAGAAAAACTTCTTAAGAAAGAAACATCAAAGAAGAAAGCTAAGGGAAAGGCTTTGGTCATAAACTCTGAGAGTGAGTCATCAAACTCTGATGATGACTCAAACACTGATGAATCATCTGAAACTGAGGATGATGAAGAACAGATGATGCAAATGGCTGCTTTGATGGTGAAGACTTTCAAGAAGATGGGTTTCAAGAACTTCAAGAAAGGAAAGAGATTCTCTAGGAGAGATTCAAACTCTGAAAGGAAGAGTTTCAGAAAGTCTGAAGGAAGGGATATCAAATCTGGGAAGAAAGACAAGTCTGAGATCCAGTGCTACAAGTGTAAAGAGATGGGTCACTATGCTCCAGAGTGCAAGAAAGGAAAATCTGAAAAAGCACTCATCACTAAAGGGAGAGACTGGGCAGACACTTCAGATTCAGATGAGGATGTAAACTATGCTCTCATGGCAACTGTCAAAGATGAATCTGATTCATCTGAAAATAAGGTACCCCTAACAACGTATGCTTCTGATACTGATAATATATCTGAATTGAGAATTTATCTTAAAAGCATACATGTTAGTTACAGAGATCAGACTTTAGAAAATGAGAGAATTAAATCTGAGAATCTAAAGCTTAGAGACAGAAATAAATTTCTTGAAGAAGAACTTGTTAACATGCAACAATTTCAAAAGGAAAGAGATGATGTTGTTTATGTTGAACATGAGTTGCTTAAGAAATTTAGACAACTAGAATCTGATTTGGAAAGAGAGAGGAAGGTAATTAAAACCTGGACAAACTCTGGAAAAGACACACATCAAATCTTTCAAACAGATACAGTTGGGTTAGGTTACTGTGAGGAAGATGAACTTAGGTTCAAAGATAAGTTAAAGTTAAAACACATCTTCCACCTATGAAATTTGTTCCTGAATCCAGTAAGCTAAACTCTGTACTTGAAAAAGAAACTGTTAAGGAAGAACCAGTAACAACTTGTGTTAAACAGGTTAATGTTGGTTTAATGACAGAGAAACAATTCAAGTATAAGCTCTCTGTGATATTTTACATCACTGAGAGAGGAGTTATTAATTCCATACCGTTTATTGTTCATAAACAGTGTTCTTATTGTTATTCTTATACGTATACTTGATTATATATTGTGTATTCGGCCTAACAATTTAAGTACAAATGCAAGAAATCTCAAACTCTGAGTAGACAGGATGATACTACTGATGGTGGTGCTAAAGAACAAGAGTTAAGGTCTAAATCAAGTCAAGAGCAAGGGAGACTGAGGTCAAACTATGCTACTGCTAAGACAAACTCTGAAAGAGTAAATACTGGTGCTCAATCTTCTTCAAAAGCCAAAAGCTTATTGCTTACTTCTCAACCAAATACTGATGAAGAGATTGCAGCTCAGTTGTTTCTGGAAGAACATGGTGCAGAGGCAACTATTGAAGATATTGAAGCTGAAGAGAAGATGCTAGCTGAAGAGCATGAAAAGAAGTTGAAGACAGGAGAATTCAAGAAAGCCAAGAAGGTTTTGAGGCCAAAGGAGAGAGGAATTGTGATTAAAGAAAATGTAAATTCTCAACAGAGTTTACAATATTCAAGAAGGCTTGTTGAAGCTAGTTTAGATAAAGGCAAGGGGAAGCTTGTAGAAGAACAGCAAATACTGAAGAAAGTCCAATCAACCTCTGACATTGCTCAAGTTGTTAAATCATTAGAAGCTGTGACAACCACTGATTCTACTCAAGTTGTACAGACTTTGATATCTTCTGAACTCCAAAGGACTTTTGCTAAACTAGTCACAGTTCAACATTCTCTAATTCCTGGAAATGTTAATATTCTTCAAAGCAAAACCATCATGGGTAAAGAATCTAGAGATAAATCTGGTTTAGGATCTCATAGAGAGAAGAGGGTGAACAATAGTCCTATGGATCAAACTTCATTAGCTGAACCAGGTGTTGGTGTGACTCAAGAAAATCTTGATACTTTAGAGTCAGTTCAGTTAATTCATCATAAAGGGCTTAAAAAGGATTTTCTGTTATACTTCAAGGCTGATGGCAGAGTACACAGAGTAGGTGAAGCTGACATTGGATTAAAAATGAAGGAAGAACTGGAGTATGTGTTGTATCTACTGAAAGTCAAAAATCAAAGAACTCATCAAGCAGCTGAGGTATTAAGAAGTAGAATGGTGAAAGCTAGAGCTCTTTGTGGCTTAAAGTCTGCTGGTTCTTACATACCAAAGTACAGAGATTACAATGGAAAGCTTGTTGAGATGCAAAGGAACAGTGCAAGACTCAGAACAAATCTTGGTATAAAAGTGTTGGAATTTAATCTGGAGTCAGATAAATCCTTCATAATAAAGCTAGGAAATGAGATGAGGAAGAACAGTATCTATGCTCTAAGGGCTGCTATCTACCAAACTGGAGAGAGTGATCCAGAGTTAAAAGAGCTGAAGAAGATAATGGTAGCTGAGCTAGAGAGAGCTGAAAGAAGATTACTTATGGACTACATCAGAACTGTACCTGATATTGAAGAAATTAAGTAAATGGAGTCTGTAAGTTTTTAAGTTTTCTGTTCTAAGTTAAAATATAAACTCTGTGATTTTAAACACTGCATTTGTTATATGTTTTGACACCATCAATTATCTGTTAACTTGTACATTTTTGTATGCACAAGTTGGGGGAGAATGTTAGATATAATTGCTGATGTTTGTTTATCAGTGTTTAAAGTATCAGGATACCATCAGAGTTTAGCTGGAAGACTGGTCAGAGTTTGTTAAACTCTGACAGTCAGAGTTTGATTAGCAGTCGGTGTCATTCAATGAAGATTCTAGAAGCGATATTCTTTGAAGATGGAAAGAAGCAAAGACATATCGAGATGGCTAAGGAAACGGAACAGAAGAGAAAAGCAATTCTAGATTGATATTAATTGTATAGCTGATTTATAGGAATATCAATTAGAAGATTGTATGTAGATGTGTACTATATAAACACAGATAGGTTAACCCTAAAAGGGATGCGAATACGTGATTTATTATTCTTGTAACCTAACAGCTCTCTGTGATATTTTACATCACTGAGAGAGGAGTTATTAATTCCATACAGTTTATTGATAATAAACAGTGTTCTTATTGTTATTCTTATACGTATACTTGATTATATATTGTGTATTCGGCCTAACAGGTTATATGCTAGTTATCTATACTATATTATTAAAGCCGAAACATTGAAAGTTTTGGTTTTCGGTTTACGGTTTTCGGTCATTTATTCTATTTAATAAACAATAAAATAATATAAAAATAGTAACTACTATAAATGACTGCCTCTTATAATTAAAACACTTTTTTCAAACAAAATCTACTCTTTTTCCAAAAATATCACGGGCAATTATGTAATAACCCGAATGTTCAAGATTTATTAATAGTATTATTGAAATATTTTGTTGCATTCTGTGATTAAATGTTTAAATAGTGTTATGTGGAGATGTGATGTGGTATTATGTGTTTAAAAAAATTTCGGTAATTATTAGTAAATGTGAGCCCGACATATTTGTTTTAAGTAAATTAGTTAAAATTTGTTTAATTATAAATTTTGTGCATTTAAATACTTTTGGAGTAATTTTGGTATTTAAATCAGTTTTATGAGTCAAGATTTATTTTAGTAGTACCGAATAATTTTTTTTAGAATTATTCGTTGCAAATCATTTTTCTGAACCGGGAAATTTAGCAGTAAGTGTGGTTAGATGTGTCAATTATTGGTGTTCACCTAACCACCTTTAGCATTATCTTTAACACATTCTAATCTAATCTACACACACCCACACATTATACAAAAACACACGCACACAGCAGTAAAGAAAAAAACAGAGCTCTGTTCTTTCTCTCCCTCACGATTCCTCTACGCGCCCTCCTCCCCTGAATTCTTTCCGCACGTTTTCTTTCCGGCGCCTCCAGTACTCTGCCAGTCACCACCGCGCCATTTTTTTTTGTTCATTTTCTGGCCGCCACCGCCTCTGTCTCCGGTTCCGTTCGTTCTGCCATCGCGAAACCACAGCAAACAGCCGCCGGTACTGTCCAGCTTTCCTAGCCACCATCCTTCTTCGTTTTCTTTCCGATGGTGAAGTCAGTGGGTATAATCCAAACCAAGACTTGTTAAATTCGTTTTTTTTTATATATTGTTTTATTAAATCAGTTGGGTGATATTTGCATATAAACTGAGTTAAGGGATGTTGCCGAGATATTGTGGATTGTGATATTGCTGGGCAGATTTTAGAATGATATGGGCTGTGTTTACAGAATTGTTTTTATAAGAGAATATTGCAATGTTGAGTCTGTGTAATGCAGAGTATAAAGAGAATCTGTGTTGTGTTGTTTTCAAGGATTTAAAATTTTAAATTCTGTTAAATTGTTTTTCTGATGGTCCGCGTGAATATTAACTCCTTATGGGGTAGTGTAGTATTTAATTTTAGTTTGAATAAAGTTTATGATTTAAATTGTTAGTTAAATATTTGTGATCGTAATTATTAAATCGTGTTTATATTTAGTTAATAATTTGATTAATTGTTAGTTGTGTAAATTAAATTGTAGTATTTAAATTTCGTTTTCAATTAGAGTTTAAATTTTAGTTGTAAGTTAATTTGTGTGTTGTAATTTCTTAGTTGATTATATATGTATGTTGTTGCGTTTTAAATGGTTTTAGAGCACCATTTAATATTTTAGTGTTAATATGATTTTAAATCGATTAGTTGATTTTAAATAGAATATTCGTTTATAGCCTCGTTTTTATAATTGTTAATTATTGTGGAGCGGTTTTAGTGTAAAGATTTAATTTGGATGTTAATGTTAGTTTATTTTAGTTTGATTCTGAACTTTGAGTTTTTGTTAAAGTTCACTGACTGGTGGAGATTATTGGGTTATTAAATGTTGGATATACAGGTTATTGTTGGTGTTGTACTGTGTTGTTCGTCCTGTGACTAGGGGCGCAACATAGTACATGCAAAATTTCTGACTAGTCATGTTTACGAACGGGTCATGCCGAAATTTCGTAAAATCTAATTATTTATTTTATTATTTGTTTTAAAACCCTTAGAGTTTAAAGAGTAATTGAATTTGATTATTTTAATAAATTTTAAATAATAATGAAATTAATTTAATTGACCCATTAATGTAATAGTTAATTGGTGAATTTTATTAATTGGTTATTATTTAATTTTGATTATTTATAAATCAAATTTGATTGTTATTTTCAAACTATTTTATTATTTTAGTATTTATTTATTCATTATCTGTTTGACTTGATTGATTTAGTCGAGTAAATGAGTTGTTTGATTTTAATTAATTATTTCTGACTCTGTGTTATATATATATATATATATATATATATATATATATATATATATATATATATATATATATATATATATATATATACACACACATATATATATATGTGATTAAATGCTACGTGCTATTATGTATGTTAATAAGTTAAGTGTTTAATCAGTATGCTAGTGTTAAGTAAATGCATGATCACCTGCTATCTGCTATGTGTATTTATCGTTTAAACTAGTTATAATTGGTTAGATTGCGATGGGTAAGTAGTGATAGAATTAAGTTGTGGTTATTGGTTGGTTTTGATTGATTTTAATTAATCGAGTGATAATCAGATTTAAAGTATAATGATTGTTTTTAGATCCATAGATTTTTATATTCAAATCTTTATAAAAGGAAGACCAAATATTTTCCAAAAAGAGTTTCAACTTTATTACGTGTCATGTGACTTGTGTAAATTGTTGTGGAGTCGTGAATGTATTATGATGATCTTTGGATATGGTATGTGTTTAACTGAGTTTATAAATGCTATGAAAAGGTTGATACTTAGAGTCGAGCTATTAATTGGTTTTTAATGATTGTCTCGGGAGTTAAATGTTTATTTTCTAATAATAAGTTTGGTATTGTATAGTGTCATATGAACTGATAAGTGCTGTGTGTTTAGATGATATATGGGGTTGAGTATGTTATTTTATAATTGTGAGTTCAGGTTGATTAAGTTAAATTATATGAATGAGGTTAGTTTTAAATTGATTCTGGGTTGTTGGTATTAGTTTAAAACAGGTGGATTATTATATAAATAGAGGAAGTGCTGCCGAATTTCCGGCAGAACTATTAAATGAACATTATTTGGTAAATGTATATGATATGATATGCTAGTTTAAATGCGTACGTGAATGAAATGTGTTTATGTGTTAAATGTGTAGCTAGTAATTTGTATAATTATAGGAGTTATCAGTCCATCCATGTGCTATGTGTTACGTGAAGTATAGAAATTATGTGAATTAGGTAATTGACGTTGAAAGGCATATGTCAAGACCTATTTGTAAACACCGAGGATTCTACTCAACTTTAATTAAGATGTAATAAGTAAATAATAAATACAGATGTCACAAGAATCTCAGAAGATTATATCTGTCAAAGAATGAAGATTAAAGTCATCTACAGACTTGAAGTTATTCTACACTGGAAGAAGTTCATTTGTTTGATCAAGCCTCAGTGAAGTATTTCAAGAAAGTGGATCTATTTAAAGTGACAGAGGTTTCAGAAGTGTGACGGGAAAAAGTACAGGTTACAGTCCTTGTTTAAATAAAAGGAGTAAAGAATCACAGCTTAAAGTCAAGGATGAAGAACAACCATTAAAGTTAGTCGCTCATGAACCAGACAGTACATGGAGTGTCAACGTCAGCCAGTGGAAGTTCGTCATCAATTTTAGTGGTTCTAAGAATTAGTTTAATTCTCTTTTAATATTATTCTATAAGATAATTAATTTAATCTATGAATTAATTCTTTCAGAATTAATTCATATATTAAATTAATCAATCTAGTTCTTAAGTAATTTAATATATAAATTAATTCTCCAGAATTAATTTATTTATAAATTTATTTGAGTCATTTATTTAATTTATTTAATCAGTGAATTAATTCTAATAGAATTAATTCATTTGTTAAATCAATTAAATGTAGAATTTATTAAATCTGTTTTATCCTAATTCTATTTATACTAGTAGTACTATCAGATTTGTACTAGTAGTACTATCTGTGTTAGTACTACCGATAGTACTACCAGTTCAAACTGATAGTCCTACCGATAGTACTACCAGGTATAATTGGTAAGTACTACTAGTATAAATCAAATGAAATGCAGTTGATTGTTTCTGGCGCGTGGAAATGATTCCTTTTGACTTGTATTAATACAAGTCATTTGTAATCAAAACAAGCAGTTCATTAACAAGACAGAAACAGAAAGAAAAAGTATATCATCTCTTTTCTTCTTCCATTTAACTCGAGCCAACCAGAAGCATTCAATACATTTCTTGTAATAAATTCTAGCAAGCAAAGTTATATCCAATCCACTAGAATTCAATTACTTGTATTGCTTTGACAATCTAGCGGATCATAATCCCTAGAATTACTATCGAACTACTTTTTAGTATTCGATCTTTTTATTACAAATATAGATAAATTCATGTCGAATTTATTCTAGATTTGTTTTAACAAGAACCTTGTAATCTGTGCATTGAATTGTAACACCCCTCAAGTTTAATAGAGTTTCTATTTAACTTGAATATTGTTTCAGTTTTTATTCCGCACTAATTTGTTCTAAACAGTTAAATCTTTTAAAGGACAAATTCGATAAAACGGTATAGTTTGTATTCAACCCCCCTTCTACAAACTTATCAGGACCTAACAATTGGCATCAGAGCCTTTTGATTGATATACAAATCAAAGATCCAATTGTTTTGAGATTTTTCTTAAACTCTGATTTTTTTATCTTTCTTAAAAAATCTCAAAAGATGGCTACTACACAGAAAGTGGGTACAGTCAAAATCCCAATGTTCAGCAAGGAGCATTATCCAATGTGGAAGAAGAAAATGCTTCTATTTCTTAAGGTTGCAAATCCTAAATACATTGATGTGCTGAAGAACGGTCCCAAAGTCCCTATGATTATTGAGGAGAACTCATTGAGAATAATGTTGTGACTAGGGCTGCTAGAATGTACCCTAAAGATGCCAAGGATTACACTCCTGATGAGAAAGAGGATGTTACCTTGGATTCCTGTCTTCAGTTGATCCTTATTGATTGTCTTGATCCAATCATGCATAATCATGTCCTCAACTGTGATACTGCTAAACACATTTGGGCAAATATAGAGATAATCAATGAGGGGACAGAGGAAGTTAGGGAGAATATGCTGGAAATTCTCACCTCACAATATGAGCATTTCAGATCAAACCCTGGTGAAGGTATCTCTCAGGTTTTTGAGAGATATAACAAATTAATCAATGATCTGAATCTCAATGGGAAGCACTACACCAACAAGGAGATTAACAAGAAGTTCCTTCTTACACTTCCACCTCATTTGGAGCACAAAATTTCTGCCATTAGAGAAGCAAGAGATATGAATGAGATTGCTTTGGAGAGATTGTATGGTGTTCTGAAGACCTATGAGCTGGAGCAGATTCAACAAAGGGAGCTGTATGGAACTGGGAAGATTGTTAGTACTTCTACTGCACTGGCTGCTGAAGTCCCACAGAAACTGGAAGTGAAGGCTGTTCAACCTTCCAGTTCTAACATGAATGTTATTGATGCTGAATATGGATTAACATCCATTGATCAATCTGGTGGTGACTTCTATTCTTTAGAAGAACTTGATCAGCTGGAGGGTGGTGATTTGGCTTTGATAGTCAGGAAGTTTGGGAAGTTCAGATTCAAGAGGAATCCCAATCTTAAGTTCAGGCCCAGATTTCAGAGAGGTGGATCTTCCTCTTCAAGTGGCTCAAGGGGTGGCTACAAAACTGGAACTGTGGAAAGGAGCACAATCAGATGCTACAATTGCAATGAGTTGGGTCACTTTGCTACTGAATGCAGAAAGCCAAAGCAAGTGACTAGAAACACATTTGATTCTAGCAAGAAGAACAAGATTGGGAAAGCTTATGTTGCTGAAGGAAAGAGTTGGGATGACACTGACAGTGATGAAGAAGCAGGTGAGATTGGGAACCTTGCTTTAGTGGCTAAAGAGGCAAGCACTTCATCTGCACACATGTCAGAGGTAAAGTTTACTGATACTGAAATGATTCATCATCTTGGTGGCACCTTAGAATGTGCACGCACTGAAAATGATAGAATAATTCTTTTAAACACAAATCTTGAAAATGAGATAAAAGAATTAAAACTAGTGCATGTTAATCAGGATGAACTTGTTGAGAAAATAGCTTTTCTTGAGAATAGGGTTAAATGTTATATTCAACTGGAAACCATTCTTAAGAAAGAGATTAGTGAGCTGAAGACTAAAGCTAATGCCTATTTTAGCTCTTGTAAGACGGCTAAAGAGATTTTCAATAAACAAGCTGTTGGTAATCATGTCAGTATAGGTTATGATTATAATGAGGCCATTGGATTGCTTGGAATTAATTCCCCTTGTAGAGTCAGATCTGAAGGAAGGGGTGTTCCATGTGTGCTTAAGGGTATTGAAACACCCTTCTGTAAGGAGTCCGAAGCAGAACCTCTGAATGAAGACTCTATCATCATTACAGAGGAGATTCGTGAAGAAGATATTGCTTTGGAAGTTGAACAATCCAAAAAGCGTATATCTGATATTCCAGTCAAAGTTGCTACAACTAAAAAGACTAAATCAGATATCCATAAGTTGGATCAAAACAACTGTAGAACTAACATGCCTGCTGTTAATTCTTCTCATAAAGCATGTGGTGTGAGTAATTGCATGTCTTGTGCTTTTAATGTTATGTATGCTTTCTTTAATAAAAAGCATGTATCTAGTGATAAGACTGCTCCACGTCAACATGTTAATAATAAGAAGCATGTTAAAGCAAAGACTACTAGTCCTCCTCAGACTAGAGTGGATTCATTTATCCCTAAGCCTACTCAGAAATGTGGTAAGGCTGGCTATAAATGGAAATGCTCTTATGTGAAAGAGGTTGAAGTAGTTTTAGTTAAAAATGTTGTTTTGCCTGACAAAGGCCAATTCTTTAAGTATGCCGGACCCAATCAAGTGTGGGTTCCGAGGAAGGACTAATCAATCTGGTATTGCAGGGAGTTAAACAGGTAAGCCGTGTTCAAGGCATATGACCGGAGATAGAGCCCTGCTATCAGATTTGGTTGAGAAAGCTGGCCCAGTAGTAACCTTTGGAGATAACAGCAAGGGTATTACGAAAGGACATGGCTGTTTGAAGTACGGAAATGTTATCATTGAAGATGTTTCATTTGTGGAAGGTCTGACGTTCAATCTTCTCAGCATCAGTCAGTTCTGTGACAGAGGATATGTTGTTTCCTTTGAAAGAGAGAAGTGTCAGATCCTTCACAAGAAGAATGGAAAGCCTGCTCTTCAAGGAGTAAGGAAAGGTGACTTGTTCATAGCTGATCTGAACTCGGGATTCAAAGATGAAGTTAATTGTTTTTATGCTAAAGCTTCATCAGATGATAGTTGGCTATGGCACAAGAAGATGTCTCACCTTAACTTCAAAACTATGAACTCTTTAGTCAAGAGGGAATTAGTTAGAGGTTTGCCTCAGATGGAATTTACACAGGAAGGACTGTGTGAGGCATGTCAGAAAGGAAAGTCAAAGAAAGCTTCTCACAAGGGCACTGACACATCATCAATAACTGAACCACTTCAGCTACTGCACATGGATTTGTTTGGTCCAGTTAATGTGATGTCCATGTCAAAGAAACAATATGCACTTGTGATTGTTGATGACTTTTCAAAATATACATGGGTTTTATTCCTACATTCCAAGGATGAGACCCCATACCTGGTGATTGGCCACATAAAGTTGATTGAGCTGGATTCTAGATTCCCTGTTAGAGCCATAAGGTCAGATAATGGTACTGAATTCAAGAATGCCATTCTAAATGACTTTTGTGCTGGTAAAGGAATAACAAGACAGTATTCTGCCCCTAGAACTCCTCAACAAAATGGAGTAGTGGAAAGAAAGAATCGTACATTGATTGAAGCAGCTAGGACTATGCTAAGTGAGTCCAAACTTCCAACGTACTTTTGGGCTGAAGCAGCGAATACAGCTTGTTATACTCAGAATCGAACTTTAATCAACAAGGACTTAATGAAGACTCCTTATGAGATCATGAACAACAAGAAACCAACTGTCAAGTACTTTCATGTATTTGGAGCAAAATGCTTTGTGCTTATAGATGACAATGTGAAACGTGGCAAGTTTGATGCAAAGGCACAAGAAGCTATTTTTGTTGGTTACTCCAGAAGATCTTACAGGGTCTACTTGGTTGGCAGTCACACAGTAAAGGAAAGTGTCAATGTTACTTTTGATGACACTAAGTTCCCCAATATCCAAAAAGAAGACTCATCTGAAAAGCTGAAGTTTGATAACTTGCCAGACTCAGAATCAGATGATGGAGCCCCACCTGAAGTTATTGCTGGTGATGATAATAACAATGATGATAATGATCATGGTGATGGTGGTGGAAACACTGGTAACAATGGAGATACCACCAACACTGGAGAAGAATCATCAAGGCAATCAAGCAACAACTCAGGGGGAGCAAATGAAGGATCAACTAGTCACTCACAACATCAAAGTGAATTTCAAGGCGAATCATCAAGATCAAATCTTCCAAGACAGACTGTTTGGAATAGAGCTCATCCTTTTGAGCTGATCATTGGTGATCCAGATGTTGGAGTTAAAACTAGACGTGCTACTCAGAATGAATGTCATTATTCAGCATTTCTATCTGAAATGGAGCCAAAGAAAACTGAAGAAGCACTGACTGATCCAGATTGGGTGATTGCTATGCAAGATGAACTCAATCAGTTTGAACAACAGCAAGTCTGGAAACTGGTACCCAGGCCAAAGAACAAGAAAGTAGTTGGTACAAGATGGGTATACAGGAACAAGCTAGATGAGGATGGCATTGTTACAAGGAACAAGGCAAGACTGGTTGCACAAGGGTATTCTCAAGCTGAAGGCATTGATTATGATGAAACCTATGCACCAGTGGCTAGACTTGAGGCCATCAGGATGTTCTTAGCATTTGCGGCTTATTCCAATTTTAAAGTCTATCAAATGGATGTTAAGAGTGCATTCCTGAATGGTGAACTTGATGAAGAAGTGTATGTGGAACAGCCCCCTGGCTTTGAAAATCAGGAGCTGCTGGACTTTGTGTACTTTCTCTTCAAGGCTATCTATGGTCTCAAACAAGCCCCAAGAAAAATGGTATGACACTCTCTCTGGTTTTCTTTTAGAAAATGGTTTTGTTAGAGGTATGATAGACAAAACTCTTTTTTCAAAGAAACACAAAGGTGATATGATATTAGTCCAAGTCTATGTGGATGACATCATATTTGGGTCTACTAATGATGATCTCTGTAAGAGATTTGCTAAGCTAATGCAGAGTAAGTTTGAAATGAGTATGATGGGTGAGCTGAAGTTCTTTCTTGGATTACAAGTAAGTCAAAGGTCAAATGGTATATTTATTTGTCAATCCAAGTATCTCAAAGAACTCCTCAAGAAGTATCACATGGAGGATTCAGCATCAGCAAGGACTCCATCTTCAACAACCATCAAACTTGGAGCTTCTGACAAATCTATCAAGGTAGATGTTACAAGCTACAGAGGTATGATTGGCTCCTTACTCTATCTTACTGCAAGTAGACCAGATATTATGTATGCTACATGCTTGTGTGCAAGGTTCCAAGCGGACCCTAGAGATGTACATCTCGTTGCTGTGAAAAGAATCTTGAGATATCTTAAGGGTACACCTAATCTAGGTATCTGGTACCCTAAAGATTCTGGTTTTAATCTTGTTGGATATACAGATTCTGATTATGCAGGTAGTGTTGTGGATAGAAAGAGTACCTCTGGGAGTTGTCAATTCCTAGGAGGTAGGTTGATTTCCTGGTATAGCAAGAAACATCAAACAATTTCCAATTCAACAGCAGAAGCTGAATATATTGCTGCTGGAAGCTGTTGTGCTCAGATCTTATGGATACGGAATCAATTAAAGGACTATGGCTTTGCATTAGACAAAATTCCCATATTTTGTGATAATACAAGTGCCATAGCAATCTCCAACAACCCTGTGCAGCACTCGAGAACAAAGCACATTGATATCAGGTATCATTTTATCAGAGAGCATGTCATGAATGGGACTGTGGAGTTACATTTTGTACCCACAGAAGAACAGACTGCAGATATATTCACTAAATCTGTTGACGAATCCACATTTATCAAGTTAGTTGGTAAATTGGGTATGTTAAACAGTCTTAGTGATTGACAATATCTCTGTCAGGTTTGTTCTTTCAAAATTCATTTTCTCTTGTCATTTAACTAATATTTACTGCCAATTCTCATTTAATAATTGCATGCTTGTTGATTTAAATGGTTCTGAATATTTTATTTTCTTTAAAAATATTTTTCTCATATTTTTTAAGTGGAGAAATGTATTTTTATTGAAAATATATTTATTTAGAATTATTTAGATATTTTTCAGATTGTAAATATTGTTGTTGAAATATTTCTGCAAGTTTATATTAATTTTAGGCATTTCTATAATTTTCTGCATATTTTTCTAGAATTTATGGAATTTTCTGTGAATTTTTCTAGATTTGTATAAATTTTTCATGCATTTTTATTCATATTCTGTAAAGTTTCTTATTCTCAGCATTTTTTTCTTTTTATTTAGATCTGATTTTCTATTTTTATTTTCTTATTTTCGTTAGTATTACTAGTTTTGAACTAGTAGTACTATCGGTAGTACTATCGGTAGTACTATCCAGTGATAGTACTACTAGTTCTTTTTAATTAGTACTACCGCATTATTCATAGTACTGCTAGTTCTGTTTTTGTTAGTACTACTAGTTTATTTCCTTAGTACTACCAGCTTTATTTTTTGTTTTTTGTTTTTTTCTTTTTAATTGATAGTACTACCGTGTTTTTTAACCATAGTACTACCAGTTGTTTTCTCTTCTTTTACCTTAGTACTAATAGCGTATATATATATATACAATTGTTTTGTTTTTACATTTTACTGAGTCCTAACAGTTCAAGTTTTTACTTAATTGTCTTTTTCATTCTCTCTCGTTTTTTTTTCATATAAGAAACGAACTGCTGTTCATTGATTCTCAGTTTCTGAATTCGATTCTTGTTAGTTTTAAATTCTAAGACCATCACTGAACAGATCTTCTCAAGCCCATTAATTCGAGTACTTAAAATCCAAGTTTCATTGAGTTTTAATTTTTCGAGTTTTTGAATTTCAAAGGGTTTTGTGATTCGTTTTTAGGGTTTTAATAAGTGTTTTTGAATTCTAAAAATAGTACAGTGTGTGGTTTGTGTCAAGGATTAACATACTAAAAGTTGGTAATTTTTGGAGAACTTTGAAAATTTGGATTTTTAATTAATTTTTCATTAATTTTAAAATCCTTAAATTCGAATTATTCATAATTATTTGAGTTTTTGATTTTCTGTGTTAATTTTTACTTAGTAAATTATGGCTCCGGATTTTGAGGTTGTTAAAAACAATTATATTGGATATTTTGATCCGTTGAAATGCCTGATTGATCGTTTTCGACCTTGGATTCAGTTTTTAAATTCGCAGTGTTGTGTGAGTCGTGCTATATGTTTATCTGCTGATTTAAAGATTGAACCACTGAGATTATTGTGTTCTAGTGCTGTAATTTCTGATGATTTGAATTCTATATCTTTCACAATTGAGCACACACAGTACACTATTACTGAGGGATTGTTTTGTGAAGTTTTTCAACTTCCTAGGGATAACTTTGATAGGACTCCTTCTGATATTGAATTAATTCAGTTTTTCAACAGAATTCATTATCAAGGTCCTTTGGAGTTGCCCAAACTCAGTAAAGCTAATTTAGTCTGTGAATGGGATATCTTATTTGATACTTTAGCTAAGGTTTTCAGCAATTGTACTAAAAGCAATTTTCAAAATATTCCATCTTTGTTGCAGTACATTGCTTATGCTATTGTGTTTAATGTTAGACTTAACATTGGTCATCTTATCTGGAGTCTTATAGTTAGGAGAGTATCTAATGCCAGGATTGATCATGATAGTGGTAGAAAGGTCAGGTGTTTCTATCCTAGATTTCTCACTATCTTAATCAATCATGTGCTATCTGATGCTCACAAGGAGTTGTTTTTAAATGCTGTATCTGTTCCTTCTCCTACTACTGCTAGTAAGTTCTATCAAAGACTCCACACCTCTCTAAAATTGAACATAACACCAGTGGTTGTAAGCCCATTCATGGCACATTTCATTAACCTTCCTACTTTTGAACCCTTTGTTCCTGATCAACAACTAGTCATTGTAGCTGGAACTTCAGAGGAACTGCCAATACAGGTAATACATCCTATCTCTGGATCATCTGGCACCTTTGCTGAAGCCCAAGTGGTTGATAGGACAGACCAAGAGGTTGTTGAACCACAATCTCTAACCCAGGTCAGAGAGCCAAACACTGTGTCTAATCCTTTAACCTCTCAACCTGAAACTGCTTCTTTAATAAGACAAAGGTCAAGTAGTGAACAAACACTGAGTGCACCCACAGCTCTGTCTCCACCACTAAAGAAAAGGAAAACCTATAGAGAGACATCTGTAAGCCCATCCATGTCCTCCCAACAGGATATGGACTTTGAAATGGCCATTGAACAGTCTCTGGAGACATCCTCTCAACAGGATGAATCTATTGAAATTCGCCATCGGGCCCTGGCAACCTGTAATGAGTCAAGCACTCTCCCATTACTCACAATGGGAGAAGACATCCAAATAGAAGAAACTCAGGACACGTTGTTAGGAGAGCACTTAGGGTCTGAAGCAGTGCCTACCATTGTCACGGTAGAAGTGCCTTCACAGGCATCAGAGGGAAAATCTGATTCTTTGCCACCTATAATAGAATCATTTTCTCCCCTCCCAGAGGGAACATCTCTGGCTCCCCTAAGGGATTTTTCACTCGCAGTTTTTACTGGAGAAAGTGAAAGGCAACCTGATGAGTCTGTCCCTGAAGAAATTCAGTATACAATGTCAAATATTTTGACAGACTCATTCAGGGAACGGGATTTGTGAACTCCCATTGCACCACCACTGACCTCTCTTGAAGGGGCTAGGGTGATTTCTATTGCAGGTACTCAATCTGATAACTTGGAAAGACAGCTAGTGATTAGAGATCAAAATCAAACAGAGAGTGATACACAAGCACGTGAGTTGAGTGAAACACCACTGAGAGAAATTGAAGTGAGTGCACACACTGACACAAACACTGCTTCTTTGTTAGCTCAGATAGCTGCTCTACAGAAACAACTGCAAGAAACCCAGGCTGAGAAGGAAATTCTAAAAGCACAAGTGGTCTCTCAATCTACCACCTCTGTATCAAATCAGCTGGGTACTGTGAAATATGACCTCGAAGGATTGAAGAATACTCTGGTCCCGAAGCTGAATTCCATCCAACAATCTCAAGTACTAGTGGCTTCGGACATCTCTGAATTAACCATGTCAAATGCTCAAATTTCAGAAAGTGTCAAGGAGATTGCTGCCATTTCTACCAAGGTGGACTTTATTCTGCAAACAGCTGATGAAAATCAAAAGTTTAATGAAGAAAGGATTTTCAGGATAGAAGGAGGAATGGAGCATCTGAATGAAGGTATGAAGCACTTGTATAATATGATCAAGGAATCACATCAACCTACTGAAGAGCAAAGAACATTCTTTGAGGGAGATGATGATGAGGATGATGATGATGATGAAGGAGGAGATGGAAGAGAAAGAGGAGAGATAAGGAGAACATCTGAGGTGAATCCTAGGGCTTCCACAGCTCAAACTGTAGAGGATTCCTCAACTAAGGGGGAGAAGGAGAAGAAAGGAGAAGACAAAGAAGGTGGAGGAGCTTCTGGAAAGGATAAGGGGAAAGGTAAACAATCAATGGAGGAGTCTGCTTTTGATGATGCCTACTACTACCACGGTGAACAGGATGACTTCCAATTTGACACATCTGGTGATCTGAGGAAGACCATACCTGAAGAAGCTTTTGGTGAGGAGGAGGCAGCCAACTTTGATGATTGGGAAGATGAAGCTGATCTATACACACCTGACCCTTTGTTTGAGAAGGAGTTGAAGAAACAACAGGCAGAGTTGAGAAGAAAGGAGGATGAAAATGCCAAGGTCTCTGACATCATTTCTCAGAAGCTGAAAATTCAAAAGGCTGAACATGAAGACAAACAACGTCTTCATAGTATACATGTCAAAGAAAGGAGATTGGATGTTAGGATGAAGCAAGGAGTCAAATGGGATAAGGCAAGGTAGATGTTTGATATCCCTCAGAGAGGCACAAACAATGATGCTACTTTTCTGAAGCTGCTTGAGAAGATCAGAATTGTTAATCCAGACAACTCATTATATATGAAGGCATTGAAGCAAGATATATTAAGGATTACGTCTGCATTTGATCAAGTGAGGCAGGAACTGTTCATCTATGTCTTAAGTGCTCTTGAAGGGTCATTCACTGTTTCTCTTGAACTACTTCAAAGAAGATCTCTCTCTGAATTGTGGATTCTAATGAGTAAAGTAAAGAGATCTTCTTGCTTGAACGAGCTTCTTTATGACCGGCTGAGAGATTCTGCTATGAAGGCCGGCCCTCAAGTTGTACATTTTCCTTATGAAGTCAAAATCTACAGAGGTACAACTTTGGAGACTGTAAGGCTGGATCCTGATTCCATGAAGCTACAGACTGCTATGCAACTGGTGAAGTTGGAGAATCTTCTTAGAACTTCTGGGTTTGCTTCTGTAGAGAAGTCTGAAGTTGCTGATATGATTTCAGACTACTGCACGGAGAAAATTCCAAGGTATGCTCAGATGAAGAATAGATTGAAGAAGATCACCACTCAACCAGTAATGCCAAGTGGTGTGGTTTCTGAAAGTGATCGTGTCCTTGACAAAGATCTTCTAGTCACCTTGCAAGAAGCTGAAGAAGGTGAAATTAGAGACTAAAGGCATGATGTAGTTAGCTCAATTTGTAAATGTTATATGTTTAGAGCTAGGTAAATCAAGATAGGGAAATTTATCATTTGTTCAGGCTAGAGGAACATCTATCTTGTATTTATCTTTATTGTTTGAATCTGGAAATTGTTATATTTAATCCAGAACTTTTTATTATTTGCTTGGCTCTTAAAAGTCTTATCTTTTCTTGTTTTAGTTGAGTTATCCTCTAGAGTATTTGGTTGTTATTGTCTAACAAACAAATAGGGGGAGATTGAAAGGCATATGTCAAGGCCTATTTGTAAACACCGAAGATTCTACTCAACTTTAATTAAGATGTAATAAGTAAATAATAAATACAGATGTCACAAGAATCTCAGAAGATTATATCTGTCAAAGAATGAAGATTAAAGTCATCTACAGACTTGAAGTTATTCTACACTGGAAGAAGTTCATTTGTTTGATCAAGCCTCAGTGAAGTATTTCAAGAAAGTGGATCTATTTAAAGTGACAGAGGTTTCAGAAGTGTGACGGGAAAAAGTACAGGTTACAGTCCTTGTTTAAATAAAAGGAGTAAAGAATCACAGCTTAAAGTCAAGGATGAAGAACAACCATTAAAGTTAGTCGCTCATGAACCAGACAGTACATGGAGTGTCAACGTCAGCCAGTGGAAGTTCGTCATCAATTTTAGTGGTTCTAAGAATTAGTTTAATTCTCTTTTAATATTATTCTATAAGATAATTAATTTAATCTATGAATTAATTCTTTCAGAATTAATTCATATATTAAATTAATCAATCTAGTTCTTAAGTAATTTAATATATAAATTAATTCTCCAGAATTAATTTATTTATAAATTTATTTGAGTCATTTATTTAATTTATTTAATCAGTGAATTAATTCTAATAGAATTAATTCATTTGTTAAATCAATTAAATGTAGAATTTATTAAATCTGTTTTATCCTAATTCTATTTATACTAGTAGTACTATCAGATTTGTACTAGTAGTACTATCTGTGTTAGTACTACCGATAGTACTACCAGTTCAAACTGATAGTCCTACCGATAGTACTACCAGGTATAATTGGTAAGTACTACTAGTATAAATCAAATGAAATGCAGTTGATTGTTTCTGGCGCGTGGAAATGATTCCTTTTGACTTGTATTAATACAAGTCATTTGTAATCAAAACAAGCAGTTCATTAACAAGACAGAAAGAAAAAGAAAAAGTATATCATCTCTTTTCTTCTTCCATTTAACTCGAGCCAACCAGAAGCATTCAATACATTTCTTGTAATAAATTCTAGCAAGCAAAGTTATATCCAATCCACTAGAATTCAATTACTTGTATTGCTTTGACAATCTAGCGGATCATAATCCCTAGAATTACTATCGAACTACTTTTTAGTATTCGATCTTTTTATTACAAATATAGATAAATTCATGTCGAATTTATTCTAGATTTGTTTTAACAAGAACCTTGTAATCTGTGCATTGAATTGTAACACCCCTCAAGTTTAATAGAGTTTCTATTTAACTTGAATATTGTTTCAGTTTTTATTCCGCACTAATTTGTTCTAAACAGTTAAATCTTTTAAAGGACAAATTCGATAAAACGGTATAGTTTGTATTCAACCCCCCTTCTACAAACTTATCAGGACCTAACAGACGTGCTATGTGATAAATGTTGTACGTGATTGCTTATTTCTAGATAGAGTTACTGCAAGTCAAGGCAGATTTATTTTCTTATGTGTTTACTGCAAGTCGAGGCAGAATTATTGAGTATTAAGTAAATTGTGGATTAATTGTGGATGATTGGTTTAGTATTTTGGTGTTTAAAGCAGGGCAACGTCCACTTTACGAATAGGTCATGCCCAATTTTCTGTAGAAAATACATTTACTTAAGTTTATAAACATTTATATTTCGTAGAGTTGAGTCTGAAGGCTAAAGTATATATTTTATATTTAACTAGGGAATAGTTGGGCGGGCACGGTCTCGATAGTGCAGACTCGTAGCAACCGCATATACGCCGGGACCAAGAGTTATCGGAATAGAAGATTGATATGACATAAGATAGAAGAAGATGAGAATCATATTACTTCGGCTTTACGTAATAGCGAAGGACCAAAGGCAAGTTTACTAACTCATACTCTTTTGTTCATAGTATCGTTCGTATCAAGATTCATGTTCTCAATTTTCATTCAAATACTTGTTGCATAACCAGTGCCCATTATTATCATGTGACTGAGACAACCTATTTATTTCTAACCTGACAGTTTATTCGGTTCATAATTCAAACCTTGCAGTATCTTGTATTTACTAGATTTAATCCTGGTTCTTTATCATTGGAAACCTAATTCATATGTACTTGTTTTAACCTAATCTAGTTTGATAGTCTGGATCAGACCATTGAAAGCATTAATTTGAGTTAACCAGGTAGTCGATTGTTCCGACACCTAATCTAAGTATTAGATTGGAATTGGAAGTTTTTATTAAAATGAAATGTTTTAAGGACTGCAGACGCCAGTCAGAGTATGAGTATTATTATGTGGCCAATGTGGCCTTGGATCCAGTTCAGTATTTGGACATACCGTAGGATATGATCCGGAATTTTAGTGTGACTGATCATCCACTTTAACTCGTTGCGTCAAATTAAAAATCCAATTCTAATTTAAAGTTTGACACAATTATTGTTGTTCATTTTGCTAGTTGAGCTGATTCTTTTCATATATTGTCATTTTCTTTGGCCAGTTGAGTTGATTTTTCATACATTGCTATTGTTGCATTATAATTTATCCTGTGCAGTATTATATACTTGCTGAGCTTCTTTTGCTCACTCTTGCTTGTTTCACCTTTTTAACCCTCCAGTGAAAGGTAGATTGACAGTATTTAATCGTATAACTATGGAACGAGAAGAGTCAAGATGACGTTGGGAAGACGAGTTGATGCAGAGCATTTGGATTTAGTGTAAGGTTATTGTATAAGGTTGATTTCTAGTAAATATTATATTGTATAAGTTTAGTTTTGCCTGGTATACTTCACATCGAAGTTATACCAGTGTTATAGATTTATGCAAAGAGTATTGTTGTAAAAGAAAGTTAAAGTTTGTAAAATTTTGGATTCTTGTTTCTAGCACTATAGCCTTAAGGATCTTGGTATAGTTGGGGTCGCAGATGTTATAATTGTATTGGTTTAATAATTTAGCAGGTTGTTTTAAATTGATATTTTAGCGTGACGACCAAATTCCCTGACCCCGGATTTGGGGGCGTTACAAATTATTTTTAAATTATATTACATTTTATAAAATATATTATCTTTGATATTTATTCTCACTAAAATCTTTATTTTCCAAAAATATCAGGTGTAACCTTATTTATTTATTTGAAAATCTATTTTAATGCTATTAATTATTTAAAAAAGCTTACATATTTTAACATGCCAACATATTTTTTTGAAAAATAAAATTAATATAATGAAAACATTTCTAAAAATATCACGGGCAGTTACTTTTTTTAACTAAAACAAGTTAGCTTTTCTAACAATACTATTATCAGATCGCTTCGTTCTATTTTTCTAATTTTCTCAATTTTTTGAATTAATAATATTAAAAATTCGAAAAAATCTCAATTACCTTTTAAATGCTTACTAATATAGGAAACGTATAATATTCTTGCATTTAAAATCTCTACTAATGAAGAAAGTAAAAATACAATAGATCTTTACTAATGGAGGAAACTAAACATCACTAATGAAAAAAACTAAATATCTAAATTAGAAAAAAAGTGTATTATCTTACATTATTTTGAAATTTCCTCTATTATTATCTAAATATTCTCATAATATTTTTTTAATGAAATTGTCGTCTTAACAAATTGTTCTCCTAAACTTTCTTTTATTATGTAATATAATAGAAAATACATGAACGTTTTGGTGAATAAGAAGTTAATAAATTAGATCGGTCTTGCATAAGAAATTAAGTAATTAATATCAAAAACTAGAAAAAATCTCAATTGCTTTTTAAATATTTATTAATGGAGGAAACTAAATATGCAATTTCAATATTCTTGCATTTAAAATCTCTACTAATGGAATATAATATTCTTGCATTTAAAATCTCTACTAATAGAGAAAGTAAATATACAATAGATTTTTACTAATAGAGGAAACTAAATATCACTAATGGAGGAAACTAAATATTTGATTATAATATTCTTGCCTTCAAAATATCTAAATTATAAAAAAAAGTGTGTTACCTTACATTATTTTAAACTTTCCTCTATTATTATCTAAATATTCTCATAATATTTCTTTTCAAATGAAATTAACATCTTAACATTATTTTCTCCTAAACTTTCTTTTTTATGTGATATAATAAAAAATACATGAACATTTTGGTAAATAAGAAATTTAGAAATTAAATTGGTCTTGCATAAGAAATTAATTAATTAATACCAAAGATTAGAAAAAATCTCAATTGTCTTTTATATATTTACTAATGTAGAAAACTAAATATACAATTTCAATATTCTTGCATTTAAAATCTCTAATAATTGAGGAAAGTAATATAATATTTTTGCATTTAAAATCTCTACTAACGGAGAAAGTAAATATACAATAGATCTTTACTAATAGGTGGCGCTCTCAGATCGCTTCGTTCTATTTTTCAAATTTTCTCAATTTCTTGAATTACTAATATTAAATATTCAAAAAAATCTCAATTATAATCAAGCAATCAATACTATTATATAAAGGAGAAGACGGGGCGGTGATGTGGCACTCTCAGATCGCTTCATTCTATTTTTCTAATTTTCTCAATTTTTTGAACGGTGAGGTGACGCTCAGATCGCTTCGTTCTATTTTTCTTAATTTTTTGAATTAATAATATTAAAAATTCGAAAAAATCTCAATTACCTTTTAAATACTTACTATTAGAGGAAACATATAATATTTTTGTATTTAAAATCCCTACTAATGGAGAAAGTAAATATACAATAGAGGAAACTAAATATCACTAATGGAAGAAATTAAATATTTAATTATAATATTCTTTTCTTCAAAATATCTAAATTAGAAAAGAAGTGTATTACCTTACATTATTTTGAACTTTCTTCTATTATTATCTAAATATTCTCATAATATTTTTAATGAAATTACCATCTTAGCATACTACTCTCCTAAACTTTCTTTTATTATGTAATATAATAGAAAATATAGGAACGTTTTGGTAAATAAGATGTTAATAAATTAGATCGGTCTTGTATAAGAAATTAAGTAATTAATACCAAAAACTAGAAAAAAAATTCAATTGCCTTTTAAATATTTACTAATGGAGGAAACTAAATATACAATTTCAATATTCTTGCATTTAAAATCGCTACTAATGGAATATAATATTCTTGCATTTAAAATCTCTACTAATGGAGAAAGTAAATATACAATAGATCTTTACTAATGGAGGAAACTAAATATCACTAATGGAGGAAACTAAATATTTGATTATTATATTCTTGCCTTCAAAATATCTAAATTATAAAAAAAAGTGTATTACCTTACATTATTTTAAACTTTCCTCTATTATTATCTAAATATTCTCATAATATTTCTTTTCAAATGAAATTAACATCTTAACATTCTTTTCTCCTAAACTTTCTTTTTTTATGTGATATAATAGAAAATACAGGAACGTTTTGGTAAATAAGAAATTTAGAAATTAAATCGGTCTTGCATAAGAAATTAATTAATTAATACCAAAGATTAGAAAAAATCTCAATTGCCTTTTATATATTTACTAATGGAGGAAACTAAATATACAATTTCAATATTCTTGCATTTAAAATCTCTACTAATGGAGAAAGTAAATATAATATTTTTGCATTTAAAATCTCCACTAACGGAGAAAGTAAATATACAATAGATCTTTACTAATAGGTGGTGCTCTCAGATCGCTTCGTTCTATTTTTATAATTTTCTGAATTTTTTGAATTAATAATATTAAAGATTCAAAAAAATCTCAATTACAATCAATCAATCAATCAATCAATACTATTATATAAATGAGAATACGGGGGCAGTGAGGTGGCGCTCTCAAATCGTTTCGTTCTATTTTTCTAATTTTCTCAATTTTTAATATTAATAATTACAACTTCCTTCATTATTTTCGATTTTGTAGGAAGGAAATTGAAAAATTACAACTTCATTTATTATTTTCGATTTTGTAGGAAGGAAATTGGAAAATTGCAACTTCTCAAATTTGTAAGATCTAATGTCGATTTCTTTATTCATTTCGAACTTTTAGGATCTAATGCATTATTATTTAGAATTTTCTTTTATTATTTTCAAACTAGATAGAACTTTCTTTTATTATTTTCAAACTTGATAGAACTTTCTTTTATTTTCAAATTGATAGAACTTTATTTTATTATTTTCAAGTTTGATAGAACTTTCTTTCAATTAGAAAATTACAATTTCCTTATTATTTTCGAATTTATAAGATCTTATGTTAATAATTGCAATTTTCTCTTTTATTATTTTCAAACTTGATAGAACTTTCTTTTATTATATTCAAATTTGTAAGATTGGAGGAATTAGAAAATTACAAATTCCTTATTATTTTTAAATTTTTAGGATCTTATGTTAAAACTTACTTATTATTTTCAATTTTATAGAACTTTATTTTATTATTTTCAAACTTGATAGAACTTTCTTTGAATTAGAAAATTATAATTTCCTTATTATTTTCGAATTTGTAGGATCTTATGTTAATAATTGCACTTTTCTCTTTTATTATTTTTAAACTTGATAGAACTTTTTTTTATTATTTTCAAACTTGATAGAACTTTCTTTTATTATTTTCAAATTTGTAAGATGGGAGGAATTAAAAAATTACAACTTTCTTATTATTTTCAAATTTTTAGGATCTTATGTTAAAACTTCATTATTATTTTCAATCCAAATAATGAAGAACTGATCAGTCTCGACATGATTTTGATCGATGAAAAGGTTAATAAATCAATATACTTATAATTTATTAGTTTGTCAAATTGTATGATGTTATTAACTTTTCTAAGATATGTTGTATGACAGGAAAATTTGATCCATGCTACGATCCCTAAGATTTTGGTCTCTCAGTTTAAAGATCTTTTAAAGGAAGACTCCGTGTACAACATCAAAAATCTGAAAATTGTATTGTTTCAAGTACAGGAAAATATAGACCACTATCATATCACATGGGTCTAAATTGCTCTTCATACGCATAACGTCGTCTAAAAGATTGGAAGAAGGAATCTTCAACATATCACTGCACGGATTTCAGTTCATATGTCCATATATGATTGATGCACGTATTAATAACACTAACATACTCTCCGGTATTTTGATGCAGTAATATATTCGAGTAATATATAAGTAATACTATTATATAAGTTAAAATTAAAACTATCATGTTCTAATATTATCTTTTCTAATAATACTATATAAACATAAGTAATATTATATGTGTATATTGATTTTTATCAATATATATATTTTTTTATATATGGCAATGATATTGGTCCAAGAAAATAAAAAATCAAACTATATAAACAAAAGGAATATGTATATAATTTATAATATGACCTACCCAAATGCAAATTTTACGGAATATATTTTATTTGATAATTAATATAATTTTGTAAATATTTATTTTACAAATTTTATTCTAATATTCTTTTTTTAACAAATATATTTTAATGCATCTATGAAGCGCGGTTTAGTAATCTAGTTTGTCTTAATTATTAACTAAAACATGTTAGCTTTTCTATTTGTCTTTATTAGTTTTCGGTTTTCGGTCATTTATTCTATTTAATAAATAATAAAATAATATAAAAATAGTAACTGCTATAATTGATTGTCTTTTATAATTAAAACACTTTTTAAAAACAAAATCTACTTTTTTTCCAAAAATATCACGGACAATTATTTTAAAATTATATTACCTTTTATAAAACATATTATCTTTGATATTTATTCTCACTAAAATATCTATTTTCCAAAAATATCAGGTGCAACTTTACTTATTTATTTTAAAACCTATTTTAATGCTATTAATTATTTAAAAAAGCTTACCTATTTTAACATGCCAACGTATTTTTTTGACAAATACAATAAATATAACTAAAACACTTCTAAAAATATCACGGACATTTTTTTTTTAACTAAAACATGTTAGCTTTTCTATTTGTCTTTATTATTAATATTACCGGCATCTAATTTTTTTAATTAAAACATGTTAGCTTTCTATTTGTCCTTTTTATTGGTATTATTCCAAAAATTATCACGGACAATTACATTTAAATTAAAACATATTACCTTTTATATTTGTTCTCACTAAAATCTCACATTTCCAAAAATACTGGGTGCAACCCTTAGTTATTTATTTTAAAACTTATTTTAATGATTTTAATTATTTAAAAAAGCTTACCTATTTTAACATGCCAACATATTTTTTAACAAATACAATTAATATAATTAAAACACTTCTAAAAAAGATCACGGGGCATTTATTTTTTTTAATTAAAACATGTTAGCTTTTCTATTTGTCCTTATTATTAATATTATATTAATAAATAATAAAATAATATCAATAATGCCCCATTTATCTTTCTGAGTTTCGTTTATTTTATTCATTTATTTTTTCTATATTACAATTAATATTTAAGTTCTCATTTTTTAATTTATCATATTGATTTTTATTCTTTATTTTAAATTTTCTATTCCCATTAAATTTTTTATTTTTTAATCTCATTTGATGGCCTGTCCCTTGCACGGGTTATATGCTAGTATTATTAAAGCCGAAACATTGAAAGTTTTGATTTTCGGTTTTCGGTCATTTATTCTATTTAATAAATAATAAAATAATATAAAAATAGTAACTAGGTGATTGCCTTTTATAATCAAAACACTTTTTTCTAACAAAATCTACTCCTTTTTCAAAAATATCACGGGTAATTATCTTTCAATTAAAACATATTATTTTTTATATTTGTTCTCACTAAAAACTCTCTTTTCCAAAAATAATAGGTGCATCCCTTATTTATTTATTTTAAAACCTATTTTAATACTCTATTTAATAAATAATAAAATAATATAAAAATAGTAACTAGTTGATTGCCTTTTATAATTATAAAAAAAGTGAACGTATTCTTTTAACAAATACAATTAATATAATTAAAACACATCTAAAAATATTGCGGGCAGTTACTTTTTTTAATTAAAACATGTTAGTTTTCTATTTGTCCTTATTAAAGAAACTTACTTATTTTAACATGTCAATGTATTTTTTTAATAAATACAATTAATATAATTAAAACACTTCTAAAAATATCACGGGCAATTAATTTTATTAATTGAAACATGTTAAATTTTCTATATGTTACTATTATTAATATTATTTTATTATAAAATAATATTAATAATACCTCATTTATCTTCCTCAGCCTCATCTGTATTTTTTTTATATTTTTTTATGTTCCAATTAATATTTAAGTTTCTCATTTTATAATTTATCATATTAATTTTTACTTTTATTTTAATATTATTCGTACACATTAAATTTTTTAATTCATTATTTTTTATGGCATGTGCCTTACACGGGTTATAGGCTAATATATATATATATATATATTGATGACAGAAAAAATTCAAGAATGCAAAATTAGGTATAAAATATTAGTATTATTTAAAAGTTTGTAATATCAAAATTATGAGATTTATTGAAATAATTAAGAAGTATTTCTTTTTCAAATTTGTCGATCACATAATTGGTTAGAATTTTGAAAATAGTCAAATGATAAATTATTTGTCATTAGTTGAATTATGTGTACTAGCTTTATACCCGTGCAATATTGCACCGGAAGCTTTATAGTTATTTATACAAATATAATATTTTTTAAAATTTATTTATTTATCAATTTCTTTGTTTCTTTTTAAAATGTTATTAAAATAAATATAAGTCGTTTGTTAATTTTTAAATTTTAGAAATATTTATATTTGTGAGAAATCGAACCCTCAACCCATTATCTATTAACTATCACTACTTCTGGCCTGACAACTCAGCCACAAAAACTTCCTTATGCTAATATATATATATTATATATTAATGTAATTTTCAACTAAATATAGACATCGTATTTAATTGAAAAATATCTAGGATTATAAGTCAATAAAACAATAATTCTAGATACATGGCAAAAAAAAGAAGGTGGTAGTAGATATCTATCACATGGCAGAGTTGGACGCGTGTCCTTTGAACAAGTAGGACAATATCTTTTCTCGACTACCCATTATTATTACAGAGTACAAGAAGATCTTTCATTTTGAAAATTTCAAAAAAAATCACAAGCGTCCACGTAAAAAGATCACAAGTGTCCACGTGTAAGAAAGCAAAAAGCTGAACATTCTCTGAGACGTGCATCACACGTCTTAATACTCCAATATGGTTTTGAAAAGAGAAGCCGGTGGTTGTTGGAACATGTTTGAACCAGATTTCTGATGGGTCAGACTCCGAATAACTCTTTGGGTTCACCTGCAAAATGAGAAGAATTTTAAGAGTTGAGCCCCCGATTCACCTCCGGTGTGAGAATAAATTAAAAGATTCTTGTGAGTATAAGTTGAACGTGCAAGTGCCTGCGTGTTCTGAATTAAGTATTAACCATATATGAAACCTGATATGAGCTTTTATAAGCACAGTCGTTACCGTTCGCCCGAAATTCTCGGAGCCACTCGTCATCGTGCGTTGTCCGTTTCACCCGCCTTGGAAGTCGGAAGACTCAGTCCATTCTACAACGGTCATGTAAAGCTCACCGGACCGAAGTAATGAGCCTGATTTATCCAACAAACCTCTTCGGCCCAATTACACTTGGGCCTCCAACATGTCCCTGGGCTTTGGTCGAATGTCCACTTCGATCGGAGTCCTAACCCTGTACTCCTCTTCGGGATAACCCTTAGACAAATCTGGCGTTTATCTATTCGACACGTCATGACACATCACCTAGGTGAACGTGTCGTATTAATCATGACAATTGTCGTTTCTTGAGACCTGCGCCAGATCTCAACCGTCGAATTTCAAATGACTTAATCACACTATTGAATATGGAACGTTTCCAAACGTTGCTTTACCAGCGTATAAATATTAATTCCCCCCCCCCCAAATGTCTTTACGACATTCTCAAAAACGCTCCTGATATCTTCCACGAATCCAGCCGTCAGTGATATCAATATCATTTCTTGCCTCAGTCTCTGTTATTTCTCCCGTCTCCATTACGAGTAAGTTTCTTGAATCACTTTCTCTTTAGCTATTCAATATTGTAAACAGATGCTTGTTAGAAAGTGCGATGCGTATCTTACCCCTGCAACTGTAGCCATAATGCTTAAGAGTGTGACTGTAGATATCTAGAACTCTTCGCCTAGAAACGTATATATATTTGTAGGCATGCATTAAGTGTCCCCAGTAGATAATTTTAGTTTTTCGCCGTAAGAACATTCTTCGGGATGATTTTGTCCCTGGAACAATCTTCGGGATGACTTTGCCCCTAGAATAGTCTTCGGGGTGACTTTGCCCCTAGAACAGTCTTCGGAATGACTTAAATATGTTAGGAACCCTTTCATGCCCTTGACTTAGACATTTACGATTCACCCGACCGATCCACGGGCCCTCTGTACTCGGCCTTCTTTTTTCCACTTATTTTATTAAAAAATCTTTTCCGAGTACATGGCTGATTTCTCCATTCCCTAATGCAGGAATTATGGATCGGTCATCTTCTGAATCGGCGCAGTCTTCGGGATCCGTATCCCCGGAGAGATCTCCCTTCTTTCACGTCGGCGACTATCCTGCAGCAAACCTCCGATCACAACTCTCCAAAGACCGCGTGTCCAAATTGGCCAAAGAACATGAGATCCCGTCTGGCGTGTGGCATACATACATGCCAAGGGCGGACGATCGAATATGGCACAATCCGCCCGTGCCAGAAGGCTATGGGCAGGTAGCCACGGGTATTTCCGAGGCGGCCTTTAAGTGCAGTTTCCGGGTACCTATACTCCCTCTTATAAAGAAACTGTTCGCCCAAATGGGTATCGCCGTGGGTCAGATGGACCCGAATGGATTTTTGCATATGAACGGCTTCCAATGCTGGTGTATCGCCGCCCGAGTTGACCCAACACCCCAACTGTTCTGGCATCATCATGATTTGTTAGGAACTATGTTGTTTCTTGATGATAACCAAATTAACTTAGTAAAAATTGTACAAGTAAACGTATCCATCAACGGATAGTTTGCCATTGCAATATCCGTTGATGGGTAGCTTATCTACGGATAAGACTAAATGTAACATGCTTGTGTATTTCTGATGTTGAAGTTGAAGTAGTCTTGATAGGTTAAATGAGTCATGTTGACTATCAATAGATATGTAGAATAGGGAGGCAAATTGTATATAGTCGATGCCTTGTAATTCTGCATACATGAAATTGATTGTCTACGAATAGCTTGATTAGCCTTCTATGGATATGGAAACTGTACTGTCTACGGATAACAGTACTGGTTGACCAAGAAACTGTCAACGGATACAACTCAGGTAGCTTCTACGGATACTCTATGTACTTGTGAAAATGACAGCGATGTCAGAGCACATGGGTTGACAGACTACACAGAGCATGGAAGCCAGTATTTCTGGAAAGGTGACATGAAGAAAGCAGCATTCTGTTTGCATGGTCAAAGGTAGCATTTCCTTAAAAGATAATCAGCCAAGAAAGGCAAGCTACAAACACGGACCACTGCTCGGGATGGAGAAACAAGGATTCTGAACACATGTACTTTTTGTATTATTAGCTGTTCAAATATCTTTGTAAACTTGGGGTTATATAACCAAGTTGTAGCATAACTCTAGAATCAAGAAATCAGGTTTTAGCAATTTAGATAGCACAAAGCAGTATCCTTGTAAATTGCTGAAGCTAGAGTTGTGTATTTGCATCTGTGTGTTTATTCATAAACATCACAGAGATTTCTTCAATAAAAATCTCTCAGGTGGACAAAAACAGTCCACCTGAATTTTTTAATTCTTGTATCATGTTATTTGTGTTTCTGTTCTTGTTTTTGCTTTTCATATTTTCACTGTCAAGAACGAAAAAGTTTTCAAGATTGTATTCAACCCCCCCTTCTACAATCTTGGTTCAGTGTCTGGGAATAACAATTGGTATCAGAGCAAGCTTATAACATACAAGAAGTTTAAAGATCAAAGACAACTGAATCATGAGTCAGAAGGATCATGGAGTTAAGATACCAGTTCTTGATAGAGAAAATTACTTTCACTGGAAAGTAAAAATGCGCCTACATCTTATGTCAATGGATGAAGTTTATGTAGAATGCATAGAACATGGCCCTCATATACCGATGAAGCCAAACACCTCAATAGCTCAGGAACCAGCAAGAGCTCCAAGCACAATCCCAAAGTTGCGTTCAGAATGGACTCCTGAGGACATCGTCGTC
Organism: Heracleum sosnowskyi; assembly: GCA_030848705.1. Taxonomy (NCBI): domain Eukaryota; kingdom Viridiplantae; phylum Streptophyta; class Magnoliopsida; order Apiales; family Apiaceae; genus Heracleum; species Heracleum sosnowskyi. The sequence goes on from CM061237.1 coordinate 82,865,744, forward strand.
GTTCATAAAGAAAAGAAGGCCATGAATATTTTGTTTAATGGTCTTGATTCTGATATGTTCGACAATGTCATCAACTGCTCTACAGCCAAAGAGATTTTGGAAACTGTCCATACCATATGTGAAGGGACTGATCAGGTGAGAGAAAACAAGATGCAACTCCTCATACAACAGTGTGAACACTTTCACTTCAAGAGTGGAGAATCTTTGAATGATACTTTCAGTAGATTTCAAAAATTGCTAAATGGATTGAAGTTGTATGAAAGAGTGTATCAAGTCAAGGACTCAAATCTTAAATTTCTCAGAGCCTTGCCAAAAGAGTGGAAGCCCATAACTGTCTCCTTGAGAAACACTCAAGAATATAAGGACTGCACTCTTGAGAGGATGTATGGAACCTTAAAAACATATGAACTGGAAATAGAGCAGGATGAAGAAATTGAGAAGGTCCAAAACAAAACTGGATCTGTTGCTCTAGTTGCAAGTGTTGAAAAGGCCGAGGACATGAAAGAAGAAGCTTCTGAAGCTACACCAAGCCAAAGTGCTTGTGAAGGTAGAGCTGAATCAAGAAAGTGCAAAGGGAAGGTGATTGAAGAAAGTGAGCCCATCAATCAAGAGGAGATGGATGAGCTAGATGATTACTTAGCTTTTCTGTCAAGAAAGTTCTCAAAGCTCAAGTTCAAGAGAAACCCTGATGTGTCCAGATCATTCAAGAAGGATCTAGTTGATAGGTCCAAATTTAAATGCTTCAACTGTGGAATGGGAGGTCACTTTACAAATGAGTGCAGAAAACCAAAGTCTGAGAAGAGTGATAGGAAGTTTGAACTTGTTGACTACAAGAAGAAATACTTTGATCTTCTCAAGCAAAAGGGTAAAGAATTCATTACACGGGATTATGACTGGGCTGAAGACATGAATGATCTTGAGGAGGACACAGAATTTTTGAACCTTGCACTGATGGTTGATTCAAGCGAGCAGGAGGCTAGTTCATCATCTAATCAGGTAATTACCACCAATCTCTCTGTGCTTTCTACTGAGGAATGCAATAATGCTATTAATGATATGTCCACTGAATTGTATCATATGCGTATTTCTCTTAAATCACTTACTAATGAGAACACAAGGATTATATTATCTAATCAGTTTTTAAGTGATAGGAATGCTCTTCTAGAAACTCAATTTGCTGAGTTTGAGAAAATGAGAGTAGAGTGTCAAGTTGCCAAGGATGACCTACTGATTGTGCTTAAAAGAGAAGAATCTATCAAATCACAATTAGCCAAAGAACAGGAAACGATAAATAGATGGACTGATTCCAAGAATGTTGCCACAAACATAATCAAGGCTCAAGGTGTGGATACATTCTACAAGGAATCAACAAGAAAAGATAAAAAGAAGCTAGATATTGAGAGTCTAGGGGATGACACTTCTACAGATAGTGAGCATCCGTTGGAAGGCAATGCCTCTACGGATAGCAGATATCCGTTGATGGACAATACCTCTATGGAAGTGACTTGCCCAAAGAAGTGTACATCCAGTGTTAGCCATGATAGACAAGAGAAGCTAAACAAAAAGTATGGTCCAACCAGCAAAAACTTTGTTCAGGGATCAAGTAGCAAAACCAAAGCTGAGAATGTCAACATAGGTTACATGTCCAACAAGCAATTGAAGGACAGGGTTGAGGATATAGAGGTTAAGGCTGGAGTTAAAAAGAAAAAGAACAGAAATGGTAAGGTAGGGATTAACAAACACAACAACTATATTCCTGACATGTATGCACCTAGGAAGACTTGTGCAAGGTGTGGTAGTGTTAATCATGTATCTACAAATTGCAAATCTGTTAAAACACCATTTGTTCAAATGCCAATGCCTGTACTCAATTTGCCTATGCCTGCTATGCATAACATGTTTGCACATACTGATCAAGCATCCAACTTGTATGCCAACATGCCATTTGTTTCAAATCCTCACATGAATGCATTCACAATGCCACAAATGACATGGAGCATGCCACATATGAATGTTATGTATGCACAAAACTCTCAAATGCCTGCATCAAACATGTTTGCATATAATCATCCTCAGCATTTTGTCTTCCAGAGGTCAACACCCAGGGTCAAGGTTGATTTAACTCAATCTGAGATTAAGGTGCAAAATGACAAGAGAGGCAAATCTAACAGGAAAGGACCCAAGGAAACTTGGGTACCAAAATCAACTTGATTTGGTTTTGATTGTGTGCAGGGACACAGAAAGAATCTATTGTAAGATCCGAGAAAATTTCGTGTTAATATTTGATGTGAAATGAAATTTTATTTTCATATTAAAATTTTAAATGTTTTATATGTGAAAATGTGTGGGGAATTAGAAAGTATTTTGAAAAGGATATGAAACTATTTTATTCTATTTTATTTATCGGAAAGAAAATTTGGATCGTTCCCAAATTATTCGGGGAATTGGTATATCGTTCGTACCAATATTTCATTCGTTAAAGTGGGAAGTATTCAAAAATATTCGTAATGGAGGTATTTTGGTTCGTATATTTTGTATTAAACGATACTTGTAGTTATCCGTACTTTATGGATGATTATCGTCTCGTAAAACGTGTATTCTGCTTTATTAAAGATTTAAAGCGTTTATTCTGTTAAATTGTATTTAAAGCGATCTATCGGATCAGTATCAATCCAAAAATGTCGTTTGGGGTATTATTTTCCGTTTAATATATAAAGGCAAATCGTACTTTGTTTTACGTATATTAAAGCATAATTACAGTTAAAAAGCTAAAAACCCCTGAAACGTGTTCTTCGTGTTCTTGAGAATCAAACTCAATTTTGAAGGCGTTATCGGAATCCGATTTCGATGTTTTTGTAACCAAATCGAATCTCTCATCATCCTCTACCTAAATCCACCATCAAAATTCATGTGGGTATGATTTTTTAAACTTTCCGATTTTTAATTATTTAATTTATTTCGAATTTTATGTTTAATTTGGGGGAATCTTTGTTTTTGTTTGTTCTTGCTAATTGATGGTATGGTTGTGTTTGTTATGTGATGTAGAGTATGTATGTAATTTTTAATTTGAATTTGGAGTTCGTTTTCGAGCTAATCGGAAAACAGTACAGTCGCCGAAGTTCTTGGTAGTTTGGCCGGAGAATGGATTCCCGATTGCTGACAGAGTTTTTAAGATTGCAAATGTATAGATCGTGTTAATTAGAACCATTTTATGTGTTCAGTTTTCAATTTAGTGTTCGTTTTTGGTCGACCGGAAAATTGTAGTTCGCCGGCGGGAAGTTTCCGATTTAGTTTTTGGTTCGTTCTGTGCCGGTTTTTGATGTTAATAAGCTGTTGGTTAAGGTAGGGATCTAAGCCCCATGTTTTGATGTGGTTTGTAGCGTTTGGATGGCCGGATTTGGTCACCGGATTTTGAACGGGGTGGCCGGAACCCCCGCCGCCGGCGGATGTTCTTGGCAACCCGGGAACTGTTCTTCACGACCCGTTTTGAAACCCTACCCGACCCGGTTTTGATTTCTAAAAACCCTAATTTCGTTTTAGAAAAGTGTTTTTGGGATTTATTTTTATAAATAAATCAAAAATTGTTTTAAAAATTCTAAAAATCATATCTTTGATTTAAAAATACATTTTATTATTCCGAAAATTTTATAAATTCATAAATATTTATTTAAATTCGGAAATTGATTAAATTTAATTATTTTAATTATTTTTGATTAATAATTAATTAATTTAATTAATTGATTAATTCTTTTAATCAGTTAATTCTTAATAATTAATTATTAATTAGATTTAATTAATTAAAATTGAGTTTAATTATTTTCTAGCTTGGTTTAATTATTTAAAAATAGTTGGAGTGTTTGGAATTGTCAATTAATTTTTATATTAATTGATTAAATTGTTTTTAAATCTGTATATTGGAGAAATGGTCTGATTTTTGACCTAAAAATATTTTGAGGTTTAAATCCTTTGAAATGAGAGTCGTATATTTTTTTAAAATTATTTCTTAGATGTTACGAGACTTATGTGATTTATTTATCACAATTAAATGACGATATGTGCTATATGAATTATGTGAATTATCTGGTTGTTGAGTCATAAATGCGAATAATTGTTTTGAGACTTGTTTGAAGCCTTTGGTTGTGTCTAATATTATCGTGTGGGGTAGTTGGGATAGAAAATTGTCGGTAATGTTAGAAAGTGGGATTTACGAGGCCGTTGACTTGGATGTTGACTTTTTATAGTATGGGGATTTTCGTCAAGCGAATTACGTGGATTACCTATGTGGTTGATTGTGATTGGTCTATCAATTGAAATGTGGTTGTCTATGCAACAGAGGCTATTGGACGAGATGAGTCAGATTATCGGAGTATGTTAAATAAGAGATATCGAAGAAGGATGAGATATTGGTTACGATTGAGTGGATTCGCAATGGTAGGAGCGGACTAGTGGTATTCGCAGGAGCGTTAAAGCAAAGAAGGACGTAAATAGAGGATCGCGCGATAAGACAGAATAAGGAAGGAATCGTATTATTTCAGCCTTACGAAATAGCTAAGGACCAGAGGCAAGTGTTAATACCCTTGCTTATTAATTGATTGAGATTTCCTTGAATAATTATTATGCAATTGGCATACTTTTTCCTTAAAAAAATTAATGATGACTCTTTTGCATTGAACTACAAGTATTTTATTTAAACTCGTAAATTGACGAGTATTCCTTTATACTTTATGAACTTAGATTCATATTTTTATGATAGAATGGAAAGATATATTTATTATATTTAAATGTTTGAAAAGATAAATATGGGCCGTATACTAAGGCTTTCTTTCAAAAGTCATGATTTTAAAATATTAGGTTGGAATATTGCCAACCCTAGATGAGTGGTAACTTGTGAACCCTATGATGAAAATGTTATTTTGAGATTCTGAAGTAGTGGTACTTGTTCTACAAGTATTCAATTTTCCATCTCGTACCTATGCAAGCCTTGAGTTTCCCTAATTATTGAGGCCATCTAGAGCCTGTTCTTTGAACCCTACTCTATATTGAGCTGTTACACTTTCTGTTGATATCATATTGTATGTTTCATATCAGACTTAACCTTGTTGAGCATGTTATTGTTTATTCTTCATTATCATCCCAGTTGTTGCATCGATCTCGTCGATGTTTATTATGTTGTTACTTGTCATGTGTACCCCCCATTGTTGTGTCGATCTCGTCGATACTAGATTATATTGCTATCCCTTTATTGATTCTTCATAATGGAACTGTTTCCTGGAACGTGAGTTTTCCAGCAATTGTTGTATTAAGGTTGTCGATTCTTCCAACACCTGATTGTCGAAGTAAGGTTGTCATTTGTGCTGACACCTGACGTATATAAAATAGAATTGGAATGTTTTTAAAAAAATGGACCAATTATTGGTCGGGCCATTTATGGTCGATGTAAATTAGGCCCAGATTGGTCTAGGATCCGTAGAGGACTTTGCCTTGAGCAAGTCCGGGGTTGTTGTGTGGCTGGCCAGCAGCACAACCTTTGATTTGATAAATGTGAAAATCCAATTCTAACATAAGTTCTTATTTTTGAGATGAGTTTTATTCATATAGCATATCCAGTCGGTACCATGTTGAAGTCTTGAAGTGTGTTCTGTATTTCATGATCGAGCGCGTTGGCTCATTCTTACTCCTTGATTATTCTAACCTTCCAGAGTGTTGGTTTCAGAGATGTTGTGAATAGATTTGTTATCAACAAAACTAGTATTTTGTACAAACTATGGTCTTGAAGACATATGAGTTATAATTATTCTCATATTTTCTACATATTGTTGTAGCTAAAAATTGTGGTAAATTACCAAAACTTGATTTGAAAATTGTAGAGATTGCGAATGTATAAACCAAAAGTTGTTATTTGGAAATCCAAAGCTTATTTTGGAAACTTTTCATATATACTTGATAACGCACTTGCTGAGCAATTCTTTCGCTCATACTTGTTTTCTTTATATATATTTTAGCCTGCCAGTAAGAAGGTATATTGGCAAGAGTTGTCCGCGGAGCTGAATAGAGATGAGGAAGGATGTTAGCGTAAAGACATTTTGATTCAGAGTATTGGAGGTAGCGATAGGTCTTTTATATAGATGTTTTCTATTGAAAGTTATATTGTATAAGTTAGTGCCTGGTATACTTCTCATCGAGGTTATACTAGTGTTTTGGAAATTATGTAAAGAATGGTTGTAAAGAAGAAAAATTTTATGTAATGGAATTTTGGATTCTTGTCTCTAGCACTATAACCTTTAAAGATTCTTGGTAGAGTTGGGGTCACAGATATTATTATTGTGTTGATTTATTATTGAACAGGTGGTTTGAATTAAGGGTGCAGTGTGACGACCAAATCCTCTGACCCCGGATTTTGGGGCGTTACACTTAAAACATGTGACACTCAATCTGTGGCATATACCTGGATGTCTCTTCCCGCATGTCTTGCATTCTGGCAGTGGAGGTCTGGAAACTACTTGCTGATTATTGTTTGGTGGACGATTGATTGGTCCTGCATTTCCGGTGTCTGGTTTCTTGAAAGTTGTACCTCTGCTCGGCTGGAATCCTGGCTTCTTGTTTGGATGGTTCTGAATATCTCCCAGTGACTGGACCTTATCAGATGTCCCTATCTTTCTTTTCTTATTCTCTTTCTCTCTCATATATGAATCACTTTCTCCTTCCGCAATCATTGCCTTCTGTACCACGGCTGCATACGTATCTAATTCCAAAACTGCTAACTTACTACGAATCCATGACCTCAGTCCCTGTTGGAACCTCTTGGCCTTCTTCTTCTCCGTATCAACGTATGTCGGAACAAACCTAGACAACTCGGTAAACTTGGTCTCGTACTGCGAAACAGTCATACTACCTTGCTTCAATTCTAAAAATTTCAACTCCATTTGATCCCGTATAAAGTCAGGAAAATACTTCTCTAAAAACAATTCTGTAAATCTCTCCCACGTAATTAACCCTTCAGGTTCTAAAGCCTTACTAGTCTCCCACCAATAACTTGCCTCATTTTTCAGAAAATAACTAGCATACTCAGTTTTCTTTTCTCCCGTTACCTCTATCAACGTAAAAGCTTTCTCCATTTCCTTCAACCATGCCTTTGCCTCAACTGGATCAGCAGATCCTTTGAACTCTAGAGGTTTTGCTGCTTGAAAAGATTTGAACGTAACCACGGGTACTACCTGCTGGTGCGACTGTTGGTGATGCTGATGTTGCTGATGTTGCTGCTGTTGTTGCTGCTGCTGCTGCTGTTGCTGTAGTAACTGATGTTGGATCTGTTGTTGTTGTTGAGATAGAGCAGTAGTTTGTTGAGTGAGGGTGTTCAAAAGCTGTATTACAACCGGATCTAAATGACCCGTTGGGGGTGCATTCTGTTGACCTTCTTGGTCAGCTGAACTATTCGAACGGGTATTTCGTCTAGGAGGCATATTGCTGATGAACAAACAATAACTGATTTAATAATTCATAAATAGAAGAGAAAAGAACACAATTGGTAGAACCATGATTTACGGATTTTCAACGGCGTAAGGGTACACTCGTTGCACAAGTAGAATAACAATTACAATAGTGAAAATGAATAACAAGAGAATAATAATAGTTCTACAAAGGATGATTATCATAAATATATACATAGATTCGATACAAGCGTAGAACACTTTCAAAAGTAAAGTGTGTCATAGCTGAACTACAACTGCCGATCAACAGTACAACAACAAAATACAACAACAATCCAAGGCGATACTATAAGCCTGGTGCACTGCTGGTACTATACTATGCATCTATGTACTATCTGACTGGAATCCACAGAATATCCATCCTCGTCTCTACCGGCTCATGGATCATCATCTCTAGTATCCCATAGTGCTGGTCCGGAAATCTCCCCAATCTCCCTCATCACAAAGTCCAAAATCTCTCTCATCCCTGCTACAGTCTCTCCCTCTCTGCTAGTAGCTAGTCCATGCAACCTCGTCTCTACCAATGTCCTCACAACCCTGAGTCTCATCCGTGTCTCTCCTATCTGATCTCTAAATCTATCTCTATCTCTGGCTACACCTGCCTCCGCTGTACGCATCCCAGGCATCTCTAATACCTGTCTACGAAAATAATCCCTCTCCTCACTCATCTTCTGATAACGGTGATGTAGAACTGATGGCTCGGAGATCTGGAACAAAGGTCCGGAAACTGAAGCCTGAGAACGCCGTGATGCGGGTATGCGTCGAAGTGGAACGGGCCAAGATATATGATCTCTCCTGACCACTACAGGTCCAGACTGAGGTAGTGTCGGTCGCGACAGTCCTGCTCTCATCTCTGGTACTGGTCTCTCCTCTATCGGGTGCTCTGACGGATCTGAATCGGAACTAGAGCTAGGTGGCCGCAATTATAACCATACTCGATTACTACGCATAATATCTCTAATCGACCTTCTATGACTATTAGGTGAATTCCTAACCCTCTATGTTATCCTGGACCCTAAATCCTAACTTGTTTCAAATGCCATAACATGTTGCTCTGATACCAACCTGCGACGCCCTCCAAACCCGGGGTACAGATTTGGGGAGTCACCCGACCAACGGTACACAACATAAAACTGAATATAACACATGCATAATATATAATAACATAAAATACCCCTTATCCACGACCACATCCAGATTATGGCATGAAACAAGCTTCTAAGTCATAATTATTACAAACCAGTTGCAGAGTTATTACACACTTAATATACAAAGCTAGACATCTAGTCTAACTTCCAAGATAAAACAACTACCCGTCCAATGACAATCACTCGGGGTGGTCTCCTAGCATCGGGAGAACTGTCACTAGCGCTGTGTCTGCTCATTCTCTCGCTTCACTGGAATAGGGTTAGAAACAAAACAAGTATGAGCCACATGTGCTCAGCAAGCATGATATATGTATCAATCACAGTTCTATAATGAAAAGAAAGAATTCAATTATCTGAATCAACAATACTCAAGTCAAACATATGCTTTTAACAATCTTTAATGAAGAAAGAGGAATTAGAATTGGACTTCTACATTTTTCAAACACAAAGATTGTGCTGCTGATCAGTCACACAACAACCCCGGACTTGCTGATAGCAAAGTCCTCTACTGGATCCTAGGCCAATCTGGGCCTTAAATTATTCTGACCATAAATATGGCCCGACCATTACTGGTCCTATTTAAAAACATGCCAATTCTATCACAAGGTATAAGCAATAATATGCATAACAAGATAAGTACACAATAACGGAGTGTAATAGTTGCAAAAGAGCTTCAACTATTCATTATCAAAGAAAGTCCGAGAAATATATTCGGAATGGTTTCAACGGTACGATGTACTCGTTCAAGAAGGTAATCAGTAGTTGTAATCAATAATCAATGACTGTAATCAATAGTCAATGATAGAATCAAACTGTCAATGGTTGTAGGCAATAATCAAATGATGATAATCAACAAACAATGGTTGTAGACAAAATCAGATGAATTTGGAAATAAGGGTTTCCGATGCGGATCAAATCAAAGAGTTAAGAAAATTTACGAAAATGGAATCAGTTGCCCAAGTACGGGTAAGAATTGATAATCTAAGTTGTTCTGGGGTAATAACATGTAAGAATTGAAAACAATAACAATTTATCACAAGTAAAGGCACAGATACTTGCCTGGTCTACGTCGCTGTCGGTTTTCTATCTCGTTCACTCTACTTTCCCCTTTCCCTTGCTCCGGGAACTCGATTCTATAATAAACAACTTAGAACAGTAAGTTTAACTATCCTCATTCTATCCTCGACACACAATTAATCAATAACACATTTTAAACTAGTAACCGGTTACGTATCGGACGTCCGGTCTAATTTACGGTATTTAAAACTCAGACACTAGCCCTCGTACGGGCATTTACGGACCATTAAAACACATTAATCGACTCATATAAACCATATAACACTTATAAATATTTTTAAAACAATATTCAAGGCTTATTTGAATTTAAATAAGTCACAAATAATTTTTAAATCAAAAATCGGATTTTTAATCCCAATATAAGTATTTAAAATCAATTAAATCAATTAATAAAAATTAATTGACACTCTTTAAATGCTCAAACTATTTTTAAATAATAAATCAGGCTTGAAAATAATTAAACTGAATTTTAAATTAATTAAATCTAATTAATAATTAATTTTTAAGAATTAACTGATTAAAAGAATTAATCAATTAATTAAATAAATTAATTATTAATTAAAAATAATTAAAATAGTTAAGTTTAATAAATGTTCGAATTTAAAATAATAAATATAATTTTCCAGAATTTTTCTGAATTAAAAATGTATTTTTAAAATTAAAATATGAATTTTTAAAGATTTTAAACTATTTTCGAATTGAATTTAAAAATAAAATTCAAAAACAGTTTTCTGAAAATATTTTAGGGTTTCGAAGATTGAAACCGGGTCAAGAAAACGGGTCAACGGGTCGGGAAGAACATAGTGGGGTCACGAAGAACAACCCAGAATTTTCCAGAATCCGACGACCAAACCCAGATTCCGGTGACTCAAAAACTGCACAAAAATTAGGGATTTTTATACCAAAACGTTCCAAAAACATACCAAAAACATCACCGGAATAAAAAACCCGACTATTTTCCGGCGAGCTTAACAAATTTTCCGATCTGCCAAAATCTTACATGAAACTCTACGTTCTTTATGTTAAAATGAAGCTAATAACACATACAACAAAAGCCCTCTATCAGAAATCATGTCAGATCATTCATATGAACGGACTATTAAAAAGAAAAATCGGGCAAAACCCTAGAAATCGGATTTCTCAAAATCGAACATAAACATGAAATAAAAACATGAATTCCTACAAATTAGAACCCTAGGAACATGTTGGAAGCAATCAATTGAACGGAGAATCAACAGAATGAAAATCCCCAATTCGAATATAAACCCTAATTTAAATTCGAATTTTGTAAAATTCATATAAAATCTAAAAATTACCAGATGATGATGAGGTTGGAATATTCTGAAACTAGAGCTCAAGATCTTTGATTTGAGTACTTGAACTTTGAATTTGGATTTCAATAACACCTTCGAATTTGATTTTGATTTTCAAGAACACGAAGAACACGGTTCGGGAATTTTATATTTTTCAGTATTTTTAATACGGATTATATGAGGTATAATGTACGATTCTCCTTTTTATACTTATTGAAAAATAATACCCTAAACGACATTTTTGGATCGATATTGATCCACTGGTTCGTTTAAAAACCCTAATTAGGTTAAAAACACGTTTTACGAAAAGATAATCATCCAAAAAGACTGATAGTTATCCAAATCAATACATATCATTATATAACTAATGCTCAAGAATACGGGGGCTATAACAAATGTATTTATTGATACGGACGATATATCAATTACCCTAGAAAAATTAGGGTTAGGGTTTAGAATAATTTTTCTTCCTTTGAATAAAACAATTACTATTGATCATATCGGATAATAAGGGATATAATAATATGAAAAAATCCTCCGATAATGATTCGAACACAGATGACGAAGGAATAATAATGATGTACAAAATTTCAACGGGGCCCTTGGATTATCAAAACGGGGCTCAAAATTGAAGATATTTTCAAATGACAAATTATTTGAACGGGGCTTTCGACACACCAAATAACACATAAACACTTTGTTAGTATTAGTGCCCTAGAGACAATACAATTGTACTTCTGGGAAACACTATTTTGTTATTTAATAATGAATATGTTTTATTGATTATTCGACAACAATTATTATGTCTTTATTTACTGCGATATTAATGTTAGAGTAATAAATGTCCTTGGAATATCGAACACGTATTCTATATCTTTAAGTATGTGACTTAAAAATGAGATTATAAGAATAGTGTTTATATTCCTAAATTATCCCTAATTAAGCATTATAAATTAGGACAATTATGATGCATAAAGATTAGTATGTTCATTGACTAAATGACCACATCTCATTGGTCATAGGTATAATGATACTAAAGTCAAGAACATAGGTGCATGTAATATTCTACATGGCACCGGATAGACCCACAGTGAGATTCTACATGGTAATAAAGTCATTAGAATAGCTCACAGTGATAATGGTGTAATGATCCTTAGACTTGAGATCATTATATTTCTATACGAGGATTAATATACTTTGATTACATTAAAAGTTACCTTTGACCGGGTGATGATAAAAGTGGACATCGGGTATATTATGAGTCGTATGAGAAATATGAATGATAGATATAGGATTTAACCCTCCTATTATTAGGAGAGATATTATTGGCCTCTTGATTGAGTGAGACTATGAAAATGCATGGCCATGCTCAAATATTGATTTGTTTTAATAGTCTACTCATTGATCAAGGAAACCTGGATTAAATGTTGAAGAGGATGACTAATAACATGCCTCGAGTTTAATCTATAATATTTGGTTAAAGGGATTATATTACACGGAAACATTAGTCACGAAAGGTTTAATTGGATCACCATTTATTATTATTTCTTGGGGAGCAATGATGTATTACTAGATGCCGCTCATTGTTTATAATTTTATTTAAGAATAAAATTATTGCCAACGAAATAATAACCTAAAGGGTCACACACTTAGAACGTTTTTAAATGGAGTTTTAATTTAAATTATGAATTTAAATTAAATGATTAAATTTGAAATTAGTTATTTAATTGAGCTGGTCTTAATTAAATCAGAATTCGAATTTAATATTAACTGATTATTTTCGAAATTAGTCATTTAATTGAGATTGTCTTAATTAAATAGAATTTCGAATTTAATACTAAAACCAAAATCAGATTGGGTTTTAAGAAGCCCAAAAACGGATTTAGGGTTTTGGCCCAATCCTCTATCTCATATAAATACATTATGATGTATTATTGAGGAATGATTTTTTTTTCTGCAATTTCGAATTAAAGAAAACCCTAGCAGCTCTGCATTAAGAGAGGCTAGAGAGAGAGAGAGAGAGAGAGGGGCAGTTTTTCGGCTAGTACCGAACTCCGTTGATCGTTGGACGATTGAGCGTTCGTGTGGACGACTTTGGCAATGCAGATCTTGGACAAGGGCTGTGTGGTGATTACAACAAGGACCTCCATCTTTCCGAACTTTAAAGCTCTTTAAGGTATGATTTCGTTTCTCCATAATCAGCCATGTCTTGTACACGGATCCTAGGGTTAGGGTTTCGGAATTTTTATTGTTTTACGACTGTTTTTCGCTGCGTTTGTTGCCCCAAAACCCATCAATGGTATCAGAGCTACGTGTATAAGGGGCTGATTTGGTTATGTGTTTACTGTATTCGATGCATGTATGCATGTTTTATGAATCTGCCTTGATACAGTTATGAGATATATCGATTATAATATGTTATATCGCTTATATATGATACTGTTATGCTTAATATATTGATATGACTGATTAATATGCGATGATTGTATGTTATGCATGTTGTCTGGTTTATATAGGGATATAAACTGTGAGACAGATCATGTTTGGACACGATCTGCAAACTGGGATATGTCTGACCCCCGCCCGGGGGCTGCCGCCCCCGGACCCCCGCTTTATTATTTTTTGTGTTCGTAATTGAGTATTTGAGCATGGTGCTGGTTATGGCCTTAAGACCCGTAGTTTAATGGTTTATGGTTTTGGTTTTATAAATACGACTTGCATGTCGTTTTCTTCATTCTTGTAATTGTTTAACCTCGAATGTAAATCGAGTTTTATTATGTAAGTACATAAGTATAGGTTGGATTCAATTGTTCAATGTAATGTACTTGAAGATTGAAGGACGATCAAAGAAGAGGTGCATTCAAGGGAACAAGGAGAATGAAGACATGTAATTATATTTATGTTTTTCCACCATAGATTGACCTTGATCCTTTCATTAGCTTGAAAGGATCATATAGGATAAAGGCCATAACCAAGCACGTTTACATACTGCACTTTACATATTGATGTATGATTGCATGTGTAGGATACAATAATATGCATGCTTTAATTAGATTAATCATGTATTAATGTATGTATTAGATACAGCACCCATGTCATGCCTGCTAAACAAGATAAAATCTGTAACGATTCAAGATTTTAAAATTGAACAAAACGAACATGAGATTCCTGTGTTTATGAAACACGGAAATAAGTGTGAATTTTCAATTTTTTGATATGGGGCGATTTTGACAAAAATACAAGCAGCGCTTGTAAGAAAGGTGGATTTTAAGTGAGACCACTGTGACTCCTCCGCTGGACTGGAAATCAAACCATTGATGAACTTTGAATTGAAATACTTAGTTCAAGGAAAAATTGGGAATCTCTTGATGATGGGATCATGGTCGTTTTAATAAAATCCCTAAATTTAAAATATTAAGTCACTTAGATGCCTTCCAATGAGCAACACTCGTCAAGACCTAGATCGAGAAATAGTGGGTTCGCCAAAGCGAAGCACTCCAATCTATCGTGGTAAGGCGTGATGAAGTAAATGTGATACTTATATGTTAGACTATTGGGTTAGACTTAACTAAGTTACCACAATAGGATTGTGAACTTAGAGGCATGGAGTTTGGTAAGATTTATTGGATAAATACGTACAATTGTTGTTCTACCAAACTATCCAAGAGTTATATAAGATATAATTGACAAAAGTTGTCTACCTAAATAATTGTGTTTTTGGAGTAAAGCCAAAGCTGACCTTAAGCATGATGAAATATGGATCTTGGCTCGCTAGAAAGGTTTAAAGAAACTTTTCCGAATTGATAGATAGGGCTATTAATTTGATAAAATAGTGGGTGATATATATTATGAATATATATATATGAATAATCACTTGAACATTATCTATATAATCCGCAGACTAACTTATTTTATGCATTTTTTAACATTGTAGATATTTAATGGCACATAACTCAAATAACTTCTCTGTACGATCAGTCCTTGAGAAGGACAAGCTGATAGGAACAAACTTCCTAGACTGGCAAAGGAATTTGAGGATTGTCCTCAGGAAAGAGCGAAAGCTCCATGTCATTGATATTCCTCGCCCTGAACCTCTGCCAGAAGGTGCATCGGTTGATCAACAGAATGTTTATCAGAAACATATCGATGATGACACAGATGTTACCTGTCTTATGCTTGCGACTATGAGTCCCGAGCTTCAGAAACAACATGAGCATGTGGATGCTTATGTGATGATTGAGCACCTTAAACATATGTTTGAAGGACAGGCTCGTCAGGAGAGGTTTGATACAAGCAAAGCCTTGTATGCATGCAAACAGGGTGATCGTGATCCAGTTGCACCGCATGTTCTAAAGATGATTGGATATATGGAGTACCTTGCTACTCTGGGTTCCACCATCGGTACGGAAACCCAGATAGATCTAATCTTGCAATCTTTGAACGGCAGCTATGCTCAGTTTGTAATGAATTACATCATGGATGAGATAGACAAGACACCTACCGAATTGTTGGCAATGTTGAAAACTGCTGAGACCAATATTCAGAAGGCATCCCCTAACGCCATTATGATGGTCAATAAAGGGAATGCCAAAGAACAGGGTAAAAGGAAAGGCAAGAAGAAGATTGGATCTAAATCTGCTAATCCAAAACCTGTTTTTAAAAAGGCTTTGAAGCCTACAGGAGGTGTTACAAAAGGTGCTGCAAAAGGTGCTGCAAAAGGTGCTGCAAAAGGTGATTGTCACTATTGCAATAAACCAGGTCATTGGAAGAGAAACTGTCATGCTTACTTGGAGGATTTGAAGAAGATGAATTCTGTGAAGATTTCAGATTCAGGTATTTATGTTATAGAAGTCAATTTGTCTACTTCTACATCATGGGTATTAGATACTGGATGTGGTTCTCACATTTGTATAAATGTGCAGGAACTTCGAAGGAGTAGGACTTTGGCGAAAGGAGAAGTCGACCTACGCGTTGGCAATGGAGCAAAGGTTGCTGCTTTGGCTATAGGGACTTATAATTTATCATTGCCCACAGGGCTTATTTTAGAACTTGAAAACTGTTTTTACGTGCCTGCGATTTGCAGAAACATTATTTCTGTTTCTTGTTTGGACAAGAAAGGTTTTTCCTTTACAATTCAGAACAATAGTTGTTCCTTTGGTTTGAATAATGTTACCTATGGGGTTGCACGTTTATTTAATGGTTTATATGTTCTAGATCTTGATACTCCTGTCTATAATATAAATAATAAACGTATTAAGGCTAATGACTCAAATCAAACATACCTTTGGCATTGTCGTTTAGGCCATATAAATGAGAAACGCATTTCCAAGTTACATAAGGATGGATACTTGGATAAGTTTGATTTTGAATCATACGAAGAATGTGAACCTTGTCTCATTGGAAAAATGACTAAAGCTCCTTTTACCGGAATTGGTGAAAGGGCCACCGAACGATTAGAGCTTATACATAGTGATGTATGTGGTCCAATGCGTACGATGGCAAGAGGTGGTTTTTACTACTTCATAACCTTTACTGATGATTTTAGTAGATACGGATATGTGTATCTTTTGAAGAACAAGTCCGAATCATTTGAAAAATTCAAAGAGTATAAGGCAGAAGTGGAAAAGCAAATAGGCGGAAGTATTAAAACCCTACGATCTGATCGTGGAGGTGAGTACCTAAGCTTAGAATTTAAGAATTTCTTAAAGGAGTGTGGTATTGTATCACAACTCACACCTCCTGGAACACCACAGTGGAATGGTGTATCTGAAAGGAGAAATCGTACCTTGTTGGACATGGTGCGATCGATGATGAGTCTAGCGGATCTTCCAATTAGTTTCTGGGGCTATGCCCTAGAGACGGCTGCACAAACACTAAACCGAGTTCCTTCAAAAACGGTTCAAAAGACACCATATGAGATATGGACTGAAAAACGTCATAGCGTGTCATTTATGAAAATTTGGGGATGCGAAGCATTTGTGAAACATTTAACCTCAGACAAGCTAGGACCAAAATCAGATAAATGTAATTTTGTGGGATATCCAAATGAAACAAAAGGGTATTACTTCTATAATCCTTCAGAGAACAAAGTGTTTGTTGCTCGAACAACTGTGTTTCTTGAAAGAGAATTACTTTCTAAGAAAAATAGTCGGAGGACAATAGATCTCGATGAGGATCGAGAACCACAGATTAATGTTGAACCAGAGTTGGAACATGAGCAGAATGTGACTGAAAATGTTGAGGACAACATTGCTCAAGAAACACAGGTCGTTCGTAGATCTAGTAGGATTCGTCATGAGCCAGAGAGATATTATGGATTTCTGCTGACTCAAAATGGTGATGTAATGCTTGTAGATAATGATGAGCCTCTTACCTACAAAGATGCTATGAATAGTCCAGATTCTGAGAGATGGCTGGAGGCCATGAAATCTGAGATGGATTCCATGTATGAAAACAAAGTATGGACTTTGGTTGAACCACCTGAAGGGGTAAAACCCATCGAGTGCAAGTGGGTTTTCAAGAAGAAAACTGACATGGATGGTAATTTACAGACCTACAAAGCTAGACTAGTGGCGAAAGGTTTCAAGCAAATTCATGGTATTGACTATGATGAAACTTTCTCACCGGTGGCTATGGTCAAATCCATCAGGATTTTGCTTGCAATAGCAGCTTATTATGACTATGAAATCTGGCAAATGGATGTCAAGACTGCTTTCTTAAATGGGAGCTTAGAAGAGGATGTGTACATGACACAACCTGAGGGTTTTGTCGATCCAAAATTTGCTAGGATGGTCTGTAAGTTACTACGATCCATTTATGGGTTGAAGCAGGCCTCGAGGAGATGGAACATTCGTTTTGATGAAACAGTCAAAGAGTTTGGTTTCATACAAAATGAGGATGAACCGTGTGTTTACAAGAAGGTTAGTGGGAGCCATGTGGCATTCCTAGTATTATATGTAGATGACATATTGCTAATAGGGAATGACATTACTTCTCTACAGGCTGTGAAGACTTGGTTGGGAAATAATTTCTCGATGAAAGACTTAGGCGATGCATCCTACATATTAGGGATCATGATCTATAGAGATAGACCCAGAAGAATGATCGGCTTAAGTCAGAGTACATACATTGACAAGATATTGCATCGTTTCGGGATGCAAGAGGCTAAAAGGGGCTATGTCCCAATGTCTCATGGGATAACGATCTCAAAAGAAAACTGTCCTAAATCATCAGATGAGAAGGACCGTATGAATAAAGTACCATATGCTTCGGCAATTGGTTCTATAATGTATGCAATGATATGTACTCGTCCCGATGTCTCGTATGCTTTGAGCATGACGAGTAGATACCAGTCTAATCCAGGTGAAAGTCACTGGACAGCTGTCAAGAACATTCTTAAGTACCTTAAGAGGACTAAAGATTCTTTCTTGATATATGGAGGAGATGAGAAACTAGTTGTAAGAGGTTACACTGATGCTAGTTTCCAGACAGATAAGGACGACACTGTGTCTCAGTCTGGATTTGTGTTTTGCCTAAATGGAGGTGCTGTAAGCTGGAAGAGTTCAAAGCAAGAAACAGTAGCTGATTCTACAATGGAAGCTGAGTATATTGCAGCCAGTGAAGCAGCCAAAGAGGCTGTTTGGATTCGGAATTTTATTACGGGACTTGGAGTGGTTCCATCGATCGCAGACCCTATTGATCTATATTGCGATAATAATGGAGCCATTGCGCAGGCTAAGGAACCAAGATCCCATTCCAAGGCAAAACATATACTAAGGAGATATCACCTCATTAGAGAAATAAATAATAGAGGGGATATACATATATGTAAAGTGCATACTAATGATAACGTTGCGGACCCACTGACTAAGGCTTTGTCGCAGCAGAAGCACGATTGTCACACTAGTTCCATGGGTATTAGATACATGGGTGATTGGCTCTAGTGCAAGTGGGAGATTGTTAGTATTAGTGCCCTAGAGACAATACAATTGTACTTCTGGGAAACACTATTTTGTTATTTAATAATGAATATGTTCTATTGATTATTCGACAACAATTATTATGTCTTTATTTACTGCGATATTAATGTTAGAGTAATAAATGTCCTTGGAATATCGAACACGTATTCTATATCTTTAAGTATGTGACTTAAAAATGAGATTATAAGAATAGTGTTTATATTCCTAAATTATCACTAATTAAGCATTATAAATTAGGACAATTATGATGCATAAAGATTAGTATGTTCATTGACTAAATGACCACATCTCATTGGTCATAGGTATAATGATACTAAAGTCAAGAACATAGGTGCATGTAATATTCTACATGGCACCGGATAGACCCACAGTGAGATTCTACATGGTAATAAAGTCATTAGAATAGCTCACACTGATAATGGTGTAATGATCCTTAGACTTGAGATCATTATATTTCTATACGAGGATTAATATACTTTGATTACATTAAAAGTTACCTTTGACCGGGTGATGATAAAAGTGGACATCGGGTATATTATGAGTCGTATGAGAAATATGAATGATAGATATAGGATTTAACCCTCCTATTATTAGGAGAGATATTATTGGCCTCTTGATTGAGTGAGACTATGAAAATGCATGGCCATGCTCAAATATTGATTTGTTTTAATAGTCTACTCATTGATCAAGGAAACCTGGATTAAATGTTGAAGAGGATGACTAATAACATGCCTCGAGTTTAATCTATAATATTTGGTTAAAGGGATTATATTACACGGAAACATTAGTCACGAAAGGTTTAATTGGATCACCATTTATTATTATTTCTTGGGGAGCAATGATGTATTACTAGATGCCGCTCATTGTTTACAATTTTATTTAAGAATAAAATTATTGCCAACGAAATAATAACCTAAAGGGTCACACACTTAGAACGTTTTTAAATGGAGTTTTAATTTAAATTATGAATTTAAATTAAATGATTAAATTTGAAATTAGTTATTTAATTGAGCTGGTCTTAATTAAATCAGAATTCGAATTTAATATTAACTGATTATTTTCGAAATTAGTCATTTAATTGAGATTGTCTTAATTAAATAGAATTTCGAATTTAATACTAAAACCAAAATCAGATTGGGTTTTAAGAAGCCCAAAAACGGATTTAGGGTTTTGGCCCGATCCTCTATCTCATATAAATACATTATGATGTATTATTGAGGAATGATTTTTTTTTCTGCAATTTCGAATTAAAGAAAACCCTAGCAGCTCTGCATTAAGAGAGGCTAGAGAGAGAGAGAGAGAGAGAGGGGCAGTTTTTCGGCTAGTACCGAACTCCGTTGATCGTTGGACGATCGAGCGTTCGTGTGGACGACTTTGGCGACGCAGATCTTGGACAAGGGCTGTGTGGTGATTACAACAAGGACCTCCATCTTTCCGAACTTTAAAGCTCTTTAAGGTATGATTTCGTTTCTCCATAATCAGCCATGTCTTGTACACGGATCCTAGGGTTAGGGTTTCGGAATTTTTATTGTTTTACGACTGTTTTTCGCTGCGTTTGTTGCCCCGAAACCCATCACACTTAACAATCCTTATCATTATAACTCAAAATACTTTATAATAAGTATTCCACACATATAATACAATTTATATTATTAATAAAGTTCACGGATCTTACAGCGGGGATTTCATACTGTCACCAAAAGAGCATTCTTGTGACAACAAGCTTGGAATGCAGGATATTGTCTCAGAGGGATAAACTTTGATTTGGGGATCTACCCAGTCAAACATGTGACAGTTTGGATGTTCAAGAAACAGGCGTGATGCAGTATCCCAACACTACATCAGGTCTGCAAAGACTACGACAGAAGCTTAAGGGATCACAAGACAAAGCTCACCAATTCAATAGTATGACAAATCAACATCTACTGGAATTATGTTAGCTAAATATAGAATGTATCTAGATTGATTTTTCTGTAATGATAAATCTGTTTGTATAGCAATTTAGGTAAGACACACGGGTAGGCAAATTGTAAGGAGCTGCCACATGAAAATGACAGCAGCTCCACAAACCCGTGATGATAGAGATATGATTAGTTTACTTAGACTATCTCTCTCATTCTATACTGTGCATCTTTTGAGTAATCGAAGCTTGAGAAAAACACACTTTTTCTCAAGGTTGTAGCAACTCTTTGCAAAATAAATAAAACATTTATTTTGTGAGAAAACTACTTGTGTTTGCATTTCTTCTACTGATAAACATTAATCTTAGTTT
Source organism: Heracleum sosnowskyi (assembly GCA_030848705.1). Classification (NCBI taxonomy): domain Eukaryota; kingdom Viridiplantae; phylum Streptophyta; class Magnoliopsida; order Apiales; family Apiaceae; genus Heracleum; species Heracleum sosnowskyi. The sequence goes on from CM061237.1 coordinate 82,887,020, forward strand.
TAAGTTGTTGAAACAGAGATTGAAATTCATCAGTATTGCATTCAACCCCCCTTCTGCAATACTCAAGGACCAACAATTAGTTTGATAATTATTCCTTGTAATCTGTACTGTAATTGTAACACTTTTCAAGTTTAATATTAGTTATATTTAACTTGATTCTTGTTTTTTTTATTCCGCTTAAATTTTTTCTTGAATTATTATTTCACGAACTGAACAAATTCTATTAAACAGTACAATTTGTATTCAACCCCCCCCCCCCTTCTACAAACATATCAGGATCTAACAAGGGGACTTAGCAAAATTCGCTATTCAGCAACAGACAAAGTTTTGGAGACAAAGAATCAAATCAGACCAAGGCATATGCAATGGTCACAATCGTTGCAGTATGCACATGGAAAGTCTACAAAGAAGCTCAGAGAGTCAATCAAAGAAAACAACTAAAATTGTGGATCTGTCAGCATGCAAAACAAAATGAAGATCACAAGATGCCAAATTTCACCAAAATAGTATAGACATAGTTTGGATAGCTTTTTGTCTGTAACCTGTTTTGTAAATGCAAGTTGTGCACAATTTGTAAGTACACAGCTTGCTTAGCTTTAGTTGTAAGTTTTCATAGACATTCAAGTTGTATCTCTCTGAGAAAAACGTAGCTGAGAATTCAAGTTCGAATTCACAATTTATAGCACCTTTCGATCTAATACAACATTAGATTAAAAGTGATTTTGTGTGTTGTTCTTTTTTCGCATATTTCATTATACAACAAACAAAATCAAGCTGCAAGTAAACAGATTCAAAAACGAAGATAATTAAAGAAATCACAAATAATATATTCACCCCCCTCTATATTATCTTCAAGTAAAACTCATACTCAACAATACATAACCTTGTATCTGTATTTTTTTTTTTTGAGTTATCTTTGTAAATAATGCAATATATATTATATATGATCCTTTTTTACTTTCAAAATGTCATATTTTAAATCAAACATTAACTAATTTGTATGTAAATATAATGTGTTATTTTTATGTTTCGTCTTTTCAAAGCCAAATATTTTTATGACCCCAGGAGTTCAACTAATAAATTATTGTATCTTGTGAGGTAATATACAATTTTTATAATACGTAACAACTCAATACTTTTTATTCTAATATATTGTTGGATAATATCCATAATATTAATTATAATATCTTTTTATAACTCAATTACATATTTCATGTAGTTCTTTAATCAATAAATGATAGACGACAAGGATTCCAAATCTCAATTACAACCAAATAGTATTTAATAAATATAATTTCATCAATGACATACACATACATATTGTGTGCATGATTTAAAATATAAGTCCTGCAAGTTATATACTAACCTTGTATTTGTATTTTTTTTGAGTTATCTCTATAAATAATAAAGCACATACGATGTAAAACCTTTTTTTTTCAAAATGTCATATTTTAAACAAAAATTAGCTAATTTGTATGTAAATTTAATGTGTTATTATGATTCGCCTTTTCAAAGCCAAATGTTTTTATGAACCCAAGAGTTCCACTAATAAATTATTGTATCTTGTGAAGTAATATACAATTTTCATATCACGTAATAGCTCAATACTTTTTATTCTAATATATTGTTGGATATTATCCATAATATTAATTATAATATCTTTTTTTAACCCAATTACATATTTCATGTAGTTCTTTAATCAAAGAATGATAAAGGATAAGGAGTCCAAATCTCAATTACAACACAATAGTATTTAATCAATATTATTTCATAAGTGACACTGTTAGTAATGAATACCACTTAGAAACTAGATAGAGGGGGGGGGGGGGGTGAATGGATAGTTTGATAGATTTTCGCTTTCTTGAAACTAAATTGCTGTACCAGATTGTGTAGTAAGAAAATGCGGAATGAAATAAACAGTACACACACAATCACTTTAATCTACTTTGTATTAAGCAAATTAAATACTACAACTTCCAAAATCTCACAAGAGAAATTCTGGCTTCTAAACAAGAACAATGTTTTCTTGCTTTTCTTACAGAGAAAGAAGTGCTTCAATATAATTCTATGATATGCTCACTTACAGCTAACAGTAGGGTGTGCACAATATATGTATTGTCCTATACAAAACTAGTGCACACACCTAATTACACAGCTACCCTTCCTGCAACTCCATTTTGTCGTTCTGTAAAAGGTTGGCTGTGACAGGGAGAACCACTTGCTTTCTGTGGTCCTCTCCCTTATCTGTAGCTGCTTGTCTTCCTTCTTCCTCTCCAAGTTTAGCTGTAGATTTGCCATCTGTATTTTGGACCACCTGACCAATACAGATGCTTCAGTATTTGTCTCCATTGACTTTGATCTTGTACCTTCATTTGTCTTGTTGTAAACGGCTAAGTGTTGATATCGTGAACTCCACTTCATTCCTGACTTCGCGATGTTCCTTGTGAAGACTACGCGACATGGCCTTTGAGGACTTTGCGACATAAGCCATTTGAGGACTTCGCGATCTAGCCTTTTTGAGGACTTCGCGATATAGCCTTTTTGAGGACTATACGACATAGGCTATTTGAGGACTATGCGACATAGGCTATTTGAAGACTATGCGACATAGGCTATTTGAGGACTTCGCAGAATAAGCTATTTGAGGACTTCACTATCTAGTACATTTTGACTTTGCTGATTTCAACACTTCACGATATTAGTCTTGAAGACTTCACGACATAGTACAAATTGGACTATGCGATCTAGCACTTCTCGACATGGATTTTGGTGACTTCACGACATAGCTTTATTCTGACTTTGCTATATAATGCCTTAGACAAATTTCTGCAACTTATTTCTTCAGGGCCTTATTCATCTCCATCCTGCTGCATGAACAATTCTGAACTTCTACCAGGATAATTATTCAATGGCCTATGTACATTCTAGATGCAAGAAACTTACTAAGCTCATTATAATTCTGAGCATACATGATCAAGCTAATGTTCATGAGAACAAGACAAGTACAGAGAGACCTATACTATATCCCAGTGATAGAATTCACTAGGTCATGTAGTGTGACATAGTCATATAGTGTAGGCTTGTTAATGGTGGTATTCAGGCATGTCTTGAGCCTAACAATCTCCCCCAAATTGTGAGTAAGGCCCTTAGGCACAATTTCATGTCTGATAACAAGCCTAACTAACATAAAAAGATACAAATATAAAGAAGATAAAAGGATGAACAGAATTTGATAACAACTTGGAAATTTAGGCTTACAGAATTTCTCCTTGAGCTACATAGCTTCAGTTTCCAATTGTTTCTCTAAGAAATCATCATAAACCTTCTTCTTCCTTATTTCTTCATTCTTCTTTATTTCAGAAATGGCCATTAGAATTTCATCTCTTGCAATCAACTCCTCTATGAGAGGAGAGCCTTCTAAATCTTCAGCTGCTGTTCTAAGGGCACTTTCCACATATGAATCAATAAACTCCATTCTTATCTTACTTTTTCCTCCATAATGATTTTTGTACTCCACAATATAAGGATTTTGTTTTACCCTGCACAACCCTTTCTCCCTCATCTCCTTTGCTCTTTCCTCCATTTCAGCCATTTCCTTTTCTTTCATACACCTCTTTTCTTCATTTAGCTTCCTTAGACTTTCTTCATAATCAGAGTGCATCTTCATGAATCTGGCTATCTCTATTTTCCACATCCTTTCTTCCTTTTCTTCAAAGTTCAAAAGAGTATTTATTCTTTCAAGTTCATATGTAGGAAAATATTGACAGTTGCCTTGCTTCATTTCTTTCTCCCTTCCATCAATGTATTTGATTTCAAGATGATTGTTCTTCACTTTGACTTCAAAGATCCTTTGAGCTCTCAAAAATGCTAGGGCATCTTCATCATAATCTTCATCAAGGGGAAGAACATTGATCCCTACTACATTTGTGATTACTCCAATCTTCTTTGTTATCCTTGTCCTTTTGGCTACACTCTTGATCTTCAAATGCTTCACTTGAGGTAGCTTTCTGGAGCAGGGAGATTTAGTCTTCAGTGCCACATCATTTAGAAGTAGCTTCAACCCTTTCCCCTTCATCCACTGTAACACTCCACTAGCTGTGACTTTGTGAAAGTGTCTTTTAGATTTTGTTGTAGTGGCTTCAATCCTTTTCTGTGGCAAATCAGGTTCAGAAGTCTTAGGTATTGATTTTGGAGGATCACTACCAACAGTACCCACCCTAGACTTAGAGTCTTGTGTTGTGGTTAAGGTACTGCTAGCAATGTCCTTAACTTGCTGATTTCCACTCCTCTTCCTGACAGTTTCTTTGTTTCCCTTGGATTCCTTGTCTTCACCAGCATCTTTAGATTTCTTGGAAGATTTGCCCTTGCTGCTGTCACTTGCTCCATCCTTATTGCTCCTTGGTTGACTTCTCCTTCTATAGGTTTTCTCCTCATCATCCCCCTCATCATCTTTCTTCTTGCTTCTTTCTTTGAGTGACTCAGGAATAGTTCCATGAATCAAGAAAGATTGGAGAATTTGAATTATCTCTAGATCCTTTGCTGTTCTAACCCCTCTCTTGGCTCTTAGCATTTGCAGCACTTGATTTATTTTGACATTATTCTTCATTTTCAAATCTGCAGGAATCACCAGTTGATCAATACTTTCAGCTTGGCTTAGACTTTGAAAGATTATTGTCCTTGGGTTAGAGATAACTTCAGGTAATCTTTGAAATTGGTCTATCCTCAAATCTTCATGTAGCCTCTTGTTATTCTCCCCATGCTTCTCAATCAACTCCAGAATTGTGGTCAGCTCAGTAAACCTCAATTTCTCTAGAGTTTGAAAGGATAGATGCCACAAGCAATTATCCATGGATACCATGATAATTTCTCTTAGATGAACATCCTTGGTTTTCCTGACTGCCATAGTGAAGTATTTGATACTTTCCTTGAGCCTTTCCCTGTAGATCTTGGCATCTTCTTGAGCATTGATGTGGATGGCTTTCAGAAACTCCAGGAAGGCCTCATCATGATAGATGTGAGAGTTGGCAACTTCCTGTAGCTTGGCCTCAGTGATAATGTTAGCTTTGACAGGTTTGGCACTTGAAGTTGTTGTAGGAGCTGAGGTAGCCTTTGACATTGTAGAGGGATAGTAGGTGGTAGTGACTGTGCTTCTTTGGCCTTGTGCATTGATGACATCCACAGAGGGAAGAGTGATTGGCTTTAAAGTTTCTTCAGTGATTTTGCCCTTAAGCTTTTGTTGCTTGGCAGGTACTCCCCCTCTCTTTTTCACAACCTCCTCCTTTCATTTCTCCCCCTTAGGCTTGGGATCAGACAAGATGTCTTGAGCTTCTCCAGGAACAAGAAGGTTCATACTTCTGAGCAGGGTTGTCATCATTTGCTGTTGGACTAGCAGAATATTAGATGTGGCATTGCTTTGGTCATCCAACTTTCCATTGAGCTGCTCCAAGGATTGAGACAGCACTTTATTGTCAGCCTTAAGATCAGCAACCTCCCTTTCCAAGCTATCCACCTTTGAGAATAGTTGTTGATATTTGAAAGAGTTGAGGGATTGGTCTTTGATTTTGGAGAAGTCAAATTTGGAGATGTCAGAAATAGGAACTTCATCTACAAGCTTGTTCCCATACTGATTCTTCCACAGCACTGTGAGCACTGAGTTGGAGTTGATATTGGCCTGCACCTGATTGTCTAGCTTGGTAGAAAGCTTCTTCATATTATCTGAGACCAAAGCTAGGGTGCAGTCCATCATTGAGACATTGGAAGCTGTTTTCTGAACCTCCTTGAGAATTCCATCTACCTTGGGAAAGTCAGAGAGATAACTGTTCTTTAGATGAGCTATTGAACGACCAGTCTCTTCCTGAATTGTGGAGATTTCTGACTGAAGACCTTTCCCAAGGAAATGCATAGCTTTGAGCTGGCTCTTGTAGACTTCATTGACAGCATCATAGATTTCTGCAGGAGAGAGACCTTTAGCATTTGACCCCAAGGCAGTAAGATAGTCCTCCCTGAGAAAAGCTAGAGCCTCCTTCAGCTTCACAGTTCTCTTGCCATCCAGCCAAGTATCCACATTGCCATCTTGCTGGGCTTCATCCACAATTTTATCTTGCTGTGCCTCAACATCCTCCTTATGAGTGAGAAGAATAGCCTCATAGTCAGAGTTTGGGAGATTTGCAGTGAGGAGATGTTGAGCAATTCTAGAGATCTCATCAATCTGTGCCACATGAAGATTTTGAAGTTCTTCTTCCGTCAATTATGGTGGCACAGATGATGATCCTGAAGCCCTGTCATGTTGCACAGGTTTCAGCCATTCTGACATGGTGGCCTGGGCCAAGTGAGAGCTAGTGCTAAGCACTTCATGGGGAATAGGTGAGTTAGTTTCCTCCAGTCTTGGAATGAATGTAGAGTCTGATGCTGTCTCCATTGAAATGGGATGAGTTACAACATCATCTCTATGTGCCTGTGAAGGCAAATCCAAGTCCATAAGGAATGGAGAATTTGACACAGAGTCTCCAGTAAAAACTGGTGAATCCTCTGTGTTTTTGTTGGTGTCATTAGGATATGCCCCAGCATGCATTCCCTGACCAACTGAATGTGGTTCCTGGGTGGTGAGCACAGTGTCATGCACCATGTCACTTGAGATTGGCTCAATCACAGATGTAAATTGTGATTGATCAATAGCAAGATTGTCATGAGAATGACTCTCTTGTTCAGAAGAAATTTGTAATGTAGAATCTAAGAGAGAAGTGGGGTTTATATTAGATTTTGGCAACTCCCCTGAGAAATAGGAGGAGTTTCAATATTGATGTGCTCTCCACTCAGTGTTTCATCACCCTTATTTCCACTGGGGTCAAGAGTGAGTTCTTGACCCTGTGCTGACTCTATACAAGATGTAGTGGGGAGACTACTCTTTTCAATACCAATGCCCTGTTGAGAGGCCATTGATAGTAGCAGGTGTACCCCTTTTTCCACTTCTGAATCATGTTGGGAGGATTCAGTGGTTGGCAAAGATTTGGATTCCTTACTTTGTCTGGTGAGAGGTGACTCAGGAACCTCACTACCTAACTCTATTGATTCATTGATAATAGCCAGGGCTCTCTTCTTTGTCTTCTTTTTAGTAACACCAATATTTTGAGAGATTGGTGCACTTGGCTCCCTAATCACTATTGTATTGTTTGATGGGGGGTCATTGGATGGGTTAGGAAGGCTTGGGTTAGACTCTGTAGCTTCATCAGTCTTAGCCTTTCCTTTCCAAGAAAGTTCATGATATATAGGCTGATCAAGTGTGTAAGTTTTGAATGTGTTTTGCATATGCTCAGTCACACTCAAAATTATATCAACCTGATTCCTAGTGTCCAATGTACCAAATAGAACTTTGGACATGGACTTAGGATAAGCCAATTTTGATGTGTCTAGTCTTTCTAATTCATGCAAATGAGAATCTAATTGATTTAAAATGCATTGAATTAAACGAGGGTAGAAAATTTCAGTACCTCTGTTGCGTGGAGACTTACCCAACCTTTGAGCCAACTCCCTTACAATGATTGCTCCTACATTGATTTCCCGGTTGTAGGCCAGGGAATGAGCAAACCTCTCTGCAATGTGGCTGATTTGATCCCACCCAGTCTTTCTGCATAGAAACACCTTCTGCAGAGCATCAAACAAGAACGACCACTCCCTCCTTACATGCTTCTTGGTCAGCTTCCCCATATCTATCTCATCATCATACTTTATTAGTGTCAAGAAATCCACCATTTCCTGGTCACTGGCTTCAGCATCATGCCCTTCCGTCTTAAATTCAAATGTTTCATTAACTTCTTTCTCCCCGAATACCAACTCCTTTCCTCCAATACTACAGGTTACCTCATAGAATGAAGTACCATCCTCTCTTCCCATTAAAGTGCAATTTGCAGTCCTCCAAAACGCCTCAAGAATATCAACATACATGGGAGGATTCATCGTCAACGCCTGACGAAGATATGAGGTGTTCAGAAAGCGTACAAAGCACTTGTACCTTGGGTTAGCCTCGGTTTCAGATGGAATGGTGAGAAGATTGGTTTCTTTGGGAATGGTTAGAGGGTTAAAAGAAGAAGCTGTTTGAGATTTGGGTGCCATTTGAATTTGAGATTGAAGAAGATAGAAGATAGTTTGAGTTTAGATTAGAGAGATTGAGAGTTTGAGAGAAATAGACAGGATGAAAAGTTATGAACCGTTGGCCAAAAAGTATTTATATGATAGAGACACTGCGATATGGAGTTATGAATATGTACAGGCTATTTTTATGTCGCGAAGTCTCAAAATAGGCTGTATCGCAAAGTCTTGAAAAGGATATCGAAGAGTCTTAAAATGAATTATGTCGCAAAGTCTCAAAGGTAGGAAAAATGAGGTGACTTTGCGATATAGTATAAATACCTTGTCTAAAACTCTCTTTTTGGAATTTCAATCAATTTGTCAGACTTATACCAGAATTTGAATTAAAATTAATTTAAATCAAAATTTTGTTAAATGTGGAGACTTGTCGATATAGTTATTCTAGGTCGCGAAGTCATAAAATGAACTATGTCGCGAACTCAAGAAATGAACTATGTCGCGAAATCTCACAATTTTGACAGTTTGCGATATAAGTCTGTTTTATTTGAACTAAGTCGTGAACTCTCAAAATCACCTATGTAGAGATGTTTTAAGAGATCACGATCACTCCCTGTTAGTTCCAAAGTATCATAGAAGGGGGGGTTGAATACGATACTCACAAATAATTTAATTTCGTTCACGGATAATTCATTCAGTTCTATAACGAAATCAAACACACCAAACCAAATCAAGTTTCGGGGAATATATCTTTTTATAAATATAAACCTCGAGGGGTGCTAAAATTTCTAATCCGTAGATTAGCTTCAATGAGTTCTAGGTTATTCACAATCAATACAATGAAAGAGTTTAAGCAGAATTAATTTCTATGGTATTTTCTCTCTGGCTCAATCTCTCTCTCCGTAATTGCTTCTGTGTGAATGAACCTGACTGAGGAAGACACTGCCTCTCTCTTAGTAATTGTAGGCTTTGATTTAGAAAACTATCGAACCTTAATTGTTAAAACAATCTTGGCCGTCCAATTTTCAATCAACCTGACAAACAAAGAAAACTTTTCACCCACTTTACAAATTGAAAACTATCGAATGAATAAAGTAGATATTCTATTCGATGGTTTTTAAATAAAAACTATCGAATGGAACATTTACTTTATCATAGTTTTCATTTCCTTAATACTTTTCATTCGATGGTTTTCTAAATAGAAAAACCATCGAACCTTTTCTTTTTGTTAACCTTTTAGAAAAGTTTCAGGGTGTTTAAGTTTTAGACTGTATCAATTTCTTCTGAGACGATAAAACAACTTGATCTTTGTAGTGCCGTCAACTAGTGCACCTGGTCTGGTTCACAGATGAATAACACTTGATCAATTCTTCTTTTATGTCTTCAATTCAATGCTTCTGATAAGTCCCTTGGCGTTCTGGTTGCTTCGATTAAATCACTGGAATCCCGTGGTACTTAACCCTAAATCATTCACATACTTCTGTCATCTTGAATGTCTTGTTTCTTTTGCTGTCACTGAGGCTTGAACATTTTCATGAACTTCTTTCCGTGACCTGTTTACGGACTTCAAGAATACATAACGTATTTTGATTTTTTGAGTTTACCTTTTCTTCTTTGATTCTGGATTCATGTGCTTCTGTTAATACTATTGTCTGTCTTGTCCTTTGTTGAGTTGTAGTTATCTCTTTTACATCTTATGTTACATTATGCTTTACAATCTCCCCCTATTTGATTGGATAGAGTTCGACAAGCAAATACTTCGAGGATAACTCAACTAACTAAGGAAACATTAAACTAATTAAAGTAAGACAACGTAATAATATTAAATGCATTCTGGATCAGATATATATACATTTCCAGATTTCATAAATCAAAAAACAATAAAACTTTTCATATTGAAGTTGATCCTCTTGTCTGAGCTGATAGTTCTGTTGTTCTTTGCTTCTGTTCTTCAGTCCATTTCGATCTCACCTTCTTCAATCATTGGATTGGAGTTAGCAGCTTGATAATCAATCACTGATAGATAGTGCAGTGGTTCTCCAGGTTTAAGGATTGCTCATTGGATGTGTCTTCCAATATATTCAACCTCTTGACCCACTCCAGCCCATAACCATGCAATGTTAACATCTTCCTTGTTTAGCTTTGGCATGTTTGGTAATCTGGTATGCACTTCCAATCCTCTTTCCACTCTTTTCCTATAGTAAGGAACATTCTCCATTAGAAATCTTCTAAGAGTGTCTGCTGCTTTGTCCTTCTCCGTTGATGTGAATCCAATGGATCTAAGATACTTCTCAACTGAGATTAGATAATTGCTTGGGTAGTCCCTCAGTTTGTCCTCAGCCAAATAGCAGATTCTGAACAAGTCATTCGTCATGAATCTAACCATTGGAGGATCTTCAGTAATCTCTGGACCGACTTTCATCAAGATCTCCTTAACATGCTCCCGGAGCAGTTCATTTAGTCTTGTAGTTCTTTGAGTCTTGATGAGTATCACCTGCAGTTCTTCCTCAAAACTGCTTGGTGTCTTTCTCTCTCAGCTTACCTGGCATCTTGTTCACACAATATCACGCAAGTATACGCGGTCACAAGTAATATAAGAATAAGTAGAGTTCGTTCCCACAGAGACTGGTTTACCACAGTTATGCACTTATGCAACAATGTATGGCTATTGTTCAATGCTAAGACAAGTATCAAATTTGAGTTTTGATTATCTAAATTAACTAATTAACTTAACAAGATTATAATTAACTAAAGAGATTGCTGTTGAATTACTTATGAGAATAAACATGGGATCCTAACTTGATTAGATACTTCATCTAGAGTATTTTGTCTTTAATCAATGCATGTGACGGTTGTGATAACTAATCGGATAACACGAAATCAGTACACGCTACCTTTCAGTATACGTATACCAAACCACTCAAACATCCACAAAAGAGATAGAAGTTAAGCAGACACCAATTATGCTTAGACCCTATATGTCTATAAGATTTGAAAACATAACGATTTAACGAGCAAGTTATCCATTTAGATTACATAGGGCAGGTAAGATGGTTAAAATCACCTACGAATCATGCATGACAAACATACATAAACCTATGCTAGCATGACAAGTTCTAAACCTCTATATCCACTTTCGCATTCAATAAAGATTAACAAACAATCTTAGATGTTAGCTACGCATCCAAGAAGAATAAGCACAACCAAACTAGGATATCAACAAATCATCACACACACATCTTTAAAACAATTAACTACTAAAATCCATAAATAAATCCGTTAGAATCCCACGACAACGATTAGTTCATAATCGAACCGTTCATCATCGTGGGTTCTGATGAAAACATGATAATAATAAGTCTAGAATACTGAATAAAAGTGCTAGGGTTTAAGAAAGAACAAACGAACGAGAATCCAAAGTATCGCCTAATTAGAAGAATACAAAGAAAAGATGAAAAGTAGATCTTCGTAATCAGCCGTCTTCTTGTTCTCCTCACCGGTGGATGGATATATATGTATGTATCTTAATGTATATGAATTATATCCTCTGAAAACGTCCACCAATTACTTATATAGGCCTTAGAGTTGACTGGTCTTCTGCTGGTTTCCAATTCTGACTTGAAATTGCCTTTTCCAGAATGTTTCAGGGGTGGCCGCGCCTGGAAGGGGGTGGGCGCGCTTGAATTGAATTGGAGTGGGCGCGGGCGCGCTTGGAAGGGGGAGGGGACCCTTGACTTTCTGCCAGATTTCTTCAAAATGCATTTTCTTGAGTTTTCTTCACGTTCTCAAGTCCCGCAACTTCACGACTTCCACAATAAAGCTCATTCACCACCACCAAGTCAAGATAACTCAAATACTCCACCAACAATATGACTCTGCACTTACTAACTCAAAACACATTAAAAACGACAAGTACTTGAGTACAAACAGCCAATTTAAGCCGATTTAGAATGATCCAAGTGGATATGAAATCCACTTATCACACCCCCAAACTTAAACTGATGCTTGTCCTCAAGCATAAACAGACTCTAAATACAATGCAATGCATGAATGTAGCTAATATGCTAATGCAAACGATCCCCTCAGACTAACCAAAACCAATCAACAAGCCAACATCTCAAGGAATGCAATCCTTCAAACAGAGTTCAACCAAATCCCCTTATACTAACAAACAAACACATAAACGTGCGTGTGTGCAATGCTCGTCAATATACTCCCAAACTAAACCAAAACCATATCCTATTCTTCACCAAAACAACCACAAGCTTATAAACAGAATGAACTCTAGACACAAGAAATCACTAAAAGACACCTCCATAATCGACTTGAGTTAGACAGGAATTCATGCTTTATTACGACACACAAAACAAAACTTATGCTTATTTGACCGTGCAATGGTTGAGACCTGTTGGGATTTATGGGTGATAGCATAGGAACAACTTAACTTTGTATATACTTAATTTTTTAATTAAGTAGAACATACTGTCACAGCCAAAGTATGTTCTTGTAATCAGTATGCAATGTTATTTTAATTGTGTAATTTGGAAGAAGTTCACTTTCTGTGTTCAAGCCTCAAAGAACGCATATTAGATGACAACATGAATAAAGGTTACTGTCATAAGCATTGACAGTAAGATTACAAGAAGACAGAATGTTGCAAGTCAAGACAGCATATTCACTCTGACAGCAACATTGGCGGAAGACTACGCGACAGCAACTTTAGCCCTCGACAGCAAGTTTGGAAACCTCGACAACACACTATGCGGGGAACTCCTACTGTCACCAAAAGCACATTCCTGTGACAACAAGCTTTGCGGCAAAAGTAACTGTGTTGAGAAAGATCCTTGTTCTAGGTATCTTTCTCAGTCAAACCCCGTGACAGTTTCAATGTTCAAGAAATAGGCGTGTTGCAGTATCCCTAAGCTGCACCAAGTCTGCAAGACTACGACAGAAGCTTCAAGCACTGCAAACAAAAGCGAATCAATTCAAGAGCAAGGTCAAGTCTCTATTTGCTGAATTGTTTTAGCTAGAAATAGAATGAATCTAGGTTGCTTTCTTTGTAATGTATATCTGACATTGTTAGCAATTTAGGAAAGTCACATGGGTAGACACTTTGTAAGAAGCTGCCACTTGATAATGACAGCAGCTTCACAGACCCGTGTTGATAGTGATAGGATTAGTTTTATACTTAGACTATCAATTCATTCTAGGTAAGCAACGAAGACAAGCAAGTGTCTTGGAGAAACCGAAGCTCGAGAATTCTTTCTTGAGGTTGTAGCAACACTTTGCAAAATAAATAAAACATTTATTTTGTGAATCCTGTTCTTACTGCATACTGTTCGTGATTGCATATATTGCTGATAACATTTAATCTTGATTTTAGTTGTTGAAATTTAGATTGAATTTTATCAGTATTGCATTCATCCCCCCCCCCCTTCTGCAATACACAAGGACCAACAACTGGTATCAGAGCGATCAGATTAACATACATATCTGAGATCCCGACGACAATGCAGAAATCATACAGTATCAAGATCCCAGCTTTTGATAAAGAGAACTACAACATTTGGAAAAGAAAAATCTTGTTGTTTATCAAAGCTGCAAATCCACTATACCCAGGTATACTCGAGAATGGTCCTTTCATACCAAGAAAGGAAATTGAAGCCACAACAGTAAATGGTGAAATCATTCCTACACATTGGGTTCCCAAAGATCCCTCGGAATTTTTGGAAACTGAGAAGGAGAAAATGGTGCTAGATGATCACTTGCAACTCATCTTGCTCGATTCTCTCACGTTGGATAAAGCCATGTGTGGAAGTGTGATAAGCTGCACATCAGCCAAGGAGATATGGATCAGGTTAGCCTTACTCTGTGAAGGAAGTGAAGAAGTTAAAGGCAACCAAAGGCAAATACTTATATCTCAATATGAGGCATTCTTGGCCAAGCCTGGTGAAGACTTAACCTCCATGTTTGAAAGGTTCAGTAAGCTCTTAACTGAACTGCAGATACATGGCAAGTACTATGACAGAAAAGAATTGAATGTCAAGTTCTTGCTTACACTGCCTGATCATCTCGAACACAAGACAACAGCCATACGAGAAGGAAGAGATCTCAACAATATAACCTTTGAGACACTTTATGGCATTCTGAAATCTTATGAACTTGAACTCTTTCAAAAGAGAGCCATACAAAGTGGAATAAGGAACAAGATGGCTAACATGTCAAGTGCCCTAGTAGCACAAGTGCCAAGAATCACACAACCTAGTGAAGCACTACAAATCACTCAACCAACCCCTGTACAATCCTTGAAGATAGAAGAGGTTGTTGAAGATGATGAGAAAGTAGTACTACAGCTCAGGGATGTGGAAGATGAAGACTTCTACACTATGGAGGAACTGGAAAGCATGGACAATCCTACTATGGCTTACATGGCCAAAAAGTTCAAGAACTTTAGGTTCAAGAAGGACGGGTCATTCAGGCCCCAAGGCCAAGCATCCAAGTTCACCAAGGGAAGCTCATCAAAGGCTGATGTGGGAAGCTCATTCAAAGGAGGATACAAGACTGGATTTGTGGATAGATCTAAATTCAAGTGTTATAACTGTGGTGAACCTGGTCATTTTGCTACTGAGTGCAAAAGACCTAAACAGGTTCAGAGATTTGAGAAAGGAACTGGTGGATACTCTAAGAAGAATCAAGGTAGAGCCTATGTGGCTGAAGGAAAGTGTTGGGATGAGTCTGATGATGAAGATGAAGAAGAATATGTCAACCTAGCTCTCATGGCTAGCACTGATGAAGTAACATCAACATCTTCAAGTCAGGTACCTTCACTTGTCTTACTTGATATGTCCATTGATGAGTATAAGAAAACCATTAAAGACTTAAGTGCTGAAATGTTCAATGTTCATACTAGCTTATCTGCTGCCAATGAGGAGATCACTAGGTTGAGTAAGCTAAATGAAACACTAAAGTCTGAAAATGAATCTCTTGTTCTCAAAACCAGTTCACTAGACTCTTTAGCTCAGGAGAATGCTAAACTTAAAAATGAATTGAAATGTGCTAAAGAGGTTGAGGAATTCCTGAGAAATGAGATTGCCGAAAATGAATTTAAAATCGAGGCTTATAAAAACTCATCTAAGATAGTTCAGGATTACAATGATAAGCATACAGAAAATCAGTCAGTTGGTATAGGTTTTTCATATGGTAGAAGACCTGGAAAGGAAACTGTGATTCAAGATTGTTCTGGAAATGCTGCTGTCAAACCCACCATTCTCAAGAAAGTTAAAACTCCCATTTTCAAAGCTGCAGAAATTGAGTTTGATGAAGAAGCCATGCTCATCAAACAAGAAATTCTTGATAAGGATGAAGGTGTTGACAGCACATTCAAGGATGGAATGGATACTGTCACAATCCCCAAGACAGTAAACTTACCAAGCAATCAGACAGCAAGTTCAAAAGATGTTGTCACAGTTGGCAAGACAGAATCTTCCAAAGATACTGTCAAGAATGGTTCCAAGACAGTAACTTTAAAACCTTCTGTCAAGACAGTAGGAATAAAATATACTGTCAAGGAAAGTTCGACAGCAACTTCTGAACATACTGTCAATCCAGTAACTCCCAAGTCTAAGAATAGGAATGGAAAGGTAGGAGTCAACAAAGGAAATGGATACACTAATGTTGGAGGTGCTTCTAGGAAACTATGCAATAACTGTGGATCTACTCATCACCTAACACATGTTTGTAAGAAACCAATTGAGGATAAGGTCAATGCAACTGAACTCAATGGTAACTTACACAGAACCCCCCTTATGCATAGAACCATGAGTTTCTGTAATAACATTGAATGTATGCCATGCAAAATTACTGCCATGAGTACATGCTTTAACTTACCTATTCTCACTACTGAAAAATGTTCATACTTAAACACTTTTGAGACTTCTGAGCCTGCTGGCAACAGCAAAAAGGCTCCATCCACTAAGAAAAGGACCAAGTCCAATTCTAAACCTAAGTGGGTGAAAAGAGAAGTCAAACAGGAGATTAATGATAATGCTTGTGACTTTATGACTGAAAGAAACTCAGGAGACACTGAAACTGCAGGACCCAACAAGGATTGGGTACCATATGCATCTTAGACACATTCTATTTTGCAGGGCCAGAAGAAAGATCAAGTCATGTGGATCATTGACAGTGGTTGCTCAAGGCACATGACAGGTGATAAAGCCCTGCTATCACATTATGTTGAGAAAGCTGGCCCAATCATAACCTTTGGAGACAACAGCAAGGGTTACACAGTGGGATATGGTTGTCTAGAAATTGGAAATGTTGTCATTGAAGATATTGCTCTTGTGGATGGATTGAAGCACAATCTACTCAGTGTCAGCCAATTCAGTGACAGGGGATTCAAGGTTGATTTTGATATGACGCTGTGTAACATTTATCACAAGAAGGAAAGTAGCCTCTCTCTAAAAGGGGTTAGAAAAGGAAGCTTGTTTGTTGTTGACCTAAATTCAACAAAGAAGGATAAGGTTTACTGCTTTTACAGTAAAGCTACTGTTGGTGACAGTATGCTTTGGCACAGGAAGCTCTCACATCTCAATTTCAAGACAATGAATATTCTGATGAAGAAGGAGTTAGTGAGAGGTTTGTCCCAACAGGAATTCTGTCAAGAAGGACTGTATGAAGACTATCAAATGGGCAAACTGAGAAGAGCTGTGCACAAGTCCAAGCAAATGAACACCAACATTGAAGCACTCAAGTTGATACACATGGATCTCTTTGGACCAGTCAATGTACCATCAATGGCCAAGAAGAGATATGCCTTAGTAATGGTGGATGATTACTCAAGGTACACCTGGGTGAAGTTTCTTGAATCCAAAGATGAAGCTGCTCAAATGATTATTGATCAAGTCAGAGTTCTTGATAGAACTCCAAACTCAAAAGTTCAGATCTTGAGGAGTGACAATGGTACAGAATTCATAAATGCCACTCTTGGAAATTTCTGTAAAGATGAAGGAATTGTACAACAATTCTCTGCTGCAAGAACTCCACAGCAGAATGGAGTTATAGAGAGGAAGAACAGGACTCTCATTGAAGCAGCAAGAACTATGTTGCATGATGCCAAAATGCCAACATATTTCTGGGCTGAAGCTATCAACACAGCCTGTTACACTCAGAACAGAACCATGATCAACAAGACTCATGCAAGTACACCTTACTGTCTGCTAACTGGAAAGAAACCTACTGTCAAATATTTTCATGTGTTTGGGAGCAAATGCTTTATGATGAAGGATAACCATGAAAAGAAAGTAAAATTTGACACCAAGGCTTTTGAAGGACTATTCATGGGTTACAACACAGAAAGGATTGCCTACAGAGTTTATGTTATGGAACACATGATTATTGAAGAAAGTGTTAATGTCACATTTGATGAAACCAAGTTTCCAGGACTGCATGAAGAAGGAAAGATGCAGACATTCAGATTTGAGAATCAAGGATACTTGGAAGCTGAGGAAATTGTGGATGAAGAACCTAGCTTCACTCAAATTGTTGAACTTGATAAAGATACTGTCAATACCACTACTGTCAACCAAACTCCAGCTCAGTCACAGACCATGACCTCTAACATTCATGACAGTGGTGACTCTGGAGACAATGAAGAACATGGTGAAGGCAATGGGATTGGTGATCATTCAACTCAACAAGCTGAAGCAAATGTTCCTGTACAGTCATGTAGCTTGCCCAGAATCACCAAGTGGAACAAGGATCACTCAAGTGACCTCATCATTGGTGACCCTAATTCTGGAGTGAAGACAAGGAACAAAGTCTCTGCTGACAGCATGTTTTCATGCTTCCTGTCTCAAATGGAACCCAAGACAACTGATGAAGCATTGTTGGATTCTGACTGGGTGATAGCCATGCAAGAAGAGCTAAATCAGTTTGAAAGGAACAATGTATGGAAGCTAGTTCCAAGACCTAAGGGAAAGTCAGTCATTGAGACCAAATGGGTTTTCAGAAACAAGCTTGATGAAAATGGATCAGTGACAAGAAACAAAGCAAGGCTAGTAGCTAAGGGTTACTGTCAACAGGAAGGAATAGATTATGATGAGACATTTGCACCTGTTGCAAGACTTGAAGCTATAAGAATCTTTCTAGCCTATGATGCACACTGCAACTTCAAAGTATTTCAGATGGATGTCAAAAGTGCCTTCCTAAATGGAGAATTGGAAGAAGAAGTGTATGTTGAACAGCCACCAGGGTTTGAGGATGCTGAAGTGTATGATTTTGTATACAAACTTTTCAAAGCTTTGTATGGACTAAAGCAAGCACCCAGGGCTTGGTATGACACACTCTCCACTTTTCTCTTGGACAATCAGTTTACTAGAGGAGTTGTGGACAAGACACTTTTCTACAAGCATCATGGCAAGGACATCATTCTGGTACAAATCTATGTGGATGACATCATTTTTGGTTCCACAAATGAGAAGCTGTGTGAGAAGTTTTCCCATCTCATAAGTAACAAATATGAGATGAGTATGATGGGAGAATTGTCATTCTTTCTGGGATTACAAATTCTTCAACAATCTGATGGAATCTTCATTTGTCAAGCTAAATACATCAAGGAACTTCTCAGAAAGTTCAACTTGGAAGATTCATCACCTGCAAAGACACCAATGTCCACCTCAACCAGTCTGGATCTTGATCCTAAAGGAAAGAAAGTTGACTCAAGCACCTATAGAGGCATGGTAGGATCTCTCCTTTACCTAACTGCTAGCAGACCTGACATCATGTTTGCTACATGTCTCTGTGCAAGGTTTCAGAGTGATCCAAAGGAGTCTCACTTAGTAGCCATCAAGAGAATCTTTAGATACCTAAAAGGCACTCCTAACCTAGGTCTTTGGTATCCCAAGAACACTGGATTTGATCTAATTGGCTACTCAGACTCAAACTATGCTGGATGCAAGATTGACAGAAAGAGTACTACTGGTAGCTGTCAATTTCTTGGTGGAAGATTGGTCTCATGGTTTAGCAAGAAGCAGCATTCAGTTTCTACCTCAACTGCAGAAGCTGAGTATATTGCTGCAGGCAGTTGCTGTGCACAAATTCTATGGATGAAGAATCAACTTCTGGATTATGGTCTAGTGTTAAGTGAAATTCCAATCTACTGTGACAACACTAGTGCCATAGCCATTTCAGACAATCCAGTTCAACACTCTAGGACAAAGCACATTGATATAAGACATCACTTTATCAGAGAGCATGTTGAACAAGGGACTGTGAAGCTGATCTATGTCCCAACTGACAAGCAACTTGCTGACATCTTCACTAAGCCATTGGATGAAGCAACCTTCAACAGGTTGGTAAGTGAATTGGGAATGCTGAATCTGGTATGTTGATTTACTCAGTTTTCTATAATTCCAAATTCTCTATTGAAGCTCATGACAACAACTTCAAACCTGCTGTCAAGAGAAGTTACTGTCTACTTGGTCTATGTCTGTTATGTGACAACATGTGTTGATTTGACTTTTCATGTCAGTATTTTGTGCCAGTCTCATACTTTTAGACCGTGTATGACATTAATGTGGTTACTTGTTAAGTTTGAGAGATAAAAATCTGTTCCATTGGACTTTCACACCGTTTTGCATTAATCTGTAGGATTAAAGGAGGACACGACCATTAATTACTTTTGTGGTAGTTGTATGGGTACTCTAACTGTTGACCATTAGACTTTAACCCTTAGACGGTTTTGCCTATAAATTAACCTTAGGTTTCACCAGTCTACTCTCAGTTTTAAAGTAAATAATGGAAAACAAAGTAGGAATTGAAGTAGGGCTAAAACGGTGCGATAGTGAACCCTACAATGAACAGATTGAGGAGCTCTTTGAGGTGCTGTTGGATGCCCTCGATGAGATAGATGAGGAAAAGGAACAGGAAGAGAAGGCCAAGGCTCAGGAAGAAGAGAAGGAGCTTCAGGCACATCTCAAGGAAGAAGGTCGCTCTGAAGAAGAGATTAAGGAAGAGATTTTAGAACTAGTTGATAAGATCATAGAATAATGTACTCCATGTTCTATTTTTAATGATTTTATCAATAATAAATAAAAGTTCTTGTTCTTGTGTTTATGATTTGTCTGTGCTAATTGCTTAATATCTGTGTTCAAAAGATTAAATTGCTAAATCCAAAATGTGTCAATATTAAGTTAAGTATATGAATAAAGCATTCTAATAAGTTCATGACAGAACCAATTTCCCAATCGAAGTTACTGTCGTTAAGAAGGGTACTGTCGTGTGTTTCTTGACAACAACCTTCTTGACATCAGGAAAAGACTTTCTGTCAAGACTTGTAAAGGATACTGTCATTCATACGCTTAACGGTGACAACAAGTTTTTGCGCAATAGTTGTTGTCGCGCAAAACCTACTGTCACCACCTCTTATTACTGACAGATTGTTTCTAGCGCACAGGTTACTGTCAACAATAATGGACCGTTGAAATTGGATATTCATCCCACGTTGGTCAGTGAATAACGGGCAGTAACTGACGTGTTATAAGAGTGGGTTAAGACACGTTCTTTAATTCCACTTTTTGTTCACAACGTTTGCGATACCTCTATTTATTCTCCAGTTACTCAGACATATCACTCTCATCGAACTCAAGGCAATATACTTTTCTTCAAGCAAAAAGCCACTTTCTTACTTTCTTCTTTTCTTGAAATCTCCATGGCATCCAAACAGACTCTCTCTCAAACAAACTTTGCTGGCATCTTTTCCCCAAATGATGCTGGTGACGGCTTCAAAGGACTCGTGTTTTTCTTGAACAAGTCTTATCTCGGTTATGCCATCACCTCAACCCCCGTTCTAGACTTAGACCGAATTGAGGCGTTTTGGTAAACTGCTGTTGCTCAAACTGAGGGTGAGAACCCGGGTATTAAATTCACTATCTCTGGGCAACAATACACTCTTACAGCTGAGGTCATCAACACTGCTCTTGGAATTACACTTGAAGCAGGACACCAATTTGCTGAACTTGCCAATGATGACACTCTCAAGAAGCTCTTCTTGAAGATTGGGTATGCAGGCCCTATTCTCGAAGAGGGGACTACCAAGTGGTATCCAACTGGTGAAATGGATAGGAAGCATCTGAGAAAGGAGTGGAGCATGATATTTGATGTGATGGTCAAGGTGTTCTCTACCAAGTCTACAGGCTGGAATGGGATACCCTCCTACATCAAGAAACTGACACATTCTCTTGTCCATGGATACAAGGTGAATGTTGGAGCTCTCCTCATGCCACAACTCCGGGCTGCCATAGGTAAGAAGGTATCAATCTACCCTCGCTTTCTTATGATGTGCATTAATTCATTCTGTGATTTTAATGATGCTGCTCCTCGTTTAGAGGCTTGCTCAGTTTTGAAGAAGAACACACACACACACACTGTTATCTTCATAGAAGCTCAATGCACATATTCCACTTTGTTTCACTCAGCACATGGTTGATCAAGTGTCCAACCTTGATTATCCATTACCTACAGGTTATGATTCCTTCACTCTTGAGAATGAAACTGAATTAGACCCAAATTCAGTTAACCCACATTCTACACCATACACTCAGCCTAGGCCCTCTAGACTTACCAAAGCCCAAAGAGAAGCAGTGCAAGAATCCAGAAAAAGGCCTTTAGACGCTGATGTTGGTGGTAGCTCTGTCAGTCAAGAGGGAGACACTGCACCTAGTGCAGCAAATAAGGAAGGTAGTCAATCAGAACCCCCAGTGGTTCCCCCTGAGCCTAAGAAGAAGAGAGCTAGGAGGACTAAAACCACTGTTCACCAAGCTGCAGTTTCTCAACAAACTGTGGTTACTGAAAGGGACTCAAACACCTCCCTAGATGTGCCTTCTCAACAAGGTGCATCTATTGAAATTGGACTATCTCCCAAGGCACCCTGTACAGAGTCTGCACAAACTCATGGTTCACAACCTGAGAAACCCCCACTTGAAGCAACACACAGTGAGTTAGGGCACAGTGAGGATTTCTCTACTCATATTGATGGTTCACATGTTTCCCCTATGAATCAGCCCCCACTCTCTGCTACACTTTCACCTTCTTCCTTCCCTACACATTCTCTTGTTTCTTCTCCACAACCTAGAGAAGGGGACAGTCCCAACCCTTCAGGTTTTGATCATCCATCTCCAATCATGGATGAGCCCCCCTCTAGTGGTCCACAAGAACCCATTTCTCAAAGTGAGATGGACACCACTCCTCCAAACACTGAGCTAGGGCAAAGTGGAATTTTGTCAGAAAATGAAACAGCCAACACTTTGTCTGAACTCCAAGGAGCATCTTACCTTCAGGAAGATGCTGTCACAGCCTCTGTTGCTGTCAAAGACACTGGGAATGTTGCTGTCCTGGACACAGCTGCTGTCATGGGTGGAGAGAAAGATACTGTCACTACAGAACCTATTGTCACTCCACCTCCCAAAGTTGCTGTCATGCCAGAACCTGCTGTCCAGACTCCAACTGACAGTAACATTCCTGCCACAGATGTTGTCCAGTCCTCTCAGCCTGATTTTGAAGCTGTAATCATTGAGGATGCCTCTGATGATGATCTCCCTCTTGCCAAAATCTTAAAGGTACATTCTAAATCTACTCCTTCCATGCATGTTAGTACTGCTCATACCCATGCATCTAGGTTGAGTGAGGGTGTGCAAAAGAAAAGAGAGATAAAAGAAAAGAGATGTGAGCATAAAAATGAGAGGCAGCCAAATGAGCTGGCAAAAGGAGAGGGACTTGAGCATGTCCAGAGAGATATTGAGGGAGCCCACACTATTCAGGCATTAGACCTTGAGAGTCAATCTGTGAGGGGTGATGAGATCACTCAAAAACACCCTGAGAGTGTGAGAACCCCCATAGCCTCCAAGCCCCTTTCTTTTCCTTCCCCTCCAAGAAGGTTAAGGTCTGGTGGCCCCTCTGCTACTTTTGGTAACAGGATTGCAGCTCTGGAAGGACAGTGTGCTACTTTGAACTCCAAGATGGACTCTCTCTCTCAACTGATGGTTGATGGTTTTGCTGCTACTCAGCTCTCTATCCAATTCCTCACTGACCTAGTAGCTGCCAACTCAACTAAGGGGGAGAAGGTAGCAAGATCAGAATCAATATCTATTCAGGAATCAGGTGCAACTCAGGGGGAGCCAGTAGCTGTGAAGACCAAAGGGGGAGCTAAGGGGAAAGCAATATCTAAGGGGGAGCAGGTCAAACCAAGTAGTGGACAACAAAAGGATAAAACTGAAGAGCTTGTTGAAGTTGACTTGGATGGAGAAAGAGTACTGATGTCTAAAGCAACTCAAGATGCAATGCAAAGAAGACCTGCATCTAGACATCCAATTCTACCTCATGTGACAATCAGAGAGCCAACTCCATCATCTCAAGAATCTGCTCTACAAAGAAGATGGAGAGAAATGGAGGAACAGAATAAGTCTGGGAAAGGTAAAGGGAAACTGCCTGAATCCATCCACAAAGGAAATACTTGGTCCAATGGTACTGAGTATGATCAAGAAGAAGCCAATACTCTAATGGTGGATTACAGGGAGAGCACATTACACAATCATGATAGTGAATTTAGCAGTTTGGTGGAAGAAGCAATGAATGCTCCAAGCAACCTTCCATCCAAAACCACCAAATTGTTAAAGGATCAAATCACCAGTGTCAGTGTAATGGTTAATGATGAGAAAAGATGAGTTGTAAGTATCTATTTCACTTCTGGCATATCTTATTTCATCACAATGCAGTTATTGCAGAGTCTGCCAGCAAAGGTGTTGTGCGCTTTGAAGGGAAAGATCAGGGCAACTCAAACACCATTCAATGAAATATTGGATATGCAAATCCAGAACCTGCTCACACAAAAGCTACCTGAAGTCTACACAAATCCACCAAGTGTTTTCTACAGATCTGTAATTAAGGATGGCACAAGAAGGAACAGCTTCATGAATTTGGTTGGCACATCCAGAATGGAAACCAAGTCAATTCTGAAAGTGTTAGATGGAATACTCAGTTCAAATGCCAATCCAGGAAGAGTTTATGTTGTTCAAGAGATCTACAAAATGCTGGTGTTGAGAGACAAGGCACTGGGAGCTAGAGTGAAGGAACTAATCTCTAGAGCCAATGCTAAAAGAAATGATCAAGGTGGAAGCTGTCTCTATGACATACCTCCTCATGATGATGATGATGATGAGGTTGGAGGTGGTGAAGCTTCTGAAAAGGCTGGAAATGCTGGTGGAAGTAATTCTGGGAATACTGGTATTCAATCTCAGAATGAAGGCAATGAAGAAACTCCTAGTCAAGAAAAGAAAGATGCTGGTGCAATAGATGAAGAGGAGCCAAGAATACTGGAAGCTTTGGAGGCAAGCATTCTTAGATGTGTTATTGACTGCATAAATGCAGAAAAAGATGTTGTCACCAAAGGTACTGTCGACAAGGAAACTGTCAAAGAAGATGCTGTCATGGAAGATACTGTCGACAAAGGTACTGTCAAGAAAGGTTCTGTCAAGGATGAAGCCAAAGCTACTGTCAAGCCCATAAGACTGAAAGCCAGAGCAAGAGCATGGTTTTCTAGACAGAAACCTAAAGGAAAGCACAAGTACTCAGGAAAGGAAAAGACCACTAGATTTGGCAAGAATCTCAAGAAGCCAATTCAATCAATACCTCCCAACAGTCTTAAGATACAACAGATGCAATCTAGAGAAATCAAGAGTGTTGAGGTAAAGATGGATGCAAATCAAGAGGTCACTGGGTACATTCTGTGGTGGGAAGAATCAAGATCTACCAAGGTTGATAAGGATTTCAATCTGGTTTCCACATCAACCAGTGGTAGGACATCAACCTTAGATAAAAGAAGAATTGACTTCTTCTACCTGGAAAGAATGGTAGAGTTGCTGGAGAGCTATGAAAATGTTTCAGAGTCTGTTATGGAACATATTCTGAAATATCAAGCTGATAGGGATGCTGAATTCTATCAGAAATTTGGCTACAACTTTGCAGATTTTGATGATGCTGATATTTCAACTGATTTACCAGCTTCTCCTATACCATATCACTGGTACTATGAGTTTGATGATTCACCCACAGAAGAAAGGAAAACCCAACCCACAGAGGAAGGGCAACCCAAGCCAAGCAAAAGACCTGACTCTTCTCAATACGCTCAATATCAGTCAGAACTTGATAAGAAGGAAGCTGAACTTCTGGAAAGATGCAAGACTGCCAACAAGGCAGAAAGTGAAGCTCCAAATTATCAAACATGTATGCTGGAAAATCCCTTAAGAATCAAGCATCTAAAAGAAGAAATCTATGTTTGCAGCTTGCACAAGCTAAAAACAACTATTCTGAAGGATTTACAGTATATGGTTGCTGGATCAATTCATCCCCTGGAGCAGATCTGTTCTGACAAGATAGAGGAACTATTGGAAAGGAGAAAAGGAGAAGATTCGAAGCTGGACAAGCAAAGGAAGATGTTTCTCAATGCTTATCGAGGAAGTAGATTCAAGCTTATACATGAAGAACTCCACTTCAGAAGCTATCCATTTGATCAAGAGCAATGGTTGAATCTCAGTGATGCTAGTTCTCTTATTTCTCCTACTATCAAGAAGATCATTGAAGAAATAGAAGATGCTGCAGTCACACCTGCTGAAATCTCTCTTGTAGAAGGTCTAAGAAGCAGCTTGGTAGAAGCTCTCAGAAGAGAGGAAGTAACGAGACAAAAGAGGAAATCTCAAGCTAAGTAAACATTCTAAATCCATTCTGATCTTGTTAGTTAAGTTGTCAGCATATATTGTAAATTTGTTGTTATTGTCCATAAAAACAAATTGGGGGAGATTGTTGGGATTTATGGGTGATAGCATAGGAACAACTTAACTTTGTATATACTTAATTTTTTAATTAAGTAGAACATACTGTCACAGCCAAAGTATGTTCTTGTAATCAGTATGCAATGTTATTTTAATTGTGTAATTTGGAAGAAGTTCACTTTCTGTGTTCAAGCCTCAAAGAACGCATATTAGATGACAACATGAATAAAGGTTACTGTCATAAGCATTGACAGTAAGATTACAAGAAGACAGAATGTTGCAAGTCAAGACATCATATTCACTCTAACAGCAACATTGGCGGAAGACTACGCGACAACAACTTTAGCCCTCGACAGCAAGTTTGGAAACCTCGACAGCACACTATGCGGGGAACTCCTACTGTCACCAAAAGCACATTCCTGTGACAACAAGCTTTGCGGCAAAAGTAACTGTGTTGAGAAAGATCCTTGTTCTAGGTATCTTTCTCAGTCAAACCCCGTGACAGTTTCAATGTTCAAGAAACAGGCGTGTTGCAGTATCCCTAAGCTGCACCAAGTCTGCAAGACTACGACAGAAGCTTCAAGCACTGCAAACAAAAGCGAATCAATTCAAGAGCAAGGTCAAGTCTCTATTTGCTGAATTGTTTTAGCTAGAAATAGAATAAATCTAGGTTGCTTTCTTTGTAATGTATATCTGACATTGTTAGCAATTTAGGAAAGTCACATGGGTAGACACTTTGTAAGAAGCTGCCACTTGATAATGACAGCAGCTTCACAGACCCGTGTTGATAGTGATAGGATTAGTTTTATACTTAGACTATCAATTCATTCTAGGTAAGCAACGAAGACAAGCAAGTGTCTTGGAGAAACCGAAGCTCGAGAATTCTTTCTTGAGGTTGTAGCAACACTTTGCAAAATAAATAAAACATTTATTTTATGAATCCTGTTCTTACTGCATACTGTTCGTGATTGCATATATTGTTGATAACATTTAATCTTGATTTTAGTTGTTGAAATTTAGATTGAATTTTATCAGTATTGCATTCATCCCCCCCCCCCCCCTTCTGCAATACACAAGGACCAACAAGACCCCAAAAAGCTTATACAATAATACCCATGTAGCGAGCGTTAGGTTAGTAGATCCCAGACCGGAAAAGTCTTAGGTCACTAGGCACAAAGTCCCCTAGAACTTAATTGCTCGAGTATTAAAGAGCTCAACCTGATCAATTCTGCATAAACACGACTCTTTTTTTTTCTTTTTCCTTTTTTTTTTTTCTCTTTTCTCTTTTTTTTTTCTTTTTTTTTACGTATACCAAACTACTCAAACATCCACAAAAGAGATAGAAGTTAAGCAGACACCAATTATGCTTAGACCCTATATGTCTATAAGATTTGAAAACATAACGATTTAACGAGCAAGTTATCCATTTAGATTACATAGGGCAGGTAAGATGGTTAAAATCACCTACGAATCATGCATGACAAACATACATAAACCTATGCTAGCATGGCAAGTTCTAAACCTCTATATCCACTTTCACATTCAATAAAGATTAACAAACAATCTTAGATGTTAGCTACGCATCCATGAAGAATAAGCACAACCAAACTAGGATATCAACAAATCATCACACACACATCTTTAAAACAATTAACTACTAAAATCCATAAATAAATCCGTTAGAATCCCACGACAACGATTAGTTCATAATCGAACCGTTCATCATCGTGGGTTCTGATGAAAACATGATAATAATAAGTCTAGAATACTGAATAAAAGTGCTAGGGTTTAAGAAAGAACAAACGAACGAGAATCCAAAGTATCGCCTAATTAGAAGAATACAAAGAAAAGATGAAAAGTAGATCTTCGTAATCAGCCAATACGACTCTGCACTTACTAACTCAAAACACATTAAAAACGACAAGTACTTGAGTACAAACAGCCAATTTAAGCCGATTTAGAACGATCCAAGTGGATATGAAATCCACTTATCACATCTATTTCAGCTCTTTGAGCTTTCACCATCTCCAAGGCAGCTTCTTCTTCCAGTGATAGAGAATTTGCTTCTTCTTCCATATCATCATCCAAGATAGGATGTTCTATTGGCTCTGCATAATATGGCTCATGCTCCTCCTGTAGTGGTTGCTCTTGCATGATCTCAAATTCCTCCTCACTTTTTTCTTCTTACACAATGTCTTCAATCCAGTACTGTGTAACTGGAATAGCTTCATTGGTTTCCCAAACTCCCCATCCAGTTGTTTGCCAACCTTCATTAGTCACTTCATTTGTTTCCCCTTCTCCAACTTTCTCCCCCTTAGTTGAGGAATCCTCGATGAAGTTATCCTCATTGTAAAAGGTAGTAGAAGGATCAGGTTGTTGCTGTGAAGGTCCGGGTTGTTGGTTCCTCAACATATTCCATAATCTCCTTGAGGGTGGATTGAACATGTACCTCTAGGTAATAGCAAATCATCAATATTTGGAAGGGTTAGGGTGTCACTTCTCACGTTTGGCTCTGGGTGTACACTCAACGTTTCTGTCGGTGTTTCACTCATTTTTCCTTTCCCACTCAGGCCAGGTGTAAGTGTTTTTGTTTCACTCAGTCCCTTTTTACTCGTTGTACCTGCAGAAGAAAACACCGTAGCCATCCTTAAGGAGGTCACCGGTGGTGCAATGGGGCTTCGCAAGTCCCCGTCCTTGGATAAACCAAGTTGCTGATCATCCGTAGATGATATATCCTTTGAAAGATCTAGAGTTTGAATCTCTAGGGGGTTAGAAATAGGCTCTATTAACAGCAGAGATCCCGAATCTTCCCCAATAGTCTGCGAAGACTTTACCTCAGTTGACTCTTCAAAAGTAATTGATTCTTTGTCACCGAGTTGCCGATCTGCACCTACGTCAGACCCTTTACCCGCAGGATCCAGATATGTTCCATCTGGGGAGGTAGACAATGACCCTTTAGATTGTGCATTTAGGTCAAAGCCTTCTCTCGAAGTCTGTGAAGACCCTTGGTTCTTAGAACCTTCAACCAGTGAACCTGACCGTAATATGGTCGGAACACCAGTTGCTTCCGTCAATTCTTCCTTACTGGATTGAGCTATTGGTTCAGATATAGCTTTCGTTAGCGTAGCCCAATCAGCATCAGAAAAATCAATAAAGGGCGCTTTGGAAGTTTGGAATAAAGTATCAACAGTTGCCTCGGTTTCTGTTCTTCTCCTTTTAGAGGTAGGCAGAGCTGCTGTTGAAGGGTGTATCTCCTTATGTGGTGCTGCTAAGGCACTATCTCCCTCTACACTCACGGATGTCTGAATATTGGGTATAGGAGGGGAAGGAGGTTCGTTTATGGTTTCATTTGGCTCTTCCAAAGGCTCTTCGACCGTGGTTAGAGGTTTGCAACCTCCTGGTCAGGAAGGGCCACTGAGGGCTCTGGATCAACATCCATTGGTTGTGGCACAGGAGCCAGTTCAGGTTCAGGAATGTTACCTTCATTTACCTGTTCCCCTGGGGGTAGAAGTGATAGGGGCACCGTTCTTAGATATTCAGTGAGAACAGTGGGTACCCCTGGAAGATGATTGTTCTTCCTTATGAGAGCGGTTATTGCATTGCTCTTCATTTTCATGCACTCCATGGTCTCCTCGCCTTCGAATGTCTTTGTTGTTTAATACAAAAACTATCGAACACCTTTTGTTGAAAAACTATCGAGAATTAAAATAAAATGATAAAATGATATGCTCTCGGATAAAATGATACCTGATGTCGATGTGCTTCGTCCTCGAGTGTTGCACTGGGTTGTTTGAGATTGCTATGGCACTTGTGTTGTCGTAAAATATTGGAATCTTTGTCAACAAAAGTCCATAGTCACGGAGTTGGTTTCTCATCCACAAGATTTGAGCACAACAGCTTCCAGCAGCAATGTATTCAGCCTCAGCTGTTGATGTGGAAACTGAATGCTGCTTCTTGCTATACCAGGAAACTAACCTTCTTCCAAGAAACTGACAGCTTCCTGAAGTACTCTTCCGATCAATCTTACAACCTGCAAAATCAGAGTCTGTGTATCCAATAAGATCAAATCCTGTATCTTTAGGGTACCAAATTCCAAGATTTGGGGTCCCCTTAAGATATCTAAATATTCGCTTAACAGCTATTAGATGAGATTCTTTAGGGTCAAACTGAAACCTAGCACACAAGCATGTTGCAAACATTATATCTGGTCTACTTGCAGTGAGATAAAGTAACGAGCCTATCATACCTCTGTAGCCTGTGATGTCAACCTTCTTACCAGTTTCATCCTTATCAAGCTTAGTGGCAGTTGGCATAGGAGTCTTTGCTGTAGATGAGTCTTCCATTTGATACTTCTTCAGAAGATCTTTAATGTACTTGGACTGACAAATGAATATACCATCTTGTCTTTGGTATACTTGCAGTCCAAGAAAGAATGACAATTCACCCATCATGCTCATTTCATAACGACTCTGCATTAACTTAGCAAATCTCTTGCATAGATCATCATTAGTAGAACCAAATATTATGTCATCAACATATACTTGCACCAATATCAAATCATTTTTATGCTTTTTGACAAAGAGAGTTTTGTCTACGACACCTCTTGTAAAATCATTTTCAAGTAAGAATTCAGAGAGAGTGTCATACCATGTCCTTGGAGCTTGTTTGAGTCCGTAGAGAGCTTTGAATAGAAAGTACACAAAGTCTGCCATTTTTGAATCCTCAAAACCTGGAGGTTGTTCCACATACACTTCTTCTTCTAACTCCCCGTTCAGAAAAGCACTCTTCACATCCATCTGATATACCTTGTAATTGGAATGTGCAGCAAATGCCAGAAACATTCTGATGGCCTCAAGTCTTGCTACTGGTGCATAGGTTTCATCATAATCAATTCCCTCTTCTTGAGAGTAACCTTTAGCAACCAGTCTGGCTTTGTTTCTCGTTACAATTCCATCTTCGTCCAACTTATTTCTGAATACCCATCTTGTTCCAATAACAGATTTTCCCTTAGGCCTGGGTACCAGCTTCCAAACTTTCTGCCTTTCAAACTGATTGAGTTCCTCTTGCACAGCAATCACCCAATCTGGATCATCTAGAGCATCTTCAACTTTCTTAGGTTCTGTTTCTGAAAGAAACCCAGAATAGTGACATTCATTTTGTGATGTTCTCCTAGTTCTCACTCCTGTGTCCGGATCACCAATGATCAAGTGAAAGGGATGATCTCTATTCCATACCCTTTGTCTTGGCAGATGCGATCTTGATGATTCTCATTGTTCTAGATGTTGTGGAGTGTGACTAGTTGATCCTTCTCCTGCTCCCCCTGAGTTGTTGACGGTTTGATCTGTTGATTCTGAAGACTGACTAGTAGATCCTGTAGAATTTTGAGGATCTCCACTTTGGTCACCACTTGGTCCAGAATCATTATCATTATGATTATTATTAATAACTGTAACAGCTTCAGGTACTTCTTCATTGTCAGAGAGATCTCCTGATAGATTTTCAAATACCAAGGATTCAGAGTTCTCTCCAGTTTGCAGGCCTGGTCTTTTGGTGTCGTCAAATGTTACATTAAAGCTTTCCAACACCTTCTTATCTTCAATCACATATACCCTGAAAGCCTTAGATTCCAGAGAATAGCCCAGAAAAATGCCTTCATCTGCTTTGGCATCAAACTTGCCAAGATGTTCTCCATCTTTAAGTACAAAGCACTTTGCACCAAACACATGAAAGTACTTCAGTGTTGGTTTCTTGTTGGCCATTACCTCATACGGAGTCTTTTCATGATCTTTGTTGATCAGGGTTCGATTCTGAGTGTAGTAAGCTGTGTTCACTGCTTCAGCCCAAAAGTAAGTGGGAAGTTTTGATTCACTCAACATGGTCCTTGCTGCTTCAACCAAGGTCCTGTTCTTCCTTTCCACTACTCCATTCTGTTGAGGAGTTCTTGGTGCTGAAAACTGTCTTGATATTCCTTTCTCTGAGCAGAAATCATTAAGAACTGCATTCTTGAATTCAGTTCCATTGTCTGATCTGATTGTCCGCACAGGTAGCTTAGCTTCCACTTCTATCTTCTTGATGTGATCAATGATTAGTTGTGTTGCTTCATCCTTTGTTTGTATGAACAACACCCACGTGTACTTGGAGTAGTCATCCACCATCACCAATGCATATCTATTTCTTGAAAGTGACATAACATTGACTGGACCAAATAAATCCATATGAATCAATTGTAATGGTTCAGTAATGCTTGTCATTCCTTTGCTTCCATGTGATGCTTTCTTCGACTTCCCCTTTTCACATGCTTCACATAGTCCCTCCTGATTGAATTCCATCAGGGGAAACCCTCTCACTAACTCTCTCTTTACCAAAGAGTTCATAGTTTTGAAGTTCAGATGTGAGAGCTTCTTGTACCATAGCCAACTTTGTTCTGAAGATGCCTTTGCATAGAAACATGTAACTTCTCCTTCACTGGTAGAACTTAAGTCAGCTATAAACAAATTTCCTTTTCTCACTCCCAGTAGAGTAAGCTTCTCATCCTTCCTGTTGGTGATCAAGCACTTGTCCTTTCTGAAATCTACATTGTAGCCTTTATCACAGAACTGACTGATACTTAGAAGATTGTGCTTTAATCCTTCAACAAGAGAGATGTTTTCAATGATGACATTTCCAGCTTTCAATTTACCATATCCCGTAGTGAATCCTTTGTTATCATCTCCAAAGGTTACAATCGGGTCGGTCTTCTTAACCACCTCTGTAAGCAGGGACTCTTCACCTGTCATGTATCTAGAACAGCCACTATCCAGAATCCATACGACCTTTGAGCTTTTAACCTTACCCTGCAATCACAGATTGATTAAGCGGACTTTGGTACCCAAAATTGTTTGGGTCCTGAAGGTTTAGATGGTTTAACAGGAGTAACATTCAATTTAGTCTTACCATGTTTGATATTCATAGTATCTGTGGATTTAACATTAACAGTGCTATTGCTACTATCATTCATCAACTTAAAATAAGCATGCATGATGTTGTACTTACATAGCAAACACTCTTTCTTTCCACAGGGTTCATGAAGATCAGGCATGTCAGACATGTTATGCATTTCAGAAGTATTAGCAGTTTCTACTTTAACCTTTTTACATGCATGTGTAAGGTGTCCAGCAGAATTACAAATAGTGCACAACTTCCTAGATGCAATGGGAGAATTTGGAACCATTTCTTGATTAACAATCTTCTTCTTCCCATTCATGTTCTTTTTAACATTACTAATTACGTCACCTACTTCAGTTTTAGGTAAATCAGGTTTAGGTAATTCATTTTTTACTGATTTCCTAGGCAACTTAGTCTTTACCTCTTTTTCCTTCAACAAATCCTCCTCAAGCAATTCTTGTCTTATGAAAAGGTCATCCTCATGAAAGAGTGGTGGAAAAGGCTTAACAAAAACTGGACAATCAACATTCTTAAGAACATGTGGAGTATTCCTTTTGACAACTGAAGGTGTCGTAGGGAATTCCACTATCTTCTTACCAGCTTTCTTGTCATAGTCAAATCCTATAGCAGTTTTATTCCCTATGGCCTGAGTATCAATGATCTCCTTAGCAATTAGGGAGGAATTCTTAAAAGAATTCAGCTTCAAATCTAGATCTGAAATCTGCTTCCTGAGGATAGTCTCTATCTCATCATTACACTTGACCTTGTTCTCTAAGTACACATTCTTTTGCTTAAGATCTTCTAATGTTACAGCTACAAGCTCTAGTTCTTCATTTTTAGATTCTAACTTTTTAATCTTAAGAACTAGTTTAGCATTTTCCATTTCTGATGCTAGCATGCTTGTGTGTACATTAAACAATTCTACAATAAGATCTTGCACAGTTTTCTTGTACTCAGAATTAGACATATCAATTGTAGTTAAGATAGGTACCTGAGATGATTGTGGTGATTCCTCTTAAGAGTCAGCCATTAGAGCAACATTTACATATTCCTCATCTTCATCCGAATCAGTATCATCCCAGTGTTTTCCCTCTGCTATATAAGCTTTCCCTTTCTGCTTTCCAGAGAATGCCTCCAATTGCTGTTTAAGCTTGGCATTCTCTTTCTTCAACTCATCATAAGAATCCTTCTTTCCGTAGACATCTTTCATGTCTCTCGCTTGACGAGGCTTCCGGCATTCAGTGGCGAAATGCCCTAACTCATTGCAGTTGTAGCATCTTGATTTGCTTCTATCAATCATGCCAGTCTTTTAGCCTCCCTTAAAGCCTGTACTAGGTGTATAATTGCTCTTCTGGAATCTGTTGGTTGAACCCTTGAACTTGTACTTAGGGTTTCTCTTGAAACGAATGTGACTAAACTTTGCAGCTAAGTACACCATGGTTTTGTCTTCCATTTGCTCAAGCTCTTCTAGGGTGTAGTAATCACTTTCATCAACACCCAGATTCACAGAATCCATTTCTGCTTCTATTATCACCTCCTTTCCAGCTCTAGGGGTTTGAACCTGAATCTCAGAAGTTATTGGTTCATCCACTACAAGTGCTGCTGATCTCACAAGTGCATTGTGCTTGTTGTCCACTGTCCCTGATCCGTAGATTATCACTCTTTGTTCCTGTTCCATCTCATAGGTCTTCAACTTCCCATAGATCATCTCTAATGACATCTTTGTGAAGTCAATTCTTTCCCTTATGGATGATGACTTGTGTTCTACATGATGGGGCAGCGTCATCATGAACTTCCTGTTTGATTCTCTCAGTGGATAAGTCTTTCCTTTCATTGCCAATTCATTGAGGAGTTTAGTATATTTCTCAAAGACCTGAGTTATACTTTCTCCTGGCAGAGACCTAAACGCTTCGTATTGAGAAGTCAGGATGTCCAATATGTTTTCCTGCACGTCTTCAGTCCTTCCATTATCAAGTTAATGGTATCCCACATATGTTTCCCGCTTGTACAGTTCATCAACTGATAGCTCATTTCCTTGTCTGCGGAGTCCGCCAATATTAACATTAAACCTGTGTCCAATCGAATCAGTTCTTTGTCAGAATCTGTATACTCAGTAATATCCTTAGGTTAGGTGCCTGGAGGAATCCTGCTACCATCAGGGGCTGTAGATTCATCAACTGATTTCATTGGTATATATGGTCCGTTTTCTAATATGCCCATATACAACGGATTAGATGCCTTGATAAATAACAGCATCTTCATCTTCCACAAACCGAAATCATCTCTAGTAAACGGGGGAACTTTAATACCAGCGGTTGTCTTTGGAGCACTCACGGTTTCTGAAAATTTCAAATTGTTTAAAATTCAAGAAATTCCAATTAAATGAAAATTTTTGAAAGTTAAAAAATTTGCTTCGAATTTTCACGCTACGTTTGATTTTGGTCTCATTCACCGGATCTAATTTGTATATCAATCAAGTAGCTTTGATACCAATTGTTAGGTCCAAAGTATCGTAGAAGGGGGGGTTGAATACGATACTCACAAATAATTTAATTTCGTTCACGGATAATTCATTCAGTTCTATAACGAAATCAAACACACCAAACCAAATCAAGTTTCGGGGAATATATCTTTTTATAAATATAAACCTCGAGGGGTGCTACAATTTCTAATCCGTAGATTAGCTTCAATGAGTTCTAGGTTATTCATAATCAATACAATGAAAGAGTTTAAGCAGAATTAATTTCTATGGTATTTTCTCTCTGGCTCAATCTCTCTCTCCGTAATTGCTTCTGTGTGAATGAACCTGACTGAGGAAGACACTGCCTCTCTCTTAGTAATTGTAGGCTTTGATTTAGAAAACTATCGAACCTTAATTGTTAAAACAATCTCGGCCGTCCAATTTTCAATCAACCTGACAAACAAAGAAAACTTTTCACCCACTTTACAAATTGAAAACTATCGAATGAATAAAGTAGATATTCTATTCGATGGTTTTTAAATAAAAACTATCGAATGGAACATTTACTTTATCATAGTTTTCATTTACTTTTAGAAAAGTTTCAGGGTGTTTAAGTTTTAGACTGTATCAATTTCTTCTGAGACGATAAAACAACTTGATCTTTGTAGTGCCGTCAACTAGTGCAACTGGTCTGGTTCACAGATAAATAACACTTGATCAATTCTTCTTTTATGTCTTCAATTCAATGCTTCTGATAAGTCCCTTGTCGTTCTGGTTGCTTCGATTAAATCACTGGAATCCCGTGGTACTTAACCCTAAATCATTCACATACTTCTGTCATCTTGAATGTCTTGTTTCTTTTGCTGTCACTGAGGCTTGAACATTTTCATGAACTTCTTTCCGTGACCTGTTTACGGACTTCAAGAATACATAACGTATTTTTATTTTTTGAGTTTACCTTTTCTTCTTTGATTCTGGATTCCTGTGCTTCTGTTAATACTATTGTCTGTCTTGTCCTTTGTTGAGTTGTAGTTATCTCTTTTACATCTTATGTTACATTATGCTTTACACTCCCACACAAACATGATTTTTGAAAAATTTGCAGTAAAATACTGAAATATTTATAAATCATATCTCAGCTAATTTTCACTCCAAGTAAATAGAACACTTAAAAACAGTGAAAATTTACTGCTGCAACAAATAACTGTCATACTTACTTAGAAAAACTAAATGAAGGATTGAGCATTCCAATTTCACTCACAAGTCTGTTGAAGACAACTTCATTTAGAGGTTTAGTAAATATGTCAGCTAATTGTTTCTCAGTTGGAACATAAGAGACTTCTATGGTACCATTTGTAGCATGTTCCCTAATGAAATGGTACATGATCTCAATGTGCTTTGTAGTAGAATGATTAACAAGATTGGCAACTATGGATATTGCACTAGTATTGTCACACATCAGGGGAATGTGTTCCAACACCAGTCCATAATCCATAAGTTGATTTCTAATCCAAAGCAATTGAGCACAGCAACTTCCAACAACAATATATTCAGCCTCAGCTGTAGATGTTGATGTGGATTGTTGTTTCTTACTGAACCATGACACTAACCTTTGGCCTAAGAATTGGCAGTTTCCTGAAGTGTTTTTTCTGTCAATTTTGCACCCTGCATAGTCTGAATCTGTTTAACCAACCAGGTTGAACCCAGTGCCCTTTGGATACCATAAGCCAAGGTTAGGAGTCCCTTTCAGATACCTGAAGATTCTTTTGATGGCCACCATGTGAGATTCCCTTGGATCAGATTGGAACCTTGCACATAGGCATGTGGCAAACATGATATCAGGCCTGCTAACCGTGAGATAGAGTAATGATCCAACCATGCCTTTGTAAACCTTGATGTCAACTTTCTTGCCTTTCTTGTCTTCATCAAGCTTGATAGCAGTGGACATGGGAGTTTTTGCAGGGGATGAGTCTTCCAAACCATATTTCTTCAAAAGATCTTTGACATACTTTGATTGATTTATGAAGATGCCATCCTCTCTTTGATGTACTTGCAGACATAGGAAGTAGGTCAACTCTCCCATCATACTCATCTCATATTTGCTTTGCATCAACTTAGAGAACCTTTGACAAAGCTTTTCATTTGAAGAGTCAAAGATGATATCATCCACATAGATTTGAACTAGAATGATATCATTTCCATGCTTCTTGAAGAATAGGGTTTTATCAATTGTGCCTCTAGTGAATTGATGTTCAAGAAGAAATTGAGATAGAGTCTCATACCAAGCTCTAGGTGCTTGTTTGAGTCCATAGAGTGCTTTGAGCAATCTATACACAAAGTCTGGGAAGTCTACATTCTCAAAGCCAGGAGGTTGGGACACATAAACTTCTTCAGCTAGATCACCATTGAGAAAAACACTTTTCACATCCATTTGATACACCTTGAAATCTGAGTGAGCTGCAAAGGCCAAGAAAATCCTTATGGCCTCCAGTCTAGCTACAGGTGCAAATGTCTCATCATAGTCAATGCCTTCTTGCTGACAGTATCCTTTGGCAACCAACCTTGCTTTGTTTCTTATCACCACACCTTCCTCATCCATCTTGTTCCTGAATACCCATTTGGTGTCAATGACATTCTTTCCTTCAGGAGGTGGTACTAATTCCCAAACCCTGTTTTTCTCAAATTGATTTAATTCTTCTTGCATGGCAACAATCCAGTCAGAATTCTTCAAAGCATCTTCAATTACTTTTGGTTCTTCTTGTGACAGAAAGCAGCTATGCAGACATGTATTTATAGTTGCCCTCCTTGTTCTGACTCCATCACTAGGATTACCTATTATTTGATCCCTAGTGTGGGCTTTGTCCCATTTTCTTGTGTGTTCCTGTTCTTCTTCTTGACTTGCCTCAGGGTCATTTTGATTTGTAGTTGAATTCTCTTCTTCTCCCCCTGTGTTGGTGTTCCCTTGCACAGGTGTTTGAAGAAGATCATCAACTTCAGGTGTTTCAGCATGTGGAACAGTTAGAACAGGAGGTTCATCCTCATCTTCAGAATCCTCAAGATATCCTTGATTCTCAAATCTTAATGGCACACTGTCTTTTTCACTTGATGCAAGTCCAGGATATTTCTTGTCATCAAAGGTGACATCCATGCTTTCCATCACTTTGTGTTGCTCAGGTACAAACACTCTGTATGTTGTCCTTTCCAGAGAGTAACCAATGAAGATACCTTCAAATGCCTTAGCATCAAATTTTCCAATATGCTCAGAAGTATCTTTCATCACAAAACACTTGCTTCCAAAGACATGAAGATGCTTGAGGGATGCTCTTTTTCCAGTCATCAATGTGTAAGAAGTTTTTCCAGATTTCTTATTAATCAATGTTCTATTCTGCACATAGCATGCTGTGTTAACAGCATCAGCCCAAAAGCTAGTAGGTAGCTTTGCATCCACCATCATTGTCCTTGCAGCTTCAATGAGAGTTCTATTCTTTCTCTCAACTACTCCATTTTGTTGAGGTGTTCTAGGAGCTGAAAATTGTTGAGAAATTCCTTTATCTTTGCAGAACTCATACAATGTTGAATTTCTGAACTCAGTCCCATTATCACTTCTCAAAGCAACTACAGAGGAACCAGTGCTTTGTGTTTCTCTATCAACTCTCTTGATATACTCTATAATTACTTGAGGTGCTTCATCCTTGGAGAACAGGAATTCCACCCAAGTGTATCTTGAATAGTCATCAACCATGACTAGAGCATATTTCTTTTTGGAAAGGGACATTATATTCACAGGTCCAAATAAGTCCATGTGAATTAGCTGCAGAGGCTTTGAGTTTGAGTTGAGCAGCTTGTTTTTGTGACTTGACCTTTTTATTTTTCCTTTTTGACAAGCTTCACATGCTCCATCTTGCACAAACTCCAAGGCATGCATGTCTCTGATGAGCTCCCTTTTAGCTAGAGAGTTCATTGCCTGAACATTCAAGTGAGACAGTTTCTTGTGCCATAGCCAAAATTCTTCATTTGTGGCTCTTGTGTAGAAACAACATATTTCACCCTTGTCTGCAGCCTTTAGGTTAGCTACAAACAAGCTTCCTTTCTTCACACCAGTCAAAACAACTTCACCACTACCTCTTTTGGAGATTAGACACTGATCTTCATCAAATTCCATCTTGAAACCCCTGTTGGTGAATTGTCCAATGCTCAGAAGGTTGTGCTTCAGTCCCTCAACAAATGCTACATCTTCAATAATGACATTCCCAGATTTTATACTGCCATATCCCATTGTATAACCAATGTTGTCATTTCCAAAGGTTACTGATGGGCCAGCCTTCTCCTCAAAATGTGATAGCAGGGCTATATCACCAGTCATGTGACTTGATAATCCACTATCCAAGATCCATATGACTCTTTTATTCCTGTTGCCCTGCATTCACAAAATGACTAAGTTGTTTTTGGTACCCACACTTGTGAGGGTCCAGTTGATTTAGAAACAGTTGTGTTAATGATTCTTCTAGCAGTAACAACTTTCTTCACAGTAGGAGACTTCACTTTGTTTGTGGCTTTGGAGTTTACACTCTTAGGCTCACATGAAGTTTTCACCCTCTCACCCTTGATTGGGGATCCTGTCCTGTGAGTGTGCATATGTGTGTGTGATTCACAAGATTGTGCAGAGTCAAGTTTATGCTTTAGAGATAAACAATTAGCAATCACAGTCACATAGCATGTCATGCAGTTAGAATTACCACAGAAGGAATCATGGACAGAGTTCATGCCTACAGAATGGTTACTCAGGTTATCAACTTCAACAATTACAGGTTTATTACACTTATGAGTCAAATGATTCACAGATAAGCATTTCTGACACTGTTTCCTAGGAGCATTTGGCACATAAGCATAATTGTTACTCTTGTTGACACCTATCTTACCATTTCTGTTTTGGTTCTTCTTCTTAACAACTTATTTCTTGAGTTTAGGACTCTTGACAAGGTTGTCTTTGGTTTCTTTCTGAACAACATGCTTGGGAGAGGAAGAAGTGTCTTTAGCAGTAGTTCTTCATCAAACTCAACAATACTCTTTTTGAAAATGGGCTTTTCAACACTTGACAAAATGGTTGGGGCATTTTTGTTTGTAAAAGGTTCTTTTCCTTTGCCCTTGGCCTTCTTCCTTCCCTTATCATTCTCATAATCAAAACCAACTCCAACCTTGCAGTCTTCAGTGTGTTCCTTGTGATAGGTTTGAATAAGCTCAGAGGAGTTCTTAAAACTTCTTAGCTTTAATTCATTTTCAGCAATTTGTTCTCTAAGAGCTTTTTCTATTTGTTCAGCACAAACCACTTTGTTCTTAAGGTACTCAATCTCTTTCTTCAAACCATCAAGGCTCACAACCATTAACTCAAGTTTCTCATTCTTTTCTGTAAGCTCAAGATTTTTAGCAGTTAGTCTATCAATTTCTTCATTAGCAGCTAACATGCTAGTATGAATATTGAACATCTCGGTACTCATATCTTCAACAGTTTGCTTATATTGAAAGGGAGTCATATCAAGAGAGGTAAGAATG
The DNA here is from genome assembly GCA_030848705.1 of Heracleum sosnowskyi. Lineage (NCBI taxonomy): Eukaryota > Viridiplantae > Streptophyta > Magnoliopsida > Apiales > Apiaceae > Heracleum > Heracleum sosnowskyi. The sequence goes on from CM061237.1 coordinate 82,927,859, forward strand.
GGTACCTGATTTGAAGAATCACCATCATCAGAAAATGCCATCAAGGCATAGTTTGAGTACTCCTGTTCTTCTTCTTCATCAGAATCATCCCAGCATTTTCCCTCTACAATAAAAGCTTTACCTTGCTGTTTCTTGAGTAGAGCTTCATACTTAGCTTCAAGCTCTAAGTATGCTTTGTCCTTTTTGACCTGTTTGGGCTTCTTGCACTCTGTGGCAAAGTGGCCAAGTTCATTGCAGTTATAGCACCTTATCTTGGTCACATCCACACTCCCAGACTTGTATCCACCTTTAGCAGCACCAGCAATCGTTTTTCCTTTATTGAAAGAGTTTGAGCCACTTGATCCACCAGTATTTCCAGCATTAAACTTGGACTTAAATGACTGCTTCCTTTTAAACCTAATGTTAGGATATCTCCTAGCCATATAGGCAAAAGATTTGTTTTCCATCTTGTCCAGCTCATCTATGTTGTAGAACTCATCTTCCTCAGGCAAATCATAGACAACTTGAGTCTCATCTCTAGTGTCTTCAGCTTCCAGCTCTTCAATCTTGACTTGACTGACTTTAAGAGATTCCATTCTGTGACCTAAGTTGTCAGCAATAAGGGCACATGATGTATTTGTCATTAATCCTTGCTTTGCTTGAATGGATCTCTTTTTAAACAACTCTAGCTCATATGTTTTCAAAACACCATACAACACATCAAAACCAATCTTTGTTAGATCTCTTTCTTTGAGGGAAGAGATTCTTTGTTCCAAGTGATCTGGTAGAGTTAGCAAAAACTTCATGTTTAGCTCTTCTGTCTCATAGTGTTTGTCATAGAGTTTGAGCTCATTTATCAGCTTGTTGAACCTCTCAAACACTTCTGTGATTCCCTCCTTTGGTTGAGCCATGAAAGCTTCATACCGTGAGACCAGAATCTGCTTCTTATTCTTTCTTACTTCAGGAGTTCCTTCACATAGCACTTCTATAAGATCCCACATCTTCTTAGCACTACTACAGTGAGCAACAGTGCCATACATGTTGAAATCCATAGATTCACAGATGATAAGTTGGAGATGTCCATCTAGTGCTACTTTCTCTTTTTCAGGATCAGTGTATTTGGAGGGATCTTTAGGAACATGTTTTGCTAGTATTATTTCAGTGCCAACAGTTATTTCAGCAATCTCAATCATTGGAATAAAGGGACCATGCTTTAGAATATCTAAGTACATGGGATTTGAAGCTTTGATGAAAAGCAACATCTTCTTCTTCCAAAGACTGTAGTGCTCCTTGTTAAAGGGAGGAATCTTGATACTGCTTAGTTTCTGTGAACTCATTCTTGATCTTTTCATGTTTGTATGTTAACAGCCTGCTCTGATACCACTTGTTAGTGATGAATACCACTTAGAAACTAGACAGAAGGGGGGGGGGGGTGAATGGATAGTTTGATAGATTTTCGCTTTCTTGAAACTAAATTGCTGTAACAGATTGTGGAGTAAGAAAATGCGGAATGAAATAAACAGTACACACACAATCACTTTAATCTACTTTGTATTAAGCAAATTAAATACTATAGCTTTCAAAATCTCACAAGAGAAATTCTGGCTTCTAAACAGAACAATGTTTTCTTGCTTTTCTTACAAAGAAAGAAGTGCTTCAATATAATTCTATGATATGCTCACTTACAGCTAACAGTAGGGTGTGCACAATATATGTATTGTCCTATACAAAACTAGTGCACACACCTAATTACACAACTACCCTTCCTGCAACTCCATTTTGTCGTTCTGTAAAAGGTTGGCTGTGACAAGGAGAACCACTTGCTTTCTGTGGTCCTCTCCCTTATCTGTAGCTGCTTGTCTTCCTTATTCCTCTCCAAGTTTAGCTGTAGATTTGCCATCTGTATTTTGGACCACCTGACCAATACAGATGCTTCAGTATTTGTCTCCATTGACTTTGATCTTGTACCTTTATTTGTCTTGTTGTAAACGGCTAAGTGTTGATATCGTGAACTCCACTTCATTCCTGACTTCACGATGTTCCTTGTGAAGACTACGCGACATGGCCTTTGAGGACTTTGCGACATAAGCCATTTGAGGACTTCACGATCTAGCCTTTTTGAGAACTTCGCGATATAGCCTTTTTGAGGACTATGCGACATATGCTATTTGAGGACTATGCGACATAGGCTATTTGAAGACTATGCGACATAGGCTATTTGAGGACTTCGCGGAATAAGCTATTTGAGGACTTCACGATCTAGTACATTTTGACTTTACTGATTTCAACACTTCACGATATGAGTCTTGAAGACTTCACGACATAGTACAAATTGGACTATGCGATCTAGCACTTTTCGACATGGATTTTGGTGACTTCACGACATAGCTTTATTCTGACTTTGCTATATAATGCCTTAGACAAATTTCTGCAACTTATTTTTTCAGGGCCTTATTCATCTCCATCTTGTTGCATGAACAATTCTGAACTTCTACCAGGATAATTATTCAATGGCCTATGTACATTCTAGATGCAAGAAACTTACTAAGCTCATTATAATTCTGAGCATACATGATCAAGCTAATGTTCATGAGAACAAGACAAGTACAGAGAGACCTATACTATATCCCAGTGATAGAGTTCACTAGGTCATGTAGTGTGACATAGTCACATAGTGTAGGCTTGTTAATGGTGGTATTCAGACATGTCTTGAGCCTAACAGACACACACATACATATTGCGTGTATGATTTAAAACATAAGTGATTGTGAGGGTAAATTAGTAACTTCATTTCATGAATAAAACGTCTCACTAATTAAAAGTGTATGTTGATGACTTAGCAAAAAAAATAAATTGTATGTTGATGTTATAAAATTGTTGATGCTATAAAAATGTTATAAATGTGTTTACTCTTGTTACTACTAAGATTCTCAACATCTATCTTATCCTAGTATTCACTTCCAAAAAATTGAAAATCTTAAAAAATGTTATATAAAAAAATTATTTTTTCTAATTATTTTTTGCAATTATCAAAAACAACTAGATGAAACTTATTTTTATGATTTTTTTAAAATTAATTGAAGTTACTTGCATTTGATTTAACCGTTACAACTTGTTAACCAACGTATTATGCAACTAAAGATGATTCCGGTTACTAAATTTTCAAACTTGCTTTTGTGATTGATGTTAGTTGCATATATTATTGCAAAATTGCAAATCGTATTTTTGTAATTTTTCTTTTCTAAAATTGATATTTTTGTAAAATATTTTAAAAAATACCATATTTTTGCAAAAATATCTGACCTAACGTATTCAAAAATATCCAAAAAAATTCTGACGTAATGTATTTCTGAAAAATACAAATAATTATTGATAATTATAATAATTATTCAAGGTGAATTAAGAAAAGAAAGTTCCCTTTTTCTATTGTTAGTTTGGCTACGTCTTTAAACCGTAGCTTAAAATGATTTTTAACTTTAAAGTGAAAAATGTTTGTTCGTGTAATAAGTCAGAAAATGAATAACTTAAAGTTAAAAATAAAAACTTAAAGCCACAAGTTGGTCAGAGGTATTTTTTTGAATAAGTTATTTTGTTTTTATAATTTTTTTTGGTAAATCTTAATATCATCATTCAAATGTATTATTTATCAAATTTAAATTTATTTTTAAATTTTTAATAACTCATAAATTACTCAAAATATAAAATTCTTAAAAGTTTTTTCATTAACCAACAATCACCCCTTAACAAATAAGTATAGATACTTATATTTTATTTGGTATTTGGTATTTATCGAACCTGCAAAACCCTTAAATATAATTTACATTATCATAATTATACACAATGTCAAAATTATACGCAAAATCATTGAAATACTGATCGCACTCACTTAACTAAAGTTTTACCATTTTACATTTTACATATCACCGTTAGATGCTCTAATGTGTTAATAATCACCTGATAATGGTACTGGTTAGTGTAAAAACAAAACCCTAGAATGGGTTGTTTGTAAGAACAATTAGCCGCCAGTTTGATTTGATCCCTCTTTATATTCACCCCCCCTCTTCTTTCTTACAGACACTCTTTCTCTTTAGCTCACTCTTTGTCTTCAAACACTTTTGCTACCAATTTATACATACAAAAATGTTGCTAAAGTTTGCTCCTTTATATATATATCATCAGGTTCTTGTTGATACAAGAGATTAAATATGAGTAATTTTTGTTTCTTGTGTTTTTAGTCTAAAGTTGAAATGGGGTTTCTTTAAGTTGTGTTTCTTGAAGGTTTGTTGTAAAAAGGTTGCATTTTGATTAATTCAAGAAATGAGTTTTTGTGTTATCAAGAATGGATTAAATTGTGAGGGTTTGTAGTTTTTAGTTTAATTGGTATTTTAGAAATTAGGTAATTGATTATAGGTTGTGAAGATGTTGTCTGAATTAGGTAGGAGACCAATGCTTACTGGAAATGAAGGATCATTTGGGGATGATTTTGAGAAGGAGTTGGGGATGTTGTTGCGTGAGCAGCGGAGGAATCAAGACTCCGATGATAGGGAAAAGGAGCTTAATTTGTATAGGAGTGGTTCAGCTCCACCTACTGTGGAGGGTTCTACGAATGCAGTTGGTGGATTGTTTAATCATGGCGGTGGAGGTGGTGGTTCAGTGTTTTCGGAGTTTGACTTAAATAGTAAGAGTGGGAATGGGTTTTCTTCCGAGGAAGAGCTTAGGTCTGATCCTTCATATTTGTCTTACTACTACTCTAATGTGAATTTGAACCCGAGGTTGCCGCCTCCTTTGCTATCCAAGGAGGATTGGAGGTTTGCGCAGAGGTTGCAGGGAGGAAGTTCAGCTGTTGGAGGTATAGGAGATAGGCGTAAAGTAAGTAGAAATGAAAATAGCAATGGTGGTGGTGGAGTGTCTCGAGTGTCTCTTTATTCGAATTCACCAGGTTTTAACTCCAACAAACAAACAAGTGAGGGCGAGTTAGAGAATCAGGTTCCGGGGGAGTGGGGCGTTGATGGACTGATTGGTTTGCCTGGTTTTGGATTAGGTAGCAAACAGAAAAGCTTTGCTGGAATCTTTCAGGTAAAATTGGTCTTTAGTCACTTTTAGAGTTAATGTTATGCTGTATTTTTCCTTAAGATTGACTGTTGCTATATGTAGTGGGTAATTGCTTGAACTGGTTCAGAATTTAGCATTTTTAGGCTTCATAGATTTCTTTTGGTGCTGAATCTGTTATTTTGTCGGTCTGTCTTTCTGTTGAATATATCTTCAAATTTATTGTGCTTTATTTTTACGTAAGAATGACCAATTCTTTGATTGTTTTGGATATTGTGTAATAATTTGCCAATGGCAACAAATAGCAGTGAAGATTCTTTGCCATGAAATTTTGCTGCAGTTTGTCGTTTCTCATTGATTTTACCTACATGTATGTTTCTCAACTACATCTATTAAATTTATCATGCTTTCTTTATTGTGTTTCTCGTTGTCGTTTCTCAGATGTGCCAAAATGATATATGTTTCTTTTTGCTAAGTTTAGATTTAGTATCTCTACTTCATGTGTGCCTCTTTTTTCTCTTCTTGTGAGTTACCCAAGTATAATTAAGAAATACGGTAGAGGTGGATTACTAGAAGCTTAAGTTGGATCATTAAATAGACTTTCTTACTAGTTCTTTCAATGGATTAGATGTATAGGAGAGGACACGCTGGGTAAAACATGGTTTATTGTGTTCTTCCTGAACTTAAAACTTTTGAGAACTTGTGCCATTATCTGATTTGAAAGGGATGCCTCTTTATTTAACATGAACCTCCTTATCAGTTTTGTTTAGTTTTGGCATGATTTTGCCTTAAAACGTGTATTTTAAATGCTTCAGTTTTTTCCCTTTCTCGGTAAACTTACTATGTGGCAGTTCTGCAGGATGATTTAGGCCATGTTATTCCTACTTCTGGTCACCCTTCTCGCACACCTAGTCGTAATGCTTTTAGTGAAAGTGTTGACACCTTAGGCTTGGCTGAAGCCGACTTGTCTCAGTTGCAACAGGATTTGGCTTCTGCTGACAATATAAGAACTTCTACAAAGGTTCAGGGCTCATCTTCCCTGCAACATGGCGGCCCACCTTCATCATATTCTTATGCTGCTGCATTGGGTGCTTCTTTGTCAAGAAGCACAACCCCAGATCCCCAGCATATTGCCAGAGCTCCTAGTCCTTGTCCTACTCCGATTGGTGGAGGGAGAGTAGGCACTTCAGAAAGAAGAGGCATAAATTCAAACTCATCTAATAATGTCCCTTCTAATATTAGCGAGCCGACTGATCTAGTATCTGCTTTATCTGGGATAAGTCTGTCAAATGGTGTGATGAATGGAGAGAATAATTTGGCATCACATATTGAAGAAATTGTTGATGATCATGAGAATTGTCTCTTCAACATGCCAAGTGGTCAGAATAATGTTGATCAGCAGTCATACCTCAAAAAATCTGAGTTAGAGCAGTTAAATATGCCTTCCCCCCAGTCAACCAAACTGTCCCACTCGATTTCTGAAATGCACAGTGGGGATGGATACGGATACAGCAATTCTTCCTCCCAAGCTGATCTGCAAAGAACTGTTGCTACTAGTGCTTACCAAAAAGGATTTTCTGATTCTTTGTTTAATGGAGGTGGGGGATTTGGCTCTAACTATCAGGACATTGATGGTACAAATTCTTCATTTTCTAGCTATGGCGCAAGTGGGTACCCGATGAATTTGCCAATGCAGTCCATGATGTCAAACCATCTTGGCAATAGTAATATGCCACCTCTATTTGAGAATGCTGCTGCAGCATCAGCCATGGCTATGCCTGGAATGGATTCAACAATGATGGGTGGAACTTTTCCTTCTGAATCACATCCAAACTATGCTGCATTAGAATCACAAAATCTTGGCAGGATAGGAAATCAGATGGCAGGCGGTGCTCTTCAGGCACCTTTCGTAGATCCAGCTTACCTTCAGTATCTAAGGACAACTGAATATGCAGCCCAAGCCTCTCTTAATGATCTATCTGTTGATAACAACTACCTTAATAATTCATACGTGGATCTTCTTCAAAAAGCTTATCTCGGATCTCTTTTGTCACCTCAAAAATCACAATATGGCATGCCACTAGGTAGCAACACTGGTGGTTCGGGTCATCATGGTTACTACGGTAACCCAGCATATGGACTAGGCTTGTCTTATCCCGGAAGTCCCTTGGCAAGTCCAGTACTTCCGCATTCCCCTGTTGGACCTGGTAGTCCAATCAGGCATGGTGATGTTAATAAGAGATTCCATTCTGGGATGAGAAATTTAGCTGGTGGTGGCGTCATGGGAGCATGGCACTTGGATGCTGGTAACATGGAGCATAGCTTTGCTTCCTCATTACTAGAAGAATTTAAGAGCAACAAAACTAGATGTTTTGAGCTTCTGGAAATTACTGGTCATGTTGTTGAGTTCAGGTATGTCTTGTAAATCATTTAAACTGGAACCCGGTTCATATTAAAATGTTTCTTACTGATTTCACATGTGGTGTTTATCAGTGCTGATCAGTATGGAAGCCGTTTTATTCAACAAAAGCTTGAAACAGCTACAACGGAGGAGAAAAACATGGTTTACCAAGAAATATCTCCGCAAGCCTTGACGTTGATGACTGATGTTTTTGGTAATTATGTGATCCAAAAGGTACTTATCTAAGAATGCAAGAATTCTCCCGTTGCATCCCATTGGTGTAGATGCGCTTAATAATGTTCATGTCTTTGTAGTTCTTTGAGCATGGAATGCCATCACAAAGAAGAGAACTTGCTAACAAGCTTCTTGGAAATGTATTGACACTAAGTCTTCAAATGTATGGCTGTCGAGTAATCCAGAAGGTAAGATCTTTACAACCACAATTTATTTCAAATGAGGTGTTTTTGCTGTATAATTCTGTAATTATATTGCTGATCTTCAACCTTGCTGCCAAGGCTGTAAGTTCCCTTATTAAATCTGATGTGTCATTATTCTCCCTATCAGCAAGTATTTACTTGTTGTGCACATGTTTTACGCCCTAACTCTTAATCAGTGTAGAGTAGTATAAATCATCAGATGAGTATTTTGAGCTTCCGGAGGAACAAAATCTTCATCTCCGTCTTTGCTCACACTATAAATTATTTGATCACTCTTGTTGCTCCATATCCATAGATTAGTAATATTATGCCTTTGTCTGACCTTATTAGTCAAGTTAAGATATCAGTCTGAAATTGCTTTACCCTAAGTACATAGCTTTTATGCCTTGACAGGAGTTCAATTTGAATTTCTGAACTTTAATTGGTAACATGATGTCATGATCTTTGTATAACATTCAGGCAATTGAAGTAGTCGACTTGGACCAGAAAATTGAAATGGTTGCGGAGCTTGATGGTCATATTATGCGATGTGTACGTGACCAGAATGGGAACCATGTTATCCAGAAGTGTATTGAATGTGTGCCTGAAGGTCATATTCAGTTCATTATTACTACTTTCTTTGATCAGGTTGTAAACTTGTCTAGCCATCCATATGGTTGTCGTGTAATACAGGTAGAAATTCAGTTTATCACCTTCAGTCACATTATATTCCTGACCTGGAAATTTGGGTCGATACTAATATGTATTGTGATGATGCGCTAAATGCAACAGAGGGTACTGGAGCATTGCGAGGATCAGAAAACACAGGATAAGGTGATGGGTGAGATTCTGGCTTGTGTTAGTATGTTGGCACAAGATCAGTATGGGAACTATGTTGTTCAGGTTTGTAGCTAATATCGTAAGTAATCTGTAGTGTTTATGGCTGCTACTTGTTTCATAATGAAATTGTGTTGTTTTCTTGTCCAAACCCCAATGTCCTTGGTACCATAAACTACTTTGTTGGATGGTACCATGAACTACTTTGTTGGATAAGCAGGTTTTGTACATTGATAATAATGTAATATAGACATGTCTCTGAATGTTAGATGTGTAATATACTTGGTGTATTTGGTTTGGCAGCTTTCCTCCCCAGCCATAATTTTTTATTTAGTATGCATCTTCTACTAGTTATGTGACTGAATATGATAAAATATGCACTCACAAAAATCTAACAATAATAACTTTGCATTTACGTGCTTAGTCAATTTGGATAGTCAACGAGTATACTGTGCTCAAGAGTAAAATCCCTTTTACAGCACACAGTGCTTGCATGTATATATGTTATTTAAACTGTTGAGGCCCTGGCAATGACTGATTTACCTGCTTGAAGTACACTGCTTATCTCTTGGTTGGTATTTTCCGGCTCATGCTTTGATCTATCTTTTCAGCATGTGCTGGAGCATGGGAAGCCGCATGAACGTTCTACTATAATCCGAGAGTTAGCTGGGAATATAGTTCAAATGAGTCAGCAGAAGTTTGCCTCAAATGTTGTGGAAAAGTGTTTGACCTTTGGCGATGCTAGTGAACGCCAACTTCTTGTGACTGAGATGCTCGGCACAACGGATGAAAATGAGCCTCTTCAGGTGTGCTAATGCTCTGCTTATATATTAAGTGCATGAAGTAAACATTGTTAATAATCTTTCGTTTTTTGCACTTTTACTTTTATAATAAAATTACATCTGGAGTTGTCTTGTTTTGCCAATCATTATACTGAACTTTTGAAAACTTTAACATAGTTTCTTCAGTTTTTATTGGTATTAGCCTATTAGGTTACAGAGGACTCCAAATGTCTGAACAATTTTTGCGTGTTTAGGAGTAGAAACTACTTTGCCTGAGATGCCTACAGGTTATAGTTAAATTATCATAATCAAAAAATGAAATTAAACTTTTTCGCTACAGCAGATTACACGAGTAGGGTGTTGGAAATGGATACAACTAATTAGATTGTTCAAAATATAAATTATTTTGTGAGGAGTTATATTGTCTCGTGGACTTCTTACTGAATGTTGTATCTGCTTATTCCCTCAAATGCTTGATGATGTTAGCCTTACCGTTTAGGTCCACCATTGCAAGTTCTTTAGGAGTAGAAACTACTTTGCCTGAGATGCCTACAGGTTATAGTTAAATTATCATAATCAAAAAATGAAATTAAACTTTTTCGCTACAGCAGATTACACGAGTAGGGTGTTGGAAATGGATACAACTAATTAGATTGTTCAAAATATAAATTATTTTGTGAGGAGTTATATTGTCTCGTGGACTTCTTACTGAATGTTGTATCTGCTTATTCCCTCAAATGCTTGATGATGTTAGCCTTACCGTTTAGGTCCACCATTGCAAGTTCTTTAGATGACTCCTGACGTGTAAGACACAAAGCTAAATTTCACTATTGAGATTATGGACTTGGATTTGATAATATGCAATTTGCAAACACCTAATTGTTTGTACTGGCTTACTACCTATAGAGACTTTCTCAACCTCTATATGGAATGATCGACTGTCTCATTGGCCGAAGCAGCTGTTAACACTAAATAGAATTTTTTATCAGTCAAGACCTAGCTCTATATGTTTTTTTTTAATTTCATTTTTTGCTGGCATTTTAACCTATAAAGCCTTACGAATATGGTCTGTTGTATTCTCTAAGAACTCGCTTGAGCTGGTTGATTTGCCATCATGATAGTAAGTATCTTGCTGGAAATCTAAAGGATAACAGGTTTCCGTAGAAAATTTAATGGTGGGTCTCTGAAAGTTTTTAATGCATGGTTCAAGGTTTATTATCTCTAAATCTACTCTTTAGTGGTGAGGTCACTACTTTATTATGTTCTCTTAGTATACAGAAGGGTACCCTGGTGGTGTTTTCTGACCATGGCATGTATTATTTTCCCCCTTCTCTCTTTCCCTCTCTGAATTGTACTCAACATAAAATGGGGAAGGGCGGTTTCTTGTTTTTAGTTGTTACAAGTGACTATATCATAAACTTCTGTTGCATTTCGGACCTCTGTCTATATACAAAATGGGTAAATCTATTAAAATAATAATTTTAACCACACTGACTGCTCCTCCCTCGCTATCATTTAATATTAATCTTAATTACTTGTCTTTCTGTATAATATTCAAAATGTATCCAGGCAATGATGAAAGACCAATTTGCAAATTATGTTGTGCAAAAAGTGCTGGAAACCTGCAGTGATCAGGAACGCGAGCTGATTCTATCCCGAATCAAGGTTCATCTGAATGCACTGAAGAAATACACTTATGGGAAGCATATTGTTGCTCGTGTAGAAAAACTTGTTGCTGCTGGGGGTAAGAATTTCTTCATTCTCGATTCCTTGGGTGTTTTCTGATCTCTAGCAACTAGTATCCTGTTTCTCCAGAAAAAAATGTATTATATAGCTAGTGAGATATTAAAGCGCTTTCTCCCAAGATTCTTTTTTAAATTTAATGAAAAAAACATGACTAGAAAAATTAGTTGTGGCCTTTCTGGTCTCTTAATGTTATTCTCTGGTATCTTGTCTGTTTAAGCGATCTTTGAGTATTATTACTGTATGACGTTTCCTTGCACAGATCTAGCAGCTAATCTATTCAGTTAGTTTCATTTGTAGAAAGGAGAGCTGCTCAGTCCCAACAGGAGGCGTAGGAGCGGTGAAGAAAAGATGTTGTACAGCTAACTGAGGCTAGTTTGAGCTAACCTCATTTCCGTATGTAGTTGTATTGCGAATAAAGTTGTTGCTTGTACTAGGAATTGTACATTCTGTAGCTCTTAACGTTTATATACATAGCAGAATCTAGTAAACCGAGGCTCGGATGTTTGAGTACAGCTGATGCCCATGCAGAGGAGAGATATATTGACCTATACTAGTTTAAATGGTGTAAAAATAGATAAATGTGAGGTAGTGTCTGTATCTCAATGTGACTGTATAAATATTTCCTTGTTTAGAGTCAAATGTTTAGGTGAAACGGAAATTTTCTCTATGTAATGGGTATTTTGACAATTTTCTTATGCGAACATTATATTGCTGCCTTGCTGGTTCTGTTATTTGTATATATATGTTGTGCTTAAGGTGATCTTATTCAATTCTTCCATTACATATGAGAAACTATACTTGTGTTGGTGCTGTATAGTTGCTGTAGAAGTGATGAGTGATGAGAACCAACCATTACTATGCATAAAAATCTGCATATTTTTCCCAAGTAGAGTCATCGCTGTATTTCATCGTCACTGCTGTAGTATTTTGGCATGAAGTAAATATGTTTGAACATATAGGTTGATGCAAAAGACTGAGGGATTGGTAGTTACAAATCGACTGTAGGAATGATATTGTGTAGATTATGTATTGACGAGAGACTTGAACAAGTGCAGTAGGATTTAATGACAGGAGTCCACCTGCTTAAGCTTGTAAATGCATCAGAACCTTATGCTTAGGTAGAATATAATTTCAAACATTTGTAACTATATTGGATCATTTTCCTGGAAGTTGGAAGTGGTTTACCTTATGCGAAAAGTGTAGTCTCTTAATTACTGTTAACGTGCATCACGTGAGATCTGAACCCCCATTGTTTGAAAACACTCTTTTTAGTCAGAGCACTTGTGGTGGGTACTATTTGTTTTGAATTCTCCTGGAGTTGCTTCAAATTTTCAGGAATGGCAGAAAACCCAAATTTGCAAGCAAGATGCCTCCTATTGCCACTAAACTTGGATACCTGCCAAGTTCTTGAATAATACTGAAAGCATCCCTGTATCGAAAATCTGCAGAAATCCAGATATAAATTGTTTACCCTCTCTGTTAAAGGCTACAAGCTTTCCCAACCCATTTAATGAGCTTTCCCTGATCGCAATGCTCATCATCACAAACGTACATTTCAATGCGTTTCACATATTCATCAGAGAAAATGCGAAATCATTAGTAGGATGAATGAATAAACCTAACTGATGTATATCATTTTACTCGAGAGTTGTTTTCCGCTGAGCAATTCCTCAAGCACCTAGTGTGCATAGTATTAAATCCAAGTTGTTCCATTCCGGCTACAAAATTAACGTACAAAAAAGCAAAAAACACGAATGATAACAGCCCCAGGACAAGATGGGCATTATCAATAAAATAAGACTACTTTATAAGCATTACCAACCACATAATTGACATACTACATGTTAATGAATTCATGACCATGCATGTAATTTCTCTCTCTAAGACCCCAAAAACTCCCATTCCCATCTCTCTCTCCCTCTATCTCTCTCCCACCAATCTCTCCCTAGTTTATATCACAAACAAGAAAATCTCTCCAATACCCATTTGCAGCGTGAGAAATGGAGGCATCTTTATAAGGTCACCTACTTACAAGAGAAATAGATTAAATTTCAATACCCAAGTCAAATCAAGCAGAGAATCACCTTATCAAGTGCTGGGTGTGTCTCCTTCTGCAACTCCAACTGAAATCAAGAAGGCTTATCGAAAGCTTGCTTTAAAGTATCATCCTGATGTCAACAAAGAGGTATTCAGTTTCTGTTTTATATTCTATGCCTCAATATCAATAATTAAATCAAATTTAAGGACTTGTTTTTTTTAGGTCCTGTACAATCTTGATTTAAGTTTAACAATTATTATTTCCCAACTGTTCAACCTTCACTTTGCAGCCTTTCTTGATTACCTGATTTATATTTTTCCAGATTTTCTTGGTGTATGTCTAGTTGTCTGTCATTTTTTAATTGCTATCAATTTATTGTAGGAAGTGAAATGAGGAATTGCTAAAAACCACTCTTCTGATATTTTCATTGTTGTTTAGGGTTTAGACCCCGTCTTCCTATTTCGGATTGTATTCCTTCTTACCTCAAATTCTACACAATTAAAGTGTCGAATGTCTTTAAGATAGAAGATCCCCTACTATGCTTCCGCATTGTGTTTACTTGCATAAATTTGCATGACAGAAGTGTTATGTTGATAATTTGGTCTAAATCATAGCAATGGGCTGGTGCACGGGATGCAACTATAATCATAACTAGTGGTTTGGATTTTGTTTTAATCATAACCTCATCGGCTTCAGAGCGGCTCAACAAATATATTGACCAGAATATTCATTAGTTTCAACACCTAAATAATCTTTTATGAAGTTCCTAATCCAACATGGTATGATCAGCTAGTCTTCAAGCTTTTTTGAATTTTTTAATTGAAATCTAGATGTTGTTATGACTTGCATAGATATAGAGTACATATATGATAATAATACAAATTATGGTTTGGTTATCTTTTCCATTTTTCAGTTTGTTGTTAGCCAAGTCTTTTTTACAAGCTTCTTAGCCTTTGGTTTAATCTGGCTCCAATAGTCACCTAATAATAACTAGTTCACCAGAGCTGAACAAGCTTTAGTGTCAGAAATTGTAATGAAGGCTTCCAGTTTAATGTCACTATTTTAATATGTGGCGGCAGATATGTTGTGTGTATATGTGCAGCATAATATTATCTCGGAAGTCTGGAAATTGGACTCTACCCTTTCCCATTACGTTAAAAATCCATACAATGCTTCAATGTCAGTGTCCCCTACATACACAACCCAATTCCACTGATAGACAGTTGTTCCAATTTATTGATTGGTATTAACCCTAGATTCTTGCCCCCTATGAATCCATACTTTCTACCCGAGCTCTATCATGTACTATATTCATTACCTAACAAAAAAAAGATTCTAGTGAAAACAGAACAGATGTCAGGTCAAGAGCACCTTCATTCATAGAAAAGATGGCGGATGTAAGAATAAAAATCCACATCGGATCATGTCCTTCAAGTCGCACGTTGCTTTCCACCACAGCGTTTTAAACGAAGTTTTAACCATAATAAAAACTTCCTCTTGTTTGGAACTCGTATGGAATTGATTCAATTATGGAATTATGAATAGTCATTGGTTTTGTCGATACATAAACATGATAATATATACCCTTTTTTCTTCTATACAAAGATGGCAATAACATGATAATATATACCCTTTTTTCTTCTATACAAACATGGCAATTTTTTTTCGAAAGCAATCTTAGCAAGACCTTAGCTTTTCTTGGACCCATGGTCACTAGGATTGGGCCGGCCTTACCTAAACTGATTATTAACCTATGTCTTGTGGGTGGTAGGATTAAGACATGCCATAAAAGAGTGAGTATTGGAAGAGCATGAGCTTGGGGATCAAAATTGAAAGTGGCGTAGTACCTAATTATAGATTCTGTTTCGGTGTTGAACCATAGTAGCATGACTTTACGAATTTGTAGACAAAAGAGCAGAATTGCACTGTCCCTTTATGGCAGATGATATACAGCAAACTTCCACTGTTTTTTTTGAGTCAAGTCAAACTTCCTATGTGTTGGTTTTTTTAGGAGAAAAACAGGAGAAAATAATATATTAGGAAGAATTCTACTTACTATTCTCATTTCTCAATTTGTTACTTGTCTTTTATAGGCCAATACATACCGGTAACTATTTCTACAAAATAGTCATATATTGACTTCCAGTAAATATCACTACCAACTTATTCATTCTCATCTTTTAAACTAATTTTACTTATCCTACTAACAAGTAACTAATAATTTATGTTATTTAGAAAACAATTCAAAGTAGATCGGAAATTATTCTCAACTATGTCAGGTTCCTCTGTTGTGACCGTAAGGAGAACTTCTGCATCACTAAATGGCGCATGTTGGTCTGCATTCTAGCTGTCATTTTGCATGACAAACTGGCATTAAAAATTGAAAGCCTCAAGCTCCACGTTTTTTTCTCCCTTTCTCTTCACCGGTCTTCCTGTTTTCCATTTCATGAGTCGTGCCCAACAAATTGTTTCATATTTTAGTCTATTCATTTTTACTCCCTTAAGATTGTAGATATCTTTTGTTTCTTTAGTGTTATAGCAAAAAGTATAACCCATGCCTGACATGCGTTATTATCTGCTACAATGGGCATGAGTTTGAGATCTTCTCTTTTGTGCAAGTCAAGTTCAATTTTTTTCTTTCCCAAATTTTTTCTCATTCAAGTTTATACTCATATTTACACTTTGAAAGAAGAAAACAGAACTAAACTAAGGTAGTTTACTTAAATTTTGATCCCCACCCCTACGACAAGAACTTATATGTTTTCGTTTTTTGTTTTCTATTGGCAGATGATATATATCACTGAATGTAATTTGTACAGTACTTGCATGTATTGTATGATGCAATCCCACTTAGATTGTTAAAATGAACCTGTTTTTGCTTGTTTCTGATCTTTTAATCTATTATTCATCTTGCCTACAGTCCAATGCTCAGCAGAAATTTATGAGGATAAAGCATGCATACAATACATTGCTGAACTCTGACTCCCAGAGGAAATACGGTTCTAGAAATCAAACATCCGACTACACCTATTCCGCAGCTGGAGAAAACAGGCGCAGTAAAGATGAGGAGTTTTATGGATTAGGTAACACAAAATTTTCCTTTAGCTTATTTTTCAATCGGACTGTACACCTATTTCGAGCTCTTTCCACCTTAATACTAGTAATTTGTTGAACTACTACAGTGTTAGGCAAAATAGTGATAACCTAAAGACAAATAGTGGTGTTTCCTAATTAGTAAAGAATCAGAATCTATTTACACATAATAATTTTCTAGTTAAATATACTCCAAACAAGACTAATAATTTTGTTGTTGGATCTTCGCCATGACAACTGGCATGTGAGCAGCGTGCACATCATTACATTTTGTGTACTTACGTGTATACATGAAAAGTAATGGTACATTTTCGTGTCGGGTAATAAAGTACATGAAATTATTTCATGTCATGTTTGAGTTTGTGTAAAAGTACACAGAAGTACATGACACACAAGTGTACTCGTATATTAACCTTTTTATAAGACTCAAGACATATGTTGAACTCTGTAAAATATATAGCTAAATATGAGATCATTACATTGAAATATAAACATAATGACAGTTTCAAGATTTTAATATAGGAATAACTTTTGGTTGAAATATATCAATGAAGAGGATATGAGTTATGCAATTGAGCATTATTGCTAATATTATATATTCAGAATGGTAAATGTAAATTGTTAAATCAAGAGATTATTTATGAACCTGTATCTCATGCTTTGTATTCTTATCCTTACTGATTTCACTAGATTATTGTGTTTCAAAAGGAGAAACCATGTATACTTGTCTGTATAATTTAACCCATAAATATTCATCAACTCTTTATTGGAGGACTGGAGGTTGGAATCACTGATAGACGTTGGGAATTTGGATATTAATAAAGTAACATTACAACCTACAAATTAGCCTCTTTTTTGTATGTCCACCATGTTAGACTACAGTGTGATGATTTCTGGGATGTTATCACAAGCTTTTGAGTGTAAATTGCAGACATGGTTGGTATAGTCAGATTTATTGACATTTCCACTTAGCCCCTGAAGTCAACGAAAGTGTTTTATGTGTAGATTCAAAGACTTATGGTTACATGTCACAAAATTCAGATGGCCATTTGTATCTGTCTCAAACATGTTTTGTTCTCTTAAATGTCCACATAACCTAAGCTAACTCGATTTGTAATTTTAAGCATATTTGACTGTGAGGGATGTAACAAATGCTTCTGATAATATGTCCATCATACATTAGACATTTCTATTTCATTCTCTTATGTTTAACCACTTCAAACTGCAGGTAATTTTTTGAGGGATGTACAAATAACAATAGGTAGACTGTTACTCCTCTGTGAAACCCCAGAGGCCTAAGCTACATTCAGTCACCTTCCAATTTTGTTTAGAGTTTTCCTTTATCATGCAAGTGAAACAACTCTTCAATGTGCTGCTGATGTCTTTTAACTTCATTTTTCTCCAGGAGACTTCTTTAAGGATCTTCAAGAAGAATTTCAGAACTGGGAAGCAAGTGCCAGTTCACAAGCAAAGCCTAAGAGCTTATGGGAAGAATTAGCTGTAAGATAATTACTTGCTCATACTTACTGAATTTGCTTTTTTACTAGCTACACGATTGTAGATAGTGCTTCATGAATTGCTTTTAAAAGCCAGAACTAGAGACAATTCGCAAACAACCTCTAAATCTTCCAAATATGTCATCATTTATAAATTTAATAATGGTAACATAATTACACATCAGAAACTTCACGCTACTTGTTCTAAAACAATTTTCAGAAGAAATAAGATAAATATCATACATCTTATCTCTACTTGTTTTTAATATTTTTGTCTCTCGGTAGAAAGGAGGCATCTAAAATAATTTTTCAGAAGTAGAATAAAAAATAAATGAATATCTTCTCTTTACTTGTTTTTTCAATCTATTTTCACTTGGTAGAGAGGAGACATGACACCTTAAATAAGGGTAGCGTCCTTTCCATGTATGGCTCCTTAGACACGCATTTGGATGTATTAAAACCTTTTCTGGTCTACCTCTTAACTTGATTTACTGAACTTAGTTCTTAATAATCTTTTGTGATTTAAAGGATATTGGAGAAGAATTTGTGGAGTTCCTAGAAAAAGAACTGAACATAAGCGATGAAGATAGTGAAGAAAAGAAGTATGGGAACCCTAAAAAAGGCAACGGAAGTGCAACTTATGAAACAAAAGAAACTGGAAAGGAAACTGTCAAGGGAAGCAGCATTGAAGATAATTTAGACGATATTGAAGCTGCCCTTACTCAATTAAAGAAAGAGCTGGGCTTGTAAAGGATATGATGTTGCTTAGTGATATAGCTAATACTAAATTCTGAAAATCTCACTTTTACTGTATTTTCTTTTCGAAAAAAGAGATGAATATATATCTTTATTTTATTAAAAAACCATGTTTTATAATATTAATGTACAACTTAGAATTAAAAATGCCTATACTGAGGAACACAAATGATCATGTCTGCTTTTTAAAATTTACAGCTGTATAGTTTAAAGTTACAAGGTGCATAGGATGACATTAGAGTTTAGACATTGCTTATCAAACCTGAACAACCCCAAACCTGGTTTATACAACAATACTTGTTCCCTCGGCATATGCGAAAAAAATCACAATTTTAAACCTGGTGAGGAACAATGATCATTCCAGTTCTTTGAATGTGCTATTCTGATTTCTGAGTTTCATCTTAAATCAGTAGGAGATTGAATGAAAATTAAGATTGCTCGTCAATTTTTAATTTTAGATAGACAACTCTGTCACTTTAGAAATGAAAAAAGTAAAAAATATTAAGATCAAACTTGAAATATAATGTATATAGATTTTCTTAATGCAAACTTTGCTCAAGATCTCTCAGATGACACAAATACGTGTATACAGAGAAAAACCAATGAACCAAACAGATTTTTTTCTTCCAAACTCAACTTATCAAATCCAACTATCTTAAAGATTTTTAAAGTATTTGGCAAAACTATGAACATTAGATACACCTCAAAATCTCTCGCCAAATCTGAAGAACACAGCACCAGTCCCAGTGTTGTGATCAATAGCATACTCAGCTCTTACCTGACCAAGCTTCACGCCAACACCATATGATGACCCCTGTCCCATGCGCCCGTAAACCTCTGTTGGGTTACCCTTGACTTCTTTTGAGCTTCCAAGATCGTTTCCATGCTCTGCAAACGCATACACATGTGTGTTCCTAACAGGTATCCGCAGCTCAGTAGCAACCTGCGTACAAACCATAAAAAGTAGTGGTAATAAGAAACAACCTGCAAAGAAAACTTACTAATAAACTATATATTATCGCCTCAGATTCAACTATAAAGTTGGGTGGTTATGTACAATAAAATCAAAACTCATCCCCTTAACTGTGTAAAATATATGACTTAAAACACTTTATGTCTTTATCCAATAATTGTACCTCAAGGATATTTCTAGCAGCACCTAACTCTCCCATATTGTAACCTCTAACTGAATAAGGCCCCCCTAGAGTAAATGCCTCATAACTTGGTAGGTCTCCAACACAACCACCATAATTCCCATGAAGGACTAGTACAGGGGGTGGTGGTTTACCAGCACCTTCCTCCACTGCCTTAAGCTGGAGGAATTTTGTGTAAGTCAATTGGTGACGATTAAAGAATGGGAACTTGCTGCCAATGAAGAGGCCTTGGTCAAGCTGCATTAAAAGTTAAAAACATATATACGTATTAGTATGTCATCGTGAGGAAGGAAATCATCAATATTTAACCTGAAAATCCATTATTAATAAGTTTTACTTATAAATAGACTTTTAACTGTTTGCTCACCTGAAATACGTTCCTTTCACCTACAATCGCTCCATTGACAAACTTGGTGTTGTCCCTTGTAATATTGGCCTGTAGAAATGCCATGCGGTCGATGCCAGTGCCACTAAGTGTTGTAGGGGGTCCAACACCTAAGCCTCCACTGGGTCTGTGCCCATTTGAACAAATTTGACTGGTTTCATCTCGTGTTCTTATTTCTTCCATCACTACACCATAACTGAACTTGCTTTGACGAGTGAAGTTCTGCAGGATAAGTAATGATTTAGTGAGTGTGATGAGCCAGCTTTAATAACGTTAATGTTCTAACATATTGGGAGTCTGTCAAGTCTACCTCTGTGATATTAGTTTTGATGCCAGCCCGATCAACCAATACTTGAGGGACTTCATCCATCCCGGGCCCACCCGTAAATACTGGACTCATTTTGCTGCTGCTAAAGCAGCTAGTACGGAGTGTGCGGTTACGGGGACTACTTAAACCGTCTAGATATGGATGTACATACTCAATTTGAAACCCAAGTTCATTCTGCAGAGAGACAGCCAAAATATGTAGTTATGAATTTGTGATATAGAAACGCATAATTGTGACAATCTCATAATATATATGTAGCTAAGTTAGACTTGCCTGAGGATTCAGAAAATTACTAGTTCTGACTGAACCACCAAGAGACCTATTTAATCCTTTGATGTTCTTATGCTCAAAAGAAACAGTACCCCCTGGCTGAATGGAGGCCTGTAGATTTGATAGATAAAGCAAGGGACTTAGCAAGTGCATTTGGAACCAAACAAATCAAGTTAGGCTAATTTGTAATAAAAGAATAGTAAATCGCACTTTACACCCTTATTTATAGGTATTTTTGTGTTTTAATCTCAAACTATTAATTGGCATAATGCATCCCAAAATTTTGATTTTTATCTCATTTTGCATCCTTTTGAAAATGTTGCGTTAAATACTAACATTTTTCGTTAAATGGAAGGGGTAAAATTATAAATATTATTTATATCTTGAATTTGTAAAATAATTTTTATTACATTATTCTAACTTGAAAATTTTTCATCTCTTTCATCTCTTTTTTCTTCTCCCTCTTTCTTACTATCTCTCTCCCACCATCATCCCTATCCCCTTTATCGCTATCTCACCTGCACCGGTTGGTAAATCTGACCCCATTTTTTCAGTTCATATGCCTAAAATAAAAAAATTGAGAACAATATATAAAATATAAATATATGATATAATAAGAATAAGAATAATTTTAACCTCCAGGCGTGAAGCTGAGTTGGTGAGAGCACTAGTTATTGACCAAAGCATTTAAAGTTCGATTCCTGTGAGCGTGGTCTTGTAAGTCAGTTAGTCCGATTTACATATCACGTGTTGGGCCTGAGGCGGGCGGTCTGGCGTGATACTGGTTGAGGTGTTCGGAAAATACACCTTTTGACCAAGAATAATACTTTAATAGGAAATAACTGTTTATCATTTTAAATACTAACGGTAACGCGTGTTTTGAATGGAAATTAGTGAAAAGGGTGTAATATGAAATGAAATTTAATGTTAAGGGATGCAATATGCCAAAATTAATAATTTGAGATCAAAATACAAAACCACTTATAGATAATGAGTGTAAAGTGTGATTTACGATCCTACAAGAAAAATCACTAGGTCTAATATTTACCAGAGTAGGACGGCCTCCACGTCCAGGAACTATACTCCATTCTGTGGTGACATCAGCTGACTTTTGTTCCATTTCTCTGAGTTTGATCTCAACGACAATCCCTCCCCCATTCTTTTCATCAGGGCTTGGAACGATTTCAGTGGTCGAGAATAAAGCTAGAGAGTGTATATTCTGCATAGCCTGCCTTCCATATTTTATATTAAAAACTTTGCCTTGTTGAAGCTGTAAACAAAAAATACCATCAGTAAAAGAAAACAACAATGTGCTAAAAGTCAAAACAATTCAATCTCAAATTCATCGTCCTGATCTTTATGCTCTAACATGGACCAGTGAAACTGTAGAGCAGTTTATTTTATGATGAAACCTTCTGTGTGCCATCTAATTAGTTCTTAAAATTGTAAACATGTAACTCAGTGCAATCAGAGCACCAAGAAGCAGCAACAAAATGAATTCGGAGTCTATTACTAATTTAAAGTCGAACCGAGGTGTGACTGAGAAGTGCGACTGAGGACTGAAGTGATGAAGTCGGCCGTTTCATCAGGACTCAGGGGGTGGGGATGGGAACTCTGAAGTGGGAGTGGGTACGTATAGATATTTAGATTTTATATTATTAGAATTAGAAGAATATATTACATATATATAAAATGTAAATATATATGTTGTATATTTCGGTTTATTCGGTCCAGAACCGAAATATTTTGGTAAAAACCGGATCGAACCGAAATATATTTCGGTCTGTACCGAAAAACCGAAATGACCGGAATATCAGAAAAGTTGGGACCGAACCGAATTAACATATTTCGGTTCGGTTTTTCAGTTTCAGTTCGGTTTTGCTGAGCCTACATGTAAGGCTCACAGAATATGATTACATAACTATCTTAGATAGGTTAACTAGTTACAAGCTAATTAAACAAACACATAAAAAATCACAAATAATACGAAGCAGCTGATCGAGTGAAATAGATATCACAAAAATATTGTGGTAACACAAGCTTGTCAAACAAAAAGAATGTAAATACATCACAGCACATGCATCATCACTACTTACCGATTTGGGCAATTGTCTCTTGATAACTCCGTACTGAGTATTTCCTTCACACACATTCCCAAGTTTATCCAGAAACTGCACCACTACCCGCGTAATATCCCCTTCATCAACCTCACACACCAACTCCCTATGATGCAAATTCCCAAAATTCTGAACCTGAGCACACACATACCCATTATCATGATACCACGTCAGAACCTTATCCCGAATTTTCTGCAACAAACGCGCAGTCACCTCCTTTCCTTCTGGCAACATACTCAAAACTTCCCTATGCATCGACTCGGGCAACATACAAGGCCTTGCCTTTTCCATTCTCCTCTTATAATCCCTCTCTTGATTCGTCATAAACTCCATTCTCTCCCTTTCACTCATTTGCATCTGATCCTTCTCAATACTCGAAGGAGCCATTAACCCTACATTTATACACTTAAACCTATCCTTGACACTCCAACTACTCTCGACAAAGCTAATGACAACCCCTATCGTACCATCCGGCTTCGTCCTACTTTCAACATCAACAGTCTCAAACATCCCACAAGCAGCCAAATCATCAAGCTCTTTCTGAATTTGAGCTTTTGTGTAAATCCCATTAGGCCTAATCGAAACGATATCGTTTATCCAATCAACATCAATAATCTCACTAGTCAATCTATCAACAAAATCAACCTCACTAACTTTATACTTCTTACCCTTACTAAGCTTATTCAACTGCAACACCACATTGCCAGATAACCCATGTGGGTCCCACTCTGTCGAAGACTCATCCTCTTTCGCATTTGCAACAAAATAAGACCGTAACCTAGACCAAAAACTCCCTCCCCCTGATCCCCCTGACCCACCCGATCCGCCTCCACCACCTCCGAAAAACCCGCCGGAATTTCCGCCGATGCCGGCGAGGAAGTGAAGGACAATTCCGGAACCGATAGTGATGGCAGTGAGGGCTAAAGGGGTGTTGAGAGGGAGAGATAGTTTGGGTTTGGAGGTGAGGTTATGATTAAGATTATGATTATGAGCATTATTAGGGTTTTGCATGGGGGGTAAATGGGATTTAAGAGAAAGTGAGGAGGTGGTGATGTTAGGGATAAAAGGGGTTCTAGAAGAGGCGGGGAAGGTGGCTTTAGTGGTATTGGAAGAGGAGGAGGTGCGGTGGGGGCGAGGGAAGATGGGTGTTAGGGGGATTAGGGTTCCGCCGGCGATCATTTTAGCCATTTTTTGAAAGAGATTGAGAGAGAGAGAGAGAGAGAGAGAGAGAGGGTTTTTGTTGAAGGAGGGGAGGGGTTTAGGAGTTAGTTGAGACTACGACATAGGTGGTGGTTTATGTACAGAGTTTTAATGAGGAAGTGCCGGAGAAAATGGTACAAGGAGGTGTATGTAATATTGATTTTTTTTTGTACATTTACGTGGGTAACGGGCCCTGTTTAAGGTAGGGATTTTGTGTTTTTTTGATACGAAAGATTAGAAAAAATCCCAATTGCCTTTTAAATATTTACTAATGAAGGAAACTAAATATACAATTTTAATATTCTTGCATGAAACTAAATATTACAAATGGAGGAAACTAAATATTCAATTATAATAGGATATTTATCAAAAATACCACTTTTTTAAAGTTTTTTTGCAATTTTACCATCTTCTCAAAATATTTACAAAAATACCTTCTTTTTAAAAATAATTTGCGAAAATACCATCTTTTAAAAAGATTTTTGCAAAAATACGTTCTGCAACTAAATACAACCTACGTAGGTTGCATCCGGTTGCATATGTGATTGCAACTAGATGCAACTGGATGCAACTTTCCAAATACAAACTACGTAGTTTGCATCCAGTTGCATATGTGGTTGAAACTAGATGCAACTTTTTAAAAAATAATTGAAAAAACAGCTAAAAATTCAAAAACAATTATTAATAAAAGGGGTAAACTTGTGGTCTTGGTTTACCCTGGGGTTCAATGGTTAACTTTTGGGGTTCAATGTTTCTATTTTGGATTTTAGAAATATTAAGAATGACGAATAATTCGTATACGGACTTAGGGTTTAGGGTTTCAAGCCTAAACTCTAACCTACCCTGATTTTAGGGTTGTTTACAACCCTAAAATCAGGACGCCGGAAAAACACTATTATTTACAAGTTGCATCTGTGGTTGATTTTGGTTGCAGTTTGCAGAAGGTATTTTTGCAAATAAGATGGTATTTTCGCAAAATATTTTTTTTTGAAAAGGTATTTTTGCAAAAATATTTCTGGAATGGGATATTTATGAAAAAAGCCCATTATAATATTCTTGCCTTCAAATATCTAAATTAAAAAAAGAGTGTATTACTTTACATTATTTTGAACTTCCCTTTATTATTATCTAGATATTCTCGTAATATTTCTTTTCAAATTAAATTACCATCTTAACATTCTGCTCTCCTAAACTTTCTTTTTTAATGTAATATAATAGAAAATACAAGAACATATTGGTAAATAAGAAGTTAAAAAATTAGATCGGTCTTGCATAAAAAATTAAGTAATTACTTGGTAAATAATTAATTACCTTTAATACTTTCATACAAACAACTAATTAATAGTATAAATTGAAAGACATATGTATAGGCCTATTTGTAAACACCGAGGATTCTACTCAACATAAAATAAGATGTAATAAGTAAATAATAAAAGTCAGATGTCACAGGAATCTCAGAAGATTATATTTGTCAAAGAATGAAGATTAAAGTCATCTACAGAGTTGAAGTTATTCTACATTGAAAGAAGTTCAATTTATTGATCAAGCCTCAGTGAAGTATTCAAGCTCAGTGAATTTATTAAAGTGACAGAGATTTCAAGAGGTGACAGCAAAGATACAAGTTACAGAGTTCAAGAAGGAAAAGGAATTGAATCACTTCTTAAAAGTCAAACAGATGAAGAACAGACATTTTCGTTAGTCACTCATGAACCAGACAGTACATTGAGTGTCAACGTTCTAAAATGTTAATTCTTCATCTAAGTTTTAGTGATTCAGGAATTAATTGAGAAGACAAAGAATTCTATTTATTCTCTTATAAATAATTATTACTATTAAGTAAATTATTTATTAAATTAATTCTGTAAAGAATTAATTTAATACATAATTTATTTAGATAATTATTTAAATTAGAATAAAAATGAACTAGGAAGACTTAGTTTTTAAACTAGGAAGACTTAGAAGTGAGTCTTCCCGATTGTCTTCCTAGGCAAAAACAGAGTCTTCCCGATAGTCTTCCCTATACAAATCCTTGTCTTCCCGATTGTCTTCCAAGGTAAAAAGAGAGTCTTCCTGCAAGTCTTCTTTATTCATTTCTTTGAATTATTGGCGCGTGGACTTAAAGGAATGCAGTGTTTAAATAGACAGAAGACAGAAGCATTTGTATTACACACACAAGACAGAAAAGACACAGAACTTCAACATATCATCTTAAAAGCTCTGTATTCATTTCTCTCAACTGCAAAGCCTTAAATTCTGCAGAGATTTAATTCTTGATTGTTCTTAAACATTTAATCCATAAGAATTGTATCTCTTGTACTGCTTTGACAATCTAGCGGATTATAATCCCTAAAAATTATATCGAACTACTTTTTAGTATTCGATCCTTTTATTACAAAAATAGATAAATTCATGTCGAATTTATTCTAGATTTGTTTTATCAAGAACTTTGTAATCAGTGATCAAATTGTAACACTCCTCAAGTTTAATATAAGTTATATTTAACTTGAATATTGTTTCAGTTTTATTCCGCATTAATTTGTTCATAAATTGTTATATCTTCAAATGAACAAATTCGATTAAATGATATAGTTTGTATTCAACCCCCCTTCTACAAACTTATCAGGACCTAACAATTGGCATCAGAGCCTTTTGATTGATATACTAATCAAAGATCCAATTGTTTTGAGATTTTTTCTTAAACTCTGAAATTTTTATTATTCTTCAAAAATCTCAAAAATGTCTACAACTCAGAAAATGGGTACAGTCAAAATCCCAATGTTCAGTAAGGAGAATTATCCTATGTGGAAGAAGAAAATGCTCCTGTTTCTTCAATGGCTAATGTTAAATATCTTGGAGTGCTGAAGAATGGTCCTAAACTTCCTATGATTGTGGAGGAAGAGCAGATAGAGAACAATGTTATAACTAGAGCTGCTAGGATGTACCTTAAGGATCCCAAGGACTACACATCTAATGAAAAAGAGGATGCTACCATGGATGCCTGTTTACAGTTGATACTGGTTGATTGTCTTGATCCTATCATGCATAATCATGTTCTAAACTATGTTACTGCTAAACACATTTGGGACACAATAGAGATAATCAATGAGGGGACAGAGGAAGTCAGAGAGAATAAGTTGGAAATTCTCACCTCTTCATATGAGCATTTCAGATCAAACCCTGGTGAAGGTATCTCTGAGGTTTTTGAGAGATACAACAAATTGATCAATGATCTGAATCTCAATGGAAAGAACTATACTATCAAGGAGATTAACAAGAAGTTCCTCCTGACATTTCCATCTCATTTGGAGCACAGAATATCTGCAATCAGAGAAGCAAGAGATCTTGGAGAGATTTCTTTGGAAAGACTTTATGGTGTTCTGAAGACCTATGAGCTGGAGCAGATTCAACAGAAGGAGATATATGGAACTGGAAAGATAGTTAGTACTTTTACTGCATTGACAACAGAAGTCCCACAGAAACTGAAAGTGAAGGTTGTTCAACCTTCCAGTTCTAACTTGGATGTTATTGATGTTGAATATGGCTTAACATCCACTGATCAATCTGGTGGTGACTTCTATTCTTTGGAAGAACTTGATCAGCTGGAGGATGGTGATTTGGCAATGATAGTGAGGAAGTTTGGCAAATTAAGATTCAGAAGGAATTCCAATCTTAAGTTCAAGCCCAGGTTTCAGAAAGGTGGTTCCTCATCTACAAATAGCACAAGGGGTGGCTATAAAACTGGAACTGTGGAAAGAAGCACAATCAGGTGCTACAATTGTAATGAGTTGGGTCACTTTGCTACAGAATGTAAAAAGCCAAAGCAAGTGAGAAGGAACTCATTTGATTCTAGCAAGAAGAATAAGATTGGGAAAGCTTGCCGAAGGAAAGAGTTGGGATGATACTGATAGTGATGAAGAAGCAGGTGAAATTGGAAACCTAGCTTTAATGGCAAATGAGGCAAGCACTTCATCAACATTCATGTCAGAGGTAAAGTTTACTGATACTGAAATGATCTATCATCTTAGTACTACTGTTTCATGTGCACGTAGAGAAAATGATAGAATAATTCTTTTGAACACAGCTCTTGAAAAGGAGGTAAAAGAATTAAAACTTGTGCATGTTAATCAGGATGAACTAACTAAGAAAATAGCATTTCTTGAGAATAGGGTTAAATGTTATATTCAACTGGAAACCATTCTTAAGGATGAGATCAGAGAACTTAAAGTCAAGGCTAATGCTTACTATAACTCTTGTAAGACTGCTAAAGAAATCATCAATAAACAAGTTATTGGTCATACTGTCGGAATAGGGTATGACTATAACGAGTCTATTGGTGAATTAAGCATAAACACCCCTAATAGAGTCAGTGTTGAAGAAATGGGTGTACCATATGTGCTTAAGGGTATTGAAACACCTTTCTTTAGAGAATCCTTGGCAGATCCTCTGAATGAAAATTCTATCATTATTCAAGAGGAGATGCGTATTGAGGATCTTGCTTTTGAACTTGTTCAGTCCAACAAGTGTATGCCTAACAAACCAGTCAAAGTTGTTTCAGCAACAGAGACTAAGTCAGACATCCATAAAGTGGATCAAAACAACTGTAGAACCAACATGCCTGCTGTTAATCTTTCTCATAAAGCATGTGGTGTGGTTAATTGCATGTCTTGTGCTTTCAATGTTATGTATGCTTATTTTAATAGTAAGCATGTATCTGATAATAAGACTGCTCCATGTCAACATGTTAATAATAAGAAGCATGTTAGATCTAAGACTACTAGTCCTCCAAAGACTAGAGTGGATCCATTTATCCCTAAGCCTACTCAGAAATGTGTTAAGGCTGGCTATAAATGGAAACGCTCTTTTGTGAAAGAGGTTTACGTAGTTAAAGTTAAAAATGTTGTTTTGCCTGACAAAGGCCAATTCTTTAAATATGCCGGACCCAATCAAGTTTGGGTTCCGAAGAAAGACTAATCAATTTGATACTGCAGGGTGTGGCACATGTAAACCGTGTTATGTGGGTTCTTGACAGTGGTTGTTCAAGGCATATGACCGGAGATAGAGCCCTGCTATCAAATGTGGTTGAGAAAGCTGGCCCAGGAGTTACCTTTGGAGATAACAGCAAGGGTATTACCATAGGATATGGATGTTTGAAGTTTGGAAATGTTATCATTCAAGATGTATCTATTGTGGAAGTTCTGAAGTTCAATCTTCTCAGCATCAGTCACTTCTGTGACAGAGGATATGTTGTTTCCTTTGAGAAAGATAGATGTCAGATCCTTCACAAGAAGAATGGAAAGCCTGCTCTTCAAGGAGTAAGGAAAGGTGATTTGTTCATAGCTGATCTGCACTCTGGATCCAAAGATGAAGTTACTTATTTTTATGCTAAAGCTTCATCAGATGAGAGTTGGCTATGACACAAGAAGATGTCTCACCTTAACTTCAAAACCATGAACTCTTTAGTCAAGAGGGAATTGGTGAGAGGTTTTCCTCAGATGGAATTTACACAGGAAGGACTGTGTGAGGTATGTAAGAAAGGAAAGTCAAAGAAAGCTTCTCACAAGGGCACTGACACATCATCAATAACTGAACCACTTCAGCTACTGCACATGGATTTGTTTGGTCCAGTTAGTGTGATGTCCATGTCAAAGAAACAGTATGCACTTGTGATTGTTGATGACTATTCCAAATATACTTGGGTTTTATTCCTACATTCCAAGGATGAGATCCCACAAATGGTGATTGATCATATAAAGTTGATTGAGCTGGATTCTAGATTCCCTGTTAGAGCTATAAGGTCAGATAATGGAACTGAATTCAAGAATGCAGTCCTAAATGACTTTTGTGCAGATAAAGGAATAACAAGACAGTATTCAGCCCCTAGAACTCCTCAACAGAATGGAGTGGTGGAAAAGAAGAATCGTACATTGATTGAAGTTGCAAGGACTATGTTAAGTGAATCAAGACTTCCAATGTACTTTTGGGCTAAAGCTGTGAATACTGCTTGTTATACTCAGAATTGAACTTTAATCAACAAGGACTTAATGAAGAATCCTTATGAGATCATGAACAACAAGAAACCAACTCTCAAATACTTACATGTATTTGGAGCTAAATGCTTTGTGCTTAAGGATGACAATGTGAAACGTGACAAGTTTGAGGCCAAGGCACAAGAAGCTATTTTTATTGGTTATTCCAGAAGATCTTACAGGGTGTACCTGATTGATGGTCACCATGTGAAGGAAAGTGTCAATGTTACATTTGATGACACTAAGCTCCCTAGTATCCAAACTGAAGATTCATCTGAAGAACTGAAGTTTGATAACTTGCCAGACTCAGAATCAGATGATGAAGCTCCACCTGAGAATGTTGCTGGTAATGACAATAATAATGATGATAATGATCATGGTGGTGGTGGTGGAAACATTGGTAACAATGGAGATACCACCAACACTGGAAAAGAATCATCAAGTAAATCAAGCAACAACTCAGGGGGAGGAAATGAAGGATCTACTAGTCATTCACAACACCACAATGAATTTCAAGGCGAATCATCAAGATCAAATCTTCCAAGACAGACTGTATGGAATAAAGCTCATCCTTTTGAGATGATCATTGGTGATCCAGGTGTTGGAGTTAGAACTAGAAGTGCTACTCAGAATGAATGTCATTATTCAGGGTTTCTATCTGAAATGGAGCCAAAGAAGACTAATGAAGCACTGACTGATCCAGATTGGGTGATTGCTATGCAAGATGAACTCAATCAATTTGAACAACAACAAGTCTGGAAGCTGGTACCCAGACCAAAGAACAAGAAAGTAGTTGGTACAAGATGGGTATCCAGAAACAAGCTAGATGAAAATGACATTGTTACAAGGAACAAGGAAAGACTAGTTGCTCAAGGGTATTCACAAGCTGAAGGCATTGATTATGATGAAACCTATGCACCAGTGGCTAGACTTGAGGCCATCAAGATGTTCTTAGCATTTGCAGCTTACTCCAATTTTAAAGTCTATCAAATGGATGTTAAGAGTGCATTCCTGAATGGTGAGCTGGATGAAGAAGTGTATGTGGAACAACCCCCTGGCTTTGAAAATCAGTAGTTGCTGGACTTTGTGTACTTTCTCTTCAAGGCTATCTATGGTCTCAAACAAGCCCCAAGAAAATGGTATGACACTCTCTCTGGTTTTCTTTTAGAAAATGGTTTTGTTAGAGGTATCATAGACAAAACTCTTTTTTCAAAGAAACACAAAAGTGATATGATATTAGTCCAAGTCTATGTGGATGACATCATATTTGGGTCTACTAATGATGATCTCTGTAAGAGATTTGCTAAGTTAATGCAGAGTAAGTTTGAAATGAGTATGATGGGTGAGCTGAAGTTCTTTCTTGGATTACAAGTAAGTCAAAGGTCAAATGGTATATTTCTTTGTCAATCCAAGTATCTCAAAGAACTCCTCAAGAAGTATCACATGGAGGATTTAGCATCAGCAAGGACTCCATCTTCAACAGCTGTCAAACTTGGAGCTTGTGATAATTCTAGCAAGGTAGATGTTACAAGCTACAGAGGTATGATTGGCTCCTTACTCTATCTTACTGCTAGTAGACCAGATATTATGTATGCTACATGCTTGTGTGCAAGGTTCCAAGCAGACCCTAGAGATTTACATCTCGTTGCTGTTAAAAGAATCTTGAGATATCTTAAGGGTACACCTAATTTAGGTATCTGGTACCCTAAAGATTCTGGTTTTAATCTTATTGGATATACAGATTCTGATTATGCAGGTAGTGTTGTTGATAGAAAGAGTAACTCTAGGAGTTGTCAATTCCTAGGAGGTAGATTAATTTCCTGGTATAGCAAGAAACAACAAACAGTTTCCAATTCAACAGCAGAAGCTGAATATATTGCTGCTGGAAGCTGCTGTGCTCAGATCTTATGGATAAGGAATCAATTGAAGGACTATGGCTTTGCATTAGACAAAATTCCCATTTTATGTGATAATACAAGTGTCATAGCAATCTCCAACAACCCTGTTCAGCACTCGAGAACGAAGCACATTGATATCAGGTATCATTTTATCAGAGAGCATGTCATGAATGGAACTGTGGAGTTACACTTTGTACCCACAGAAGAACAAACTACAGATATATTCACTAAATCTGTTGACGAATCCACATTTACCAGGTTAGTTGGTAAATTGGGTATGTTGAACAGTCTTAATGATTAATAATATCTCTGTCATGTTTGTTCTTTTCAAAAATTCATTTTCTCTTGTCATTTTAAATGATATTTATTGCCAATTTTCATTTGATATTACATGCTTGTTAATTTAAATACTTCTGAATAATATATTTTCTCTAAAAATATTTTTCTCATATTTTTTTTTAAATGGAGAAATGTATTTTTATTGAAAATGTAATTATTTAGAATTATTTAGATAAGTTTCAGATTGTATATAGTGTTGTTTAAATTTTTCTGCAAGTTTATATTAATTTAATGCACTTCTTTATTTTTCTGCATATTTTTCTAGAATTTATGGAATTTTCTGTGAATTTTTCTAGACTTGTAAATATTTTTCATGCATTTTTGTTTAATTCTATGCATTTTTATTATTTTTCTGTAAAAAAAAATTCTGTAAATAAATTGTATTTTCTATGTTATTCTCTAAGTCTTCCCAGTTTTTGTACTAGGAAGACTACCGAGAAGACTTAGAATTTATTTGTTTTGTTTTTTTCCTTTTCTTTTTAAGTCGTTTCCTAAGTCTTCCCAGTTTTTATACTAGGAAGACTATCAGGAAGACTTACCATTATTTGTTTTATTTTTTTGCTTTTTCTGTTTTAAATATTTTGGAAGACTTTCTAGTTTGTACTAGGAAGACTACCGGGAAAACTATCATAAGTCTTCCCGATTGTCTTCCCAGTACAATTTTAAATAAAATGTTTGATAGTCTTCTAAGTGTTTTTTATTAGCAGTTATATACTTACATATATAAATACTTACGCACAGCTTTTCTTTTCATTTCCCTTATCAGTTTTTTTTAAAATTAATTAAAATTTCTTCTTTTATAAGAATGGATCCTAATTTTGAACTTGTTTTAAATAACTATATTGGGTATTTTGATCCGTCCAAATGTAAGGTGGAACGATTTAAACCTTGGATTCAGTTTTGGAATAGTGAGACTTGTGTTAGTCATGCTATTTGTGCCTCTACACTTTTGAAAATTGATCCATTACGGTTTCTTTGTTCAAGTGTTGTTATTGCCGAGGATTCAAAATCTTTTACGTTCAATATTTTAAACCAGCAATATACAGTCACTTTAGATTTATTTTGTGATGTTTTACAGTTTCCAAAGGACAGGTTTGATCCCTTACCCTCTGATGATGAGTTATCACAGTTCTTTGTGAATATTCATTATCAGGGTCCCTTACAGATGGTTAAATTGTCTAAAAGTTTTCTTGTTAGGGAATGGGATCTGTTCTTTGATACAATAGCAAGAGTCTTTGGTAATTGCACAAAAACAAATTTTCATAGCATTACTAGTCTTAATCAATATATTGCTTATGCTATTGTATTTGGTCGTAGACTTAATTTTGGTGAGATTCTGTGGAATATTATGATCAACAGGCTTGCACACTCTAGGAGAGATTTTGATAATCATGTGAAAGTGAAGTGTTGATACCCTCGCTTTCTCACTCTTATCATAAATCATCTTCTTACTGTTGAGCAAGTAGAACTGTTTAGGAATACAAGATTTGAAACCTCCCAAACCACATATTCTAAATTCTACACCAGGATGGACTGCTCACTCAAATTTCTAAACACACCAATTCTTGTTTCACCATTGATGAGTCAATTCATTAATCTTCCAATCTTCGGTGAACAAGTTCCTTAGCCACATCCGGTTCCACTACAGGTAGTTATTCCTAACCCTGGATCTTCTTCTACTGGTACTTTAATTGAAACCCAAGTGGTTGGTAGGGCTGACCAAGAGGTTGTAGAACCACAATCTCTAACACAGGTCATAGAGCCAAACAGAGAGTCAAACACTTTTGACCAACAACCTGAGCCTAATGTTCAAACCAGTCAAAGAAGAGTTAGTGAAGTAGCTACAATGAGTGTTCCCACAGCTCTGTCTCCACCTTTAAAGAAAAGAAAAACCTATAGGGAGACATCTGTAAGCCCATCCGTATCCTCTCAACAGGATATGGACATTGATATGGCCACTGAACAGTCTCTGGAGACATCCTCTCAACAGGATGAATCTATTGAAATTCGCCATAGGGCCATGGCATCTTGTACTGAGTCAATCACTCTTCCATTACTCACAATGGGAGAAGATATCGATATAGATGAAACTCAGGCACTATGCTAGGAGAGCACTTTGATTTTGATTTTGATTTTGAAACAGTGCCTACCATAGTTACGGTAGAAGTGCCTTCACAGACATCAGAGGGAAAATCTGATTCTCAGCCATCTTTAATAGAATCATTTTCTCCCCTCCCAGAGGGAACATCTCTGGCTCCCCTAAGGGATTTTTCACTCGCAGTTTACACTGGAGAAAGTGAAAGGTAACCAGGTGAGTCTGTCACTGAAGCAATTCAGTTTACAATGTCAAATATTTTGACAGACTCAACCAGGGATTGGGATTTGCGAACTCCCATTGCACCACCACTGACCTCTCTAGAAGGGGCTAGAGTGATTTCTTTTGCAGGTACATCATCTGAGAACATGGAAAGACAGTTAGTTGTGAAAGATGAGAGACAAACACAGAGTGATACACAAGCACGTGAGTTGAGTGAAACACCACTGAGAGAAATTGAAGTGAGTGCACACACTGACACAAACACTGCTTTGTTGTTAACCCAACTAGCTGCTCTACAGAAACAGTTACAAGAAACCCAGGCTGAAAACAACCTTCTCAAAGCACAAGTGGTTGCACAATCTTCCACCTCTGTATCTAATCAGTTGGGTACTGTTAAGGATGATTTGGAAGGACTGAAGAATACTCTACTCCCGAAGCTGAATTCCATCCAACAATCTCAAGTACTAGTGGCTTCAGACATTTCTGATTTAACAACGTCAAATGCTCAGATTTCAGAAAGTGTCAAGGAGATTGCTGCCATTTCTACCAAGGTGGACTTTATTCTGCAAACAACTGATGAAAATCAAAGGTTTAATGAAGAAAGGATATCAAGGATTGAAGGAGGAATGAAGCATCTGAATGAAGGGATGAAGCACTTGTACAATATGATAAAGAATTCACATCAACCTACAGCAGAACAAAGAACATTCTTTGAGGGAGGTGATGATGATGATAATGATGAGGACGATGCTGATGAAGGAGGAGATGTGGGAGATATGAGAGAAATAGGTTAGATTAGGAGAACATCTGAGGTGAATCCTAGGGCTTCCAAAGCTTAAACTGTAGGGGATTCCTCAACTAAGGGGGAGAAGAAAGGAGGAAATAGAGAAGCTAGAGGAGCTAGAGAAGCTGGAGGAGCTTCTGGAGGAGGAAAAGATAAAGGAAAGGGTAAACAATCATTGGAGGAGTCTGTTTTTGATGATGCCTACTACTACCATGGTGAACATGATGATTTCCAATTTGATACATCTGGTTGTTAGGAATATGTTGTTCTTGATGATAATTATAAAAACACTTAGTAGATTTTGTATTAAGTTATTTTGTAACTGTCAACGGAATAGCATGCTTTGCAGTGTTTCGTTGACAGGAAGCTCATCAACGAAATGAGTGATGTAGCAATTGCACTGTACATTACTTCATAGTTTGATATGCAGTTTGTTGAGTACTAGATAGGTTTTCTAAGTCATGTTGACTAAATGGTTAGATAGGCAAAATAGGTTGGTTAATTGTAAATATTTAGTGCCTTGTAATTTTGCCTAAGTGAAGACATGTCAACGGAATGAAGATTACTCTATCAACGAAACAAGGAAGCTCATCAACGAAACAAAGAATAAAGCTATCAACGAAACACATCTCTATGCCATCAACGAATCATTATTGCTTTTCTATACAATTGACAAAGTGATAGTGACAGGTTCCTGACAGATCAAAAAGAAGATGTGGAAGTGTACTTTGCATTGGAAACCATTAAAATGGACATGGGGAATAAGGAAACATCCCAGTTTCCAATTGGGCTCTTGGGAGTGATCATAATAAGCATGAAGTCAAAAGCAAGGATCTCCAAGGACCACTGGACAAAGGGATGAAAAGCAAACTATTGGCGGTTACTCATTGTACTATTAGTGTAGCCAAAAATAGGGTTGTAAACTTGGGTTTATATAACCAAGTGTAGCAGTTACTTTATTTTGTGTGAAGAAAAACAAAGAGTTTGTATTAGCTATCTTTGAGAGCATTTTTCTTCTCTACAACCTTGTAACTGAGCAGCTGTGTACTTTTGTATCACAGATTATTTCCGCAATAAAAACACTTCAGTTGGATCATCAAACAATCCAACTGAATTATTTATATCTTGTGTTTTTATTTATTCAGTTCAGTTTTATTTTATAAAGTGTTTTAGTTTTAAGAAAATATCAAGAATTGTATTCAACCCCCCCCTTCTACAATTCTGTTAGGTCATTTGGGAATAACAATTGGTATCAGAGCAAGCTTCTAACATACAAGAAGTTTAAAGATCAAGACCAAAAACAGAAACCATGGTGAAGAAGGATGCAGGTGTGAAGATACCAGTTCTTGATAAAGACAATTACTTTCACTGGAAAGTAAAGATGCATTTACATCTCATGTCTATGGATGAGAGGTATGTAGACTGTATTGAGAAAGGTCCACACGTTCCCATGAAGCTTGATTCTAGGGTTGGACTGCCAGATGATGCACCTGATGTAGAGATTCCAAAAACTGTCTCAGAATGGACTGTTGAAGATATTGCAGAAGTCCATAAAGACAAAAGGACCATGAACATTCTGTTTAATGGTTTGGAGCAAGAGATGTTTGACAATGTTATCAACTGTACAACCTCTAAGGAAGTATG
Organism: Heracleum sosnowskyi; assembly: GCA_030848705.1. Lineage (NCBI taxonomy): Eukaryota > Viridiplantae > Streptophyta > Magnoliopsida > Apiales > Apiaceae > Heracleum > Heracleum sosnowskyi. The sequence goes on from CM061237.1 coordinate 82,964,914, forward strand.
GGATACTGTTAGAACTCTCTGTGAAGGAACTGAGCAAGTCAGGGAAAATAAAATGCAACTCCTTATACAACAATATGAGCATTTTCATTTTAAAGCTGGTGAAACCCTAAATGACACGTTTAGTAGGTTTCAAAAGCTTTTGAATGGATTAAAGTTGTATGGGAGGATCTATCAAACCAAGGATTCAAACCTTAAATTTCTTAGAGCTCTTCCAAAAGAATGGAAGCCTATGACTGTTTCTCTCAGAAACACTCAAGAGTACAAAGACTACACTCTTGAAAGGCTTTATGGAACCTTGAAGACTTATGAGCTGGAAATGGAGCAAGATGAGGAAATTGAAAAGGTACAAAAGAAGGGTGGATCTATTGCATTGATTGCATCTGTGAACCAACTTGAAGATGACAATAAAGAAACTGCAAAGGCCACAACTAGTCGATCTAGTTGTAGGAGTGATGTTAGCAAGGGTAAAGACAAGATGACAGAAGAAGAAGAATCAGAACCAGCCAACTTGGAGGACTTAGATGAGATTGATGAACACATTGCTTTTCTGTCTAGAAAATTCTCTAAGTTCAAGTTCAAAAGAAACTCAGAAGCAAGGCCACCAAGAAGAGACTTTCAACCTAGCAAAACAAACTGGATTGAAAAGTCTAAGTCAAAATGTTTCAATTGTGGAATGATTGGTCACTTTGCTGGAGACTGCAGAAAGCCCAAGGTTGAGAAGGGCAACAGGAAATTTGAGCCTGTTGATTATAAAAAGAAATACTTTGAACTTCTCAAACAAAAAGAAAAGGCTTTCATGTCTCAGGAGTATGATTGGGCTGGTAATGGTGAAGATTCTGATGATGATGTTGAGTATGTCAACTTGGCTCTTATGGCTGACAATCATGAGCAGGAAGCAAGTTCCTCAAGCAACCAGGTAACAATTACTAATCTTTCTGAGCTTTCTAAAGAGGAATGCGACAGTGCAGTAAATGAAATGTCTACTGTATTATATAATTTGCGTGTTACTCTTAAATCACTTACTAAAGAGAATTCTAGAATAAAAGAGACCAATCTGCTCTTAAGTGATAGGAATGCAATGTTAGAAGCACAGCTCATTGAATTTGAGAAAATGAGATGTGTTAGTAGGGATGCTAAGAAGGAACTTGAGAACGTGTTACAAAGGGAAGAAATTCTTAAAACACAACTTGAGATAGAACAAGGTGTGATTGCAAAATGGAAGGATGCCAGGAATGTTGCTGCCAACATAATTAATGTTCAAGGCGTGGAATCCTTCTGTGAGCAATCATGGAAAAGGAACAAAGAGAAGCTAGGGTATGTTGGTGAAACCTTAGAATCAGAAACTGAGTCAACAAACAACAAGGATCATTTGTTGAAGGTTGATATGTCAACGGAATGCAATGTTTCGTTGACAGATGAACCATCAACCGATCAGGCTGTTTCGTTGACAGAGAAAAGAAAAGATAAACTCACTAGACTTAATGACAAGTATGGTCCGGTCACCAAGAACTTTGTTCAAGGTGAGTCTAGTAAATCAAAGAAAGTTGAGAAGCCTGTTGAGAGAGCTAATGTAGGTAACTTGTCTAACAAGCAATTGAAAGACAAGTTAGAGAAAGTTCAGGTTGAGGCTAAGGGAAATAAAAAGAATAACAGAAATGGCAAGGTAGGAATTAACAAACACAACAATTACACACCTGATAAATATGCACCTAGAAAGACATGTGTCAATTGTGGAAGTGTTAATCATTTATCTACTAACTGCAAATCTGTTAAGAAATCTGTTAATGTGAAAATGCCCAAGCCTGCAATGAACAGTTCCATGCCTAAAATGCCTGTTATGCCTAACATGTTTGCTCCATATGCACAATTTCAGAATCCATATGCTAGCATGCCATTTGTGCCTAATCCTTACATGAATATGTTTAACATGCCACAAATGCCATGGAACATGAATAACATGATTGTTCCTCCAACTATGCATGCTATGAATGAAAATATGAGCAACCCTCAGAAATCAACACCAAGGGTAAAGATTGATTTGAATCAATCTGAACCCAAAGTGAAAAATGGTACAAAAGGGAATACAAAGGCTAACAAGACAGGACCCAAGGAAACTTGGGTACCAAAATCGACTTGATTTGGTTTTATTGTGTGCAGGGAGACAAAAGGAATCTTTGGTACTTGGATAGTGGTTGTTCAAGACACATGACTGGTGATTCTACCCTGCTCACAGAGTTTCAGGAAAGAGCTGGCCCTTGTATTGCTTTTGGAGATGACAGCAAAGGCTACACAAAGGGATATGGCTTGATTTCAAAAGAGAATGTCATCATAGATGAGGTTGCACTGGTGGATGGTCTTAAGCACAACTTGCTTAGTATCAGCCAACTTTGTGACAAAGGATTTTTAGTTACTTTTTCAAGAGAAGCCTGTGTTGTTTCTAAAGGAGGAAACAACAATGTGGTAATGACTGGATTCAGAAGGGGGAATGTGTACATTGCTGACTTTAGTAGCACAAGTTCAGACACCATCACTTGTCTCTTCAGCAAGGCAAGCAAGGATGAAAGTTGGTTATGGCACAAGAAGTTATCCCATCTGAATTTCAAAGTTATGAATGATTTGGTGAGGAAAGATCTTGCTAGAGGAATTCCACAGGTGGAGTTCTCCAAGGATGGTTTGTGTGATGCCTGTCAAAAGGGAAAACAGAAGAAGGCATCATTCAAAAGCAAGACAGAGTCATCAATTGTCCAGCAGCTTGAATTGCTTCATATGGACCTATTTGGCCCTGTAAATGTTATGTCAATCTTAAAGAAGAAATACTGTCTTGTGATTGTTGATGATTTTTCTAGATTTACATGGACTTTCTTTTTGCACTCTAAAGATGAGGCAAGTGAAATCATTATCAATCACATCAAGATGGTAAGCAATCATCCTGATTTCAAAGTAAGAAGGATTAGGAGTGACAATGGGACAGAATTCAAGAATTCAAGCATGAAGGTGTTCTGTGAAGAAAATGGTATTTTGCATGAGTTTTCAGCAGCAAGAACACCACAGCAAAATGGTGTAGTTGAAAGGAAAAACAGAACACTTATTGAAGCTGCAAGGACAATGCTAGATGAATCAAAGTTACCTACATATTTTTGGGCTGAGGCAGTTAACACAGCTTGCTTTACTCAAAATATTTCTTTGATTAATCAGGCCAAAGGAATGACCCCTTATCAGTTACTCAAAAGAAAGAAGCCACTATTAGATTTTCTTCATGTCTTTGGATGCAAGTGCTTTGTTCTGAGAAATCAAGCTGAGCATTTGGGGAAATTTGAAGCAAAGGCAGATGAAGCAATATTTGTGGGATATGCAGCAGGGAAAGCTTACAGAGTCTATAATCTCAGAATCAACATTGTTATGGAATCTGTACATGTTGTTTTTGATGATCTCAAAATCCAAGGTCTCTGTGATGAAGGTTTCCATGAAAGTCTTTCTTTTGAAAATGAGGAAGGAGATCAAGTGAATCATGATAAGGCTACTGAGAAACAGCCTAAAGTTGTTGTATCTAGCACAGATGAAAGCAGCAGTGAGGATGAAATTGCTGCATTGAGATTAAAAAGGATAGCTGCTAGCAGACCAACTGGTCATTTTGTTGACAGTCATGATGGTGGATTCGTTGACAGTCAGAATGAGCGTTTCGTTGACAGCCAAAGCGGTCATACCGTTGATAGTCATAGGAATGCTTCTAGAAGTGATCAATTAGGGACAACAAACTCAGGGGGAGTTTCTCAAGGACAAATATCCAATCAAGGCAATCATGATCATGAAGCTACGTCTTCAAGAGCAAATCTACCTCCCTCAAGGAAATGGACTAAAGATCATCCCTTTGAACTTATTATAGGTGATGTTTCTTCAAAAGTCCAAACTAGAAGAGCAACTCAAGAAGAATGTCTATATAGTAGCTTTCTGTCTCAAGATGAGCCAAAGAAAGTTGAGGATGCACTTCTAGATCCAGATTGGGTTTTAGCCATGCAAGAAGAGCTAAACCAATTTGAGAGAAACAACGTTTGGAAGCTGGTGCCCAGGCCTAATGACAGGAGTGTTATAGGCACAAAGTGGGTGTTCAGAAACAAGATGGATGAAAATGGCATAGTCACAAGGAACAAAGCTAGACTGGTTGCAAAAGGCTACTCACAGGAAGAGGGAATTGATTTTGATGAAACCTTTGCTCCTGTTGCAAGACTAGAAGCAATAAGGATTTTCCTAGCCTATGCAGCCCATGCCAATTTCAAAGTCTATCAAATGGATGTGAAGAGTGCTTTTCTGAATGGGGAATTGGAAGAGGAGGTGTATGTAAGTCAACCTCCTGGTTTTGAAGACGATGATTTTCCAGACTATGTGTACTTCCTTCTCAAAGCACTCTATGGTTTGAAACAAGCACCTAGAGCCTGGTATGACACTCTCTCACAGTTCCTCCTTGAGAATCATTTCACTAGAGGTACTGTAGATAAAACTCTTTTTCACAGGGTTGTAAATGGCTCTACTTTACTTGTTCAAATTTATGTAGATGATATAATCTTTGGGTCTACAGATGTGAAACTTTGTCAAAAGTTTGCCAAGCTTATGCAAAGTAAATATGAAATGAGCATGATGGGAGAATTAACTTACTTTCTTGGTCTCCAAGTAAAGCAAGTTAATGAAGGCATTTTCATTAGTCAAACAAAATACATTCATGATTTATTAAAGAAGTTTAACCTAATGGAATGCTCTCCTGCCAAAACTCCCATGCCTACTGCCACCAAACTTGAATTGAATACTAAGGAAAAATCTGTGGACATTTCAAGTTACAGAGGCATGGTAGGCTCACTTTTATATTTAACAGCTAGTAGACCTGATATTATGTTTGCTACATGTCTATGTGCTAGATTTCAGGCTGACCCTAGAGAATCCCATTTAGTTGCTATTAAAAGAATTTTCAGGTATCTCAAAGGAACACCAAACCTTGGCATTTGGTATCCTAGAGAATCTGGTTTTGAACTAATTGGTTATTCAGATGCAGACTTTGCAGGATGTAAAATTGACAGGAAAAGTACAACTGGAACCTGTCAATTCCTAGGAAACAAGCTTGTGTCATGGTTCAGCAAGAAACAAAACTCAGTTTCTACCTCCACAGCTGAGGCTGAGTATATTGCAGCTGGAAGTTGTTGTGCACAGATTTTATGGATGAAAAACCAACTACTTGATTATGGATTAAGAGTTGAGAAAATTCCTATTTTCTGTGACAACACTAGTGCCATTGCCATTACTGAGAATCCAGTGCAGCATTCAAGGACCAAGCACATTGACATCAAGTACCATTTCATTAGAGAACATGTTATGAATGGTACTGTGGAGTTACATTTTGTTCCAAGTGAACAACAACTTGCAGACATCTTTACCAAGCCACTTGATGAATCAACATTCTCAAGATTAGTAAGTGAGCTAGGTATGCTAAATTTCTCTTAATTATTTTTGAGATATTTGCAAGTTAAAATGCAGCCAGAAACTTGCTATGTTTTTCTGTGAATTAATTTTCTTAAGAAAAAGTGAAATTTTGTCTAAGTCAAAATTACTATGTCAACGAAACGAACCATTTCGTTGACAGTCTTAGCAGTTTTCTGGGTGTTTCGTTGATAGATCTTTTATATCAACGAAACGCAGCTTTATCAACGAAATAAGACGGGACTTTAACCGCCCAATCCTGATTCGTTGATTTAGCGCTTTTAATCTGAACCGTTGTAATTTGACACGTCTTTTACCACGATCTATGCATACACCCCTGTAAGTATAAATCATGGTAATACTTTAAGAGTAACGGTTATATTTTTAAGCCAATCAAGTAATTTACATTTATTATTGGATTCATTTTCTGAGAATTTTTGGGGGAGTATTTAAGAAATTTTATTTTCATTATTTCTTTTTACCTGTTCTCAAAAATTCCAAAGGCTTTTTCTCTCTTCTTCTCTCTAACAAGCAATTCAGTTCGAAGCTTTCCTTTAATCAACAATGGCACCTATAGTCAAGCTTATGTCTGCTGGAGGGTTCATCTATGAGAAGAACAACTCCATCCCTTTTGTTGTCAAGGAAAACCCGAACAGCCTGTTCTTCAAAATGATGGATTTCATGAAGAATTGCAAGTTGAGCTATGCAATGTTTCACTCTACACCACTCTACAATGAGATAATCGAGGAAATTTGGACCTCATGTGAGTATAGTGGAACAAACTGCACACTACAATTCACCCTTCAAGGTAATGAGTACATAGTTAATTCTGATGTTTTGCAAGCATGTTTACATATTCCTGATAATAACTGTGATGCTTTGCCTACTAACACTGAAATAACTACCATGCTAAATTCTATAAACTACTCTTTGCCTACTGATAATCTGGGTAGAATAATTAGGAGAGGTTTGGTTAGGGAATACAGTTATTTAGCTGATGCATTCATTAAGGTCTTTTCTGGAAAGATTAGTAATTTTGATGCATTAACTAACTCTATGTTAATTCTCCTAACCATGCTTCTAAATGATAGATATCACAACTTTAGCACCCAACTTATGTATGAAATTGGTGCTAAGTTGGGTGACAAAGCAAATAGGAAGAAAAATATCTATTATGCTAGGTTTCTGATGATGTTGGCTAACCATGTTAGTCCAGCACCATTAGTTATCTCTAACCCTAATGCCAGGTTCGAGTGCTTTGTGCAAGAAAAGAGAGTATTGACAGACATACTGAGGCTGAACCACAATGGTGATGTTCCAGTGGTGTATCTGCCAATCATTGAGGTAACTACTACTATCCCTGTTAGTGTAGCTAACTCCTCTACTGTTTTACCTTCCAATGTTGCTATGGAGTCTGTAGCTGTGACCCAACAGGCTCCTACCCTAGCAACAAAACCTAAATCAAAGAAATCCTCCAAGCCAACCTCAGGTGCTTCTCAAAAGGCACCTGTTGTAAAAACTACCACACAACCTAAGGGGAGTGAGTCTGGAGTTGTAAGAGGTGAGGGTAGGGGTGAACATCAAAGAAACCCCAAGGATAAGGAAGGACAGGTTAGTGTGTACCAGCCAAGCCCCATTGTGTCTTCCCAACAAGGCACAATGAGTAAAATGGATTTAACCACAAGTCTAATTGCATCCTCCCAAAAGGATGTGATTATTGAAACAAGCTCTCCACCAAGAGCACAGTCCAAGAGGGTAAGGGACACTTCAAGCCCAAAGTCTACATTTTCCCAATACCAAAGGAGAGTGAAGCAAAAGTCCAAGGGTACACAGGGTGCACACACACTGGAAGCAACACTTCCAGTTTCTCAAATTCAGTTTGATGTAACCCCTATCATTTCTCTGGGGTTACAGTCCCATTCTCTAAACATCAATCTTGAATTATCTCCATCAAATTCACCAACTCAATCTTTAGATGTGGACATGATCCATACATCTATTCCTGATTCTCCAACTCTAATCTTGGAGAAGCCCCACTCTGAAGCTGGTGGCCATCACTTGTTAAGTGATTTGTTGGGCCATCAACCAATTTTTCCTGAAGTTGCAAGGGGATCTGTGGACCAATCTTTAAAATCAATCACCACAGACTCTACTGTAATTTCTCATTCTCAAAGTGCTTTCTTGACTTCATCAACGAAACAGTCTATTTCGTTGACAAGTGTTTCTCCATCAACGGTATCCATACCGTTGACAGTTCAAACTACCATTCCGTTGATAGTTCACTCTGCACCTTTAATTGAAAATCAAGTTGTTCCCACAACTAGTGCAGATGATCTAGTGGTAGTTGAGACACTTCTAGGACTGAGAGGGAGTGAAACTGAGAGGCTGGCTTGCAGCCAGGCAAAAGGAGAGAATGTGAGTGAGAGGCTGGCTATTTCTTCCAGCCAGGCAAAAGGAGAGATTGAGAGTTCCACCTTAGAAGGTGAAGGTGAGGGTGTGAGAGGTGTGAGCCATGGGGAGCCCATGATGCAAGAACAGAGTGGAGAGAGAGAAGGGACTACAGGCGAAATAAGGATGGAAGCAGCCATTGCTAATGAGTTAATGGAGGTCAGTGAGGGAGAAAGGGAACCTACTTTCCAAGAGGTTTATCAACAAACTCTGGATAGTATTTCCCTGGATCCTGAGACCTTTACTCATCCTGTGCCAGCCTATCAAATTATGGCTCAGCAGGGCAATGTGGAGGCAGAAAGGTCACTAAATCTAATTCATACAACTGCATCAATGCAAAGAGCAAAGGATGCCCTGACCAATCTACCTTCAGGAGCTGCAGCAAGTGGAGAATTTGAGTTTTCTGATGCTGAGGACAGCTATGGTGATAATCTACAGGTGGCCACCACCTCACAGACTGGGACTTCTGTGGTGCCTCCTACACCAGGCTGGCTTTCTCAAGGTATGCATGGTAGAGCCACTCTAGATGCTGCTATCTCCAGGCAGTACAATGAAGCCTACTTAGCTCATGAGTCTGCAAATGCAAGAGACAAGAAATTCTACAAGGCCATCATGGATTCTCTGGAAATTCAAAGGCTACAAATGATGCAGACAAGGATTGAGGCTACAGAAATCAAGGACTCTATTAGCAATTTCAGGGATGCTAACTACAGGATGATGGATGAAAAGCTCCCTCTTCTCACTATGTCCAAAATGAACAGGTTTCTCTCTAAGGAACCTGAAGTGGCTACCTCCTTGAAGACTCTCTCTTCTAGAGTGGACAAGGTGGAAGCTACTTTATCTCAAATGCAAAAGGAACAGGAGAAGCAGACTCAACTTTTGGCCCAGCTAGTGGCAGCTCAAGGACTCCCAGTTGTCTCTCTTGATGATAACAAAAAGGGGGAGAAATCTCAGGAGCTAACCATTCAAATCACAAAGGTGCTGGTCCCAACCATCACATTACCACAGGAGCCACTAGCAATGGGGGAGTTTGGAAAGAAGAATAAGGATAGCATTGACTTGATCCAGGAAGCTTCTATGAGGATACAACTTGCAGCACAGATCAAAGATCATTGGTCCAACATAGAAGCAAGGTTCAAGAAAATTACTGAATCTTCAAAGACAGATCAGCCATCAACAAATGCAATGGTGACTGCACAAGTGGAGCCACAGTTCAAGAGCTCTTATGCTATAGAGCCCCTTCTACATGGAGTCATTCAAGGACCAAGAAAGGAGAAAGGACAAACTTCATGCATTAGGGATGTGGAAGAAGCTACATTACAAAGAAGCTTATCTCCCAAGTCTCCTGCTAAACCAAAAGGCAAAAACATAGCAAGGACTTTCTATCCTGCACCTTATCCAGATGAGCTCAAACTACTTGGACTTCTCATCACAAAAAGCAAGGAAAGTAATAATCATGAGATAAGGAAGCAAAGGGCAATTGTCTACAGGAATGGACAACAAATCTGTGTTTGGGCTGGTCATCCAAACTTTGCTGAAGCCAAGGCTGAGGAATCAGAAAGAGCAGCTATGCAAGCTCTTGCAGTAGCTCAAGCTCTAGATGAAGAAGAAAGACAGCAAGAAGAAAAAGCCCAAAAGGAAAGGAGTGAAAAGAAGAGTACAAGGCAACCAAAGGCAAGGGCTAGAAGAAACATAACCTTTGAAAATGATGACTCTCAGAGTATTGCATCAGACTCTTCTGTACCTCCAACAATTCCTGATCCATCTTTAAAGTTAGCCTGTGATCCCAAACATCTTGTTAATTATCATGATCAGCCAATTGAGCCAAAGGAAGAGCCAATTGAGTTTGATGAGGCTAACTTTCCTAAATTCCTTTTTGAGATGGATCCAAAGAAGAAATTGAAGCAAAGGGCTGTCAAGACAAAGCCAGTATTTGTGAGAAAGCCACAACCTCAAAAACCCCCTTCAAATCCAGAGGACTGCATGTACATTGCTGACATCAGGGAAGAATCCAGCTTGCATCTTGAGTTAGACAACCTGGTGGAAGTAAGGGGCATTGCAGCTTCTCAGAAGCTACCTGAAAGATTGGTTTTCACATACAAGGGTGGTAGAGAACAAATTTGGCCTCTCTACAGAATTCTAGGAGAAGACTACCAAACACTACTCACAGTGTTTAGATGCTTGAAGAAAGACTTTGGCTTCACCAAAACAGCCAAGTCTGAGGTGGTCTCCAGAATATGTCAAATAAAGGCTAGCTGGAACAAGCCTGAGGCTCTTCCCAGGATGCTAAGAGTGCCCTCAACAGGAAAGAAGATCCATCTTCAACCTTTCTGGATGATGGAATTCAAGGACAAGGACAACTGCAGAAGGTTCTTCAGGATGGAAGACCAGCTGGACAAGGCATCTAATCAAACTCTAAGGTTTATGCAATCCAAGCTTGGTGATCAAGATGAAGAAGAGAAGATCTTTTACAGAAGGCTACAGGTCCAGATTGAGGAGAACAACTCTAGGAGAGGGAAGAAGACTATGCCCCAAAGAAGACAAAGATGAATTATTTGCTCAGTCTGGAGGAGCACATTTGGGCATTAGTTTTGTAAGTCTTGCATTATTTCTAAAAACTTTATGAAGCTCAATACAACTTTTACTTTTATCATGTGTAATATGCCTGAGTGTTTTTGTTATCATCAAGGCTCTTGATTTATGGCTGTTATTCTATCAGTCATAAATTGGGGGAGATTGTTAGGAATATGTTGTTCTTGATGATAATTATAAAAACACTTAGTAGATTTTGTATTAAGTTATTTTGTAACTGTCAACGGAATAGCATGCTTTGCAGTGTTTCGTTGACAGGAAGCTCATCAACGAAATGAGTGATGTAGCAATTGCACTGTACATTACTTCATAGTTTGATATGCAGTTTGTTGAGTACTAGATAGGTTTTCTAAGTCATGTTGACTAAATGGTTAGATAGGCAAAATAGGTTGGTTAATTGTAAATATTTAGTGCCTTGTAATTTTGCCTAAGTGAAGACATGTCAACGGAATGAAGATTACTCTATCAACGAAACAAGGAAGCTCATCAACGAAACAAAGAATAAAGCTATCAACGAAACACATCTCTATGCCATCAACGAATCATTATTGCTTTTCTATACAATTGACAAAGTGATAGTGACAGGTTCCTGACAGATCAAAAAGAAGATGTGGAAGTGTACTTTGCATTGGAAACCATTAAAATGGACATGGGGAATAAGGAAACATCCCAGTTTCCAATTGGGCTCTTGGGAGTGATCATAATAAGCATGAAGTCAAAAGCAAGGATCTCCAAGGACCACTGGACAAAGGGATGAAAAGCAAACTATTGGCGGTTACTCATTGTACTATTAGTGTAGCCAAAAATAGGGTTGTAAACTTGGGTTTATATAACCAAGTGTAGCAGTTACTTTATTTTGTGTGAAGAAAAACAAAGAGTTTGTATTAGCTATCTTTGAGAGCATTTTTCTTCTCTACAACCTTGTAACTGAGCAGCTGTGTACTTTTGTATCACAGATTATTTCCGCAATAAAAACACTTCAGTTGGATCATCAAACAATCCAACTGAATTATTTATATCTTGTGTTTTTATTTATTCAGTTCAGTTTTATTTTATAAAGTGTTTTAGTTTTAAGAAAATATCAAGAATTGTATTCAACCCCCCCCTTCTACAATTCTGTTAGGTCATTTGGGAATAACACTGGTGATCTGGAGAAGACCATACCTGAAGAACCTATTGGTGAGGAGAAGGTTGAAGAGGCAGCTAACTTTGATGATTGGGAGGATGAAGCTGATTTGTATACACCTGACCCTTTGTTTCAAAAGGAGCTTAAGAAGCAGCAAGCAGATCTCAGAAGAAAGGAGGATGAGAATGCCAAGGTCTCCGTATCATATCTCAAAGGCTAAAGATTCAAAAGGCTGAACATGAAGACAAACAACGTCTTCATAGTATTCATGTCAAGGAGACGAGATTGGATGTTAGGATGAAGCAAAGAAGCAAGTGGGACAAGGAAAGGGAGATGTTTGATATCCCTCAGAGAAGCACAAACAATGATGGTACCTTTCTAAAATTGCTTGAGAAGATCAGAATAGTTAATCCAGACAATTCATTGTTCATAAAGGCTTTGAAGGAAGATATCTTAAGGATTACATCTGCATTTGATCAAGTGAGGCAAGAATTGTATATCTATGTGTCTAGTGCTCTTGAAGGGTCATTGACCGTCTCTCTTGAACTACTACAAAGAAGATCTCTCTCTGAATTGTGGATTCTTATGAGTAAGGTAAAGAGATCTTGATGCTTGAATGAGCTTCTATATGACATGCTGAGAGATTCTGCAATGAAGGCCAGCCCTCAAGTTGTACACTTTCCTTATGAAGTCAAAATCTACAGAGGTACAACTTTGGAGACTGTAAGGTTGGATCCTGATTCTTTGAAGCTACAAACTGCTATGCAACTGGTGAAGTTGGAGAATCTTCTTAGAACTTCCGGGTTTACCACTGAAGAGAAGTCTGAAGTTGCTGATATGATTTCAGACTACTACACAGAGAAAGTTCTAAGGTATGCTCAGATGAAGAACAGACTGAAGAAGATCACCTCTCAACCAGTAATGCCAAGTAGAGTGGTTTCTGAAAGTGATCGTGTCCTTGACAAAGATCTTCTAGACACCTTGCAAGAAGCTGAAGAAGGTGAAATTAGAGATTAAGGCATGATGTAGTTAGCTCAATTTGTAAATGTTATATGTTTAGAGCTAGGTAAATCAAAATAGGAAAATGTAATCATTTGTTCAGTCTAGAGGAACATCTATCTTGTATTTATCTTTATTGTTTGAATCTGGAAATTGTTAAATATAATCCAGAACCTTTTTATTATTTGCTTGGCTCTTAAAAGTCTTATCTTTTCTTGTTTTAGTTGAGTTATCCTCTAGAGGTATTTGGTTGTTATTGTCTAACAAACAAATAGGGGGAGATTGAAAGGCATATGTATAGGCGTATTTGTAAACACCGATGATTCTACTCAACATAAAATAAGATGTAATAAGTAAATAATAAAAGTCAGATGTCACGGGAATCTCAGAAGATTATATCTGTCAAAGAATGAAGATTAAAGTCATCTACAGACTTGAAGTTATTCTACATTGAAAGAAGTTCAATTTATTGATCAAGCCTCAGTGAAGTATTCAAGCTCAGCGGATTTTTTATTAAAGTGACAGAGATTTCAAGAGGTGACATCAAAGATACAGGTTACAGAGTTCAAGAAGGAAAAGGAATTGAATCACTGCTTAAAAGTCAAACAGCTGAAGAACAGACATTGTCGTTAGTCACTCATGAACTAGACAGTACATTGAGTGTCAACGTTCTAAAATGTTAATTCTTCATCTAAGTTTTAGTGATTCAGGAATTAATTGAGAAGACAAAGAATTCTATTTATTCTCTTATAAATAATTATTACTATTAAGTAAATTATTTATTAAATTAATTCTGTAAAGAATTAATTTAATACATAATTTATTTAGATAATTATTTAAATTAGAATAAAAATGAACTATGAAGACTTAGAAGTGAGTCTTCCCGATTGTCTTCCTAGGCAAAAACAGAGTCTTCCCGATAGTCTTCCCTATACAAATCCTTGTCTTCCCGATTGTCTTCCAAGGCAAAAAGAGAGTCTTCCTGCAAGTCTTCCTTATTCATTTCTTTGAATTATTGGCGCGTGGACTTAAAAGAATGTAGTGTTTAAATAGACAAAAGACAGAAGCATTTGTATTACACACACAAGACAGAAAAGACACAGAACTTCAACATATCATCTTAAAAGCTCTGTATTCATTTCTCTCAACTGCAAAGCCTTAAATTCTGCAGAGATTTAATTCTTGATTGTTCTTAAACATTTAATCCATAAGAATTGTATCTCTTGTACTGCTTTGACAATCTAGCGAATTATAATCCCTAGAAATTATATCGAACTACTTTTTAGTATTCGATCTTTTTTATTACAAAAATAGATAAATTCATGTCGAATTTATTCTAGATTTGTTTTATCAAGAACTTTGTAATCAGTGATCAAATTGTAACACTCCTCAAGTTTAATATAAGTTATATTTAACTTGAATATTGTTTCAGTTTTATTCCGCATTAATTTGTTCATAAATTGTTATATCTTCAAACGAACAAATTCGATTAAACGGTATAATTTGTATTCAACCCCCCTTCTACAAACTTATCAGGACCTAACATAAATATACACCTAAACTCTGTTAATTGTCTACTGTAATTTTTGTTGTCAACATTGTTCTTCTTTACTTTTTTGTTTGTTCATGTTAAAAGTGTGTATATGAGTACATGAGTATGAGACTTTTTCCTTTATGTTATTTATCTTATTACGTTTGTTTGTATCCTAATGCATGATCATATTAAAATCTTTGATAAGACAAGTTATTTGCTATTAGTGTTGATTAAGTTAAGACATGGATTAATAAGGAGGGGGATTCATCGGTTAATCAGTTAAAATAATAGGTCGAGCAAAGTGATTTTCATGTACATTCAGTTGTGAATTGATTTATATGTTTATGTGTGTACGTTATTAGTTTTGAATTTATAGTTAAAAGCTGATACACATGTATACAAGGTAACTCGAAAGTGGAGAATTCATCATGTCTTCAAAAACAAATTTTATCATTGTTTTCTAACGTTTAGATAGTTATTGCTCTAATTTTTATGAGAAAAGATTATATCTTTTAGTAAAATATTTTCTGTAATTCATACACGAAAATTCAAAGATAAAAATTGTATATTAAGAAGTTTATAGTGTATGTATTTCGAAAATATCATGTTAATATTTATTCGACTGAAGAATTTATTTAGTGTGTGCATTTTTAACAAAATTCAATAAGTCGGTGCATCTATAACAAAAATCATACAAGAATAAGAAACATTAAGAAGAGGTCATTAATTTATTTATTTTTAAAGGAAGAGGTTGTTGTTGTTATTTGTTTTGACAAAAAGTGATCATTGTTAATAAAAAATTCTCCCAGCAACAAAAAGGATGTTTGTTCATATTTTTTTGATTTTTTTCTTACTGGGAGTAGATTTGGAGTTAGTGAAGATTTTAATAGCTCTTAAGGTATAATTGTAGTTTTTGATTGAACGATCTAGAACTTTATATATATACTAGCTTAAAACCCGTGCGATGCACAGATTATTAACTGTTATTTTATTATTATTATTTTAATTTTATTTGTTAAAAAAATAAGTAGGCATGTAAAAATAGCTCGTTATAATTTTGGAAAAAGAGGGGTTTTAGTATGGAAAAATAAAAAATGTAACATATATTTAGTTTAAAAAGGTAAATGCCCGTGATATTTTTGGGAAATGAGGTTTTAAAATTTAATAATTTAAGTTATTTAAATACGTTTTAAAATAAATAAGTAAAGGGTTTGTCCGTGATATTTTTAGAAAAAGAATGGATTTTAGTGAGAAAAATAGAAAAAGTAAATTGAAAAAGGCAATTTCCCGTGATATATTTAGAAAATGAGGGACTTTGTTAAAAAAAATCTATAATGTGTTTTAGCTGAAAAGGTAATTGGTTATAAATAGGTATTTGATTATTTATATTTTAATATTTTTAGTAATTGCATTTGTTAAGAAAAATAAGTAGGCATATTAAAATAAGTAAACTTTAAAAAATAATAATTATAATATTAGATTTAAAAATAAATAACTAAAGGTTTGTCCGTGATATTTTTGGAAAATGAGGGGTTTTAGTAAGGAAAAATAGAAAACTAACATGTTTTAGTTAAAAAAGGTAATTGCCCGTGATATATTTTAAAAAGTAGGAGAATTTGTTAGAAAAAATAAAAAAAATAATGTATTTTAGGTGAAAAAGGTAATTGTTTATAAATAGGTAATATTATTATTTAATAATATATTTCTATAAATAAGTAAGGTTAATTAAGTAAAAACACGAATTTAAGAAAGATCAATTAAGTAAAATCACAACGTACCATACTGACCGAACAAACTTTTAATGTTTCGTCTATTATATAATTGTTGTGGAATAAAAAACGTGCTTGTGAATTTAATGCTAGGATTAATGAGCTTTCGAGCTTTAATGGCTGCACTCGTGTTTCCGGACTAAATCGGTCCTCACAAGATGCCTACGTATCTCAAATCGTTATTGAGATTCAAGCCAAAGACGTAGTTCTGATTGTAGGATCAGGGACCTTATATAGGCGTCTGGAGCCTAGTATTTATGGTATGTTTAGGAGTCTTAGCGAATAAGTCTCCTTTTTGTTATTGGATAAGCATTGTATTGCTTGCAGGATAAGTCTTTTCCTTGTTGATAAAGGCTATGACTCATTAATTGCCTTTAATTGGGATTCTGGATCCTTCTTTGACCAATTTGCCATAATTTGGACTCTTTTTATGAGCTGTATATTTTCCCTATTCATTAATTACGAAATTAATGAATAATTAGGGTGTCGGTCCTTAAATACCGGCCTTTTAATTGAATCAACAATTATATTTCTATAATTACTTTTCTGTCCATATCATTTGCCCCCCAACTTCTAGGAAAATCTCATTTAGATTATCGTAGAAGTTAGCTTATTCGGGAGTTACGAAATTTTCTTCCGTATGGTGGCTTGGTTTGACGAACATATAGTTCTAAATCCATTTTGTAATTTTCCCAAAAACAGGAATCGGGATTTTTCATCAATTCCATAGAAGATAAATCAATTTTCGATTTTTCAGTTCATTTTCGACCAGGATCCTGGTCGAATTCGACCTCACTTTTGGGCCCTGGTCGAACACCTTCGACCAGGATTCTGGTCGAATTTTGGCTGGCTTTTTCCTCCTGGTCGAATGGTTTCGACCAGGTTTCTGGTCGAACATGGGCTCAGTTTTACCCCCTGGTCGAATGGTTTCGACCAGGTTTCTGGTCGAATTTCATTCCCACTTTGCTTCCTGGTCGAATGGTTTCGACCAGGTTTCTGGTCGAATTTCATTCCCATTTTGCTTCCTGGCCGAATGCTTTCGACCAGGATTGTGGTCGAATCATGACTTCAATTTTGATGCCTGGTCGAATGATTTCGACCAGGATCAAGGTCGAACATGACTTCAATTTTGATGCCTGGTCGAATGATTTCGACCAGGATCATGGTCGAACATGACTTCAATTTTGATGCCTGGTCGAATGATTTCGACCAGGATCATGGTCGAACATGACTTCAATTTTGATGCCTGGTCGAATGATTTCGACCAGGATCATGGTCAAATACTTGGTTCGTTTCAGACTAATAAGGCCCACATATATTGGGCTTCAATTTGGGCCTTAGACTTTTTATTGGGCCTTTAGCCTTTTTAAATAATTGGGCTTTTAGCCTGTCGACCAGATTTTTGGTCGAATACGAAAACCATTTTGGGCTTTTATCCGACTTTATTCGATTTCAATCGAAAATTTTGTTCATTTTAGTTATGGGCTTAGTTAGGCCCAGGGTTTTCACTCTTAAAACTCAGTAATTTGGGCCTTTAGCCTTTTATGGGCCGTACCGGCTAATGCCGGTTGCCCTTCCTTCAACCGGCCCAGTGACCGGCTGTCATCCCTATATAAGGGTGAGTTCTCATTTGTTTCCATTCATTCTTCACATTCTATTTTCTCAAAGTTACTCTGCTAAATTCTCTCCAAAATTTTCTCCAAATTGCTCTGCTAGGGTTCCACCACAAAGCGATTCCCGGTGAGATTTTCCGTTGAATCTCACCGTTTTTCTGGGTTTTTGCTTGAAGATTTGAAGATTTCTTTGAAGATTCTGGGATTCTTTGAAGATTCTGGGTTTTTTGTTGAAGATTTCTGGGCTCTTTTGAAGATTTCTGGGCAATTTTCTTGAAGATTTAAAGACTTTCAGGGTTAGAAATGGCTGATCGAGCTTCCCAACGCCTTCAAAAGATGAATTCCGCTTCAAAAAGAGGTACCCCCATTCCTATTCGTTCAAAATACATGTCTTTGCATGATATGATTAATGAACATGGGGATGAATACCCGTCAGTATCTGCTTTAGATTCGTATGATTGTAGTAATAAGTTTCACGAAGTAGATCTAATTAGAAATTATAATAAGATGTATAGGGTAAAGGCCCCTTTAAGGCTAGTTCCCGCCGGTGCCGGTGACCGTTCATGTCACTGGAGGCCAAATGCTTTGTATATTTATAAGGATGCCATAGTTGCCGGCCTTAGGTTCCC
Organism: Heracleum sosnowskyi; assembly: GCA_030848705.1. NCBI lineage: Eukaryota > Viridiplantae > Streptophyta > Magnoliopsida > Apiales > Apiaceae > Heracleum > Heracleum sosnowskyi. The sequence continues at coordinate 82,983,087 of CM061237.1, forward strand.
ATTCCATGAGTTCATCCCTAGACTCTTGGCAGATGTCCAAATTAATCCTTGCCAATTACCCCCAAATGCTTGGAGGATAATCCATTGTTTTATGGTTTTATGCCTTCGTAAAAACTTTCCTCTTTCTGTACCTTTGTTTAGAAAGATCTTTCAGTTTAAGAATAACTCAGCCAACAACTTGGGTTGGGTGTATATAAGCCATAGGGTAGGCTTCCCTTTCATTTTTCACCCCAAGTCAATCCCAGATAATAACCCCAAATGGAAAAATGAGTTCATGTATCTTGTATGGGAAGGAGGGGACTGGGGAACCCTGTTCCGTACATCTTTTGGGAGAGTCTCTGATGGTAGTCCCGGTAACCTTGTCTTGAATGAGGAGGAACTTCATGCCTACTCAGAGCTCATTAAGGATAATGGGACTACCGTGGCTTGGGAGCTACTGGATGAGTTTGTCCTCAAGTCCGTTGGGCTCTCCACTGTTCATGATAAGGGTATTTTTGCTTATCCCTTTTCATTATGCCTTTTTTTTTCTTTCTTTGTGATTTTTTGCTAACCATTTTCTGGCTTTTCTTGTAGCTGCGGCCTTTATCAACAAGACCAATGAGCCCAAGGATGTAGAGACATCCAGGATGAAAAGGGCTAGGATTGGGGATGATCCAAGGGGGAAGGCCAGTGTTCCCAGCTTCTTGATCCCTTCTGTGGATGAGGTGGACATTCCTGTGTCTGCCAAGTCCTCAGTGTGGCGCCCCAACTGGGGTATCAGGAAGAAGGACATCATTACTGGGGTGTCCAAACATGCTGTGGACTGGTCGTACCACTCTCTTACCCCTTGTGATTACAAGGATTTCGTTGCGGATTCCACCCTTGAGGGTGCTGAGCATCTTGGGGCTCAAGCTATTGCTGCGGTAATTTTCTTTACCTTAGCTATTTCTTTGAAGTTTCTGCTTATATTTTTCTAACTTTTATCTTTTGGCAGACCAATGCCAACTTTCAGGGGGTATTGTTCCAAGCCAAGGCTTGGCGTACCTCCTCTGAGGCCAACAGGGTCAAGCTGGAGAGGTCCGAGGAGGAGGTGAAGTCTCTTAAGGAGACTCTTGCCAGGAGGGAGAAGGAGCTTGCTGACGCTCAGGCTGATATTGTTGAGCTGAGGAAAGGCAAGGATGATTGCATCGATGAGTACCTTGACTCTCAGGAGTACAAGGACTTGATCGAGAAGCATGACGAGATCCTTTTCCCAGTCCAGCATACTTCAGGATGGGAGGATGCTGTTCAGGCTATCTTGGCCAAGCATCCTGGAGTCTTTGATGCTGCTGACTTTCCTGCTCCTCACCCTCCTACTCCCTTGGAGCGTATTTTGGCTGGAGTTGACGATATGGAGGAAGATGCTAGGATTTTAGATCCAGAGCATTTATCACCCCTCAGTGACGCTTCTGCTGATGATGATGAGGATGCTGATGCGCATTCTTCCAGCTCTAGTTCAGGGGAGGAGACAGATGCGGGAGCCAAGGATGGTGAAGCGCAGCCGTAGTTTGTAGTTTACTTAGGCCATTCATGGCTTCGTATTTTCTTTCTATGTATTTCCAGCCTTTGAGCTTAACTTAAACTTTTGTAAGTTTAGTTTTATTTATATTTTGCGGCCATTCATGGCTTGTGTTGTTTTCTTGCCTCTTGATTTTGCATGTTTAGTTAGCATTTTGCACATATCTATCAGTATGTAATGCATTCAAAACATGATGAATAGGAGTATATAATTCATAACTTTGAAGAATGGGCTCAACCCTTACATAATACTCAAGTTTTAAAAACTTGGGTTGGTTTTATCAAACCTTATTTCTAGTAGTGAATCCACTTAGGAAACACCTTAAACATAATAAACTTTCAAGTTGGAGGCATGCCAAGTTCTTGGCACCTCATGCCCTTCAAGGGTTTCTAGCTTGTATGAGCCTCGACCAAATACGTTTTTGACACGATATGGTCCTTCCCAATTTGGGGCCAACTTTCCTTTTTGTCCAACTCCGGATGCTTCAATCTTTCTGAGAATCAAGTCTCCTTGACGAAAGAACCTTTCTTTAACCCTTAGGTTGTAGTAGAAAGAGGCTTTCTTTTGATGTTCAACTATCTTGGCGTTTGCTTCATCTCTAACTTCATCAATTAGATCCAAATCTAGCCTCAAGCCTTCTTCATTTTCTTCTGGTTCATAAGCCTCAATTCTTGGGGAGGTGTGAGTAATCTCCACCGGGACTACTGCCTCTGCTCCATATGCCAACAGAAAGGGGGTAGCTCCAGTGGTGACTTTACAGGTAGTACGATATGCCCATAGTATGGGGAGTAATTCGTCTACCCAAGTGTTTCTGGAGCGTTCAACTCTTTTCTTTAGTCCATCCAGGATAATTCGATTTGCAACCTCAGCTTGCCCATTTGCTTGAGGATGGGCAACAGAAGTGAAGCGCAACTTGATATCATTCTCATCACAATACTTCTTGAACTCATCGTTGTTAAACTGAGTTCCATTGTCCGTGACCAGGACTCGTGGAATTCCATATCTGCATATCACATTTTCCCAGAAGAATTGCATTACTTGCTTGGTGGTTATCTTGGCTAATGGCTTAGCCTCAATCCACTTGGTGAAGTAGTCAATGGCCACTATCAAGAACTTTCTTTGAGCACTTGCCATAGGAAATGGCCCGAGTATATCCATTCCCCACATAGCAAAGGGGATAGGTGAGTTAATGGACGTCATCATCTCTGGTGGTTGCCTAACCACTGGTGCATGTTTCTGGCACCGTTCACATTTCTTTACATAGCTTTTAGCATCAGCAAGTATGCTTGGCCAATAGAAACCTAGACGAGTGATTTTATGGGCAAGAGCTCTGCCCCCCAAGTGTTGTCCACAAATTCCTTCGTGTACTTCCTTCAGGGACAATTCTGCCTCTTGAGGTCTTAAACATTTCAGATATGGAATGATGAAAGACTTCTTGTATATGATTCCCTCAATCAGGGTATACCTTAGTGCTCTGACGTACAGCTTTCGTGCTTCTGAAGTGTCGTTGGGTAACCACCCAGTTTCTAGATGAGATTTGATGGGATCAATCCAACAACCGCCAACATCAATGGGTGCTACCAACTTTCCGTTGATGCTTAGGGTCTTCAAGACTTGGAAGTATACACTCCCTGCATAGTTTTCAATTTCAGAAGAAGCAAACTTAGACAGGGCATCAGCCTTTATGTTTTCTTCCCTTGGAATGTGTTCCACATAGCATTCGTCGAACTGAGTCATGATGGCCTTGACAAGTTTCAAGTACTTGGCTATGACTTCATCTCTGGCCTCAAATTCCCCATTTACTTGGGAAACCACTAGCCTCGAGTCTCCACATACTTTCAGAGTTTTGACCCTCAGGGCTCCAGCCAGCCCTAAGCAAGCTATCAGAGCTTCATACTCAGCCTCATTGTTTGTCGTTGGGAAGTCAAGTTTTAGTGCATACTCTATGAGGAATCCATCAGGACTTTGTAGCACTAAACCGGCTCCACTTGATTTTGTTTTTGATGCCCCATCAAATAGAGCACCCAACATTCTTTGGAGATTACGTATTTAGTTTCCTTGTCTTCCATTGTTACTTCCTGCCCCCCCCCCCCGACTTCTTGGTTGTCAATGGTACATTCAACCATGAAGTCAGTGAGTGCTTGAGCTTTTATGGCCGTTCGAGGCTTATACTTGATGTCGAATTCGCCCAATTCAATGGCCCATTTGATCAATCTTCCACTAACTTGAGGGCTATGCAAGATGTTTCTTAGAGGTTGATCAGTCAAGACCTCTATCTTGTGAGCCTGGAAGTAGGGGCGTAGCTTTCTTGAGGCCATTATCAAGGCTAAGGTAAACTTCTCAATCGTTGAGTAGTTTATTTCTGCCCCATGTAAAATCTTGCTCACGTAGTAGATGGGTTTCTGAACCTTCAATTCTTCTTTTACCAAAACAACTCCCAGGGCAGTGTTGGATACTGCCAAGTATAGATAAAGAACCTCTCCTGGTTTTGGTTTGGCCAATAGTGGTGGCTCAGCCATGTATTTCTTCAGGGCCTCAAAGGCCTCTTGGCTTTCAGTTGTCCATTCAAAAATTTTCACTTTTTTGAGTGCTTTGAAGAAGGGTAAACACTTCTCTCCTGATTTGGAGATGAATCTTCCCAATGCTACCACTCTTCCCGTTAATTTTTGGACATCTTTGACAGTCCTTGGTGGTTCCATGTCTAGGATCGCTTTGATTTTGTCTGGATTAGCCTCGATTCCTCTCTTGGAAACCATCAGGCCTAAGAACTTTCCCGAGCCTACACCAAAGGCACACTTAGCTGGATTCAACATCATCTTGTGGTGCCTCAGCACTTCGAATGCCTCTCGGAGGTGCTTAATGTGATCGGCCTTATCGAGGCTTTTGACTAACATGTCATCTACGTAGACCTCCATGGTTTTTCCAATTAGGTGCTCAAAGATTTTGTTTACCAACCTTTGATAGGTCGCTCCTGCATTCTTAAGCCCAAAATCCATGACTAAGAAACAGAAGACACCAAAGTCGGTGATGAATGATACCTTGGCGATGTCATCTTTGTGCATCTTGATTTGATTATATCCACTGAAGCCATCCATGAAGCTTAGCATCTCATGCCCAGCAGTGGCATCTATTAGAGCATCAATCCTTGGTAAGGGAAAACAATCCTTAGGACATGCATCATTCAAGTCGGTGAAGTCGACGCACATCCTCCACTTCCCGTTAGCTTTTTTGACCATCACGGGGTTAGCTAACCATTCTGGGAATTGGATTTCCTCAATGAACCCAGCTTCCAAAAGCTTATTCACTTCTTGCTTAATGGCTTCAAGCCTCTCTGGAGCAAAATTTCTTTTCTTTTGTTTCACTGTCTTCCTTTCTGGATCCACATTCAATTTGTGAGATATCAATTGGGGATCAATCCCTGGCATGTCGGCCGCTGTCCAAGCAAAAACGTCATTGTTTTCTTGAAGAAAAGACGTGAGTTTGCTCTTCAATGGTTCGGGCAGTAGTGCCCCAATATAAGTCACCTTCTCTGGTTCTCCTGGGACTAGGGGAATTGGGACAAATGTCCTCAGCCGGTTTCCCCCTTCTGTCCTCGTTGTCGCTGATATTCATGTCTTCAATTGGGAGAACTTGCCCCCCGGTTCCATCAGGCCTTAACGCGGCTACATAACAACTTCTAGCCATCTTTTGGTCTCCTCGTTCTTCACCAATCCCATTCCTTGTTGGGAACTTGATTTTTAGATGATAAGATGAGGCAACAGCCTTGAACGCATGAAGACCAGTCCTTCCCAGGATTGCATTGTAGGTTGAAGTCGCTTTTATAACTATGAAGTTCAACATCTGAGTAGACATATTCATCCCTTGTCCCATAGTCATTGGGAGTTAGATAGTGCCTTCCAATTTTGATTCCACCCCGTTGAATCCGTATATAGGCATATTTGAGGGTGTTAACTGAGAGTCTGTGTAACCCATCTTGATAAAGGCATCGTGGAACAAGATATCCACTGAAGCTCCATTATCAACCAAGACTCTTTTTGTTTCGGAGTTGCCTATCACAGGTATTATGACAAGAGGATCATCATGGGGGAACTTCACCCCTTCCAAGTCTGAATCGTCAAAACCTATTGACACTTCTGTTCTGGCACGCTTCGGTGCTTCTCCAACCACAGTCATTACCTCTCGGGCATAAGCCTTTCTTGAGTTTCGGGAGGACCCAGCAGCAGTTGGCCCTCCGAATATCATGTTGATCACTGGCCCTCGGGGCTTGGGATTCCGATCTTGATCGTTGTCCCTTCTATCATAATCCTTCCTTTCGTAGTTCCCCCTTTGGCTCCCTTGGCTTCCATCCTTCGTGAACTTGATGAGTTTTCCTCTTCGTATCAGAAACTCAATCTCATCTTTCAGTTGTCTACAATCATCGGTGTCATGACCGACTTCTTTGTGGAACCCACAAAACTGATTTTGGTTCCGTTTGGACAAATCAGCCTTCATTGGCTTTGGCCATTTGATATCTTCTTCCTTGGCTATCTCCATCAGAATTTGACTCCTGGGAGTATTCAATCTTGCATATTCTGTGAATTTTGGCCCAAAATTGTTTCTCTTGGGGGGAGAATCGGAGTTCTTTGATGTTCTGGGGAACTTTTCCTTGACGTCGTACTCCTGAGTTTCTTTTCTTTTCTTTGAGTTTCCACTATCGCCAGTAGTGGGTTCATACTTTCTCATGCTTTCTTCAGCCTTGATATACTTTTCGGCCCTATCTTGGAGCTTCATCATGCTCTCGGGGGGATGTTTAGCTAACGACCGTTTGAAGTGGTCATCAGTGGGTCCTTGTTGCAGGGCTATCATAGCCACTCTGTCCTCTAAGTCCGGGACTTTTAAAGCCTCTTGAGTGAATCGATTGATGTAGTCCCTTAGGGCCTCATTCTGTCCTTGCCGGATTGCCATGAGTGATGCAGAACTTTTCTCATGCACCCTTCCACTAATGAACCGATTGATGAAAGCCTTGCTTAGTTCCTTGAATGACCCAATAGAGTTGGGAGGTAGACGGCTATACCAACGTTGGGCCATGCCTGCCAAGGTTTGTGGAAACGCCCTACACTTGACCGCATCGTTGGTTGGCTGCAACAGCAGTGCATTGGAGAAGGTCCTCACATGATTTGCGGGATCTCCCGTTCCATCATAGGCTTTGATCGAAGGCATCTTAAACTTTCTGGATATAGCCGTTTTCATGATGTCTTGAGTAAACGGTGGTGTAGGATCATCAGGATCTCCTAGGGGCAACAGAATACTAGGATCACCCCTTGGGGCTTCAGCCCTCTTGGTCCTTCTTGGTGGATCCAAGTTGATTATCGAGATTCCTTCAGTCGTTCAGCCCCGAGATTGAGCGACCTCTTCTTCAGCAAGGAGTTTTTTGAGCCTTGCAGTCTCTGCCTCATGGGCTGCAAGTTTCTCCCTAGTAGTTTGGGGTTGCTCCCGATTTGTCTGGGAAGAACGTCTCCTTCTTGGGGCGACATCCTCCCCAGTTGTATAACCCTCATCCTCGGTATATGGGCCAGAGTAATCTTGAATGAGAGGGGTCTGACGAGTTTGTTGTTGTTGGGGTCCCAAACCTTGAATATAAGGGGGCACATATGCCTCATGGTAGATTGGATTAGTTCCACTACCGCCCGCCATGGGTCGAGGGGGCATGCCGTAGCTTGGCATCCCCAAAGTCTGATTCGCGTATTGAGGGAGATCAGTAGTATGGAGTTGAAGGCTCCTTGGTGCACTCATGAGCAGCGGGGATGTCGTGATTGGTTGCCATAATTTGGACTTTTTTTATGAGCTGTATATTTTCCCTATTCATTAATTACGAAATTAATGAATAATTAGGGTGTCGGTCCTTAAATACCGGCCTTTTAATTGAATCAACAATTATATTTCTATAATTACTTTTCTGTCCATATCATTTGCCCCCCAACTTCTAGGAAAATCTCATTTAGATTATCGTAGAAGTTAGCTTATTCGGGAGTTACGAAATTTTCTTCCGTATGGTGGCTTGGTTTGACGAACATATAGTTATAAATCCATTTTGTAATTTTCCCAAAAACAGGAATCGGGATTTTTCATCAATTCCATAGAAGATAAATCAATTTTCGATTTTTCAGTTCATTTTCGACCAGGATCCTGGTCGAATTCGACCTCACTTTTGGGCCCTGGTCGAACACCTTCGACCAGGATTCTGGTCGAATTTTGGCTGGCTTTTTCCTCCTGGTCGAATGGTTTCGACCAGGTTTCTGGTCGAACATGGGCTCAGTTTTACCCCCTGGTCGAATGGTTTCGACCAGGTTTCTGGTCGAATTTCATTCCCACTTTTCTTCCTGGTCGAATTTCATTCCCATTTTGCTTCCTGGTCGAATGCTTTCGACCAGGATTGTGGTCGAATCATGACTTCAATTTTGATGCCTAGTCGAATGATTTCGACCAGGATCAAGGTCGAATGATTTCAAAAGAAAGGCTTGACTCTCAACCCTATCACAAGCTTATATTACATAGCTCCATGCAGGTTTAACTTTATTGCTATCCCAATATTTTCTTTCTTATTATGCATGGACAATTTGTCCACTTGTTCCTGAAAGTTTAAGATGAACATAAAATTTAATACGCATAATTGTTCTTACTGAAATTTTAGGATGTGCAAATATTTTAATACACATAATTTTCTTCCTGAGACATTATTGCTATACGTAGGTTATTTTAGCTACTCTGTGACTGGGTATATTTTATCTGTTAAAACAAATATCTTTTAATTCATTTAGCTACCATGTTTTCTTAATTCCAATAAGTACATGCGTATAGCATTATCGTCTCTTATTTCAGAATTTTGTTACAGATACTCCCATGACATAAGTGTTGCTATATTTCTCATTTGCAGTTTTGCTTTCCTATTTGTACCTTGGTACTTCCTGGAGCAACCTGGGATGGAAGTCTCACAGATTAAATTCAATTTCTGGATCTTTTTCTCTAATGCCATGTGTGTTCTAGCATTGAACTTCTCAATTTTCTTAGTAATTGCTAGAACTGGAGCTGTGACGATTCGAGTTGCTGGTGTTCTGAAAGATTGGATATTGATTGCTCTTTCGACTGTAATATTTCCAGAGTCCATAATTACTGGACTGAACATTAATGGCTATGCAATAGGTATCCAGTCAACACATTTCTTTTTTTAATAGGTAACTGGTCTTCTTAAATATGTTGCTGACATATTCATATTGTGATACTACGATGGCCAGTGTATTTTTGTTTATTAAGTTTTAATGGATGACAATTATTTCCAAATATGTTTTTAATTATTTTTGGTCTTCTTAAATATGCATGATATTAGTTAAACAAAAAAATAAATGATAGACCATTTTTCGGGTCCTGTTTAGTATTTTGTCCTCTCCACTTTTGAGTTAATGTCTTAACGTGTGTCATTCTTGCAGTATTAGTTGTTGACAGGAACTTGAAGAGGCAAAGCAAGCTGTAATAGAGTTGGAGAATAAACTTAAATATAAAGAAGAAACAGCGGATGCTGCCATGGCCGCAAAAGATGCAGCTGAAAAATCATTAAGGTTGGATGATTTGAGGTCTTCTAGGCTTAGAGACAGGTGGAAACCTCAAGGTCTGTTTTAAGTAGGTCAAGATATGTATGTTGGCCGTGGGAATGGCTTGGCCCGAACTTTGTAGCTATTCCCCAGCTTGATACATATCAAGAATTTGCTAATGAAACGGAACTTTCTGAGCCTCAACTACAGTAGTTATGCTAAGTAACTTCAGTACATAACTTTCAAATCGTACTTAAGTTAGCTACTCCATGTTAGTTGAGTTGGGTTTTAAATGTTGGTTTATGTAGTAGATATGGATGATTGATTATTATGTATTGGAATGGTGTAAACTTGATGTAGTTATTTTGGATATTTTTTATGTATTGGAATATTTGGTAATATTTTGAATGAGAAGTTCTATATTTCAATGTCATATGTTGTCATTCTGTATTTAAAGTGTTGGTAAAAAGCATGCAAAGTGTAACCATTGACTCCAAAGTATTTAGTCTTTATGTGTTGGCAAAAGTATAGTAAAGTGTTGGCACAAAATCTAAAAATGTTTAAGAAAAAGTGTAGGCATAGTGGCAAGGGTGTTGGTAAAAACATCAAAGTGTTTCATAATTTTGTGTTACAATAGTACTGAAAATGTGTTGGCATAGGTCTATAGCAATACTATTAGTACTGTTACTACAAAGATAACTGTGTAGGCATAGATCTATGGAAACAACTAATAATGTGTAGCCATAGAAATAAAATGTGTTAGCGTAGGGGTCTAAGCCTACACATTTCTCCCGTGTTACCAAAAACTACAAAAGTATTGGCGTAGACCCCTATGGTAGCGGCCATTTTTGTAACACCCTCAAATTTGGTCAAAGTGTAGCCATAGCCTATTTTTTCCCTTTTACCAACAGTTTTTTGGGCTATAACCACACTTTTTCAGGTGTTGTTGAAGCCCACTTATGGCGTAGTGTGGAGCACCTACCATGAGTATGATCAACCCAAAGCCGCCCTCATTAGGGGTGCAATTCTTGATGAATTTTGGTGCGATCAGATTGATTACATTCTTGAGTTTACTGCTCCTATATATGATATGCTTCGCTTTGCAGATACAGATAAGCCTCACTTCACTTGATACATGATATGTGGGATGACATGATTGAGAAAGTGAAGACTATCATATATAGCATGAAAGAAAAGAGCTTACTAAGGGGTCTATATTTTATGATGTAGTTTATGTCATTCTCATTGATAGATGAACTAAGAGTTCTTCACCACTTCATTGTTCAGCTCATTCACTCAACCCAAGGTACCACTTTAAGAGTTTTTCACTAATTTATTATTCCATTTACTAGGTATTATAGTCATGCATGGATTAATGGAGCTCCAGGTCGCCAACCTCATCATCTAGATATCGAGCTAGCTGAGGAACGAAACAAGTGCATCAAAAGATAATTTCAAGATGGGGTGGCAAGAAAAGCAGTGAATTTGGAGTTGGCTCGATTTTCAGGAATGATGGATGTCTTTGGTAGTGCTGACTCGATAGAAGATAGAGGCACTGAGGATCCTAAGGTTTGGTGAATTATTCATGAAGCTTCGGCTCCAAATTTTCAAAAAATAGCTTTGAAGCTATTAGGACAGCCATGCTCTTCTTCTTGTTGTGAAAGAAATTGGAGTACTTATTTTTTTATCCACGCAGTTAAAAGGAATAAGATTCTACCCTCCCGGGCGGAAGACTTGGTTTATGTCCACACTAATCTTCGACTCGTTTCTAGAAAGAGTGACGTGTACAAGACAAGAGAGACAAATTTGTGGGATATTGGAGGTGATCGCTTTGATCCACTTGATGGTGCCGAAGAACTTGAGATAGCTAATCTTTCTCTTGATGAGCCGGATTTGGAATCCATCATCTTTGAAGATGATTGACTTAGTTTAATTATTATGTTTTATGTTATGTGTTTTAATTATTAAGGATGGTGACTTATGTATTTAGCTATTTAGGATGTTGAACTTGTTTATTTGACTACTTTGTTTAATTAAAATGCAAGTCTTGGATTATATATACTAGCTTATAGCTCGTGCGATGCACAAATATTTATTAATATTTTTTACTATATTAATTCATAATTTTATTTTTAGTATTCATAATTTTTTTAATTTTTTTAATATATTATTGACGAATTTCAAATCTTGGACTTTTGCAAAAATAATTTATCTATTAAAATATAGAATATTACTTGACATTATATTCAAAGGTTATCATCTATTTATTTTAACATTCACTGATTCTTAATTTTTTCTAGTGTTATCGTCTCTTAACGATCGAAACTCTGTAATTGTTTTTAATATATTTAGAGATGGAATTTGAACATCTCTCATTTCTCATCTATTTATTTTAAAACTTAACAATTCTTACTTGATTTTATGGTATTGCACCGTTACGACCAAAATTATGGATACAATATATAAGGATATATTTTTGGTTAAATTATTTCATGTTGTGTTTACCTTGTGCAAAACACATATATTTTATGTAAATTTATTCAAATTACTATGATTCAAAATTTAAATTACTTGTTAATTTTTAAAATGGGTAATATTCATATGTTCTTGAGGTGATTCAAAACTTAAATTTTTATAGAATGTTATAAGGATGATAATAAAGATCTCGACTCCTGATATAGTAACTGATCATTTGAGTGTATTACATTAATTATCTAATTACTCACTTTCCTAATTTATAAACACATCAAAATATATGGCAAGTAAATATTTAACAATAGAATATTAGATTTATTTGTTTATCTGTATTAGTTGTGATCTTAGAAAAAATAGGTTGAGATTAACCTCATGATCCTTATTCTATATAAATATTATATTCAAAATTATTGTTAATGAATGTAAAACTCTCAATTTTTAATAACATTTTGATATTATATATCCTTTTACGTTTGTTATATGTAAAAGAATATAATATAATTTAGATGAATCAAAGGTTATGTCTCTTAAAAAAAAGTGTTATGTTAAGACTAATTAACTAAGTTGTTCTACTTGTAATTTTTAGAATAAAATTTGTAACATAAATCAATGCACATGACTTTTTCTACGTCTCTTATAACGTAGGATCCACATGTATTATTGTTGGGAGTTGATATGTCCACACCCTTTATTTATAGATGCACACTTTTTGTTGGGACTGATGGGATTGAGACGAAACTACCTTATTGTGTTTAAGTATAATTTGGAATTAAAGATATGCGTGAGGGTATTTACGTCTAAATTTTAATAAAAGATGTGCAACTATGAATTAAGGGTGTGCGCATATCAACTCCATTATTGTTATCCATAATATACATGAGCATTATTTTAATAAATTTTTTAATACTAAAATTGATATGAATCGATATTTCAATCTTTGGTTTAACAATAATTATCTAATTGGAACTACCCATCAATTGAAGAGAAAAGAGAGTTAAATAATTTTACATAGAGAATTGTATTTAATATAAAAAACCTAATTATCAAAAATACATTTTTTTAGTATTGAAATATAATCATACTACTAATCAAATATAATTTTTAATCTTATATCTAACGGTTCTCATCTATCTATTTAATATCTAACGGTCTTTATTAATTTGGTCATACAATTGTCATACAGGGACCAGACTACCAAAGTTTTGGATAAGAACTCTCTTACGCTTATTATATATAAGGATTTAATTTGGTTTAAATTATCAAAATACTCTTTTTAGTATTTGAATATAATTCTACTAACAACCAAATACACTTTTTAATATTACACCCAACGGTTTTCATGTATCTATTTTAAGATCTAACAAAATAATCTTTAATTTAGTGATGGTTTAATAATTCTTTTACAATCAAAACTACACCAAAACCAAAGATAGAAGAAAGTGGCAAATGTTTACTTTGAGAATTCTATTCGATTTATAAATTTTGTATGTATTTGGTTTAAATTATCAAGATACATATTTGGTATTTTTGATATAATTCAACTAAATAGACTTTTTCATATTCTTTTTTTTTTGTCAAGAGGAAACTATTCCATTGATAAATAGTATCAAAGATACAAAGTCCGGAGGAACAGAGTTTCCTTCATTCAAAAAAGTATATCATCTAGCTGAAAAGTAAGCAAGTACTCCCGGAAGTTTAGACAATATCGCCTTTAATGTCTGAAAAGATAACCCACCAAAAGAAGGCCTCGTTAAAACCGTTCAAGAGTAAAACCCTATGGGAAAAAACTCAAGAAGGAAAAAGAGTGCCCTACATCGTTTACAAAAGACTAAAATAAAGACTAATTAGAGCTTTTTGTTATTTTATGATTCCACAATGTCATCCATTATTATAGCAGCCTTGCCTTTGGTTTTGCTCTAAACCTTTGTGCTCCTTTACTATATCGGACATCCCAAGTATCCTGAAATTAAGATAAATAAATGAACAGAACATAAGTGCATAAATACTACAAAAAAATATAACTTTATTCTAACTCGTATAAAATATAATGATTTAAAAGTAAAATAACCTGTATAAAATATAATTTAATAAAATAAAGAGATCTAACCAAAGGAATCCCTTTGGTTAGACATCTATTCAAAGACACAAGACTCTCAAATTATAAAAATAAGAATCAACTCGTATGACACAAAGATATCCAAATGATACATAACAACCACCATATATGGTCCAAAAAAGCCATCAAATATGGCACCCCGTATAGGTACAAAAGTCACCAACTGTAACACAAATTTCATTTGAGGCAAATACATATATTTAAATACATTTAAAATCAACTATTTAAAAAATTTAGCTTTTGAATTTAGCTTTTGAATTTAAAAAATTTAGCTTTTTCATATTCTATATATTGTAAAATCTAACAAATTTTACTATTTTGATATGTGATACTCCCTCTATCCCAACCATTTCTTTACACTTTTTTTTGGATGTCCCATCCAATTCTTTACATTTCTAAACTTTCCAAAATTCGTAAACTTTTGACAATAGTAAAATCAACTACTTCCACTACTCTCCTCCACTATCCTCACTTTATACATTAAAAATTGATTGGACTCATCACTTAACTCACTTTTTCTACTTTTTCCATTACTCTATTACTTTTTCTTAACCTCCGTACCCAACTCAAATGTAAATAAATGGGTGAGACAGAGGGAGTAGGAATTAAATATCAGATTAATCAAACCGGTCTTTTTATTAAGTTATAATTACTTCTAATCTAATTTCAATAATGATATTTCCACTTTTGACTTAAATCTATTTTAGATAATAATTTTTATTTTTATCTGATATAATTTTGATCGTCTATTTAAAAAAATATTAGATCTAACGGTTAAGATTGTTTTGGCTGTATTAAGAATCAGACTACCAGAACCAGAGTTTTGGATAACATCTCCCTTCCACTTATTTTATGTAAGGAGATAATATATAATTATATTAATTTGTGTTTTTTAAATAATTTTATGTTATTAATTTTTGTATTTTAATGATTTTAGACGATCAATTAACTATTCATGTTGTATTTTTAGTTCTAAAAATCAGATTTTAAAATTTTACGAACACACATGAAACTCACAAACTAATATTTTATTTAGTGCAGGTTTAACAATTCATTACCAATTGAAAATACCCTAAAACTGAAGAGAAAAAAAAGTAACATATTTTTCCATTATGAATTCTTATTGAACTTGGGAAATTAATTTATATTAGGTTTAAAATATCCAAATACTTTTTTTAGTAGTTGAATATAGTTCTACTAACAACGAAATAAACTTTTTAATATTAAATCCAACGGTTTTCATCTATCTATTTTAAGATCTAACAAAATATTTCTTAATTTAGTGATGGTTTAACAATTTTTTTTACAATTAAAACTACACAAAAACTAAAGATAGAAGAAAATGACAATTTTTTACTTTGAGAATTCTATTCGATTTATGAAATTTTCATGTGTCTAGTTTAAATTATCAAGATATTTTTTTTAGTATTTTTAATATAATTCAACTAACAACCAAATACAATTTTTCATATTCTATCCAACAATTATTATCTATCTATTTTAAAACCTAACGATCATTATTATATTGATATGTAATATTTATAATTACTTCAAATCCAATTCTAATACTAATACTTTCACTTTTGACTTATATCCTTTTTAGATAATAATTTAAATATTTAATGATCCTGATTATTTTGATATGTAACAATTATAATTACTTCAAATCCAAGTCTAACACCAATACTTCCACTTTTAACTTATATCCTTTTTAGATAATAATTTTAAAATCTAACGATCCTTATAATTTTGATATGTAATAGTCATAATTACTTCAAATACAATTCTAATACTAATACTTCCATCTTTGACTTATATCCTTTTTAGATAATAATTTCTAGTTTAATATAATATAATATTGATCGTCTATTTTTAAAAATATTAGATCATACGGTTGAGATTGTTTTGGCGGTACTGAGTACCGACCAGAGTTTTGGATAAGATCTCCCTTACGCTTATTATATATAAGGATTTAATCTATACTATATTATCAAAGAAGAAACATCGAAAGTTTTGTAGTCTGGTCATGAAAGTTTTTGTAGTCTGGTCACTCAATTCATAGCCGTTAGATATTTTTGATCAAATCGATGAGAACCGTTAGATAAAATATTAAAATTATTATATAGAATATCTTTTATATTTTTCCTAACTAAAACATCTCATTTTCCAAAAATATTGCAAACAATTTCATTTACTAAAATAACATAATAAAGTTATAATTGCTAATAACTAACTCATTACCTTTTTTAGCCAAATTGTATATTCTTTTTTATATTTTCTAACTAAAATTTCTACTTTTATATTTTTCCTAACTTAAACCTCGCATTTTCCAAAAATATCACGAACAGATCTATTTAATTAAATAAAATAATAATAATATAATTATTAATGACTAACCGATTAGTTTTTTTTTTCCAAAACGCATATTCATTTTTATATTTAATAACTAATATTTCTCTTAACTAAAACCTCAAAAATATTACGGATTACTCCATTTAGTAACATAAAATACTAATATTATAAATCTATTTATCTATCTATACTATATTATTAAAGACGAAACATTGAAAGTTTTGGTACCTATTTTTTTGTACGGTACTTGCCTTATTTAATTATTTATTTAATTATTATAAAAATTATTATAATCAGTTACCCTTTCAGTTAAAATGCATTACCATTTTTTTCTAAAACAATCAGGAGCAATTTCCTTTTCAAGCTAAAACATGTTACTTTTTCTATTTACTTTACTAAAATCCCGCATTTCCCAAATATATCACGAGCAAACCCTTACTTATTTATTTTAAAACATATTTTAATTGGTAATTATATTTCCCCTCTTTTTCTAGAAAAATCACGGGCAATTACCTTTTTCGGCTAAAACATGTTATATTTTCTATTTTCCTTACTAAAATCTCTACTTTTCCAATTATATCACGGGCAAACCCTTGCTTATTTACTTTAAAATCTATTTTAATAATTTTAATTGACAATTATCTTTTTCAACTAAAACATGTCACCTTTTGTATTTTTCTTACTAAAACCCCTCTTTTTTTTCAAAAATATCACGGGCAAATCCTTACTTTTATATTTTAAAATTCAACGAAAACATGTGACTTTCTATTTTTCTTACTAAAACCCCTCTTTTTCCAAAATATCACGGGCAACCCGTTACTTATTTATTTTAAAATCTATTTTAATACTTTTAATTATTTAAAAATATTTAACACGCCTACTTATTTTTTTTAACAAATGCAATTAATAAAATATAAAATATAAATAATAAAATTAACAATTATTAAAAACAATTCGTGCATCGCATGGGTTTTAAGCTATATTATTAAAGACGAAACATTATAAGTTTGGTAGTTGGATGGACGAACCGTCGGTACTTAGTGATTTTATTTAATTTCCCTTACTTATTTTTTAAAAAACTATCACAAAATAATAACATTATTTATAACCAATTATCTTTTTAGCTAAAATACGTTAACTTTTTTTATTTTTTTCTAACAAAATCTTCTCTTTTTCTAAAAAAAACACGGGCGGTTATCTTTTTTAACAAAAACATGTTACTCTTTCTATTTTTTCTTACTAAAACCCCTCTGTAAAGCAGAATGTAACATAAGATGTAAAAGAGATAACTACAACTCAACAAAGGACAAGACAGACAATAATATTAGCAGAAGCACAGGAATCCAGAATCAAAGAAGAAAAGGTAAACTCAAAAAATCAAAATACGTTATGTATTCTTGAAGTCCGTAAACAGGTCACGGAAAGAAGTTCATGAAAATGTTCAAGCCTCAGTGACAGCAAAAGAAACAAGACTTTCAAGACGACAGAAGTATGTGAATGATTTAGGGTTAAGTACCACGGGATTCCAGTGATTTAAATGAAGCAACCAGAACGACAAGGGACGTATCAGCAGCATTGAATTGAAGACATAAAAGAAGAATTGATCAAGTGGTATTCATCTGTGAACCAGACCAGTTGCACTAGGTGACGACACTAAAAGATCAAATTGTTTTACCGTCTCAGAAGAAAATGATACAGTCTAAATCTTAAATGCCCTGAAACTTTTCTAAAAGGCTAATAATAGAAAAGGTTCGATAGTTTTCTAATTTAGAAAACCATCGAATGAAAAGCATAAAGTAAATGAATACTTTAATAAAGTAAGTATTCCATTCGATAGTTTTTATTTAAAAACCATCGAATTGAATAATTACTTTATTCATTCGATAGTTTTCATTTAGAAAGTGGGTGAAAAGTTTTCTTTGTCTGTCAGGTTGATGAAGATCCAACGGCCAAGATTAATTCAATTAATTTTGGTTCGATGGTTTTTCTAAAACCTAGTCTACAATTACTAAGAGAGAGGCAGTGTCTTCCTCAGTCAGGTTATTTTCATAGTAGCAATTACGGAGAGAGAAGTTTGAGCCGGAGAAGATCATAGAAATTTATAGTGCTCAGAATTCTATCAATGTATTGATTGGGAATAACCTAGAACTCATTGAAGCTAATCTACGGATTAGAAATTGTAGCACCCCTCGAGGTTTATATTTATAAAAAGATATATTCCCCGAAACTTGATTTGGTTGGTGTGTTTGATTTCGTTATAGAACTGAAAGATTAATCCGCGAACGAAATTGAATTATTTGTGAGTATCGTATTCAACCCCCCCCCCCCTTCTACGATACTTTGGACCTAACAATTGGTATCAGAGCTACTTGATTGATATACAAATCAGATCCGGTGAATGAGACCAAAATCAAACGAAGCGTGAAAATTCGAAGCAAATTTTTTAACTTTCAGAATTTTTCATTTAATTGGAATTTCTTGAATTTTAAACAATTTGAAATTTTCAGAAACCATGAGTGCTCCAAAGACAACCGCTGGTATTAAAGTTCCCTCGTTTACTAGAGATGATTTCGGTTTGTGGAAGATGACTATGCTGTTATTTATCAAGGCATCTAATCCGTTGTATATTGACATATTAGAGAACGGACCGTTTGTACCAATGAAACCAGTTAGTGAATCTACAGCTCCTGATGGTAGCAGGATTCCTTCAGGCACCCAACCTAAGGATATAAGTGAATTTACAGATTCTAACAAAGAACTGATTCGATTGGACACCGGTTTAATGTTGATATTGGCGGACTCCGCAGACAAGGAAATGAGCTATCAGTTGATGAACTGTACAAGCGGGAAACATATGTGGGATACCATTAACTTGATAATGGAAGGAACTGAAGACGTGCAGGAAAACAGATTGGACATTCTGACTTCTCAATACGAAGCGTTTAGGTCACTGCCAGGAGAAAGTATAACTCAGGTCTTTGAGAAATATACTAAGCTTCTCAATGAATTGGCAATGAAAGGAAATACCTATCCACTGAGAGAATCAAACAGAAAGTTCATGATGACGCTGCCCCATCATGTAGAACACAAGTCATCAGCCATTAGGGAAAGAATTGACTTCACAAAGATGTCATTAGAGATGATCTATGGCAAGTTGAAGACCTATGAGATGGAACAGGAACAAAGGGTGATAATCTACGGATCAGGGACAGTGGAGAACAAGCACAATGCACTTGTGAGATCAGCAGCACTTGTAGTGGATGAACCAATAACTTCTGAGATTCAGGTTCAAACCCCTAGAGCTGGAAAGGAGGTGATAATAGAAGCAGAAATGGATTCTGTGAATCTGGGTGTTGATGAAGTGATTACTACACCCTAGAAGAGCTTGAGCAAATGGAAGACAAAACCATGGCGTACTTAGCTGCAAAGTTTAGTCACATTCGTTTCAAGAGAAACCCTAAGTACAAGTTCAAGGGTTCAACCAACAGATTCCAGAAGAGCAATTATACACCTAGTACAGGCTTTAAGGGAGGCTACAAGACTGGCATGATTGATAGAAGCAAATCAAGATGCTACAACTGCAATGAGTTAGGGCATTTTGCCACTGAATGCCGGAAGCCTCGTCAAGCGAGAGACATGAAAGATGTCTATGGAAAGAAGGATTCTTATGATGAGTTGAAGAAAGAGAATGCCAAGCTTAAACAGCAATTGGAGGCATTCTCTGGAAAGCAGAAAGGGAAAGCTTATATAGCAGAGGGAAAGCACTGGGATGATACTGATTCGGATGAAGAGGAGGAATATGTAAATGTTGCTCTAATGGCTTACTCTTCAGAGGAATCACCACAATCATCTCAGGTACCTATCTTAACTACAATTGATATGTCTAATTCTGAGTACAAGAAAACTGTGCAAGATCTTAGTGTAGAATTGTTTAATGTACACACAAGCATGCTAGCATCAGAAATGGAAAATGCTAAACTAGTTCTTAAGATTAAAAAGTTAGAATCTAAAAATGAAGAACTAGAGCTTGTAGCTGTAACATAAGAAGATATTAAGCAAAAGAATGCGTACTTAGTGTTAGGCCGAATACACAATATAATCAAGTATGTATGAGAATAACGGTAATTAAGAACACTGTTTATGAATCAATAAACTGTATTTATATTAACAGCTTCTCTCTTTATGATGTTAATGAATCACAAAGAGCTTCTAGGTTACAAGAATAATATATCAATATTCGCGTCCCTTCTAGGGATAACCTATCTGTGTTTATATAGTACACAGCTACATACAATCCTTATCTAATTGATATTCCTACAAGTTAGCTATACAAAACTTATCAATTAAGGATTGCTTCTTTTCTTCTATTCCGTCTCCTTAGCTGTATCAATATATTCTGCTTCTTTCCATCTTCAGAATATATTGCTTCTAGAATCTTCAATTCAGCACCGACAGCTAATTCAACTATCACCCTGTCAGACTTTAAATAAACTCTGACCGGCTTCACTTAAACTCTTCACCCTGTCAGAGTTTAACTAAACACTGACTGGCTTCTGATAAACTCTTGTCAGTACCTGTTGCTTAAACACTGATAAACAAACATTAGCAATTATATCTAACAATCTCCCCCAACTTGTTCATAATAAAATGTACAAGTTAAACATATAATTGATGATGTCAAAACCATTTAACAAATGCAGTGTTTAACATATAACAGAGTTTGATTTAAAACAGAGTTTAAATTTGACTTAGAATAGAAAATATTAAAAACTTACAGTCAGACTTTACTTGACTTCTTCAATATCAGGTACAGTCCTGAGATAATCAATCAGCAGTCTTCTCTCAGCATTCTCAAGTTCAGCTATCATAATCTCTTTCAGCTCCTTATACTCTGGATCTCCTTCACCAGTTTGATATATGGCAGCCCTCAGAGAATAAATACTGTTCTTCTTCATGTCATTTCCTAACCGAATGTACTGAGCTTTATCTGACTCTAAGTTGAATTCTAAGACTTTTATTCCAAGTGCAGTTGTAAATCTAGCACTGTTTTTCTTCATCTCCACCAACTTTCCAGCATGATCTCTATACTTTGGAGTATAAGTATTTGAGACTTCTCCTCCTCCAAGCATCACTTTTGATCTCAGCATCTTTTCTCTTAAGATTTGAGCAACATTATGGGTATGTCTGTTCTTAACTTTCAACAGATAAAGTACATATTCAAGTTCTTCCCATGATTTGAGATTTACATCAGATTCTCCAACTCTATAAACACTTCCATCACTCATGAAGTATAACAGAAACTGCTTCTTCAAGACTCTGTGAAAAATCAACTGAACAGATTCTAACTTATCAAGATTTTCTTGTGTATCCCTAACACCAGATCTTGCCAGTGAAATATTGTCTTGAGATCTGTTATTTATTCTCTTCTCCCTATGTGAACCTAAACCAGACTTATCATAAGATTCTTTTCCAAGTACAGTCCTGGTTTGAGAAAAATCCACAGGTTGAAGTGTCAGAGTTTCAGAGAGTACAGGTCTTAAGAAACCTTTGAGTTGAGGAGCTAGCTGAGTTTGCACAGCTTGAGCCTTGTCAGAGGCTGGCTTATCTTCAATAGTATCATCAACTTGAGCAGCGTCAGAGGTTGAGTTTGCTAATCTTGTTTCAACTTGAGCAATGTCAGAGGTTGAATAAATCTTCTTAGATAACTGTTCTTCTTCTACCAGTTTACCTTTTCCTTTGTCAACATTTTTAATCACAGGCCTCCTTGAGTACTGTAAACTCTGATCAGAGTTTACATTCTCTTTGATAACAATTCCTTTTTCTTTCTTTCTAGGAGCCTTGATTTCCTTCTTCTTGTAGATTCCAGCTTTAAGATTCTTCTTGTGTTCTTCAGCAAGCATTTGCTCTTCAGCTTGGATATCTTCAATTGTAACATCTTTTCCATGCTCTTTAATAAAGATCCTAGCAGCAATCTCTTCATTAGTAGATGGGTTAGCTGAAACAACTAAACTTTTGTTGAGTTTTGAAGTAGATTGACCACCAGAAGTAGATTGACCATCAGAGTTTATTACACGTTTTTGCCTTTGAGCAGAAATCCTTCTTTCATTTCCTCTGCTTCCCCCATCAGTAGAATCATCCTTCCGTCTCAGAGTTTGAGTAGCTTTGCATTTGTCTTTAGGTATACTCTCCCCCTTTTTGACATCATCAGAAAGAAGTACTGATGTCAGCAATTCAAGCGCAGTAGAAATGGAAGTCAGTTGAGCAGACATAGCATTCTGGTTGTCCTCAACTGTCCCAAGCCTCTTCTTGATTTCTTCAGAATCCCTGGCTTGCTGCTTGAACATGGCATAGTAAGAAGTTCTGTCAGCCTTTAAAGTAAGATCCCTCAGACTTACTTCATTCCTCAATTTTGTAAGCATCTGTTGATTCTCATCAAATCTATTATTGAGAGATTTGACTTGAATAACAGTGGCCTGTAAGCTCGTAAGAACATCAGGATTTGTAATCTTCTTAACAGAATCAGATAGAAAATCTGCAGCCCGTTGTGCTGGAAAAACACAATCTGCATTAGCCCATGCATTGTAGTACATATTCTGAAAATGCTCAGAAGCAGCCCTTTTAACTTCCCTCTCTTCAGTAGAATTTGCTTGAATATCAGAAACTTCCACTTGAATATCAGAGTTTGAATGAGCAGGACTAGCTTCAGCATTGTCATCCTCTCTGTGAATATCTTCAAGTACATTTTCAGCAGTGATTTCATCAATTAACTGTGCAGTGGCATCAGGTACTTGATCTGCTACAGTTTGAGGAACATCAGAGTTTGCTGGAGCAGTAACCTCTGCTTCTCTCTGAACAATCTCAACAACTGATTGTTGCAAAGTTTCAAGTAAAACAATATCCTCATGATCATTATCTGTTGCATCAGCATGTACAGCAACAGCTTCTGGAACTGGATCAACTCTAATCTGATCAACTTCCTCACCTTTCTCAAAATCAAGAGAAATGATTTCTGTGTGAGAAGCAATAGGTTCTACTAATTCAGTAGTAGCTTGATCAGCTTCCAGTACAGTATCTTCATGATCCACAATCCTGCTGTCAGAGTATGCAGCAGCTTCCTCAACTACATCATCAGCTTTTGATGTAGGAGCTTCTGGTTCAAAATCCATCAGAATAGTTTCAGGATTTGCAGCATCTTCAGCAGTTAGAATATCCTCCTCAACTGTACTTGGAGGTACAGTTGTAAGCACAATCTCCTCATTCTCTGATGTAGGAGCTTCAGTGTCTTCAGGTTCTTTGTCCATATTGGCAATGATATCACCAAAAAGTTGATCAGCAACAAGTCTTCTCTTTCTCTGATGAAGAGTCTCTTCATCAGCTTCAGTTTCTGAGTCTACATTAGAATCAGCAGCAACAGACTTTGCCCTTTGGGCTCGCCTTTTCTTCATTCTTTTTCTCTGAGGCACAGCATCAACATTTGATACCTCAGCTTCAGTTTGTTGCAAACCAGACTTAACTGCTCGAACTTTGGATCTCTTTGACCTCTGTGGTTGAGACACAGAAGGTCCAGCTTCAGCAGTTGTTACTTGTTGTTGTTGTAAGTTGTCAAGAAATTGTTGCACTGATGCAGGCAACAGTAAAGGACCAACTTCTCCTTTCTTGTTGTCCTTATTGATAAGGTCAGAAAATATACGTTTGTGCAGTTTAAACGAAAGTATAACATCATCCTCTTCTATCTCAACATTTGGGCAGCAAAAATTAAATATCAATTGACAAAACCTAGAGAAATAAACAACATTTCTATTCTCTAGCATTTTCTCACCAATATTAGTTAGAACTAATCTAGCAACATCAAATTGACTGCCATAGAGAAGAGAATACCCGATCTGTAGACTATCCGTGGGAATCGCATCCCAATTGGTGCACTTCTTTCCAAAAGCCCGAGTAATGCAATCGAAAAAGAAGCTCCATTCCTTGCGCAAAAATGGCCTTTTCAGTTGACCTATCTTTGTCAAAGGTCCAGTGTAGCCTATCTCGTTCATCATTCTGACGAGCTCAGAGTCTCCAACAGAGATTGTGAATGCATTGAAATCTTCAAGACCCAAAGCATCACGAACAGTAGTAGGAGTAACCACAAAATCATCTCCTTGAAACTCAAAAATTATAGATGGCGATCCAGACTCTCCTCCATTATCATAAATACCTGTCTGCCAAAAAGTTCGAATTTGAGTCGCAGACAGCTTCGATGGTGCGGTTAGAGCAGTACCGATATCAGAGTGTAACAAGAACCTCTGAATCAAATGAAACGCCTCCGGTGCATTCTCATTTGCTACAGGTGCAGAATAATTGTTGGGAACAAATTCTAATTCAGAAGCAATAAACGCTGTAGTTGCCATTAGTAAGATTTGAAAAGAAGAAGAACTGGGCTTTGAAAGTGTTTGAGTGTTTGTGTGTGAGTAAAAGCTTATGAAAAGATGAGGTGCGTAAAAGATTGAATCGTGTGTATGTAGTGTATTAAATAATAACTGTAAAGATTAGAAGTATGTTAGTGGAACAGATGTCAGACGTGGATACGCTGACAGCTGTATCGAACAACTTCCAATACACACGTGCAGACGTGAAAACACCTGTCATCACATATAACACTCAAAATATCCGCTTAAAAAAAATTTAATAATAATAAAATTATCAATTTTAATAATAAAGTACAAAGGAGCTCAATAGTCAGAATAATAATGACTGTCTTGAAACTCCGCACCTTATTATCCCAAGCGCTTCGATTCAAGGAAAAACCTTTCAGCTACCTTGTTGAATGCTTTAAAACCCCAAGCATTTTCACAACAGGCTTCATATCTTAAAATTACCATACACCAAATGGCAGGAACCTTTGAATTCATGGATGTAGAATCATTCGTGAACATGAACTGGCAGCAACAAGAAAACTATATCATCGATGAGTTTTTTGTTCTGTCTTTTCTGAATGATGAAGGTCTTATAGCAGATGATGAAATAGCGGAAGGACCGATCTCTAATCCTTATGTGCACATCATCCGTCCCGGTCCATATGATGTGCCCATCCTGGCAGACGATCATACTATGGAGATTTGTATGATGCTCTTCCAGCAGAGCTTCCTGATGGGTACTGAGGAGACAATCTTCTTGGAATCCTGCAAGCTGCAAAGCAGAAAGAGAATCCAGGAAGATGATGATGATGATGATGATTCATCTTCAGGATGTTGTCAAGCAATTCCAGATGGTATAATGATCAGTTGAACAACTGGGTAGCGATCATCAGAAGTAGTAGAGCACAATAACTTCTGGCTCTAGCTCTTCTGCTTCAGATGTAGCATTCAGATACTTATCCTGGTTAAATAGATCTTTGCTGATGTAACCATAGTGATTAGTATGTACCAGAAAGTTTAGCTAAACATGAGTATGAAATGGTCTGAATGTAAATTTGAATCAGTTAATGAAAAAAAAATTTGTTTCTTTACATATCAGTATTATCAATTTTGCATAGTAATTGTAAAGTGAAAGAAATGATATCACTTTAAACAATAAACTAACATACTCAGCAGCATTACGAATCACTATCAGGACTTATCAAACACACTCTTTCATTTCTCCGTTCAATCATACTTTTTCCGAAAAACAAATAGCTAATCTCAAAATTATAAACTGTCTGAAACAAAGAGATTATTTTAACCATTAGAGATTAAAACAAAGTAACCTCGGCGTATTTCACACAATACATCAGTGTTTACCATTTGTCCTTCTTTGTCACTAAACTCTTTTCTCAATCTGTACAGTTGTGAAAATATGTGTGTGTAGTAGCAGAGTTTACCGAAATCAGTATTTAGATCATCTCAAAGTGCATAAAATCCACAAACTAAAGTAGTAAAAACTGGTTGCCTAAACTCTCATGTATAACATAGACACTGATTTTTCTATCTAAACTCTGTATTACTGATATCCTTTCATTTGGATATGTCTTTTATTTTTCCACCCCCTTTATTATATATATATTTTATTTTTTATTTTTTTTTTTTTTTTTTTTTTTTCCAGTAATCAGTGGTTGGCACTAGTCACCAAAAATCAAAGATTTTAGCCCTTATTTCATACAATAAGTTCCTGGATCTTCCTAGGCACAACATGATCTCAAAGGAATTTGTGCTCTGTTTGGCATCTTTTGATGTGAGGGTGAATTATTTGCATTAAATAATCAGAGTTTAGACTTTTCATCAGTAATTATAATTAACTTATGAGAGAATATGCAAACAGCTAATACAGACTCAGTGTATAGGATCAATAAACTAAGAGATGCTATAAATATAGAGACAGTATCATGCTGTGTTAGCTTACTGCACATATTTGAGATCAGAATCTATCAACTCTTAAGGATTCACAATTACTTACTGAGAATTATGCTTCATACATATTTCTTCATTGGTCCAAATGTTTCAGACAAAATTACAATCAGAGTATAACATTAAACTATAACTATCAGAGTATGACCAACAGAGTTTACCATCAGAGTATGATCAACAGAGTTTACTATCAGAGTTTAACATGCTGGTTCACATAACAGTTAACATGTGCAAGGAATCATGAGCATTTAAACAATCAAACATGAATATTTTGAGTCTAACCCGTATCTCTAGTCTGAACCAGAGATCATTCCAAGTTCATTTACCAATCTTGTAAACGTAGCTTCACTCAAAGGTTTGGTGAAGATATCTGCAAGTTGTTGGTCTGTAGACACAAAATGAAGCTCAATGTTCCCTTCTTCCACATGTTCTCTGATAAAATGATATCTTATGCTGATGTGCTTGGTCATGGAGTGCTGTACTGGATTACCTGTCATAGCAATAGCACTTTGGTTATCACAGAAAATAGGTATTTTAGAGTACCTTAACCCATAATCCAGCAGTTGATTCTTCATCCATAAAATCTGTGCACAACAGCTACCAGCTGCTATATACTCTGCTTCAGCAGTGGATGTGGAGATTGACTTCTGTTTCTTGCTGTACCAAGAAACTAATCTGTCTCCTAAAAATTGACAGCTTCCACTTGTACTTTTTCTGTCTATCTTACAGCCTGCAAAATCTGCATCAGAGTAACCAATTAACTTAAACTCTGATTCTCTAGGATACCACAAACCCAGGGTTATAGTTCCTTTGAGATATTTGAAGATCCTTTTCACAGCTGTTAGATGAGGCTCTCTGGGATCTGCTTGAAATCTTGCACAAAGACATGTTGCATACATGATATCAGGTCTACTTGCAGTAAGATACAGTAGAGACCCTATCATTCCTCTGTAGTTAGTCATATCTACTGAGGCTCCTGTGTCTTTGTCAAGCTTCGTTGCTGTAGCCATGGGAGTTGTAGCAGATGAACTATCAAGCATACCAAATTTCTTTAGAAGATTTCTGGTATACTTTGCTTGATTGATAAAAATCCCATCATCTGTTTGCTTGACCTGTAAGCCTAGAAAATAACTAAGCTCTCCCATCATGCTCATTTGATACCTGGATTGCATAAGCTTTGCAAACTTCTTACAAAGTTTGTCATTAGTAGATCCAAAAATAATATCATCTACATAAATTTGAACTAAAAGCAAATCATCACCAGAATTGAAATAAAACAGGGTTTTATCAATTGTACCTCTTGTGAACCCACTTTCTAAAAGAAATTGAGCAAGAGTTTCATACCATGCTCTTGGTGCTTGCTTTAGTCCATATAATGCCTTGTCAAGCCTGTAGACATAATCTGGATGCTTGGAATCTACAAATCCTGGTGGTTGTTCAACAAACACTTCTTCTTCAAGCTTCCCATTGAGAAAAGCACTTTTTACATCCATCTGAAAAACTTTA
The DNA here is from genome assembly GCA_030848705.1 of Heracleum sosnowskyi. NCBI lineage: Eukaryota > Viridiplantae > Streptophyta > Magnoliopsida > Apiales > Apiaceae > Heracleum > Heracleum sosnowskyi. Next base: position 83,011,002 of record CM061237.1, read on the forward strand.
AACTTCTTGTGTGCAGCATAGGCCAGAAAAATTCTTATGGCCTCCAATCTTGCAACTGGAGCAAAGGTTTCATCATAGTCAATTCCTTCCTGTTGTGAATAACCTTTTGCCACAAGTCTAGCCTTGTTTCTTGTAATCACACCTTCACTGTCAGTCTTGTTTCTGAAAACCCACTTTGTACCTACAATTGATCTATTCTTTGGTCTAGGTACAAGTGTCCAGACTTCATTTCTTTCAAATTCATTTAACTCTTCTTGCATTGCTGTAATCCAATTAGCATCTTGAAGAGCTTCCTCCACTTTCTTTGGTTCTGTTTGAGACAAGAAAGCATGATACAGACACTCATTATTTGTTGCACTTCTAGTTCTTACACTAGCATCAGGATCTCCAATTATAAGATCAGGTGTATGTGCCTGTGTCCACTTTCTTGCTGTTGGTAAGTGGCTTCTTGTATCAGTATTGGATCCTCCCCCTTGATCCATGCTCTCCTGATTCATGTGTTGACTTTCTGCAGCTTCTGAGGCTCCCCCTGAGTTGGATGGCTCAGTGTTTGAGTTGTCAGAGTTTGAATCAGTTTCCTCAACTGACTCACTTGCTGTGTCTTGTTGAGCTTCTTCACGCTCCCCCTCAACTGGTTCTCTATTTTGTTCAATTTGAGAATTTCCAGTTTCTCCAGAATTTACCAGTAGAGGTTCAGAGTATGCTTCGTCAGAGTTTGTCAACCCTGCTTCATCAGAGTTTATATCATCAGAGAATAGATCTTCATTTTCAAAACGTAGTTGATCATATCCATCCTTGTCTTCAAGTCCAATTATTTTCTTGTCATCAAACGACACATGTATGGATTCCATGATCACCTTTGTTCTCAGATTGTAAATTCTGAATGCTTTTGTTGACAATGGATAGCCAACAAAGATTCCTTCATCAGCTTTTAACTCGAACTTGGTCAACTGTTCAGGATGAGTCTTCAACACAAAGCATTTGCATCCAAATATGTGAAAATATTTCAAATTTGGCTTCTTGTTTTTCACCATCTCATATGGTGTTTTTCCATGCTTGTTGATCAGAGTTGCATTTTGAGTAAAACAAGCAGTTTGAACAGCTTCTGCCCAGAAATAAGTTGGCAGTTTTGCTTCATCAAGCATAGTTCTGGCAGCTTCAATTAAGGTTCTGTTCTTTCTTTCAACTACACCATTTTGCTGTGGAGTTCCAGGTGCAGAAAATTCTTGTTTGACTCCTCTTTCCTTGCAGAAAGCTTCCATGATTGAATTTCTGAATTCAGTTCCATTATCACTCCTTATTATTTTGACTTTGTGCTGTGATCCTTTGTCCAGTAGATTTACATGATCCATCAACATTTGAGCAGTTTCATCCTTCTTTGACAAGAAATACACCCATGTATATCTAGTATATTCATCAACAATTACTAGAGCATATTTCTTTCTGCCCATGGACATCACATTCACTGGTCCAAAGAGATCAACATGTAGAAGATGATAAGGTTCCACTACTGAAGATTCAGATTTGCTCTTGAAAGATGATTTCCTTTGCTTGGCCTTTTGACAAGAATCACATAGACCATCTAGATTGAGTATTGATTTTGGAAGTCCTCTTACAAGATCCTTTCTAATAAGCTCATTAATGTTGTTCAAATTGAGATGAGAGAGCTTCTTGTGCCAATTCCAACTCTCTTCATTTGACATTCTTGCAGTCAGACACACTGTTTTTCCATCAGAGTTTGTTACCAAACTTGCTTCATAAATATTGTTGCGCCTGTGTCCAACTAGAACAACTTTCCCAGTAGATTTACTGATAACTTCACAGTATTCACTATGAAAATCTACATGGTTTCCTCTGTCACAGATTTGACTCACAGATAACAGATTATGCTTGAGTCCTGAGACTAGAGCTACTTTTGTGATGATGACACTTCCAAGATTAATATTGCCATATCCCAGAGTGTGTCCTATGTTGCCATCTCCATAGGAAACTTTTGGGCCAGCCTTCTCCTCAAAGTCTGATAGCAGGGCTTTATTTCCAGTCATATGTCCAGAGCATCCACTGTCTAAGATAAGTGTGCTCTCTATTATACCCTGCAATCACAAACAAACACTAAGTGTTAGTTTTGAGGATCCAGACTTGCTTGGATCCTTTGTCTTTCTTAACAGTGTTAATTTTTGCAGCGGAATCTGTATTATCAGAGTTTAAACTAACATTGTCAGATTTTACACTAGCAGAGTTTGCTCTAACCCATTTCAAGTTGGGTTTTAGCTCATAATAGTTATGATAAATTGCATGATAACTCTTACATGTGTAAATAGAATGCCAAGTGCTCCCACAATGTTTGCATAAAGTCTGTGGTCTTACTCTAACATAATCATTCTTTACTTCTGAAGTAGAAGGTAAAGAATTAATATGTTTGTTCTTAGTGCAAAATCTAGCAAGATGATTAGAACTACCACAATTATAACATGTTTTTCTTGAGGCACTAGCATTAGGCATATGATTATTTCTATTATTTATGCCTACTTTTCCATTCCTATTTCTCTTGGACCCTTTAGGTTTCATGGCAGACTTAACCTCTTTGAGCTTATGTTTAAACTGTTTTCCTGTCATTAAACCAACATTAACCTGCTTCTCACAGATTCTGATTGGTTCTTTAACAGCTTCTAACTCAACAAGCTTCTCTGTTTTAGATTCAATATCTACTTGTTTAACACAAGCTTCAACTGGCTCCATAACAGCTTCTTTCACAACTACAGATTTTAGCTTGGTGGATTCTGGAACAAATATCACAGGTTTAAGTTGTGGTTTAACTTTAACTTTGTCTTTAAACCTAAGTTCATCGTTTTCACAATAACCTAAACCTACAGAATCAGTCTGAAACACTTGATGAGTGTCTCTTCCAGAATCTGTCCAAGTCTTGATTATTTTTCTTTCTTTTTCTAAATCAGATTCTAGTTGCTTATACCTTTTAAGCAACTCCTGTTCAACATAAACAGCATCATCTATTTCTTTTTGAATCTTCTTCATATTCTCAAGTTCTCTTTCAAGAAACTTGTTTCTTTCTTTAAGACTAAGATTCTCAGATTTAATCCTCTCATTCTCTAAAGTCTGATCCCTATAACTAACATGAACACTTTTCAGATATACTCTTAACTCAGATATATTATCAGTATCATAAGCATAAGTAGTTAGAGGTACCTTATTTTCAGAAGTTTCAGTCTCATCTCTGACAGTTGCCATAAGAGCATAGTTTTCTCCATCATCAGAGTCTGAAGTATCTGCCCAGTCTCTGCCTTTAGAGATGAGTGCTTTCTCAGATTTGCCTTTCTTGCACTCTGGAGCATAGTGACCCATCTCCTTACACTTGTAGCACTGGATTTGAGACTTATCCTTCTTGCCAGACTTGTTCTCCTTTCCATCAGACTTTCTGAAACTTCTCCTTTCAGGGTTTGAATCTTTCCTTGAGAATCTCTTTCCTTTCTTGAAGTTCTTGAATCCCATCTTCTTAAAGGTCTTCACCATCAATGCAGCCATTTGCATCAACTCCTCTTCATCATCCTCAGAGTCAGAAGCTTCATCAGAGTTTGAGTCATCATCAGAGTTTGATGACTCACTCTCAGATTTAATAACTAAAGCCTTTCCCTTGGCTTTCTTCCTTGATGATTCCTTCTTGATGGGCTTCTCCTCGACTTTGAGAGCAACAGATTTTGTCTTCTTGCTTGACCTCCTGTTTCTTTGTTCTATCTCAAGTTCATGAGTCTTTAACAATCCATAGATTTCATCAAGATCTGTATCAGCAAGATCATAATTATCTCTGATTGTTGTTGCCTTTAAATCCCACTTTTCAGGTAGAGATAACAGAAACTTGAGATTGGACTCTTCAAGTTCATATTCCTTATCTACCAGAGACAGATCGTTCAACAGTTTGCAAAATCTGTCATAGGTCTCAGTCAAGGTTTCATTAGTTCTTGAATCAAAGTGCTCATACTCCTGTGTGAGTATTGTTTTTCTGTTCTTCTTAATAGCACCTGTTCCCTGGCATCTGACTTCTAAAGCATCCCATATCTCTTTGGCAGTTTTGCAGCCAATTACTCTGTTAGACATTACATTATCTAAAGCACTGTGGAGAAGATGTCTAACCTTTGCATCCTTTGCAATTGATGAGATATCCTCAGGAGTCATATCTTTCTTTTCCTTTGGAACAGTCTTTTGTGCTTGACCATCAACAACAGGGGACAATTTAGTTGGCATATGAGGACCATCATTAATTCTGTCAAGGTATTCTGGATCTGTAGCCTCCAGAAACATGGTCATCTTAACCTTCCAAATCGGATACTCTACTGGCCTGAGAATTGGAACCCTGATTGTTTCATATCGACTCACAGAATTGGGCTTAACCTGTTCAGCCTTAGGAGCAGTTTGATTTTCTTCAGACATGATTAATACTGTGTTTGAATCGTAAAACTGTATATATTAAACAGCCTTGGCTCTGATACCAATTGTTAGGCCGAATACACAATATAATCAAGTATGTATGAGAATAACGGTAATTAAGAACACTGTTTATGAATCAATAAACTGTATTTATATTAACAGCTTCTCTCTTTATGATGTTAATGAATCACAAAGAGCTTCTAGGTTACAAGAATAATATATCAATATTCGCGTCCCTTCTAGGGATAACCTATCTGTGTTTATATAGTACACAGCTACATACAATCCTTATCTAATTGATATTCCTACAAGTTAGCTATACAAAACTTATCAATTAAGGATTGCTTCTTTTCTTCTATTCCGTCTCCTTAGCTGTATCAATATATTCTGCTTCTTTCCATCTTCAGAATATATTGCTTCTAGAATCTTCAATTCAGCACCGACAGCTAATTCAACTATCACCCTGTCAGACTTTAAATAAACTCTGACCGGCTTCACTTAAACTCTTCACCCTGTCAGAGTTTAACTAAACTCTGACTGGCTTCTGATAAACTCTTGTCAGTACCTGTTGCTTAAACACTGATAAACAAACATTAGCAATTATATCTAACACTTAGAGAACAAGGTCAAGTGTAATGATGAGATAGAGACTATCCTTAGGAAGCAGATTTCAGATCTAGATTTGAAGCTGAATGCTTTTAAGAATTCCGCTCTAGTGGCTAAGGAAATCATTGATACTCAGGCCGTAGAGAATAAAACTGCTATAGGATTTGACTATAACAAGAAAGCTGGTAAGAAGATTGTGGAATTCCCCGTGACATCTTCAGTTGTCAAAAGGAATACTCCACATGTTCTTAATAATGTTGATTGTCCAGTTTTTGTTAAGCCGTTTCCACCACTTTTTCATGAGGATGATCTTTTCATTAGACAAGAATTGCTTGAGGAGGATTTGTTGAAGGAAAAAGAGGTAAAAACTAAGTTGCCTAGGAAATCAGTAAAAAATGAATTACCTAAACCTGATTTACCTAAAACTGAAGTAGGTGACGTAGTTAGTAATGTTAAAAATAACAGGAATGGGAAGAAGAAGATTGTTAATCAGGAAATGGTTCCATTTTCTCCCATTGCATCTAGGAAGTTGTGCACTATTTGTAACTCTCCTGGACACCTTACACATGCATGTAAAAAGGTTAAAGTAGAAACTGCTAATGCTTCTGAAATGCATAACATGTCTGACATGCCTGATCTTCATGAACCCTGTGGAAAGAAAGATTGTTTGCTATGTAAGTACAACATCATGCATGCTTATTTTAAGTTGATGTCTGATAGTAGCAATAGCACTGTTAATGTCAAATCCACAGATACTATGAATATCAAACAGGGTAAGACTAAATTGAATGTTACTCCTGTTAAATCATCTAAACCTTCAGGACCCAAACAATTTTGGGTACCAAAGTCCGCTTAATCAATATGTGATTGCAGGGTAAGGTTAAAAGCTCAAAGGTTGTGTGGATTCTGGATAGTGGCTGTTCTAGACACATGATAGGTGAAGAGTCCCTGCTTACAGAGGTGGTTAAGAAGACCGGCCCGATTGTAACCTTTGGAGATGACAACAAAGGATACACTACAGGATATGGTAAATTGAAAGCTGGAAATGTCATCATTGAAAACATCTCTCTTGTTGAAGTATTAAAGCACAATCTTCTAAGTATCAGTCAGTTCTGTGATAAAGGCTACAATGTAGATTTCAGAAAGGACAAGTGATTGATCACCAACAGGAAGGATGAGAAGCTTACTCTACTGGGAGTGAGAAAAGGAAATTTGTTTATAGCTGACTTAAGTTCTACCAGTGAAGGAGAAGTTACTTGTTTTTATGCAAAGGCATCTTCAGAACAAAGTTGGCTATGGCACAAGAAGCTCTCACATCTGAACTTCAAAAATATGAACTCTTTGGTAAAGAGAGAGTTAGTGAGAGGGTTGCCCCTGATGGAATTCAATCAGGAGGGACTATGTGAAGCATGTGAAAAAGGGAAGTCGAAGAAAGCATCACATGGAAGCAAAGGAATGACAAGCATTACTGAACCATTACAACTGATTCATATGGATTTATTTGGTCCAGTTAATGTTATGTCACTTTCAAGGAATAGATATGCATTGGTGATGGTGGACGACTACTCCAAGTACACGTGGGTGTTGTTCATACAAACAAAGGATGAAGCAACACAACTAATCATTGATCACATCAAGAAGATAGAAGTGGAAGCTAAGCTACCTGTGCGGACAATCAGATCAGACAATGGAACTGAATTCAAGAATGCAGTTCTTAATGATTTCTGCTCAGAGAAAGGAATATCAAGACAGTATTCAGCACCAAGAACTCCTCAACAGAATGGAGTAGTGGAAAGGAAAAACAGGACCTTGGTTGAAGCAGCAAGGACCATGTTGAGTGAATCAAAACTTCCCACTTACTTTTGGGCTAAAGCAGTGAATACAGCTTGCTACACTCAGAATCGAACCCTGATCAACAAAGATCATGAAAAGACTCCGTATGAGTTAATGGCCAACAAGAAACCAACACTGAAGTACTTTCATGTGTTTGGTGCAAAGTGCTTTGTACTTAAAGATGGAGAACATCTTGGCAAGTTTGATGCCAAAGCAGATGAAGGCATTTTTCTGGGCTATTCTCTGGAATCTAAGGCTTTCAGGGTATATGTGATTGAAGATAAGAAGGTGTTGGAAAGCTTTAATGTAACATTTGACGACACCAAAAGACCAGGCCTGCAAACTGGAGAGAACTCTGAATCCTTGGTATTTGAAAATCTATCAGGAGATCTCTCTGACAATGAAGAAGTACCTGAAGTTGTTACAGTCATTAATAATAATCATAATGATAATGATTCTGGACAAAGTGGAGATCCTCAACATACAGGATCCACTAGTCAGTCTTCAGAATCAACAGATCAAACCGTCAACAACTCAGGGGGAGCAGGAGAAGGATCAACTAGTCACACTCCACAACATCTAGAACAAGGAGAATCATCAAGATCGCATCTGCCAAGACAAAGGGTATGGAATAGAGATCATCCCTTTCACTTGATCATTGGTGATCCGGACACAGGAGTGAGAACTAGGAGAACATCACAAAATGAATGTCACTATTCTGGGTTTCTTTCAGAAACAGAACCTAAGAAAGTTGAAGATGCTCTAGATGATCCAGATTGGGTGATTGCTATGCAAGAGGAACTCAATCAGTTTGAAAGGCAGAAAGTTCGGAAGCTAGTACCCAGGCCTAAGGGAAAATCTGTTATTGGAACACGATGGGTATTCAGAAATAAGTTGGACGAAGATGGCATTGTAACGAGAAACAAGGCCAGACTGGCTGCTAAAGGTTACTCTCAAGAAGAGGGTATAGATTATGATGAAACCTATGCACCAGTAGCAAGACTTGAGGCCATCAGAATGTTTTTGGCATTTGCTGCACATTCCAATTACAAGGTATATCAGATGGATGTGAAGAGTGCTTTTCTGAACGGGGAGTTAGAAGAAGAAGTGTATGTGGAACAACCTCCAGGTTTTGAGGATTCAAAACTGGCAGACTTTGTGTACTTTCTATTCAAAGCTCTCCACGGACTCAAACAAGCTCCAAGGACATGGTATGACACTCTCTCTGAATTCTTACTTGAAAATGATTTTACAAGAGGTGTCGTAAACAAAACTCTCTTTGTCAAAAAGCATAAAAATGATTTGATATTGGTGCAAGTATATGTTGATGACATAATATTTGGTTCTACTAATGATGATCTATTCAAGAGATTTGCTAAGTTAATGCAGAGTCGTTATGAAATGAGCATGATGGGTGAATTGTCATTCTTTCTTGGACTGCAAGTATACCAAAAACAAGATGGTATATTCATTTGTCAGTCCAAGTACATCACAGATCTTCTGAAGAAGTATCAAATGGAAGACTCATCTACAGCAAAGACTCCTATGCCAACTGCCACTAAGCTTGATAAGGATGAAACTGGTAAGAAGGTTGACATCACAGGCTACAGAGGTATGATAGGCTCATTACTTTATCTCACTACAAGTAGACCAGATATAATGTTTGCAACATGCTTGTGTGCTAGATTTCAGTCTGATCCTAAAGAATCTCATCTAATAGCTGTTAAGCGAATATTTAGATATCTTAAGGGGACCCCAAATCTTGGAATTTGGTACCCTAAAGATACAGGATTTGATCTTATTGGATACAAAGACTCTGATTTTGCAGGTTGTAAGATTGATCGGAAGAGTACTTCAGGAAGCTGTCAGTTTCTTGGAAGAAGGTTAGTTTCCTGGTATAGCAAGAAGCAACATTCAGTTTCCACATCAACAGCTGAGGCTGGATACATTGCTGCTGGAAGCTGTTGTGCTCAGATCTTGTGGATGAGAAACCAACTCCGTGACTATGGACTTTTGTTGACAAAGATTCCAATATTTTGTGACAACACAAGTGCCATAGCAATCTCAAACAACCCAGTGCAACACTCGAGGACGAAGCACATCGACATCAGGTATCATTTTATCCGAGAGCATGTCATGAATGGAACTGTGGAGTTACATTTTGTACCTACAGAGGATCAAATTGCAGACATCTTTACTAAACCGCTTGATGAATCCACTTTCAATAAGCTGGTTGGTGAACTTGGGATGTTAAATCTTTCTAATTGATTTTGATTAGAAGTCAGTAACTGCAGAGAGTCCTAGTGAATACATGAGTTTAAGAATTTCTATATCCTTAGGACTTGTGAATTTATTTTCTGGAGCAATTCTCGTAGTTAGGATTTTTGTACTAATTTTATGTCATAATTATGGATGATATATCTTCTGGTATTTAATTAGTTATTAATTCTAAAAATTATTTAGGTGCTAATATTTGTTCTAAATATTCTAGCATCTATTTAATTAGAATTAATTTACTTTGTTTTTAACATTGTAGATTAATGCAGCATAATTGATTGGATTTTAATTGGTTAATATCACTCAATGATATTTAACTGATTTTATTCTAAGAAAATTGTGAATTTTCTGTTAACAATTGATTTTGGTAAATTTTAAAAGATTTATTAAAATTAAAACTTGACAGAAAATAAAAAGTCTGATTTTTAGAACATGAACAGGTTTTAAAATGAAGACAGAAGCAAAAAATATTGAATTTAGGAAAATTCGATAGTTTTTCAAGTACATTGATAAATCTATCGAAAGTTAATTTCGATGGTTTTTGAAAAGGAAAAGAAAATCTATCGAAAACAATTCTCGATAGTTTTTGAAGAAAATTTAAAAAAGCATCGAATTGAATTTCATTAATCTTTATCTAAATTCTCGATGGTTTTTTTAAATAAAAAGAAAATCTATCGGAGAGAATTAATTTTTCCTTTATTTTAATTCTCGATAGTTTTTCAACAAAAGGTTTTCGATAGTTTTTGTATTAAACAGCAAAGACATTCGAAGGTGAGGAGAACCAGGATTGTATGAAGATGAAGAGCAATGCCATAACCGCTCTGATAAGGAAGAAAAACTATCTTCCAGGGGTACCCACTGTTCTCACTGAATATCTAAGAACGGTGCCCCTACCACTTCTACCCCCAGGGGAACAGGTAAATCAAGGTAACATTCCTGAACCTGAACTGGCTCCTGAACCACAACCAATGGATGTTGATCCAGAGCCCTCAGTGGCCATTCCAGACCAGGAGGTTGCAAACCCACAACCTCTAACCACGGTCGAAGAGCCTTTGGAAGAGCCAAATGAAACAATAAACGAACCTCCTTCCCCTCCTATACCCAATATTCAGACATCCGTGAGTGTAGAGGGAGATAGTGCCTTAGCAGCACCACATAAGGAGATACACCCTTCAACAGCAGCTCTGCCTTCCTTTAAAAGGAGACGAACAGAAACCGAGGCAACTGTTGATACTTTATTTCAAACTTCCAAAGTGCCCTTTATTGATTTTTCTGATGCTGATTGGGCTACGCTAACGAAAGCTATATCTGAACCAATAGCTCAATCAAGTAAGGAAGAATTGACGGAAGCAACTGGTGTTCCGACCATATTACGATCAGGTTCACTGGTTGAAGGTTCTAAGAACCAAGGGTCTTCACAGACGTCGAGAGAAGGCTTTGACCTAAATGCACAATCTAAAGGGTCATTGTCTACCTCCCCAGATGGAACATATCTGGATCCTACGGGTAAAGGGTCTGACGTAGGTGCAGATCGGCAACTCGTTGACAATGAATCAATTATTATTGAGGAGTCAACTGAGGTAAAGTCTTCACAGACTATCGGGGAAGATTCGGGATCTCTGCTGTTAAAAGAGCCTGTTTCTACTTAGTAAAAAAAAAAAGAGCCTGTTTCTAACCCCCTAGAGATTCAAACTCTAGATCCTACAAAGGATATATCATCTAAGGATGATCAGCAACTTGGTTTAACCAAGGACGGGGACTTGCGAAGCCCCATTGCACCACCGGTGACCTCCTTAAGGACGGCTACGGTGTTTTCTTCTGCAGGTACAATCAGCACAAAGGATTTGAGTGAAACAAAAACACTTACACCTGGCCTGAGTGGGAAAGGTAAAATGAGTGAAACACCGACAGAAACGTTGAGTGTACACCCAGAGCCAAACGTGAGCAGTGACACCCTAACCCTTCCAAATATTGATGATTTGCTATTACCTAGAGGTACATGTTCAATCCACCCTCAAGGAGATTATGGAATATGTTGAGGAACCAACAACCCGGACCTTCACAGCAACAACCTGATCCTTCTACTACCTTTTACAATGAGGATAACTTCATCGAGGATTCCTCAACTAAGGGGGAGAAAGTTGGAGAAGGGGAAACAAATGAAGTGACTAATGAAGGTTGGAAAACAACTGGATGGGGAGTTTGGGAAACCAATGAAGCTATTCCAGTTAGACAGTACTGGATTGAAGACATTGTGCAAGAAGAAAAAAAGTGAGGAGGAATTTGAGATCATGCAAGAGCAACCACTACAGGAGGAGCATGAGCCATATTATCCAGAGCCAATAGAACATCCTATCTTGGATGATGATATGGAAGAAGAAGCAAATTCTCTATCACTGGAAGAAGAAGCTGCCTTGGAGATGGTGAAAGCTCTAGATGCCAGGCAAGCTGAGAAAGAAAGACACCAAGCAGTTTTGAGGAAGAACTGCAGGTGATTCTCATCAAGATTCAAAGGACGACAAGGCTGAATGAACTGCTCCGTGAGCATGTTAAGGAGATCTTGATGAAAGTCGGTCCAGAGATTACTGAAGATCCTCCAATGGTTAGATTCATGACGAATGACTTGTTCAGAATCTGCTATTTGGCTGAGGACAAACTGAGGGACTACCCAAGCAACTATCTAATCTCAGTTGAGAAGTATCTTAGATCCACTGGATTCTCATCAACGGAGAAGGACAAAGCAGCAGACACTCTTAGAAGATTTCTAATGGAGAATGTTCCTTACTATAGGAAAAGAGTGGAAAGAGGATTGGAAGTGCATACCAAACTGCCAAACATGCCAAAGCTAAACAAGAAATATGTTAACATTGCATGGTTATGGGCTGGAGTGGGTCAAGAGGTTGAATATATTGGAAGACATATCCAAGGAGCAATCTTTAAACCTGGAGAACCACTGCACTATCTATCAGTGATTGATTATCAAGCTGCTAACTCCGATCCAATGATTGAAGAAGGTGAGATCGGAATGGACTGAAGATTGAAGCAAAGAACAAAAGAACTATCAGCTCAGACTAGAGGAGCAACTTCATTGTATAAAGTTTAATTGTTTTTTGATTTATGAAATCTGGAAATGTATATATATCTGATCCAGAATGCATTTAATATTATTACGCTGTCTTACTTTAAGTAGTTTCATGTTTCCTTAGTTAGTTGAGTTATCCTCGAAGTATTTGCTTGTCGAACTCTATCCAATCAAATAGGGGGAGATTTTAAAGCAGAATGTAACATAAGATGTAAAAGAGATAACTACAACTCAACAAAGGACAAGACAGACAATAATATTAGCAGAAGCACAGGAATCCAGAATCAAAGAAGAAAATGTAAACTCAAAAAATCAAAATACGTTATGTATTCTTGAAGTCCGTAAACAGGTCACGGAAAGAAGTTCATGAAAATGTTCAAGCCTCAGTGATAGCAAAAGAAACAAGACTTTCAAGATGACAGAAGTATGTGAATGATTTAGGGTTAAGTACCACGGGATTCCAGTGATTTAAATGAAGCAATCAGAACGACAAGGGACGTATCAGCAGCATTGAATTGAAGACATAAAATAAGAATTGATCAAGTAGTATTCATCTGTGAACCAGACCAGTTGCACTAGGTGACGGCACTAAAAGATCAAATTGTTTTACCGTCTCAGAAGAAAATGATACAGTCTAAAACTTAAACGCCCTGAAACTTTTCTAAAAGGCTAATAATAGAAAAGGTTCGATAGTTTTCTAATTTAGAAAACCATCGAATGAAAAGCATAAAGTAAATGAATACTTTAATAAAGTAAGTATTCCATTCGATAGTTTTCATTTAGAAAGTGGGTGAAAAGTTTTCTTTGTCTGTCAGGTTGATGAAGATCCAACGGCCAAGATTAATTCAATTAATTTTGGTTCGATGGTTTTTCTAAAACCAAGTCTACAATTACTAAGAGAGAGGCAGTGTCTTCCTTAGTCAGGTTATTTTCATAGTAGCAATTACGGAGAGAGAAGTTTGAGCCGGAGAAGATCATAGAAATTTATAGTGCTCAGAATTCTATCAATGTATTATTGATTGTGAATAACCTAGAACTCATTGAAGCTAATCTACGGATTAGAAATTGTAGCACCCCTCAAGGTTTATATTTATAAAAAGATATATTCCCCAAAACTTGATTTGGTTTGGTGTGTTTGATTTCGTTATAGAACTGAAAGATTAATCCGCGAAAGAAATTGAATTATTTGTGAGTATCGTATTCAACCCCCCCTTCTACGATACTTTGGACCTAACACCCTCATTTTCCAAAAATATCACGGGTAAACCCTTACTTATTTATTTTAAAAATCTATTTTTTTTATTTTAATAATTAAAAGTATTAAAATCTATTTTAATACTTTTAATTATGAGCACTTTTTCAGCTGAAACATGTTACTTTTTCAATTTTTTCATTTTCTAAAGAAATTATTATTAAATAATAACATTTTTATAACCAACTACCTTTTCAGCTAAAATACATTACTTTTTCTATTTTTTTTCTAACAAAATCCTCTATTTTTCTAAAAACAATCACCGACAATTATCATTTTCAACTAAAACATGTTACTCTTTTTATTTTTCCTTACTAAAACCCTCATTTTCCAAAAATATCCGGGCAAATCCCTACTTATTTATTTTGAAACCTGTTTAAATACTTTTAAGGGCTTTTTTCATAAATATCTCATTCCAGAAATATTTTTGCAAAAATACCTTTTCAAAAAAAAATATTTTGCGAAAATACCATCTTATTTGCAAAAATACCTTCTGCAAACTACAACCAAAATCAACCACAGATGCAACTTGTTAATAATGGTGTTTTTCCGGCGTCCTGATTTTAGGGTTGTAAACAACCCTAAAATCAAGGTAGGTTAGGGTTTAGAGTCTAGGGTTTAGGGTTGTAAACAACCCTAAACCCTAAGTCCGTATACGAATTATTCATCATTCTTAATATTTCTAAAATCCAAAATAGAAACATTGAACCCCAAAAGTTAACTATTGAACCCCAGGGTAAACCAAGACCACAAGTTTACCCCTTTTATTAATAATTGTTTTTGAATTTTTAGCTGTTTTTTCAATTATTTTTTAAAAAGTTGCATCTAGTTGCATCTAGTTTCAACCACATATGCAACTGGATGCAAACTACGTAGGTTATATTTGGAAAGTTGCATCCAGTTGCAATCACACATGCAACCGGATGCAACCTACGTAGGTTGTATTTAGTTGCAGAACGTATTTTTGCAAAAATCTTTTTAAAAGATGGTATTTTCGCAAATTATTTTTAAAAAGAAGGTATTTTTGTAAATATTTTGAGAAGATGGTAAAATTGCAAAAAAATTTAAAAAAATGGTATTTTTGATAAATATCCTACTTTTAATTACGGGCACTTACCTTTTCACATAAAACATGTTACTTTTTCTATTTTTCCTTAATAAGACCCCTACTTTTCCAAAAATATCACGGATAAACAGTTATTAATTTATTTTAAAATTTTATTTTAATACTTTTAATTATTTAAAAAAGTTTAACACGCCTACTTATTTTTTTAGCAAATGCAAATTAATAAAATATTAAAACATAAATAATAAAAATAATAATCATCAATATATATATATATAAAGGAGGATACGCGGGAGGTGAGGTGGCGCCTCTCAGATCGCTTTATTCTATTTTTTTAATTTTTTGAGTGTTTTAGAATTTTAAATACTAATAAAAAAGTATTTTTTAACATATTAGAAGTAGATTAGGTGTTCGAATTTATTGAGGATAAGAGTTCGAATTTATACAGAAGATATATTTTAACGTATTAAGAGTAGAAAAGACATTCAAATTATTTATAGAAAAAAAGAGTGAATTTATATAGAAGCAATATAATCAAAATTTCATTTAACAAAAAATGATTTATAAAGAGAAATTCATTTATTTTTCATTTATAGACAAAGACAAATTCATATTTACAACAAAACATAAGTTCGAATTCATAGATAATATGAATTCGATTTCTAATATACTAACATCTCCATAACACTGTAGAAAACTTTCCAACCATATATTATTCTCCTAACAGGGATAGTCTTCCCTAGCAAGTTTCGCAAAATAAAGGAGTATATATACTATTATACTGACAAAAATCTAAACGCCTCTCCTTCAATTTCATGTTATCGTTTATGATTACATCCATTATAAATGCATTTTAATCTGCGTTGTCCTTCCAAATGTTTTTTACAATCACCTAACACTCTCTTTGATGTTAAACAGGCGATTACATGTTAATAAAGACATGAACGCGGAGAAGAAGAACGTTAATATCCTATCATGTGCCTCAAAAGAACGAAATATAAAGTAAATTTTACGATGAGTCTTCGCATACATACGAGTCTACATCTAAAAAACAGGTATAATTGAAATTTTACATGAGTGGATGTGGATCTATTGATTGTTTTTTTTTGTAACTCTATTGATTGTTTATTTTAATTTCAGCTAATAATTTCGTTAATGGCCTTGAGTGATTTCACTATACCAAAAGAGCATTAAAAAAATATTGGAGAAGAGCATCGTTTACATAGTTTGCAGATTAGTATTAGATGCTTGAGAATTGAGATCATTATAGTAACTTTGAACTTGTAAGTTTTCATGCTCGAATGACTTGCTCTTTCATGCATTTTTATGTGGAAAAAAATAATTATAAATTTTTTTTCGATTCTCTAAATTTTTGTAATGCTTTTTTTACACTTTTTTTTTGAAATGTTTCTCTCAAATTTTTAAGCTTCTAAACCTTCAAAAAGTATTAAACTTTTACAAAATTAAGTTTAACTGCTTCCATTATTTTCTTCCAATATACTTACTTAATACATTAAGTGATTGGTCCCACCACTTAACTTATTTTTTCTATTGTTTTTACTATTTTATTGTTCTATTTTAATTTTCTGTGCAATTTAAATGTAAACAAATAAATGAGAAAGAAAAAAAATGATATTTTATTAAGTTTTACTATTTATTGTTAGTAGGTCGAGAGCTAATAATGAGAATCCATTAGCAATAATAAAGAAACCCAAGATCACAAATTTTGGAGTCCAACATTGTAATTGTAAGTTGTTAGTTGTGACATTATCTAATCATTAATTTTTTAAGTTGAAGATGTCTTTCTGAAAATTAGCTCGGAAGATTCTACATTTCAAATGGAAAAATGTTCAATGAGAAATAGTTTAAGGAAAATGCTAACAATAAATTATTATATATATAAAAGGTGGAGTTTCAGTTTCAATGAGAAAGTGACTCATTAAAAAGAAACATGTTCAAATAGAGTGCACGAGTTATGTGGTTAGAATTTTATGGATGATATTATTAAGAAAATTATTATAACGCCGTTGCGAATGGGGCTTTCTCGACTAAAGAACAATACGCGAGAGGTTAAGTGGCGACTCTAAAATCGTCTTTATCTATTTTTATAATTGTATAGAATTTAAGAATTGTAAATTCTAATAAATAAAAAAGATCTTTTAACATATTACAAGTAGAATATGTTTTCGAATTAATAGAGGAGAAAAACTCAAATTTATGAGGAAGTCAATAAGTAAAAGTTTTATTTGAAGTAAAATAGGTGTTCGAATTTTTAAATGAGAATAGTTCGAATATTTAGGTAATACATATAATTAAAAGTTCTTTTGGAGTATAATAGGTGTTCAAATTTATAAAGCAAAATAGTTCGAATTTGTAAGAAACACATATAATTAAAAGTTCTATTAGGAGTAGAAAATATGTTTGTAAGATATAATTAAAAGTTTTTTTTAAAATAGAATATGTGCGCGAATTTATACAGGAAAAGAGTTCTTCTATTCGAATTGTTTTTGTATGACAAAATTTTAAATTCTACTAGAATATTTGTGCGAATTTATAAAGGTGAAAAGTTCATATTTATATAAAAGACACGCACATATATATATAGGGGTTTACTCCAATACAAACCACTCTTAGACTACAAACTACAAACTAAAATAATTTTAGTGATTTCTGTAAGAATAAATATTGATTTCAGCATGGATCTAGCTATTTATTTTTATATACGTATAAATTTAGTGATTTTACCGTACAAAATCTGTAATTTACGTATAGATCCGGAGAAAAAATCACTACATTTACGCAGAAATCACTATTTATTCTTACAGGAATCACCAACATTTTAGTGATTCTCGCAAGCATAAATAGTGATTTATCGTCGGAATATATCAAATATGGTATACAAATTGATCGTTGGGAGATGGAGAAAAATACGGTGAAGTCGGATTTCAAAAAAACCTCTGCGATTGACGGGAAAAGTCAAATTAAAAACGTAGGGGAATAGGTGTGATTGTGTGTGTGAGGGTGTATTTTAGTTGTGTGTTGTGCATATAGGGGACCATTAGATTAGATTAATCTAAGGGTTTAGATTGGTTCTTAGTTTGTATTTTAAAAAAGGTTTGTATTTGATCACTAGCCTCTATATATATATATATATATATATATATATATATATATATATATATATATATATATATATGTGTGTGTGTGTGTGTGTGTTGCAAGTAGAATGTGTTTAAAAACATAGAAAAAAAGAGTTTGAATTTATAAATAAGATATATAAATAAAATTTATATTGGAATTAGTAGGATAAAAAGACGGTGAGTTAACATTTTCATAATCTTCAAATTTTTTATTTTTTTCTTAGAAATCCTTTTTTAATCCTTTTATACAAAAACGATACGAGGACGATAATTTTTTATATATATATATAATCTAAAATTGTTCAAATCTAAAATTTTAGTTTTCTTAAAGTTTTGTAATTTTAAATATTCTTATATGAAAATTTTCTTCAACATAATTAAAATAAAAAAATTGAAATTTATAGCAGAAGAAAGTTTGATTTTATAAAAAAGGACACATAAATTAGTTGTCATGTAGAATATTCGAAGTACAAAAGGAATCAAAATTATAGAATATAAAATTTAATAGAAAAGAAATTTGAATTTACAAACAAGAAGAATTAAATTTACAGAGATAATATATAATTAAAAAAAATTGCAGTTGACAAACAACAAAAACTCTTTTCACATATTTAAATAAGAAAAGGCATTCAAATTTATTAAAAAATGAGAGTTTGAGAGTCATAAAAAAATTACAAGGAAGAAAAATTCAAATTTATAATATAGACATGTAACATATTTAAGTTGAAAAATGAATTCAAATTCATAAAAAAATGGTATCTACATCTTTTTTATATTATTATGTCATACTAAATATATGAGTGTAGTTAAATATATAATAGAACTTTCAGGCGCCAAAAGTTATAAATTGTTTTTTGATTTATAAGAAGTTTTAAATAAAAGATAAAATTTACTCTATTTTTAAATTATTTATGTTAAAAAAATAAATACATGAGTATCTCTGATATATAATAAATATAAAATGTATTTTGATTTTTCAAAATTTCATAAATATCTACTGTGATAAGAAAGTACTCTTTAGTTCAGTTCGATAGAGCATGGGTCTCCAAAACCTGATGTCATTACATAAAGTGAAAATTGGAATTCACTCTATTTTTAATTTTTAAATTTAAGAAATAAATTATTATTATATAAGATAACTATCAATAATACATGATGAAGTTGAGGCTTTGGTCCTAAACAGGAGCGACTCAAAATGTGTTTAACGAGAATACGACTCACTAAAAAATATCATATTAATTATTAAAATTTTATTTTGATGGTATAAATTTTATTTTATTTTTAGATTTCGATTTTAATTGATAAAAATTATTATACAAGTATTAATAATATATGTTAAAATTGGAATTTCAGTGTTAACGAGAGAACGACTCAATAGTAAGAACCGTATTTAACTATGATGCGGTTCATTAGAGAAGACTGTGTTAACAATTGTAATTTAGTATTGATGAAATAATCTAAGATATATATATATATATAATTGTTTTGAAAAATTTATAACGCCGCCGCGAAGCGCGGCTTTATGAACTAGTTATTAATAACAATCCTTGCGGTTTTAAGCTAGTATATACCTATCGTAACCTAGAAACTAGAAACCAATATCAATTTTGTAATTATTTAAAGTTATCAGGCTAGTTATACAGGGGATATAAAACTATATACAATACATCTTCTCCGTTATGTACTGCTATCGGTGCATATTTTCAATCACCGCCGAGCTTCTTTCCCTCCTCTCAGATCCCGTTAAATCCCTTGTTTCGCCTATCAAAAACCAGAACAATTGCTATAGTCGTAGAGAAAATGAAGAACTGGGAGGGTATGAATAAAGAATATTGCAACAATCATTTCTTATGAAGAAAATTACAAAGAAAATTACAGAATACAACATCTTCAAATCACCAAATTTGAGGAACATCTCCAATTGAAATCGAAAGTAGGCTACAAAGAAAAGTGGTGAGTCTTATTTTCCCGTTTACTAAATGGTTGCTGGCAGTGGGATTGATAAGTTTGTGCTAAGGTAACTGTAGGAATGGCGTGCCTTGTGTGATGATGTTTTAAATAGAATCAAGCCCAGACCCTTTGCATTTGGTTCACTTTAGTCTTCTAGATATTATTTTATTGAAAGTTCACCCATCTAAAGAAAGAAAATAAGGTAATTAGGATGGCTTATGATTTTAAATAAGAATAACCAATATAAATTATTTATTTTAGTGAAAAGAAATTCCCTTTAAATATAATTCAAAGTACCACTTTTTCAAACAGAAATAACTAGTTTCAAATAATTTACTGGAGAATTTAGAAAGACAAATATAAAATCTTGAAATTACCAAATCAATAAATAATATAATAATAGTCCAGATTTTCGAAAATTTTAACAATAAAAAACATATCACTTGCCTCCTCTAAATTTTTTAATAATAAAATATCACCCATCTCATAATTAATACACTAACAAATACATTAAACAACACAAATTATCATATAAAATTGTACTAATCACAAAAATAAACAGTGTAAATCACTATGTTAAATCATACAAATCACCAAATTATATATTAGAAATTATCATTTATATATAGCTTTTAATGGGCTCATATTTTCTTTTAATCATACTACATCAAGAAACATTTAATTATAATATAAAATAACACCTCACATTTTCTTAATCACTAAATTAAATACTCTCTTTAAATGATTATGTAAGTAATTTGATTTTTTTCATGTACTTCTAAGAATTTGATAGGGTTAAAATTATTATATTCTAACTTATTTTCTCTTTTGAATAAAAAATATATAAAGATCATATTTTTGTTCGAAAAATTAGAAAAATATTAACTTTAAAACTTGTGAATTTTTTTGAAAGATGTTAAAATATTCACCAAAAACTTTCAATGTACCAATTTAAATTTAAAAATTGTCAAATAATTTAGTGGAGAATTTAGAAAGATAAATCAAAAATCTTGAAATCACCAAATTAATAAATAAAATAATAATAATCAAAATAATCGAAAGTATTACTAATAATAAAATATATCACTTGCCTTCTTTAAAACTTTTAAAAATAGAACGTCACTTATCTTATAATTATTAAATCATAACTAATACATTAATAAATAAATTAAATAATACAAATTATCATATTAAGTTATACAAATCAACAAAATAAATACTACAAATCACTATGTTAAATTATAAAAATCACCAAATTATATAGTAGAAGTTACCATTTATACATAGCTTTTAATTGGCTCAAATTTTCTTTTAAATCATAATTTAGCAAGAAATACTTAATTATAATATAAATTAACACATTAAATTATCTTAATTAATAAATTAAATACTCTTTTTAAATCATTAAGTAATCCATTTGATTTGTTTATCTTATTTTAAGAATTTGATAGAGTTTAAATTTATATATTTTAATTAGTTTCTTTTTTGAATAAAAAAATACATAAAAATCAGTTTTTTGTTCAAGAAATTAAAAATATTAGCTTTAGTTATAAAACCAAAACTGGTAAAAATATGTGAAAGATGTTAAATTGCCCAATTAATGAATCAAAATAAGTACAAAATAACATACCAAAATTATACAAATTATCAAATTATCTGATATCAATCACCAAACTAAAAAGTACAAATCACTATTTATACTAATATAAATCACTTAATATACTTTTCAGTTAGTTGAATTATTATTTTTTCATAATGTTTTTTTTATTGCAATTTTCTGAAAATTCTTTAGCATTTTAATGGAGTTGTATTTGTTTAATAGTATTATTACCGAACACCTAGTTTATCTTGAAATTTTCACGTATTATAATTGAAAATAATTTAATTTGAAGAGGCCCACTACCCTATCATAATTGCAAAATCATAGGTCATATTTTAAACAAAAATAACCACCTTTTAGTATAAAACTAGTCGTTAAAGCCGCGCTTCGCGACGGCGCTAATCTTTTTATAAATAATTAATATATCTATCCTATTATATTAAAGACGAAATATTGAAAGTTTTGTAGTCTGGTTATGAAAGTTTTTGTAGTCTGGTCACACCATTCATAGCCGTTAGATATTTCTGATCAAATCGATGAGAACCGTTAGATAAAATATTAAAATTATTATATAGAATATATTTTCTATTTTTTCTAACTAAAACATCTCAATTTCCAAAAATATCGGAGACAGTTTCATTTAATAAAATAACATAATAAGGTTATAATTGCTAATAACTAACCAATTACCATTTTTAGCCAAATTATATATTCTTTTTTATATTTTATAACTAAAATTTCTATTTTTCTATTTTTCCTAAATAAAACCTCTCATTTTCCAAAAATATCACGAACAGTTCTATTTAATAAAATAAAATAATAATATTATAATTATTAATGACTAACCGATTAGCTTTTTTTTCAAAACGTATATGCTTTTTTATATTTTCTAAATAATATTTCTGCTAACTAAAACCTCAAAAATATCGTTGGCTATTCCATTTAGTAGCATACAATACTAATCCCTCTGTCCCCCTCATTTCTTTACACTTTCCTTTTTGGTACGTCCCTCTTATTTCTTTACATACCAAAAATAGTAACATTTTATAATATAAAATCCAATTACATTCACTACTTTCATCTACTATACCCACTTTATACTCACTTTATACATTAAATATTGATTCATTCCACCACTTTACTCATTTTTCTTACTTTTCCCTATTAATTTACACTTTTTCTTAACCTCCGTGTCGTCCCCTCAATGTAAAGAATTGAGGGGAACGTAGGGAGTAATATTATAAATCCATCTCTCATTCTATACTATATTATTAAAGACGAAACATCGAAAGTTTTGGTACTTGTTTTTTGATACCTGTTTTTTGATACGGTACTTGCTTTATTTAATTATTATTAAAATTATTATAATCAGTTACCCTTTCGGTTAAAATACATTACCATTTTTTTCTAAAAAAATCACGGACAATTTTCTTTTGAGCTAAAACATGTTACTTTTTCTATTTCCCTTGCTAAAATTCCTCATTTTCCAAATATATCACGAACCTATTTATTTTAATACTTTTAATTAGCAATTATCTTTACCCTTTTTTTCTAGAAAAATCACGGGCAATTTCCTTTTCAACCGGAACATGTTATATTTTCAATTTTCCTTACTAAAATCCCTTATTTTCCAAATATATCACGGACAAACCCTTATTTATTTACTTTAAAATCTATTTTTATACTTTTCATTGACAAAAAAAAACTAAAACATGTCACCTTTTCTATTTTTCTGACTAAAACTCCTCTTTTTTCAAAAATATCACGTACAAATCGTTACTTTTATATTTTAAAATTCAACGAAAACATGTTACTTTCTATTTTTCTTACTAAAACCCCTCTTTTTCCAAAATATCACAGGCAAACCGTTACTTATTTATTTTAAAATCCATTTCAATACTTTTAATTATTTAAAAATTGTTAACACGCCTACTTATTTTTTTTTAAAATGGAATTAATAAAATATAAAATATAAATAATAAAATTAACAATTATTAAAAATAATCTGTGCATCGTACGGGTTTTAAGCTATATTATTAAAGACGAAACATTAAAAGTTTGGTAGTTGGACAGACGAACGGTCGGTACTTAGTGATTTTACTTAATTACCCTTACTTATTTTTTTTTTTAAAAACTATCACTAAATAATAACATTATTTATAACCAATTACCTTTTCAGTTAAAATACATTACATTTTTAATTTGTTTTCTAACAAAATCCTTTTTTTTTTCTAAAAAAAACACGGGCGGTTATCTTTTTTTAACAAAACATGTTACTTTTTTTATATTTCCTTACTAAAACCCTCATTTTCCAAAAATATCACGGGCAAACCCTTACTTATTTATTTTAAAATTTATTTTAATACTTTTAATTATGAGCATTTTTTTAGCTGAAACGTGTTACTTTTTCTATTTGTTCATTTTCTAAAGAAATTATTATTAAATAATAACATTTTTATAACCAACAACCTTTTCAGCTAAAATACAATTCATTTTCTATTTTTTGTAACAAAATCCTCAATTTTTCTAAAAATATCACGGACAATTACCTTTTTCAACTAAAACATGTTATCCCTTCTATTTTTTCTTACTAAAACCCCCTCATTTTCCAAAAATATATCGGACAAATCCTTACTTATTTATTTTGAAATCTATTTAAATACTTTTAATTACGGACACTTACCTTTTCAGCTAAAACATGTTATTTTTTCTATTTTTCCTTACTAAGACCTCTCATTTTCCAAAAATATCATGGAAAAACAGTTATTAATTTATTTTAAAATCTATTTTAATACTTTTAATTATTTAAAAAAGTTTAACACGCCTACTTATTTTTTTTAGCAAATACAAATTAATAGGATATTAAAAAATAAGTAATAAAAATAATAATTATTAATAACAATCCGTGCATCGCACGTGTTTTAAGCTAGTATTTATTATATATTATATCATCAATCTTAAAGTTTAATAGTTAACACAATCCTTTCTAATAAACTACGCCCTTATTAAACACAATTCTTATTCTTTTTATTGAACCGCTATCTCGTTAAAACCAAAATCAAACAAAAAATTGAAATATTTAATTATACTTTCAATAGAACTTTAAATTATACGTTTTCTATATAAATTTGAACTCGTTTCTTCTATATTTTCATACACCTATTCTACTTCCAATTAAACTTATAATATAATTATTTTTTATAAAACTCTTCCCATTTATGAATTCGTAAACCTATTATATTTCCAATGCAACTTTTAATTATGTCTTACAAACACCTATCCTATGCCAAATACAACTTTTAATTATATGTATTTTTAATATATACAATTTCACCTCACTAAATTTGAATACATATTCTATCCTCAATAGAATTTTTAAATATATGTCTTACCTATAAATTCGAATTAATCACTTTTATAAATTCGAACAAATGTTCTACTTTTAAAACAATTTTTATTTATATGTCTTCCCTATTAATTCGAACTCTTCTCATTTATAAATTCGAGCACTCATTCTATTTCTAATATGTTAAATGATATCTTTTGATTAAATTGTATTTAAAATTTTAAAATTCTAAAAAAATTGAAAAATAAATTGAAACCATTTTAGACGTGCTCTTTAACCTCCGACGTATCCTACATTTTACAAAAAGAAATTTGAAATAAAGGATTTGTAAAAAAAATTGTCACCTCACCGCCCTCTTATTCTACTTCCAATAGAACTTTTAATATATGTTTTTTTCTATAAATTCGAAATATTTTCCTCTCTATCTTCAAACACATATCAACTTCTAAAATAACTTTTAATTATATGTCTTTTCTGTAAATTCAAACGTTTCCCCTTTATAAATTCACACACCTATTATATTTTCAATAAAACTTTTAAATATGTGTTACAAACACCTATCCTACTTATAATAAAACTTTTAAGTGTATATTTTTCTTAAAAATTCAAACTTTTCTTCTCCATAAATTTGAACACGTATTCTACTTTAAATAGAACTTTTAATTCTATGTCTTATCTATAAATTTAAATTATCCTCCTTTATAAATTCGAACAACTATTCCATTTCAAATGAAACTTATTTATATGTCTTTTTTATAAATTCGAAGTCTTCTTCTTTATAAATTCAAACACATATTTTATTTATAATATGTTAAAAAATAATTTTTGATTTATTACTATATTAAATTATAAAATTCTAAAAAATAAGAAAAGTAGACTGAGGCAATTTTAGATATGTCATATAACCTGCCGTATATCCTCATTTACATATATGATAAATATATAAATTCAAATACCTTTTTCTTTATAAACTCAAATTGTCATAAATATTTTACTTACTAATATCTAAATTGTAAACCTCTAAAATAATTGAAAATTAAATTCATATGATCTTAAAGCGCCACCTAATCTCTAACCTCCCATTAATTGAGAAATAAAACCTTGCACATTGCCTACACGATTGTCAAAATAATACAAACTTAATAATAAATACGTGACTGGTTAGCAAAAAACAAAATAATTACATGATTTTCAACTTGAAAATAAAATAAAAATTAAGGTTCAACATGCATTAGCAAGACTGCAAAATACTTGATAAAGATATAAAAGTTTAAATACTATATTGCGATGTGTAATCGCGTCTCACCAACTTCAACTAATTCAACGTAGAACGTATATACCAAATTCATTCTCAGCTAAAACTACAGCACCTAAATTATGTATATCTGCATAATTCATAAACCTATTTAAAATTTAAATAAACAAAGAAAATCTATTATAGGTGAGCCGTGAGAGTAACTTGGCCAATCGATATGAACTTTTGAGTTGCAAACTCGTGAAGGTTGATTAGTGCATATTTTTGCATTCTCTTGTACCTATTTTATTGTTAGTTTTCGTATTTTTAAATAAATTAATTAGTTGTTTTTCATATTTTGTAGATATTTGCAAAAATAAAGAAAAAAAGAAAAAAAGAAGAAAAAGGGACAAGGAAGGGCAAAAGCGGAAAAGAAGAATTCAAGAAAAGAAGAAAAAGACAAAGGAATGAGTTGGTTGTTTAAAAATCAAGATGAAGGGCCAAGATTAACCCAACTATTCCCCAAAACCCTAATTTTCCCCTATAAATACCCCCCTCCTTCCCCTTTGTAACCAACCCTAGTTTTAGCCTAACCTAATTTTTTAGTTAGCCTCTCTTTTATCTTCCTAGATATAGTTTTTTATTTCATTGTAGTAGCTTAAATTTTGTAAACTCTCTTTCATTTTAATGTTAATTCAAGCTTTTACTTTAATTCTCCATTTTGTTCTATTCATTTCTTGGCTATGAACTTTTGTAAATCCAATAAAGTGGGTCAAATGGCTTTTGTGCTACCACTTGAGGTATAAAGGAGCCAACTTTATTTAATATTATGTAATGTTAATGCTCTAGATTTACTTTTGATTGTGTTCTTTAGTTGACTCCCTATAAATTTATTTTTCTTGTTAGTTTTGATGATTTAGTGTTGGATTTGGTTATGTCATTGTTAAAGTTATGAGCTTTAATCTTTAGATCTAGTTTTATATAACTTGTTTGGTTGTTTTTACCTTTTTGTTGTTGTGTTGTTGGAATTTTCCGGTAAAGCTTAATTTTCCGTTGAGATTCATAAATTCCGGTGAGACTCCAGCACGAAGTTAAGTTGTGTTTGGGGCTTTTCTTGTTTCGGTCTTCTCGCTTGCTTTTGCTTCCATTTAATTTATCCTACTTTCTGCAATTACATTTCATGTGGTTGTAATTTTTCAAAAAAAAAAAAAAAGTATAAATTCTTTTGCTGCGCATGCGCTACTTTAGTCACCTGCCTTCATTTTATTCATGTTTACTTTGTTTAGATAGTCTTTGTCTTGTTGGTTTTAGTTAACATTAATTAGCCTTTTCATTAGTGTTAATAATAATTAGTTTTAATTGTTTGGCTTTTGTTTCGATTTTTATGTTAGTTATTTTTGTTAATTGTTACGTTCTTGGTCTGAGTAGTTAACCTGCCATTTCTAAGTTTTTGGTCACCATTCATTACACTTTATTGATGATGCGTGTGTTTAAATTTTAAGTGAATCTTAGTATTATTAATTGCTTTAATTAAACTGCTAATCATAATCACTAGTTTTTAATGCTCCGGATTAGATTTCTAGTAATTCGTCATGTCATTTGGTCTTTAATGGGCTAATTCTAGTTTAGGCCCAAACTCAATTATTAATTCATGTCTCTTTATATGTCTTTATATCTCTAGCCCAATACTTTCTTAGCCAATTTCCTTTCTAGAGTCTTTAATTAATTTCCTGGCCCATTTTTTAGATTAGTTGCACCTTTTTTTTTTTACAAAATGTTTTTTTTTAATTAAATGACTTTCATAATTTTTAGTTAGTTTTTAATTATTTTAGTTTATTAAGTATTGTTGCATGTCTCTTAGATGTTATTTGCAAAATTTCCCTTTGTTTAATTTGTTAATTTAGATTAATTAAATCTCTCCCCTCAAATTAATTGTTCTAGTCCGCCTAAATTAGAAATTAAGAATTGCGAAAAATAAAATAGTCTCTGAGGATCGAATCTTAAATATTAAAACGATGATCGTGCGCTTGCGATATTAAATGTTTAATTTTAGCACATCAAAGGTGCCGAATGTTTAATATATAATTTTAAATTCTAAAAAATTAGTGTTAGTATTGAGTTCTATAAATTCATAATCTTCTCCTTTGTGAATTAGAACACATGATCTAATTATAATAGAACTTTTTTTATATGTGTTCTTTATAAATTCGAACTCTTCTCCTCTACAAATTCGAACACATATTTTACTTCTAATATGCTAAAAAATATTTTTTAATTTATTAGTATTTAAAATTGTAAACTTCTAGAAAAATTTAAAAAATAGATTGAGACGATTTTAGAGGCGCCACCTCACCTCCCGCGTATCCTCCTTTATATATATATATTGATGATCCTTATATTATTAAAAATATGTTTTTAAAAGATACAACTTTAACTACGATCAATTTAAATTGAAAATTACCAATCTTAATTATAAATTATTATCTTCAGTCAAACTCATTATTTAAATTTACTAAGTTATTAATATTTTAAAACAAATAATCAATTCAAAAAAAATTATATAAATTTTCATCTCTATTCAAATTATCACAACAAGTGCCAAATATTGGTCGATTAAGTTGTCACTGAGCTTTCATTTTACACAAGAATGAAAATAGAAACTGCCAGGAAATTGCTTACTCTTGTAAGAAAGATCACGAAGTAAACAAAATTTAAATATGTACCGATAATTAATACAAGCTTAAAACCCACTGTTGAAATTTAATTATTTTTTTTATATTTTAATATTTTATATATCTCTATTTTTGTATTTGCTTTTTATGAATATGATTTCGAAATTTGAATAATTATACTTATATGTGGTTGTTGAACTCAATTAACGTAGGTGTTTGTGTTTTTGTATTTCAAGAATTTTGTGTTTAATAATATTTTATAGATGTGTTTAATAATTAGGTAGTTATTAGTAATTACAATATTAATTTTATTTTTTATTAATTATTTTACGTGAATTGAAAGTTATAAAATAAGTATAATTAAAATAAATTTTATGAATATAAAACGGATAATGTGTTGGAAAAGACAATTAATTATTTATTAATAATTATATAAAGTTATATTCACTTTTAATATAAATGTCACCCATATTATATTTTAAAGATTAAGTTAGAAAATATAAAACAACTAATATGTTTTAGCTGAAATAGGTAACTGATTATTTTATTAATAATTATATATATTACATATTATCATTATGTATATATGTCATTTGTATTATCTTTAGAAGTTGAGTTGTTTTAGTTAAAATATATAAAATAAATAATGTATTTTAGATGAAAAAGGTAATTGGTTATAAATATATAATAATATCACCGTTATATATACGTTGCATGTGTTATTTTTGGAAGATTAATTGTTTTAGTTAAAAAAATATAAAATATGTAATGTGCTCAAGAAATAAGATAGTCATTTATTAATAACTATATAAAATTATGTTACATTTTTACGTATATATTGATCGTCTTATTTTTAGATGATGAGTTGTTTAAGTAATTATAATCAATTTGATTAAAAAAATCCGATGTTTCGTCTTTAATATAATAATATAGATAGATTAGAAAAGGACCGAGGCATCTTGATTCCCCTATCATTATCAATTCATAACCCCACAAACACTGCTCAATTATTTCATTTTTTGTTGTTCGTGTGCCTAACCCACCTACTCAGAATTCTAGCCTCCGTCAATTCATATCTGAAACTAAATTCAATCTTCATTAGTGAAATAAACCGACAAATAAGATCGAAAGTCATCTTCAAAATTGAACGATAATCTCTTTAATGGCAAAAGTTCATAACAATGTTATGGGTGATGCAGTGGGGTTGTTGTTGGAGAAGGAGGAGAGGCGGGGATGATGGAAATGACGAGATCGTATGAAAACTGGGTAGAAGGTGAAGGCAACGATAGAAGGCAGAGAAATATATATAATATTTTAAATATTTTACTATTTATCCTATCCCTCTGCACTCAAATTCCCATATTTTTGAATTTATCGAATTCCCGTACCGCTCACCCCGCACAAAAGAATGACAAAAATACCACATATTTTTAGGTTAAGTAACCAAAATACCCATTTTTGAGTTTTTGGTCATTTTTACCAACCAAATACCCATTCCTAGACTTGGTATCTCAAAAAATGTTAATTCATTAGTTTTTGATGAAATATGTATTTTTACAAAAAAAAAATTCAATTTTTTGGGTGAAATACCCGGTTCTAGAATGGGTATATGGACAAATACCCGGTCTGGGAAAACGTATTTCAGAATACCCAGTCTGAAAAAATGTATTTAAAAAAAATTGAGTCAAATACCCAGTCTACGAAAGCGTATTTAACTAATATTTTTGACCAAAATTTCAAAATATGATATTCTGGTCATCAAATCTAAAAATCAATATAAATAAATTCCTGCTAGTGAAGAGAACGGTGGAAATTCCACTTATGTCCCTATTTTGAGGCTATCTTGGTAAATTCCACTCTTAATATGGGTTAACGGATTATCCAATACTGACCCAATTTCCTAATACTATGTCATTTCATGATAATACGGGTTTCTTACTTATTCGGTTGTGACCCGACAAACTACTATACACACACTCTATCGATATCATTCAGCTATACCGTGTATCTCTTCATATTCAAATCTTGAAAATCCCACAATTTCAGCCAATAATACGGTCATCTTCTTAAGAAGGAATCACCATCATCCTGAATTGGAGTTTTTCTTCGATTTCGGTATTGTATCAATCTCTTCTTCTCATCTCACTTTTCATTATCATTCAAAGATTCAAGGTAACTTCCTCTATTTTTAAATTTTGATTATGATGATTTTATGATTATTGTTTCAATATAATACTCGATTGGTTCATTGTACTCATTCTTTATCTAATCATGTTTTGAATTTATTTATCTTAGAGTGCAACTCAGAAAAGGAGAAAATTGCCCTGGGTATCCACTGGGTATTACACAAGGTATGTAAATATCACACTGGGTATCTGTATTTGATTTGCATTCATTTAGTTCCAAAGATGAAGTTATGTAAAAGTATATACATGTATAATCATTTTCATTGCTGTGTATATCATAGAGATGCTACAATATCTCATGCTGATAATCACACTTTGATAACGAGATATATGTGTTTAATTATCCAATTCATCCCTACTCTCAACCTCCTTATTTGAATGTGTCATATGTGACATATAGATATCATTTTCATTTCTTAATGACAGGTACAATTGTCATCATTCACGGATCTATATTTTATTCTTATGATATAACTATATTTTGGTTATAAAATTTGAAATGTTTTTCTAATGTTTGCAATGACACAAAGCTAATTGTGTTTACATTTTGATCCAGTGTCCAGTGTGAAGATCCATGGACTGACTTTGAGGTGTACACAAGGAAGTTTATGATTTTATTGGTATTTCATCAATTTCATAAAATTACGAATTTGAGTTATTTCAAAGTTTAGATAAAGAAAATTTTATACTTGATACAATATTGTTGCTTATTTATACAATTTATTTTTTATTAGTGGTGCAATAGTGAAAATTTTAAAATACACACATATAGACGTTTTAAAATTTTTTATAACGAAATTATGATGTTTTAAGATACAGGTTTGTATTGACAAGTCAATCAAGATTGCAGATATATGCATTACTAGAGTTGATGTACAAATTGATATAAACTCATTTTTAACATTAGTTCATTAGACCATATAGAAGTCACTTGCATTATTGAAAACACCGCTATCATAATTACAGACTTTGCGACCAGGCCAGCAATGGAGAAAGTTTCTGCCTATGCAACCAAAATAAATATTGCAGCTTTTAATTTTGAAATTGTCTTTCCCATGCAATGTTTCATAGTCCACTGTTCAAAAAGGTAACTGTTTCATAATTGGGTAATTTTTTCAAGAAATATCAATCATCATCTCAAGTGTTTGTAGGATATCTTAAAATTAATTATGAATCCCAAATATTTCTTTGTGATAAAATGTGTATATAACAAGATAACCTGAGTAAGTTTGACAACCACCACATCAAATAAAAATCATTCCCTAGCATTTCTAAATTATGTCAGGGAAACACCGGATCAAAGCCTAGAAAATCAGCTAAATCAAGTCTCTTTTATTTTCTTCAAATTCATCACTGTTGGTACAAAAATTGTTGAGCTGCATTTACTTCAAGGTCATATTTTTATTACTTTCTGATTGTTTTTTGTTAAATTTATTAGTTGAAGTTTGTTTAGTTTCATTTAAATTTTTATCACCAATACATGTTTGTAACAATCTCAAAGGTTGGTTGATGATGTACACTTAAAATTACTGCAAGGAGTTTGGGTAAGTATTATCTCCGATTTGTGATCGGGTGTGGTGATTTTGGAAGGATCATGTTAACAGTTGACAATATTATATCTGTGGTTGATCTTTTTTAGTTTTGGCAGGTTTGATACTTTAGCAAAGTTTATAACATTGATCTTTTTCTCTTTTATTAAAGTAAGAAGCATAATTTACAGAGAATTTACTTATTATCAACTAAGTTGGCTTCTGGAACAGCCTATATTTGTTGGGCAAAAGAACTTTGCCAAAATCTTCAAAGTGACTTTGCAGAAAGCTTAGAAACGGGGAAAGAGACTTTACAGAAAGTCACCATCACCGGCTCCAGAAACTGATGTCTAAAAGTCACAAGTTAGAGTTGCCACCTTGATGGCTTACAAGCTCAAAGGTATAAATTGACAATGGTATGGTCCAAGCTATGAAGTCAACTACTCTATATTGATTCTTCACTATATTTTACTTTTTATTTGGAACTTAACATCACTTTATCACTAAATTTAATTACAGTTAAATTAGGTGAAGCAGTTAAAAAGATTTGGGTACTGTATTATACAGCTATCGAAAAAGTACTATAAAATGATGAAAATAGAACAATGGAAAGACAAAAAAATTAAATAGTGGGGAGAGGAAAGAATAATTTTGATTAGTGACAACTTGACTACCTTTTTTGAAAATTTTGTCTGATTGGGGATAGAGTTATCTAAAGTTTGTAATTTCCTCATGCCATTCTTAGATGCTACATTATATGATGTTTATAATTTTATTTTGCTATTCTTAGATAGGCTAGTGGCATGATGCAACAGCTGAATATGATGAAGTTAGAGAAATTAAATTCAATTCCCTCAGTATAACACTCATATGTGCTCCCTGAGACACTCAATGATAATAATGACCGAGTAGTAGCGTGATGTTTTCTTTCCAGGTTATTTTACATGGCATTTTTTTTTATTTTTTGAGGTATGTTTCATTATTCTTGCTATGATTATATTAGTGTTGGTACTCGTGTATTGCAGAAGGGGGGGGGGGATGAATGCAATACTGATAAAATTCAATCTCAATTTCAACAACCAAAACTAAGATTTAATGTTATCAATAATATGTATGCATTCACAAACAGTATAATCTGAAGACATGATTCACAAAATAAATGTTTTTATTTATTTTGCAAAGTGTTGCTACAACCTCAAGAGAGAATTCTTGAGCTTCGGTTTTCTTCAAGACACTTCCTTGTCTTCGTTACTTGCCTAGAATGAATTGTTAGTCTAAGTATAAAACTAATCCTATCACTGTCAATACGGGTCTGTGAAGCTGTTGTCATTATCAAGTGGCATCTTCTTACAAATTGCCTACCCATGTGACATTCCTAAATTGCTAACATGTCAGATATACATTACAAAGAAAGCAACCTAGATTCATTCTATTTCCAGCTAAAACAATTCAGCAAATAGAGACTTGACCTTGCTCTTGAATTGATTCGCTTTTGTTTTGTAGTGCTTGAAGCTTCTGTCGTAGTCTTACAGACTTGGTGCAGCTTAGGGATACTACAACACGCCTGTTTCTTGAACATTGAAACTATCACGGGATTTGACTGAGAAGATACCTAGAATAGGGATCTTTCTTGAGACAGTTACTTTTGCCGCAAAGCTTGCTGTCATAGGAATGTGCTTTTGGTGACAATATGAGTTCCCCGCATAGAGTGCTGTCGAGGTTTCCAAACTTGCTGTCGAGGGCTAAAGTTGATGTCGCGTAGTCTTCCGCCAATGTTGCTGTCAGAGTGAATGTGCTGTCGTGACTTGCAACATTCTGTCTTCTTGTAATCTTACTGTCAATGCTTATGACAGTAACCTTTATTCATGCTGTCATCTAATATGCATTCTTTGAGGCTTGAACACAGAAAGTGAACTTCTTCCAAATTACACAATTAAAATAACATTGCATACTGATTACAAGAGCATACTTTGGCTGTGATAGTATGTTCTACTTAATTAAAAAATTAAGTACATAAAAAGTTAAGTTGTTCCAATGCTATCACCCATAAATCCCAACAATCTCCCCCAATTTGTTTTGTTAGGCCGAATACACAATATAATCAAGTATGTATGAGAATAACAATAAATAACACAGGTTTGTAAATCAACAAACTGAATTATATTAAATAATTCTCTCTTAGTGATGTTAATGAATCACAAAGAGCTACTAGGTTACAAGAATAATGTATTCAATGTTCGCGTCCCTTCTAGGGATAACCTATCTGTGTTTATATAGTACACAGTTACATACAATCCTTATCTAATTGATACTCCTAAAAATTAGCTATACAATTGATATCAATTAAGGATTGCTTCAGTCTTCTGTCCAGTCTCCTTAGCTGTATCAATATATTCTGCTTCTTTCCATCTTCAGAATATATTGCTTCTAGAATCTTTATCTTTGCACCGACAGCTAAGTCAACTTTCATCCTGTCAGACTTTACCAAACTCTGACCGGCTTCCTTTAAACTCTTCACCCTGTCAGACTTTAAATAAACTCTGACCGGCTTCTGATAAACTCTGATCAGTACCTGTTGCTTAAACAACTGATAAACAAACATCAGCAATTATATCTAACAATCTCCCCCAACTTGTTCATAATAAAATGTACAAGTTAAAAAGATAATTGATGATGTCAAAACATATAACAAATGCAGTGTTTAACATATGTCAGAGTTTAAATTTAAAACAGAGTTTAAATTTAACTTAGAACAGAAAACATAAAAACTTACAATCAGACTTTACTTAATCTCTTGAATATCAGGCACTGTCCTGATATAATCTGACAGTAGTTTCTTCTCAGCTCTATTCAATTCAGCAATCATAATCTTCTTCAGCTCCTTCATTTCTGGTTCATCTTCACCAATTTGATAAATGGCAGCCCTCAAAGAATATATGCTGTTTTTGTCCATTTCATTGCCAAGTCTGATATAAAAAGGTTTATCAGACTCTAGATTGAACTCAAGAACCTTTTTATTTAGTGCAGTTCTGAACCTAGCACTATTCCTTTTCATTTCTACCAACTTTCCATGTGCATCTCTGTATTTAGGAATGTATGCACTTGATACTCTAGCTCCACTCAAAACTTTGGATTTCATCATCCTTTCCTTCAAAACTCGAGCAGCATCATAAGTACTTCTATTCTTTACTTCAAGTAGATATAGAACATACTCTAGCTCTTCCCAGAGTTTTAACTGGATATCAAATTCACCAACTCTATACACTCTGCCATCAGCCATAAAATATAACAAGAATTCCTTTTTGATTCCTTTGTGAAAAATCATCTGTACAGATTCTAGTTTGTCAAGGCCTTCTTGAGTAATTCCAACTCCAAATTCTGCCAATGAAAACTTGTCTTGAGATCTGTTATTAGTTCTTCTCTCTCTGTGTGAACCCAGTCCAGATTTATCAAAGGCTTCTTTTCCCAATACTGTTCTGGTTTCTGAGAAATTCACAGCTTCAAGCTTTAAGTCTTCAAGAATCTTTGGTTTGCTGAATCCTGGAAGTTGTGTAGATTTCTGTACAGCTTGAGCAACGTCAGAGGTTGTCATAACTTTAGTAGTATCATCAACTTGAGCAGCGTCAGAGGTTGATTTTGCTAATCTTGTTTCAACTTGAGCAATGTCAGAGGTTGAATTATCTTTCTTTTTCAGGTTAGGCTCTTCAATCATTATGCCTTTACCCTTATCAGTGTTTCCAATCACAGGTCTCCTTGTATATTGTATACTCTGTTGTGTATTCTCTTTGATAGAAATACCAACTTCTTTCTTTCTAGGAGCCTTGATTTCCTTTTTCTTGTAGATTCCAGCTTCAAGATTTTTCTTGTGTTCCTCAGCAAGCATTTGCTCTTCAGCCTGGATATCTTCCATAGTAACATTCTTTCCATGCTCTTTAATGAATATTTTAGCAGCAATCTCTTCATCAGTAGATGGATTAGTTGAAACAACTAAACTCTTGAGTTTTGAAGTAGATTGGCCACCAGAATTTATCTTGTCAGAGTTTGTTTGTTTATCAGAGTTTGAGTTTATTCTTTTCCTGCTTTGCCTTTGAGCAAGAATCTTTCTTTTATTTTCTTTGCTCCCCCCATCAGTAGAATCATCCCTCCGTCTCAGAGCTTGAGTGTCTTTGCATTTGTCTTTAGGTACACTCTCCCCCTTTTTGACATCATCAGAAAGTAATACTGATGTCAGCAATTCTAGAGCATTAGAAATAGAATTCAATTGAGTAGACATTTCAGCCTGATTCTCCTCAACTTTTCCAAGCCTCTTCTTGATTTCCTCAGAATCCTTGGCTTGCTGCTTGAATTGTGTAGAGTAAAATGATCTGTCAAGCTTCAAAGTTGTATCCCTGATAGAAAATTCATTCCTAAGATTTGTAAACATCTGTTGATTCTCATCAAATCTATTATTAAGAGATTTGACTTGAACAACAGTTGCCTGTAAGCTTGTAAGTACATCAGTATTTGAGATCTTCTTGACAGAATCAGATAGCAAATCTGCAGCCCTTTGTGCTGAGAAGACACAATCTGCATCAGCCCAATTGTTGTAGTACATATTCTGGAAATGCTCATTGGTCTGTCTATTTACTTCCCTTGCGTCATCACTATTAACATCATCAGCCAATGAAACTTGAATACTAGGGTGTGAATGAGAACCCTCAGCATCATTTCCAGCTTCTTCATTATTGTCTGCTTCATTTTCAACAAGAATATTTTCAGCAGTAAACTGTGCAGCTTCATCAATTTTCTCCTCTTCTACAGCTTCAGGATTATCAGAGTGAACCTGAGCAAAAACCTCTGCTTCTCTTTGAATCTGATTAACCTCCTCACCTTTGTCAAGATCACAAGAAATAATTTCAGTGTGAGTGGCCAGAGATTCTTCTACCTGATCAGTTACTTGATCAGCTTCCACACCCTCTGTATAATGATCAGAATGTATAGAGGTGTGTGCTTCAAAATCAAAAACTCTGCTATCAGAATGAGTAGCAGCTTCCTCAACTACATCATTAGCCATTGATGTAGGAGTTTCTATATCCAAATCCATCATCTTATCATCAGTATTTATCCTGTCTAGATTGACAGCTTCAGAATTTGCAGCATCCTCCTGAACAAACACTTCAGGAGTTTCAGTGTTTACAAACACTCTGTCCTCATCAGCATTTAGAATATCCTCCTCAACAACAATTGCAGGAGTAGCTTGAGGAACAGCTTCAGCCACAATCTCCTCATTCTCTGATGCAGGAGCTTCAGTTTCCTTAGAGACTCTGTCCATATTGACATTTATAGCACCAAAAAGATGTGCAGCCACTAGTCTTCTTTTTCTCTGATGAAGAGTTTCTTCATCAGTTTCAGTCTCTGAGGCTTCAACAACAGACTTTGCCCTATTGGCTCTTCTTTTCTTTAGCCTTGTCTTCTGAGGCATCTCTTCAGGTCTAGATACCCCAGCTTCAGTAGATGGTCTCCTCGCAGGTTTAGTACCAATATGTTTGGTCCTACCTCCCCTTGCAGGTTTAACAGAAGTTGATGGAGGTAACTCTGTGTTTAAAGGTTCTGGTTGATATTCACCTTGTGTTTGTGGATTTACTTGAGCATCCACAAACTGTTGCACAAAAGCAGGTAACAAAAGGTCTCCAACAATTCCTTTCTTAACATCTTTGTTAATGAGATCAGTAAATACTCTCTTGTGTAATTTAAAACAAGAAACATCTTCATTAACAACATCTACCCCTTCAACACAGTAAGAAACCAAAAGCTGACAGAATCTAGAAAAATAAACAACTCCTCTATTCTCTGTCATCTTCTCCCCTAAGTTAGTCAAAACAAGTCGTGCAAAATCAAAATGATTATCATATAGTAAAGAATACCCGATTTGCAGACTGTCTGTAGGAATAGCATCCCAATTTGTGCATTTCTTTCCAAATGTCCTCGTGATGCAATCGAAGAAGAAACTCCATTCCTTGCGCAGAAACGGCCTTTTGAGTTGCCCAATCTTTGTCAATGGCCCAGAGTAACCAATCTCTCGCATCATTCGTATTAAATCCTCATCACCCATTCCAACAGTGTAAGAAGGATACTCAGGAAACCCCAATGCATCTCGAATAGTACCAGCAGTAATAACATACTCTGTTTCTTCAAACTCAAAGATTATGGATGGGCTCCCAGTTTCACCACCATCATCATAAACCCCTGTCTCCCAGAACGCCTTGATTTGTAAACCAGAAAGTTTGGCTGGTTCAACTAAAGCACGCCCAATCGCTGACTGAGCAAGAAGTGGAGATTTGTATGATGCTCTTCTATCAGAGCTACTTGAAGGGTTCGAAAAAGAATTTCTTCTTGGAATCCTGCAAGCTGCAAACCAGAAAGAGAGTTCGAGAGGATGATGATGATGATTCAACATCAGGGGGTTGTCAAGCCTTGGAAATCCCAGATGGTATAATGATCAGATAACCGAACAAGTAGCTAGATAAGATTATGAAATTGTCTGAATGTAACCAAAGTTTGAATCAATAAAAAAAATCATTGTTTTGCTTTACATATCAGTATCTCATAGTAATTGTAAAGTGAAAGAAATGATATCACTTTAAACAGTAAACTAACATACTCATCAGCGCTACTAATCACCATCAGGACTTATCAAACACACTCTTTCTTTTCTCTGTTTAATGCAAAATAGATCCTTTACCAATCATACTTTTTCGAAAAACAAATGTCTAATCTCAAAATTATAAAATGTCTGAAACAAAGAAATTATTTTAACCATCAGAGATTAAAACAAAGTTACCTCGGCATATGTCACACAATACATCAGTGTTTACCATTTGTCCTTCTTTGTCAATAAACTCTTTTCTCAAACTGTACAGGTGTGAAAATATGTGTGTGTAATAGCAGAGTTTACCGAAATCAATATTTAGATCATCTCAAAGTGCATAAAATCCACAAACTAAAGTAGTAAAAAATGGTTGCCTAAACTCTCATGTATAACATAAAATCTGAATTTATATCTAAACTCTGTATACTGATATCCTTTCATTTGGATATTTCTTTTATTTTTCACCCCCTTTATATATATATATATATATATATATATATATATTTTTTTTATTTTTTATTTTTCCAGTAATCAGTGGTTGGCACTAGTCACCAAAAATCAAAGATTTTAGCCCTTATTTCATACAATAAGTTCATGGATCTTCCTAGGCACAACATGATCTCAAAGGAATTTGTGCCCTTTTTGGCATCTTTTGATTTGAGGGTGAATTATTTGCAATTAATAATCAGAGTTTAGACTTTTCATCAGGTAATACAATTAATTTATGAGAGAAAATGCAAACAGCTAATACAGACTCAGTGTATAGGATTGATAAACTAAGAGATGGTATAAATACAGAGACAGTATCATGCTGTGTTAACTTACTGCACATGTTTGAGATCAGAATCTATACAACTCTTAAGGATTCATAATTACTTACTGAGAATTATGCTTCATACAAATTTCTTCATTGGTCCATATGTTTCAGACAAAATTACAATCAGAGTATAGCATTAAACTGTAACAATCAGAGTATGATCAATATTTTATGACTAACAGAGTTTAGCATCAGAGTTTAACTGACAGAGTTTATGACACTGGTACTCATAACAGTTAATACATGCAAGGAATCATGAGCATTAAAAATCAAACATGTATAGATTTTGAGTCTAACCCGTATCTCTAGTCAGAACCAGAGATCATCCCAAGTTCATTTACCAATCTTGTAAAAGTAGCTTCACTCAAAGGTTTGGTGAAGATATCTGCAAGTTGTTGGTCTGTAGACACAAAATGAAGCTCAATGTCCCCTTCTTCCACATGTTCTCTGATAAAATGATACCTTATGCTGATGTGCTTGGTCATGGAGTGCTGTACTGGATTTCCTGTCATAGCAATAGCACTTTGGTTATCACAGAAAATAGGTATTTTAGAGTACCTTAACCCATAATCCAGCAATTGATTCTTCATCCATAAAATCTGTGCACAACAGCTACCAGCTGCTATATACTCTGCTTCAGCTGTGGATGTGGAAATCGACTTCTGTTTCTTGCTGTACCAAGAAACTAATCTGTCACCTAAAAATTGACAGCTTCCACTTGTACTTTTTCTGTCTATCTTACAGCCTGCAAAATCTGCATCAGAGTAACCAATTAGCTTAAACTCTGATTCTCTAGGATACCACAAACCCAAGGTTATGGTTCCTTTGAGATATTTGAAGATCCTTTTTACAGCTGTTAGATGAGGCTCTCTTGGATCTGCTTGAAATCTTGCACAAAGACATGTTGCATACATGATATCAGGTCTACTTGCTGTAAGATACAGTAAAGACCCTATCATTCCTCTGTAGTTTGTCATATCTACTGAGGCTCCTGTGTCTTTGTCTAGCTTTGTTGCTGTAGCCATGGGAGTTGTAGCAGATGAACTATCAAGCATACCAAATTTCTTGAGAAGATTTATGGTATATTTTGCTTGATTGATAAAAATACCATCATCTGTTTGCTTGACCTGTAAGCCTAGAAAATAACTAAGCTCTCCCATCATGCTCATTTGATACCTGGATTGCATAAGCTTTGCAAACTTCTTACAGAGTTTGTCATTAGTACATCCAAAAATAATATCATCTACATAAATTTGAACTAAAAGCAAATCATCACCAGAATTGAAATAAAACAAAGTTTTATCAATTGTACCTCTTGTGAACCCACTTTCTAAAAGAAATTGAGCAAGAGTTTCATACCATGCTCTTGGTGCTTGCTTTAGTCCATATAATGCCTTGTCAAGCCTGTAGACATAATCTGGATGCATGGGATCTACAAATCCTGGTGGTTGTTCAACAAATACTTCTTCTTCAAGCTTCCCATTGAGAAAAGCACTTTTTACATCCATCTGAAAGACTTTAAACTTCTTGTGTGCAGCATAGGCCAGAAAGATTCTTGTTAGGAATATGTTGTTCTTGATGATAAACATAAAACACTTAGTAGAATTTGTGTAAAGTCAATTTTGTAGCTGTCAACGAAATAGCATGCTTAGCAGTGTTTCGTTGACAGGAAGCTCATCAACGAAATGAGTGTTGTAGCAATTGCATTGTACAATGCTTCACAGTATGATAGGCATTCTGTTATATGTTTTAGATAGGTTTTCTAAGTCATGTTGACTAAGTACTAGATAGGCAAAATAGGTTGGTTAATTGTAAATATGTTATGCCTTGTAATTCTGCCTAAGTGAAGACATGTCAACGGTATGAAGATTACTCTGTCAACGGTATGGAGTTTACCCATCAACGAAACGAGGGAAACACCATCAACGGAATGAAGAATAAAGCTATCAACGAAACACATCTCCTTGCTATCAACGAATCAATGTTGCTTTTTGAGCAGTTGATAAAGTGATAGTGACAGTTTACTGAACAGATCTAAAAGGAGATATGGAAGTGTACTTTGCATTGGAAGCCATCAAAATGGTTACTGGAAATCAGGAAACATTCCAATTTCCAATAAGGCTCTTGGGAATGATTATAATAAGCATGAAGACAAAAGCAAAGATCTCCAAGGACCTTTGGACAAAAGGAATGAAAAGCAAGCTACTGATGGTCACTACTATTCTTTAGTTTAGCCAAACGTAGAGTTGTAAACTTGGGAATATATAACCAAGTGTAGCAGTTACTTTATAGAAGAGAAGAAAAACAAATAGATTGTATTAGCTATTTTTGAGAGCATTCTTCTCTACAACATTGTAACTGAGCAGCTGTGTACATTTGTATCACAGATTATTTCCGCAATAAAAACACTTCAGTTGGATCATCAAACAATCCAACTGAATTATTTATATCTTGTGTTTTTATTTATTCAGTTCAGTTTTAATTTATAAGGTGTTTTTAAGATCAAGAAAATATCAAAATTGTATTCAACCCCCCCCCCCCTTCTACAATTCTGTTAGGTCATTTGGGATTAACAATTGGTATCAGAGCAAGCTTCTAACATACAAGAAGTTTAAAGATCAAGACCAAAAACAGAAACCATGGTGAAGAAGGATGCAGGTGTGAAGATACCAGTTCTTGATAAAGACAATTACTTT
This sequence comes from Heracleum sosnowskyi, assembly GCA_030848705.1. Classification (NCBI taxonomy): domain Eukaryota; kingdom Viridiplantae; phylum Streptophyta; class Magnoliopsida; order Apiales; family Apiaceae; genus Heracleum; species Heracleum sosnowskyi. The sequence continues at coordinate 83,053,356 of CM061237.1, forward strand.
CACTGGAAAGTAAAGATGCATTTACATCTCATGTCTATGGATGAGAGGTATGTAGACTGCATTGAGAAAGGTCCACACGTTCCCATGAAGCTTGATTCTAGAGTTGGACTGCCAGATGATGCACCTGATGTAGAGATTCCAAAAACTGTCTCAGAATGGACTGTTGAAGATGTTGCAGAAGTCCATAAAGATAAAAGGACCATGAACATTCTGTTTAATGGTTTGGAGCAAGAGATGTTTGACAATGTTATCAACTGTACAACCTCTAAGGAAGTATAGGATACTGTTAGAACTCTCTGTGAAGGAACTGAGCAAGTCAGGGAAAATAAAATGCAACTCCTTATACAACAATATGAGCATTTTCATTTTAAAGCTGGTGAAACCCTAAATGACACGTTTAGTAGGTTTCAAAAGCTTTTGAATGGATTAAAGTTGTATGGGAGGATCTATCAAACCAAGGATTCAAACCTTAAATTTCTTAGAGCTCTTCCAAAAGAATGGAAGCCTATGACTGTTTCTCTCAGAAACACTCAAGAGTACAAAGACTACACTCTTGAAAGGCTTTATGGAACCTTGAAGACTTATGAGCTGGAAATGGAGCAAGATGAAGAAATTGAAAAGGTACAGAAGAAGGGTGGATCTATTGCATTGATTGCATCAGTGAACCAACTTGAAGATGACAATAAAGAAGCTGCAAAGGCCACAACTAGTCGATCTAGTTGTAGGAGTGATGTTAGCAAGGGTAAAGACAAGATGACAGAAGAAGAAGAATCAGAACCAGCCAACTTGGATGACTTAGATGAGATTGATGAACACATTGCTTTTCTGTCTAGAAAATTCTCTAAGTTCAAGTTCAAAAGAAACTCAGAAGCAAGGCCACCAATAAGAGACTTTCAACCTAGCAAAACAAACTGGATTGAAAAGTCTAAGTCAAAATGTTTCAATTGTGGAATGCTTGGTCACTTTGCTGGAGACTGCAGAAAGCCCAAGGTTGAGAAGGGCAACAGGAAATTTGAGCCTGTTGATTATAAAAAGAAATACTTTGAACTTCTCAAGGAAAAAGAAAAGGCTTTCATGTCTCAGGATTATGATTGGGCTGGTAATGGTGAAGATTCTGATGATGATGTTGAGTATGTCAACTTGGCTCTTATGGCTGACAATCATGAGCAGGAAGCAAGTTCCTCAAGCAACCAGGTAACAATTACTAATCTTTCTGAGCTTTCTAAAGAGGAATGCGACAGTGCAGTAAATGAAATGTCTACTGTATTATATAATTTGCGTGTTACTCTTAAATCACTTACTAAAGAGAATTCAAGAATAAAAGAGACCAATCTGCTCTTAAGTGATAGGAATGCAATGTTAGAAGCACAGCTCATTGAATTTGAGAAAATGAGATGTGTTAGTAGGGATGCTAAGAAGGAACTTGAGAACGTGTTACAAAGAGAAGAAATTCTTAAAACACAACTTGAGATAGAACAAGGTGTGATTGCAAAATGGAAGGATGCCAGGAATGTTGCTGCCAACATAATTAATGTTCAAGGCGTGGAATCCTTCTGTGAGCAATCATGGAAAAGGAACAAAGAGAAGCTAGGGTATGTTGGTGAAACCTTAGAATCAGAAACAGAGTCAACAAACAACAATGATCATTTGTTGAAGGTTGATATGTCAACGGAATGCAATGTTTCGTTGACACATGAACCATCAACCGATCAGGCTGTTTCGTTGACAGACAAAAGAAAAGATAAACTCACTAGACTTAATGACAAGTATGGTCCTGTCACCAAGAACTTTGTTCAAGGTGAGTCTAGTATTTTAAAGAAAATTGAGAAGCCTGTTGAGAGAGCTAATGTAGGTCACTTGTCTAACAAGCAATTGAAAGACAAGGTAGAGAAAGTTCAAAATGAGGCTAAGGGAAATAAAAAGAATAACAGGAATGGCAAAGTAGGAATTAACAAACACAACAATTACACACCTGATAAATATGCTCCTAGAAAGACATGTGTTAATTGTGGAAGTGTTAGTCATTTGTCTACTAACTGCAAATCTGTTAAGAAAACTCCTAATGTGAAAATTCCCAAGCCTACAATGAATAGTCCTATGCCTACAATGCCTGTTATGCCTAACATGTTTGCTCCATATGCACAATTTCAGAATCCATATGCTAACATATCATTTGTGCCTAATCCATACATGAATATGTTTAGTATGCCACAAATGCCATGGAATATGAATAACATGTTTGTTCCTCCAAATGTGCATGCTGTAAATGAAAATGTGAGCAACAATCAGAAATCAACACCAAGAGTAAAAATTGATTTAAATCAATCTGAGCCCAAGGTGAAAAATGATATAAAAGGAAAAGCAAAGGCTAACAAAACAGGACCCAAGGAAACTTGGGTACCAAAATCGACTTGATTTGGTTTTATTGTGTGCAGGGAGACAAAAGGAATCTTTGGTACTTGGATAGTGGTTGTTCAAGACACATGACTGGTGATTCTACCCTGCTCACAGAGTTTCAGGAAAGAGCTGGCCCTTGTATTGCTTTTGGAGATGACAGCAAAGGCTACACAAAGGGATATGGCTTGATTTCAAAAGAGAATGTCATCATAGATGAGGTTGCATTGGTGGATGGTCTTAAGCACAACTTGCTTAGTATCAGCCAACTTTGTGACAAAGGATTTTTAGTTACTTTTTCGAAAGAAGCCTGTGTTGTTTCTAAAGGAGGAAACAACAATGTGGTAATGACTGGATTCAGAAGAGGGAATGTGTACATTGCTGACTTTAGTAGCACAAGTTCAGAAACCATCACCTGTCTTTTCAGCAAGGCAAGCAAAGATGAAAGTTGGTTATGGCACAAGAAATTATCCCATCTGAATTTCAAAGTTATGAATGATTTGGTGAGAAAGGATCTTGCTAGAGGAATTCCACAAGTGGAATTTTCCAAGGATGGTTTGTGTGATGCCTGTCAAAAAGGGAAACAAAAGAAGGCATCATTCAAAAGCAAGACAGAGTCATCAATTGTCCATCAGCTTGAGTTGCTTCATATGGATTTGTTTGGCCCTGTAAATGTCATGTCTATTTCAAAGAAGAAATATTGTCTTGTGATTGTTGATGATTTTTCTAGATTTACATGGACTTTCTTTTTACACTCCAAAGATGAGGCAAGTGAAATCATTATCAATCACATTAAGATGGTAAACAATCATCCTGACTTGAAAGTAAGAAGGATTAGAAGTGACAATGGGACAGAATTCAAGAATTCAAGCATGAAGGTGTTCTGTGAAGAAAATGGTATTTTGCATGAGTTTTCAGCAGCAAGGACACCACAACAAAATGGTGTAGTTGAAAGGAAAAACAGAACACTTATTGAAGCTGCAAGGACAATGCTAGATGAATCAAAGTTACCTACATATTTTTGGGCTGAGGCAGTTAACACAGCTTGCTTTACTCAAAATATTTCTTTGATTAATCAGGCCAAAGGAATGACCCCTTATCAGTTACTCAAAAGAAAGAAGCCACTATTGGATTTTCTTCATGTCTTTGGATGCAAGTGCTTTGTTCTGAGAAATCAAGCTGAGCATTTGGGGAAATTTGAAGCAAAGGCAGATGAAGCAATATTTGTGGGATATGCAGCAGGGAAAGCTTACAGAGTCTATAATCTCAGAATCAACATTGTTATGGAATCTGTACATGTTGTTTTTGATGATCTCAAAATCCAAGGTCTCTGTGATGAAGGTTTCCATGAAAGTCTTTCTTTTGAAAATGAGGAAGGAGATCAAGTGAATCATGATAAGGCTACTGAGAAACAGCCTAAAGTTGTTGTATCTAGCACAGATGAAAGCAGCAGTGAGGATGAAATTGCTGCATTGAGATTAAAAAGGATAGCTGCTAGCAGACCAACTGGTCATTTCGTTGACAGTCATGATGGTGGATTCGTTGACAGTCAGAATGAGCGTTTCGTTGACAGCCAAAATGGTCATACCGTTGACAGTCACAGGAATGCTTCTAGAAGTGATCAATTAGGGACAACAAACTCAGGGGGAGTTTCTCAAGGACAAATATCCAATCAAGGCAATCATGATCATGAAGCTACGTCTTCAAGAGCAAATCTACCCCCCTCAAGGAAATGGACTAAAGATCATCCCTTTGAACTCATTATAGGTGATGTTTCTTCAAAAGTCCAAACTAGAAGAGCAACTCAAGAAGAATGTCTATATAGCAGCTTTCTGTCTCAAGATGAGCCCAAGAAAGTTGAGGATGCACTTCTAGATCCAGATTGGGTTTTGGCTATGCAAGAAGAGCTAAACCAATTTGAAAGGAACAATGTTTGGAAGCTGGTGCCCAAGCCTAAGGACAGGAGTGTCATAGGCACAAAATGGGTGTTCAGAAACAAGATGGATGAAAATGGCATAGTCACAAGGAACAAAGCTAGATTGGTTGCAAAAGGCTATTCACAGGAAGAAGGAATTGATTTTGATGAAACCTTTGCTCCTGTTGCAAGACTAGAAGCAATAAGGATTTTCCTAGCCTATGCAGCCCATGCCAATTTCAAGGTCTATCAAATGGATGTGAAGAGTGCTTTTCTGAATGGGGAATTGGAAGAGGAGGTGTATGTAAGTCAACCTCCTGGTTTTGAAGATGATGATTTTCCAGAGTATGTGTACTTTCTCCTCAAAGCACTCTATGGTTTGAAACAAGCACCTAGAGCCTGGTATGACACACTTTCACAGTTCCTACTTGAGAATCACTTCACTAGAGGTACTGTAGATAAAACCCTTTTTCATAGGATTGTGAATGGCTCTACTTTACTTGTTCAAATTTATGTAGATGACATAATCTTTGGGTCTACAGATGTGAAACTTTGTCAAAAGTTTGCCAAGCTTATGCAAAGTAAATATGAAATGAGCATGATGGGAGAATTAACTTACTTTCTTGGTCTTCAAGTAAAGCAAGTTAATGAAGGCATTTTCATTAGTCAAACAAAATACATTCATGATTTATTAAAGAAGTTTAACTTAATGGAATGTTCTCCTGCCAAAACTCCCATGCCTACTGCCACCAAACTTGAATTGAATACTAAGGAAAAATCTGTGGACATTTCAAGTTACAGAGGCATGGTAGGCTCACTTTTATATTTAACAGCTAGTAGACCTGATATTATGTTTGCTACATGTCTATGTGCTAGATTTCAGGCTGATCCTAGGGAATCCCATTTAGTTGCTATTAAAAGAATTTTCAGATATCTCAAAGGAACACCAAACCTTGGCATTTGGTATCCTAGAGAATCTGGTTTTGAACTAATTGGTTATTCAGATGCAGATTTTGCAGGATGTAAAATTGACAGGAAAAGTACAACAGGAACCTGTCAATTTCTAGGAAACAAGCTTGTATCATGGTTCAGCAAGAAACAAAACTCAGTTTCCACCTCCACAGCTGAAGCTGAGTATATTGCAGCTGGAAGTTGTTGTGCACAGATTTTATGGATGAAAAACCAACTACTTGATTATGGATTAAGAGTTGAGAAAATTCCTATTTTCTGTGACAACACTAGTGCCATTGCCATTACTGAGAATCCAGTGCAGCATTCAAGAACCAAGCACATTGACATCAAGTACCACTTCATTAGAGAACATGTTATGAATGGTACTGTGGAGTTACATTTTGTTCCAAGTGAACAACAACTTGCAGACATCTTTACCAAGCCACTTGATGAATCAACATTCTCAAGATTAGTAAGTGAGCTAGGTATGCTAAATTTCTCTTAATTATTTTTGAGATATTTGCAAGTTAAAATGCAGCCAGAAATTTGCTATGTTTTTCTGTGAATTATTTTTCTCAGGAAAAAGTAAAATTTTGTCTAAATTACTATGCCAACGGAATGCACCATTTCGTTGACAGTCTTAGCACTTTTTCTGGGTGTTTCGTTGATAGTTGTTTTGTATCAACGAAACGCAGCTTTATCAACGAAATAGACGGGACCTTAAACGCCCAATTCTGATTCGTTGATATAAAGCGCTTTTAATCTGAACCGTTGGAATTTTGACACGTCTTTTACCACGATCTATGCATACACCCCTGTAAGTATAAATCATGGTAATACTTTAAGAGTAACGGTTATATTTTTAAGCCAATCCAGTAATTTACATTTATTATTGGATTCATTTTCTGAGAATTTTTGGGGGAGTATTTAAGAAATTCTATTTTCTTTAATTTCTTTTTACCTGTTCTCAAAAATTCCAAAGGATTTTCTCTCTTCTTCTCTCTAACAAGCAATTGAGTTCGAAGCTTTCTTTTAATCAACAATGGCACCCATAGTCAAGCTTATGTCTGTTGGAGGGTTCATCTATGAGAAGAACAACTCCATTCCCTTTGTTGTCAAGGAAAACCCGAACAGACTCTTCTTCAAAATGATGGATTTCATGAAGAATTGCAAGTTGAGCTATGCAATGTTTCACTCTACACCACTCTATAATGAGATAATCGAGGAAATTTGGACCTCTTGTGAGTATAGTGGAACAAACTGCACACTACAATTCACTCTTCAAGGTAATGAGTACATAGTTAATTCTGATGTTTTGCAAGCATGTTTACATATTCCTGATAATAACTGTGATGCTTTGCCTACTAACACTGAAATAACTACCATGCTAAATTCTATAAACTACTCTCTGCCTACTGATAATCTGGGTAGAATAATTAGGAGAGGTTTGGTTAGGGAATACAGTTATTTAGCTGATGCATTCATTAAGGTCTTTTCTGGAAAGATTAGTAATTTTGATGCATTAACTAACTCTATGTTAATTCTCCTAACCATGCTTCTAAATGATAGATATCACAACTTTAGCACCCAACTTATGTATGAAATTGGTGCTAAGTTGGGTGACAAAGCAAATAGGAAGAAAAATATCTATTATGCTAGGTTTCTGATGATGTTGGCTAACCATGTTAGTCCAGCACCATTAGTTATCTCTAACCCTAATGCCAGGTTTGAGTGCTTTGTGCAAGAAAAGAGAGTATTGACAGACATACTGAGGCTGAACCACAATGGTGATGTTCCAGTGGTGTATCTGCCAATAATTGAGGTAACTACTGCTATCCCTTCTAGTATTGTTGTTACTTCAACTGTTTCACCCAACCCTGTTGCTGTGGAGTCTGTAGTTGTGACCCAACAGGCTCCTGCCCCAGCAACAAAACCAAAATCAATGAAATCCTCCAAGCCAACCTCAGGTGCTTCCCAAAAGGCACCTGTTGCAAAAACTACTTCACAACCAAAGGGGAGTGTTTCTGGTGCTGTGAGAGGTGAGGGAAGGGGTGAACATAAAAGAAACCCTAAGGATAAGGAAGGACAGGTTAGTGTATCCCAGCCAAGCCCCATTGTGTTTTCCCAACAAGGCACAATGAGTAACATGGATTTAAACACAAGTCTAATTGCATCCTCCCAAAAGGATGTGATTATTGAAACAAGCTCTCCACCTAGAGCACAGTCCAAAAGGGTAAGGGACACTTCAAGCCCAAAGTCTACATTTTCCCAATACCAAAGGAGAGTGAAGCAAAAGTCCAAGGGTACACAGGGTGCACACACACTGGAAGCAACACTTCCAGTTTCTCAAATTCAGTTTGATGTAACCCCTATCATTACTCTGGGGTTACAATCCCATTCTCTAAACATCAATCTTGAATTATCTCCATCAAATTCACCAACTCAATCTTTGGATGTGGACATGATCCATACATCTATTCCTGATTCTCCAACTCTAATCTTGGAGAAGCCCCACTCTGAAGCTGGTGGCCATCACTTGCTAAGTGATTTGTTGGGCCATCAACCAATTTTTCCTGAAATTGCAAGGGGATCTGTGGACCAATATAACGACTCAGAAAAACGCTTGTACAGTATTAATATTTAATAATATTTGAGATTTATGATATGTGAATATTGTGTGAAAGGTGGATATTTGAAAATGTGATGATTAGATGTTTACTTGGTGAATGGTATGGATTAAAATATATGTGTATGCTTTTAATTGCATTTTATATGAATTTCTTATTAAAAATTAGTTCTTTTTGACCTTCCGGGAATTTTATAAAATCATCGGAGATTCTTTTTATTGTGAAATCTTTTTCACAACCTTTATTTTATATTCTATTATTTTCTAAAATTAATGGAGGAATTTATTTTTGGCTTTAAGGATTTAAAAACGATTTTATGAGTTAAATGTCATTTATGTGATCTAAACTTTGAAAATTCATATTTAATTCAATTTTGATCATAAAAATATTTTAAAAATATGTGTGAGCTTGTACATTTGTATTATATTTTTTAAAAATAAAAGTTTGATTTTTAGATATTATTTTCATTTTATTTCGGATTTTAGAAAGGCATTATATTGGTTTCCTTCTATTAAAAAATCAGAATTTAGAATTGTGAACTTACTATTTTGCCCTTGGGGCTTATAAAACCCCCAAGCCCAGCATTCTCCCTTTTTCTTATTTTGGTCGACACCTCTGCTCTCTCTCTTGCTGTTCTCTCTCGGCCATAATTCTTTTCAGAAAAAAAAACCTTCATCTCTTCTCTTTTCTCTCAACATAATTGATTGATATATATATATGATCATGTATACATGTATATGTGTGTGAGTGTGTGTATATGTATGTATCGAGGTGTGTGTAAGGTGGAGGGTGACATGCAATGGTGAAGAGGTAGTGTTTGAGTGAATTGGTGGAGGAATAAGGACGGATATTGTGATTGGGGGTGGTGTGTGGTTGTGTGGACCCATTCCGGCCATCACCGTGAACCACCGCCACCGGCGGTGATCGGAAGTGAGCCGGTGGCCTGGGTTTGAAGTTAAATAGATCTATCTTGATTTTAATCCATGTCTTTAACTTTGCATGTTAGTTTTTTTATGTTATGTGAACAATTTCAGTTTGCATGTGAATTCTTTGACCGGAATTGATGTGTAAATGGAAGATTGTGAATGATTTTGAGTTCTTATGAATTGCATGTTAATATTTCAGTGGTTATTAGTTTGGTCTTAGCAGAGAAATCAGTTTTTATAATAATGATAAGTGTTAGGGGTCTTAGTGTTTGGACTTTAATTAAAAAGATGATGAGAATCATGATGGGTTGTCAAGAAACTGCCCTGTTCTGCTCTGGTAATTCGTGACTGCTTGTTCCCTGTTTTGGACAGAGGGTATAGAATGTAAATGTTCTACTCGGAGTCTAGTTTGTCCACGCGAAAACCTTGTGTCATTTAATTTAACGAATAAAGAGTTATGCATGTTTTACTAAAGGTTGCGCAGCAGGATTTTCTGTGCTTCAGTATACACTTTAAACCTGTTCGTTTTTAGTCTAAATGAACTGTTCTGAATTTGAAAGTTTTATGCTAAGTTGGATTAATAACCAGGAAGTAGCCTGTCAAATATGGTATTTGTTTGATTATTTTTGGATTTATGATAAATGTTTTGGTAAGGCTTGCGCAGCAGATTTTTCAGCTTTTGAGATGAAAACATTGTTTGTAAAGGTGTTAAGGATATGGTTAGCATTGATCAAGTTGATTTAAAGGAATACCAAGTGTGGTATGATCTGAAAGTTAGATAATATATATATGTATTAAAGGAGTATGTTATGTGAACTTGAATGGCAATGTGCGCTTATGTGAGTTTTGTGCTTAATATATGGTTAAGAGTTATAAGTGATATAAATATTATGTGTTTACGCGTTTAGAGAACGTTGGGTAGTTTAGAATAAGGATTAGAATTTTGAGAGGATCATTCTAAGATAGTATATACTCTTTTGTAGAGTCACGAGACGTGGAACATAGAGATAAAGGAAAGGCGAAGGCAGAAATTCAGTGAGTACGGTTGTTCTAAAAGCTACTTAAGAATCCAAAGAAGTAGAGTCTAGAAATAAAGGAAAGACCAAGGTGGAGAACCAGTGATTTCTCATAACCCTTTTTGCTATTAAGGCAAGTAATTCTGACTTGCTTTCGCTTCCATTCTTTCATTATATATAAATTGCTATCTTGTTTATATACCCTTTTAATCCTGAAAACATATCATGTTCATTTGGTAACTCTTATTTCCGTTCATATACCTTGTTGGTTCATACGCCATACTATGTTTAGTTCTTTCTTTGAACCTTTACACCCAAAGGTGAATATACCATAACTCACATTTTAGTACATATCCAAAACATACCTATGACATTTACTTCTTGATTTCCCATTGATAGAAATCCAGATTGATTAGATTGAACTTATCCAATTCCCAAAGGACTCTTTTATATACAAACATTATAGACACAACACAATGTCTTGTGAACCATATCTTGCTTAAACTCTTCTTCAGACCTTATCCTTATCCTTTGATTATACTTACATTTTAACCTGAGATGCCATTGCATCAGATTTGAACTTGTACCTATGAATCACATACTTACTTGAAATTGAGAATACATGAACCTTCACTTGGGTACTATACAAACACACATCCAATGATTTACAAAGAATTTCTTTCATAAGAAAGATTTTAAAAGAAAGGAAGTTTCTAAGTTTGGATTCATTTAAATTCTGATTTATGGTTTCCACGGATTCCTAAGATTGGAGGCGTAAGAGGCCGAGTGACGCCGGCCCAGCACTTTTTAATTATAATAAATGGACTAGGGATGGACTAGTCTAAAGGCCAATGTGTGCCTATTGGGACCCAATACAAGGACCAGAGGGACTGTGTGTCCGGTATGGGGACTTTACGTGGCTGATCACCCGTATTGTCCGGTGCGTTGTGAAAAATCTCCAAATTACTTATTGCTTTTCTTGAAATCATATATCTATATAAGGAAATTGGTTTACCGTTTGAAATTGTATATTCATTTCATTGTTTTGATAATCCCTTGATATGGATTCTGCTATACCCATGACATACATATTGATATTGGAAATTGTTTCACAGTGGTTAACTATTTGGTTATATTATTACTTGCTGAGCATTTGGCTCATTCTTTTCCCTGTTCTAACCCACAGTTAAACGAGAAGATGGTACGCACTTTTCAGACAGCTAGGAAATCTTCCTATAGGGTTATTTTTGGGATGCTAGCTCAGGCAGGTGATGGAGACCTGTAGAAGGTGTTTTGTATAAGGGAATGTAGAACTTTTTAAGACACGGTTGTAATAACTTTTTAGACTTTTAATATGTAATAAAATGAAGTAGATAGTTGATGCTTGTTTCATACCATTACCTGTTAAAGATCCAGGGTAAAGATGGGGTCGCGTCTACATGTTTATATTATTATTCACAGGTTTATAAGTATAGAGGTTGTAGTGACTCCCCAATCATGACCCCATATTGGGAGGGCGTCACAACCAATCTCTAAAATCAATCACCACAGACTCTACTGTAATTTCTCATTCTCAAAGTGCTTTCTTGACTTCATCAACGAAACAGTCTATTTCGTTGACAAGTGTTTCTCCATCAACGGTATCCATACCGTTGACAGTTCAAACTACCATTCCGTTGATAGTTCACTCTGCACCTCTAATTGAAAATCAAGTTGTTCCCACAACTAGTGCAGATGATCTAGTGGTAGTTGAGACACTTCTAGGACTGAGAGGGAGTGAAACTGAGAGGCTGGCTTGCAGCCAGGCAAAAGGAGAGAATGTGAGTGAGAGGCTGGCTATTTCTTCCAGCCAGGCAAAAGGAGAGATTGAGAGTTCCACCTTAGAAGGTGAAGGTGAGGGTGTGAGAGGTGTGAGCCATGGGGAGCCCATGATGCAAGAACAGAGTGGAGAGAGAGAAGGGACTACAGGAGAAATAAGGATGGAAGCAGCCATTGCTAATGAGTTAATGGAGGTCAGTGAGGGAGAAAGGGAACTTACTTTCCAAGAGGTTTATCAGCAAACTCTGGATAGTATTTCCCTGGATCCTGAGACCTTTACTCATCCTGTGTCAGCCTATCAAATTTTGGCTCAACAGGGCAATGTGGAGGCAGAGAGGTCACTACAACTAATTCACACAACTGCATCAATGCAAAGAGCAAAGGATGCCTTGACCAATCTCCCTCCAGGAGCTGAAGCAAGTGGAGACTTTGATTTTTCTGATAATGAGGATAGCTTTGGTGACACTCTACAGGTGGCCACTACTGCACAGACTGGGACTTCTGTGGTGCCTCCTACACCAAACTGGCTTTCTCAAGATATGCATGGTAGAAGCAATTTGGATGCTGCTATCACAAGGCAGTACAATGAAGCATATCTAGCTCATAAGTCTGCAGGAGCAAGGGACAAGAAATTCTACAAAGCCATAATGGATTCTCTGGAAATTCAAAGGCTACAAATGTTGCAGACAAGGATTGAGGCTACAGAGATCAAGGATTCAATCAGCAACCTTAGGGCTGCTAATGATAGGAGGCTAGATGAAAAGCTTCCTCTTCTCACTGTGTCCAGGATGCACAGGTTTTTCTCTAAAGAACCTGAAGTGGATTCCTCCTTGAAGACTCTCTCTTCTAGAGTGGACAAGGTGGAAGCTACTCTATCACAGATGCAAAAGGAACAGGAGAAACAAACTCAACTATTGGCCCAGCTAGTGGCAGCTCAAGGACTCCCAGCCATCTCTTTTGATGATAACAAAAAGGGGGAGAAATCTAAGGAGCTAGACATTCAGATTACCAAGGTTATGGTCCCAGCCATTTCCCTACCAAAGGAGCCATTAGCAATGGGGGAGCTTGGAAAGCAGCAAAAGGATGGTATTGACCTTATACAAGAAGCTTCTATGAGGATGAGACTTGCAGAACAAATCAAAGAACATTGGTCCAACATAGAAGCAAAGTTCAAGAAGATTACTGAAAATAAGGACTCAAATCCATCAACGGAACAACCATCAACGAATGCCATGGTACTAGCATCAACGGAATGGGAGCCACAGACAAATTCTTTCTATCACCAAGAGCCCCTTCTACATGGAGTCACTCAAGGACCAAGGAAGGAAAGAGGACAAACTTCATGCATTAGGGATGTGGAACAAGCTACAATTCAAAGAAGCCTATCTCCCAAGTCCCCTGCTAAACCAAAGGGCAAAAACATAGCAAGGACTTTCTATCCTGCACCTTATCCAGATGAGCACAAGCTTCTTGGTCCACTCATCACAAAAAGCAAGGAAAGCAATGATTATGAGATAAGGAAGCAAAGGGCAATTGTCTACAGGAATGGACAACAAATCTGTGTTTGGGCTGGTCATCCAAACTTTGCTGAAGCCAAGGCTGAGGAATCAGAAAGAGCAGCTATGCAAGCTCTTGCAGTAGCTCAAGCTCTAGATGAAGAAGAAAGGAAGCAAGAGGAGAGCACTAGAGAGGAAAGGAGTTCAAAGAAGAGCACAAGGCAACCCAAAGAGAGAGCTAGGAGAAACATAGCCTTTGAGAATGCTGATTCTCAGAGTACTGCATCAGACTCTTCTATACCTATTGCACCTCCAACAATTGCTAATCCAGTTTTTGAGGTAAAGTTAGCCAGTGATCCTGATCATCTTGTCAATTTTCACAATCAGCAAATTGAGCCAAAGGAAGAGCCAATTGAGTTTGATGAGGCATACTTTCCAAAGTTCCTGTTAGAGAAGGACCAACCAATGAAGACAAAGAAGAGGTCTGTCAAAGCAAAGCCTGTTTTTGTGAGAAAGCCACAATCTCAGAAACCCCCAGCAAACCCAGAGGACTGCATGTACATTGCTGACATCAGGGAAGAATTCAGTCTACATCTTGACTTAGACAACCTGGTGGAAGTAAGGGGAATTGCAGCTTCTCAAAAGTTGCCTGAAAGACTAGTGTTCACATTCAAGGGTGGTAGAGAACAAGTGTGGCCTCTCTACAGAATTTTAGGAGAAGACTATCAAACACTACTCTCAGTGTTTAGATGCTTGAAAAAGGACTTTGGTTTCACCAAAACAGCCAAGTCTGAGGTGGTCTCCAAAATCTGTCAGTTAAAGGCTAGCTGGAACAAGCCTGAGGCTCTTCCCAGGATACTTAGAGTTCCCTCAACAGGAAAGAAAATCCATCTTCAACCTTATTGGATGATGGAGTTTAAGGACAAGGACAATTGCAGAAGATTCTTCAGAATGGAAGACCAGCTGGAGAAGGCATCTAATCAAACTCTAAAGCTGATGCAATCCAAGCTTGGTGATCAAGATGAAGAGGAGAAAATCTTCTACAGAAGGCTACAGGTCCAGATTGAGGAAAACAACTCCAAGAGAGGGAAGAAGACTATACCACAAAGAAGTCACAGATGAAACATTTGCTCAGACTAGAGGAGTACTTGTGGGCATTAGTCTTGTAAGTCTTGTATTTTGTCTATAAAGTTTTGAAGCTTAATACATTTTCTACTTTTGTAATTTATGATGTATCTGAGTGTTTTTGTTATCATCAAGTCTCTTGATTTATGACTGTTATTCTATCAGTCATAAATTGGGGGAGATTGTTAGGAATATGTTGTTCTTGATGATAAACATAAAACACTTAGTAGAATTTGTGTAAAGTCAATTTTGTAGCTGTCAACGAAATAGCATGCTTAGCAGTGTTTCGTTGACAGGAAGCTCATCAACGAAATGAGTGTTGTAGCAATTGCATTGTACAATGCTTCACAGTATGATAGGCATTCTGTTATATGTTTTAGATAGGTTTTCTAAGTCATGTTGACTAAGTACTAGATAGGCAAAATAGGTTGGTTAATTGTAAATATGTTATGCCTTGTAATTCTGCCTAAGTGAAGACATGTCAACGGTATGAAGATTACTCTGTCAACGGTATGGAGTTTACCCATCAACGAAACGAGGGAAACACCATCAACGGAATGAAGAATAAAGCTATCAACGAAACACATCTCCTTGCTATCAACGAATCAATGTTGCTTTTTGAGCAGTTGATAAAGTGATAGTGACAGTTTACTGAACAGATCTAAAAGGAGATATGGAAGTGTACTTTGCATTGGAAGCCATCAAAATGGTTACTGGAAATCAGGAAACATTCCAATTTCCAATAAGGCTCTTGGGAATGATTATAATAAGCATGAAGACAAAAGCAAAGATCTCCAAGGACCTTTGGACAAAAGGAATGAAAAGCAAGCTACTGATGGTCACTACTATTCTTTAGTTTAGCCAAACGTAGAGTTGTAAACTTGGGAATATATAACCAAGTGTAGCAGTTACTTTAGAGAAGAGAAGAAAAACAAATAGATTGTATTAGCTATTTTTGAGAGCATTCTTCTCTACAACATTGTAACTGAGCAGCTGTGTACATTTGTATCACAGATTATTTCCGCAATAAAAACACTTCAGTTGGATCATCAAACAATCCAACTGAATTATTTATATCTTGTGTTTTTATTTATTCAGTTCAGTTTTAATTTATAAGGTGTTTTTAAGATCAAGAAAATATCAAAATTGTATTCAACCCCCCCTTCTACAATTCTGTTAGGTCATTTGGGATTAACAATTCTTATGGCCTCCAATCTTGCAACTGGAGCAAAGGTTTCATCATAGTCAATTCCTTCCTGTTGTGAATATCCTTTTGCCACAAGTCTAGCCTTGTTTCTTGTAATCACACCTTCACTGTCAGTCTTGTTTCTGAAAACCCACTTTGTACCTACAATTGATCTATTCTTTGGTCTAGGTACAAGTGTCC
This sequence comes from Heracleum sosnowskyi, assembly GCA_030848705.1. Classification (NCBI taxonomy): domain Eukaryota; kingdom Viridiplantae; phylum Streptophyta; class Magnoliopsida; order Apiales; family Apiaceae; genus Heracleum; species Heracleum sosnowskyi. The sequence goes on from CM061237.1 coordinate 83,069,011, forward strand.
AGACTTCATTTCTTTCAAATTCATTTAACTCTTCTTGCATTGCTGTAATCCAATTAGCATCTTGAAGAGCTTCCTCCACTTTCTTTGGTTCTGTTTGAGACAAGAAAGCATGATACAGACACTCATTATTTGTTGCACTTCTAGTTCTCACACTAGCATCAGGATCTCCAATTATGAGATCAGGTGTGTGTGCCTGTGTCCACCTTCTTGCTGTTGGTAAGTGGTTTCTTGCATCATTATTGGATCCTCCCCCTTGATCCATGCTCTCCTGATTCATATGTTGACTTTCTGCAGCATCTGAGGCTCCCCCTGAATTGGATGGCTCAGAGTTTGAACTGTTAGAGTTTGAATCAGTTTCCTCAACTGACTCACTTGCTCTGTCTTGTTGAGCTTCTTCACGCTCCCCCTCAACTGGTTCTCTATTTTGTTCAATTTGAGAATTTCCAGTTTCTCCAGTATTTACCAGTAGAGGTTCAGAGTATGCTTCGTCAGAGTTTGTCAACCCTGCTTCATCAGAGTTTATATCATCAGAAAATAGATCTTCATTTTCAAAACGTAGTTGATCATATCCATCCTTGTCTTCAAGTCCAATTATTTTCTTGTCATCAAATGACACATGTATGGATTCCATGATCACCTTAGTTCTTAGATTGTAAACTCTGAATGCTTTTGTTGACAATGGATAACCAACAAAGATTCCTTCATCAGCTTTTAACTCGAACTTTGTCAACTGTTCAGGATGAGTCTTCAACACAAAGCATTTGCATCCAAATATATGAAAATATTTCAAATTTGGCTTCTTATTTTTCACCATCTCATATGGTGTTTTCCCATGCTTGTTGATCAGTGTAGCATTTTGAGTAAAACAAGCAGTTTGAACAGCTTCTGCCCAGAAATATGTTGGTAATTTTGCTTCATCAAGCATAGTTCTGGCTGCTTCAATTAAAGTTCTGTTCTTCCTTTCAACTACACCATTTTGCTGTGGAGTTCCAGGTGCAGAAAATTCTTGTTTCACTCCTCTTTCCTTGCAGAAAGCTTCCAAGATTGAGTTTCTGAATTCAGTTCCATTATCACTCCTTATAATTTTGACTTTGTGCTGTGATCCTTTGTCCAGTAGATTTACATGATCCATCAGAGTTTGAGCAGTTTCATCCTTCTTTGACAAGAAATACACCCATGTGTATCTAGTATATTCATCAACAATTACTAGAGCATATTTCTTTCTGCCCATGGACATCACATTCACTGGTCCAAAGAGATCAACATGTAGAAGATGATAAGGTTCCACTACTGAAGATTCAGATTTGCTCTTGAAAGATGACTTCCTTTGCTTGGTTTTTTGACAAGAATCACACAAGCCATCTAGACTGAGTATAGATTTTGGAAGTCCCCTTACAAGATCCTTTCTTATTAGTTCATTGATGTTGTTCAAATTGAGATGAGAAAGCTTCTTGTGCCAATTCCAACTCTCTTCATTTGACATTCTTGCAGTCAGACACACTGTTCTTCCATCAGAGTTTGTTACCAAACTTGCTTCATAAATGTTGTTGTGCCTGTGTCCAACTAGAACAACTTTTCCAGTAGATTTACTGATAACTTCACAGTATTCACTATGAAAATCTACATGGTTTCCTCTGTCACAGATTTGACTCACAGATAACAGATTATGCTTGAGTCCTGAGACTAGAGCTACATTTGTAATGATGACACTTCCAAGATTGATATTGCCATATCCCAGAGTGTGTCCTATGTTACCATCTCCATAGGAAACTTTTGGGCCAGCCTTCTCCTTAAAGTCTGATAGCAGGGCTTTATTTCCAGTCATATGTCCTGAGCATCCACTGTCCAAGATAAGTGTGCTCTCTATTATACCCTGCAATCACAAACAAATACTAAGTATTAGTTTTAAGGACCCAGACTTGCTTGGATCCTTTGTCTTTCTTAACAGTGTTAGCTTTTGCAGCGGAATTACTATCAACAGAGTTTAAGCTAACATTGTCAGACTTTACACTTGCAGAGTTTGCTTTAACCCACTTCAGATTGGGTTCTAGCTCATAATAGTTATGATAAATAGCATGATAACTCTTGCAAGTATAAATGGAATGCCAAGTGCTCCCACAGTGTGTGCATAAAGTTTGTGGTTTAACCCTTACATAATCATTCTTTACTCCTGATGTAGAAGATAAAGAATTAATATGTTTGTTCTTAGTGCAAAATCTAGCAAGATGATTAGAACTACCACAATTATAACATGTTTTCCTTGGAGCAGCACCAGTAGGCAAATGATTATTTCTATTATTTATGCCTATCTTTCCATTCCTATTCTTCTTGGACCCTTTTGGTTTCATGGCAGATTTTATCTCTTTCAGCTTATGATTAAACTGTTTCCCTGTCATCAAACCAACATTAACCTGTTTTTCACAAGTTTTTACTAGCTTTCTAACTGCTTCTTTTTCCATAAGTTTTTCTGTTATAATATTTTCCTGTTTTTCACAGGCTTCATCTGATTCCATATCAGCTTCTCTTATTACAACAGATTTTAACTTATTGGCTTCTGGAACAAATTTCACAGGTTTAAGTTGTGGTTTTACCTTAACCTTGTCTTTAAACCTAAGTTCATCATTTTCACAATAACCTAAACCTACAGAATCAGTCTGAAACACTTGATGAGTGTCTCTTCCAGAATCTGTCCAAGTCTTGATTATTTTTCTTTCTTTTTCTAAATCAGATTCTAGTTGCCTATACCTTTTAAGCAACTCCTGTTCAACATAAACAGCATCATCTCTTTCTTTTTGAATCTTCTTCATACTTTCAAGTTCTCCTTCAAGAAACTTGTTTCTATCTTTAAGACTAAGATTCTCAGCTTTAATTCTCTCATTCTCTAAGGTCTGATCCCTATAGCTAACATGAACACTTTTCAGATATACTCTTAACTCAGATATATTATCAGTATCATAAGCATAAGTAGTTAGGGGTACCTTATTTTCAGATGATTCAGTCTCATCTCTGACAGTTGCCATAAGAGCATAATTTTCTCCATCATCAGAGTCTGAAGTATCTGCCCAGTCTTTGCCTTTAGAGATGAGTGCTTTCTCAGATTTGCCTTTCTTGCACTCTGGGGCATAATGACCCATCTCTTTGCACTTGTAGCACTGGATCTCAGATTTGTCCTTCTTTCCAGACTTGGTATCCCTTCCATCAGACTTTCTGAAATTCTTCTTCTCAGAATTTGAATCTCTCCTTGAGAATCTCTTTCCCTTCTTGAAGTTCTTGAACCCCATCTTCTTGAAGGTCTTCACCATCAATGCAGCCATTTGCATCATCTGTTCTTCATCATCATCAGAGTCAGAAGCTTCACCAGAGTTTGAGTCATCATCAGAATTTGATGACTCACTTTCAGATTTAATGACTAAAGCCTTTCCCTTGGCTTTCTTCCTTGATGATTCCTTCTTAATGGGCTTCTCCTCGACTTTGAGAGCAACAGATTTTGTCTTCTTACTGGATCTCCTGTTTCTTTGTTCTATCTCAAGTTCATGAGTCTTTAACAATCCATAGATCTCATCAAGATCTGTATCAGCAAGATCATAATTATCTCTGATTGTTGTTGCCTTCAAATCCCACTTTTCAGGTAGAGATAACAGAAACTTGAGATTAGACTCTTCAAGCTCATATTCTTTATCAACCAGAGACAGATCATTCAACAGTTTGCAAAATCTGTCATAAGTCTCAGTCAAGGTTTCATTAGTTCTTGAATCAAAGTGCTCATACTCCTGTGTGAGTATTGTCTTTCTGTTCTTCTTGATAGCACCTGTTCCCTGGCATCTGACTTCTAAAGCATCCCATATCTCTTTGGCAGTCTTACAGCCAATTACTCTGTTAGACATAACATTATCTAAAGCACTGTGGAGAAGATGTCTAACCTTTGCATCTTTTGCAATTGATGAGATGTCCTCAGGAGTCATATCTTTCTTTTCCTTTGGAACAGTCTTTTGTTCTTGTCCATCAACAACAGGGGACAATTTAGTCGGCATATGAGGACCATCATAGATTCTGTCAAGGTATTCTGGATCTGTAGCCTCCAGAAACATGGTCATCTTAACCTTCCAAATAGGATACTCTACTGGCCTGAGAATTGGAACCCTGATTGTTTCATATCGACTCACAGAATTGGGCTTAACCTGTTCAGCCTTAGGAGCAGTTTGATTTTCTTCAGACATGATTAATACTGTGTTTGAATCGTAAAACTGTATATATTAAACAGCCTTGGCTCTGATACCAATTGTTAGGCTGAATACACAATATAATCAAGTATGTATGAGAATAACAATAAATAACACAGGTTTGTAAATCAACAAACTGAATTATATTAAATAATTCTCTCTTAGTGATGTTAATGAATCACAAAGAGCTACTAGGTTACAAGAATAATGTATTCAATGTTCGTGTCCCTTCTAGGGATAACCTATCTGTGTTTATATAGTACACAGTTACATACAATCCTTATCTAATTGATACTCCTAAAAATTAGCTATACAATTGATATCAATTAAGGATTGCTTCAGTCTTCTGTCCAGTCTCCTTAGCTGTATCAATATATTCTGCTTCTTTCCATCTTCAGAATATATTGCTTCTAGAATCTTTATCTTTGCACCGACAGCTAAGTCAACTTTCATCCTGTCAGACTTTACCAAACTCTGACCGGCTTCCTTTAAACTCTTCACCCTGTCAGACTTTAAATAAACTCTGACCGGCTTCTGATAAACTCTGATCAGTACCTGTTGCTTAAACAACTGATAAACAAACATCAGCAATTATATCTAACATGTTTTTATGGATAATAACAACAAATTTACAATATATGCTGACAACTTAACTAACAAGATCAGAATGGATTAAGAATTTTTACTTAGCTTGAGATTTCCTCTTCTGTCTTGTTACATCCTCTCTTTTGAGAGCTTCTACCAAGCAGCCTCTTAGAACTTCTACAAGAGAGATTTCAGCAGGAGTGACTGCAGCATCTTCTATTTCTTCAATAATCTTCTTGATAGTAGGAGAGATAAGAGAACTAGCATCCCTGAGATTCAACCATTGCTCTTGATCAAATGGATAGCTTCTGAAGTGGAGTTCTTCATGAATGAGCTTGAATCTACTTCCACGATAAGCATTGAGAGACATCCTCCTTTGCTTGTCTAGCTTTGAACATTCTCCTTTCCTCCTTTCTAATATTTCCTTTATCTCATCAGAACAAATCTGCTCCAAGGGATGAATTGATCCAGCTACCATATACTGTAAATCCTTCAGAATAGTTGTTTTTAGCTTGTGCAAGCTGCAAACATAGATTTCTTCTTTTAGGTACTTCATTCTTAAGGGATTTTCCAGCATACATGTTTGATAATTTGGAGCTTCACTTTCTGCCTTGTTAGCAGTCTTGCATCTTTCCAGGAGTTCAGCTTCCATCTTATCAAGTTCTGACTGATATTGAGAATATTGAGAAGATTCAGGTCTTTTGCTTGGCTTGGGTTGCCCTTCCTCTGTGGGTTGGGTTTGCCCTTCTTCTGTGGGTGAATCATCAAACTCATAGTACTAGTGATATGGTATAGGAGAAGCTGGTAGATCTGTTGAAATATCAGCATCATCAAAATCTACAAAATTGTAGCCAAATTTCTGATAGAATTCAGCATCCCTATCAGCCTGATATTTCAGAATATGTTCCATGACAGACTCTGGAACATTATCATAGCTCTCCAGCAACTCTACCATTCTTTCCAGGTAGAAGAAGTCAATTCTCCTTTTATCTAAGGTTGATATCCTACCACTGGTTGATGTGGATACCAGATTGAAATCCTTATCAACCTTGGTAGATCTTGATTCTTCCCACCATAGAATGTACTCAGTGACCTCTTGATTTGCATCCATCTTAACCTTAACACTCTTGATTTCTCTAGATTGCATCTGTTGTATCTTAAGACTGTTGGGAGGTATTGATTGAATTGGCATCCTAAGATTTCTGCCTAATCCAGTGGCCTTTTCCTTTCCTGAGTACTTGTGCTTTCCTTCAGGTTTTTGTCTATAAAACCATGCTTTAGCTTTAGCTTTCAGTCTTTTGGGCTTGACAGTAGCTTTGGCTTCATTCTTGACAGAACCTTCCTTGACAGTACCTTTGTCGACAGTGTCTTCCATGACAGCATCTTCTATGACAATTTCCTTATCGACAGTATCTTTGGTGACAACATCCTTTTCAGCATTTATGCAGTCAACAGCACATCTAAAAATGCTTGCCTCCAAAGCTTCCAGTATTCTTGGCTCCTCTTCATCTGTTGCATCAGCATCTTTCTTTTCTAGACTAGGAGTTTCTTCATTGCCTTTATTCTGAGATTGAATACCAGTATTCCCAGAATTACTTCCACCAGCATTGCCTGCATTTCCAGAAGCTTCACCACCTCCAATCTCATCATCATCATCATCATTATCTTGAAAAGGAACATCATAGAGGCAGCTTCCTCCTTGATCAGCTCTTTTGGCATTGGCTCTAGAGATTAGCTCCTTCACTCTAGTTCCCAGTGCCTTGTCTCTCAACACCAGCATTTTGTAGATCTCTTGAACATCAAAGACTCTTCCTGGATTGGCATTTGAGCTTAGTATTCCATCTAACACTCTCAGAATTGATTCAGTTTGCATCCTGGATGGACTGATCAAATTCATAAAGATATTCCTTCTTGTGCCATCCTTTGTAGTAGATCTGTAGAAAACACATGGTGGATTTGTGTAGACTTCAGGTAGCTTCTCTGTGATCATGTTCTGGATTTGCATATTCAACACTTCATTGAATGGTGTTTGAGTTGCCTTGATCTTTCCCTTCATTGTACACAACACCTTTGCTGGCAGACTCTGCAATAGTTCCATTGTGATTAAATAAGATATGCCAGAAGTGAAGTAAATACTTACAGCCCATCTTTTCTCATCATTCACCATTACACTGACACTGGTGATTTGATCCTTTAGCAGTTTTGAGGTGTTGATTGGACTGTTGCTTGGAGCATTCATTGCTTTTTCCACTAGACTGCTAAATTCAGTGTCATGATTTTGTAATGTGCCCTCCCTGTAATCCACCATTATAGTATTGGCTTCTTCTTGATCAAACTCAGTACCATTGGACCAAGTATGTCCCTTATGGATGGATTCAGGCAGTTTCCCTTTACCTTTCCCAAGCTTATTTTATTCCTCCATTTCTCTCCATCTTTTCTGTAGAGCAGTTTCTTGAGTTGCTGAAGTTGGTTCTCTAATTGTCACAGGAGGTAGAATTGGGTGTCTAGATGCAGGTCTTCTTTGCAGTGCATCTTGAGTTGCCTTAGACATCAACACCCTTTCTCCATCCAAGTCACCTTCAACAAGACCTTCAGCTTTATCCATTGGTTGTCCACTGCTTGGTTTGACTTGCTCCCCCTTTGTCATTGCTTTACTCTTGACTCCAGAACCTTGTTTTTCTCCCCCTTTGGTCTTCACAGTTACTTGCTCCCCCTGAGTTCCACCTGATTCCTAAATAGATATAGATTCTGATCTTGCTACCTTCTCCCCCTTAGTTGAGTTGGCAGCTACTAGGCCAGTAAGGAACTGTAGAGAATGTTGAGTGGCAGCAAAACCATAAACTACCAGTTGAGAGAGAGAGTCCATCTTGGAGTTCAAGGTAGCACATTGTCCTTCTAGAGTTGTGATCCTGTTACCAAAATTTGCAGAGGGGCCACCATTCCTTAACCTTCTTGGAGGGGAAGGAAAAGAAAGGGGCTTGGAGGCTATAGGGGTTCTCACACTCTCAGGGTGTTTTTGAGTGATCTCATCACCCCTCACAGTTTGACCCTCAAGGCCTAATGCCTGAATAGTGGAGGCTCCCTCAAGATCTCTCTGGACATGCTCAAGTCCCTCTCCTTTTGCCAGCTCATTTGGCTGCCTCTCATTTTTATGCTCACCTCTCTTTTCTTTTATCTCTCTTTTCTTTTTCACACCCTCACTCAACCTAAATGCATGGGTATGAGCAGTACTAACATGCATTGAAGGAGAAGATTTAGAATGTACCTTCAAGAGTTTGGCAAGAGGTAGGTCATCATCAGAGGCATCCTCAAGGAGTACAACATCAAAATCTGGCTGAGAGGACTGGACATCATCTTTGGCAGGAATGTTACTGTCAGATGGAGTGTGGACAGCAGGTTCTGGCATGACAGCATCTTTGGGATGTGGAGTGACAGTAGGTCCTGTGTTGACAGTATCTTTCTCTCCACCCATGACAGCAGCTGTGTCCATGACAGCAACATTTCCAATGTCCTTGACAGCAACAGAGGCTGTGACAGCATCTTCCTGAAGGTAAGATGCTCCTTGGAGTTCAGACAAAGTGTTGGCTATTTCATTTTCTGACAGAATACCACTTTGCCCTTGCTCAGTGTTTGGAGGAGTGGTGTCCATTTCACTTTGAGAAATGGGTTCTTGTGGACCACTAGATGGGGGCTCATCCATGATTGGAGATGGATGATCAAAATCTGAAGGGTTGGGACTGTCCCCTTCTCTAGGTTGTGGAGAAGAAACAAAAGAATGTGTAGGGAAGGAAGAAGGTGAAAGTGTAGCAAAGAGTGGGAGCTGATTCACAGGACAAACATGTGAATCATCAAAAGAAATAGAGAAATCCTCACTGTGCCCTAACTCACTGTGTGTTTCTTCAAGTGGAGGTTCCTCAGGTTGTGAACCATGAGTTTGTGCAGACTCTGTACAGGGTGCCTTGGGAGACAGGCCAATTTCAATAGATGCACCTTGTTGAGAAGGCACATCTAGGGAGGTGTTTGAATCCCTTTCGGTAACCACAGTTTGTTGAGAAACTGCAGCTTGGCTAACAGTGGTTTTGGTCCTCCTAGCTTTCTTCTTCTTAGGCTCAGGGGGAACCACTGGGGGTTCTGATTGACTACCTTCCTTATTTGCTGCACTAGGTGCAGTGTCTCCCTCTGGACTCACAGAGCTACCACCAACACCAGCTTCTAAGGGTCATTTTCTGGATTCTTGCAAGGCTTCTCTTTGGGCTTTGGGAAGTCTAGAGGGCCTAGGCTGAGTGTATGGTGTTGAATGTGGGTTAACTGAATTTGGGTCTAATTCAGTTTCATTCACAAGAGTGAAAGATGCATAACCAGAAGGTAATGGATAATCAAGGTTGGACACTTGATCAACCATGTGCTGAGTGAAACAAAGTGGAATATGTGCATTGAGATTCTGTGAAGATAACAATGTGTGTGTGTTCTTTTTCAAAACAGAGCAAGCCTCTAAATGAGGGGCATCATTATTAAAATCACAGAAAGAATTGATGCACATCATAAGAAAGCGAGGGTAGATTGATACCTTCTTACCTATGGCAGCCCTGAGGTGTGCCAAGAGGAGAGCTCCAACATTCACCTTGTATCCATGGACAAGAGAATGTGTCAGTTTCTTAATGTAGGAGGGTATTCCATTCCAGTCTGTGGACTTGGTAGAGAACACCTTGACCATCACATCAAGTATCATGCTCCACTCCTTTCTCAGATGCTTCCTATCCATTTCACCAGACGGATACCATTTGGTTGTTCCCTCTTCGAGAATAGGGCCAGCATACCCAATCTTCAAAAAGAGCTTCTTGAGAGTGTCATCATTAGCAAGTTCAGCAAAATTCTGGCCTGCTTGAAGTGTGATACCAAGAGCAGTGTTGATGACCTCAGCTGTAAGAATGTAGTGTTGCCCATTGATTTTGAATTGAATAGATGGGTTCTCACCCTCCGTTTGAGCAACATCAGTTTGCCAAAATGCCTCAATTCTGTCTAAGTCGAGAATGGGGGTTGAGGTAATGGCAGAACCGAGATAGGACTTGTTCATGAAAAACACTAGTCCTTTGAAACCTTCACCAGCATCATTTGGGGAAAAGATGCCAGCAAAGTTTATTTGAGAGAGAGTCTGTTTGGGTGCCATGGAGATTCAAGAAAAGAAGAAAGTAAGAAAGTAGCTTTTTGCTTGAAGAAAAGTATTTTGCCTTGAGTTCGATGTGAGTGATATGTCTGAGTAACTGGGGAATAAAAAGGGGTATCTCAAACGTTTGTGCACAAAAAGTGGGTTTAAAGAACGTGTCTTAACCCACTCACATAACACGTGAGTTACTGCCCGTTATTTACTGTCAAACGTGGGATGAATATCCAATTGTAACGGTCCACTATTGTTGACAGTAACCTATGCGCTAGAAATAATCTGTCAGTAATAAGAGATGGTGACAGTAGGTTATGCGCGATAGCAACTATTGCGCAAAAACATGTTGTCACCGTTAAGCATTTGAATGACAGTATCCTTTAAAAGTCTTGACAGAAAGTCTTTCCCTGCTGTCAAGAAGTTTGCTGTCAAGAGACACATGACAGTATCCTTCTTAATGACAGTAACTTAGTTGGGGAATTGTTTCTGTCATGAACTTTCCAGAATGCTTTATGCACACACTTAACCTACAATTAACAGAGTATGGATTTAGCAATTTAATCTTTTGAACACAGATACTATGCAGTTAACACAGACAAACAAAACTCAATAATCACAACATCAAGAAGCTTTATTTTTATTAATAAAATCATTTGAATATAGCATTGAGTATATCAATCTTTGATTTTATTAACTAATTCTAAAACTTCTTTCTTAATCTCCTCTTCAGTGCGACCTTCTTCCTTGAGAAGTGCCTGAAGTTCTTCCTCTTGAATCTTCCATTTTTCCTCTTCCCGTGCTTGAATGGCTTGAGGCTGTTCATCTTCCTCATGAAGCAAGTCTTCAAGTTCATCAAACAGGACTTCCACTTCATCTCTGATGTGAGATTCACACGAGACTTTTGGCCTGTACTCTATTCCTACTTTGTTTTCCATGATTTACTTTAAAACTGAGAGCAGACTGGTGAAACCTAAGGTTAATTTATAGGCAAAACCGTCTAAGGATTAAAGTCTAATGGTCAACAGTTAGAGTACCCATACAACTACCACAAAAGTAATTAATGGTCGTGTCCTCCTTTAAACCTATAGATTTATGCAAAAAGATGTGAAAGTCCAATGGAACAGATATTTATCTCTCAAACTTAGCAAATTACCACATTTATGTCATACAGGGTCTAAAAGTATGAGACTGGCAGAAAATACAGACATATAAAGTCAAATCAACACATGCTGTCACATAACAGACATAGACCAAGTAGACAGTAACTTCTCTTGACAGCAGGTTTGAAGTTGTTGTCATGAGCTTCAATAAAAATTTGAAAATGCAGAAAAACTTGGTAAATTAACATACCAGATTCAGCATTCCCAGTTCACTTACCAACCTGTTGAAGGTTGCTTCATCCAATGGCTTAGTGAAGATGTCAGCAAGTTGCTTGTCAGTTGGGACATAGATCAGCTTCACAGTTCCTTGTTCAACATGCTCTCTGATAAAGTGATGTCTTATATCAATATGCTTTGTCCTAGAGTGTTGAACTGGATTGTCTGAAATGGCTATGGCACTAGTGTTGTCACAGTAAATAGGAATGTCTCTTAGCACTAGACCATAATCCAGAAGTTGATTCTTCATCCATAGAATTTGTGCACAACAACTGCCTGCAACAATATATTCAGCTTCTGCAGTTGAGGTAGAAACTGAATGCTGCTTCTTGCTAAACCATGAGACCAATCTTCCACCAAGAAATTGACAGCTACTAGTAGTACTCTTTCTGTCAATCTTGCATCCAGCATAGTCTGAGTCTGAGTAACCAATTAGATCAAATCCAGTATTCTTAGGATACCAAAGGCCTAGGTTAGGAGTGCCTTTTAAGTATCTAAAGATTCTCTTAATGGCTACTAAGTGTGACTCCTTTGGATCACTTTGAAACCTTGCACAGAGACATGTAGCAAACATGATGTCAGGTCTGCTAGCAGTTAGATATAGGAGAGATCCTACCATGCCTCTATAGGTGCTTGAGTCAACTTTCTTTCCTTTAGGGTCAAGATCCAGACTAGTTGATGTGGACATTGGTGTCTTTGCAGGTGATGAATCTTCCAAGTTGAACTTTTTGAGAAGTTCCTTGATGTATTTAGCTTGACAAATGAAGATTTCATCAGGTTGTTGAAGAATTTGTAATCCCAGAAAGAATGACAATTCTCCCATCATACTCATCTCATATTTGCTACTCATGAGAGAGGAAAACTTCTCACACAGCTTCTCATTTGTAGAACAAAAAATGATGTCATCCACATAGATTTGTACCAGAATGATGTCCTTGCCATGGTGTTTGTAGAAAAGTGTCTTGTCCACAACTCCTCTAGTAAACTGATTTTCCAAAATAAAAGTGGAAAGTGTGTCATACCAAGCCCTGGGTGCTTGCTTTAGTCCATACAAAGCCTTGAAGAGTTTGTACACAAAATCATACATTTCAACATCCTCAAACCCTGGTGGCTATTCAACATACACTTCTTCTTCCAACTCTCCATTTAGGAAGGCACTTTTGACATCCATCTGAAATACTTTGAAGTTGCAGTGTGCAACATAGGCTAGAAAGATTCTTATAGCTTCAAGTCTTGAAACATGTGCAAATGTCTCATCATAGTCTATTCCTTCATGTTGACAGTAACCTTTAGCTACTAGCCTTGCTTTGTTTCTTGTCACTGATCCATTTTCATCAAGCTTGTTTCTGAAAACCCATTTGGTCTCAATGACTGACTTTCCCTTAGGTCTTGGAACCAACTTCCATACATTGTTTCTTTCAAACTGATTTAGCTCTTCTTGCATGGCTATCACCCAGTCAGAATCCAACAATGCTTCATCAGTTGTCTTGGGTTCCATTTGAGACAGGAAGCATGAAAACATGCTGTCAGCAGAGACTTTGTTCCTTGTCCTCACTCCAGAAGTAGGGTCACCAATGATAAGGTCATTTGTGTGATCCTTGTTCCACTTGGTGATTCTGGGCAAGCTACTTGATTGTAAAGGAACAGTTACTTCAGTTTGTTGAGTTGAATGCTCACCAATTCCATTATCTTCACCATGTTCTTCATTGTCTCCAGAATTATCACTATTATGAATGTTAGAAGTTATGGTCTGTGACTGAGCTGGAGTTTGGTTGACAGTAATGGTATTGACAGTATCTTTGTCAACTTCAACAATTTGAGTGAAGCTAGGTTTTTCATCAACAATTTCCTCAGCTTCCAAGTATCCTTGATTCTCAAATCTGAATGTCTGCATCTTTCCTTCTTCATGCAGTCCTGGAAACTTGGTTTCATCAAATGTGACATTAACACTCTCTTCGATAATCATGTGTTCCATAACATAAACTCTGTAGGCAGTCCTTTCTGTGCTGTAACCCATGAATAGTCCTTCAAATGCCTTGGTGTCAAATTTTCCTTTCTTCTCACGGTTGTCCTTCATCATAAAGCATTTACTCCCAAACACATGAAAGTATTTGACAGTAGGTTTCTTCCCAGTTCGCAGACAGTAAGGTGTACTTGCATGAGTTTTGTTGATCATGGTTCTGTTTTGAGTATAACAAGCTGTGTTGATAGCTTCAGCCCAGAAATATGTTGGCAGTTTGGCATCATGCAACATAGTTCTAGCTGCTTCAATGAGAGTCCTGTTCTTTCTTTCTACAACTCCATTCTGCTGTGGAGTCCTTGCAGCAGAGAATTGTTGTACAATTCCTTTATCTTTACAGAAATTTCCAAGTGTGGCATTTCTGAATTCTGTACCATTGTCACTCCTCAAGATTTGGACTTTTGAGTTTGGAGTTCTATCAAGAAATCTGACTTGATCAATAATCACTTGAGCAACTTCATCTTTGGATTCAAGAAATTTCACCCAAGTGTACCTTGAGTAATCATCCACCATTACTAAGGCATATCTCTTTTTGGCCATAAATGGTACATTGACTAGTCCAAAAAGATCCATGTGGATCAACTTGAGTGCTTCTATGTTGGTGTTCATTTGCTTGGACTTGTGCACAGCTCTCCTTAGTTTGCCCATTTGACAATATTCACACAGTCCTTCTTGACAGAATTCCTGTTGGGGCAAACCTCTCACTAACTCCTTCTTCATCAAAATATTCATTATCTTGAAGTTGAGATGAGAGAGCTTCCTGTGCCAAAGCATACTGTCACCAACAGTTGCTTTACTGTAGAAATAGTAAACTTTATCCTTCTTTGTTGAGTTTAAGTCAGCAACAAACAAGCTTCCTTTTCTAACCCCTTTTAGAGAGAGGCTCCCATCCTTCTTGTGATAGATGTTACACATCATCATATCAAAATCAACCTTGAATCCCCTGTCACTGAATTGGCTGACACTGAGTAGATTGTGCTTCAATCCATCCACAAGAGCAATGTCTTCAATGACAACATTTCCAATTTCCAGACAGCCATATCCCACTGTGTAACCCTTGTTGTTGTCTCCAAAGGTTATGATTGGGCCAGCTTTCTCTACATAGTGTGATAGCAGGGCTTTATCACCTGTCATGTGTCTTGAGCAACCACTGTCAATAATCCACATGACTTGACCTTTCTTCTTGCCCTGCAAAACAGAATGTGTTTAAGTTGCATATGGTACCCAATCCTTGTTGGGTCCTGCAGTTTCAGTGTCTCCTGAGTTTCTTCCAGTCATAAAATCACAAGCATCATCAATGATCTCCTGTTTGACTTCTCTTTTCACCCACTTAGGTTTAGAATTGGACTTAATCCTTTTATTAGTGGATGAAGCCTTTTTCTGTTGCTAGTAGGCTCAGAAGTCTCAACAGTGTGCATGTATGAGCATTTTTCAGCAGTAAGAATAGGTAAGTTAAAACATGTACTCATGGCAGTGATCTTGCATGGCATACATTCAATGTTATTACAGACACTCATAGTTCTATGCATAAGGGGGGTTCTGTGTAAGTTACCACTGAGTTCAGTAGCATTGATCTTATCCTCAATTGGTTTATTACAAACATGTGTTAAATGATGTGAAGATCCACAGTTATTGCATAGTTTCCTAGAAGCACCTCCAACATTAGTGTAACCATTTCCTTTATTGACACCTACCTTACCATTCCTATTCTTAGACTTGGGAGTTACTGGATTGACAGTGTG
Source organism: Heracleum sosnowskyi (assembly GCA_030848705.1). Taxonomy (NCBI): domain Eukaryota; kingdom Viridiplantae; phylum Streptophyta; class Magnoliopsida; order Apiales; family Apiaceae; genus Heracleum; species Heracleum sosnowskyi. The sequence continues at coordinate 83,084,112 of CM061237.1, forward strand.
TTCAGAAGTTTCTGTCGAACTTTCCTTGACAGTACCTTTTATTCCAACTGTCTTGACAGAAGGTTTGGAAGTTGCTGTCTTGGAAACATTCTTGACAGCATCTTTGGAAGATATTGTCTTGCCAACTGTGACACCATCTTTTGAACTTACTGTCTGATTGCTTGGTAAGTTTACTGTCTTGGGGATAGTGACAGTATCCTTTCCATCCTTAGATGTGCTGTCAACACCTTCATCCTCATCAAGAATTTCTTGTTTGATGAGCATGGACATCAAACTCAATTTCTGCAGCTTTGAAAACAGGAGTTTTAACCTTCTTGAGAATGGTGGGTTTGACAGCAGCATTTCCAGAACAATCTTGAATCACAGTTTCCTTTCCAGGTCTTCTACCATATCAAAAACCTATGCCAACAGTTTGATTTTCTGTATGCTTATCATTGTAATCCTGAACTATCTTAGATGAGTTTTTATAAGCCTTAATCTTGAATTCATTTTCAGCAATCTCATTCCTCAGAAATTCCTCAACTTCTTTAGCACATTTTAATTCATTTTTAAATCTAGAATTCTCCTGAGCTAAAGAGTCTAGTGAACTGGTTTTGAGAACAAGAGACTCATTTTCAGACTTTAGTGTTTCATTTAGATTACTCACCCTAGTGATTTTCTCATTAGCAGCAGATAAACTAGTATAGACATTGAACATTTCAGCACTTAGGTCTTTAATGGTTTTCTTATACTCATCAATGGACATATCAAGTAAGACAAGTGAAGGTACCTGACTTGAAGATGTTGATGTTACTTCATCAGTGCTAGCCATGAGATCTAGGTTGACATATTCTTCTTCATCTTCATCATCAGACTCATCCCAACACTTTCCTTCAGCCACATAGGCTCTACCTTGATTCTTCTTAGAGTATCCACCAGTTCCTTTCTCAAACCTCTGAACCTGTTTGGGTCTTTTGCATTCAGTAGCAAAATGACCAGGTTCACCGCAGTTGTAACACTTGAACTTTGACCTATCCACAAATCCAGTCTTGTATCCTCCCTTGGTTGAACTTCCTACAACAGCCTTTGATGAGCTTCCTTTGTTGAACTTGGATGCTTGGCCTTGGGGCCTGAATGACCTATCATTCTTGAACTTAAAGTTCTTGAACTTTTTGGCCATGTAAGCCATAGTAGGATTATCCATGCTTTCTAGTTCCTCCATTGTGTAGAAGTCTTCATCTTCCACATCCTTGAGTTGTAGTACTACTTTCTCATCATCTTCAACAACCTCTTCTATCTTCAGGGATTGTGCAGGGGTTGGTTGTGTGATTTGTAGTACTTCACTTGGTTGTGTGATCCTTGGCACTTGTGCTACTAGGGCACTTGACATATTGGCCATCTTGTTCCTTGTTCCACTCTGTATGGCTCTCTTTTGAAAGAGTTCAAGTTCATAGGATTTCAGAATGCCATAAAGTGTCTCAAAGGTTATATTGTTGAGATCTCTTCCTTCTCGTATGGCTGTTGTCTTGTGTTCAAGGTGATCAGGTAGTGTAAGCAGGAACTTGACATTTAATTCTTTTCTGTCATAGTACTTGCCATGTATTTGTAGTTCAGTTAAGAGCTTACTGAACCTTTCAAACATGGAAGTTAAGTCTTCACCAGGCTTGGCCATGAATGCCTCATATTGTGATATCAGTATTTGCCTTTGGTTGCCCTTAACTTCTTCACTTCCTTCACATAGTAAAGCTAACCTGATCCACATCTCCTTGGCAGATGTGCAGCTTATCACACTTCCACACATGGCTTTATCCAACGTGAGAGAATCGAGCAAGATGAGTTGTAAGTGATCATCTAGCACCATTTTCTCCTTCTCAGTTCCAAAAATTCAGAGGGATCTTTGGGAACCCAATGTGCAGGAATGACTTCACCATTTACTGTTGTGGCTTCAATTTCCTTCCTTGGAATGAAAGGACCATTCTCGAGAATACCTGGGTATAGTGGATTCACAGCTTTGATAAACAACAAGATCTTTCTTTTCCAAATGTTGTAGTTCTCTTTATCAAAAGCTGGGATCTTGATACTGTTTGATTTCTGCATTGTCGTCGTGATCTCAGATATGTATGTTAATCTGTTCGCTTTGATACCAGTTGTTGGTCCTCGTGTATTGCAGAAGGGGGGGGGGGGATGAATGCAATACTGATAAAATTCAATCTCAATTTCAACAACCAAAACTAAGATTTAATGTTATCAATAATATGTATGCATTCACAAACAATATAATCTGAAGACAGGATTTACAAAATAAATGTTTTTATTTATTTTGCAAAGTGTTGCTACAACATCAAGAGAGAATTCTTGAGCTTCGGTTTTCTTCAAGACAGTTCCTTGTCTTCGTTACTTGCCTAGAATGAATTGATAGTCTAAGTATAAAACTAATCCTATCACTGTCAACACGGGTCTGTGAAGCTGCTGTCATTATCAAGTGGCAGCTTCTTACAAATTGCCTACCCATGTGACATTCCTAAATTGCTAACATGTCAGATATACATTACAAAGAAAGCAACTAGATTCATTCTATTTCCAGCTAAAACAATTCAGAAAATAGAGACTTGACCTTGCTCTTGAATTGATTCGCTTTTGTTTTGTAGTGCTTGAAGCTTCTGTCGTAGTCTTGCAGACTTGGTGCAGCTTAGGGATACTGCAACACGCCTGTTTCTTGAACATTGAAACTATCACAGGATTTGACTGAGAAGATACCTAGAATATGGATCTTTCTTGAGACAGTTACTTTTGCCGCAAAGCTTACTGTCACATGAATGTGCTTTTGGTGACAATATGAGTTCCCCGCATAGAGTGCTGTCAAGATTTCCAAACTTGCTGTCGAGGGCTAAAGTTGATGTCGCGTAGTCTTCCGTCAATGTTGCTGTCAGAGTGAATGTGCTGTCGTGACTTGCAATATTCTGTCTTCTTGTAATCTTACTGTCAATGCTTATGACAGTAACCTTTATTCATGCTGTCATCTAATATGCATTCTTTGAGGCTTGAACACAGAAAGTGAACTTCTTCCAAATTACACAATTAAAATAACATTGCATACTGATTACAAGAGCATACTTTGGCTGTGATAGTATGTTCTACTTAATTAAAAAATTAAGTACATAAAAAGTTAAGTTGTTCCAATGCTATCACCCATAAATCCCAACAATTAGTGTTAGTAATATGTGGGAAAACTAGGTGAAAATATTTAAAAAGCCATATGGCAAAACTATACAGTGGTTTTCTTGATTCTAAAATTAATGTTCAATTCTCCTAAATTGTTAGTGTCAAAAATTTAAACTAAGAAAATAATTACTTTCTATTCATGTCATGTGCAAACAAACATACATGCTTCATAAAATGTTGTGCCTCCAGTCCTGAAAGAGGGTAAAATTATTGTGAGTTTTAATGATGTTCATATTGGTACTTGAGGAACTGTCTTTTAGATATACTGAACACATTACATTCAGCTACCTTATTAGTTGGAATATTTCAGGTAATCTGGAAGAGTTTGGTATTCTCAAAACATGATTTCTAATGAAAGTTACCATATTATAACTCCACCCGTGCATTTGATTGAATATCATATCGAAGGAGGATAATCTTCCTATTTAATAATTGTTAGTTTGGCATCTAAAACACTGTTAGTCACTAATAGATGAGGAATGTGAACACTGTATAAGCTAAAATTATATTTCAATGCATGTTATTCTTTGTCAAGATTTAAAAGGGAACAAATTGCGGTCCAATTATAGACATATCAAGTGGAGTAAACAAAAATTATGAGGATATGAGCATGAGCGGGTTTAAAATTTAACAGGATACAGAGAACATAAATACATTATCTAGCTCATTTTGTTGATTCATGTAAGGATTATCAGTGTCATCTTGGTATTGTAGCTTAACTTTCCTAAGAGGTGACTTGACATTCTTAGAATGTTTAATTTTCTATTAATTACTCATTATTGTATTACATGTTATTTTTTTAAATGTATACTTAGTTGTGATAAACCTTACCAGTGCCATCTTGGTATTATAGATCTTTCATTCAGGTACTTATATGTTATCATATGATGTTTTTCTTTTGACCTTTTTATCCTTAAATGTTATCTGAATTCAGGTACTGTGATCAAACTTCATTTGAAAAGAGTGGTCAATACAATAGTTATCAAGAACAAGGAATAACTACTATAGTTAGGTTGTACCATACAATAGAGATTTGATCGTTATGTTTCAACGTTTGTTATGCTAAAGTTGCACAAAGGAATTTTGGTTTTCACATACATTACAGAAATTCATCAGTGCAGAGATTGCTAATACATCTTGAAAATGCACAGTCGGTGATTTACCAGGCAAATGAATACTCACCACAAGTTGCGGATTGAGCTGGAGTTAAGAAAACAAAACTAGAAGAATGGGTTGAGGCGAATAAGATATATCTACAAGCCAAGAATCTGTATTATTAACAAATTTCACATGATTTTGTTTGGACCAGCATAATTGCAAATTGAAGTTCGAAAACAGGGTTTTATGGTTGGGAGGATAATGCCAGTGCATGCAATTTGTATGGAGTTGTTCTATCTGCAGATGATTTTATCAAGGCATGAAGGTGCCCTGTATTTTGAAGATCTCTGTACACGGTCATATCTAGAATAGTGAGGCCTCTAATGCAAAAATGTGCCCAGATATTGGAATTTTACATAAGAATACAATCAGAATTGTCAGCTGTTCGACCTTGCTTTAGCACCCTCTTGTAGGAACCTATTTTATTTCTTAATGGAAATTACTAAATGAAACATTTTAACATTAATTCTGAATGAATTTGTTAAAATTATTTTTACTTACGGTTTATACATCACTGTACCTACAATAAATTTTTAAAAGGATATTTGTCCTTTTTAATAATGTAGTAGCTTAGGACTCCTTATATAAACATTTTTTTTTATTTAAGATTAAAATTTAGAAATATAAATACTAATGTAACATAACAAGATAAAATAAAAAATTTATTTTTCTAACCAAAAAATTTCCATTACATTTTTGTATCTATAAGTAATATCATCTAATTCTTTTTAAACAAGAGAAGATAATATATGTTTACTATATTGATCATTCCCCATCATACAAAATTTTAAAGTAGAATTAATTTCTATTAATAAAGTAACTTTTCTCATATTTTTTAATCCTTTATTACATGGCTAATGCTCAGGGTATATATTTTAATTTAAATTATTAAATATTTATAATTTTTAACTATTCAAAAATTATAATATTTTTAGTTTTACATTATTATTATTTAATTTTTAATTGCTAAAATTTTGAAAAAGTTATTTAACTTTTAAAATGTCTAACATATGGAGAAAATGACCTAACATATGTTTATACTAAAAGTTTAGTTCAATTAGTGATAAAATGAAAAATTAAAATTTATTAGATTTAGTCGGTCACTTTATTACATAAATTATATTTTAACTATGTTTTACAATTACATAAATTATATTTTAACTACGTCTTCTGTTCTTTATTATATTCTAGCTATTTTTATGTTCTCTTACTTTTAATATTTTTCACACATGTATGCATAATTTTATAAAAATGTGATCGTTAGGTTTTCTTATCTAGATATACTGATTTTAGTTTTATAAATTTTGTTAAATAAACAAGTTTGACTTATAAAAATGTAAAAAATGATTAATAATTTTCTATAAATACTTAAAATCGGAGGCATCAAAATTTTATCATAAACGTGTTACTAATGAATTTTTTTATATAATCATCATTTTTTATAAATTTAAATAAACTTTTAGAATGTTTGTCATGTTGGCATTTGCCACTGGGTAAAATGATAATTATAGTTGTGATTAATTAGAAAGATGATAGAAATATAATTACTTTCTAATATGTTTTAAATAAAATCAATATTAGTCTTATTAAATATAAAAGTTGTTTTTCAATAACTAATTTTTTGACAATTAAATTTTATTACCTTTTACATAATCTTTGTTATTTTTAAGACAATAATTATATATTATATTATTTCCATGCTTATAATCATAGTTTTGTTAATACATAGGAAATTCATGTAAATTAAATGTTTTAACCTCATTTAACGTAAATTTTCAGAAAATTATTAAACCCGTGGTATATAATTTTGGCCATCACCCGCTCCCATGCTCGGCAGGTATTCATGAAACTCCAACATAGTTTCAACTTTTGAGATGATTCAACTGTTAAGGTGTAATATTGTCTCCAGTACCAAAGCAGCCAATCACCTTCTGTCCCGCGTTATTACTCCTCAAATATACCACCGCATGTCCTATACATATCAAGATTTTGACTCTCCCAAAAATCATCACTACCCATCTTTGCAAAACCTGCATTCTGTCGATTTTAATTCAAATTCTATATATGATAATACCCCTCATGTTTTCAACAAGTTTGTATCTTTATCTGCAAAATTGGGGTCTTTAGATTTAGGCATTCAGCTTCATTGCACTGTAATTAAAATGGGTTTCAGTTCAAATTTGTTTATTAGTACCTCTCTTGTTGACATGTATGGAAAATGTGGTGATGTGTTTCATGCTCACAAGTTGTTTGATGAAATGCCTCACAGAAATGTGGTTACTTGGAATTCATTGATTTCGGGGTATGTGAATGCCCGGAACCCAGAAATGGCTATTGAGATTTTTGTTGTGATGCTGAATATGGGTGGAGTTATAACGTCGCATACTTTATCGGGTGTTCTTGTTGGGTGTGCGCAATTAAAGGATAGGAAAGTTGGGGGTCAAGTTCATGGGTTATGTTTAAAAATTGGGTTGGGATTGGATGTTGTTGTGGGAACTAGTTTGATTGATATGTACTCAAAATGTTTGGATGTTGAGGCTGCGTGGAAAGTATTTGATCGGATGGTTGAGAAGAATATTAAGAATATTGTTATGTGGACTTCGATAGTTGGTGGGTATTCATTAGCACAAATGCCTAAACAAGCAATGATTCTAGTGAGAGATATGTTACGCTGGGGTGTTGGAGCAAATTTTTTGACTTATAATTGTTTGTTGAGTTCGTTTTCATTTCCAGAAGATTTTAATCATTTTAAGCAAGTACATGGTCGCATAATTCGAGAAGGTTTGGAATCTAATCATTACCTGTCAGTTAGTCTGATGACTGTGTATTCAGAGAGTGGCAATGCTGAGAACTTCCTCAGAATTTGCTCAACTGTAAAAATCTGGGACCAAATATCATGGAATGCAGTTATTGCCGGGTTTGCCAAATTGGGAAAAGGTGAGGAAGCTCTTGAGTGCTATTCTAAAATGAGGCAGAAAGGCATTAATGTTGATGTCTATACATTGTCAGGCATTTTAAAAGCCATGGGAATTATAGCTGCACTTGAGGAGGGGAGGCAAACCCATGGTATAATTTTCAAGTCGGGGTATACCTCGAATATTTGCGTGCAGAATGCACTTGTTTCCATGTATGCAAAATGTGGAAAAATTGATGATGCAGAAAAGCTTTTCTTGTCAATGGAAGAACATGATTTAGTTTCATGGAATTCACTACTTGCTGGTTGTGCTTATAATGGGCACGGTAATAAAGCCGTTGGATTGTTTGAAGAAATGAGAAGAACCATAGTTAAACCTGATCTTACCTCATTTCTTGCAGTGCTCACTGCCTGTAGTCATGTAGGATTGCTGGAGAAGGGACTTGAGTATTTTGATATGATGAGAAATGATGATTTCCTCGAGCCACCTAAATTAGAGCATTATGCTTGCATAGTAGATCTGTATGCTAGAGCTGGTTATATTCATGAAGCAGAATCCTTTATAATTAGCATGTCGATTAAACCAGGACCCACAGTCTATAAAACTTTGCTAAGTGCTTGTCAGATTTATGGAAACAAGGAAATTGCTATACGTAATGCAACAAAGCTTATGGAGCTCTGCCCCTACGATGATGCAACCTATGTACTTGTCTCAAATGTTATGGCAACTGGAGGGTATTGGGATGATGCAGCAGAATTACGCAAGCTCATGCATAGTAGAGGAGTAAAGAAGCAACCTGCTCATAGCTGGATATCATCAAAAAAGAAGCAGCCTGATCTCATATTAAGTCGCGAAATGACTGCAGTTTGTTGATTAACTGATGCAAGGAAAGCGAGTATTAGATCCGCTCTACCCTTTTTTGCTTTGGATACTTGATTTAGGAGGTGAAGAGCTGAAGATGTAGGTATGTTTTCTTCCGAGAACAACAGCCGAATATGGCCATAACAAATTTTCAAGATGAGAGATGACACACGTTATGATCTTGTACAGAATCTAATGATTGGGTTGAAGACCAATTAATTTCAAATTTGTGGGTCCTGCAGATGGAAAGATATCCTCTCTTTTTGTAATGGTATTCTCGTCATTGGTAAGAAGACCCATAAACGTCTTGTACTTTAATTTGATTTCCCTTTTTCTGGTAGGGTCTTTATCACTAAAAGGCCAGAGACAATTTCTACTTCACGTTGAGTGGACTTGAACTTTTACTGCCGGAAAAATATCTGGTTTAAAATATGACGTAAGTGAAGAAACACCGCAGATGCCAAGTCTAGTGGAATATAAGTTGTGTACTGCCATCAAACTTGTCCCAAGTCCGGGCGTCCATGTCCGAGTGTCAAATGTCCGACGCGGGTACTCAAGACAAAATGAAGAGTCGGAGTTACATAGGTCATCAACAAAGAAGATTACAATCCATGATGTGAATGAAATAGCGGAGGAGAAGATTTAGTTTTATACTATTACAGAACACAGGCATGATATCGTGTATGATATGTCTAGGCAATTTGAAATAGAAAAGAATTTGGACGACCATAAATGTTGGAAAGGGGAGGGCAGTTGCTTCAAGACCAGGTCAAATATATGTATTATAGACCTGTTATGCCATTTGTAATAACAAAGCCCATACGATTTAACATTCATTCTCCAACTTGACAATGCCCACTGCTGCATGTTATATTTTTGTTCACACAACAACCCGGAAAGTATTGCATCAAATTCGATGGTTCCCAGCTCAAATATTTCTCTTTCACTTTATATCATTGCCATGAATAAAATTCAGAGTCCTTTTTTTCCCATGAAGATTGTTTAATATGGCTCAGCTAGATGGTAACAACTTTTCATCTTTCTCAAAAACTCCCAAAGCTCAAAACTCCCCTGGTACAGCAATTTCTCACAACTCCCCTGGTACAGCAACCTTCAAAACTCCTAAATCTATACCTTCCCCTACTTTTCAACAACTTCTTCAAGGTATTTTTTTTATTTTTATATCTGTCGTATGCATGTCAAGTTCTTTCTTGTAATTCAACTAGCTGGATATGTTTAAATTGGTTTATATGGAATGGCTGGTGACATAGAGTTTTTTATTATTATGTTTTTGAAGCAGGCGATGCCACAATATGGCCATCAAGTCCATTCGCAAAGCATCATGATTTTGAAGCCGCACAGTCTCCTACAAAGAAATTAACAGTCATCTCAAAAGTGAAGGAAAAAGCAAAGAAGTGGCGGCATTCCCTCAGCATCAAGCGAAGACAGGGTCGAAGTACCAACTCACCTAGATCCCAATTCACACGGGGTGTTAGCTTGGATGATCATGAGGATGAAGCGGAAGAGGAGGATCCTGAATATCTTGGTGCCCCAAGTAATTAAATTTAGTCGTGTTGTTTCCATCATTCTAATTTTCTCTAGATATTACTATAAACTTAGTAGTCTTTTTGGTTCAGTGTACGAGTCAGAGCTGGCACCCGAGAACTACAAACAGGCTGCAAAGCAGAAGCCTCGTGCAGTTCCTGTGGCATCCGAGAAGCATGTCTTAGAGGGCAGCGTCAGAAATGATATCAAGAAACAAGAGGGTGGTAATAATTCTAGCAAAACAATGACAGAGTCAGTGACCGATAAGCTGGCACCAGCATATGGTGCAGTATCTAATGCAACTCAGACAATTGCTTCGAAAATTGCAGACTTAAGTGGCAACACCTCCGGGCAAACTTTAGAAGATGGCAGTAACGGAACGGACAAACCAGAAAGAAGTATGGAAGGAAGAGTTCATGGTCATTCTAATAGCCGGAGTAAAGGTGTTTCAGTTACGGAGTATTTGATGAAGAAGCTTGAACCCGGTGAAGCTGAGAAGGCACTTTCTCAGGTCATTACAGAGAAAATTACGCCCACAAGATCTCTCAGTGGTGATCAGGTGGGGATGGTGGAAAGACTAAAAGGGGTTGTAACTTCATTTCTTCTGACAGAAGAACCGGCCTCCTCCAATTTAGAAATTAAGACAAACCTTCCCCCAGTGAAAACTCCTAACTCTTCTACAAATGCAAACTCTTCCTCAGAAGCTTCCACGTCAATCTCTCCTACTAAAAAAAACTCATCTCCGCGCAAACTAGTTTATAAACCACAGAGCCCTAAATCTCCTAATTATAGAGGAAACTCATCATCACACGATTCCAGGTCTATTACCACAGAAAAGTCAACGTCACGTGTGAATACAAACTCATCGTCACATGTTTCCATGTCTAACAGTGCTCATGCAGGTACCTAATGTTCAACTTGTCTAGCTTAAACAAAATTTATAACTATACATCTGCAGTTTTTTGGTTTAACGATAATGTCAGGGTTTATTTAACTGACATCATGCCACTATTTTTTGTTGTAGTTTCCCATAAAGATAACGACAGGATACTACAAAGCAACTGAATACCACCTGTTGAACCGACTTCTGGCTATACCGTGTACAAATATTTATGTATTTTAACACTTGCTACCATGTGTACTTGCAACACTTCTCCTCATGTATATAAGTACCTTTTTTGCACATTGATACGTATCTCGATATCACTTTAAGATAACTATCGGACTGATACATAAGATGATAAGTAGGTTTCTGCAATGAATTTTATTTAAACCTCCGCTCCTAAATATATACAAGCTAGCAGCAATTGTAAGATTTTGCTACGAGCAGGGGAATTTTGTGTCTTCATAACCAATGCAGTTATGTGTCTTCAAGCAGATTAAATAATCGCTCAAGACTAGAAGAATTCTAACATCAGTAAGATAGTATCATGTAATCTCACTTTTCCGAATCAGAGTCCAAACTCCGGGTATATATTCCTGATTTCGCAATGAGAGAGCTTAGATAATTTACAGTTTACCTTTCAAAGTTGAGGCCCCGCACTTATAGTGATGAAAATATATAGTGTCTTCTAAATTTTCTCTTTAGCAATTATAAATGAGACGAGACAAGATGAGTATAAACATTAACAGGCCAACTGGATCACCGGAGATTTTGTAGAAGACATACTTGATCATGCCCAAATGAAGTTTTGGTAGACAACAATATAGTAAATGTTCATAATCCTGAAAGAGCACGTCCTAACAACACAAAGCAAACCGTACATGAAGCTACAATTGTCACCCCTAGCTTCTAGACCAAAGTTATTTGCTGTTTGATCCGTGCAAACTTAGGGAATGGAACACCAACTTGTCATTCTGTATCCAGAAAAAACCAAATCTTGACATCTTATTGTGTGTTTCCTGTATCCAGTACAAAATTAAATTTCTTATTAATAGAAATTAAAAAATTAAAAAGTCTTATGGCAATACTACTACTATCATTCCAAAATTAGCAATACAATGTTAAACCAATGAATTTTGTTGAGAAAACATTTTTCAAATAAAATCCAACAGTGCTAAGAACAGTAGTTTATGCCGCAAGACATGATGAATTAAATCTGCAGATTATAAGTAATAGCATGTGATGAACATTATACTTGTCCATAGAAGAAAAATGTAACTATAGTTTCAAAAAGAGTAATAGGTTTTCTTTGTTTGATAATTATGAGGGAGTATTAGGTAGTGCATCATACGTTCACACAAGATTAGACACCCACTGAAATGTAGGATGAAGATGAAGGACTTGGATGGTATCTAACCTTAAAAATTTCCTTGTTTGATAGCATCCTCATTTGCTGCACCAAGAGAAGCTTCATTTAAATATTTTTCAGCCAACTGCACTCTCTTAACATTGTCCTGTTCCTGAACAAGCATATGGCCATACTCGAGAAGCTTCTCGAGGGTCATTTTGGGTTGCTCAAAAGTTGGGGGTCCATCTTTTGAGTTAACAAGCTTCTTTCCAATACCTTCAATTCCAATCCCTGAGATCCACTTCCTTACTTCATCATCATACACTCGAGCTCGAAGAGCACCAAAGAAATCTGCATAATGGCATAAATATTTTAATGAAAGCCTGTGTTTCATTTTTGATTGCTGACAAATTTAATCATACTCATACATTTCCTTACCAATAGATTGGCCAGGGAAAGTGTCAACAATCTTGACAACAGCCTCATCGGAAATATTGTCGGTCCTGAAAATCCCAATGCAAACACCGATACGATCCTCTCTAGTTGGTGCCCAGTAAAATTTCTCCATACGACCATCACGGATGAGAGGAGCATACAGTGTTGAGAAATCGTTTCCTGTGACTATAATTGGTACGCGCATGTTTTCCTCCTTGTTGTACATACCAGGAAGCTGGACATTGGTGGGGTTATCAGCTATGTTCATAAGGGTAGCATTCACCATCTGGTTGTTGACAGTATACTGGGTGGTACCACCCATTCTACCAGCTCCAGCATCTAGATCATTAATGAATAGACAAGACATCTTTCCTTTCTTCTTGATGATATCTGATGCTTCACGATATCTTTGTCGGATTAATTTTGCGGGTTCTCCTGCATTTCCACTTTCTAACTCTCCAGCACTCATCATAATTGGGCTGAAATATTGTTAGCAAACAGTATATTATGATCAAGAAAATTATTATAGGTAATTCGGATAGGAAGGCAAGATTTTTAATTCACTCACGTAATCCCCATCTTGGCAAAGACAAGCTCACATTGGAATGATTTTCCTTGACCTTTTCCTCCCCAAACACCAAGAATAAGAGGAACCTGCCGTGTAAACATACAACAGTAAGAATTAGGACCGGAATGGAGCTTGAATCCGCAACTCATTTATGTTCTACTCAGCTCAACTTGAACTTCTATACAGACAAGCTTGAATACTATCTATAACTTGTGTTCGAGCTAGAGCTTCGGAAATATAAATTTCATCAGCTGGCCACAGTTTAGCTCAATTCCAACTAGAAAGCAAGTACAGTTTAAATTTAAGCTTAACTCAAAAGGACGCAACCAAGCTGACCCGAGGGCCGAGTTACAAGTTCAAGCTTATAATAGAAGTTCTGAATAAGGAATTTGTTCATGTAGTTCGTGAGACCCAGCCTGTTAGGTAAGAGCTCATTCAACGGAGTTCAGCTCAACTCTTTTGCAGCAAACTTTATATCTCATTTTGAAGCAAAACTACATTAGATAGTTCTATGACATTTGAAACTGAACAAGTACCTTGATGTTAGGTAGGGTCATGTAGTTCTTAGTAAGGTGAACAACAAGCTTGTCCATGAAAGCTGGAGCTATGTAGAATCCATCCATATTGTTATCCATGCTATATCTGAAACAAAATTATTATATCAATAAACATATATAACCATAAAAACCCAATATATTAACTAGATATTTTTTTAACTTCCAATTAATTAGCTTCGTACGTCTTTTGTGCGGTGCTGAGGTATTCATAAGAACTCATAATAGCATCATGAGTTCCTGCACCAGATGGAGCTTGAAAAAGGGAATCAACCAGTCCCTTTCCCCTTGTAATGTCTTGTTGGTCATCAGAAATGTCATAGGCAAGTCCTCCCCATTTGTCCACCTTTTTCTCTGCCTTGCCTTCATCTATCGCAGCTGCAATCCTAAAGGTTTTAGAGTCACTAGTCTTCTGGTGAGTGAATCTAGAGTTCACCTTCTTCAAACCGCTACCATAGAAAGCTGAGCTCGGGGTTGACCCTCCAGAACTAGAGCTATTTAAGCTCAACTGTGCACCAAAACAAAAACCAAACTATTTAAACAGTGAGCTACAAACTAAGCTATATAAAATTACAATAGAGAACCAGATGCTCAATTTCAACAACAAAAAAAAATTATAATCGTAATCTAAATCTCACATTATACATTTTATAGTCATTGTTCTCAGAAGTCTTTGATAATTTAATTCTACTCTATTTCTGTTTCATTCAACTTGGGATATACGGACATAAGGTCATATGGATACTGACCATTCTCTCGAGTTCAACACTAAGAAGGGACTATTTTATCGCATGGACTAAATTTTGATTACGTTTAGTTAATTTCACCGGGGATGCTTATGTGATTAATCAGCCTTCTCAAATGAACTGTGCAATTAGTCCATCTTAAATCACCTAAAGAATGGGAATAAATTGTCTATTACAGTGTAAAATTAGAGTAAATTATTATACTATACACTTAATTAAAAACAAACGTAGCAGTAGTATTTACAAGCCACAGAACTTGTTAATAAGCTGAACCAATTTAATTAACACCAAACAAATAAAATGACATGCATGGACTAATCCTTCCCACTGATACACCGAAAAAAGAATGCAAGATATCAAATGTGCAATAACAACTTAAGAAGCTAAGATTAAAGGAAGGGAAATGAAAGATTACCATTTTGTGGCTGACAGCTCCAACGTGAGAGATAGTAGAAGCCATGGAAGACACTTAAAGACTGGACTGTTTGGTTGGATGATCAGTTGAACTCAACCAACTGTTATGTAAAGCAAATATGAAAATTTTAAGGATGATACAACACTTATATATGGGTCTTTCTGGGGTGTGTATGCCACTGTTTTTAAATCTTTATAGCTAAAGATTATGTGGACTGGTTTGCCAAATTCTCCAAAGCCACACAAAGGTGATTGGCTGAGGGCACACTCTTGAGTAAATTTTAGCCTTCCACTTAAATGTGATACAGAACAGTCGTATTCCAAGAAAAATCAAATTTCCAAAAAGATAAATGGGGAAGTAGATGCAATTTTTGTGAGAACAATGGAACATTCTCCTTATCGTAGTAGGATAGCTAGATATGCCATGCCTCTAATTAGGCCAACTGTAATACAGTAAAACCTTCTAAAATTATTAGAACTTGGGATATAGCTGGATTATTACATAAAGTTGTACATTTTAATTTCTAGGAGAATCTCTAGCGCTTAGTTGACTCTTATATCTATCTATGCTACTCCCTCCGTCCCAGTCATTTCTATACACTTTCTGATAACTCCAAGTCCCGATCTAGTCCTTCCCAGTCGTTCCCCACGCCTGGATGCGGTGTTGCTGCCGTCGGGTGTCTGCAAAACAACACCGGAGGGGGGTTTGGACCCTGGCGGCGCCTCCGGCGTGAGAATAAGAGGAGGCTTTGGAAGAGAGAATAAGACTAGAGATATCTTAATATGGAGGGTGTATGTATAGTGTGTGTATAGTATAGGATAAGTGTGTAAAAGAGAGAGTGTAACCCCTAGACCTTTCCTCCTTGGTCTATTTATAGGCCAAGAATTAGGGTTTAGGGGTTGTACCTGCAATCATGAGCGTTGAATCCTAGGTAGGTAGGACACCTGGGTGATGTTGATGGATTACACGTGTTCAGGTGAGGAATGTTGTGGCGTGTGCCAGGCTCCTGCTGGCATGTGGCTTGAATAGGACCTAATTGTGCCAATCATTAGGTATCCTTACGTGTCGTCATTGGGTGTGGCAATCAGTGATGACCTAAGCTCGTCACGTAACAATGTACAGTTTCCCTCACGTAAGTTATTGCCTTTGTCTCCAGGAGCGAGTTTAATCTTTGACTTTGAGCCATGGCCTAGCTATGAGTCCGAGCTTGAGATGAGCCAGGGTCTAAACATGAATCCGGGTTCTGGCGTGATCCAGGGTCCAGGACGGGTCCGGGCTAAACATAGTCTATCAGCAATGGCCTAAACATGAATCCGGACTTGAGATGCGCCATGGCCTAAACATGAATCCGGACTTGAGATGAGCCAGGGCCTAAACATGAATCCGGGTTCTGGCGTGATCCAGGGCCCAGGACGGGGGTTCTAGCGTGATCCAGGGTCCAGAACGGGTCCGGGCTAAACATAGTCTATCATTTGCCCCCCACTCCTTTATGCAGATTTTCTGGATGGGGGAGTAGAAACTCCTGAATTGATAACATGGACGAAATTTCTAGCTTGATTGTTGCCCCCAACCCGGATTGGTATGAAAGGTGTCTGGCTTGATTGTTGCCCCCCAACCCGGATTGTTATCAAAGATGGCAATCCGGTGTTGAAAGTGAGCCTTGATTCTTTCTCAAGCCCAAAGCTGTGGGGCTTTGGGTAACTTAGAAAAGATTTATGGCTTGATTGTTGCCCCCCAACCCGGATTGGTATGAAAGATGGCCATCCGGTGTTGAGAGTGAGCCTTGATTCTTTCTCAAGTCCAAAGCTGTAGGGCTTTGGGTAACTTAGAAAAGATTTCTGGCTTGATTGTTGCCCCCCAACCCGGATTGGTATGAAAGATGGCAATCCGGTGTTGAAACTGAGCCTTGATTCTTTCTCAAGTCCAAAGCTGTGGGGCTTTGGGTAACTTAGAAAAGATTTCTGGCTTGATTGTTGCCCCCAACCCGGATTGGTATGAAAGATGGCAATCCGGTGTTGAGAGTGAGTCTTGATTCTTTCTCAAGTCCAAAGCTGTGGGGCTTTGGGTAACTTAGAAAAAATTTATGGCTTGATTGTTGCCCCTCAACCCGGATTGGTATGAAAGATAGCAATCCGGTGTTGAGAGTGAGCCTTGATTCTTTCTCAAGTCCAAAGCTGTGGGGCTTTGGGTAACTTAGAAAAGATTTCTGGCTTGATTGTTGCCCCCAACCCAGATTGGTATGAAAGATGGCAATCCGGTGTTGAAAGTGAGCCTTGATTCTTTCTCAAGTCCAAAGCTGTGGGGCTTTGGGTAACTGAGAAAAGATTTCTGGCTTGATTGTTGCCCCCCAACCCGGATTGGTATGAAAGATGGCAATCCGGTGTTGAGAGTGAGTCTTGATTCTTTCTCAAGTCCAAAGCTGTGGGGCTTTGGGTAACTTAGAAATTTTTTTTGGCTTGATTGTTGCCCTTCAACCCGGATTGTTATCAAAGGTGGCAAACCGGGCTCTATTTTCCTGAATTGTGCAATGGAACGATTGTCGAGTCCGGGCCGTGTGACCTTTTCATTAGCCGGTAGAATATGAAACGATTTCAATTTTCCCCCTTTCTTTTGAAAAGCCACGACCCCATTCTACCTCGATTTTCGCAGATGACTGCTGTCAACAATAAATGTAGTGTCTCTTACTTTCTCTTCCATTTTTTATTTTTCCACTTCAATTCTTGCCAGCCAATTGCCACATGACACCTGTCCTTTTAAGGATTACTTTTTAACCCTCTATAAAAGGGCTTTCTCCCTTTCATTTTCAGTTTCACTTTCCCTGAATATTTATTCTCCACCTGTCGATTCCAACTTCCGGCGAACTCATAATTCATCTCGCGAAGTCACCAAGCTCTCCTGTCAGTTGTAAGCGTTTCGATTTCCTTTGCTTTTTACTCCGTTTTTTTCCTGTTTTGTTCGATTTACCTCAATATTTTGAGCCTTGGAATTTGCTGTTTACATTTCGATTTGGGGGGTTTTGGGAAGTTTTTGGTTTTGTGTGATGTTGTTGCTTGTTTATTGGTATATTGGCTTGTGTGTGTTTTGTTGGTCACGACTTTGGTTGCATGTCTTGTAAACATTCTGATTTGGCATTTTTAGATTTCTGGGTTTCTGTGCTGTTCTTGGTGTTCTTGATTTGGGGATTGTGTAGGTATAATTGTATGTATCTTGATTTTGATCTTATATTTGGTTTCTGTCATTCCGTGTTTATGTTTTTGGCGTTTCTAATTCTAAACTAGCCCGGTCTTAGTTTTGATATATATGTGTAGTTTAGTTTTTGGATCGGGCTGCTGTTTGAGGCCGAGAGAATTGTGACTTGTATTGTGTTTGTGTAATTTTGTTTTGATGATTGTGGTTATGACTTCTAGACGAGTCCGGGCTTGGTTTTTGTGGTTCATATGTTGTTAGGTCCTGATATGTTTGTAGAAGGGGGGTTGAATACAAACTGTACCGTTTTATCGAATTTGTTCGGTTCGTGATTTAACAATTCAAGAACAAATAAGTGCGGAATAAAATGAAACAAGATTCAAGTTAAATATAAAATATATTAAACTTGAAGGGTGTTGCAAATACAGTACAGATTACAAGGTTTGAATCTCAAACTATTTAAAACAAATCTAGAATAAATTCGACATGAATTTATCTATTTTTGTAATAAAAAGATCGAATAGTAAAAACTAGTTCGAGATCAAATTCTAGGGATAATGATCCGCTAGATTGTCAAACAAGTACAAGTAAATAACTTCTAGTGGTTTGGATTTAACAATAATGCTAGAAATGATTTACTGTAAAAGATTTGAGCTCCGGCAGTTGGTTGGTTGAAGAAGACAGAGAGAAAAAAATGGAATGTAATGTTATGTCTTTTTTTCTTCTGTTGCTTCTGCTTGATTTTTGATCCACTTTTGTACGCCTTTTGTTTTTCACTTAAAAACAAAAGTCAACTACCTTTTCTTTTAAACATGTACGCCATTTCCTATTAAATACTACAAGTACTACTCTCGGTAGTACTATCTAATGTATTGGTAGTACTAACCAAGGATAGTACTACTAGTATAATTAGATAGTACTACTAGTATATTTAGATAGTACTACTAGTATTAATAACTTTTAATTAACTCTAAATTAATTACCTTACTAATTAATTTACATAATAAATTAATTCTTATAGAATTAATTTAATAAATAAATTAACCAATAAAAAGTAAATTAATTAAAAGAGAATTAATTAAAGTCTAATTTTTTTTGTCTCACTTTTAAAAGATGTACGCCACTTTCTTTTTATAACAAAAGTCAACCAACTTTTGTTAAGTAAAAAATGTACGCCCTTTCATAAAATGAGTTCATGGTACTACTAAATAAATTGGTAGTACTAACTAAGGATAGTACTACAAGTGTACTTTGATAGTACTACTAGTTTAGAATTAATTCTAATTTAATTTATTGAATTAATTTATTTAACAAATAAATTAATTCTGAGTGAATTAATTTATAGATTAAATTAATTAATTTCTAGTTTAATTAATTTAAGGAATAAATTAATTCTGATGGAATTAATTTATAGTTTAAATTAATTAACTTCTAGTTTAATTAATTTAAGGAATAAATTAATTCTGATGGAATTAATTTATAGATTAAATTAATTAACATATAGAATAAATTAAAAGAGATTTAATACTAAATCAGAGAACCACTGAAATTGATGACAAACTCCCACTGACTGATGTTGACACTCGATGTACTGTCTGGTTCATGAGCGACTAACTTCAATGACGGTTCTTCATCTTTTGACTTTAGGCTGTGGTCCATCTTCTTATCCTTTTGACAAACTCTGTAATCTGTATGCTTTCCTGTCACACTTCTGAAATCTCTGTCACTTTAAATTGATCCACTTTCTTGAATACTTCACTGAGGCTTGATCAAATAAATGAACTTCTTCCAGTGTAGAATTACTCCAACTCAGTAAATGACTTTAAACTTTATTCTCTTGACTGATAAAACCTTCTGAGATTCCTGTGACATCTAATCTAATATTTACTTATTACATTCTTGTTTAAGTTGAGTAAAATCCTCGAATTACAAATAGGCTATTGCATATGCCTTTCAATCTCCCCCTATTTGTTTGTTAGAGAATAACAACCAAATACCTAGAGGATCACTCAACTAAAACCAAGAAAAAGATAGGACTCTTAAGCCTAAGTAAATACTAGAAAGTTCTGGATCAAATATGACATTTCCAGATTTCATCAGTAAAGATAAATGCAAGACAGGTGTTCCTCTAGACTGAACATATGATACCATTTAACCTGTCTTGATTTACCTAAGCTCTATACATATAACATTTACAAATCAGAGCTAACTTTCCTTTACTTCCCTGAAACTCCTCATTTACCTTTTATATCTTTTTCAGCTCCCTTTTACTAGCTCCTCCAAAATTCTCTAGAAACTTCTCCCCCTTAGTTGAGGAATTCTCTACAGATTTAAGTTTATGAGTATCTGAAGCCAGTAGGAGTTGAGATAGTTGATGGAGTTGATCTTGGAAGTAAATTTGTCTTCAATATTTCCTTGAGCAGTCCCAGCTGATTGTTGACAGAGGTGGAAGAAGAAGACCGTTCAACCACTTGTGCTTGCAAAATTTCTTTATCAGCCTGGGTTCTGAATAGATGTTCCTGTAGATCAGCTATGTGAGCTAACTACATTGCAGTGTATGTGTCTATGTGTGCACTCACTTGAATTTCTCTTGTAAGTGTATCACTCATCTCACGTGCATGTGTTTCACTCAGTGTTTGACTCTTATCACTCAACATTAGCTGTCTGTTTGCTCCTTTTTGATCAGTACCTACATTGAAACTCACCCTAGCCTCTTCAAGAGAGGTCAGTGGTGGTGCAATGGGAGTTCGCAAATCCCGATCCTCAATCATGTCTATCAAATCACTTGGATTTGAAATCTGAATTGCTTCAGTGATAGACTGACCAAGTTGCCTTCCACTTTCTCCAGATAAATCTGCGAGTGGAAAATCCCTTAGGGAGCCAGAGGTGTTCACTCTGGGAGGGGAGAAAATGATTCTATTTGATTTGGCAAAGAATCAAATTTTCCCTCAGATGCCTATGAAGGCACTTCTACCGTAACAATGGTAGGCACTGTAACCAGTTGCAGGTGCTCTGCTTTCACTGTGTCCTGAGTTTCATCTAATGAAATTGTTTTCTCCCATTGTGAGTAATGAGAGTGTGCTTGACTCAGTACAAAGTGCCATGACCCTATGGCGAATTTCAATAGATTCATCCTGTTGAGAGAATGTCTCTAGATACAGTTCATTGGCCATTTCAAAGTCCATATCCTATTGAGAGGATACAGATGGGCTGACAGATGCCTCAGTATATGTTGAATTTCTTTAGAGGAGGCAGAGCTGTGGGATCACTCACTATTTCAATCAAAATACTTCTTTATTTAACATTTGATTTCTGTTCAGGCTGAGAGGTCAAGTAATTAAGTTGTAGACTCATTGTTTGGCTCTAAGACCTGGGATAAAGATTGTGGATCTACAATCCCTTGGTCAGCCCTAACAACCACTTGGGTTCAGCAACAGTAAAAGAAGTGGATTGAGAGATAGAAAGTAATACCTGAATTGGATTTGGCACTGAATTTCCAGCTAAGCAAGAGCTAGATCAGAAATAATATATACAATATATTTACAAAAACAACTAAGACAAATAGAAAATAAAAGATAATAAATAATAATAATAAAAATAAAAATAAAATAATAATATATATACAGAATAAAATAATATATACATAAAATGCCTAGTAGTACTAAGGTAAAATAAAGAACACGGTAGTACTAACAGGAATAAATAAAAAAACGACAAAAAGAAATAAAAAACGCGGTAGTACTAACAGGAATAAATAAAAAACAGAAAAAGGCTAGTAGTACTATGACTTAAAACGGAAAAACAAAAAATAAAATGCTGGTAGTACTTATTAAAAAAGAACTGGTAGTACTATCAAGGGATAGTACTACCGATAGTACTACTAGTTCAAAACTAGTAATACTAACGAAAATCACAAATAAATAAAAAGAAAATGCTGAGAATTAATAAACTGTACAGAAAAATGCATAGAATTTATAAAAAAGCATGAATTATTAATAAACATCTAGAAAAATTCACAGAAAATTCCATAAATTCTAGAAAAATATGCAGAATATTATAGAAATGCATAAAATTAATATAAACTTGCAGAAATATTTAAACAACAATATTTACAATCTGAAACTTATCTAAATAATTCTGAATAAATATATTTTCAATAGAAATACATTTCTCTACTAAAAAAAATATGAGAAAAATATTTTTAAAGAAAATAAAATATTCAGAAACATTTAAATTAACAAACAAGCAATTTCAAACAAGAATGAGCAGTAATATCACTTATTAACCAACAAGAGAAAATGATTTTTATTGAGAACAAACATAACATATATATTATCAATCACTAAGACTGTTTAACATACCCAATTTACCAACTAACCTGGTAAATGTGGATTCATCAACAGATTTAGTGAATATATCTGCAGTTTGTTCTTCTGTGGGTACAAAGTGTAACTCCACAGTTCCATTCATGACATGCTCTCTGATAAAATGATACCTGATATCAATGTGCTTCGTTCTCGAGTGCTACACAGGGTTGTTGGAGATTGCTATGGCACTTGTATTATCACACAAAATAGGAATTTTGTCTAATGCAAAGCCATAGTCCTTTAATTGATTTCTAATCCATAAGATCTGAGCACAACAGCTTCCAGCAGCAATATATTCAGCTTCTGCTGTTGAATTGGAAACTGTTTGCTGTTTCTTGCTATACCAGGAAATCAACCTACCTCCTAGGAATTGACAACTCCCAGAGGTACTCTTTCTATCCACAACACTACCTGCATAATCAGAATCTGTATATCCAACAAGATTAAAATCAGAATCTTTAGGGTACCAGATACCTAGATTAGGTGTACCCTTAAGATATCTCAAGATTCTTTTCACAGCAACGAGATGTACATCTCTAGGGTCCGCTTGGAACCTTGCACACAAGCATGTAGCATACATAATATCTGGTCTACTAGCAATAAGATAGAGTAAGGAGCCAATCATACCTCTGTAGCTTGTAACATCTACCTTGATAGATTTGTAAGAAGCTCCAAGTTTGACGGCTGTTGAAGATGGAGTCCTTGCTGATGCTGAATCCTCCATGTGATACTTCTTGAGGAGTTCTTTGAGATACTTGGATTGACAAATAAATATACCATTTGACCTTTGACTTACTTGCAATCCAAGAAAGAACTTCAGCTCACCCATCATACTCATTTCAAACTTACTCTGCATTAGCTCAGCAAATCTCTTACAGAGATTATCATTAGTAGACCCAAATATGATGTCATCCACATAGACTTGGACTAATATCATATCACTTTTGTGTTTCTTTGAAAAAAGAGTTTTGTCTATGATACCTCTAACAAAACCATTTTCTAAAAGAAAACCAGAGAGAGTGTCATACCATTTTCTTGGGGCTTGTTTAAGACCATAGATAGCCTTGAAGAGAAAGTACACAAAGTCCAGCAGCTCCTGATTTTCAAAGCCAGGGGGCTGTTCCACATAAACTTCTTCATCAAGCTCACCATTCAGGAATGCACTCTTAACATCCATTTGATAGACTTTAAAATTGGAATAAGCAGCAAATGCTAAGAACATCCTGATGGCCTCAAGTCTAGCCACTGGTGCATAGGTTTCATCATAATCAATGCCTTCAGCTTGAGAATACCCTTGTGCAACCAGTCTTGCCTTGTTCCTTGTAACAATACCATCCTCATCTAGCTTGTTTCTGTATACCCATCTTGTACCAACTACTTTCTTGTTCTTTGGCCTGGGTACCAGTTTCCAGACTTGCTGTTGTTCAAATTGATTGAGTTCATCTTGCATAGCAATCACCCAATCTGGATCAGTCAATGCTTCCTCAGTTTTCTTTGGCTCTATTTTAGATAAAAATGCTGAATAATGACATTCATTCTGAGTTGCACTTCTAGTTTTAACTCCAACATCTGGATCACCAATGATCAGCTCAAAAGGATGAGCTCTATTCCATACAGTCTGTCTTGGAAGATTTGATCTTGATGATTCGCCTTGAATTTCACTTTGATGTTGTGAGTGACTAGTTGACCCTTCATTTCCTCCCCCTGAGTTGTTGGCATATTGTCTTGGTGATTCTTCTCCAGTGTTAGTGGTATCTCCATTGTTACCAATGTTTCCACCACCATCACCATCACCACTATCATCATTGTCATTTTTATCACCAGCAACAAGCTCAGGTGGATTCTCATCATCTGAATCTGAATCTGTCATGTCATCAAACTTCAATTTCTCAGATGGATTTTCTGATTGGATATTAGGGAGTTAGGTGTCATCAAATGTAACATTGATGTTCTTATTGACTGATAACATTTCTTGATTTCAAACAGGCCATATCCTCAGTTATACCCTTGCTGTTATCTCCAAAGGTAAGCACTGGGCCAGCTTTCTCAACCAAATCTGATAGCAGGGCTCTATCTCCGGTCATATGCCTTGAACAGCCACTGTCAAGAATCCATATAACACGGTTTACCTGTTTAACTCCCTGCAATATCAAATTGATTAGACCTTCTTCGGAGCCCAAAATTGATTGGGTCCGGCATACTTAAAGAACTGGCCTTTGTCAGGCAAAACAACATTTTTAGCTAAAACTACTTCAACCTCTTTCACATAAGAGCGTTTCCATTTATAACCAGCCTTAACACATTTCTGAGTAGGCTTAGGGATAAATGAATCCACTCTAGTCTGAGGAGGACTAGTAGTCTTTGTTTTAGCATGCTTCTTATTATTAACATGTTGACGTGGAACAGTCTTATCACTAGATACATGCTTCTTATTAAAGAAAGCATACATAACATTAAAAGCACAAGACATGCAATTACTCACACCACATGCTTTATGAGAAAAATTAATAGCAGGCATGTTAGTTCTACAGTTGTTTTGATCCAACTTATGGATATCTGATTTAGTCTTTTTAGTTGTAGCAACTTTGACTGGAATATCAAATATACACTTTTTGGACTGTTCAACTTCCAAAGCCATATCTTCTTCACGAATCTCTTCAGCAATGATTATAGAGTATTCATTCATAGGATCTGCTATGGATTCTTTACAGAAGGGTGTTTCAATACCCTTAAGTATATAAGGAACAACCTTTCCTTCTTCTCTGACTCTACAAGGTGTATTAATACCAAGCAATCCAATAGCCTCATTATAATCATAACCTATACTGACATGATTACCAATAGCTTGTTTATTGAAAATTTCTTTAGCCGTTTTACAAGAGTTATAATAGGCATTAGCTTTGGTTTTAAGCTCACTAATCTGATCTTTGAGAATGGTTTCCAGTTGAATATAACATTTAACCCTATTCTCAAGAAAAGCAATTTTCTCAGTAAGTTCATCCTGATTAACATGCACAAGTTTCAATTCTTTTAATTCCTTTTCAAGATTTGTGTTTAAAAGATTTATTCTATCATTTTCAGTGCGTGCACAACTTATGGTGCCACCAAGATGATAAATCATTTCAGTGTCAGTAAGTTTTACCTTAGACATGTTGGGTGGAGATAACATGGACGCAAAGAGTTTGTCTCCTATTGCCATGAGTGCAAGATTCCCAACTTCTTCATCTTCACTGTCAGTGTCATCCCAACTCTTTTCTTCAGACTTGTTCTTCTCAACCATCCCTGTTTTATAGCCACCCCTTGTGCTATTTGAGGATGAAGAACCACCTGTCTGGTATTCGTCAGCATATGTCTTGAACTTGAAACTAGGATTTCTCCTGAACCTGAAGTTTCCAAACTTCTTCACTACCCAGGCCATAGACTCATCTTCTAACTGTTCAAGCTCCTCCATAGAATAAAAATCACCACCATATTGACTTGTAGATGTAACACCATATTCAGCTACAATTACATCCTTGTTAGGACTGGAAGGTAGAACAACATTCGCTTCCTGTTTTTGTGGGACTCCAGCTACCAGTGAAGTAGACATACTAACCACTCTTCCTTCCCTTGGATTTGATCTGAAGTGCTCATATGAAGAGGTGAGAATTTCCATCTTATTCTCTCTGACTTCCTCTGTCCCTTCATTGATTATTTCAATCGTATCCCAAATGTGTTTGGCAGAAACACATTTTAAAATATGATTATGCATGATTGGATCAAGACAATCAACCAGTATCAACTGTAGACAGACATCCAAGGAAACATCTTCTTTTTCTTCAGGAGTGTAGTCCTTGGGATCCTTAGGGTATATCCTAGCAGCCCTAGTAACAACATCATTCTCTATTAGCTCTTCCTCAACAAACATAGGAATTCTTGGTCCATTCTTCAGCACATCAAGATATTCAAAATTAACCACTTGAAGAAACAGGAGCATCTTCTTCTTCCACATAGAATAATGATCCTTGCTGAACATTGGGATTTTAACTGTAACAGCTTTCTGAGTTGTAGACATTTTTGAGATTTTTAGAATAATAAAAATTTCAGAGTAAAAAAAATCTCAAACAATTGGATCTTTGATTTGTATATCAATCAAAAGGCTCTGATGCCAATTGTTAGGTCCTGATATGTTTGTAGAAGGGGGGTTGAATACAAACTGTACCGTTTTATCGAATTTGTTCGATTCGTGATTTAACAATTCAAGAACAAATAAGTGCGGAATAAAATGAAACAAGATTCAAGTTAAATATAAAATATATTAAACTTGAAGGGTGTTGCAAATACAGTACAGATTACAAGGTTTGAATCTCAAACTATTTAAAACAAATCTAGAATAAATTCGACATGAATTTATCTATTTTTGTAATAAAAAGATCGAATAGTAAAAACTAGTTCGAGATCAAATTCTAGGGATAATGATCCGCTAGATTGTCAAACAAGTACAAGTAAATAACTTCTAGTGGTTTGGATTTAACAATAATGCTAGAAATGATTTACTGTAAAAGATTTGAGCTCCGGCAGTTGGTTGGTTGAAGAAGACAGAGAGAAAAAAATGGAATGTAATGTTATGTCATTTTTTCTTCTGTTGCTTCTGCTTGATTTTTGATCCACTTTTGTACGCCTTTTGTTTTTCACTTAAAAACAAAAGTCAACTACCTTTTCTTTTAAACATGTACGCCATTTCCTATTAAATACTACAAGTACTACTCTCGGTAGTACTATCTAATGTATTGGTAGTACTAACCAAGGATAGTACTACTAGTATAATTAGATAGTACTACTAGTATATTTAGATAGTACTACTAGTATTAATAACTTTTAATTAACTCTAAATTAATTACCTTACTAATTAATTTACATAATAAATTAATTCTTATAGAATTAATTTAATAAATAAATTAACCAATAAAAAGTAAATTAATTAAAAGAGAATTAATTAAAGTCTAATTTTTTTTGTCTCACTTTTAAAAGATGTACGCCACTTTCTTTTTATAACAAAAGTCAACCAACTTTTGTTAAGTAAAAAATGTACGCCCTTTCATAAAATGAGTTCATGGTACTACTAAATAAATTGGTAGTACTAACTAAGGATAGTACTACAAGTGTACTTTGATAGTACTACTAGTTTAGAATTAATTCTAATTTAATTTATTGAATTAATTTATTTAACAAATAAATTAATTCTGAGTGAATTAATTTATAGATTAAATTAATTAATTTCTAGTTTAATTAATTTAAGGAATAAATTAATTCTGATGGAATTAATTTATAGTTTAAATTAATTAACTTCTAGTTTAATTAATTTAAGGAATAAATTAATTCTGATGGAATTAATTTATAGATTAAATTAATTAACATATAGAATAAATTAAAAGAGATTTAATACTAAATCAGAGAACCACTGAAATTGATGACAAACTCCCACTGACTGATGTTGACACTCGATGTACTGTCTGGTTCATGAGCGACTAACTTCAATGACGGTTCTTCATCTTTTGACTTTAAGCTGTGGTCCATCTTCTTATCCTTTTGACAAACTCTGTAATCTGTATGCTTTCCTGTCACACTTCTGAAATCTCTGTCACTTTAAATTGATCCACTTTCTTGAATACTTCACTGAGGCTTGATCAAATAAATGAACTTCTTCCAGTGTAGAATTACTCCAAGTCAGTAAATGACTTTAAACTTTATTCTCTTGACTGATAAAACCTTCTGAGATTCCTGTGACATCTAATCTAATATTTACTTATTACATTCTTGTTTAAGTTGAGTAAAATCCTCGAATTACAAATAGGCTATTGCATATGCCTTTCATATGTAGTGTTTTGGTTTTAATCCGGGCCTATATTTGGGTTCGGTCTAGTTATAACTTTGTTTGTTTGGGGTCGTCCGGACTATCATCATACATGAGGTTTATTGTGCTTCAACAAACATTAACATGTATGAAATCATGAACTATTTGAAGGATAAAACTGAATAAACTAACCATAGTTAATCCGGATTCTTAATAGGTGTGTATGGTTCAGATAGCGAAGCGTGCGAACAGGGCGTGTGTTCCACTTTCTGAAAGCCATAGTAGTAATTCCTTCTTCTCTTGTTCTTCTTCTTCGTCGTCTGACCAAAATCCACACCTTGAACTTGTAGATCTAGATTGGTGCATAATGTCTACTAGCTCGGATCCCCCAGTAGTAACTCAGTTGAATGAGAGGGTATTAGCTTCAGGCCGTGGTCTTATAACCCCATTAGGATTTTATCACGATACTGATTACATGTTTGTAAAGAAACCTTCAGACTATGACCATAATCTATATTATCAAAACCTCAACCATCACTATAACAATAATCACGGTGCTAAAGGGATTCCCGGGCCTATTAACAAAGTTGTTATGGACCGGGCTTGTAAAGAGCTTGTTGTTGGCCGAAGTCCTAACCCACTTAAAGCACCTTTTGTTGATCTCCCTAGAGAAGAGATGGATGTTGCCATCCGGGCTGCTTTCCAACTCGGCCCTGAAATTGAATGGAGATGGCCCGGGCCTAACGAGCATATATATGACCGAGGTGATGATGGGTTTATTGGGGTTTGGTTAGAACATCTCCGGTCCGGTTGGAGTCCCCAATGCCATAACTTTGTAAAACACCTCTTCAAATACGAATATGAAATATCGATCATGCAAGTGACCCCCAACGGAATTAAATGGATTATCTGGTTTTTGGCTTGTTGCGAGAAATCCGAATACATCCCCACCTTTAGACTTTTTCATCAGCTTTTCCAACTAGTTCGGTCTAACAAAAAGCCTCTCTATGAGCTCCGGTTTCGTGCTAAGGAATGTGGCTTTCCTTCGGGGTCCGCCCAGCCCGTAATTCAACAAAGCACTCTAAAAGGTTGGTCCGGTGAGGTTCTGATGTTGAAGGGCTGGGATCTTGGTGGTATGCCCCACATTGTTTTGGATAAAGAAGCCAAAGTTTTTGAAACGGTCAAGTTGACAGGTTCAGCATTAAGAAGAATTCGTAAGTTCTGTGGGAGTCTTGGGTTTCAATGTACCCGGGATACTTTTATGGATCATAAGAAACTCTTTGAGTTAGGATGTAAGTTTGGTTGTTTTGATTCATAACTATGTATTCTTACTGTTTGTAGCCCGGACCTCAAGTTTAACCTCTTGTTTCATTTCAGGCTTTCCCCACTATAACCCCGAGTTGGAGGATATCATGTCTCACAACACCTATTCCTTGGCTCTAAGAAAAATCTCTGGAGTGCACAACGACAAGGTGAAGAAAGTTGGTGAAGGGTCCGGGTCCAGTGTTTTGAAAGAAGGCGGTGCTGAGTCTGCTGCTCCGGTCTTAAACCACCCTGCCCCTGATGTTGAAGCTATTGATGTGGAAAACATTGATATTCTTGATGACCAGGCCATCAAGAAAAGGAAAATTAATGTTGGCCGGAAACCCCACTCTAAACCCAAAGTGGTTGTGGAGAACATAGCTATGGATGGTAAAGGAAAAGGCCCGGATGGGAGGCCTGTTATGGTTGGGTCATGCGACTTGAAGAAACTTGCTAAGATGGCTTCTGAAATTCCCACAGATGAAGATGTGGAAGAGATGGGGAAGTCCGGGGTCGTATCTCTTATGCAGCGTGCCATTGCATACTGGGGCCATGTAAGTATTCTTTTGTTTGTTCTTTGTGCATTTGCGCCATCTTTGATATTCATATTACAAGGGTTTTGTCTTGCAGTTCGGGGCGTTGATCAGTGGAAATGCGACAGTGTTTGTTAATGAGTTGGAATCGTTGAATCGAGAATTGAAGAAGAAAGAGGACCGGGCTCAAAGTTTGGAGTCTGAGTTGTCTTCCCTGAAATTAACTTATGACAACAAACTTGCTGATCTCACTTCTGAAATGTCAAAGCTGAGGATCCAGTTTGAAAAGGCGAAAGAGGAGTCCGGGGCTCTTAAGGAAAAGAATCATGGGTTGGAGCTCGAACTTTGCAAGTCTAAAGAGGAAATCATTGCCGAATTTCAGAAATATGATGTTTATGACCAAGCTATTGCTGACGCCGGTGCTCCTGAGATTTACAGGACATTTGTGGTTGCTGAAAAGCATCTCAAGACTGATCCGAGTGCTTGCTGGGAATCCTTCATAGACCATTTCGTTGCTTCCAAGAAGGACATTGAAGACAACCTTGGTGAGCCCACACCTTATGATGGCCCGAATCCATTTGTCATCCCCACTGGCCCGGAATTTCCACAGCCGTCTAAAGGAATTAATCAAACTCCGGAGTAAATTGTTGTAATTGCGTTTGCCTTTTGGGGATTAATTCCCATGTAACTTTTAACAATTCGTAGAACTGGTTTTCATTAACATTGGAAGTGTTTCCGGGCTGTATGGACAACCCGGGCTTCCGTGTCCATTCTGTTATAAGTAACCTATTTTCCTGTTTTTATTCTGTTCCTGCGTATATCCTTTGAAATTGCGTATTTCTGTTAGGTTTACTGCATTGTTTTGTACCTGGGGATATGTTCCCAAGTTTTTGATTGAGTTTTGCTTGTGACCCTGACTATCTTAACTGCCAATGGCTCCGAGCCAGGGTTCCTTTGTTGCATACTGCTAGGAGCCCGACCTCATAGTTTAGTCTGGGTCGGGCCTTTAATTTTTTACTTGGACTTTTTCCAAGTTCTTTGGTTGCGTATTGCTGGGAACCCTGGCCATATTATTTGCCTATGGCTCCGAGTCAGGGTTGTTAGATTGCGTATTGATGGGAGCCCGGCCTCATAGCTTAGTCCGGGCCGGGCTTATATATTTTTGTACCTAGGAATATTTCCTAAGTTTGTGATTGCGTCTAGCTGGTAACCCTGGCCACATTATTTGCCTATGGCTCCGAGCCAGGGTTGTTAGATTGCTTATTGTTGGGAGCCCGACCTCATAGCTTAGTCCGGGCCGGGCTTATATATTTTTGTATCTAGGAATATTTCCTAAGTTTGTGGTTGCGTATAGCTGGTAACCCTGGCCACATTATTTGCCTATGGCTCCGAGCCAGGGTTGTTAGATTGCTTATTGCTGGGAGCCCGACCTCATAGCTTAGTCGGGGTCGGGCTTATATATTTTTGTACTTAGGAATATTTCCTAAGTTTATGATTGCCTATGGATGGTAACCCTGGCCACATGATTTGCCTATGGCTCCGAGCCAGGGTTGTTAGATTTCTTATTGCTGGGAGCCCGACCTCATAGCTTAGTCCGGGCCGGCCTTATATATTTTTGTACTTAGGAATATTTTCTAAGTTTATGATTGCCTATGGCTGGTAATCCTGGCCACATTATTTGCCTATGGCTCCGAGCCAGGGTTGTTAGATTGCTTATTGCTGGGAGCCCGGTCTCATAGCTTAGTCTGGGCCGGGATTATATATTTTTGTACTTAGGAATATTTCCTAAGTTTATGATTGCCTATGGCTGGTAACCCTGGCCACATTATTCGCCTATGGCTCCGAGCCAGGGTTGTTAGATTGCTTATTGCTGAGAGCCCGGCCTCATAGCTTAGTCCGGGCCGGGCTTATATATTTTTGTACTTAGGAATATTTCCTAAGTTTATGATTGCCTATGGGTGGTAACCCTGGCCACATTATTTGCCTATGGCTCCGAGCCAGGGTTGTTAGATTGCTTATTGCTGGGAGCCCGACCTCATAGCTTAGTCCGGGCCGGGCTTATATATTTGTGTACTTAGGAATATTTCCTAAGTTTATGATTGCCTATGGCTGGTAACCCTGGCCACATTATTTGCCTATGGCTCCGAGCCAGGTTGTTAGATTGCTTATTGCTGAGAGCCCGGCCTCATAGCTTAGTCCGGGCCGGGCTTATATATTTTTGTACTTAGGAATATTTCCTAAGTTTATGATTGCCTATGGCTGGTAACCCTGGCCACATTATTTGCCTGTGGCTCCGAGCCAGGGTTGTTAGATTGCTTATTGCTGGGAGCCCGGCCTCATAGCTTAGTCCGGGCCGGGCTTATATATTTTTGTACTTAGGAATATTTCCTAAGTTTATGGTTGCCTATAGCTAGTAACCCTGGCCACATTATTTGCCTATGGCTCCGAGCCAGGGTTGTTAGATTGCTTATTGCCGGGAGCCCGGCCTCATAGCTTAGTTCGGGCCGGGCTTATATATTTTTGTACTTAGGAATATTTCCTATGTTTATGGTTGCCTATAGCTGGTAACCCTGGCCACATTATTTGCCTATGGCTCCGAGCCAGGGTTGTTAGATTGCTTATTGCTGGGAGCCCGGCCTCATAGCTTAGTCCGGGCCGGGCTTATATATTTTTGTACTTAGGAATATTTCCTAAGTTTATGGTTGCCTATAGCTGGTAACCCTGGCCACATTATTTGCCTATGGTTCCGAGCCAGGGTTGTTAGATTGCGTATTGCTGGGGACCCTGGCTGCATTGTTTGCCTATGGCTCTGAGCCAGGGTTATTTGGGTTGCTTATTGTTGGGGGCCCGAGATACATGTTATTCTTACAGCTATGCGTCTGGGCCATTACAAAAATTGAAAAGTACTGGAAATAGGAAATACAGGAAAATATGAAAAAGCGACAAGCTCGGTTTTATTTAGAGAAAAATAAGGAATACAAAGTTCTTATTCTAACTCCATTAAGAAAAACTGATATTATCTGCTGAAGTCTTTGGGCTTTCGGGAGCTCCTTATTTCTTCTCCGGGCTTTGCATTTCTCTTACTGGTAGAATTTTCTGAGCCTGAGGCCATGCCAGGTGTTTGGGACTTCAGAGTTATCCATGTGGGCAAGCTTGTAAGTTCCCGGTCGGAGTACTGCCATGATTTTGTAAGGCCCTTCCCATTTTGGCATGAGTTTGCCAGTATTGGTTGGGTCGGATGCCTCAGTGTCCCTAAGCACTAGATCTCCAACTTGAAAGTTTGTGACCCGAGCTTTCTTCCCGAAATACTCTCGAGTTTTTTCCTTATACTTCTTCATTCTTTCAACAGCTTGGTCTCGAACTTCATCCATCAGGACCAAATTAGTTTGTAGCCCTTCTTCATTTGCGATCTCCTCAAAATTGATGGCCATGTGGGAAAGGTTTCCCACTTCAATGGGCAATAAGGCTTCCGTACCATAAGCCAGCTTGAATGGGGTTTCGCCAGTGCTAGTCCGGGGACTAGTCCTGTATGCCCATAACACATTAGGTAGCTCCTCTGGCCATTTTTTTTTGCTTTCCTGTAGCCGTTTCTCAATTCCCCTAAGCAAGATACGGTTTGTGACTTCGACTTGACCGTTTCTTCTAGGGTAAGCAACAGAAGATTTTTTGTGCTTGATTCCTCTTTCTTTCAAATATCCTTCGAATTCGGACCCTACAAACTGTGGGCCATTATCCGAGACTAAAATCATTGGTAGCCCGAACCTCATTAATATGTTATCCATGAACTTGATGCAGTCTTGTTGATTAATTGTTCTCATTGCCTTTGCCTCTGCCCATTTGGTCATATAATCAATTGCAACTAGCAAGTATCTCAAATCTCCTTTGGCCCTAGGAAAGGGACCCATGATATCAATACCCCAAACAGCAAACGGGATAGGAGACAAGACTGAGGAGGGTAGGACCGGGCTCTGTCTTGGGACGTTACTGAAAAGTTGGCAATTCTTGCACTTTTTGACGAACTCGACAGCATCATTGTGAATTGTAGGCTAGTAGTAGCCCTGCCTTATGATTTTGTGAGCTAGGGCCTTTGCAGATAGGTGATCACCGCAAATCCCTTCATGAACTTCTTGCAGACAGTATTGGGCCTCGACCGGACTAATGCACTTCAGAATAGGGGAGGAGTAAGTCCGGCGATACAGTAATCCTTCTTCTAGAAAAAACTTGGCAGCTTTGGCCTTCAACCTTTGAGCTTGGTTTTTATCAGAGGGAAGTTCCTCTTTGTCCAGATATAAAACTATGGGAGTCATCCAATTTGGTTTGTCGTCGATCTCCATTATCTCATCCTGCTCCACAGTTGGTTTCTCCAATTCTTCGAAATAAACTAAACTATCCAATTCTGCCGAGTTCTGGACCAACTTGGAAAGGATGTCCGCCTGAGCATTGTCCTCTATGTTCACCTGTGCTACATCAACATTAGCAATTTGGGCCAGGTAACTCTGGACTAGAGCTTGGTACCGGGCCAAAGTTGGGTCCTTTGCGATATATTCTCCACTTGTCTGCTTTACAACAATCTGTGAATTACTAAAAATATTGAGTTTTTTTATTCTTAGGGTCCTGGCGAGACGGAGTCCTGCTAAGAGGGCTTCGTATTCAGCTTGATTGTTTGTTGCCGAAAAGTTGAAGGCAATGGCTTGTTTGATCAAGAATCCGTCCGGGCTTTTCACAATGAGACCAGCCCCGGACCTTTCATTTGTTGAAGAACCATCCACATGTAAGGTCCAAACCTCTGGATCAGGCTTGTTGTCTTCTCCGGGTTCAGTGAGCATGATAGACGGTGTTATTTCTGGGAATGGACATTCTACAATGTAGTCAGCTAGAACCTGGGCTTTAATGGAGGTTCTTGGCACAAAAGTGAGAGAAAATTGGCTTAGCTCCACAGCCCAATTAACTAATCTTCCTGAGACATTCGGTTTGTGAATTATTTTCCGGAGTGGTTGATCAGTGATGACTTTGATTTCTCTCCCTTGGAAGTAATGTCTTAGCTTTCGCGATGTAGTGACCAGAGCAAAAGCAAACTTTTCTAGGTTCGGATAACGTGTCTCAGCATCTTTGAGCACTTGGCTTACATAATAGACTGGTTTTTGCTGACCCTCATGGTCCCGGATCAGGGCTGCCCCAACAGCCAGGGTTCCTGTAGAAAGGTACAGGCTTAGGGGTTCTCCGGGCCCAGGCTTGGTCAGGATTGGTGGTGCGGCTAGGTGTTCTTTAATTGACTCTAAAGCGCTTTGACACTCCGGACTCCAAACAATATCCTTCTTTTTCTGAGCTCCTTTAAGTAGATTAAAGAAAGGTAAACAGCGCTCAACAAGTTTAGGAATAAACCTTCTTAAAGCCGCCAGAGACCTTGCTAGCTTTTGTATATCTCTTTGAGTCCGAGGTTCCTTCATCTCCGTTATAGCCTTGATTTTTTCCGGATTAGCTTCGATTCCTCTCTGGCTAATCATGAAACCCAAAAACTTTCCAGCTTCCACTCCGAAGGTGCACTTCTCCGGGTTAAGCTTCATTTCTTGTTTCCTCAGGTTGTCAAAGCACTCTTTCAAATCTGCAATATGGTTTTGGACTTTGGTGGATTTTGTTATCATATCGTCAACATAAGATTCCAAATTCCTTCCCAACTGACTTTTGAAAATTTCCACCATTGCTCTTTGGTAAGTGGATCCAGCATTCCTTAATCCAAATGGCATGAGTTTGTAGGTGTAAACATCCCGGTGTGTTATGAAAGCAGTCTTGGCTATATCTGCCGGGTTCATTTTGATTTGGTTGTAACCGGAGAAAGCGTCCATGAAACTGAGCATGACATGCCCGGTTGTGGCATCAATAAGTTGGTCAATGCTGGGTAAGGGATATGGATCTTTGGGACAAGCAGCGTTCAGGTCGGTGTAATCAACACACATCCGCCACTTGCCATTGGGCTTCTTTACCAATACAACGTTGGCCAACCACTCAGGGTATTTTATTTCACAGATGATATCGGCTTTGAGTAGCTTTTCAACCTCTTCATCGATTGCTTTTTGTCTTTCCGGGGCAAAGTTCCTTCTTTTCTGTTTGACTGGTTTCTTCTTTGGATCGACATCCAGGCTATGCATGGCAACAGACTCCTGGAGCCCAGGCATGTCATCCGGGCTCCAAGCGAATACATCAGCATACTCCCGGAGTAGCTCCGTGAGCTC
Organism: Heracleum sosnowskyi; assembly: GCA_030848705.1. Lineage (NCBI taxonomy): Eukaryota > Viridiplantae > Streptophyta > Magnoliopsida > Apiales > Apiaceae > Heracleum > Heracleum sosnowskyi. Next base: position 83,120,192 of record CM061237.1, read on the forward strand.
CTTCTTGAATACTGTGTCCAATCCGGTACCAATTTTAACTTTCCTGTCGGGGGTTCCCTTCTTCTAGTTCAATGGTTTTGAGTTCAACATCAGCCTCTACCTTTCCCATTTCTGCCTTAGAGACATACTGTTGAACCCGGGCTTGCACCACCTGGTCAAGGTAGGTCTGGGCTGATGGGTTTTCGATGTTGTGGACCTCCTTCCCGGGCTCCTGCTTTTGGTTATACCTATGTTTCTTTCTGCTAATGTTTTTCTGATAAGAATTCGCCTTCCTTTTGTTTTCCGGGTCAGTTTTAGCCATGACCAAAGCCTGGCCGTAGCATCGGCTAGCCATTTCGAAATCTCCCCGGACTTTGCCGATTCTACCGGGTGTAGGAAACTTGAACTTTAGATGTGGGGTTGAAGTGATAGCTTGGAGCTTTGTCAAGGTTGGCCTTCCCAGAATGACATTATAGGAGGAGGGAGTGTTGATGATATAGAATTTAACCAGGTTGCTAACCTGCTTCGGGAAAGTGCCAAATAGTACTGGGAGATATAGAGTTCCCTGGATTGGAACCAAGTTGTTCCCAAACCCATAGAGGGGGTCTTCCCTACATTCATTCATCTTCACACTTCCCAGCTGCATTCGATCCATTGTATGTTTGAACAGAATGTTGAAAGAAGAGCCGTTATCAACCAGGACTCTTCTGACCTCATTATCAGCTATATCAAGAGTTACCACAGGAGCTTCATTATGGTTTGGGTTTATTCCTTCGAAGTCATTTTTGCTAAAGCCTATCACCTGCTCCGGACAAGATTGCACCATCATTACTTCATCTCCCGAGTCCGGGCTCCTTGGAGGTGAATTGGATCCCCCCATAACAACATTGACAAGATTCTTGTCTTTTCCGGACCCCTCTCCTCGGTCGGCAACTCTCCGAGCTATATACTGTCCCATGTTGCCTTTTTTGATTTGGTCTTCCACAAAAAATTTCAAAGATAGGCAATTTTCGGTTGTATGACCATGGGTTTCATGGTAGTCACAATGTTTATGGACTGATCGGTTTTCTGGGGCTGTGAGCATTAGTTTGGGAGGGTAATAGAATGGCTTATCTCGTACCTCTTTCAGAATATCCGCGCGAGCCTGGTAGAGAGGAGTCCAATTTGGTTCAGGTCTGGGCTCACGCTTGGGTTTAGGGTGTCCGGACTCACTTCTTTGACTAGAGTCCGGGGGTGGTGCTGGTAATGCAAGCTGAGAGCTTTGGATATAGTTGCTCTGTCTATTGGATTTTAATTTTTTATCTTGGTGGAAATTATTCTTTGGGCGGTCATCAGTCCGGGGTGGGGAAAGTCCTTGCCTTGTCATCCTCATAGCTTGGAGGACATCTATTTCTTTGATGAATCGGGCTGCCATGGAATAGGCCGCCGCCAGGCTCTGTGGTTCCTTATGGATGAGGTCAAGGACGTATCTCTCATTATTGTCAGGGTCCAGATTTCTGCGGAAAATTATAAGTGCTTCACGCTCATCCAAGTTGCATACATTATTGATGGCTTCCTGGAAGCGTTTCATATAGGTGGCCAATGCCTCTCCCCGGGCTTGCCGAACCGTTTCTAGGTGGCACATGTGCATTTCGTGGATTTTATTGGCTCGGAAGCGTCTTAGGAAGGATTCACGGAACTTCTTCCAAATATGGATACTCGGGATGGGATTCGACTGAACCATCTTTGGGCTTCGGACTTGAGAGTTGAGGCAAAAAACCTGCACTTGGTTAGATCATTGTAGTAATATATCATAGCAATTTGCTCAAAGTAATTAACATGCTCTTCAGGGTCACCTAGACCATTAAAGGAGTCAAAATTGTAATGTTTGAGATTTTTCTGTCTGGGTGTAGCCTCAAGAGAGTAGCTGAAGGGTGTCAAAGTGTCCCCTATGTCAATTCCCGAGTCTTGGCCAACTTTTTTCTGGAGCTCATGGATCATGTCCATCAAGTCTTCTTGGGGTTCGTCCTCATCTGAGACTAAGTCGGGGCTAGGAGCCCGGGTTCTTCTTCTGTCATTTGTCTTGCCCAGAATCCGGGCCTCTTCCTCTTGAATTCTTTTTTGGATTTTGAGGTCAAGTTTTGCTTGCTCTTCGTTCCGGATTCTTTCCCTCAATTCGGCTAGCTTCTTTAGCTTCTCAGCTTCAGTATCTTGGTTTTTACTGTGGGTTCTGTGGTGGGCTCTTTTCCGGGTTTCTTTGTCTTTGCCCCCAATTCGGTCAAAAACCGAGCCACGAGATCGGTGAGATTCACCAGAGTCATGAGAGTTCTCATTTTCATCAACTTCATTTAGACGAGCTTCCTTGTACATCCAGATTGCATCAACAAGCTGGTTCCCGGTCAAGTTTTCCATGAGTCCGGGTTCCATGTTGACATCCGTGTATTTGAACTTATTAACTTCAATTTCAACCCGGGCATCATCAGGACGAATTATTTGAGATGCCAGAGCCTGGGCTGGTGGTAGTTCAACAACATTTGGGTTCAGGTTTGGGGGTGGTTCTTGTCTTGGGGTACTGGTTGTGGGCCTCATTGTAGATTTGCTTCCTCGAGCCATGATTCAAGAACAACAAAAATTCACACAATTTTTGGCACAACAACAAAAATTCACACAATTTTTGGCACAATCTTTCAATAAAACGAAAATTTTGACTAGATCTAGGTTTTATCAATGAAGATGAATTAACATATGCATGTAGTTTCTGGGTTTGGTGTGTCTCAAAGCAAGGAAAATCTGGTTTTTTTTAAGGTAGATCTATAGGGGAGCACTATAGATCAAAGCGACAAATAGAGTGAGCAAGCTAGATAAAGCTAAACAAGACTAAAAACCAACAGATCTGGGCTAAACAAGGCTAACACACATGCATACATTGAAGAAATGAGCTAAGGGGTTCATTTTCATGGTTAAAAAGAGTGGGTTTGTTTAGATCTTACTGGGTTTGCTCAGGACTCCTTCAAAGATAAAGGAGCTTGTTGAAGATGGTGAGTCTAGCGGCACCGTGACCACAAGACAGAGTTCCCCTCCTTCTAGCGCCAAATGATAACTCCAAGTCCCGATCTAGCCCTTCCCAGCCGTTCCCCACGCCTGGATGCGGTGTTGCTGTCGTTGGGTGTCTGCAAAACAACACCGGAGGGGGGTTTGGACCCTGGCGGCGCCTCCGGCGTGAGAATAAGAGGAGGCTTTGGAAGAGAGAATAAGACTAGAGATATCTTAATATGGAGGGTGTATGTATAGTGTGTGCATAGTATAGGATAAGTGTGTAAAAGAGAGAGTGTAACCCCTAGACCTTTCCTCCTTGGTCTATTTATAGGCCAAGAATTAGGGTTTAGGGGTTGTACCTGCAATCATGAGCGTTGAATCCTAGGTAGGTAGGACACCTGGGTGATGTTGATGGATTACACGTGTTCAGGTGAGGAATTGTGGTGGCGTGTGCCCGGCTCCTGATGGCATGTGGCTTGAATAGCACCTAATTGTGCCAATCATTAGGTATCCTTAAGTGTCGTCATTGGGTGTGGCAATCAGTGATGACCTAAGCTCGTCACGTAACAATGTACAGTTTCCCTCACGTAAGTTATTGCCTTTGTCGCCAGGAGTGAGTTTAATCTTTGACTTTGAGCCATGGCCTAGCTATGAGTCCGAGCTTGAGATGAGCCAGGGTCTAAACATGAATCCGGGTTCTGGCGTGATCCAGGGTCCAGGACGGGTCCGGGCTAAACATAGTCTATCAGCAATGGCCTAAACATGAATCCGGACTTGAGATGCGCCATGGCCTAAACATGAATCCGGATTTGAGATGAGCCAGGGCCTAAACATGAATCCGGGTTCTGGCGTGATCCAGGGCCTAGGACGGGGGTTCTGGCGTGATCCAGGGTCCAGGACGGGTCCGGGCTAAACATAGTCTATCACTTTCCATTTTGGGATGTCCTCTCATTTCTATACATTCCAAAAATAGTAACTTTTAATAATATAAAACACTATTACACCCACTACTTTCTCCACTATCTCTATTCTATAATAATATAAAACACTATTACACCCACTACTTTCCTCCACTATCTCAAATCTATTATTAAATATTGATAGTTCCCACCACTTTACTCACTTTTCATCTAATTTTACTCATTTTTTTATATCTTTTCTTAGTTTACGTGCCCAGTACCAGTGTATAGAATTCACTGGGACGGAGGGAGTATCTATCTATCTATCTATATCTACCTATCTTTTATCTGCCTTTTATTTGGTTGGTTATTAATTTGGTACTCTAAATAATAACCGTTAGATGTAAACATAGATAAAAGAATATTCTTTTCTTGATATCTAAAATGCTCCCACGGTTCAAGGTTCGAATCCCGTCAATAACATATTATTATTAAATATTTATATCATCTATTTTTCTAAGCTACATTCAAAAGTTCAAGATATTATTCCGTCGACGACATATTAAGAATTTTTAAGATCAAAATACAAATAAATGCTAATAAAATAAGATAAAAAATACTAAAAAAATCATATGAAAATACTAAAAAATCATATAAAAATACTAAAATTAAAAATCAAAAATACTAAAATTCATCTGTACATCGCACGGGTTATAGGCTAGTATAATATAATATATAAATAATGTGACTTCTAGTGGTTTAGTACATAATTGTTTGTGTGAACTCTACCAATTTTTTTTATTTTGACTCTTATGTTATATAATTTTCATATTTCACATTCTACTTAAATAAAAATTTAAATACAAACATGTGTAAGTGAATATTTTATTAATAAAACAAAATTAAGAGCTACATAATGGCTCTTAAAAATTGAGAAGTTTTAAGGTTTTTAGAAGGGATGAGCGTCTGGTCATTTTCTGTTCCCGGCTTCGTCGTTTAGTGGTAACGCGGGGACGGGGAGCGGGGAGTGCTATCCATGTCCCCAATTCTCGACTCCGAAATTCGTTCACGAACCCACTCCGATTCCTGAACAAAAATTATTTCACTTCCTGATCCCTACTTTGAACCGGAAATCATGGAATTTTTTATTTTTTGTAAAAAAAATGTAAATTATGATATTGTTTTATAATATAAAATTAACATGAAAAATCATAATATTTATTTATATTTGTATTTTAAAATAATATTTTAAATCTTAGTTTGAATTAAATTTGACCTATACTATTAATAATAGGTAAAAAAATTTTTATTGTAATTAAATTATATCATAATATGTAATTTTTAAATTTTAGAGTGGATAAAAAATTCAAAATAATGACATTACATTTATTTATTCTTGATAATTTATTTAATATACATATAAAATATAATATTTTTTTTTAAAATAGGGTTCGAGAAGTACGAAATGGGGATCAAGGCGGGCAGACCTTATGTAAGATCCGTGAACTTTATTAATTATATAATTTGTATTATATGTGTAGAATAATTATTATGAAGTATTTTGAGTTTTAATGATAAAGGTTGTTGAGTGATTATGTGTTAAATTGGTGTGTCGGAAGCCCCGTTCAAATATCTTGTAATTTGAAAATATCTTCAATTTTGAGCCCCGTTTTGAAAATTCAAGGGCCCCGTTGAAATTTTGGACATCATTATTATTCCTTCGTCATTCGTGTCCGAATCATTATCAGAGGATTTCTTCATATTATTATATCCCTTATTATCCGATACTATCAATAGTATTTGTTTTATTCAAAGAAAGAAAAATTATTCCAAACCCTAACCCTAATTTTTCTAAGGTAATTGATATATCGTTCGTATCAATAATACATCTGTTATAGCCCCAATATTCTTGAGCATTAGTTATATAAATGATATTTATTGATTTGGATAACTATCTGTCTTTGTGGATAGTTATCACCTTGTAAAACATGTATTTTTCTAAATTACGGTTTTAAAGCGAACCAGTGGATCAATATCGATCCAAAAATGTCGTTTAGGGTATTATTTTCCACTAAGTATAAAAAGGAGAATCGGACATTATCCTTCATACAATCCGTATTAAAAATATAGAAAAATATAAAATTCCCGAACTGTGTTCTTCGTGTTCTCGAAAATCGAAATCAATTTTGATTGTGTTATTGAAATCCAAATCACAAGTTCAAGTACTCAAATCAAAGATCTTGAGCTCTAGTTTCAGAATCTTCCAACCATATATCATCATCTGGTAATTTTTCGATTTTATTTGAATTTTTCAATATTCGAATTAAATTTGGGTTCTTAATTAAATTTGGGGATTTTCATTTTGTTGATTCTCCGTTCAATTGATTGCTTCCAACATGTTCCTAGGGTTCTAATTAGTAGGAATTCATGCTTTAATTTCATGTTTATGTTCGATTTTAAGAAATTCGATTTCTAGGGTTTTGCCCGATTTTTCTTTTTAATAGTCCGTTCATATGAATGATCTGACATTGTTTTTGATAGAGGGCTTTTGTCGTATGTGTTCTTAGCTTCATTTTAACATAAAGAACGTAGAGTTTCATGTAGAAATAAGCTAGATCGGAAAATTGTTTGAGCTCGCCGGAATTTGGTCGGGTTTTGGATTCCAGTGATGTTTTTGATTGGAATGTATTGGTATGGTTATTAGGAGTGTTTTGGTATCAAAAAACCCCAATTTTTGATATGTTTTTCGCTCGCCGGATTCTGGAAAAGATCGTTGGATTCTGGGAATTTTTCGGCTGTTCTTCGTGACCCGGTTTGTTCTTGGCGGCCCGTGACCCGATCCATTGACCCGATTTTTGACCCGGTTTCAATCTTCGAAACCCTAATTCATTTTCAGAAAACTGTTTTTGAATTTTATTTTTAAAAATAATTCGAAAATAGTTTAAATATTTATAAAAATCATATTTTTATTTAAAAAATACATTTTTTAATTCAGAAAATTCTGAAAAATTATATTTATTTATTTAAATTCGAAAACTGATTAAATTTAATTATTTTAATTATTCTTATTTAATAATTAATTTATTTAATTAATTGATTAATTCTTTTAATCAGTTATTTCTTAATAATTAATTATTAATTAGATTTAATTAATTTAAATTAGGTTTAATTATTTTCTAGCTTGATTTAATTATTTAAAAATAGTTTGAGCATTTAGAAATTTTCAATTAATTTTTATTAATTGATTTAATTGTTTTTAAATACTTATATTGGGATTAAAAATCCGATTTTTGATTTAAAAATTGTTTGTGACTTATTTAAATTCAAATAAGCCTCGAATATTGTTTTAAATATATTTATGTGCTATATGGTTGAATAATGTGTTTTAATAGTCCGTTAATGCCCGTACGAGGGCTAATGTCTGAGTTTTTATTTCCATAAAATAGATTGGGCATCCGATAGGAACCCGATTACTTGTTTAAATGTAAAAATGGTTATGAGTATATATCGAGGATAGAATGAGGATAGTTAGACTTACTGTAATGAGTTGTTTATTGTAGAATCGAGTTCCCGGAGCAAGGGAAAAGAGAAGGTAGAGTGAGCTCGGTAGAATTTCCGTCAGCTACTAGACTAGGCAAGTATTTGTGCCTTTACTTGTTGATTCAATTGTTATTATTCTTAAGGATTACATGTATGTTACCATCAGAACGATTCAGATTATTCAATATTCACCCGTATTGAGCACTTGATGCTATTTCCTTGAATATTCCTAACTTTTGATTTAATCCACAATCGTGTTGGATATCAGAAACCTTCACCTTCAATTCAGTTTATATTGATGATAACCATTGTTGACTTTCTTAAATGAGTACGTTGTACCATTGAAACCATTCCGAATCTATTTCTCGGACTTCATTTGATATTGAATAGTTGAAGCTCTGTAAAGCATAATGTAACATAAGATGTAAAAGAGATAACTACAACTCAACAAAGGACAAGACAGACAATAGTATTAACAGAAGCACAGGAATCCAGAATCAAAGAAGAAAAGGTAAACTCAAAAAATCAAAATACGTTATGTATTCTTGAAGTCCGTAAACAGGTCACGGAAAGAAGTTCATGAAAATGTTCAAGCCTCAATGACAGCAAAAGAAACAAGAATTTCAAGAGGACAGAAGTATGTGAATGATTTAGGGTTAAGTACCACGGGATTCCAGTGATTTAAATGAAGCAACCAGAACGACAAAGGACTTATCAACAACATTGAATTGAAGACATAAAAGAAGAATTGATCAAGTGTTATTCATCTGTGAACCAGACCAGTTGCACTAGGTGACGGCACTAAAAAGATCAAGTTGTTTTATCGTCTCAGAAGAAATTGATACAGTCTAAAACTGAAACACCCTGAAGCTCAAAAGCTTTTCTAAAAGAGCAAGGACAAGAAAAGGATTCGATAGTTTTTCTATTTAGAAAACTATCGAATGGGATTTAAGAAAACCATTTGAAAACTAAAGTAAAGTAATTTACTTTTCGATAGTTTTTATTTAAAAACTATCGAATGGTAAATTCATTTATTCATTCGATAGTTTTCAAATGTGGGAGCAGGTGAAAACTTTGTTTTGTTTGTCAGGTTGATGAAGATCCAACGGCCAAGAATAATCCAATTCTTTTTGGTTCGATGGTTTTTCTAAATCAAGTCTACAATTACTAAGAGAGAGGCAGTGTATTCTTCAGTCAGGTTCATTTACAACAGAAGCAATTACGGAGAGAGAGATCAAGCCGGAGAGAATATTAGAGAAATTAATTCTGCTTGAATTCTATCAATGTATTGATTGTGAATAACCTAGAACTCATTGAAGCTAATCTACGGATTAGAAATTGTAGCACCCCTTGAGGTTTATATTTATAAAAAGATATATTCCCTGAAACTTGGTTTGGTTTGGTTTGGTGTGTTTGATTTCGTTATAGAACTGAATGATTAATCCGCGAACGAAATTAAATTATTTGTGAGTATCGTATTCAACCCCCCCCTTCTACGATACTTTGGACCTAACAATTGGTATCAGAGCTACTTGATTGACGTACAAATCAGATCCGGTGAATGAGACCAAAATCAAACGTAGCGTGAAAATTCGAAGCAAATTTTTTAACTTTCAAATTTTTTCATTTAATTGGAATTTCTTGAATTTTAAACAATTTGAAATTTTCAGAAACCATGAGTGCTCCAAAGACAACCGCTGGTATTAAAGTTCCCCCGTTTACTAGAGATGATTTCGGTTTGTGGAAGATGAAGATGCTGTTATTTATCAAGGCATCTAATCCGTTGTATATTGGCATATTAGAAAATGGACCGTTTGTACCAATGAAACCAGTTAGTGAATCTACAGCTCCTGATGGTAGCAGGATTCCTCAAGGCACCCAACCTAAGGATCTTACTGAGTATACAGAGTCTGACAAAGAACTGATTCGATTGGATACAGGTTTGATGTTGATATTGGCAGACTCCGCAGATAAAGAAATGAGCTATCAGTTGATGAACTGTACAAGCGGGAAACACATGTGGGATACCATTAACTTGATAATGGAAGGAACTGAAGACGTGTAGGAAAACAGATTGGAAATCCTGACTTCTCAGTACGAAGCTTTTAGGTCTCTTCCAAGAGAAAGTATAACTCAGGTCTTTGAGAAATATACCAAGCTCCTAAATGAATTGGCAATGAAAAAGAAGACCTATCCTCTGAGAGAAACCAACAGGAAGTTCATGATGACGCTGCCCCATCATGTAGAACACAAGTCATCATCCATAAGGGAAATAATTGACTTCACAAAGATGTCATTAGAGATGATCTATGGCAAGTTGAAGACCTATGAGATGGAACAGGAACAGAGAGTGATAATCTACGGATCAGGGACAGTGGACAGCAAGCACAATGCACTTGTGAGATCAGCAGCACTTGTAGTGGATGAACCAATAACTTCTGAGATTCAGGTTCAAACCCCTAGAGCTGGAAAGGAGGTGATAATAGAAGCTGAAATGGATTCTGTTAATCCGGGTGTTGATGAAAGTGATTACTACACCCTAGAAGAGCTTGAGCAAATGGAAGACAAAACCATTGGGTACTTAGCTGCAAAGTTTAGTCATATTCGTTTCAAGAGAAACCCTAAGTACAAGTTCAAGGGCTCAACCAACAGATTCCAGAAGAGTAATTATGCACCTAGTACATGCTTTAAGGGAGGCTACAAGACTGGCATGATTGATAGAAGCAAATCAAGATGCTACAATTGCAATGAGTTAGGGTATTTCGCCACTGAATGCCGAAAGCCTCGTCAAGCGAGAGACATGAAAGATGTCTATGGAAAGAAGGATTCTTATGATGAGTTGAAGAAAGAGAATGCCAAGCTTAAACAGCAATTGGAGGCATTCTCTGGAAAGCAGAAAGGGAAAGCTTATATAGCAGAGGGAAAGCACTGGGATGATACTGATTCGGATGAAGGGGAAGAGTATGTAAATGTTGCCCTAATGGCTGACTCTTCAGAGGAATCACCACAATCATCTCAGGTACCTATCTTAACTACAATTGATATGTCTAATTCTGAGTACAAGAAAACTGTGCAAGATCTTAGTGTAGAATTGTTTAATGTACACACAAGCATGCTAGCATCTGAAATGGAAAATGCTCAACTAGTTCTTAAGATTAAAAATTTAGAATCTAAAAATGAAGAACTAGAGCTTGTAGCTGTCACATTAGAAGATCTTAAGCAAAAGAACGCGTACTTAGAGAACAAGGTCAAGTGTAATGATGAGATAGAGACTATCCTCAGGAAGCAGATTTCAGATTTAGATTTGAAGCTGAATGCTTTTAAGAATTCCGCCCTAATTGCTAAGGAGATCATTGATACTCAGGCCATAGGGAATAAAACTGCTATAGGATTTGACTATGACAAGAAAGCTGGTAAGAAGATAGTGGAATTCCCTGTGACACCTTCAGTTGTCAAAAGGAATACTCCACATGTTCTTAAGAATGTTGATTGTCCAGTTTTTGTTAAGCCTTTTCCACCACTCTTTCATGAGGATGACCTTTTCATTAGACAAGAATTGCTTGAGGAGGATTTGTTGAAGGAAAAAGAGGTAAAGACTAAGTTACCTAGGAAATCAGTAAAAACTGAATTACCTAAACCTGATTTACCTAAAACTGAAGTAGGTAACTTAGTTAGTAATGCTAAAAAGAACAGGAATGGGAAGAAGAAGATTGTTAATCAGGAAATGGTTCCATATTCTCCCATTGCATCTAGGAAGTTGTGCACTATTTGTAATTCTGCTGGACACCTTACAGATGCATGTAAAAAGGTTAATGTAGAAACTGCTAATACTTCTGAAATGCACAACATGTCTGACATGCCTGATCTTCATGAACCCTGTGGAAAGAAAGAGTGTTTTCTATGTAAGTACAACATCATGCATTCTTATTTTAAGTTGATGAGTGATAGTAGCAAAAGCACTGTTAATGTTAAATCCACAGATACTATGAATATCAAACAGGGTAAGACTAAATTGAATGTTACTCCTGTTAAATCATCTAAACCTTCAGGACCCAAACAATTTTGGGTACCAAAGTCCGCTTAATCAATCTGTGATTGCAGGGTAAGGTTAAAAGCTCAAAGGTTGTGTGGATTCTAGATAGTGGCTGTTTTAGACACATGACAGGTGAAGAGTCCCTGCTTACAGAGGTGGTTAAGAAGACCGGCCCGATTGTAACCTTTGGAGATGACAACAAAGGATTCACTACGGGATATGGTAAATTGAAAGCTGGAAATGTCATCATAGAAAACAACTCTCTTGTTGAAGGATTAAAGCACAATCTTCTAAGTATCAGTCAATTCTGTGATAAAGGCTACAATGTAGATTTCAAAAAGGACAAGTGCTTGATCACCAACAGGAAGGATGAGAAGCTTACTCTACTAGGAGTGAGAAAAGGAAATTTGTTAAGTTCTACCAGTGAAGGAGAAGTTACATGTTTCTACAGTAAGGCTTCTTCAGAACAAAGTTGGCTATGGCACAAGAAGCTCTCAAAGGATTTATAGGTGTTGTTCATACAATCAAAGGATGAAGCAACACAACTAATCATTGATCACATCAAGAAGATAGAAGTGGAAGCTAAGCTACCTGTGCGGACAATCAGATCAGACAATGGAACTGAATTCAAGAATGCGGTTCTTAATGATTTCTGCTCAGAGAAAGGAATATCAAGACAGTTTTCAGCACCAAGAACTCCTCAACAGAATGGAGTAGTGGAAAGGAAGAACAGGACCTTGGTTGAAGAAGCAAGGACCATGTTGAGTGAATCAAAACTTCCCACTTACTTTTGGGCTGAAGCAGTGAACACAGCTTGCTACACTCAGAATCGAACCCTGATCAACAAAGATCATGAAAAGACTCCGTATGAGTTAATGGCCAACAAGAAACCAACACTGAAGTACTTTCATGTGTTTGGTGCAAAGTGCTTTGTACTTAAAGATGGAGAACATCTTGGCAAGTTTGATGCCAAAGCAGATGAAGGCATTTTTCTGGGCTATTCTCTGGAATCTAAGGTTTCAGGGTATATGTGATTGAAGATAAGAAGGTGTTGGAAAGCTTTAATGTAACATTTGACGACACCAAAAGACCAGGCCTGCAAACTGGAGAGAACTCTGAATCCTTGATATTTGAAAATCTATCAGGAGATCTCTCTGACAATGAAGAAGTACCTGAAGTTGTTACAGTTATTAATAATAATCATAATGATAATGATTCTGGACAAAGTGGTGACCAAAGTGGAGATCCTCAAAATTCTACAGGATCCACTAGTCAGTCTATAGAATCATCAGATCAAACCGTCAACAACTCAGGGGGAGCAGGAGAAGGATCAACTAGTCACACTCCACAACATCTAGAACAAGGAGAATCATCAAGATCGCATCTGCCAAGACAAAGGGTATGGAATAGAGATCATCCCTTTCACTTGATCATTGGTGATCCGGACACAAGAGTGAGAACTAGGAGAACATCACAAAATGAATGTCACTATTCTGGGTTTCTTTCAGAAACAGAACCTAAGAAAGTTGAAGATGCTCTAGATGATCCAGATTGGGTGATTGCTATGCAAGAGGAACTCAATTAGTTTGAAAGGCAGAAAGTTTGGAAGCTGGTACCCAGGCCTAAGGGAAAATCTGTTATTGGAACAAGATGGGTATTCAGAAATAAGTTGGACGAAGATGGCATTGTAACGAGAAACAAAGCCAGACTGGTTTCTAAAGGTTACTCTCAAGAAGAGGGAATTGATTATGATGAAACCTATGCACCAGTAGCAAGACTTGAGGCCATCAGAATGTTTCTGACATTTGCTGCACATTCCAATTACAAGGTATATCAGATGGATGCGAAGAGTGCTTTTCTAAACGGGGAGTTAGAAGAAGAAGTGTATGTGGAACAACCTCCAGGTTTTGAGGATTCAAAACTGGCAGACTTTGTGTACTTTCTATTCAAAGCTCTCTACGGACTCAAACAAGCTCCAAGGACATGGTATGACACTCTCTCTGAATTCTTACTTGAAAATGATTTTACAAGAGGTGTCGTAGACAAAACTCTCTTTGTCAAAAAGCATAAAAATGATTTGATATTGGTGCAAGTATATGTTGATGACATAATATTTGGTTCTACTAATGATGATCTATGCAAGAGATTTGCTAAGTTAATGCAGAGTCGTTATGAAATAAGCATGATGGGTGAATTGTCATTCTTTCTTGGACTGCAAGTATACCAAAAACAAGATGGTATATTCATTTGTCAGTCCAAGTACATTAAAGATCTTCTGAAGAAGTATCAAATGGAAGACTCATCTACAACAAAGACTCATATGCCAACTGCCACTAAGCTTGATAAGGATGAAACTGGTAAGAAGGTTGACATCACAGGCTACAGAGGTATGATAGGCTCATTACTTTATCTCACTGCAAGTAGACCAGATATAATGTTTTCAAAATGCTTGTGTGCTAGGTTTTAGTCTGATCCTAAAGAATCTCATCTAATAGCTGTTAAGCGAATATTTAGATATCTTAAGGGGACTCCAAATCTTGGAATTTGGTACCCTAAAGATACAGGATTTGATCTTATTGGATATACAGACTCTGATTTTGCAGGTTGTAAGATTGATCGGAAGAGTACTTCAGGAAGCTGTCAGTTTCTTGGAAGAAGATTAGTTTCTTGGTATAGCAAGAAGCAGCATTCAGTTTCCACATCAACAGCTGAGGCTGAATACATTGCTGTTGGAAGCTGTTGTGCTCAGATCTTGTGGATGAGAAACCAACTCCGTGACTATGGGCTTTTGTTGACAAAGATTCCAATATTTTTCGACAACACAAGTGCCATAGAAATCTCAAACAACCCAGTGCAACACTCGAGGACGAAGCATATCGACATCAGGTATCATTTTATCCGAGAGCATGTCATGAATGGAACTGTGGAGTTACATTTTGTACCCACAGAGGATCAAATTGCAGACATCTTTACTAAACCGCTTGATGAATCCACTTTTTCTAAGCTGGTTGGTGAACTTGGGATGTTAAATCTTTCTAATTGATTTTGATTAGAAGTCAGTAACTGCAGATAGTCCTAGTGAATACATGAGTTTAAGAATTTCCATATCCTTAGGACTCGTGAATTTATTTTCTGGAGCAATTCTCGTAGTTAGGATTTTTGTACTAATTTTATGTCATAATTATGGATGATATATCTTCTGGCATTTAATTAGTTATTAATTCTAAAAATTATTTAGGTGCTAATATTTGTTCTAAATATTAAAGCATCTATTTAATTTGAATTAATTTACTTTGTTTTTAACATTGTAGATTAATGCAACATAATTTATTGGATTTTAATTGATTAATATAATTTGTTGATATTCAATTGATTTTATTCTGAGAAAATTGTGAATTTTCTGTTAACAATTGATTTTGGTAAATTTTAAAAGATTTATTCAAAGTAAAATTTGACAGGAAATAAAAATTTCTGATTTTTAGAACATGAACAGGTTTTAAAAATTGGAAAGAAGCAAAAAATATCAAATTTTAGGAAATTCGATAGTTTTTCAAGTACAAAGAAAAATCTGTCAAAATTAATTTTCGATAGTTTTTGATTTGGAAAAGAAAAACCATCGAAATACATTTTTCGATAGTTTTTGAAAATAAAGTGAAAATATATCGGGAGGATTTAATTCTTCAATATTTAAACTCCTCGATAGTTTTTCAACAAAGAAAAACTCGATAGTTTTTCAGGTTTTTAGAAAAACTAAGTTCGATAGTTTTTCAGTTTTCAAAAGAAAAAGCCCTCGATAGTTTTCTGAAAAGCATTTTAAATTCCTATTTTCCAAAACTTCGATAGTTTTTCAAAAACTATCGAAGTCAAGTTGACTCTTTTGCCCTCACAGAAATCTATCGATAGTTCAATTAAAAACTATCGAACCAGATTGACAAATTTATCCCTAAAAGTTTTAAAAGGTATAAAACGTGCCTTCTCTTTTTTCTTTCTCATTTTTACAGATTTGAGAAATTACAAGTGGTCGTTTATATATACTTACAAATTCGACACGGTTTCAAGAGCAAATCTCGATAGTTTCTTCAATTTTTAACCGAGTAAAACTCAAAAAGATTACTGTTCTTCACTGTTGATTATCTTTTAACAGTGAATACCTGATTGTTTTTGAGTTTTGAAACATAGTGAAGGAGAAACCATCGAACCAAAACTTCGAACCTCAAAGAAATTGCTAACAGAACACTTCTTAGAATTTAATTGCTTAAACAATTGAGTTCTTTTGATTTTGTTGGTTAGTTGGTTTTAACAATTAGGGTTCTTAATTTTGATAGTTTTCGAAGTTGTGTTTTCAAGAAAAAGGGGTAATTTTGTTTAAGTTTGATTAATTAGTGATAATTAATTAAATTTAATTGGTAAAATAGTTTTGGTTTATTTAAATTTTCTGGAAATTTTAAAATGGCTAGAGAATTTATTATTACCAAGACTAATCATGTCTCGTTTCAAAACCTGCAAGCCATTACGAACTTACAGTTTCGTGCATGGGCAGAGTTTTTGAACACACGTTCGTTAGTGGCATATTCTTTGAGTACTCCCGTGGTCCTTTGTATCGATCAATTGACTGCGTTGTACACAACCGCCACGGATACAACTGAGAATAACGTAAGGTCCTTCAGTTTTGTTGTGCCAGGGGGCAGAACAATAAGGGTGACGGAACATGATTTTAATAGAATCCTACATTTTCCTACAGAAAACCTTGTTCCGGATCCCACGACTGAGGATATACATGCTTTCTTCACTCTCATAAGAAGTCAACAACCTAACTTCTTTGTGGGAGAGTTCCTTAAGCATTATTTGACAAAGCCATGGAATTTTTTCTTTCATACCCTAATCCATGTTTTTACTGCCAAGCTAAAAAATCTGCATGGTATTCCCTTATTCCTTCAAAAGATAGGGTTTGCCATTGCGAACAATAGGCATATTAACATAGGAAGGCTACTGATCGATCAAGTCATTCTGTGCATGGGACCACTGGATGAAAGAACAGGCATAACTGATGATGTGCTTTGTTTCTATCCTAGGTTCCTACAGCTAATTCTCAATGATATCTTAACAGATGATGAACGAGAGATATTTGAAGGTGAAGCCAACCAGGAGTGCATGAGAATGAAGAGCAATGCAATAACCGCTCTCATAAGGAAGAACAACTATCTTCCAGGGGTACCCACTGTTCTCACAGATTGTCTAAGAACGGTGCCCCTACCACTTCTGCCCCCAGGGGAACAGGTAATTGAAGGTAATATTCCTCCACCTCAACCTGAAATGGCACCTGAACCAATAGATGTCGATCCAGAGCCCTCAGTGGCCATTACTGACCAGGAGGTTGCAAACCCAAATCCTCTAACCACAGTCGAAGAGCCTTTGGAAGAGCTAAATGAAACAATAAACGCACCTCCTTCCCCTCCTATACCCAGTAAACAAACATCCTTGGGTGTAGAGGGAGATAATGCCAAAGCAGCACCACATAAGGAGATACACCCTTCAACAACATCTATGCCTTCCTCTAAAAGGAGAAGAACAGAAACCGAGGCAACTGTTGATACTTCATTTCTCTCATCCAAAGAACCCTTCACAGATTTTTCTGATTTTGATTGGGCCATGCTAATGAAAGCTATATCTGAACCAATAGCTCAATCAAGTAAGGAAGAATTGACGGAAGCAACTGGTGTTCCGACCATATTACGGCCAGGTTCACTGGTTGAAGGTTCTAAGAACAAAGGGTCTTCACAGACGTTGAGAGAAGGCTCTGACCTAAATGCAAAATCTAAAGGGTCATTGTCTACCTCCCCAGATGGAACATATCTGGATCCTGCGGGTAAAGGGTCTGACGTAGGTGTAGATCGACAACTCGGTGACAATGAATCAATTACTATTGAGGAGTCAACTGAGGTAAAGTCTTCACAGACTATTGGGGAAGATTCAGGATCTCTGCTGTTAATAGATCCTGTTTCTAACCCCCTAGAGATTCAAACTCTAGATCCTTCAAAGGATATATCATCTTCGGATGATCAACAACTTGGTTTATCCAAGGACGGGGACTTGCGAAGCCCCATTGCACCACCGGTGACCTCCTTAAGGACGGCTACGGTGTTTTCTTCTGCAGGTACATTGAGCACAAAGGGAATGAGTGAAACAAAAACACTTACACCTGGCCTGAGTGGGAAAGGAAAAATGAGTGAAACACCGACAGAAACGTTGAGTGTACACCCAGAGCCAAACGTGAAGAGTGACACCCTAACCCTTCCAAATATTGATGATATGCTATTACCGACAGAACGAGAGTTACATGTTCAATCCACTCTCAAGGAGATGACAGTTCACGACAAACAAGGAAATCCACTATTCAAGGTTCCACTGCGACCTTCCTTTGACCAAGGGATCTCCTCTGGTCAAGCCAATGCTTCTTTAAAGACTATTCAAGAGAAGGTTGACTTGGCTGCAGCTGATTCCAGAAGAACTTATCGGGTCTTAGGCAGTGCATCTGGCACTATAACAGGTACTAAACTGGCAGTGGACTCCTTGAAGAAGGAAGCAATGGAAGAACTGGTCGAACTGAGGAGTGACGTCAAAGAGCTTAAAGATGGATTCATGAATGAAGTTGATGCTCTACAACAAGGACAAGAAGCTTTGAAAGAAGACGTTCTGGTTATCCGGGATGGTCAAGCTAGGGTAAAAGATGCAATGAACACCCTTTCTCGAGTGGAGTCTAAGCTGAACCAGAGACTGGACAAGATTGAGAAGACTACCAACTCCAGATTGGATGACATTGACATGAAGCTCGCTTCTATGCATAAGATGAATAAGGAGCTATTGGATTTCATGGAAAATCAAAATGACGGAGTACAGTCAATCTGGACTATGCTGAAGAACCAACAAACTGGACAACCTGGTCCTTCAAATCAACAACCTGATCCTTCTACTGCCTTTTATGCTGAGGATGCTTTTGTCGAGGATTCCTCAACTAAGGGGGAGAAAGTTGGAGAGGAGAAAGCTAAGGATAGATGGGGAGTTTGGGAAACGGTTGAAGCTATTCCAGTTAGACAGTACTGGATTGAGGACATGATACAAGAAGAGAAGAGTGAAGAGGTATTTGAGGTCATGCAAGAGCAACCAATTCAGGAGGAGCATGAGCCATATTATCCAGAGCCTGTTGAATATCCAATATGGGAGGATAATATGGAAGAAGAAGCAAATCCTCTGTCACAAGAAGAAGAAGCTGCCTTGGAAGCAATAAGAGCTCAAAGAGCTGCAATAGATGCCAGGCATGCTGAGAAAGAAAGACACCAAGCAGTTCTAAGGATTGAAAAGCTAAAAAGATCCAAGGTGCAAGCTGAAGTAAGAAAGAAAAAGATGATGGATTTGGCAAGCAAGCATGGAAGTGAATGGGAGATGGCTTATAAAACCTTTTGTGGAGTTGAAGACGGATTAGAGGTCAACGACAATGCATAGGTGGAAGTCATAATTCAGAACATAAGAACTGCAAATCCTGATGATCATGTTTACTTCACTGCACTGAGGAATACTGTGATCTTTCTGAAAGCTGGGGTTAAAGCAAATGGAGCCTGGAACATCCTGATCAATTTTCTTGAGAAAGGTACATTTGTGATTTCCACTAAGCTTTTAGACCAGAGAACATACACAGAACTGCAGGTGATACTCATCAAGATTCAAAGAACTACAAGACTAAATGAACTGCTCCGTGAGCATGTTAAGGAGATCTTGATGAAAGTCGGTCCAGAGATTACTGAAGATCCTCCAATGGTTAGATTCATGACGAATGACTTGTTCATAATCTGCTATTTGGCTGAGGACAAACTGAGAGACTATCCAAGCAACTATCTAATATCAGTTGAGAAGTATCTTAGATCCACTGGATTCACATCAACGGAGAAGGACAAAGCAGCAGACACTCTTAGAAGATTTCTAATGGAGAATGTTCCTTACTATAGGAAAAGAGTGGAAAGACGATTGAAAGTGCATACCAGATTACCAAACATGCCAAAGCTAAACAAGGAAGATGTTAAAATTGCATGGTTATGGGCTGGAGTGGGTCAAGAGGTTGAATATATTGGAAGACACGTCCAAGGAGCAATCCTTAAACCTGGAGAACCACTGCACTTTCTATCAGTGATTGATTATCAAGATGCTAACTCCGATCCAATGATTGAGGAAGGTGAGATCTGAATGGACTGAAGATTGAAGCAAAGAACAAAAGAACTATCAGCTCAGACTAGAGGAGCAGCTTCATTGTATAAAGTTTTATTGTTTTTTGATTTATGAAATCTGGAAATGTATATATATCTGATCCAGAATGCATTTAATATTATTACGCTGTCTTACTTTAAGTAGTTTCATGTTTCCTTAGTTAGTTGAGTTATCCTCGAAGTATTTGCTTGTCGAACTCTATCCAATCAAATAGGGGAAATTGTAAAGCATAATGTAACATAAGATGTAAAAGAGATAACTACAACTCAACAAAGGACAAGACAGACAATAGTATTAACAGAAGCACAGGAATCCAAAATCAAAGAAGAAAAGGTAAACTCAAAAAATCAAAATACGTTATGTATTCTTGAAGTCCGTAAACAGGTCACGGAAAGAAGTTCATGAAAATGTTCAAGTCTCAGTGATAGCAAAAGAAACAAGACTTTCAAGAGGACAGAAGTATGTGAATGATTTAGGGTTAAGTACCACGGGATTCCAGTGATTTAAATGAAGCAACCAGAACGACAAAGGACTTATCAGCAGTATTGAATTGAAGACATAAAAGAAGAATTGATCAAGTGTTATTCATATGTGAACCAGACCAGTTGCACTAGGTGACGGCACTAAAAAGATCAAGTTGTTTTATCGTCTCAGAAGAAATTGATACAGTCTAAAACTGAAACACCCTGAAGCTCAGAAGCTTTTCTAAAAGATCAAGGACAAGAAAAGGATTCGATAGTTTTTCTATTTAGAAAACTATCGAATGGGATTTAAGAAAACCATTTGAAAACTAAAGTAAAGTAATTTACTTTTCGATGGTTTTTATTTAAAAACTATCGAATGGTAAATTCATTTATTCATTCGATAGTTTTCAAATGTGGGAGCAGGTGAAAAGTTTGTTTTGTTTGTCAGGTTGATGAAGATCCAACGGCCAAGAATAATCCAATTCTTTTTGGTTCGATGGTTTTTCTAAATCAAGTCTACAATTACTAAGAGAGAGGCAGTGTCTTCTTCAGTCAGGTTCATTTACAACAGAAGCAATTACGGAGAGAGAGATCAAGCCAAAGAGAATATTAGAGAAATTAATTCTGCTTGAATTCTATCAGTGTATTGATTATGAATAACCTAGAACTCATTGAAGCTAATCTACGGATTAGAAATTGTAGCACCCCTCGAGGTTTATATTTATAAAAAGATATATTCCCCGAAACTTGGTTTGGTTTGGTGTGTTTGATTTCTTTATAGAACTGAATGATTAATCCGCGAACGAAATTAAATTATTTGTGAGTATCGTATTCAACCTCCCCTTCTACGATACTTTGGACCTAACAAGCTCTTTTGCAACTATTGCACCCTGTCATTGTGTACTTATCTTGTTATGCATGTTATTGCTTATACTATTTGATAGAATTGACATGTTTTAAAATGAGACCAGTAATGGTCGGACCATATTTATGGTCGTAATAACTTAAGGCCCAGATGGCCATGGATCCTAGTGGAGGACTATGCTATAAGATAGTCCGGGGTTGATGCGTGACTGATCAGCAGCTCAACCTTTGTATTTGAAAAATGTAGAAGTCCAATTCTAATCCCTCTTTCTTCAATAAAGATTGTTTAAAGCATATGTTTGACTTGTATATTGTTGATTCAGATAACTGAAATCCTTCCTTTCATTATGGAACTGTGATTGATATATATATTATGCTTGCTGAGCACTTGTGGCTCATACTTGTTTTGTTTCTAACCCTATTCCAGTGAAGCGAGAGAATGAGCAGACACATCGCTAGTGACAGTTCTCCAGATGCTAGGAGACCACCCCGAGTGATTGTCATTGGACGGGTAGTTGTCTTATTTTGGAAGTTAGACTAGATGTCTAGCTTTGTGTATTAAGTTGTGTAATAACTCTGAAAACTGGTTTGTAATAATTATGACTTAGAAGCTTGTTTCCTGCCATAATCTGGATGCGGTCTTGGATAAGGGGTATTTTATGTTATTGTTATATTATGCATGTGCTATATTCAGGTATGTTAAGTTTCGTTGGTCGAGTGACTCCCCAAATTTGTACCCCGAGTTTGGAGGGGCGTCACAGGTTGGTATTAGAGCAACAGGTTATGAAATTTGAAACAAGTTAGGATTTAGGGTCCAGGATAACATAGAGGGTTAGGAATTCACCTAATGGTCATAAAAGGTCAATTAGAGATATTATGTGTAGTAATTGAGTATGGTTAGAATTGCAGCCACCTAGCTCTAGTTCAGATTCAGATCCGTCAGAGCACCCGATAGAGGAGAGACCTGTACCAGATATGAGAGCAGGACCGTCGTGATCGACACTACCTCAGTCTGGACCTATAGTGGTCAGGAGGGATCCTATACCTTCTCCCGTTCCACTACGCGTACCCGCAGCACCGCGGTCTCAGGCTTCAGTTTCTGGACCTTTGTTCCAGATCTCTGAGCCACCAGTTCCACATCACCGTTATCAGAGGATGAGAGAGGAGAGGGATTACTTTCATAGACAGGTATTAGAGATGCGTGGGATGCGTTCAGCGGAGGCAGGTGTAGCCAGAGATAGAGATAGATTCAGAGATCAGGTAGGAGAGACACAGATGAGACTCAGGGTTGTGAGGACATTGGTAGAGACGAGGTTGCATGGACTAGCTACTAGCAGAGAGGGAGAGACTACAGTAGGGATGAGAGAGATTTTGGATTTTGCGATGAGGGAGATTGGGGAGATTGCCGGACCAGCACTATGGGAGACCAGAAATGATGATCCATGAGCCGGTAAAGACGAGGTTGGGATATTATGTGGATTCCAGTCAGATAGTACATAGATGCATAGTATAGTACCAGCAGTGCACCAGGCTTATAGTATCGCCTTGGATTGTTGTTGTATTTTGTTGTTGTACTGTTGATCGGCAGTTGTAGTTCAGCTATGACACACTTTACTTTTGGAAGAGTTATACGCTTGTATCGAATCTATGTATATATTTATGATAACCATCTTTTGTAGAACTGTTATTATTATCTTGTTATTCATTTTCAATATTATAATTGTTATTCTACTTGTGCAACGAGTGTACCCTTACGCCGTTGAAAATCCATAAATTATGGTTCTACCAATTGTGTTCTCCTTCTCTTCTATTTATGAATTATTTGATTAAATTAGTTATTGTTTATTCATCAGCAATATGCCTCCTAGACGAAATACCCGTGCGAATAATTCCACTGATCAAGAAGGTCAACATAATACACCCCAACGGGTCATTTAGATCCGGTTGTAATACAGCTTTTGAACACCCTCACTCAACAAACTACTGCTCTAGCACAACAACAACAACAGATCCAACAGTAGTAGTAGCAACATCAGCATCAACAACAACAGCACCAGCATGTAGTACCTGTGGTTACGTTTAAATCTTTTCAAGAAGCAAAACCTCCAGAGTTCAAGGGATCTGCTGATCCAGTTGAGGCAAAGGCATGGTTAAAGGAAATGGAGAAAGCTTTTACGTTGATAGAGGTAACGGGAGAAAAGAAAACTGAGTATGCTAGTTATTTTCTGAAAAATGAGGCAAGTTATTGGTGGGAAACTAGTAAGGCTTTAGAACCTGAAGGGTTAATTACGTGGGAGAGATTTACAGAATTGTTTTTAGAGAAGTATTTTCTTGACTTTTTGCGACATCAAATGGAGTTGAAATTTCTAGAATTGAAGCAAGGTAGTATGACTGTTTCTCAATACGAGACCAAGTTTACCGAGTTGTCTAGGTTTGTTCCGACATACGTTGATACGGAGAAGAAGAAGGCCAATAGGTTCCAAAAGGGACTGAGGTCATGGATTCGTAGTAAGTTAGCAGTTTTGGAATTAGATACATATGCAGCCGTAGTACAGAAGGCAATGATTGCGGACGGAGAGAGTGATTCATACATGAGAGAGAGAGAGAGAGAGAGAAAATAAGAAAAGAAAGGTAGGGACATCTGATAAGGTCCAGTCACAGGGAGATCTTCAGAGCCATCCAAGCAAGAAACCAGGATTCCAGCCGAGCAGAGGTACAACTTTCAAGAAACCAGATACCGGAAATACAGGACCAATCAATCGTCCACCAAACAATAATCAGCAAGTAGTTTCCAGACCTCCACTGCCAGAATGCAAGACATGCGGGAAAAGACATCCAGGTATATGCCACAGATTGAGTATCACATGTTTTAAGTGTAACCAGAAGGGGCATTATGCCAGGGATTGCAAGACAGGTATTGTGTGTCATCGATGTAAGAGACCAGGCCATATGATCAAGGATTGTAAAGCGCCAGCACCCGTGAACAACATGATTCGAGCTATAGAGGCACCTCCAGCTGTTGATGTTCAGCCGTTAGCCAGAACCTATAATATGTCAATGAGGGAAGCAGTGAGAGACTCCGATGTGGTGGCAGGTACACTTCTATTAAATTTTGTTAATGCTAAAGTGCTGATAAATTCAGGAGCTACTAAGTCGTTTATTTCGGAAACGTTTGCTCGTAAATTGAATTGTTTAATGGAACCCTTAAATGGAGTGTTAAGTGTAGAAATAGCTAACCAGGATCGTATACTGGTCAGTTTGTATTGTCCCCGTTGTGAAATGAAGATTTTAGGGAATCATTTTTATGCTGATTTATTACCTTTCAAGTTGGGAGAATTTGATGTGATTTTAGGAATGGATTGGTTAACTGATTATGATGCGCGTATTGATTGTAAGGATAAGAGGGTTACATTAGTTACCCCAGAAAAGAAAGAAGTGATATTTAAAGGAGAGAAACAAACGAAGAAATTTTTGACAATGATTTAGACTAAGAGGTTATTAAAACAAGGATGTGAGGCTTATCTCGCATATGTGATAGATACAGAGAAGTAAGTTTCTAAGTTAGAAGATATTCCAGTCGTGAGTGAGTTTCCAGATGTTTTTCCAGAAGAGTTACCAGGAATACCTCCGGATAGAGAGATTAAGTTCGCAATAGATTTAACACCAGGCGCGGAACCAGTATCCAAAGCACCATACAGAATGGCACCAGTGGAGATGAAAGAGTTGGCCAAGCAATTGCAGGAATTGTTAGACAAAGGAATTATCAGACCTAGTGTTTCTCCGTGGGGAGCATCAGTGCTATTTGTTAAAAAGAAGGATGGAAGTATGAGACTTTGTATAGATTATCGGGAGTTAAACAAACTAACCATCAAGAACAAGTATCCATTGCCCAGAATAGATGATCTGTTTGACCAGTTAAAAGGAGCGGTTTATTTTTCTAAGATTGATCTACGATCAGGATATCACCAATTGAAGGTTAAACCAGACGACATACCGAAGACAGCTTTTCGAACAAGGTACAGACATTATGAGTTTTTAGTAATGGCGTTTGGATTGACGAATGCACCAGCAGCTTTTATGGATTTAATGAACATGATTTTTAAGAAGTATTTGGATGAGTTTGTAGTGGTATTCATCGATGATATTTTGATATATTCCAAAATAGAAGAAGAACATACGAATCATTTGTGGATTGTGTTGGAAATTTTAAGACAAGAAGGATTATACACAAAATTTTCAAAACGTGAATTCTGGTTAAGAGAAGTTCATTTCCTAGGGCACATGGTAAGTAGTGAAGGCATCAAAGTAGATCCAGCAAAGATTGAAGCAGTGAAGGATTGGGAAAGACCAAGGACACCAACTGAAGTTAGAAGTTTCTTGGGATTAGCCGGATATTATCGGAGATTCGTACAAGACTTTGCAAAGATAGCTATTCCAATGATCAAGCTAACAAGGAAAAGCGAACGATTCATATGGAATGACAAATGCGAAGAGAGTTTCCAAGAGTTAAAGAAGAGACTAACTACGGCACCAGTGTTAATGCTACCAAACGATCAAGGACATTTTGTAATCTATAGTGATGCGTCTTACAAAGGATTGGGTTGTGTACTTATGCAACATGACAAAGTAATTGCTTACGCGTCAAGACAATTGAGACCTCACGAACAGAAATATCCTACACATGATTTGGAATTAGCAGCGATTGTATTTGCACTAAAGATATGAAGACATTACTTGTACGGAGAGAGATGAGAAATTTACACCGATCACAAAAGTCTGAAGTATATCTTTACTCAGAAGGAGCTGAACATGAGACAGAGAAGATGATTGGAGCTAATCAAGGATTACGATGTTTCTATAAATTATCACCCCGACAAGGCAAAAGTGGTAGCAGATGCATTGATCAGAAAAGAAAGATTGAATATGCTGACGATGACCAAAGAATTGTATAGAGAGTTTGAAAAGTTAGAGATAGAAGTACGTGTTCCGAAGGACGCGACATAAATGATTTACGCCATAACGATTCAACCAAAGTTGTTGGAAAAGATACGGAAATGCCAAGATCAAGTCATTAACGACAATTCAAATAGTTTAACAGGCGAGGAAATTTGTAGCCAACTAGACGACAAGGGAATCTTAAGGTTTGCTTCTCAAATATGGGTACCTAATGTAGCGGAACTAAAGAATGAAATTTTGCACGAAGCGCATAACTCGAAGTATTCAATTCATCCTGGAAGCACGAAGATGTATCAAGATCTTAAAATGAACTTTTGGTGGCCAGATATGAAAAGAGAAATTGCTGAATGGGTGAGTAAATGTTTTACATGTCACAGGGTCAAGGCGGAACATCAAAGACCAAGTGGATTACTGCAGCCGTTAGAAATTCCTGAGTGGAAGTGGGAACACATCGCAATGGACTTTGTGGTAGGATTGCCTAGAACGAAGACTAAACATGACACTATTTGGGTTATTGTGGATCGATTGACGAAATATGCACATTTTCTTCCAATTAACGAGAGATTCTCGCTGGATAAGTTAGTTCGTTTATATGTAAATGAAATCGTGGTACGACATGGAGTTCCAGTGTCAATAGTATCTGACCCAGACCCTCAATTTAACTCAAGATTCTGGAGAAGTTTTCAAGAGTGTTTAGGCACCGAATTGAAAATGAGTACGGCTTATCACCCGTAGACAAACGGTCAAAGTGAAAGGACAATTCAAACCATCGAAGACATGCTGAGAACGTGTGCACTTGATTTTAAAGGTAATTGGGACGATCATCTACCCTTAGTAGAATTCTCATATAATAATAGTTTTCACGCGAGTATCGGGATGCCACCTTACGAAGCTTTATATGGACGAAAGTGTCGATCTCCAGTATATTGGGAAGAAGTTGGTGAACGGAAAGTGATAGGGCCAGAATTAGTACAGCAGACAAAGGAAGTGATTGAATTGATTCAGAAAAGGTTGATAACAGCTCAGAACCGGCAGAAGAAATATGCTGACCTAGCAAGAAAGGATATGGGATTCGAAGTCGGAGAACAAGTGTTACTGAAAGTTTCACCATGGAAAAGATTAGTTAGGTTTGGAAAGAAAGGGAAATTGAGTCCAAGATACGTTGGACCATTTGAGATTTTGAAGCAGGTTGGGAAGGTAGCTTACGATTTAGCATTACCCCCGCATATGCAACACGTTCATAATGTGTTTCACGTATCCATGCTTAAGAAGTATCGACCAGATTCGAACCATGTAATAGAGTATGAACCCATAGAGGTCCATTCAGATTTATCGTATGTAGAACGACCAATTCAAATATTGGATCGTAAGGAAAAAGTGTTAAGAAATAAGACTGTAGTGATAGTAAGAGTTTTGTGGAGGAATCCTAAGGTGGAAGAGGCTACCTGGGAGTTAGAGAGTGATATGTTAAAAAAGTATCCCCAGTTATTTCCTTGATCTGATTCTGAGGACAGAATCCCCAGTTGTATTATATGTGTAGAATAATTATTATGAAGTATTTTGAGTTTTAATGACAAAGATTGTTGAGTGATTATGTGTTAAATTGGTGTGTCGGAAGCCCCGTTCAAATATCTTGTCATTTGAAAATATCTTCAATTTTGAGCCCCGTTTTGAAAATTGAAGGGCCCCGTTAAAATTTTGTACATCATTATTATTCCTTCGTCATTCGTGTCCGAATCATTATCGGAGGATTTCTTCGTATTATTATATCCCTTATTATCCGATACTATCAATAGTATTTGTTTTATTCAAAGAAAGAAAAATTATTCCAAACCCTAACCTTAATTTTTCTAGGGTAATTGATATATCGTCCGTATCAATAATACATCTGTTATAGCCCCAATATTCTTGAGCATTAGTTATATAAATGATATGTATTGATTTGGATAACTATCAGTCTTTGTGGATAGTTATCACCTCGTAAAACGTGTATTTTTCTAAATTAGGGTTTTAAAGCGAACCAGTGGATCAATATCGATCCAAAAATATCGTTTAGGGTATTATTTTCCACTAAGTATAAAAAGGAGAATCGTACATTATCCTTCATACAATCCGTATTAAAAATATAGAAAAATATAAAATTCCCGAACCGTGTTCTTCATGTTCTCGAAAATCGAAATCAATTTTGATTGTGTTATTGAAATCCAAATCACAAGTTCAAGTACTCAAATCAAAGATCTTGAGCTCTAGTTTCAGAATCTTCCAACCATATCATCATCTGGTAATTTTTCGATTTTATATGAATTTTTCAATATTCGAATTAAATTAGGGTTCTTGATTAAATTTGGGGATTTTCATTCTGTTGATTCTCCGTTCAATTGATTGCTTCCAACATGTTCCTAGGGTTCTAATTAGTAGGAATTCATGCTTTAATTTCATGTTTATGTTCGATTTTGAGAAATTCGATTTCTAGGGTTTTGCCCGATTTTTCTTTTTAATAGTCCATTCATATGAATGATCTGACATTGTTTTTGATAGAGGGCTTTTGTTGTATGTGTTCTTAG
Organism: Heracleum sosnowskyi; assembly: GCA_030848705.1. NCBI lineage: Eukaryota > Viridiplantae > Streptophyta > Magnoliopsida > Apiales > Apiaceae > Heracleum > Heracleum sosnowskyi. The sequence goes on from CM061237.1 coordinate 83,148,762, forward strand.
CTTCATTTTAACATAAAGAACGTAGAGTTTCATGTAGAAATAAGCTAGATCGGAAAATTGTTTGAGCTCGCCGGAATTTGGTCGGGTTTTGGATTCCGGTGATGTTTTTGGTTTGTTTTTTATCGGAATGTATTGGTATGGTTATTAGGAGTGTTTTGGTATCAAAAACCTCAATTTTTGATATGTTTTTTGCTCTCCGGATTCTGGAAAAGGTCGCCGGATTCTGGGAATTTTCCGGTTGTTCTTCGTGACCCGGTTTGTTCTTGGCAACCCGTGACCCGATCCATTGACCCGATTTTTGACCCGGTTTCAATCTTCGAAACTCTAATTCATTTTTAGAAAACTGTTTTTGAATTTTATTTTTAAAAATAATTCGAAAATAGTTTAAATATTTATAAAAATCATTTTTTTATTTTAAAATACATTTTTAAATTCAGAAAATTCTGAAAAATTATATTTATTTATTTAAATTCGAAAACTGATTAAATTTAATTATTTTAATTATTTTTAATTAATAATTAATTAATTTAATTAATTGATTAATTCTTTTTATCAGTTAATTCTTAATAATTAATTATTAATTAGATTTAATTAATTTAAATTAGGTTTAATTATTTTCTAGCTTGATTTAATTATTTAAAAATAGTTTGAGCATTTAGAAATTGTCAATTAATTTTTATTAATTGATTTAATTGTTTTTAAATACTTATATTGGGATTAAAAATTCGATTTTTGATTTAAAAATTGTTTGTGACTTATTTAAATTCAAATAAGCCTCGAATATTGTTTTAGAAATACTTATAAGTGCTGTATGGTTGAATAATGTGTTTTAATAGTCCGTTAATGCCCGTACGAGGGCTAATGTCTGAGTTTTTATTTCCGTAAAATAGATCGGGCATCCGATAGGAACCCGATTACTTGTTTAAATGTAAAAATGGTTATGAGTATATATCGAGGATAGAATGAGGATAGTTAGACTTACTGTAATGAGTTGTTTATTATAGAATTGAGTTCCCGGAGCAAGGGAAAAGAGAAGGTATAGTGAGCTCGGTAGAATTTCCGTCAGCTACTAGACTAGGCAAGTATCTGTGCCTTTACTTGTTGATTCAATTGTTATTATTCTTAAGGATTACATGTATGTTACCATCAGAACGATTCAGATTATTCAATCTTCACCCGTATTGAGCACTTGATGCTATTTCCTTCACCTTCACCTTCAATTCAGTTTATATTGATGATAACCATTGTTGACTTTCTTAAATGAGTACGTTGTACCATTGAAACCATTCCGAATCTATTTCTCGGACTTCATTTGATATTGAATAGTTGAAGCTCTTTTGCAACTATTGCACCCTGTCATTGTGTACTTATCTTGTTATGCATGTTATTGCTTATACTCTGTGATAGAATTGGCATGTTTTAAAATGAGACCAGTAATGGTCGGACCATATTTATGGTCGTAATAACTTAAGGCCCAGATGGCCATGGATCCTAGTGGAGGACTATGCTATAAGCTAGTCCGGGGTTGATGCGTGACTGATCAGTAGCTCAACCTTTGTATTTAAAAAAATGTAGAAGTCCAATTCTAATCCCTCTTTCTTCAATAAAGATTGTTTAAAGCATATGTTTGACTTGTATATTGTTGATTCAGATAACTGAAATCCTTCCTTTCATTATGGAACTGTGATTGATATATATATATTATGCTTGCTGAGCACTTGTGGCTCATACTTGTTTTGTTTCTAACCCTATTCCAGTGAAGCGAGAGAATGAGCAGACACATCGCTAGTGACAGTTCTCCAGATGCTAGGATACCACCCCGAGTGATTGTCATTGGACGGGTAGTTGTCGTATTTTGGAAGTTAGACTAGATGTCTAGCTTTGTGTATTAAGTTGTGTAATAACTCTGAAAACTGGTTTGTAATAATTATGACTTAGAAGCTTATTTCCTGCGATAATCTGGATGCGGTCATGGATAAGGGGTATTTTATGTTATTGTTATATTATGCATGTGCTATATTCAGGTATGTTAAGTTTCGTTGGTCGAGTGACTCCCCAAATCTGTACCCCGGGTTTGGAGGGGCGTCACACCCTAATCCTCGTGCGTGCCCCAATTCCAAAATTTTCATATATTTCCCCGATCCCCACCCCATAATTAAAAAAATTCCTGATTCGCCGTCCCCAACATGACATGTATTGGATGGGGGATGGGTAGGAAGGGGCTGGGTGAATGCACATTCCTAGTTTTTAGAAGCTACTAAGAGTTTATTGAAACTTCTTTTTTTTTATCATATTTTTTATATTTTGATTTAAGAACTTGTGTAAAAAAATTATTCAAAATGCTCTAAGTAATTGAAGTTATATAAAACCACGATCAATTTTTTAGGAAGCAGTTATCTTCATTACCTTTAGCCTATTTTCTTATACTTTTTTGACTAAATCATAGAAACAAAAACTCATATTTGTTATAAAGTTAAAATTTACTTTTAATGTAAAACAAAACACTTTGAGTAAAAACTAGAGGTTTACTCTTAATGTAAATAAAAACATGTACATAATATTTGTTAGTAGATTTTAAAATAATTCGAATATTTATGATAGATACAATAATATTCAATTGGAAAATACAATATAAATTTATAAAATACTTAAACACAACATTAACTTATGTTGCTCTTTTTATAAATATAATTTTATATTTTGTCAAAAAGTATATATAATTTCAGAGAAATCATAACAATACATAAAAAATATAAAACAAATTTACTCATCCGTTGTAAGTGTCTGATACTTATTATCAATGATTTGCTTAATGGGTAAATATGAAGTTGTGTGCTAAAAATATAATCTTACGAGTTATAACTAACATAAAGATAGTGTCCTCAAAAAATAATCTAATGGGTACAAGAATCTTATTTAGAATTACGGTAGTCACGGTAGTACTCTCAAAATAAAAAAGATTGTTAGATTTTATAAAAAGATACATGAGAATTGTTGGATCCAATATTAACAGTATATTTAATTATTAGTAGAACTATATTTTAATACTTAATAGTGTATTTCAATAATTTAAACCAAATAGAAGTAGATTTCTTAAATTGAATATAATTCGTAGTCTTCTTTCCTTTCAATATCCTGGTAGTTACAGTTGAATAATAATTGTCAAATCAGTTATAAATTAAAAATTAATTTGTAGGTTTTGTGTGGCCTGTGAAATCGTTCAAATTTAATTTTTGAAGGAATTAAAACAAATTATATACTATTATATTACAAGAGTAAGAGGGATAATAAGGTAATACTATCATAGGTCAAGAGTTCGACTCTCATTAATAATATACTTAATGTAATATTTATTATATTCAATTTATATAATGCGAGGGATAATACGTGAATATATTTAATCTGTTATATGAATCGAAAATCTATCTGATTTGTTATTTCAGAAACCGAGTTTATAAACTACAGATTATTATACGACAATATAGTACACTTTTGTAACATAAATCCCCACTGATCCTATTTTAGAGGGATAATATTAAAGTACTACAAAGATTGAAGGTTCGATACCGATTAACTATAATGTTAAATTATAATATTTATATTATCAACTTAAAAAAATTATAAAAAATTTGAATTTTGAATCTTATTAAATTAATATATATATATATATATATATATATATATATATATAGGGTCGCCCTCTAGTGAGAACCTCCACTATTGGTGAGATATGAGATCTAATCTTAGGCATTCATTAATATATCTTATATTAATCTCCCACCACTAATTAAATTTTATTAACATTTTAATATTTCATCATCCCTACCCATCCATCACCTCCGGCCGTCGGGAATCTCCATTTCCGGCCACCGCTAACTCCGGTCACCATCTCCGGCGACCTATTTCAGCGAACCCAAAAAATCACCACCAGAAAATAAAAAATAACCACACTGCGGTAACCTCCGACCACCACCAGAAAACAGAAAATCACCACCGGAAAGCAAAAAATCACCACCACAAAAAAAAATCCACCAGATCTTCTCCAATCCTCAACACTTCCGGCCACTTATAAATCACTAATATCTCAACGAAATGACCAGATTCAAACATTAAAAAAAAGTCATTACGCTTTAAGATCCATTACAAAATCACCATGTTTTAAATACAATAACCATTACTAGTAATCAGTAATCACCACAATCTGTCACCACACTCTCAACATTACAAAATTGTGAAAAATCACTAAACTTCGAACAAAAATCATAACAAAATCACCATATAAGTATTAAATCACCTCAATTAAACTATTACAACAACCACCATCGTCATTATAGTGAAACTCGTCGGTCACTACTCCGTCGAAATCTCCGATTAAACTCGTCGGTCAATACTCCGCTGAAATCTCCAGTGAAACTCGTCGGTCAATTCTCCGGTGAAACTCGTCGATAAAAAATTCGAGCTCAGTGATGAGAGATAGATTACAAGCGAGAGACAGAGAGAGAAAATTAAAGAGAGAAAGTGAGAAAAGAGAGAGATAGAGAGGGATGCGGTTAAATTAGAGTTAGTGCAAGTAATCTATGTTTCAATAATTATTTTTATTGAAATTTTATAATTATTATTTGTGTGGCTGAAATTAAATGAGAGTAATAAAATTTGAAGGGCTGAGATTAGATCTCAGTTCTCATAATATTGTGGGTTCTCACTTGAGCACAAGCATATATATATATATATATATATATATATATTCATACTAATAATATATTAAAATTTAATGTTTATCAAATATGAATTCAAATTTCATAAAAAACAAATTAAAATTTAATATGTATAGGTTAAGTCTAAAAATACTACATACCGACTTTGTTTGTTGAATGTTTTGCTGCCATTGCCTATAGTTTATATATTAGACCTTGATTTATTATCAATTTTTTTTTATTTCTCAACGGAAAAGAGCAAATTGGAACTAATATGGATGGTACTCATGTTTCTCTTTGCTTTGATAGGTGACAAAGTAGACTTTATCATATTTGTGTTTATGCTTTCAAATTTCAAATGTACTACATCACCGTCGTATTCCTCGATCCAACTATTACAATTTCACTTGAATAAGAACACAAATTTTTAGAGCATCTCCTAAATTTCTTCATATAATCATACTAGCTTTGTTAAATTTAAAAATAAAGATGAATGATTAAATTAAAGGTACGAGTGATTCTTAACATTCTTAAAACATCTCCAACAAGCTCTTTATCTTGGCTATTAACTTGAAATTCGAGAATGGTGACAATATTTGTTATTTCAAAATACTTTTAATGGCTCTTAAATTCGCTTAAATCTGATTTCTCTCCCACATTATTTTGTATTTTATGAATGCAACTTATGTTAGGGTTGATACGTTTGGAATGATGATAACAAAATACTCAAGACAAGAATTTGATCATGATATCGAAGCTGAAAGTCAGGAAGCTAAATCACAGCAGCTGATAATCAGGAAGCTAACTAGAAGGCACTTTATCTATCTAAGGTCTAAAAGCCACATCAAATATATGGAAGATATTATGTCATCAAGTTTGGAGGCAATTCAGTAGCAAGCCAACAGACGTCTAATCAAGCACCAAGTGTTTCAGTGGTAAGTTTGCCAAAACAACTCAGTAATGGTGAGTCAATAAGGATGAGAGATGTTTTGTCTAAGGATGAAGCTAAAGATATCCGTTCTACGGATAAAGCTATGGAAGTCTTATCTCATCTACGGATAAACGCTGAAAGCATCTTATCTCATCTACGGGTAGAAGATGAGAACATCTTATCTCATCTACGGATAGAAGCTGAGGACATCTTATCTCATCCACGGATATTCCATCTATGGATAAAGCTGAAGATAGTTTATCTACAGATACAGCTAAGGATGTCATGTTCTACCTATGGATGCAGCTAAGGATGTCATGTTCTATCTATGGATACATCTCAGGATATTACTTCTACTGATATTCTGAGATTACTATTCTACAGATAAATGAAGTAGATTAGTAGTCAACGGATAAAGAATTAATACGCCTACTGATATTCATCCCATTCAACAAGAAAAACAAATCTATGTAAAGGAATCTTTTGAAGTTTTCTTTATTTAACAGGTTGAATGGAGGATAGTCTCAGAGATCACCATTACACACCCGTGATTGAAAGATGATGGATAACAACGTAAAAGATGTATGGAATGGGGAGTCAAACTGTAAATATTCGAAGGCTCAAATTCCTACAAATAAAATGTGAAGTCATCCATTATCTTCTATGTCTCGAAGGATAAATAAGAGTTACATCAGCTACCTAGAAGTTTATCTTCTAACTGGACGCAATGGAAAATCTTGACAAGCATGAGGACCTTTATGCAAAACTACATGTTCACTTATCTCAGCTGATAGTGACCTGACAGTCGTGTATCCAGGGAAAGGTCTTTTTCATGCAGATATCATGTGGGCTTGGAAGCTAGGTCAATTTACATGAACTTAGTAATTCTTGAAGAAAGAAGCACATTGAACCAGAAAGCACTCTTTGGGACTATACAAGTTTATTTGTGATGCCAACCAAGGCATTTCCCGAATAGAGGAGCTTCAGAGTCGAACATGTGAACAAGCAGAACCAATAATGTAATATTTTATTATGTTGTAGGTTTTGATTGTAACATACAGTTGATGTATATAAGACTGTATGGTGTAGCATAGAAAAGTGTGAAGAGAGCACCAAGCCAAAAGAAAAACACTTAGGCTCTCTTTCATCATCTGTGTAAGCAGCTGGAGTTTGTTGTAAAACAAAACCGGATAATTCTTCAATATACATCTCAGGTGGGCTTTTTCCGAGAAACCCACCTGAAAAGTTTAAAAAGTTTGCTTGTCTCCTGCATTTCTTTTTAACTTGAAGAATTCATATTTGTTCAAAGCTTGACTGAATTTAGTTAAGTTACAAACTCATATATTCATACTCTACAAGGTTTGAAAAAGTTTTGTAAAATTAACTAGATTGTATTCAACCCCCCCCCCCCTCCCTTCTACAATCTAGGTTGCATTGTTCTGGGAATAAAAATTGGTATCAGAGCAAGATTCATACATACCTGAAGTTGAAAGATCAAAAGCAACTGCAACCATGGAGAGAGGTGACAACGAAGAAGCTGGGAAAGATGAATCAGTTCCAAGTGCTCTTCTCAAATGTTCTGAAGACATCAGAGAAGTCAGACACGAGGGCAGCAAGATTATTCTCAATAATCTTGTCCATGGCATGTATGAAGATTTCCTGAGCCTCAAATCTTATAACGATAGAAGGGACATCATTCATACAAATCATGGAGAAACTGAGCAAGTCCAAGAGAAAAGATTGTGCCTGCTCACACAGAAACCTGACTTGTTTCACTATGAAACTGGTGAAGAATTGTCTGATTTTCTTTCAAGATTTCAGAGATTTTTACAAGATTCAAAGATGTGTAGGAAGGAGTTTTCAAGCAAGGACTCAAACTTAATGTTTGCAGAATCTTTACCCAGGAAATGGAAGCATATCTCTGTGTTTATCAAAAACACCCTTGAGTCCAAAGATCTAGATCTTGGAAATCTGTTAACCACTCTCGAAGACAGTAATCTTGAGGTTGTGCAAGATGCAAAGATTATCAGAGATGAAAGGGAGAAAGAAACCAGAGATGTGGTCATCTCCAACCAAGATTTAAAAGAAGAGGAGAGAACAGAAGCAGCAAGCTCAAAATTCAACTTGAGGATCTGTGAATGTATCAGAACCACATCAGACAGGGGCAATGAAATAATGGCACTGGAAGATGAAGTCCTTTTTGAGCAAAGGGTTTCAGTTGAAGAGGGTTATTCAACGACAACAGAGGAATCTATCAACCTTGCACTAACGGCCAATGAAAATCAAGAAGCAAGTTCAACCAGCAATCAGGTATTTTCTCTGGAGCCAACAAATCATGTTAAAGAAGTATGTTGCAGCACTGCAATGAGTTTAATTGATGAACTACATGATGTGTGTATTTCTTTTAACACTCTCATTGAAGAAAATGTCAGAGTCAAAGCAACTAATGTTATGCTTAGTGAGATAAATGCTATGTTGGAAACTCATGTCTCTGAGTTTGAGAAAACAAGAGTTGATTGCCTAAATGCAAAACAAGAACTTGAGGCTATCTTAAGAAGAGAAGTGGTTCTGAAGGAGCAGCTGAAAAGGGAACAAGAAGTTATTGCAAGGTGGAATAATTCCAGTTACATTGTGTCCAACATTATCAAGATTCAAGGAATGGACACATTTTGCAAGGAGACCTGGAATTGCAATAACAAGAAGCTAGAGGATGTGGAGACTGCTCCAAAAATGGTAAAACCATTTAGAAGTAATCCGACTCTAGAGAAACTGAGCAATAAGGTTGGACCATGTTTCAAAACCCGTGTTCAATCATTTAGCAGCAAAACCATCAAGGAAGAAGGGTCAACGTCAGATGTAGAGGAGAGCAAGAATGAACCAACAATGATTAACAGTAATAGCAGCTACCTATCAGAAGAAAGTACTTCCAAAAGGCCATGTATTCGATGTGGTAGTGTTAATCACTTGTATACTAATTTCAAATATGTTCGAACAAGGTCTGCTCAACTGCTTATGACTAATATGCCTGTCATGCATCACATTTTTGCTCATAATGCTCAAGACTCAACCAGATATGCCAACATGCCATTTGTTCCTCATCCATATTGGTATGAATTCAATATGCCTCAAATGTCATGGAGCATGCCTGACTTGAATGATCTGTATGCTCTAACATTTCCTTGTCGAGCATCAAACTTTGATGTTTCAGAGCAACATGTGGATGCAAATCTTCCAAAGCCAGTACCTAGGGATAAAATTGATTTGAATCCTTTGAAGCCCAAAGTTCAGAAAGAGAAGATGACAATCATAAAAGCTAAGAAGTCAAAACTCAAGGAAACTTGGGTACCTAAGCCTGCTTGATCCAGTTTTGAAAGTGTGCAGAAGGGATATAAAGAAGCCATGGCTCCTCGGCTATGGAAGCTCTAGACTCTTACTAGAGTTTTTATCCTGCTCACAGAATTCTCAGAGAAACGTAGCCCCTCTACTTGAATGTAGAGATGATATTTGTAGTCATGATGAAGAAATGAAGCATGACTTTGGCAAACAATATCATCAGTTAGGGTTGAAGCACTAGTTGATGGATATAAGCATAACTTGATGTGTATCAATCAAGCATGTGACAAAGGAAACTTTGTAATTGAAACCTGCATTGTCAAAAGCTAGAAAGACAATGAAGTGGTTAGCACTGGACACTTGATAGAAAAGTGTATGCAGCTGATTACAACTCTGCTTTGGTCGACTGTACGTCTTGACTTCTATGTGACAAGGCTAAATCAGGTCAACAGTAACCAGTGCATCAGAAGCCGTCTCAAGGAAGAATCTTGATAAGAGAAACCCCAGGTTTTTGCCAAGGATGGGTTAAAGGATGCATGCCATCAAGGGAAGCAAGAGAAGACCTCTATCAAGAACGAGACATATCATACGTTTGATAAACTCTTTCAGCCACTGCACATAAAATCTCCTCAAATGATTTAGCTCAAGAGTCTATTATGAAGAGGTTGTATGAAATAAATGTCAATTCTGCAGGGACTATGCTTGGAAAATCAGGATAACTCATTGAGCTCTGGAAAGTTGTAGTTGTTTCTACTTATTACAACCAGAGTGTTTTCTTGATCATACAAGCACTGGAAGGAGGACTCATCAAACTGTGTGAATAGCTAAAGCCAACAATTTTCTCTTATCACTTTCTTGAGCCAATGAATCAATAGAAGCTTAGCTAAAAGAGATCAGGGAATTTGCGTTGGGATCAAACTTGAAGAACATTTAGTCCATGATCGAAGACTTAACCCTCTCTTGGATGATAAGTTTAACAAACATCTGGATAAAAGTTCTCAAGTGAGTGATGAGTGGAAGAAAAGATCTTTGTTAGTGGAAGTAGAGGTGAAGCTGAGAATGGTGGTCTCTTCTACGTGCATTTCTGACTATCTTCCATAAGAAATGTCAACCTTTTGTAGAAGATAATTTGCAGCCAACCATGGTATCTTATGTTCACTCCTGAAGGCTCTTCTGTAAAGAACATCCACTCAGGGGGAGCATATCTCAGAAAGTGTTAATCTACTTCTGCAACTTCAAGAAGACATCCTGTCAAAGATCAAATCTCTCATCTACTCAGAAGCTAGAAAAACCTACAGGGTTTTTAATCACTGAATCAACACTGTCATGGAGTCTATACATGTTGTTTCTGATGATGCTAGAAAACAAGATCTTATTGATGAGAGATTTCATGAAACTCTCAGATTTAAGATTGAGGTGGAAGGTCGCTATTGGAATGATGAAGATGATGATGATTATGTGAATGGATCAGTAACTCCATGAATGATTGTCTCGAATATGGATAACTCAAGTTCAAATGAGCTATCTATGGAAGGGACAAATGGAGCATCCGTAGGAAGCCAAAATGGAGCATCCGTAGGAAGCCAAAATGGAGCCTCCGTAGGTGGATCACAACACATAGTTACCACCCCAATAAACTCAGGGGGAGTTTCTCTGAGTCAAGGACCAACCTCACATGATCATATTGATGAGAATATTGTTGCATCTTCAAATCCTACACCTGCCACTAGAAGAGCAACTCAAGAGGAATGTCAAACAAGCATTTTTCTTTAAAGGAATCAAATCTATTGAGTATGCTCTTCCAAGGCTAAATTAGTATCTAGTTGAATCAATTTGCACATAAACTTGTTCCAAAATCCAGAAGAAAGTCCTCTTGAAGAATTCTCTATTGGGTTGAAGGAATAAGGTGATCACCTGGATCAAGGCAAGATTTTCTAACTCCAGCTAATTTCCATGTCTACTTCTTGGACATCAAGTCTTTCTCCTTGAGTAAAAGTCTCGGTTAAAGAAATGAGTGGAACATCTGCCTCGCAAATTTCAAGATATACTATACTCAGACCGGTTTTCTTCAAGGGATTTCACTAGAAGGATTCTCTGTTGAACAGTGCAGTGGAAATACTTTTTGATCCAAGTGTGATTCAACATAGCAGACATCAGTACCAAGCTACTTGATAAATCATTTTCTCCAGGATGGTAACTAAGTGAGGTATGCAAAAACTTCCTTAATTTTTTATCTCTCTTATGCAGCCATTGTTCAAATGATTTTCTTGAAAACTAAGTTTTCCAGAAAGAGTGAAAATTTTGTCTAAGTCAAAATTTACTTTATCTATGGATATCCTTATCCGTAGATAGTCATTTATAATACTGGACTAGTTTCTTTATTTTGTCTATGGATACTGTTATCCGTAGGTAATTTTCTACATCTATGATACTACTTTTGTTCCTCTACGGATACAACAAAAAGGCAGTATATATATCTGTAGAAAATTAAGTTAAATCTCAGCCGTTGTAAGTCATATATCTTTAGCTAAGATACTTGTAGTATACATAATATCTGGCCTTATTGAATAGTAGCTTTGCTGAAAAGGCTGAAAAGCCCATGCAAGGTAGAATTGAGGAGCTAAATGAGTATTCTTTTAGAATTCTCATACCAACTATTGACAAAACTGAATTGAATACCAAGGTAGGAAATTCATGTTTTGAAAAATAGTTGGTGATCTCTCTCATGACTAAGTAACAGTATGCCAGAAATTATGTTAACCACTTGTTTATGTACTAGTACCTAAATTTATCATGGAATCATTTTTGTATCTCAAGAGATTATAAACCTTTCAGTACTTGACAATCCAAGAGATACTTGTTGTGTTCCAATTGGCTGCCTAGATGTTGATACTTGCAGGATAACTTCCTAACCAAGAAGACACGGCACATTCATGCCAACTCCAAGGAAATAAGTTCAGGTCATGGCTCAGAAGAAATGCTTAACTTAATGTCAAACCAAAAGATGTTGTTGAAGCATCCAAGCATTTCTCAAAAGAGTCAAGCACATAAACCTCAGACACTATGCTGTTGGAAGAAGTGATGTGCATGATGTAGTGGAACTACACTGTGTTCCTAGGGAACAACATTTAAATAGATATCTTACCAAGGCTCTTAATGCAGCAACTTTCTCAGGTTGACAAATGAGTTTGGTAGGTAATAATTTCTTATTCTCTTGAATATCTGTGTTAAATGCATGTAGCCAGTGATTTTTAATCTCTGGACTTATTTTTGTTGTGCTTTATTTGTTTTATTTTTGTTGTCATGACAAGTCAATATAGATGAATGATGTTATGCATCAAGTGAAGTTATCCATGAAATGATCATCTAAGTAATATTCAATGAGATACCAAGCTACTTTTCTCTCTAATATTAAATAGTTGATCATCTCTAGATGTTAACAAGCTAATGCATTGCTGTTATTTGATTTATCCTATGGATAAATATTCAGGGATATCATTTGTCAAATGTCATACATTTAATGAATGATGTCAGCAGAATATGTGTCTTGAAAATTCAAATAACTTGCTTGTAACATTGTTCAAAAGATATTGATTTTCTGTAATGTCACTTGTCTAGAGATATTTTTTTAAATGAATTAGTTGAACATATTTATATGGCCAACTATTAATTTTACTTTTATGTCTACTCAAATATCTGTGTCATGATAACCTTTTTAATCTGAACTGAGACGCATTTTTCACTCTAGGAACTCGAGTAGTCTCTTCATTTACACTAGGGTGATTTCATGCATGCCTCTTCAGTTTTCCTAACCCCCGTTTAACCCTAGTTAAACACAAGGGTTATCTAGAAACTCCCTGCCTATTTAAAGGCATAGGTTGAGCTCTCTTCCTCATCTTCATCTCTAAATATTCTTAAGAATGGCATCTGGAATCCTTGACATAAACCCTGAGGAGTTCAATGCTCTGTCTACCGTGGATAAGATACTCCTACTCCAGGAGAAGGTTGATCAGCTTATCCAAATGGAGCAGGATGAGGTTGAACGGATGAGAGCTGCCCTGACTATTCTTATAGCTCGCAACCGTAGGGGAGGTCCCGACGGAGGCCCTGAAGGAGTCTCTGGGGAGGCAACAGCAACTTAGCTGTTGTCTGACTGCTTCTCCGGAGGAGAGGGTTAGGGACTTGGGGGATGGGGAGCTTTTGTTTAGTTTTTTTTTTGTTTTTCAGATCCTATGTAATTTTAATTTTTTTTTAATAAAATGTTAGGGGTTTTCCCCCTCTTTTTATTATCTTGCTTGTGTGATGCGTATGTTTCTTTTTCTTTCTGCATATTTGAATCTATTGACATGTCTATCTTCTTAAAAATGGATTGCATGTTAACCAAATTCAAACTCTAACAAGAAGAACTTTTAACAAACGCCTCACAAACACAAACAAAAGAAAGGGAAAATTACACATAAAAATCTGATCTGTTAAACCATTTTTTTTCGATGACTTAATCAAAGTGTGTCATATGGAAATTATCAGAACATCAGCTTTGATTTAGTTATCAAGAAACCCTTATTGTTCAACTAACAGACTAGCGAGCTCTCAGAGCTACACAGTACCTATGACGCCCTCCAAACCCGGGGCACAGGTTTGGGGTTGTCACTCGACCAACGAAACATAATATACCTGGATATAACACATGCATAATATAATAATAACATAAAACACCCCTTAACCAAGACCGGGTCCAGATTATGGCATTGAACAAGCTTCTAAGTTATATTACAAACCAGTTTTCAGAGTTATTAATATTACACAACTTAAAGTTCAAAGCTAGACGTCTAGTCTAACTAACAAAATAGACAACTACCCTGCCAATGACAACCACTCGAGATGGTCTCCTATCCGATGGAGAACTATCGCTCGCGCTGTGTCTGCTCATATTCTCGCTTCACTGGAATAGAGTTAGAAACAAAACAAGAATGAGCCAAAAGTGCTCAGCAAGCATAATATATTTCAATCACAGTTCCATAATGAAAGGAAGATCACAATTATCTGAATCAACAATGTTTAAGCCAAACATATGCTTTTTAACAATCTCAATAGGAGTAAAAGGGATTAGAATTGGACTTCTACATTTTTCAAATCAAAAGGTTGAGTTGCTGATCAGTCACGCATCAACCCCGGACTTGCTTATAGCAAAGTCCTCCACTAGGATCCATGGCCATCTTGGCCTTAAATTATTCCGACCATTATTGGTCCTATTTTAAAAACATGCCAATTCTATCACAGGGTATAAGCAATAATATGCATCACAAGATAAGTACACAATGACAAGGTATAATAGTTACAAAAGAGCTTCAACTGCTCAATATCAAATGAAGTCCGAGAAATAGATTCAGAATGGTTTCAACGATAGATAAATACACAATGAAAAGGTATAATAGTTTCAAAAGAGCTTCAACTGCTCAATATCAAATGAAGTCCGAGAAATAGATTCGGAATGGTTTCAATGGTACAACGTACTCATTTAAGAAGGTCAACAATGGTTATCATCAATATAAACTGAATTGAAGGTGAAGGTTTCTGATATTCAACATGATTGTGGATTAATCAAAGAGTTAGGAATATTCAAGGAAATAACATCAGTTGCTCAAATACGGAGTAAAGATTGAATAATCTGAATTTTTCTGATGGTAACATGCATAATCATTGGAAATAATATCAATTGAATCAACAAGTAAAGGCACAGATACTTGCCTGGTCTACGTAGCTGACGTTGGTCTATCTCCCATACTCTACCTTCTCTTTTCCCTTGCTTCGGGAACTCGATTCTATAATAAACAACTCATAATAATAATTCTAACTATCCTCGTTCTACCTTCGACATATACTCATAACCATTTTTAAGTCTAAACAAGTAATCGGGTACTTAAGAGCATTTATCGGACGCTCGTTCTATTTTACGAAAATTAAAACTCATACACTAGCCCTTATACAAAGCATTTACAGACAATAAAACACATTATTCAACTCATATAAACCATATAGCACTTATAAACATTTTTAAAACAATATTCGATGCTTATTTGAATTTAAATAAGTCACAAATAATTTTTAAATCAAAGATCAGATTATTAATCCCAATATAAGTATTTAAATTAAATAAATTAATATAAAATTAATTGACACTTTCTAAGTGCTCAAACTATTTTTAAATAATTAAAACAAGCTAGAAAATAATTAAACTTAATTTAAATTAATTAAATCTAATTAATAATTAATTAATAAGAATTAAATGATTACTAGAATTAATCAATTAATTAAATTAATTAATTATTAATCAAAAATAAGTAAAATAATTAAATTTAATCAGTTTTCGAATTTAAATAAATAATTATAATTTTTCAGAATTTTCTGAATTTAAAAATGTATTTTTAAAATAAAAATATGATTTTTATAAATATTTAAACTATTTTCGAATTATTTTTAAAAATAAAATCCAAAAACAGTTACCTAAAAATAATTTAGAGTTTTGAAGATTGAAACCGGGTCGGGTTAGGGTTTCAAAACTAGTCACCAAGAACGTTTCCGGGTCGCCAAGAGCAACCCGCCGGAAATTGGGTTTTCCAGAATCCGGCCGGCGTCCGGCCACTGGAAAACGTAACTTGCCAAAAACTTGTCTAAAACTCTGGTTTCTTTGAGGGTTTCTGTTATACACTTCACAACCAACACAACTAACACAATATCACGGCCAAAACATACCGGAATCGAGCTAAAAATCCGATCAACCCAACGAAGTTCGGTTTTCCCAGCCAAAACACGATCTCACTAAATCTTACATGAAACTGTACATTCTTGGTGTTAAATAAAAGCTGGGAACACACACAATCAAAGCCCTTTATCCAAAATCATGTCAGATCAATAACAAGAACAGACTATTAAAAAGAAAATTCGGGTCAAAACCCGAAAATCAAATTCTTCAAAAACGAACACAAACATGAAATTAAATCATGAATTCCTACTCATTAGAACCCTAGGAACATGAACGATATATCAATCGCCCTAAACAATTAGGGTACGAAATAATTTTTCTCTTTCTGAATAAAACAAATACTATTGATAGTATCGGATAATAAGGAATATAATAATACGAAGAAATCTTCCAATAATGATTCGGATACGAAAGACGAAGGAATAATAATGATGTACAAAATTTTAACGGGGCCCTTGAATTTTCAAAACGGGGCTCACAACTGAAGATATTTCTAAATGAAAAGATATTCGAAAGGGGCTTTCGACACATCAATTAACATACTATTACTCAATAACCTTAACCATTAAGACTCCAAATACTCCACATAGATTATTCTACACATAAAATATAATTTATATTATTAATAAAGTTCACGGATATTACATCCTTCCCCCCTTAATAGGATTCTGTCCTCAGAATCAGATCAAGGAAACAACTAGGGATACCTTTCTAACATATCACTTTCTAACTCCCAGGTAGACTCTTCCACCTTAGGATTCCTCCACAAAACTCTTACTAATGCTACGGTCTTATTCCTTAACACTTTCTCCCTACGATCCAATACCTGAATTAGTCATTCTACATAAGACAAATCTGACTGGACCTCTATGGGTTCAGATTCTATTATATGGTTCGAATTTGGTCGATACTTCTTAAGCATGGATACGTGAAACACATTATGAACGCGCTGCATGTGCGGGGGTAAGGCCAACTCGTAAGCTACTTTCCAACTTGAAAGGTAATAGATCAGCGTAAATTAGCACTAATATAGTTTACTAGAAGTGTACCTGCCACCACATCGGTGTCTCTCACTGCTTCCCTCATTGACATATTATAGGTTCTGGCTTGCGGTTGAACATCAACAGCTGGAGGTACCTCTATAGCTCGAATCATGTTGTTCACGGGTGCTGGTGCTCTGCAATCCTTAATCATATGACCTGGTTCCTTGCATCGGTGACACACAATACCTATCTTGCCATCTCTGGCATAATGACCCTTCTGGTTACATTTAAAACACGTGACACTCAATCGGTTGCATACTCCTGGATGTCTTTTCCCGCATGTCCTACATTCTGGTAGTGGGGGTCTGGAAATTTCCTGTTGATTGTTGGCTGGTAAACGATTGTCTTGCCCTGTATTCCTAGTATCTGGTTCCTTAAAACTTAAACTCCTATCGGACTGGAATCCTGGTTTCTTATTCGACTGACCTTGTGAACCTCCCTGTTGCTGTCCCTTATCAGATGTCCCTATCTTCCTTTTCTTATTCTCCTTCTCCCTCATGTATGAATCACTGTCTGCTTCCGCAATCATTGCCTTCTGAACCACTACTGCATAGGTGTCCAATTCCAGAATGGCTAACTTACTAAGAATCCATGACCTCAGTCCCTGTTGGAACCTCTTGGCCTTCTTCTTCTCCGTGTCAACGTATGTCGGAACAAACCAAGACAATTCAGTAAACTTTGTCTCGTACTGAGGAACAGTTATACTACCTTGTTTTAACTCTAAAAATTTTAACTCCATCTGGTCTCGCATATAATCAGGAAAATACCTTTCTAAAAACAACTCTGTAAACCTATCCCACGTAATTAATCCCTCAGGTTCCATAGCCCTACTCGTTTCCCACCAATAACTTGCTTCACTCTTCAGAAAATAACTAGCGTATTCTATTTTCTTTTCTTCCGTTACCTCTATTAAGGTAAAAGCTTTCTCTATTTCCTTTAACCATGCCTTTTCCTCAATTGGGTCTGCAGATCCTTTGAATTCCGGAGTTTTCGCTGCTTGAAATGCTTTAAACGTAACTACTGGTGCTGCTGCTGTTGCTGTTGCTGATGCTGCTACTGCTGCTGCTGTAGTAGTTGTTGTTGAATCTATTGTTGTTGTTGCGCTAGGGTAGCAGTTTGTTGAGTAAGAGTATTCAAAAGCTGTATTACAATCGGATCTATGTGACCCGTTGGAGGTGAATTTTGTTGACCTTCTTGGTCAGAGGAATCATTTGCACGAGTACTTCGTCTAAGAGGCATATTACTGATAAATACACAATAATTGGTTTAATCAAATAATTCATAAGTAGAAAAGAAAGAGAACACAATTGATAGAACCAAGGTCTACAAATTTTCAACGGCGTAAGAATACCCTCGTTGTATCAAGTAGAATGACAGTTATAATGCTGAAAATGAATAACAAGAGAATAATAATAGTTCTGCAAAAGGTGGTTATCATATATATATATATATACATCTGATACAAGCGTAGAACGCTTTCAAAAGTAAAGTATGTCAACTACAACTACCGATCAATAGTACAACAATCAAAATTACAACAACAACCCAAGGCGATACTATAAGCTCGGTGCACTGCTGGTACTATACTATGCATCTATATACTATCTAGCTGGAAATCCATACACCCACATAACATCCAACCTCACCTAATCCTGCTCACGGATCATCATCTCTAGTCCTCCATAGCGCTGGTCTGGCAACCTCTCCAATATCCCTTACCGCATAGTCCAATATCTCTCTTAACCCTGCTACAGTCTCTCCCTCTCGGCTAGAAGCTAGTCCCTGCAACCTCGTCTCTACTAATGTCCTCGTAACCCTAAGTCTCATATGAATCTCTCCTAGCTAGCCTCTGAGTCTGTCCCTCTCTTGGGCTACGACTGCTTCTGACGAACGAGTCCCTCTCATCTCCAATACCTGTCTATAGAAATACTCCCTTTCCCCTCTCACCCTCTGATACTCATGATGTGGAACTGGTGGCTGAGAAAGCTGGTACAAAGGTCCGGAAACTGATGCCTGAGACACTGCTGTTGGTGCTACGCGTCGAAGTGGAACGGGACAAGGTATATGATCTCTCCTGACTACAGCATGTCCAGGCTGGGGTCGTGTCGGCCGCGATGGTCCTGCTCTCTCTCCTGGTACATGTCTCTCCTCTATCGTACGTTCTGACGGGTCTGAATCTGAACTAGAGCTAGGGGCTGCAATTATATAACCACATTCAATTACCACGCATAATATTCCTAATTGACCTTCTATAGACTTTAAGTGAATTTCTACCTCTCTACGTTATCCTGGACCCTAAGTCCTAACTTGTTTAAAATGCCATAACCTGTCTCTCTGATACCAACCTGTGACGCCCTCCAAACCCAGGGCACAGGTTTGGGGAGTCACTCGACCAACGAAACACAATATACCTGGATATAACACATGCATAATATAATAATAACATAAAACACCCCTTAACCAAGACCGCGTCCAGATTATGGCATTGAACAAGCTTCTAAGTTATATTACAAACAAGTTTTCAGAGTTATTAATATTACACAACTTAAAGTTCAAAGCAAGACGTCTAGTCTAACTAACAAAATAGACAACTACCCTGCCAATGACAACCACTCGAGATGGTCTCCTATCCGATGGAGAACTATCGTTCGCGCTGTGTCTGCTCATATTCTCGCTTCACTGGATTAGAGTTAGAAACAAAACAAGTATGAGCCAAAAGTGCTCAGCAAGCATAATATATTTCAATCACAGTTCCATAATGAAAGGAAGATCACAATTATCTGAATCAACAATGTTTAAGCCAAACATATGCTTTTTAACAATCTCAATAGGAGTAAAAGGGATTAGAATTGGACTTCTACATTTTTCAAATCAAAAGGTTGAGCTGCTGATCAGTCACGCATCAACCCCGGACTTGCTTATAGCAAAGTCCTCCACTAGGATCCATGGCCATCTTGGCCTTAAATTATTCCGACCATTATTGGTCCTATTTTAAAAACATGCCAATTCTATCACAGGGTATAAGCAATAATATGCATCATAAGATAAGTACACAATGACAAGGTATAATAGTTGCAAAAGAGCTTCAACTGCTCAATATCAAATGAAGTCCGAGAAATAGATTCAGAATGGTTTCAACGATAGATAAATACACAATGAAAAGGTATAATAGTTTCAAAAGAGCTTCAACTGCTCAATATCAAATGAAGTCCGAGAAATAGATTCGGAATGGTTTCAATGGTACAACGTACTCATTTAAGAAGGTCAACAATGGTTATCATCAATATAAACTGAATTGAAGGTGAAGGTTTCTGATATTCAACATGATTGTGGATTAATCAAAGAGTTAGGAATATTCAAGGAAATAACATCAGTTGCTCAAATACGGAGTAAAGATTGAATAATCTGAATTTTTCTGATGGTAACATGCATAATCATTGGAAACAATATCAATTGAATCAACAAGTAAAGGCACAGATACTTGCCTGGTCTACGTAGCTGACGTTGGTCTATCTCTGGAATTATTTTTGTTGTGCTTTATTTGTTTTATTTTTGTTGTCATGACAAGTCAATATAGATGAATGATGTTATGCATCAAGTGAAGTTATCCATGAAATGATCATCTAAGTAATATTCAATGAGATACCAAGCTACTTTTCTCTCTAATATTAAATAGTTGATCATCTCTAGTGTAATAACCTGAATTTTTGGTAGAATTAAAACTTTTCTTATTATGATTAAGTGCATTAGTGAATAGTGAATTTGGTGGATGAATAGTGATTTTGAGAATTAACAAAAAATTTCATGCCACCTATGTACGAGACGTAGTGTGGATATTCCGAAGTCATATTAGTGATCTACGGAGTAAATAAGTGAATGCAAAGACGATCGGAATTCAGAAATTCCAAATTTTATTTTGGTGAAATATTTGACCGGACAGCGAATTATATATTATTATATTCAAGAAATGAGATATTAAAATTGAGTATTTGAGGATTTAATATTTTGGAATTTTATTATATTTGATTTGAGAATTTAGAACGAAAACCACTGGGACAGTGAAACGAATGTTCTAGAAACCGCTGATACTTTATAACGAGATTAAGTGATTAAGCGAACGAATCATGGATTAAGGATTGAAATTATGACAAGATTAAATATAGACATGGAAGTAACATGTAACAAGATTAATTCGAGAGATGCAACGTTTGGATCATCCATGTGAAAGGAAACGAACCAGTAAAGCTATTTTAACCAAACGCGTGCATGCACGACACGTGTCCCTGCTTGCCACCATGATACCCCACTGATCGACATGTGTCCCTATGACTCACCACTTAACAAAATATCAGCATTCTTATCTTTTACTCAAAACAAAAAGAAAAGAAGAAAAGAAAAGCAAGAGAAACACAAAATTCTCCAAAACTGATCAGCTAGAGCACCCTCCAAAGAAAAATCCATAACTCCATTTCCAACCATGATAAAATCACCAAACTTTAACCACAGCTTCTACACTCCATGTATAACAGCTGTTCAAAATTTCATGGCAATCCAAGGTGTTTAGCCTAGTCAAATATCCTCCCCAAGTTGAAGAATCTAAACTGCCATGATCTTGGCAGTTTCTGCACCGATTTTCAAACGGCCGTATCTCTCTCATTTCTAAATGAAATCTTGCGTTCTATAGCTTGTTGGAAAGCCATGGAGATGCTCTACAACTACTCTTTAGAAACCGCGCCCAGAAAAGCAGGGTAAGGACCTCGTTTGGGCAGTTCTTTGAACAGATGAATAGTAACTTTCAATAACTAACTTTGATTTCTTGACTTCTTTTGATGATCTAAGCTTGGTCAAGGAAATCTAAGGGCTAGACAAGGCTTACTACGTGATCATACACTCCAAGGAAGGTATTAACCCCATGAACCCTTAGTTGACTTTGAGTTTTGTGGATGTTCTTGATGATTGTTAGCTTCGTTGAGAGTATAGTGTTAATATAAGCATGTTAGCATGATCTTGTAGTTGGTTTAGCCATTTGTTGATTACGATGTTAAAGTATGATACCCCTGGACTTGTGGAGATGAGAATCATGTGTTTAAGATGTATGGATGCCCGGTGTGGCTTGGTTTGATGATTATGATTTTTGGAACGTCCGATTTATAACCGTCGTAATGCCCAAATTTTTACCTACTGATTGGTTCCCTGTTTTTCCTCTGTTAGAGCTCGACCCTTGAGTCCTACTGCCCATGATTGTGTAGTTTATGTTATAAGCTTCGTAATGATATGTGGTTCGCCTAATTTGGCCGAACGGTTTAAGAGAAAAGTGAGTTTTAGTAAACGCCGTTTGAAAGAACGACCAATCTCTGGTCAGCAACTTTGAGTCTATATTTGGACCACTTCGGAGCCATATTAAAATGTGAAACTTTGAGGAATAATACTAGAGACAGTTAGGAAGGCTCACGAAAAGGATTCGTATTAAAAAGATTATATTTCGAGTTTATAAAAATGTTTTAGTCAAGGTCGCGCAAGTGAAAACCACTGAAAACGAGACTTAGAAACCAAGGTTCCAAATGGTTAAGTATAACTTGGATTTGAGAATGGATTTCGAACCAAACTTATGATATAAGAATTTGACAAATAACATGGACTTAGTATGAGCCTATAACGAGTTAGTAATTCCTTGGTTGTGTTTCGCTTACGTGTTTAAGCATTGAGTTATAAGTGGTTTATCGAGGGGATTAACCGTGTGTTTTCGTTTGACTTTGTCTAGATTGTCCAGCATCGTCGCGAACCCCTATCACTTCTCGAGCATCAGGCAAGTTTACTAAACCTTACTCTATTGTTCAGAGTAGGTATATTTTCAAATATTCAATACTTGTGTATTCCCAAGTTATATATATCAAATCTTAGTTGTGAGTATTGTGGCAAGTTTCCTAATTCTATACTTTGAAGTATTGATTATATATTACTGTTGTTGCCATGTGAGGAGTTATACAGTTTTGCGATACATGTTATATATCGTGTTCAATAAGATTTGACTTTTGGATATGATACGAGCTGTGAGATAATGTACTTATGAACCGGTATACCTCGTAGCTCTATAGATAAGAGCATGTTTATTGTTTCGACTCTAGACCGGGAGTCGATATTTGTGTTATATAGATAGTCGTGGAGACCCGGAGGGATTCCAGCGGCAGAGTACTATTCATCTTGAGGAATATTATTATTAAACATTAATTATATTTCTAGAAAGTATTAGTTACCTGGAAATGATTTGAGGAATGTTATTTGAATATTACCTCATTCGAAGGTTATTATTTGAAAATGATTTGGTAATTGGCTTATATGTTAAATATGGGATATCAGTTATAAGCAAGTATTCTTATATATGCCCTAAGATAAGGGCGTGTGATTTTCATTAAGGATCAGAAGTGATTGTATTTCTGTATATGCTAAAGATTATTTTTCCGATAAAGACATCGGGTGACTGTTATTTGAGATTTATTAATTAATGAATATTATTTATGTATATTCATTTGAGGCTTACTTGTTCGAGGGTTAATTATGTATTTAATGAACATTATTTATGTATATTCATTTGAGGACTATTGACTTTAAGAATATTATTGTGAATATTCATCTGGGGATTATTTAATGAATATTAATGTCGAATATTCATTCGAGGATTATTTATTTATTTAATGAATATTAGTTTTGAATATTCATTCGAGGATTAGTTATTTATTTAATGAATATTAGTTTTGAATATTCATTCGAGGATTAATTATTTATTTAATGAATATTGCTTTTGAATATTCATTTGAGGCTTATTTATTTAATGAATATTATTTCCTAATATTCATTTGAGGTTTATTTATTTAATGAATATTATTTTAGAATATTCATTTAAGAGTTATTTATTTAATGAATATTACCTTTGAATATTCATTTAATCTATATTTACTTAATGAATATTATTTTCGAATATTCATTTAATCAGTATTTACTTAAGGAATATTATTCCGAATATTCATCTAAGCTTTACTTACTTAATCAATGTCATTGATTATTTTTAAAATCAAAAGAGGTTCCCAAAACAATGTTTTCCATTTAAATCCGTCTTTTAAGAAGATTCAAATGCTCGCTCAACTATCAAAAATACGGGAAACCTGATTTAAGTGACTACTACTCTTTTTAAACTCTCAATTCAAAAACTGTCAAGGGACAGATATTTTCTTGGAGCAATTTAATTGCTGCCAGTCTAATGTTGTGTTACCACCTCAATGATCGAGGGGTAAATTCATGGAACAAATCGATATCCATTAACAAGCATAGCTTGGGAAATATTGGAGAATCTTCCTTTCCAACCTAGATATAACTACTTAGTGGAGTCGTATCAACAAGTGTTACACTTGGGGAAAGGAGGACGATCTTTACGTTTCAGAGTCATGGATTTCATCTGAACTAGGAGTGGTGTAAGTGGTCAAGTTGCGTGGGCCCATCCAACTTTTATATTGCCCCAAATGGGCCGGGAGGTCATAGTAAGGCGGTAGACAATGTCAGGCCGTCGTGATACTTCCATCTACATGTAGAAAACTATTTGAGCGGTGCGACCTGCTACTGATCATAGTAAGGTTAGGCACAGCGGACGCGGTAGCAACTCCAGTATTAGTTCATCATCCAATTTGGATATTTCCTGCAACATGTATTGGGGTGAAGAACCAACCATGTTGGCAGGGGGTTGAAAAGTGTTTGGAAATGAAGTGACAATAAATTTGTGCAACTCCATCTTTTACTTTTGAGTTATGACTCTGATAAAACCTGATTAAAGATATATATGCATAAGTGGAGTTTGGGTTACGGAAATATTATATTAATTTTCCTCGTAACTTCATCGTTTATATTATACTAGTTTCTTATCCGCTTAAAGCATATCATATGACTCTGTGGATACCTACATAACATGAGTTATGGTAAGGGAGTTGCTTATATTGAATTTTCCTTATAACTTCATCTTTTAAGTTATATGTTGATATTCTGCTTATATAGCAGATAATTTTTGGAAAGGTTATATTTGGTTTATTTTGAAACCTCATCTTGTATACAAGAACTTTGTTCATAATATAGCAAAAGAGTTGCAGAAATATTATGAAATGATATTTGAATTACAATAAAGGTACTATTTTTGGAATATCTTCCGATAAGGAAATAATTTCAGTATCGAGATATTTTGACAAATTATTGTCTTATACCCGCTTTATTCTGGGTTGAGTTAAAGGCAGAATTAGGCCATACTTTCATTACCTTGCTGAGCTATCGCTCACTCTTGCTATTGTTTTATATATATTATATAGCAGCGAAGCAGGATGCCAATGGGACGGCACATACCCCGCAAGGCGTTTCCACAAACAGTTTCTAGCAGTGATCCCGAGAATAGTACGAACCAATCGAATCAGGCTACAGCTTTTGGTATTCAACTTATGTATAGATATGAATGGTATGAGAGGATTGTGAGCATCAGAAGGCTAAGTTGGTAATGTAACCTTACTTAGAAATTGTATCAGTGACAGATTCAAAGACATTTGGGTATTGTAATAAAGATTATTTATTCCGCAGTTGTTGTATTGTGTCGTTTCTGAGACTCTAACCTGTGTGTGTGTGTGAGACATATATTGTGGGGTCATGAGCAGGTGAATTATGCACGGTGTGAGTAATACAGATAAGGCAAGGAGTAAATGGATCGTGACTACTCTAAATCCCTGACCCCGGATTTGGGGCTGTTACAGAGATGGTATCAGAGCGTTAGGTTACAGTCCTCAGAAACGATAGGAGATCGAGTCTTACAATACCCTTAATAATGATAAGGACATCTAGAGCTCAAATTGAGTTCGTAGTCGGGTTAGAGGACATGAACCTGACTGTTTAAGATGAAGCCCGAGAGGGGACTTCTTCTGGGAAACCGTACTTAGGACTTCAAGATTAGTCACCTCGACTCGTATGAGTTATAGATGGATGGGATTCTGAGATACCAGACCCCGAGGCCTTCGAGTAGGCAATTGATGATGCGTTCCTTGAAATGAACGGAGACCCGATAAAGGAAGATCCATAGGAGGATCTAGAGGAAGACCCCATGGTGGGTCAAGGAAAAAGTCTTGTAGAGAACGTGTTGATTGATAAAGATGTGGTATGTTACTTGAGGTCTTATAATAAGACCGGACGAACCTTCGGAGGTCAAATAAGTGCCGATACGAGAGTTTAGGGATCGTTCATGATTCATCAAGAGGTATGACAAAGAAAATGGAGTAGAGTCTCCAAAGCAGAAGAGGTAGAGGCAGTATAGCCAGTATTAGTGGATTGATTCGACTTGAACGAAACCTGTTACTCGTAGTCGGTTATAGTTGCCCGTAAGGAGGCGGCATACGTAAGAACCAAGGTGTTCAGATTTTCACAAACGATTAAGGGTACTTAGTTGCCTAGAATAGTGAAAGGTATTTCTTTGGCTATGAGGTTTCAATCCCCCACGACCAGCGATTCCATTGGAAATAGTGTCTATTACATCATTGAGGGATTTTATTATCTCAAGGAGAATTTTGGGTATATGTACCATGCAAATGTTATTATAAGACAAGCACGCTAAGGCAGAATCGAGAACAAGATTTACCACCCTCAGGAAACCAGGAAGGAATTATGAGGATAGAACCTAAAGGTCGGAAATCATATTCGAGCATTACTAGTAGGTAAATAGATTGATCGAGTTTCCCTGATTTTGGAAAGAAATTCAGCAAATTTTGGCAAACCTTGTCTTTCTGATTACCAGAGGATGTCACCAAAGAGAGTGGAAACTAGAGCGAACCCTGTGGATTGGGTAAGATAGCCGTTATATGGGTTGGTGGATAGACCCTGATTGCTATAATTGATTGTGGAGATAAAATGATGAAGTTGAGATTGGACGGTAAAGGCGAAATATATTTAAGGACCAAGACAGACTGAGAAGTTCCGGGATTGACTTAAATGAAAAGGCTTTTGTGCCAAAAGTGTTAAGCTTATGTAGCACACGGGATTGATATGGGAGAAGGAATATTGGATATAAGGATGATTGAAATAGAGACCGGATTTAAGCCTGTAGATTCTAACGATCTTCCGGAGTACCGCCCAGTCGACATGAGGAATTGTCATTGCTATGGGCAGCAACGGTATCGAAGTCTTCTAATAGAATAGAACGCTTACTTGGGATGTTTGCGCCTAGTCGAATAGAACTCCCTGCGATTGCAAATGTTGATGGTCGAATTCTTAGCGACTATTATAAGTCGGCAATGACGTAAGTATCAAACACCTTAGGGTGCGTGGAAAAGAAAAGCTTTGGAATTGAACGATTATCCATCAGAGGAGCCGACATAAAAGGCATCCGTAGAGACCTTGGTAGTACCCTCCCCATTTGCAAATTATGCGGGGTACCTCCCCAATCTATGATCTATCTTGACCTCTCTCTAGGAAAGAATTCTGATAAAGGGTATATTCCCTCTTCGAAGTTATTTTATAACACTTGTGCTAAACCACATTCAGTTTCACTTGTGCCAGAGGCTGTCACAATGCCTACTTTCAGGTTTTCGAAGCCCTGTCAAATGATGTTATTTAAGCTTTCACTTTTCTTCAAATAATGAATGAACCTATGGTGATACCTCACCACTTGGTTGTTAAGTACCAGTATCTTTTGGTTATTCTTTTCCTTGTATTTTCTTTGGAAACCGCACCTTTGGAATCTGTTCAATTTTAATCCAAGGTGTTCCTTTAAGAAATATTGTCGAAAGACGATAATCATTAAATTGATCTCGAATTGCTTTCATAATTTTCAACTTCCACTGAGACGAACAACCCTATACTTATAGGGGCTACAAGGACTATCTGTCTATGTGATAGAAGTCGGATGGGACGCCATCACTTGTAAGTTGTGAAATACAAGAAGGCTAATTACCTTTAGTAATGTCTCAATCGAGGCACACAACGTTGAGTTCTTATGATCATGTTGATCTCTTGGTAAATTCTCTTACCTCCAATAAGGTTACCTTAAAACTCATAACCTTATGATCACCAGTGTGTGACGTTTTCCTTGATATGGGAGCTGTCTTTTCAAGGCCCCATGATTTTTGTTATCCACATTGAATTCTAAGGGGAGGCGAACCAGGTCAAATAAGTCAAAATTCGCTGATAGGAATTAGATTCGCAACGAAATCGCCTATGACAGGAGCGAATCCCTAAGACGAATAGAATGTTAGTGACGTATCAACGAAATTGGGTTATTCTCCCAAGGATGTTATGATAATGGAAAGCGTGTCAATCGACATGTGTGAAAGGAATAGCGATGTGTCGTGTACTCCAGTGACAACGGTGTTAGATAGATGCCCTATAATGGAACTAAGATTTTGGAGGAGTTGTTTACGAATGGACACTACCTCTGGGTTAGCAAGATAAGTACTGGCGATGGAGTCAGAGGGAGCTGGTATTGTGACTTGGGAGAAGTTGATATTATTATAAGGATAGGTTGGTTGACACCCAATGGAGTCCAGACTGATTGTAAGAGAGAGAGAGTAATAAATAAAGGATGGAGACAGATTCAGAGATTCTTGAATATAGTTTAAACTAAGAAACTATTACGCCAGAAATGCGAGGCTTAATTAGCTCTTATGGTTGCCGCCAAGAAAAGAGATACCAAGTATTAAGGGAACTACAATGGTTTTGGGAGATTGTACAAGGTTTTAAGGAGCTACCAGATATCGATTTGGATGACATGAGAATGAATACCGAGTATTCCGAGTATAGTGGGAATGAAAGAGTTAGTGACTCAGTTACAAGAATGGTTGGGCAAGAATATGATAAGACCCATTGTACCACCGTGGAGAGCCCGGTGTTGTTGTGAGAGAGAAGGATATTAGCACAAGATTATGCATCGAACCTCGAGAGTTGTATGAGTTCGACGTGGAGCATAGGTACCCTTGTAAATGATTGTTAGATCAGCGAAAGAACGCTGTGTATTTCCAAATTTATTTAAGAACTGGATATCACCGGTTGGAAGTTAAATCCGAGAATATACCCAAGATTGCGATTCGTATTAGGAATAGGCACTTCGAGTTTTCAGCGAGGTTGTTTTGGGGTGATTAATGCACCCACAAATTTTATGGAATGTAATGAATTGGCTTTGGGTTATCCGTGATAGTAGATAACATGAGATGGAGAAATGGCTAAAATTGACCTAGGATTATGACTGTGAGATACACTACCATCCGGGAAAGGCCAATGTGGTGGTCGATACCCTTAATTAAAATGAGACTGAGATGGATGCCGAATGATCGGGAATTAAAGGATGAGATTTTACACAAAACCCAAGTTAGTCCGACAAACTAGAAAGACAGAAGATTTCACCAACAGGCGGCTAGTAACAGCCAAGACAGACAGAGAAAGTATGCGGACTAAGCCCGCGAGTATAGAGATAGTACTTCTATTGATGAGCTAAATGGCATGTGGATGGATGACAAGCAAGTTTATGATTGGTGTATTTTCTGTGTAAACAAGATAGAGAATATGAGGTTAGAAATTCGTGATGCTAAAAGATATCCTCGTGGGAAGAATTAATGAGATTTGGAAAGAAAGGGAAGTTGAGCCCGAGATTCACTGGGCCATCTGAGATTTTAAAACGCGTCAGGAAGGTGGCCTACGAGCCAGCCTTACCCCCCCAAACTTGTAGAATGGTCACAACGGGGTTCATGTGTCGATGCTACGTCAGTATACTATAGATGCCCGTCATATGTTAGAATACGAGCAGGTAGATATACAACCTGGTCTGACTTACAAAGAACAACCTGTGGAAATCACGGATAGAAATGAACAAGTGCTAAAAGACGAGGTTGCCAAGATAGTGAGAGGTTTGTGGAAAATCAAGAAGTGGGAGAATCCACTTGGGAGTTAGGAAGTGCAATGGGAGAGAAGTACCCCCAGTTATTCCTAAGCTGATTCCGGGACGGAATCCTTTTAAGGAGGGGAGACTGTAATAACCTGAATTTTTGGTAGAATTAAAACTTTTCTTATTATGATTAAGTGCATTAGTGAATAGTGAATTTGGTGGATGAATAGTGATTTTGAGAATTAACAAAAAATTTCATGCCACCTATGTACGAGACGTAGTGTGGATATTCCGAAGTCATATTAGTGATCTACGGAGTAAATAAGTGAATGCAAAGACGATTGGAATTCAGAAATTCCAAATTTTATTTTGGTGAAATATTTGACCGGACAGCGAATTATATATTATTATATTCAAGAAATGAGATATTAAAATTGAGGATTTGAGGATTTAATATTTTGGAATTTTATTATATTTGATTTGAGAATTTAGAACGAAAACCACTGGGACAGTGAAACGAATGTTCTAGAAACCGCTGATACTTTATAACGAGATTAAGCGATTAAGCGAACGAATCATGGATTAAGGATTGAAATTATGACAAGATTAAATATAGACATGGAAGTAACATGTAACAAGATTAATTCGAGAGATGCAACGTTTGGATCATCCATGTGAAAGGAAACGAACCACTAAAGCTACTTTAACCAAACGCGTGCATGCACGACACGTGTCCCTGCTTGCCACCATGATACCCCACTGATCGACATGTGTCCCTATGACTCACCACTTAACAAAATATCAGCATTCTTATCTTTTACTCAAAACAAAAAGAAAAGAAGAAAAGAAAAGCAAGAGAAACACAAAATTCTCCAAAACTGATCAGCTAGAGCACCCTCCAAAGCAAAATCCATAACTCCATTTCCAACCATGATCAAATCACCAAACTTTAACCACAGCTTCTACACTCCATGTATAACATCGGTTCAAAATGTCATGGCAATCCAAGGTGTTTAGCCTAGTCAAATATCCTCCCCAAGTTGAAGAATCTAAACTGCCATGATCTTGGCAGTTTCTGCACCGATTTTCAAACGGCCGTATCTCTCTCATTTCGAAATGAAATCTTGCGTTCTATAGCTTGTTGGAAAGCCATGGAGATGCTCTACAACTACTCTTTAGAAACCTCGCCCAGAAAAGCAGGGTAAGGACCTCGTTTGGGCAGTTCTTTGAACAGATGAATAGTAACTTTCAATAACTAACTTTGATTTCTTGACTTCTTTTGATGATCTAAGCTTGGTCAAGGAAATCTAAGGGCTAGACAAGGCTTACTACGTGATCATACACTCCAAGGAAGGTATTAACCCCATGAACCCTTAGTTGACTTTGAGTTTTGTGGATGTTCTTGATGATTGTTAGCTTAGTTGAGAGTATAGTGTTAATATAAGCATGTTAGCATGATCTTGTAGTTGGTTTAGCCATTTGTTGATTAAGATGTTAAAGTATGATACCCCTGGACTTGTGGAGATGAGAATCATGTGTTTAAGATGTATGGATGCCCGGTGTGGCTTGGTTTG
Source organism: Heracleum sosnowskyi (assembly GCA_030848705.1). Classification (NCBI taxonomy): domain Eukaryota; kingdom Viridiplantae; phylum Streptophyta; class Magnoliopsida; order Apiales; family Apiaceae; genus Heracleum; species Heracleum sosnowskyi. The sequence continues at coordinate 83,179,986 of CM061237.1, forward strand.
ATGATTATGATTTTTGGAACGTCCGATTTATAGCCGTCGTAATGCCCAAATTTTTACCTACTGATTGGTTCCCTGTTTTTCCTCTGTTAGAGCTCGACCCTTGAGTCCTACTGCCCATGATTGTGTAGTTTATGTTATAAGCTTCGTAATGATATGTGGTTCGCCTAATTTGGCCGAACGGTTTAAGAGAAAAGTGAGTTTTAGTAAACGCCGTTCGGAAGAACGACCCATCTCTGGTCAGCAACTTTGAGTCTATATTTGGACCACTTCGGAGCCATATTAAAATGTGAAACTTTGAGGAATAATACTAGAGACAGTTAGGAAGGCTCACGAAAAGGATTCGTATTAAAAAGATTATATTTCGATTTTATAAAAATGTTTTAGTCAAGGTCGCGCAAGTGAAAACCACTGAAAACGAGACTTAGAAACCAAGGTTCCAAATGGTTAAGTATAACTTGGATTTGAGAATGGATTTCGAACCAAACTTATGATATAAGAATTTGACAAATAACATGGACTTAGTATGAGCCTATAACGAGTTAGTAATTCCTTGGTTGTGTTTCGCTTACGTGTTTAAGCATTGAGTTATAAGTGGTTTATCGAGGGGATTAACCGTGTGTTTTCGTTTGACTTTGTCTAGATTGTCCAGCATCGTCGCGAACCCCTATCACTTCTCGAGCATCAGGCAAGTTTACTAAACCTTACTCTATTGTTCAGAGTAGGTATATTTTCAAATATTCAATACTTGTGTATTCCCAAGTTATATATATCAAATCTTAGTTGTGAGTATTGTGGCAAGTTTCCTAATTCTATACTTTGAAGTATTGATTATATATTACTGTTGTTGCCATGTGAGGAGTTATACAGTTTTGCGATACATGTTATATATCGTGTTCAATAAGATTTGACTTTTGGATATGATACGAGCTGTGAGATAATGTACTTATGAACCGGTATACCTCGTAGCTCTATAGATAAGAGCATGTTTATTGTTTCGACTCTAGACCGGGAGTCGATATTTGTGTTATATAGATAGTCGTGGAGACCCGGAGGGATTCCAGCGGCAGAGTACTATTCATCTTGAGGAATATTATTATTAAACATTAATTATATTTCTAGAAAGTATTAGTTACCTGGAAATGATTTGAGGAATGTTATTTGAATATTACCTCATTCGAAGGTTATTATTTGAAAATGATTTGGTAATTGGCTTATATGTTAAATATGGGATATCAGTTATAAGCCAGTATTCTTATATATGCCCTAAGATAAGGGCGTGTGATTTTCATTAAGGATCAGAAGTGATTGTATTTCTGTATATGCTAAAGATTATTTTTCCGATAAAGACATCGGGTGACTGTTATTTGAGATTTATTAATTAATGAATATTATTTATGTATATTCATTTGAGGCTTACTTGTTCGAGGGTTAATTATGTATTTAATGAACATTATTTATGTATATTCATTTGAGGACTATTGACTTTAAGAATATTATTGTGAATATTCATCTGGGGATTATTTAATGAATATTAATGTCGAATATTCATTCGAGGATTATTTATTTATTTAATGAATATTAGTTTTGAATATTCATTCGAGGATTATTTATTTATTTAATGAATATTAGTTTTGAATATTCATTCGAGGATTAATTATTTATTTAATGAATATTGCTTTTGAATATTCATTTGAGGCTTATTTATTTAATGAATATTATTTCCTAATATTCATTTGAGGTTTATTTATTTAATGAATATTATTTTAGAATATTCATTTAAGAGTTATTTATTTAATGAATATTACCTTTGAATATTCATTTAATCTATATTTACTTAATGAATATTATTTTCGAATATTCATTTAATCAGTATTTACTTAAGGAATATTATTCCGAATATTCATCTAAGCTTTACTTACTTAATCAATGTCATTGATTATTTTTAAAATCAAAAGAGGTTCCCAAAACAATGTTTTCCATTTAAATCCGTCTTTTAAGAAGATTCAAATGCTCGCTCAACTACCAAAAATACGGGAAACCTGATTTAAGTGACTACTACTCTTTTTAAACTCTCAATTCAAAAACTGTCAAGGGACAGATATTTTCTTGGAGCAATTTAATTGCTGCCAGTCTAATGTTGTGTTACCACCTCAATGATCGAGGGGTAAATTCATGGAACAAGTCGATATCCATTAACAAGCATAGCTTGGGAAATATTGGAGAATCTTCCTTTCCAACCTAGATATAACTACTTAGTGGAGTCGTATCAACAAGTGTTACACTTGGGGAAAGGAGGACGATCTTTACGTTTCAGAGTCATGGATTTCATCTGAACTAGGAGTGGTGTAAGTGGTCAAGTTGCGTGGGCCCATCCAACTTTTATATTGCCCCAAATGGGCCGGGAGGTCATAGTAAGGCGGTAGACAATGTCAGGCCGTCGTGATACTTCCATCTACATGTAGAAAACTATTTGAGCGGTGCGACCTGCTACTGATCATAGTAAGGTTAGGCACAGCGGACGCGGTAGCAACTCCAGTATTAGTTCATCATCCAATTTGGATATTTCCTGCAACATGTATTGGGGTGAAGAACCAACCATGTTGGCAGGGGGTTGAAAAGTGTTTGGAAATGAAGTGACAATAAATTTGTGCAACTCCATCTTTTACTTTTGAGTTATGACTCTGATAAAACCTGATTAAAGATATATATGCATAAGTGGAGTTTGGGTTACGGAAATATTATATTAATTTTCCTCGTAACTTCATCGTTTATATTATACTAGTTTCTTATCCGCTTAAAGCATATCATATGACTCTGTGGATACCCTACATAACATGAGTTATGGTAAGGGAGTTGCTTATATTGAATTTTCCTTATAACTTCATCTTTTAAGTTATATGTTGATATTCTGCTTATATAGCAGATAATTTTTGGAAAGGTTATATTTGGTTTATTTTGAAACCTCATCTTGTATACAAGAACTTTGTTCATAATATAGCAAAAGAGTTGCAGAAATATTATGAAATGATATTTGAATTACAATAAAGGTACTATTTTTGGAATATCTTCCGATAAGGAAATAATTTCAGTATCGAGATATTTTGACAAATTATTGTCTTATACCCGCTTTATTCTGGGTTGAGTTAAAGGCAGAATTAGGCCATACTTTCATTACCTTGCTGAGCTATCGCTCACTCTTGCTATTGTTTTATATATATTATATAGCAGCGAAGCAGGATGCCAATGGGACGGCACATACCCCGCAAAGCGTTTCCACAAACAGTTTCTAGCAGTGATCCCGAGAATAGTACGAACCAATCGAATCAGGCTACAGCTTTTGGTATTCAACTTATGTATAGATATGAATGGTATGAGAGGATTGTGAGCATCAGAAGGCTAAGTTGGTAATGTAACCTTACTTAGAAATTGTATCAGTGACAGATTCAAAGACATTTGGGTATTGTAATAAAGTTTATTTATTCCGCAGTTGTTGTATTGTGTCGTTTCTGAGACTCTAACCTGTGTGTGTGTGTGAGACATATATTGTGGGGTCATGAGCAGGTGAATTATGCACGGTGTGAGTAATACAGATAAGGCAAGGAGTAAATGGATCGTGACTACTCTAAATCCCTGACCCCGGATTTGGGGCTGTTACATCTAGACGTTAACAAGCTAATGCATTGCTGTTATTTGATTTATCCTATGGATAAATATTCAGGGATATCATTTGTCAAATGTCATACATTTAATGAATGATGTCAGCAGAATATGTGTCTTGAAAATTCAAATAACTTGCTTGTAACATTGTTCAAAAGATATTGATTTTCTGTAATGTCACTTGTCTAGAGATATTTTTTTAAATGAATTAGTTGAACATGTTTATATGGCCAACTATTAATTTTACTTTTATGTCTACTCAAATATCTTTGTCATGATAACCTTTTTAATCTGAACTGAGACGCATTTTTCACTCTAGGAACTCGAGTAGTCTCTTCATTTACACTAGGGTGATTTCATGCATGTCTCTTCAGTTTTCCTAACCCCCGTTTAACCCTAGTTAAACACAAGGGTTATCTAGAAACTCCCTGCCTATTTAAAGGCATAGGTTGAGCTCTCTTCCTCATCTTCATCTCTAAATATTCTTAAGAATGGCATCTGGAATCCTTGACATAAACCCTGAGGAGTTCAATGCTCTGTCTACCGTGGATAAGATACTCCTACTCCAGGAGAAGGTTGATCAGCTTATCCAAATGGAGCAGGATGAGGTTGAACGGATGAGAGCTGCCCTGACTATTCTTATAGCTCGCAACCGTAGGGGAGGTCCCGACGGAGGCCCTAAAGGAGTCTCTGGGGAGGCAACAGCAACTTAGCTGTTGTCTGACTGCTTCTCCGGAGGAGAGGGTTAGGGACTTGGGGGATGGGGAGCTTTTGTTTAGTTTTTTTTTTGTTTTTCAGATCCTATGTAATTTTAATTTTTTTTTAATAAAATGTTAGGGGTTTTCCCCATCTTTTTATTATCTTGCTTGTGTGATGCGTATGTTTCTTTTTCTTTCTGCATATTTGAATCTATTGACATGTCTATCTTCTTAAAATTGGATTGCATGTTAACCAAATTCAAACTCTAACAAGAAGAACTTTTAACAAACGCCTCACAAACACAAACAAAAGAAAGGGAAAATTACACATAAAAATCTGATCTGTTAAACCATTTTTTTTCGATGACTTAATCAAAGTGTGTCATATGGAAATTATCAGAACATCAGCTTTGATTTAGTTATCAAGAAACCCTTATTGTTCAACTAACAGACTAGCGGCTCTCTGAGCTACACAGTACCTATGACGCCCTCCAAACCCGGGGCACAGGTTTGGGGTTGTCACTCGACCAACGAAACATAATATACCTGGATATAACACATGCATAATATAATAATAACATAAAACACCCCTTAACCAAGACCGGGTCCAGATTATGGCATTGAACAAGCTTCTAAGTTATATTACAAACCAGTTTTCAGAGTTATTAATATTACACAACTTAAAGTTCAAAGCTAGACGTCTAGTCTAACTAACAAAATAGACAACTACCCTGCCAATGACAACCACTCGAGATGGTCTCCTATCCGATGGAGAACTATCGCTCGCGCTGTGTCTGCTCATATTCTCGCTTCACTGGAATAGAGTTAGAAACAAAACAAGAATGAGCCAAAAGTGCTCAGCAAGCATAATATATTTCAATCACAGTTCCATAATGAAAGGAAGATCACAATTATCTGAATCAACAATGTTTAAGCCAAACATATGCTTTTTAACAATCTCAATAGGAGTAAAAGGGATTAGAATTGGACTTCTACATTTTTCAAATCAAAAGGTTGAGCTGCTGATCAGTCACGCATCAACCCCGGACTTGCTTATAGCAAAGTCCTCCACTAGGATCCATGGCCATCTTGGCCTTAAATTATTCCGACCATTATTGGTCCTATTTTAAAAACATGCCAATTCTATCACAGGGTATAAGCAATAATATGCATCACAAGATAAGTACACAATGACAAGGTATAATAGTTGCAAAAGAGCTTCAACTGCTCAATATCAAATGAAGTCCGAGAAATAGATTCAGAATGGTTTCAACGATAGATAAATACACAATGAAAAGGTATAATAGTTTCAAAAGAGCTTCAACTGCTCAATATCAAATGAAGTCCGAGAAATAGATTCGGAATGGTTTCAATGGTACAACGTACTCATTTAAGAAGGTCAACAATGGTTATCATCAATATAAACTGAATTGAAGGTGAAGGTTTCTGATATTCAACATGATTGTGGATTAATCAAAGAGTTAGGAATATTCAAGGAAATAACATCAGTTGCTCAAATACGGAGTAAAGATTGAATAATCTGAATTTTTCTAATGGTAACATGCATAATCATTGGAAACAATATCAATTGAATCAACAAGTAAAGGCACAGATACTTGCCTGGTCTACGTAGCTGACATTGGTCTATCTCACTTACTCTATGTAAAGCATAATGTAACATAAGATGTAAAAGAGATAACTACAACTCAACAAAGGACAAGACAGATAATAATATTAACAGAAGTACGGGAATCCAAAATCAAAGAAGAAAAGGTAAACTCAAAAAATCAAAATACGTTATGTATTCTTGAAGTCCGTAAACAGGTCACGGAAAGAAGTTCATGAAAATGTTCAAGCCTCAGTGACAGCAAAAGAAACAAGACTTTCAAGACGACAGAAGTATGGGATTGATTTAGGGTTAAGTACCACGGGATTCCAGTGATTTAATCGAAGCAACCAGAATGACAAAGGACTTATCAGCAGCATTGGATTGAAGACATAAAAGAAGAATTGATCAAGTGTTATTCATCTGTGAAACAGACCAGTTGCACTAGGTGACGGCACTAAAAAGATCAAGTTGTTTTATCGTCTCAGAAGAAATTGATACAGTCTAAAACTGAAACACCCTGAAGCTCGGAGGGTTTTCTAAAAGATCAAGTACAAGAAAAGGATTCGATAATTTTTCTTTTTAGAAAACTATCGAATGAGATTTAAGAAAACCAATTGAAAACTAAAGGAAAGTAATTTACCTTTCGATAGTTTTTATTTAAAAACTATCGAATGGTAAAATACTTTATACATTCGATGGTTTTTTAAAGAGGGAGCAGGTGAAAAGTTTTGTTTTGTTTGAATGGTTGATGGAAATTGGACGGCCAAGATTGGTTAATCAATTAAGGTTCGATGGTTTTCAATTCAAGACTGCAGTTAACACAGAGATGAAGAAGTGTCTTCTTCAGTTAAGGCAAAACACACAGAGACATTACTGAGAGAGAGAATTGAGCCGGAGAAATTATCAGAGAAATTAATAGTGCTAAGAACTTGATTATTGTATTGAATCTGTGTAACCTTAAACTCATTGAAGCTAATCTATGGATTAGAAATTGTAGCACCCCTCGAGGTTTATATTTATAAAAAGATATATTCCCCGAAACTTGGTTTGGTTTGGTGTGTTTGATTTCGTTATAGAACTGAATGAATTATCCGCGAAGGAAATTAAATTATTTGTGAGTATCGTATTCAACCCCCCCTTCTACGATACTTTGGACCTAACAATTGGTATCAGAGCTACTTGATTGACGTACAAATTAGATCCGGTGAATGAGACCAAAATCAAACGTAGCGTGAAAATTCGAAGCAAATTTTTTAACTTTCAAATTTTATCATTTAATTGGAATTTCTTGAATTTTAAACAATTTGAAATTTTCAGAAACCATGAGTGCTCCAAAGACAACCGCTGGTATTAAAGTTCCCCCGTTTACTAGAGATGATTTCGGTTTGTGGAAGATGAAGATGCTGTTATTTATCAAGGCATCTAATCCGTTGTATATTGGCATATTAGAAAACGGACCGTTTGTTCCAATGAAACCAGTTAGTGAATCTACAGCTCCTGATGGTAGCAGGATTCCTTCAGGCACCCAACCTAAGGATATTACTGAGTATACAGATTCTGACAAAGAACTGATTTGATTGGACACTGGTTTGATGTTGATATTGGCGGACTCCGCAGACAAGGAAATGAGCTATCAGTTGATGAACTGTACAAGCGGGAAACACATGTGGGATATCATTAACTTGATAATGGAAGGAACTAAAGACGTGCAGGAAAAAAGATTGGACATCCTGACTTCTTAGTACGAAGCTTTTAGGTCTCTTCCAGGAGAAAGTATAACTCAGGTCTTTGAGAAATATACCAAGCTCCTAAATGAATTGGCAATGAAAGGGAAGACCTATCCTCTGAGAGAAACCAACAGGAAGTTCATGATGACGCTGTCCCATCATGTAGAACACAAGTCATCATCCATAAGGGAAAGAATTGACTTCACAAAGATGTCATTAGAGATGATCTATGGCAAGTTGAAGACCTATGAGATGGAACAGGAACAGAGAGTGATAATCTACGGATCAGGGACAGTGGACAACAAGCACAATGCACTTGTGAGATCAGCAGCACTTGTAGTGGATGAACCAATAACTTCTGAGATTCAGGTTCAAACCCCTAGAGCTGGAAAGGAGGTGATAATAGAAGCTGAAATGGATTCTGTGAATCTGGGTGTTGATGAAAGTGATTACTACACCCTAGAAGAGCTTGAGCAAATGGAAGACAAAACCATGGCGTATTTAGCTGCAAAGTTTAGTCATATTCGTTTCAAGAGAAACCCTAAGTATAAGTTCAAGGGCTCAATCAACAGATTCTAGAAGAGCAATTATGCACCTAGTACAGGCTTTAAGGGAGGCTACAAGACTGGCATGATTGATAGAAGCAAATCCAGATGCTACAACTGCAATGAGTTAGGGCATTTCACCACTGAATGCCGGAAGCCTCGTCAAGCAAGAGACATGAAAGATGTCTATGGAAAGAAAGACTCATATGAGGATTTGAAGAAGGAGAATGCCAAGCTTAAACAACAACTGGAGGCATTTTCTGGAAAGCAGAAAGGAAAGGCTTATATAGCAGAGGGAAAGCACTGGGATGATACTGATTCAGATGAAGAGGAGGAATATGTAAATGTTGCCCTAATGGCTGACTCTTCAGAGGAATCACCACAATCATCTCAAGTACCTATCTTAACTACAATTGATATGTCTAATTCTGAGTACAAGAAAACTGTGCAAGATCTTAGTGTAGAATTGTTTAATGTACACACAAGCATGCTAGCATCAGAAATGGAAAATGCTAAACTAGTTCTTAAGATTAAAAAGTTAGAATCTAAAAATGAAGAACTAGAGCTTGTAGCTGTCACATTAGAAGATCTTAAGCAAAAGAATGCGTACTTCGAGAACAAGGTCAAGTGTAATGATGAGATAGAGACTATCATCAGGAAGCAGATTTCAGATCTAGATTTGAAGCTGAATGCTTTTAAGAATTCCGCCCTGATTGCTAAGGAGATCATTGATACTCAGACCCAGGGTAATAAAACTGCTATAGGACTTGACTATTCCAAAAAGGCTGGGAAAAGGACTTTGGAATTTCCTGTGACATCTTCTGTTGTCAAGAAGGATATTCCACATATTCTTAAGAATGTGGTCAGTCCAGTCTTTGTCAAGCCCTTCTCAGAACCTTTTCATGAGGATGACCTTTACATAGCACAAGAATTGCTTGAGGATGATTTATTGAAGGAAAAAGAGGTAAAGACTAAGTTGCCTAGGAAATCAGTAAACACTGTTATACCTAAAACTGAAGTAGGTGACTTAGTTAGTAATGCTAAAAAGAACAGGAATGGGAAAAAGAAGATTGTTAATCAGGAAATGGTTCCATATTCTCCCATTGCATCTAGGAAGTTGTGTACTATTTGTAATTCTGCTGGACACCTTACACATGCATGTAAAAAGGTTAAAGTAGAAACTGCTAATACTTCTGAAATGCATAACATGTCTGACATGCCTGATCTTCATGAACCCTGTGGAAAGAAAGAATGTTTGCTATCTAAGTACAACATCATGCATGCTTATTTTAAGTTGATGAATGATAGTAGCAAAAGCACTGTTAATGTTAAATCCACAGATACTATGAATATCAAACAGGGTAAGACTAAATTGAATGTTATTCCTATTAAATTATCTAAACCTTCAGGACCCAAACAATTTTGGGTACCAAAGTCCGCTTAATCAATCTGTGATTGCAGGGTAAGGTTAAAAGCTCAAAGGTTGTGTGGATTCTGGATAGTGGCTGTTCTAGACACATGACAGGTGAAGAGTCCCTGCTTACAGAGGTGGTTAAGAAGACCGACCCGATTGTAACCTGTGGAGATGACATCAAAGGATTCACTACGGGATATGGTAAATTGAAATCTGGAAATGTCATCATAGAAAACATCTCTCTTGTTGAAGGATTAAAGCACAATCTTCTAAGTATGAGTTAGTTCTGTGATAAAGGCTACAATGTAGATTTCAGAAAGGACAAGTGCTTGATCACCAACAGGAAGGATGAGAAGCTTACTCTACTTGGAGTGAGAAAATGAAATTTGTTTATAGCTGACTTAAGTTCTACCAGTGAAGGAGAAGTTACATGTTTCTACAGTAAGGCTTCTTCAGAAAAAAGTTGGCTATGGCACAAGAAGCTCTCACACTTGAACTTCAAAACTATGAACTCTTTGGTAAAGAGAGAGTTAGTGAGAGGGTTGCCCATGATGGAATTCAATCAGGAGGGACTATGTGAAGCGTGTGAAAAAAGGAAGTCGAAGAAAGCATCACATGGAAGCAAAGGAATGACAAGCATTACTGAACCATTACAACTGATTCATATGGATTTATTTGGTCCAGTCAATGTTATGTCACTTTCAAGAAAAAGATATGCATTGGTGATGGTGGATGACTACTCCAAGTACACGTGGGTGTTGTTCATACAATCAAAGGATGAAGCAACACAACTAATCATTGATCACATCAAGAAGATAGAAGTGGAAGTTAAGCTACCTGTGCGGACAATCAGATCAGACAATGGAACTGAATTCAAGAATGCAGTTCTTAATGATTTCTGCTCAGAGAAAGGAATATCAAGACAGTTTTCAGCACCAAGAACTCCTCAACAAAATGGAGTAGTGGAAAGGAAGAACATGACCTTGGTTGAAGCAGCAAGGACCATGTTGAGTGAATCAAAACTTCCTACTTACTTTTGGGCTGAAGCAGTGAACACAGCTTGCTACACTCAGAATCGAACCCTGATCAACAAAGATCATGAAAAGACTCCGTATGAGTTAATGGCCAACAAGAAACCAACACTGAAGTACTTTCATGTGTTTGGTGCAAAGTGTTGGGAACCACGGACTTGGGGTTCTACTACATTTTATGATACACAATTAAGGAGTGCGAAAAGAAAATCACCTTGTTAACGGTTGATTCCACGCTCTTCTATTGTATTCCCAAATTCCCTTGAGCGAAGTGTGGCCTCCGTCTTCTCAAGTTAACCTCTCTTCTTGCTCCTAGGTGGCTACAATATTTTTCTTAACCAACCCTAGCAAGAAGAGAATAAGAATATATATAGGGCTACAATAGGGATCATGGATAATTAGGTTGGGCCTTTTAATTACATACTGGGCCTAACCCAATGTAATTAAATATTAATTCAATCCACTAAAGAATTAATATTTGCACTACCTTTCCTAATACCGCAACTTAATTAATTAATTCGGTTCCAATATTATTTGCTTATTAAATTCCTCATGTTTAAAATAGCGCATGCCCATTAATCAAATAAATTACTGATAATTCATTTAATTAACATCTTATATCCTTGATCATCCACTCTACCTTTATTTAATTATGCCGGAATAAATCCACCTGCAGGGTTTCACATAATTAAATCCTTTTGAGCTTTCAAGGGGACATCATTAACCCGAATATTATCAGGACACGGATTCCTTCAATAAATAATATTCACCATATATATTATTCCATCACCCAAAATATAATGATATAATTCAAAAGAATTATTTCATATATAAATCAAAGCATGTAAATAATATACACGTGTCAATTACTATATCCGGATTAAGAACCTAAGCATTAATAATAACATAGAATCTTAGTTCACCTTCTTAATCAGTTTAAGGGAACAATTCTAAATTTGATCCTGTTCAATATACACAAAGTATACAAGTATTATTTAATAGTCAAGATAAACTATTCCCAAATAATACTTCAGTTATTCCAGTGGTTTGTCTAATTCCACTTAAACTGTGAACCCTTTATATTATATATAGACACTGATAATGTAATCTTCTGTTATCCCATTTGATACTAAATTATCCACAATATATAATAAATAGACAATGTAAAAATATGCAATCAAGATTCTCAATAAAATGGACAATGTTTATATACTACTAATGAATAGTTTAGTATAAAACCCAACAATCTCCCACTTATACTCAAGCTATTCTTTGAGTATATCAGTGTTTATTAATATAATCCGCTACCAGTTTAAATAACTATTCCGTGACCAGACATCTGACTCCTATCTCCTCCACGTGTTCTTCAAAAACCTTAGCTGGTAAACTCTTCGTGAAAGGATCAGCCCGGTTGTCCTTTGATGCTATATCAGTCACAATAATATCTCCTCGCTTAACGAACTGTTGTATGAGGTGATACTTACGCTCAATGTGTTTTGCTGCTTTATCTTCTCGTGGTTCCTTTGTATTTGTAACAGAACCAGTATTATCACAATAAATTGTGATTTGCCGTGGCAAATTAGGAACTACATTCAAATCCAGCAGGAAATTCCGGAACCATATAGCCTCCTTGGCTGCCTCAGAGGCTGCCACATATTCAGCTACCATGGTTGAGTCTGCGATGCATTTCTGCTTCACACTCCTCCATATTACAGCTCCACCTCCTAAAGTAAAAACACACCCCGAGGTTGACTTCCTCTTATCCCTATCTGTCTGGAAATCTGAATCGGTATAACCCACAGGAAACAAGTCTGAAGCCTTGTAAATTAACATATACTTCTTAGTCCTTCGCAAGTACTTAAGTATCGTTTTTACTGCACTCCAATGTTCCTGACCTGGATTGGACTGATATCTACTGACCATGCCTACGGCAAAGCAAATATCAGGTCTCGTGCATAACATGACATACATTAAGCTTCCACATGCTGAAGCATAAGGAACTGCTTTCATGTTCTCTATCTCCTTAGGTGTCTTAGGACACTGCTCCTTTGATAGAGAGACTCCATGTCTAAAAGGTAAATTACCCTTATTAGAGTCCTGCATGTTAAAACGAGCCAATACCTCATCAATGTACGGTTCTTGAGATAAAGCCAACGTTCTTTTCTTGCGATCTCTTATAACTTTGATCCCAAGAATGTATGCGGCTTCACCTAAGTCTTTCATTTCAAATTGTTTGAACAACCATGCCTTAATAGATGACAGCATCTCTACATTGTTTCCAATGAGCAAAATGTCATCTACATATAGTACTAGAAAAACCACTGCATTTCCTTCACTTTTCCTATACACACATGCTTCGCTTGGACTCTGATCATAACCATTTTTCTGGACGGCCTGATCAAAACGAATGTTCCACTCCCTGGAAGCTTGTTTCAGTCCATAAATGGACTTCTTAAGCTTACACACTAGATGCTCTTGGCCCTCTTTGATGAATCCCTCTGGTTGCTGCATATGGATGTTTTCATCAAGACTTCCATTTAGGAAAGTTGTCTTGACATCCATTTGCCAAATCTCATAATCGAGATGAGCTGCTATAGATAAAAGAATCCGGATTGACTTAAGCATGACTACCGGAGAAAAGGTTTCCTCATAATCAATTCCTTGTTTCTGAGTATACCCTTTCGCAACAAGTCTTGCTTTCCAGGCTTTCACCTTTTTGTCAGATCCTCTTTTTCTTTTGTAGATCCACTTGCATCCAATGGGTTTTACACCACTGGGTGGTTCCACGAGATCCCAGACTTTATTGGAATACATAGATTCCATCTCAGATTGCATAGCCTTTTTCCAAAGATCTGCATCCTTATCTTGCATTGCTTCTTCATATGTCCTGGGATCCTCATCATGTTCACCAGAGACTAAGTCCGAAGACTCTCCCAAAAACATGAACCTCTCAGGTTGTTTAACAACCCTCCTACTACGACGAAGCATTGGAGTGGTATTAGTGATAGGTTGTTCATTTACTTGTGGTTGTTCTACTTGTACCGGTGGCATATTAGAATTATCTTGTCCTCTCACTAGTTCCTCTAAAACAACAGTACTCATGGGTTTGTGATTCATTATATAGTCTTCCTCTAAGAATCTAGCATTGGTGCTTACAATGATATCCCGATCCTTAGGACTATAAAACAAATACCCTTTTGTTCCCTTGGGATAACCCACAAACAGCCTCACTTCTATACGAGAATCTAACTTAGTCACGTTCTTGTTCAGCACATGTGCTGGACAACCCCAAATCCGAATGTGTTTCAAACTAGGTTTGGTACTAGTCCACAATTCTTTTGGAGTTTTTGGAACTGACTTAGAAGGTACCAAGTTTAGAAGATAAGCCGCTATTTCTAGAGCATGCCGCCAAAATGACTTGGGTAAATTCGAATAACTCATCATCGATCTAACACTCTCTAAAAGAGTCTGGTTCCTTCTTTCTGCTACACCATTCTGCTGAGGTGTGCCAGGTGCAGTCAACTGGGATGAAATACCATGTTCTGATAAATATTCTCTAAATTCTCCAAGCAGGTATTCGCCCCTACGATCTGATCGTAGTGACTTGATACATTTTCCTGAATGTCGCTTTTCCGCACTTGCTTTGTACTCTTTGAATTTTTCAAAGCACTCAGACTTGCGGTGCAACAGATAAATGTATCCATATCTCGAATAATCATCAATGAAAGTGACAAAATATTCATACCCACCTCTCGCTTGGATATTCATAGGTCCACATAAATCAGTATGAACCAATTCTAACACATCTTTGGCTCTATTTCCTTTTGCCTTAAAAGGTCTACTGGTCATTTTTCCTTCCAAGCAAGATTCACAGACTGGAAATGGCTCCACTGCCAACGAGCCTAAAGGCCCATCTACTACCAATCTTTGAATCCTCCTTAAGTTAATATGACCTAATCTCAAGTGCCAAAGATATGTTTGGTTCAATCCAGAAGGTTCCTTTCTTTTACTAGAGGTAGAAAGTGTATTATTAATTTCACTTGGTTGCAGCATTGGTTCTATAGGATTAATAATATATAAATTGTCTTGCAATGTACCAGAACATATAACTCGTTTATTCATCATAATGGAAACATTACGATCCAAACAAACATTATAACCATCCATAGCAAGTTTAGAAACCGAAATTAAATTCCTTCTAAATGAAGGTACATAAAGACAATTATTCAAAACCAAAATCCTATCATAACCAAAAGATAAAGAAATAACTCCAACTGCAACCACTGCTACTTTCGTAGCATCTCCCATGAACACATATATCTCGCCATCTCTAAGCAGCCTGGTTTTCTGGAACCCCTGCATGGAATTACAAACATGATCAGTGGTTCCTGTGTCTACACACCAAGTGCTCGTAGACATAGCCGCTATATATGTTTCCGTAACAAGAGAAAGAGACATACCAGCATTGTTCTTCTTAGACAGAGGACAATCCTTTTTCCAGTGACCCGACTGCTTGCACTTGAAGCACTTGCCCTTAGGCTTCTTCACTGAATTCTGAACTCCCAATGGTTTCACAACTTTCTGTGTCTGAACCTTCTTCTTCTTCTTTCCTTTCGGCTTTGAAGAAGAAACTTTCTCAGCACATTTACCTGAACATGCTGCTGAAATAATGATTCCGCTGCCTGAAGCTCTGTCAGAAGTTCTGCAAGACTATACAACTTCTTGTTCATGTTGTAATTCAAGCGAAACGGCTCAAAGCTTTTTGGCGAACTCATAAGTATGATATCGACCTGCGTTTCCGCATCAATATCAGCACCAAGGACCTCTAGTTCATTTATATGAGACATCATCAGAAGAACATGGTCCCTTACAGGTGTTTTTTCAGCCATCTGAGTGTTCATTAGAGACTTCATTGCTACTTGCCTAGCAGCCCTATTCTGATCTCCGAAAAGCTCCTTGAGATTATAGAGCATATCTGCAGCAGTGGTCATGGCCTAATGCTGATGTTGCAAAACACCCGACATTGCTGCCAGAATGTAACATCGCGACATCTCATCTGCCTTAGTCCACTTCTTAAAATACTCTTTATCCTCATCCGGAGCATCGGCAGCAGGCTGGTCCGGTTTGGGTTCAACAGTACAAAATTTAAACTCTTCAGCAGTCAACACTATGTCCAAATTGCGTTTCCATTCAATATAGTTAGGTCCGGTAAGTTTGTTATCCTTAAGTATGGTGAAAAGTGGATTAAAGCCCATTCTATCCTGAGAATCATGCATATAACACTTAATCAGAAAATTGCATATATCTTAAAACCTATTTGTTTCCTCTAACAATTAATTAAAATTAATGCACTAATATTTAAATTCCATAAATATCTGGTACGCCATGATGGATGACAGATATGCCATTTAAATTTAAATATTACTTCGGTCCTACTACTAAATAATACGCCACGTTAGGGTGGACTATATATTATATTTCATAGCTAAGTGTATACCATTATTTAGATCTTAAGTTGCCTTTAGTCAGACCCATCCGTTCGATGTATCAATGGATAAATCCCAGGTGTTTTCGGTGAAGTCACAGACGGACTCGCTTAAAAACACAACCCCTAAGACAGAAATATCCATTATCAACATCAATCAAGGAATGTCCAACTTTTTTCTCGAATTCTATGAAACTTGGTATGTCACGATGGGGTGAGCTTACCTTTCATTATTCGTGATTAACTTAAGAAGATTGTCTTAGTAATATCCTTAACACTACCCAGACGTCATAAATCATACGCCACGATGGGTGACATATATCCAATTCATAATCGTCCTAGTGTTAAATTACATACAACCAATAATAGATGACCATGGGATCTAATATCAAATTAATTCCCTCTCCCACTTAGTATTTTAACATGAGTAATTTTATCTAGATGCATCGCCCTATGTTATTTCTTCGAGGTCCACATGTTATCAAAATAACAATACAAAGAACACATAACATAGCATAGCATGCATCTCTGCATAATTAAATGGGGCCTATGTCATTATAATTATGTCTAACATGCATTCCAAATACACACATAATTTAATAACATAAAACATTTAATTAAAGCAATAAATGAAAATTTATGTCCATGTCGTCCTATTTATGTTAACCATGCAATTAAAATTACACACATAATTAACAACACACATAATAATTATTTAATGCAATAATTAAAATTAAATAGCAGAAAAATTAAAATAAAAAATAAATCCACTATTATGGCCAAAAAAAAAATTCATCCGAAAATCCTGCGAAAACTTCAACTCGCTGTTTGAGGGTCTAAACGAGCTCAGACGCACATGAAACTTCGACAAAGTCACTTTTCAATCGTGTAGAACATCGAAATCCCTTTCCGCAAAGGTATTACTCATCGAAATCCGACACCGTATACAAAAGTTACAACAGTTCGAAGTTGCATAGGCGAAATCTTGTAGCATCAGCGGAAGAACTTTGTTTTCTTGCAACTCCGTCGATCAAATAGTTACATACAACATAACATACCTATTCTATTACATCAGATCATAATCTAACATGAATACAAATCATGATTACAAGATTACAAAATCATAATAGAAAACAAAACTAGCACGATCAACCCTCGTGATTT
The DNA here is from genome assembly GCA_030848705.1 of Heracleum sosnowskyi. Lineage (NCBI taxonomy): Eukaryota > Viridiplantae > Streptophyta > Magnoliopsida > Apiales > Apiaceae > Heracleum > Heracleum sosnowskyi. The sequence continues at coordinate 83,197,316 of CM061237.1, forward strand.
AGAACCACGATAAACCACGTGGAAACCAAAACAAAAAATAACCACGATTAAACCATGTGGGATCCAAACACATAATTAAAATAAAACGAGGCCATAATAGTGGATACTAAACAACCTGCAAAAGATTATTATCCAAGCATACCACTATACAAACATAACCAATTTTAATTACGACATGGACATCATATCATAAAACATAGAACCCATAACCAGGCTCTTGATACTAATTGTTGGGAACCACGGACTTGGGGTTCTACTACATTTTATGATACACAATTAAGGAGTGCGAAAAGAAAATCACCTTGTTAACGGTTGATTCCACGCTCTTCTATTGTATTCCCAAATTCCCTTGAGCGAAGTGTGGCCTCCGTCTTCTCAAGTTAACCTCTCTTCTTGCTCCTAGGTGGCTACAATATTTTTCTTAACCAACCCTAGCAAGAAGAGAATAAGAATATATATATAGGGCTACAATAGGGATCATGGATAATTAGGTTGGGCCTTTTAATTACATCCTGGGCCTAGCCCAATGTAATTAAATATTAATTCAATCCACTAAAGAATTAATATTTGCACTACCTTTCCTAATACCGCAACTTAATTAATTAATTCGGTTCCAATATTATTTGCTTATTAAATTCCCCATGTTTAAAATAGCGCATGCCCATTAATTAAATAAATTACTGATAATTCATTTAATTAACATCTTATATCCTTGATCATCCACTCTACCTTTATTTAATTATGCCAGAATAAATCCACCTGCAGGGTTTCACATAATTAAATCCTTTTGAGCTTTCAAGGGGACATCATTAACCCGAATATTATCAGGACACGGATTCCTTCAATAAATAATATTCACCATATATATTATTCCATCACCCAAAACATAATGATATAATTCAAAAGAATTATTTCATATATAAATCAAAGCATGTAAATAATATACACGTGTCAATTACTATATCCGGATTAAGAACCTAAGCATTAATAATAACATAGAATCTTAGTTCACCTTCTTAATCAGTTTAAGGGAACAATTCTAAATTTGATCCTGTTCAATATACACAAAGTATACAAGTATTATTTAATAGTCAAGATAAACTATTCCCAAATAATACTTCAGTTATTCCAGTGGTTTGTCTAATTCCACTTAAACTGTGAACCCTTTATATTATATATAGACACTGATAATTTAATCTTCTGTTATCCCATTTGATACTAAATTATCCACAATATATAATAAATAGACAATGTAAAAATATGCAATCAAGATTCTCAATAAAATGGACAATGTTTATATACTACTAATGAATAGTTTAGTATAAAACCCAACACAAAGTGCTTTGTACTTAAAGATGGAGAACATCTTGGCAAGTTTGATGCCAAAGCAGATGAAGGCATTTTTCTGGGCTATTCTCTGGAATCTAAGGCTTTCAGGGTATATGTGATTGAAGATAAGAAGGTGTTGGAAAGCTTTAATGTAACATTTGACGACAGCAAAAGACCAGGCCTGCAAACTGGAGAGAACTCTGAATCCTTGGTATTTGAAAATCTATCAGGAGATCTCTCTGACAATGAAGAAGTACCTGAAGTTGTTATAGTTATTAATAATAATCATAATGATAATGATTCTGGACAAAGTGGTGACCAAAGTGGAGATCCTCAAAATTCTATAGGATCCACTAGTCAGTCTATAGAATCATCAGATCAAACCGTCAACAAATCAGGGGGAGCAGGAGAAGGATCAACTAGTCACACTCCACAACATCTAGAACAAGGAGAATCATCAAGATCGCATCTGCCAAGACAAAGGGTATGGAATGGAGATCATCCCTTTCACTTGATCATTGGTTATCCGGACACAGGAGTGAGAACTAGGAGAACATCACAAAATGAATGTCACTATTCTGGGTTTCTTTCAGAAACAGAACCTAAGAAAGTTGAAGATGCTCTAGATGATCCAGATTGGGTGATTGCTATGCAAGAGGAACTCAATCAGTTTGAAAGGCAGAAAGTTTGGAAGCTGGTACCCAGGCCTAAGGGAAAATCTGTTATTGGAACAAGATGGGTATTCAGAAATAAGTTGGACGAAGATGGCATTGTAACGAGAAACAAAGCCAGACTGGTTGCTAAAGGTTACTCTCAAGAAGAGGGAATTGATTATGATGAAACCTATGCACCAGTAGCAAGACTTGAGGCCATCAGAATGTTTCTGGCATTTGCTGCACATTCCAATTACAAGGTATATCATATGGATGTGAAGAGTGCTTTTCTGAACAGGGAGTTAGAAGAAGAAGTGTATGTGGAACAACCTCCAGGTTTTGAGGATTCAAAACTGGCAGACTTTGTGTACTTTCTATTCAAATCTCTCTACGGACTCAAACAAGCTCTAAGGACATGGTATGACACTCTCTCTGAATTCTTACTTGAAAATGATTTTACAAGAGGTGTTGTAGACAAAACTCTCTTTGTCAAAAAGCATAAAAATGATTTGATATTGGTGCAAGTATATGTTGATGACATAATATTTGGTTCTACTAATGATGATCTATGCAAGAGATTTGCTAAGTTAATGCATAGTCGTTATGAAATGAGCATGATGGGTGAATTGTCATTCTTTCTTGGACTGCAAGTATACCAAAAACAAGATGGTATATTCATTTGTCAGTCCAAGTACATTAAAGATCTTCTGAAGAAGTATCAAATGGAAGACTCATCTACAGCAAAGACTCCTATGCCAACTGCCACTAAGCTTGATAAGGATGAAACTGGTAAGAAGGTTGACATCACAGGCTACAGAGGTATGATAGGCTCATTACTTTATCTCACTGCAAGTAGACCAGATATAATGTTTGCAACATGCTTGTGTGCTAGGTTTCAGTCTGATCCTAAAGAATCTCATCTAATAGCTGTTAAGCGAATATTTAGATATCTTAAGGGGACTCCAAATCTTGGAATTTGGTACCCTAAAGATACAGGATTTGATCTTATTGGATACACAGACTCTGATTTTGCAGGTTGTAAGATTGATCAGAAGAGTACTTCAAGAAGCTGTCAGTTTCTTGGAAGAAGATTAGTTTCTTGGTATAGCAAGAAGCAGCATTCAGTTTCCACATCAACAGCTGGGGCTGAATACATTACTGCTGGAAGCTGCTGTGCTCAGATCTTGTGGATGAGAAACCAACTTCGTGACTATGGGATTTTGTTGACAAAGATTCCAATATTTTGCTACAACCCAAGTGCCATAGCAATCTCAAACAACCCAGTGCAACACTCGAGGACGAAGCACATCGACATCAGGTATCATTTTATCCGAGAGCATGTCATGAATGGAACTGTGGAGTTACATTTTGTACCCACAGAGGATCAAATTGCAGACATCTTTACTAAACCGCTTGATGAATCCACTTTTTCTAAGCTGGTTGGTGAACTTGGGATGTTAAATCTTTCTAATTGATTTTGATCAGAAGTCAGTAACTGCAGATAGTCCTAGTGAATACATGAGTTTAAGAATTTCCATATCCTTAGGACTCATGAATTTATTTTCTGGAGCAATTCTCGTAGTTAGGATTATTGTACTAATTTTATGTCATAATTATGGATGATATATCTTCTGGCATTTAATTGGTTATTAATTCTAAAAATTATTTAGGTGCTAATATTTGTTCTAAATATTTAAGCATCTATTTAATTTGAATTAATTTACTTTGTTTTTGACATTGTAGATTTATGCAGCATAATTTATTGGATTTTAATTGATTAATATCATTTGTTGATATTTAGTCGATTTTATTCTGAGAAAATTGTGAATTTTCTGTTAACAATTGATTTTGGTAAATTTTAAAAGATTTATTCAAAGTAAAACTTGACAGAAAATTAAAAGTCTGATTTTTAGAACATGAACAGGTTTTAGAAATTGGAAAGAAGCAAAAAATATCGAATTTTAGAAAATTCGATAGTTTTTCTAAGTACTAGTTAAAAACCATCGAACAAAAAATTTGATAGTTTTTAAGTAGGAAAAGAAAAACCATAGAAATAAACCTTTCGATAGTTTTTGACATTGAATGAAAAATATATCGTAGTGAATTTATTTGATTTAATATTTAAATTCTCGATAGATTTTCATAAAAGCATTTGATAGTTTTTGAGTTTACAAAGAAAAAGACTTCGATAGTTTTTCTGATAAACGTTTTAAATTCAAAATTTCAAACACTTCGATAGTTTTTGAAAAACTATCGAGGTGCAGTTGGCGTTTTTGCCCCTCACAGAAAACTATCGGTAGTATAAATAAAAACTATCGAACATAAAAGGACATTTCTGCCCCTGACAGTTTCAAAAAGGTATAAAACAATACCTTAGTTTCTTTTCTTTTCATTGTTTACAGATCTAAGAAAAGCAAAGGGAGTTTTATATACTTACAATACATATACACGGCCAAAAACAAGTTCTTGATAGTTTCTTCAATCAATTCACTGTTAAGCTCTTGAAAATCCATTTTCACCACAGTGATTTCACCATTAACCGTGACAGTTCTCTATTCTGAGTTTCTGTTAAGGTTTTTAAAGGGAAAACTATCGAAAACATCACTTAAAACTCTAAGTACTTTGATAAAACAAGAAACTGGTGAGATTGTATTGTTTTAACAATCGATTTCTAAAGGTTAAATTTAGTTTCATTGTCAATCTACAGTTAGGGTTCTTGGTTTTGGGAATGTTTTTTTGGTTAAGGTGTTTGCATTCAAAAAAAAGGGGGTATATTGTGTCAAGTTTGATTAATTAGGAATAATTAATTAAATTTTATTGAAAATTAGTTTTGGTTTAAGAGATAATTTTTCTGAATTTTTTTATTAAAAATGGCTGGAGAATTTATCATTACCAAGACTAATCATGTCTCGTTTCAAAACCTGCAAGCCATTACGAACTTACAGTTTCGTGCATGGGCAGAGTTTTTGAACACACGTTCTTTAGTAAAATATTCTTTAAGTACTCCCGTAGTCCTTTGCATCGATCAATTGACTGCGTTGTACACAACCACCACGGATACAACTGAGAATAACGTAAGGTCCTTCAGTTTTGTTGTGCCAGGGGGCAGAACAATAAGGGTGACGGAACATGATTTTAATAGAATCCTACATTTTCCTACAGAAAACCTTGTTCCGGATCCCACGACTGAGGATATACATGCTTTCTTCACTCCCATAAGAAGTCAACAACCTAACTTCTTTGTGGGAGAGTTTCTGAAGCATTACTTGCCAAAGCCATGGAACTTTTTCTTTCATACCCCAATCCATGTTTTTACTGCCAAGTTAACAAATCTGCATGGTATTCCCTTATTCCTTCAAAAGATTGGGTTTGCCATTGCGAACAATAGGCATATTAACATAGGAAGGCTACTGATCGATCAAGTCATTCTGTGCATGGGACCACTGCATGAAAGAACAAGCATAGATGATGTGCTTTGTTTCTATCCTAGGTTCCTACAGCTAATTCTCAATGATATCTTAACAGATAATGAACGCGAGACATTCGAAGGCGAGGAGACGCAGGAGTGCATGAAGATGAAGAGCAATGCCCTAACCGCTCTCATAAGGAAGAACAACTATCTTCCAGGGGTACCCACTGTTCTCACTGAATATCTAAGAACGGTGCCCCTACCACTTCTACCCCCAGGGGAACAGGTAATTCAAGGTAACATTCCTGAACCTGAACTGGCTCCTGAGCCACAACTAATGGATGTTGATCCAGAGCCCTCAGTGGCCATCACTGACCAGGAGGTTGCAAACCCACAACCTCTAACCACGGTCGAAGAGCCTTTGGAAGAGCTAAATGAAACAATAAACGCACCTCCTTCCCCTCCTATACCCAGTAAACAAACATCCTTGAGTGTAGAGGGAGATAGTGCCAAAGCAGCACCACATAAGGAGATACACCCTTCAACAACAACTCTACCTTCCTCTAAAAGGAGAAGAACAGAAACCGAGGCAACTGTTGATACTTCATTTCTCTCATCCAAAGAACCCTTCACAGATTTTTCTGATTTTGATTGGGCCATGCTAACGAAAGCTATATCTGAACCAATAGCTCAATCAAGTAAGGAAGAATTGACGGAAGCAACTGGTGTTCCGACCATATTACGGTCAGGTTCACTGGTTGAAGGTTCTAAGAACCAAGGGTCTTCACAGACGTCGAGAGAAGGCTCTGACCTAAATGCAAAATCTAAAGGGTCATTGTCTACCTCACCAGATATATCTGGATCTTGCGGGTAAAAGGTCTGACGTAGGTGGAGATCGGCAACTCGGTGACAATGAATCAATTACTATTGAGGAGTCAACTGAGGTAAAGTCTTCACAGACTATTGGGGAAGATTCAGGATCTCTGTTGTTAATAGAGCCTGTTTCTAACCCCCTAGAGATTCAAACTCTAGATCCTTCAAAGGATATATCATCTACGGATGATCAGCAACTTGGTTTATCCAAGGACGGGGACTTGCGAAGCCCCATTGCACCACCGGTGACCTCCTTAAGGACGGCTACGGTGTTTTCTTCTGCAGGTACATTGAGCACAAAGGGAATGAGTGAAACAAAAACACTTACACCTGGCCTGAGTGGGAAAGGAAAAATGAGTGAAACACCGACAGAAACGTTGAGTGTACACCCAGAGCCAAACGTGAGGAGTGACACCCTAACCCTTCCAAATATTGATGATATGCTATTACCGACAGAACGAGAATTACATGTTCAATCCACTCTCAAGGAGATGACAGTCCACGACAAACAAGGAAATGCGTTATTCAAGGTTCCACTACGACCTTCCTTTGACCAAGGGATCTCCTCTAGTCAGGGCAATGCTTCTTTAAAGACTATTCAAGAGAAGGTTGACTTGGCTGCAGCTGATTCCAGAAGAACTTATCGGGTCTTAGGCAGTGCATCTGGCACTATAACAGGTACTAAACTGGCAGTGGACTCCTTGAAGAAGGAAGCTATGGAAGAACTAGTTGAACTGAGGAGTGACGTCAAAGAGCTTAAAGATGGATTCATGAATGAAGTTGATGCTTTGCAACAAGGACAAGAAGCTTTGAGAGAGGACGTTCTGGTTATCCGGGATGGTCAAGCGCGGGTAAAAGATGCAATGAATACACTTTCGAGAGTGGAGTCTAAGCTGAACAAGAGGCTGGATCATATGGAAAAGACTACCAACTCAAGATTGGATAACATTGACCTGATGCTAGCTTCTATGAATGAGATAAATAAGCAGATAATGGATTTCTTGGACAATCAAGGTGACAGAGTACAGTCAATCTGGACTATGCTGAAGAACCAACAAACTGGACAACCTGGTCCTTCAAATCAACAACCTGATCCTTCTACTGCCTTCTATGCTGAGGATGCTTTTGTCGAGGATTCCTCAACTAAGGGGGAGAAAGTTGGAGATGGGAAGAAGGATGGATGGGGAGTTTGGGAAACGGTTGAAGCTATTCTGATAAGACAGTACTGGATAGAAGAACTTGTACAAGAAGAAGAGAAGAGTGAAGAGGTATTTGAGGTCATGCAAGAGCAACCAATTCAGGAGGAGCATGAGCCATATTATCCAGAGCCTGTTGAATATCCAATCTGGGAGGAGAATATGGAAGAAGAAGCAAATCCTCTGTCACAAGAAGAAGAAGCTGCCTTGGAAGCAATAAGAGCTCAAAGAGCTGCAATAGATGCCAAGCATGCTGAGAAAGAAAGACACCAAGCAGTTCTAAGGATTGAAAAGTTAAAAAGATCCAAGGTGCAAGCTGAAGTAAGGAAGAAAAAGATGATGGATTTGGCAAGCAAGCATGGAAGTGAATGGGAGATGGCTTATAAAACCTTTTGTGGAGTTGAAGAAGGATTAGAAGTCAACGACAATGCAGGGGTGGAAGTCATAATTCAGAACATAAGAAGTGCAAATCCTGATGATCATGTTTACTTCACTGCACTGAGGAATACTGTGATCTTTCTGAAAGCTGGGGTTAAATCAAATGGAGCCTGGAACATCCTGATCAATTTTCTTGAGAAAGGTACATTTGTGATTTCCACTAAGTTTTTAGAACAGAGAACATTCACAGAACTGCAGGTGATACTCATCAAGATTCAAAGAACTACAAGGCTAAATGAACTGCTCCGTGAGCATGTTAAGGAGATCTTGATGAAAGTCGGTCCAGAGATTACTGAAGATCCTCCAATGGTTAGATTCATGATGAATGACTTGTTCAGAATCTGCTATTTGGCTTAGGACAAACTGAGAGACTATCCAAGCAACTATCTAATATCAGTTGAGAAGTATCTTAGATCCACTGGATTCACATCAACGGAGAAGGACAAAGCAGCAGACACTCTTAGAAGATTTATAATGGAGAATGTTCCTTACTATAGGAAAAGAGTGGAAAGAGGATTGGAAGTGCATACCAGATTACCAAACATGCCAAAGCTAAACAAGGAAGATGTTAACATTGCATGGTTATGGGCTGGAGTGGGTCAAGAGGTTGAATAGAGAGAGCCTTTCTTGAAAACAACCGTTGAACTCTCTTATTAGTATGATAAAGAGTAACAACATCACCACCTTTAGTTTTGAACTTCTGGAAAAGATTAGCAGAATCCTCAGCTTTTTCAATAAAAACATCTTCATCACCATCAGGAATTGTAGATAGAATTTGTCTATGACCAGGCGTCAGGATTTGGTCACCTGTCAGGATTTGCTCTTCCATCAGGATCTGAGAGTTCACCAAGGTTCTAACTGTTCTTACTCCAGAATCAGAAACATGAGTTGACTACATAGATTGACTTTGAGTAGTTTGTCTTGAAGACTTCACCATAGCAGCATCAGAGGTTTCTCCTTTCTTAACTATGTCATCACCATCATTTCCAGCATTATCATCATCTTTTCTTAATACTAGATCAGGTGTACATTTTGATAAACTTACCTTCTCCCCCTTTTTGGCATTAGGATTAGATTATAATTTCAAAATCAAGGAAATAAAGGCTTCAATATTTGTTACCTTGGAATCCAAAGAATCAATTCTGTTGTTGATAGACGACTGGTTAGTGATAAGGGACTTGAGATGAGAGTCTAAAACTCTGAGCTGAAGAGCAGTAGGTGCCTTTGCTAAACTTTGAGATATATCAGCCCTCACCAAAGCATTGTCAGCCTTAAAAGAATCAATTTCAGCCTTGAGGCTTTTGCTTAGAAGTGTAGTAGTCTTCAAGTGATTCTTCAGTTCTTCATTCCCAATCAAGGAGGCTTCATAAGAAGCATGATTAAGAGCACATGGGAAACTAACAGAATCAGCAGATCTGTACCATTCATTATCCCATTCATGTCTCCTTAATTGTTCAGCATAATCAGTTGCAGAAGGACCAGAAAAATCTTGAGTTGTAGCTTTGTCAGTGGTTGCCTTGTCAACCATGAAAGTGCTTGAAGAACCATGATTAGTTCCAAGACTAGCTTTAAGAGCAGTGACAAGCTCATCCTTCTCAACATCATCATTATCATCATCACTGCTATCATCAGAATCAATATCAGGATCAGGATCAGGAATAACAATACCTTTAAGTTTATCATGTTGATCTGAGATAGAGTCTATCATTGGTCTTGAGGCAAGTGGCTGGATCAGGATTGGTTCAGCATCAGGAGAACTTGCATCAAGAGCAACACTATCAGGAATAGTATGGCTTGCATCAGTATTTGCTACCAATGGTTCTCGTGTACCCTGAGGTTCAGAAGCGGTTTCAACCCTTTGAGCTGAAGGTTCTTGTGTACTTCCCTCAATGACAGAGTTGCCAACCAATATATCCATTTCAAAAATACCAGAAACCCCTTGAGCAATGTCAGGAAGTTCCTTAGAAGCTGAAGCTATTTGGCCTGCATCTTCACTTTGAGAAAATGGTTCTTGTGGGGCAGGAATGTAGATGTCTTCATTTTCCCTTTGATAAAATGGTTCTTGTGGGACCATTCCTTCAGCTATGCCTTCACTCACACTTTGAGTGAGTGGTTCTTGTGTGGCAGGATTCTCAATAGCTGCTGAACTCCTTTGAAATTCAGGTTCTTGTGGGCTTGATCCTTTCAGCTTCTTCTATCTCTGAAAAACAATCTCAACTGCCTTCCTTTTCTTTAGAAGTGGAGGTGTTAAACCAATCTTGGAAGCAGTCTCAGCAATCTTCTCCCATGAAATTTCAACAATCCTTGGAGATGGAGAGGCATTTGCTGGAGAATATGAGATTAAGACAGTCTTTACTGGAGATGCATCAGGAGTACAGACGTCAGGATTTGCATGAACATCAGGAATTGATGACTTATCAGGATTTGTAGATTTCTGACCATCAGTATTCTGCATCCTTAGAGGAATATGATACCGGCTTTTAACCAACTTTCTTTTCTTCCGCGGCTTAACAATATGTGCCACAGCTTCATTAGCAGTATCAGCAACTTCCTTCTGAATCTTGAACTTTGATGATAGTGGCATGTCATCCTCAGAATCAGAACTAGCACCCAAAATCAATTTTCTCTTCACTCCAACATCCTCAACTCTATCAGCTTGTTGCACCAGGACCCCTTGTACATCCCCTTGTTTCTTCTTTTTAGTGAGAGGTGTAGAGGAGAAATCCTTTGATCCTGATTGCCTTCCAGACACATCAGATCTAGCTGATTTCTTTGTTTTTACAACTAAAGTCTTTTGAGAGATAGTAGAGGTGGTTGTGGAGTGTTTAATAGAGTGTTTGGGTTGGATACCTGGGTCAGAAATGGGGTGTGATTGGCCCTGTCCTATAGTATCAAGATTTGATCCATAGTGAGTAGGCATTTTCTCTTGCAAGAAAAACGTGACCTCATCATGAATAAATGCATTACCTTGGAAACCATTTGCCTTATCACTGTTGACTAAGGACTTCACATTATTATCAGTAATTCTACAAATAGGTAGAATTACATCATTTTCAAAAACAACATGAGGACATAAGTGACAGAATATTAATTGAAAAAATCTAAGAAAACAAACATAGCCACATTTATCTGCTTTCCTATCACTTAAAGCTTTTAACACAAAAGACCCATAATCAAAAACTGTAGAATGAATAAGAGAATACCCAATCTTGAGAGATCCTGATGGTAGAGCATCAAAGTTAGATGTCTTGTTCAGGAAACATCGACTTATGGTGTCGAAGAAGAAATTTCATTCCCTCTTAAGCTTTGTCCTGAAGAGATTTCCATATCTCTTTACTTCGCCATTGTACCCCAACTTGGTAACAAACTCGAAGAGCGTCAAGTCAGAAATATTAGCAAGAATCTGATCATTCAAGGCCGACAAGTGTAGTGCTTCCTCAACAATAGCAGGAGTCACATGATGAGTAACACCATTGAACTTGAAACTCATCAAGATTGTTCTTGTCGGTCCTCGACCAAATACTGTTGTGTTCCATACCTGCATCACAGACTTAAAAGAAACTTTGTCTGGCTGGGTTAAAGCATACTTCAATGGACTTGAAGCAAGAAAATCCTGTATAATATGGAACTCATGGGGTTATTCCTGATGGTCAAAAACTGCAACAAAATTGTTAGTGGCGAAAGTAATACCACTAATTATAGTCTGTTTATTCATGAATGATGAGGATACCATTGTAAAAGTGATTTGAGAATAGAGATTTGGGATTTGGGAATTAGGGTTCGTGAGCACAGAGAGTAAGAGAAGGTAGAAAACTGATGAAGTGAGAGAGGAATTTGCAAAATAGAAAAATAATTGTATTTTGTTGAAACAAAATTTTACTCTCAGTGACAAGTGGAAAAATATGATTTGTGCACAAATAATTAGTGGACCAAATTACGTGTGTAATTAAACATAACTGCACCGCTTTTTATGTGTATTTATATGTATATATCTATCAGTGTGACACACACACGCATACAGTTGTCCAACTAAAACTCAAACGTTTCCTATCAAATACTGACGGAAAATTATGCACAAATTAAGCAAATTAAAATGCTGACCTGTCCATCAGGATTGACCAGTTGACTGCCTGACAGGATTTTGTCCTGTCAGTATTTGGTCAAAAATACATACCTTACAGAGTGACCATCAGGATTTGATAGTCATCGGGACTTTCTCTCTGATGCTTTCTCAAAAATTCTCAAAGTTCATCATTCCAAGTTCATTCACCAACTTATTGAAAGTAGCTTTAGGTAGTGGCTTGGTGAATATATCAGCTAGCTGTTGATCAGTAGGAACAAAGTGCAGTTCAATTTTTCCTTCCAGGACTTGTTCTCTTATGAAGTGATATCTGATACTAATGTGTTTAGTAAGAGAATGTTGAATTGGATTTCCTGTCATTGCAATAGCACTTTGGTTATCACAATAAATAGGGATTTTAAAATATGACAAGCCATAATCCAACAGCTGATTTCTCATCCACATTATCTGAGCACAATAACTTCCTATAGCAATGTACTCAGCTCCTGTAGTTGATGTAGATATAGACTTTTGCTTTTTACTGAACAAGGATACTAGTCTACCACCCAAAAATTGACAACTTCCTGAAGTGCTTTTCCTGTCTATTTTGCAGCCTGCAAAATCAGCATTTGAGTAACCACATAAACCAAAATCTGATTCTCTAGCATACCAAATGCCAAGTGAAGGAGTGCCCTTAAGATATCAGGTGTGGTTCCCTGGGATTTGCTTGAAATCTTGCACATAGACAGGTTGTATATATGATATCTGGTCTACTCGCAGTGAGATATAAGAGTGAGCCAATCATTCCCCTGTAGTGAGTTACATCTACCTCAGTACCTTGATCAGGGTCAAGTTTGGTAGCTGTAGCTATGGGAGTACTTGTACTTGCACTATCTTGCATGTTAAACCTTTTCAATAAATTCCTAGTATACTTTAACTGATTGATAAAGATGCCATCATCAATCTGTTTAACTTGGAGACCAAGAAAGTAACTCATTTCTCCCATCATGCTCATTTGATATCTAGACTGCATAAGCTTAAAAAACTTCTCACATAGCTTATTGTTTGTTGACCCAAAAATGATATCATCAACATAAATATGAACTAAAAGCAAATCCTTACCATGATTCAAATAAAATAGAATTTTATCAATAGTACCTCTTTTGAATCCACATTCCAGTAAGAATTGAGCTAGGGTTTCATACCAGGCTCTTGGAGCTTGCTTTAGTCCATAAAGTGCTTTATCCAGTCTGTAGACATGATTTGGATATTTTGGATCAATGAAACCAAGAGGTTGTTCAACATAAACTTCTTCCTCCAGTTCACCATTTAAAAAAGCACTTTTCACATCCATCTGGAAAACCTTAAATTTCTTTTGGGCTGCATAGGCCAAAAAGATCCTGATGGCTTCTAGCCTTGCAACAGGAGCAAAAGTCTCATCATAGTCAATTCCTTCATGTTGAGAATACCCATTTGCAACTAGCCTTGATTTGTTCCTGATTATCACACCATCTGAATCTGTCTTGTTTTTAAATACCCACTTTATACCAACAATTGACCTGTTCTTTGGTCTTGGCACCAGTTTCCAGACTTCATTCCTTTCAAATTCATTCAGCTCTTCTTGCATTGCAGTAACCCAATCAGCATCCTTAAGTGCATCTTCAACTTTCTTAGCCTCCTCCTTTGATAGAAAGTTGTGATATAGACATTCATTCTGAGTTGCACTTCTTGTCTTAACACCTGCATCAGGATCCCCAATTATCAAATCAGGAGTGTGACTTTTGGTCCACTTCCTTACTGGTGGTAAATCATTCCTTGAAGTGGATGCTTCCCCTGGATTGGTGTTGTCATTAAAAGAGCTTGTGTCATTAGAAGCTCCCCCTGAATTATTGTTGTGTCCTCATGATGGATTATCAAAATTGTCACTTGAATCAGTATCTGATGAATCCTGTCCTGATGGTTGAGATGTTTCAGAATCAGTAACAATTTGTTGTTGCTCCCCCTCAACATGTGGATTGTCAGTAGCATCATCAGTAGCACCATCAGTAGCACCATCAGTATTTGGTGCATCATCAGGATTTGGTGTATCACTAGAATTTGGTGACCCATCAGTATCTGATGGTGTGTCAGTATCTGATTCATGTTCATCAGGATTCTTGGTAGCTTCATTTGCAAAAATCAAACTATCATGTGAGTTTTCATTCATTCCAGTTATCTTCTTATCATCAAAAGATACATGTATTGAATCCATGACAGTCCTTGTTCTCAGGTTGAAAACTCTAAAAGCTCTTGAGACTGGATAGCCAATTAAGATACCCTCATCAGCCTTGGTTTCAAATTTTCCTAGCTGTTCAGGATGAGGTCTGAGAACAAAACATTTACAGCCAAACACATGCAGATTCTTCAGACTAGGTTTCTTCTCTTTGAGCATTTGATATGGAGTTACACCATGTCTGTTTATGAGTGTGAGGTTTTGAGTATAGCATGTTGTGCTGACTGCTTCTGCCCAGAAATATGTAGGTAGTTTTGCTTCTTCCAACATAGTTCTGCCAGCTTCAATAAGAGTTCTATTCTTTCTTTCAACTACTCCATTTTGCTGGGGTGTGCCAGGAGCAGAGAATTGTTGAATGATTCCTTTGTATTTGCAGAACTCTTCCATTACTGAATTCTTGAATTTAGTACCATTATCACTTCTCAGTATCTTGACTTTATACTTTGTGCCTGTCTCAATCATTCTCACATGGTCCAACAGTATTTCTGGAGTCTCATCTTTTCTGTGTAGAAAATACACCCAAGTGAATCTAGAAAATTCATCAACTATTACAAGAGTGTACCTTTTCTTACTGATGGACATTATGTTGACTGGTCCAAATAGGTCAAGATGTAACATGTGATATGGTTCTTCAATAGAGGATTCAGATTTACTCTTGAATGATGTCCTTCTCTGTTTAGCTTTTTGACATGCATCACATAGTCCATCAGGAGTATACAAAGCTTTAGGCAATCCTATGACCAAATCTTTCTTAACCAACTCATTGATATTGCTGAAGTTGAGATGAGGAAGCTTCTTGTGCCAATTCCAACTTTCATCTATTGATGCTTTACTAATGAGACAAGTAGAGGAGCCATCAGTATTGGAGTGAATGTTGGCTTCATAAATGTTACCATGCCTGTAGCCAGTAAGTGCAATCTTTCATGATGATTTGTTGACTACTTCACAATGAGTGGAATAGAAGTTGACATGATAACCTCTGTCTGTGATTTGACTAATACTCAGTAGGTTGTGTTTTAGTCCTTTCACCAGAGCTACTTTTTCAATGATGACATTTCCAATGATTATATTGCCATATCCCAAAGTTTGTCCAATGTTGCCATCTCCATAAGACACAGTTTGGCCAACATTTTCCTCAAATTTTGATAGCAGGGCTTTGTTTCCAGTCATGTGCACAGAACATCCACTATCCATGACTAACACATTTTTCTTTTTACCCTGCAATTAGACAAAAACACACTAGTCAGAATATTTAAGAACCCACACTTGTTGGGTTCTTTTTCCATGAATTTTATTAGTTCTAACAGCAGAAGTCTTTTTGACCTTAGTAGTCCTGTAAGGATTGTGTCCATCAGGATTTGCTTTGTCAGTATCAGTATTAAAAAATGCATGCTTCATATTGACATTCTTAAGTTTACTAGAATTTGCACTTTTATTAAATTTAGGTAAAGGATCATAAAATTTGTAGTACAAATTATGGTATTCTTGACAAGTATAAAAAGAATGTCATTTACTACCACAATGAAAACAAGAATTCTATGGTTTATAAAATACTGATCTATTCCTAACATCAGACCTAGGAATTTCAGTGACCTTCTTTTTACTATTCCTGCAATCAATAGCAAGATGATTAGAGTTTCCATAGGTAATACATCATTTTCGTGGTGCATTTGGGATAAACTTATAATTATTCTCTTTATTAATCCCAACTTTACCATTCTTGTTTCTTTTGACAGTAGGTGTCTTTTGTCTACCTGTTTCATCACAAATTTTATCCTTATGTTGTTTCTAAGACAATAGACCTACATTCTTATTTCCATTATTCTTGACAGGTTTAGACTTAGAATCCGTGACTGGTTGTGCAGAAGTAGATCCCTTTTCAAAAGTTGAATTGGGATCTTTACCAAATACAAAATCAACAGATTTAATCTTTGATTTGGTTTTGTCTATAACATGTCTATAGGTCTTTGGATTAACTGTCTCATCAATGACAACTTTCTTTTTCAATTTCTTATCTTCTTCTGACTTGTACCCTAGACATTCTTTCCAATTCTTAGAAGTATTGATTTCATGAAATTTTCTTCCTGAGTCTGTCCAGGTTTTGATTTTCTCATTAGCATATTCAAGTTCTTTCTCAAGATAAGTACATTTAAATTGCATTTCTAGTTTCATATGCTTAGCATTATCACACTCTTTTTGTACCTCTTGTATAAAGGAAAATTCAGCTTCTAAATGATCATTCATTTTTCTAAGTTCAGACATCTCAGAGAAGATCCTAGTATTTTCGGCAGTTTGACTTCTAAAGCTAATATGCAATGACTTTAGAAAAGATCTTAACTCAGAGATATTATTTGTATCAAAATCAAAAACATTAGTTGATACATTTTCATCATGAGCAGTAGTCTCATCAGTGTTGGCCATCAGGGCATAGTTGACTACCTCATTGTCAGATTCTGAAGAAGAGTCCATCCAATCATTGCTTGATGTAATGAGTGTTTTAGCCTTCTTGCACTCAGTTGCAAAGTGCCCCATTCCATTACACTTGTAGCATCTGATATTTGACTTGTCAAACTTGCTACTCTTGTTGTCCTTCTTGTTGTATATGTCTTTGTCAGCATTGAAGGTCTTTTTCTGAAAGTTATCTTGTCTTCTAGCCTTCCTGAACTTCATCTTCTTGAAGCTCTTGACTATCATAGCAACCATCTCCTGTATGTTAGAGTCAGTAGAATCATCATCAGTATTGGCATCAGGATTACCATCAGTATCTGATGATGAGTCATCAGGATCCGACTCCACAAATTTTGTCCTTCTTCTAGAGACCTCCACAGATTTTCCTTTTGATTTTGTTTCAACATTCAAGGCTACAGACTTTGCCTTGCTGCTTCTTTTGTTCTTCCTTTGTTGAACCTCAAGATCATAGGTTCTGAGCATTCCATACACCTCATCAAGAGACACAGTGTTTAAATCATACTGATGCCTAATGATGGAGGTTTGTGTATCTCATTCTTCAGGTAAAGCTATCAGAAACTTGGTGTTTGAGTCCTCAGTAACATACTCTTTGCCAACTAGAGATAGATTATTCAACAGTGTAAGAAATCTATCACACATGTCAGTAAGGCTCTCATCAGGTCTTGCATCGAACTGTTCATACTCTTGAATCAGTAGAGCCCTTATCTTCTTCTTGACAGATGCAGATCCTTGGCATTGAGTCTCCAAGGTGTCCCAAATTTCTTTGCAGATTTGCATGCAATCACCCTGTTTGACATGACAACATCAAGACTATTATGCAAAATATTCTTTACCTTTGCATCCCTAAGAACGTGAGCCTTTTCTTCTGGAGTCCACTCACTTTTCACCTTTATAACATAGTGTTTAGGGATAGTATCTATTTGACCAACAATTCTCTTAGGGATGTATGGTCCATCATGGATCCTATCCAGATAATCAGGATCTGTAGCTTCCAGGTACATCAACATCTTTACCCTCCATGTAGGGTATTCAGTTTTCTTCAGGATGGGAATTTTCATGCTTTCATACTTGGTTGTCGACATCTTAGATCGTTTCTGATTGATTTAAATCAGTTTGCTCTGATACCAATCGTTGCCCAGTAATTAACAATTATAGAAGGGGGTTGAATACAATTGTGTAAGATTTTCGACTTAATAACACAAATATAAAATAATAACAGCTTTATTAATTCTGGTATAAAACTGTTACAAAACTCTCTCAAGAAATTTTGATGTTCTTGAAAGCTGCTAGGTTACAATAATACTCGTGTAAGCAATTACAATATGTAAAACCTAAACTATGTTTATATAGCACACACAACTACTCTATCAATTACAAGATATTTTAAATCAATTACAAACTATATTGACACATATCCTAACCGATAGTTGCATTCCTATAAACTAGGAACCGACAAATCAATCTTCCTTATTTTTCTGGACTCGATAGTTATCTTGAAGTAATACTGATCAGCTTCCGGTCCTGATGATAATCCTGATCCCAGTCCTGATAGCAATCCTGATACTGACGATATGCAATCCTGATGACGTTAGCATCTCAATCCTGATCAGTAGTCCAGATACTGATGATCATTGAATCCTGATCTAACATTATAAATATTAAAAAAAATCGTGTATTGCACGGGTTATAAGCTAGTATATTAAAGTACTTCAATTAAAAGGTCACTAATAACATAACATGGTGTTCAGGGTTTGATTTAAGAGAAATAAATAAAATATCATAAAAATAAGTAGATTTTGATTAAATTTTATATGTGTAGATAAACACTCTTCACTCTCAAAGAATAAGTAACTATTCTCGTTATCTTTATAATTATGGGATCTAGCTCTAATTTATTTTTATATTATTATAATCTTACATAGTGATAATGGTTGCAAATTCTATATTCTCCCTGTCACAATTTTTTGATAGAGACATTAGATTGTTGCATAAAAATAAGTTACATATATGGTAAATAAAGTTTGATTTTGATTTGATTAAAATTGGATAATAAATAAATAAATAAACTTTTAATGCAAAACGTGAAATACGTCAAATGATATATTGATCCATGACATATGTTAATAATTTCATAGATTTTTCAAACATTTTAATTGATCCTTTAATTCATTAAATTCTTTCCAACACTTTTAAGTAAATAACAAATATTGCAATTTGTATGAAATGTTTTGCTAATATATTAATTACATGTTAGGCCTTCTTTAAAATTAATGTATTTAATAACTTAACTTGTCTATTTTCTCCAATTCAAATGAATAATACAAATCAATATCTTTATATATATAAAGGAAAACCCCCAGGAGCTCTCAGATCATCCGAAAGCTATTTATCTATTTTTTAGAGCTTCTGAATTTTAATTCAATAAAATTAAATTTCCTTATTTAAATTCGAATTTATAAGATAGAAAAAATAGCAATTGCCTTTTAAATTTTTATTAATAAAGGAAACTAAATATACAATTTTAATATTATTTCCTTTCTCAATTTTAATTCAATAAAATTAAAGTTTCTTATATATATTTGAATTTATAGGATATAAAAAATCTCAATTGCCTTTTAAATCTTTACTAATGGAGGAAACTAAATATACAATTTTAATATTCTTTTTTTTTTAAATCTTTAATAATGGAGGAAAGTAAATATACTATTTTAATATTCAACATCTTTATCTTTTTATCTTATCAATTTGTATTTTCTTTCTCTTTTAATTTATCTTCTTGTTTATATATATAAGGAAAACAACTCTCACATTGTCTGAAAGCTATTTATCTATTTTTCTAAATCCCCTCAATTTTAATTCAATAAAATTAAATTTCCTTATTTACATTCGAATTTTCAAGGAAGAGCATAAATATAAATCAATCTTATTTAGAATTTAATTAGACATAAATTTAAAAAACTCTATATAAACTAGATGTCCCAGCAAAAATTTTTAGTCTGTCATTCGTCTTCTTTTTCCCTACATATTGTACCTTTTCATATCTTTTTTTCTCCTTTTTACTTTTATGTCCATTCTTCTTTAATTTTCGCTTTCGTTACAGGTCATTGAAGAATAAAAGAATTGGGAAGAGAAAAGCTCACCTTTGTGATTATGCGGGGTGTCTATATTATACCATCCATGATAAATTTTTAATAAGTGTTTTGGGTGTTGTTTTGTGTGCTACTTTATATGCAAAATCTTATGATCGTAAAAGAGGTTGCATTGATTATAATTTGGAAGTTTTGACAAATAAAAGTCTGAGCAGTCTAGATTGATTGGTATGTGAAAAATAGAATAATATGATTTTTCTTTGCCCTAATTTTGCTGATTATAGTGAATGAAACCTGTGTGGGCAGTTTTTGGTATGTTTAAATTTGTGTTGAGCATTTTGTTTCTGGTGACATGATTATTTGACAAGTTTTTGTTCAAATAGTCCATTAGGGCCCTTCTCTTTCCGAGGAACATAAAATTAACTTACTATCTAAAGTGAAATATATAGTGTTAGATATAATTGCTGACGTTTGTTCATCAGTGTTTAAGTACCAGGTACTCATCAGAGTTTACTAGAAGCCAGTCAGAGTTTGATAAAGTCTGACGGGGTGAAGAGTTCATTAACTGTCGGTGCTAATATGAAGATTCTAGAAGCAATATATCTTGAAGATGGAAAGAAGCAAGATATATTGAGACAGTTAAGGAAACGGAACAGAAGACAGAAGCAATTCTAATTTGATATGATTTGTATAGCTAATTTATAGGAATATCAATTAGAGATTGATTATGTAACTGTGTATTATATAAACACAGATAGGTTAACCCTAAAAGGAATGCGATTATTGAAAACATTATTCTTGTAACCTAGCAGCTCTCTGTGATTCTTTAACATCACTGAGAGAAGAGTTATTTATATAATTCACTTGTTGATTCATAAACAGTGTTCTCAATTGTTATTATTATTATACTTATCTTGATTATATATTGTGTAATTCGGCCTAACAATTGGTATTAGAGCCAAGGCTGATTAGTATATACAGTTTATCGATCCAAACACAAGTATAATCATGGCTGACAACTCTCAGGAAGGTTCTAATGCAGGCTCTAATGCTCAGAAGGTTCAACCTACTTCTGTGAGTCGATATGAGACAATAAGGGTTCCAATTCTCAGACCAGTTGAATATCCAATATGGAAGGTGAAGATGACCATGTTTCTGGAAGCCACAGATCCAGAATCCCTTGATAGAATCAATGATGGTCCTCATATGCCAACTAAATTGTCTCCTGTTATTACTGGGCAAGAACAAAAGACTGTTCCAAAAGAAAAGAAAGATTTGACTCCTGAAGACATCTCATCAATTGCAAAGGATGCAAAGGTTAGACATCTACTACACAGTGCCTTAGATAATGTCATGTCTAACAGAGTTATTGGCTGCAAAACTGCCAAAGAAATTTGGGATGCTTTGGAAGTCAGGTGTCAAGGAACAAGTGCTATAAAGAAGAATAGGAAGACTATTCTTACACAGGAGTATGAACACTTTGACTCGAGATCTGATGAAACCTTAACAGATACATATGACAGGTTTTGTAAATTGTTGAATGATTTGTCCCTGGTTGATAAAGAGTATGAACTTGAAGAGTCAAATCTCAAGTTTCTTCTATCCCTACCTGAAAGATGGGATTTAAAGGCAACAACAATCAGAGACAATTATGATCTTGCGGATACAGATCTTGATGAAATCTATGGGTTGCTTAAAACTCATGAACTTGAAATAGAACAGAGAAACAAAAGATCTGGAAAGAAGACAAAATTTGTTGCTCTTAAAGTTGAAGAAAAGCCTGTCAAGAAGGAATCATCAAGAAAGAAAACCAAAGGAAAGGCTTTAGTCATTAAATCTGACAGTGAGTCATCAAACTCTGATGATGGCTCAAACACTGATGATGAAGCTTCTGATTCTGAGGATGATGAAGAAGAGATGATGAGAATGGCTGCTTTAATGGTGAAGACCTTCAAGAAGATGGGATTCAAGAACTTCAAGAAAGGAAAGAGATTCTCAAGGAAAGATTCAAATTCTGATAAGAGAAATTTCAGAAAGTCTGAGGGAAAATATACCAAGTCTGGAAAGAAAGACAAGTCTGAGATCCAGTGCTACAAGTGTAAAGAGATGGGTCATTATGCTCCAGAGTGCAAGAAAGGAAAATCTGAGAAAGCACTCATCACTAAAGGCAAGGACTGGGCAGACACTTCAGACTCAGATGAGGGAGTTAATTATGCTCTCATGGCAACTGTTAAAGATGAAGCTGAGTCATCTGGAAACAAGGTACCCCTAACAACTTATGCTTATGATACTGATAACATATCTGAATTAAGAATTTATCTTAAAAGCATACATGTTAGTTATAGAGATCAGACTTTAGAAAATGAAATAATCAAATCTGAGAATCTAGGTCTTAAAGAGAGGAATAAATTTCTTGAAGAGAAACTTGTTAACATGCAACAAGTTCAAAAGGAGAGAGATGATGCTGTTTATGTTGAACAGGAGTTGCTTAAAAGATATAGGGAAATAGAATCTGAGTTGGAAAAAGAGAGGAAAGTAATTAAAACCTGGACAAATTCTGGAAAAGACACACATCAGGTTTTTCAGACAGATACTGTAGGTTTAGGTTACTGTGAGGAAGATGAACTTAGGTTTAAAGATAAAGTTAAAGTGAAACCACAACTTAAACCTGTGAAATTTGTTCATGAATCCAGTAAACTAAAGTCTGTAGTTGTGAAAGAAGCTGTTATGGAGCCAATTGAGACTTGTGAAAAACAGGTTAATATTGGTTCAATAACAGAGAATAAGATTGAGATAGAAGCTGTTAAAGAACCAGTAAAAATCTGTAACAAACAGGTTAATGTTGGTTTAATGACAGAGAAACAATTCAAACATAAGCTCAAAGAGGTAAAGTCTGTCAACAAACAGAAAATGTTTAAGAAGAATAGGAATGGAAAAGTAGGCATTAATAAAAGAAATGATTATCTGCCTAATTCTACAGCTCCTAGAAAAACATGTCATAGTTGTGGTAGTACTAACCATCTTGCCAGGTTTTGCAAGAAGAACAAAGATATTAACTCTTTACCCTCCACATCTGGAGTAAAGAATGATTATGTTAGGGTTAGACCACAGACTTTGTGCACACACTGTGGGAGCACTTGGCATTCCATTTATACTTGCAAGAGTTATCATGCTATTTATCACAACTATTATGAGCTAAAACTCAATTTGAAATGGGTTAGAGCAAACTCTGCAAGTGTAAAGTCTGACAATGTTAGTTTAAACTCTGTTGATAGTGATTCCGCTGCAAAAGCTAACAATGTTAAGAAAGCCAAAGGATCCAAGCAAGTCTGGATCCTTAAATCTAACACTTAGTGATTGTTTGTGATTACAGGGCATAAAAGAGAGCACTCTTATCTTGGACAGTGGATGCTCAGGACATATGACTGGAAATAAAGCCCTGCTATCAGACTATGAGGAGAAGGCTGGCCCAAAATTTTCCTATGGAAATGGCAACATAGGACATACTCTGGGATATGGCAATATCAATCTTGGAAGTGTCATCATAACAAATGTAGCTCTAGTCTCAGGACTCAAGCATGATCTGCTTTCTGTGAGTCAAATCTGTGACAGAGGATACCATGTAGATTTTCATACTGAACATTGTGAAGTTATCAGTAAATCTACAGGGAAAGTTGTTCTAGTTGGACACAGGCACAATAACATCTATTAAGCAAGTTTGGTAACAAACTCTGAAGGAAAAACTGTGTGTCTATCTGCAAGAATGTCTAGTGAAGAGAGTTGGAAATGGCATAAGAAGCTCTCTCACCTAAACTTGAACAACATCAATGAGCTGATTCGAAAAGATCTTGTAAGGGGACTTCCAAAGTCAATACTCAGCTTAGATGGTCTGTGTGATTCTTGTCAAAAGGCCAAGCAAAGGAAGTCATCTTTCAAGAGTAAATCTGAATCTTCAGTTGTGGAACCTTATCATCTTCTACATGTTGATCTCTTTGGTCCAGTGAATATAATGTCAATGGGCAGAAAGAAATATGCTTTGGTAATTATTGATGAATACACCAGATACACATGGGTGTATTTCTTAGCAAAGAAGGATGAAACTGCCCTAACTTTGATGGATCATGTGAAGCTATTAGACAAAGGATCACAGTACAAAGTGAAAATTCTAAGAAGTGATAATGGTACTGAATTCAGAAATTCTGAAATGGAAGCTTTCTGCAAGGAAAGATGAGTGAAGCAAGAATTTTCTGCACCTGGAACTCCACAGCAAAATGGTGTAGTTGAAAGAAAGAACAGAACTCTTGTCGAAGCTGCCAGAACAATGCTTGATGAAGAAAAATGGCCAACTTATTTCTGGGCAGAAGCTGTTCAAACAACTTGTTTTACTCAAAATGCTACACTGATCAACAAGCATGGGAAAACACCATATGAGATGGTAAAGAATAAGAAGCCAAATTTGAAATATTTTCATATTTTTGGATGCAAGTGCTTTGTGTTGAAAACTCATCCTGAACACTTGACCAAGTTTGACTTAAAAGCTGATGAAGGAATTTTTGTTGGATACCCACTATCGGCTAAGGCATTCAGAGTCTACAATCTAAGAACTAAAGTGATCATGGAATCTATACATGTGTCATTTGATGACAAGAAAATAACTGGAATAGAAGATGAAGAATATCATGATCAACTTCGCTTTGAAAATGAAGATCTAAACTCTGTTGATGTAAACTCTGATGAAGCAAATCCAACAAACTCTGTCGAAGCATACTCTGATCCTCTACTGGTAAATTCTGAAGAATTTTCTCTGACAGAACGAAATGGAGAACCAGTTGAGGGGGAGCGTGAAGAAACTTCAGAAACTTCTCAAAGTGATGACTCAAATTCTGAAAGAGAGTCAAATGAAGAATCCAACAGAAACTCTGAGTCAAACTCTGAAAGTTCAAATACTGAATAGTCCAATTCAAGGGGAGCCTCAGAGAATGCGAATGGTCGAGAAGAAAATCAGAAGAGCATGGATCAAGGGGGAGGATCTAATAATGAAAATAGAAGCCAATTACCAACAGCAAGAAGGTGGACACAAGCTCATACACCTGACTTGATAATTGGAGATCCAGAAGCTAGTGTAAGAACTAGAAGTGCTACAAATAATGAATGTCTGTTTAATGCATTCTTATCTCAAACTGAGCCCAAGAAAGTGGAAGAAGCTCTTCAAGATGCTAATTGGATAACAGCAATGCAAGAAGAGTTAAATGAATTTGAGAGGAATGAAGTCTGGACACTTGTACCAAGACCAAAGAACAGATCTATTGTTGGTACAAAGTGGGTTTTCAGAAACAAAACAGACAGTGATGGAGTGATTACAAGGAATAAAGCTAGACTTGTGGCAAAAGGCTATTCACAGCAGGAAGGAATTGATTATGATGAAACCTTTGCTCCAGTTGCAAGATTGGAGGCAATAAGGATTTTTCTGGCCTATGCTGCTCACAAGAAGTTTAAAGTCTTTCAGATGGATGTGAAAAGTGCTTTTCTCAATGGGAAACTTGAAGAAGAAGTGTTTGTTGAACAACCACCAGGGTTTGTAGATCCCAAACATCCAGATTATGTCTACAGGCTTGATAAGGCATTATATGGACTAAAGCAGGCACCTAGAGCATGGTATGAAACTCTGGCTCAATTTCTTTTAGAAAGTGGGTTCACTAGAGGTACAATTGACAAAACCTTGTTCTATTTTAATTCTGGTGATGATTTGCTGTTAGTTCAAATCTATGTGGATGACATAATTTTTGGGTCTACTAATGACAAACTCTGTAAGAAATTTGCCAAGCTTATGCAGTCAAGATATCAAATGAGTATGATGGGAGAGCTTAGTTATTTTCTAGGCTTACAGGTCAAGCAAACAGATGATGGGATTTTTATCAATCAAGCAAAATATACCAGAAATCTTCTCAAGAAATTTGGTATGCTTGATAGTTCATCTGCTACAACTCCCATGGCTACTGCAACAAAGCTAGACAAAGACACAGGAGCCTCAGTAGATATGACAAACTATAGAGGAATGATAGGGTCTCTTCTTTATCTGACAGCAAGTAGACCAGATATCATGTATGCAACATGTCTTTGTGCAAGATTTCAAGCAGACCCCAGAGAGCCACATCTAACAGCTGTAAAAAGGATTTTCAAATATCTCAAAGGAACCATAACTCTTGGTTTGTGGTATCCTAGAGAATCAGAGTTTAAATTAATTGGTTACTCTGATGCAGATTTTGCAGGCTGTAAGATAGACAGAAAAAGTACAAGTGGAAGCTGTCAATTTTTAGGTGACAGATTAGTTTCTTGGTACAGCAAGAAACAGAAATCAATTTCCACATCCACAGCAGAAGCAGAGTATATAGCTGCTGGTAGCTGTTGTGCACAGATTTTATGGATGAAGAATCAATTGCTGGATTATGGCTTAAGGTATTCTAGAATACCTATTTACTGTGATAATCAAAGTGCTATTGCTATGATAGGTAATCCAGTACAGCACTCCATGACCAAGCACATCAGCATAAGGGATCATTTTATCAGGGAACATGTGGAAGAAGGAAACATTGAGCTTCATTTTGTTTCTACAGACCAACAGCTTGCAGATATCTTCACCAAACCTTTGAGTGAAGCTACCTTTACAAGGCTGGTAAATGAACTTGGAATGGTCTCTGGTTTTGACTAGAGATACTGGTTAGATTCAAACTCTATAAATGATAGATTTTATGCTTATGGTTCTTTGCATGTGTTAACTGTTATTTATACCAGTATGTTAAACTCTGATAGTAAACTCTGTTAGTCATACTCTGTCAGTCATACTCTGTCGGATAAAGTCTGATGTTATACTCTGATTGTGATATTGTCTGAAACATATGGACCGATGAAGAAATTTGTATGAAGCATGATTTTCAGTAAGTAATCATGAATCCTTCTAAGTAATATAAATTCTGCTTTCAAAATGTGCAGAAATTTTACACAGCATGATACTGTCTCTATATTTATAGCATCTCTTAGTTTATTGATCCTACACAATGAGTCTGTATTAGCTGTTTGCATTTTCTCTCATAAGTTAATTGTATTAACTGATGAAAAGTCTAAACTCTGAAAATTAGTTACAAATATTTCACCCTCAAATCAAAATATGCCAAAAAGAGCACAAATTCCTTTGAGATCATGTTGTGCCTAGGAAGATCCAGGAACTTATTGTATGAAATAAGGGCTAAAATCTTTGATTTTTGGTGACTAGTGCCAACCACTGATTACTGGAAAAATTAAAAAAAAAAAAAAATTATACATAAGGGGGTGAAAATAAAAGATATATCCAAATGAAAGGATATCAGTATACAGAGTTTAGATATAAAAATCAGATTTTATTTTAAATGAGAGTTTGAGCAACCAGTTTTTACTGCTTTAGTTTGTGGATTTTATGCACTTTGAGATGATCTAAATATTCATATTAAGTAAACTCTGCTAATTCACACACAAATACTCACACCTGTACAGTTTGTGAAAAGAGTTTATTTATAAAGGAGGAGGATTGGTAAACACTGATGAACTGTGTACTCTACGCTGAGGTAATTTTATTTTAATCTCTGATGATTAAAATTAATTATTTGTTTCAGACAGTTAACAATTTTGAGAAAACATTCTTGAAAATAAAAGAGTATGATTGGTAACGGTTCTAATTTGTATTAAACAGAGGAGAGAGGTTGAGTGTTTAGAAAAGTGTAAAGGGCGGTAATAATTGCTGTTTTTACTGCGCATGCGCATTGCAAACTGTCAATTATTTGCTGTCAGTCATTGCATGTGTGCCACGTGTACCACTCACAACATTAACGGAGTAAGACAGTTGTGTATTAATGATTAAAAACTGTTCAGTTTTTAATTTTAAATTTCATATTTATACAATACACACACATACGTCTAAACTTTTCACATCTTACTTCAATTCACATCTATTATCACACACACATATTCACAAACACTTTCCTACTTTCAAACTCTTTCGAAGCTTTTGCATCAGTTTCTTTGATTTCTTTCAAATCTTACTAATGGCGACTACAACTTTTGTTTCTTCTGGGTTAGAATTTGTTCCAAATAACTATGCAGCACCATTAAACACTGTCAACGCACCAGAAGCTTTTCATATGATTCAAGATTTTCTTGCTCAGTCAGCGATTGGGCGTGCTTTAGTTGAACTAGAAAAACTTTCTGGTTTACAAATCAAATCGTTTTGGGAGTCCGGGATGTATGATGATGGTGGTGAGACTGGTAACCCATCTATTATCTTTGAATTTGAAGAAACAGAGTATGTAATTACTGCTGGAACCATTCGGGCTGCAATGGGGTTTCCTGAGTTTTCGTCGTATACTATTGGAATGGGTGATGAAGATTTGATAAGGATGATGCGAGAGATTGGGTATTCTGGACCCTTGACTAAGATTGGACAGTTGAAACGACCGTTCTTAAGGAAGGAGTGGAGCTTCTTCTTTGATTGCATTACAAGGACGTTTGGAAAGAAATGCACCAACTGGGATGCTATTCCCACAGACAGTCTGCAAATCGGGTACTCTCTGTTATATGATAATCATTTTGATTTTGCACGACTTGTTTTGAATAACTTAGGGGAGAAAATGACAGAAAATAGAAGAGTAGTTTACTTTTCTAGATTTTGTCAGATTTTATTCTCTTACTGTGTTGAAGGGGTAGAAGTAATTGATGAAGATGTTTCTTGTTTTAAATTACACAAGAGGATATTTTCTGATCTTGTCAATAAGGATGTTAAGAAAGGGGTTGTTGGAGACTTGTTGCTACCTGCCTCTGTGCAACAGTTTATAAATGATCAAGTAAATCCACCAACACAAGCTTCTCCTCAACCTGAGCCTGTACAAACAGAGCTACCTTCATCAACATCTGTCAAACCTGCAAGGGGTGGTAGGACTAAGCATATGGGTTCTAAGCCAGCAAGGATTTCTAAATCATCAGTTGATATTGGGGTGTCAACATCTGCTGGAACTTCAAGGAAGAAAAGAAGGGCAAATAGGCCATCTTTTGTTGACAGTGAGATTTCACATCAGAAAAGAAGAAAGTTGGTAGCAAATTATCTTTTTGATGATTTGGATGAGTCTACACCAGACTCTGAACCTGTCCAGCATGAAGCTCCTGAAGCTGAAAATCAGGAGGTTGTTACTGATGAGACCAGAGCACATGCTGATGAGGCTGATGTTGTTATTGAGGAGATTGTTGTCGATGATAACACTACTGTGCCTATAGTGGACAGAGTAAATTCTGATGAAGCTCCTGAGGTGTTCCTTGAACCTATGTTGGAAATGGACAATGAAGAAGAGATTGAAGCACATCCTATTGTCAGTATTTGTGACACTGCGGATGTGGCAGCTGATCAAGCCACTCTGGAAATTGAAGAGTCAATGGCAACTCATACAGAGATTCTCTCTGTCACTAATCAAGTTATTGAAGTTGGTGAAGAGGTTGATCAGGCAGCAAGGTCTGTCTCTTCTGAGCAGATTATTGAAAATGCTGAGAAGCAGATTATAGTAGAAGAAGCTGTTCCAGTAGTAGAAGAAGATGCTGAGAAAGATAATGTTGCAGCAGAGAATGTTGACATTACTGCAGAGCATATTGTTGAAGAAGCTGCAGAAAATGTAGTTGTAAACTCTGATCTTCCTGAGAGAGCACAAGATAATGCTGACGAAGATGTTTCAATTTCTTCTAATGCTGCGTCTTCTGCAAACTCTGTTGATGCATCTCAAAGAGTTGCTGCTCAACATGCTACAGACGCTCACTTTCAGGAAATGTATTTTTCTAATTGGTCAAGCAGAGAAACTATCTTTTCTGATGAAAGAGCTGCTGATTTTGTGACCAAGTCTTCCAAGGAAATTCAAAATCCTGAACTTTTAACTCATCTCAAAGCCACAATTGTCCAAGTCAAATCATTGCATAATCGCTTTGATACTACTGATAAGGTTATTGATGGACTAAGAAATGACATAGTTGCCAGGGAAGTTACATTGAAAAAGGATAAATCTTTATATCTTTCCCTGTGTCAAGAACAAAAGGATTTTAGCTCCAGGTTACTGAAGGTTGAAGAGAATCAGACTTTGATGTCTGGAAAAATTGATTCTATTGCTACATCACTAGAGTTGCTGACATCAGTTTTTATTCCTGATGATGTCAAAAAGGGGGAGAAGATACCTAAAGACAAATGCAGAAGGACTCCAACTTTGAGACTGAGGGATGATTCAAATGATGGTGGAAGCAGGGAAACAGAGAAAAGGTCAAAGTCTTCTCAAGAGCAAGGGCGACTTAGGTCAAACTCTGCTAGACAGACAAACTCTGATATGATAAACTCTGGTGCTACTGGTTCTGGTACTCATGCTCAATCTTCTTCAAGACTTAAGAGTCTAGTGATTTCAGCTAATCCAATAACTGATGAAGAGATTGCAGCCAAGCTGTTTTTAGATGAGCATGATGGTGAAGTAACAGTTGAGGATTTGGAAGCAGAAATGAAGATGCTGTCCGAAGAACATAAAAATAAAGTTGCTTCTGGTACTTATAAGAAGAAATCAGTAAGGCTCCTAGAAAGAAAGAAATTGGAATTTCTATCAAAGAAAATACTCAACAGAGTATACAATACACAAGGAGACCTGTGATTGCAAATACTGATAAAGGAAAGGGTATACTGGTAGAAGAAGGACAGTTACCAAAGAAGAATTATTCAACCTCTGACGTTGCTTAAGTTGAATCAAGGATAAACAAATCAACCTCTGACGTTGCTCATGTTGATATTTCTACTAAAGTTGTGACAACCTCTGACAAGGCTCAAGTTGTACAAACTCAGCTAGCTCCACAACTCAAAGGTTTCTTAAGATCTGTACTTTCTGAAACTCTGACGTTAGAAGCTGTGGATTTTTCTCAAACCAGGACAGTACTTGGAAAAGAATCTTATGACAAGTCTGGTTTAGGTTCACACAGGGAAAAGAGAAAAAATAACAGATCTTTAGATCAAACATCACTGGAAGAAGTTGGTATTGGGGTATCTCAAGAGAGCCTTGATAAACTAGAATCTGTTCAGATGGTTTATCATAAAGGATTGAAGAAAGAGGTTCTGTTATATTTTATGTCTGATGGAAGAGTATACAGAGTAGGAGAAGCTGATGTTCAATTGAAGCTATGGGAAGAGCTTGAGTATGTTTTATACCTTCTCAAAGTCAGAAATAGAAGTACTCACAATGCTGCTTTAGTACTAAGAGAAAGGATGCTGAAGACAAAAGCTATGCTTGGAGGTGGTGTTTCTAGTGCATATATTCCTAAGTACAGAGATGCTTATGGAAAGATTGTTGAGATGAAGAGAAATAGTGCTAAGTTTAAGACCGCACTGGGTATTAAAGTCTTGGAATTCAATTTGGAGTCAGACAAATCATATTATATCCGGCTAGGGAATGAAATGAGAAAGAACAGCATTTATTCTCTGAGAGCTGCTATCTACCAGACTGGAGAAGGTGATCCAGAGCTCAAGGAATTGAAAGAGATCATGGTAGAAGAGCTAGAAAAGGCTGAAAGAAGACTTCTCATCGATTATCTCAGGACAGTGCCTGATATTGAAGAGATTAAGTAAAGTCTGACTGTAAGTTTTTAAAGTTTTCTGTTCTAAGTTAAAGTTAAACTCTGTTATATTTAAACACTGCATTTGTTATATGTTTTGACATCATCAATTATCTATTTAACTTGTACATCTTCATTATGCACAAGTTGGGGGAGATTGTTAGATATAATTGCTGACGTTTGTTCATCAGTGTTTAAGTACCAGGTACTCATCAGAGTTTACTAGAAGCCAGTCAGAGTTTGATAAAGTCTGACGGGGTGAAGAGTTCATTAACTGTCGGTGCTAATATGAAGATTCTAGAAGCAATATATCTTGAAGATGGAAAGAAGCAAGATATATTGAGACAGTTAAGGAAACGGAACAGAAGACAGAAGCAATTCTAATTTGATATGATTTGTATAGCTAATTTATAGGAATATCAATTAGAGATTGATTATGTAACTGTGTATTATATAAACACAGATAGGTTAACCCTAAAAGGAATGCGATTATTGAAAACATTATTCTTGTAACCTAGCAGCTCTCTGTGATTCTTTAACATCACTGAGAGAAGAGTTATTTATATAATTCACTTGTTGATTCATAAACAGTGTTCTCAATTGTTATTATTATTATACTTATCTTGATTATATATTGTGTAATTCGGCCTAACATATAGTTGTACAAGACCCATTGTTCTAGAGTTTGTATCATGGTAATCATGATTTCATGCCCTACTAGCACCGCTTGCCAAACCCCTACGATGTTAATTTCACCGTGGAAATAGGCTAATTTCATCTTTATAACGCTAATTTTAAGAATTCCAATTACACTGGAAATTTTTCACAACCTCATCTTAATTTTTCTGTACATATACAAGTATCTGTATGTAAATTACTTTGTTTCCTATTTCGCATATGCATTGGTATGCAGTACGCATATCTATTTGGAAAAAGAAATTTTTTAAAGCTGTAAATAGGTTTCTGTATTTGTGTATCAGTGTTTGTATTCGAAGGCTTAGATTTGTAGTAGTGATCCTGAATGTTTGTGTGAAAAATGAAGGCAACTTCTAATAAAGATTAGGTCCAAAGTGGGTGAAAGGGTAGCCAAATTATTCTAGAAGATTCCCAGTACATCTTGCCTCTTCCTTGCCCCTTGCATCATATCGCTAAATTTCGAGCTTTTTTATTTTGTTGTTGTCTCATACTCTGATTTATTTACCTTGCACGTATTTTGATATTGATTACATGTCAATTTTTCGAAGTAGCTTCATGATATTAATAAATATTGCATTTTATTAGGATCTACTGGCAAATTTAGTTCTTGAAGTTATATCAGTCAAGATGTGACATAATTAGCAAATTACGAGAGTAACTCTTCGAAGCGGAGAAGTAGCAGTGCTTGAATAATTCATTTTAGATGGATTCCATGTCACCTCTGCCAACTAGCTGGTTATATATCATCTTGTAAAAAATTTATGGCAGAGATATATAGGGATAAAATGCAACCTTTAGAAGATCTAATGTTAATGAGCATACTCTCAGTAAAACGTTGAGTAAAAAATGTTGCTAGTGTTGCTAGTAACCTTCTATCTTTATTTCAGTTTATTTCAATGAACTTTATTATGTGTAATGTCATGTAATGACAAATAATTACAGGAAGGCTATCTCTATCTCATTGATGGGAGTATCTTTTCTGTTAGACTAGCAGTACAATCCATTGGCTTATAGCTCAAGGACTAGGTTGTTTTTCATTTTGAGTTTTTATATCTGAAGTGAATGAGATATATGAGACTTGTTTTTCTCTCTACAACTCTTCTGCTCTTTGTTCTTCATTTGGCTTAAAATATAAAAAGGTATTATGGTATCAGAGCTGTTGGTGAAGGCAGTGTTTTGAAAGAGTGAGTTAATAGAGTGATTGTTGGTAGGTTTCATAAGTTATCTCATTTCTAAAGCTCCTATTTCTTGTTGTGTTGTTGTGTTGTAGAGAAGAGCTGTGCTCAGTAATTTTAAATCTCTTTCATGGCAACTAGAAGCAAGTTTTCGTTCTCGGATATGCAGAATCCATTATTTTTGCACCCGTCAGACAACCCCCTTTCGATAAGTGTCACCAAACTCCAAGGAGCCAGTGACTATCGTTCATGGAAGCGATCCATGGAGATTCAGCTCTCCTCCAAACGTAAGCTTGGTTTTGTTCAAGGCACGGAGGTGAAGAGTATTACAGAGCCAACAGAAGCCGTGCAGTGGGACACTTGCAATTGTATGGTAATCTCCTGGATCCATAATAATGTGTCTGATTCTATTAAGCAATCTATTCTGTTTATAACCTCTGCGTCTGATGTCTGGAATCAATTAGAAAAAAGATTTCAGTTAACAAATGGGTCTCGTAAGTATAAGCTCCGTAAGGAGTTATTTGGTCTTAAACAAAATGGTCGTACTGTTGTTGAGTTTTATACTTCTCTCAGTAGCTTGTGGGATGAGTTAGAGTCTATGAACATGTTGCCAGCTATCACTACTGTTACCGCAGAGGTCACTACTCTGTTAAAGGCTCTTAATACTCAAAAAGAAGAGGCAAAATTATTTCAATTTCTTAATGGCTTGGATGATGTGTATGGGTCTCAACGAAGTCAACTGTTGATGGTGACTCCCCTTCCTAGTGTTGAAATGGCATGTGCAGCCATTCAACAGGAAGAATCACAAAGGGATATCTTAAAGGCTTCTTTTTCTCCTGATAATGACATGTCAGCCATGCTTAGTCGAAGTTCCTTGGCTGGAGATAGAATTGGGTCATGTAGCACTTGTGGGGGTAAAGGGCACTCTAGTGACAAGTGTTGGAACACTATTGGCTATCCCAAATGGCATTAAAAATATAAACCCCCTCCTGCTCGAGCCTCTTCATCAACCAAACATTTTTCGTACCCTTCCCAAAAATGGCCCCCTTCTCGACAATCTTTCTCATCTAAAAGAGCTAACAATGTAAGTACTAGCCCCAACTCCTTTGACAATACACAACCACCCATTTTGTTCTCTCCCCAGCAACTTCAACAATTACTTCAACTCATGCCTACTCAACCTCAGTCAAATGTTTGAGAATGGACTGAAGATGTTATGGACACTCCTTTCTCCGGGATGATAACATGTAATGCTATTCAAACCGACTCAAATACCTGGATAGTTGACACCGGAGCTACAGACCATATGACTCCGGATATTGGTCTTCTTACAAATGTCAAGGCAGTAGTGACAAGAATGACTGTAAATCTACCAACTGGTGCCAAGGTTGTTGTGACTCATGTGGGGGATGTGTGCCTTGACAATGGTTTAAAACTGAGTACTGTTCTGTATGTCCCAGTATTTGCTCATAATTTGTTATCCATTCGAAAATTGTCTCAAGACAATGATTGCTATGCTATTTTTTTCACCAA
Organism: Heracleum sosnowskyi; assembly: GCA_030848705.1. Taxonomy (NCBI): domain Eukaryota; kingdom Viridiplantae; phylum Streptophyta; class Magnoliopsida; order Apiales; family Apiaceae; genus Heracleum; species Heracleum sosnowskyi. The sequence goes on from CM061237.1 coordinate 83,232,154, forward strand.
CTAAGTGCACCATTATTGATGCTAAGACCACTGTGGTAAGGGGCAAAGGCACTATTTCCAATGGCCTGTATCATTTGTCAAACTCAACATTTGCACCTACATCTACTGGCGGAGTCAGTCAATGCTTAAATGCAAATAATTCTTCACATTCTGAACAGTACAGGAGGTGGCACAACAGACTTGGCCATGCCTCTGTCTCTAAACTAAAGCTAATTGATTGCATAAAGCATTGTGCTCATGCATCAGATCAAATTTGCTTAACATGTCCAATGGCGAAGTTCACTAAACTGCCATTTCCTGTGAGTGAATCTCGAGCCACCAAAGCCTTTGAGCTCATACACACGGATATCTGGGGACCATATAGAGTGTGTACGAGACAAAAGTTCAAATATTTCCTCACAATTGTTGACGACTACTCACGCATGACTTGGATCTATCTACTACAGTACAAGTTTGAGTACTTCAAATGCTTGGAAATTTTCCAGTGCTTCGTTCAGAAACAATTTTCAAGTCCTATCCAAAAAGTGAGGTCCGATAATGCCCTTGAATTTGATGATGCAGCTTGTAGAACGTTTTTTCAATCACAAGGAATAGTGCACCAGACTTCTTGCAACTACAGGCCTCAGCAAAACGCCCGTGTTGAGAGGAAACATAGGCATGTGCTCGAAGCTGCACGAGCCCTTATGTTCCAGTCAGGGCTACCTCTATCATTTTGGGGAGAATCCGTGCTTACAGCTGCGTACATCATAAACAGGTTACCCTCATCTGTCTTACACAATAAATGCCCATATGAATTGTTGTATGCCAAGAATGTCGATTATAATGAATTGAGATCTTTTGGGTGTCTATGTTTTTCTAGTAATCCTGTACATAACTCTGATAAGTTTGCTGCAAGGGGTATCCCATGTGCTTTTGTGGGGTATCCACCTACTCAAAAGGGGTTTAGGGTACTTGATCTCAAGACAATGAAAATGTTTGTGTCATGGGATGTGACTTTCAATGAGGATGTGTTTCCTTTAAATACATCCACACCCAAACCATATATGCACCCTCTACCCACTAGCATGCCTAGTAACCCAGTCAATACCTCATTTGATGATGATGTGTTCCTCACTATACCCTCTACGGAGCCCTGTATACAACACAATGAACCCTCTGATCCTTCACTATCTCACCCAGCCACCTCTGATGTGCTCATCTCACCTAACAATGCAGACAACCCACCGAATACTAGTGAACAAGCTGGAACACCTCAACCTAGGAGGTCATCTCGAACACACAAACCACCTGTTTGGATGGAATCTTATGTCACAACGCCCTTTCCAAACCCATCTGCTCACCTTGTTACTGTCACAGAACACCCTGTTACTCATACATTCACCTCTTTTCTGTCCTCTCTCACCACACATAAAGATCCAGTGTTCTTTAAACACGCTGTCAAAGACATCAACTGGGTCAATGCTATGAACCTCGAACTGGGTGCCCTTGAACTCAATGACACATGGGACATAATTGAGCTACCTCCTCATAAAAAAGCAATTGGGTGTAAGTGGATTTATAAAACCAAGTTCACTTCCACTGGTGCTGTTGAGCGTTACAAAGCGAGGTTAGTGATCTTGGGGAACCGACAAACGTATGGTGTGGATTATGAACACACATTCGCTCCTGTTGCAAAAATGACAACAGTTCGGGCTTTGTTAGATGTGGCAGCATTGAAGAACTGGCATGTGATGCAAATGGATGTAATGAACGCGTTTCTTCATGGGGAACTCTACGAAACTGTATATATGAAGATGCCTCAAGGTTATTGTGGAATTGGGAGCAGGGTTATACTAAATCAGGGGGAGTTCTCATCACCCAACTCCATTCTCGTTTGTAAGTTGAAAAAATCTCTCTACGGTCTTCGACAAGCACCTCGCAACTGGTTCAGCAAGCTATCAACAACTCTTAAACAACTCAATTTTGTTCATTCTCTATCTGATTACAGTTTGTTCACTAAAACAGTTGGGCTCACAATTACTCTTGTGCTCGTGTATGTCGATGACTTGTTATTGGCAGGTAATGATCTTGGCTCCATTGATAGCTTGAAAGCTATGTTATCTAGCACATTCAAAATGAAGGATTTAGGAGAGGTCAAATACTTCTTGGGACTCGAAATCACAAGGTCTGCAGCTGGCTTCTTTGTTTCGCAAAAAAAGTATGCTCTTGATCTTGTTGAGGACTTATGTCTGTCATCAGCATCCCCCTTAAGCCTTCCAATGGATGTTCATCTACGTCTTATTGCTGAAAGTGGGACTTTTCTCACGGATCCTCATTCCTATCAGCGTCTTCTTGGCAAGTTGATTTACTTAACAATCTCCCGTACTGACATCACCTTCTCTGTGCACATACTTACTCAGTTCATGCAACACCCCACCTCCAGTCATATGGACGCTGCAATCAAGCTTCTTCGCTACATCAAATCAAACCCAGGACAAGGCATCCTACTGGCCTCCTCATCCGTGGCTGAACTCAAAACTTATTGTGATAGTGACTGGGCAACATGCTCCATGACACGCAGATCCACAACTGGATTTTGTGTTCTTCTTGGCTCATCACCCATTTCGTGGAAAATGAAAAAGCAACATGTAGTCTCTCGCTCAACCGCAGAGGCAGAATATCGCTCTATGGCTATTGCCTCCTGTGAAGCTACCTGGCTCTCAGCCCTCTTAAAAGACATGGGTCTTCAGAACCTCCCTCATACTCTCTTACTATGTGACAACCAAGCAGCCCTTGTTATGGCAGCAAATCCAGTGCTCCACGAGCGCACCAAACATGTCGAAGTAGATTGTCACTTTGTTCGGGAAAAGGTTAACTCTGGTGCCATTGTCACGAAACATGTTTCTACACACTCCCAGGTTGCTGATCTCCTTACCAAAGCTCTGTCCACAAAGCAGCACTATTATCTTCTGGGCAAGCTAGGAGCTGTAGCTGAAATCCCCTCCCAGCTTGAGGGGGAGTAATGAGCATACTCTCAGTAAAACGTTGAGTAAAAAATGTTGCTAGTGTTGCTAGTAACCTTCTATCTTTATTTCAGTTTATTTCAATGAACTTTATTATGTGTAATGTCATGTAATGACAAATAATTACAGGAAGGCTATCTCTGTCTCATTGATGGGAGTATCTTTTCTGTTAGACTAGCAGTACAATCCATTGGCTTATAGCTCAAGGACTAGGTTGTTTTTCATTTTGAGTTTTTAGATCTGAAGTGAATGAGATATATGAGACTTGTTTTTCTCTCTACAACTCTTCTGCTCTTTGTTCTTCATTTGGCTTAAAATATAAAAAGGTATTAGATGTCTCCAGATCTGCCTGATAGTTTTGCACTAATATAGCCACACGAAATTTTCCCACATAATAAATTTACAATGATAATGTTGTTTATGATGATGCAAATGTTGTAGATACCTGAACTCGAAAAGGAAAAAGTTGCCTTTTAAATTGAAAGCTTCTGCCTTTAGAGCAATATATATATATATATATATTACACGTTCATGACCATTGAGTATACCATATCAATTATATTACATCTGTACACTATTAGAAATGAATTTTGCTTAACAATTATTTGGTTGCTCTTTAAGATAAAAAGCTTATCTTTAGTATCTCTGTACAATATATTAGATATTAGCATTCTTTATTTTCCATTTTATTTTGGCATCAATGTTTCATTTCATTCCAAAGATTCCTTGGCCGTTTCAAGTTGTCTAACCTTACATTATGTAAGGGTCCACCGCGGAAGCATACCTCACTGCTCCTCCAACTAGCAGTGAATCTATAAGGTAAATATTATGTAAGATATTCTTCAAAACTTATAGTAACAAACATTATAAATATAACGACTTGGTCATGTAAAAGTGTATCATGAAAACTACCAATATATTCCTATATATATTCCTGACTGTAATGGTGGAACATGATTTTAATTGTCCCAAAGATTTTCACTCAGTGGCATAGTGCACACATCAGATGTCAACGTCCATCGTGTCTCCAGTAAAAGGGTGTCAATAGACTTTGATGGTTCAGGACCTGGTGAATGGGGGAAAGTGTTGGAGCCCGGATACAGGTTCCATGGTATGTTAGATGGGAAATGAGTTACAGATTCTTCTTGAATACTAAGGCTGTTCACGTATATAAGAGCTCATTTAGAATTTAAAGTATGAAGGTGCTGATAATGAAAGCAGAGGATTTGCTGGATTGTTGTTTGAAAGAATCTTCTTGATCTTCTCCTAAGCAGCATTATCAAGTTTCATGCTTGCTAATGATTGCAGACAAATTTGATGCTTCGAGTTGGTGCATTTGTTGGCAAAAATTCTCGCCATGAAGCTCTGGTAAAGAGGAAACTGATGATTGTTCAAACTGGCCTTGAGTATAGAAAATTGACTGGAAACAATAATTTCCAATGTTAGTACATGGGAATTCCTGTCAAAACCAGAAATGTAGGAATTCCTTCGCATGAGGTTTTTTGAAAACCAGTAATGGATTTTTTATGATTTTCTCCGAATTTGTTATGGAATGAACACTCAATACTATTGATAGCGTAAAACCTTCACTTTTTCTATCATATAGATATAATAGCTGCTATCTTCTTTTCTAAACATTTTCTCCTATTTTACTGTCCTCCAGTGTACTATGTTCAACCTTTGTGGTGACAAATTACTGATGTACTCACAAGTAGAGCTGTTCACGAACAGAGCTGTTCGTGAACAAGCTCGAGCTCGGCTCGTTAAGGGCTCGACTCGGATCGGCTCGTTAAGGGCTCGAGCTCGAACTTGAACACAAAAAATTGTTCGTAAAGAAAACGAGCTTGAGCCGAGCTATTAGTGAGCTCGACTCGAGCTCGGCTCGAGCTCGTTCGGCTCGAGATTGGCTCGATAAACCTCGAAAAAATTAAGATATATTCGATTTATTTTTATATTATTTGTTAATATTTTAAATTAATTTTGTAATTTATAGTATGTGTATTTTAGGTTTATTGAGAATTGATCGGGAAATTAGGTTCGGTTTCGACAAAAAATATTTTAGTTCGTTGGGCTAAGAAAAATTGGGCTTTATTATCAATTAAAATTGTAAGTTTTAATGAGCTCGGCTCGACTCGGCTCGGCTCGACTCGGCTCGTTTTTGTTCGATAAAAGCTCGTGTTCGGCTCGTTAGTTAACGAGCTCGAGCTCGAACACGAATTTTGTGCGATAAGAAAGCTCGGCTTGGCTCGGCTCGTCAGAGAAAAATGTAAAGCTCGGCTCGTTTACATCAAAGCTCGGCTCGGCACGGCTCGGTTCGGCTCGGTTCGTGAACAACCCTACTCACAAGCACAAGGCGCCAACATACCTTTTGGAGTATCCGCCCAAAGCTTCAGGTGCGCTTTAAGTTCTACATTTAATGAAATGAAAATTTATAGTCACTGCTTTATATCACATACAAATATTTCATTTTTTTAAAGAATTCTATACTATCGATTTAGATTCGTAACATGTACACTACAGACAAGGGGATGCCTACACATAGAGATTATGCTTAAAGACTGTTTTTACTGATACTTAAAAGTTACTTCTCAGCACTTGAAATTTCAGATCAAGTACTCGTACATGCATTTCACTATGTACTATATTTCAGCTCAATTGCACTTTTGCTCACATCTTGATGTCTCTAAAAAACACTACAAATTATACCCTACATATCATTAGATTAAGGTACAAAATAAATATTAGGTACTCGAACCTTGTTCCAACATTATAGAAATGTACACAATTCTACATGACTAAAAAGACTAAAGAACATCTTGCAAATACTAAGGTAGTCATAGTATTATAAGATTAAAAAGTATAAAAAGTATGAAAATTCAACATTTAGGTTTTATTCTCTTTCTAAGATTACACTTAGAAAACAAAAAAGTGTAAAAGAGTATACCATATTTGACATATATTTAAAATAAGATAGAAACTGTAATTGAAACAATAAATATAATACTCTCAAAGAAAGAAAAACAAGAAGTACACCTGAGAACTAAAACAATGGCAGGTAATTATAATGCAGAATCAGTTGTTGACTGGGGATTGAGACTTGAAACTATAACAATAATACACCACTCAACAAAACCATTGATCTTAATTATCCTCAAATTACAGAAATTTCATTTGTTTCTCATCCTTCCATGGCTTTTGAAGAAGAAATAAGTGTAAGCCTTTTATGTTTTGGGTTGGGTCCGATGAAAAACTATCCGCGGCTTGCGTTTGTTTCTGTGAATGGTCAGGGGCCTCCCCGGAAGCGAGTGCGCCCTCCGATCGTCATAATTGAGGAAGTTTTGCAGCGCCGGAGGTTGTCAAGGTAGAGGGTAAACGCCCAGTGCCCGAAAGGTAAGCTCCAATTTTAGGTATAACAACTTATTTTTTAATTGGTTCTTCATTTTTTGAACAAAAAAATCAATCCAAAAGGTTACCTGATTTAACATTTTGGCTCACAAGACGGTCGACGTAACTATATTTTTCAGCATTAGAATTAAGACTTAATTGCACTTTAGTGGCTCGAACTATAATTTTTTGGCAGACAAATGGCCGAATTATTAATTTAGCCACTTTAGTGGCCGAACAATTTATTTTTTAACACTTTATTGCATTCCGTCATGTCAGTTGGACGGCGTTACAGTGTGAAAGGGGTATTTTCGTCAGTTTACTTACAACGGTTATGTATACATACAGCTGCCTATATATAACTTCATATCAGTTCATTAGTAACCGTTGATATGGAGTTATATATAGGCAGCTGTATGTATACATAACCGTTGAAAATTAAACTGACGAAAATACCCCTTTCACATTGTAACGTCGTCCAACTGACATGACGGAATGTAATAAAGTGTTAAAAAATAAATTGTTCGGCCACTAAAGTGGCTAAATTAATAATTCGGCCATTTTTCTGCCAAAAAATTATAGTTCGAGCCACTAAAGTGCAATTAAGTCTAGAATTAAACCTTATCTTTAGTATGTTTGTTTATAGGCTTAATGACCTTTTAACCCCTGAGGTTTAGTACCATATACCCATCAACCCCTGTGTTTTAAAAGTGTATCTTTTAGTCCCTGAGGTACTGAAATCATACCTTTCTTTCAACCCTTATACCGGTTCTTAACAAAAAATCGGTATAACTCGGATGGGCAAAATAGTCTTTACAGTTATACCAAACAGTGTACCTTTTAGCCCATAAGGTACTGAAATAATACATTTTAGCGCCTGAGGTACTGAAATCAAAAAATTATCTGATAGGTCTAGATAAGAAATTTGTGAGATTCATTGAAGGATTTCAGCAAAAGTTGATAAGAAGGGCTACGAAGAACATAAGAGTTCTACCGTGCGAATGACATGTGTTTCCAATGACATTTTATTAACTGACAGAGATTCTGGTAATGTGCAAGTATTTGCGATCGTAAGTTGTGCATTCCTGTAGTTTGTGTTTTACTAATAAACTCACTTGTGTTTGTGTTCCAGACAATCATTTGTGTTCTTTTGGCTCAATACCAACCATGTGTGTGTATATACATGCAGATAGAAAGACAGTGTATGAAGCGGCATACAGCTGCTTAAATGAAAGTAATCCATGCATGTTGTCTGAGGAAAATGTCAAACTTATAGGCAATTGTATTAGTTTTGTACAAATCCGTCCTCCCACCATGGTTAATTGACTAAGGATTATCCAAGCTAGTGTGCCGTATCGTTAATATATGATCATTGGTTCAAATCACATATTAAAATTACATTTCCTAAGAATTCAGGACTATCGATATAGTACCTAAGATGTATGCCAGAATCAGACGGATACCTACACACACTGAAAATATATTTAATCAAATTTAATTATTACTAAAACCTATAAAATTGGAATTAAATTAAATAATTTATAAAACTCTTTGAATAAGTTGCACTTTATATTAGATTGTTTTATTAGATTAAACTTGCACTTTATACTGGTGTAGAAGGTAAGGCTTAAAATGTTAAAGATCTCGAGCACACGGAAACTAGGAGACCTTATGGTTTGTTCTACGCCTGATAAGCAACTGGGTAGAACCATGTCATGATTTAAAAACCCTTTGTAATTGAGGTCGACCTGCGACTAACTAACTTGGATCTTACATAATGATATTTTATTGAAATCAGTATTATCAGATCAATTAATTTTACCAACCATAGACTTTTAGTAATTAGGGAACTGACTAATAATTCTGTGGCAGTTGGTCCTTGTAAAAACCTTTTCCAGCGATCTCTTAAATTTCCGAGTAGGGTTAAATACTTGATTGAATTAGTTGCACAACATATTAGGTGTTGTATTATATCATACTTGCACTTTATACAGGTGTAGGATGAAGGGCTTAAAATGTTGTAGTTCTCTTGGACACCGAAGGAGGAAACTAGGAGAACTTATGGTTTGTTCTACGCCTGATAAGTAGTTGGGTGGAACCATGTTAAGATAATAAAAAGCTTCGGAATTGAGGTCGACGTGCGACTAACTAACGTGTATCTTGCATACTAATATTTTATCGGAATTAGTATTATCAGATCAATTAATTTTACCAACCATTGACTATTAGTAATTAGGAAACTGAGTAATAATTCAGTAGCAGTTATTTATAATTTAGTTGCCAACGAATATGTTAACTGCTTACATTGCAATTATACAGAGCAAGTATCATGTGAATCTGATTTTCTTGAATGCATACCCTAAATCAGGATTTATCACCCTAATAACTCCTTTTTATTTATTCATTGAATGCATTCCCTAAATCAAGATTTATCAGCATAATAACTTCTTTTTATCTATCTCCTTTTTTGGTGTACCAAGTAGTTAATCAAATCTTCTTTCCTCCCTCTACAACTTGCCCTAAGAGGTGCAGAAGTTGCGTCCAGGAGGCAAACCCCTGCACACATCGGTAACAGATGTTAATATTTCGTAACACTGCTTGGCCATGCATATTTGAGCTTCATCTAATTTCAGCTTCATTTGACAACTGGGAACATATGCTTACCTACAATTGCCTTCAGCTTACTTGGGCATAATTAAGTTTGCCCCTTTCTTCGTATTAGCATGTTGGAATCAGATCTGAGTACTAAGAAATATTTGTTTGGTCCACTTACAGGGTGGCCATCCGCATTGAGGATGATTATGGCACGACAACCTTAACATTGTTCAAGAAGGAAGCCAAACAACTTTTAGGCATCCCTTTGTAAAAATTGTTGAGAGAATTGGAGGTATAGTTGTTATTAGTTGATATTCTAAAAAGATATACCACTACTTTCTCATAACTACTTGTATCAATTCCACAGAACGAAACCATGACCAAGTTCATGCCTCTATGAAAAATATTATTTGGAAAATGTGTGAATTTCAAATTAAGGTTAGTTCTTACGACGTATTCCATGGATTTGAGGATTACAATGTGACTTGCTTCTCTAAGTACTCACCAACTGCTATCAACGAGGACAATGATAATAGCAGCGACAACTTGCAGAAGAAACAAAAGTGTGGTTGAATAGGTGCAAAAGCAACGAATCTTGCTAATACATTTATATACATATTGATGGATTTTATTCACGTTTAAAACATATGCTTTTAAATTAATTTCCCTTTTGTATAGGATAAATCGTTGCATTTATAGGCATAAATGGAACGTAAGCCTGAACTTGATTTGCTTTATGAACCAGTTTCACCTATATACTGCTTTGTTCATGCATTTAGATTGCCACCTACATATCGTTTCGTAACAAAACATGTTCAATCTGCCACATCAAATCTTTAATGGAACCCTTTTTTTACTGTGCTAGAAAATGACCTATGCCTCGTACGGGTATGCTAGTTTTAATAAACACTTGATTGTTATTTCTTTTCTTTTTTTCTAATTAACAGATCAACAGAAATGGATCACCTTTAATAAACACTTGATTGTTATTTCTTTTCTTTTTTTCTAATTAACAGATCAACAGAAATGGATCACCTTTAATAAACACTTGAAATGCACGAGTTTATATCATGCACATGAATTATTCAGCTTTATGACGCACTCTGGTGTGAATTACTAGTGCTTGGGATGAGTAATATGATTGTGAAATTCATGCCAGCTGTCTGTAATTTAAGGTTGTTACCAAATTGACTTCTTCTAGAATTGATGTAATGAAAAAATTGTCAACTAGATGACTTGGTTGGGCAGATCTTGTGCAGTTCACGGTTTCTGCCTCAAATCAGGTGAAGTAATTGCATTTTGTACGGAATCTTAAAAGAAAACTTTGTATCTGATTAAAATGTTATCTCAATGCAGTTGTATAATTTGAATTTCTATCTCCATCTATTGGTTTAATGATCTTTGGTTGGCTGCTGGCAGCTAGATATTGTTCTTTGGGATGGTGGTTATTCTAGTCTGCTTGGTGCTATAGGCTTCTGTTCATCCTTTTCACAATTTTAATTCCAGCTATTAATTGATTGCTGGTGAGTAAACATGTATGTTTGAAGTGCCTGGGGCTCGTTCTTTTGTCGTTTAATATTTCTTAACCGACTTGTCCCCCCATCCCATGGCATTAATATTTAAAGTACATTTGATTACTTGTTTATTTTGGAGATTAAATTATATTTTTAGCCAACATCAACACTTGATTTCATATTTATTTATGATGGATTGAGTTGTTCTGGGGTTTAGTTCATCACTTGGTCCTTTGTTTCTGTAGCTTTAAGTTCTCAAAAATGGCGAATGTGCTTTCTTGATAATGTAAGTAAGTTTGAGGTCTGTACCAGTATTTGGTAAACTTTTGGACTTTGAACGTCTGAGGTGTACATTGATGCCTGTTTTAATATAATTCACCTATTATTATTATTGATTGTTTATCCACTTTGAGATAATAACAAACTAGATTATTTATGATCCAGCAGACTACATGGAATGTCTCTTTGTTACGTCATATACCCTAGAGCTGGGTGAGGGTGGGTGTTGATGATTCACTTACTGGTATTCTTTCCTACATTATTTTTTTCAAGGGCATTATGGTGGCTGTATATCGTAGCATAGCTACCTGGACCTGAATGACATGTTTGGTCAACTAAGTTTGACTTTGGACAGTCCAACTATTGCCATCGTCTTAGCCTTATTGCAAGCATCAGAATTTCAGACTAAAAAGTGAAAGTCCATGTCGCGTAGAGTAAAAGCTAGCATATGAGAAATATGCGGCAGATGACATGATCTAGTGATTATTTGCATCAGAATTATGTTTACTGTTGTTCTGCACATACCTCGTCAGCTGTTGGTCTGGCTGGTGAGGAATGGCCAAGTAATATAGTTGCTGGGTAAAGATGATCTGTGCACATAATCAGCACTCAGTAGGTTTGGCGCAAGCACAAAAAACATCAACTATGTACTGGAATTTTGATATACTTGTGTCATTATTATAGGTCGTTCTTGATGAAATTGATGGGTAAAGTTGATATTAGTTATATACAGATGTAGAACGAGAACCAGACTGTGAGTCGCAAGGTATTCTAGCTACTTTGGGGTGTATGATGTTTAAAAGAAGCGGCCTCATGGGTCAGCTGGTACATCTATTACGTCTTCTTGAGTTCAAGTTGACGTTTTCTGTGGTAAATTACATATGTTTTAATTATCAAGGTATTTTATTTGCCGTGGTAAATTGGTGTGCTAGACTTGATGACTTGTGTATCTTACAATGTGACAGCCTGCAATCAAATTTTCCAGCAATAGATTTAGAATCGTCAAAAGTGTTGATACAAGAATTTGATGTGAACTTACATAAGCAATCACATCTAGCATGTATAATTTCAAAGTAAGATCATGTATTCTTACAGTATAATATTTATTTTGAGATACAGAAACAAGGTTTATTTTTGTTTATACTTCCATGCCAGACAGAGGTAGAAACTAGAGAAAAGAATTGACCTCTTAGTGCTCAAAAGTAATAGGAAGATTTAGAACTACTACTTGTGTGATACCGCCTTTGAAGTTTGCTAAACCGGACAACATATATGCAGGCGTACAATTTTGTGTGTGTATAAACAATGATGATTGTCTGCACTTTGTTTGTAGATCATTTGGAGTTTTGGCCAGTTGACAAGAGGATATGTGGTGGAAGGGAAGAGATGGCATCTGCTATGGTTGAGCAAAGAGAGCAGAGGGAAATTTTAGTTTGAAATGACGGGTATCGGGATAAACTCTGAATTCAGTCGGCAGCAAGTAAGGTTGTTGGTAGAAGATAATGTACTGAGCCGAATCCAAACCCAAACCGAAATCCACTTTTAGTTTCTTTATTTATCTATGCAATGATCCGGTTTAAACTGACATCCTTGTACTCACACATGATTATAACACTGGTTTGCATACATAAATTTTATTAGCGACTAGATTGTTCATTTATCCTAGCAATCTCTTAGTCTACTGAAACAACCTAAAAGAAGGAAGACAGAACAAGGAACATTTATCTTATCTTAATATTCTTCTAGTATCTCCAACTCCTGAAAAAGAAAGCATGCTGGTATCTAGCCATTTAGGATTCAAGCTAGTACTACCATTAAAATTGTCTGGTATCTAACTTTCTTGTATAGATAATATTTGACACATGGCTCATTTCTATTGGATATTCGTTGCATTTCTCCATATCTAGATATCATTTGACCAACAATTAACATTTATGGTAAAGTTAAATGATATAGTCAATAATAGGTTTTTTATAAGCCCATATGAATTTTTAAATCCTTTACATTTTCAATGGCTCCGGCTCTAAGTTCCAATTCATATATCCTTGCCACTGCACCTCATTTAAGAATCTCTCTTAAAAATTCAAGACTCGCAGCATTAGCAGCCAAGAATGCTGAAAGTTTTCGGGTGATCAAGGCTAAGGCTGCAACTGAGGATCAAGAAAGCAAAACTGCAAAGTCGAATCCATTCCAATTCGACTTTGGTAAGTTACCTGATGTAAATTCATTGATGCCAGTTGTTAAGAATCCATCCTCGGGCTTGTCATTTGGCCAAAGAAGTAAAGACCCTAACACAGTTTTTGTGGCTGGTGCAACCGGTCAAGCTGGAATACGGATAGCACAGACACTTTTGCGTAAAGGTTTTAGCGTAAGAGCTGGTGTTGCAAAGCTTGGTGTTGCTCAGGAGCTTGCTCAATTGGCTGCAAAGTACAAGGTTAGTGGTGTTGAAGCAAAAATGCAAGTCTGAAAATAGATAAATTGCTATGTTAGTATATCTACGTGTCCACTTTCCTCCCTTTTTTCCTCTTGTCGCATGAGGCCCATTTTTGTGCATGTGTTTAAATGTCATTGTACGAAATTGTAGATAATCTCTGCAGAGGAATCGAAGCGTCTTAATGCTGTTGAATCCACTTTTGAAGATGCAGAATCCATCGCAAAGGCGATAGGCAATGCTGGTAAAGTTGTCGTGACAGTTGGTCCCACTGAAAATGGTGCCACCTCAGCCGTCACTGCATCAGATGCTTTACAAGTCATTCAAGCTGCTGATTTGGCAGGTGTTGGCCATGTGGCAATAGTATATGATGGATCCTCTGCGTCAAGCAACAATGTACTCGATGGTTTCTCATCTTTCTTTAACAATTTATTCTCAAGATCACAGCCTTTTAAAATTGCAGAGCTTATCCAAGGTTTGGTAGAGACAGACATTAGTTATACACTAATTAAAGCCAGCTTGATAGAGGATTTTTCACCTGAAAGTTCATACAACATTGTTGTCTCAGCTGAAGGGAGGGATAGTACAAATGACTACAAAGTAATGTCATGTATGAGATAATGTTCTTTTCATTGTAAATTATCTTATAATCTTTTACATGCAAATAACGGCATAATATTAAAATTTGACTTGCTACTATACTGATTTCAACATGACAGTAATTAGCACAAGAGCACTGCTGTCTTTTGTAGTTTTCGAGTTGATTAACATACTCTCGCCCACTCTCTGGACATATATAGGTAGCTAAATCCCAGATTGCGTCATTAGTGGCTGATGTTTTCTCCAATACAGCTCTCGCAGAAAACAAGGTATATTTTGTAATATTTTTGCTGTATTAAATTATTTTCGATTGTGCCAACAAAATACTCAAATTTTAAATTTTCTTGAATAACTCCTTTCCATGTACACCCAAGTGGCAAGTCTAGCCAGTGCTGGGCACTGGATAATTTAGTTGAACAACTATTTCTCGTTTTAACGATTGGATTAAAGTGTTCTGCTTTGAATTCCCATTTTGCTGATTTGATTTACAAGTTGTGAACGTAACTCCACTTAACTCCGCCACACAGTTTCAACTAGGCTAATATTCTTGTGTAGGTTGTGGAAATTTATACTGATCCGGCAGCGCCGGCAAGGTCCTTTGATGAGCTTTTTGGGTAATTGTACAATTATTCTATGCCCTATACCTGGGAATTACCTTTTCCTTTGACTGAATAACAATCTCAAATAACTAAGTTATATTATGCTAAATTTTAGCCCGATTCCTGAAGATGGTAGAAGAAAAGCTTATGCCGATAAAGTAGCTAAGGAAGAAGCTAGAGAAGCGAGTGAAAAAGCCCAAGAAGCTGCCGCGGCAGCAGCAAATAAGCTTAAAGAAGAGGCAAAAGTTGTAGCGTCGCAGGAGGCACAAGCTGATAATCTTGCTGCAAAAGCACAAGAGAGAGCATCAGCTTCGGTTGAAAGCCTCTTTGCTAAAGCCAAGGATATGGGTTCAACATTTTCTTGGGACAAGTTGAGTTCACAACTTGCAACTGCAGCTCAAAATGTTAATGAGGAACCAAAAGTTGAGTTAGCAACAGTTCGGGGACAGGCCAGGGCTCAGAAATTGGCTTCTAAGAAGGCCGTAATGAAAAAGGCACCTGTATCAAAAAGGAAAGAGGCCCCGAAGCCAAAAGCTAAAGAAGCAGAGTCCGACGTACAGGTGAGAAATGTTTTTGGTGGACTTTTTAAGCAGGAGACTATCTATATTGATGATGATTGAGGAAAAGAGAAGTAAGTTACAATATATATGTATTCTTGTTGCTTCAAATGTTGATGCCTATGTAGTTTATAATTGTATCATTAACTGGTACTGCAAGATAGCTAGGGTTCATCAGTATGCATGAGCAAGAAATGTGGATATATATATATATATACTGAATCCAAATTTAGTAAACAACATCTAGTAAAATTAACCATAATTTTGGCGAAAAATGTCTACCGTTTCGTTTTTGATTACACCAATACATTCAACGATCCTAATACCAAGATTGAAATATGAGTTGAAACGCAAGAATGCTGATCATCAAGCAACTCTCTAATGCGATTCTGCCACTTTTGTGATATATAATACTATAATTATTATTATGTGATAAAAGATAATTAAGCCGACCTGTTAACGTATACATGAACATCGAAGCTGCTCCTGCATAATGCATGCATATTCAAGATATCAGTGAAGGCATCATCTCATGTTAATGGATTTGGGAATTTTTCTACTCACAATTTTTAATCTTTTTCCCCCTTATTCCTATGATATATACAAGAAGAATGACCTATATATAATAGATTACAACATACACTGTCCGTCTGGGCCATTTTATCACTCAATATATTGGAATTATCGACTGTCAGCGGGATTTAATAAGATGAAATTGGCTAATTCGCCGACTTACCAATGATGACTGTTATCTTGTAGAGTTTATGGAGTAGCTTTCTTCAAAATAAAAAAATAACAATAAAGGACCGATCCCAGTTGAATGTTTATTATTAAACTAGCTCTTTAGCCCGTGCATTTGCATACTCTAAATATGAGTTAGTTATTGGTTTATTCGAAATTTCTTTGCACGTTTGCGTATTAGAGTTGTAATTTATTAGTTATACGACAATTAAAGTTAATACAAGTTTGTATACATGAAATTTGCAATAAATCTAAATAATAATATAATGACAAATGTTATATGTTAACATATATGATCATATATTATCATACATTTATATAAATCTATGTACATGTGTATGTATGTTGTGTATGTATGTATGTATTTCTATACGATTATGCAGCCAAAAAATTAAAATCCATTAATGAAATATTATCATATATTCACACAAATGTATATATGTATATTTATATATGTATGTGTGTGTAGGTATGTATGTATGTATGTATGCATGTATGCATGTGTGTATATATGTGTATTATGGCTTGTGCTCAAGTGAGAATCTACAATAAAATGAGAACTGAGATCTAATCTCAGCCCTCTATTTTTAATTAGTTCTTTTAATCTTAGCCCTACCTTTTTATCTTCCCCACTCTCCTCACCAATCACCGCACTCCACCCACCTCCACCCACCTGCTGCCACACTAATTCCGGCCACCTCAAGCACCTGTCGCCGCACCAATTCCGGCCATGACTATGATCCTCTCCCTTCAGCTCCATCCCACCCGATTCAAATTCTCTCTGTCTCCCCCACCCCCCTCTCTTTTTTCAATTTTTCGCTCATATATGTTCTTCACCACCACCACTCAGTTTCTTCCATATCCTTTAAACTAAATTATACCGGCGTTGATTTTTCAGAGGAGATGCAGAGGATAATATCCGTTGATTTTTTCGAGTCTTCTTCATCTAGCTTAGTGAGTTGACATCTCTTCAAACTCGGCATTACAGATTCTTGTATACTAATTTTATGTTCAATCTCTGGTGATTTGGCGATGAATTTGATTCTGTATATAGTGGCGATTGTTGGTGGTGGTGGCGGTAGTTTTATATTTTCGATTTTTATGAGTTTGTTTTAATTTAAGTGGCGATAATGTGGTGGTGGTTACGTGGTGATGTAGTGATGGTATTGGTGGCAGAACGATGTTAGTGGTGATAGTTGTACAGTGATGGTGGAGTTGCTCATAATTAACAATCGATGGTGATTTTTCTTGCAATTATGGTGATTTTTGTTATTTTCCGGTGATTTTGGCATATTGTTGGTGATTAATTGACGATAGTCAGACTTGGTGACCAGTGGTGGTGTGGTGGTTTATGAGGGTTTGTAGTGGTGATTTTTTGCTAATCGTCGGAGGTGGTGGTGATTTTTTGTTTCCGGTGGTGATTTTTTGTTTTCCGGTGGCGGTCGGAGGTGGCAGAAATGTGGTGATTTTTTGTTTTCTGGTGGTGATTTTTTGGGTTGGCCGGAATTGATCGCCGGAGATGGTGATCGGAGTTACTAGTGGCCGTAGCTGGAGGTTCCTGGTGGCGGAAGGTGGTGGATGGTAAAAAATTAAAATATTAATAAATTTAATGAGTGGTGGGGGATTAATATAGTGTATTTAAATGAATGGCTATGATTAGATCTCATATCTCATAATAGTGAGGGTTCTCAGTGGAGCGCGACCCTGTGTATTATTTATACTAGCTTATAGCCCGTGCGATGCACGGTTACTTAAATTTTATTTATAATTATTTTGTTTATAATTATATTTTAATTACCCATGGAACACACGATTGTTTTTTTAATATTTATAATTATATTTATTTATGAATATTTTAATATTTAAAAGTTATTAGTTTACATGATTAAATTATTGTTAAAACATATTTAGCCAAAAAAATTATATTTAAAAAATTGATATTTATTATATTTTACACGCTCAATTTAATATTTGTTTATATTGAGTTATAAAAGTTAGATTTGGCCAATTTTACGGTCCACATGAAATTCACAAAATAATCTTTAATTTAGTTGTGGTTTAATAGTTCTTTTTCAATTAAAAACTATTCTAAAACTAAAAAGATAATAAAGTGAAGAAATTTAATATTGAGAATTATATTCGATTTAGGAAATCTACTTATATGTAGTTTAGATTATTAGAATACCCTTTATTAACCAAATACAATTTTTAATGTTAAATCTAACGGTTTTTACTTATATATTTAAGATTAAACGATTTTTATTATTTTGATATAAAATGGGTTTCCTTATTTAATTACAACTATTTTTATGTTTTAACTTTTTGGAAAATCCAATCCTAATATAATATCTTTTAACTTATATCAGTTTTAGATAATAACTTCTTTTTATATGATATAATCTTGATCGTCTATTTTTAAAAGCATTGAATCTAACGGTTGAGAATGTTTTGGCGGTATTTAGGACCAAACTACCAGGATAATATCATTAAGTTTTTTTTAATTTTTTTTAATTTTTTTAATTTTTATTTTTTCAAAATATTTATTGCTAAAATATAATATACTCTTTTTTGTAATATGTTAATGATGCGGGAACTTTGAACTTTTGGGAAAATAAATTATCAATTAAAATATAATTTTTTTTGTAGTAGTTATTCTTTTAAAGTAGTACAGAGTGACGATCAAAATTTTGTATAAAATTCATTTTTTATAGTATATCCCGTAAATATCTATGTTATTATATTAAAGACTAAATAATGAAAGCTTTCTTATAAGTCTAGTCGCTTGATCACTCAATCCATAATCGTTGGATCTTTCAAATTAAATTGTTTAGAAACGTTAGATATAACAGTAAAATTATCACGTAGAATGATCTAAGGTTTGACTCTACCAACAACATATTAAAATTTACAGGTTTTTTTGAAAAATAAGAATTTTTTCATTTTTTTTCTTGTAGACATAGGTTATTTGATAATATTTTTTATAAATTACGATTTTTCAAAAAAAGTACTATACTAATTGATTAACAAACTTTTAAAGTTTCGAATTTAATAATTTACGATGTATATATGTTAAAAAATTTAGGCCTCTTCTGTAGTGAGTCTAACATTTCAAAATACGGTTTTCCTAAATATGAATATAGTCCTGCTAACAATGAAATTAGGTCTCTATGAGTTCTTATAAAACAAAATCATCATTTGCCTATAATTTATTATTTAATAATAAATAATATTTAATTAGTTATGATATAAAATTTAATAAAATAGGATAAAAAATATGCACAATTTTATAAAATTTTATCCTCGTATTATTATATTCTTTATTGATTTGAATTTTTCTTAGATTGATTTGAATTTTTGAACATATATTTCTAAATTTAAAATAGTTAGAAAAAAGTAATTAAATTGGCATTAAAATAATGATGACGTAATAATTATTATTAGAATTTAAATACCCACTTTACTAATTTGGGTTTTATCTTGTGTTTTAAAAATTAGATTTTGACGATTTTACACCCCACATGAAGATAACTAAATTATCTTTAATTAAAAGATGATTTAACAATTTTTATCTAACTGAAATTGTCCATGAAAGAGAAAAGAAAGTCACGAATTTTTTACATGGAAAATTCTATTCAATATAGAAAACTTATTTATATTTGGTATATTTGGTTTAAATTATCAAAACACACTTTTTAGAATTTAAATATAATCTTATTATTAATAAAATACACTTTTTTAATATTTGATCTAACGATTTTCATTTATCTAGTTAAGTGATCCTTATTAGTTTGGTTGTCCAAGACTGTACGATCAAAATTTTGGATAAGATCCCTTTTATGCTTATTATATATAAGGATTTACTATAATAAGGATATCAAGTATATACTGATATAAGTATCTTACTAACTGCTTTTACTTTTAATGTTTCGGTTTTATTTACAGTGTATATAAAATTTTAAAATAGATTATTACTTAAAAATTATGTTATGATTTTATAAAATTTTATTCTCATATTATTATATTTTTATCGATTTGAATTTGTTCTTAATTAATTTTAATACTTTATTGAAAGAAATATAAAATTTCTATATTTAAAACAATTAGTGGAAAAATAAATAAATTGGTGCTACAAAAATAAAAATAAAAATTTATTAAAATTTAGATACTCACTTTACTATTTGGGTTCTATCATGAGTTTTAGAAATTGAATTTTGACGATTTTACAACCCATGTGAAACTAACGAAATTATCTTTAATTTAATGATGATTTAATAATTATTATCTAACTTGACCTGTTGACCTACCCATAAATCGAAAAGAAAAGATGGTTAAGAATTTTTACATAAAGAATTCAATTCAATATAGAAAAACAATTTATAATTGGTTTAAATTATCAAAACACACTTCTTAGTATTTAAATATAATCCTATCTTTAATCAAATACACATTTTAATATAAGTATTATATTCAAAATTATCGTTTATGAATATGAAACCCTCAATATTTTAATAATATTTTGATATTATCCTTTTATGTTTGTTATATGTAAAATAATATAATTATAATTTGGATTAATCAAATTGTTATGTTCCTTCAGAAAAAAAAGTGTTTAAATTTATTTATGTACATGAGTTCTGTAGGTTCACGTGTATCATTGTTAGTACGGTATACATCATCATTATATTGATAATTTTTAATATTGTAGTCAATATGAATTGTTATCTTGATATTTGATTTAACAATTATTATCTAATTGGAATTATACATAAATTCAAGAGAAAATATATTTAAGAATTTTAACATAGAAAACTTTTAAATTATCAAAATACACTTTTTAGTATTTAAATATAATTATATTATTAATCAGATACACTTTTTAATATTAGATCTAACAATTCTCATCGATCTATTTAAGAATTACTGTAATTATTAATTTGGTCGTATAGTGATCGTACACTAACCAGATCGATTTTAATTTTTTCTTAAATTGATTTTAATATTTTATTGAAATAAAAATAGAATATAAATTTAAAAGAATTAGGAAAAAAAATTAAATTGGTGCTACAATAAAAAAATATTTATTAAAATTTAGATAATGACTTTATTGTTTGTGTTCTATCTTGAGTTTTAGACAACATATTTTAACGATTTTACAGCCCATGCGAAGCTAACAAAATTATCTTTAATTTAATGATGATTTAATATTTTTTATCTAACTAGAACTATCCATAAACTAAAGAGAAAAGATAATTACGAATTTTTACATAAAGATTTCTATTCAATATAGAAAACCCATTTATAATTGATTTAAATTATCAAAATACACATTTTAGTATTTAAATACTATCCTATTATTAATCAAATACAATTTTTAATATTATATCTAACGGTCCTCATCTATTTGAATATTTATAGTTTTATAATCCAACGGATCATATTGGTAGTACAGTGACCGACCAAAGTTTTGGATAAGATCTCTCTTACGCTTATTATATATAAGGAGTTAATGTGTAAAATTTATATATTATGTATGTATGTGTATGTATGTGTGTGTATGTATATATGTATGTATGTATATATGTGTATGTGTATGTATGTATGTATAAGTATGCATATTAATTTTGTAGCATTTAATAATATGTATTAACTATATTGTTGTTAAAAGACCAAAATAACCTTGAAAATATATAATAGAAAGGAGGGTAAAATGGTCCAAAAGAATTAATTTGCTTAGTCAAATCCCTATGTTGTTGTATTAGATATATAACTAGCGTAACAACCCGTTCAAGGCACGGGCCTGCATAAAAATGTCAATAATTTTTATGGTGAAAAAGTTGGTCGTGATCGATTTATTAGATTAAGGATTATGTAGTCTTAAGTTTGAGAGCGTAAAATGAGAAGTATGGTTCATGCATAGTGAAGAGCAAAGAATTTTTTTGACGAATAGTGTAATTACTTTGAATCACAAACGTAACTATGCCAAGGCTCTAAGACTTGTTTATAGTGACTATTATTGATTTTGAGACCAGATTGAAATAATGTAGAATTTGAAGCACGAATGTACTATTGTTCTTCTTATGATTATAAACAGGTTTACCTGTGTTTTGTGTGTCAGATAAATGATAGTTTGATTGGTTTTTTTTTTTTTTTTGCAATCTAGGTTATGAATAGGTTATATGCATGCAATGTTATTGTAATATAATCGAACATGCATGAATGAGATAAAGGATTTTAAAAAGAAGCTGAAGGCCGACGCATCTTTGCACACCCTCACATCACCCAAGTTTGTGATAAACACCTTGAGAGATGAACACCTATTACAGTTTGGAGTATTCATGTCACCTATTTGTTTTTGGTTTTTTACTTGGGAACTGATTCTGCACTCCTATCATGTGTTCATATTTATATTAATTTATATTAACCCACTTAGTAAATGCATTAAGAATGTGTTTGGAATATCGTTTTACAGTTACACATTTTAATCCAATTTATTTGTTAGGCCGAATACACAATATAATCAAGTATGTATGAGAATAACGATAATTAAGAACACTGTTTATGAATCAATAAACTGTATTTATATTAACAGCTTCTCTCTTTATGATGTTAATGAATCACAAAGAGCTTCTAGGTTACAAGAATAATATATCAATATTCGCGTATCCCTTCTAGGGAAAACCTATCTGTGTTTATATATTACACAGCTACATACAATCCTTATCTAATTGATATTCCTACAAGTTAGCTATACAAAACTTATCAATTAAGGATTGCTTCTTATCTTCTATTCCGTCTCCTTAGCTGTATCAATATATTCTGCTTCTTTCCATCTTCAGAATATATTGCTTCTAGAATCTTCAATTCAGCACCGACAGCTAATTCAACTTTCACCTTGTCAGACTTTAAATAAACTCTGACCGGCTACCTTTAAACTCTTCACCCTGTCAGAGTTTAACTAAACTCTGACTGGCTTCTGATAAACTCTTGTCAGTACCTGTTGCTTAAACACTGATAAACAAACATTAGCAATTATATCTAACAATCTCCCCCAACTTGTTCATAATAAAATGTACAAGTTAAACATATAATTGATGATGTCAAAACCATTTAACAAATGCAGTGTTTAACATATAACAGAGTTTGATTTAAAACAGAGTTTAAATTTGACTTAGAATAGAAAATATTAAAAACTTACAGTCAGACTTTACTTGACTTCTTCAATATCAGGTACAGTCCTGAGATAATCAATCAGCAGTCTTCTCTCAGCATTCTCAAGTTCAGATATCATAATCTCTTTCAGCTCCTTATACTCTGGATCTCCTTCACCAGTTTGATATATGGCAGCCCTCAGAGAATAAATACTGTTCTTCTTCATGTCATTTCCTAACCGAATGTACTGAGCTTTATCTGACTCTAAGTTGAATTCTAAGACTTTTATCCCAAGTGCAGTTGTAAATCTAGCACTGTTTTTCTTCATCTCCACCAACTTTCCAGCATGATCTCTATACTTTGGAATATAAGTATTTGAGACTTCTCCTCCTCCAAGCATCACTTTTGATCTCAGCATCTTTTCTCTTAAGATTTGTGCAACATTATGGGTGTGTCTGTTCTTAACTTTCAACAGATAAAGTACATATTCAAGTTCTTCCCATGATTTGAGATTTACATCAGATTCTCCAACTCTATAAACACTTCCATCACTCATGAAGTATAACAGAAACTGCTTCTTCAAGACTCTGTGAAAAATCAACTGAACAGATTCTAACTTATCAAGATTTTCTTGTGTATCCTTAATACCAGATCTTGCCAGTGAAATATTGTCTTGAGATCTGTTATTTATTCTCTTCTCCCTATGTGAACCTAAACCAGACTTATCATAAGATTCTTTTCCAAGTACAGTCCTGGTTTGAGAAAAATCCACAGGTTGAAGTGTCAGAGTTTCAGAGAGTACAGGTCTTAAGAAACCTTTGAGTTGAGGAACTAGCTGAGTTTGCACAGCTTGAGCCTTGTCAGAGGCTGGCTTATCTTCAATAGTATCATCAACTTGAGCAGCGTCAGAGGTTGATTTTGCTAATCTTGTTTCAACTTGAGCAATGTCAGAGGTTGAATAAATCTTCTTAGGTAACTGTTCTTCTTCTACCAGTTTACCTTTTCCTTTGTCAGCATTTTTAATCACAGGCCTCCTTGAGTACTGTAAACTCTGATCAGAGTTTACATTCTCTTTGATAACAATTCCTTTTTCTTTCTTTCTAGGAGCCTTGATTTCCTTCTTCTTGTAGATTCCAGCTTTAAGATTCTTCTTGTGTTCTTCAGCAAGCATTTGCTCTTCAGCTTGGATATCTTCAATTGTAACATCTTTTCCATGCTCTTTAATAAAGATCCTAGCAGCAATCTCTTCATCAGTAGATGGGTTAGCTGAAACAACTAAACTTTTGTTGAGTTTTGAAGTAGATTGACCACCAGAAGTAGATTGACCACAAGAGTTTATTACACGTTGTTGCCTTTGAGCAGAAATCCTTCTTTCATTTCCTCTGCTTCCCCCATCAGTAGAATCATCCTTCCGTCTCAGAGTTTGAGTATCTTTGCATTTGTCTTTAGGTATACTCTCCCCCTTTTTTGACATCATCAGAAAGTAGAACTGATGTCAGCAATTCAAGCGCAGTAGAAATGGAAGTCAATTGAGCAGACATAGCATTCTGGTTGTCCTCAACTGTCCCAAGCCTCTTCTTGATTTCTTCAGAATCCCTGGCTTGCTGCTTGAACATGGCATAGTAAGAAGTTCTGTCAGCCTTTAAAGTAAGATCCCTCAGACTTACTTCATTCCTCAATTTTGTAAGCGTCTGTTGATTCTCATCAAATCTATTATTGAGAGATTTGACTTGAATAACAGTGGCCTGTAAGCTCGTAAGGACATCAGGATTTGTAATCTTCTTAACAGAATCAGATAGAAAATCTGCAGCCCGTTGTGCTGGAAAAACACAATCTGCATTAGCCCATGCATTGTAGTACATATTCTGAAAATGCTCAGAAGCAGCCCTTTGAACTTCCCTCTCTTCAGTAGAATTTGCTTGAATATCAGAAACTTCCACTTGAATATCAGAGTTTGAATGAGCAGGACTAGCTTCAGCATTGTCATCCTCTCCGTGAATATCTTCAAGCACATTTTCAGCAGTGATTTCATCAATTAACTGTGCAGTGGCATCAGGTACGTGATCTGCTACAGTTTGAGGAACATCAGAGTTTGCTGGAGCAGTAACCTCTGCTTCTCTCTGAACAATCTCAACAACTGATTGTTGCAAAGTTT
Organism: Heracleum sosnowskyi; assembly: GCA_030848705.1. NCBI lineage: Eukaryota > Viridiplantae > Streptophyta > Magnoliopsida > Apiales > Apiaceae > Heracleum > Heracleum sosnowskyi. The sequence goes on from CM061237.1 coordinate 83,257,160, forward strand.
CAAGTAAAACAATATCTTCATGATCATTATCTGTTGCATCAGCATGTACAGCAACAGCTTCTGTAACTGGATCAACTCTAATCTGATCAACTTCCTCACCTTTCTCAAAATCAAGAGAAATGATTTCTGTGTGAGAAGCAATAGGTTCTACTAATTCAGTAGTAGCTTGATCAGCTTCCAGTACAGTATCTTCATGATCCACAATCCTGCTGTCAGAGTATGCAGCAGCTTCCTCAACTACATCATCAGCTTTTGATGTAGGAGCTTCTGGTTCAAAATCCATCAGAATAGTTTCAGGATTTGCAGCATCTTCAGCAGTTGGAATATCCTCCTCAACAACAATTGCAGGAGTACTTGAAGGTACAGTTGTAATCACAATCTCCTCATTCTCTGATGTAGGAGCATCAGTGTCTTCATGTTCTTTGTCCATATTGGCAATGATATCACCAAAAAGTTGATCAGCAACTAGTCTTCTCTTTCTCTGATGAAGAGTCTCTTCATCAGCTTCAGTTTCTGAGTCTACATTAGAATCAGCAGCAACAGACTTGGCCCTTTGGGCTCGCCTTTTCTTCAATCTTTTTCTCTGAGGCACATCATCAACATTTGATACCTCAGCTTCAGTTTGTTGCAAACCAGACTTAACTGCTCGAACTTTGGATCTTTTTGACCTCTGTGGTTGAGACACAGAAGGTCCAGCGTCAGCAGTTGATACTTGTTGTTGATAAGGTCAGAAAATATACGTTTGTGCAGTTTAAACGAAAGTATAACATCATCCTCTTCTATCTCAACATTTGGGCAGCAAAAATTAAATATCAATTGACAAAACCTAGAGAAATAAACAACATTTCTATTCTCTAGCATTTTCTCACCAATATTAGTTAGAACTAATCTAGCAACATCAAAATGACTGCCATAGAGAAGAGAATACCCGATCTGTAGACTATCCGTGGGAATCGCATCCCAATTGGTGCACTTCTTTCCAAAAGCCCGAGTAATGCAATCGAAAAAGAAGCTCCATTCCTTGCGCAAAAATGGCCTTTTCAGTTGACCTATCTTTGTCAAAGGTCCAGTGTAGCCTATCTCGTTCATCATTCTGACGAGCTCAGAGTCTCCAACAGAGATTGTGAATGCATTGAAATCTTCAAGACCCAAAGCATCACGAACAGTAGTAGGAGTAACCACAAAATCATCTCCTTGAAACTCAAAAATTATAGATGGCGATCCAGACTCTCCTCCATTATCATAAATACCTGTCTGCCAAAAAGTTCGAATTTGAGTCGCAGACAGCTTCGATGGTGCGGTTAGAGCTGTACCGATATCAGAGTGTAACAAGAACCTCTGAATCAAATGAAACGCCTCCGGTGCATTCTCATTTGCTACAGGTGCAGAATAATTGTTGGGAACAAATTCTAATTCAGAAGCAATAAACGCTGTAGTTGCCATTTGTAAGATTTGAAAATAAGAAGAACTGGGCTTTGAAAGTGTTTGAGTGTTTGTGTGTGAGTAAAAGCTTATGAAAGGATGAGGTGCGTAAAGGATTAAATCGTGTGTATGTAGTGTATTAAATAATAACTGTAAAGATTAGAAGAATGTTAGTGGGACAGATGTCAGACGTGGATACGCTGACAGCTGTATCGAACAACTTCCAATACACACGTGCAGACGTGAAAACACCTGTCATCACATATAACACTCAAAATATCCGCTTAAGAGAAAAAAAAATAATAATAATAAAATTATCAATTTTAAAAATAAAGTACAAAGGAGCTCAATAGTCAGAATAATAATGACTGTCTTGAAACTCCGCACCTTATTATCCCAAGCGCTTCGAATCAAGTAAAAACCTTTCAGTGACCCTGTTTAATGCTTTAAAAACCGAAGCATTGTAACAACAGGCTTCATATCTTAAACTTACCATACACCAAATGGCAGGAACCTTTGAATTCATGGATGTAGAATCATTCATGAACATGAACTGGCAGCAACAAGAAAACTATATCATCGATGAGTTTTTTGTTCTGTCTTTTCTGAATGATGAAGGTCTTATAGCAGATGATGAAATAGCAGAAGGACCAATCTCTAATCCTTATGTGCACATCATCCGTCCCGGTCCATATGATGTGCCCATTCTGGCAGACGATCATACTATGGAGATTTGTATGATACTCTTCCAGCAGAGCTTCCTGATGGGTACTGAGGAGACAATCTTCTTGGAATCCTGCAAGCTACAAAGCAGAAAAAGAATCCAGGAAGATGATGATGATGATGATTCATCTTCAGGATGTTGTCAAGCAATTCCAGATGGTATAATGATCAGTTGAACAACTGGGTAGCGATCATCAGAAGTAGTAGAGCACAATAACTTCTGGCTCTAGCTCTTCTGCTTCAGATGTAGCATTCAGATACTTATCCTGGTTAAATAGATCTTTTCTGATGTAACCATAGTGATTAGTATGTACCAGAAAGTTTAGCTAAACATGAGTATGAAATGGTCTGAATGTAAATTTGAATCAGTTAATGAAAAAAAAATTTGTTTCTTTACATATCAGTATTATCAATTTTGCATAGTAATTGTAAAGTGAAAGAAATGATATCACTTTAAACAATAAACTAACATACTCAGCAGCATTACAAATCACTATCAGGACTTATCAAACACACTCTTTCATCTCTCTGTTCAATCATACTTTTTCCGAAAAACAAATGGCTAATCTCAAAATTATAACATGTCTGAAACAAATAGATTATTTTAACCATCAGAGATTAAAACAAAGTAACCTCGGCGTATTTCACACAATACATCAGTGTTTACCATTTGTCCTTCTTTGTCAATAAACTCTTTTCTCAATCTGTACAGTTGTGAAAATATGTGTGTGTAGTAGCAGAGTTTACCGAAATCAGTATTTAGATCATCTCAAAGTGCATAAAATCCACAAACTAAAGTAGTAAAAACTGGTTGCCTAAACTCTCATTTATAACATAGACACTGATTTTTCTATCTAAACTCTGTATTACTGATATCCTTTCATTTGGATATGTCTTTTATTTTTCACCCCCTTTATTATATATATATATTTTTTAATTTTTTTTTTTTAATTTTTTTTTATTAATTTTTCCAGTAATCAGTGGTTGGCACTAGTCACCAAAAATCAAAGATTTTAGCCCTTATTTCATACAATAAGTTCCTGGATCTTCCTAGGCACAACATGATCTCAAAGGAATTTGTGCTCTGTTTGGCATCTTTTGATTTGAGGGTGAATTAATTGCAATAAATAATCAGAGTTTAGACTTTTCATCAGTAATTACAATTAACTTATGAGAGAAGATGCAAACAGCTAATACAGACTCAGTGTATAGGATCAATAAACTAAGAGATGCTATAAATATAGAGACAGTATTATGCTGTGTTAGCTTACTGCACTTATTTGAGATCAGAATCTATCAACTCTTAAGGATTCACAATTACTTACTGAGAATTATGCTTCATACAAATTTCTTCATTGGTCCAAATGTTTCAGACAAAATTACAATCAGAGTATAATCATTAAACTGTAACTATCAGAGTATGACCAACAGAGTTTACCATCAGAGTTTAACATGCTGGTTCACATAACAGTTAACATGTGCAAGGAATCATGAGCATTTAAACAATCAAACATAGATAGATTTTGAGTCTAACCCGTATCTCTAGTCTGAACCAGAGATCATTCCAAGTTCATTTACCAATCTTGTAAACGTAGCTTCACTCAAAGGTTTGGTGAAGATATCTGCAAGTTGTTGGTCTGTAGACACAAAATGAAGCTCAATGTTCCCTTCTTCCACATGTTCTCTGATAAAATGATATCTTATGCTGATGTGCTTGGTCATGGAGTGCTGTACTGGATTACCTGTCATAGCAATAGCACTTTGGTTATCACAGAAAATAGGTATTTTAGAGTACCTTAACCCATAATCCAGCAGTTGATTCTTCATCCATAAAATCTGTGCACAACAGCTACCAGCTGCTATATACTCTGCTTCAGCAGTGGATGTGGAGATTGACTTCTGTTTCTTGCTGTACCAAGAAACTAATCTGTCACCTAAAAATTGACAGCTTCCACTTGTACTTTTTCTGTCTATCTTACAGCCTGCAAAATCTGCATCAGAGTAACCAATTAATTTAAACTCTGATTCTCTAGGATACCACAAACCCAGAGTTATGGTTCCTTTGAGATATTTGAAGATCCTTTTTACAGCTGTTAGATGAGGCTCTCTGGGATCTGCTTGAAATCTTGCACAAAGACATGTTGCATACATGATATCAGGTCTACTTGCAGTAACATACAGTAGAGACCCTATCATTCCTCTGTAGTTAGTCATATCTACTGAGGCTCCTGTGTCTTTGTCAAGCTTCGTCGCTGTAGCCATGGGAGTTGTAGCAGATGAACTATCAAGCATACCAAATTTCTTTAGAAGATTTCTGGTATACTTTGCTTGATTGATAAAAATCCCATCATCTGTTTGCTTGACCTGTAAGCCTAGAAAATAACTAAGCTCTCCCATCATGCTCATTTGATACCTGGATTGCATAAGCTTTGCAAACTTCTTACAAAGTTTGTCATTAGTAGATCCAAAAATAATATCATCTACATAAATTTGAACTAAAAGCAAATCATCACCAGAATTGAAATAAAACAGGGTTTTATCAATTGTACCTCTTGTGAACCCACTTTCTAAAAGAAATTGAGCAAGAGTTTCATACCATGCTCTTGGTGCTTGCTTTAGTCCATATAATGCCTTGTCAAGCCTGTAGACATAATCTGGATGCTTGGAATCTACAAATCCTGGTGGTTGTTCAACAAACACTTCTTCTTCAAGCTTCCCATTGAGAAAAGCACTTTTTACATCCATCTGAAAAACTTTAAACTTCTTGTGTGCAGCATAGGCCAGAAAAATTCTTATGGCCTCCAATCTTGCAACTGGAGCAAAGGTTTCATCATAGTCAATTCCTTCCTGTTGTGAATAACCTTTAGCCACAAGTCTAGCCTTGTTTCTTGTAATCACACCTTCACTGTCAGTCTTGTTTCTGAAAACCCACTTTGTACCTATAATTGATCTATTCTTTGGTCTAGGTACAAGTGTCCAGACTTCATTTCTTTCAAATTCATTTAACTCTTCTTGCATTGCTGTAATCCAATTAGCATCTTGAAGAGCTTCCTCCACTTTCTTTGGTTCTGTTTGAGACAAGAAAGCATGATACAGACACTCATTATTTGTTGCACTTCTAGTTCTTACACTAGCATCAGGATCTCCAATTATAAGATCAGGTGTATGTGCCTGTGTCCACTTTCTTGCTGTTGGTAAGTGGCTTCTTGTATCAGTATTGGATCCTCCCCCTTGATCCATGCTCTCCTGATTCATGTGTTGACTTTCTGCAGCTTCTGAGGCTCCCCCTGAGTTGGATGGCTCAGTGTTTGAGTTGTCAGAGTTTGAATCAGTTTCCTCAACTGACTCACTTGCTGTGTCTTGTTGAGCTTCTTCACGCTCCCCCTCAACTGGTTCTCTATTTTGTTCAATTTGAGAATTTCCAGTTTCTCCAGAATTTACCAGTAGAGGTTCAGAGTATGCTTCGTCAGAGTTTGTCAACCCTGCTTCATCAGAGTTTATATCATCAGAGAATAGATCTTCATTTTCAAAACGTAGTTGATCATATCCATCCTTGTCTTCAAGTCCAATTATTTTCTTGTCATCAAACGACACATGTATGGATTCCATGATCACCTTTGTTCTCAGATTGTAAATTCTGAATGCTTTTGTTGACAATGGATAGCCAACAAAGATTCCTTCATCAGCTTTTAACTCGAACTTGGTCAACTGTTCAGGATGAGTCTTCAACACAAAGCATTTGCATCCAAATATGTGAAAATATTTCAAATTTGGCTTCTTGTTTTTCACCATCTCATATGGTGTTTTTCCATGCTTGTTGATCAGAGTTGCATTTTGAGTAAAACAAGCAGTTTGAACAGCTTCTGCCCAGAAATAAGTTGGCAGTTTTGCTTCATCAAGCATAGTTCTGGCAGCTTCAATTAAGGTTCTGTTCTTTCTTTCAACTACACCATTTTGCTGTGGAGTTCCAGGTGCAGAAAATTCTTGTTTGACTCCTCTTTCCTTGCAGAAAGCTTCCATGATTAAATTTCTGAATTCAGTTCCATTATCACTCCTTATTATTTTGACTTTGTGCTGTGATCCTTTGTCCAGTAGATTTATATGATCCATCAACATTTGAGCAGTTTCATCCTTCTTTGACAAGAAATACACCCATGTATATCTAGTATATTCATCAACAATTACTAGAGCATATTTCTTTCTGCCCATGGACATCACATTCACTGGTCCAAAGAGATCAACATGTAGAAGATGATAAGGTTCCACTACTGAATATTCAGATTTGCTCTTGAAAGATGACTTCATTTGCTTGGCCTTTTGACAAGAATCACATAGACCATCTAGATTGAGTATTGATTTTGGAAGTCCTCTTACAAGATCCTTTCTAATAAGCTCATTAATGTTGTTCAAATTGAGATGAGAGAGCTTCTTGTGCCAATTCCAACTCTCTTCATTTGACATTTTTGCAGTCAGACACACTATTTTTCCATCAGAGTTTGTTACCAAACTTGCTTCATAAATATTGTTGCACCTGTGTCCAACTAGAACAACTTTCCCAGTAGATTTACTGATAACTTCACAGTATTCACTATGAAAATCTACATGGTTTCCTCTGTCACAGATTTGACTCACAGATAACAGATTATGCTTGAGTCCTGAGACTAGAGCTACATTTGTGATGATGACACTTCCAAGATTAATATTGCCATATCCCAGAGTGTGTCCTATGTTGCCATCTCCATATGAAACTTTTGGACCAGCCTTCTCCTCAAAGTCTGATAGCAGGGCTTTATTTCCAGTCATATGTCCTGAGCATCCACTGTCTAAGATAAGTGTGCTCTCTATTATACCCTGCAATCACAAACAAACACTAAGTGTTAGTTTTGAGGATCCAGACTTGCTTGGATCCTTTGTCTTTCTTAACAGTGTTAATTTTTGCAGCGGAATCTGTATTATCAGAGTTTAAACTAACATTGTCAGATTTTACACTAGCAGAGTTTGCTCTAACCCATTTCAAGTTGGGTTTTAGCTCATAATAGTTATGATAAATTGCATGATAACTCTTACATGTGTAAATAGAATGCCAAGTGCTCCCACAATGTTTGCATAAAGTCTGTGGTCTTACTCTAACATAATCATTCTTTACTTCTGAAGTAGAAGGTAAAGAATTAATATGTTTGTTCTTAGTGCAAAATCTAGCAAGATGATTAGAACTACCACAATTATAACATGTTTTTCTTGAGGCACTAGCATTAGGCATATGATTATTTCTATTATTTATGCCTACTTTTCCATTCCTATTTCTCTTGGACCCTTTAGGTTTCATGGCAGACTTAACCTCTTTGAGCTTATGTTTAAACTGTTTTCCTGTCATTAAACCAACATTAACCTGCTTCTCACAGATTCTAATTGGTTCTTTAACAGCTTCTAGCTCAACAAGCTTCTCTGTTTTAGATTCAATATCTACTTGTTTAACACAAGCTTCAACTGGCTCCATAACTGCTTCTTTCACAACTACAGATTTTAGCTTGGTGGATTCTGGAACAAATATCACAGGTTTAAGTTGTGGTTTAACCTTAACTTTGTCTTTAAACCTGAGTTCATCGTTTTCACAATAACCTAAACCTACAGAATCAGTCTGAAACACTTGTTGAGTGTCTCTTCCAGAATCTGTCCAAGTCTTGATTATTTTTCTTTCTTTTTCTAAATCAGATTCTAGTTGCTTATACCTTTTAAGCAACTCCTATTCAACATAAACAGCATCATCTCTTTCTTTTTGAATCTGCTTCATATTCTCAAGTTCTCTTTCAAGAAACTTGTTTCTTTCTTTAAGACTAAGATTCTCAGATTTAATCCTCTCATTCTCTAAAGTCTGATCCCTATAACTAACATGAACACTTTTCAGATATACTCTTAACTCAGATATATTATCAGTATCATAAGCATAAGTAGTTAGGGGTACCTTATTTTCAGAAGATTCAGTCTCATCTCTGACAGTTGCCATAAGAGCATAGTTTTCTCCATCATCAGAGTCTGAAGTATCTGCCCAGTCTCTGCCTTTAGAGATGAGTGCTTTCTCAGATTTGCCTTTCTTGCACTCTGGAGCATAATGACCCATCTCCTTACACTTGTAGCACTGGATTTGAGACTTATCCTTCTTGCCAGACTTGTTCTCCTTTCCATCAGACTTTCTGAAACTTCTCCTTTCAGGGTTTGAATCTTTCCTTGAGAATCTCTTTCCTTTCTTGAAGTTCTTGAATCCCATCTTCTTAAAGGTCTTCACCATCAATGCAGCCATTTGCATCAACTCCTCTTCATCATCCTCAGAGTCAGAAGCTTCATCAGAGTTTGAGTCATCATCAGAGTTTGATGACTCACTCTCAGATTTAATAACTAAAGCCTTTCCCTTGGCTTTCTTCCTTGATGATTCCTTCTTGATGGGCTTCTCCTCGACTTTGAGAGCAACAGATTTTGTCTTCTTGCTTGACCTCCTGTTTCTTTGTTCTATCTCAAGTTCATGAGTCTTTAACAATCCATAGATTTCATCAAGATCTGTATCAGCAAGATCATAATTATCTCTGATTGTTGTTGCCTTTAAATCCCACTTTTCAGGTAGAGATAACAGAAACTTGAGATTGGACTCTTCAAGTTCATATTCCTTATCTACCAGAGACAGATCGTTCAACAGTTTGCAAAATCTGTCATAGGTCTCAGTCAAGGTTTCATTAGTTCTTGAATCAAAGTGCTCATACTCCTGTGTGAGTATTGTTTTTCTGTTCTTCTTAATAGCACCTGTTCCCTGGCATCTGACTTCTAAAGCATCCCATATCTCTTTGGCAGTTTTGCAGCCAATTACTCTGTTAGACATTACATTATCTAAAGCACTGTGGAGAAGATGTCTAACCTTTGCATCCTTTGCAATTGATGAGATATCCTCAGGAGTCATATCTTTCTTTTCCTTTGGAACAGTCTTTTGTGCTTGACCATCAACAACAGGGGACAATTTAGTTGGCATATGAGGACCATCATTAATTCTGTCAAGGTATTCTGGATCTGTAGCCTCCAGAAACATGGTCATCTTAACCTTCCAAATCGGATACTCTACTGGCCTGAGAATTGGAACCCTGATTGTTTCATATCGACTCACAGAATTGGGCTTAACCTGTTCAGCCTTAGGAGCAGTTTGATTTTCTTCAGACATGATTAATACTGTGTTTGAATCGTAAAACTGTATATATTAAACAGCCTTGGCTCTGATACCAATTGTTAGGCCGAATACACAATATAATCAAGTATGTATGAGAATAACGATAATTAAGAACACTGTTTATGAATCAATAAACTGTATTTATATTAACAGCTTCTCTCTTTATGATGTTAATGAATCACAAAGAGCTTCTAGGTTACAAGAATAATATATCAATATTCGCGTATCCCTTCTAGGGAAAACCTATCTGTGTTTATATATTACACAGCTACATACAATCCTTATCTAATTGATATTCCTACAAGTTAGCTATACAAAACTTATCAATTAAGGATTGCTTCTTATCTTCTATTCCGTCTCCTTAGCTGTATCAATATATTCTGCTTCTTTCCATCTTCAGAATATATTGCTTCTAGAATCTTCAATTCAGCACCGACAGCTAATTCAACTTTCACCTTGTCAGACTTTAAATAAACTCTGACCGGCTACCTTTAAACTCTTCACCCTGTCAGAGTTTAACTAAACTCTGACTGGCTTCTGATAAACTCTTGTCAGTACCTGTTGCTTAAACACTGATAAACAAACATTAGCAATTATATCTAACATTATTACTATATATTAAACCTCAACACAAGGGCAAAAATTTCCAATTAAATGGTCGTCACAAAAATGTCACTCATCTATACTATTATATTAAAGACGAAACATTGAAAGTTTTGTAGTCTGGTCATGAAAGTTTTTGTAGTTTGGTCACTCCATTCATAACCGTTAGATATCTCTGATTAAATCGACGAGAACCGTTAGATAAAATATTAAAATTATTATATATAATATCTTTTCTATTTTTTCTAACTAAAACATCTCATTTTCCAAAAATATCGCAGACAATTTCATTTAATAAAATAACATAATAAAGTTATAATTGCTAATAACTAACTCATTACCATTTTTAGCCAAAGTATATATTCTTTTTTATATTTTCTAACTAAAATTTCTACTTTTCTATTTTTCCTAAATAAAACCTCTCATTTTCCAAAAATATCGCGAATAGTTCTATTTAATAAAATAAAATAATAATATTATAATTATTAATCACATGCAAATCATTACTTTTATATTTTAAAATTCAACGAAAACATGTTACTTTCTATATTTCTTACTAAAGCCCCTCTTTTTCCAAAATATCACAGGCAAACCGTTACTTATTTATTTAAAAATAGATTTTAATACTTTTAATTATTTAAAAATGTTTAACACGTCTTCTTATTTTTTTTTAATAAATACAATTAATAAAATATAAAATATAAATAATAAAATTAACAATTATTAAAACTAATATGTGCATCGCACAGGTTTTAAGCTATATTATTAAAGACGAAATATTAAAAGTTTGGCAGTCGGACGGACGGACGGTCGGTACTTGTGATTTTACTTAATTACCCCTTACTTATTTTTTTAAAAACTATCATTAAATAATAACATTATTTATAATCAATTACATTTTCAGCTAAAATGCATTACCTTTTTTTATTTTTTTCTAACAAAATCCTCTCTTTTTTCTAAAAAAAAACACGAGCGATTATCTTTTTTAACAAAAACATGTTACTCTTTCTATTTTTCCTTACTAAAACCCTTCATTTTCCAAAAATATCACAAACAAACCCTTAATTATTTATTTTAAAATCTATTTTTATATTTTTAATTATGAGCACTTTTTTTAGCTAAAACGTGTTATTTTTTCTATTTTTTTATTTTCTAAAGAAATTATTATTAAATAATAACATTTTTATAACCAACTACCTTTTCAGCTAAAATACATTGTCTTTTCTATTTTTTCTAACAAAATCCTCTCTTTTTCTAAAACAAATCACGGGTAACTATCTTTTTCAACTAAAACATGCTACTCTTTCTATTTTTCCTTACTAAAATCTCTCATTTTACAAAAATATCCTGGGCAAATCTTTACTTATTTATTTTGAAACCTATTTAAATATTTTTTAATTACGGGCACTTACATTTTCAGCTAAAACACATTACTTTTTCTATTTTTCTTTACTAAGACCCCTCCTTTTCCAAAAATATCACGGACAAACAGTTATTAATTTATTTTAAAATCTATTTTAATACTTTTAATTATTTAAAAAAGTTGAACACGTCTACGTATTTTTTTTAGCAAATGCAAATTAATAAAATATTAAAACATAAATAATAAAAATAATAATTATTAATAATAATCTGTGCATCGCACGGGTTTTAAGCTTGTATATTATTATGCAAAAATATATTAATAGTTGTTAGTACAAAGAAACAAACCTCCAACCTCCTTCTAAGATATTCATGAGTTTAACCACTATTCTACATGCCTGTTTGAGTTTACTTCAAAAAAATTATTAGATAATCCACGTCTTTCTTCTCTTCTCTTATATTATTTTTACTTTAATGTTTAAATAAATAAAATATTGGTTTGTATTATTTATATAAATCGGTTTTTCTTTTCATCTTTTCGTAATTTTGGTCAAAAAATTTATTTTCCGGACACCCCAACCGGTATCACGCCAGACCCTAGAGTGCAGGAAGAATTCCCCACGCTCCCATGAATCAAACCTTGAATGTTTTGGTCAATAACCAGTGCTCTCACCAACTCATCTACAGGCCCGGAGGCTTCTTTTTGTAATTTTATATACCTATATATTCAATCACTGAATTTTATTACAGTTGTATGTTGTAGAGGATGTCGTCAAGGACCCACAAACCCTATTTAGAATTTCATTTTATCAAAATGATTATATGACATTACGAATCAATTTAATGTATTCTATAAAGTTCTATTATTATTATGAAAGATTATACTTTTTTTTAACATCGTACAATAATTTTTGGAATACAATTTGAAATTCTATTGTCAAAACTTGTAATTTTCAATTTTCCCAAACTTTATCGTCTACTAACAGTCTGACTGATCATTATGTAATTATATACTATGTAATATCCTATATTTTAAAAACTCACCCCGATTTTTGACACGAACGTCACTGGGGTTGAAGGAGAGGGGGTTAGAAAGGTGAAAAAAAATATAGATAAGTTAATAAAGAATGACATGTTACTTTAGAAAATGTTAACAAATGAACAATACATTCTGGAAAAGAAAAGTTTTAAGAAATGGATGCGACGAACATAGTAGGTAGACGAATTTTTTGTATAATTTGAATGCTAATGTTCTTAGTTTAAAAATTATAGAAATAAATAATAATGAGAGATATAATGTGTATAATATTTCTTATATTAGATCGAATTTTAATAGTATATTTTATGCATGAATAATTAATTTAATTCAAATAAAGTATAATATAAATTATGAATTATAATCAACATAATTAATATGTATTAAATTGAAAACATACAACTGCAATAATATATAGTGATTGAATATATAGATATATAAAATTACGAAAAGGAAAAAAGAAAAACAAATTTATATAAATAATTCAAACCAACATTTTATTTATTCAAACATCAAAGCAAAAAATAATAATATAAGAGATAAAAGACGTGGGTTATCTAATAAGTTTTTTGAAATAAACTCAAAAAGGCATGTAGCATAGTGGTTGCCCATGAATATCTTGGAAGGAGGTTGGAGGTTTGAATCTTTGTAATAACACATCTATTAAAAAAAATTGTATAAAATATACGAGTGGCATGAAAAGGAAAAAAGAAAAACAAATTTATATAAATAATTCAAACCAACATTTTATTTATTCAAACATCAAAGTAAAAAAAAATAATATAAGAGATAAAAGACGTGGGTTATCTAATAAGTTTTTTGAAATAAACTCAAAAAGACATGTAACATAGTGGTTAAGCCCATGGATATCTTGAAAGGAGGTCGGAGGTTCGAATCTCTGTAGTAACACATCTATTAAAACTAAATTGTATAATAATATACGAGTGACATTTTCGTTATTTTTCAAAAAAAAGGTAAAACGGTAATTTTGCTAAAAAGGAAAAAAGAAAAACAAATTTATATAATTAATTCAAACCAACATTTTATTTATTCAATCATCAAAATAAAAAAAAAAAATAAGAGATAAAAGACGTGGGTTATCTAATAAGTTTTTTGAAATAAACTCAAAAAGTCTTGTAGCATAGTGGTTAAGTCCATGGATATCTTGGAAGGAGGTTGGAGGTTCGAATCTCTGTAGTATCACATCTATTAAAATTTTTTTGTATAATAATATACAAGTGGCATTTTTGTTATTTTTCAAAAGAAAAGGGTAAAATGGTAATTTCGCGGCCATTTAATTGGCAACTTTTGCCCTTGTGTTGGCCTGTCTATCTATACTATAATATTATAAGCAAACCACCCTCTATTTGGTTGGTAGTTTGGTCATCTCTATTTGGTTGGTAGTTTGGTCATTTAGTTTAGTCCTCTAAATAATAATAAATAATAATCGTTAGATGTAAATATAGATAAATGAGAACCGTTGGATGTAATATTAAAAGAATATCTTTTTTTTGATATCTAAAATGCTCCCACGAGTTCAGGGTTCGAATCCCGTCAACAACATATTAAAAATTTTAGATCAAAATACAAATAAATGCTAATAAAATAAGATAAAAAATACTAAAAAATCATATAAAAAAAATACTATTATAAGCAAACTACCATGTATTTGGTTGGTTGGTAGTTTGGTTCTCTAAATAATAACCGTTAGATATAAATATAGATAAATGAGAACCGTTTGATGTAATATTAAAAGAATATTATTTTCTTAGTATCTAAAATACTCTCACGGGTTCAAAATTCGAATCCCGTCAACAACATATTATTATTATTAAATATTTATATCATCTATTTTTATAAGCTACATTCAAAAGTTCAAGATATTAATCCGTCGACAACATATTAAAAAATTTTAAGATCAAAATACAAATAAATGCTAATAAAATAAGATAAAAAATAATAGTAAACCATATAAAAATACTAAATTAATAAATTAAAAATACTAAAATTAATTCGTGCATTATAGGCTTGTTATATATAGTAATAGAAGTAATAGATAGATAGATAGATAGATTTGATCGGTATACAAATTTTAGCGATTCTTTTTCAAAATTTTAGCTAGGCGTCCTGCATCTTCCTTGGCATCGACCATTCATATATCAATTTCTATCGATATCTATTTTAGGGTAAAATGATTTTGATCAGGTGTGATCTCCAAAATGTGAATAACTTATAAACTAAATTTAAATAAAGAAGTAAAGTTCTGATAGCGATACATATTGTGTTGACAAATCAATCATATATCAGTGTTTACAAAGTAAACAACATGATGATAAAGATAAGAGTAAATCTGAAACCATATAAAATTACAAAGATTCTATACTTTCCATTTTCGGCTAGACATCTCTTTTATAATGCAAACGAATAGTTTTAATCAAACAAATTGTGTGGTATTGCCATGATACTCAATGATTAAATTCATAAATTAAATAAATTAAATGAACAGGAAACAAAATATATAAATTAAATGAACAGTGGTGATCAGAAAAACTTCCTGGTACCCTTTGCAGCTGATGATGATGATGAATCCAAACTAGGGTCATGTCCCAACCTAAGCTCAAGGTCCAACGGCTCATCATGATCGTCATCGTGATCAGCTCCGTGGCTAGACGACGAAGATAATTCCTTGTCGTCAGACTGTTTTGGACCTTGATCATCAACTCTTAATGTTGTTTCAGTAAACAAGGGAAGTTGTTTTAGTTGTCCAACATAGCCTTGATCACTTCTGGTTACGGACGCCGTGTCATGTTGTTTTGCTGAACCGTAATTCCAAGTCCAGTTAGCAGGAACTGCATCTCTTCTTTCGGGAAATGCAGACCTTGTTGGGAGAAGAAAATTTGTAGCTGGAGGAGATAAATTTGTTTTTGGAATTTCCAAAAATTGTTGAGATCGAGGTTCCGTAACGGGGCTTGTTTGCTTGAGCTTAGCCTTATCTTTTCTATGAATGTTCATGTGGCCTCCTAGAGCTTGTGCATTTGAGAAACCTCTTTTACAAAAATGGCACTCATAAGTTCGAGCCTGAGGGCTGGAACATTGTTCATCGTTGGTGGTAGGTATGGCAGGGTCTGATTTATCGGGGGAGCTGGGTGACTTATTCAGTTCCATGAGTGTGACACAAATATTAACAGGATGCTAGCTGCGGATATGATTTTATTGAGGATCGGAGGAAATGAATATGTACCTTGGCCTGCAGCTAACTTTGCTCTAGATTACAAAAGACAAAGTTTTCCACATGCGAAAATGACTATAACACCCTTATATAATTATTTCTTAATTTTCATCTTAACGTCTTTCGGGAATTAGTACTGGAGGCCTCTGGTTTCTCCCATCTCAGAATTTATTCACTGTTTACTGTCTTTATTACCAGTAACTTTATTGAGTTTTACCGATCTCAGTCATATGAGTTTGATGGAATAATTCTTCTAAATTTTTTATCTTTACTCCAAATTCGATTTTGGCTCACTTAATAATTATAAAAATGTATATCTTACTCTATCCTTTATTATTTATAATGTAATATTACTTCATCTCGGCCTTATTAGTACAAACACAAAATTTGTTTTGACAAATTTATTTTTATTTTTATTTTCTTATACTCTAGTATTTATAAAAATTGAGGGTCAAGTACAATAGGAATTACCTAAGTACATATATAAGATCATATTCGCATAATTGCAAACTTATATTTAAAATTAAAAGTTTCACGTCTAATTTAGACGAGTACGTACTTAACAATATTAATCTTCTATGTAAATACATGATCAACTGCACTTTACAGTTTACGGCAACCATCATTTTCACATGGGACGCTAATTTTGTCCTACATATCACTACTTCTATCATACATGTAGCCTCATTTTTTTACTTTTTAACTTTATGAGTTACAATTTGTTCCCACATGTATAATTAAATTGGCGTTTGGGGTATCAAACAAAAGTTGACTTATAGCTTAAAATGAGTAAGTGCTTTATAAGTGATAAGTTGATGGATTCTTATAAACGTTTGGGAGAACTTAAAAAAGTGAACTTATGTATTATAATGAGTAAGTGTTATATAAGTGATAAGTTGATGTAAACTTATAAGTTACGTAAGTGTTTGGATAAATTTACTTATAAGTTAATAATTTTTTTGTTAAATTAAATTGAAAAAATAATTAATTAATATAATGATCTCGATAAATACATTTTAGATTAAAAAACATTTAAAAGTATAAATATAAAAATATAAACTACTAAATTAAAAAAATAAATAATTAATATAATGATCTCGATAAATACATTTTAGATTAAAAAAAC
This sequence comes from Heracleum sosnowskyi, assembly GCA_030848705.1. Classification (NCBI taxonomy): domain Eukaryota; kingdom Viridiplantae; phylum Streptophyta; class Magnoliopsida; order Apiales; family Apiaceae; genus Heracleum; species Heracleum sosnowskyi. Next base: position 83,273,868 of record CM061237.1, read on the forward strand.
ATTTAAAAGTATAAATATAAAAATATAAACTACTAAATAGATAAAAAATCATGAAAAATGAAATAAGTTGAGCAAAATGTTAGTATTTTCTAATATTCAACTTATTAATTTATAAGTTATAAGTTATATTATAAGTTGGGTAGACAAACACCCCCCATAAGTCATAAGCTAAAAAAATAAGTTATAATTTATAAGTTAATGAAATAAGTTGAGTACACAAACACCCTCAATAAATCAAAATTGATTTATAAGTCATAAGCTTATAAAATAAGCTGCGGCCAAACAGGCCCTAAATTAGAATTTGAAGTCGTTGTTAGTTCCTTAATCCACAATTTAGCATTTCAACAATCTTTCTTAATTGAATACAATTACGATCCAGATTCTTTATATTTACATTTACCATTTAAGTTCAGTGAAGTGTACATGTGCATAATTATATTTTTACTTCCTCAACATAATAAGCAATTAATGATGACATTTGTCTTAACTATTAATTAAAGATTAGTTAGCTTAATCCAAATGGCTAATCCACGCCAAATTCCGGCAATGCCCCTAGCTAGGCCTTGTATTAGAGGACTCAGTTCGGCCGACCTTACACTTAAGTTCCACCAAAATGCCTACCGTAATATCCAAAACTAGAGGCTGTCAACAGTAGGGCAAATTTATTCTAACATAGGCATTTCGGTAATACTATATTTTGACCCTTCAAAACAAGCCAGCTAAGACTCGGAGTTTATCAGTAGGGTATAAACAGATGATTAAATATTAGTATAGGGTTAGGCTCAAGAGATGATAACCAATCACTAAAAAAGAACTTTAGAACTGTTATAAGCCGTTGGATTATTACTGGATCAACTGTTCAGATTCAACTCATTTTTATATACAAAATCTTATAAGGATATTTTTAGAATAAAAGGATTCTACCGTCGAACCTATTTTGTTTCATAGTATAAATACAATGTTCTACGACTGAATTTTAAAAGTTATGCATATGAACTTCAAAGTTCTACAACCGAACTTACTTTTTCCCACAAAGTTCTACAAGTGAACTTGATTATTTTTATAATGTTCAGCTGTTAAACAATGTTATTCATCGTGTTCTACAGCTGAATATAAAAGTCATGCAATCAAATTTGAAATCAAACACATAAATTTTAAAGTTCTGTAACTGAACTTACTTGTATTTAAATGTTCAGCTGCTGCTGAACACTGTTATTTGATATTGTGTTTATACCATAACTTGAATATTTTCACAAAAATTGATAAAAATAATTGGGGGAATTTTATGACGATGATGGAGAATTTTGTGATCGATATCGATGTACATTTATTATCGTTAATCAAATATTAATTAGCTCTAAATTATGTATTTTGTATTTTTGGACAATTTTACCCATGACCTATATATAATAAATATATATTATTTTAAAATATAAGATAGAGTTCTAAGAGTTCTTAAGTTAATGGTTCTACAAAGAACATGACCCTATTAGTATATGTCAACCATATAAGAGCATCATCTTCGATAGATGGCATCCTTCACGGGTGTCAAACATGTCAATTCATCAAAAATAATATTTTTTTTTATTTTTTCATCCATTTATATCAAATTTAACACCATTCAATTCCAATAATTGGCAACCCATATAAAGTGTTTAAATGGTCCCTAAACAAATAATATTAAAACTAGGTACAATATAATAGGAATGGACCATATATACTTTTAGTACTAGCATTTGGATTTTTTCATTTAGAGGGGGTGCCAAAAGTTGGTGACTTCTTTTGACACTCCTTGGACACCCTTGCAACTAGGGGTGTACACGGGTCGGGTTGGCCGGGTTGGAGGTATTTTGACGACCCAACCCATTTAAATCGGTTTGAAAAATTTCAACCCAACCCGTAAAATATGAACTTGTAACCCAACCCTACCTATTATACTTCGGTTTGGGTCGGTTTGGGCCGGGTTGGACGGGTTAATAAATATAAAACATAAAAAAAACTTAATCCTAAAGTAAGCACGGAAAATGGAAGTCCAAACCAAATTCAACATAGTCCAGTGGTCCACCATGACCAAATATTACAAATTATCCACCTGAAGCTTAAACAGTCTTAACCTCATGCAGGGCTTAAATAACAAAGTTTTAAGACACCAAAATAAACTGGTCATTAAACAACAAATTACATAGTCTTGAAGTCTGAACATACTCATAAACAGTGGAATCACACTTCATCACTCGTCAATGATATGGATGTTCTTGGTCATCATCTTACTCTTCTCAGTTTCATGGTCATTGATATTGTCTGCATTCTCTACAAATACATAAATAAAATTATTATTATTCATTAGAAGTAAACAAAGCTGGTAAGAAAAATACATTTATGAAAATAACCTGATCTATATTAGATACCTTCTTCAAGAAACTGGTAAGAATGTGTTTCATCCACATAGTTCTCTAATTTCAGCCCCCATTGCTGACCTCTTAACCAACTTTGAGTGCAAACCAAAGCCTCCACCATTTTTGGACTCAAAGAACTCCTAAATGGATCCAAAATACGCCCACTAGTACTGAACGCGGATTCGGAAGCAACCGTAGAAACCTGTATAGCAAGTACATCTCTACCAATGTTTGATAGAATCTTATACCTTTCAGAGTTATCCTTCCACCAAAGTAGAATATCGAACGCAGGGGTCATCGGATTGAGAGGCTCATAAGTCAAGTACCTATCAAGGTCATTCATCTTTTCAGTATTCTCCATTTTCTACTGATGCAAGTAGCTTTCCAGTAATTTCCTCTTATTTATTCCTGTTAGGCTCAAGACATGTCTGAATACCACCATTAACAAGCCTAAGCTATGTGACTATGTCACACTACATGACCTAGTGAATTCTATCACTGGGATATAGTATAGGTCTCTCTATGTACTTGTCTTGTTCTCATGAACATCAGCTTGGTCATGTATGCTCAGAAGTATAATGAGCTTAGTAAGCTTCTTGCAACTAGAATGTACATAGGCCATTAAATAATTGTCCTGGTAGAAGTTCAGTTTTGTTCATGCAGCAGGATAGAGATGAATAAGGCCCTGAAGAAATAAGTTGCAGAAATTTGTCTAAGGCATTATACAGCAAAGTCAGAATAAAGCTATGTCGTGAAGTCACCAATATCCATGTCGAGAAGTGCTAGATCGCATAGTCCATTTTGTACTATGTCGTGAAGTCCTCAAGACTCATGTCGTGAAATGTTGAAGTCAGCAAGGTCAAAGATGCCTAGATCGTGAAGTCCCCAAATGACTTATGTCGCATAGTCCTCAAATGACTTATGTTGCATAGTCCTCAAATGACTTATGTCGCATAGTCCTCAAATGACTTATGTCGCATAGTCCTCAAATGACTTATGTCGCATAGTCCTAAAATGACCTATGTCACAAAGTCCTCAAAGGTCATATCGCATAGTCTTCACAAGGGACATCGCGAAGTCTGGAATGAAGAGGAGTTCATGATATCAACACTTAGCCGTTTACAACAATACAAATCAAGGTACAGAATCAAGAATCAAAAGAGACAAATACTGAAGCATTTGTTCTGGCAAGGTGGTCCAAAGAATAGATGGCAAATCTACAGCTAAACTTGGAGAGAAAGATAAGAGACAAGCAGCTTAAGAAACGGGAAAGACTCCGAAAAGCAGGTGGTCCTTCCTGACACAGTTAACCTCTTATGGCAGGACAAGTTGAACTTTTAGCTAGGGGTAACTGTGTAAATAGTGGTGTGCATAGTTTGTATAGGTGAAAATATATATCAAGCACACACCACTGTAAGCTGTAAGAGAGATACACATAGTTTTATCTTAAGCACTCTTTTCTCTGTAAGAAAAAACAAGTTACAAACTGTTCTTGTTTAGAAGCCAGAAATTCCGTTGTGAATTTCCGGAAAGCTATTGTATTTAATTTACTCAATACAAAGTAGATTAAAGTGATTGTGTGTGTTGTTTATATTCCGCATATAACATAGCATAATCATATACAGTTTATCTTGTATTTCAAGAATCGAAAAACATCTAACTATCCATTCACCCCCCCTCTGTCTAGTTTCTAGTGGTATTCATTTCTAACAAGCGGTATTAGAGCGTAGGCTGTTAACGTACAAACAGGAAAAGATCAAGAATGAGTTCACAGAAACTAAGCAGTATCAAGATTCCTCCCTTCAACAAGGAGCACTACAGCTTATGGAAGAAGAAGATGTTACTTTTCATCAAAGCTTCTAACCCCATGTATTTAGATATTCTAAAGCATGGTCCCTTTATTCCAATGCTCAAGATTGGTGAAACAACTGTTGGCACTGAGATAATACCAGCCAGGCATGTGCCCAAAGACCCCTCAAAATACACTGATCCTGAAAAGGAGAAGGTAGCACTGGATGGACATCTTCAACTTATTATTTGTGAATCCATGGATTTCAACATGTATGGCACTGTGGCTCACTGTACAAGTGCTAAGAAGATGTGGGATCTCATAGAAGTGATGTGTGAAGGAACTCCTGAAGTAAGAAAGAATAAGAAACAGATTCTTGTTTCACAGTATGAAGCTTTCATGGCTCAGCCAAAGGAGGGAATCACAGAAGTATTTGAAAGGTTCAACAAGCTGGTAAATGAGCTCAAACTCTATGACAAACACTATTAGACAGAAGAGCTCAACATGAAGTTCTTGCTAACTCTGCCAGATCATTTGGAACCAAGAATCTCTTCCCTCAAAGAAAGAGATTTAACAAAGATTGGTTTTGATGTGCTGTATGGTGTTTTGAAAACTTATGAGCTAGAGTTGTTTGAAAAGAGATCTATCTATTCAAGCTAAGCAAGGATTAATGGCAAACACTTCCTGTGCCCTTATTGCTGACAATCTAGGTCAAATAATGGAGTCTCTTAAAGTCAGTCAGGTTAAGATTGAGGAACTGGAAGTTGAAGACACTGGTGATGAGACTCAAGTTGTCTATGATTTGTCTGAGGATGATGAGTTTTACAGCTTAGATGAACTTGACAAAATGGAAAACAAATCTTTTGCCTATATGGCTAGGAGGTATCATAACATAAGGTTTAAAAGGAAGCAGCCATTTAGGTCCAAGTACAATGCTGAAAATGCCGGTGGATCTAGTGGCTCAAACACCTTCAATAAAGGGAAAGGGATTGCTGGTGCTGCTAAAGGAGGATACAAGTCTGGAAGTGTGGATAGAACCAAGATAAGGTACTATAACTGCAATGAACTTGGGCATTTTGCCACAGAGTGCAAGAAGCCTAAACAAGTCAAAAAGGACAAAGCATACTTAGAGCTTGAAGCCAAGTATGAAGCTCTACTCAAGAAACAACAGGGTAAAGCTTTTATTGCTGAGGGAAAATGCTGGGATGACTCTGATGAAGAAGAAGAACAAGAGTACTCAAACTATGCCTTGATGGCATTTTCTGATGATGGTGATTCCTCAAGTCAGGTACCTATTCTTACTTCTCTTGATATGACCCCCTTTCAATATAAGCAAACTGTTGAAGATATGAGCACTGAAATGTTCAATATTCATACTAGCATGTTAGTAGAAAATGAAGAAATTGATAGACTAACTGCTAGAAATCTTGAGCTTACAGAAAAGAATGAGAAACTTGAGTTAATGGTTGTGAGCCTTGATGGTTTGAAAAAGGAGGTTGAGTATCTCAAAAACAAAGTAATTTGTGCTGAACAAATAGAAAAAGCTCTTAGAGAGCAAATTGCTGAAAATGAATTAAAGCTAAGAAGTTTCAAAAACTCATCTGAGCTTATTCAAACCTATCACAAGGAACACACTGAAGACTGCAAGGTTGGAGTTGGTTTTGACTATGAGAATGATAAAGGAAGGAAGAAGGGAAAGGGCAAAGGAAAAGAATCTTTTACAAACAAAAATGCCCCAACCATTCTGTCAAATGTTGAAAAGCCCATTTTCAAAAAGAGTGTTGTTGAGTTTGATGAAGAACTTTTGATCATCAAACAACAACTTCTTGAAGAAGATGAGGCTGCTAAAGACACTTCTTCCTCTCCTAAATCTGTTGATCAGAAAGAGACCAAAGACAACCTTGTCAAGAGTCCTAAAGTCAATAAAGAAGTTGTTAAGAAAAAGAAACAAAACAGAAATGGTAAAATAGGTGTCAACAAGAGTAACAACTACGCTTATATGCCAAATGCTCCTAGGAAACAGTGTCAGAAATGCCTATATGTTAATCATTTGACTCATAAGTGTAACAAACAAGTAAATGTTGAAGCTGATAACCTAAGTAACCATTCTGCAGGTTTAAATTCTATTCATGATTCTTTCTGTGGTAATTCAAACTGCATGACATGCTATGTGACTGTGATTGCTAATTGTTTATCTCTTAAGCATAAACTGGATTCTGCACAATCTTGTGAATCACACACCCATATGCACACTCACAGGACAGGATCCCCAATCAGGGTTGAGAGGGTGAAAACTTCATGTGAGTCCAAGAGTGTAAACTTCAAAGCCACAGACAAAGTGAAGTCTCCTACTGTGAAGAATGCAATTTATGACAGAAGAATTGTTAACAAAAATGTTTCTAAATCAACTGGACCCTACCAAGTGTGGGTACCAAAAACAACTTAGTTACTTTGTGAATGCAGGGCAACATGACTAAAAGAGTCATATGGATCTTGGACAGTGGATGCTCAAGTCACATGACTGGTGATATAGCCCTGCTATCACAATTTGAGGAAAAGGCTGGCCCATCAGTAACCTTTGGAAATGACAACATTGGTTATATCATGGGATATGGCAGTGTCAAATCTGGAAATGTCATAATTGAAGATGTAGCATTTGTTGAAGGACTGAAGCATAACCTCTTGAGTATTGGACAATTCACCAACATGGGTTTCAAAGTGGAATTTGATGAAGATCAATGTCTAATCTCAAAAAGAGGAAGTTGTGAAGTTGTTTTAACTGGTGTGAAGAAAGGAAGCTTGTTTGTAGCTAATCTCAAGGCTGCAGACAAGGGAGAAACTTGTTGTTTCTACACTAAGGCCACAAATGAAGAATTCTGGTTATGGCACAAGAAACTGTCTCACTTGAATGTTCAGGCAATGAACTCTCTGACAAAGAGAGAACTCATAAGAGATATGCCTGCCTTGGAGTTTGTGCAAGATGGAGCATGTGAAGCTTGTCAAAAAGGGAAGATCAAAAGATCAAGTCATAAGAACAAATTGCTCAATACAAACTCAAAGCCTCTGCAATTAATTCACATGGATCTGTTTGGCCCTGTGAATGTAATGTCTCTTTCTGTTAATCCCAAATGACCTAACAGAATTGTAGAAGGGGGGGTTGAATACAAATCTTGATATTTGTTAAACTTAAAACAACTTACAAATAAAAACTGAACTTAAAGTAAAAATCACAAGCACATAAATAATTTCAGTTGGATTGTTTGATGATCCAACTGAAGTGATTTTTATTGCGGAAATAATCTGTGATACAAAAGTACACAGCTGCTCAGTTACAAGATTGTAGAGAAGTATGCTCTCAAAGATAGCTAATACAAACTATTTGTTTTTCTTCTCTTACACTTATTTTAACTGCTACACTTGGTTATATATTCCCCAAGTTTACAAAGCTATTTTTGGCTACACTAAAGTACACTAAAGGTAACCGCCAATAGTTTGCTTTTCATCCCTTTGTCCAGTGGTCCTTGGAGATCCTTGCTTTTGTCTTCATGCTTATTATGATCACTCCCAAGAGCCCAATTGGAAACTGGGATGTTTCCTTATTCCCCATGTCCATTTTAATGGTTTCCAATGCAAAGTACACTTCCACATCTCCTTTTTGATCTGTCAGAAAACTATCACTATCACTTTGTCAACTATTCAGAAAAGCAATAATGATTCGTTGATAGCGTGGAGATGTGTTTCGTTGATAGCTTTATTCTTCATTCCGTTGATGGTGTTTCCCTCGTTTCGTTGATGAGTAAACTCCATACCGTTGACAGAGTAATCGTCATACCGTTGACATGTCTTCACTTAGGCAAAATTACAAGGCATAATATATTTACAATTAACCAACCTATTTTGCCTATCTAGTACTTAGTCAACATGACTTAGAAAACCTATCTAATACATATAACAAAATGCCTATCATATTGTGAAGTATTGTACAATGCAATTGCTACATCACTCATTTCGTTGATGAGCTTCCTGTCAACGGAATGCTGCAAAGCATGCCATTTCGTTGACAGCTACAAAATGACTTTACACAAATTCTACTAAGTGTTTTATGTTTATCATGAAGAACAACATATTCCTAACACTTTCCAAGAAGAAATATGCTCTAGTGATGGTTGATGATTATTCAAGATACACTTGGGTGGAATTCCTATTCTCTAAGGATGAAGCACCTCAAGTTATTATAGAGCATATCAAGAGAGTTGATAGAGAAGCACAAAGCACTGGTTCCTCTGTAGTTACTTTGAGAAGTGATAATGGGACTGAGTTCAGAAATTCAACATTGTATGAGTTTTGCAAAGATAAAGGAATTTCTCAACAATTTTCAGCTCCTAGAACTCCTCAACAAAATGGAGTAGTTGAGAGAAAGAATAGAACTCTCATTGAAGCTGCAAGGACAATGTTGTTGGATGCAAAGTTACCTACTAGTTTTTGGGCTGATGCTGCTAACACAACATGCTATGTGCAAAATAGAACATTGATCAATAAGAAGTCTGGAAAAACTCCTTATTCATTAATGATTGGCAAAAGAGCATTCTTCAAGCATCTTCATGTGTTTGGAATCAAGTGCTTTGTGATGAAAGATACCTCTGAGCATGTTGGAAAATTTGATGCTAAGGCATTTGAAGGTATTTTCATTGGATACTCTCTGGAAAGGATAGCATACAGGGTGTTTGTACCTGAGCAACACAAAGTCATGGAAAGCATGGATGTTACCTTTGATGACAAGAAAACTCCTGGACTTAAAACAAGTGATCGAGACAGTGTGCCTTTAAGATTTGAAAATCAAGGATATCTTGAAGATTCTGAAAGTGAGGATGAACTACTTGCTCAAACTGTTCCAGAAAATGAAATTCTTGAAGTTGATGATCTTCTTCAAACACCTGTGCAAGGGTTCACAAACACAGGGGGAGAAGAAGAGAATGCAACTGTCAATTAAAATGAGCTTGGAACAAGTCAAGGAAATGAACAGGGTCACACAAGGAAATGGGACAGAGCCCACACTAGGGATCAAATCATTGGAGATCCTGGTGAGGGAGTTAGAACAAGAAGGGCAACACTGAATACATATCTGTATAGCTGCTTTCTGTCACAAGAGGAACCTAAAGTAATTGAAGAAGCTTTGAAGAATTCTGACTGGATTGTTGCCATGCAAGAAGAGTTGAATCAATTTGAGAAAAACAAAGTTTGGGAGCTAGTGCCACCTCCAGAAGGAAAGAATGTTATTGACACCAAATGGGTGTTCAGAAACAAGATGGATGAAGAAGGAGTGGTGATTAGAAACAAAGCAAGGTTGGTTGCCAAAGGATACTGTCAGCAAGAAGGTATTGATTATGATGAGACATTTGCACCCGTAGCAAGACTGGAAGCCATCAGAATATTCTTGGCTTTTGCAGCTCACTCAGATTTCAAGGTGTATCAAATGGATGTGAAAAGTGCCTTCCTAAATGGTGATCTAGCTGAAGAAGTTTATGTATCCAAACCTCCTGGTTTTGAGAATGAAGATTTCCCAGATTTTGTATATAGACTGCTCAAGGCACTCTAAGGACTCAAACAGGCACCTAGAGCCTGGTATGAAACTCTATCTCAATTTCTTCTTGAGCATCAATTTATCAGGGGTACAATTGATAAAACTCTATTCTTCAAGAAGCATGGAAATGATATCATTCTGGTTCAAATCTATGTGGATGATATCATCTTTGGCTCTTCAAATGAAAAACTCTATGAAAGGTTCTCTAAGTTGATGCAGAGCAAATATGAGATGAGTATGATGGGAGAGTTAACCTACTTTCTAGGTTTGCAAGTACATCAAAAGGAGGATGACATCTTCATAAACCAATCAAAGTATGTCAAAGATCTTTTGAAGAAATATGGTTTAGAAGACTCATCCCCTGCAAAAACTCCCATGTCCACTGCTGTCAAGCTTGATGAAGACAAGAAAGGCAAAAGAGTAGACATCAAGGTTTACAGAGGCATGGTTGGATCATTACTCTATCTCACAGCTAGCAGGCCTGATATTATGTTTGCCACATGCTTATGTGCAAGGTTCCAATCTGATCCCAAGGAATCTCACATGATGGCTATCAAAAGAATCTTCAGGTATCTGAAAGGGACTCCTAATCTTGGGCTATGGTATCCAAAAGGCACTAGGTTCAACCTGGTTGGCTACACAGACTCTGATTATGCTGGATGCAGAATTGACAGGAAGAGCACCTCTGGAAGCTGCCAATTCTTAGGTGAAAGGTTAGTGTCCTGGTTCAGTAAGAAACAACAATCCACAGCAACATCCACAGCTGAGGCTGAATATATTGATGCTGGAAGTTTTTGTGCTCAATTGCTTTGGATTAGAAATCAACTTATGGATTATGGACTGGTATTGGAACACATACCTCTGATGTGTGACAACACTAGTGCAATATCCATAGTTGCCAATCCTGTAAATCATTCTACTACAAAGCACATTGAGATCAGGTACCATTTCATTAGGGAACATGCTGCAAATGGTACCATAGAAGTCTCTTATGTTCCAACTGAGAAACAATTAGCTGACATATTTACTAAACCTCTAAATGAAGCTGTCTTCAACAGACTTGTGAGTGAAATTGGAATGTTTAATCCTTCATTTAGTTGTTCCAAGTAAGTATGCTAGTTAATTATTGCAGCAGTAAATTTTCACTGTATTTAAATGCTCTATTCAATTGGAGTGAAAATTAGCTGAGATATGATTTATAAATATTTCAGTATCTTACTGCATATTTTTCAAATCATACTTTTCTGAGAAGTTATGAGTTTTTAAGACATCTCTACATAGGTGATCTTGAGAGTTCACGACTTAGTTCAAATCAAACAGACTTATATCGCAAACTGTTGAAATTGTGAGACTTCGCGATATAGTTCATTTCATGAGTTTGCGACATAGTTCATTTTATGACTTCGTGATCTAGAATAACTATATCGACAAGTCTCTATACTTGACAGAATTTTGATTTAAATTAATTTTATCTCAATTCTTGATTTAAGTCTGACAAAAATGCTTGAAATTCCAAAATGTGAGTTTTAGACAGGGTATTTTCACTATATCGCAAAGTCATCCAAATTTCTTTATCTTCAAGACTTTGCGACATAGTTCAATTCAGGACTCTGCGATATACTTTGCAAGACTTTGCGGTACAAGCCATTTTGAGACTTCGCGACATACAATTAGTCTATACATATTCATAACTCTATATCGCAGTGTCTCTATCATATAAATACTTTTTGTCGACCATTCACAACTTCTCACTCTATCTATTGCTCTCAATTTCTAAAACCTAAACTCTTCTCTCTCTTCTTCAATCTCAATCTCAATTTCAATGGCACCCAAATCTCAAATAGCTTCCTCTTCAAACCCTTTAACCATTCCCAAAGAAAAAAATCTTCTCACCATTCCCTCTGAGGCTGAGGCTAACCCAAGGTACAAGTGTTTTGTACGGTTCTTGAACACTTCCTACCTACGCCAAGCCCTAACCCTGAACCCTACCTTGTATGTCGATGTGTTGGAAGGATTCTGGAGAACGGCGTTGGTATCAACAATGGCTAGGGAAGGTGGAACCTCATTCCAGGAGGTTACTTGTTCAATTGGAGGCAAACACTTCCAGTTTGGGGAAAAGGAAATCAATGAAGCTTTGGGGTTCAAGGTGGAGGGTCATGACCAAGAAGCTACTGATGCTGAAATTGTAGACTTCATGACCTTCATTCTGTATGCTGATGAGATAGATACTGGAAATCTCAATAAGAAGTTTGTGAGGAGGGAGTGGTCATTTCTGTTTGACGCACTCCAGAAGGTGTTTCTATGCAGGAAGACAGGATGGGACCATATCAGTCACATTGCTGTGAAGCTAGCCTACTCCCTGGTCAACAACTAGGAGATCAATGTGGGAGCCATAATTCTCAAGGAATTGGCTCAGAGGCTAGGCAGGACAGTTCGTGGTAGAGGTAATGACATCTTTTATCCTCGCTTTATTTAGTGTATTTTAAATTATCTCGATTCTAATATACATGAACTAGAGGGTATAGATAAAAATAAAATGGCTTATTCCAAGTCCATGTCCAATATACTATTTGGGTCATTGGACACAAGGAATCAAGTTGATGTGATTCTAAGTGTGACCAAGCATATGCAGGACACATTTGAATCATATCAACTTGCTAAGCCAATATACCATGCTCTTTCCTGGACAGGGGAGGCTGAGACTGAAGGAGCTACACAGTCTAACCCTAGCCTCCCTATCCCATCCAGTAACCCCATTGCAAACACAACTGTAGAAATTAGGGAGCCAAGTGCATCAGTCTCTCAAAAGATTGGTGTTACTAAAAAGAAGACAAAGAAGAGAGCCCTAGAAGTGATACAAGAATCTATAGAGATAGAAAGTGAGAATCCTGAGTCACCTCTCACCAGACACAATAAGAAATCAAAATCCAAACCTACCACTGAATCCTCCCAACAGGATTCAGATGTGGCAAAAGGGGTACACCTGTTACTGTCAATGGCCTCTCAACAGGTCATTGGCATTGAAAAGAGCAGCCTCCCCACTGCAACCTGTACAGAGTCTGCACAGGGTCAAGAACTCACTCTTGACCCCAGTGGTAATAAGGGTGGTACTACACAGAGTGGAGAGCACATCACTGTTGAAACTCCTCCTATTTCTCAGGGGGAGTTGCCAAAATCTACTCTAAACACATCTTTTCTTCCAGAATCTACATCTCAAATTTCTTCAAATCAAGAAAGTCATTCTTATGACAATCTTGAACTTGATCACTCACTTCCTGATTCTGTGAGTGAGCCCCTTTCAAGTGACATGGTGCTTGACACTATGCTCACCACCCAGGACCCACATCTGGTTGGTCAGGAAATGCATGCTGGGGCATATTCTAATGACACCAACACAAACACAGAGGCTTCACCAGTTCTAACTGGAGACTCTGTGCCAAATTCTCCCATCCTTAGGGGTGTGGAACTGTCTTCACAGACAAATAGGGCTGATGTTGTAACACATCCCATTTCAATGGAGACAACATCAGACTCTACAGCCATTCCAAGGCTGGAGGAGACTCAAAATCTTACATCTCATGAAGTGCCTAGCACTAGCTCTTACTTGGCTCAGGCCACAATGTCAGAATGGCTGAAGCCTGTGCAAAATGACAGGCCTTCAGGATCATCATCTGTGCCTTCCAAATTGACAGAAGAAGACATTCTACATCTTAATGTGGCACAAATTGATGAGTTCTCAAAGATAGCTCAACATCTCCTCACCTCAAATCTACCAAATGCTGATTATGAAGCTATTTTACTTTTCCACAAGGAGGATGTTGCAGCTCGGCAGGAGAAGATAGTGGATGAAGCTGAACCAGAGGGAAATGTGGATGCCTGGTTGGATTCTAAGAGAACTCTCAAACTCAAGGATGCCCTGGCTTTTCTAAGAGAAGAATACCTCACTTCTCTGGGCTCCGATGCAAAGGATCTCTCTCCTGCTGCAATTTATGATGCTGTTAATGATGTTTACAAGAATCAGTTGAAGGCTCTGCACTATCTTGGGAAAGGGCTTCAATCAGAGATCTATTATATAAAGGAGGAGACAGATAGATCCCTCACTCAACTAAGAAACTCCTATCTCTCTGATTTTCCCAAGGTGGATGGCATCCTCAAAGAAGTCCAGAAAACCTCTTCTAATGTCAACATGATGGATCTTACTCTTGCCATGGTCACAGACAACATCAAGAAACTAGCTACCACACTGGACAATCAAGTCAAAGCCAACATAACCTCTAATGCTATGCTGAATGTCATGTGGAAGAATCAGTATGGTGACAAATTGGTGGATGAGGTCCCTATGTCAAACATCTCCAAATTTGACTTTGCCAAGATCAAGGATCAATCTATGAATTCTTTCAAATCTCAGCAACTATTCTCTAAAGTGGATGGTCTAGAAAGAGAAGTGGCCTCTCTAAAAGATGAAAACATGATGCTTTCTCAATCCTTAAACAAGATCAATGACAAGCTGGATGACCAAGGCAACAACACTTCTAACATCTTACTGGTGCAACAGCAAATGATGACAACTATGCTTAGGAGTATGAATCTTCCTATTCCTGGTGAGGCTCAAGCCATTTTGTCTGATCCCAAGCCTAAGGGGGAGACATGAAAGGAGGTTGCACATGAAAAGAAAAAGGGCAAGGGCAAGGGAAAAGCAACTGAAGAAGAATCAACTTTGAAACCTATCACTTTTCCCACTGTGGATGTAATCAACTCAGCAGGGCAAAAGATGTCAGTTACTTCCACTGTCTATCCAAGCACAATGAACGTATATAGTACATCTTCTCAGATATCAACAGCAGCTCAGCCTGTCAAAGTAAACTGTGTTACAGAGGCCAAACTGATGGAAGTTGCACAGTCAAGTATTTTTCATGATCAATCATTCTTGGAACTTCTAAAGGCTAGTGAGGCAAGTGTTGGATACAATACTCTGGAGTATAGGAGAAAATTGAAGAGTATAATACATTGCTTCACAGTGGTTGTATGCAGAAGAAATGGAGCATACATAAGTGAGATCATCATGATTTCCAAAGACAACCACTTGTGGCACTTGTCATTTCAATCCCTGTCACAGCTGAGATACACTGAGGTTGATGTGCTTGTGACTCTGATAGAGGATAAGGGAGCTAACAATCAAAGACTGCAAAATGAACTTCTAAAAGATCAAATATTGAGGCTGCCTGAGGTAATCAAGGAACCAAGAACAATTATCTATCAATGCAACCCTGAATCAAGTAAAATTGAACAGCTCATAATTCCCAATCACCTGGAGGTAAGGAACAGAGGCAAGATAGATCAGATCATTTCAATGCTCAAGGCCAAGAGAGGACAAAGAAGTGAGGAGGAAAAGGAGACCATTCAAATTCTACAAACATTTATGGAGTCTGGAAGAATTCCTCAAACTCAAAAAGAGAAGGAAGAAAGAAAAGATGATAGGGATGATGAGGATAAGAGGTATAGAAGGAGGAACCAATCTAGGAGTAATAAGGATGGAGGTAGTGAGAGCAGCAAGAGCAAAACATCCAAGAAATCCAAAGATGATGATGATGACAAGAGGGACTCCAAGGGAACAAAGGAAACTGTTAAGAGAACAAGAAGTGGAATTCAGCAAGTCAGGGACATTGCTAGTAGTGCCTTAACCACAACACAAGACTCTATGTCTAGGGTGGGTACTGTTAGTAATGATCCTTCTAAATCATTATCCAAGACTTCTGAACCTGAATTGTCACAGAAGACAGATGAAGCCATAACAACTCTAAAAAGACACTTCCACAAGGTCAAAGCTAATGGAGTGTTGCAGTGGATCAAGGGCAAAGAAATGAAGCTGCTTCCAAATGATGTGGCACTGAAGACTAATTCTCCCTGCTCCAGCAAGCTATCTCAAGTGAAACATTTGAAGATCAAGAGTGTAGCCAGAAGGAAAAGGATAACAAAGAAGAATGGAGTAATCACTAATGTAGTAGGGATCAAAGTGCTTCCTCTGGATGAAGACTATGATGAAGATGCCCTAGCATTTTTGAGGGCTTAAAGAATCTTTGAAGTCAAAGTGAAGAACAATCATCTTGAGATCAAATACACTGATGGAAGGGAGAAAGAGATGAAGCAAGGTAGCTGGCAATATTTTCCAATCTATGAACTTGAAAGAATAAATGCCTTATTAAACTTTGAAGAAAAGGAAGAGAGGATGTGGAAAATAGAGATTGCTAGATTCATGAAGATGCACTCTGACGATGAAGAAAATCTAAAGAAGCTAAATGAAGAGAAGAGGTGTCAGAAAGAAAAGGAGATGGCTGAGATGGAAGAAAAAGCAAAGGAGCTGTGGAAGAAAGGGCTGTGCAGGGTAAAACAAAATCCTTATATTGTGGAGTACAAAAATCATTATGGAGGAAAAAGCAAGATAAGGATGGAGTTTATAGATTCATATGTGGAAAGTGCCTTAAGAACAGCAGCTGAAGATTTAGAAGGCTCTCCTCTCATAGAAGAGTTGATTGCAAGAGATGAAATTCTAAGATCCATCTCTGATATGAAGAAGAATGAAGAAATAAGGAAGAAGAAAGTCTATGATGATTTCCTAGAGAAACAATTGGGAACTAAAGCTATGTAGCACAAGGAGAAACTCTGTAAGGCTAAGTTTTCAAGTTGTTATCAAACTCTGTTCATCTTTCTATCTTCTTTATATCTGTTTCTTTTTATGTTAGTTGTATCAGACATGAAATTGTGCCTAAGGATCTTACTCACAATTTTGGGGAGATTGTTAGGCTCAAGACATGTCTGAATACCACCATTAACAAGCCTAAGCTATGTGACTATGTCACACTACATGACCTAGTGAATTCTATCACTGGGATATAGTATAGGTCTCTCTATGTACTTGTCTTGTTCTCATGAACATCAGCTTGGTCATGTATGCTCAGAAGTATAATGAGCTTAGTAAGTGTTTCATCCTGGCAAATTTAACACCATTCAATTCCAATAATTGGCAACCCATATAAAGTGTTTAAATGGTCCCTAAACAAATAATATTAAAACTAGGTACAATATAATAGGAATGGACCATATATACTTTTAGTACTAGCATTTAGATTTTTTCATTTAGAGGGGGTGCCAAAAGTTGGTGACTTCTTTTGACACTCCTTGGACACCCTTGCAACTAGGGGTGTACACGGGTCGGGTTGGCCGGGTTGGAGGTATTTTGACTACCCAACCCATTTAAATCGGTTTGAAAAATTTCAACCCAACCCGTAAAATATGAACTTGTAACCCAACCCTACCTATTATACTTCGGTTTGGGCCGGGTTGGACGGGTTAATAAATATAAAACATAAAAAAAACTTAATCCTAAAGTAAGAACGGAAAATGGAAGTCCAAACCAAATTCAACATAGTCCAGTGGTCCACCATGACCAAATATTACAAATTATCCACCTGAAGCTTAAACAGTCATAACCTCATGCAGGGCTTAAATAACAAAGTTTTAAGACACCAAAATAAACTGGTCATTAAACAACAAATTACATAGTCTTGAAGTCTAAACATACTCATAAACAGTGGAATCACACTTCATCACTCGTCAATGATATGGATGTTCTTGGTCATCATCTTACTCTTCTCAGTTTCATGGTCTTTGATATTGTCTGCATTCTCTACAAATACATAAATAAAATTATTATTATTCATTAGAAGTAAACAAAGCTGGTAAGAAAAATACATTTATGAAAATAACCTGATCTATATTAGATACCTTCTTCAAGAAACTGGTAAGAATGTGTTTCATCCACATAGTTCTCTAATTTCAGCCCCCCTTGCTGACCTCTTAACCAACTTTGAGTGCAAACCAAAGCCTCCACCATTTTTGGACTCAAAGAACTCCTAAATGGATCCAAAATACGCCCACTAGTACTGAACGCAGATTCGGAAGCAACCATAGAAACCTGTATAGCAAGTACATCTCTAGCAATGTTTGATAGAATCTTATACCTTTCAGAGTTATCCTTCCACCAAAGTAGAATATCGAACGCAGGGGTCATCGGATTGAGAGGCTCATCAGTCAAGTACCTATCAAGGTCATTCTTCTTTTCAGTATTCTCCATTTTCTACTGATGCAAGTAGCTTTCCAGTAATTTCCTCTTATTTATTCCTGTTAGGCTCAAGACATGTCTGAATACCACCATTAACAAGCCTAAGCTATGTGACTATGTCACACTACATGACCTAGTGAATTCTATCACTGGGATATAGTATAGGTCTCTCTATGTACTTGTCTTGTTCTCATGAACATCAGCTTGGTCATGTATGCTCAGAAGTATAATGAGCTTAGTAAGCTTCTTGCAACTAGAATGTACATAGGCCATTAAATAATTGTCCTGGTAGAAGTTCAGTTTTGTTCATGCAGCAGGATAGAGATGAATAAGGCCCTGAAGAAATAAGTTGCAGAAATTTGTCTAAGGCATTATACAACAAAGTCAGAATAAAGCTATGTCGTGAAGTCACCAATATCCATGTAGAGAAGTTCTAGATCGCATAGTCCATTTTGTACTATGTCGTGAAGTCCTCAAGACTCATGTCGTGAAGTGTTGAAGTCAGCAAGGTCAAAGATGCCTAGATCGTGAAGTCCCCAAATGACTTATGTCGCATAGTCCTCAAATGACTTATGTCGCATAGTCCTCAAATGACTTATGTCGCATAGTCCTAAAATGACCTATGTCGCAAAGTCCTCAAAGGTCATATCGCATAGTCTTCACAAGGGACATCGCGAAGTCTGGAATGAAGAGGAGTTCACGATATCAACACTTAGCCGTTTACAACAATACAAATCAAGGTACAGAATCAAGAATCAAAAGAGACAAATACTGAAGCATTTGTTCTGGCAAGGTGGTCCAAAGAACAGATGGCAAATCTATAGCTAAACTTGGAGAGAAAGATAAGAGACAAGCAACTTAAGAAACGGGAAAGACTCCGAAAAGCAGGTGGTCCTTCCTGACACAGTTAACCTCTTATGGCAGGACAAGTTGGACTTTCAGCTAGGGGTAACTGTGTAAATAGTGGCGTGCATAGTTTGTATAGGTGAAAATATATATCAAGCACACACCACTGTAAGCTGTAAGAGAGATACACATAGTTTTATCTTAAGCACTCTTTTCTATGTAAGCAAAAACAAGTTACAAACTGTTCTTGTTTAGAAGCCAGAAATTCCGTTGTGAATTTCCGGAAAGCTGTAGTATTTAATTTACTCAATACAAAGTAGATTAAAGTGATTGTGTGTGTTGTTTATATTCCGCATATTACATAGCATAATCATCACTACTAGAAAAACTGCATTAGACATCGGCTAAAAACCGATGTCTATTGAAGAAGAGAAGCGATGTCTTTGCATGTGTAGAGAAAGGTATGGGTATTAGACATCGGTTTTTAGCCGATGTCTATGTTAATCTTTAACATCGGTTTTTTAATAAGAACAGATGTCTATGTTCCTTTTTAACATCGGTTTCTTAATAAGGAACTGATGTCTATGTTCCTTTTTAACATCGGTTTATTAATAAGGAACTGATGTCTATGTTTCTCTTTTACATCGGTTTCTATTCTTTAGACATTAGTGTTCTGATGTTACTTGTGATATTTAACATCGGTTTTTTGCGAAAGTGATGTAAGTTTTGTATTTTTTTAATACATGGATGCCCTATTTGACATGGCCAAAAATCAAAACCAAATGATCAAAATCAAAAAGCCAAACCAAAACCAAATATCGAAATCAAAAGGCCAATATATACTAAAACCAAATATAAAATTCAATAGGCCAACTACATTATCCAATTCATATCGAAACTAACTACATAATCCAAACCATCCAAATATCAAAACTACATTCATATATTTCCTAGTTTTTCAAAACCTTGGTAATTCTTTCCTTGTGCTGCTTGCCTTACTGCTTGCCTTAGAGCCTTTTTTAGATCTTCACAATAGGTCCCCAAGTGCTGCAACTTTTGTTTTAGCTCGCCAAATGAAGATCCCATTTCAAAAACTTCTGTTAATGCTGCATCTCTAGTTGTGGTGTGGCTTTCCTTACGCTAGCAATGTGCCAAGACAAAACCATCTTCCCTCATTCTTCTTCCCTTTGATTTCAACCTCAACCTGGAACTGCAGTACTGTGCTTGGAACCATAGCTGACCTGAACTCCACCTGTACACATAAGAAATAGGCAAGAAGGGCTATTAAAAGGACATGTAAATGGAATACAAAAAACAAGAATTTAATACTATCTACAACTATCGGCAATGGCAATTCACTACGTATAGAAACAAAGGGGACAAAACAATCGTTTAACATACCTTGGTTCTGCACTTAGAAGCAATATCATGTAATGCTTTCACTGGAGTTCCTGCAGATTTTTCAATTCGTCCTGGTTCTGAATCAAGATGCCTACTGGAAGACGATACACTGCACAAATGACAGAAGTATATGGACTTCAGCTTCTAGTATATGGACTTCAGCAAGTGTACAATCTTAAAGAACCACCAAGTGACAGAAGGCCAAACCATACACTGCACAAATGTAAGTGTACAATCTTGTATAAGTGTAAATGTAAATGTAGCACAAATGTAAGTGTACAGCAGCTTGCCCGGTTATCTGACCTACATTCTCCTTGTCTACCTCAAATGCTGCACAAACATTGACATACTTACCAATCTCCTCAGAACTGCATCATCCAATTCCTGAGGCTTATTAGTTGCACCTGCACATAGGTCAACAAATGCAATGCTGACAAAGTAATGTACTGATAAATAAAATGAGTTTAAATGCTAAAATCTCTAATTTATAGATAAAAGGCCATTGAGTTCCTTCTGTGAACTTCATTCCTTTATTTTTCGCTGATACTTTGTAATGAAATTATTTCCAAAGAATAATGACAAAGTAGGTAAAAGGAATGATACAAATAGCAAGAAACCAGTTATAGAGAGTATGCTCCAGGAGTTAAAAGGAAGAAGAAACAAAAAAAGCCCCCAAAGAAGCTGAGCTTAAAACCATCTGACAGTTGACATCTAATGATAAACATCTGGAAAAGATTAACTTGAGATGCTGAATATCACTATATCAACATTTGGATAGCACTAGTAGACCAATATGAATCTTACCAATAACAATTACTAGATCATCAGAATTTGAGGTCACCCCATCAAACTGAACCAAAAACTCTGACTTGAGTCTTCTACTTGCTTCGTTATCACTGGATGTTCTTGTTGACATAATACTATCAATCTGTAAAGATAAAATACAATCTTGTGTAATTAAAAAGGCATACTAGTTTGAACTTTGGCTAAAGCACATAAACAGAACCAGGGGCAAGATATACAGTCACAATTCAGTAGTAGCGGTCTGACACAATAAAATTTACAAAATAAGATTAGGATCAAAGTAACATGGAAGGAACATAATATTGTCAATCTGTCAAAGATGTAAATGCAAGTTTGTTTAATTCTTACAACACAATACACACTATTTTGCATCTTTGGCTAAACACAAATGAACAGAACCAAGGGTAAAATATATAGTCATAATTCAGTAGCAGCAGAGGACGGACACAACAAGACAGATTATTGGATCAAAGTAACATGGAATAAACAAGTAGTAGCTAATAAAACCCAAGGAGAGAGGTGAGCAATGTAATGCTAAAAGCAACCACAGTTATACTCAGAGGCAGTTCCGTACTTCATCAATAAATATGACAGCTGGCTTCCTGGAAATCGCAACCATGAAAAGTGTTCGAACAAGCTTTTCACCTTCTCCCACCTGTTTAAGTTAGGACATTAAGATATTACAGATCTAAAAAAACAAAAAAGGCAATAGTAAATACCAAGAAAACATGTCATCAATTATCAAAATCTGTTACCTTAGATTTAGAAACCCAAACAAGTTCTGGAACTTCCTTTTTTCTATTAAGTTCACAAACATTCACAGTACTCTATTAAGTTCAAATTGTCATACGTCAATAGAACTCCAAGTAAAGAACCTTTCCCTCACCCTTCCAACACAAAGGTCTCATTCACAAGGTAAAAGCAAAAGCAATCATTTTAAGTGCTAAAAAGATTTCACGGGACAGGAAAAACCTCAAAGTTCATTTTATATACTTTTGTAGCAAACCAAATTATAGGATTGATGGTAAGGGCGAACCTGTGTGGCTGTGACACCAAAAAGAACACTAATTTCTCGGGACTCCCTCTTGTTAGTCGCATCTTTGATAGAGAAAAATGATTGCATATACTTCATAGCCTTAGGATTTAGCAAATCTCTTGGTCTTTTTCCTAGTCATTGTATAAAACATCACATCAATATAAATATACAGAACTAGTAAAAATTAACTAAAACTGTGCAAGTAACTTTTAAAGTGAATGTGTATGGAAAGTAGATAAATTGAGCAAATAGATACACAATAATACTAACAATAAAGACAACAACTCATCCAAAAAACAATAAAGATTATGCTTAAACAGGCCACATAGGAAATTATTTTTGCTTCATTCAAGAGCCGCAAAATTCATAAATAGCTTCATCAATTACCATCTCAAATGTGGAAACAACATAATGTCTATCAAGTTCTGGATACTTAATACAAATGGAAACAAAACACATCAAATTATCAATTTACTACGAAATCATAATGCCATACCAATTTTAATTGAAAGAGCACCAGCTGCCTGCAAGTAAAGGTAAAAACTCCACAAGTTAGTACCATAATAAAATTAAGCCCTAACAAATTATATACACATATACATACAGATGTACATACAAATTTGTGATTAGAAATTGAGATTGAGATATAAGTGTGTGAAAAAAGACTCACCATTTTGTTTGTGTTCTTTGGTTGCTGCTGCTGCGGCTTGTGGTCTAGGTTTCGTTGAGGGGAGAGAGTATCGCCAAATTGAGCAAGCTACCAAGTACTCCAAGATCCGGACCTGCTATACAAACTGAACAAATACGTTAATTGAAATCGAACAAATCGAAAGGGTGTTGAATGAATAATGAATAAATTGAAAGGGGTTGAATGAATCTAACAATTGAAAGGGGGTTAGGGTTCTTCAGCTGGTAATCAAGCGGGTTAGGGTTCTTGAGCGAGAGAAAAGGGACACAGCGGGGTGTGTGTGCGTTATGTTTTATGTTTTTACGTTTTTGTTTTTATGTTTATATGTTTTATTTTTTTAGTAAAGTACAAAGCGAGCGGGAGCTGAAATATTTGGCTAAGGAGAGGAATATTTGGTTAAGGGGGGAAAGAATGGGGAAGCGCGGGTTTGTTTTTTAAAAAAGGAGCTCCAAACATCGGTTTTAAATGTAAGTGATGTGTAGATTACTATTAGACATCGGTTTGGTATTTACTGATGTAATAGAAACTTTTAACATCGGTGGTTTTTCTAACTGATGTCTAAAGTGTGATGTCTAATCTAGTTTTTCTAGTAGTGCATATACAGTTTATCTTGTGTTTCAAGAATCGAAAAACATCTAACTATCCATTCACCCCCCCTCTGTCTAGTTTCTAGTGGTATTCATTTCTAACAATTCCATCTCCTACATTCAGCGACGTGTTGCTTTGATAGACCTGTCAAGGAAATAAAATGGACATAAACTATCAACATAAACTATTCAGAGATTCGGTCTACTCGGACTCCAGTACAACAATTTACAGGAAACAACTCGACAGAGTGGCCCCTTGATAAGTAGTTTCATTGACAATTTTTCTGATTTACATGAATTCCAGTTTCTCTTTTGTAAATTGTGAATATTAATTGGATTTTTTAATTCATCGTTGTTCTAAATTTAACTTAGACATATACTGAAAGATTGACAATTTTGCTGATTTACATGAATTTCAGTATATGTCTTAAGTAAATTTCTAGTCTTCTACTGAACCTTTTGAGTTTAAATTTTTTGACTTTAAGGCTTCTGTTTTAAGCTTCCAGTTTCACCTATTGCCTTAAGTATAACAATGACTCAAACAATTAATTAGTACGAGGTAAGTCTTATCAAAACATAGTTTATTCAGAGGCATAAACTATCTTCATCAACATAAACTGCATGCCATCAAACTTAGTGATTTAAAAGCATACTCTGTAGAAAAACAACCATTTAACCTAATAATAATCTAAAAACAAGTGCATGGCAATGAACTTTCAAGAACAGTTTTTATCTTGGCAGCCCAACTTCCAACTTCTACTGCTACATATTAAAAGCTAAGATAGGTTACCTTGGAGTTAGAGCCATCACCATCAGACCCTTGACCATCATAGGCAGCGTACATTCATTGAAGCAGTGACTCCACCTTTGTAACAATTCTAGCAACTGATTCTGCATCATAAACACTCTCAAAACAGTACTTCAGATACCCCATCTTGTATCGTGGATCAAGTACAACTGCCAGAAACAATAAAGGATTGATATCCTCTACATCTCCCCAATATTTATCATATTTTTCTTTCATGCTCCCAGCCATAGAAGATAGCAAAGGGTCCCTACTAGCAGCCAGATCAGTTAATAGAGTGTGAACCTCGCATATCTCATGATAAAAGTTGTTTGAAGTTACATGTAAAGTGCTGCTAAATTTAAGGGTCACTTCATAAAAAGTAGCTAAGAATTTGACAAAGATAGATGCAGCGTGCCAATCATTAGCAATAGGAGGCCCCATCCTTTTCTTACCATTCTCTTTTTCCATGAAGTAACTAACAAATTTATCATCCTCCTCCTCGTACCTAGTAAATGCCTTCTCGAATTTCATAGCCACATCTAACATCATATAGGTGGAGTTCCACCTGGTTTGCACGTCTAAAACCAGCCCTCCTTTGTACTCAATTTTCTCTTTTTCTGCACAAATTTTGAACTTCTGTAGTCTTGCTGGTGATGACCGTATGTATCTCACACTATTTCTTATGGCAGCTATTGAATCGTGCATTTCTTTGAGGCCATCGTTTACAATTAAATTGACAATATGAGCACCGCATTTCATATGCATATTCTCGCCACCTAGAACATCTCCCTTCCAAGCGTTCACTCTTCTTCTCACAAAAGCAACAACCTCTTTGTTTGAAGAAGCATTATCAAGCGTTACAGTAAACACCTTTTCAATTCCCCAACTAAGCAAACATGTTTCGATTGCCTTACCAATTGTATCACCTTTGTGATTCGAAATTTGACAGAAATTAATGATTTTTTTCTGCAATTTCCAGTCAGAATCAATATAGTGCGCTGTTAGACACATATATGCCATTTGCGTCCTAGAAGTACAACAATCTGTTGTCAAGCATACTCTTTGGCCAGTGGTAGTGAGCTGCTCCATCAGTTTTCCCCTCTCTCTACAAAACAAGGGATGGACATCCCGAGCAATAGTTACTCTACTTGGAATAACAAACATAAGCTGCAATTCTTGTACTAGATCCTTAAAACCGTCACCCTCCACAACTTTAAATGCTTGCTCGTCCTTCACCACAAATTTGGCCAATGCGTTTCGACATTTCACCTTGTTAAAGGGAACAGCCAATAGATTTGAACCTCCGCCAATTTCTTTTTTAAAACTAAGTACTTTTTGCTTCTTATCTGAGGCCCTTCCTGGATATTTCTTGCATTTTCTCAAATGAACCCACAAGCTACTAGTTCCAACTCTTGTGCTATGACACGCATAATCAGCGCCACAGTAGTTACATTTGCATCTAGGATTGTTTGGATCACCACTTGTCACTTTCTTGAAGTGAGCCCAAACGTCGGATGTCCTGGTCGGTTTGTTTTTATTTGTGACTTGTTCATCGCCTTCTTTTTTAGGCGATTTAAGCTCAGTTGGAGTAGTGTCTGGGGTGGGATTAGGAGTAGTACTGTCTAGGGTGGGATTAGGAGCAGTGTTTGGGGTTGGATTTGGGATTGTGTTTGGGGTTGGATTTGGAGTTGCATTTGGGGTGGGGTTTGGAGGACTGAATACAACATCTTCCATTTCAGTCGCATCAGTAAAGAACTGATCCATTACATGTGTAACAATAAACCAACACATGAAAAAAGTACTCACATTACTATAAATCAAGTAATCAAGTAAACAAGTAACCAAAATCCAAATAAACAAAGGTCGTAAATCAGTTATCAGTTGCTTGAAAAACAAAGAAGAGGACACAATATCTTTAAAATTACAACAAGTAATTACAACCCACTCGAACCAGCAGAGAAATTAACAATAAATTCAGTTAGACTCAATTAACAATATACAATCCACAAAGAAGCCAACAAATGAACAAAGTTATCACTATTAAGAACAATTAGTGTATGTATATCACTGTTAGTGTATGTATACGTGCTCAGTAGTAAATAGTAATAGTAACAAAGAAAGAGAGATTATTGATGAATAATAGTACCAGCTTGTTGATGAATAAGTATTAGAGAGGAGCGCCAAAATGAGCAATTAGGGTTGAGAGTTGAGAGCGGCTACTTCACAGTTCACAATGAAACAATTGAGGCAATATTATTGATGTTGTCTATTGATTGTATAAAAGTAATACATGTATTTTTATTGAAATGCCCTCGGGTCGGGTCGGGTTGGGTTAGGGTGAAATAAATCAAAACCCATACCCAACCCATAAAGACCGGGTCAAAATCAATTTAACCCAAATAACACTGGTTTATGATTTGTTGGTTTGGGTCGGCCGAAATTAAGGCCGGTTTGGGTCGGTTTAATCGGGTTGGCCGACCCATGTACACCCCTACTTGCAACTCCAATAAAAATACATCCAAGAATGTCATGTCACATAGGATTTGACACCCCTATTAAAGATGCTCTAACATGTTAATGGTATTTCGGTCACCAATATTTAAAAAGAATCATAGAATTGCAGTTACAAATTAAACTGACTTAGCTCCCATCCTTTGTATAATCTATTTGAGTACGAGGCTGGTAACTCCCATGATTGATTATCGATTTTATTCATTATGTTAATTTTTTTATAGTATTTTTATTTAAGTTAAAAGCCTGCAAAATAATGTCTGTATCAGATGATACTAGTCAAGTACTTTCGATGTGAGAGTAAGTATATAATTAAAATAATGATAATCAGCCAAGTAACAATAATCGAGAGAAAGAGAGGGTGTCATTATTATGAGTAAAATTGTGTCCAGAGTGCAAATGTGTGAAAAGTACAGTATTTAGAGCAAATTCAATGCAATACTAAAATTGGTTCTATTTCTATAATTTGAAACTAAATGTCAAAAAATTCAACTCCAAAGGGTTTCTATACTTGGATGCAAATATGTATAAATGCATACTTGGTTCTAAATTTGAAACCAATGATGCATTTATGCATCCATGCCACATCATCATTTAGCTATATATAAATTGCATGTTGGTGCACTTTACATGAAAGTTAAGAGAGAAAGAGAGAGACAAAAAATTAGCTAAATTTGTAATTATTTTGATGCAAAATGCAACTAGCATTGAAGTTGAAGTTCTATTTTAACATCAAAAATTACTTTTTGATACAAAATTATAAAAATAGTTATAATTATTTTGCATCTAACATTGCACTTGCTATTATAGGCTGGCCACCCAAGTCATTGTAGCACACATGACGGGTCCTATAGCCACAGTACAAGGGATGGTTTTACCTTCATAGTCATTCTTTTATGCCTTCTACAGTGCTACAACAGTTGTACTTAACAACTATAGTTGAATATTCTTGCAGTATGTTGTTAGTTGGTTGAGGGTGTCTCCTTTTATTTTATGACGGCCGCTTTATAGTAAAATGTTTTTTGTACAAATAAGAGCGTAAATATTTTTTGTGACAATAGATTAAATAAGAGAAATGTTATTTAAAACATATATATATATATATATATATGTATCTCCATTTAAAATTATGAGGAATGCCTAGGTATTGTGGTGTGCGGGTGACTGGTCCTACCCTAACTGTAGATTTTTGGAATATTATAAAAGATCCTGATGAATAATGTTTATTATTTTGAGAAAAAACTTTTCAGACCACACTATATACGTGTCGGAAGACTGAAGGTTCGGAGATGTATTATTGATGTACTATGAAAATGAGTGAATGTAAATCACGTCAGATTTCAAAAAATTAGAACTTGAGAAATATTTCGTAGAAGTCCGAATCTATATTATTGATATATGACATATTTAAGTGTATGTAAATCCCATTTATATTCCAAGATTCACGCTTGAATAATTTTAATTAAGTGTTCGATTGAGTGAACAGTTACTATTCAAGAAGAGAATCGCGTAGAGTTTTATTTCGCTCTTCTTAGAAAATATTTTGAATTATTTCGAGAGAACGAAAACAAGGATGAATAGTAACCAAGATGAATAGTGAAAAATTTAAGTCTCCGATTGATCCCATATTTCAGCGCAAGTTCTGGAATAATAAACGGTTACTAATCGTGTAGTCCGAAATCGCAAACAAAAACGAGAATCGAAGATCCACTTGAAGCAGTAACTTTGAATCATGTTTATTCGGATCAAGGACAGTGGTAGAAGAGGAGTTCAAATCAAAAACTTGTGTTTGTGTTTCGCTTGAAAGGAAGGTATAAATGGCTTCTCGAATCGTTTCGATTATATGTAGTTTACTTACTTTTTGTTTACGTATCGTAGAAAGTTTTGACATGGATTTCGTGTGCGTTTTGACTATAAAATTTTGGGATGTTTTGACTATATTAAGGATTCATAAAAGATTGTTTATGAGTTGAGAATGATTGGTGGAAAAGGTTGAAGACGGGTTGAATTTATAAAGAAGTTATCGAGTCTTTACACCGTTCGATTACCCACTGCACGACCTCTATTTCAAACTATTTTTGCGTATGGTTCCAAACTATGTTTTGGACAGTAATTGATGTAGTATTGTTCTAGATTGTCTCTAGTTTATGCACGCGAAGGAATCATGTCATTATGATTTACGGATTAGGTGATATTCACCTTTTAGTAAAAGCTACTGAACGACAAAACTTTCTGCACCCTACTGCCTTAAAACTACTACTTCGGAATTTTCAAACCTCTGATCAGAAAAATACTTTATAACCATTTTATTCTAGACATTCTCTAGATCGTGCACGCGAAAACGGTGTGTCGATTGGATTAACAGTTTAAGAGTTATGCACATTTTAGTGGAAGCAATACATATAGCAATACATATAGTAACTTTCCGTAGACCATCCAAGTTTAAAAATACATTTCGCCTATTTAAACTCATGTTTTCAAATCAAAACTTTTATGATAAATACTAAAAATACTAAAGATGATTTTAGAGGTGGTTTCATATTTAAATACGTTTACAATGATTTATTAGAAATGTTAGCGTGCGAGTCGCGTAATAGTAATTCTCAGGAAAGTCAACTCTAGGGGCATTGTTTTGACCGATCGTTTTGGCTAAGTTAAAAGAGTGAGGAACAAGATTAGAAATGGTTAGCAAGAGGTACTGAATATCGTAAGTTAAGTTAACTCAAGAGAGTGAAAGTCGGGTGATGAATTTACTTAGAAAGAGCAGACTTTAATCAAGTGACTAATTGAGGTTATCATATATATTCGTAAAGGTTCCAGGGGACTAGAGAGGAAACATCCGGTTAGAGCTTGGACATCAGGCAAGTTTTCAAATCCTATATTTTACTTATGAAAATATCTTTGGAGCATATTTATGCAAGTTTCCGTTTCTTAAAACTTAAATATAATATTTTTATATCCTGTTGTGTTTGCTGTTTTGGATATCAAATATATACTCGTTTACCCTATGTTGCGAACCTTATGCGTTAAGTTTTAAACAAAGTATACCTTGTACACAAATGACATCTTAAGTTTGACTTCGGTCGACGTCGACTCTAGAAATAGAGTGCGTCGGTCCAAAATAGATTTGACTGGGGAGCGGTATATTCTTTTGATAAAATATGATTATGAAAACCCGAAAGGTTCTTCGGGAAAAAAGTCTACATACTTACGAATATTTAATGAATATTATTTATTAAAAGTATTCTAAAATACTTATCTTGGATTAGATATAATATTTAAATATTTAATATATATATATATATATTTAACTTTTCCAAAAATATTTAAAATATTATTTTAAAATTATCCAAGATTCTCCAACTTTTATATTTGTACATTTTCACACTCAAAGTTCTTTATAAAACCCTCGGTCATGGTTTGCTCAAGTAGCGTTGTTTTGAAATAAGAATTGGTCGACTGAGGTCGGACCTCAACTACTCGTTTTTCTTTTCAAAACGATTCTCAAAAAGAAAATAAAAAGGGGACTCTAGCGTGAGCATGACCGTTGACGAACGATCCCGAGTTTAGTGTAAGAGGCTGTTAGCCAGGCAGTCCATCAATTATTGGCCGTATGCGCCAGGATGATTACTGATGGAGTTCTCATCCAGGATGATTACAGATGGAGTTTTTGTCCGGGGTAATTACATATGGAGTTTTTTCCCTTCTACTAGTAGAGAAGACCCGCGGTGGATATGGATGTGGCGACTGATCATCGTCAATCCATGTCGTGTTTTGTTTTTATATAAGTCCCATTACTTCCAATTTGGAAATTGATATTAATACTGTAACGAAAGCCAAGATGCTGAGTTACCGATAGTGTTGATAAGAACTAAAGATGGTTCTTTTATAAATGATTCTGGTAATTTAATGATAGGAACAAACGGTATTTTTAAAACTTGTGAACTAGTGTTGTTCATCTCGCGGTATCTAGAACTGCGTACTTGTTGATTTCTAAAAACCATGCTAAGTCACTAATACTGTCTTTCTAAATTATAAACTAAATTCGTTCATATGGTAGTTTCCCAAACTCATATTAAGTATGAATACTTTCAATAGAAAACCATGTACTACTTTTATATTATTGGAAGAACTTTATATTAGTGACTAGTTAACTTGCTGAGCATTTTTTTCGCTAATTCTTGCTTTGTTAAAAAAAAAATATTTTCAGTTAAAGGAGACTATAGTCGATCATCCCGTACTGCGAGGAAAGGAATGTGGACGATACTCTTTTGAGATAGTTCAGTTCCGAAAGGATACTGCATGAGTAAGTTGGACAGGTTCAGCTATCATTAATTAGTAAGTTTGTTTACAAATATGGGTTGTAATAACTCCATGTAGAGGTTGTGGTTAATAAGTGTGAGATCCTGGTTAGTACATTTGGTTTGTAATAACTAATGTTACTCTGTTTCGTTTCTAAGGCTATAACTTGTTTGAGTAAGAAATTGGGGTCTATGATGTCATTTTGATTGGATTATTGAGTTAATACAGGTATTATAAATTGGATTGTGATATGATAACCTAGATTCATGACCCCGGATCTGGGTGTGTTACACTAACGGTGGCAGCGGAGTACCAAGGCAGTAGTTGAAATTGAGTCATGTATAATGATATATTCGAATATACGATCGTGTGTAGTGTGCATTAAATGTGCCACTTTTTTCTTAATCTTTTTGTACATGTATTAATTTAGGTTTAAACACGTTATTATAGACTCAATATATTAAAAAAATTATGTAATGAGCTTGTAATCAATTATCATATTCACTTTTTTTTCTTCTTTTTTTGTTATTTAAATATTTTATAAATAAGTCAAAGGGAGTCCTCATTGAGTTTGTAGTTACAATTCGAGAAATCTCGATAAGAGTTTTTGACATCATACGACAAGCCAAATTCTATCCAATCTTTATCAAAGACCTATCCAAGATGACCCGATCACCTAGTCATTCTCCAAGCATTCTCCAAGAAATATGCATTTAGTATTAGGGATTTTAAGAACTTGTTTAAGAAGCCATTCGGAAGTTAGGGCCCTGAATCGCATATATGTCCTACACTATGGTCTGATATCATGTTATCTGTCATTGATGCAAGAAGAAGTAGACCTCAGAGTGGTTTACATGTCATCTTCTCGTCTAC
This sequence comes from Heracleum sosnowskyi, assembly GCA_030848705.1. Taxonomy (NCBI): domain Eukaryota; kingdom Viridiplantae; phylum Streptophyta; class Magnoliopsida; order Apiales; family Apiaceae; genus Heracleum; species Heracleum sosnowskyi. Next base: position 83,305,588 of record CM061237.1, read on the forward strand.
ATGATAGAGTAAATCAACCCATCTGGTAAACACAGTGTTTATGTCTGGAGGAAACAGTTCTTCCTCAACTTGGTTTAGCTCGGGTGCATCGATTCTTACCCCCTCTATCTCAATCTTGATATCATCATTGTTGGGTTTTATACTGAACTATTCGTTTGAAGTATATAACATTGTCCAATTTATTGAGAATCTTGATTGCATATTATTACATTGTCTATTTATTATATAATCTAGTATCAAATGGGATAACAGAAGATTAGATTATCAGTGTCTGTATATAATATAATAAAGGTTCACAGTCTAAGTGGTATTAGACAAACCACTGGAATGACTGAAGTATTATTTGGAAATAGTTTATCTTGACTATTAAATAATACTTGTATACTTTGTGTATATTGAACATGATCAAAATCTTAGAATTGTTCTTCTATTCTGACAGTTAAGAAGAACTAAGATTCTATGATATTATTATTGCTTACGTTCTTAATCCGGATGTAGTGATTGACACTTGTATGCAATGCACATGCTTTGATTCATATAATATGTAATTAATTATTAATTACAATATTATGTGTTGAGCAATGACATTGCATGTAGAGTGGGATATTAATTACAGAAGGAATCCACGTCCTGATAATATTCGGGTTGATGATGTCCTCTTGAAAGCTCATGAAGATAATTATGTGAAGCCCTGCATGTAGATTAATTTCTGACATAATTATAAGGTTGAGTGGATGATCAAGGATAAATAAGATATTAATTAAATTAATTGTCAGTGATTAATTTAATTAATGGACATACGATATCTTAAACGTGGGGAATTTAATAAGCAAATAATATATGAGCCGAATTAAATAATAAAAGAATTGCGGTATTAGGAACGGTAGTACAAATATTAATTTTTTTAGTGGATTGAATTAATATTTTTTGACATTGGGCTTGACCCAAAATGTCATTGGAAGGCCCGACCTAATTGTCCATGATCCCTACTGAAGCCTATATATATTCTTGTTCTCCTTAAAGCTGGTTACACAACAGAAATCGAAATTGAGACCTAGAACAGCCGCACGAAACTAGGGTTTTCGAATTTCGAGGCTTTGAGGAGAGGAAACTTTGGGAGATCGAAGGCCACACTTCGCTCAAAGGGAATCAAGGAATTCAGTAGAAGTCGTCGAGTTGAATCGCTTGCGCCGTAGTGATTAAGGTTAATCTTCTTTTTGAACTCTTTAATTTATATTGTAAAACGTAGTACCTTATATCGTACGTTCCAACAATTGGTATCAGAGCATGGTTCTAGGGTTCTGCGTTTTATGATATGATGTCCATGTCGTAATTATATATGCATGTATATAGTGGTTGCTCGTATGTATTTTCTGATGTAGGTTGTTATCCACTATTATGGCCATGTTTTTATAATTATGTGATTGGATCCCACATGGTTTATCGTGGTTATTGTTTATGCGATTGGATCCCACGTGGTTTATCATGGTTATTGTATTTGCGATTGTTAATCACGAGGGTTGATCGTGTATATTTTCTTGATTTCTATTATAAGATTGTAATCAAGTAATCCGATTTGTATTCGAGTTAGATTATAATATATTGTAATAGAATAGGTCAGTTTTGTTTGTATGTAATTGTTTTATCAACGGAGCTGCAAGAGACAGAAGTGCTTCCGCTGCTACTTGCTGGTTTCTGAGGAGTTTCGCTGATTTTGCTTACTTTGTCCGAATTTTTCCAAAAATACCTTTTCGAAAAGGGAAACGGGTGTCTGAACAAAATAGAGTATGTCACTCGCGCGATTTATTGTTTTCAGAAATTCAAGTTTGATATGTACTACTGTGTTTTCGATTAAAGTTTGGATGAGGCCATAATAGTGGATGGTTTATTGATATGTTTTATATATTTTCCACTTGTTTTTTTATTATTGCTATTACACGTGCCTTATGTGTGTTTTCATGCCATGTGATACTAACCTTAGTATTCTAGAACGACATGGACATAGGGTTATATTTATTATGCTTAATCATGAGATGTATCATGCCATGCTATATGTTATTTTTGTTGTTAATATGATACATGTTGACCTCGAAGAAATAACATAGGACGATGCATCTAGATTAAAATCCTCACAAGTAAAATACTAAATGGGAGAGGGAATTAATTTGGTATTAAATCCCATGGTCATCTATTATTGGTTGTATGTAATTTAACACTAAGAAAATTATGAATTGTATATATGTCACTGTTAGGATTTATGTTCTTGTAACCATTTTGTTTGTTGTTAAATAAGAGTTTAAGTACATCTTGGTAGAAGTTCATTTATTTGTTCAAGCCTCAAGAAGTGCTCAAGAAGGACAGCAAGAATAAATGTTACTGTCATAGCACTGACAATAAAGTTACAAGAAGACAGCATGTTGCAAGTCACGACATTACATTCACTCTGACAGCAACATTGGCGGAAGCCCTCAGACGACAACTTTACCTTAGCCTGACAGCAAGCTTGGGAATCCTGACAGCACCTTCTGCGGGGATTTCTTACTGTCACCAAAAGCACATTCTTGTGACAGCAAGCTTAGCGATCAGGATACTGTCATGAAGGGACAAACTTTGTATTGGGGATCTACCCAGTAAAAAATGTGACAGTTTGGATGTTCAAGAAACAGGCGTGTTGCAGTATCCCAACACTGCATCAGGTCTGCAAGACTACGACCGAAGCTTGAAGAGATCACATGACAAAGCTCACCAATTCAAGAGTATGACAAATCTACATCTACTGAATTGTGTTAGCTAAATATAGAATGTATCTAGATTGCTTTTTCAAGTACTGATAAGTTGTTTGTATAGTAATTTAGGAAAGACTCACGGGTAGACAATTTGTAAGAAGCTGCCACATGAAAATGACAGCAGCTCCACAAACCTGTGATGATAGAGATAGGATTAGTTTACTTAGACTATCTCTCAATCCATTCTAGATAGATTACACTCGAGAAATCGAAGCTCAAGAAAACCAACATTTTCTTGAGGTTGTAGCAACACTTTGCAAAATAAATAAAACATTTATTTTGTGAGAAAAACTCGTGTGTCTACTTGTGTTTGCATTCCATAAACTGATAAACGTTAATCTTAGTTTTCGTTGTTGAAACATAGATTGAGATTTATCAGTATTGCATTCAACCCCCACCCCTCTTCTGCAATAGTCAAGGACCAACAACTGGTATCAGAGCGGACAGATTGTTCTACAAATCTGAGATCATGACAAGTTTGCAGAAGTCAAGTAGCATAAAGATTCCAGCTTTTAATTAAGAGAATTACAATGTGTGGAAAAGAAAAATCTTGCTGTTTATCAAAGCTGCGAATCCCTTATACTTGGGTATCCTCCAAAATGGTCCCTTTGTTCCACGGAAAGACATTGAAGCCTCAACTGTGGACGGTGTTCTTGTTCCAACTTACTGGATCAACAAATTACCTTCAGAGTTTCTGGAGCCAGAAAAAGAGAAGGTGGCCTTGGATGATTACTTGCAACTCATCCTACTGGATGCTCTCACTTTGGACAAAGCCATGTGTGGGAATGTCATTGGATGCTCATCAGCCAAGGATATGTGGAATAAGATTGAGCTGCTATGTGAAGGAAGTGAAGAAGTGAAAGACAATAAAAGACAAATTCTTATCTCACAGTATGAATCTTTCATGGTAAAGTCAGGAGAAGATCTAACAACGATGTTTGAGAGATTCAGTAAACTTCTGACTGAGCTACAGATTCATGGCAAGTACTATGATAGGAAAGAGTTAAATGTTAAGTTCTTGCTCACACTTCCTGAGCATCTAGAGCACAGAATCACTGCCATAAGAGAAGGAAGAAATCTGAACAATGTTTCCCTTGAAACATTATATGGTGTGCTTAAATCATATGAGCTTGAATTTTTCCAGAAAAGAGCTATACAAGATGGATCAAGAGGAAAAATGGCTAACATGTCTGGTGCTCTTGTAGCTCATGCGCCAAGAATCACTCAACCTATTGAAGGAATTCAAATTACCCAACCTGCTCCAGTACCTACTCTTAAGATTGAAGAGGTTGTGGATGATGATGAGAAAGTTGTGCTGCAAATAACTGATGTTGAAGATGAAGACTTCTATTCCTTAGAAGAAATGGAAAAGATGGACAATCCAACCATGGCTTACATGGCTAAGAAGTTCAAAAACATAATATTCAAGAGAAATAAGTCATTTAAGCCTCAAGGTCAAACATCAAGGTTCAGCAGAGGAAATTCTTCCAAGGTTGAAGGTGGTGCCACAAGAGGTGGTTACAAAACAGGGATTGTAGTAACCCGAATTTTCAGGATTTATTAATATTATTATTTAAATATTTTATTGATTTTCTCAAGAGGAGGAATGGTATTATGTGTATTTTATTCATCTAATTTTTTTTTGTGAAAGCTGATTATTTAATCGATATTGTCGAATTGAGTTTGTTTTAAAATTTTATGGATCGAGTAGATATTTTATCCGTGCCAAGAATTTCGATAATATGTTTAACGTATCCGTGTTTAAGAAGTACAATCGTGACACCAATTGTGTAATAGAATGTGCGCGGACAGAGATTCAGTCAAATTTATCGTATGTCGAGCAGCTTGTGGAAAAGCAAAATGCGTGAGAAAACGCTTATATTGCATTATTATTTAATAATATTTTGAGATTTGTGACATGTGAACTTTGTGTGAAAGGTTGATACTTGAAATATGGTAATTAGATGTTTACCTGGTGAATGGTATGAGTTAAAATTTATGTGTATGCTTTTAATTGCATTTTTTATGATTTGTTTTATTAAAAATCAAATATTTTTTACCTTCCGGGAATTTTATAAAATCACTGGAGACTCTGTTAATTGTGAAATCTTTTTCATTACTCTCCTTTTATATTCTATTACTTTCTAAAATTGATGGAGGAATTTATTTTCAGTTTTAAGGATTTATAAGTGATTTTATGATTTAAATGTCATTTTGTGATTTAAACTTGGGAAATTCATATTTAATTCATTTTTTATCACAAAAATATTTTAAAAATATGTGTGAGCTTTTAAGTATGTGCTCTTTGTTTTTAAATAAAGATTTTGATTTTTAGTTATTATTTTCAGTTTATTTCGGATTTTAAAAATACTATTTATTGGTTTTCATTTATAAAAAAAATCACATTTTAGAATTATGGAATTACTGTATTTCCCCTGGGGTTATAAACCCCTGCCACTAGATCTTCTCCTTCATTTTTCTTTCGGCCGCCTCTCTCAATTGCTCTCTTGACTATACATACATATATGTATGTTTATATTTTAAAAATTCATATCTCCTAATCTATCCATCCAAAATTTGTAATCTTTATTTGTATGTGTTCTATAAATCGAGCTCTATCTAACTATATATAAATCGATTGGTTTTGAGACAAAAATATTTTTGGGCAATATTTTGTTTAATTCGATTAGTGAGTTGGAGTGTGATTTCGATGATTTTGGTGTTGAAGGATTGTAAAGTAGGTGATGTTGATGATGTGATTGATTATTGATTTAAGGAGGTATAATATCTCTTTCTTAAACTTGTTAAGTGTATCATTATGGTTGAAGTTTTTCCTTTTAGTAGTTAAAGCATGAGTAGATTGGGATGTTAGCATGTATATATAATTTGTTAGTGTCGTAAGTGATGATTGTTCTTTAAGAATATGGATTCTAGTTTTTGTAAATATTATTGCCCTGTTTTGGTCTTACAGTTCTGGTCAGCTATGCCCTGTTTTGGACAGTGATCATGGAATTGAAATGTTCCTTGTTGTTTGTGGTTTATTTGGGCACTAATTTTACGACAATCCGACTTACGAGTCCAACGTTATGACAATTTTAGTAAAGGTAGCGCTAAGAAGTATTTTATGTACTCTGGTCCTGTTTTCAATTAATTCATTTTATAACCACATGAAATGTTTTGGAGCTGACATTTTTATGGTGGGATCACTGGACTCTAAAGATGATCTCGGCAAAATTAGGTTTTAAAATGCTGAATAGTTTATTTAATAAAATTGTTATAATAAAAAGTGCGCAGTGACGTTTTGTATTTCCATATTGACTGTCTCTATTTTGAATGATTATTCGGACCACTTACTTCAATGTTTAGGCAGTGATTTTCTATTTTTGTGTTACATTCAGAATCTAGGTTACCCACGCGAAAATATTGGGTCGTTTAAGTTAAAGAGTAAAGAGTTATGCATATTTTACTAAAGGTCGCGCAGAGCAGAAATTTATGTGTTTCAGTACGTCCTTTAACCTGTTCGTTTTTAGCCTCAATGAACTGTTCTGAAGTTGTAATTTTTATACTAAGTTGGATTAGTATTCAGGAAGTAGCCTGTCAAATATGGTATTTATTTGATTATTTTTGAATTTATGAAAAATGTTTAAGTAGATTGCGCGCAGTTACATTTTATATTCCAGTTTTGTATGTCATATTTTGTATGTCAAATTTGAAGAGGTTAATGGACAATTTTTTTTGCTGATCAAAGAGTGAAAGTTGTAGGTATACACCTGAATAAAATTCTGTAGAGTTTGATTGTTGTTGAATGTGTTAAGTCGAGTTATGATAATTGTGGAGTTTATTGTCGATTATTGATTGTCGAGTATACATGATGTTTGTTGGTGCTGTACTGTGTTGTCCGTCCTGTGACTGGGGGCGCAATATAGTACATGCAAATTTTGTGGATAGTCCCATTTACGAACGGGTCATGCCGAAATTTCGTAAAATCTTTATATTTATTTATTATATTGTATTCTACTAATTAGTATCTCAAGGAGTAATTGAATTTGATTATTTTAATCGGTTTTAAATAATAAGGTAATTGATTTAATTGACCAATTAATGGAATAAGTTAATTGGTGAATTTTATTAATTTATTATTATTTAATCTCGATTATTTATAAGTCAAATTTAATTAATATTTTCAAAGCTATTTTATTATTTTAATTCTTGGCTTGACCTGATTTATTGTTTGATTAAATGAACTGATAATTGCTATGTGTTTAAATGGTATATCGAGTTGAGTATGTTATTTTATAGTTGTGAGTTCAGATTGATTAAATTAAGTTATGTAAATATATTAGTTTGTAACTTGATTCTTGATGGTTGGTATTAGTTTAAAACATGTGGATTGTTATATAAATAGAGGAAGTGCTGTCGAATTTTCGGCAGGATTATTAAATGATTATTATTGGCCAATTGTATATGATATGAGATGTTAGTTAAATGCATACGTGAATGAAATATGTTTATGTGTTAAATGTGTAGCTATTAAATTTGTATAATTATAAGAGTTATCGGTCCAAGCATGTGCTATGTGTTACCTGAAGTATATGAAATTATGTGAATTAGTTATTTGACTTGCTACGTGATAAATGTTGAAAGTGGTTGTTTATTTTTGGATAAAAGTGCAAGTCAACTCAGATTATTTTCTTATATGTTTATTTTCTTATATGTTTACTGCAGGTCAATGCAGAATTATTTCATATATGTTTACTGCGAGTCGAGGCAGATTATTTGAGTATTAAATAAATTGTGGATTAAATTGTGGATGATTAAGTTAGAAAGTTTTGGTGTTTTAAAACAGGGCAATGTCCACTTTACGAATAGGTCATGCCTAATTTTCTGTAGAAATACATTCGCTTAAGTTTATAAATATTTATATTAAGTAGAGTTGAAGTCCAAAGGCTAAAGTATATCTTATATTTAACTAGTGAATAGTTGGGCGGGCACGATCTCGATAGTGCAGACTCGTAGCAACCGCATATGCACCGGATCCAAGAGTTATTAGAATAGAAGATTGTGATGACATAAGATAGAAGAAGAAAATTGTATTACTTCAGCTTTACGTAATAGCGAAAGACCAGAGGCAAGTTTACTAACTCGTACTCTTTTGTTTAGAGTATCGTATCAAGATTCCTGTTTTCAATTTTCATTTAATTACTTGTTGCATAACCAGTTCCTATTCTCATCCTGTGATTGAGACAACCTATTTACTTCTAACTTGACAGTTCTATTTTGATTCATAATTCATACCTTGCAGTATCTTGTGATTTCCAGATTAATCCTGATTCTTATTTATTGAGACCTGATTCTTATTTATTGAGACATTGAAAGTAATAGTTTGAATTAATGAGGTAGTCGATTGTTCCGACACCTAACTCCCAGTATTAAGTTGGAATTGGAAGTTTTTAATTAAAAGTGAAATGTTTTAAGGACTGCAGACGCCAGTCAGAGTATCAGTATTATGTAGGCCAAAAGTGGCCTTGGATCCAGTTCAGTATTTGGACATACCGTAGGGTATGGTCCGGGGTTTTGGTGTGACTGATCATCCACCTTAACTCGTTGCGTCACAGTAAAAATCCAATTCTAACTTAAAGTTTGACACAGATTATTATTATTGTTCAATTTCCAGTTACATTGATTCTTTCATATATTGCCATTTTCTTTGGCCAGTTGAGTTCATTTTATATATATTGCTACTGTTGCATCATTATTTCATCTTGTGCAGCTTTATATATACTTGCTGAGCTTCTTTTGCTCACTCTTGATTGTTACCCTTGATATTTCAGTAAAGCGAGAGGATCTCTTCGCTCATATGTGCTGGTTTCAACTTTTAACCCTCCAGTGTAAAGTAGATTGACAGTATTTAATTGTATAACTGTGGAACGAGAGAGTCAAGATGACGTTGGGAAAACGAGTTGATGCAGAACATTTGGATCTAGTGTAAGGTTATTGTATAAAGTTAATTTCTAGTAAATACTATATTGTATAAAATTAGTTTGTCTGGTATACTTCTTATCGAAGTTATACCAGTGTTATAGAATTTGTACAAAGAGTATTGTTGTAAAGGAAGTTAAAGTTTAGTAAATTTTGGATTCTTGTTTCTAGCACTATAACCTTTAAAGATTCTTGGTAGAGTTGGGGTCGCAGATGTTATATTTGTATTGGTTTGGTATTTAACAGGTGATTTTATTTGAGATTTTAGCGTGACGACCAAATTCCCTGACCCCGGATTTGGGGGCGTCACATGGATGGTGGACAGATCCAAGTTTAGATGTTACAACTGCAATGAGCTTGGTCATTTTGCTACTGAGTGCAGAAGACCAAAGCAGAATCAAAGGATGGATAAAGGGTCAAGTGGACACTTCAAGAAAGGACAGAGAAAAGCCTATGTGGCTGAGGGAAAATGTTGGGATGATTCTGATGATGAAGAGGAAGAGGAATATGTGAATCTAGCCCTCATGGCTAAGACTGATGAGGTCTCCTCTAGCTCTCCAAGTCAGGTACCCTCACTTGTTCTACTTGAAATGTCTAAAGAAGAATATAAACAAACTGTTGAGGAGTTGAGTGCTGAAATGTTTGATGTTCATACTAGTTTAACTGCAGCTAATGAAGAAATTGCTAGGTTAACTAAACTAAATGAAACACTCACTTCTGAGAATGACATGCTTTTGTTAAAGACCAGTCGATTAGAATCTCTAGCACATGAGAATGCTAAACTTAAAAATGAATTAGTTTGTGCTAAAGAAATAGAAAAGTTTCTAAGGAATGAAATCAATGAAAATGAATTTAAGATCAAGGCCTATAGAAACTCTTCTAAACAACTTAAGGATTATCATGAGAAACACATAGAGGATCAAAAATTAGGGATAGGTTTTGAGTATGGTAAAAGACCTGACAAGGAAACTGTGAATCAGGATTGTTCAACTGATGGTTCTGTCAAACCTCATGTTCTCAAAAAGATCAACAAACCTATTTTCAAACTTTCTGAAGTTGAATTTGATGAGGAAGCCATGCTCATCAAGCAACAACTTGATGATGAGGATGAAGGCATTGACAGTACAACAGTTGATGGAAAAGATACTGTCACAATTCCTAAGACAGTAAGTTTCCCAGACAATCAGACAAAATGTTCTAAAGATGCTGTCAATAATGGCAAAACAGTAGCTCCCAAAGATATTGTCAAAAGAGCTTCGAAGACAGCAACCTCTAAACCTATTGTCAAGACAGAAGGTGTAAGAGGTACTGTCAAGGAAAGCTCGACAGCAACTTCAGAACATCATGTTGACACAGTTACCTACAAGTCTAAGAACAGGAATGGTAAGTTAGGAAATGGCAATGCTAATGTTGGTAGTGCACCCAGAAAACTATGCAATAATTGTGGCTCTTCACATCACTTAACTCATGTTTGTAAGAAACCAAAGGAGGTCAAAAACAATGTGACCATGATAGATGGTAACTTACATAGAACCCCCATTATGCATATATCTATGGTAGTATGCAATAACACTGACTGCATGCCTTGTAAGATAACTGCCATGAGTACTTGTTTCAATTTACCTATTTCATCTACTGAACAATGTCTCTATATGCAAACTGTTGAGACTTATGAGCCTACTGGAAACAGTAAAGAGGCTACATCCACTAAGAAAAAGACCAAGTCTAATTCTAAAGCTAAGTGGGTGAAGAAAGGAGTCCAACAGAAGATTCCTGATGTGACAGTTAAAGTTGAAAATGATGAATATTCTTGTGATACTGAATTAGCAAGACCCAACAAGGATTGGGTACCATATGCCTCTTAAATACAATTTGTTTTGCAGGGCAAGAATAAGGAGCAAGTCATATGGATCATTGACAGTGGCTGCTCAAGGCACGTGACTGGTGATAAAGCCCTGCTATCACAATTTGTGGAGAAAGCTGGCCCAATCATAACCTTTGGAGACAACAGCAAAGGTTACACAGTGGGATATGGCTGTTTGGAAATTGGGAATGTTGTCATTAATGATATTGCACTTGTTGATGTATTGAAGCACAACTTGCTCAGTGTCAGCCAATTCAGTGACAGGGGATTCAAGGTTGATTTTGACATGATGGTGTGCAATATCTATCACAAGAAAGATGGAAGCCTCTCTCTGAAAGGGGTAAGGAAAGGAAGCTTATTTTTTGCTGACCTAACCTCAACAAAGAAGGACAAGATTTACTGTTTTTACAGTAAAGCTACTGTTGGTGACAGCATACTTTGGCACAGGAAACTCTCTCACCTAAACTTCAAGACAATGAATATGCTGATGAAGAAGGAACTGGTAAGAGGACTACCTCAACAGGAATTCTGTCAAGAAGGACTGTGTGAGGACTGTCAAATGGGAAAATTGAGGAGAGCTGTGCATAGGTCAAAGCAAGTCAACACCAACACAGAACCACTCAAACTAATTCACATGGATCTCTTTGGCCCAGTAAATGTTCCATCCTTAGCCAAGAAGAGATATGCATTAGTTATGGTGGATGATTATTCTAGGTATACTTGGGTAAAGTATCTAGAATCAAAAGATGAAGCTGCTCAAGTCATCATTGATCACTTAAGAGCTCTTGACAGAACTCCAAATGCCAAGGTTCAAAATCTGAGGAGTGACAATGGTACTGAGTTCAGAAATGCCACTCTTGGCAATTTCTGCAAGGATGAAGGAATTGTGCAACAATTTTCTGCTGCAGGGATACCACAACAGAATGGAGTTGTAGAAAGAAAGAACAGAACTCTCATTGAAGCTTCCAGGACTATGCTACATGATGCAAAGTTACCTACATACTTCTGTTGGGAACCACGGACTTGGGGTTCTACTACATTTTATGATACACAATTAAGGAGTGCGAAAAGAAAATCACCTTGTTAACGGTTGATTCCACGCTCTTCTATTGTATTCCCAAATTCCCTTGAGCGAAGTGTGGCCTCCGTCTTCTCAAGTTAACCTCTCTTCTTGCTCCTAGGTGGCTACAATATTTTTCTTAACCAACCCTAGCAAGAAGAGAATAAGAATATATATAGGGCTACAATAGGGATCATGGATAATTAGGTTGGGCCTTTTAATTACATCCTGGGCCTAGCCCAATGTAATTAAATATTAATTCAATCCACTAAAGAATTAATATTTGCACTACCTTTCCTAATACCGCAACTTAATTAATTAATTCGGTTCCAATATTATTTGCTTATTAAATTCCCCATGTTTAAAATAGCGCATGCCCATTAATTAAATAAATTACTGATAATTCATTTAATTAACATCTTATATCCTTGATCATCCACTCTACCTTTATTTAATTATTCCGGAATAAATCCACCTGCAGGGTTTCACATAATTAAATCCTTTTGAGCTTTCAAGGGGACATCATTAACCCGAATATTATCAGGACACGGATTCCTTCAATAAATAATATTCACCATATATATTATTCCATCACCCAAAATATAATGATATAATTCAAAAGAATTATTTCATATATAAATCAAAGCATGTAAATAATATACACGTGTCAATTACTATATCCGGATTAAGAACCTAAGCATTAATAATAACATAGAATCTTAGTTCACCTTCTTAATCAGTTTAAGGGAACAATTCTAAATTTGATCCTGTTCAATATACACAAAGTATACAAGTATTATTTAATAGTCAAGATAAACTATTCCCAAATAATACTTCAGTTATTCCAGTGGTTTGTCTAATTCCACTTAAACTGTGAACCCTTTATATTATATATAGACACTGATAATTTAATCTTCTGTTATCCCATTTGATACTAAATTATCCACAATATATAATAAATAGACAATGTAAAAATATGCAATCAAGATTCTCAATAAAATGGACAATGTTTATATACTACTAATGAATAGTTTAGTATAAAACCCAACAACTTCTGGGCAGAAGCTATCAACACAGCCTGTTATACACAGAACAGAACCTTGATTAACAAGACTCACGGGAACACTCCTTACTATCTGCTAAATGAAAAGAAACCTATTGTCAAGTATTTTCATGTGTTTGGAAGGAAGTGCTTCATGATGAAAGACAACCATGAAAAGAAAGGGAAATTTGACATCAAAGCTTATGAAGGTATTTTCATGGGGTATGCTGTAGAAAGGACTGCTTACGGAGTCTATCTCTTGGAACACAGGATCATAGATGAAAGTGTCAATGTCACATTTGATGAAACCAAGTTTCCTGGATTGCATGAGGATGGTCAAATGCAGATTCTTAGATTTGAGAATCAAGGATACTTGGAGGAAGAAGAAATTGTTGATGAAGAACCCACATTTACTCAAATTGTTGATCTTGAAAAATATGCTGTCATTGAAAGTGATGCTAATCAAACTCCAGCTCAATCACAGACTATTTCAGGAAATATTCAAAATGATGGTGACTCTGGAGATATTGAAGAAAATGGTGGAGACAATTACCCTGGTGAAGACTCAGTTCCTCAAACTGAGGCTACTATTTCAGACCAAACAAGAAGCTTGCCTAGAACCACAAGGTGGAAAAAGGATCACACAAATGACCTAATTATTGGAGATCCTTCTTCTGGGGTGAGAACCAGGAACAATGTTTCTGCTGACAGCATGTTTTCCTGTTTCCTGTCTCAAGTGGAGCCAAAAGCAATTGATGAAGCATTGTTGGATTCTGATTGGGTGATTGCTATGCAAGAGGAACTCAACCAGTTTGAAAGAAACAATGTATGGAAATTGGTTCCAAGACCAAAGGGAAAATCAGTTATTGAGACAAAGTGGGTATTCAGAAACAAATTGGATGAAAATGGAAATGTGACAAGAAACAAGGCAAGGCTAGTGTCAACAGGAGGGTAAAGACTATGATGAGACTTTTGCACCTGTTGCCAGACTTGAAGCTATAAGGATCTTTCTAGCCTTTGCTACACACTATAACTTCAAGGTGTTCCAAATGGATGTCAAAAGTGCTTTTCTAAATGGAGAGTTGGAGGAAGAAGTGTATGTTGAACAACCACCAGGTTTTGAAGATGCTGAAATGTTTGATTTTGTGTACAAGCTGTTCAAAGCACTTTATGGTTTGAAACAAGCTCCAAGAGCTTGGTATGATACCCTCTCTGCCTTTCTATTGGAAAACCAGTTTACAAGAGGTGTAGTAGATAAGACTCTATTCTACAAGCATCATGGCAAAATCATTATTTTGGTTCAAATCTATGTTGATGATATCATCTTTGGTTCATCAAATGAGAAGTTGTGTGAGAAGTTTTCATCTCTAATGAGAAATAAGTATGAGATGAGCATGATGGGAGAACTGTCATTCTTCCTTGGTTTACAAGTTCTTCAGAAAGGTGATGGAATCTTCATTTGTCAAGCAAAGTCTGTCAAGGAACTTCTCAAGAAGTTTAACCTAGAAGATTCATCACCTGCCAAGACTCCCATCTCTACATCAACCAGTTTGGATCTAGACTCCAAAGGGAAGAAAGTGGACTCTAGTGCCTACAGAGGCATGGTTGGATCTCTTCTCTATCTAATTGCTAGCAGACCTGACATAATGTTTGCTACATGTCTCTGTGCAAGATTTCAAGCTGATCCAAAAGAGTCACACTTGGTAGCTATCAAGAGAATTTTTAGGTACCTCAAGGGCACTCCTAATCTAGGCCTTTGGTATCCTAAAAATATTGGATTTGAGCTAGTAGGGTACTCTGATTCAGACTATGCTGGATGTAGGATTGACAGAAAGCGTACAACAGGAAGCTGAATACATGTCAATTTCTTGGTGGAAGATTGGTGTCATGGTTTAGTAAGACACGTCATTCAGTTTCTACATCTACTGCAGAAGCTGAATACATTTCAGCTGGAAGTTGCTGTGCACAAATTCTGTGGATGAAGAATCAACTGTTGGATTATGGTCTAGTGTTAAATAATATCCCTATCTACTGTGACAACACTAGTGCCATAGCCATCTCAGACAATCCCGTTCAACAATCTAGGACAAAGCACATTGATATTAGACATCATTTCATAAGAGAGCATGTTGAAAGAGGAACTGTGAAGTTGATCTATGTCCCTACAGAAAAGCAACTTGCGGACATCTTTACAAAACCACTGGATGAAGCAACCTTTAACAGGTTGGTAAGTGAATTGGGAATGTTAAATCTGGTATGTTAACTTACTAGTTTTTACATTTTCATATTTGCATGCAGCTTGTGACAGTAACCTAAAAGTCACTGTCATGAGAAGTTACTGTCACACAAGTTTTTATTCTCTCTGACAACATATTTGCTATGACTTTGTTGAATTGATTTTTGTGTTAGTCATGTTGTCAATAATAAAACTTTGTTTCATTAACTTGGATAACCTCAAAGTCTGTAATTTTTTGTCAAAGACTTTGTATTGATTGGTTGTTGTGTGTTAATTGTTGGTTTAGTGGAGAACATGCATATTAATTGCAATCTGTGGCAGTTGTATGGGTACTTTGAACTGTTGACCATTTATCTTCCTTTCACCTAGTATGCCTATAAATTGAACCTTAGGTCATATTAGTGAATCATTCAGAAAAGATAAAATGGAAAACAAAGTAGGAGAATGAGAAAGAACTTGCTACAAAAGCCACTGAAGAGGCTAAGTGGCAAGAACAGGATAAGGAGTTCCAAGCACTCCTCAAGGAAGAAAGAACCACAGAAGAAGAAGTTAGGGCAGAATTTCTAGAATTGATTAAGAAAAACTGTAATGAATAGTTGCATTAATCAATTGTAGTAATTTCACCTTTCTTTTTTTTTAATAAAAATTATCAATTTCCTTCTGCAGTTCCTTATTATTTGCTGTGTGTCAGTTTTGGTAAGTTGATTGATCTAATGTGCCTGAATAATGAATCTATCATCTATTGCATAATTGTGAATGGTATGTATTGAGTTAAGTACATTAATGACAACATTCATTAAAACTCATGACAATTACTGTTTTTCCTAACACGTTATTGTCATCAAGAAAAGAACTGTCACGGAACTTCATGACAACTAGTTTCTTGACAGCAGTAAATAACATACTATCAAGAGCTTTAATAGATACTGTCATCAAAGTACTTAACGATGACAGTAAGTTTTTCGCGACAATGTTACTGTCAAGACAAACCTACTGTCATCACCCAAATGTCACTGACAGTTTGTTTCAGCGCACATGTTACTGTCAACATTAGTGGACCGTTAAAATTGCTAACTAAAGGGAGTAACCCATGTGGTGGTGTTATTGGGTATTAGCACGATTCCAAATATCCCCTTTTTCAGATAAATGCTTGAACTGCTCTTTATACATCAGTTAATCAGACAAAAGCAAACCTGACACAAAACAACCAAAAACAAACAAACTTTTTGCTAAATTTCTCTCTCTACTCACTCAACACACTCATTTTCTCTCTCTTCACAACAATGGCACCAAAACAATCAATCTCTCAGACCAACTTTGCTGGCATCATCTCTCCAAATGATGCTATTGAAGGCTTCAAAGGGCTTGTTTCTTTCATTAATAAGTCCTATATTGGGTATGCAATTACCTCAAACCCTATCCTTGACCAAGAAAGGATAGAGAACTTCTGGGAATCTGCTGTTCCTCAAGGAGATGGTGACAACACAACCATTCAGTTCAAAATCAAGGAGCACAGTTACATTCTCACTATCAAGGGCATCAATGCAGCTTTGGGAATTGTGCTAGAACCAGGAAAGAGTTACACTGAGCTTGCTAATGATGAGACCTTGAAGAAGCTCTTCTTGAAAATTGGGTATTCTGTACCCATTCTTGAAGAGGGAACAACAAAGTGGTACCCTTCTGGTGAAATGGACATGAAGTATCTAAGAAAGGAGTGGATCATGGTGTTTGATGCAATGGTGAAGGTGTTCTCTACCAAGACCACTGGCTGGAATGGGATTCCCACCTACATCAAGAAGCTCAATCACTCTCTTGTTCATGGGTACAAAGTGGATGTTGGAAAGCTACTCATGGCACACCTCAAGGCTGCCATAGGTAAGAAGGTAAACATCTATCCTCGCTTTCTAATGTTATGTATTAATTCCTTGTGTGAGTTTGATGAGAATGCCCCTCGTTTAGAGGTATGTAGTGTCTTGAAAAGGAATACACACACAACTCTCACTTCACTGAATTTGAATGCACATATTCCACTATGTTTCACCAAACACATGGTTGATCAAGTGCCTAACCTTGATTTTCCATTGCCTTCTGGTTTTGCCTCATTTACTCTTGAGGATGAGGCTGGATTAGACCAAAATTCAGCTAACCCCCATTCTACTCTATACACTCAGCCTAGGTTCTCTAGACTTCCCAAAGTTCAGAGACAAGCCTTGCAAGAAACCAGAAAAAGACCCTTAGAAGATGATGTTGGTGGTAGTGCTGAGAGTCAAGAGGGAGTTCCTGCACCTAGTGCAGCAAATAAGGAAGGTAGTCAAACAAAACCCCCAGTGGTTCCTCTTGAGCCTAAGAAGAAGAGAGCTAAGAGGGCCAAAACCACTGTTAGCCACCCCAGTGGTTCCTTCTCAATAAGGGACATCTATTGAAATTGACCTGTCTCCCAAGGCACCCTGTACAAAGTCTGCACCACCTCATGTTCCAACTCATGAGGAGCCTTCACTTGCAGAAACACACATGGAGTCAGGAAATAGTGAGGATTTCACTTCCCAAGTTGATGCTTCACAAGTTCCATCTGTGGAGCAGCCATCACTCTCTTCTCCACTTTCACCTTCTTCCTTCCCTACTCATTCATTTGTTTCTTCTCCACAACCTAGAGAGGGGAACAGTCCCAACCCTTCAGGTTTTGATCATCTATCTCCAATCATGGATGAGCCCCCATCTAGTGGTCCACAAGAACTCATTTCTCAAAGTGAGATGGACACCACTCCTTCAAACACTGAGAAAGAGCAAGGTACATCTCGGCTAGAAAGTGAAACAGCGAGTACCTTGTTCAATCTCCAAGGAACATCTTACATTAGGGAAGATGCTGTCACAGCCTCAGTTGCTGTCAAAGACTCTGAGAATGTTGTTGTCACAGGTGACCCTGCTGTTAAGGACTCAGTTGAAGTTACTGTCTCAACCAAACCTGCTATCCAAGCTGCAGTGGAACCTACTGTCAATCTTCCAATTGATAGTAACATTTCTGGCAAAGCTACTGTCACCTCTGCACAGCCTGGTTTTGATGCTGTAACTGTTGAGGATGTCTCTGATGATGATGTGTCATTATCTCAGTTCTTAAAGATACATTCTAAACCATCTATTTCATTGCATGTAAGTACTTCTCATACCCATGCATCTAGGATGAGTGAGGGTGTGCAAAAGAAAAGAGAGATAAAAGAAAAGAGAGGTGAGCATAAAAATGAGAGGCAGCCAAATGAGCTGGCAAAAGGTGAGGGACTTGAGCATGTCCATAGTGAACTTGAGGGAGCCTTAAATGTTCAGGCACTAGGCCATGAGAGTTCTTCTGTGAGGAGTGATGAGATCACTCAGAAAAACACTGAGAGTGTGAGAACCCCCACAGCCTCCATGCCCCATTCTTTTCATTCCCCTCCAAGAAGGTTAAGAACTGGTGGCCCCTCTACTGCTAACAGACTGGAAGCCCTAAAGCACAGGTGTCACTCCATGGAAGCTAAGCTTGACAGCCTGTCTACCATGGTGGCCTCTGGTTTCTCTAGCATTCAGGAAGCTATTCAAGCTCTATCTGCAACTATTGATGCAGCCAACTTACCTAAGGGGGAGAAAAGGGCAAGATCAGAATTTGATCCAGAATTTGACCCCAGGCAAGATGGTGCATCTCAGGGGGAGCCTGCTTCTAAGGAGGAATCAAGGAGTAAGGGGAGCCTGCAGCTAAGGGGAAATCAGTGTCTGCAAAGAAGAAAAGGGGAACAAAAGGAGATTCAGGAAGTAAGGGGGAGCAAGAGCAAGAAGCTGGAAATCTCTTTGAATATGAGATAGCTGGAGAAACAGTTCTAATGTCAAAAGAAGCACTGGAAGCAATGCAAGGAAATGCTCCATCCAAAAGACCAGTACTACCTCCTGTGACAATAAGAGAGCCAACCTCAATGCCAAAGGAGAATGCTCTTGAAAGGAAATGGAGAGAACATGAGGAGCAAAATAGACTGGTAAAAGGGAAAGACAAGATGCCTGAATACATATTGTCAGGAAACACATGGAGTGAAGGAACAGAGTTTAGTTAGGAAGAAGCTAATGCTTTTATGGTTGACTACAGGGAGAGCACTCTAAAGAATCATGATGAGGACTTCAGCAGGATAGTTGAGGGAGCTATGTTGGAACATAGCAGAAGGTTGAATAACTGCTCAACTTTAATAAGGGAGAAGATCATTTGTGTATTTGTGAAGATCAATGAAGAAAAGAGGTGGGCCATTGATGTGTACCTAAACAATGGAATATCTATGTTCATCACTATGCAGCTGTTGCAGAGCCTTCCAGCAAAGGTGCTAACTGTGATGAAGAACAAAATCAAGGCAAACCATACATCCTTAAATGAAATTCTGCAATTGCTAATGATGAACTTAATCTCAGAGAAACTTCTAGAAGTCTACACTAATCCATTTTGTGTCTACTATGAATCCACAACAAGGGATGACAAAAAGAGATGTGCATACATAAGTCTAGGAGGCACTTCCACAATGGAATCAAAGTCAATACTAAAGGTGCTAGACATGATTCTCAACTCTAAAGCCAACAAGGAAAGAGCTCTAGCTGTCAATGAAATCTATGATTTGATGGTGAAAAGCGACAAGGAACTAAGCTCTACAGTGAAGAAGATGATCATCCAAGCAAACTCCAAAAGACCTGATCAAGGAGAAAGCTGTTCTTTTGATGTTCCTTTTGATGATAATGATGAGTTGGATGGAAGTGGAGGAACTGAAGAAGCAGGAAATGCTAGTGGAAGTACTTATGGGAATGTTGGAACTAAATCCCAGGAGGAAAATAAAGAAGAAGCTCATGTGCAAGAAAAGAAAGATGCTGGAGTTACAGAAGAAGAGGAGTCTAAAATATTTGAAGCTTTGGAGGCAAATATCTTGAGATGTGCTATAGACAGTATAAATGCTGAAAAAGATACTGTCACCAAAGAAGTTGTCACAGAAGACACTGTCCTGAAAGAAGCTGTCTTAGAAGACACTGTCATGGAGGATGATGTCATGAAGGACACTGTCATGGAAGAAGATACTATCTTGAAGGACACTGTCGAAGAAGATGTTGTCATGGATGGAATCAAGCCTACTGTCAAACCAAAAAGGACAAAATCCTTAGCCAAGGCTTGGTTTTCTAGACAGGAACCTGAACCTAAGGAGACTTCTAAAGCAAGGAAAGGAAAGACCAAGTACTTAGGAATTCAGAAAGCTACAGGGCTATGCAGGAATCTGAAGAAGCCTCTTCAAGTCAAATACCCAAACTCTTTTGAAGTACAACATGCAAAATCCAAAGAAATCAGAAGTGTTAAAGTGGAGTTAGATGCCAATCAGGAGGCAAGCATGTACATTCTCTGGTGGGATTCATCAAGGTCAATAAAGGTGGATACAGACTTCATCATGGAAATTGAGTCAATTTCTGTGAATGGCATCCCTGTGATTGTAAGAACAAAGGTCAGGAGAAGGATTTATTACTTCTTCTTGGACAGAATGGTGGAGCTACTCCAAAGCTATGACAATGTACCCAACAAGGCCATGGAACATGTCCTGATGTGCAAGGATGAAAGGGATATGGAATTCTATCAGAAGTTTGGCATGTTTGAAGATCATGATGATTCTGACATTGCTCATTTGTTGGAGTATTCTGATGAAGAGGTAGCTGATTATGAAGAAGATATTCCTGAAGAAGAGGTGCAAACCCAGCCAGGTCAAGAAGGACCTTCAAATCCTGCAGTAAGAAATGCCACTGAAGATATGGAAGCTCCATTCTTGAACAAATGCAAAGAAGCCAATAGGGTGGAGAGTGAAGGACCTAATTACCAACCTTGTATGCTAGAAAACCCCCTGAGGATCAAGTTCATGAATGAAGAGATCCCTGTTGGAAGTTTTCATAAGCTAAAAACAAGTGTATTGAAGGATCTACTCTATTTGGTAATTGGATCAATTCATCCATTAGAACAGCCGTGTTCTTCTAAGATTGAGGGCATTCTTCAAAGGAGAAAGGGTGAAGACTCAAAGCTGGATAAATCAAGGAGAAAAACCCTGAATGCATATCCTGGAAGAAGATTTAAACTTGTTGAAGGCATACTGAAGTTCAGAACTTATGCATTTGGTAAAGACTTGTGGATGGATCTTCAGGATGCTAAAGTATGTCTCTTCAAAGCAGTCCGTAAGTACATTGATGAGATAGAAGATGATGCCATCTCTCCTGATGAGAAGGCATTAGTGGAAGGACTCAAGGAGATTCTGACAGAAGCTCTCAACAGAGAGAATGAAGGAAGACAGAAAAGGAAATCTGAAGCTAAGTGAAAATTTTATCAATTCTGATCTTGTTTAGTTAAGTTTTCAGCATGTTTTAATTGTAAATTTATTGTTATTGTCCATAAAAACAAATTGGGGGAGATTGTTAGGATTTATGGGTGATAGCTATGAGACAACTTAACTAGATACTTTTTAATGCTTAATTTTATTAAGTATGAACATACTGACACAGCCAGAGTATGTTCTTCTAACCATTTTGTTTGTTGTTAAATAAGAGTTTAAGTACATCTTGGTAGAAGTTCATTTATTTGTTCAAGCCTCAAGAAGTGCTCAAGAAGGACAGCAAGAATAAATGTTACTGTCATAGCACTGATAGTAAGGTTACAAGAAGACAGCATGTTGCAAGTCACGACAGTACATTCCCTCTGACAACAACATTGGCGGAAGCCCTCGGACAACAACTTTACCTTAGCCTGACAGCAAGCTTGGGATCCTGACAGCACCTTCTGCGGGGATTTCTTACTGTCACCAAAAGCGCATTCTTGTGACAGCAAGCTTAGCGATCAGGATACTGTCATGAAGGGACAAACTTTGTATTGGGGATCTACCCAGTCAAACATGTGACAGTTTGGATGTTCAAGAAACAGGCGTATTGCAGTATCCCAACACTGCATCAGGTCTGCAAGACTACGACCGAAGCTTGAAGAGATCACATGACAAAGCTCACCAATTCAAGAGTATGACAAATCTACATCTACTGAATTGTGTTAGCTAAATATAGAATGTATCTAGATTGCTTTTTCAAGTACTGATAAGTTGTTTGTATAGCAATTTAGGAAAGACTCACGGGTAGACAATTTGTAAGAAGTTGCCACATGAAAATGACAACAGCTTCACAAACCCGTGATGATAGAGATATGAGTAGTTTACTTAGACTATCTCTCAATCCATTCTAGAGAGATTACACTCGAGAAATCGAAGCTCAAGAAAACCAACATTTTCTTGAGGTTGTAGCAACACTTTGCAAAATAAATAAAACATTTATTTTGTGAGAAAAACTCGTGTGTCTACTTGTGTTTGCATTCCATAAACTGATAAACGTTAATATTAGTTTTTGTTGTTGAAATGTAGATTCAGATTTATCAGTATTGCATTCAACCCCCATCATGAATTTGAATATTACTAGGACAATATTCTTAAGTTAATCACGAATATTGAAAGGTAAGATCACCCCATCATGACATACCAAGTTTCATAGAATTCGAGATAAAAGTTGGACATTCCTTGATTGATTTTGACAATGGATATTTCTGGCTAGGAGTTGTGTTCTTAAGCGAGTTCGTCTGTGACTTCACCGAAAACACCTGGGATTTATCCATTAATATATCAAATGGATGGGTCAGACTAAAGGCAACTTAAGATCTAAATAATACACTTAGCTATGAAAGATAGTAAGAGACCACCCTAACGTGGCATACTATTTATTAATAGGACCGAAGTAACATTTAAACAAATATAGGTGGTATATACATGTCACCCATCGTGGCGTACCAGATACTTATGGTGTTTAAGTGTTAGTACATTAATCTTAATTAATAGTTAGAGGAGTCTATAGGCATTAAGTTTTTATGTGCGACATACTAATTATGTGTTATATGTATGATTCTCAGGATAGAATGGGCTTTAATCCACTTTTCACCATACTTAAGGATAACAAACTTACCGGAGCTAACTATATTGAATGGAAATGCAATTTGGACATAGTGTTGATTGCAGAGGAGTACAAATTTTGTACTTATGAACCCCAGCCGGATCAGCCTGCTGCTGATGCTTCAGATGAGGATAAGGAGTATTTTAAGAAGTGGAAAAAGGCAGATGAGATGTCGCAATGTTACATTCTGTCATCTATGTCAGGTGTTTTGCAGCATCAGCATCAGGCCATAGATACTGCTTTGGGTATGATCCTTAACCTCAAGGAGATTTTCGGAGATCAGAATAGGGCTGCTAGGCAAGTAGCAATGAAATC
Source organism: Heracleum sosnowskyi (assembly GCA_030848705.1). Classification (NCBI taxonomy): domain Eukaryota; kingdom Viridiplantae; phylum Streptophyta; class Magnoliopsida; order Apiales; family Apiaceae; genus Heracleum; species Heracleum sosnowskyi. The sequence continues at coordinate 83,328,874 of CM061237.1, forward strand.
TCTAATGAACACTCAGATGGTTGAAGGAACACCTGTAAGGGACCATGTTCTTTTGATGATGGCTCACATAAATGAGCTGGAGGTTCTTGGTGCTGAGATCGATGGGGAAACTCAGATCGATCTCATCCTTATAAGTTTGCCCAAAAGCTTTGAGCAGTTTCGCTTGAATTACAACATGAACAAGAGGTTGTATAGTCTTGCAGAACTTCTAACAGAGCTTCAGGCGACTGAAGGATTGTTTCAGCATAATGTTCAAGTGAATGTGGCTGAGAAAGGTTCTACTTCTAAACCGAAAGGCATAAAGAAGAAGAAAAAATCTCAGACATAGAAAGTTGTGAAACCATTGAGAGTTCATAATGTTGTGAAGAAGCCTAAGGGCAAGTGCTTCAGGTGCAAGCAGTCGGGTCACTGGAAACAAGATTCTCCTCTTTCTAAGAAAAACAAAACAGGTATGTCGCTTTTTCTAGTTACGGAAAAATATATAACGGCTATATCTATGAGCACTTGGTGTAAAGCATAATGTAACACAAGATGTAACAGAGATAACTACAAGTCAACAAAGGACAAGACAGACAGTAATATTAACAGAAGCACAGGAATCCAGAAGTAAAGAAGAAAAGGTAAACTCAAAAAATCAAAATATGGTATGTATTCTTGAAGTCCGTAAACAGGTCACAGAAAGAAGTTCATTAATATGTTCAAGCCTCAGTGACAAATAAAGAAACAAGACTTTCAAGACTACAGAAGTATTTGAATGATTAAGAGTTAGTACCATAGGATTCCAGTGATTTCATTGAAGCAACCAGAACGACAAAGGACTTATCAACAGCATTGAATTGAAGACATAGAAGTATTGATCAAGTGTTAGTCATCTGTGAACCGGACCAGTTGCACCAGTTGTCAACACCTAAAAGATCAAGATGTTTATCGTCTCGGAAGAAGTTGATTTAAGTCTAAATCTGAAACATCCTGAAAGTGAAAAGAATATTACAAGGTATGTTTAGGTTTAAAAGGATGACAATTTGCTTGCTGAAAAAGGAAAGGATCTTCAAGGATCAAACTGCATAAGAAAACATTCAATGGTTTTCTTTTAAGAAAAACCATCGAAAGTGATCAAGTGGATCTAGGAAAAACCATCGAAGGATAGTTTTTCATTCGATAGATTTTATTTAAAATCTATCGAAGGAAAGATAATTTTATTCATTCGATAGTTTTTTAAATAGAGGAGTAGGTGAGTTTGTATTGTTATGTCAGGTTGATGGAGAAATTGGACGGCCAGGATTATTCCAAAAACTGGTTCGATAGTTTTTCAAAAACAAGTCTACATGTACGAGGATGAAGACAGTGTTCTTCTTCAGTTGGTTGTTGGCAGATCAAAATAGACAGAAGAATTTAAGAGCTCAAGAACATTGATAACAGAAAATTTATAGTGCCTTAATTTCTATAGTTTGTATTGATTACGATAACCTGAACTCATTGAAGCTAATCCTAACGATTAGATTTGTAGCACCCCTCGCGGTTTATATTTATAAAACGATATATTCCCCGACTCGTGTTTTGATTTGGTGCATTTGATTTCGATTTAGAACTGAAAGAATTATCCGCGAACGAAATTAAAGAATTTGTGAGTATCATATTCAACCCCCCCCCCTTTTCTACGATACTTTGGATCTGGCACTTGGTGTGTAGATACAGGAGCCACTGACCATGTTTGTAATTCTATGCAGGGGTTCCAGCAATCCAGAATGCTTAGAGATGGCGAGATATATGTGTTCATGGGTGATGCTACGAAAGTAGCAGTAGTTGCAGTGGGAGACGTTACTTTATCTTTTGGTTGTAATAAGATTTTGGTTTTGAACAATTGTCTTTATGTACCTTCTTTTAGAAGGAATTTGATTTCGGTTTCTAAACTTGCTTTGGATGGTGATAATGTTTGTTTGGATCGTAATGTTTCTATTATGATGAATAAACAAGTTATATGTTCTGGTACATTGCAAGACAATTTTTACATTATTAATCCTAGACAACCTGCACTGCAACTGCAACATAGGATATTAAATAACACATCTTCTATCACTAATAAAAGAAATGAACCTTCTAGTTTGAACCAAACACTTCTTTGGCACTTAAGATTAGCTCATATTAACTTGAGGAGGATTCAAAGACTGGTAGTAGACGGGCCTTTAAACTCATTGGCAGTGGAGCCATTTCCAGTATGCGAATCCTGCTTGGAAGGTAAAATGACTAACATGCCTTTTAAGGCAAAGGGGAATAGAGTTAAAGAAGTGTTAGAGTTGGTCCATACTGATTTATGTGGAGCTATGACTATCCAAGCAAGAGGTGGTTATGAGTATTTCGTCACTTTCATTGACGATTACTCTAGATATTGGTACATTTACTTGTTGCACCGTAAGTCTGAGTGTTTTGATAAGTTCAAGGAGTACAAGGCTAAAATGGAGAAACGACTTGGTAAAAGTATCAAGTCACTACGATCTGATCGTGGTGGCGAATACCTACTTGGAGAGTTTAGGGAATATTTATCAGAACATGGGATCACATCTCAGTTATCTGTGTAACACCCCCAGATCCGGGGTCAGGAATCTAGGTTGTCACGTCACCATCCAATTGTATAATACATGTATTAACTCAATGATCCAACAAAACAACACCAAAGACCCCAATCTCTTACACACAAAAGTTATAGCCTTAGAAACGTTACACAGTAACATTAATTATTACAAAACAAATGTACTAACAAGGATCTCACACTATTAATCACAACTTCTACATGAAGTTACATTAATAGCTAACATAGATGAAGCATATCCAACCTACTTCTGTAGTATCCATCCTGAACTGAAGTATCTCAAGGGTGAATCTTCCATTTCCTTTCCCTCATGATACGGGCAAAATGACTATATTCTGCTTGTATTGAAATATAATTTTTAACAAAGCAAGAATGAGCGAAAGAATGCTCAGCAAGTTAAGTAGTTACTAAAATAAAGTTTTTCTAATTTAAATTATTCATACTTAATATTAAGTTTAGAATACAACCATATGAACAAATTTAGTTCTTGATTTTGAAAGACACTATCAGTGACTTAGCATGTTCTTTAGAAATCAACAAATATGCAGTTCTGGATACTGCAAGATGAACAACATTAGTTCACAAGTTTTAAAATATCGTTTGTCTTTCGTCAAAATAATTTCATACAGTTCAAGATACTGTACAGGGGATATAATTATTCAATCACTGTCACACCATCGGTAACTCAGCACCTAGGCTTTTGTTACAGTGTGCCGTACAATTGCAATTGGAAGAAGGGACGTTCAGGAGTACACCACGATACACGATGATCAGTCGGTGTATCGCAAACATCACTTTTTCTACTAGTAGATGGACGAAAACATTTTCATGGTTATCACCCCAGCCGCATACGGGCTGTCATAGGCTCCCCCGGGCACCTTTCGTGCCTCTGCATATGGGTGTAGGCGCCCCGGTACCAACGGTACCCCTGCCTACGTTCATAAGGCCACCCTGTACTTATAGTACCCCTACCTATGTTTCTCTCGTCCTTTGATGAATCCTATCTTTACTTGGAACAGGATTTAATCCTCGTTCCCCGAGCGTCATGCCCGTTGATAGGTCTAGTTTTTAGTACCATACTTACTTCCGGAAGTTTGAGGAAGTAATAATAATATGTGGGTTGACACTTGTCAACTGATAAAGTATATACTATGAACTTTAAAATCACGACCTGGGAGTTAATCAGAATTTTTTTGAAATTAACGGGATTGAAATCCTTTAATTTGGACAGGGTAGTAATCCCAAGATATGAATATTGTCGAGGAGTAGAGAGAGTAAAACTCATTTGCTCGACTTCTTAAACTGGATTCCCAATTTGTGATGAGTTAATAAATATTTATTCGAATTTAAATATTTTAATAAACTCAGAAATAATATTTGGGAACCCCTACTATTTTTAAATGATTTTTCTGAAGGTCAGAAAATATTTTAAATAATTAAACAAGTCCTTAAATAAATTTTAAATAAGGTTTTATGATTTTTAAATCATTTCAAAATATTTACTAAATAATTAATTAGTATTTATAAATAAATAAACAATTTAGAATATTTAATAAATATTCAAATAATATTTATTAAATATTAAACAATTAAACAAATCCTTTTTAATTGAATATACAAAATAATATCCATTTAGTCAAATAAATATTCAAATAATATTTAATAATATTATTTAAAATATTTATTACTTTTAAAATATCCAAAAATTTATTGAAATATTTTAATCAATAATCAAATGACCTGTCTCCGGCAAACTCCGGATTTTTATGACAGCGTTTATGAAATTATTTTCGACTCCCAGTCTAAGTTGAATATAGAAAATACGTTCTACACCTTAGAGTCTCATATACACCGGCTTATATCTATATCAATATATAGCATAAAACAAAACATATTTCATTTGAAAGCCAATACGATAATTAAAACAATTCATGCATTTATAACAATTATATCACAAAAACAACAGTTTAAATCATAGCCGAATACTTAAGCTTCGGGTTTTGAAAACTTGCCATGATACTCGGAGCAAAACATATACATATATTTGAATAACTTAACGTTTGAAAATACACATACTCTGAACAATAGAGTAAGGGTTAGTAAACTTGCCTGATGTCCAAGCTCTATCCGGATGTTCTCTCTTCTAGTCCTGAAACCTCTACCAAGACAATTCATAATCTCAATTAGTCCTTTGATTAATGTCTACTTATTCTAAGTAAACTACACATTACCCGACTTTCACTCTCTCGGGTCCACTTAACTTACTATCTTCTATACCACTTACTAATTACTTCTAATCTCGTTCTTCAAACCAATATGTTACCTTGATAATCCTTAACAAGTTTCGTGTTATAGTCGACTCGATATTACCCTTCTCACTTAACCAAAACGGTTGGTCAAAGTAGTACCTCTAGAGTTGACTGTCCATAGAACCACTATTTCGCAACTCGCACTCTAACACTTTTAATAAATTGGAAATTTAATAATTAATTATGAAACCACCCCAAGGAGCTTCTTGAGTATTTTTAATATTTATCAAAAATATCTTGATTTGGAAAACATGAGTTTAAATAGGTGAAACGCATTTTAAAAGTCGAGTCAACTACGGAATTTTACTATTTGCACTAGTTTCAGTAAAACGCTCATAACTTATTAACCGTTAACTTAATTCATACACCGTTTTCGCGTGCACGATCTATAGAATGTATAGAACAAGATTGTTTAAAAATATGTTTCTGGTCGAGGAGTGAAAATCCCGAATTAACATAACATGGCAGTAGTTATGCAGTGTATAGTGTCATCGCGCAACCTTGGTTCTAACATTTTTATAAAATCGAAACATTAACATTTTTGCACGAAACCTTTTCGGTGACCTTACAAACTGTCTAAGGTATTTATCATCCAAGTTTCATAATTTTACTCAACTCTTGAGTGGTAGCAGTTTGGTGTTCTTGAATCATTTTCATTAAAATGGACATAACTCCTAAACCGTAAATCGTCTCGACACGATATTTATACCAAAACAAACTAAAAAACATGATCTACAAGTTCCTGGGAAGTGGTGTATAAAAATAGTATTTTGACAGTTCGGAAATATTGTTTAAAACAGTCCCAAAATTGAACGGGCATTGCGACGGCTTAAAACTTAATGATTTCCAATTTTAAACTTATGTCAAGACATACAACCCAACCCAATCATCATATCAGAATCTTTAGCAACTTATATTTCTATAAACTTCAATAAATTGCAACCAAAACCAAATCATAATACCCAACCATCAAGATTTACCTCTTTATACTCCAAACTCCTTAAATCAACACCATAACCAACTTATCTCAAGAACAAAATTTAAACTCACACTAATTTAAAGGGTGGAGGATGTTTATACCTTTCTTGAAGCTTTATAAACACTAAAAAGAGCTTGAAAGCCTTAAGGGAGCCTTGATCTATATTTATCATCCTTAAACTCACAAAAGAAATCAAGAAAACAAGTTAGTATTTTCGGAGTTACTAATCATGCCTCAAATTTGATCCAAGATTTGACCATGTTGTACTACTTGGATGCCATGAAATTTTGAACGTACCTTGCCTATGATATGAGGAAGCTATGGTCCAAATGCTGTGATTTTAGGAGGGTTAAATGGCGTTTTGGTCACTCAACTCACTATAAACTTTCAATTGGGTCATCGAACTCAAAAAGTTTTCAGTCACATCATTGTACTCTTAAAAATTTTCATTCAGGTCACTGGCTGTTGCACTCCGTTAAAAATTAGACGGAAAGCTATCTAAGCTTTGTGATTTAGCTTGAATAAATCCACTGTGGCATGTAAAGTTAGCTGAAGTGGCGTTTTGGTCACTCAACTGACTAAAAACTTGCAATTGGGTCATCAAACTGAGTAAACTTTCATTCAGGTCACTGACGATTACATCAGTTAAAAATTGAAAAAGAAATCGGACCAAGAGTTTTCCTGCAATAACGTTAAGGGCTCTCCTACAACAAATACACACACATTATCATTAAGGGTTATATTTTCTCAGATTAGAATTTTTTTTAAATTCAAAATGGAAAATACACATTCAATTAATATACTTATAATTCGATACATACGTACAAATATTTTCAAGATATCATATTTTTTTCAATCCAAAGTGTAATTTTTCAATTTGTAATTTTTTTCGGATGATTAGAATTTAATTTAATTTAAAATTGAACATACCCATTCAATTTATATGCTTGTAAATCGATACACGTGAACAATTGTTTTTTAAGATATCACGTCTTTTCAATCCAAAGTGTAATTTTTTTCAATTTGTAATTTTTTTTCGGATGATTAGAATTTAATTTAATTTAAAATTGAACATACCCATTCAATTTATATGCTTCTAAATCGATACATGTGAACAATATTTTTTAAAGATATCACATCTTTTCAATCCAAAGTGTAATTTTTTTCAATTTGTAATTTTTTTCGGATGAATAGAATTTAATTTAATTTAAAATTGAACATACCCATTCAATTTATATGCTTCTAAATCGATACATGTGAACAATATTTTTTAAAGATATCACATCTTTTCAATCCAAAGTGTAATTTTTTTCAATTTGTAATTTTTTTCGGATGAATAGAATTTAATCTAATTTAAAATTGAACATACCCATTCAATTTATATGCTTGTAAATCGATACATGTGAATAATAATGTTTTTTTAAGATATCACGTCTTTTCAATCCAAAGTGTATTTTTTTTTCAATTTGTAATTTTTTTCAGATGATTAGAATTTAATTTAATTTAAAATTGAACTTACCCATTCAATTTATATACTTGTAAATAAATACATGTGAATAATGTTTTTTTAAGATATCACGTCTTTTCAATTCAAAGTGTAATTTTTTTCGGATGAGTAGAATTTAATTTAATTTAAAATTGAACATACCCATTCAATTTATATGCTTGTAAATCGATACATGTGAATAGTTTTTTTTAAGATATCACGTTTTTTCAATCCAAAGTGTAATTTTTTTTTAATTTGTAATTTTTTCGGATGATTAGAATTTAATTTAATTTAAAATTGAACATACCCATTCAATTTATATGCTTGTAAATCGATACATGTGAATAATATTTTTTAAGAAATCACGTCTTTTCAATCCAAAGTGTAATTTAATTTTTGAAGTTAAACCATTAATCTTTAGGTCAGTGACCTGAATGAAAGTTTCTTGAGTTTGATGACCCGATTGCAAGTTTGTAGTCAGTTGAGTGACTAAAACGCCGCTTGAGCTGACTGTACATGCCACGGTGGATTTATTCAAGCCAACTCACCAAACTTAGGCAGCTTTCCGTTTAATTTTTAACGGAGTGTAACGGCCAGTGACCTGAATGAAAATTTTTAAGAGTACAATGATGTGACTGAAAGTTTTTTGAGTTCGATGACCCAATTGAAAGTTTATAGTGAGTTGAGTGACCAAAACGCCATTTAACCCCTTATTTAATTCGCATAACGACACTACATTCTCGAATTCTTAAAATTCCATCACTTACATAGTGTGGGCTCAAAAGTTTTCCCTCAAACGTATTTTTACTATATATCAAGGTCTTTTAAAATGTTCCAAAAATTAGGGTTATTACAGCCTCCCCTCCTTAAAAGGATTTTGTCCTGGAATCTAAAGAAATAGCTGAGGTATCTTTCGAGATCACAATCTCTAGTTCCCAGGTTGACCCTCCAACCCTCTGGTTCTCTCACAACACTCTTACTAGTGCTACCTTATGTTCTTTCAACACGTTCTCTTCCTGGTCTATGATCTCTACCAGTTGATCAAGGTAAGACAATTACGGTCACATTACTATACGTTCATATTCTATCGCATTCCCAACATCCCTGTTGAATCTTTGTATCATGGACACGTGAAATACATTATGGACACGTTCGAATTCAGAGGTAACACCGTCTTCTTCTTTGTTCATTGAACTCGTGCGGTTCTCGACATCCTTCTCTTCGTGATAAGCTCCATGGGATGACATCTCTATGTTCGCACGGTAACTACCTTTATATGACAATTCTATCGGTGATAAGTAGTCGCTCCGACTACTCCGGCCTCCGGGGAATTCAATACAGAGACGCGTAACATAAGTTTAATTAGGGGTGTGCATGGTGCGGTTTGGTGCGGTTTTTAGGATTAACCGTTACCAAACCAATATATTCGGTTCGGTTCGATTAATTGCTATTAACCGCTACCAAACCGTATTGAACGATTTTTTTCGGTTTCGGTTAACCGTTTATCGGTTTCGGGTTTTTTCGGTTTTTAATATTATTATTTTTCTTTTACTTGTGCAAAGTTTTCGTTGGTAGTTTATTGGATAAAATAAATAGTGTCAATGGTCAATAATTATATTACATTAAAAATTGAAGTATAGTGACTTTCAAATTTGTGAACCAAACTAAATTCATTTCATAACTTTTTTATGTATTCATGTTATCGTAAATAAAAATAACAAATACGACAAATATTTGTCCATAATAATGGAAAACAAGATTATAGCATGTGCGTTTATACAAATTTATTATACAAAAATTTAAAAATTATGATTAAAAACTAATACAATATTGATCTTATAGAGTTTATGGGAATATATATTATATAGTTTATAAATACTAATATAAAAAATATATATTTATGTAATGAATACTAATAACAAATTGTTCGGAGTTATCATAATAATATATATTAATATTATATATAAATATAATATAGCGGTTCGGCTAATTTCGGTTCGGTTTTGACTAAAAACCGGAACCGAAACCGCACCATTAGTTTCGGTTTCCCGGTTCGTTTTTTTTTCAGTTTTTTCTTCGGTTTGGTTTTTTTCGGTGTGGTTAATCGGTTTTTTTCGGTTAATTTTTCGGTTTCGGTTTTTTCTGCTCACCCCTAAGTTTAATGGTCTAGGCATTCGCTTACTCGATTCGTTGTCCTGTGGGCCGTAATTAGTACTCGTACTTGATCTCGTCGTCAACATTGTTGAAAACTCTTCCAGCATCTGGGATTCAATCTTGGGTCTCTATATGACATAATCGTTACGGGAACTCCATGTGCATCACTATATCGTTCGTGTACGCATTAATAACTTTCTGATTGGAGATCTCTCGTCGATAAGTCGACTTGGTTAGTCTAGCAATTATAACCCGAATAATCGTCATCGTTTGACTTGATCTTCGGTAATCTACCACGGACTTCATTGTCATAACTCATATTCTCATTTAGGAATCTCTACGGCTGTAGTAGCCTAATAGGTTTCTGCGGTTCTGCTTCCATTTCCCGCATGTCAAGCACTTACTTAATAACTGTGAATATCACTCTTTTATTCTTCCTTGTCCTCCAACCATTTTCGCCTTCCCAAATTCTTGCCTTAATGTAATTCTGTCTTTCTAGTCAATTCTGGTTGAATCCTAATTCCAATTAATTCCTCTAGTTCTTTTCTTGAAATAATCACTTGAAGCTCTATCTTATATTAGTTGTTGAAAAAACTTAGTGTCTTTAATCTCTCATTACTACTTATAGTGTCGGCCACCATATTGGCCTTTCCTGGGTGATAATGAATCTCACAATTATGATTCTAGATCAGTTCCAACCATGTTCTCTGCCTCATATTTAGTTTCCTCCGTTTGAGGATATACCTAAGGCTCTTGTGATCTGGAAAAAAAAAATTCATTTACGGTCTTGAAGAAACCATCTATATGCGGCAACCAGAGGGATTCATTAAAGAAGGCCAAGAGCATCTGGTATGTAAGCTTAAGAAGTCCATTTATGGACTGAAATAATGTAACACCCCCAGACCCGGGGTCATGAATCTGGGTTGTCACACTCCATCAGTCATACAATACCTGCATCACTTACAATATTCTAATAATACAACTCCAAAGACCCCAATCACTTACGCACACACACAAGTTATAGCCTTGGAAATGAGCAACAATAAGTAACATCTATTATTTACAACCTCTACCTGAAGTTAAAACAATAGACCTCACAATTCTATACAAGGTTCAATAATGCAAACCTACTCGGAAACGATTCTCCCTAATTCCATCTGCAACTGTTCTGCTAACTCCAGCAGTATCCATCCTGCTGAACTAACTCAAGGGTGGTCTCTCCATTCCCTTGCTCTCGTGATACGGGGTGAATCAGCAATGTTTTCTTCATGCTGAAAGTTTTAATAAAGCAAGAATGAGCTAATAGCGCTCAGCAAGAAATCTATCCCAGTTTAAATCTTTAAACCTTTAAGGTAGATAATCCATATAGGATCAAAGTTTTAAAACTACTAATGTTTGATCCAAATTAGTATACAGTTCGATATATTGTATCACTTAAAATCATAACTCAAATACTCTCATAAATCATTTAGAAATCCTTGGTATCAATATAATAAACCAAGTCTCAAAACATATCTTTTTAAAATAGATATTAAACATTGGAATCAAGGCTTAAAGCCTATCCATTGATTCAAAATACTATACAGTTCAACATACTGTATATCTTAAACACCTTCTCAACATATATATACGCATATCTATTTAGATATCTCATACTGTTCAAAACACTGTAAAATATCAGTCATGAACACCTTTTTGAATCTGTTGTGTTGTGATATATATGTTGCCCAGTAATAAACAATTGTAGAAGGGGGGTTGAATACAATTGTATAAGATTCTCGACTTAATAAGATATGAATCACAAATAAGAAAGAATAATAACAGCTTTATTAAATCTGATATAAAACTGTTACAAACTCTCTCAAGAAATTCTGGTGTTCTTGAGAGCTGCTAGGTTACAAAGATACTCGTGTATGCGATTGGTATGTTCACCACATAAATCGAAACCTAAACTGTGTTTATATACTACACAGCTTCTCTATCAATTACATGATAAGTCCTAATCAATAACAAAGATTGAAACATATCCTAAATTGATAGCTGCATTCCTACAGACCAGGAACCGACAGAATAATCTTCCTTATTTAACTAGACTCCAAATATAACTCGAAGTAGGAATCCTGATCAGCTTCTAGTCCTGATGATCAATCCTGATCCCAGTCCTGATATTCATCCTGATCCTGACGATCATGCAATCCTGATGACTATGCATTACTGATGACGTCAGCAATCCTGATCAGTTGAGTCTAGATCCTGACGATCATTGAATCCTGATCTAACAATCTCCCCCAATCTTATACTTTGTGAAATAAAGTATAGATTCCTAAGATTCAATGATGTCAAAAACATATTTACAAAATGTACAAATATCAGCAGCAACTTATCTGTTTAAATTCTTTGATAGAACAGATTCATCTTCAAGAAGTTGGATAACAAATTTTCTTCTTTTTCTTCAAGAATTTGATTCAGTCTCTCCTTAAGATTTTTGAGTTCTTCATCTTCCTCATTAATCTGGTAGATAGTTGTTATGAGATTTTGTATGGAGCTTCTTTGTAGACTGTGCTCTTCAAGCAAAAGATAAGCAATTTCCTTCCCATCAGGATTGAGAGTAAGTTTAGTTATGCCAAAAGTCACTTCTTTAACAACAGTGCCCCTTTGCATTTCCACATCTTGACCTCTGTTAGATATAATTGCTGACGTTTGTTCATCAGTGTTTAAGTAACAGGTACATATCAGAATTTACATAGAAGCCAGTCAGAGTTTGATAAAGTCTGACTGGGTGAAGAGTTTATATAGAAGCCGGTCAGAGTTTGTTAAAGTCTGACAGGGTGATAGTTGACTTAAGCTGTCGGTGCAAAGATAAAGATTCTAGAAGCAATATATTCTGAAGATGGAAAGAAGCAGAATATTATGATACAGCTAAGGAGACTGGACAGAAGACTGAAGCAATCCTTAATTGATAATAATTGTATAGCTAATTTATAGGAGTATCAATTAGATAAGGATTGTATGTAGCTGTGTACTATATAAACACAGATAGGTTATCCCTAGAAGGGATACGCGAACATTGAATATATTATTCTTGTAACCTAGTAGCTCTTTGTGATTCATTAACATCACTAAGAGAGAATTATTTAATATAATTTAGTTTGTTGATTTACAAACCTGTGTTCTTGATTGTTATTCTCATACATACTTGATTATATATTGTGTATTCGGCCTAACAATTGGTATCAGAGCCAAGGCTGTTTAATATATACAGTTTTACGATTCAAACACAGTAATAATCATGTCTGAAGAAAATCAAACTGCTCCTAAGGCTGAACAGGTTAAGCCCAATTCTGTGAGTCGATATGAAACAATCAGGGTTCCAATTCTCAGGCCAGTAGAGTGTCCGATTTGGAAGGTGAAGATGACCATGTTTCTGGAGGCTACAGATCCAGAATACCTTGACAGAATCTATGATGGTCCTCATATGCCAACTAAATTGTCCCCTGTTGTTGATGGTCAAGAACAAAAGACTGTTCCAAAGGAAAAGAAAGATATGACTCCTGAGGACATCTCATCAATTGCAAAAGATGCAAAGGTTAGACATCTTCTCCACAGTGCTTTAGATAATGTTATGTCTAACAGAGTAATTGGCTGCAAGACTGCCAAAGAGATATGGGATGCTTTAGAAGTCAGATGCCAGGGAACAGGTGCTATTAAGAAGAACAGAAAGACAATACTCACACAGGAGTATGAGCACTTTGATTCAAGAACTAATGAAACCTTGACTGAGACTTATGACAGATTTTGCAAACTATTGAATGATCTGTCTCTGGTTGATAAAGAATATGAGCTTGAAGAGTCTAATCTCAAGTTTTTGTTATCTCTACCTGAAAAGTGGGATTTAAAGACAACCACAATAAGAGATAATTATGAGCTTGCTGATACAGATCTTGATGAAATCTATGGGTTGTTGAAAACTCATGAACTGGAGATAGAACAAAGGAATAGAAGATTGAGCAAAAAGACAAAATCTGTTGCTCTCAAAGTTGAGGAGAAGCCCATTAAGAAGGAATCATCAAGGAAGAAAGCCAAGAGAAAGGCTTTAGTTATTAAATCTGAAAGTGAGTCATCAAACTCTGATGATGACTCAAACTCTGATGAAGCTTCTGACTCTGAGGATGATGAAGAACAGATGATGCAAATGGCTGCACTGATGGTGAAGACCTTCAAGAAGATGGGATTCAAGAACTTTAAGAAAGGAAAGAGATTCTCAAGGAAAGATTCAAACTCTGAAAGGAAAAGCTTTAGAAAGTCTGATGGAAGGGAGACCAAGTCTGGCAAGAAGGATAAATCTGAAATCCAGTGCTACAGGTGTAAGGAGATGGGTCACTATGCCCCAGAGTGCAAGAAAGGCAAATCAGAGAAAGCACTCATCTCTAAAGGCAAAGACTGGGCAGATACTTCAGACTCTGATGATGGAGAAAATTATGCTCTTATGGCAACTGTCAGAGATGAGACTGAATCATCTGAAAATAAGGTACCCCTAACTACTTATGCTTATGATACTGATAATATATCTGAATTGAGAGTATATCTGAAAAGCGTACATGTTAGTTATAGGGATCAGACTTTAGAGAATGAGAGAATTAAAGCTGAAAATCTTAGTCTTAAAGATAGAAACAAGTTTCTTGAAGGAGAACTTGAAAAGATGAAGCAGATTCAAAAAGAAAGAGATGATGCTGTTTATGTAGAACAGGAGTTGCTCAAAAGATATAAGCAATTAGAATCTGATCTAGAAAAAGAAAGAAAAATAATCAAGACTTGGACAGATTCTGGAAGAGACACTCATCAAGTGTTTCAGACAGATTCTGTAGGTTTAGGCTATTGTGAAAATGATGAACTTAGGTTTAAAGACAAAGTTAAGGTAAAACCACAACTTAAACCTGTGAAATTTGTTCCAGAAGCCAATAAGTTAAAATCTGTTGTAATAAGAGAAGCTGATATGGAATCAAATGAAGCCTGTGAAAGACAGGAAAATATTATAACAGAAAAACTTATGGAAAGAGAAGCTATTAGAAAGCCAGTAAAAACTTGTGAAAAACAGGTTAATGTTGGTTTGATGACAAGGAAACAGTTCAATCATAAGCTGAAAGAGGTAAAATCTGCCATGAAACCAAAAGGGTCCAAGAAGAATAGGAATGGAAAGATAGGCATAAATAAAAGAAATAATCAGTTGCCTACTGGTGCTACTCCAAGGAAAACATGTTATAATTGTGGTAGTTCTAATCATCTTGCTAATTACTGCACAAAGAATAAAAATATCAATTCTTTACCTTCTACATCAGGAGTAAAGAATGATTATGTTAGGGTTAGACCACAGACTTTATGCACACACTGTGGGAGCACTTGGCATTCCATTTATACTTGCAAGAGTTATCATGCTATTTATCACAACTATTATGAGCTAAAACCCAATCTGAAATGGGTTAGAGCAAACTCTGCAAGTGTAAAGTCTGACAATGTTAGTTTAAACTCTGTTGATAGTAATTCCGCTGCAAAAACTAACACTGTTAAGAAAGACAAAGGATCCAAGCAAGTCTGGGTCCTTAAAACTAACACTTAGTGTTTGTTTGTGATTGCAGGGTATAAAAGAGAGCACACTTATCTTGGACAGTGGATGCTCAGGACATATGACTGGAAATAAAGCCCTGCTATCAGACTTTAAGGAGAAGGCTGGCCCAAAGGTTTCCTATGGAGATGGCAACATAGGACACACTCTGGGATATGGCAATATTAATCTTGGAAGTGTCATCATCACAAATGTAGCTCTAGTCTCAGGACTCAAGCATAATCTGCTATCTGTGAGTCAAATCTGTGACAGAGGAAACCATGTAGATTTTCATACTGAATACTGTGAAGTTATCAGTAAATCTACTGGAAAAGTTGTTCTAGTTGGACACAGGCGCAACAACATTTATGAAGCAAGTTTGGTAACAAACTCTGATGGAAAAACAGTGTGTCTGACTGCTAGAATGTCAAATGAAGAGAGTTGGAATTGGCATAAGAAGCTCTCTCATCTCAATTTGAACAACATCAATGAGCTAATAAGAAAGGATCTTGTAAGGGGACTCCCAAAATCAATACTCAGTCTAGATGGTCTATGTGATTCTTGTCAAAAGGCCAAGCAAAGGAAGTCATCTTTCAAGAGCAAATCTGAATCTTCAGTAGTGGAACCTTATCATCTTCTACATGTTGATCTCTTTGGACCTGTGAATGTGATGTCTATGAGCAAAAAGAAATATGCTCTAGTAATTGTTGATGAATATACTAGATATACATGGGTGTATTTCTTATCAAAGAAGGATGAAACTGCTCAAACTCTGATGGATCATGTAAATGTACTGGACAAAGGATCACAACACAAAGTCAAAATTATAAGGAGTGATAATGGAACTGAATTCAGAAACTCAATAATGGAAGCTTTCTGCAAGGAAAGAGGAGTGAAACAAGAATTTTCTGCACCTGGAACTCCACAGCAAAATGGTGTAGTTGAAAGAAAGAACAGAACTTTAATTGAAGCAGCCAGAACTATGCTTGAAGAAGCAAAATTACCAACTTATTTCTGGGCAGAAGCTGTTCAAACTGCTTGTTTTACTCAAAATGCTACACTAATCAACAAGCATGGGAAAACACCATTTGAGATGGTGAAAAATAAGAAGCCAAATTTGAAATATTTTCATATATTTGGATGCAAATGCTTTGTGTTGAAAACTCATCCTGAACAGTTGACCAAGTTCGAGTTAAAAGCTGATGAAGGAATCTTTGTTGGTTATCCATTGTCAACAAAAGCATTCAGAGTCTACAATCTGAGAACTAAAGTGATCATGGAATCCATACATGTGTCATTTGATGACAAGAAAATAACTGGACTTGATGACTTAGATGGATATGATCAACTGCGTTTTGAAAATGAAGGTTTATTCTCTGATGATGTAAACTCTGATGAAGCGGTTCTGACAAACTCTGATGAAGCATACTCTGAACCTCTACTGGTAAATACTGGAGAAACTGGAAATTCTCAAATTGAACAAAATAGAGAACCAGTTGAGGGGGAGCGTGAAGAAGCTCAACAAGACACAGCAAGTGAGTCAGTTGAGGAAACTGATTCAAACTCTGACAGTTCAAACTCTGAGCAATCCAATTCAGGGGGAGCCTCAGATACTGCAGAAAGTCAACATATGAATCAGGAGAGCATGGATCAAGGGGGAGGATCCAATAATGATGCAAGAAACCACTTACCAACAGCAAGAAAGTGGACACAGGCACACACACCTGATCTCATAATTAGAGATCCTGATGCTAGTGTGAGAACTAGAAATGCAACAAATAATGAGTGTCTGTATCATGCTTTCTTGTCTCAAACAGAACCAAAGAAAGTGGAGGAAGCTCTTCAAGATGCTAATTGGATTACAGCAATGCAAGAAGAGTTAAATGAATTTGAAAGAAATGAAGTCTGGACACTTGTACCTAGACCAAAGAATAGATCAATAGTAGGTACAAAGTGGGTTTTCAGAAACAAGACTGACAGTGAAGGTGTGATTACAAGAAACAAGGCTAGACTTGTGGCTAAAGGTTATTCACAACAGGAAGGGATTGACTATGATGAAACCTTTGCTCCAGTTGCAAGATTGGAAGCCATAAGAATTTTTCTGGCCTATGCTGCACACAAGAAGTTTAAAGTCTTTCAGATGGATGTAAAGAGTGCTTTTCTCAATGGGAAGCTTGAAGAAGAAGTGTTTGTTGAACAACCACCAGGATTTGTAGATCCCAAGCATCCAGATTATGTCTACAGGCTTGACAAGGCATTATATGGACTAAAGCAAGCACCAAGAGCATGGTATGAAACTCTTGCTCAATTTCTTTTAGAAAGTGGGTTCACAAGAGGTACAATTGATAAAACCTTGTTTTATTTCAATTCTGGTGATGATTTGCTTTTAGTTCAAATTTATGTAGATGATATTATCTTTGGATCCACTAATGACAAACTTTGTAAGAAGTTTGCAAAGCTTATGCAATCCAGGTATCAAATGAGCATGATGGGAGAGCTTAGTTATTTTCTAGGCTTACAGGTCAAGCAAACAGATGATGGTATTTTTATCAATCAAGCAAAATATACCAGAAATCTTCTCAAGAAATTTGGTATGCTTGATAGTTCATCTGCTACAACTCCCATGGCTACAGCAACAAAGCTAGACAAAGACACAGGAGCCTCAGTAGATATGACAAACTACAGAGGAATGATAGGGTCTTTACTGTATCTTACTGCAAGTAGACCTGATATCATGTATGCAACATGTCTTTGTGCACGATTTCAAGCAGATCCCAGAGAGCCTCATCTAACAGCTGTAAAAAGGATTTTCAAATATCTCAAAGGAACCATAACCTTGGGTTTGTGGTATCCTAGAGAATCAGAGTTTAAGCTAATTGGTTACTCTGATGTAGATTTTGCAGGCTGTAAGATAGACAGAAAAAGTACAAGTGGAAGCTGTCAATTCTTAGGTGACAGATTGGTTTCTTGGTATAGCAAGAAACAAAAGTCTATTTCCACATCCACTGCAGAAGCAGAGTATATAGCTGCTGGTAGCTGTTGTGCACAGATTCTGTGGATGAAGAATCAGTTGCTGGATTATGGTTTGAGGTACTCTAAAATACCTATTTTCTGTGATAACCAAAGTGCTATTGCTATGACAGGTAATCCAGTACAGCACTCAATGACAAAGCACATCAGCATAAGGTATCATTTTATCAGAGAACATGTGGAAGAAGGAAACATTGAGCTTCATTTTGTGTCTACAGACCAACAACTTGCAGATATCTTCACCAAACCTTTGAGTGAAGCTACTTTTACAAGATTGGTAAATGAATTTGGAATGATCTCTGGTTTCGACTAGAGATACGGGTTAGACTCAAAACCTATACATGTTTGATTTTTATGCTCATGATTCCTTACATGTATTAACTGATATGAGTACCAGTGTCATAAACTCTGAACGTAAACTCTGATGCTAAACTCTGATAGTCATAAAAGTGTTGGTCATACTCTGATAGTTATAGTCTATGTTATACTCTGATTGTAATTTTGTCTGAAACATATGGACCGATGAAGAAAATTGTATGAAGCATAATTCTCAGTAAGTAATTATGAATCCTTAAGAGTTGTATAGATTCTGATCTCAAATATGTGCAGTAAGTTAACACAGCATGATACTGTTTCTGTATTTATAGCATCTCTTAGTTTATTAATCCTATACACTGAGTCTGTATTAGCTGTTTGCATTTTCTCTCATAAATTAATTATATTAACTGATGATAAGTCTAAACTCTGATTATTAAATGCAAATAATTCACCCTCAAATCAAAAGATGCCAAACAGAGCACAAATTCCTTTGAGATCATGTTGTGCCTAGGAAGATCCAGGAACTTATTGTATGAAATAAGGGCTAAAATCTTTGATTTTTGGTGACTAGTGCCAACCACTGATTACTGGAAAAATTAAAAAAAAAAAATACAAAATAAAATATCTATAAAGGGGGTGAAAAATAAAAGATATATCCAAATGAAAGGATATCAGTATTACAGAGTTTAGATATAAAATCAGATTTTATTTTATACATGAGAGTTTAGGCAACCAGTTTTTACTACTTAAGTTTGTGGATTTTATGCACTTTGAGATGGTCTAAATATTTGATTTCGGTAAACTCTGCTACTACACACACAATTATGCACACCTGTACAGTTTGCGAAAAGAGTTTATTGACAAAGAAGGATAAATGATAAACACTGATGTATTGTGTGAAATACGCCGAGGTAACTTTGTTTTAATCTCTGATGGTTAAAATAATTTCTTTGTTTCAGACATTTTATAATTTTGAGGAAAAACATTTGTTTTGGTATTTCAAAAGAGTATGTTTGGGCATTGGTCTAGAAAAGTGTTAAAGAGTGGAGAGAGATTGCATACATAGGAAAGTGTAATCAGCGGTAATTATTGCTGTTTTTACTGCGCATGCGCATTGGAAATTGCCAATTACTGCTGTCAGCCATTGTATGTGTGACACGTGTCTCATTTACACAGAATACAGGGTAAGATAGTTGTGTTTTAATGTTTAAAAACTGTTCAGTTTTTAATTTTAAATTTTATATTTATACATTATACACACAACCGTTACAGTTTTTCACGACTTACTCCAATTGTATTCTAGTTTCACTCACACATATTCACAAACACTTTCTTTTCTTAAACTCTCTCGTGTTTTTGAAGCTATTTTCTGCTTATTTCTTGACATTACTAATGGCTTCAACTGCTTTCACTGCTTCTGAACTCGAGTTTGTCCCTAATAACTATTCAGCCCCATTAAACACTGTCATTGCACCAAAGGCGTTTCATATCATACAAAACTTTCTTGCTCAGTCAGAAATTGGGCGTGCTTTAGTGGAGCCTGCAAAGCTTTATGGATCTCAGATCAAAGCTTTCTGGGAGACTGGTGTCTATGATGATGGTGGTGATTCTGGTACCCCATCCATAGTTTTTGAGTTCCAGGAGACAGAGTTTGTCATAACTCCAGGAACTGTTCGTGAAGCAATGGGCTTTGCAAATTCTGACGCGTACACCATTGCTGTTGGTGATACTGATCTTCAGAGAATGATGCAAGCTATTGGATATACTGGGTCTTTGGCAAAGATTGGCCAACTGAAGCGACCGCTCTTACGAAAAGAATGGAGTTTCTTTTTCGATTGCATAACTAGAGCGTTCGGGAAGAAATGCACAAATTGGGACGCCATTCCAATAGACAGTCTACAAATCGGGTTATTCACTTCTATTTAACAGTAATTATGATTTTGCTAGACTTGTCTTAATGAACATAGGAGAAAAATTAACAGAGAATAGGCATGTAGTCTATTTTTCTAGATTTTGTCAAATGTTATTCTCTGCATGTGTTAATAATGTTGAGATTCATGAGGAGGACGTAATTCCCTCATTCAAATTGCACAAAAGGGTATTCTCTGATCTTACGAATAAGGATTTAAAGAAGGTAAATGTTGGTGAATTGTTGTTACCTGAGAGAGTTCTTCAGTTTTTACATCCTGAACCTCAACAACAACAAGAACCAATAAATCCTGAGGTATCTCCATCTTCAACTCAACCTCCATTTGTAAACTCTGAACCTATTCCATCTGCATCTCAACAACCACGGACTGGTGGTAGGACTAAGCATGTTGGTACTAAACCTCCAAGGATTGCTAAGCAAGCTGCTGAAGCTGGGGCATCACATACTGCTGATATGCCTCAGAAGAAACGGATAAAGAAAAGAAGGGCCAACAGGGCAAAGTCTGATGCTGCAGATGAAGAGTGTGAAACTGATGAAGAAACTCTTCATCAGAGAAAACGTAGATTGGTGGCTGCACATCTTTTTGGTGCATCAAATGTACATGCTGAAGCTGTCAATTTGGACAGAGTTTTTGAGGAAAATGCAAATGCTGATTATGAAGCTCCTACATCAAACGCTGATGATGTAGTTGAGGAAGCTGCAACTGAAGCTGTAGATGAAGCTCCTGAAATTCTTGTTCAGGAGGCTACAGAACATGTTGAGGCTGAACAGGGATTTGATATGGATGTTGAAGCACACAACTCTGTAAATTCTGACCATCTTGAAGATTTTGATGAAACAGAGGGTGTGGAAGCTGATCATGCCACGGTTGTTCTTGAAGAATCTATGGCTACTCATACAGAGATCCTCTCTGTTACTCACCAGGTAATTGAAAAGGGTGAGGAAGTTGATCAGACCTTAAATACTGATGCTCCTGAGAATATTGCTCCTACTAAAGAAGCAGAGTTCCTGCATACTGCAAACTCTGAGATTCCAGAACCTGATGCTGAGAATATTCCTGCAGAGAATACAGCACAGAATGATACTGATAATGATAATGATAGTTCTAATCATTCTCAAGAGGGGTTATTTGAGAGTCAAGCAAACTCTGATGAGTTAAGAGAGGTCAATCGAGCTACAGCTGAGCATTTTCAAGATATGTACTACAATAGATGGGCTGCTACAGATTGTATCTTTTCAGCACAGAGGGCTGCTGATTTTCTTGGAGATTCTGTGAAGACAATTTCAAGTCCTGATGTTCTTACAAGTCTGAAGGCTACTGTGATTCAAATTAAATCTCTCCACAACAGATTTGATGAGTCTCATAAGGAAGTCACTGCTTTGAGGAATGAAGTTGGTCTGAGAGATCTCACTCTGAAGAATGATAGGACTTACTACAATTCCATGTTTAAGAAGCAAGCTAAGGACTCTGATGACATTCAAAAGAGGCTTGGGAAAGTTGAGGACAACCAGACTGCTATGTCTGCCCAACTAACATCAATTTCTAATGCTATTGAGTTGTTGACATCAGTACTACTTTCTGATGATGTCAAAAAGGGGGAGAGTGTACCAAGTGACAAATGCAAAGACACTCAAACTCTGAGACGGAGGGATGATGGTAATGATGGTGGAAACAAGGGAGGAGATGGAAAGAGCTTAAGATCAAATGATGATAGAAGACTACTTTCAAGAAGATCAAACTCTGATAAACGATCAAACTCTGGAAAGGGACATGTAAACTCTGCCAGTGGTTCAAGATACAAAAGTTTGATAATCTCTGATAAGCCATCTACTGATGAGGAAATTGCTGCTAAGATGTTTATGGCAGAACATGGAAAAGGTATTTCAATTGAAGATATTCAAGCTGAAGAGCAAATGCTTGCTGAGGAACACAAGAAGAATGTTGAAGCTGGAATCTACAAGAAGAAGGAAATCAAGGCTCCTAGAAAGAAATAAAAAGGAATTGTTATCAAAGAGAATGTAAACTCTGATCAGAGTTTACAGTACTCAAGGAGGCCTATGATTAAAAATGCTGACAAAGGAAAAGGTAAACTGGTAGAAGAAGAACAGTTACCTAAGAAGATTTATTCAACCTCTGACATTGCTCAAGTTGAAACAAGATTAGCTAAATCAACCTCTGACGCTGCTCAAGTTGATGTTTCTACTAAAGTTATGACAACCTCTGACGTTGCTCAAGTTGTACAGAAATCTACACAACTTTCAGGATTCACCAAACCTAAAATTCTTGAAGACTTAAAGCTTGAAGCTGTGAAATTCTCAGAAACCAGAACTGTATTGGGAAAAGAAGCTTTTGATAAATCTGGACTGGGATCACACAGAGAGAGAAGAACAAATAACAGATCTCAAGATAACTTTTCACTGGCAGAACCTGGTATTGGGGTTATACAAGAAAACCTTGATAAGTTAGAATCTGTTCAGTTGATTTTTCACAGAATATTGAAGAAGCAGTTTTTGTTATACTTCATGAGTGATGGAAGAGTTTATAAAGTTGGAGAATCTGATGTTAATCTCAAATCATGGGAAGAACTAGAATATGTACTTTATCTTCTAAAAGTCAAAAACAGACATACTCATGATGTTGCTCAAGTTTTGAGAGAAAAGATGCTGAGATCTAAAGCTATGCTTGGAGGAGGAGTATCAAGTGTCTACATTCCAAAGTATAGAGATCATACTGGAAAGTTAGTGGAGATGAAGAGAAACAGTGCTAGATTTAAAACAGCACTTGGAACAAAAGTTTTAGAATTCAACCTAGAGTCAGACAAAGCTCATTACATTCGGCTAGGAAATGATATGAGAAGAAACAGCATATATTCTCTAAGAGCTGCTATCTACCAAACGGGGGAGAATGATTCAGAACTTAAAGAACTAAAAGAGATTATGGTGGATGAGCTAGAGAAGGCTGAAAGAAGACTGCTGATTGATTATCTCAGGACAGTACCTGATATTGAAGAAGTCAAGTAAAGTCTGACAGTAAGTTTTTATGTTTTCTGTTCTAAGTTAAATTTAAACTCTGTTTTAAAATTAAACTCTGACATATTTTAAACACTGCATTTGTTATATGTTTTGACATCATCAATTATCTTTTTAACTTGTACATTTTGATATGAACAAGTTGGGGGAGATTGTTAGATATAATTGCTGACGTTTGTTCATCAGTGTTTAAGTAACAGGTACATATCAGAATTTACATAGAAGCCAGTCAGAGTTTGATAAAGTCTGACTGGGTGAAGAGTTTATATAGAAGCCGGTCAGAGTTTGTTAAAGTCTGACAGGGTGATAGTTGACTTAAGCTGTCGGTGCAAAGATAAAGATTCTAGAAGCAATATATTCTGAAGATGGAAAGAAGCAGAATATATTGATACAGCTAAGGAGACTGGACAGAAGACTGAAGCAATCCTTAATTGATAATAATTGTATAGCTAATTTATAGGAGTATCAATTAGATAAGGATTGTATGTAGCTGTGTACTATATAAACACAGATAGGTTATCCCTAGAAGGGATACGCGAACATTGAATATATTATTCTTGTAACCTAGTAGCTCTTTGTGATTCATTAACATCACTAAGAGAGAATTATTTAATATAATTCAGTTTGTTGATTTACAAACCTGTGTTCTTGATTGTTATTCTCATACATACTTGATTATATATTGTGCCTAACAACCTCTTTGATTTAAGTACATGGGAGTATAATTACCATTGAAATTTCTGTTTCCATCCAGTCTTCTTCTTATTGTTGACAAAACCATGTCACTCCACACTTTGCACACTTTATTCTTCCATCTTAACAGATAATGAACATATTCCAGTTCCTGTGTAGTTTTCATCAGCAGATCTTGAATGGACAGAATCTTCACACTACCATCTTTCATGAAGTATAGAAGCTTTTCTTTCTTTTCAATACCATCATGACAATCTATAACTATATCAACAGCTAATAAATTGTTCAGGTCTTCAGAAGTTAAAGTACCTCCAATTTCAGTCAAGGAGTAAGGATCAACATATGACATTCAGATATTCAGCATCTATGTGTCCAATACCTCCTCTTGAATTACTTGACAATGGCTTCAGATTTGAAAACATTCGTAGCCAGAGTGCTTTTGATCTAACCAAATCAGACAAATCAACAACACTTGAAGCACTTTTTATAATTCCTACATTCTGAAAATTGATAGGTGTGTTACACCTCAGTGTACTTATTTGTTTCCACTTCTTATCTTTCTCTTTTTCAAAAGCATAGCTTCTTTCTAGTAAAGATTCTCGTCTGCTTGGATTTCTCCACAATCTTCTGTTTGAGAGTTTAAGCCTATGTACATAGAGATTGAAATCTCTATTTGTTCTTCTTGTGATTTCTCTTCTTCTGGCTTCTTCTTCTTCATCCACTTCCTTGTTGTGAGAATCAACCACAGTAGATAAGATTAACAAATCAATTTCTTGCAGAATTTCAGATTCATCAGGATCTTGAACATTGTCAGGAACAATATCAGGATTAGAATCTTCAATTTGATTTGTATTGCAGAGAATTAATTGTCTTGGTCTTCTTCTCAATTCAGGTTCTTCTTCAATAAATTCCTTGTCTTCCTTCTCAATGATATCCTTGATAACAGGATCTATTAGATTTTGTGAAGCTTCAGGAATTTCTTCAATTAATAAACCTCTAGACCTTGTCTATCTAGGCACTGTTTGAGTTGAAGAACCTCTTCTAGCACCTCTTCTACCTCTGTCTCCTCTTCCTCTAGCAGGAGCAGGATTATTAAAGCTTTCCATCATTTCTCTCTGTTGACTTAAGAATTCTTCATGTGAGAGATCAGGATATTCTTCACTTGCTGTAGAGAGTGATTTTCTTGCAAATAATTGTTGAACTCTTTTATCAGTGTGATAGAGAGTAACAATTCTGCCATCTTTTGTAGTAAACTTCTGGAATAGATTTGATGCAACTTCAGGATTATCAATAAGCACATCTTCATCACCTTCAGGAATTGTAGAAAGAGTCTGTTCATGACCAGGCATCAGGATTTGATCACCTTTCAGGATTTGTTCTTCCGTCAGGATCTGAGATTGCACCAATGTTCTTACTGTCTTAACTCCAGAATCAGAAACATGAGTTGACTGCGTTGTTTGACTTTGAGAAGTTTGAATTGTCTTCATAACAGCAGCATCAGAGGTTTCTCCTTGTAGAATCTTGTCATCACCATCATTTCCAGTATCATCATCATTATTTCTCAATACTAGATCAGGTGTACATTTTGTTTGACTTACCTTCTCCCCCTTTTTGACATCATTATTTGACAATATATTCAAAATTAAGGCAAGTGAGGTTTGAATGTCAGTTACCTTTGTATCAAGAGAATCAATCCTGTTGTTGATTGAAGACTGTTCAGTAATGATTGACTTAACTTGGGATTCCACTACCCTGAGTTGAAGAACAGTAGGCACCTTTGTAAAGCTTTGAGAAATATCAGTCCTCACTTTGTCAGTAGAATCTTTGACAGAATCTACTTCATGTTTCAGGCTTTTGGATAACAGAGTAGTAGCCTTCAAATGATTCTTCAAATCTTCATTCTGAATCAACTTAGCAGCATTATAAGCATGATCCAATGCATAGGGATAGCTTACAGATTCATCAGATCTATACCATTCATTTTCCCATTGATGCATTTTCAGTTGCTCAGTAGGATCAATCTCAGAAGGAACAGAAAAGTCTTGTCTTAAGTCCTTTCCAGTATTAGCCTTGCCAGCCATGAATGTGCTTGATGAACCAAAGTTAGTTCCATGACTAGATTTAATAACTCTGGCAAGCTGATCCTTCTCTTCAATATCATCATCATCACTATCATCAGAATCATCACCATCAGTATCATGAGTAACATCGGGATCAGAAATAGCAATACCTTTCAGTTTATCCTGTGAATATGTGATAGGATGGTTCATTGGTCGTGATCTTAGTGGCTGTATAAGAATTGGCTCAGCATCAGGAGCACCACTATTATCAGGATGAACACCGTCAAGATTTGATAAGATTGCATCAGTATCTGTTACCAATGGTTCTTGTGTAGCATGAGGTTCTGAAGCTGCTTCAACACTTTGAGTTGGAGGTTCTTGTGTGCTTCCCTCATTGACAGTGTCCTTGACCAATCTTTCACTAGAAGCTATAGCTTTGCCTGCATCTTCACTTTGAGAAGATGGTTCTTGTGTGGCTGGAATGTTGATGTCTTCACTCTCCCTTTGAGAAAATGGTTCTTGTGGGACCATTCCAATAGCTAAGCCTTCACCCAAACTTTGATTGAGTGGTTCTTGTGTGGCAGGATCTTTAGTTTGAGCTGCTGAATCACTTTGAGTTTCAGGTTCTTATGGGCTTGATCCTTTCAGCTTCTTTTGTCTCTTGAAAACTATCTCTGCTGCTTTCCTCTTCTTTTCCAAGGGATGTGAAAATCCAAGCTTTGAAGCAGTCTCAGCAACCTTCTCCCATGAAATTTCAACAATCTTTGCAGATGGAGAGGCTTTTGCTGGAGAGTCTGAGATAGAGACAACTTTTGTTTGTGCATCAGGAATACCAACATCGGGATTTGCTAGAGCATCAGGAGTAGATGACTCATCAGGATTTGATGTCTGAATATCAGTATCCTTCATTTGCACCTTCAAAGGAATATGATACCTGCTTTTCGATAATGTCCTTTTCTTCTGTGTCTTTGATGAAGGTGCCACAGCTTCAGTAGCAGTATCAGCAACTTCCTTGATTATCTTAAATTTAGAGGAAATTGGCATGTCATCTTCAGAATCAGTTTCATCCCTTAATACCAATTTTCTCTTCACAGAAACAGCCTCAGTCACCTTCTCAGCTTTCTTCTTAACCAGGACCCCTTGTACACCCCCTTGTTTCTTCTTTTTAGTGAGTGGTGTAGAGGAAAAATCCTTTGAACCTGATTGTCTTCCAGACACATCAGTTCTAGCTGATTTCTTTGATTTTACAACTAAAGTCTTTTGAGAGACAGTAGAGGTGGCTGTGAACTGTTTAGACTGTTTAGGTGGCATGCTGAGGTCAGGAACAAGGTGTGATTGGCCTTGCCCCATAGCATTAGAAAGTAATCCATAACAAGTAGGCATTTTCTGATGTAAGAAAAACCTAACCTCATCAGGATTAAAAGCATTGCCAATAAAACCATTTGCTCTATCAAGATTAAAAAAAATTGATATGAAGTGAAAATAAAATTTATTTCAATAACCATGAAAAATGTTTCGTTTTTTTTAAAATCACCAATTTAATGATGTAGAACCCACTGAAACATTCTTACCGGTTAACAAGGCAAAATAGTTATTGAAAACCGAACTATCGCCTCGAGAATGAGCAAATGACCTGCAAACTTTAACAAATAATCTCTATAAAAGAAAAGAGAATGTTAAACAGTATTATTATTTGTCATCAAAAATACAAAACCCTTTCCACAGAGAAAAATACTTACACAAACCTTTCATATTCTACTTTTCTCCATGGCTGCTAACCATCAACCAAACAACTTACCAGTTGAAGACATTGATTTAATTTGGCAAGAGATGCAGGTGGCTCTTGATGAAATCGCAGAGCATGAAGAACCCCAACCTGTTCCCGATCCTCAGGAACATGAGGCCTTTGTGAATGCAATGGCTGATGTGCTTCTTCATAACTTCCATCAGGCAAACCCTGGATGGAATCCTCTTGACAATCTCATCATTGTCAATGATGAAGATGATGATGACGCTGAGGAGCTCGAACGAGAGCTTGAGAGAAGAAAGTGGATCTGTGATGCTTGTATGTCATGCAAGTTGGAGGCACGGAAAAGTCCCGGTGGACACGGTGACGATCCGACTTCAAGTGCATCAGCTCCTCTTCTTGTCCTTTAAGGATGGAACAAGAGACCTTCCAATCCTGATGGACTGTGAAGCTGCTCAGGAGCATTCATGCTAATTTGCAAGGCACGTGTCCCTGAATAGAAAAATAGACTAGAAAAAAAACTATGTAATTTTCCTTTTCAATTTGTAAACAGCTTCAAGTATCAATGAAATTTATCAATTCTCTCAATTGTTCATCTTCTCTTATTTCCTGTACAAATTGTTAGCAATAGTGCATATGACATTTAAAATGATGAATAGTAATTCCTTAGAAAATAAATTGAGATTTAAAAGTAAAACTTAATACTTAATCAGAGACCAAGTATAACTTTTACTTTCCAGAGAATACCAGCACTGTTGTTGTCAAATTGCCTTAAAACCTCTGGTTTTCACACTAGCTTCAGTATCTGTGCATCAGGATTTGATCAAAATTACATACCTTTCTGAATGACCATCAGGATTTGACAGTCATCAGGATTTCTTCTCTGTAGCTTTTCTCAGAAATTCTCAAAATTCATCATTCCAAGTTCATTCACCAACTTATTGAAAGTAGCTTCAGGTAGTGGCTTGGTGAATATATCAGCTAGTTGTTGATCAGTAGGAACAAAGTGAAGTTCAATTGTTCCTTCCAGAACCTGTTCTCTTATGAAATGATATATAATACTGATGTGTTTAGTAAGAGAATGTTGAACTGGATTTCCTGTCATTGCAATAGCACTTTGGTTATCACAATAAATAGGGATTTTTGAGTATGATAGGCCATAATCTAACAACTGATTTCTCATCCACATTATCTGAGCACAACAACTTTCTGCAGCAATGTACTCAACTTCTGCTGTTGAAGTAGAGATAGACTTTTGCTTCTTACTGAACCATGAAACTAGTCTACCACCCAAAAACTGACAGCTTCCTGAAGTACTTTTCCTGTCTATTTTGTATCCTGCAAAATCAGCATCTGAATAACCACACAAACCAAAATCTGATTCCCTTGCATACCAAAGACCAAGAGAAGGAGTGCCTTTGAGATATCTGAAAATTCTTTTAACTGCAATCAGATGAGGTTCCCTAGGTTTTGCTTGAAATCTTGCACACAGACAGGTTGCAAACATGATATCTGGTCTACTTGCAGTGAGATACAATAAAGAGTCAATCATTCCCCTGTA
The DNA here is from genome assembly GCA_030848705.1 of Heracleum sosnowskyi. NCBI lineage: Eukaryota > Viridiplantae > Streptophyta > Magnoliopsida > Apiales > Apiaceae > Heracleum > Heracleum sosnowskyi. Next base: position 83,358,357 of record CM061237.1, read on the forward strand.
GTGAGTTACATCTACCTCAGAACCTTGATCAGGATCAATTTTGGTAGCTGTAGCAATGGGAGTACTTGCAGTATCACAATCTTCCATGGTAAACCTTTTCAACAAATTCTTTGTGTATTTTGACTGATTGATAAAAATGCCATCATCAGTCTGTTTAACTTGAAGACCAAGAAAATAACTCATTACTCCCATCATGCTCATTTGATATCTTGACTGCATAAGCTTAGAAAACTTTTCACACAGCTTATTGTTTGTTGACCCAAAAATGATATCATCAACATAAATCTGAACTAAAAGCAAATCCTTACCATGATTCAAATAGAAAAATGTTTTGTCAATAGTACCTCTTTTGAAACCACTTTCCATTAAGAATTGAGCTAAGGTTTCATACCATGCTCTTGGAGCTTGCTTTAGTCCATAAAGTGCCTTATCCAATCTATAAACATGATTTGGATATTTAGGATCAATGAAACCAGGAGGTTGTTCAACATATTCTTCTTCCTCCAGTTCACCATTTAAGAAAGCACTTTTCACATCCATCTGGAAAACCTTGAATTTCTTATGAGCTGCATATGCCAGAAAGATCCTGATGGCCTCCTTCTTGTTGAGAATACCCCTTTGCAACTAGTCTTGCTTTGTTTCTGATAATTACACCATCTGAATCAGTCTTATTTTTGAAAATCCATTTAGTACCAACAATAGATCTGTTCTTTGGTCTTGGTACCAGTTTCCAGACTTCATTCCTTTCAAATTCATTCAATTCTTCTTGCATTGCAGTAACCCAATCAGCATCTTTAAGTGCATCTTCAACTTTCTTTGGCTCCTCCTTTGACAGAAAGTTATTATATAAACATTCATTTTGAGTTGCACTTCTTGTCTGAACACCTGCATCAGGATCCCCAATTATCAAATCAGGAGTATGACTTGCAGTCCATTTCCTTGCTGGTGGAAAGTCATTCCTTGATGTAGATGCTCCCCCTGGATTAGTGTTATCTTGATTAGAAGACTTTGATTCATTAGAAGCTCCCCCTGAAATATTGCTATTTCCTCCTGATGAATTATCAGGATTATCACTTGAATCAGTATCTGAAGAATTTTTTCCTGATGATTGAGTAGTTTCAGTAACAGTCTGTTGTTGCTCCCCCTCAACATGTGAACTGTTAGTAGCATCATCAGTAGCACCATTAGTAATTGATGTGTCATCAGGATTTGATGGATCATCAGGATTTGGTGACCCATCAGTATCTGATTAATTGACAGGATCTGATTCATTTCCTTCAGGTTCCCTGGTAGCTTCATTTTCAAAAACCAATCTATCATGTGAATCTTCATTCAGGCCTATTATCTTCTTATCATCAAAAGATACATGTATAGATTCCATGACAGTCCTTGTTCTCAAATTAAAAACTCTAAAGGCTCTTGATGCAGGATAAACTATGAGAATTCCCTCATCAGCCTTTGTTTCAAATTTCCCTAGATGTTCAGGATGAGTTCTGAGAACAAAACATTTACAGCCAAACACATGCAGATGCTTCAAACTTGGTTTCTTCTCCTTGAGAGACTGATAAGGAGTAACACCATGTCTGTTTATCAATGTGAGATTTTGTGTATAGCATGCTGTGTTGACTGCTTCTGCCCAGAAATATGTAGGTAACTTAGCTTCTTCCAACATAGTTCTGACAGCTTCAATAAGAGTTCTATTTTTCCTTTCAACTACTCCATTTTGCTGAGGTGTGCCAGGAGCAGAGAATTGTTGAATTATTCCTTTGTATTTGCAGAATTCTTCCATTTTTGAATTCTTGAACTCAGTACCATTATCACTTCTCAGAATCTTGACTTTGTACTTTGTGGTTGTCTCAATCATTCTCACATGATCCAACAGTATTTCAGAAGCTTCATCTTTTTTGTGCAGAAAATACACCCAGGTGAATCTAGAATATTCATCAACAATTACAAGAGTGTACCTTTTCTTACTGATGGTCATAATGTTGACTGGTCCAAATAGATCAAGATGCAGCATGTGATATGGTTCTTCAATAGAGGATTCTGATTTACTCTGGAATGATATCCTTCTTTGTTTAGCCTTTTGACAAGCATCACAGAGTCCATCAGGAGTATACAAAACTTTAGGTAATCCTCTCACTAAATCTTTCTTAACCAACTCATTGATATTGCTGAAGTTGAGATGAGAAAGCTTCTTGTGCCAATTCCAACTTTCATCTACTGATGCTTTACTGATTAGACATGTAGGGGAGTCATCAGTATTTAAGAGAATGTTGGCTTCATATATGTTACCATGCTTGTAGCCAGTCAGTGCTATCTTTCCTGTTTCTTTGTTGACTACTTCACAATGTGTGGAATAGAAGTTGACATGATAACCTCTGTCAGTGATTTGACTAATACTCAACAGGTTGTGTTTTAGTCCCTTCACTAGAGCTACTTTTTCAATGATGACATTTCCAATTATTATATCGCCATATCCCAAAGTTTGTCCAATGTTGCCATCTCCATAAGACACGGTTGGGCCAACTTTTTCTTCATATTCTGATAACAGGGTCTTGTTTCCAGTCATGTGCACAGAGCATCCACTATCCATGACTAACACATTTTTCCTTTTTCCCTGCAATCAGAATAGAAACACACTAGTTAGAACATTTAGGAACCCATACATGTTGGGTTCCTTTTCCATGCAATTTATTAATTTTAGCAGCAGAAGACTTTTTGACTTTAACAGTCCTGACAAGATTTACTTCATCAGGATTTGCTTTGTCAGTATCAGTATTAACAAAAGCATGCTTCAACTTGACATTCTTAATGCTACCAGATTTTGCACTATTTTTATCAAACTTAGGCAATGGATCATAAACGTTATAGTACAAATCATGATATTCTACACAAGTATAAATAGAATGCCATATACTACCACAATGAAAACAGGACTTCTGTGGTTTATAAAATACTGATCTACTCCTGACATCAGAAATAGGAATTTCAGTACTTTTCGTTAAACTCTTTTTACAATCAAAGGCAAGATGATTAGAGTTACCACATGTAAACCAACATTTCCTAGGTGCATTTGGGATATTCTTATAGCCATTCTCTTTATTGATCCCAATTTTACCATTCCTGTTTCTCTTAACAGTAGCTTCCTTCTTCTTATCTGTAACCTCACAGATTTTATCCTTGAGTTGTTTCTGAGACAGTAAACCTACATTCTTAGTAACTTTACTCATGACAGGTTTAGACTTAACAATTTTAACACTTTGATCAGAAGTAGATCCCTTTTCAATAGTTGAATTGGAATCCTTACCAAAAACAAAATTAACAGGAGTAATCTTAGATTTGGTTTTGTCTATAACATGTCTATAGGTTTTTGGACTAACTGTCTCATCAACAACAATTTTCTTTTTCAATTTCTTATCTTCACCTCACTTATATCCTAGACATTCTTTCCAATTCTTAGAGGTATTAATCTCATGAATTTTCTACCAGAATCTGTCCAGGTCCTGATTTTCTCATTAGCATATTCTAAATCCTTTTCTAGTAAAGTACATTTGAGTTTCATCTCTAAATACATGTGTTTGGCATTATCACATTCTATCTGTACTTTTTGCATATGAGAAAATTCAGCTTCTAGATGCTCATTCCTTTTCCTAAGTTCAGACATCTCAGATAAGATTCTAGAATTCTCTGCAGTTTGACTTCTAAAGCTAATATGCAATGATTTTAGAAAACGTCTTAACTCAGAAGCATTATCAGTATCAAAATCAAAGACAGTATTTAATACCTTATGATCAGGAATAGCAGTATCATCAGTATTGGCCATTAGAGCATAGTTGACCACCTCAGCATCAGATTCTGAGGAAGAGTCCATCCAATCCTTGCTTGATGTGATGAGTGCCTTTGTCTTCTTGCACTCAGAAGCAAAGTGACCCATACCATTACACTTGTAGTGTAATATCCGTGAATTTTATTATTTAAATAAATGATATATTTAATATAAAAATATTTGTTGTGGAGTATTGGAATATTATTAAATGATAATTATCGTGTGATTATGTGCTAATTGGTGAGTCGGAAGCCCCTTTCAAATATTTCGTCATTTGAAATTTTCTTCAAATCTGAGCCCCGTTTTGATAATTCAAGGGCCCCGTTGGAATTTTCGTACATTAATTATTATCTCTTCGTCTTTCGTATTCGAATCATTATCGGGAGAGATATTTGTATCATTTCATTCCTACCTATTTGATTCTGCAAGAATAATTCGTTTTGGTCAAAAAGGGAAAAATTGTTCCGAACCCTAATTGCATAAGGGGACGGATATATCGTTTTATATCAATATTACATTTGTTATAGCCCCAGTATTCTTGAGCATTAGTTATATAATGATATATATATATCAAATTGGATGATCATCAACCTTTTTAACTGATTATTCCTCGTAAAACGTGTTTTTAACCTAATTAGGGTTTTTAAACGATCCAATGGATCAATATCGATCCTAAAATGTTGTTTGGGGTATTATTTTTTCAAAAATATAAAAAGACGAACCGTATCTTGAAACTCATAGAAATTTGCAGTTAATTATCCAAAAATTAAAAAATTCCCGAACCGTGTTCTTCGTGTTCTTGAAGATTAATCCATTCGTTCAAGGTGTTATTGAAATCCAAATCTGAAGTTCTTGTACTCAAATAAAATCTCTTGATCTCTAGTTTCAGAATCTTCCAACCTCATCATCATCTGGTAAGTTTTCGATTTTATATGAATTTTTCAATATTCGAATTAAAATTAGGGTTCTTGGTCGATTTGGGGGTTTTCAATCTGTTGATTCTCCGTTCAATTGGTTGCTTATAACATGTTCCTAGGGTTCTAAATAGCAAGAATCCATGATTTAATTTCATGTTTGAGTTCAATTTTGATGGGTTTGATTTTCGGGTTTTGACCCGAATTTTTCTTTTACTTCGTTCGTTCTTGTTGTTGATCTGACATAAGTTTTGATATGGGGCTTTGATTGTGTGAGTTATAAGCTTCATTTTGTGATATTAATCGTAGAGTTTCATGTAGAAATGAGAGAGATCGGGTTTTCGGCCGGAGTCTTCCCCGACGGTTTCTTTGACCGGATTCTGGGCTCGTTTCCGGCATGGGACAGATGTAATTGTGTGTTGGTTGTGTTTGTTTTGAGAAGGCGAGCAAAAGCCCTCTAAGTTTGTTTGTGTTTGGACGGAATTGTAGAATTCCGGTCGCTGGACACCGGCCGGATTCTGGAAAACCCAGAATCCGGTGGGTTGTTCTTGGCAACCCGAATTCGTTCTTCCCGACCCGTTTACCGGTTTTCTGACCCGGTTTTAATCTTCTAAAACCCTAATTCATTTTCTGAAAACTGTTTTTGGATTTTATTTTTAAATTTAATTTGAAAATAGTTTAAAAACTTTAAAAATTCATATTTTTATTTTAAAAATATATTTTAATATCAGAAAAATTCTGGAAAATTTTATTTATTATTTTAAATCCGAAAATTGATTAAACTTAATTATTTTAATTATTTTTAATTAAGAATTAATTTATTAATTAGATTTAATTAATTAAAAATTCAGTTTAATTATTTTCAAGCCTATTTATTTATTTAAAAATAGTTTGAGTATTTAAAGAGTGTCAATTAATTTTATTAATTGATTTATTTGCATTTAAATGTTTATATTGGATTTAAAAATCCGAGTTTTGATTTAAAAATTAATCGTGACTTATTTAAAATTCAAATAAGTTTCGTATGATGTTTTAAAAATGTTTATAAGTGCTATATGGTTCATATTAATTGTGTGTTGTGTTTTATAGTCTGTATATGGCCGTACTAGGGCAAATATCTGAATTTTAAATATCTTAAATCATACCGGACGTCCGATACGTAACCGGTTACTTGTTTAAATGTGATTATTGATTGAATAAGTGTCGAGAGTAGAATGAGAATAGTTAGACTTATTGTGATGAGTTGTTTAATTATAGAATCGAGTTCCCGGAGCAAGGGAAAGGGAAAGGTAGAGTGAGCAGAGTCGATCCGACAGCAGCTTAGACCAAGCAAGTCTTTGTGCCTTTACTTGTGATAAATTATTATTGTCTTGAATACTTGAATACTGTTATCCCCAGAACAATTCAAATTATCAATCCTTTACCCGTATTTGGACAACTGATTCCATTTCCCTAAAGATTCTTGATTCTTTGATTTGATCTGCATCGGAAACCTTATTTTTCCAATTCACTTAATTATTGACTACAACCATTGATTGTTGATTACCATCATTTGATCATTGCTTACAACCATTTGATTGTTGATTATCATCACTTGATTTTTGTTTCCAACCATTGATTGTTGATCTCCGTCATTGACTATTGACTACGGTCATCTATTATTGATTATATCCACTGATTCCTTTTCTGAACGAGTACACTGTACCGTTGAAGTTATTTCATGATTATTCTCAGTCTTCATTTGATGTTGAGCAGTTGAAGCTCTTCTGCAATTATTATATCTTGATGTTGTGTATTATCTTATCGAGCATGTTATCGCTTATACTTCATAATAGAATTGGCATGTTTTTAAAATGGACCAGTAATTGGTCGGGCCATATTTATGGTCGGAATAACTTAAGGTCCAGATTGGCCTAGGATCCAATAGAGGACTATGCCGTGAGCTAGTCCGGGGTTGATGCGTGGCTGGCCAGCAGCACAACCTTTGATTTGAATAAAATGTATAAGCCAAATTCTAATTCTTTTCTTCAATTGTTATTGATACATAGCATGTGTTAGCTAAATATTGTTGATTCTGATATCATAAATTCATATCCTTACAACTGTGATAGAAATGATACATATGATGTTTGCTGAGCAATTTGGCTCACTCTTGCTTGTTGTTTTCTAACCCTATTCCAGTGAAGCGAGAGTATGAGTCGGCATAGCGTGACCGATAGTTCACCGGCAGCCAGGAGAGCCCCTCGAGTCATTGTCACTAGCAGGGTAGTTGTTTGTTTTGCTTTTCTAGATTAGATGTCTAGATTTAAACCTAAGTTGTGATGTAATAACTCTGATAAAACTGGTATTGTATTAATAAAAGATTGTAGTAGCTTGTGTTCATTGCCATAATCTGGATGCGATCTTGGTTAAGGGGTATTTGTGTCTTTATATATTATGCATGTGTTAAATAGTGTTCCGTTGGTCGGGTGACTCCTCAAATCTGTACCCCGGGTTTGGAGGGCGTCACAAGTTGGTATCAGAGCAACAGGTTATGGCAATTGAAACAAGTTAGGACTTAGGGTCCAGGATAACATAGAGAGTTAGGAATTCACTTAAGGATATTAGGAGGTCAACTAGGGATATTATGCGTAGTAATTAAATGTGGTTATAATTGCAGCCCCCTAGTTCTAGTTCAGACTCAGACCCTTCCGAGGATACGATAGCAGAGATACCTACACCCGTTGAGAGAGCAGGACCGTCTCGGCCAGTGCGATATCAGCCTAGACATCAGCATCCGGTAGTCAGGAGAGATCAGGTACCTTGTCCTGTTCCACTCCGACGAGTAGTGTAATATCCGTGAATTTTATTATTTGAATAAATGATATATTTGATATAAAAATATTTATTGTGAAGTATTGGGATATTATTAAATGATAATTATTGTGTGATTATGTGCTAAATGGTGAGTCGGAAGCCCCTTTCAAATATTTCGTCATTTGGAATTTTCTTCAAATCTGAGCCCCGTTTTGATAATTCAAGGGCCCTGTTGGAATTTCGTACATTAATTATTATCTCTTCGTCTTTCGTATTCGAATCATTATCGGGAGAGATATTCGTATCATTTCATTCCTACCTATTTGATTCTGCAAGAATAATTCCTTTTGTTCAAAAAGGAAAAAATTGTTCCGAACCCTAATTGCTTAAGGGGACGGATATATCGTTTTATATCACTATTACATTTTTTATAGCCCCAGTATTCTTGAGCATTAGTTATATAATGATATATATATCAATTGGATGATCATCAACCTTTTTAACTGATTATTCCTTGTAAAACGTGTTTTTAACATAATTAGAGTTTTTAAACGAACCAGTGGATCTATATCGATCCAAAAATGTTGTTTGGGGTATTATTTTTCCAAAAATATAAAAAGACGAATCGAACCTTAAACCTATCATAATCTGCAGCCCTAATTCTCGAAATAATAAAAATCCCCGAACCGTGCTCTTCGTGTTCTTGAAGAATCAAACCATTCGTTCAAGGTGTTATTGAAATCTAAATATGAAGTTCTTGTACTCAAATCAAAGCTCTTGATCTCTAGTTTCAGAATCTTCCAACCTCATCATCATCTGGTAATTTTTCGATTTATTATGAATTTTTCAATATTCGAATTAAATTAGGGTTCTTGATTAATTTGGGGATTTTCATTCTGTTGATTTTCCATTCAATTGGTTGCTTCTAACATGTTCCTAGGGTTCTAATTAGCAAGAATCCATGATTTAATTTCATGTTTGAGTTCAATTTTGATGGGTTTGATTTTCGGATTTTGACCCAAATTTTTCTTTTACTTCGTTCGTTCTTGTTGTTGATCTGACATAAGTTTTGATATGGGGCTTTGATTGTGTGAGTTATAAGCTTCATTTTGTGATATTAATCGTAGAGTTTCATGTAGAAATGAGAGAGATCGGGTTTCCAGCCGGAGTCTTCCCCGACGGTTTCTTTGACCGGATTCTGGGCTCGATTCCGGCATCGTACGTATGTGTTTGTGTGTGGGTTATGTTTGTCTTGAAAAAGCGAACAAAAGCCCTATGAAATTGTTTGTGTTTGATCGGGAATGAAAGATTCCGGTCGCCGGACACCGGCCGGATTCTGGAAAACCCAGAATCCGGTGGGTTGTTCTTGGCGACCCATATTCGGTCTTCCCGGCCCGTTTACCCGAAGTTTGACCCGGTTTCAATCTTCAAAACCCTAATTCATTTTCTGAAAACTGTTTTTGGATTTTATTTTTAAATTTAATTCGAAAATAGTTTAAAAACTTTAAAAATTCATATTTTTATTTTAAAAATATATTTTAATATCAGAAAAATTCTGGAAAATTATATATATTATTTTAAATCCGAAAATTAATTAAACTTAATTATTTTAAATATTTTTAATTAATAATTAATTAATTAATTAATTGGTTATTTCTTTTAATCAATTAATTCTTAAAAATTAATTATTAATTAGATTTAATTAATTAAAAATTCAGTTTAATTATTTTCAAGCCTATTTATTTATTTAAAAATAGTTTGAGTATTTAAAGAGTGTCAATTAATTTTATTAATTGATTTATTTGCATTTAAATGTTTATATTGGATTTAAAAATCCGAATTTTGATTTAAAAATTAATCGTGACTTATTTAAAATTCAAATAAGTTTCGTATGATGTTTTAAAAATGTTTATAAGTGCTATATGGTTCATATTAATTGTGTGTTGTGTTTTATAGTCTGTATGTGCTCGTACTAGGGCAAATATCTTAGTTTTAAATACCGTAAATCATAACGGACGTCCGATACGTAACCGGTTACTTGTTTAAATGTGATTATTGATTGAATAAGTGTCGAGAGTAGAACGAGAATAGTTAGACTTATTGTGATGAGTTGTTTAATTATAGAATCGAGTTCCCGGAGCAAGGGAAAGGGAAAGGTAGAGTGAGCAGAGTCGATCCGACAGCAGCTTAGACCAGGCAAGTATCTGTGCCTTTACTTGTGATAAAAATTATTATTGTCTTGATTACTTGAATACCGTTATCCCGAGAACAATTCAAATTATCAATCTTTTAACCGCATTTGGACAACTGATTCCATTTCCTTAGAGATTCTTGATTCTTTGATTTGATCTGCATCGGAAACCCTTATTTCCAATTCACTTGATTATTGTTTACCACCATTTATTATTGATTATCATCCTTTGATTATTATTGACAACCATTGATCATTTGACTTCCATCGTTGACTATTGATTAAGGTCATCGATTATCGATTACCAATATTGATCTCCTTATTGAATGAGTACACTGTACCATTGAAATTACTTCGTGATTATTTCTCGATCTTCATTTGATACTAAGCAGTTGAAACTCTTTTTCAATTATTATACATTGAGTTTATCTTATTGAGCATGTTATTGTTTATACCCTATGATAGATTTGGCATGTTTTTAAAATGGATCGGTAATCGGTCGGGCCATATTTATGGTCGGAATAACTTAAGGCCCAGATTGGCCTAGGATCCAGTAGAGGACTATGCCGTGAGCTAGTCCGGGGTTGATGCGTGGCTGGCCAGCAGCACAACCTTTGATTTGAATAAAATGTATAAGCCAAATTCTAATTCTTTTTCTTCAATTTTTATTGATACAAAGCATGTGTTAGCTAAATATTGTTGATTCTGATATCATAAATTCATATCCTTACAACTGTGATAGAAATGATTCATATAATGTTTGCTGAGCAATTTGGCTCACTCTTGCTTGTTGTTTTCTAACCATATTCCAGTGAAGCGAGAGTATGAGTCGGCATAGCGTGACCGATAGTTCACCAGCAGCCAGGAGAGCCCCTCGAGTCATTGTCACTAGAAGGGTAGTTGTTTGTTTTGATTTTCTAGATTAGATGTCTAGATTTGAACCTAAGTTGTGATGTAATAACTCTGATAAAACTGGTATTGTATTAATAAAAGATTTGAACCTAAGTTGTGATGTCTAGATTGTATTGGTTAAGGGGTATTTGTGTCTTTATATATTATGCATGTGTTTTATAGTGTTTCGTTGGTCGGGTGACTCCTCAAATCTGTACCCCGGGTTTGGAGGGCGTCACAGGTTGGTATCAGAGCAACAGGTTATGGCAATTGAAACAAGTTAGGACTTAAGGTCCAGGATAACATTGAGAGTTAGGAATTCACTTAAGGATATTAGGAAGTCAACTAGGGATATTATGTGTAGTGATTAAATGTGGTTACAATTGCAGCCCCCTAGTTCTAGTTCAGACTCAGACCCTTCCGAGGATACGATAGTAGAGATACCTACACCCGTTGAGAGAGCAGGACCGTCTCGGCCAGTGCGATATCAGCCTAGGCATCAGCATCCGGTAGTCAGAAGAGATCAGATACCTTGTCCTGTTCCTCTCCGACGAGTAGCCCCAGCACCAGTGTCTCAGACATCAGTTTGTGGGCCTTTGTATCAGTTAGGTGAGCCACCAGTTCCACACCATGAGTATTAGAGGGTGAGTAGAGAGAGGGAGTACCTTTATGGACAAGTTATGGAGATGGGGAGGATTCGTTCGATTGAGGCAACCGCTATCTGAGAGAGGGACAAACTTAGAGATCAGATAAGGGACATTCAGATGAGGCTTAGGGTTACGAGGACCTTGGTTGAGACTCGATTGAACGGATTAGCTTCTAGTCGAAAGGGAGAGACAGTAGCAGGGATGAGACAGATTTTGGATTATGCGACGAGTGAGATTGCAGGGATTGCAGGACCCCCGTTATGGCAGACATGAGCAGGTGATTTGTGAGCAGGTTTAGGAGTAGACAGATGTGACATGAATATATGGTTTCTAGATAGTTAGTATATAGATGCATATTGTAGTATCAGCAGTGCACCGGGCTTATAGGAACGACTCGGGTTGTTGTTGCATTTTTGTTGTATTGCTGGTCGGCAGTTATGGTTCAACCATGATATATTTTCTTTTGAAGCATTCTACGCTTGTACTAACTCTATATATATATATATATATATATATATATATATATATATATATGTATGATAAACATCTTTTATAGAACTGTATTTATTCCCTTGTCATTCATTTCCAGCATCATAACTGTTATTCTACTTGTTACAACGAGTGTACCCATACACCGTTGAGAAGATCTATAAACCTTCGAGATATCAATTGTGATCCTTCCTTCTATTATATGAACTGTTTGATTAAGCCAATTATTGTTTATTCATCAGCGATATGCCTCCTAGACGACAAACCCGTTCAACTGATACCCCTGACCAAGAAGGTCAACAAAATACACCTCCCACGGGCCACATGGACCCGATGGTAATCCAGTTGTTAAATACTCTTACTCAACAGACTGCCGCATTAGCACAACAGCAACAAGCATTTCAACAACAGCTCTTAGAACAGCAGCAACAACATCAGCATCAGCAGCATCACCAGCAAGCAGCACCGACGGTTATGTTCAAATCTTTCCAAGCAGCAAAACCTCCAGAATTTAAAGGATCAGCAGACCCTGTAGAGGCTAAGGCATGGTTGAAGGAGATGGAAAAGTCTTTTGCCTTGATAGAGGTGGCAGAGGATAAGAAGACGGAGTATGCAAGCTATTTTCTGAAGAATGAGGCCAGTTATTGGTGGGAAACGAGTAGGGCTATGGAGCCCGAGGGATTGATTACGTGGGCAAGGTTTACAGAGTTGTTTTTGGAAAGGTATTTTCCGGACTATATGAGAGATCAGATGGAATTAAAGTTTTTGGAGTTAAAGCAGGGAAGTATGACAGTGCCCCAATATGAAACAAGGTTTACGGAGTTGTCAAGGTTTGTTCCAACCTATGTGGATACGGAGAAGAAGAAGGCCAAGAGGTTCCAGCAGGGTCTGAGGTCTTGGATTCGTATCAAGTTAGCTATATTGGAGTTGGACACCTATGCAGCGGTGGTCCAAAAGGCAATGATTGCGGAGACAGAGAGTGATTCTTACATGAAAGAGAGGGAGAACAAGAAAAGGAAAGCAAGGATACCCGATAAGGGATAGCAACAGGGAAGTTTTCAAGGGCAAGCAAATAAGAAACCGGGATTTCAGCCCGGAAGGAATATAAGTTTCAGGAAACCAGATACCGGGAGCGCAGGACAAGATAACCGTCTACCAACCGGCAGTCAGCAGGGACTTTCTAGACCCCCACTACCAGAATGCAAGACATGCGGGAATCGACATCCAGGGATATGCCATCGATTGAATGTCACATGCTTTAAATGCAATCAGAAGGGACATTATTCCCGGGATTGCAATATAGGCATTGTGTGTCATCGGTGTAAGAAACCAGGTCACATGATTAAGGACTGTAGATGTGACGCCCTCCCAATCTGGGGTCATGATTGGGGAGTCACTACAACCTCTATACTTATGAACCTGTGAATAATAATATAAACATGTAGACGCGACCCCATCTTTACCCTGGATCTTTAACAGGTAATGGTATGAAACAAGCATCAACTATCTACTTCATTTTATTACATAATAAAAGTCTCAAAAGTTATTACAACCGTGTCTTAAAAGTTCTACATTCCCTTATACAAAACACCTTCTACAAGTCTTCATCACCTGCCTGAGCTGACATCCCAAAAATAACCCTATAGGAAGACTTCCTAGCTGACTGAAAAGTGCGTACCATCTTCTCTTTTAACTATGGGTTAGAATAGGGAAAAAGAATGAGCCAAATGCTCAACAAGTAATAATATAACCAAATAGTTAACCACTGTGAAACAATTTCCAATATCAATCTGTATGTCATGGGTATAGCAGAATCCATATCAAGGGATTATCAGAACAATGACATAAATATGCAATTTCAAAGGGTAAACCAATTTCCTTATATAGATATATGATTTCAAGAAAAGCAATAAGTAATTTGGAGATTTTTCACAACGCACCGGACAATACGGGTGATCAGCCACGTAAAGTCCCCATACCGGACACACAGTCCCTCTGGTCCTTGTATTGGGTCCCAATAGGCACACATTGGCCTTTAGACTAGTCCATCCCTAGTCCATTTATTATAATTAAAAAGTGCTGGGCCGGCGTCACTCGGCCTCTTACGCCTCCAATCTTAGGAATCCGTAGAAACCATAAATCAGAATTTAAATGAATCCAAACTTAGAAACTTCCTTTCTTTTAAAATCTTTCTTATGAAAGAAATCCTTTGTAAATCATTGGATGTGTGTTTGTATAGTACCCAAGTGAAGGTTCATGTATTCTCAATTTCAAGTAAGTATGTGATTCATAGGTACAAGTTCAAATCTAATGCAATAGCATCTCAGGTTAAAATGTAAGTATAATCAAAGGATAATGATAAGGTCTGAAGAAAAGTTTAAGCAAGATATGGTTCACAAGACATCGTGTTGTGTCTATAATGTTTGTATATAAAAGAGTCTTTTGGGAATTGGATAAGTTCAATCTGATCAATCTAGATTTCTATCAATGGAAAATCAAGAAGTAAATGTCATAGGTATGTTTTGGATATGTACTAAAATGTGAGTTCTGGTATATTTACCTTTGGGTGTAAAGGTTCAAAGAAAGAACTAAACATAGTATGGTGTATGAACCAACAAGGTATATGAACAGAAATAAGGATTACCAAATGAACATGATATGTTTTCAGGATTAAAAGGGTATATAAACAAGATAGCAATTCATATATGTCAAAATGAAAGAATGGAATTTAGAAGCGAAAGCAAGTCAGAATTACTTGCCTTAATAGCTAAAAAGAGTAATCAGATTCACTGGTTCTCCACCTTTGTCTTGCCTTTATTTATAGGCTCTACTTCTTTGGATTCTTAAGTAGCCTTTAGAACAAACTGTACTCACTGAATTTCTGCCTTCGCCTTGCCTTTATTTCTATGTTCCATATCTCATAACTCTACAAAAGAGTATATACTATCTTAGAATGATCCTCTCAAAATTCTAATCCTTATTCTAAACTACCCAACGTTCTCTAAACGCGTAAACACATAATATTTATATCACTTATAACTCTTAACCATATATTAAGCACAAAACTCACATAAGCGCACATTGCCATTCAAGTTCACATAACATACTCCTTTAATACATATATATATAATCTAACTTTCAGATCATACCACCCTTGGTATTCTTTTAAATCAACTTGATCAATGCTAACCATATCCTTAACACCTTTACAAACAATGTTTTCATCTCAAAAGCTGAAAAATCTGTTGCGCAAGCCTTACCAAAACATTTATCATAAATCCAAAAATAATCAAACAAACACCATATTTGACAGGCTACTTTCTGGTTACTAATCCAACTTAGCATAAAACTTTCAAGTTCAGAACAGTTCATTTAGACTAAAAACGAACAGGTTTAAAGTGTATACTGAAGCACAGAAAATCCTGCTGCGCAACCTTTAGTAAAACATGCATAACTCTTTACTCGTTAAATTAAATGACACAAGGTTTTCGCGTGGGCAAACTAGACTCCGAGTAGAACATTTACATCCTATACCCCCTGTCCAAAACAGGGAACAAGCTGTCACGAATTACCAGAGCAGAACAGGGCAGTTTTCTGGCAATTCAACATAAATCATTCTCCAACAAACTTTTAAACACCACAAATTCTTATTACATAACACTTGATACAACTAATCAACAATTATTTATACTCAAAACCACATGCAAGTCTCAATACTAACTTCCAATTATCCTACAACCTTAATACACATAATCACATATATTCATGTCAAGTTTATCTCAACAATCAAACCCGGACTCTAAAATTCTTGGATAAATCCGAAAATCACTCAAAGCTCGGCATGCAACTTAGATTAATTACTTACTAGCATTTAAACATATAAACATGAATCAAATCAAGTCATTTTCCGATTCAAAACTCAAAACCCGAATCTAAAATTTAAGAAAATTTGAAGTTAAAATAAAACCAATGACATGCAACACGAATTAACTACTTATAATTACTCTACAACACTATACATACCTCAAAATACATAGACCATGGCCACCGGTTCACCGGAGTTCATCACCGGTGGTCGACGAATTGCATGCAGCCCCAAAAACAAAGGGGTTTTGTATGAATTCGTCCCCAATTGACCCTTAACCACAATTAAACTCTTAAACATCAAGAACACTTGATTTTAAATCAAAAATCCGAAACCCCAATTTACAAAACCCATTTTCTAATCTTCACCAAACTCAACACTATTGGTATTAAAGCGTAGAGCTCGGCAAGAGCTTCGATTTGACTATCTAATCAACGAATTTGGTTAACAAAATCAAAAGATAAAGAAGAGAGAAGGAGAGAGATTTGAGAGAGAAATAAGAGAGAGAGAGAAGATGTGTCAACTGAAAAGAAAAGGGGAAGAAGAACTGGCCGTGAGGGGTTTTAAAGCCCCAGGGGTATTTTGGTAATTCCACAATTCCCAAATCTGATTTTAATAAAACAAAACCCAATAAGTTGCCTTTCTAAAATCCGAAATAAAATAGAAATAATATCTAAAAATCAAAATTTTATTTTTAAAATAAATAATACGAATTTACAAGCTCACCCATATTTTTAAAATATTTTTATGATCAAAATTGGATTAAATATGAATTTTCAAAGTTGTGATCACATAAATGACAATTAACTCATAAAATCGTTTTTAAATCCTTAAACCAAAAATAAATTCCTCCACTAATTTTAGAAAATAATAGAATATAAAATAAAGGTTGTGAAAAAGATTTCACAATAAAAAGAGTCTCCGATGATTTTATAAAATTCCCGGAAGGTCAAAAAGAATTGATTTTTAATAAGAAATTCATATAAAATGCATTTAAAAGCATACACATATATTTTAATCCATATCATTCACCAAGTAAACATCTAATTATCACATTGTCCAATATCCACCTTTCACACAATATTCACATATCATAGATCTCAAATATTATTTAAATATTAATACTGTACAAGCGTTTTTCCGAGTCGTTATAACCTTCCCCCCTTAAAAAGATTCTGTCCCCAGAATCTAACCTTATGAAAATAGATGCGGATACTTTTCAAGCATCTCGCTCTCAAGTTCCCAAGTCGATTCTTCAACTCTGGGATTCCTCCACAAAACCTTAACTAGCTTAACAATCTTATTCCTTAATTTCCTATCCATATAATCCTGAATTTCTACAGGTTGTTCTACATATGACAAATCAGGTTGAATCTCGATAGGTTCATATTCGATCACGTGATTCACATCAGGATTAAATCTCTTAAGCATCGACACATGAAAAATGTTATGAACATGCTCCATGTGGGGTGGTAACGCTAACTCATATGCAACTTTTCCGATACGCCTCAGTATCTCAAACGGTCCTACATATCTCGGGCTAAGTTTCCCTTTCTTGCCAAATCTCGTAACTCCTTTCCATGGCGACACTTTTAGCAACACTTGATCTCCTTCTTCAAAACTCAGATCCTTCCTGTCTTGGTCAGCGTACTTCCGTTGTTTGTCTTGTGCCGTAACTAGTCTTTTTCGAATGATTTTAAATCTATTCCTTCGCTTGTTGTACTAGCTCGGGTCCCAAAACTTTTCGTTCTCCCACTTTTTCCAATACACATGTGACCTATATTTCCTTCCATACAATGCTTCATACGGGGGCGTTCCAGTACTTGCGTGATAGCTGTTGCGGCAAAAGAATTCCATTAATGGTAAATGATCACCTCAATTGCTTTCAAAATCCATCGCACAAATTCTAAGTATATCTTCGATTGTTCAGATAGTCTATTCACTATGACTATATGCTTAGGGACGATAAACGACACACATATTTAACTTGGTTTCTGACCATGTCAAAACTTTCTTCCAAATCTTGAATTAAAATGAGGGTCTTGGTAAGATTCGATTGCTACTTGAACCTCCTGCTTTACTACTGTCTCTTAGAGATAAAACCAATTTATCCAATGAATGTTTCTCGTTGATGGAAAAAGGAAATGTACCGATTTGTTTAATCTGTCGAACATGACTCAATTGGCATCATGAGATGTTCCTATTTCAACTCGGGAATTTCTACTGGTTGTAATTATCCGCTAGGTCTTTGATGTTCAGTTTTAAATCTCTGACAGGTAAAACACTTAATCACTCATCTAGTAATATCTCTTTCATATATGTCCGCCAAGATTTTCTTTTAAGCCTTGTTACATCTTCGTACTTCTGGGATGGATTGAATACTTCGAATTCACGTGCATCATTTAGTATTTCATTCTTTAACCATGTCACACTAGGTATCCAATTCCTAGAGAAAAACCTAAAAATTCCTTTATCATCCTTTTGACTCCTTCTACTTTCTCCTGTAAAGTTACTCATGTTATCGCTCATCACTTCCGCTTAACATTTTTTTCTACTTTTCTCTAGCAGCTCAAGTTGAAAAGTCATTGTATATATGTTTATCATCTCCGTAGCTTGATCTAAAATACGAACCTCTATTCCTACTTTCTCAAATTCCTTGATCAGCCCTAACCATTTCCTCTATCTTATGTATACAGCTCCTTTTCGGTGAAAATATATTTCAAATGCTTATGCTCCGAATAGATTTCATACTTTCCTTCATACAAGTAGGCCTCCAAATCAATGCAAAGACTATTGTGCCTAGTTCTCAGTCATGTGTCGGGTGTTTCCGCTCGTGGTTCTTCAGCTGTCTAGAAACATATACAGTCATCTTAACATGTTAAATCAGTCTTGATTCTTAACACAAAGCTGTCATCTCAATTTAGTTATTTATATTGTCCTAAGGTACATGAGTCATCATTTTCCAGTAACAATGAATCTATTTTACCATTATGGCTCGACTAAAGAGTTCCGTTCCTCTAGCAATTTAAATACTTCCTTTTCCATTTATCTTAACTCTTGGATGCTTTCTAGTAAGCTTGGTTAATGGTGTGGCTATCTTGGTATAATCCTTGAAAAACCTTCGATAATCTCCATCCAATCTCATAAAACTTCTAACTTCTGTAGGTGTCTTAGGCCTTACTCAATTCATTAACGTTTCAACCTTAGCTGGATCCACTTGGATTCCTTCTCTACTAATTACCTGTCCTAGTAATTGTAATTCTTTCAACCAAAACTCGCACTTAGAAAACTTTGCGCACAATATCTCTTTTCTTAAAATTTCTAGGGTTATTCTCAAATGATCTGTATGCTCTTCTTCCATCTTTGAATACCTTAAGATGTCATTTATGAAAACATTCTCAAACTTATCCAAGTATTTCTTAAAATTTCTATTCATCATGTTCATAAAAGTGGCAGTTATATCCATCAAACCGAACTCCATCACTACGAACTCATAGGGTCCATATATATATCAGGTTCAGAACGTCGTCTAAGGAATATCTTCGGGTTTTATTTTTAAATGACGGTAACCAAATCATAAATAAATTTTGAAAAGCACATTGTGTTCTTTAACTGGTCTGATCATCAATCCTTGACAATGGGTATTTTTTCTTAATGGTCAACTTGGCGCACCCAATAGGAATACACCAGACCTTATAACTCCCTTTTTCCTAAGATCTTGCAATTGAATTGCTAACTCTTTCATTTCTACTTATGCCATTCTATATGGAGCCGTCGAAACTGGTTTTGTCCCGGGTGCTAAGTCTTCAACAAATCTACTTCCCTGGCAGTAGGTAAAACAAAAAGATTGTCAAGTAATACAATTTGAAATTCGTTAGCTACTAGAATCTTCTCTATCCAAGGTGTTTCTTTCCTAACATTTACCTCGTATGACGATAAGCTTTTCAACCTTGACACAATAATCTTTTACCTATTTGATAGTTAGATACCTCTTCGTCTGCTTCCGGCCTCGGATAACAATTTTTACATTATCTAGGGCTCAAAATTTCCATTTTCTTCATATTCTGTCAACCAATCCATTCTTAAACTTTACATCAGATTTCTATTATATCAATCGCACAGTGAGGACAAGCTAGATTAATCGATATATGCTCCTGAGTAGCTATTCATGTAGTCAAAACTTTACTTAACAGTTGCGTTTTACAGTCCGACTTATGAGCAAATTCTCTGAAAGTAAAATACTTCGTGGCTTCGAATCAATTAACACTTTGGCACTTATGTAGTTAATATTAAACGTATCTGCAACCACATCCTTGTTCTTTACTGTATCACTCATGGTTATATTGAGGATTCTTGTCCTTGGTTACTTAGTATGTGGTGGTCATGTCACCCTTAACATATATTTTTACTGGACTTAACGATTGCAACCTCTTAAGAAACGTCACACCTCTCCGCACTTGTTACACGTAACTCTTGCCTTCGGTTTATGGCTCTCATTGGCGTAGTGTCCTCTCTGTGTACACTTGTAACGTACCATATTGATCTTATTACAAACTCCCGGTTGCTTCTTTCCACAAGTTCTACATTATGGCATCGGAGGTTTCAGAGGTCTTGGTTAATCCATATTTTATGGACGGTTCCCTTGCTTATCATTTCCAGTTTCTGGTCTTCCAAATCCAACATTCCTATTTGACTGAAACTCATGCCTTATATTGAAATGGTTCTAAAAGTTCCCTATTTGTTGGTTTCCTTCTGGTGTCTCTGGCTTCCCTTTTTCTAGCTTCTTCTGTTTGTGATCAATCACTTTACTCCTAATTCATGACCTCATTTCCCCTGTTGGAGTCTCTTAACTCTCTTCTCATCAATATTCACGTATTCAGACACAAACCTGGCCATATCTATAAATTTTGGTTCAAACCATGTTACGCTCAAGTTATCATGCTTCGGTTCTAAAATTTATGTCCAACATTTGGTCTCACGACGTTCAAAACCTTGTAATGTTTTAACTACTATATCCAAAGTGAAATATAGGATAAACAGGTGCTTATATATACTTTTCTGACCAGTAGAATAACAGTCTTTCATCAACAATAATCAACTCCTTTTTAGTATATCCAATATCACTTTACTTCATACTTCAACATGATTAGTATTCGTATATCCTTGTTACCTTCTCCTTGTCCATACCAAACTCTCGGTAATAATAAACCTTGACATCGTATTGTAAGTCTAATGAGCAATTTAACTCAACAACCAATCCCTCTTTTTAAAGCAATTTCCCATTTTTGATCAAAACAGTTTCCCGTCAATATAAGTACAGCTTGATACTCAGAATACCGTCATTCGCCTTTGCAATTTCAAATCGCTGATACCTCTAAGAGTTTCCGATAGAATGAATCAATAGATAGGAAGGTGTCAATAGATATGGATATATGACAAGTATGTTTAGTAAGAATTTCTGGTAAAAAGAATCAAACTAAGAGATCAAAATGATCATCGAACTTTATCAGGTTGCATTTGTCAATTTAAACAACAAGGTACAGAAGGTGGCCAACCTTTAGTACTTCCATGACAAACACACCACTGGTGGCGTCCCACCGGACTTCTATCACACAGATAGAAAGTACCTGAATCCCCTATATATATAGGGTTGTTCATCTCAGTTACTACAAGGAGGATCAAAAATTTAAGAGGAACATATGAAAGGTTTAAGAGTTTCAAAAGTTTCTATTATATATATATATATAATATTGGATCAATTAGCCTCTGAACAATAGAGGTATTTTCGTAAAGAATAAAATAATAGAAATGAAAATTTGAATCTTTTAAAAAGGTAAATTGAATAAAATCAATGGCTAGTTATGAACCGACTTATCCTTACATCGAACGTATGGAGATAATCACGCCTTGTCTCATGTAGATGGTCCTTAGGGGAGTTAATTTCTAGTTTGAGGTTATAGGTATGTCCCGATAGTAAATCAACTGTATGAAATCTTGAATAAAGAAAGAATCTACACTTAGGTCACTGCTCTGGGCAAATATCTCTATCGTGGGGGAAAATCGTTATTATATCGTAAAGAATCTATCTAAGTGTTTCTAGACGTTATCTTGGGGATTCTACTCTCGCTCAACTCTAACCACACTTGATACAACACCTGGCGTGGTGTTTCCTATAGCTTCCGCGGTGCAGATGAAATTCTGTAAAGTACATAAGGATCTTCAAGTGATGTCTTCCGAACTAGTAGTCTGGTTCTCCGATTGATTCCTTCAGCTTCGAATTAGTTTCCTCGTCCGTAATCCCGATCTTCAGATGGTTCCAGCGTATACTCGCTCGATATGTCAGAATACTATTTAACATGAAAGTGCGTAACTTAAGCTAATATTTCTGTAGAAAATTCGGCATGACCTATTCGTAAAATGGACTATGCCCTGTTTAAAAATATCTCAAATACTAACTCAATCATCGACACATAATCCATAATCCATTCAATATTCCATCCATCTCCAATCCCTTTCACTTTATACAAAAAATATAAATCTGCCTTGACTTGCAGCTATACTATCAGAAAAGAAATTTACCCAAAGGGTAATGGAAATCTCCACTTGGCTGGATGTATACACTGATACTGACGGATATCGCTTAGGAAAAGGAATCTCAGATGAAGGGTAATCTCTCAAAATAGCCTTTATCTGTAAAAACACAGTAATAAGCCAAGAAAATACTTAAACGGTAAGGGTTATCTTAATTCTACTAATACTCATCCAAAAAGTAACCTGCATCTAAAAATCCTATCTTACGTAATAAGCTTAAGTCCTACTTCTCACCTTATATTCCCTTATTATTGTTACACCTAATCCTGGCTTGTTTCAGTGACCAAAAACTGACCGCTCTGATACCAACCTGTGACGCCCTCCCAATCTGGGGTCATGATTGGGGAGTCACTACAACCTCTATACTTATGAACCTGTGAATAATAATATAAACATGTAGACGCGACCCCATCTTTACCCTGGATCTTTAACAGGTAATGGTATGAAACAAGCATCAACTATCTACTTCATTTTATTACATAATAAAAGTCTCAAAAGTTATTACAACCGTGTCTTAAAAGTTCTACATTCCCTTATACAAAACACCTTCTACAAGTCTTCATCACCTGCCTGAGCTGACATCCCAAAAATAACCCTATAGGAAGACTTCCTAGCTGACTGAAAAGTGCGTACCATCTTCTCTTTTAACTGTGGGTTAGAATAGGGAAAAAGAATGAGCCAAATGCTCAGCAAGTAATAATATAACCAAATAGTTAACCACTGTGAAACAATTTCCAATATCAATCTGTATGTCATGGGTATAGCAGAATCCATATCAAGGGATTATCAGAACAATGACATAAATATGCAATTTCAAAGGGTAAACCAATTTCCTTATATAGATATATGATTTCAAGAAAAGAAATAAGTAATTTGGAGATTTTTCACAACGCACCGGACAATACGGGTGATCAGCCACGTAAAGTCCCCATACCGGACACACAGTCCCTCTGGTCCTTGTATTGGGTCCCAATAGGCACACATTGGCCTTTAGACTAGTCCATCCCTAGTCCATTTATTATAATTAAAAAGTGCTGGGCCGGCGTCACTCGGCCTCTTACGCCTCCAATCTTAGGAATCCGTGGAAACCATAAATCAGAATTTAAATGAATCCAAACTTAGAAACTTCCTTTCTTTTAAAATCTTTCTTATGAAAGAAATCCTTTGTAAATCATTGGATGTGTGTTTGTATAGTACCCAAGTGAAGGTTCATGTATTCTCAATTTCAAGTAAGTATGTGATTCATAGGTACAAGTTCAAATCTAATGCAATAGCATCTCAGGTTAAAATGTAAGTATAATCAAAGGATAATGATAAGGTCTGAAGAAAAGTTTAAGCAAGATATGGTTCACAAGACATCGTGTTGTGTCTATAATGTTTGTATATAAAAGAGTCTTTTGGGAATTGGATAAGTTCAATCTGATCAATCTGGATTTCTATCAATGGAAAATCAAGAAGTAAATGTCATAGGTATGTTTTGGATATGTACTAAAATGTGAGTTCTGGTATATTTACCTTTGGGTGTAAAGGTTCAAAGAAAGAACTAAACATAGTATGGTGTATGAACCAACAAGGTATATGAACAGAAATAAGGATTACCAAATGAACATGATATGTTTTCAGGATTAAAAGGGTATATAAACAAGATAGCAATTCATATATGTCAAAATGAAAGAATGGAATTTAGAAGCGAAAGCAAGTCAGAATTACTTGCCTTAATAGCTAAAAAGAGTAATCAGATTCACTGGTTCTCCACCTTTGTCTTGCCTTTATTTATAGGCTCTACTTCTTTGGATTCTTAAGTAGCCTTTAGAACAAACTGTACTCACTGAATTTCTGCCTTCGCCTTGCCTTTATTTCTATGTTCCATATCTCATAACTCTACAAAAGAGTATATACTATCTTAGAATGATCCTCTCAAAATTCTAATCCTTATTCTAAACTACCCAACGTTCTCTAAACGCGTAAACACATAATATTTATATCACTTATAACTCTTAACCATATATTAAGCACAAAACTCACATAAGCGCACATTGCCATTCAAGTTCACATAACATACTCCTTTAATACATATATATATAATCTAACTTTCAGATCATACCACCCTTGGTATTCTTTTAAATCAACTTGATCAATGCTAACCATATCCTTAACACCTTTACAAACAATGTTTTCATCTCAAAAGCTGAAAAATCTGCTGCGCAAGCCTTACCAAAACATTTATCATAAATCCAAAAATAATCAAACAAATACCATATTTGACAGCAAATTCTTATTACATAACACTTGATACAACTAATCAACAATTATTTATACTCAAATCCAAATGCAAGTCTCAATACAAACTTCCAATTATCCTACAACCTTAATACACATAATCACATATATTCATGTCAAGTTTATCTCAACAATCAAACCCGGACTCTAAAATTCTTGGATAAATCCGAAAATCACTCAAAGCTCGGCATGCAACTTAGATTAATTACTTACTAGCATTTAAACATATAAACATGAATCAAATCAAGTCATTTTCCGATTCAAAACTCAAAACCCGAATCTAAAATTTAAGAAAATTTGAAGTTAAAATAAAACCAATGACATGCAACACGAATTAACTACTTATAATTACTCTACAACACTATACATACCTCAAAATACATAGACCATGGCCACCGGTTCACCGGAGTTCATCACCGATGGTCGACGAATTGCATGCAGCCCCAAAAACAAAGGGGTTTTGTATGAATTCGTCCCCAATTGACCCTTAACCACAATTAAACTCTTAAACATCAAGAACACTTGATTTTAAATCAAAACTCCGAAACCCCAATTTACAAAACCCATTTTCTAATCTTCACCAAACTCAACACTATTGGTATTAAAGCGTAGAGCTCGGCAAGAGCTTCGATTTGACTATCTAATCAACGAATTTGGTTAACAAAATCAAAAGATAAAGAAGAGAGAAGGAGAGAGATTTGAGAGAGAAATAAGAGAGAGAGAAGATGTGTCAACTGAAAAGAAAAGGGGAAGAAGAACTGGCCGTGAGGGGTTTTAAAGCCCCAGGGGTATTTTGGTAATTCCACAATTCCAAAATCTGATTTTAATAAAACAAAACCCAATAAGTTGCCTTTCTAAAATCCGAAATAAAATAGAAATAATATCTAAAAATCAAAATTTTATTTTTAAAATAAAGAATACGAATTTACAAGCTCACCCATATTTTTAAAATATTTTTATGATCAAAATTGGATTAAATATGAATTTTTAAAGTTTTGATCACATAAATGACAATTAACTCATAAAATCGTTTTTAAATCCTTAAACCAAAAATAAATTCCTCCACTAATTTTAGAAAATAATAGAATATAAAATAAAGGTTGTGAAAAAGATTTCACAATAAAAAGAGTCTCCGATGATTTTATAAAATTCCCGGAAGGTCAAAAAGAATTGATTTTTAATAAGAAATTCATATAAAATGCATTTAAAAGCATACACATATATTTTAATCCATATCATTCACCAAGTAAACATCTAATTATCACATTATCCAATATCCACCTTTCACACAATATTCACATATCATAGATCTCAAATATTATTTAAATATTAATACTGTACAAGCGTTTTTCCGAGTCGTTATAGTAGAGCACCAGCACCCTTGAACAATATAATTCGGGCAATTGAAGCACCTCCAGTTGTTAATGTCCAGCCGTTAGCCAGGACCTACAATATGTCAATGGGAGAAGCAGTGAGAGATTCCGACGTGGTGGCAGGTACACTTCTAGTAAATTCTATTCCTGCTAAAGTGTTAATAGATTCGGGAGCGACGAAGTCTTTTATTTCTGAAACGTTTGCTCGTAGATTGAATTGCGTAATGAAACCCTTAAGTGGAGTGTTGAATATAGAGGTAGCTAATCAGGATCGTATAGCGGTCAGTTCATATTATCCTCATTGTGAGATAGAGATTTTGGGAAATCGTTTTTATGTTGACTTGTTACCTTTTAAGTTAGGTGAATTTGATGTGATATTAGGGATGGATTGGTTGACTGAGTATGATGGGAGTATTGATTTTAAGAATAAGAGGGTTACTTTGATTACCCTAGAAAAGAAAGAAATAATATTTAGAGGAGAGAGGCAAAGAAAGAGGTTCCTGACGATGATTCAGGCTAAGAGATTATTAAGGCAAGGTTGTGAGGCGTATTTAGCTTATGTGATAGATATAGAAAAGGAAGTTTCTAAGTTAGAAGATATTCCAGTTGTAAATGAGTTTCCAGATGTTTTTCCGGAAGAATTACCAGGTTTACCTCCAGATAGAGAGATTGAATTTGCGATAGACTTAGTAACAGGCGCGGAGCCAGTATCTAAGGCCCCTTACAGGATGGCACCAGTGGAGATGAAGGAGTTGGCTAATCAACTGCAAGATTTGCTAGAAAAAGGAATTATTAGACCCAGCGTTTCGCCGTGGGGAGCACCAGTATTGTTTGTCAAGAAAAAGGATGGAAGCATGAGATTGTGTATAGACTATCGGGAATTGAACAAGCTGACCATTAAGAACAAGTATCTGTTACCCCGAATAGATGATCTGTTTGACCAGCTGAAAGGAGCGGTACATTTTTCAAAGATTGACCTACGGTCAGGATATCACCAACTGAAGATTAAACCAGACGACATACCGAAGACGGCCTTTCGAACAAGGTATGGGCACTATGAATTTTTAGTAATGGCGTTTGGACTAACAAATGCACCCACAGCTTTTATGGACTTAATGAACAGGATTTTCAAGAGATATTTGGACAAGTTTGTAGTGGTATTCATCGATGACATCTTAATATACTCAAAGACAGAAGAAGAGCATGCAGACCATTTGCGGATTGTGTTGGAAACATTGAGACAAGAAAGACTATATGCGAAGTTTTCCAAGTGTGAATTCTGGATGAGAGAAGTTCATTTCTTAGGACACGTGGTGAGCAGCGAAGGCATCAATGTGGATCCAGCAAAGATAGAGGCAGTGAAAGATTGGGAGAGACCAAGGACACCGACTGAAGTCAGAAGTTTCTTGGGATTAGCCGGATACTACCGGAGATTTGTGCAAGATTTTGCGAAGATAGCTACTCCAATGACCAAGCTGACAAGGAAAAGCGAGCGATTTATATGGAACGATAAATGCGAAGAAAGCTTCCAAGAGTTAAAGAAGAGACTAACTACGGCACCGGTATTGATGTTACCAGACGATCAAGGTCAATTCGTAATCTATAGTGATGAGTCGTACAAAGGATTGGGTTGCGTACTTATGCAACATGACAAGGTGATTGCTTATGCGTCAAGACAGTTGAGGCCCCACGAACAGAAGTATCCTACACATGATTTGGAGTTAGCAGCGATTGTGTTTGCTTTGAAGATATGGAGACACTACTTGTATGGAGAGAGATGTGAAATTTACACCGATCATAAGAGTTTGAAGTATATCTTTACTCAGAAAGAGCTGAACATGAGGCAACGAAGATGGTTAGAACTAATCAAGGGCTACGATGTTTCTATCAACTATCATCCCGGCAAGGCAAATGTGGTAGCAGATGCACTGAGCAGAAGAGAGAGATTAAATACACTGACGATAGCCAAAGAGTTATACAAGGAATTTGAGAAGTTAGAGATCGAAGTAAGTATTCCGAAGGATGCGACAAAAATGATTTATACCATGACGTTTCAACCGGAATTGTTGGAGAAGATACGGAAGTGCCAAGAGCAAGTTATGAATGATGATGTGAGTAAGATGACAGGTGAGGAAATATGTAGCCAACCGGACGACAAAGGGATCTTGAGATTTGCTTCTCGCATATGGGTACCTAATGTAGCGGAACTGAAAAGTGAAATTTTGCACGAAGCGCATAACTCGAAGTATTCAATTCATCCAGGGAGTACGAAGATCTATCGAGATCTTAAGACGAACTTTTGGTGGCCAGATATGAAAAGGGAGATTGCTGAATGGGTGAGTAAATGTTTTACATGCCAAAGAGTCAAGGCGGAACATCATAGACCAAGTGGATTACTTCAACCATTGGAAATTCCTGAATGGAAGTGGGAACACATTGCGATGGACTTTGTGGTAGGATTGCAAAGAACAAAGACTAACCATGATGCCATCTGGGTTATCGTGGATCGATTGACGAAATCTGCGCATTTTCTTCCCATTAACGAAAGATTCTCACTGGATAAGTTAGTTCATATTTACATTAAAGAAATCGTAGTACGGCATGGAGTTCCAATATTGATAGTGTCTGATCGAGACCCTCGATTCAATTCAAGATTTTGGAGGAGTTTTCAAGAGTGTTTGGGCACCGAGTTAAGAATGAGTACGGCTTATCACCGGCAGACGGACGGTCAAAGCGAAAGGACAATTCAGACTATTGAAGATATGCTTAGGACTTGTGCACTTGACTTTGAAGGCAGTTGGGACGATCATCTACCCTTGGCGGAATTTTCATATAATAATAGTTTTCACGCGAGCATCGGAATGCCACCTTACAAAGCTTTGTATGGACGAAAGTGTCGATCTCCAGTGTATTGGGAAGAAGTTGGTGAACGGAAGATGATAGGACCAGAACTAGTGCAACAAACAAAGGAAGTGATTCAATTGATTCAGAGAAGATTGATAACAGCTCAGGACCGACAAAAAAAGTATGCTGATCTAGCCAAAAAGGATGTGGGATTCGAAGAAGGAGAGCAAGTGTTACTGAAGGTTTCACCGTGGAAAGGATTAGTTAGGTTTGGAAAGAAAGGGAAGTTGAGTCCGAGATATGTTGGACCGTTTGAGATTTTGAAGAAAGTGGGCAAGGTAGCTTACGAGTTAGCATTGCCGCCGCATATGCAGCACGTTCATAATGTATTTCATGTATCTATGCTTAAGATGTATCGACCATATTCGAATCATATAATAGAGTATGAACCCATAAAGGTCCAGACAGATTTATCTTATGTAGAACGACCAATTCAAATATTGGATCGTAAGGAAAAAGTACTAAGGAATAAGACAGTAGCGTTAGTGAGATTTTTGTGGAGGAATCCTAAAGTAGAAGAGTCTACCTGGGAGTTAGAGAGTGAGATGTTAGAGAAGTATCCCCAGTTGTTTCCTTGATCTGATTCTGAGGACAGAATCCTATTAAGGGGGGAAGGATGTAATATCCGTGAATTTTATTATTTAAATAAATGATATATTTAATATAAAAATATTTGTTGTGGAGTATTGGAATATTATTAAATGATAATTATCGTGTGATTATGTGCTAATTGGTGAGTCGGAAGCCCCTTTCAAATATTTCGTCATTTGGAATTTTCTTCAAATCTGAGCCCCGTTTTGATAATTCAAGGGCCCCGTTGGAATTTTCGTACATTAATTATTATCTCTTCGTCTTTCATATTCGAATCATTATCGGGAGAGATATTCGTATCATTTCATTCCTACCTATTTGATTCTGCAAGAATAATTCGTTTTGTTCAAAAAGGGAAAAATTGTTCCGAACCCTAATTGCTTAAGGGGACGGATATATCGTTTTATATCAATATTACATTTTTATAGCCCCAGTATTCTTGAGCATTAGTTATATAATGATATATATATCAAATTGGATGATCATCAACCTTTTTAACTGATTATTCCTCGTAAAACGTATTTTTAACCTAATTAGGGTTTTTAAAGGATCCAATGGATCAATATCGATCCTAAAATGTTGTTTGGGGTATTATTTTTCCAAAAATATAAAAAGACGAACCGTATCTTGAAACTCATAGAAATCTGCAGTTAATTATCCAAAAATTAAAAAATTCCCGAACTGTGTTCTTCGTGTTCTTGAAGATTAATCCATTCGTTCAAGGTGTTATTGAAATCCAAATCTGAAGTTCTTGTACTCAAATGAAAGCTCTTGATCTCTAGTTTCAGAATCTTCCAACCTCATCATCATCTGGTAAGTTTTCGATTTTATATGAATTTTTCAATATTCGAATTAAAATTAGGGTTCTTGGTCGATTTGGGGATTTTGGTCAAAACGTGTATTGTCAGGACACGCAAGCCTGCCTGGTTTAACTTAACCAGGTCCGGCCGACCAGCCCCATGGTCAACACCGGCAGGTAAATCATGCTAACCGTGCAGTAAGACCCAGTGGCTGGGCTTCCCTGCGATACGCAAGATACACCACACCCTGTTTTGGTCAAAGTTTCCACTGTCTCTCCAACACGGCTACACGCAGGGGGCGGGTGAGGTTCGAACCTGTGACCCTTTGGATCAACGCTAGGCCTCGTTTCCACTGAGGCAGCTCTCACGCTCGATTTGGGGATTTTCAATCTGTTGATTTTCCGTTCAATTGGTTGCTTCTAACATGTTCCTAGGGTTCTAAATAGCAAAAATCCATGATTTAATTTCATGTTTGAGTTCAATTTTGATGGGTTTGATTTTCGGGTTTTGACCCGAATTTTTCTTTTACTTCGTTCGTTCTTGTTGTTGATCTGACATAAGTTTTGATATGGGGCTTTGATTGTGTGAGTTATAAGCTTCATTTTGTGATATTAATCGTAGAGTTTCATGTAGAAATGAGAGAGATCGGGTTTCCGGCCGGAGTCTTCCTCGACGGTTTCTTTGACCGGATTCTGGGCTCGATTCCGGCATGGGACAGATGTAATTGTGTGTTGGTTGTATTTGTTTTGAAAAGGCGAGCAAAACCCCTCTAAGTTTGTTTGTGTTTGGACGGAATTGTAGAATTCCGGTCGCCGGACACCGCCCGGATTCTGGAAAACCCAGAATCCGGTGGGTTGTTCTTGGCAACCCGAATTCGTTCTTCCCTACCCGTTTACCCGTTTTCTAACCCGGTTTTAATCTTCTAAAACCCTAATTCAATTTCTGAAAAATGTTTTTGGATTTTATTTTTAAATTTAATTCGAAAATAGTTTAAAAACTTTAAAAATTCATATTTTTATTTTAAAAATATATTTTAATATCAGAAAAATTCTAGAAAATTTTATTTATTATTTTAAATCCAAAAATTGATTAAACTTAATTATTTTAAATATTTTTAATTAATAATTAATTTATTAATTAATTGGTTATTTCTTTTAATCAATTAATTCTTAAAAATTAATTATTAATTAGATTTAATTAATTAAAAATTCAATTTAATTATTTTCAAGCCTATTTATTTATTTAAAAATAGTTTGAGTATTTAAAGAGTGTCAATTAATTTTATTAATTGATTTATTTGCATTTAGATGTTTATATTGGATTTAAAAATCCGAGTTTTGATTTAAAAATTAATTGTGACTTATTTAAAATTCAAATAAGTTTCGTATGATGTTTTAAAAATGTTTATAAGTGCTATATGGTTCATATTAATTGTGTGTTGTGTTTTATAGTCTGTATATGCCCGTACTAGGGAAAATATCTGAATTTTAAATATCGTAAATCATACCGGACGTCCGATACGTAACCGGTTACTTGTTTAAATGTGATTATTGATTGAATAAGTGTCGAGAGTAGAATGAGAATAGTTAGACTTATTGTGATGAGTTGTTTAATTATAGAATCGAGTTCCCGGAGCAAGGGAAAGGGAAAGGTAGAGTGAGCAGAGTCGATCCGACAGCAGCTTAGACCAGGCAAGTATTTGTGCCTTTACTTGTGATAAATTATTATTGTCTTGAATACTTGAATACTGTTATCCCCAGAACAATTCAAATTATCAATCCTTTACTCGTATTTGGACAACTGATTCCATTTCCCTAAAGATTCTTGATTCTTTGATTTGATCTGCATCGGAAACCTTATTTTTCCAATTCACTTAATTATTGAATACAACCATTGATTGTTGATCACCATCACTTGATTTTTGTTTCCAACCATTTATTGTTGATCTCCGTCATTGACTATTGACTACGGTCATCTATTATTGATTATATCCACTGATTCCTTTTCTGAACGAGTACACTGTACCGTTGAAGTTATTTCATGATTATTCTCAGTCTTCATTTGATGTTGAGCAGTTGAAGCTCTTCTGCAATTATTATATCTTGATGTTGTGTATTATCTTATCGAGCATGTTATCGCTTATACTTCATAATAGAATTGGCATGTTTTTAAAATGGACTAGTAATTGGTCGGGCCATATTTATGGTCGGAATAACTTAAGACCCAGATTGGCCTAGGATCCAGTAGAGGACTATGCCGTGAGCTAGTCCGGGGTTGATGCGTGGCTGGCCAGCAACACAACCTTTGATTTGAATAAAATGTATAAGCCAAATTCTAATTCTTTTCTTCAATTGTTATTGATACATAGCATGTGTTAGCTAAATATTGTTGATTCTGATATCATAAATTCATATCCTTACAACTGTGATAGAAATGATACATATGATGTTTGCTGAGCAATTTGGCTCACTCTTGCTTGGTGTTTTCTAACCCTATTCCAGTGAAGCGAGAGTATGAGTCGGCATAGCGTGACCGATAGTTCACCGACAGCCAGGAGAGCCCCTCGAGTCATTGTCACTGGCAGGGTAGTTGTTTCTTTTGCTTTTCTGGATTAGATGTCTAGATTTGAACCTAAGTTGTGATGTAATAACTCTGATAAAACTGGTATTATATTAATAAAAGATTGTAGTAGCTTGTGTTCATTGCCATAATCTGGATGCGATCTTGGTTAAGGGGTATTTGTGTCTTTATATATTATGCATGTGTTAAATAGTGTTCCGTTGGTCGGGTGACTCCTCAAATCTGTACCCCGGGTTTGGAGGGCGTCACATGTAGCATCTAACCTTTGACTTGTCAAATTTTCTACCCTTGCTTTCCTTTTTGATATGCTTGTCTTTGTCTGTATTGAAGGTCCTTTTCTGGAAGTTGCCTTGTCTTCTAGCCTTCCTGAACTTCATCTTTTTGAAGCTTCTGACAATCATAGAAACCATCTCTTCCATGTATGAATCAGAATAGTCACCATCAGTATTGGCATCAGGATTTCCATCAGTATCTGATGAAGAGTCATCAGGATCTGACTCATCTATTCTTGATTTCCTTCTAGAGACCTTCATTGTTTTTCCTTTTGATTTAGCTTCTACATTCAAGACAATGGTCTTCGCCTTGCTGCTATTCTTATTCTTTCTCTGTTGAACCTCAAGATCATGGGTTTTTAGCATTCTATATACTTCATCAAGAGACAAAGTGTTGAGATCATACTGATGTCTAATGATCGAGGTCTGTGTATCTCATTCTTCAGGTAAAGCTCTTAGAAACTTGGTGTTAGAATCTTCAGTTTCATATTCCTTGTCAACTAAAGATAAACTGTTCAGGAGTGTCAGAAATCTATCATATAAATCAGTCGGGCTCTCATCAGGTTTAGCATCGAATTGTTCATATTCTTGAATCAAAAGAGCCCTTCTGTTTTTCTTGACAGATGCAGATCCCTGACATTGAGTTTCCAAGGTATCCCAGATTTCTTTTGCAGACTTGCATGCAATCACTCTGTTGGACATGACAGCATCAAGACTACTGTGCAGGATGTTCTTTATCTTTGGCTCCCTCAGTACATGAGCTTTTTCTTCTGGAGTCCATTCACTCTTTGCCTTGACCACATAGTGTTCAGGTACAGTTTCTGTTCGTTCTATAATCCTGGTAGGAATATATGGTTCATCACGAATCCTGTCCAAGTAGTCAGGATCCATACCCTCCAGGTACATCAACATCTTTACCTTCCATGTTGGATATTCTGATTTCTTCAGAATGGGAATTTTCATACTTTCATACTTGGTTGTCGACATCTTAGATCGTATCTGATTTAAAAATAAATCAGTTTGCTCTGATACCAATTGTTGCCCAGTAATAAACAATTGTAGAAGGGGGGTTGAATACAATTGTATAAGATTCTCGACTTAATAAGATATGAATCACAAATATGACATAATAATAACAGCTTTATTAAATCTGATATAAAACTGTTACAAACTCTCTCAAGAAATTCTGGTGTTCTTGAGAGCTGCTAGGTTACAAAGATACTCGTGTATGCGATTGATATGTTCACCACATAAATCGAAACCTAACCTGTGTTTATATACTACACAGCTTCTCTATCAAATACATGATAAGTCCTAATCAATAACAAAGATTGAAACATATCCTAAATTGATAGCTGCATTCCTACAGACCAGGAACCGACAGAATAATCTTCCTTATTTAACTAGACTCCAAATATAACTCGAAGTAGGAATCCTGATCAGCTTCCAGTCCTGATTATCAATCCTGATCCCAGTCTTGATATTCATCCTGATCCTGACGATCATGCAATCCTGATGACTATGCATTACTGATAACGTCAGCAATCCTGATCAGTTGAGTCTAGATCCTGACGATCATTGAATCCTGATCTAACAATATAAAAGAAGCAAAAGTGAGCACTAAAGCTCAATAATAATAATAATATATAGCAGCTTATATAAAACTCTGCAAGCTCATATATCACTTGAAATATTTGAAATCTCATTCATATAAAGAATGATGTTTAAGTAATCTTTTTGTCAAAACATGTCATATAGTTCAAATATTGTACAAGGAACATCATAGTTCAATCACTGTCACATTATCGGTAACTCGGCACCTAGGATTTCGTTACAATATGCAGCACAACTCCAAATGGAGGAAGGGGACATTCTGGAGCACACCACGATACACGATGATCAGTCGCTGTATCGCAAAACATTTCTTTCTACTAGTAGAGGACGATATCGTAGTACGATTATCACCCTAGCCAACTATGGGCTTTCATTAGCGTCCCGGTACCCGAAGTACCTCAGCTAAAGTTGCGTCCCGGCATTCGTAGTACCTCTGCTAAGTTTGCATGTGCGTCCCGGTACTCGTAATGCCTCAGCTTATATATAACACCTCCAGTCCCTTGATGAATCCCATCATTACAATTGGAACCGAACTTAATCGTCGTTACCCGAGCGTCATGCTGGCTCATTGATAGGTTTAACTCATTACCATACCTTACTTCCGGAAATGTTGAGGAAGTAATAAAACTGTGTGGGTTGACTATTGTCAACTGATAGAGTATATATCATGAAGATTTGAAATCACGACCTGGGAGTAAATCGGAATTTTTCTGAAATGACCGAGGTTGAAATATTTGGATTAAGTAGGATAGACATCCCAAGATAAGTGTACTTTCGAGGGATAGAGGAAGGTAAAACCATTTTCTCGACTCCTTGAGCTGGATTTCCAATTTTTGATCAGTTGAGAATTATTTATTCGTATTTAAATAATTTAATAAACTCGGAAATAATATTTGGGAACCCCTACTATATGCAATTAATTTTTCTGAAGATCGAAAAATATTTTAATAAATATTGGAACCTTAAATAATAATATAAATAAGGTTCTATGATTTTTAAATCATATTTGGAATATTTAATAAATATTCCTAAAATAAATATTGAATACATTATTCAATAAAATCTTACTTAAATGAATATTCCAAAATAATATTCACTTAATTAAATAAATATTCAAATAATATTTATAATAATATTATTTAAATATCTCACATTAAATATCCAATGATATTTATATTGGAATATGTAATCAGTGTTTAAAATATAGCTGTCTCTGGAACCCTCCAGTTTATGACAGTATAATCAAAACAAAATCACAATTTGACTCCCGGTCTAAGTTATAAAATTATTATACAAGTGCTCTACGCTTAGAGCCTTTATAAAACCTCGGTTTATATCTAATATAATCATAGAATATAAACCATACATCTTACGAAAACTTTTATCCAAAAGCGTAAATCAATTTATAGTCCTTTTTGTGAAATAAAACAGTATATATCACAATCACAACTTTAAATCACAATAACATCTTACATCAGATGTAGGGTTTGAAAACTTGCATAATATACCATATGCAATATCATCAGTATAAGTAATTTGAAAGACAAGATGAGATGAGAAAACTTGCCTTGAGTCCTTGTTTGTTAGGGGTTCGAGAATTTGTCCGAAAATCTATAAACAAAGAAATACTCGATCAGTCCCTAGCGTAATCATTCGCTCATAACAACTCACTCATAATACTTCGCTTATCCTTAAGACACTCACTTTAAGTCAATCATAAGTCAAACACATCATGTAGTTATCTTATTCCTCAACAACGTTCGTGTTTTAATCGACTTGAAATAATCCTTTATCTCAGTCACAACGGGTGGTCAAAGTAGTACCCCTAGAGTTGACTTTTCATGGAGTTACTATTACGTGACTCACACTCTAACACTTTTAGTAAATCAGAAAATTTACATTTAAATATGAAACCACTTCTAAAATCATTTTGAGTATTTGTAATATTTATCATAAAAGTTTTGATCTCAAAACAGGGGTTTAACTTGGTGAAATGTATTTTCAAACTTGGATAAGCTACGGAAAGTTACGATTCGTACAACTTTCACTAAAATGCTCATATCTCCTTAACTGTTAACTGAAATGACACACCGTTTTTGCGTGCGCGATCTAGAGAAAGAATGGAACAAAGTGCTTGAAAATGTTTTTCTGGTTCAGGGGATGAAAATCCCGAGAGCAGCAGTTTAAATCAGTGGAGTGCGGAAACCATTCATCCTCGTGCATCTTTGGTTCCGACATTTTTTATAAAATCGAAAAATTATCTTTTTAACACGAAACCTTCTCGGTTATCTTACTAACTGTCCATACTATTATTCACCTTAGTTTCATTGTCTATATCCATGTTTAAGGGGCTTGATCATAGTCTCAAAACTCACCTAATGCACGTCTTGGTTTCTCAAAACCACTCTCGCTAAAACGGGTGTTTCTCCTAAATCATAAATCGGATCGATGCGATTCTTTCGCCAAAATATACTACAAGACAAGACCTACACTATCATGGTCAGTAGTTATTTTTATCATGCCTTATTGGAGCCCGAGGCTACTGTCCAACTCATGCTAAGGAAAATTCGACATTATAGCGACGTATAACTAATGTTTACCAATTTTGTACCATTCCAATCAATCCATTAACACAACCAAACCATCAATACTTCTCATTCATCATCTAAACTAACTCATGATCTTTAACCAACAAGTCAAAACCAACATCTACAAGATCATCCATCAAAACAACCACTTAACATTCATCAAAACTAAGATTCAATCTCTTATTCTTACTAACATAAACCATCATCAAACTAACCATAATAATCAAAGTATAACTAAGGGTTTGAGATTTTTATAACTTCCTTGATGCTTGATATACACTAACAATAGCTTAACTATCCTTTCTTGAGCTTTAAACAACTTTAACTTGCATAATCTTCAAGAACAAAATCAAGAACACAAGTTAGTATTTTCGAAATCACTATTCATGCCTCAACTTTGATCCAATATTTGACCATGATATACTTCTTGGATGGCCATGAAATTTGAACGTATCTTGGGTATATATTGTGGGAGCTATGGTCCAAATTTGGAGATTTTAGGATGAGTATATTTTGAGTTATGAATTTTTCTTTGTCCCTTGCTCATGCTGGGCAGAATTTGGAAGAAATGGGGAAGATGAATATTTGCTTTCTTTTCTTTTCTTTTGTCCAATAATTCTGATTTGCATGCTTCTCTTTTGTGTGGTGAAATTGGTGGTTAAGTCACCCATGCCACTTGTCATCCAATGGGTGATTCTTTGAAGAAAATGGTGACAAGGTGGTGATTCATCACCTCATCATCCTTGTGTCATGCTTATGTCATGGTTTATGTCATGCTTATGTCATTTCTTGTATCATCAATCCTCTTATATGTTGCACTTGCTGATCTTATATGATACTTCTCCTTTGGTTAGGGTTTAATCCATAATTCGTTATGATTTCGCTTCGTTGCTAGATCTTGTTATAAGTTCGAGCGATTCCGAAAACGTTTCGTTGCACTAATGCTAGGGGATATCCTCTTGATCTTTTATTGCCTTGGCTTAATATTTGATCATGGATCTTCTCGCTTTCTTCATCTCATAATGATCAATTAATAAATCCTCGACTGTCCGATGAATACTGAACAAAATTTAAAGTTGAAATCTTCTGATTCTGATCGCGTTTACATTCACTTATTCTCCTTATACATCAATAATATAACTTCGAAACATTCATTCCATGTCTTGCATATAGGGTGGTCTGAAAATATTTCTCATCAGCAAAATTTACTATTCATCAAAAATTTGTAATTAAGTCCAAAATTTGGGGTTATTACAAATAAGCTTCCAGGTATTGGAACATTCATTTTGATCAGGTAGTCCAATCATATGGATACGATCAGAGTTCAAGCGAAGCGTGTGTGTATAGAAAGAGTGAGGGAAATGCAGTGGTGTTTCTAGTGATATATGTAGATGACATTTTATTAATTGGAAACAATATAGAGATGTTGTCATCAATTAAGGCACGGTTGTTCAAACAATTTGAAATGAAGGACTTAGGTGAAGCGACATACATCCTTGGGATCAAAATTATAAGAGATCGCAAGAAAAAGGTTGTTAGCTTTATCTCAAGAGCCTTACATTGATGAGGTATTGGCTCATTTTAACATGCATACTCTAAAAAGGGTAATTTACCTTTCAGACATGGAGTTTCTCTATCAATGGAGCAGTGTCCTACGACACCTAAAGAGATGGAGAACATGAAATCAGTTCCTTATGCTTCAGCATGTGGAAGCTTAATGTATGTTATGTTATGCACGAGACCTGATATTTGTTTTGTCGTCGATATGGTTAGTAGATATCAGTCTAACCCAGGTCAGGAACATTGGCGTGCAATAAAAACAATACTTAAGTACATACGAAGGACTTAGAAGTATATGTTAATTTACAAGGCCTCAGACTTGTTACCTGTGGGATATACCGATTCAGATTTCCAGACAGATAGAGATAAGAGAAAATCAACCTCTGGGTGTGTTTTTACTTTAGGAGGTGGAGCCGTAATATGGAGGAGTGTGAAGCAGAAATGCATCGCAGACTCAACCATGGAAGCCGAATACGTGGCAGCCTCTGAGGCAACCAAAGAGGCAGTATGGTTCAGGAACTCCCTGCTGGATTTGGATGTAGTTCCTGATTTGCCACGGCATATCACAATTTATTGTGACAACACTGGTGTTGTTGCAAATACGAAGGAACCACGAGAACATAAGGAAACAAAACACATCGAGCGTAAGTATCACCTCATACGACAGTTTGTTAAGCGCGGAGATATCGTTGTGACCGATATAGCATCAAAGGACAACGGGGCAGATCCTTTCACGAAGTGGTTACCAGCCAAGGCTTTTGAGGAACACGTGGAGGCGATAGGAGTCAAATGTCTCGTCAAAAATAGTAGTTATTTAAACTGGTAGTGGATTTCTTATAATAAACACTGAAATACTCAAAGAATGGCTTGAGTATAAGTGGGAGATTGTTGGGTTTTATACTGAACTATTCGTTTGAAATATATAACATTGTCATTTTTATTGAGAATCTTGATTGCATATTATTACATTGTATGTTTATTATATATTATGGATAATCTAGTATCAAATGGGATAACAAAAGATTAGATTATCAGTGTCTGTATATAATATAATAAAGGTTCACAGTCTAAGTGGTATTAGACAAACTGCTTGAATGACTGAAGTATTATTTGGAAATAGTTTATCTTGACTATTAAATAATACTTTTATACTTTGTGTATATTGAACATGATCAAAATATTATAATTGTTCTTCTATTCTGACAGTTAAGAAGAACTGAGATTCTATGATATTATTATTGCTTAGGTTCTTAATCTGGATGTAGTGCTTGACACTTGTATGCAATGCACATGCTTTGATTCGTATAAGATGTAATTAATTATTAATTATAATATTATGTGTTGAGCAATGACATTGCATGCAGAGTGGGATATTAATTACAGAAGGATTCATGTCCTCATAATATTCGGGTTGATGATGTCCTCTTGAAAGCTCATAAAGATAATTATGTGAAGCCCTATAGGCAGATTAATTTCTGACATAATTATAAGGTTGAGTGGATGATCAAGGATAAAGAAGATATTAATTAAATTAATTGCCAGTGATTAATTTAATTAATGGACGTGCGATATCTTAAACGTGGGGAATTTAATAAGCAAATAATATAGGAGCCGAATTAAATAATAAAAGAATTGCGGTATTAGGAACGGAAGTACAAATATTAATTCTTTAGTGGATTGAATTAATATTTAATGACATTGGGCTTGACCCGGAATGTTATTGGAAGGCCCGACCTAATTGTCCATGATCCCTACTGAAGCCTATATATATTCTCGTTCTCCTTAAAGCTGGTTACACAACAGAAATCGAAATTGAGACCTAGAGCAGCCACACGAAGATAGGGTTTTGGAATTTCGAGACTTTGAGGAGAGGAAACTTTGGGAGATCGAAGGCCACACTTCGCTCAAAGGGAATCAAGGAATTTAGTAGAAGACGTGGAGTTGAATCGCTTGCACCGTAGCGATTAAGGTTAATCTTGTTTTCGAACTCTTTAATATATATTGTAAAACGTAGTACCCTTATCGTACATTCCAACAATCATCACCCTCCAAGATCTCAAACTTGGTGATGTGATATTCCCTCTTCTGCTTGGGCTCTTCATTCTTGATTGTCGTGGAACACATTCATATAAATGTCGACAATTTGACCATCATTATCTTCAATTTTCTCAACCAACACAAATGGACTAACTCCCTTAACTATGCCTCCATTTCCATTGCCCTTTGACTTGATGGTAAATGATTGTTCTTCCATCAATGGCATGCAAAGTTCTTTGAATACCTTGAAGCATATTGACTTCTTTTCTATCTTCATGATCAATTCACTCTTTTGAACATCAATAAGGGATCTTCCTATAGCAAGAAATGGTCTTCCCGGAATGATAAGGATGTTCTTAATAGCAACGTAATCTAACATAAAGAAATCAACTGGATAAATGAATTCTTCGACTTTTACCAACACATTCTTCACAATTTCCATTGGATACACATAACCATTAGCCAACTCTATTAATTACCCTATATGTATAGGGTTTGGTAAACCCAACTTCTCAAAAGATGATAGCGGCGTAAGGTTTATGCTCATCCCCAAATTGCATAAACATTTTTCAAACATCAAATATTCTATGGTATAATAAATAGTGAATCTACCAAGATCTTCATCTTAGGAGGGAGCTTTCGCATAGAACCCTTAATTTCCTTCTCAAGGATTAAAGTTCCTCTTCCTTAAGCTTCGACTTTGCAGCAAACATCTCTTTCATGAACTTAATGTGTTCGGGTGTCTGATCGAATACCCTTAGCATCTTGGTATTGATCTTCAACGACTTAAAGACGTCAAGCACTCTCTTTTCCTACTCCTTTTATTCTCTCATTTCTTTCAAAATTAAGTGAGGGTATACTAACTTTGGATTGATCTTCATTGTGTTAGTTGCGCTCCCTCCAGCTTCATTCTTCTCAGCTTGGTGACAAGACTAATCATATTAACTTGCTCATTCCCAAATCCTCTTTCTTTAGGATTTGCTTTTGTATTGCTTGACAGGCCTCCTTGTGGTATCGCAGTAAGAGTAGTGGAAATTTGCCCAACTTCACTTTCAAGAGCCATTTGCGATATAGCTAACCCCTTAACCAACGTCTTCAACTCCTCAAGTTCAGAGTTTTGTGGGGGTTTGTAATAACCCGAATTTTTGGTAAAATTAAAACTTTTCTTATTATGATTAAGAGCATCAGTGAATAGTGAATTTGGTGGATGAATAGTGATTTTGAGGGTTAAGAAAATTTTTCATGCCACCTATGTACGAGACGTAGTGTGGATATTCCGAAGTCATATTAGTGATCTACGGAGTAAATAAGTGAATGCAAAGACGATCGGGATTCAGAAATTCCAAATTTTATTTTGGTGTAGTATTTGACCGGGCAGTGAATTATATATTATTATATGCAAGAAATGAGATATTAAATTTGAGGATTTGAGGATTTAATATTTTGGAATTTTATTATTTTATTAAAGTCGATTTAAGGATTCGATTGTTGGAGTGAATAGTTACTATTCACTGCGAGAATCGCGTAGAGTTTTATTCACTCTTTTTAGGAAATATTTTCGAATCGTTGCAAGAGGAACAAAAACAAGGATGAATAGTAACATTGATGAATAGTACTCCAAGGTGAGTAGTAAAATTTTATAGTCTCCGATTGATTCCATATTTCAGCGGAAGTTCAGGAATAATAAACGGTTACTAATCGCGTAGTCAGAAATCGCAAACGAAAACGAGAATCGAAAATCCGTTCGAAGGAGCAACTTTGGACGTATTATAACTTAGGAAATAAAGAAGAAGATATGTATTAAAAGAAGAATAATGGGTGGAAGAAGTGTGTGGAAGAAGCTTTGTAACTTAGCAAACTTGAGGGACTAGTTTGCAGTGACTAACTTGCATTTTGGCAAACAAATATCTAAACCTTATAACCACACATGTACCAAACCTCCCCCACACAAAAAGCAACAGCCTCCTCCCCCATTTCTTGAAGAAAACCCGAATGGAGAGGAAGAAGAAGAAAGGAGATGGCAAAGCTAGCAAACCTCCACCAAACTTTGAGTTCTTAGGCTTAAAAGAAAGAGTGAATCAAGCTTGTTCTAACTAAGGTAACATCTCCCATACCCACTAACTCTAGAATGATCTTTTCTTGATATGAAGAAGATGATGAATAGTGTTTTCAAAAAGTTTTGTGTTTATAATTTAAGTTTGAAAGCATGTATGTGTAGTATATGTAATGGGTTGATGTTTTAGGTGATTAGAGGAATTGTTGGTTAAGTTTGGAGGATGGGTTATGAATTTGTTTTGAATATTCATGGAGGATTTGACTGAGTGGAGGGAGTATAAGGTGGATGGTGAGTTTGGGATTGATTGGTATTGATTTGGTTGTGTTTTGAAAATGGAAAACGTTAAGTTTTAAGCCATCGTAATGCCCTATTCTCGTTAAGTCTAAACACTGACTAGAATCCGAAACCCTAACTGCCTCTTTTGGTTCAGTGATGAAGTCTGATGGGATGCCATCACTTGTGAGTTGTGAAATACAAGAAGGCTAATTACCTTTAGTAATGTCTCAATCGAGGCACACAACGTTGAGTTCTTATGATCATGTTGATCTCTCGGTAAATTCTCTTACCTCCAATAAGGTTACCTTAAAACTCATAACCTTATGATCACCAGTGTGTGACGTTTTCCTTGATATGGGAGCTATCTTTTCAAGGCCCCATAATTTTTGTTATCCTCATTGAATTCCAAGGGGAGGCCAACCAGGTCAAATAAGTCAAAATTCGCTGATAGGAATTAGATTCGCAACGAGATCGCCTATGACAGGATCGAATCCCTAAGACGAATAGAATGTTAGTGGCATATCAATGAAATTGGTTTATTCTCCCAAGGATATTATGATAATGGAAAGTGTGTCAATCGATATATGTGAAAGGAATAGCGATGTGTCGTGAACTCCAGTGACAATGGTGTTAGATAGATGCCCTATAGTGGAATTGAGATTTTGGAGGAGTTGTTTACGAATGGACACTACCTCTGGGTTAGAAAGATAAGTACTGGCGATGGAGTCAGAGGGAGCTGGTATTGTGACTTGGGAGAGGTGGAGCGTGTTGTTTTTAGAGAAATAATTTTCGGAAATATATGGAGACCCGGATGAAAATGAAAGTTAAGGAGTTAAAACAAGAAACCATGACTGTGACCTAGTATGAGGCCAAGTTTTGCGAATTATCGAGGTTTGTTCCGGAGTTTGTGAACACAGAAGGAAAGAAAGCCAGTAGGTTTCAACCAGGGCTACCTCCAACAAGCAGCCCACTGTCAGGACCTTTAAATAGCAGGTACCCTTCTATACTATTTAGACAGAGCTAATGCATCGTTGTATATCAAGATGTTGCATGACAATTAAACCTTAAGGCCGAGCCGCTAAGGGAATAATTACAAGTAGAAATAGTCAATCGAGGGATTTTCCCATAAGACTGGTACATCCAGGTTGTGAACTAGAAATATGAGGTCGACACTTTTGATAGACCTGATTCCTTTCAAGTTGGGAGAAGTTGATATTATAATAAGGATGGGTTGGTTGACACCCAATGGAGCCCAGACTGATTGTAAGGGAGAGAGAGTAATAAATAAAGGATGGAGACAGATTCAGAGATTCTTGAATGTAG
Source organism: Heracleum sosnowskyi (assembly GCA_030848705.1). Lineage (NCBI taxonomy): Eukaryota > Viridiplantae > Streptophyta > Magnoliopsida > Apiales > Apiaceae > Heracleum > Heracleum sosnowskyi. The sequence continues at coordinate 83,402,824 of CM061237.1, forward strand.
TTCAGACTAAGAAACTATTACGCCAGAGATACGAGGCTTAATTAGCTCTTATGGTTGACGCCAAGAAAAGAGACACCAAGTATAAAGGAAACTACAGTGGTTTTGGGAGGCTGTACAAGATCTTAATGCGCTACCAAATATCGATTGGGATGACATGAGAATGAATAACGAGTATTCAGGTTATAGTGCCGCATCTCCTGTTAGCCTCAGTGGGAATGAAAGAGTTAGCGACTCAGTTACAAGAATTGCTAGGCAAGAATATGATAAAGACCCAGTGTACCACCGTGGAGAGCCCGGTGTTGTTGTAAGAGAGAAAGATGTTAGCACGAGATTATGCATCGAACCTCGAGAGTTGTATGAGTTCGACATGGAGAATAGGTACCCTTGTAAATGATTGTTTGATCAGCGCAAGAACGCTGTGTATTTCCAAATTTATTTAAGAACTGGATATCACCAGTTGGAAGTTAAATCCGAGGATTTACCCAAGACTGCGATTCGTACTAGGAATAGACACTTCGAGTTTTCAGCGAGGTTATTTTGGGTTGACTAATGCACCCACAAATTTTTATGGAATGTAATGAATTGGCTTTGAGTTACCCGTGATAGTAGTTAACATGAGATGGAGAAATGGCTAGAATTGACCTAGGATTATGACTGTGAGATACACTACCATCCGGGGAAGGCCAATGTGGTGGCCGATACCCTTAATTAAAATGAGATAGAGATGGATTCCGAATGATCGGGAATTAAAGGATGAGATTTTACACAAAACCCAAGTTAGTCCAACAAACTAGAAAGACAAAAGATTTCACCAACGAGCGGCTAGTGACAACCAAGACAGACAGAGAAAGTATGCGGACTAAGCCCGCGAGTATAGAGATAGTACTGCTATTGATAAGCTAAATGGCATGTTGATGGATGACAAGCAAGTTTATGTTGGTGTATTTTCTGTACAAACAAGATAGAGAATATGAGGTTAGAGATTCGTAATGCCAAAAGATATCCTCGTGGAAGGAATTAATGAGATTTGGAAAGAAAGGGAAGTTGAGCCTGAGATTCATTGGGCCATCTGAGATTTTAAAACGCGTCAGGAAGGTGGCCTACGAGCCAGCCTTACCCCCCAAACTTGTAGAATGGTCATAACGGGGTTCATGTGTCAATGCTACGTCAGTATACTATAAATGCCCGACATATGTTAGAGTACGAGCAAGTAGATATACAACCTGGTCTGACTTACAAAGAACAACCTGTGGAAATCACTGATAGAAAAGAGCAAGTGCTAAGAGACAAGGTTGCCAAGCTAGTGAGAAGTTTGTGGAAAATCAAGAAGTGGAAGAATCCACTTGGGAGTTAGAAAGTGCAATGGGAGAGAAGTACCCCTAGTTATTCCTAAGCTGATTCCGGGACGGAATCCTTTTCAGGAGGGGAGACTGTAATAACCCGAATTTTTGGTAAAATTAAAACTTTTCTTATTATGATTAAGTGCATCAGTGAATAGTGAATTTGGTGGATGAATAGTGATTTTGAGGGTTAAGAAAAATTTTCATGCCACCTATGTACGAGACGTAGTGTGGATATTCCGAAGTCATATTAGTGATCTACGGAGTAAACAAGTGAATGCAAAGACGATCGGAATTCAGAAATTCCAAATTTTATTTTGGTGTAGTATTTGACAGGGCAGTGAATTATATATTATTATATTCAAGAAATGAGATATTAAATTTGAGGATTTGAGAATTTAATATTTTGGAATTTTATTATTTTATTAAAGTCGATTTAAGGATTCGATTGTTGGAGTGAATAGTGAATAGTTACTATTCACTGCGAGAATCGCGTAGAGTTTTATTCGCTCTTTTTAGGAAATATTTTCGAATCGTTGCAAGAGGAACAAAAACAAGGATAAATAGTAACATTGATGAATAGTACTCCAAGGTGAATAGTAAAATTTTATAGTCTCCGATTGATTCCATATTTCAGCGGAAGTTCAGGAATAATAAACGGTTACTAATCGCGTAGTCAGAAATCGCAAACGAAAACGAGAATCGAAAATCCGTTCGAAGGAGAAACTTTGGACGTATTATAACTTAGGAAATAAAGAAGAAGATATGTATTAAAAGAAGAATAATGGATGGAAGAAGTGTGTGGAAGAAGCTTTGTAACTTAGCAAACTTGAGGGACTAGTTTGCAGTGACTAACTTGCATTTTGGCAAACAAATATCTAAACCTTATAACCACACATGTACCAAACCTCCCCCACACAAAAGCAACAGCCTCCTCCCCCATTTCTTGAAGAAAACCCGAATGGAGAGGAAGAAGAAGAAAGGAGATGGCAAAGCTAGCAAACCTCCACCAAACTTTGAGTTCTTAGGCTTAAAAGAAAGAGTGAATCAAGCTTGTTCTAACTAAGGTAACATCTCCCATACCCACTAACTCTAGAATGATCTTTTCTTGATATGAAGAAGATGATGAATAGTGTTTTCAAAAAGTTTTGTGTTTATAATTTAAGTTTGAAAGCATGTATGTGTAGTATATGTAATGGGTTGATGTTTTAGGTGATTAGAGGAATTGTTGGTTAAGTTTGGAGGATGGGTTATGAATTTGTTTTGAATATTCATGGAGGATTTGACTGAGTGGAGGGAGTATAAGGTGGATGGTGAGTTTGGGATTGATTGGTATTGATTTGGTTGTGTTTTGAAAATGGAAAACGTTAAGTTTTAAGCCGTCGTAATGCCCGATTCTCGTTAACTCTAAAAACTGCCTAGAATCCGAAAACCTAACTGCCTCTTTTGGTTCAGTGATGAAACGGAGTGTGTAGAGATTTGTTTCTAGTTTACGTGAGCGCAAGAATCATGTCATTACGATTTACGGTTTATGAGATATGACCATTTTATTGAAAGTGGTTCAAGGAATGAGATTGCAGAAATGTACCAACTTTGTGGCTATGTTTGTGACCCTTAATAGTTGTTTTAAAATATGAAATTTTGTATTGAAGTGACAAGGTCATTTACGAAAGTTTCTACGAAGGTTTCGAGTCCAAAAGATTATTTTTCGATTTTATAAAAATGTGTTAGCCGAGGTTGCGCAAGTGAAAACCACTAAGAACATGACTTAGAAACCAATGTTGTAAATGATTAAGTATAACTTGTATTCGAGGATCGATTTCGGACTAAACCTACGAATTAAGTAATTTTCGATTAACATGGACTTAGTATGAGCCTATAACGAGCTAGTAATGCCTTGGTTGTGTTTCACTTACGTGTTTAAGCATTGAGTACAAGTGGATTATCCAGGGGATTAATCATGCGTTTTCTTTGACTTTGTTTAGATTGTCCAACATCGTCGCGAACCCCTATCACTTCTCGAGCATCAGGCAAGTTTCTAAATCTATACTGTGAAGTATTGACTATATAATACTGCTTTTGCCATGTATAAAATTTGACAGTTTTGTGATATATCTTATTTCTTGTTGAAATGGATTTGACCTTTGGATTATATGAAATCTTTTGAGTTAAGTAGTTATGAACTGGTTTACCTGGTAGCTCTAAATATAAGAGCATATTCATTGTTTTCGACTCTAAATCGGGAGTCGGTATTTTGAGATATGTAGATAGCCGTGGAAACCCGAAGGGATTCCATTGGCAGAATACTATGTATTTTGAGTATTGTTATTCGAGTATGATAGATATCATTCGAGAAATGATATTTGCTTACTATATCTTTCAAGGAATGTTATTTAAGTATTATCTCAGTCGAGAAATACTATTTCAGTTATATATGCTAATGGAAGGCATAACTGTTTTCGAAAGTATATTGTGATACTTGCTTTATAATTTGATTATGGGCTTCTAAGCTAACTATGGGATATTAGCTAGTAGCCAGGTTTTTATAAATGCCCTAGGATAAGGGCGTGTGATTTTCTTTAGGTCAGAAGTAATTATATTTTCTGTATATGTTAAAGATTATTTTTCCGATAAAGATATCGGGTAATTGTTATTCGATGATAATTTATTTAATGAATATTATTTTGAATATTCATTTAATCCTTGTTTATTTAATGAATATTATTTTTGAATATTCATTTAAGGCTTATTTATTCAATGAATATTATTTTGAATATTCATTAAATCCTTATTTATTCATTGAATATTATTTTGAATATTCATTTAATCATTATTTATTTAATGAATATTATTTTGAATATTCATTTAGTCATTATTTATTTAATGAATATTATTTTGAATATTCATTCAATCACTATTTATTTAATGAATATTATTTTTGAATATTCATTTAAAGTTTATTTATTTAATAAATATTATTCAATTATTTATTAAATACTTTTAACACGTTTTAAAAATGAGAATTGTTATTTAAAGTTTATCCTCGACCTTCAATAATTACAAAGGATACTCTAAGCTGTATTATTAATTATTTTAAATCAAAAAGAGGTTCCCAAAACACTATTTTTCCATTTAAATATGTCTTTTAAGAGGATTTAAATGCTCGCTCAACTATCAAAAATATGGGAAACCTGATTTAAGTGACTGCTACTCATTTTAAACTCTCAACTCAAAACTGTCAGGGGACAGATATTTTCTCGGAGTAATTTAATTGCTGCAAGTCAAATGTTGTGTTACCACCTCCACGATCGAGGGGTTAATTGATGGAACAAGTCGATATCCATTAACAAGCATCGCTTGGGAAATATTGGAGAATCTTCCTTTCCAACCTAGATATAACTACTTAGTGGAGTCGTATCAACAAGTATTACACTTGGGGAAAGGAGGACAATCTTTACGTTTCAGATTCATGGATTTCATCCGAACTAGGAGTGGTGTAAGTGGTCCAGTTGCGCCGACCCATCCATATTATTGCCCCAAATGGGCCGGGAGATCCGGGAAGGCAGTAGACAATGTCAGGCTGTCATAATTCTTCCATCTACATGTAGAGAACATATTTTTGTTGTACGACCTGCTACTGATCATAGTAAGGTTGGTACGACGGGCGCGGTAGCAACTCCGGTATTGGTTCATCATCCATTTTGGATAATTCTGCAACATGTATTGAAAGGGACTACGAATGACATCCTTGGTACAGGTTTACCGATCATGTTGGCAGGGGGTTCTGCAAGATGTATTGAAAGGGACTAAGGATGACACTGTGGTACAGGTTTACCGATCATGTTGGCAGGGGGTTGAAAAGTGTTCAAAAAAAAATGAAGTTACAATAAATCCTTGCAGCTTCATCTTTTATTTTATGAGTTATGACTCTGATAAAACCTTACTCAGATTATATATGCATCAGTGGATTTTGGGTTACGGAAACCTTATATTGAATTTTCCTCGTAACTTCATCTTTTATATCATATGACTCTGTGGATACCTTACATAACATGAGTTATGGTAAGGGAGTTTATTATACTGAATCACCTTATAACTTCATCTTTTAAGTTATATGTTGATATTCTGCTTACATAGCAGATATTTTTCAGAAAGTTTATATTGGTTTACTTTGAAACCTCATCTTTTATATTATACTAGAACTTTGTTCATAATATAGCAAAAGTTCGCAGAAATATTATGAAAATGATATTGAAATACAATAATGGTACTGTTTTTGGGAATACATTCCGATAAGGAAATAATTTCAGTATCGAGATATTTTGACAAATTATTGTCTTATACCCGCTTTATTCTGGGTTGAGTTAAAGGGAGGATTATGCCATACTTTTATTACCTTGCTGAGCTATCGCTCACTCTTGCTATTGTTTTATAAATATTAAATAGCAGCGAAGTAGGATACCAAGGATTCGGCGCACATCCCTCAGGCGAGTGGTAAGCGCAAGGCAGTCTCATGAGCAGTTTCTAGCAGTGATCCTGGAAGTAGTGTGAACTAGTCAGATCAAGCTGGAGCTTTTGGTATTCATCTTATGTATAGATATGAATGGTATGAGAGGGTGGTGAGTATTACAAGGCTAGGTTGGTAATGTACCACTACTTAGAAGTTGTATCAGTAGCAAATTCAAAAGACATTTGGGTATTGTAATAAAGATTATTTATTCCGCAATGGTTGTATTTGTGTCGTTTCTGAGACTCTAACCTGTGTGTGTGCGTGAGAGATATATTCATTGTGGGGGTCATAAGCAGATGAATTGTGTCTATTGTGAGTAAAGCAGGCAAGGCAAGAAGTAAGTGGATCGTGACTACTCTAAATCCCTGACCCCGGATTTGGGGCTGTTACAGGGTTGCTTCTGATAGTTTGACTGAAATCCGGGAAGTCCATTGTTCCTTCCATATGGTTGAGCTTGACCTTGATTCGAACAGCTAAAGTTCGGAAGATTCATGTTGTCCGGATGGTAGAATTGAGGTACAACTTCTTGAGATCTTGTGTAGTTGCTCACAAAATTGACAAATTTAGAATATATGGCACATTGCTACGTAGCATGTGCTCCAGTACAAAGTTCACAAACCATCATAACAACTTGGCTTTTCCTTTTAGTCAATGCATCAACCTTCATAGTAAGTTCTTCCAATTGAGCGGCTATAGAAGTGGCTTGATCCACCACAAATATTTCTGCAGCCTTTTGCGGTTCCGTCTTAGAAGTAGGATGTTGATACTCATTAGCGGCCATTAGCTTAATCAGATCATACGTCTCAGAATAAGATTTTACCCACAAAGCTCCACCACTAGCAGCATCAATGATGGAGTTCGCTTGGGCACTCAAACCATTATAAAAACAATGTATTAGTATCCCATGATGTGTACAAATCCTCATGAGCTCCTTGAATCTTTCCAATGCTTCACTCATAGATCCTCCACTTGTTGAAATTGAGTAAGAGATCCCTGTATTTGAGAGGTTTTTTGACATTGGAAAGAACTCTCCAAAACCTTGAGTTAAGTCCTCCAAAGTTGTAACTAAACCAGGTGGCAGAAAGTGTAGCCAAATCTTAGATTTGTTCCTGAAAGTAAAAGGAAACAATCTCAGTTTAATATCGGTCTCCGACACATTGTTGTAACGAAATGTGTCGCAATGTTCCAAGAAACTCTAAAGATGATCATTCAGATCTCCAGTAGACAATCATCCAAACTGAACAGAATTTTGCAACATTTGGATAGTACCATGTTTGATCTTAAAGGTCGGTGCAGTGATTGTCGGCCTGACTATGCTTGACTGAATGTCTGTCAGAGTGGGACGTGCAAACTCCTTAAGCTTCTTTGCAACTTCAGTGTGTCCCATTGTCTCAATGTGTTCGGTAGCGTGTCCTCCTTTTGTGGCTGACTTTGTATGTATGTGCGTAATGAATTCCAAGCGTTGTTGGATCGTAAGAGCATACACAACCAAGTACTTGCAAAATAAAGAAAACAAAATGGTGAGAGAAAAGAAACACGAATCAACTAATACTTAACAAACTGCCGTAGTTAGGCACTTTCACACTATGTTTCCTGACAGCAGCGCCAAAAACTGTCGGGCCGAATTCCATGCAGCGCATTCGCAGATACACGAAAGTATACACAGTCAAAGTAGTATCATCAAGTAGAGGGTTATCGTTCCCATGGGGGGGCACACCAATGGTGATTTTGCCAATCCATTAGTGTGTGTTGTTCTCAATAGTTCGTGCAATAATGTATATGGTTTTGAAAGCTATAACTAATAACTGACTTACACAACAATAATGAAATATGGGGTCTTTCGAATCCACCCATCCCTTCAATCGTCTTTTGAATCATTGATCTCCACTTGATCTCTACCTAAGGTCTACATGCAAATACGGGATACGAAACTGGACTAGACCACGTACCCATGTGCCTAGCCATCCCTGTTTCACCAATCTTATGAGGTATGGTGTGTCATGGTTATTCAATTAAGCCTTAATCCCCAATCCCTCAGTGAATTAAGCCATTAACCAGATTTTAACGTACAAGTCCCGATTAGATCTCATGTGGTAAGTATTCACTCCTGCTCATACTTACTAGTTTTACAACCCACACCAAGGCCACATGTTAGAGTAACTAGTTCTATCAATAACTCAAACTCCCTTTTTATTGCCATTGATTTAACAAGTTATAGGGTGATCAGTCTTCTATCTATTATTATAGGTTACTCTAGGCATGTTTCACCTACGTTTTGACAAGCATCAGTCAACGACTCTTATTCGATCTACAAGATGGGTTTCATCTCAAACCCCATAAGTAAATTAGCTACTCATGGCAATACAAACAAATTCAATTATGGTAAACATGGCATAAAACATGTATAAAACTAAGAAAAGGAATAGAGAGTAGAATGATATTACTTTATTGAAGATAAACACTCAAAACCGGAGTAGCATCCACAAACCAACAAGAAATAAAAGTAATCCTCTACCTTGAGAAGTAATTAAACCAATACTAAGTGTTTGCAACTACTCTCTAACTTGTACATAATAGAATAGAACGTAATAGAATGTTTTTTCTCTTAGACAAGGGCTAGGGATTTATAGCCTTGTCCAAAAATCCAATCAATTCAATGTTATTAATGGCACAATCGAATTAGAGTTTGAATTTGGACAGGGGTGCTTCGCGGGATCGTGAAGCTTTTGAACGGGTGCTCCGCGATAGCGCGGAGCGTGTCGTCAGGAAGTTGACATTCTTGTTAGCCCAACAATTCTCCTCGCTTTGGCCCCGATTTCAACTCCAACTCGCGCCTTGACTTCTCACTATTGCTCTAAACATGCACTTTGACTCTTTTCACCAATTTTGCTCCTTTTTGCTCCATTATGCCACAAAAACACAGCTTACGAGGAACTCAACTCTCTACCTGAAAATAAAAGGAAAAGACGTAAAAAGATAACTAGACTTGAGTCGATGCATCACATTTAAGCCAGAAAATATAGCTAAAAATGGTACAAAATACCACTTGTCAACAGCTCACTAAAAAGAAGGTACTCTACTCTCCTCGGTTCTATATGTTATGCATGTTTGAATGGAATGTTTTAGATAATAGTGACTGTAGTAACCCGAATTTTCAGGATTTATTAATATTATTATTTAAATATTTTATTGCTCTTCTCAAAAGAGGAGGAATGGTATTATGTGTATTTTATTCATCAAAGTTTTATTTTGTTTAAATTATAAAAATATTCCAAAAGTTAGTATTTTTACATTGTTGCAAGATTTAGAATATTTGAAAATTTTTGGTATCAAAGTGGTATTTTATTAGTACCAAAATTTTACCCGGTATCTTATCTGTGCCCCATTGGTATTTGGGTGAGTTATAAAAATATTCAAAAATTCAATATTTTTACAATTCTGTAAAATCCGGGCTTTATACAAATTTTGTGCATAATTATTTCAATTTTTAGAGTAAATAATTTTTTTTAATATTTATCCGCTAATTGAGTGGAAGTTATAATTTCGTGCTAAAAATATTTTAGTGGTTGGGAAATATATTTTTTTATATTATCGAATATATATTTTTTGAGTTTTCGTTCGTTAAAGACCGTGCAGTACGAAATTATTTGGAGTTAGGTGGGGTAATTGTTTTCACCTAACCTTATCATAATCTATTTACTAAATATATACACAGACAAACACAAACTCACGCACACAGTTTTCAAATAAAAAAAAATCAAAGAAATCAAAATGTTTATATATTTCTCTCTCCTGTTCTTGAGGATCAAAGCCAATTTGAAGGTGATGTAGGAATCCAAATTCAAAGCTCGAGTACTCAAATCGAAGATCTTGGAGTCTAGTTTCACAATCTATCATCGGATTTCGTGTGGGTTAACATTCTGAATTTCTATTATTTTTGTTAAATCCGGTTTTATATATATTAAAATTATGAATTTTTGTAAACATGATTGGTTGCTGATTTTGATGTTACTATCGTGTAGAGTATGTTTTCCTGGTCAATTTGATATATTATATGTTGAATGTAGAGTTCAGTAACGTATAGAAATCGAGGTTTGATTGTCGTGTTCTTCGTGTTCTTCGTGTTCTTCGTGTTCTTGAGAATCAAAACTAATTTTGAAGGTGTTATTGATATCGGATTTTGGAGTGCAAGTAGTCGAATCGAAGCTCTTATAATCTAGTTTCTGAATCTGCAATCAGTTTCATCAGAGGATAAATTTTCAATTTTATATAAAATTTTCTTTAATTATGGGAAAAAAATAAATTAGGGTTCATATTAAAAAAATTTGGGGTTTTTTGATTCTGAGTTCGTTCACTTGTTTTGATGGCTGGGATAGCTTTATATGATTGTGTATAATCTTTTTACATGCTTAATTGAGTTGTTCTATCCCGTTTTTATCAAGTTCGTTTTGTTTAGAGTTTAATTTTGAGTTGTAAGTTAATTTGTGTGTTGTAATTTCCTAATTGATTATATATGTATATTGTTGTGTTTTAAATGATTTTAGAGCACCATTTAAATTTAGCGTTATTATGATTTAATTAGTGAGTTAAATTATTTTAAATGGGGAATTAGTTTTAGCCTCGTTTATGTACATTTTAAATATGTGGAGTTGTTTTAGTTCTGAAGTTTAATTGTGATAGTAATTTTAGTTTACTTTGTTTAATTCCCAATTTGGGGATTTTGTTGAAGTCCATTATTTAGTTGAGTTTATGTTGTTTATTTACGGCTGAGTATACAAGATGTTGTTGGTGCTGTACTGTGTTGTTCGTCCTGTGACTAGGGGCGCAGCATAGTACATGCAAATTTTGTGGATAGTCTTATTTACGAACGGGTCATGCCGAAATTTTGTAAAATCTATATACTTATTACTTGTATTTTATTATTGGTGTCTCGGAGAGTAATTAGATTTTATTATTTTTAATCGGTTTTAGATAATAATTTAATTGATTTAATTGATCAATTAATTGAGTGATTAATTGATTAATTATTATTTAATCTCGATTAATTATAAATCAAATTTAATTAATATTTTCAAAAAAATTATTTTATTATTTACCTGATTTGATTAAATGCTTGATTTATTGAATTGGTTGATTTTGATTAATTTTATTTAATCCAGTGGTAATCGGATTTAAAGTTTCTGAACTCGTTACTTGCTCATTTTTAACGAGCCTTACCATTCTGGAAAGGTCTCGAAGTTTTCTACAATTTTTATGTTTAACACTTTTCATCCGAGTTCATCTTTATACTGTAAAATGTCCATCTTTCTAACTAGTTAAATCTGATTTTTTTTTCCGATAGTATGATAATAAGTTGGTATCGTATAGTGGCATATGAGCTGATAATTGCTATGTGTTTAAATGGTATATCGAGTTGAGTATGTTAATTTATAGTTGTTAGTTCAGGTTGATTAAGTTAAGTTATATGAATATGTTAGTTTGTAATTTGATTCTTGATTGTTGGTATTAGTTTAAAACAGGTGGATTGTTATATAAATAGAGGAAGTGCTGCCGGATTTCTGGCAGGACTATTAAATGAATATTATTTGGCAATTGTATATGAAATGATATGCTAGTCTAAATGCATCCGTGAATGAAATGTGTTTATGTGTTAAATGTGTAGCTATTCAATTTGTATAATTATAAGAGTTATCGGTTCAATCATGTGCTATGTGTTACATGAAGTATAGAAAATTATGTCAATTAGTTATTTGACTTGCTACGTGATAAATGTTGTACGTGATTGCTTATTTATGGATAAAATAGCTGCAAGTCAAGGCATAATTATTTTCTTATATGTTTACTGCAAGTCAAGGCAGATGAATGGAGTATTGAAATAAATTGTGGATTGATTGTGGATGATTGAGTTAGGATTTTTGGTGTTTTTTTTAAACAGGGCAACGTCCACTTTAGGAATAGGTCATGCCCAATTTTCTATAGGAAATGCATTCGATTAAGTTTATAAACATTTATATTATGTAAAAGTTAAAGTCTGAAGGCTAAAGTACATCTTATATTTAACTAGTGAATAGTTGGGCGGGCACGATCTCGGTAGTGCAGACTCGTAGCAACCGCATATGCGCCGAACCAAGAGTTATCAGAATAGAAAATTGTGATGACATAAGATAGAAGAAGATAAGAATCATATTACTTCGGCTTTGCGTAATAGCGAAGGACCAAAGGCAAGTTTACTAACTCGTAGTCTTTTGTTCGGAGTATCGTAGTAAGATTTCTTGTTTTTCAATTCTTAATTCAAATACTTGTTGCATAATCAGTGCCTATTGTGGCAACTTATCTAATTATAACTTGACAGTTTTATTTCGGTTCATAATTCATACCTTGTAGTATCTTGTGATTGCCATATTAATCCCGATTCTTATTTATTGAGACCTGATTCATATGTAAATGTTTCTACCCAACCTAGTCTGAGAATCTGAATCAGACATTGAAAGTATTAATTTGAGTTGACCAAGTAGTCGATTGTTCCGACACCTAACCCGAGTATTAAATTGGAATTGGAAATTTTTATTAAAAATGAAATGTTTTAAGGACTGCAGACGCCAGTCAGAGTATCACTATTATGTAGGCCAAAGTGGCCTTGGATCCAGTTCAGTATTTGGATATACCATAAGGTATGATTCGGAGTTTTAGTGTGACTGATCATTCACTTTAACTCGTTGCGTCACAGTAAAAATCCAATTCTAATTTAAATTTTGACACAATTATTGTTGTTCATTTTGCCAGTTGAGCTGATTTTCATACATTGCTATTGTTGCATTATTATTTATCCTGTGCAGTATTATATACTTGCTGAGCTTCTTTCTCTCACTCTTGCTTGTTACCCTTGATATTTCAGTACAACGAACAGTATTTAATTGTATAATTATGGAACGAGAAGAGTCAAGATGACGTTGGGAAGACGAGTTGATGCAGAGCATTTGGATCTAGTGTAAGGTTATTGTATAAGTTGATTTCTAGTAAATACTATATTGTATAAGATTAGTTTGCCTGGTATACTTCTTATCGAAGTTATACTAGTGTTATAGAATTTGTGCAAAGAGTATTGTTGTAAAAGGAAGTTAAAGTTTAGTAAATTTTGGATTCTTGTTTCTAGCACTATAGTCTATAAGATCTTGGTAGAGTTGGGGTCGCAGATGTTATATTTGTATTGGTTTAATATTTAACAGGTTGTTTTAAATTGAGATTTTAGCGTGACGATCAAATTCCCCGATCCCGGATTTGGGGGCGTCATAGTGACCTTCCTCAAACTAACACTGCCATGTACTACAACCAGCTTGCACAAGAAAAGTGTGAACAATCTCGGCAGCATATTTTAGAAAACTAGAGAAAATGCCACTAACCTGTTGTCACCCTCTTTGGTTAAGCCTTCGCGTCAGACCAAAAACTAAACTTCAAAACCTCGTTACCTCGGGTCTAAGTGTCCATTTGGGGTTCAGATGGGGGTCTTGCACTTTTATTGCCATGAGTACTTTTATTTACAACTCACTCTAGTATGAGGTCGTTGCCTTTGGTGTTTATTTGATCGGCCTAAGTCCGGCGCTCCTTAGTGTAAGTGAGTCACAAAGTCCATAGGCTCCACCGACCAAAGAACCTCATTTCCAATGAGAATGTTAAATTGACCATGTAATGGTTGAGGTCCCAAATGACTTATGCATTAATACCCATTTAGCGAGTTTTATGCATTAAAGTATACTTTCTACTTGTACTGAAGGGATGGGTGGATTTGAAAGACCCCATATTTCATCATTATTGTTTAAACCAATTAGTAGTATAGCTTTCAAAATCATATTCATAATTGCACAGACTATTGAGAAGAACACACATTGTTGCACTGACACAATCACCATTGGTGTGCTTCATGTGGGAACGATAACCTTCTACTTAACGATACTACTTTGACCGCGTACACTTTCATGTATCGACGAATGCCCTGCATGGGATTCAGCCCACTAGATGCTCACCAAGAACATTCTTCATGGGCATGAAAACTTTCCCAAGTCAATTTTGTAACCATGCACCAGAGAATGTGTGATTTTTTTGATGTAAGCTATAATTCTATACCACTCTGAAGATTTAGCTGAGAACACCTTCGTGATAGCATCAAAGATTGTGTTTCACTCCTTCTTAAGATACTTCTTTTCCATCTCCCTTATCAAGTACCAATCTTCGGAGTCCTCGGAGATTTTTGGTCCATTATAACCAATTTGTTTGAGAAACTTATCTAGGGTGGTGTCATTAGCAGGTTCACCCAAAGGATTAATTCTTCTTCAGAGTTACTCCAAGTGCTTTGTTGATTGTTGTAGCATCAATAGTATAAGTGTTGGTCCTTGACTATTACGGAAGGGGGGGGGGGTTGAATGCAATACTGATAAATCTCAATCTACGCTTCAACAACAAAGACTAAGATTAACGTTTATCAGTTTATGAATTACAAACACAAGTAGACACAAGAGTATTTCTCACAAAATAAATGTTTTATTTATTTTGCAATGGGTTGCTACAACCTCAAGAAAATGTTCGTTGTCTTGAGCTTCAATTTCTTGAGTGATTACAAAGAATGGATTGAGAGATAGTCTAAGTAGACTAATTCTATCACTATCAACACGGGTTTGTGAAGCTGCTGTCATTTTCATGTGGCAGCTTCTTACAAATTGCCTACCCGTGAATCTTTCCTAAATTGCTATACAAACAGCTTATTAGTACTGGACAAAGCAATCTAGAAACATTCTATTTTTAGCTAACACAATTCAGTAGATGTAGATTTGTCATACTCTGGAATTGGTGAGCTTTGTCATGTGATCTCTCAAGCTTCGGTCGTAGTCTTACAGACCTGTTGCAGTGTTGAGATACAGCAACACGCCTGTTTCTTGAACATCCAAACTGTCACAAGTTTGACTGGGTAGAACCCCAATATCAATATTATCCCTTCAGGACAGTATCCTGATGGCTAAGCTTGCTGTCACGGGATTGCGGTTTTGGTGACAGTAAGAAATCCCCGAATAAGGTGCTGTCAGGATTTCCAAGCTTGCTGTCAGGCTAAGGTAAAGTTGTTGTCTGAGGGCTTCCGCCAATGCTGTTAGAGTGAATGTACTGTCGTGGCTTTCAACATGTTGTCTTCTCGTAACCCTACTGTCAATGCTGTGACAGTAACATTTATTCTTGTTGTCCATCTTGAGCACTTCTTGAGGCTTGAACAAATAAATGAACTTCTACCAAGATGTACTAGAATCTTATTTGCAATAAACAAAATGGTTACAAAGACATACTCTGGCTGTGACAGTATGTTCATACTTAATAAAATTAAGCATTTAAAATATCTAGTTAAGTTGTCTCATAGCTATCACCCATTAATCCTAACAATCTCCCCCAATTTGTTTTTATAGACAATAACAACAAATTTACAATCAATACATGCTAACAACTTAACTAAGAAGATCAGAATTGACAAAGGATTTTTACTTAGCTTCAGATTTCCTTTTCTGTCTTGCTTGCTTCGTTAAGAACTTCTCTGAGTCCTTCCACCAGTGCTTTTTCCTCAGGAGAGATAGCCTCATCTTCAATCTCATCAATGTGCTTTTGGACTGCCTTGGAGAGACATACCTTAGCATCCTGAAGATCCATCCATAAGTCTTTACCAAATGCATGAGTTCTGAACTTCAATATGCCTTCAACAAGTTTGAATCTACTTCTAGGATATGCATTCAGGGGGTTTCTCCTTGATTTATCCAGCTTTGAGTTTTCACCCTTTCTCCTTTGAAGAATGCCCTCAATCTCAGAAGAGCATAGTTGTTCCAATGGATGAATTGATCCAATCACCAGGTAGAGTAAGTCTTTCAGGGCACTGGTTTTGAGTTTATGAAAGCTTCTCACTGGAATCTCTTCCCATATGAACTTGATTCTCAGAGGATTCTCAAGCATACAAGATTGGTAGTTGGGTCCTTCACTCTCCACCCTGTTGGCTTCTCTGCTTTTATCCAAGAATGAATCTTCCATATCTTCAGTGGCATTTATTGTTGCAGGATTTGAAGTTCCTTCTTGACCAGGTTGTGCTTGTGCTTCTTCTTCAGGAATATCCTCTTCATAATCAGCTACCTCTTCATCAGAATACTCTAACAAATGAACAATGTCAGAATCATCATGGTCTTCAAACATACCAAACTTCTGATAGAATTCCATACCCATTTCATCCTTGTACTTCAGAACATGTTCCATGACCTTGTTGGGTACATTGTCATAGCTCTAGAGTAACTCTACCATTCTGTCCAAGAAGAAGTAATCAATCCTTCTCTTGACCTTTGTTCTCACAATCACAGGGATGTCATTCACAGAAATTGACTCAAGTTCCATGATGAAGTTTGCATCCACCTTTGCTGACCTTGATGAATGCCACCATAGAGTGTACATGCTTGCTTCCTTGTTGTTGTCTAACTTAACTTCAACACTCCTGATTTCTTTAGATTTAGCATGTTGTACTTCAAGAGAGTTTGGATATTTGAATTGAAGTGGCTTCTTCAGATTCCTGCATAGCCCTGTAGCTTTCTGAATTCCTAAGTACTTGGTCTTTCCTCTCCTTGCTTTAGCAGTCTCTTGAGGTTCAGGTTCCTGTCTATAAAACCAAACCTTGGCTAAGGATTTTGTCCTTTTTGGTTTGACAGTAGGCTTGATTTCATCCTTGACAGAATCTTTGTTGACAGTGTCCTCCATGACAGTATCTTCCTTGACAGTGTCTTTTGTGACAGCTTCTTTCGTGACAACTTCCTTGAGGACAGTGTCTTCTGTGACAGCTTCTCTGGTGACAGTATCTTTTTCAGCATTTATACTGTCTATATCACATCTTAATATATTTGCCTCCAAAGCTTCAATTAATTCAGACTCCTCTTCTTCTGTAACTCCAGCATCTTTCTTTTCTTGCACAGGAGCTTCTTCTTTATTTTCCTCCTGGGATTTAGTTCCAACATTCCCAGAAGTACTTCCACTAGCATTTCCTGCTTCTCCAGTTCCTCCACTACCATCCAACTCATCATCATCACCATGAGGAACATTATAGGAACAGCTTTCTCCTTGTTCATCTCTGTTGGAGTTTGCTTTGGAGATCATCTTCTTTATAGTAGAGCTCAGTTCCTTGTCTCTTTTCACCAACAAGTCATAGATTGCATTGACAGCAAGAACTCTTTCCTTGTTGGCTTTATAGTTGAGAATCATGTTTAACACCTTCAATATTGCCTTTGACTCCATTGTTGAAGTGCCTCCTAGACTCATGTATGCACATCTCCTGCTACCACTTTTAGTGGTACTTTCATAGTAGACACAAAATGGATTGGTGTAGACTTCTGGAAGTTTCTCTGAGATTAAGTTCAGCATTTGCAGGTGCAGAATCTCATTGAAAGATGTATGGTTTGCCTTCATTTTATTCTTCAGCACAGTTAGCACCTTTGCTGGAAGGCTCTGCAACAGCTGCATAGTGATGAATATAGATATTCCAGTGTTCAGGTACACATCAATGACCCACCTCCTTTCTTCGTTGATCTTCACACATATACTAGTAATTTTCTCCTTTAGCAAAGTTGAGCAGTTATTCAACCTTCTGCTAGGCTCCAACATAGCTCCCTCAACTATCCTGTAGAAGTCCTCATCATGATTCTTCAGAGTGCTTTCCCTGTAGTCAACCATCAAAGCATTAGCTTCTTCCTGGCTGAATTCTGTTCCTTCACTCCATGTGTTTCCTGACAAGATGTATTCAGGCATCTTGTCTTTCCATTTTCCCAGCATATTCTGCTCCTCCTTTTCTCTCCATTGCTTTTCAAGGGCACTCTCCTTTGGCATTGGAGTTGGCTCTCTTATTGTAAAAGGAGGTAGTACTGGTTTCTTGGAAGGAACATTCCCTTGCATTACTTCCAGGGCTTCTTTAGACATAAGAACTTTTTCTCCAGCCATCTCATATTCAAAGAGATTTTCAGCTTCTTGCTCTTGCTCCCCCTTACTTCCTGAAACTCCATTTGCTCCCCTTTTTCTCTTTGCAGACATTGTTTTCTCTCTAGCTGCAGGCTCCCCCTCACTCATTGAATCCTCCTTTGAGATAGGCTCTTTCTGAGCAACACCCTGCTTGGGGACACCTTCTGATTCTGATCTTTCCCTTCCATTTTCCGCCCCTTGTGATTCTGATCTTGCCCTTTTCTCCCCCTTAGGTAAGTTGGCAGCATCAAGACTTGCAGAAAGAACCTGAATGGCTTCCTGAATACTGGAGAAGTCAAAGGCCACCATGGTAGACAGGCGGTCAAGCTTGGATTCCATGGAGAGACACATGTTCTCTAGAGCTTCCAACCTGAGTGCAGTAGAGGGGCCACATGTCCTAAACCTTCTTGGGGGTGAAGGAAAAGACTGAGGCTTGGAGGCTGTGGGGGTTCTCACACTCTCAGTGTTTTTCTGAGTGATCTCATCACTCCTCACAAAAGAACTCTCAAGGCCTAGTGCCTGAAAATGTAAGGCTCCCTCAAATTCACTCTGGACATGCTCAAGTCCCTCACCTTTTGCCAGCTCATTTGGCTGCCTCTCATTTTTATGCTCACCTCTCTTTTCTTTTATCTCTCTTTTCTTTTGCACACCCTCACTCATCCTAGATGCATGGGTATGAGCAGTACTGACATGCAATGTAGAAGAAGATTTAGAATGTACCTTTAAGAATTGAGACAGTGGCACATCATCATCAGAGACATCCTCAACAGTGACATCATCAAGATTGGGCTGTGAGGAGGTGACAGTAGCCTTTCCAAAAATGTTATTGTCAGTTGGAAGATTGACAGTAGGTTCCACTACAACTTGGACAGCAGGTTTGGTTGAGACATCAACTTCTTCGAAGTCCTTGACAGTAGGGTCACCTAGGACAGCAACATTCTCAGAGTCTTTGACAGCAACTGAGGCTGTGACAGCATCTTCCCTAAGGTAAGATGCTCCTTGGAGATTGAACAAGGTACTGGTTGTTTCACTTTCTAGCAGAGTTGTACCTTGCTCTTTCTCAGTGTTTGAAGTAGTGGTGTCCATCTCACTTTGAGAAATGGGTTCTTGTGGACCACTAGATGGGGGCTCATCCATGAGTGGAGATGGATGATCAAAACCTGAAGGGTTGAGACTGTCCCCCTCTCTAGGTTGTGGAGAAGAAACAAAGGAATGTAGGGAAGGAAAAAGGTGAAAGTGGAGAAGAGAATGATGACTGCTTCACAGATGGAACTTGTGAAGCATCAATAGGGGAAATGAAATCCTCACTGTGTCCTGACTCCATGTGTGTTTCTGCAAGTGGAGGCTCCTCATGAGTTGGAACATGAGGTTGTGCAGACTCTTTACCGGGTGCCTTGGGAGACAGGCCAATTTCAATAGATGTCCCTTGTTGAGAAGGGCTATCTAGGGAGGAGTTTATTTCCCTATTTTCCTCTATAGTCTTTTGGGAGACTACAGGGTGGCTGACAGTGGTTTTGGTCCTCTTAGCTCTCTTCTTCTTAGGCTCAGGAGGAACCACTGTGGGTTATGTTTGACTACCTTTCTTATTTGCTGCACTAGGTGCAGGAACTCCCTCTTGACTCTCAACACTACCACCAACACCAGTCTCTAGGGGTCTTTTTCTGGTTTCTTGTAAGGCTTGTCTCTGTACTTTGGGAAGTCTAGAGAACCTAGGCTGAGTGTATGGGGTAGAATGGGGGTTAGCTGGATTTGGGTCTAATTCAGCTTCATTCTCCAGAGAGAAGGTGTCAAAACCAGAAGGCAATGGAAAATCAAGGTTAGGCACTTGATCAACCATGTGTTTGGTGAAATATAGTGGAACATGTGCATTTAAATTTTGTGAAGTGAGAATTGTGTGAGTGTTTCTTTTCAGTACAGGGCATACCTCTAAACGAGGGGCATTCTCATCAAAATCACATAAAGAATTGATGCACAACATTAGAAAGGGAGGATAGATGTTTACCTTCTTACCTATGGCAGCCTTGAGGTGTGCCATGAGTAGCTTTCCAACATCCACTTTGTACCCATGAACAAGAGAATGGGTGAGCTTCTTGATGTAGGTGGGAATTCTATTCCAGCCGGTGGTCTTGGTAGAAAACACCTTCACCATTGCATCAAACACCATGCTCCACTCCTTTCGAAGATACTTCCTGTCCATTTCACCAAAAGGGTACCACTTTCTTGTTCCCTCTTCAAGAATGGGTCCAGAATACCCAAATCAAGAAGAGATTCTTCAAGGTCTCATCATTAGCAAGCTCAGTATAGGTATTTCCTGGTTCTAGCACAATTCCCAAAGCCGCATTGATGCCCTTGATAGTGAGAATGTAACTGTGCT
The DNA here is from genome assembly GCA_030848705.1 of Heracleum sosnowskyi. Lineage (NCBI taxonomy): Eukaryota > Viridiplantae > Streptophyta > Magnoliopsida > Apiales > Apiaceae > Heracleum > Heracleum sosnowskyi. Next base: position 83,423,060 of record CM061237.1, read on the forward strand.
CCTTGATTTTGAACTGAATAGTGGAGTTGTCACCATCTCCTTGAGCAACAACAGATTCCCAGAAATTTTCAATCCTGTCTAGGTCAAGAACAGGAGTTGAGGTAATTGCATACCCAAGATAGGACTTATTCATGAAAGAAACAAGCCCTTTGAAATCTTCACCAGCGTTACTAGGAGAGTAGATGCCAGCAAGGTTAGTCTGTGAAATTGATTGTTTGGGGGCCATTTTTGCTTGTTGAGAGAAGAAAGAAGGTAGAAGATGAATTGCTTGGAGAGAAGAGAAAGGAGAGTGTTGTGTTTACTTTTTGGGAGCAGTTGAATGTTTGATGAATTAAGAGGGAAGTTCAAGCGTTTAACTGATAGAGTGTAAAAGTGAAATCGTGTCTTAACCCAATTAACAGTCACATGGGTTACTGGCTGATTTCTCTCTCCTCGTGGAGGATGAATGTCCAATATTAACGGTCCACTACTTTGACAGTAACCTGTGCGCTCAAAACAACCGTGTCAGTAACTTTGGTGTGATGACATCATATTTTGCGTGACAGAAACATTTCGCGCAAAACCTACTGTCATCGTTAAGTTCTCATATGACAGTATCTTTTACAAATCGTGACAGAAAGTTGTTTACTGCTGTCGAGAAGCTAACTGTCAATTAACCGTGACAACTACTTTTCTTGTTGACAGCAACCTTTGCAGGAAAACAACAACTGTCGAGACTTTGTATTGAAACTGTTATGATAAATAACTTAACTGAAGAGACACCAATTAAACATATGCAATATTTATTACAGATTCATTATTCATGTATAACAAACTCAACCATTTAAGCAATTAACAACACAGACAACAAGCAATAAGAAACTATAGAAGGAAAAGGATAAATTTTATTAATTGAAGAGGGTGAAATTACTACACTTGGTAAGATTAACTATTCATTACAGTTTTTCTTAACCAATTCTAGAAATTCTGCCCTAACTTCCTCTTCTGTGGTTCCTTCTTCCTTGAGGAGTGCTTGAAACTCCTTCTCCTGTTCTTGCCATTTAGCCTCCTCAGCGGCTTTGGCAGCAAGTTCTTTCTCCTCTTCCTCATCGAGGGCATCCAACAGTTCATCGAACAACGCTTCAACTTCTTCCCTATAGGGAGAATCACAGGTTGCCTTTGGCCTGTATTCGATTCCTACTTTGTTTTCCATTTTACCTTTTTCTGAATGATTCAATAATATGGCCTAAGGTTCATTTTATATGCATACTAGGTAAAGGGGAGGTAAATGGTCAACATTTTAGAATACCCATACAACTACCACATATTGCAATTAAGTGATGTCTACCACTAATCCAACAATCAAGGCAAAACTGACAAATCAAGGAAATTCCTTGACCAATTTCAACATTAAAAACCATGCAAGTTAATGGCATACAAAATCAAACTATCAAGTATAAGACGAGCAAAAAATTCAATTTAACATAGTCAAAGTAAATGTGCTGTCGAAAACAGATAGAGACTAAAGAAGACAGTAACTTTCTCATGACAACAACTTTTGAGATGTTACTGTCACAAGCTTCATTTGAATATTAGAATGGAAAAAACTAGTAAGTTAACATACCAGATTCAGCATTCCTAATTCACTTACCACCCTGTTAAAGGTTGCTTCATCCATTGGTTTTGTAAAGATGTCTGCAAGTTGCTTTTCTGTAGGTACATAGATCAACTTCACAGTTCCTCTTTCAACATGCTCTCTTATGAAATGATGTCTGATATCAATGTGCTTTGTCCTAGAGTGTTGAACAGGATTGTCTGAGATGGTTATAGCACTAGTGTGACAACCCGGGTCAAATCCCGAGATTTTTTCAAAAATCGGGTCAAGTCCCGATCACGAGTCCGAAAATAAGCCGAAGCCTACTGGCCCAAATGCAGCCAACTTGAGTAATCCACAAGCCCACCACAGGCCCCCAAAATATCATGATTTGTTGGTGCTAATTAGTAGTAGTACTTTGCCTTATAAACTGAACAGAAGTCCCAAATCTCCTCGATGTGGGACTGGGGTGTTACAAACTCCCCCACTTAAACTCTTGACGTCCTCGTCAAGCCTGAATGGATAGCCCATAGGTTCCAAGATCGTACCTCCCTAGCCATTGTGGGATAATACCGGCTGGCTTCGTGTCCCCACCTCCGGACCTCTGTCCATTGTGGGATAATACCACCAGCCTTCGTGTCCCCCACCTCCGGCAACTTGCCTCGACAAGCTTTCGAGAGTCGGCTCTGATACCATATGTGACAACCCGGGTCAAATCCCGAGATTTTTTCGAAAATCGGGTCAAGTCCCGATCACGAGTCCGAAAATAAGCCGAAGCCTACTGGCCCAAATGCAGCCAACTTGAGTAATCCACAAGCCCACCACAGGCCCCCAAAATATCATGATTTGTTGGTGCTAATTAGTAGTAGTACTTTGCCTTATAAACTGAACAGAAGTCCCAAATCTCCTCGATGTGGGACTGGGGTGTTACAACTAGTGTTGTCACAGTAGATAGGGATATTATTTAACACTAGACCATAATCCAACAGTTGATTCTTCATCCACAGAATTTGTGCACAGCAACTTCCAGCTGCGATGTATTCAGCTTCTGCAGTTGATGTAGAAACTGAATGCTGCTTCTTACTAAACCAGGACACCAATCCTCCACCAAGAAATTGACAGCTTCCTGTAGTACTATTTCTGTCAATTCTACACCCAGCATAGTCTGAATCAGAATACCCCACTAGCTCAAATCCAGTATTTTTAGGATACCAAAGGCCTAGATTAGGAGTGCCCTTTAGATATCTAAAAATTCTCTTGATAGCTACCAAGTGTGACTCCTTTGGATCAGCCTGAAACCTTGCACAAAGACATGTAGCAAACATTATGTCAGGTCTGCTAGCAGTTAGGTAGAGAAGGATCCAACCATGTCTCTGTATGCACTAGAGTCCACTTTCTTCCCTTTGGAGTCTAGATCCAACCTAGTTGAAGTAGAGATGGGAGTCTTGGCAGGTGATGAATCTTCTAGGTTGAACTTCTTGAGAAGTTCCTTGACATACTTTGCTTGACAAATGAAGATACCATCATCTTTCTGAAGAACTTGTAAACCAAGGAAGAATGACAGTTCTTCCATCATGTTCATCTCATATTTGTTTCTCATTAGAGATGAAAACTTCTCACACAGCTTCTCATTTGATGAACCAAAGATGATATCATCAACATAAATTTGAACTAGAATGATGTCTTTGCCATGATGCTTGTAGAATAGAGTCTTATCTACTACACCTCTTGTACACTGGTTTTCTAATAGAAAGGCAGAGAGGGTATCATACCAGGCTCTTGGAGCTTGTTTCAAACCATAAAGTGCCTTGAACAGCTTGTACACAAAATCATACATTTTAGCATCTTCAAAACGAGGTGGCTGTTCAACATACACTTCTTCCTCCAACTCTCCATTTAGAAAAGCACTTTTGACATCCATTTGGAACACCTTGAAGTTACAGTGTGCAGCAAAGGCTAGAAAAATCCTGATAGCTTCAAGTCTGGCAACAGGTGCAAATGTCTCATCATAATCTATCCCTTCCTGTTGACAATAACCTTTAGCTACTAGCCTTACTTTATTTCTTGTCACATTTCCATTCTCATCCAGCTTGTTTCTGAAAACCCACTTTGTCTCAATAACTGATTTTCCCTTTAGTCTTGGAACCAACTTCCATACATTGTTCCTTTCAAACTGGTTGAGTTCCTCTTGCATAGAAATCACCCAATCAGAATCCAACAATACTTCATCAATTGCTTTTGGCTCCATTTGAGACAGAAAACAGGAAAACATGTTGTCAGCAGAAACATTATTCCTGGTTCTCACCCCAGAAGAAGGATCTCCAATAATTAAGTCATTTGTGTGATCCCTGTTCCACCTTGTGGTTCTGGGCAAGCTTCTTGTTTGATCTGAAACAGTAGCCTCGGTTTGGGGAACCGAGTCTTCACCAGGGCAATTGTCTCCACCATTTTCTTCAATGTCTCCAGAGTCACCATCATTTTGAATATTTCCTAAAATTGTCTGTGATTGAGCTGGATTTTGATTGGCATTACTTTCAATGACATCATCTTTTTCAAGATCAACAGTTTGAGTATAGGTAGGTTCTTCATCAACAATTTCTTCTTCCTCCAAATACCCTTGATTCTCAAATCTGAGAATCTGCATTTGACCTTCTTCATGCAGTCCAGGAAACTTGGTTTCATCAAATGTGACATTCACACTTTCATCTATAATCCTGTGTTCCAAGAGATAGACTCTATAAGTAGTCCTTTCTAGAGCATAACCCATGAAAATACCTTCATAAGCTTTGGTGTCAAATTTCCCTTTCTTTTCATGGTTGTCTTTCATCATGAAACATTTGCTTCCAAACACATGAAAATACTTGACAGTAGGTTTCTTTTCATTGAGCAGAAAGTAAGGAGTGTTCCCATGAGTCTTGTTGATCAGGGTTCTGTTCTGTGTATAACAAGCTGTGTTGATAGCTTCTGCCCAGAAGTATGTAGGTAACTTTGCATCATGAAGCATAGTTCTGGCAGCTTCAATGAGAGTTTTGTTCTTCCTTTCTACAACTCCATTCTGCTGTGGTGTCCTTGAAGCAGAAAATTGTTGTACAATTCCTTCATCTTTGTAGAAATTACCAAGAGTGGCATTTCTGAACTCAGTGTCATTGTCAATTCTCAGAATTTGAACCTTGGCATTTGGAGCTCTGTCAAGAACTCTTAAGTGATCAATTATAACTTGAGCAGCTTCATCTTTTGATTCTAGATACTTCACCCAAGTATACCTAGAATAGTCATCCACCATAACTAATGCATATCTCTTCTTGGCTAATGATGGAACATTGACTGGTCCAAAGAGATCCATGTGAATTAGTTTGAGTGGTTCTGTGTTGGTTTGACTTACTTTGACCTGTGCACAGCTCTCTTCAATTTTCCCATTTGACAATCCTCACACAGTCCTTCTTGACAGAATTCCTGTTGAGGTAGTCCTCTCACTAGTTCCTTCTTCATCAGCATATTCATTGCCTTGAAGTTGAGGTGAGAGAGTTTCATGTGCCAAAGCATACTGTCACCAACAGTAGCTTTACTGTAGAAACAGTAAATCTTGTCCTTCTTTGTTGAGCTTAGGTCAGCAACAAATAGGCTTCCTTTCATTACCCCTTTCAGATAGAGGCTTCCATCTTTCTTGTGATAGATATTGCACACCATCATGTCAAAATCAACCTTGAATCCTCTGTCATTGAATTGGCTGACACTGAGCAGGTTGTGCTTCAATCCATCAACAAGTGCAATATCATTAATGACAACATTCCCAATTTCCAAACAACCATATCCCACTGTGTAACCTTTGTTGTTGTCTCCAAAGGTTATGATTGGGCCAGCTTTCTCCACAAATTGTGATAGAAGGGCTTTATCACCAGTCATGTGTCTTGAGCAGCCATTGTCAATGATCCATATGACTTCTCCTTATTCTTGCCCTGTAAAACAAATTGTATTTAAGAGGCATATGGTACCCAATCCTTGTTGGGTCCTTTTACTTCAGTATCACAAGAATAATCAACATTTTCAACTTTAATCATCACATCAGGAATCTTCTGTTGGACTCCTTTCTTCATCCACTTTTCTTTAGAATTAAACTTGGTCTTCTTCTTAGTGGATGTAGCCTTCTTACTGTTTTCAGTAGGCTCGGAAGTCTCAACAGTTCTCATATAGAGACATTGTTCAGTAGATGAAATAGGCAGATTGAAACAAGTACTCATGGCAGTTATTTTACAAGGCATACAATCAATGTTATTGCAAACTAACATAGATCTATGCATAATGGGGGTTCTATGTAAGTTACCATCTATCATGGTCACATTATTCTTGACCTCTTTTGGTTTCTTACAAACATGAGTTAAGTGATGTGAAGAGCCACAATTATTGCATAGTTTTCTGGGAGCACTACCAACATTAGCATTGCCATTTCCTAACTTACCATTCCTGTTTCTAGACTTGTAGGTAATTGTGTCAACAGGATGTTCTGAAGTTGCTGTCGAGCTTTTCTTGACATTACCTCTTACACCTTCTGTCTTGACAGTAGGTTTAGAGGTTGCTGTCTTCGAAGCTCTCTTGACAGCATCTTTGGAAGGTACTGTCTTGCCATTGTTTACAGCATCTTTAGAACATTCTGTCTGATTGTCTGGGAAAGTTACTATCTTAGGGATTTTCACAGTATCTTTTCCTCCAACTGTTGTGTTGTCAATGCACTCATCCTCATCATCAAGTTGTTGTTTGATGAGCATGGCTTCCTCATCAAACTCAAGTTCAGAAAGTTTGAAGATTGGTTTGTTGATCTTTTTGAGGACATGAGGTTTGACAGTAGCATCAGTTGAACAATCTTGACTCACAATTTCCTTACCAGGTCTTTTACCATACTCAAAACCTATCCCTACTTTTTGATCCTCTGTGTGTTTCTCATGGTAATCCTGAAGTTGTTTAGAAGAGTTTCTGTAGGCCTTGATCTTAAATTCATTTTCACTGATTTCATTCCTTAGAAACTTTTCTATTTCTTTAGCACAAACTAATTCATTTTTAAGTTTTGCATTCTCCTGTGCTAGAGATTCTAATCGATTGGTCTTTAACAAAATCATGTCATTCTCAGAAGTGAGTGTTTCATTCAGTTTAGTTAACCTAGCAATTTCTTCATTGGCTGCGGTTAAACTAGTATGAACATTAAACATTTCAGCACTCAACTCCTCGACAGTTTGTTTGTATTCTTCTTTAGACATTTCAAGTAAGACAAGTGAAGGTACCTGACTTGGAGAGCAAGAGGAGACCTCATCAGACTTAGCCATGAAGGCTAGATTCACATATTCCTCTTCCTCTTCATCATCAGAATCATCCCAACATTTTCCCTCAGCCACATACGCTTTTCCTTGTCCTTTCTTGAAGTGTCCACTTGACCCTTTTTCCATCCTTTGATTCTGCTTTGGTCTTCTACACTCAGTAGCAAAATGACCAAGCTCATTGCAGTTGTAACACCTAAACTTGGATCTGTCCACCATCCCTGTTTTGTAACCACCTCTTGTGGCACCACCTTCAACCTTGGAAGAATTTCCTCGGCTGAACCTTGATGTTTGACCTTGAGGCTTAAATGGCTTGTTTCTCTTGAATCTTATGTTTTTGAACTTCTTAGCCATGTAAGCCATAGTTGGATTATCCATCTTCTCCATTTCTTCTAAGGAGTAGAAGTCTTCATCTTCAACATCAGTTATCTACAGTACAACTTTCTCCTCATCATCCACAACCTCTTCAATCTTAAGAGTAGGTACTGGAGCAGGTTGGGTGATTTGAATTCCTTCAATAGGTTGACTGATTTTTGGCACATGAGCCACAAGAGCACCAGACATGTTAGCCATCTTTCCTCTGGATCCAGCTTGTATAGCTCTTTTCTAGAAAAATTCAAGCTCATATGACTTAAGCACACCATATAGTGTTTCAAGAGAAACATTGTTTAGATTTCTTCCTTCTCTTATGGCAGTGATTCTGTGCTCTAGATGCTCAGGAAGTGTGAGTAAGAATTTAACATTTAGCTCCTTCCTATCATAGTACTTGCCATGAATCTGTAGCTTAGTCAGCAGTTTGATAAACCTCTCAAACATTGTTGTTAGGTCTTCTCCTGACTTTGCCATGAAAGCTTCATACTGTGATATAAGAATTTGTCTTTGATTGTCTTTTATTTCTTCACTTCCTTCACATAGCAGCTCGATCTTATTCAACATATCCTTGACTGATGAGCACCCAATGACATTCCCACATGGGATTTTTCTTTTCCACACGTTGTAGTTCTCCTTGTCAAATGCTGGAATCTTTATGCTACTTGACTTCTGCATACTTGTCATGATCTCAGATTTGTAGAATAATTTGTCTGCTTTGATACAAGTTGTTGGTCATTGACTATTGCAGAAGGGGGGTTGAATGAAATACTGATAAATCTCAATCTACACTTCAACAACAAAGACTAAGATTAACGTTTATGAGTTTATGAATTACAAACACAAGTAGACACAAGAGTATTTCTCACAAAATAAATGTTTTATTTATTTTGCAATGCGTTGCTACAACCTCAAGAAAATGTTCGTTTTCTTGAGCTTCAATTTCTCGAGTGATTACAAAGAATGGATTGAGAGATAGTCTAAGTAGACTAATTCTATCACTATCAACACGGGTTTGTGAAGTTGCTGTCATTTTCATGTGCCAGCTTCTTACAAATTGTCTACCCGTGAATCTTTCCTAAATTGCTATACAAACAGCTTATCAGTACTGGATAAAGCAATCTAGAAAAATTCTATTTTTAGCTAACACAATTCAGTAGATGTAGATTTGTCATACTCTGGAATTGTTAAGCTTTGTCATGTGATCTCTCAAGCTTCTGTCGTAGTCTTGCAGACTTGTTGCAGTGTTGAGATACTACAACACGCCTGTTTATTGAACATCCAAACTGTCATAAGTTTGACTGGGTAGAACCCCAATATCAATATTATCCCTTCATGACAGTATCCTGATGGCTAAGCTTGATGTCACAGGAATGCGCTTTTGGTGACAGTAAGAAATCCCCGCATAAGGTGCTGTCAGGATTTCCAAGCTTGCTGTCAGGCTAAGGTAAAGTTGATGTCTGAGGGCTTCCGCCAATGTTGCTGTCAGAGTGAATGTATTGTCGTGGCTTGAAACATGCTGTCTTCTCGTAACCCTACTGTCAATGCTGTGACAGTAACATTTATTCTTGCTGTCCATCTTGAGCACTTCTTGAGGCTTGAACAAATAAATGAACTTCTACCAAGATGTACTAGAATCTTATTTGCAATAAACAAAATGGTTACAAAGACATACTCTGGCTGTGACAATATGTTCATACTTAATAAAATTAAGCATTTAAATATCTAGTTAAGTTGTCTCATAGCTATCACTCATAAATCCTAACAATAAGTTTTACCCTTCCTAGTAAATTTCATGTTTCATGCTATTTTCTCACCCTTAAAAATGACTGATGCAGCAAACTCATCCAGCCTTTTTCTTACTAAGGGTGGACCTTTAGTGAGAGCTTTCTTCTAGTATGAGTTGTTCTTAAGGCAAGAATGAACTTCAAGTCCTCTCTGGATTCATTTACAGACACCATGGATATGAAGTTTGTGACAACAAGATCAAAAATTGGGTATCATCTGTGTCACTAACCCTCTTGTGTGCCCCTGATTGAGGACTATTTTCAATATTGACACCCTTTTGGGAGGATACCAATAGAGATGTGTTTTCTTCTTTATTAATATTTACATCTTTTTTATAAGATGCATGATGGCTTTGTAAGATCCGTGAACTTTATTAATTATATAATTTGTATTATATGTGTAGAATAATTATTATGAAGTATTTTGAGTCTTAATGATAAAGGTTGTTAAGTGATTATGTGTAAATTGGTGTGTCGGAAGGCTCGTTCAAATATCTTGTCATTTGAAATATCTTCAATTTTGAGCCCCGTTTTGAAAATTCAAGGGCCCCATTGAAATTTTGTACGCCATTATTATTCCTTCGTCATTCGTGTCCGAATCACTATCGGAGGATTTCTTCGTATTATTATATCCCTTATTATCCGATACTATCAATAGTATTTGTTTGGGTCAAAGGAAGAAAAATTATTCCAAACCCTAACCCTAATTTTTCTAGGGTAATTGATATATCATCCGTATCAATAATATATCTGTTATAGCCCTAGTATTCTTGAGCATTAGTTATATAAATGATATGTATTGATTTGGATAACTATCAGTCTTTGTGGATAGTTATCACCTCGTAAAACGTGTATTTTTCTAAATTAGGGTTTTAAAGCGAACCATTGGATCAATATCGATCCAAAAATGTCGTTTAGGGTATTATTTTCCACTAAGTATAAAAAGGAGAATCGTACATTATCCTTCATACAATCCGTATTAAAGATACAGAAAAATATAAAATTCCCGAACCGTGTTCTTCGTGTTCTTGAAAAATCAAAATCAATTTTGAAGGTGTTATTGAAATCCAAATCACAAGTTCAAGTACTCAAATAAAAGATCTTGAGTTCTAGTTTCAGAATCTTCCAACCATATCATCATCTGGTAATTTTTCAATTTTATATGAATTTTTCAATATTCGAATTAAATTAGGGTTCTTGATTAAATTTGGGGATTTTCATTCTGTTGATTCTCCGTTCAATTGATTGCTTCCAACATGTTCCTAGGGTTCTAATTAGTAGGAATTCATGTTTTAATTTCATGTTTATGTTCGATTTTGAGAAATTCGATTTCTAGGGTTTTGCCCGATTTTTCTGTTTAATAGTCAGTTCATATGAATGATCTGACATTGTTTTTGATAGAGGGCTTTTGTTGTATGTGTTCTTAGCTTCATTTTAACATAAAAACATAGAGTTTCATGTAAGATTTTGGTAGATCGGAAAATTGTTTAAGCTCGCCGGAATTTGGTCGGGTTTGGAGTTCCAGCGATGTTTTTGGTTTTTTTTTTATCGGAATGTGTTGGTATGGTTATTTGGAATGTTTTGGTATCAAAAGCCCCAATTTCTGTCCAGTTTTTGGCTTGCCGGAATCTGGGAATTCCGCCGGATTCTGGGAATTCTCCGGTTGTTCTTGGTGATCCGTTTTTGTTTTTCCCGACCCGTTTGCCCGAATGGTTGACCCGGTTTCAATCTTCGAAACCCTAATTCATTTTCAGAAAACTGTTTTTGAATTTTATTTTTAAAATAATTCGAAAATAGTTTAAATATTTATAAAAATCATATTTTTATTTTAAAAATACATTTTTAAATTCAGAAAATTCTAAAAAATTATATTTAGTTATTTAAATTTTAAAACTGATTAAATTTAATTATTTTAATTATTTTGATTAATAATTAATTTGTTTAATTAATTGATTAATTCTTTTAATTAGTTAATTCTTAATTATTAATTATTAATTAGATTTAATTAATTTAAATTAAGTTTAATTATTTTCTAGCTTGGTTTATTTATTTAAAAATAGTTTGAGTGTCTGGAAATTGTCAATTAATTTTATATTAATTGATTAAATTGCTTTTAAATCTTTATATAGGGATAAATGATCCGATTTTTGACCAAAAAATATTTCGAGGTTTAATTCCTTTGAAATGAGAGTCAAATATTTTTCTAAAATTATTTCTTGGACGTTACGAGACTTATGTGAATTATTTATCGCAATTAAATGACAATGTGTGTTACGTGGAATACGTGAATTATCTGGTTAGTGAGTCGTAAATACGAATAATTGTGTTGAGACTTGTTTAAATGTTTTGGTCGTGTCTAATATTATCACGGGGGGTAGTTAGAACAGAAATTGGTCAGTATAGTTAGAAAATGAGATTTACGAGACCGTTGACTTAGATGTTGACTTTTATAGTATAGAGATTTTCGACGAACGTGATACGTGAGTTGTTTATTTAATTAATCGAGAATTATTCTATCAATTGAAATATGGTTATCTATGCAACAGAGGCTATTGGACGAGACGAGTTAGATTATCGAAGTATGTTAACTGGAAGATGTCGGAGAATGATGAGTTATTGTTTACGACTGATTGGGTTATTTGCGAGGCGATTTAACACCAAAGGAATGTCAACACCCGTAGAGGACATTTGCAAGTATTTTCTTCCAACAGAGATATCGGTAAAATTAATAAGTGCGTCGGGGTTAAGTTACAATCATTTATGGAATGTGATAATATATCATACTCTGAAGACTAAAGTACCGTCTTATGTTTGACTATTGAGGCAGATGCGTGGATTCAAAACAGTAGGATCAAATTAGTGGTATACACAAGAGCGTTAGATCGAAGAAGGACGAAAAGAGAGAATCGTGCGATAAGACAGAACAAGGAGGGAATCGTATTGTCTCGGCCTTAGGAAATAGCTAAGGACGGGAGGCAAGTGTCTATTCCTTTCACATATTATTGAGTGATGTTATCTTGAATTATTATTATACAAGTTGAATACTTTTCACTGAATTTCCAAATGTTGATTCCTTTGCATTGAATTGCAAGTATGATTTAATCTCGTAAATTGACGAGTATTCTTTTATACCTTTTGAGTTTAGATACACATTTCCATGTTGATTGGAAAAATATAATTGTTGTATTGAAACGATTTAAAAGATAGTTATGGGTCGTATACTAAGGCTTTCTTTCAAAAATTTTGATTTAAAAATATTAGGTTGGAATGTTGACAACCTGAAATGATTGGGAACTTGTGAACCCGATGAGGGTAAAATGTTATATTAAATTCCAAAGTTGTGGTACTTGTCCTATAAGTAATCTATTTTTCCATCTTGCACCTATGCAAGTATTATTATCATTTCTTGTTAATGCGATTATCTGACTCAGTCCCTGATTCGAATTCATGTATGTTGTGTATGATTTAGTTTATTTCCTTCAAATATAAGGCTTATCTATTATAAGTTTATTTTCGAAGGACTTAAACTATTTCTGTCAGAAGTCGGTAAACCCTTGTTTTCCCTATTTATAAAATTCACCTTGAACGTTCCTTAAACTCGAACTTGACTTTCTTGTCACTTACCAAATTGGTGAATTTTAACTAATTCTTTCATAATGTGATAATTTGTATTGTTGAGACCGTCTAGAGCCAGTTCTTTGAACCCTACCCTATATTGAGTTGTTGCAATTTCTGTTGATGTCATAATGCCTGTTTCACATCAGACTTAATCTTGTCATTGTGTACTTACGTACCATTGAAACCATTTCGAATCTATTTCTCGAACTTCATTTGATATTGAGTAGTTGAAGCTCTTTTGCAACTATTGCACCCTGTCATTGTGTATTTATCTTGCTATGCATGTTATTGTGTATTCTTCACTATTATCCCAGTTGTTGCATCGATCTCGTCGATGTTTGTTATATTGTCGCTTTTCATGTGCACCTCCCAATGTTGTGTAGATCTCGTCGATACTAGATTATATTGATTTTCCTTGATGGATTCTTCATAGTTGAATTGTTTCCTGGAACGTGAGTTTTCCAGCGATTGTTGTATTAAGGTTGTCGATTCTTCCGACACCTGATTGACAAAGTAAGGTTGTCAATTGCACTGACACCTGACGTATATAATATAGGATTAGAATGTTTTTAATGGACCAGTAATGGTCAGACCATATTTATGGTCGGAATAACTTAAGGCCCAGATTGGCCAAGGATCCAGTAGAGGACTTTGCTATAAGCAAGTCCGGGGTTGATGCGTGAATGATCAGCAGCTCAACCTTTGATTTGAAAAATGAGAAAAAAAAGTCCAATTCTAATATCACTTCTTATATCTGAGATGGATTACATCCATATGTTCTATACTTGTGAGTTATGGCCTGGTACTCAGGTTTATTCATTTGCTTGAAGATTGTTGGTTCATTGATTAGTCAGATGGGGTTTCAATCTTGCTGAAACCACTTACTCCTAGTATATCGGATTTCATATAGTCAAAATCCACTTCCTTGATTCCATTGGTAGTCGTGAGATATCTATCTTGATGAGTTTTATTCATACTGCATATTCAGTCGGTACCATATTGAAGTCTTGAAGTACGTCCTTTATTCCATGGCCGAGCGCGTTAGCTCATCCTTACTCCTTGATTATTCCACCCTTCCAGAGTTGTTGATTTCAGAAGATGTTGTGAATAGAACCATTATCTTCAAAAATAGTATTTTTGTATAAACTATGGTCTTGAAGACGTATAAGATATATTTATTTCATATTTTCTACATACTATTGTAGTCATTGTTGTTCGGGTAACCGTGACGACCAATATAAATTTTTTTTGTGTTTTAAACTATTCAGTTGCTAAAAGCTGAATGAGAAATTGTGATAAATTACCAAACCTGATTTGAGAATCTTAGAGATTACAAATGTTTTAACCAGAGGCTTGTTTATTTGAAAATCCAAAGTTTATTTTGGACACTTTTCATATTATACTTGATAATGCACTTGCTGAGCAATTCTTTCGCTCATACTTGCTTTATTTATATATATTTAGCCTCTCAGCAAGAAGGCGTATTGACGGGAGTTATCCGCGTACCTGGGCAGAGAAGGATGAAGATGTTAGTGTAAAGACGTTATGATGCAAAATATGTGGAACGAGTGTAAGGTTATTGTATAAGTTGATTTCTATTAAATATTATATTGTATAAGGTTGTTGCCTGGTATACTTCTTATCGAAGTTATACTAGTGTATTAGATTGTATGTAAAGAGAATGGTTGTAAAGAAGAAAAATTTTATGTAATGGAATTTTGGATTCTTGTTTCTATCACTATAACCTTTAAAGATTCTTGGTAGAGTTGGGGTCGCAGATGTTATTATTGAGTTGATTTAATATTAAGCAGGTTGTTGGAAATGAGAATGCAGTGTGACGACCAAATCCTTTGACCCCGGATTTGGGGTGTTACAGGTTGGTATTAGAGAAGGGTTATAGTAAAACTAGAAACGAGAGTGTGTAGGAGTGTGTATAGTTATATAAGGAACGTCAGAGCTCATTTAGAGTTCGTGTTGGACTATCGGATATAGTACCAATGAGTAAGTTAAGATAGGGGTACTCACTTGAGACGGTTGTGCTGAGCTGGATAGAACTTCTTACGTTTGTAGATGTCTACGGCGGAATCTTGACGGACTATTACGAGTCAACGATAACGTACGATATCGATAACTTTGCGACGTGGAAAAGAAGGGCTTAGAATCGGATAACGAGCTATCGAAGGAGCCGACAAAGAAGACATATGTGGAGACGTTGGTAATACCTTTCCATCCTAATGAAATATTTGACATTCCTTTAAGCGGAACTTGTGTTGGTGAATCTATTCCACCTTTTGATCTTGTATTTGATACTCTTGATCAATCATGTTTTAAATTGCATCAGAGATTGTTTTGATACCTATTTAAAAATTTTGAGGCATGTTGAAAATATGTTATTTTAATTCCAACTCCTTCATTTTTCAGGGGTGGATAACTCTAGTTATAATGTAACACTATTTGTTGATACTTCCTTTTCTGGTTGTTCTTCTTTTCTGGAATAACACCTTTGGGATCTATTCAATTTCAATCCAAGGTGTATGTCCGAGAATTTCTGGTCAAAAGGCCTTGATTGTTAATCTGATTATAAAATTTCTTTCATATTTCTCTACTCTAACTGAGACAAACAACCCTATTTATAGGGGACACAAGGACTATCTGTCTATGTGATAGAAGTCTGATGGGACGCCGTCACTTGTGTGTTGTGCAATACAAGAAGGCTAATTAACTTTAGTAATGTCTTAATGAAGACACGCAACATTGAGTTCATGTGATCGAATTGATCTCTCAATGATTCTATTAATTCCAATAATGTTTGCTTTAGAATATGTAAATTTGGTAACCACAATTGTGGGACATTTGCTATGATACAGAACCTTTTCACTTCAAAATATCATGAATCTTGTTGTCTCTAATAATCTTGAAGGTATGCCACCAGGTTGGAAGGAATTTACCTTACCATAATGAACAAATAATTTGAGACTGAATTACCACGAGCGAAAGCGGATCACGATGCGATTAAAATACTAGTAACATATAACGGAGCCAGTTGTTCTCTCTCTATCGATTAACGTTACGATGTGGAAGAATGGATCAAATTTTATTTGACAGAAACGACAGTATTTGAAGATGAAATAATATTTGAAGAAACAACGACGCGCTATGAAGCCTCAATAACCATTTACGTTAGCTAGGTAATTCAAGAGTTGATTGGAAATTGGGAAACATGTGCAATTGTGCTGATGTTATCCCAGGTTGTGGAAAATGGACATAATAGATTTTGTCTCAATGAGAAGAACTTCTAATTTTAATGATAGGCTAATAATGGAGAATGATTGGATCTTTTAATATTTCAGTATTATATGATATGGTTGCAAGTCTTCTGCTCACTATAGTTAAGGTAGATTTTACCAGTCAACGTGGATGTATAGAATGAGAATCAAGATAATGTCGATTTGATCAAGTTATTTGGGAGATCAGATGGAGATCAGTTAAGTTCTGGGAACTAAGTAGAACAGTTTTAAATATATGAAGCTAAGTCACCGAATTGCTAATGTGTATTTCTCACTTTATTTATAACAAGGAAAAGAGGATGAAGAGGCTTTAATAAGGATTTAAGGACAATGGACAAGGAAATGAGTGGTTTTTTTAAACTGAATATTTATTTTACATTAGTACAGAAAGTATGTGATTGTTGAAAGCAGTTGTTAGCTATATAGGAGGTAAATAGAATTGACCAAGGAATATGGATGGCTGATATTGTAAGTAGTAAAGCGAGATTAAAAATGTAAATATCTTCGGTACAAGAATTGGAAATGATGGAGCTTTAAGGTTATAATAACAAGAGAATAACTAGAAGAAATGTCTGAGATTAGGATTCAACCAGAATTGATCAAAGAGAAAGGGCCACCTTAAGGAAAGAATTATGGAAAAAAAAGAAATGGATTTAATTACAAGAGGGAACGAGAAAGTATAAGGGATAAAAAGGAAATGCAAGGATATATATAAGGGATTTAAAAGAATATTAATGTTGGTAAGTATCTAAGTACTTGAGATGTCAGAAAATGAAGACAGAACGAGAGAGATATAGTAGACTATTACAACTAAGAGATTCCTGAATGGAAGTGGAAACGTATTAAGACAGACTATAGTTGTGTATTAGATTTTGAAGGTAATTGGAAGGATCACTCACCATGGGTTAAATTCCTTTTCAACAACAGTTACTATGACGATTTTGAAATGCTACCTTACGTCGATCTACTGCGTGTTGGGAAAGTTGTGTACGAATTTGATTACCACTCCATATGTAGTGTATTCATAATGCATTTCATAGAATATGAACCCACAAGAGATTTAGTTAAATTTGTTCTATGTTGAGTAACAGATTAAAATATTAAGTCGGTATGAGAAAGTGTTAAGTAATAAAATAGTCGAAATGATAGTAAGAGTTTTGTGGAGGAATCCTATGGTGGAGGAGTCTACCTGGGAGTTAGAGAGTGATATGTTAGAAAGTATCCCCAGTTGTTTCCTTGATCTGATTCTGAGGACAGAATCCTATTAAGGGGGAAGGATGTAAGATCCGTGAACTTTATTAATTATATAATTTGTATTATATGTGTAGAATAATTATCATGAAGTATTTTGAGTCTTAATGATAAAGGTTGTTAAGTGATTATGTGTAAATTGGTGTGTCGGAAGCCCCGTTCAAATATCTTGTCATTTGAAATATCTTCAATTTTGAGCCCCGTTTTGAAAATTCAAGGGCCCCATTAAAATTTTGTACACCATTATTATTCCTTCGTCATTCGTGTCCGAATCACTATCGGAGGATTTCTTCGTATTATTATATCCCTTATTATCCGATACTATCAATAGTATTTTTTTGGTTCAAAGGAAGAAAAATTATTCCAAACCCTAACCCTAATTTTTCTACGGTAATTGATATATCGTCTGTATCAATAATATATCTGTTATAGCCCTAGTATTCTTGAGCATTAGTTATATAAATGATATGTATTGATTTGGATAACTATCAGTCTTTGTGGATAGTTATCACCTCGTAAAACGTGTATTTTTCTAAATTAGGGTTTTAAAGCGAACCATTGGATCAATATCGATCCAAAAATGTCATTTAGGGTATTATTTTCCACTAAGTATAAAAAGGAGAATCGTACATTATCCTTCATACAATCCGTATTAAAAATACAGAAAAATATAAAATTCCCGAACCGTGTTCTTCGTGTTCTTGAAAAATCAAAATCAATTTTGAAGGTGTTATTGAAATCCAAATCACAAGTTCAAGTACTCAAATAAAAGATCTTGAGTTCTAGTTTCAGAATCTTCCAACCATATCATCATCTGGTAATTTTTCGATTTTATATGAATTTTTCAATATTCGAATTAAATTAGGGTTCTTGATTAAATTTGGGGATTTTCATTCTGTTGATTCTCCGTTCAATTGATTGCTTCCAACATGTTCCTAGGGTTCTAATTAGTAGGAATTCATGTTTTAATTTCATGTTTATGTTCGATTTTGAGAAATTCGATTTCTAGGGTTTTGCCCGATTTTTCTTTTTAATAGTCAGTTCATATGAATGATCTGACATTGTTTTTGATAGAGGGCTTTTGTTGTATGTGTTCTTAGCTTCATTTTAACATAAAAAACATAGAGTTTCATGTAAGATTTTGGTAGATCGGAAAATTGTTTAAGCTCGCCGGAATTTGGTCGGGTTTGGAGTTCCGGCGATGTTTTTGGTTTTTGTTTTATCGGAATGTGTTGGTATGGTTATTTGGAATGTTTTGGTATCAAAAGCCCCAATTTCTGTCCAGTTTTTGGCTCGCCGGATTCGGGGAATTCTCCGGTTGTTCTTGGTGATCCGTTTTTGTTCTTCCCGACCCGTTTGCCCGAATGGTTGACCCGGTTTCAATCTTCGAAACCCTAATTCATTTTCAGAAAACTGTTTTTGAATTTTATTTTTAAAATAATTCGAAAATAGTTTAAATATTTATAAAAATCATATTTTTATTTTAAAAATACATTTTTAAATTCAGAAAATTCTAAAAAATTATATTTAGTTATTTAAATTTTAAAACTGATTAAATTTAATTATTTTAATTATTTTGATTAATAATTAATTTGTTTAATTAATTGATTAATTCTTTTAATTAGTTAATTCTTAATTATTAATTATTAATTAGATTTAATTAATTTAAATTAAGTTTAATTATTTTCTAGCTTGGTTTATTTATTTAAAAATAGTTTGAGTGTCTGGAAATTGTCAATTAATTTTATATTAATTGATTAAATTGCTTTTAAATCTTTATATAGGGATAAATGATCCGATTTTTGACCAAAAAATATTTCGAGGTTTAATTCCTTTGAAATGAGAGTCAAATATTTTTCTAAAATTATTTCTTGGACGTTACGAGACTTATGTGAATTATTTATCGCAATTAAATGACAATGTGTGTTACGTGGAATACGTGAATTATCTGGTTAGTGAGTCGTAAATACGAATAACTGTGTTGAGACTTGTTTAAATGTTTTGGTCGTGTCTAATATTATCACGGGGGGTAGTTAGAACAGAAATTGGTCAGTATAGTTAGAAAATGATATTTACGAGACCGTTGACTTAGATGTTGACTTGTATAGTATAGAGATTTTCGACGAACGTGATACGTGAGTTGTTTATTTAATTAATCGGGATTATTCTATCAATTGAAATATGGTTATCTATGCAACAGAGGCTATTGGACGAGACGAGTTAGATTATCGAAGTATGTTAACTGGAAGATGTCGGAGAATGATGAGTTATTGTTTACGACTAATTGGGTTATTTGCGAGGCGATTTAACACCAAGGGAATGTCAACACCCGTAGAGGACATTTGCAAGTATTTTCTTCCAACAGAGATATCGGTAAAATTAATAAGTGCGTCGGGGTTAAGTTACAATCGTTTATGGAATGTGATAATATATCATTCTCTGAAGACTAAAGTACCGTCTCATGTTTGACTATTGAGGCAGATGCGTGGATTCAAAACAGTAGGATCAAATTAGTGGTATACACAAGAGCGTTAGATCGAAGAAGGACGAAAAGAGAGAATCGTGCGATAAGACAGAACAAGGAGGGAATCGTATTGTCTCAGCCTTACCAAATAGCTAAGGACCGGAGGCAAGTGTCTATTCCTTTCACATATTATTGAGTGATGTTATCTTGAATTATTATTATACAAGTTGAATACTTTTCACTGAATTTCCAAATGTCGATTCCTTTGCATTGAATTGCAAGTATGATTTAATCTCGTAAATTGACGAGTATTCTTTTATACCTTTTGAGTTTAGATACACATTTCCATGTTGATTGGAAAAATATAATTGTTGTATTGAAACGATTTAAAAGATAGTTATGGGTCGTATACTAAGGCTTTCTTTCAAAAATTTTGATTTAAAAATATTAGGTTGGAATGTTGCCAACCTGAAATGATTGGGAACTTGTGAACCCGATGAGGCTAAAATGTTATATTAAATTCCAAAGTTGTGGTACTTGTCCTACAAGTAATCTATTTTTCCATCTTGCACCTATGCAAGTATTATTATCATTTCTTGTTAATGCGATTATCTGACTCAATCCCTGATTCGAATTCATGTATGTTGTGTATGATTTAGTTTATTTCCTTCAAATATAAGGCTTATCTATTATAAGTTTATTTTCGAAGGACTTAAACTATTTCTGTCAGAAGTCGGTAAACCCTTGTTTTCCCTATTTATAAAATTCACCTTGAATTTTCCTTAAACTCGAACTTGACTTTCTTGTCACTTACCAAATTGGTGAATTTTAACTAATTCTTTCATAATGTGATAATTTGTACTGTTGAGACCATCTAGAGCCAGTTCTTTGAACCCTACCCTATATTGAGTTGTTGCAATTTCTGTTGATGTCATAATGCCTGTTTCACATCAGACTTAATCTTGTCATTGTGTACTTACGTACCATTGAAATCATTTCGAATCTATTTCTCGAACTTCATTTGATATTGAGCAGTTGAAGCTCTTTTGCAACTATTGCACCCTGTCATTGTGTATTTATCTTGCTATGCATGTTATTTTGTATTCTTCACTATTATCCCAGTTGTTGCATCGATCTCGTCGATGTTTGTTATATTGTCGCTTTTCATGTGCACCTCCCAATGTTGTGTAGATCTCGTCGATACTAGATTATATTGATTTTCCTTGATGGATTCTTCATAGTTGAATTGTTTCCTGGAACGTGAGTTTTCCAGCGATTGTTGTATTAAGGTTGTCGATTCTTCCGACACCTGATTGTCAAAGTAAGGTTGTCAATTGCACTGACACCTGACGTATATAATATAGGATTGGAATGTTTTTAATGGACCAGTAATGGTCGGACCATATTTATGGTCGGAATAACTTAAGGCCCAGATTGGCCAAGGATCCAGTAGAGGACTTTGCTATAAGCAAGTCCGGGGTTGATGCGTGAATGATCAGCAGCTCAACCTTTGATTTGAAAAATGAGAAAAAAGTCCAATTCTCATATCACTTCTTATATCTGAGATGGATTACATCCATATGTTCTATACTTGTGAGTTATGGCCTGGTACTCAGGTTTATTCATTTGCTTGAAGATTGTTGGTTCATTGATTAATAAGATGGGGTTTCAATCTTGCTGAAACCACTTACTCCTAGTATATCGGATTTCATATAGTCAAAATCCACTTCCTTGATTCCATTGGTAGTCGTGAGATATCTATCTTGATGAGTTTTATTCATACTGCATATTCAGTCGGTACCATATTGAAGTCTTGAAGTACGTCCTTTATTCCATGGCCGAGCGCGTTAGCTCATCCTTACTCCTTGATTATTCCACCCTTCCAGAGTTGTTGATTTCAGAAGATGTTGTGAATAGAACCATTATCTTCAAAAATAGTATTTTTGTATAAACTATGGTCTTGAAGACGTATATGTTAGGCCGAATACACAATATATAATCAATATATGTATGAGAATAACAATTGAGAACACTGTTTCTGAATCAACAACTGAATTATATAAATAATTCTTCTCTCAGTGATGTTAAAGAATCACAGAGAGCTGCTAGGTTACAAGAATAATGTATTCAGTATTCGCTTCCCTTTTAGGGTTAACCTGTCTGTGTTTTTATAGTACACAGCTACATAATCAATCTATAATTGATATCCTATAAATCAGCTATACAAATTATATCAAATTAGGATTGCTTCTGTCTTCTGTCCCGTTTATTTAGCTATCTCAATATATTCTGCTTCTTTCCATCTTCAGAATATATTGCTTCTAGAATCTTCATGTTAGCACTGACAGCTAAAATAAACTCTCATCCTGTCAGACTTTAAATAAACTCTGACTGGCTTCAAGTAAACTCTGATGAGTACATGTTTCTTAAACACTGATAAAACAATCATTAGCAATTATATCTAACAATCTCCCCCAACTTGTGCATAATAAAGATGTACAAGTTAATAGATAATTGATGATGTCAAAACATATAACAAATGCAGTGTTTAAATATAATCAGAGTTTAACTTTAACTTAGAACAGAATACTTTAAAAACTTACAGTCAGACTTTACTTAATCTCTTCAATATCAGGCACTGTCCTGAGATAATCAATGAGAAGCATCCTTTCAGCTTTTTCCAGCTCATCTACCATGATCCCTTTCAATTCTTTAAGCTCTGGATCACTTTCTCCAGTCTGGTATATAGCAGCTCTCAGAGAATAAATGCTGTTCTTCCTCATTTCAATCCCTAGCCGGATATAGTAAGATTTGTCAGACTCTAAGTTGAACTCCAAGACTTTTATTCCCAGTGCTGTCTTGAACTTGACACTGTTTCTCTTCATCTCAACAATCTTTCCATAAGCATCTCTGTACTTAGGAATGTATGCACTTGAAACACCTCCTCCAAGCATAGCTTTTGTCCTCAGCATCCTTTCTCTTAGAACTAGAGCAGCATTGTGAGTACTTCTATTTTTGATTTTAAGAAGATATAGAACATACTCAAGCTCTTCCCATAGCTTTATTTGAACATCAGCTTCTCCTATTCTGTATACTCTTCCATCAGACATAAAGTATAACAGAAACTCTTTCTTTAACCCTTTGTGGTAAATCATCTGAACAGACACTAGTTTGTCAAGATTTTCTTGAGTAACCCCAACACCAGGTTCTGCCAGTGATGTTTGATCTAGAGGTCTGTTATTTATCCTTTTCTCTCTATGTGAACCCAAACCAGACTTATCATAAGATTCTTTTCCAAGTATTGTTCTGGTTTGAAGAAAATTCACAGATTCTGGCTTCAGAGTTTCAGGCAGTATAGGTCTTTTGAATCCTTGGAGTTGTGTAGATGATTGAGTTTGCACAACTTGAGCAACGTCAGAGGTTGTCACAACTTTAGAAGAATCATCAACTTGAGCTTTGTCCGTGGTTGATTGATTTAGAACAGATTCAACTTGAGCTATGTCAGAGGTTGAATAATTTTTCTTTGTTGCTATATCTTCTATCAGCTTCCCTTTGCCCTTACCAGAAATAATTTCTGTTGGCCTTCTTGAATATTGTATACTCTGTTGAGAGTTTTCCTTGATAGAGATACCCAGTTCTTTCTTTCTTGGAATTTTTTTTCAGCTTTCTTCTTTTAATTCCCAGAAGCAACTTTCTTTCTATGTTCTTCAGATAGCATCTTCATTTCTGCTTCCAAATCCTCAACTGTCACTTCACCATCATGCTCATCTAAAAACAGCTTGGCTGCAATCTCTTCATCAGTTATTGGATTAGCTGAAATTACTAGACTCTTAAGTCTTGAAGAAGATTGAGCATGAGTACCAGAGCCAACACCAGAGTTTGTTTGATTTCTATCAGAGTTTGACTTGAATCTCCCTTGCACTTGAATAATATTTGACTTTTTCTCAGTGTCCTTGCTTCCACCATCAGTTCCATCATCCCTCTGTCTCAGAGTTTGAGTTCTTTTGCATTTGTCCTTAGAAACCCTCTCCCCCTTTTTGACATCATCAGGAATTAGAACTGATGTCAACAATTCCAAAGAAGTAGCAATTGTATCAATCTTTGCAGACATGACAGTCTGATTCTCTTCTACTTTGCTTAGCCTTTGCTTAAATTCTACCTGATTTGCAAATAGAGTAGAATAGAGAGCTTTATCATTTTTTAACACCAACTCTCTAGCAGCTATATCATTTCTCAAACCAGTCACTAACTGGTGAGTTTCATCAAATCGATTATTAAGAGTCTTCACTTGCACTACTGTAGCCTTTAAATGACTTAGAAGTTCAGGATTTGTAATTGAGGCAGCAGACTTTGCAACAAAATCAGCAGCCCTGTTGGCCGGAAAAATACAGTCTGCTCCTGACCAATTTTTAAAATACATTTCCCTGAAATGATCTTCAGTAGCATGTTGATTTGCTTTGATAGTCTCTGCAGTAAGATCCCTTAGAAAAGGTGTAGATTCATGAGTATCAGAGTCTGACGAAGAGACATTTAAACCGGAGTTTGCATGTTCAGAATGAACAGCAGTTTGATCAGCATCAACATTCATTGGAATTTGCTCTGCAGCTTCATCAACAATATTCTCTGCAGAAGCTTCAGTGTTTATCTGTGCAGCTTCTTCAAGAACTTGCTCTGCAACAGCTTCAACATTCTCAGAGTTTACATTTGCAAGAACCTCTGCTTCTTCAGGAATAGACTCTGCAACAATATCATTCAGTTTCTCTGCTTCATCCAATTTATTGACAGCAGCTGCAATTACCTGATCAACCTCCTCACCCATTTCAGGAATTGAATTATTGACAGAGAGAATCTCTGTATGAGTTGCAAGAGACTCATCTAGAATTTGGGTGGGTTGATCAGCTGCCACATCCTCAGTATCACAAACACTGATACTAGGATGTGCTTCAATGTGTGCATCCATATTAAAATCATCAATGAAATCAGCAAGTGCAGGCATAGCATCCTCTGCATCAGCATTTGCTCTGGCCTCATCAGGCACAGTAGCTTCATCAATAACAGTCTCCTTAGTCACAGCTAAAGGAGCTTCATTAACAACCTCCTGATTCTCAGCTTCAGGCGCTTCAGCATTTGTAGCATCAACATTTTCAACATTTTCAGCTTCAATATTTGGATCAGAAACATCCAACTCCTCAAAAAGATAATCAGCCACCAACTTTCTTCTTTTCTGATGTGAAATCTCATTGTCAGCAAAAGATGGCCTATTTGCCCTTCTTTTCTTCCTTGAAGTTCCAGCAGATGTTGACACCCCAATATCAACTGATGATTTAGAAATCCTTGCTGGCTTAGAACCCATATGCTTAGTTCTACCACTAGATTTTGGTTTATTGGGAAGAACATTATCTAGAGGTTCAGGCTGTGGTTCAGATTGTGGTTGTGGTTGAGTTTCAGATTGTGTTTGGGTAGAATTGATCAAAAACTGTTGAACCAACTCAGGTAATAAGAAATCACCTAGATTACCCTTCTTGACATCCTTGTTAATAAGATCAGAGAATACTCTTTTGTGTAGTTTAAAACAAGGAATAATATCATTATCAATAATATCTACCCCATTAACACAAACAGAAAATAAAATCTGACAGAAACGAGCAAAGTAAACTACCCTTCTGTTTTCAGTCATTTTCTCACCTAAATTAGTTAAAACTAATCTAGCAAAATCAAAATGAGTACCATAAAGTAAAGAATACCCAATTTGCAGACTATCAGTGGGTATTGCATCCCAGTTGGTGCACTTCTTTCCGAACGTTCTTGTAATGCAATCGAAGAAAAAGCTCCATTCCTTCCTCAAGAACGGTCGCTTCAGCTGACCTATCTTAGCCAAAGACCCACTGTATCCTATCTCCTTCATCATCCTTAACAAATCAGCATCACCAACAGTGATGGTGTAAGCAGTATACTCACCAAAGCCCATAGCTGCACGAACTGTACCAGGAGTAATAAAATACTCTGTTTCTTGAAACTCGAAAATAATGGATGGTGTTCCTGATTCACCACCATCATCATAGACACCAGTCTCCCAGAAGCTTTTAATTTGTAATCCAGAAAGCTTCTCTGGTTCTACAAGAGCACGCCCGATTGGAGATTGGGCAAGAAAATTCTGCATCAGATGAAACGCCTCCGGTGCGTTCTTATTAGCCAATGGAGCAGCATAGTTGTTAGGAACAAATTCAAGATCAGAGGATACAAAAGCAGTAGAAGCCATTTGAACGATTTAGAAATAATCAGAGAATGACTTAGAAATTTTTTTTGAGAGTGTTTGCAGTAAAAGTGTTTGTGAAAATATGTGAATTGGAATAAGTTGTGAAAAGTTCAAATGAGTTTGTGTATTGGATATTAATACAAAAGAATTAATTAAAAACTGAACAGTTTCTAATCAATACACACAACTGTCTTACTCCGTAAAACGTGTGAGTGGGACACGTGGCACACATGCAATGACTAACATCAGTAATTGGCAGTTTCCAATGCGCATGCGCAGTAAAAACAGCAATAATTACCGCCTTTTACACTTTTCTAGACACTCAACCTCTCTCCTCTGTTTAATACAAATTAGAACCGTTACCAATCATACTCTTTTATTTTCAAGAATGTTTTCTCAAAATTGTTAACTGTCTGAAACAAATAATTAATTTTAATCATCAGAGATTAAAATAAAATTACCTCAGCGTAGAGTACACAGTTCATCAGTGTTTACCAATCCTCCTCCTTTATAAATAAACTCTTTTCACAAACTGTACAGGTGTGAGTATTTGTGTGTGAATTAGCAGAGTTTACTGAATATGAATATTTAGATCAACTCAAAGTGCATAAAATCCACAAACTAAAGCAGTAAAAACTGGTTGCTCCAACTCTCATATAAAATAAAATCTGATTTTTATATCTAAACTCTGTATTCTGATATCCTTTCATTTGGATATATCTTTTGTTTTCACCCCCTTTATATATATAAATAATTTATTTTTTTTTTTGTATTTTTCCAGTAATCAGTGGTTGGCACTAGTCACCAAAAATCAAAGATTTTAGCCCTTATTTCATACAATAAGTTCCTGGATCTTCCTAGGCACAACATGATCTCAAAGGAATTTGTGCTCTTTTTGGCATCTTTTGATTTGAGGGTGAAATATTTGTAACTAATTTTCAGAGTTTAGACTTTTCATCAGTTAATACAATTAATTTATGAGAGAAAATGCAAACAGCTAATACAGACTCAGTGTATAGGATCAATAAACTAAGAGATGCTATAAATATAGAGACAGTATCATGCTGTGTAAAATTTCTGAACATTTTGAAATCAGAATTTATATTACTTAGAAGGATTCATGATTACTTACTGAAAATCATGCTTCATACAAATTTCTTCATCGGTCCATGTGTTTCAGACAAAAATCACAATCAGAGTTTAATATCAGACTTTAACCGACAGAGTATGACTGACAGAGTTTACTATCATAGTTTAACATACTGGTACAAATAACAGTTAACACATGCAAAGAACCATGAGCATAAAATCATGTATAGAGTTTGAATCTAACCAGTATCTCTAGTCAAAACCAGAGATCATCCCAAGTTCATTTACCAGCCTTGTAAAGGTAGCTTCACTCAAAGGTTTGGTGAAGATATCTGCAAGCTGTTGGTCTGTAGAAACAAAATGAAGCTCAATGTTTCCTTCTTCCACATGTTCCCTGATAAAATGATACCTTATGCTGATGTGCTTGGTCATGGAGTGCTGTACTGGATTACCTGTCATAGCAGTAGCACTTTGATTATCACAGTAAATAGGTATTCTAGAGTACCTTAATCCATAGTCCAGCAATTGATTCTTCATCCATAAAATCTGTGCACAACAGCTACCAGCAGCTATATACTCTGCTTCTGCTGTGGATGTGGAAATTGATTTATGTTTCTTGCTGTACCAAGAAACTAATCTGTCACCTAAAAATTGACAGCTTCCACTTGTGCTTTTTCTGTCTATCTTACAGCCTGCAAAATCTGCATCAGAGTAACCAATTAATTTAAACTCGGATTCTCTAGGATACCACAAACCAAGAGTTATGGTTCCTTTGAGATATTTGAAAATCCTCTTCACAGCTGTTAGATGTGGCTCTATGGGGTCTGCTTGAAATCTTGCACAAAGACATGTTGCATACATGATATCAGGTCTGCTTGCAGTGAGATAAAGAAGAGACCCTATCATCCCTCTATAGTTTGTCATATCTACTGAGGCTCCTGTGTCTTTGTCTAGCTTTGTTGCAGTTGCCATGGGAGTTGTAGCAGATGAACTATCAAGCATACCAAATTTCTTGAGAAGATTTCTGGTATATTTTGCTTGATTGATAAAAATCCCATCATCTGTTTGCTTGACCTGTAAGCCTAGAAAATAACTAAGCTCTCCCATCATACTCATTTGATATCTTGACTGCATAAGCTTGGCAAATTTCTTACAGAGTTTGTCATTAGTAGACCCAAAAATTATGTCATCCACATAGATTTGAAAGACATAAATTATGTCATCATCACCAAAATTAAAATAGAACAAGGTTTTGTCAATTGTACCTCTAGTGAACCCACTTTTTAAAAGAAATTGAGCCAGAGTTTCATACCATGCTCTAGGTGCCTGCTTTAGTCCATATAATGCCTTATCAAGTCTGTAGACATAATCTGGATGTTTGGGATCTACAAACCCTGGTGGTTGTTCAACAAACACTTCTTCTTCAAGTTTCCCATTGAGAAAAGCACTTTTCACATCCATCTGAAAGACTTTAAACTTCTTGTGAGCAGCATAGGCCAGAAAAATCCTTATTGCCTCCAATCTTGCAACTGGAGCAAAGGTTTCATCATAGTCAATTCCTTCCTGCTGTGAATAGCCTTGAGCCACAAGTCTAGCTTTATTCCTTGTAATCACTCCATCACTGTCTGTTTTGTTTCTGAAAACCCACTTTGTACCAACAATAGATCTGTTCTTTGGTCTTGGTACAAGTGTCCAGACTTCATTCCTCTCAAATTCATTTAACTCCTCTTGCATTGCTGTTATCCAGTTAGCATCTTGAAGAGCTTCTTCCACTTTCTTGGGCTCTGTTTGAGATAAGAATGCATGAAACAGACATTCATTATTTGTAGCACTTCTAGTTCTTACACTAGCTTCTGGATCTCCAATTATCAAGTCAGGTGTATGGGATTGTGTCCACCTTCTTGCTGTTGGTAATTGGCTTCTCTTATCATTATTAGATCCTCCCCATTGATCCATGCTCTCCTGATTTTCTTCTTGACTATTTGCATTCTCTGAGGCTCCCCCTGAATTGGACTGTTCAGTATTTGAACTTTCAGAGTTTGACTAAGAGTTTCTGTTTGATTCTATATTTGACCCTCTTTCAGAATTTGAGTCATTACTTTGAGAAGTTTCTGAAGTTTCTTCACGCTTCCCCTCAACTGGTTCTCCATTTTGTTCTGTCAGGGAAAATTCTTCAGAGTTTACCAGTAGAGGATCAGAGTATGCTTCGTCAGAGTTTGTTGGATTTGTTGCATCAGAGTTTACATCATCAGAGTATAGATCTTCATTATCAAAGCGAAGTTGATCATGATATTCTTCATCTTCTATTCCAATTATTTTCTTGTCATCAAATGACACATGTATAGATTCCATGATCACTTTAGTTCTTAGATTGTAGACTCTGAATGCTTTAGTTGATAGTGGGTATCCAACAAAAATTCCTTCATCAGCTTTTAAGTCAAACTTGGTCAACTGTTCAGGATGAGTTTTCAACACAAAGCACTTGCATCCAAAAATATGAAAATACTTCAAATTTGGCTTCTTATTCTTCACCATCTCATATGGTGTTTTCCCATGCTTGTTGATCAGTGTAGCATTTTGAGTAAAACAAGCAGTTTGAACAGCTTCTGCCCAGAAATAAGTTGGCAATTTTGCTTCATCAAGCATTGTTCTGGCAGCTTCGATTAGGGTTCTGTTCTTTCTTTCAACTACACCGTTTTGTTGTGGAGTTCCAGGTGCAGAAAATTCTTGCTTCACTCCTCTTTCCTTGCAGAAAGCTTCCATTTCAGAATTTCTGAATTCAGTACCATTATCACTTCTTAGAATTTTCACTTTGTACTGTGATCCTTTATCCAATAGCTTCACATGATCCATTAGAATTGAGGCAGTTTCATCCTTCTTTGCTAAGAAGTACACCCATGTGTACCTAGTGTACTCATCAACAATGACTAGAGCATATTTCTTTCTGCCCATTGACATTATATTCACTGGACCAAAGAGATCAATATGTAAAAGATGATAAGGATCCACAACTGAAGATTCAGATTTACTCTTGAAAGATGACTTCCTTTGCTTGGCCTTTTAACAAGAATCACACAGACCATCTAAGCTGAGTATTGACTTTGGAAGTCCTCTTACAAGATCTTTTCGAATCAGCTCATTGATGTTGTTCAAGTTTAAGTGAGAGAGCTTCTTATGCCATTTCCAACTCTCTTCACTGGACATACTTGCTGATAGACACACAGTTTTTCCTTTAGAGTTTGTTACCAAACTTGCTTCATAGATGTTATTGTGCCTGTGTCCAACTAGAACAACTTTCCCTGTAGATTTGCTGATAACTTCACAATGTTCATTATGAAAATCTACATGGTATCCTCTGTCACAGATTTGACTCACAGAAAGCAGATCATGCTTGAGTCCTGAGACAAGAGCTACATTTGTAATGATGACACTTCCAAGATTGATATTGCCATATCCCAGAGTATGTCCTACGTTGCCATCTCCATAGGAAACTTTTGGGCCAGCTTTTTCCTCAAAATCTGATAGCAGGGCTTTATTTCCAGTCATATGTCCTGAGCATCCACTGTCCAAGATAAGAGTGCTCTCTTTTATGCCCTGTAATCACAAACAATCACTGAGTGTTAGATTTAAGGATCCAGACTTGCTTGGATCCTTTGGCTTTCTTAACATTGTTAACTTTTGCAGCGGAATCACTATCAACAGAGTTTAAACTAACGTTGTCAGACTTTACACTTGCAGAGTTTGCTCTAACCCATTTCAAGTTGGGTTTTAGCTTATAATAGTTGTGATAAATAGCATGATAACTCTTGCAAGTATAAATGGAATGCCAAGTGCTCCCACAGTGTGTGCATAAAGTCTGTGGTCTAACCCTAACATAATCATTCTTTACTCCAGATGTGGAGGGTAAAGAGTTAATATCTTTGTTCTTCTTGCAAAACCTGGCAAGATGGTTAGTACTACCACAACTATGACATGTCTTTCTAGGAGCAACAGAATTAGGCAGATAATCATTTCTTTTATTAATGCCTACTTTTCCATTCCTATTCTTCTTAAACATTTTCTGTTTGTTGACAGACTTTACTTCTTTGAGCTTATGTTTGAATTGTTTTTCTGTCATCAAACCAACATTAACCTGTTTATCACAGATTTTTACTGGTTCTTTAACAGCTTCTAGCTCAATCTTATTCTCTGTTATTGAACCAATATTAACCTGTTTTTCACAAGTTTCAATTTGCTCCATAACAGCTTCTTTTACAACAACAGACTTTAGCTTACTGTATTCCGGAACAAATTGCACAGGTTTAAGTTGTGGTTTCACTTTAACTTTATCTTTAAACCTAAGTTCATCTCCCTCACAGTAACATAAGCCTACAGTATCTGTCTGAAAAACCTGATGTGCGTCTTTTCCAGAATTTGTCCAGGTTTTAATTACTTTCCTCTCTTTTTCCAACTCAGATTCTATTTCCCTATATCTTTTAAGCAACTCATGTTCAACATAAACATCATCATCTCTCTCCTTTTGAACTTGTTGCATGTTAACAAGTTTCTCTTCAAGAAATTTATTCCTCTCTTTAAGACCTAGATTCTCATATTTGATTCTTTCATTTTCTAAAGTCTGATCCCTATAACTAACATGTATGCTTTTAAGATAAATTCTTAATTCAGATATATTATCAGTATCATAAGCATAAGTTGTTAGGGGTACCTTGTTTCCAGATGACTCAGCTTCATCTTTAACAGTTGCCATGAGAGCATAATTGACTCCCTCATCTGAGTCTGAAGTGTCTGCCCAGTCCTTGCCTTTAGTGATGAGTGCTTTCTCAGATTTTCCTTTCTTGCATTCTGGAGCATAATGACCCATCTCTTTACACTTGTAGCACTGGATCTCAAACTTGTCTTTCTTTCCAGACTTGGTATGTTTTCCATCAGACTTTCTGAAATTTCTCTTATCAGAATTTGAATCTTTCCTTGAGAATCTCTTTCCTTTCTTGAAGTTCTTGAATCCCATCTTCTTGAAGGTCTTCACCATTAAAGCAGCCATTCTCATCATCTCTTCTTCATCATCCTCAGAATCAGAAGCTTCATCATCAGTGTTTGAGCTGTAAGATCCGGGAAAATTACGTGTTAATATGTGATGTGAAATGAAATTTTAATTTCATATTAAGAGTTATTAAATATTTTATTTGTTAAATGGGTTAAGTTATTCGTTAAATGATCGAATATGTGATATTGTGGTGCTATGTGAAATGTGTGGGGAATTTGAAATTATTTTGAAAAGAGTGTCATACTATTTTATTTTATTTTAATTATTGAAAAGAAAATTTGGATCGTTCCCAAATTATTCGGGAGATTGGTATATCGTTCGTACCAATATTTCATTCGTTAAAGTAGGAAGTAATCGAAAATATTTGTAATTGAGGTATTTTGGTTCGTATATTTTGTATTAAACGATACTTGTAGCTATCCGTACTTTATGGATGCTTATCGTCTCGTGAAACGTGTTTCTGCTTTATTAAAGATTTAAAGCGTTTATTTTGTTAAATTGTATTTAAAGCGATCCATCGGATCAGTATCGATCCAAAAATGTCGTTTGGGGTATTATTTTCCGTTTAATATAAAAAGGCAAATCGTACTTTGTTTTGCGTATAATAAAGCTTAATTACAGTTAAAAATCTAAAAACCCCTGAAACGTGTTCTTCGTGTTCTTGAGAATCAAACTCAATTTTGAAGGCGTTATCAGAATCCGATTTCGATGTTCTTGTAACCAAAATGAATCTCTCATCATCCTCTACCTAAATCCATCATCAAAATTCATGTGGGTATGATTTTCTGATCTTTCCGATTTTTAATTATTTATTTATATTCGAATTTATTAATTTAATTTGGGGAAATCCTTGTTGTTGATTGTTCTTGGTCATTGATTGCATAATCGTGTTGTTCATGATATAAGGAATTTATTGATGATTTTTGTATGAATTTTTGAGTCCGAATTCGCGTTAATCGGAAATATGTAGCTCACCGGAAAAAGCTTGAAGCTTTTGGCTGGATTTTGATTTCCAGAACTTGGTTGTCGTTTATACCATCACCATAGGATAGATCGTTTGATTTGGAAGGTGGCCATGTAATTTAATCAGAGTTTCGAAGCCGATTCCGTTGACCGGAAGTTTCGCCGCCGGCGGAGTTTCGGCCATATCGGAGCTTTTGTTCGTGTTTCGTAGTAGAATAAGCTGGTTATGATCGTTGTGGTGTAATTCCCGTGTTTTCCCCTTAACAATCCGCGAGTTTTGGTGTGAAGTGTGGTCGCCGGAAACGGCGGGTTCGCCGGAAACGGCGGGTTCGCCGGAAACGGCGGGTTCGCCGGAAACGGCGGGTTCGCCGGAGCCGCCACCGGATTCTGGTGGTGTTCTTGGCGACCCGTTTCGTAGCCCTAACCCGACCCGGTTTGATCTTAGAAACCCTAATCCCTTTTCTGAATAGTGTTTCTGGGTTTTTATTTTAAAAATAATTCAAAAATAGTTTTATAATTCTAAAAATCATATCTTTGATTTAAAAATACTTTTTATTATTCAGAAAATTTTATAAATTTATAAATATTTATTTAAATTCGAAAATTGATTAAATTTAATTATTTTAATTATTTTTGATTAATAATTAATTTATTTAATTAATTGATTAATTCTTTTAATCAGTTAATTCTTAATAATTAATTATTAATTAGATTTAATTAATTAAAATTAAGTTTAATTATTTTCTAACTTGGTTTATTTATTTAAAAATAGTTTGAGCATTTAAAGAGTGTCAATTAATTTTATTAATTGATTTATTTGCATTTAAAATGTTTATATTGGATTTAAAAATCCGATTTTTGATTTAAAAATTAGTAATGACTTATTTAAAATTCAAATAAGTTTTGTGTGATGTTTTAAAAATAGTTATAAGTGCTATATGATGGGTATGAGTTGTGTAATGTGTTTTATAGTCCGTATAGGCCCGTACTAGGGCTAGTATATGAGTTTTAAATATTATAAATTAGACCGGGCGTCCGATACGTAACCGGTTACTTGTTTAAATGTGTTATGTGAATGATGTGAATTATCTGTTGTTGAGTCATGCATGCGAATAAATTGTGTGGAGACTTGTTTGAGTAATTGGTTGTGTCTAATGTTATCACGAGGGGTAGACGGGATAGAAATTTGTCGGTTATGTTAGAAAGTGAGATTTACGAGGCCGTTGACTTGGATGTTGACTTTTTATAGTATGGGGATTGTCGTCAAGCGAGTTACGTGAATTCGAAATGGTAGATGCAGACTAGTGGTATTCGCAAGAGCGTTAAAGCAAAGAAGGACGGAAGTCGAGAATCGTGCGATAAGACAGAATAAGGAGGGATCGTATTGTTTCAGCATTACGAAATAGCTAAGGACCAGAGGCAAGTGTTTATACCCTTGCTTATTAATTAAGGGATATTATCTTGAATTATTAGTACGCATGTTGAATGCTTATTACTGAATTTTCAAATGTTGATTTCTTTGCATTGAATTGCAAGTATGTTATTTAATCTCGTAAATTGGCGAATACTCTTTTATACCTTTTGAGTTTAGATTCATATTTTTATATTGATTGGAAAGCTATACTTATTATATTGAAAAGTTTGAAGAGATAATTATGGGCCGTATACTAAGGCTTTCTTTTAAAAGACATGATTTTAAAACATTAGGTTGGAATATTACCAACCCTAGATGAGCGGGAACTTGTGAACCCTATGAGGGAAAACTTATTCTGAAATTCTGAAGTGGTGTTGCTTGCCCTTCAAGTATTCCATTTTTCACCTTGCACCTATGCAAACCTTGTTATCCTTTCTTGTTAATGCGATCATCTGATCCATTCCCTGATTTAGTTTACTTCCTTCAAGTACAAGGCTTATCTATTATAAGTACATGTTCGAAGGACTTGAACTATTTCTGTCAGAAGTTGATAAACCCTTGTTTTCTTCATTTATAAACTTCACCTTGAATTCTTCTTAAACTTGAACTTGACTCTCTTGTCATTTACCAGATTGGTAAACCTTAATTAATTCTTCCATAATGTGATGATTTGAACTATTGAGGCCATCTAGAGCCTGTTCTTTGAACCCTACTCTATATTGACTTGTTACCCTTTTCTGTTGATATCATATTGCCTGTTTCATATCAGACTAAATCTTATTGAGCATGTCATTGTTTATTCTTCATTGTTATCCCAGTTGTTGCATCGATCTCGTCGATATTTATGATGTTGTTACTTGCCATGTGTACTCCCCATTGTTGTGTCGATCTCGTCGATACTAGATTATATTGCTATCCCTTTATTGATTCTTCATAATTGAACTGTTTCCTGGAACGTGAGTTTTCCAGCAATTGTTGTATTAGGTTGCCGATTCTTCCGACACCTGATTGTCGAAGTAAGGTTGTCAATTGTTCTGACACCTGACGTATATAATATAGGATTGGAATGTTTTTAAAAATGGACCAATTATTGGTCGGGCCATTTATGGTCGATGTAATTTAGGCCCAGATTGGCCTTGGATCCGTAGAGGACTATGCATGAGCTAGTCCGGGGTTGTTGCGTGGCTGGCCAGCAGCACAACCTTTGATTTGATAAAATGTGAAAATCCAATTCTAGAATAAGTTCTTATTTTTGGGATGAGTTACATCCATATGTTTTGTTCGTGTGAGTTATGACCTGATTCTCAGGTTTATTCATTGCGTGAAGTTGTTGGTTCGTTGATTAATAATAGTGGTTTCAATCTCGCTGAAATCACTTACTCTTAATACATTTGGATTCCAAATAGTCGAAATCCACTTCCTTGATTCCATTGGCAGTCGTGAGATATCTATCTTGATGAGTTTTATTCATACCGCATATCCAGTCGGTACCATGTTGAAGTCTTGAAGTGCGTTCTTTATTCCTTGACCGAGCGTGTTGGCTCATTCTTACCCCTTGATTATTCTAACCTTCCAGAGTTGTTGGTTTCAGAAAATGTTGTGAATAGATCTGTTATCTTAAAAATTAGTATTTTTGTACAAGCTATGGTCTTGAAGACGTATGAGTTATATTTATTTCATATTTTCTACATACTATTGTAGTTATTGTTGATTCGGTCATCGTAACGACCAATATAAATCTTTTGTGTTTTAAAACTATTCGGTTGCGAGAAACTGAATGAGAAATTGTGGTAAATTACCAAACTTGTTTTGAAAATATTAGAGATTACAAATGTTTAAGCCAAAGGCTTGTTTATTTGAAAATCCAAAGTTTACTTTGGAAACCTTTCGTATTATATTTAATAATGCGCTTGCTGAGCAATTCATTCGCTCATACTTGTTTTATTTATATGTATTTTAGCCTGCCAGAAAGAAGGTGTATTGGTGAGAGTTGTCCGCATAGCTGATCAGAGATGGGGAAAGATATTAGCGTAAAGACGTTTTGATCCAGGGCATTGGAGCTAGCGAGAGGTTTTGCATATAGATGTTTTCTATTGAATATATATTATATTGTGTAAAGTTAGTTGCCAGGTATACTTCTTATCGAAGTTATACTGGTGTATTAGAATTTATGTAAAGAGAATGGTTGTAAAGAAGAAAGATTGTTGTAATGAAATTTTGGATTCTTGTTTCTAGCACTATAACCTTTAAAGATTCTTGGTAGAGTTGGGGTCACAGATATTATTATTATTATTATTATTGTGTTGATTTTATATTGAACAGGTTGTTTGGATTAAGAGTGCAGTGTGACGACCAAATCCTTTGACCCCGGATTTGGGGGCGTTACATGAGCCATCATCAGAGTTTGATGACTCACTGTCAGATTTAATGACTAAAGCCTTTCCTTTGGTTTTCTTTCTTGATGATTCCTTCTTGACAGGCTTTTCTTCAACTTTAAGAGCAACAGATTTTGTCTTCTTTCCAGATCTTTTGTTTCTCTGTTCTATTTCAAGTTCATGAGTTTTAAGCAACCCACAGATTTCATCAAGATCTGTATCTGTAAGATCATAATTGTCTCTGATTGTTGTTGTCTTTAAATCCCATCTTTCAGGTAGGGATAGAAGAAACTTGAGATTTGACTCTTCAAGTTCATATTCTTTATCAACCAGAGACAAATCATTCAACAATTTACAAAACCTGTCATATGTATCTGTCAAACTTTCATCAGATCTAGAGTCAAAGTGTTCATACTCCTGTGTTAGAATAGTCTTCCTGTTTTTCTTTATAGCACTTGTTCCTTGACACCTGACTTCCAAAGCATCCCAAATCTCTTTGGCAGTCTTGCAGCCAATCACTCTGTTAGACATGACATTATCTAAGGCACTGTGTAGTAGATGTCTAACCTTTGCATCCTTTGCAATTGATGAGATGTCTTCAGGAGTCAAATCTTTCTTCTCTTTTGGAACAGTCTTTTGTTCTTGCCCAGTAACAACAGGAGACAATTTAGTTGGCATATGAGGACCATCATTGATTCTATCAAGGTATTCTGGATCTGTGGCTTCCAGAAACATGGTCATCTTCACCTTCCATATTGGATATTCACTTGGTCTGAGAATTGGAACCCTTATAGTCTCATATCGACTCATAGAAGTAGGTTGAACCTTCTGAACATTAGAACCTGCATTAGAACCTTCCTGAGAGTTGTTAGTCATGATTATACTTGTGTTTGGATCGATAAACTGTATATACTAATCAGCCTTGGCTCTGATACCAATTGTTAGGCCGAATACACAATATATAATCAATATATGTATGAGAATAACAATTGAGAACACTGTTTCTGAATCAACAACTGAATTATATAAATAATTCTTCTCTCAGTGATGTTAAAGAATCACAGAGAGCTGCTAGGTTACAAGAATAATGTATTCAGTATTCGCTTCCCTTTTAGGGTTAACCTATCTGTGTTTATATAGTACACAGCTACATAATCAATCTATAATTGATATCCTATAAATCAGCTATACAAATTATATCAAATTAGGATTGCTTCTGTCTTCTGTCCCGTTTATTTAGCTATCTCAATATATTCTGCTTCTTTCCATCTTCAGAATATATTGCTTCTAGAATCTTCATGTTAGCACCGACAGCTAAAATAAACTATCATCCCGTCAGACTTTAAATAAACTCTGACTGGCTTCAAGTAAACTCTGATGAGTACCTGTTTCTTAAACACTGATAAAACAATCATTAGCAATTATATCTAACAGTATAAGATATATTTATTTCATATTTTCTACATACTATTGTAGTCATTGTTGTTCGGGTAACCGTGACGACCAATATAAATTTTTTTTGTGTTTTAAACTATTCAGTTGCTAAAAGCTGAATGAGAAATTGTGATAAATTACCAAACCTGATTTGAGAATCTTAGAGATTACAAATGTTTTAACCAGAGGCTTGTTTATTTGAAAATCCAAAGTTTATTTTGGACACTTTTCATATTATACTTGATAATGCACTTGCTGAGCAATTCTTTCGCTCATACTTGCTTTATTTATATATATTTAGCCTCTCAGCAAGAAGGCGTATTGACGGGAGTTATCCGCGTACCTGGGCAGAGAAGGATGAAGATGTTAGTGTAAAGACGTTATGATGCAAAATATGTGGAACGAGTGTAAGGTTATTGTATAAGTTGATTTCTATTAAATATTATATTGTATAAGGTTGTTGCCTGGTATACTTCTTATCGAAGTTATACTAGTGTATTAGATTGTATGTAAAGAGAATGGTTGTAAAGAAGAAAAATTTTATGTAATGGAATTTTGGATTCTTGTTTCTATCACTATAACCTTTAAAGATTCTTGGTAGAGTTGGGGTCGCAGATGTTATTATTGAGTTGATTTAATATTAAGCAGGTTGTTGGAAATGAGAATGTAGTGTGACGACCAAATCCTTTGACCCCGGATTTGGGGTGTTACAGGTTGGTATTAGAGAAGGGTTATAGTAAAACTAGAAACGAGAGTGTGTAGGAGTGTGTATAGTTATATAAGGAACGTCAGAGCTCATTTAGAGTTCGTGTTGGACTATCGGATATAGTACCAATGAGTAAGTTAAGATAGGGGTACTCACTTGAGATGGTTGTGCTGAGCTGGATAGAACTTATTACGTTTGTAGATGTCTACGGCGGAATCTTGACGGACTATTACGAGTCGACGATAACGTACGATATCGATAACTTTGCGACGTGGAAAAGAAGGGCTTAGAATCGGATAACGAGCTATCGAAGGAGCCGACAAAGAAGACATATGTGGAGACGTTGGTAATACCTTTCCATCCTAATGAAATATTTGACATTCCTTTAAGCGGAACTTGTGTTGGTGAATCTATTCCACCTTTTGATCTTGTATTTGATACTCTTGATCAATCATGTGTTAAATTGCATCAGAGATTGTTTTGATACCTATTTAAAAATTTTGAGGCATGTTGAAAATATGTTATTTTAATTCCAACTCCTTCATTTTTCAGGGGTGGATAACTCTAGTTATAATGTAACACTATTTGTTGATACTTCCTTTTCTGGTTGTTCTTCTTTTCTGGAATAACACCTTTGGGATCTATTCAATTTCAATCCAAGGTGTATGTCCGAGAATTTCTGGTCAAAAGGCCTTGGTTGTTAATCTGATTATAAAATTTCTTTCATATTTCTCTACTCTAACTGAGAAAAACAACCCTATTTATAGGGGACATAAGGACTATCTGTCTATGTGATAGAAGTCTGATGGGACGCCGTCACTTGTGTGTTGTGCAATACAAGAAGGCTAATTAACTTTAGTAATGTCTTAATTAAGACACGCAACATTGAGTTCATGTGATCGAATTGATCTCTCAATGATTCTATTAATTCCAATAATGTTTGCTTTAGAATATGTAAATTTGGTAACCACAATTGTGGGACATTTGCTATGATACAGAACCTTTTCACTTCAAAATATCATGAATCTTGTTGTCTCTAATAATCTTGAAGGTATGCCACCAGGTTGGAAGGAATTTACCTTACCATAATGAACAAATAATTTGCGATTGAATTACCACGAGCGAAAGCGGATCACGATGCGATTAAAATACTAGTAACATATAACGGAGCCAGTTGTTCTCTCTCTATCGATTAACGTTACGATGTGGAAGAATGGATCAAATTTTATTTGACAGAAACGACAGTATTTGAAGATGAAATAATATTTGAAGAAACAACGACGCGCTATGAAGCCTCAATAACCATTTACGTTAGCTAGGTAATTCAAGAGTTGATTGGAAATTGGGAAACATGTGCAATTGTGCTGATGTTATCCCAGGTTGTGGAAAATGGACATAATAGATTTTGTCTCAATGAGAAGAACTTCTAATTTTAATGATAGGCTAATAATGGAGAATGATTGGATCTTTTAATATTTCAGTATTATATGATATGGTTGCAAGTCTTCTGCTCACTATAGTTAAGGTAGATTTTACCAGTCAACGTGGATGTATAGAATGAGAATCAAGATAATGTCGATTTGATCAAGTTATTTGGGAGATCAGATGGAGATCAGTTAAGTTCTGGGAACTAAGTAGAACAGTTTTAAATATATGAAGCTAAGTCACCGAATTGCTAATGTGTATTTCTCACTTTATTTATAACAAGGAAAAGAGGATGAAGAGGCTTTAATAAGGATTTAAGGACAATGGACAAGGAAATGAGTGGTTGTTTTAAACTGAATATTTATTTTACATTGGTACAGAAAGTATGTGATTGTTGAAAGCAGTTGTTAGCTATATAGGAGGTAAATAGAATTGACCAAGGAATATGGATGGCTGATATTGTAAGTAGTCAAGCGAGATTAAAAATGTAAATATCTTCGGTACAAGAATTGGAAATGATGGAGCTTTAAGGTTATAATAACAAGAGATTAACTAGAAGAAATGTCTGAGATTAGGATTCAACCAGAATTGATCAAAGAGAAAGGACCACCTTAAGGAAAGAATTATGGAAAAAAAAATGGATTTAATTACAAGAGGGAACGAGAAAGTAAAATGGATAAAAAGGAAATGCAAGGATATATATAAGGGATTTAAAAGAATATTAATGTTGGTAAGTATCTAAGTACTTG
The DNA here is from genome assembly GCA_030848705.1 of Heracleum sosnowskyi. Classification (NCBI taxonomy): domain Eukaryota; kingdom Viridiplantae; phylum Streptophyta; class Magnoliopsida; order Apiales; family Apiaceae; genus Heracleum; species Heracleum sosnowskyi. The sequence goes on from CM061237.1 coordinate 83,464,170, forward strand.
AGATGTCAGAAAATGAAGACAGAACGAGAGAGATATAGTAGACTATTACAACTAAGAGATTCCTGAATGGAAGTGGAAACGTATTAAGACAGACTATAGTTGTGTATTAGATTTTGAAGGTAATTGGAAGGATCACTCACCATGGGTTAAATTCCTTTTCAACAACAGTTACTATGACGATTTTGAAATGCTACCTTACGTCGATCTACTGCGTGTTGGGAAAGTTGCGTACGAATTTGCTTACCACTCCATATGTAGTGTATTCATAATGTATTTCATAGAATATGAACCCACAAGAGATTTAGTTAAATTTGTTCTATGTTGAGTAACAGATTAAAATATTAAGTCGGTATGAGAAAGTGTTAAGTAATAAAACAGTCGAAATGATAGTAAGAGTTTTGTGGAGGAATCCTATGGTGGAGGAGTCTACCTGGGAGTTAGAGAGTGATATGTTAGAAAGTATCCCCAGTTGTTTCCTTGATCTGATTCTGAGGACAGAATCCTATTAAGGGGGAAGGATGTAAGATCCGTGAACTTTATTAATTATATAATTTGTATTATATGTGTAGAATAATTATCATGAAGTATTTTGAGTCTTAATGATAAAGGTTGTTAAGTGATTATGTGTAAATTGGTGTGTCGGAAGCCCCGTTCAAATATCTTGTCATTTGAAATATCTTCAATTTTGAGCCCCGTTTTGAAAATTCAAGGGCCCCATTGAAATTTTGTACACCATTATTATTCCTTCGTCATTCGTGTCCGAATCACTATCGGAGGATTTCTTCGTATTATTATATCCCTTATTATCCGATACTATCAATAGTATTTGTTTGGTTCAAAGGAAGAAAAATTATTCCAAACCCTAACCCTAATTTTTCTAGGGTAATTGATATATCGTCCGTATCAATAATATATCTGTTATAGCCCTAGTATTCTTGAGCATTAGTTATATAAATGATATGTATTGATTTGGATAACTATCAGTCTTTGTGGATAGTTATCACCTCGTAAAACATGTATTTTTCTAAATTAGGGTTTTAAAGCGAACCATTGGATCAATATCGATCCAAAAATGTCGTTTAGGGTATTATTTTCCACTAAGTATAAAAAGGAGAATCGTACATTATCCTTCATACAATCCGTATTAAAAATACAGAATATAAAATTCCCGAACCGTGTTCTTCGTGTTCTTGAAAAATCAAAATCAATTTTGAAGGTGTTATTGAAATCCAAATCACAAGTTCAAGTACTCAAATAAAAGATCTTGAGTTCTAGTTTCAGAATCTTCCAACCATATCATCATCTGGTAATTTTTCGATTTTATATGAATTTTTCAATATTCGAATTAAATTAGGGTTCTTGATTAAATTTGGGGATTTTCATTCTGTTGATTCTCCGTTCAATTGATTGCTTCCAACATGTTCCTAGGGTTCTAATTAGTAGGAATTCATGTTTTAATTTCGTGTTTATGTTCGATTTTGAGAAATTCGATTTCTAGGGTTTTGCCCGATTTTTCTTTTTAATAGTTCGTTCATATGAATGATCTGACATTGTTTTTGATAGAGGGCTTTTGTTGTACGTGTTCTTAGCTTCATTTTAACATAAACAACGTAGAGTTTCATGTAAGATTTGGTAGATCGGAAAATTGTTTAAGCTCGCCGGAATTTGGTCGGGTTTGGAGTTCCGGCGATGTTTTTGGTTTGTTTTTGATCGGAATGTGTTGGTATGGTTATTTGGAATGTTTTGGTATCAAAAGCCCCAATTTTTGTCCAATTTTTGGCTCGCCGGAATATGGGAATTCCGCCGGATTTTGGGAATTCTCTGGTTGTTCTTGGTGACCCGTTTTTGTTCTTCCCGACCCGTTTGCCCGAATGGTTGACCCGGTTTCAATCTTCGAAACCCTAATTCATTTTCAGAAAACTGTTTTTGAATTTTATTTTTAAAATAATTCGAAAATAGTTTAAATATTTATAAAAATCATATTTTTATTTTCAAAATACATTTTTAAATTCAAAAAATTCTGAAAAATTATATTTAGTTATTTAAATTTGAAAACTGATTAAATTTAATTATTTTAATTATTTTGATTAATAATTAATTTGTTTAATTAATTGATTAATTCTTTTAATTAGTTACTTCTTAATTATTAATTATTAATTAGATTTAATTAATTTAAATTAAGTTTAAATATTTTCTAGTTTGGTTTATTTATTTAAAAATAGTTTGAGTGTCTGGAAATTGTCAATTAATTTTATATTAATTGATTAAATTGTTTTTAAATCTTTATATAGGGATAAATGATCTGATTTTTGACCTAAAAATATTTCGAGGTTTAATTCCTTTGAAATGAGAGTCAAATATTTTTCTAAAATTATTTTCTGGACGTTACGAGACTTATGTGAATTATTTATCGCAATTAAATGATAATGTGTGTTACTTGGAATACGTGAATTATCTGGTTAGTGAGTCGTAAATACGAATAATTGTGTTGAGACTTGTTTAAATGTTTTGGTCGTGTCTAATATTATCACGAGGGGTAGTTGGAAAACAAATTGGTCAATATAGTTAGAAAATGAGATTTACGAGACCGTTGACTTAGATGTTGACTTTTATAGTATAGAGATTTTCGACGAACGTGATACGTGAGTTGTTTATTTAATTAATCGGGATTATTCTATCAATTGAAATATGGTTATCTATGCAACAGAAGCTATTGGACGAGACGAGTTAGATTATCGAAGTATGTTAACTGGAAGATGTCGGAGAATGATGAGTTATTGTTTACGACTGATTGGGTTATTTGCGAGGCGATTTAACACCAAGGGAATGTCAACACCCGTAGAGGACATTTGCAAGTATTTTCTTCCAACAGAGATATCGGTAAAATTAATAAGTGCGTCGGGGTTAAGTTACAATCGTTTATGGAATGTGATAATATATCATACTCTGAAGACTAAAGTACCGTCTCATTTTTTACTATTGAGGCAGATGCGTGGATTCAAAACAGTAGGATCAAATTAGTGGTATACACAATAGCGTTAGATCGAAGAAGGATGAAAAGAGAGAATCGTGCGATAAGACAGAACAAGGAGGGAATCGTATTATCTCAGCCTTACGAAATAGCTAAGGACCGGAGGCAAGTGTCTATTCCTTTCACATATTATTGAGTGATGTTATCTTGAATTATTATTATACAAGTTGAATACTTTTCACTGAATTTCCAAATGTCGATTCCTTTGCATTGAATTGCAAGTATGATTTAATCTCGTAAATTGACGAGTATTCTTTTATACCTTTTGAGTTTAGATTCACATTTCCATGTTGATTGGAAAAATATAATTGTTGTATTGAAACGATTTAAAAGATAGTTATGGGTCGTATACTAAGGCTTTCTTTCAAAAATTTTGATTTAAAAATATTAGGTTGGAATGTTGCCAACCTTAAATGATTGGGAACTTGTGAACCCGATGAGGGTAAAATGTTATATTAAATTCCGAAGTTATGGTACTTGTCCTACAAGTAATCTATTTTTCCATATTGCACCTATGCAAGTATTATTATCATTTCTTGTTAATGCGATTATCTGACTCAGTCCCTGATTCGAATTCATGTATGATGTGTATGATTTAGTTTATTTCCTTCAAATATAAGGCTTATATATTATAAGTTTATTTTCGAAGGACTTAAACTATTTCTGTCAGAAGTCGGTAAACCCTTGTTTTCCCTATTTATAAACTTCACCTTGAATTTTCCTTAAACTCGAACTTGACTTTCTTGTCACTTATCAAATTGGTGAATCTTAACTAATTCTTCCATAATGTGATAATTTGTACTGTTGAGGCCATCTAGAGCCAGTTCTTTGAACCCTACCCTATATTGAGTTGTTGCAATTTCTGTTGATGTCATAATGCATGTTTCACATCAGACTTAATCTTGTCATTGTGTACTTATGTACCATTGAAACCATTTCGAATCTATTTCTCGAACTTCATTTGATATTGAGCAGTTGAAGCTCTTTTGCAACTATTGCACCCTGTCATTGTGTATTTATCTTGCTATGCATGTTATTGTGTATTCTTCACTATTATCCCAGTTGTTGCATCGATCTCGTCGATGTTTGTTATATTGTCACTTTTCATGTGCACCTCCCAATGTTGTGTCGATCTTGTCGATACTAGATTATATTGATTTTCCTTGATGGATTCTTCATAGTTGAATTGTTTCCTAGAACGTGAGTTTTCCAGCGATTGTTGTATTAAGGTTGTCGATTCTTCCGACACCTGATTGTCAAAGTAAGGTTGTCAATTGTACTGACACCTGACGTATATAATATAGGATTGGAATGTTTTTAATGGACCAGTAATGGTCGGACCATATTTATGATCAGAATAACTTAAGGCCCAGATTGGCCAAGGATCCAGTAGAGGACTTTGCTATAAGCAAGTCCGGGGTTGATGCGTGACTGATCAGCAGCTCAACCTTTGATTTGAAAAATGAGAAAAAAAGTCCAATTCTAATATCACTTCTTATATCTGAGATGGATTACATCCATATGTTCTGTACTTGTGAGTTATGGCCTGGTACTCAGGTTTATTCATTTGCTTGAAGATTGTTGGTTCATTGATTAATAAGAAGGGGTTTCAATCTTGCTGAAACCACTTACTCCTAGTATATCGGATTTCATATAGTCAAAATCCACTTCCTTGATTCCATTGGCAGTCGTGAGATATCTATCTTGATGAGTTTTATTCATACAGCATATTTAGTCGGTACCATATTGAAGTCTTGAAGTACGTCCTTTATTCCATGGCCGAGCGCGTTAGCTCATCCTTACTCCTTGATTATTCCACCCTTCCAGAGTTGTTGATTTCAGAAGATGTTGTGAATAAAATCGTTATCTTCAAAAATAGTATCTTTGTATAAACTATGGTCTTGAAGACGTATGAGATATATTTATTTCATATTTTCTACATACTGTTGTAGTCATTGTTGTTCGGGTAACCGTGATGACCAATATAAATTTTTTTTGTGTTTTAAACTATTCAGTTGCTAAAAGCTGAATGAGAAATTGTGATAAATTACCAAACCTGATTTGAGAATCTTAGAGAGTACAAATGTTTTAACCAGAGGCTTGTTTATTTGAAAATCCAAAGTTTATTTTGGACACTTTTCATATTATACTTGATAATGCACTTGCTGAGCAATTCTTTCGCTCATACTTGCTTTCTTTATATATATTTAGCCTCTCAGCAAGAAGGCGTATTGACGGGAGTTATCCACGTAGCTGGGCAGAGAAGGAAGAAGATGTTAGTGTAAAGACGTTATGATGCAAAATATGTGGAACGAGTGTAAGGTTATTGTATAAGTTGATTTCTATTAAATATTATATTGTATAAGATTGTTGCCTGGTATACTTCTTATCGAAGTTATACTAGTGTTTTAGATTGTATGTAAAGAAAATGGTTGTAAAGAAGAAAAATTTTATGTAATGGAATTTTGGATTCTTGTTTCTAGCACTATGACCTTTAAAGATTCTTGGTAGAGTTGGGGTCGCAGATGTTATTATTGAGTTGATTTAATATTAAGCAGGTTGTTGGAAATGAGAATGCAGTGTGACGACCAAATCCTTTGACCCCGGATTTGGGGCGTTACACGCTTGGCTGGACAATTTGACTATCTTGTGCCTTCTCCTTTTAGGTTTATTGATGTTCCCCAGTTCCCTCCCTTTGACTCACATCATGTTCACTCTCCACAGGATGAAATTTGATGTTTTTGCAACTGCGGTCTTTTGAGAGACTATAGATGTTAGATCAGGATTCAATGATCATCGGGATCTAGACTCAACTGATCAGGATTGCTGACGTCGTCAGTATTGCACAAGTGTCGGTATCAGGATTGTTGTCAGGATTGCTATCAAGACTATGATCAGGATTTATCATCAGGACTGGAAGCTGATCAGGATTACAACTTCGAGTTATATATAGAGTCTAGTTAAAGAAGGAAGTTTATTTTGTCGGTTCCTAGTTAATAGGAATGAAGCTATCGGTTAAGGATATGTTTCAATAATGTTTGTAATTGATTTGGACTTATCTTGTAATCGTTAGAGAAGCTGTGTAGTACATAAACACAGTTTAGGTTTTGATTTTATATCAATCGCATACACGAGTATATTGTAACCTAGAAGCTCTCAAGAACATCAGAATTTCTTGAGAGAGTTTGTAACAGTTTTATATCAGATTTAATAAAGCTGTTATTATTCTTTCATATTTGTGATCCATAATTTATTAAGTTAAGAATCTTATACAATTGTATTCAACCCCCCTTCTACAATTGTTTTTATTACTGGGCAACAATTTGTATCAGAGCAAACTGATTTAAATTTGAATCAGATACGATCTAAAGATGTCGACAACCAATTATGAAAGCATGAAGATTCCCATCCTGAAGAAAACTGAATATCCAACATGGAAGGTAAAGATGCTGATGTACCTGGAGGCTATGGATCCTGACTATTTGGACAGGATACGTGATGGACCATATATCCCTACGAGACTTGTTGCACAAACAGATATTGTACCTGAACACTACGTGGTCAAGGTAAAAAGTGAATGGACTCCAGAAGAGAAAGCTAACGTTCTCATAGATCCAAAGATAAAGAATATCTTGCACAACAGTCTTGATGCTGTTATGTCTAACAGGGTGATTGCATGCAAGTCTGCAAAAGAAATTTGGGACACTTTGGAAACTCAATGCCAAGGATCTGCATCTGTCAAGAAAAACAGAAGGGCTATACTGATTCAAGAGTATGAACAATTTGATGCTAGACTAGATGAGAGCCTGACTGATATGTATGATAGATTCCTGACACTCTTGAATAATCTATCTCTAGTTGGCAAAGAGTATGTATCTGAAGATTTAAACACCAAGTTTCTGAGAGCTTTACCTGAAGAATGGGATACACAAACCTCAATCATAAGACACCGGTATGATTTAAACACTGTGTCACTTGATGAAGTTTATGGGATGCTGAGAACTTATGATCTTGAGGTTCAACAAAGGAAGAATAAGAAAAGCAGCAAGGCAAAGTCTATAGCCTTGAATGTTGAGGCTAAATCAAAAGGAAAAGCTATGGAGATCTCTAGAAGAAAATCAAGAATAGTTGAGTCTGATCCTGATGACTCATCATCAGATACTGATGGCAATCCTGATGCCAATAATGATGATGATTCTACTGACTCAGACATGGAAGAGATGATTGCTATGATAGTCAGAGGCTTCAAGAAGATGAAGTTCGGGAAGGCTGGAAGACAAGGCAACTTCCAGAAAAAGACCTTCAATGCTGAAAAAGACAAGTACATCAAAAAGGACAACAAGAGTGACAAATTTGACAAGTCAAAGGTTAGATGCTACAAGTGTAATGGAATGGGGCACTTTGCAACTGAGTGCAAGAAGGCTAAAGCACTCATCACTTCAAGCAAGGATTGGATGGACACTTCCTCAGAATCTGACACTGAGGTGGTCAACTATGCCCTAATGGCCAATACTGATGAAACTATTGTTCCTGTTGAAAAGGTACCAAATACTGTTTTTGATTTTGATACTGATAATGCCTCTGAGTTAAGACGTTTTCTAAAGTCATTGCATATTAGCTTTAGAAGTCAAACTGCTGAAAATACTAGGATCTTATGTGAGATGTCTAAACTTAGGAAAAGGAATGAGCATCTAGAAGCTAAGTTTTCTTTTATGCAAGAAGTACAAAAAGAATGTGATAATGCTAAACACATGCACCTAGAGATGAAATTTAAATGTACTGCTCTAGAAAAAGAACTTGAGCTTGTTAATGAGAAAATCAGAACTTGGACAGACTCTGGAAGGAAATTTCATGAAATTAATACTTCTAAGAATTGGAAAGAGTGTCTAGGTTATAAGTCAGATGAGGATAAGAAGAAGAAAAAGAAAGTTGTTATAGATGAGACAGTTAATCCAATGACCTATAGACATGTTATAGACAAGACCAAATCAAAGATTAAACCTGTTAAATTTGTATTTGGTAATGATCCCAATTCTACTTTTGAAAATGGATCTACTTCTTCTAATCTTGTCTCAAATGCTAAGTCTAAACCTGTTAAAAAAAATATAGGTTTATTGTCTCAGAAACAACTTAAGGAGAAAGTGTGTGAGGTGACAGGTAAACAGAAGTCACCTACTGTCAAAAGAAACAGGAATGGTAAAGTTGGGATTAATAAAGAGAATAATTATAAGTTTATCCCAAATGCACCAAGAAAGTGTTGCTATACATGTGGTAACTCTAATCATCTTGCTATTGATTGCAGGAAGAGTAAAAAGAAGGTTACTGAGATTCCTAGGTCTGATGTTAGGTATAGATCAGTATTTTATAAACCACAGAAGTCTTGTTTTTACTATGGCAGTAAATGGCATTCTATTTATACTTGTGAAACATACCATAATTTGTATCATAACTTTTATGATCATTTACCTAAGTTTAATAAAAGTGCAAATTCTGGTATCATTAAGAATGTCAATGTGAAATATGCATCTGTTAATACTGATACTGACAAAGCAAATCCTGATGGATTTAATTCTGTCAGGACTGCTAAAGTCAAAAAGTCTTCTGCTGCTAAATTTAATAAAATGCATGGAATAAGAACCCAACAAGTGTGGGTTCTTCAAAATACTAACTAGTGTATTTTTGTCTGATTGCAGGGTAAAAAGAAAAATGTGTTAGTCATGGATAGTGGATGTTCTGTGCACATGACTGGAAACAAAGCCCTGTTATCAGAATATGAAGAAAAAGCTGGCCCAACTGTGTCTTATGGAAATGGCAACATTGGACAAACATTGGGATATGGCAATATAATAATTGGAAATGTCATCATTGAAAAAGTAGCTCTAGTGAAGGGACTAAAACACAACCTGTGGAGTATTAGTCAAATCACTGACAGAGGTTATCATGTCAATTTTTATTCCACTCATTGTGAAGTAGTCAGCAAAGCATCAGGAAATGTTGCACTAATTGGCTACAGGCATGGTAACATTTATGAAGCCAACATTCAAGCAAATACTGATGGCTCCTCTACTTGTCTCATCAGTAAAGCATCAGTAGATGAAAGTTGGAATTGGCACAAGAAGCTTTCCCATCTCAACTTCAGCAATATTAATGAGTTGGTTAAGAAAGATTTGGTCAGAGGATTACCTAAAGCTTTGTATACTCCTGATGGACTCTGTGATGGATGTCAAAAAGCAAATCAGAGAAGGACATCATTCAAGAGTAAATCTGAATCCTCTATTGGTGAACCATATCACATGTTACATCTTGATCTATTTGGACCAGTCAACATTATGTCCATCAGTAAGAAAAGGTACACTCTTGTAATTGTTGATGAATACTCTAGATTCACCTGGGTGTACTTCCTGCACAGAAAAGATGAGACTCCAGAAATACTGTTGGACCATGTGAGAATGATAGAGATAGGCCCAAAGTACAAAGTCAAGATTCTGAGAAGTGATAATGGTACTGAATTCAAGAATTCAAAGATGGAAGAGTTCTTCAAATACAAAGGAATAATTCAACAATTCTCTACTCCTAGAACACCCCAGCAAAATGGAGTAGTTGAAAGAAAGAATAGAACTCTTATTGAAGCTGGCAGAACTATGTTGAAAGAAGCTAAATTGCCTACATATTTCTGGGCAGAAGCAGTCAATACAACATGCTATACTCAAAATATCACATTGATAAACAGACATGGTGTAACTCCCTATCAAATGCTCAAGGAGAAGAAACCTAGTTTGAAGCATCTGCATGTGTTTGGCTGTAAATGTTTTGTTCTCAGAACTCATCCTGAACAGCTAGGAAAATTTGAAACAAAGGCTGATTAGGGAATTTTTATTGACTATCCTGTATCAAGAGCCTTTAGAGTTTTTAATTTGAGAACAAGAACTGTCATGGAGTCAATACATGTATCTTTTGATGATAAGAAGATAACTGGATTGAATGAAGACTTTCATGATAGTTTGGTCTTTGAAAATGAAGCTACCAAGGATCCTGAAGAAATGGAATCAGATACTGACACTTCATCAGATACTGATGGGTCACCAAATACTGACGACTCACCAAATCTTGATGACACATCAAATCCTGATGATGCACCAAAATACTGATGGTGCTAATGTTGATGATGCAAATAATGAAGACACTACTAGCAGTGCAAATGTTGAGGGGGAGCAACAACAAACAGCTACTAGTTCAGAATCTACTCAAACATCAGGACAGAATTCTTCAGATACTGATTCAGGTGACAATCTTGATGATCTATCAGGAGGTGACAGTAACAATTCAGGGGGAGCTTCTACTGAAGAAAATTCTTCTAATCAAGACAACACCAATCCAGGGGGAGCATCTACTTCAAGGAATAATTTCTTACCAGCAAGGAAATGGACAAGAGATCATACTCCTGATTTGATAATTGGAGATCTTGATGCAGGTGTTAAGACAAGAAGTGCAACTCAAAATGAATGCCTATATCATAACTTTCTATCCAAGGAGGGACCTAAGAAAGTTGAAGATGCACTTAAGGATGTTGATTGGGTTACTGCAATGCAAGAAGAATTAAATGAATTTGAAAGAAATGAATTCTGTAAACTAGTACCAAGACCAAAGAATAGGTCAATTGTTGGTACAAAATAGATTTTCAAAAACAAGACTGATTCAGATGGTGTAATTATCAGAAATAAAGCAAGGCTAGTTGCAAAGGGGTATTCTCAACAAGAAGGAATTGACTATGATGAAACTTTTGCTCCTGTTGCAAGGCTAGAAGTCATCAGGATCTTTCTGGCATATGCAGCTGTTAATCCCAAATGACCTAACAGAATTGTAGAAGGGGGGGGGGGTTGAATACAATTCTTGATATTTCTTAAACTTAAAACAACTTACAAATAAAAACTGAACTTAAAGTAAAAATCACAAGCACATAAATAATTTCAGTTGGATTGTTTGATGATCCAACTGAAGTGATTTTTATTGCGGAAATAATCTGTGATACAAAATGTACACAGCTGCTCAGTTACAAGATTGTAGAGAAGTATGCTCTCAAAGATAGCTAATACAAACTATTTGTTTTTCTTCTCTTATCTTTAAAGTAACTGCTACACTTGGTTATAAATACCCAAGTTTACAATTCTACGTTTGGCTAAACTAAAGAACAATAGTAGTAACCATCAGTAGCTTGCTTTTCATTCCTTTTGTCCAATGGTCCTTGGAGATCTTTTATTTTGTCTTCATGCTTATTTTAATCATTCCCAAGAGCCTTATTGGAAATTGGAATGTTTCCTTATTTCCAGTAGCCATTTTGATGGCTTCCAATGCAAAGTACACTTCCATATCTCCTTTAGATCTGTTCAGTAAACTGTCACTATCACTTTGTCAACTGTTCAAAAAGCAATAGTGATTCGTTGATAGCAGGGAGATGTGTTTCGTTGATAGCTTTATTCTTCATTCCGTTGATGGTGTTTCCTTCGTTTCGTTGATGGTGTTTCCCTCGTTTCGTTGATGGGTAAACTCCATACCGTTGACAGAGTGATCTTCATACCGTTGACATGTCTTCACTTAGGCAAAATTACAAGGCATAATATATTTACAATTAACCAACCTATTTTGCCTATCTAGTACTTAGTCAACATGACTTAGAAAACCTATCTAATACATACAACAGAATGCATATCAAACTGTGAAGTATTGTACAGTGCAATTGCTACATTACTCATTTCGTTGATGAGCTTCCTGTCAACGGAATGCTGCAAAGCATGCCATTTCGTTGACAGCTACAAAATGACTTAATACAAAATCTACTAAGTGTTTTTATAATTATCATCAAGAACAACATATTCCTAACAATCTCCCCCAATTTATGACTGATAGAATAACAGCCATAAATCAAGAGCCTTGATGATAACAAAAACACTCAGACATATTACACATGATAAAAGTAGAAATTGCATTGAGCTTCATTGAATTTAATTGAAATGCAAAGTAGAAAATCTTACAAAACAAGTGCACAGAGTTGCTCCTCTAGACTGAGCAGATTTTTCATCTTTGCCTCTGTGGTCTTGTTTTCTTCCCTTTTCTTGCATTGTTCTCCTCAATTTGAGCTTGAAGTCTTCTGTAGAAAATCTTCTCTTCTTCATCTTGATTCCCCAACTTGGATTGCATTAACCTTAGAGTTTCATTGGATGCCTTTTCCAGTTGGTCTTCTATTCTGAAGAATCTTCTACAGTTGTCCTTATCTCTGAATTCCATCATCCAAAAAGGTTGGTGATGAATTATCTTTCCTGTTTGAGGGACCTTCAATACTCTGGGAAGTGCACCAGGCTTGTTCCAGCTAGCTTTGATTTGGCAAATCTTGGAGACAACCTCAGACTTGGTTGTTTTGGTAAAACCAAAATCTTTCTTCAAACATTTAAACACAGATAGCAGTGTCTGATAGTCTTCTCCCAGAATTCTGTGTAGAGGCCAAACCTGTTCTCTCCCACCCTTATAGACAAATACCAATCTCTCTGGTAGTTTGTAAGAAGCTACTATTCCTCTCACTTCAACCAGGTCATCAAGATTGATATGAATGTCAGACTCCTCCCTGATATCAGCAATGTAGATGAAGTCTTCTGGGTTGGTAGGGGGTTTCTCAGCTTGTGGTCTCCTTATCAGAAATGGCTTAGCCTTGGTAGCCCTTTGCTTAGATTTCTTCTTTGGATCCATTTCAAAGAGGAATTTTGGAAAGTTGGCCTCATCAAACTCAATTGGCTCTCCCTTTGGCTCAATTGGCTGATCATGGAAATTTACAGGATGATTAGGATCACAGGCTAACTTTACCTCTGAAACTGGATCAGGAATTGTTGGAGGTGCAATTGGTACAGAAGAGTCTGATGCAATGCTCTGAGAGTCATCATTCTCAAAGGCTATGTTTCTCCTAGCTCTTGCCTTTGGTTGCCTTGTGCTCTTCTTTGCACTCCTTTCCTCTCTTGCTTTTTCTTCTAGCTGTATTTCTTCTTCATCAAGAGACTGAGCAACAGCAAGGGCTTGCATTGCTGCTCTTTCTGACTCTTCAGCTTTAGCTTCAGCAAAGTTTGGGTGACCAGCCCGAACACAGATTTCTTGTCCATTCCTGTAGACAATTGCCCTTTGCTTCCTTATCTCATAATCATTGCTTTCCTTGCTTTTTGTGATAAGTAGACCAAGAAGCTTGAGCTCATCTGGATAAGGTGCAGGATAGAAAGTCATTGCTATATTTTTGCCCTTTGGTTTAGCAGGGGACTTGGGAGATAAGCTTCTTTGGAGTGTAGCTTGTTCCACATCCCTAATGCATGAAGTTTGTCCTTTTTCCTTCCTTGGACCTTGAGTGACTCCATGTAGAAGGGCTCTACCTTATAGAAAGAATTGGTCTGTGGCTCCCATTCCGTTGACACTAGAACCATGGCATTCGTTGATGGTTGATCCGTTGATGGATTTGAGTCCTTTGTAGTTCCAGCAATTTTCTTGACCCTTGCTTCTATGTTGGACCAATGGTCTTTGATTTGTTCTGCAAGTCTCATCCTCATAGAAGCTTCCTGGATCAGGTCAATACCATCCTTTTTCTTCTTTCCAAACTCCCCCATTGCTAATGGCTCTTCTGGCAAGGAGATGGCTGGGACCAAAACCTTTGTGATTTGTATTTCTAGCTCCTTAGTTTTCTCCCCCTTTTTGTTATCATCAAGTGAGATGATAGGGATTCCTTGAGCTGCCAGAAGCTGGGTGAGTAGGCTAGTTTGCTTCTCCTGTTCCTTCTGCATGTGAGAAAGTGTAGCCTCAACTTTGTCCACCCTAGAGGAGAGAGTTTTCAAAGATGAGGACACTTCAGGTTCCTTGGTGAAAAACCTTGACATCTTGGAGACAGTGTGAAGAGGAAGCTTTTCATCTAGCCTCCTGTCAGTAGCATCCCTAAGGTTGCTAATTGAATCCTTGATTTCTGTAGCCTCAATCCTTGTCTGCAACATTTGTAGCCTTTGAATTTCCAGAGAATCCATTATGGCCTTGTAGAATTTCTTGTCCCTTGCTTCTGCAGACTCATGAGCTAGATATGCCTCATTGTACTGCCTTGTGATAGCAGCATTCAAGTTGCATCTACCATGCATATCCTGAGAAAGCCAGTTTGGTGTAGGAGGCACCACAGAAGTCCCAGTCTGTGTAGTGGTGGCCACCTGTAGATTGTCACCAAAGTTGTCTTCATCATCAGAAAACTCAAAGTCTCCACTTGCTGCAGCTCCTGGAGGTAGATTGGTCAAGGCATCCTTTGCTCTTTGCATTGATGCAGTAGTATGAATTAAGTTGAGTGACCTTTCTGCCTCCACATTGCCCTGTTGAGCCATAACTTGATAGGCTGACACAGGATGAGTAAAGGTCTCAGGATCCAGGGAAATACTATCCAGAGTTTGTTGATAATGCTCTTGGAAGGTAAGTTCCCTTTCTCCCTCACTGACCCTCATTAACTCACTAGCAATGGCTGCTTCCATCCTTATTGCTCCTGTAGTCCCTTCTCTCTCTCCACTCTTTTCTTGCATCATGGGCTCCCCATGGCTCACACCTCTCACACCCTCACCTTCACCTACTAAGGTGGTACTCTCAATCTCTCCTTTTGCCTGGCAGGAAGAAATAGCCAGCCTCTCACTCTCAGACTCTCCTTTTGCCTGGCTACAAGCCAGCCTCTCAATTTCACTCCCTGTCAAACCTAAAAGTGTCTCAACTACCACCAGGTCATCTACACTAGTTGTGGAAACAACTTGATTTTCAATAAGGGGTGTAGAATGACCTATCAACGGAATGGTAGTTGGAACTGTCAACGGTATGGATACCGTTGATGGAGAAACACTTGTCAACGAAAGAGGCTGTTTCGTTGATGAAGTCAATAAAGCACTTTGAGAAAGTGAAATTACAGTAGAATCTGTGGTGATTGATTTTAGAGATTGGTCCACAGATCCTCTTGCAACTTCAGGAAAAAATGGTTGATGGCCCAACAAATCACTTAACAAGTGATGGCCATCAGCTTCAGAGTGGGGCTTCTCCAAGATAAGAGTTGGAGAATCAGGAAAAGATGTATTGATCATGTCCACATCTAAAGATTGAGTTGGTGAATTGGATGGAGATAAATCAAGATTAATGTTTAGAGAATGGGACTGTAACCCCAGAGTAATAATAGGGTTGAGAAACTGGAAGTGTTGCTTCCAGTGTGTGTGCACCCTGTGTACCCTTGGACTTTTGCTTCACTCTCCTTTGGTATTAGGAAAATGTAGACTGTGGGCTTGAAGTGTCCCTTACCCTTTTGGAGTGTGCTCTTGGAGGAGAGCTTGTTTCAATAATCACATCCTTTTTGGAGGATGCAACTAGACTTGTGTTTAAATCCATTGTACTCATTGTGCCTTGTTGGGAAGACACAATGGGGCTTGGCTGGATTTCACTCATCTGTCCTTCCTTATCCTTAGGGTTTCTTTTATGTTCACCCCTTCCCTCACCTCTCACAGCACCTACAACACTCCCCTTAGGTTGTGTAGTGGATTTTACAACAGGTGCCTTTTGGGAAGCACCTGAGGTTGGCTTGGAGGATTTCTTTGATTTTGGTTTTGTTGCAGGGGCAGGAGCCTGTTGGGTCACAGCTACAGACTCCACAGCAACAGGACTGGGTGATACAGTTGAAGTAACAACTATACTAGAAGGGATAGCAGTAGTTACCTCAATTATTGGCAGATACACCACTGGAACATCACCATTATGGTTCAGCCTCAGGATGTCTGTCAATACTCTCTTCTCTTGCACAAAACACTCAAACTTGGAAACAGGGTTAGAGATTACTAATGGTGTTGGACTAACATGATTAGCCAACATCATCAGAAACCTAGCATAGTAGATATTCTTTTTCCTATTAGCCTTGTCACCCAACTTAGCACCAATTTCATACATAAGTTGGGTGCTAAAGTTGTAATATCTATCAGTTAGGAGCATGGTAAAAAGAATCAACATGGAATTAGTTAATGCATCAAAATTACTAATCTTTCCATAAAAGACCTTGATAAATGCATCAGCTAAATAACTATATTCCCTAACCAAACCTCTCCTAATTATTCTACCCAGATTATCAGTAGGCAAAGAGTAGTTTATTGAATTTAGCATGTTAACCATTTCAGTGATTGTAGGCAAAGCATCACAGTTATTTTCAGGAATATGTAGACATGCTTGCAATACATCAGAATTAACTATGTACTCATTACCTTGGAGAGTGAATTGCAGTGTGCAGTTTGTTCCACTATACTCACACGAGGTCCAGATCTCCTCGATTATCTCATTATAGAGAGGAGTTGAGTGAAACATAGCATAGCTCAACTTGCAGTTCTTCATGAAGTCCATCATCTTGAAAAAGATATTGTTCGGGTTTTCCTTGACAACAAAAGGGATGGAGTTGTTCTTCTCATAGATGAACCCTCCAGCAGACATAAGCTTGACTATGGGTGCCATTGTTGTGTGAAGAAAAGCTTCGAACTGAATTGCTTGTTAGAGAGAAGAAGAGAGAAAAGCCTTTGGAATTTTTGAGAACAGGTAAAAAGAAATTAAAGAAAATAGAATTTCTTAAATACTCCCCCAAAAATTCTCAGAAAAAAGAGTCCAATAATAAATGTAAATTACTGGATTGGCTTAAAAATATAACTGTTACTTTTAAAGAATTACCATGATTTATACTTACAGGGGTGTATGCATAGATCGTGGTAAAAGACGTGTCAAAATTTCAACGGTTCAGATTAAAAGCGCTGTATCAACGAATCACAATTGGGCGTTTAAGGTCCCGTTTGTTTCGTTGATAAAGCTGCGTTTCGTTGATATAAAAGAGCTATCAACGAAACACCCAGAAAAATGCTAAGACTGTCAACGAAATGGTGCGTTTCGTTGACATAGTAATTTTGACTTAGACAAAATTTCACTTTTTCCTGAGAAAATTAATTCACAGAAAAACATAGCAAATTTCTGGCTGCATTTTAACTTGCAAAAATCTCAAAGTATTTAAGAGAAATTTAGCATACCTAGCTCACTTACTAATCTTGAGAATGTTGATTCATCAAGTGGCTTGGTAAAGATGTCTGCAAGTTGTTGTTCACTTGGAACAAAATGTAACTCCACAGTACCATTCATAACATGTTCTCTAATGAAATGGTACTTGATGTCAATGTGCTTGGTCCTTGAATGTTGCACTGGATTTTCAGTAATGGCAATGGCACTAGTGTTGTCACAGAAAATAGGAATTTTCTCAACTCTTATTCCATAATCAAGTAGTTGATTTTTCATCCATAAAATCTGTGCACAACAACTTCCAGCTGCAATATACTCAGCCTCAGCTGTGGAGGTAGAAACTGAGTTTTGTTTCTTGCTGAACCATGAGACAAGCTTGTTTCCTAAGAATTGACAGGTGCCTGTTGTGCTTTTCCTGTCAATTTTACATCCTGCAAAATCTGCATCTGAATAACCAATTAGTTCAAAGCCAGATTCTCTAGGATACCAAATGCCAAGGTTTGGTGTTCCTTTGAGATATCTGAAAATTCTTTTAATAGCAACTAAATGGGATTCCCTAGGATCAGCTTGAAATCTAGCACATAGACATGTAGCAAACATAATATCAGGTCTACTAGCTGTTAAATATAAAAGTGAGCCTACCATGCCTCTGTAACCTGAAATGTCCACAGATTTTTCCTTAGTATTCAATTCAAGTTTGGTGGCAGTAGGCATGGGAGTTTTGGCAGGAGAGCATTCCATTAAGTTAAACTTCTTTAATAAATCATGAATATATTTTGTTTGACTAATGAAAATGCCTTCATTAACTTGCTTCACTTGAAGACCAAGAAAGTAAGTTAATTCTCCCATCATGCTCATTTCATATTTACTTTGCATAAGCTTGGCAAACTGTTGACAAAGTTTCACATCTGTAGACCCAAAGATTATGTCATCTACATAAATTTGAACAAGTATAGTAGAGCCATTCACAACCCTGTGAAAAAGAGTTTTATCTACAGTACCTCTAGTGAAGTGATTCTCAAGGAGGAACTATGAAAGTGTGTCATACCAGGCTCTAGGTGCGTGTTTCAAACCATAGAGTGCTTTGAGGAGGAAGTATACATATTCTGGAAAATCATCATCTTCAAAGCCAGGAGGTTGACTTACATACACCTCCTCTTCCAATTCCCCATTCAGAAAAGCACTCTTCACATCCATTTGATAGACTTTGAAATTGGCATGGGCTGCATAGGCTAGGAAAATCCTTATTGCTTCTAGTCTAGCAACAGGAGCAAAGGTTTCATCAAAATCAATTCCTTCTTCCTGTGAATAGCCTTTCGCAACCAATCTAGCTTTGTTCCTTGTGACTATGCCATTTTCATCCATCTTGTTTCTGAACACCCATTTTGTGCCTATGACACTCATGTCCTTAGGCTTGGGCACCAGCTTCCAAACATTGTTCCTTTCAAATTGGTTTAGCTCCTCTTGCATAGCCAAAACCCAATCTAGATCTAGAAGTGCATCCTCAACTTTCTTTGGCTCATCTTGAGACAGAAAGCTACTATATAGACATTCTTCTTGAGTTGCTCTTCTAGTTTGGACTTTTGAAGATACATCACCTATAATAAGTTCAAAGGGATGATCTTTAGTCCATTTCCTTGAGGGAGGTAGATTTGCTCTTGAAGAGGTAGCTTCATGATCATGATTGCATTGATTGGATATTTGTCCTTGAGAAACTCCCCCTGAGTTTGTTGTCCCTAAATGATCACTTCTAGAAGCATTTCTATGACTGTCAACGGTATTACCATTTTGGCTGTCAACGAAACGCTCATTTTGACTGTCAACGAATCCACCATCATGACTGTCAACGAAATGACCATTTGGTCTGCTAGAAGCTATTCTTTTCAATCTTAATGCAGCAATTTCATCTTCACTGTTGCTTTCATCTGTGCTAGATACAACAACTTTAGGCTGTTTCTCAGTAGCCTTAACATGATTCACTTGATCTCCTTCCTCATTTTCAAAAGAAAGACTTTCATGGAAACCTTCATCACAGAGACCTTGAATTTTGAGATCATCAAAAACAACATGTACAGATTCCATAACAATGTTGGTTCTGAGATTATAGACTCTGTAAGCTTTCCCTGCTACATATCCCACAAATATTGCTTCATCTGCCTTTGCTTCAAATTTCCCCAAATGCTCAGCTTGATTTCTCAGAACAAAGCACTTGCATCCAAAGACATGAAGAAAATCCAATAGTGGCTTCTTTCTTTTGAGTAGCTGATAAGGGGTCATTCCTTTGGCCTGATTAATCAAAGAAATATTTTGAGTGAAGCAAGCTGTATTAACTGCCTCAGCCCAAAAATAAGTTGGTAACTTTGATTCATCTAGCATTGTCCTTGCAGCTTCAATGAGTGTTCTGTTTTTCCTTTCAACCACACCATTTTGCTGTGGTGTCCTTGCTGCTGAAAACTCATGCAAAATACCATTTTCTTCACAGAACACCTTCATGCTTGAATTCTTGAATTTTGTCCCATTGTCACTCCTAATCCTTCTTACTTTCAAGTCAGGATGATTGTTTACCATCTTGATGTGATTGATAATGATTTCACTTGCCTCATCTTTGGAGTGCAAAAAGAAAGTCCATGTAAATCTTGAAAAATCATCAACAATCACAAGACAGTATTTCTTCTTTGAAATAGACATGACATTTACAGGGCCAAACAAATCCATATGAAGCAACTCAAGTTGATGGACAATTGATGACTCTGTCTTGCTTTTGAATGATGCCTTCTTTTGTTTCCCTTTTTGACAGGCATCACACAAACCATCCTTGGAAAACTCCACTTGTGGAATTCCTCTAGCAAGATCTTTCCTCACCAAATCATTCATAACTTTAAAATTCAGATGAGATAATTTCTTGTGCCATAGCCAACTTTCATCCTTGCTTGCCTTGCTGAAAAGACAAGTGATGGTGTCTGGACTTGTGCTACTAAAGTCAGCAATGTACAGATTCCCTCTTCTGAATCCAGTCATTACCACATTGTTGTTTCCTCCTTTAGAAACAACACATGCTTCTTTAGAAAAAGTAACTAAAAATCCTTTGTCACAAAGTTGGCTGATACTAAGCAAATTGTGCTTAAGACCATCCACCAATGCAACCTCATCTATGATGATATTCTCTTTTGAAATCAAGTCATATCCCTTAGTGTAGCCTTTGCTGTCATCTCCAAAAGCAATACAAGGGCCAGCTCTTTCCTGAAACTCTGTGAGCAGGGTAGAATCACCAGTCATGTGTCTTGAACAACCACTATCCAAGTACCAAAGATTCCTTTTGTCTCCCTGCACACAATAAAACCAAATCAAGTTGATTTTGGTACCCAAGTTTCCTTGGGTCCTGTTTTGTTAGCCTTTGCTTTTCCTTTAATATCATTTTTCACCTTGGGCTCAGATTGATTTAAATCAATCTTTACCCTTGGTGTTGATTTCTGAGAGTTGCTCACATTTTCATTCATAGCATGCATAGTTGGTGGAACAAACATGTTATTCATATTCCATGGCATTTGTGGCACATTAAACATATTCATGTATGGATTAGGCACAAACGACATGTGTTAAGACCAAACTAAACACGCAAGTGCACGTGATCTCAAGTAATACAGATAGCAAATAAGGTTCGTTCCAACAGGGACTCGTTGTTTATCTAGTTAATTCACTCACCAATGTATGATTATTATTCGATGCTAAAACAATTAACAAAGTGGTTTTGATTATCACTAAAATTTATCTAAGAATTATGACTAATTATCACTACTGAAACTGAGAATTATATTGATTTACTTATACGAATGAAACATGGGATTTCAACTTCATTAAACAATTCATCTAAAGTCTTCAATTCTCTAGCCCTTTCATGTGATTTGTTAATACCTGGTCGAACACACAAAACTGATATAAGCCAACTTTCGTTGTACCAATACCATCCTAAATAATATCCACAATTAAGATAGAAATCACTTAGTCTCCCAATTATGCTTAGTCCCTATATGTCTATAAAGATTGAAAACATAATGGTTGAAGTACAAACATTCAATTGATCACATAGTCGTCATAAAACGGTTAGAGTTACGACACTAATTACGAATGATATTCTCACGCATAAACCTATGCTAGCATGGCAAGTTCTAAACTCTTAAATCCACTTTCGCTTCAATAAGAATTAACACACAATTACAGGAGTTAGCTACTCTCCTATAACGAATTAAAACAACCATGATAGGATATCGCATCAATCACACTATAGGCATCGAGAAAATTCAACAAATAAACTTCATGAATAAATCCGCTAAAACCCCATGACAACGAGTTAGTTCATAATCAAACTAATCGTCACCATGGGTTCTAATGTAAACATGATTGAAGAAAACGAATTATATTGAATAAATATCAAGGGTTCTAAAGAATACACCCAAACCAAGCATCCACAAGCTAGAAAGAATACAAGAATAAATTGAAAACTATCTTCTTCCTTGCTTCTTCGTGCTTTACAACTCCGTATATAATATGTGGTATGTGTCTCTCTCCCCTTTCGTTCTCTAGGGTTTTCTTCTCTTTATATAGGCCTCCAGGTGCAAATAAGTCGTACCCAATTGAAATTTTATTTTATTTCTTGACAAATCAGCAAATCGGGTCAAAGCAGGAATTTTCGTCAGAAAGACCGGCGCTGCCGCACCACAAATACAAAGGAAAGCGGCGCTGCCGCGCCAGAGATTTTCTGTACTGTTTTCCAACGGCGCTGCCGCGCCATAGACAAGCTTAAACACGGCGCTGCCGCGCCGTACCTTCTGTCCAGAATTATAGAAAATGTTGTCCTCTTCGCGTGAGCTGTAAGATCGTCAGAATCGGACTTGTAGAACTCCAGATATGGCCAAAACCGTGAGAGCTTCGCACCTTACCCGGAAAATCCGAATTTTAATCACATTAACCTCCAACTCTTGATTCTGCAAAACTTAATGAAAACACATTAAACACACCACATACTTGAGTTCAAGTCATCAATTTAAGCCGATATGAAGCGTTCCAAGTGGATTAAAAATCCACTTATCAACATGCTAGCATATGGATTCTGAAATTGTGCATATGGAGCAAGCATGTTAGGCATAACAGGCATTGTAGGCATAGAACTATTCATTGCAGGCTTGGGAATTTTCACTTTAACAGTTTTCTTAACAGATTTGCAGTTAGTAGATAAATGACTGACACTTCCACAATTGACACATGTCTTTCTAGGAGCATATTTATCAGGTGTGTAATTGTTGTGTTTGTTAATCCCTACTTTGCCATTCCTGTTATTCTTTTTATTTCCCTTAGCCTCAACTTGAACATTCTCTAACTTATCTTTCAATTGCTTGTTGGACAAGTGACCTACATTAGCTCTCTCAACAGGCTTCTCAACTTTCTTTGATTTACTAGACTCACCTTGAACAAAGTTCTTGGTGACAGGACCATACTTATTATTAAGTCTAGTGAGTTCATCTTTTCTTTTCTCTGTTAACGAAACAGCCTGATCGGTTGATGGTTCATCTGTCAACGAAACATTGCATTCCGTTGACATATCAACCTTCAACAAATGATCATTGTTGTTTGTTGACTCTGTTTCTGATTCTAAGGTTTCACCAACATACCCTAGCTTCTCTTTGTTCTTTTTCCATGATTGCTCACAGAAAGATTCCATACCTTGAACATTAATGATGTTGGTGGCAACATTCCTGGCATCTTTCCATTTTGCAATCACACTTTGTTCTATCTCAAGTTGTGTTTTAAGAATTTCTTCTCTTTGTAACACGTTCTCAAGTTCCTTCTTAGCATCCCTACTAACACATCTCATTTTCTCAAATTCAATGAGTTGTGCTTCTAACATTGCATTCCTATCACTTAA
Organism: Heracleum sosnowskyi; assembly: GCA_030848705.1. Taxonomy (NCBI): domain Eukaryota; kingdom Viridiplantae; phylum Streptophyta; class Magnoliopsida; order Apiales; family Apiaceae; genus Heracleum; species Heracleum sosnowskyi. The sequence continues at coordinate 83,487,188 of CM061237.1, forward strand.
GAGCAAATTAGTCTCTTTTATTCTTGAATTCTCTTTGGTAAGTGATTTAAGAGTAACACGCAAATTATATAGTACAGTAGACATTTCATTTACTGCACTATCGCATTCCTCTTTAGAAAGCTCAGAAAGATTAGTAATTGTTACCTGGTTGCTTGAGGAGCTTGCTTCCTGCTCATGATTGTTAGCCATAAGAGCCAAGTTGACATACTCAACATCAGCATCAGAATCTTCACCATTACCAGCCCAATCATACTCCTGAGACATGAAAGCCTTTTCTTTTTGCTTGAGAAGTTCAAAGTATTTCTTTTTATAATCAACAGGCTCAAATTTCCTGTTGCCCTTCTCAATCTTGGGCTTTCTGCAGTCTCCAGCAAAGTGACCAAGCATTCCACAATTGAAACATTTAGATTTAGACTTTTCAATCCAGTTACTTTTGTTAGGTTGAAAGTCTCTCCTTGGTGGCCTTGCTTCTGAGTTTCTCTTGAACTTGAACTTAGAGAATTTTCTTGACAGAAAAGCAATGTGTTCATCAATCTCATCTAAGTCATCCAAGTTGGCTGGTTCTGATTCTTCTTCTTCTGTCATCTTGCCTTTACCCTTGCTAACATCACTCCTACAATTAGCTCGACTAGTTGTGGCCTTTGCAGCTTCTTCATTGTCATCTTCCAGTTGGTTCACAGATGCAATCAATGTAGATCCACCCTTCTTTTGTACCTTTTCAATTTCTTCATCTTGCTCCATTTCCAACTCATATGTCTTCAAGGTTCCATAAAGTCTCTCAAGAGTGTAGTCTTTGTACTCTTGAGGGTTTCTGAGAGAAACAGTCATAGGCTTCCATTCTTTTGGAAGAGCTCTAAGAAATTTAAGGTTTGAATCCTTGGTTTGATAGATCCTCCCATACAACTTTAATCCATTCAAAAGCTTTTGAAACCTACTAAACGTGTCATTTAGGGTTTCACCAGCTTTAAAATGAAAATGCTCATATTGTTGTATAAGGAGCTGCATTTTGTTTTCCCTAACTTGCTCAGTACCTTCACAGAGAGTTCTAACAGTGTCCCATACTTCTTTGGAGGTTGTACAGTTTATGACATTGTCAAACATCTCTTGCTCCAAACCATTAAACAGAATGTTCATGGTTCTTTTATCTTTATGGACTTCTGCAACATCTTCAATAGTCCATTCTGACACAAGTTTTGGAATTTCCACATCAGGAGCATCATCTGGCAGTCCAACTCTAGATGCAAACTTCATGGGAACGTGTGGACCTTTCTCAATGCAGTCTACATATCTCTCATCCATAGACATGAGATGTAAATGCATCTTTACTTTCCAGTGAAAGTAATTGTCCTTATCAAGAACTGGTATCTTTACTCCTGCATCCTTCTTCACCATGGTTACTGTTTTGGTCTTGATCTTTAAACTTCTTGTATGTTAGAAGCTCGCTTTGATACCAATTGTTAATCCCAAATGACCTAACAGAATTGTAGAAGGGGGGGGGGTTGAATACAATTCTTGATATTTCTTAAACTTAAAACAACTTACAAATAAAAACTGAACTTAAAGTAAAAATCACAAGCGCATAAATAATTTCAGTTGGATCATCACACAATCCAACTGAAGTGATTTTTATTGCGGAAATAATCTTTGATACAAAATGTACACAGCTGCTCAGTTACAAGATTTTAGAGAAGTATGCTCTCAAAGATAGCTAATACAAACTATTTGTTTTTCTTCTCTTATCTTTAAAGTAACTGCTACACTTGGTTATAAATACCCAAGTTTACAATTCTACGTTTGGCTAAACTAAAGAACAATAGTAGTAACCATCAGTAGCTTGCTTTTCATTCCTTTTGTCCAATGGTCCTTGGAGATCTTTGCTTTTGTCTTCATGCTTATTTTAATCATTCCCAAGAGCCTTATTGGAAATTGGAATGTTTCCTTATTTCCAGTAACCATTTTGATGGCTTCCAATGCAAAGTACACTTCCATATCTCCTTTAGATCTGTTCAGTAAACTGTCACTATCACTTTGTCAACTGTTCAAAAAGCAATAGTGATTCGTTGATAGCAGGGAGATGTGTTTCGTTGATAGCTTTATTCTTCATTCCGTTGATGGTGTTTCCTTCGTTTCGTTGATGGTGTTTCCCTCGTTTCGTTGATGGGTAAACTCCATACCGTTGACAGAGTGATCTTCATACCGTTGACATGTCTTCACTTAGGCAAAATTACAAGGCATAATATATTTACAATTAACCAACCTATTTTGCCTATCTAGTACTTAGTCAACATGACTTAGAAAACCTATCTAATACATACAACAGAATGCATATCAAACTGTGAAGTATTGTACACTGCAATTGCTACATTACTCATTTCGTTGATGAGCTTCCTGTCAACGGAATGCTGCAAAGCATGCCATTTCGTTGACAGCTACAAAATGACTTAATACAAAATCTACTAAGTGTTTTTATAATTATCATCAAGAACAACATATTCCTAACAGCAGCTCACTAAAATTCAAGGTTTTCCAGATGGATGTGAAAAGTGCTTTCTTAAATGGTGAACTGGAGGAAGAAGTCTATGTTGAACAACCTCCTGGCTTCATTGATCCAAAATATCCAAATCATGTTTACAGATTGGATAAGGCACTTTATGGACTAAAGCAAGCTCCAAGAGCATGGTATGAAATCCTTGCTCAATTCTTACTGGAAAGTGGATTCAAAAGAGGTACTATTGACAAAACTCTGTTTTATTTGAATCATGGTAAGGATTTGCTTTTAGTTCAGATTTATGTTGATGATATCATTTTTGGGTCAACAAACAATAAGCTTTGTGAAAAGTTTTCTACGCTTATGCAGTCAAGATAGCAAATGAGCATGATGGGAGAAATGAGTTACTTTCTTGGTCTTCAAGTTAAACAGACTGATGATGGCATTTTTATCAATCAGTCAAAATATACAAGGAATTTATTGAAAAGGTTTAACATGCTAGATTGTGATACTGCAAGTACTCTCATAGCTACAGCTACCAAACTTGATCATGATCAAGGTGCTGAGGTAGATGTAACTCACTACAGAGGGATGATTGGCTCTTTATTGTATCTCACTGCAAGTAGACCAGATATCATGTTTGCAACCTGTCTTTGTGCAAGATTTCAAGCAAATCCCAGGGAACCTCATCTGATTGCAGTTAAAAGAATTTTTAGATATCTCAAAGGAACTCCTTCACTTGGCCTTTGGTATGCAAGGGAATCAGATTTTGGTTTGTGTGGTTATTCAGATGCTGATTTTGCAGATGCAAGATAGACAGGAAAAGTACTTCAGGAAGTTGTCAGTTTTTAGGTGGTAGACTAGTTTCTTGGTTCAGTAAAAAGCAAAAGTCTATCTCTACTTCAACTGAAGAAGCGGAGTACAATGCTGCAGGAAGTTGCTGTGCTCATATAATGTGGATGAGAAATCAGTTGTTAGATTATGGCCTGTCATATTCAAAAATCCATATTTATTGTGATAACCAAAGTGCTATTGCAATGACAGGAAATCCAGTTCAACATTCTCTTACTAAACACATAAGTATTAGATATCACTTCATAAGAGAACAGGTTCTGGAAGGAACAATTGAACTTCATTTTGTTCCTACTGATCAACAACTAGCTGATATATTCACCAAGCCACTGCCTGAAGCTACTTTCAATAAGTTGGTGAATGAACTTGGAATCATGAACTTTGAGAATTAATGAGAAAAACTACAGAGAAGAAATCCTGATGACTATCAAATCCTGATGGTCATTCTGTAAGGTATGTAATTTTGATCAAATCCTGATAGGACACAATCCTGACAGGAAGTCAATCGGTCAATCCTGATGTACAGGTCGGTATTTCATTGCTTAAATTGTGCCTGATTTTTCTTCAGTTACTGATGAGAAACGTTTGAGTTTTAGTTGGACAACTATATGCGCGCGTGTGTCACACTGATAGATATATACATATAGATACACATAAAAAACGGTGCAGTTATGTTTAATTATACACGTAATTTGTCCACTAATTATTTGTGCACGAATCACAGTACGTCACCTGTCACTGAGAGTAATATTTTGTTTTAACAAAATACATTTGATTTTCTAAATTACCGTTTACTCTCTCATCATCAGTTTTTCATCTTCTTTCTCTCTCTGTGCTCACGAACCCTAAAGTCTAAATCTCAATTCTCAAGCTTTTTGTATTGTATCAATGGCGTCTTCATCATTCATGAATAAACAAACAATAATTAGTGGTGTTACTTTTGCCACTAATAATTTTGTAGTTGTGTTAGACCATCAGGAATTGCCAAACGAGTTCCACATAATCCAAGATTTTCTTACTTCAAGCCCATTGAAGTATGCTCTAACAGAACCTGCGAGTGTTTCTCTTAAGTATGTGATGCAGGTATGGAACACAGTTGTTTTTGGTAAAGGCCCGTCAGGAACAGTACTGATGCAGTTTGAATTCAATGATATTACTCATCATGTCACTCCTGTTGTTATAGAAGAGGCACTGCATTTGCCTATTCTGGGTGACAATGTTCTTGACGTAATTACAGACTCAACTCTCTTTGAGTTTGTTGCTAAGCTTGGATACAATGGCGAAGTTAAGAGGTATGGAAACCTCTTCAGGACAAAGCTAGAGAAGGAGTGGAATTTCTTCTTCGATACCATAAGTCGTTGTTTCCTGAACAAGACATCAAATTTTGATGTTCTTCCATCAGGATCTCTCAAAATTGGGTATTCTCTAATCCATTCTACAGTGTTTGATTATGGTAGTTTTGTTTTAAAAGCTTTGAGTGATAGAAAATCAGATAAATTAGGTTATGTCTGTTTTATTAGATTTTTCCAATTGATATTCTGTCACTTGTGTCCTAATGTTGTTTTTGAAGAGGATGTGATTCTACCAATTTGTAGAATTACAGAGAACAATTTGAAGTCCTTAGTCAACAGTGATAAGGCAAATGGTTTTACAGGCAATGCCTATATTCCTGATGAGGTCAGGCTTTTCTGGAAAGAGAACATGCCTACTTATTATGGAACAGTTTCTGATGCTATGGGGCAAGGCCAATCACACCTTGTTCCTGACACAAGCATCCCTCCCAAACACTCTAAACACTCATCAACCACCTCTAATGTCCCTCAAAAGACTTTAGTTGTAAAATCAAAGAAATCAGCTAGAACTGATGTGTCTAGGAGGCAATCAGGTTCAAAGGATTTCTCCTCTACACCACTCACCAAATAGAAGAAACAAGGGGGTGTACAAGGGGTCCTGGTGAAGCCAGCTGATAAGGTTGAGGAGGTTGTTTCTGTGAAAAGAAAGTTAGTTTTAAGGGATGAAACTGATTCTAAGGATGATATGCCTATATCCTCCAAATTTAAGCTGAACAAGGAAGTTGTTGATACTGCAAGTAAAGCTGTGGCACCATCTTCTAAGCCACAGAAGAAAAGAAAGTTGACTAAAAGCAGGTATCATATTCCTTTGAAGACACATGATACTAATGGACAGGACATTTCAATTCCTGATGAGCAGTCAAATCCTGATGCTCAAGCAAATCCTGACGTTGGTAGTCCTGATGCTACACCAAGTAAAATTGTCTCTATCTCAGACTCTCCAGCCAAAGCCTCTCCAACTTCAAGACATGTAGATATCTCATGTGAGAAGCTTGGTACTGCTGCTTCCAAGCTTGGGTTTACACATCCAATGGAGAAGAAAAGGAAGGCAGAAGAGAAAGTCTTTCAGAGACAGAAGAAACTGAAAGGATCTAGCCTACAAGAACCTGAACCTGAAAGTGGTTCAGCAGCTACTGGAGATCCTGCCACACAAGAACCACTCACTCAAAGTGTGAGTGAAGGCATAACTAAAGGAATGGTCTCACAAGAACCATTTTCTCAAAGGGAGAATGCAGACACATACATTCCAGCCACACAAGAACCATCTTCTCAATGTGAAGATGCAGGCAAGACAACTACATTTTCTGAGAAGTTTCCTGACAATTCTCAAGGGGCTTTTGATATTCCTGAAATGGAAATTTTGGCCGAGGACACTGTCATTGAGGGAAGCACACAAGAACCTCCAACTCAAAGTGTTGAAGCAGCTTTTAAACCTCAAGCTACACAAGAACCATTAGTAGAAAATACTGATGCAAGCATTTCAAATCCTGACAGTGTTGCTCCTGATGCTTGTGGTGCTCCTGATGTTGAGCCTCTCCTGATCCAACCACTTAGCTCAAGGACAATGAATGATCCTATCTCAGAATCCAAAGATAAAATGAAAGGAGTTGTTGATCCTGATGCTGATAATGCTGATGATTCTGGAGATAGTGATGATGATGATTCTGATGATGATAATGATGTTGAGAAGGATCAGCTTGCTACAGCACTAAAATCTAGTCTTGGAACTAACTTTGGTTCTTCAAGCACTTTCATGGCTAGCAAGGCTACTACAGGAAAAGATATAAGACAAGACCTTTCTGGTCCTTCTGCAATTGATCCAACTGAACAGCTAAGGAGACATGAATGGGAAAATGACTGGTACAGGTCTGAAGATTCTGTCAGTTATTCATGTACTTTGAATCATGCTTCTTATGCTGAAAGTTTAATTGAGAATGAAGATGTGAAGAATCACTTGAAGGCTACAACTTTATTATCCAAGAGCCTCAAGTATGAGATTGATTCTGTCAAAGCTGCAACTGCTTTAGTGAGGTCTGATATTGCTAATAGCTTGACAAAGGCACCAACTTCTTTTCAATTAAGAGTTTGTGGAATCTCAGGTTAAGTCAGTTATTACTGAACAGTCCTCCATCAACAAAAGAATTGACTCATTGGATTCTAAGGTAACTGATATACAAGCCTCTCTTTCCTTAATCTTAAATTTGTTATCAAATCCTGATGCCAAAAAGGGGGAGAAGGTAATTCAGACAAAATGTACACCTGATCTAGTATTGAGAAAGAATAATGATGATGATCATACTGGAAATGATGGTGATGACAAGGTAATACAAGGAGGAACCTCTGATGCTGTTATGGTGAAGTCTACAATTCAAACTTCTCAAAGTCAATCCATGCAGTCAACTCATGTTTCTGATTCTGGAGTTAGAACAGTAAGGACATTGGTGAAATCTCAGATCCTGACGGAAGATCAAATCCTGACAGGTGATCAAATCCTGATGGCTGATCAAATCCTGACACCTGGTCATGGACAAACACTTCCTACAATTCCTGAAGGTGATGAAGATGTTCTCATTGAAAATCCTGAAGATGCTGCTAATCTATTCCAGGAGTTCAAGACAAGAGATGGTAATGTTGTTACTCTTTATCATACTGATAAGAGAGTTCAACAATTATTTGCAAGAAATGCACTTTCTACTGCTAGTGAAGAATATCCTGATCTCTCACATGAAAAATTTCTAAGTCAACAAAGAGAAATGATGGAGAGTTTTAATAATCCTGCTCTTGCTAGAGGTAGAGGAGGCAGAGGTAGAGAAGTGTCATAAGAGGTGCAAGAAGAGGGATGAGCTCATCAAATCAAACAATGCCTAGACAAACAAGGTCTAGAGGTTTAAGAATAGAAGAAATTCCTGATGTCACTCAATCTTTAATAGTTCCTGATACTCAACTTGACATGACTACTTTTGGTGATGAAGGAATAGATGAAGATGAACCTCAATTGAGAAGAAGACCAAGACAACCAAATCTCATCAGTAATACAACTAAAATTGAAGATTCTAATCCTGACATTGTTCAAGATCCTGATGAATTTGAAATTCTACAAGAGATTGGTTTGATAATTTTATCTATTGTGGTTGATTCTCATAATGAAGAAGTAGAAAAAGAAGAAGAAGTTAGAAGAAGAGAAATCACAAGAACAACAAATAGAGATTTCAATCTCTATGTGCAAAAGCTTAAAAATTGAAATAGGAGGTTGTGGAGAAATGCAAGAAGACAACAACCTCAGATAGAAAGAAGCTATGTTCTTGAGAAAGAAAAAGACAAGAAGTGAAAACATATTGACACACTTACGTGTGATAGACCTATCAATTTTCAGTCTGGTGGAATTATAACAAATGTCTCCAGTGTTGCTGACTTTTCTGGTTCACAAAGATCCAAAGCACTCTGGTTACAAATGTTTTCAAGCTTAAAGCAAATGCCACACAATTCAAGAGGAGGGATAAGTCACAGAGATGCTGAGTTTCTGAATATGCCATATGTTGACCCTCACTCTTTCACTGATATTGGAGGTAACTTAACTTCTGAACACCTGAACAATTTACAAGCTGTGGATATAGTTTTAGATTGTCATGATGGTGCTGAAAAGAAAGATAAGCTTCTTTACTTCATGAAGGATGGAAGTGTAAATAAGATATCCATTCAAGAGTTGCTAGGTAAGACTACAAAGGAACTGAAATATGTTCACTATCTGCTTAGATGGAAAAATGAAGTGTGCAAGGAATGGTCAGATATGATTCTATCAACCATAAGGAGAAGGTTTGATGAAGGAAAGAATTTCAATGGTGATTATACTCCCATGTACTTAAATCTGAAAGGTGAAGATGTGGAAATGCAAAGGGGCACTACTGTTAAAGAAATGTCCTTTGGCATGAAGCAACTTACTCTTAATCCTGATCGGAAGGAAATTGCTTACCTCCTGGTTGAAGATGACAGTCTATCAAGAAGCTCCATTCAAAATCTTAGAGCAGCTATTTACCAGATAAATGAGGAAGATGAAGAACTCAAAAAATCTTAAGGAAAGACTAATTCAGATTCTTGAAGACAAAGAAGAAAATCTACTTTCAAGCTTCTTGAGGATGAATTTGTTCTATCAGAAAATCTAAAAAGATAAGTTTGCTGCTGTAAATATTTGTACATTTTGTAAATATATTTTTGGCATCATTGAATGTAATAACCCCAAATTTTGGACTTAGTTAAATTTTTTTTGATGAATAGTAAATGTTGATGAATAGTGAATTTGCCGATGAAAAATATTTTCAGACCACACTATATGGAAGACATGGAATTAATGTTTCGAAGTTATATTAGTGATGTATAAGGAGAATAAGTGAATGTAAACGCGATCAGAATCAGGAGATTCCAACTTTAAATTTTGTTCACTATTCATCGGGCAGTCGAGGATTTATTAATTTATCGTTATGAGAATTAAGAAAGCGAGAAGATCCATGATCAAATATTAAGCCAAGGCAATAGAAGATCAAGAGGATATCCCCTAGCGTTAGTGCAACGAAACATTTTCGGAATCGCTCGAACTTATAACAGTATTTAGCAACGAAGCAAAAGCATGAAGAATTATGGATTAAACTCTAACCAAAGGAGAAGTATCATATAAGATCGTATGTGGGACTCTTTGGAATTTGGGAATAAGTAATTCTGGAATTAAGATGATTTAAGCGATAAAAAACGATCCCAAATGAATAGTAAAGATTTCCGAACTCCAAACGATTTGAAATTTCAGAGGGAGCTTTGTGGAATTAAATGATGACTAATTGTGCAATCGGAATTTGAAAACGAGATCAAGGACTCGAGAAAGTAGAATAAAAACGAGTGCACGGAAGATGTGGTGCTTAACGAGCCACGCGAGAGCATTGTTGGCTTATTGTGAGCCACACAACCTTTCTACCACAAGATTCAAACATATCACCACATTTATTCCACCAAAATATACCACACAAACTCCCCATCTGATCTAAACACCCTCTCCCATTTTTTTTCTTCAAAAATTCGAAGGTAAGAGAGAGCAAAAATGGAGGAAGAAGAAATGGCCATAACTCGGGTTTCGTCCGACGTAGTTTCGTGTTCTACCACTCAAATCGAAGCCCTCGAGAAGATCTATACATATAGGGTAATCACTCTCCTCACCTCCTTGATTACCATGTTCGTTTTTCATGATTTACAGTTAGGTGGATGAACATGAATAGTGATTTCAAGAACTAACTTTTTTGATCTTAAACTCTAGGCTTTCCAAGGATCATCCAAGGCTTGATTAGTGTTTATAAGTGATGTTTAGTGTCTCTAAGGCAGCAAGGAAGTTATAACACCTCTGCCCTCTTGATATTAATTAAGTTTTGTGCTTAAGTTTGTAGTATAGTTCGTTAAACATGTAGTATAAGAGATCCATGCATGTTTTAACGATTTTGGTTGGTTGAATGAGTTGTGGTTGATTGAAGGATGAGTTCTTGAGTTAGAATGAACTGTCCTAAGAGTTGTAAATGATATATGGATGTATGTATTGTCTTGGTTGGATGTTTGGATTGGTTGTAAAATGGAAACGTTCGATGTATAGCCGTCGTAATGACGAAATGTTTATTAACTGCCTTGACAGTGGTATTCGAGGCTCTTAATCTACTTTCAAGTGTGACCACTAACCATGATAGAGTAGGTCTTGTCTTTTAGTTTATTTTGGCGAAAGAATCGTATCGTTTCGATTTACGGTTTAGGAGAAACACCCGTTTTAGTGAAAGCGGTTTCGGGTAACTAAGTAGTTCACTACATGAACTTTGAGCATATGATCAAGCCCTTTAAAAATGGAAATAGGTCATGATATTAAGGTGGATACTAGTATGGACAGTTAGGAAGGGAACCGAGGAGGTTTCGTGTTAAAATGATGATTTTTCGATTTTATAAAAATGCGGGAACAAAAGTTGCGCGAGTAAAATACCCTTAAGGGGATGGTTAAAAACAATGAGTTAGCAATGGTAAATTATTTGGGTTTTGAGAATAGATTTTCACCCAAACTTTTGACTTAAGAGTTTACGGAATGTCATGAGGTTATAAGTGACCAAGAGCGAGACATTTGATGTTCGTTAATAGAACGTTAGTGCTTAAGTTAAATGCACTTTAAATGATTAAGCCAGGGGACTGATCGAGTATTTCCTTGTTTATAGATTTTCCTGCAAGTTCTCGAACCCATAACAACCAAGGACCCGAGGCAAGTTTTCTCATTCCATGCTATGTTTTCCATTACTTATACTGATGATGCATATGATATGATATCATGCATGCTTTCAAACCTTACATCGTATTTAGATGTGATGGTATTAAAAATGTTGAGATGTAGTATATGCATATGATAGATGCATACCAGTTTTCAAACCTTACATCGTATATGGATGTGGTTGTATTTTAAAACTATTGAGATTATAGTATATGCATATGATAGATGCATACCAGTTTTCAAACCCTACATCATATAAGTGATGCTGTTGTGATTTAATGTTGTGTACGTGATATATATTCTGCTTTAATGCTGTGAAAAGATTTATAAACTGTTTACGCTTTTGATAGAAAGCTTTATAAGATATATGGGTTTATATGCTATGTAAATATTAGATATAAACCGAGGTGTTATAGAGGCTCTAAGGGTAGAGCGCTCGTACGAGGATTTTAAAACTTAGACCGGGAGTCAAATTAGTATTTTGTCTGGATTATACTGTCAGAAGCTGGAGGGTTCCAGGGACAGTTATATTTTAAAATGTTGATTAAATATTCCAATATATATATTATTGGATATTTAATGGGAGATATTTAAATAATATTATTATAAATATTATTTTGAATATTTATTTAATTAAGTGAATATTATTTTGAAAATTCACTTAAGTGGAATCTTATTGAATGATAATTCAATATTTATTATTTGGATATTTATTTAATTAATTGAATATTAACTTGAATATTCACTTAAGTGGATTTATATTGAATCATAATTCAATATTTATTAAATATTCCAAAAATGATTTAAAAATCATAGAACCTTGTGATATTATTAATTAAGGTTCTAGTATTTACGCAAATATTTTCTGATCTCAAAAAGGGTTTATGAGAGTATAGTAGGGGTTCCCAACTACTTTAATTATTTATCTCGAATGATGATTTTGATTTGAACTTATAAAAATTGGGAATCCATTCCAGGAAGTGAACATATGATTTCACTTGCCTCTTTCATTAAAAGTGATATAGTTTGGGTTTCTGAATTATCAGAGCTAAAGATATTTTACAAAACTCCCAGGTCGTGATTTCGAAATGTTTTACTCGAGGATCGAGGTCAGTTGACAACGGTCAACCCACATTGTGACTTACTTCCGATTTAAACCGAAAGTAAGGGTATTTTTACAAAACCTATCAACAAGCTTATGCTTGGGGAACTGGATTAATATATGTTCCAGTTATGGATAGTTGGGGGAAAGACATTTTCGCGTAAGAGGCCGAGTAACGCACGGTCCCGCAAATAAAAACTATGTTTCTGGCCTTGATGTCGCCAGGTGGAAATATAATAAGAGGCTGGGTGACGCCAGTCCAGTGGAATCCGTTGGCAGGGAGCGGGTCCACTTGTGTGGCCTTGATGTCGCCATGTGGTTACTAATGTGTAAGAGGCCGAGTGACGCCGGTCCAACCTAAAAGCCCGTATGCGGCTAGGGTAATGACCTTCGGGATTATCCATCTACTAGTAGAGAATCTATGGTATGACGACTGATCATCGTATACCAGTGCGTAGCCCTGTACAGTTCCCCATGTTTTTCCAAGGATTGGAATTTCAGAAATATTTAGTAACTTGGGTTAAATACCGGTTACGGTTACTTGTTAATAATATTTTAACAAGGTATTGTACCTCATACAGTATTTGAACTGTATGACCTGTTTTGACGAAAAGAATATTTCAATATATCATTCTGTATACGAATGAAGTTTTAAAAGTTTCAATTGTGATATCAGCTTACATATATGATTATGCTGCTATATATTATTTTCGAGCTATAGTGCTCATTCTTGCTTCTGTTATATACCACAAGACAACCGAGTCAAAAAGGTGTTCATTACTGATATTTTACAGTATTTTGAACAGTATGAGATATCTAAATAGATATGTGTGTATATATGTTGAGAAGGTATTTAAGATATACAGTATATTGAAATGTATAGTATTTTGAATCAATGGATAGGCTTTAAGCCTTGATTCCAATGTTAATATCTATTTTAAAAAGATATGTTTGAGACTTGGTTTATCATATTGATACCAAGGATTTCTAAATGATTTACGAAGAGTATTTGAGTATGATTATAAGTCATACAGTATTTTGAACGGTATACTATTTTGGGGTCAGACCCTAGTAGTGTTAAAATTTTGATCCTATATGGATTATCTACCTTAAAGGTTTAAAGATTTAAACTTGGATAGATTTCTTGCTGAGCGCTATTAGCTCATTCTTGCTTTATTAAAACTTTCAGCATGAAGAAAACATTGTCGATTCACCTCGTGTTACGAGAGCAAGGGAATGGAGAGACCACCCTTGAGTTAGTTCAGAAGGATGGATACTGCCGGTGTGAGCAGAATAGTTACAGACTGAATTAGTAAGAATTGTTTTCGATTAGGTTTGTATTATTAAACCTTGTATAGAACAGTGAGGTCTATTATTGTAACTTCAGGTAGAGGTTGTAAATAATAGATGAGATCCTGGATAGTACATTTGAGTTGTATTAACAAATGTTACTTTTGTTGCTCATTTCCAAGGCTATAACTTGTGTGTGTGCGCGTAAGTGATTGGGGTCTTTGGAGTTGTATTATTAGAATGTTGTAAGTAATGCAGGTATTGTATAATTGATGGAGCGTGACAACCCAGATTCCTGACCCCGGATCTGGGGGTGTTACATTGAATCTAGGAATCTATACTTTATTTTACAAATTATGAGATTGGGGGAGATTGTTAGATCAGGATTCAATGATCGTCAGGATCTAGACTCAACTGATCATGATTGCTGACGTCATCAGTATTGCACAAGCGTCAGTATCAGGATTTCTGTCAGGATTGCTATCAGGACTATGATCAGGATTTATCATCAGGACTGGAAGTTGATCATGATTACAACTTCGAGTTATATATGGAGTCTAGTTAAAGAAGGAAGTTTATTTTGTCGGTTCCTAGTTAATAGGAATGAAGCTGTCGGTTAAGGATATGTTTCAATAATGTTTGTAATTGATTTGGACTTATCTTGTAATCGTTAGAGAAACTGTGTAGTATATAAACACAGTTTAGGTTTTGATTTTATATCAATCGCATACACGAGTATATTGTAACCTAGAAGCTCTCAAGAACATCAGAATTTCTTGAGAGAGTTTGTAACAGTTTTATATCAGATTTAATAAAGCTATTATTATTCTTTCATATTTGTGATCCATAATTTATTAAGTCGAGAATCTTATACAATTGTATTCAACCCCCCTTCTACAATTGTTTTTATTACTGGGCAACAATAGAGGTGGTTTTCTTTGACTTAGATTTAGTTTAACAATTTTGACTACTTAAGAAGGAGGGTTGAGGTTAGTTCTAACAACATCTACAGTATCTCAAGGCAAAGAAGATGTATATTGAGTTGTAGAAGAAAGATTAGAAATGTATACATTTACAAACGGTGAATACCTTATCACATGAAGGTTTATCCTTATCAAATCTTTGAGGATCCTCTTGTTTTGGGTCCAACACATCTTTAGGCATTTCTAGAGACACATCATTTTTAAGGTGGTCAATCACAAGTATGATAAATCTTGCAAAGTAAATGTGATTGTTTTTACCATCCTTGCGACCTAACTGGCAACTATTTCGATGAGTACTATACTATTAAGATTAAACTACTTATCAAACATCAAGTTATAAGCAATTTGTTGAATGGATGTTTTAGTTGCATCAAAATTACTTATTTTTCCAAAAATACTTTAATTACAGCATCAAAGAAATAGCTTTATTTTCTCTTTAAATCCTTTCTAACTATGTCTCATAATTTTGCAATAAACTAGTATAGTTTATAAAATCTAACATATCCCTAATTTCAGATTCAGTAGCAGAATTATCACATTTATTAGCAAGTAATTTGAAGGCATTGGAAATAGTGTCAAAGGTTATAGTGTACCCATTTTGCTTGCATGAAAAGGTGATAGACTTTGTATCTGAAGTCACAACAACACTTACCCAGAACTCATCCACCAATTCACATTGTATTTTTAGAGCCTCAAGCATATAATATGAGAGTTTAGAGTTAGCTAGAAAGTTCATCAGATTGTGGTCTTCTTTGGGGGCTTCACTAGTTGAGACTGTTAGGTCTTGATAAGTTTGTAGAAGGGAGGTTGAATACAAACGATACCGTTTAATCGAATTTGTCCTTTTAAGATTTAACAAATTAGAACAAATTATTGCGGAATAAAACTGAAACAATATTCAAGTTAAATAAAACTCTATTAAACTATAAGGGTGTTACAATTCTGATCACTGATTACAATGAACTTGATAAAACAAATCTAGAATAAATTCGACATGAATTTATCTATTTTTGTAATAAAAAGGATCGAATACTAAAAAGTAGTTCGATATAAAATCTAGGGATTATGATCCGCTAGAAAGATAAAGCAGTACAAGAGAAATGATTCTTATGGATTAAATGCTAAGAACAATTCAAGAATCAATTCACTGGCAAGAAATGATTAGCTTCGACAGTTGAAGAAATAAAGACAGAAGAATGTAATGTTGAGTTCTGTGTCTTTCTTTTTGTTGAATGTAATGAATAAAATATCAACTGATCACCTTTTGCTTTTATACAAATGCCTTGTCCAGTTTTCCACGTGCCAATCCACTTGCAGAAAGTATTAAGAAGACTTGTAGGAAAACTATCCTTTTTGCCTTGGAAGACAACCAGGAAGACAATGCTTGGCCTAGGAAGACAATCGTGAAGACAATGTTTGGCCTAGGAAGACAATCGGGAAGACTCACTTGTGAGTCTTCCTAGTTCATAAAACTAAGTCTTCCTAGTTCAAACCTAAGTCTTCCTAGTTCATTTTTATTCTAATTTAAATAATTAACTAAATAAATTATGTATTAAATTAATTCTTTACAGAATTAATTTAATAAATAATTTACTTAATAGTATTAATTATTTATAAGAGAATAAATAGAATTAGTTGACTTCTCAATTAATTCCAGAATCACTTAAAACTTAGATAAAGAATAAACATTATAGTACGTTGACACTCAATGCACAGTCTGGTTCATGAGTGACTAACGACAATGTCTGTTCTTTATCTGTTTGACTTTAAGTAGTGATTCACTTCCTTTTCATTCAAGAACTCTGTAACCAGTATCTTTTGCTGTCACCACTTGAAATCTCTGTCACTTTAATAAATCCACTGAGCTTGAATACTTCATTGAGGCTTGATCAATAAATTGAGCTTCTTTCAATGTAGAATAACTTCAAGTCTGTAGATGACTTTAATCTTCATTCTTTGACAGATATAATCTTCTGAGATTCCTGTGACATTTGATCTAATATTTACTTATTACATTCTTGTTCAAGTTGAGTAGAATCCTCGAATTAAAAATAGGCTATTTCATATGCCTTTCAATCTCCCCCTATTTGTTTGTTAGAGAATAACAACCAAATACCTAGAGGATCACTCAACTAAAACCAAGAAAAAGATAGGACTCTTAAGCCTAAGTAAATACTAGAAAGTTCTGGATCAAATTTGACATTTCCAGATTTCACCAGTAAAGATAAATGCAAGACAGGTGTTCCTCTAGACTGAACATATGATAAAATTTAACCTATCTTGATTTACCTAAGCTCTATACATATAACATTTACAAAACAGAGCTAATTATCCTTTACTCCCCTGAAACTCCTCATTTACCTTTTATATCTTTTTCAGCTCCCTCTTCCTAGCTTCTCCAAATTTCTCTATAAACTTCTCCCCCTTAGTTGAGGAATTCTCTACAGATATAACATTTTGAGTCTCTGAAGCCAGTAGGAGTTTAGATTGTTGATGGAGTTGATCTTGGGTAGTAAATTTGTCTTCAAAATTTCCTTTAGTAGTCCCAGCTGATTGTTGACAGAGGTGGAAGAAGAAGACCGTTCAACCACTTGTACTTGCAAAAGTTCTTTATCAGCCTGGGTTTTGAATAGATGTTCCTGTAGATCAGCTATGTGAGCTAACTACATTGCAGTGTATGTGTCTGTGTGTGCACTCACTTGAATTTCTCTTGTAAGTGTATCACTCATCTCACGTGCATGTGTTTCACTCAGTGTTCGACTCTTATCACTCAACATTAGCTGTCTGTTTGCTCCTTTTTGATCAGTACCTGCATTGAAACTCACCCTAGCCTCTTCAAGAGAGGTCAGTGGTGGTGCAATGGGAGTTCGCAAATCCCGATCCTCAATCATGTCTATCAAATCACTTGGATTTGAAATCTGAATTGCTTCAGTGATAGACTGACCAAGTTGCCTTCCACTTTCTCCAGATAAATCTGCGAGTGGAAAATCCCTTTGGGATCCAGAGATGTTTCCTCTGGGAGGGGAGAAAATGATTCTATTTGATTTGGCAAAGAATCAAATTTTCCCTCAGATGCCTATGAAGGCACTTCTACCGTAACAATGGTAGGCACTGTAACCAGTTGCAGGTGCTCTGCTTTCACTGTGTCCTGAGTTTTATCTAATGAAATTGTCTTCTCCCATTGTGAGTAATGAGAGTGTGCTTGACTCAGTACAAAGTGCCATGGCCCTATGGCAAATTTCAATAGATTCATCTTGTTGAGAGAATGTCTCTAGAAACAGTTCATTGGTCATTTCAAAGTCCATATCCTATTGAGAGGATACCGATGGGCTGACAGATGCCTCAGTATATATTGAATTTCTTTAGAGGAGGCAGAGCTGTGGGATCACTCACTGTTTCAATCAAAATACTTCTTTGTTTAACATTTGATTTCTGTTTAGGCTGAGAGGTCAAGTAATTAAGTTGTAGACTCATTGTTTGGCTCTAAGACCTGGGATAGAGATTGTGGATCTACAATCCCTTGGTCAGCCCTAACAACCACTTGGGTTCAGCAACAGTAAAAGAAGTGGATTGAGAGATAGAAAGTAATACATGAATTGGATTTGACACTGAATTTCCAGCTAAGCAAGAGCTAGATCAGAAATAATATATACAAAATATTTACAAAAACAACTAAGACAAATAGAAAATAAAAGATAATAAATAATAAATATAAAATAATATATACAAAAAAAAACTATTAGTAGAAAACTAAAGAAAGAAAATGAATTAAAATAAAATGCAAAAAAATTTTACATGAAACTATTTACATGACTAGAAAATTTCATAGAAAATTCCATAAATCCTAGAAAAATATGCATAACAATATAGAATTGCATAAAATTAATATAAACTTGCAGAAATATCTAAACAACAATATTTACAATCTGAAAAACACCTAAATAATTCTAAATAAATATATTTTCAATAAAAATACATTTCT
This sequence comes from Heracleum sosnowskyi, assembly GCA_030848705.1. NCBI lineage: Eukaryota > Viridiplantae > Streptophyta > Magnoliopsida > Apiales > Apiaceae > Heracleum > Heracleum sosnowskyi. The sequence goes on from CM061237.1 coordinate 83,505,511, forward strand.
CCACTTAAAAAATATGAGAAAAATATTTTTAAAGAAAATAAATTATTCAGAAATATTTAAATTTACAAGCATGTAATATTAAATGAGAATTGGCAATAAATATCATTTAAATGACAAGAGAAAATGAATTTTTGAAAGAACAAACATGACAGAGATATTGTTAATCACTAAGACTGTTTAACATACCCAATTTACCAACTAACTTGATAAATATGGATTCATCAACAGATTTAGTGAATATATTTGCAGTATGTTCTTCTGTGGGTACAAAGTGTAACTCCACAGTTCCATTCATGACATGCTCTCTGATAAAATGATACCTGATATCAATGTGCTTCGTTCTCGAGTGTTGCACAGGGTTGTTGGAGATTGCTATGGCACTTGTATTATCACACAAAATGGGAATTTTGTCTAATGCAAAGCCATAGTCCTTCAGTTGATTCCTTATCCATAGGATTTGAGCACAACAGCTTCCAGCAGCAATATATTCAGCTTTTGCTGTTGAATTGGAAACTGATTGCTGTTTCTTGTTATACCAGGAAATCAATCTACCTCCTAGGAATTGACAACTCCCAGAGGTACTCTTTCTATCCACAACACTACCTGCATAATCAGAATTTGTATATCCAACAAGATTAAAACCAGAATCTTTAGGGTACCAGATACCTAAGTTAGGTGTACCCTTAAGATATCTCAAGATTCTTTTAACAGCAACGAGATGTAAATCTCTAGGGTCCGCTTGGAACCTTGCACATAAGCATGTAGCATACATAATATCTGGTCTACTTGCAGTAAGATAGAGTAAGGAGCCTATCATACCTCTGTAGCTTGTAACATCTACCTTGATAGAATTGTCAGAAGCTCCAAGTTTGATAGCTGTTGAAGATGGAGTCCTTGCTGATGCTGAATCCTCCATGTAATACTTCTTGAGGAGTTCTTTGAGAGACTTGGATTGACAAATAAATATACCATTTGACCTTTGACTTACTTGCAATCCAAGAAAGAACTTCAGCTCACCCATCATACTCAATTTAAACTTACTCTGCATTAGCTTAGCAAATCTCTTACAGAAATCATCATTAGTAGACCCAAATATGATGTCTTCCACATAGACTTGGACTAATATCATATCACTTTTGTGTTTCTTTGAAAAAAGAGTTTTGTCTATGATACCTCTAACAAAACCATTTTCTAAAAGAAAATCAGAGAGAGTGTCATACCATTTTCTTGGGGCTTGTTTGAGACCATAGATAGCCTTGAAGAGAAAGTACACAAAGTCCAGCAGCTCCTGATTTTCAAATCCAGGGGGCTGTTCCACATAAACTTCTTCATCAAGCTCACCATTCAGGAATGCACTCTTAACATCCATTTGATAGACTTTAAAATTAGAGTAAGCTGCAAATGCTAAGAACATCCTGATGGACTCAAGTCTAGCCACTGGTGCATAGGTTTCATCATAATCAATGCCTTCAGCTTGAGAATACCCTTATGCAACCAGTCTTGCCTTGTTCCTTGTAACAATGACATCCTCATCTAGCTTGTTCCTGTATACCCATCTTGTACCAACTACTTTCTTGTTCTTTGGCCTGGGTACCAGCTTCCAGACTTGCTGTTGTTCAAACTGATTGAGTTCATCTTGCATAGCAATCACCCAATCTGGATCAGTCAGTGCTTCCTCAGTTTTCTTTGGCTCCATTTCAGATAGAAATGCTGAATAATGACATTTATTCTGAGTTGCACTTCTAGTTTTAACTCCAACATCTAGATCACCAATGATCAGCTCAAAAGGATGAGCTCTATTCTATACAGTCTGTCTTGGAAGATTTGATCTTGATGATTCGCCTTGAAATTCACTTTGATGTTGTGAGTGACTAGATGATCCTTCATTTGCTCCCCCTGAGTTGTTGCTTGATTGCCTTGATGATTCTTCTCCAGTGGTGGTGGTATCTCCATTGTTACCAGTGTTTCCACCACCACCACCACCATGATCATTATCATCATTGTTATTATCATTACCAGCAATAACTTCAGGTGGGGCTACATCATCTGATTCTGAGTCTGGCAAGTTATCAAACTTCAACTTTTCAGATGAGTCTTCTTTTTGGATATTAGGGAACTTAGTGTCATCAAAAGTAACATTGACACTTTCCTTTACTGTGTGACTGCCAACCAAGTAGACTCTGTAAGATCTTCTGGAATAACCAACGAAAATAGCTTCTTGTGCCTTTGCATCAAACTTGCCACGTTTCACATTTTCATCTATAAGCACAAAGCATTTTTCTCCAAATACGTGAAAGTACTTGACAGTTGGTTTCTTGTTGTTCATGATCTCATAAGGAGTCTTCATTAAGTCCTTGTTGATTAAAGTTCGATTCTGAGTATAACAAGTTGTATTTTCTGCTTCAGCCCAAAAGTACGTTGGAAGTTTAGACTCACTTAACATAGTCCTAGAAACTTCAATCAATGTACAATTCTTTCTTTCCACTACTCCATTTTGTTGAGGAGTTCTAGGGGCAGAATACTGTCTTGTTATTCCTTTATCAGCACAAAAGTCATTTAGAATTGCATTCTTGAATTCAGTACCATTATCTGACCTTATGGCTCTAACAGGGAATCCAGAATCAAGCTCAATCAACTTTACATGGTCAATCACCAGGTGTGGGGTCTCATCCTTGGAATGTAGGAATAAAACCCATGTATATTTTGAAAAGTCATCAACAATCACAAGTGCATATTGTTTCTTTGACATGGACATCACATTAACTGGACCAAACAAATCCATGTGCAGTAGCTGAAGTGGTTCAGTTATTGATGATGTGTCAGTGCCCTTGTGAGAAGCTTTCTTTGACTTTCCTTTCTGACATGCCTCACACAGTCCTTCCTGTGTAAATTCCATCTGAGGCAAACCTCTAACCAATTCTCTCTTAACTAAAGAGTTCATGGTTTTGAAGTTAAGGTGAAACATCTTCTTGTGCCATATCCAACTTTCATCTGATGAAGCTTTAGCATAAAAACAATTAACTTCATCTTTGGATCCCGAGTGCAGATCAGCTATGAACAAGTCACCTTTCCTTACTCCTTGAAGAGCAGGCTTTCCATTCTTCTTGTGAAGGATCTGACACTTCTCTCTTTCAAATGAAACAGTATATCCTCTTTCACAGAAATGACTGATGCTGAGAAGATTGAACCTCAAACCTTCCACAAATGATATATCTTCAATGATAACATTTCCATACTTCAAATAGCCATATCCTTTCGTAATACCCTTGTTGTTATCTCCAAAGGTAACTACTGGGCCAGCTTTCTCAACCAAATCTGATAGCAGGGCTCTATCTCCGGTCATATGCCTTGAACAGCCACTGTCAAGAATCCACATAACACGGTTTACCTGTTTAACTCCCTGCAATATCAAATTGATTAGTCCTTCCTCGGAACCCAAACTTGATTGGGTCCGGCATACTTAAAGAACTGGCCTTTGTCAGGCAAAACAACCTTTTTAGCTACAACTACTTCAACCTCTTTCACAAAAGAGCGTTTCCTTTTATAGCCAGCCTTAACACATTTCTGAGTAGGCTTAGGGATAAATGAATCCACTCTAGTCTTAGGAGGACTAGTAGTCTTAGCTTTAACATGCTTCTTATTATTAACATGTTGACGTGGAGCAGTCTTATTATCAGATACATGCTTACTATTAAAATAAACATACATAACATTGAAAGCACAAGACATGCACTTAACCACACCACATGCTTTATGAGAAATATTAATAGCAGGCATGTTGGTTCTACAGTTGTTTTGATCCAACTTATGGATATCTGATTTAGTCTCTGTTGTTGAAACAACTTTGACTGGTTTGTCAGATACACACTTGTTGGACTGTTCAACTTCAAAAGCAAGATCTTCTTCACGAATCTCTTCTGTAATGATGATAGAGTATTCATTCAGAGTATCTGCTTGGGACTTTCTAAAGAAAGGTTTATCAATACCCTTAAGCACATCAGGAATACCCCTTTCTTCAGGACTGACTCTATTAGGGGTATTTATGCTTAATTTACCAATAGACTCATTATAGTCATACCCTATTCCTACGGTCTGACTAATACTTTGTTTATTGATAATTTCTTTAGCAGTCTTACAAGAGTTGAAATAGGCATTAGCTTTGGTCTTAAGCTCACTAATCTGATCCTTGAGAATGGTTTCCAGTTGAATAAAACATTTAACCCTAATCTCAAGAAATACTATTTTCTCAGTAAGTTCATCCTGATTAACATGCACAAGTTTTAATTCTTTTATCTCCTTTTCAAGAGCTGTGTTCAAAAGAATTATTCTATCATTTTCAGTGCGTGCACAAGAAATATTACCACTAAGATGACGAATCATTTCAGTGTCAGTGAACTTTACCTCTGACATGTATGCAGATGAAGTGCTTGCCTCTTTAGCCACTAAAGCAAGGTTCCCAATCTCACCTGCTTCTTCATCACTGTCAGTGTCATCCCAACTCTTTCCTTCAGCAACATAGGCTTTCCCAATCTTGTTCTTCTTGCTAGAATCAAATGTGTTTCTTGTCACTTGCTTTGGCTTTCTGCATTCAGTAGAAAAGTGACCCAACTCATTGTAATTGTAGCATCTGATTGTGATCCTATCCACAGTTCCAGTTTTGTAGCCACCCCTTGTGCTACTTGAAGAGGAAGATCCACCTCTCTGAAATCTGGGCCTGAACTTAAGATTGGGATTCCTCTTGAATCTGAACTTCCCAAACTTCCTGACTATTAAAGCCAAATCACCATCCTCCAGTTGATCAAGTTCCTCTAAAGAATAGAAGTCACCACCAGATTGATAAATGGATGTTAATCCATATTCAGCATCAATAACATTCATGTTAGAACTGGAAGGTTGAACAGCCTTCACTTCCAGTTTCTGTGGGACTTCAGCAGCCAATGCAGTAGAAGTACTAACTATCCTCCCAGTTCCATATAACTCATCCTATTGAATCTGCTCCAGCTCATAGGTCTTCAGAACACCATACAGTCTTTCCAAATCAATCTCTCCCAGATCTCCTGCTTCTCTAATGGCAGATATTCTGTGCTCCAAATGACGTGGAAGTGTAAGTAGGAACTTCTTGTTAATTTCCTTGATAGTGTAGCGCTTCCCATTGAGATTCAGATCATTGATTAATTTGTTGTATCTCTCAAAAACCTCAGAGATACCTTCACCAGGGTTTGATCTGAAATGCTCATATTGAGAGGTGAGAATTTCCAGCTTATTCTCTCTAACTTCCTCTGTCCCCTCATTGATTATCTCTATAGTTTCCCAAATGTGTTTGGCAGTATCACAGTTTAGGACATGATTATGCATGATAGGATCAAGACAATCAACAAGGATCAACTGTAGACAGGCATCCAAGGTAACATCCTCTTTTTCATCAGGAGTGTAGTCTTTGGGATCCTTAGGGTACATCCTAGCAGCCCTAGTAACAATCTGATTCTCTATAAGTTCTCCCTCAATAATCATAGGGACTTTGGGACCATTCTTCAGCACATCAAAGTATATAGGATTAGCAACTTTAAGAAATAGGAGCATTTTCTTCTTCCACATAGGATAATGCTCCTTGTTGAACATTGGGATTTTGACTGCACCCACTTTCTGTGTAGTAGACATCTTTTGAGATTTTTAGGAATAATAAAAATTTCAGAGTTTAAAAAAAATCTCAAAACAATTGGATCTTTGATTTGTATATCAATCAAAAGGCTCTGATACCAATTGTTAGGTCCTGATAAGTTTGTAGAAGGGGGGTTGAATACAAACGATACCGTTTAATCAAATTTGTCCTTTTAAGATTTAACAAATTAGAACAAATTATTGCGGAATAAAACTGAAACAATATTCAAGTTAAATAAAACTCTATGAAACTTGAAGGGTGTTACAATTCTGATCACTGATTACAATGAACTTGACAAAACAAATCTAGAATAAATTCGACATGAATTTATCTATTTTTGTAATAAAAAGGATCGAATACTAAAAAGTAGTTCGATATAAAATCTAGGGATTATGATCCGCTAGAAAGATAAAGCAGTACAAGAGAAATGATTCTTATGGATTAAATGCTAAGAACAATTCAAGAATCAATTCACTGGAAAGAAATGATTAGCTTCGACAGTTGAAGAAATAAAGACAGAAGAATGTAATTTTGAGTTCTGTGTCTTTCTTTTTGTTGAATGTGTTGGGTTTTATACTAAACTATTCATTAGTAGTATATAAACTTTGTCCATTTTATTGAGAATCTTGATTGCATATTTTTACATTGTCTGTTTATTATATATTGTGGATAATTTAGTATCAAATGGGATAACAGAAGATTAAATTATCAGTGTCTACATATAATATAAAGGGTTCACAGTTTAAGTGGAATTAGACAAACCACTGGAATAACTGAAGTATTATTTGGGAATAGTTTATCTTGACTATTAAATAATACTTGTATACTTTGTGTATATTGAACAGGATCGAAATATTAGAATTGTTCTTCTATTCTGACAATAAAGAAGTACTAAGATTCTATGATATTATTAATGCTTAGGTTCTCAATCCAAGTGTAGTGATTGACACTTGTATGCAATGCACATGCTTTGATTCATATGTGATGTAATTAATTGTTAATTATAATATTATGTATTGAGCAATGACATTGCATGCAGAGTGGGATATTAACAACATAAGGAAACCATGTCCTGATAATATTCGGGTTGATGATGTCCTCTTGAAAGCTCATAAAGATAATTATGCTTTAGTCCTGCAGGCAGATTTGTTCTTGCATAATTATAAGGTTGAGTGGATGATCAAGGATAAAAAGATATTAATTAAATTAATTATCAGAAATTAATTTAATTAATGGACATACGATATCTTAAACATGGGGAATTTAATAAGCAAATAATATAGGAGCCGAATTTAATAATAAAATAACTACGGTATTAGGAAAGGTAGTGCAAATATTAATTCGTTAGTGGATAGAATTAATATTTAATGACATTGGGCTTGACCCAGAATGTCATTGGGAGGCCCGACCTAATTGTCCATGATCCCTACTGGAGCCTATATATATTCTTGTTCTCCTAAAGCTGAAAACGTTTTTTCATAATTCGAGATTAAAACCTAGGGCAGCCGCAAGGAGCTAGGGTTTTGGGATTTCGAGGCTTTAAGGAGAGGAAAACTTCGGGAGATCGAAGGCCACACTTCGCTCGAAGGGAATCAAGGAATTCAGTAGAAGACGTGGATCAGAATCGTATCGATTAAGGTAAAGTTTTCTTTTCGAACTCGTAATCAATCATATAGTAAAACGCAGAACAGTAATCATACATTCCAACAATTGGCATCAATTGATTTTCATTCCCCGATTTTTCGACCCATTCTGACGCTGTTTAAGCCTCCAAACGGGCTCCTGAAGATTTCGGGAAATTTTCAACGAAAGAATTCGAAGCTAATTTTTTGGGTCCATTATAGTGGATGTGTTTTATTATGTTTTACATAATTTCTGCTATTTATTTTAATTATTGCAATTTTATATGCCTTATGTGATTATCATGCCATGCAATACTAACCTTAGTATGCTAGAACGACATGGACATAGGGTTATATGCTATGCTTTAATTATGTTGATCGTCATGCCATGTTCTTCTATGTTATGTGTTCTTTGTCTTGTTATTATGATAACATGTGGACCTCGAAGAATTAACATAGGACGATGCATGTAGATATAAAAAAATCCTCAAAGTAAAATACTAAGTGGGAGAGGGAATTAATTTGATATTAGATCCCATGGTCATCCATTATTGGTTGTATGTAATTTAACACTAGGACGATTATGAATTGGATATATGTCACCCATCGTGGCGTATGATTTGTGACGTCTGGGTAGTGTTAAGGATATTACTAGGACAATCTTCTTAAGTTAATCACGAATATTGAAAGGTAAGCTCACCCCATCGTGACATACCAAGTTTCATAGAATTCGAGAAAAAAGTTGGACATTCCTTGATTGATGTTGATAATGGATATTTCTGTCTTAGGGGTTGTGTTCTTAAGCGAGTCCGTCTGTGACTTCACCGAAAACATCTGGGATTTATCCATTGATACATCGAACGGATGGGTCTGACTAAAGGCAACTTAAGATCTAAATAATGGTATACACTTAGCTATGAAAGATAATATATAGTCCACCCTAACGTGGCGTATTATTTAGTAGTAGGACCGAAGTAATATTTAAATTTAAATGGTATATATGTCATCCATCATGGCGTACCAGATATTTATGGAATTTAAATATTAGCGCATTAATTTTAATTAATTGTTAGAGGAAACAAATAGGTTTTAAGATATATGCAATTTTCTAGATTAAGTGTTATATGCATGATTCTCATGATAGAATGGGCTTTAATCCACTTTTCACCATACTTAAGGATAACAAACTTACCGGACCTAACTATATTGAATGGAAACGCAATTTGGACATAGTGTTGACTGCTGAAGAGTTCAAATTTTGTACTATTGAACCCAAACCGGAACAGCCTGTTGCCGATGCTCCGGATGAGGATAAAGAGTATTTTAAGAAGTGGACTAAGGCAGATGAGATGTTGCGATGTTACATTCTGGCAGCAATGTCGGGTGTTTTGCAACATCAGCATCAGGCCATGACCACTGCTGCAGATATGCTCTTTAATCTCAAGGAGCTTTTCGGAGATGAGAATAGGGCTGCTAGGCAAGTAGCAATGAAGTCTCTAATGAACACTCAGATGGCTGAAAAAACACCTGTAAGGGACCATGTTCTTCTGATGATGTCTCATATAAATGAACTAGAGGTCCTTGGTGCTGATATTGATGCGAAAACGCAGGTCGATATCATACTTATGAGTTTGCCAAAAAGCTTTGAGCCGTTTCTCTTGAATTACAACATGAACAAGAAGTTGTATAGTCTTGCAGAACTTCTGACAGAGCTTCAGGCAGCGGAATCATTATTTCAGCAGCATGTTCAGGTAAATGTGGCTGAGAAAGTTTTTTCTTCAAAGCCGAAAGGAAAGAAGAAGAATAAGGTTCAGACACAGAAAGTTATGAAACCATTGGGAGTTCAGAATTCAGTGAAGAAGCCTAAGGGCAAGTGCTTCAAGTGCAAGCAGTCGGGTCACTGGAAAAAGGATTGTCCTCTTTCTAAGAAGAACAATGCTGGTATGTCTCTTTCTCTTGTTACAGAAACATATATAGCGGCTATGTCTACGAGCACTTGGTGTGTAGACATAGGAGCCACTGATCATGTTTGTAATTCCATGCAGGGGTTCCAAAAAACCAGGCTGCTTAGAGATGGCGAGATATATGTGTTCATGGGAGATGCTACGAAAGTAGCAGTGGTTGCATTTGGAGTTATTTCTTTATCTTTTGGTTATGATAGGATTTTGTTTTTGAATAATTGTCTTTATGTACCTTCATTTAGAAGGAATTTAATTTCGATTTCTAAACTTGCTAGGGATGGTTATAATGTTTGTTTGGATCGTAATGTTTCCATTATGATGAATAAACGAGTTATATGTTCTGGTACATTGCAAGACAATTTATATATTATTAATCCTATAGAACCAATGCTGCAACCAAAATACACTTTCTACCTCTAGTAAAAGAAAGGAACCTTCTGGATTGAACCAAACATATCTTTGGCACTTGAGATTAGGTCATATTAACTTGAGGAGGATTCAAAGATTGGTAGTAGATGGGCCTTTAGGCTCGTTGGCAGTGGAGCCATTTCCAGTCTGTAAATCTTGCTTGGAAGGAAAAATGACCAGTAGACCTTTTAAGGCAAAAGGAAATAGAGCCAAAGATGTGTTAGAATTGATTCATACTGATTTATGTGGACCTATGAATATCCAAGCGAGAGGTGGGTATGAATATTTTGTCACTTTCATTGATGATTATTCGAGATATGGATACATTTATCTGTTGCACCGCAAGTCTGAGTGCTTTGAAAAATTCAAAGAGTACAAAGCAAGTGCGGAGAAGCGACATTCAGGAAAATGTATCAAGTCACTACGATCATATCGTGGGGACGAATACCTGCTTGGAGAATTTAGAGAATATTTATCAGAACATGGGATTTCATCCTAGTTGACTGCACCTGGCACACCTCAGCAGAATGGTGTAGCAGAAAGAAGGAACCGGACTCTTTTAGAGAGTGTTAGATCGATGATGAGTTATTCGAATTTACCCAAGTCGTTTTGGGGGCATGCTCTAGAAACAACGGCTTATCTTCTAAACTTGGTACCTTCTAAGTCAGTTCCAAAAACTCCAAAAGAATTGTGGACTAGTACCAAACCTAGTTTGAAACACATTCGGATTTGGGGTTGTCCAGCACATGTGCTGAACAAGAACGTGACTAAGTTAGATTCTCGTACAGAAGTGAGGCTGTTTGTGGGTTATCCCAAGGGAACAAAAGGGTATTTGTTTTATAGTCCTAAGGATCAGGATATCATTGTAAGCACCAATGCTAGATTCTTAGAGGAAGACTATATAATGAATCACAAACCCATGAGTACTGTTGTTTTAGAGGAAATAGTGGGAGGACAAGATAATTCTAATATGCCACCGGTACAAGTAGAACAACCACAAGTAAATGAACAACCTATCACTAATACCACTCCAATGCTTCGTCGTAGTGGGAGGGTTGTTAAACAACCTGAGAGGTTCATGTTTTTGGGAGAGTCTTCAGACTTAGTCTCTGGTGAACATGATGAGGATCCCATGACATACGAAGAAGCAATGCAAGATAAGGATGCAGATCTTTGGCAAAAGGCTATGCAATCTGAGATGGAATCTATGTATTCCAATGAAGTCTGGGATCTCGTGGAACCACCCAATGGTGTAAAACCCATTGGATGCAAGTGGATCTACAAAAGAAAAAGAGGATCTGACAAAAAGGTGAAAGCCTGGAAAGCAAGACTTGTTGCGAAAGGGTATACTCAGAAACAAGGAATTGATTATGAGGAAACCTTTTCTCCGGTAGTCATGCTTAAGTCAATCCGGATTCTTTTATCTATAGCAGCTCATCTCGATTATGAGATTTGGCAAATGGATGTCAAGACAGCTTTCCTAAATGGAAGTCTTGATGAAAACATCCATATGCAACAACCAGAGGGATTCATCAAAGAGGGCCAAGAGCATCTAGTGTGTAAGCTTAAGAAGTCCATTTATGGACTGAAACAAGCTTCCAGGGAGTGGAACATTCGTTTTGATCAGGCCGTCCAGTCAAATGGTTATGATCAGAATCCAAGCGAAGCATGTGTGTATAAGAAAAGTGAAGGAAATGCAGTGGTTTTTATAGTACTATATGTAGATGACATTTTACTTATTGGAAACAATTTAGAGATGTTGTCATCTATTAAGGCATGGTTGTTCAAACAATTTGAAATGAAAGACTTAGGTGAAGCCGCATACATTCTTGGGATCAAAGTTATAAGAGATCGCAAGAAAAGAACGTTGGCTTTATCTCAAGAACCGTACATTGATGAGGTATTGGCTCGTTTTAACATGCAGGACTCTAAGAAGGGTAATTTACCTTTTAGACATGGAGTCTCTCTATCAAAGGAGCAGTGTCCTAAGACACCTAAGGATATAGAGAACATGAAAGCAGTTCCTTATGCTTCAGCATGTGGAAGCTTAATGTATGTTATGTTATGCACGAGACCTGATATTTGCTTTGCCGTAGGCATGGTCAGTAGATATCAGTCCAATCCAGGTCAGGAACATTAGAGTGCAGTAAAAACGATACTTAAGTACCTGCGAAGGACTAAGAAGTATATGTTAATTTACAAGGTTTCAGACTTGTTTCCTGTGGGATATACCGATTCAGATTTCCAGACAGATAGGGATAAGAGGAAGTCAACCTCGGGGTGTGTTTTTACTTTAGGAGGTGGAGCTGTAATATGGAGGAGTGTGAAGCAGAAATGCATCGCAGACTCAACCATGGAAGCTGAATATGTGGCAGCCTCTGAGGCAGCCAAGGAGGCTATATGGTTCCGGAATTTCCTGCTGGATTTGAATGTAGTTCCTAATTTGCCACGGCAAATCACAATTTATTGTGATAATACTGGTGCTGTTGCAAATACAAAGGAACCACGAGAACATAAAGCAGCAAAACACATTGAGCGTAAGTATCACCTCATACGACAGTTCGTTAAGCGAGGAGATATTATTGTGACTGATATAGCATCAAAGGACAACCGGGCTGATCCTTTCACGAAGAGTTTACCAGCTAAGGTTTTTGAAGAACACGTGGAGGTGATAGGAGTCAGATGTCTGGTCACGGAATAGTTATTTAAACTGGTAGCAGATTATATGAATAAACACTGATATACTCAAAGAATAGCTTGAGTATAAGTGGGAGATTGTTGGGTTTTATACTAAACTATTCATTAGTAGTATATAAACATTGTCCATTTTATTGAGAATCTTGATTGCATATTTTTACATTGTCTATTTATTATATATTGTGGATAATTTAGTATCAAATGGGATAACAGAAGATTAAATTATCAGTGTCTACATATAATATAAAGGGTTCACAGTTTAAGTGGAATTAGACAAACCACTGGAATAACTGAAGTATTATTTGGGAATAGTTTATCTTGACTATTAAATAATACTTGTATACTTTGTGTATATTGAACAGGATCGAAATATTAGAATTGTTCTTCTATTCTGACAATAAAGAAGTACTAAGATTCTATGATATTATTAATGCTTAGGTTCTCAATCCAAGTGTAGTGATTGACACTTGTATGCAATGCACATGCTTTGATTCATATGTGATGTAATTAATTGTTAATTATAATATTATGTATTGAGCAATGACATTGCATGCAGAGTGGGATATTAACAACATAAGGAAACCATGTCCTGATAATATTCGGGTTGATGATGTCCTCTTGAAAGCTCATAAAGATAATTATGCTTTAGTCCTGCAGGCAGATTTGTTCTTGCATAATTATAAGGTTGAGTGGATGATCAAGGATAAAAAGATATTAATTAAATTAATTATCAGAAATTAATTTAATTAATGGACATACGATATCTTAAACATGGGGAATTTAATAAGCAAATAATATAGGAGCCGAATTTAATAATAAAATAATTACGGTATTAGGAAAGGTAGTGCAAATATTAATTCGTTAGTGGATAGAATTAATATTTAATGACATTGGGCTTGACCCAGAATGTCATTGGGAGGCCCGACCTAATTGTCCATGATCCCTACTGGAGCCTATATATATTCTTGTTCTCCTAAAGCTGAAAACGTTTTTTCATAATTCGAGATTAAAACCTAGGGCAGCCGCAAGGAGCTAGGGTTTTGGGATTTCGAGGCTTTAAGGAGAGGAAAACTTCGGAAGATCGAAGGCCACACTTCGCTCGAAGGGAATCAAGGAATTTAGTAGAAGACGTGGATCAGAATCGTATCGATTAAGGTAAAGTTTTCTTTTCGAACTCGTATAGTAAAACGCAGAACAGTAATCATACGTTCCAACAGAATGTAATGAATAAAATATCAACTGATCACCTTTTGCTTTTATACAAATGCCTTGTCCAGTTTTCCACGCGCCAATCCACTTGCAGAAAGTATTAAGAAGACTTGTAGGAAAACTATCCTTTTTGCCTTGGAAGACAACCAGGAAGACAATGCTTGGCCTAGGAAGACAATCGGGAAGACAATGTTTGGCCTAGGAAGACAATCGGGAAGACTCACTTGTGAGTCTTCCTAATTCATAAAACGAAGTCTTCCTAGTTCAAACCTAAGTCTTCCTGGTTCATTTTTATTCTAATTTAAATAATTAACTAAATAAATTATGTATTAAATTAATTCTTTACAGAATTAATTTAATAAATAATTTACTTAATAGTATTAATTATTTATAAGAGAATAAATAGAATTAGTTGACTTCTCAATTAATTCCAGAATCACTTAAAACTTAGATAAAGAATAAACATTATAGTACGTTGACACTCAATGCACGGTCTGGTTCATGAGTGACTAACGACAATGTCTGTTCTTTATCTGTTTGACTTTAAGTAGTGATTCACTTCCTTTTCATTCAAGAACTCTGTAACCAGTATCTTTTGCTGTCACCACTTGAAATCTCTGTCACTTTAATAAATCCACTGAGCTTGAATACTTTATTGAGGCTTGATCAATAAATTGAGCTTCTTTCAATGTAGAATAACTTCAAGTCTGTAGATGACTTTAATCTTTATTCTTTGACAGATATAATCTTCTGAGATTCCTGTGACATTTGATCTAATATTTACTTATTACATTCTTGTTTAAGTTGAGTAGAATCCTCGAATTACAAATAGGCTATTTCATATGCCTTTCAGAGACAAAAGTAAAAAAAAACTTGTTTTTCTCGTAGTTGTACCCTATCTCAGAAACGATCTTCTTTTGTGGTGCCATCTCTGAAGTTAGTTAAGGAAAGTAGAAATAAAAGGAATTTAAAGTTAGGGTTCTTGAACAGAAATGTCGGCGTATTTGCACTTGAGAGGATTTAGGGGTCATAGAAAACAATAGCAAGTAAAAGACTCAATTAATATTCCATTTGGTATCTATGCTTTGTGAAATAAACCTCACATAAAATTAAAAGAAATGACATGATGTTTCCTAATTGATGCAAAAGTGATCATGCTTTAAAAAAATAAGGTAATTTAGCCAATAATAGAAGTCGTTCAACATATGTGTAACTGTACATATAGTTGATTGCTAATTTTATGACTCAATGGCTATAGTTTTTGTGACTCAACGGGTGATATTAAACCTTTCATATTTAGTATAGTCAACTACTATATTGTACCCATTGGCTAACAAGTATATCCACCAAGTAATGCATACATTACATAACACTTTATCAATCGAGTTTCATATATTTCTCAAGTAAAAATGCTTTCAGAAAATTAATATGCAGCAATAACGTTTAAGTAATTTGAGAATTTTTCAATGGCTGCAATTTAAACTTAACAAACTTTTAGAATCATAAAAAGTTCACCATGTAATTGAAGTATTATTACTTATAAATATCTATGTATATATATTGTATAATTAGAGACTAAAAATGGAAGGGGTTCTGGGTTATATTGTGAACAAGTAAACATCTCTTCAAGCACTTTATTCTTTGATTTGAACCACCATATATAGGCATTCTAATACACTCTCCACCCCTCATATGAAACTGCCCCATAATTACAAATTAATGTCAATTAATACTATAATATTGTACAAATTGTAACTTACATATCAATAATTTCCCAATGAATATATATCAAATTTACCAAATATATTATTCATGTATTTAATTCTTTTATTATATTTGACATATGAAGTCAAATGTAACATCTCCCACTTGACTTTTCTTTGTCAAATACTTTTTGTGACTCTCATTTTCAAAAACATAATAATAAATAATTTCAATATACACTCCCATTATTCGTTAGAATGATGCCAAATATGTCTCGACCCACATAATTGTTTTTTAAGTTATATTAAAACAACATCTTAAACAAATGTTTCCACAGTACTATAACTAGTAAGAATATGTCAATCGTTGTCACTTTTATTTCTTGCAACAAATTCATTTTTCTTACTATCCCAACTTGAACTCCACCAAAATTAAATATGTGTCTAAAAGTTGAATTCTTATTATCAATATCACCATTCCATACGACATAATAACTAATAACTCCAAACACATCTGCCTACCTATTTGTTCTACAACGTACTATTCAAGTACTTATGCATCATCTTCTTTACAACCTCTTACTAGGCTCAACAACAATTGTTACACTATACATTCATAAGAGTAACTAACTATGTCAAGTCAAGTCAATCGATTGTACACCACAAGATACATCGAACTTCCGACTACTTGCATATGATACATTTAATGGTTCTTTTTCAGCATTAATCATTTTCTCATCATCCTCAATGAGGTTGGCGATGGACTCCACTTTTGCATCCTAAAATGATTAAGCATTTTTATTCAAATACCTTTTCTGATTCATACTCATTGTTCAAATTATTTCTCTTTAATTTGAGTTCCCCGAACATATAAAATTTCACACGTATCTTAATCTCAACTTCTACTAAATTTTAAATTAGTTTTGTTGAGCATGCCTTTATTATTTTTCATTAACAATACATCAATAACACACTAATAATATTGTAAACAAGCTCCCACTTTTCAAAATACATACACAATTTTCTAATTCATTCCTGACAAAATAATTTATGCAAAATCTTTTGCAACTGCGCAAACCTAAAATTTATAAATATACCAACAACCTTATTTTCTTTTCCAAAATTCAATTACAACCAATGAAGTTTCTATATTCGAGTTGATCACACAACTCACACATTTATTTCTATTCTATGAATTCAATTTCATCTTTCGTGGATTTCATCCATGACTCAGATTCTTGCGATCTCATCGTTTAACAAAAAAATGTGTGGGATAAAAAATATCTCTATCATCCATGTCAAAAAAATTCCCTACTAAACACGTAATAGTCATTTGCCCATTCTGGCAAAATTCTTGATTTATTGTTTTCAACCATATCTAATGGTTCATTCTCAATTCATATTCGGTCTGTTATACGCAATCGAATATAATTCAACACATTTTCTGAAAAAATTAACCAATGTCACATGCATCACATATATTTTGATTTTTGTGTTCTATCTTCCGAGTATCATAAAAAGTTCTTTCATGGTATCATTTTTTCACCGAAAAAATTCTGATTATTTTCAAACAATCTACATCCTTCCTTTTTTTTCGGTTCCAATCAAACAAACAGTTTTAATCAAGAACAATTTTTTCTTACTTCAATCACCAAACATTAATTTTCTTTTCATTTTCGCTCTATGTTCTGAGAGCCACAAAAATTTCTTCAAGCACGTTCTCGTCATGTTCAAGAATAATTTTGAACATCAATCTATATTCCAATTTTTAGAATCAACGTACCACAATAATATGTGTCATTCAATTAATTAAAAAAATCACATTTATTTACTTTCTCTTTAAACCATCTTAAAAAATCAGATATGGTGTCGTCTATTACAACAACAAATTTTAAATTTTACATAATTATTTTTTATTTTATTAACCCGCTCCACTAATTAAAATTAGAGCTATTCATCACTTCAATATTTAAAATTTAAATAGCATTCAAAAACAATATATCATCACGAGGCCTAATAGTCCACCAAATATACAAATTTCTAGACAAGTCAGAAAAGCATATTTTACTATCATCAATCAATATGTCATTCTCTCTCTTTATATCAATTCATACATAAATAATTTATAAATCAATCGTATTGTATCGCCAAAATTTACCAAGATTTAACAATAATATTTAAAAGATTAAAAAAATTATACAAGATAGAACAAGTTGAGGCACAAATAAAAGAGTCTAAAAACATCTAAAACAATGTAATAGACAATCTCACCAAAATAAATCGAACAAGCATTATCCCAGATAAGGACCAAGCATGCATATAATTAAAATTTTAATATAGAATCAGACAATCATCAAATTGAGTATATGAAGAAATTTAAAAACAAGCAATGTAAATGAGATTTTCGCGCATATATAAGTATATAGGAATACATTATGACAAAGATATTATAAAAAAATGAACCATCACAGAAAAAATCAAAACACCATTTAAACAATTTAATCACTATGTTAACATACGTAATGGCAAGCAAGATCAATAAAAACTTGATCAACAAAGGTAAACAAAAAAGACTATTAATCAAAATCTATGCATGAAGTTTAAGAGTAATATGTAATCAATAATAGTAGGCTAAACGTATAAAAACAAAAATAACTAGCCATGCACATAAGCTAGGCAAAAAAGAACAGTAACATTACAAGGCATCAGGGTCCTAAGTAGGAACATCAAAATAAATCAATTTTACACTCAACCAAAATTTTACTAATGTTAGCATAGAGCAGAGTAGCTAAACTCTAATACCAATGAAGTATTGTGAACAAGTAAAAAAAAATTCAAGCACTTTATTCTCCGATTTGCACCACCATATATAGGCATTCTAATATACACTCTCCACCCCTCATATGAAACTGCCTAATAATTAAAAATCGGTGTCACTTAATACCATAATATTGTACAAATTGTAACTTACCTATCAATAATCACACAATGAATATATATATATATATATATATATATATATATATATATATATATATATATATATATATATATATATATATATATATATATATCAAATTTACTAAAAACATGATTCATGTATTTAATTTTTTAATTACATTTGACAAATGAAGTCAAATATAACAGTAGTGTCTTAATTATATCTTCAACATTTTACTACATAATTCGTACTTGACTTCTCTATATCTTCATTCAAAAACTTTTCAAAATATCTCAAACTAAAGTTCTCGATATATAAGTTGAACATACAGATTTTTAATAATTATCAAAACTCCTAACTTGATATGATCTTGAGACATGAATAAGCTTGAAATTATTTTAGGAATCTTATTATGAAATTCAAATCATGAATTTGATTATAGATGAAGTAGTTAAGCTTCACCACATATGTTTTCTAGACTTTGTTTTAGGAGATTTCAATTCATGCAATTAAATTATAATTTAAAAAATAAAGTTAAATACAAAAATGACAAAGTCCTTTTAACTTTTTGTTGACAACATAGAATCCTTTTGACTAGTTTTGTTATCATCACAAGGCATGTATGCATCGAATATAAAACAATAATATTTTTAGCACATGTAAATCTATTAATATATAAACGCACTTGCAAAAAATATGTCAGACTTACAAATCTTTCTTCTCAAACTTAATCCTTAAACTTGCTTTCGATTTCATCTCTTTTTCACAAGATCTTCAAAGACATTTTTGGGTGTGTGTGTGTTGAAATAAATGAAAATGAGTAAGAATAAAAATAGTGGTATTATTTGTGATAGTGACAAACCAAATGAGTCGATTATAAATTATGGAATAAATAAATTTTATTGCCTTTTCTTTTCTTGGATAAAATATCACTAGAGGTTGGTGAAAAAATTTAATGCATGTCCAAAATTGATATACTCTGCGTCGGTAATGTATTAGTAGAAAAGAATACAATTCGTCTTAGCTTTTTCTAAATAAGATCTAGTTATGTACGGGGCACTTGTGTTGTCAATTGGTTTAATGGTTGAACTAAAGTGTAAAATGTTTAATGGTTCAACTAAAGTATAAAATATTTAATTTTTTTATCAACTAAAGTATAAAATATTTAATTTTTTTTATCAATTAATAATGAAGTAATCATTTTTGGCCATGTGAAAATGATGTTCAACAATTTTAACATGTTAACATGTTACACCTAGTACTTTCACTTCATATAAAAAATTCATGATGTGTATTATTATTACCTTAATTAGACAAAGGTCTAAACAATATTTACAAAGAAATTCATACAATCTTGACATGAAATTATCATTAAGCATGATAGATAGTGAAAACGACTATTAAGATGGGAGAGAAAGAAAGTATCACAACAGAAATTAATATATTGAGAAATGAATTAATGAGCATATAAATATAACAAGGTTATTAAAAAATGGATGGTAAAATTTTATCATTTAAAAATGTTCCTCAATAATTAACGACCAAAAACATGTTTAACTCATGCATAAAAAGTTCAAAATATTATGCAATATCATAAGTGGATATTTGAGTATATTATTCTACATTACATTTGTTGATGTTGACATGAATCACTTACCATTCAAAAACATATATTAATAAAATTTAAATGTGAATAATAATATTATGTAAAATGCTTTAAAATAAATAATTATCTTCAATTAACACACAACACATTTGAAGTAAATATCAATTATTTAATTAAATTATATATCAAAACAAAATTAATCTATATAGGCACCGGGAAACTATATTAATATTAACTAATATTAATTTTTATATTAATTGAATTTTGACCAGGGTAAAAATTGTTTACAAAATTCTTTCAACCTAAGATCACTCATATGTTTGACAAATAAAAATCTAAGGAACTGAGTGACAAGATTTGAATAGACAGAATTCTGAGAGAAAAATCAAGACACGACCCTGTGTTCAATGTAACACAGTTATCAAAATCAATTTGGACTTAAGTGACAGGATATTATTAGAGAGCCAGTTGGTCAATATAATGCAACTAGGGTTAACCGTGAATATAAATTAATAATTTAAATGAGAAACAAACAACATAAACGGTGTAAGTGTGAGAAACAAACAACATAGACCATGTAAATGAGCAACATAATCTGAGTTCCAATGCAAGTCAAGTAGTGAATTTCACATGGCAATAGAAATGCAGAACGGAAGTTCCAATGCAAGTCAGGTCTTCAGAACAGCTGATGTCACGTGTTTAGGTCCTACATGTTTTCTACTTGAGAGTAAAGTTATAGTTCAGTTAGTAAATTACTAGATGAGTAAATTGTTGTGAAAAATGAATTGGCTTACAATTGATTAATTAGTATTGTTATACAATAAAAATATTAGCTAATATATTAATTTATAGTGAATATTTGAATAAATACATTTGATATAATTTAATCACCTATTTTACAAAAAATTAAATATGCATTCTAAAATAAATTTAGTATTTGGCATAAGCTAACATTTGATATTATGTAGTATTTGCCACCAAAAGTTCAAAACACATATAATATTATATGTTTAAAGATATTATTATTTTAAATTTGTTAATAAACCTTTAATTTAATTTTACAATTTTATTAAAATTAATTAACTTAATATAAAACATCACATGTTTTTACAAAATTTTAAAAAATATTCAAAACATGGCATCTTTAATAGACTAAATAGGCATTTAACTTTAGAAGTAAGAATCTTGAAGACAATCATAACTCATTATTTTATTATAGTTAATATATTTTAAAAGAATGTTTTAGTTTTGTATTCAATGTAAATATAAATTTATTAAAATAAACATAAAAATAAATAAAAATTTATTCTATTTTAAGAAAATAATTTAATTTTATATAATTTTGATATTAAATGATATATTGTATTACTTACTAACATAATATTATTAATGTTACATTAACTTAGTAAAATTGTTATACGTAATGTAGTCGTATAATATTTGACACTATTAGACCATTTTTTTTCTTGGCATCATTTTAACATTTCATATTGATAGTAGTTGATAATGATTCAATTTTAAAATTTTCTTTTGTTACTCTTTTCATAGAATTAAAGTTTTGTTTAGAATTTAGTATATTGATTAAGGTGATTTAAAGTTTTAAAAACTCTAAAATTCACTTACAAAATTAAAAATGATAAAATAGTACACATTTGAATTGGACCATCAATTTGACAAACTATGTACATAATACGAGTATTTTTGAAATCTTATATGAAAGAAAAATTATCATCCCAATTCAATCTTTTTGTGCTAAGTTCAAACACATAATCATAATAAACATGAATATAGATAGAATTTTGAATACTTTTAGAATATTATTTTTCAAGTGTATTAGATTTCTCTAACTAAGTTTAATAACCTACACAATAGAAACCATAAAAATCTTATTTTATTTGAATTAATTTTGTTTTTTCATATAAACTAATCTTGAACCCTAGACCATTTATTAAATCATTACCTACATATTTTATTAAAATAGACTTTCTAAAATCAAACACACATATGAATCAAATATATAAATAACATCTATTGTATAAGTTATTGATAAAATATAATATTTATAAATATATATAGATAGCTTGACTATAAAATAAAATTTGTAAATATATAAATATAAGGAAACTATATTCAAAAAATTGTCCAAAAATTTCAATACAAAAATTAATTTAATCAAAAAATATAATGCATTCCCTTTTTTTTAGACTGTTAGAATATATTAAAATGGTATTTCAACTTAATTAATTGGAGTAAGAGGGTTTTATAATTAAAAGTTTATTAAAAGTTTATTAGTTAGTAGGACAACCCACCTTTTGTTATTGTATATTTAGGGGGGGAAATCATACATCTAACATACAATCTAACTATTTTAACCCACACAATGACAGGTAGCATAGATTTGATGGAGGGAGTGAGTGAGGATAAATGAGTGAAGAATTTTGGAGAAAAATACGTAAGTGAGAGTAACTTAAAAAGGTCAGACACTACTCTCGTACAGCTGCTAAGACTTGCCACGTGTCCTTTAACAAACACAAAAAATAATAAAAATAAAAACATACACTTCTGTTCTACATACTTATACATTCACTCTCCTGTAGTACGTACGTACGTTCAAGTCACATGCGTGTTTGGATTTCATTGGGCCACGTTATGTTTTGTATGCTACGTGTTACTCCCTCCGTCCCTCTCAATTCCTTTAGGAAGACGGGGGCTCAACACGCATTTTAAGCCTCATTTAGTATATATTTCAATAAATTATTTTAAATTTTTTCTTTTTCTGAATAAAAATATAATATTTAAATTGTTATTTAAAAAAAAAAAATTTAAAAATAAGTTGTAGAACTATAAAACCTTAAAATACATTTCGTGTAAAAAAATAGTAAAGAAATGAGAGGGTTCATGGAGTATTTTACCCAACTCAATCAACGGTTCAGATTCAACAATGCCGTTTTTACATTGCTCTAACTCGGTCAATAAAGTCAGTCTGCCCGTGATTTCATCTCGGCTCAAGGGGCAGTCCCTTCTTCCTTAAATAGTCCCCCTCACTTCTCCCCACCCTCCCACAAGACTAGTCGGTCTCTATCATTTCCTTCCTCAAATACTTAACACGTGTATCTATACCAAAACTAATATAATGGAGAAGACTGTGTCCGGAGACGTGATGAATGACACCTCAAACACCAGCTCCAAACAATCCTCATGTAAAAGAAATGCACGAGCTTCTCGTCGCCGGAAGCTGGAGCTTGGTCGAGCTAAGGATGTGGCTGGCGGTGAAGAGGACAGCAACGGGTTCAAGCGTCGAAAGATGCAGATGTTCCAGGATGGTAAAGGTGAGGGTGGAGTCGAGAATGGAGAGTTGAGCCAAAAGACGGAGGCTAAACTGGAGGAGGAGAAAGATGGTGTGAGTCCGGACAAGTGTCCTAAGTTTGGACTCGCCTCCATTTGTGGACGGAGGAGAGACATGGAAGATTTTGTAGCTGTTCACCCTTCCTTTTGCAGCAAAGTGAAAGGAGATGCTTCTGAGTTTCATTTCTTTGCTGTTTATGATGGACACGGATGTTCTCATGTATGTTGATATGTTATATATATATAATTCACATGCACACATTTTATATTTGACAAGATTCAAACTCGCGCGGGTGATACCGCTAGACCAAGAGAGGTCATTGGTGTATGTTAATATGTTAATTTTGGTCGAAATTGTTTTGGAATTTAATTAATTAACTTAATTTAAAATGTTTGATTAAAGGTGGCGAAGAGGTGCAAGGAAAGGTTGCATGAGCTGGTAAAGGAGGAGCTAGGAGGGAAAGAGGTGGTGGAATCAGTGGAGTGGAAAGAAGCTCTGGAGAAAAGCTTTGGTCGGATGGACGAAGAGGTGATTACGTGCAAAGAAGCTGTAATGTTAGCTGCTGGTTGTAGATGCCTCCTTCCTTCGCCAGAGTCAGATGCTGTTGGCTCCACTGCTGTGGTTGCTCTTGTCACCCCTGACAAGATTGTTGTGGCTAACTGTGGTGACTCTAGAGCTGTTCTGGCTCGACAGGGCAAAATTATCCCCCTCTCTGTTGATCACAAGGTCACTTTTTACTCGTCTATTTTTTTATATTTTGTTTTGTTTCTCAATGTTTATATTGATGCTTAGCTTATTTATGCGTGCAGCCTGACCGTCCTGATGAACTTAGCCGGATCCAGGCTGCTGGTGGCCGTGTCATTTACTGGGATGGAGCTCGAGTTCTCGGCGTTCTCGCCATGTCACGAGCTATAGGTACATAACTGCTTAATTCGTTCGAGTACAAATTAATTTAGCCTACAAACCGTAAACGGTGTGATTTATAATCTGTATTTTTAATTGAAACAGTAAAAATAATTTTGAGTGTTCGATTTTGTTCAGGGGACAGTTATTTGAAGCCATATGTGATAAGCCAGCCAGAGGTGACGATAATAGATCGTACAGCGGAGGATGAATGTTTGATACTAGCAAGTGATGGACTGTGGGACATGGTGTCAAACCAGACTGCATGCGGCGTTGCTCGTATGTGTCTGGATGGAAAGGTGGCGAGTATGACGCCACCGGGAAAAAGCTCCGGCCAAGTCGGGGAGTATGACGACCAGGCATGTGCAGAAGCATCGTTGTTGTTGACAAAACTGGCGTTGGTTAGGAAGAGCTGTGATAACGTGAGTGTTGTTGTCATCAATCTAAGGAAGGAGACTTAGAGGAGTCATGTTTTACGCAACGTGTACCCTGCTGGCTACCTATATTAGTATTTGTGTTTGTGTTGTTTGATGTGAACGATGAATCTGATCTTATGTTTTCTATTTAACCAACTTTAATTATTACTAGTGAACTTCATGTTTGTCTGTGTTTGCTTTTCACGGGTACGTACGTGACTTTTATTATCTAATGTAGTATCACTTTTTCGCTCTGTTATTTTAAATTACTTGATTGTGTTCCAACTTTAAATTACTTGTATTATCACTTGTTCGCTCTCTTATTCCATCAAATAGTACAATCATCAATATATATATAAAGGAGGATACGCGGGAGGTGAGGTGGCGTCTCTAAGATCGTCTCAATCTATTTTTCTAATTTTTGTAGAGGTTTATAATTTTAAATACTAATAAATCAAAAAATATTCTTTAGCATATTAGAAGTAGAATATGTGTTCGAAGTTATAGAGGAGAAGAGTTCGAATTTATAGAGAAGACATATAAATAAAGTTCTATTTGAAGTAGAGTAGGTGTTCGAATTTATAAAGGAGAATAGTTCGAATTTATAGGTAAGCCATAAAATTAGAAGTTCTATTAAAAGTAGAATAGATGTTCGAATTTATAGAGGAGAAGAATTCGAATTTATAAAAAATACATACAATTAAAAGTTTTATTAGAAGTAAAATAGGTGTTTGTAGATGTAATTAAAAGTTCTATTCGAAGTAAAATAAGTGTGCGGATTTATATGGAGAAGAATTCAAATTATATGAAAAACATATAGTTAAAAGTTATATTGGAAGTAAAATAGGTTTGTTAATTTATATAGGTGTTTTTTCAACGAAAAAGTAGCTCATTAGAAAAAGAAGTATGTTAACATGATAATTAATATATAACACAAGTATTCAATATATTAAATTTGAGATATTGATATTAAAAAGGAAAGGTGTTTTACGGGAGGACGGCTTATTAGAGAGGACCGAGTAATTTTTGTAATTTAACTGATAAAGTTTTAAAAAAAAATTACGACGCCACCGCGAAGCGCGGCTTTTTCAACTAGTGATTTTAAATAAATGAAACATGCCTAGCTAGCGACTTCTTTTTATTCCATGCAAGCATTAATGAGTGAAATTTGTACAAAATTTAGAAATTTACAAACTCGAACCAATTTAGTAGGGACACAAGTAAATTTTAAAAGAAAAGAGCAGTGCTAGAGGCACAAAAAATTGTTACAAAAAATTATTACAAAATGACATGACATGGTTGATGTGGCAGTATGGTATTTTTTGATTGGTGTTATTAGTGTGAATGCAGAGTACCATTTATTATTACAACCAATTAAAATCTGCCACATGTATTTTGTAACTTTTTTTGTACTTATTTTGGGGCCTCTAGCATTATTCAAAAGAAAAATGCTAGAGGTACAAAATTTGTTCCCAATATTATCATTTGGTAACAATTTTTTGTGACAAATTTTGTGTTTCTAGCACTAATCATTTTAAAATTGGGTCTAGGGATTGAAATTCTATCTCAATGAGAGTCGATCCCCACTCAAAAATATTCAAATCTACTCCTTTTTCTTCATCAATCACTACACCATAAATGACCTACAAGAACATATTTTTTACAGGTGTGGCTAGATAATGTTACATTAGCTATGCTACTTTTGGCCTACTAAAACATTATTTTTTTTGTGTTACCTTATCCACTAATGTGATGTTACTCTAGTTTGAAAACATTGGACGTTAGCAACATGGATGATATGTTACCTAGATCATTAATAACACAATTTCTAATTTCTTAACTATAAATTGAATAATTATTTAACAATTACATTTGCCTTTAAATTAATTACTTTTTATAAAAAAACAAGAATTTACCAAATAATAAGTTATTATTTATAAATTTAAAGGTAATTATTTATTATTATTTTCCAGGTTCTATTTATTTATTAAATTTAAAATGGACATTTTTAAAAAAAAATAAAAAATACAGAAATATAGTTGTAATAAAAATTAAAAAAAAATAGAATGACACGGTATCCTATGAAATTTTATAGCGACAAAAGATGTCGCCTGTAAAATAATTTGTAGGTGTTGCACAAATTCCTCACACAACACATTTTTTTTTATAAAAATTAAGAGTTTGCCAAATAAATAAATTATTATATTTAAATATGTAGGTGATATTTTATTATATTTAGAAAGGACAATTTTAAAATTAAAAACATAAACATATTTGTAATAGTAGAGTGACACCAAGATCTAGGAAATGTTAAAGCGGCAAAAAGGCCCGCCCATCCAAAAATACGGTGTAAAACTTACTTTAACAAAAAATCAATAAATCTCTCCTTCTCTCACTCGTATAACATACACGCTCTCTCTCTCTCTCTCTCAAATTAGGGCTTCTTCAATTTAGGGTTCCTCTCTTGTTTCTTCTAATTACGATTTGAGGTTTTGGTTTAATGGTTCAATGGTTCAATTGACCGCTCAAATTGAGGCTTCTTTAATCGGTTTTGTTCTTTGCATTAGAGGTTCTTTGATTTGGTTCAATTGATTGATTTCTTCACTTAATTTTTTTTCCAGATTCGATTAATTAAGGGCTCTCTCTCTCTCTCTCTCTCTCTCTCTCTCTCTCTCTCTCTCTCTCTCTCTCTCTCTCTCTCTCTCTCTCTCTCTCTCTGATTTCAGGACTTATCCAGCTGGGTCTTACTCGGTTAGATTTGGAGCTTGTTCAGTTTGAATTTTGGGCATTTCGGTTTGGATTTGGAGCTTGTTCGATTTGGATTTAAGACTTTCAGTTTGGATTTGGGGTTTTTGATTAACGATTCAGTTTATAGGTATTACCCTCTTTTCGGTTTTGATTTGTATATGCATGTTATTTGTCTAAATAAATTCATACAGAAATTTTGATATTTTTGTTTGTATGTATGTATATTGTTCTTTGCGTGTCTATGCGTAGTGTTCTCTGTATTAAATTTGTATGTTCATTGTATGTGTGTGTTCTATGGATTCGTTTTTTATGGAGCACTAGTTAATGTCAGGGCCATGCAGGAAAAAATATCTATATGGACCACTAATGCTAATGAAGCAGCTCAGGTATTTACTTGAACTTCACCCGTAACTCTTTTAGGCCAAACTTAAATGTTAATGTTTAAGTGCTTTGTTTTAATCCAGCAAGTGAGAAAGATTGGTGCAACAAGTTTTATTTAACACTGTTCATCCATGTGCATGGATAGACATATAATGATTCTTCTGCTGTTTTATTGCCATTTTTTAGTTTTGTCATTTCTATAGTTTATTCCCTCTCTAGGGATAGACATATTGTTGATTACCCTATTGAAATTACTGTGTATTATGTACTATGAAGTCTGCATTTAACTAGTGAGCTTAACTAGTTCATCTATTTATGTAACTGCAGTCTGGTCTCTTTAAATTAAAGTTCTTAGCTTGAGCGTTTCTCATGAACTCTGCTCAACTTTGCTTCGACCACAAATTACTGCAAAGGAAGATATATAAACAGGATTGTGAAGTCTGTATTTACATCCCCAAGTATAGACATATAGAGATTCTTCTACTGTTTTATTGCCTTATTTATTCTTTCTAATAAATATGTTACAAGGATCAAGGACCGTTTAATACGAGACTCATCCATTTACTCATCATTCCAGATTATTGACTATATTATTATTCGTTCCGTTGGACCAGGATTACCTATACGTGCATTTAGGACCATAGAGATAAATGCTATATATACCGAGTCTTCTCTTCTGTAGTTGGACTACCGTGTCTAATTCCTTTTTTATGTATTCTATATGACCTTTTTTCATACATGAACACAGGGGTCATGATGCTTATTTTTTGTTAATTAGCATCGCTCGGAAATGATAATCAAATACTATCTATTCACCCTGGGCCTAAAAAGAAAGTAGTCTAAATTAACTACTTTAGTATCCATGAATAAATTTGACATGTGGGAGTGAGACAAATATTTGAGCTTGGCTCGTTTATTTATTCATCTAATTGCAGTCTAGTATGCAAATTAAGGTTTTTAGGGGGATTGTGTTTATCACGGACTCTGCTCAACTTTTGCTTGGACCAGAAATTAGTGCAAAGGAAGATATAGAAACAGGATTGTGAAATCTATATTTACATCCCCAAGAATAGATAGATAGTGATTCTTCTGCTGTTGTACTGCCATATTTTTAATTTTGTTCTTTTTTACATGTTCCACTAGATTTTTTTAGTTGTATTGCATGTACTGCAAAATTCTTTTTCAGTATCGTTTAAATCAAGTTACTGAATATGCCATTATAGGTACAGGACTATGAAGTTCGTAATTTACTCACTTCTAAGGATAGACAAATTGTTGATTACCCTACCGAAACCGAAATTTACTTTGTATTATGCACCCTTCTTAATATCTCTTCTCTTTTTTTTATGGCAGGTAAGCATTGGGAAGCAGTGGAAGGAGTTCCTTGACTACAAGGAGCAAATAGGGTTCATATGGCATGTCTGTAGACAAGTACATTCTTATTTCTATAATTAACATTTTTATTATATAATTGTAAATATGTTGATTGCTTCCTCTGATTTCTTTCATTTCTTTCAGTATTAAAATAAATGTTCTATCGTATTTTAGGTTGATGGAAAGAGGGTCGACAAAACTTGTAAGAACTATTACATTGTATGAGTCGCATGAAGAAGGCTGGAAGCCGAAACCATTGTTATTCAAACATCATCTTTTAACTACTGGCTGTTGCAGTACCCACTGACTAGTTGGCAGAGATTCCATTCAATTTACATCAGGAGATGGTGCATGTAGTATTAAAATATTCTGAAATATTACTAATTTGGTTGGTTGATTTGTATTTGTTAATTATTGGGCTATGGATATTTTAATCTAGGACAATTATGATGTTCAGGAGTTTTTAAGTATTTTAATTTTGTATTGTACCGGTGGAAACGAGGAAACGAAATGAAAAGAGTAGGCTATTGTTAATTTGTTATTATTGTTGGTTTTGGTTTTTCTTTTGTTAAATTATTAGTTGCATTTTAATTAAATAAATGCTACAATTTAATAGGATAGGCCCACCAAGGTAGACCCCACTATAGGTCCGACTATTTTTTAAAAGAAACTCAAACTCTAACGTAACATTAATTTTAAGTTACTGTAGAGCTCCCTTTTGTTACTATATCATGCTATTGTAACATAAAAACACGTGTTATTCTAGGGTTCAAAGATGTTACCTTAGACACCTAAGGCAAAATTGAAAAAGCTATCATCAGAAAAATGTTAGCTTAGCTACTACATGGACCTAGAGTAATATATTAGCTACCTGCTGCAACATTATTTTTTTGTTACAATAAGCTATTTATGGTGTAGTGAATTGAGCTTTCTTCCTTCTCACAAATTCACTTTCGTCTTTCTTTCTCTTATTTTAATCACCATAGTTTTTATTTTTCCTTTAATAATGATCCTTTTAATAGTTTCCTTTAATAATTTTTTGGGTGTTTGTTCGTCCTCCTTTTGGAATGGTTGATATGGTTTTAGTATTTTTGGTTTGTTGTTTTGTCTCTTTAAGAATGATTCAATTAGTATTTTGGGGTTTGAAAACCCACATCAACGCTGGGTCGGTGGTGAAAATCGCAAAAGCTCACCTTTTATAATGGAAGATTGTTCATATTATGAGGACATTTGTCCCTCCAATTTAAAGTTGGTGCAACTAAAAGTTCTGAACATTGGACTACAACCGGAATTAATTATGTGAAGGTCAATTATGATACTACTAGTTTCAGGGATGGTGTAGGATGGATTTCGCGGGAAGCCATTGTAATCTTTTTTAGTTCAAAGAATATTTCTATTGTGTATGTTAAACGATCTGGAAACAAAATGACTATTTATTTAGCTCGTTTATTTGTTTCTCAACCATGTTGTATTGCTAGTTTGGGGATTTGTCCCGGCTGAGACACAAGTACAAGTTCACCTACATATAATGAACATAATAGGTGGCTAGACACTTTCACACTGTTATAATTGTTAGAATATAATATAGTAATTTAGTAAAGGTTTTCTCTAAATCTTATTTATTAAAATCCAATATCAAATAAGACCTTTTTGTAAAATTTTAAGAATTTAAATGAACTAGTTACTAAATATGTTATCAGAGTTCAGGTTGATTAGATGTCTCAAATTTAACTCTATGCCAACTTAAATATTCTCATACTTAAAATGGATACGAAAGCAAATTATTGCCCCAAAAATAGGTATCAATGATCCATTGTCGAATTGTAAATGAAATTTCGAGTGAGGGAGATGATTAAATAAAATATAAGATCACGTTGTGACCTTCTTATCATATCTTAACGTTTTAGATAGACTGATTATTTCATATTAAATATTGAACATATTCTGAATGGTATAGAGTTGAACCTGAGTTCTCTACCTGCACCATGAGCTATGTTCCATGTTAAGGAAGAAGTCCTTCTAAAATTTGAAAGGATGGGTTCTTTATATGTGAAACCATATTAACATCATCTTCTAGGATTCCAACGACTGAAGATGAATTTGGTACCATGGATGAAAGAAATATGATGGTTGCAGAGATCTCAATCCCTCTAGTAAGAGGAATCTCCTTAATTTCATTTAAAATTGAGGTATCCCGTTCCAGTAAAAACGATGATGCATCTCTATTCCTAACTATTGATTCAACGCCTGAGAGCAAGTGTTACAAAGTAGAGGAACAAGAGTTCGTAGTTGAAGGTGATGTCATGGTTCGATTTTTTTCTAAATGTTATATATATATATATATATATATATATATATATTAGCTACTAAAATGCACATTTATTAACTAATTATACATTAAACAAAAAGAATGTGTTATGGATTAAAAAAAGTGCTTGTAGATTAATTGCTATGGTTTAGAGAGCTTCGAGCTTTAATGGTGGCTGCTCTTGTTGTCGGGGACTAACTCGGTCCTAACAAGATGCTTACGTATCTCTAGTGTTTAGAGAATCAAGACAATAAAAATGTAGTTCTTGGTGTTGCCCTCGGGGCTATGGCGGCAGGGGCACACCAAGGACGTAGTGACTTGTATGTCCTTATTCGAGGATGAAGTCTAAAACGTTGTAGATGACGTATGGAGCTATGTCCAAAACGTAGTTCTATTGTGAAAGAGCAGGGTCCTTATATAGGCGTCTGGAGCCTCGTATTTAGAGTATGTTTAGGAGACTTAGCGAATAAGTCTCTGTTGGGATTTATGGGTGATAGCATAGGAACAACTTAACTTTGTATATACTTAATTTTTTTAATTAAGTAGAACATACTGTCACAGCCAAAGTATGTTCTTGTAATCAGTATGCAATGTTAGTTTAATTGTATAATTTGGAAGAAGTTCACTTTCTGTGTTCAAGCCTCAAAGAACGCATATTGGATGACAGCATGAATAAAGGTTACTGTCATAAGAATTGACAGTAAGATTATAAGAAGACAGAATGTTGCAAGTCAAGACAGCATATTCACTCTGACAGCAACATTGGCGGAAGACTACGCGACAGCAACTTTAGCCCTCGACAGCAAGTTTGGAAACCTCGACAGCACACTATGCGGGGAACTCCTACTGTCACCAAAAGCACATTCCTGTGACAGCAAGCTCTGCGGCAAAAGTAACTGTCTCGAGAAAGATCCTTGTTCTAGGTATCTTTCTCAGTCAAACCCCGTGACAGTTTCAATGTTCAAGAAACAGGCGTGTTGCAGTATCCCTAAGCTGCACCAAGTCTGCAAGACTACGACAGAAGCTTCAAGCACTGCAAACAAAAGCGAATCAATTCAAGAGCAAGGTCAAGTCTCTATTTGCTGAATTGTTTTAGCTAGAAATAGAATGAATCTAGGTTGCTTTCTTTGTAATGTATATCTGACATTGTTAGCAATTTAGGAAAGTCACATGGGTAGACACTTTGTAAGAAGCTGCCACTTGATAATGACAGCAGCTTCACAGACCCGTGTTGATAGTGATAGGATTAGTTTTATACTTAGACTATCAATTCATTCTAGATAAAAAAAAACGAAGACAAGCAAGTGTCTTGGAGGAGAACGAAGCTCAAGAATTCTCTCTTGAGGTTCTAGCAACACTTTGCAAAATAAATAAAACATTTATTTTGTGAATCATGTCTTCTCTATTATACTGTTTGTGAATGCATACATATTATTGATAACATTAAATCTTAGTTTTAGTTGTTGAAACTGAGATTGAATTTTATCAGTATTGCATTCATCGCCCCCCCTTCTGCAATACACAAGGACCAACAGTCTCCTTTTTGATAATGGATAAACATTGTATTTCTTGATGAACATGTCTTTTCCTTGTTGATAAGGACTATGACTCATTATTTCTTTTAATTGGGGATTCTGGATCCTTCTTTGATGAATTTGCCATATTTTGGACTCCTTTCCTGAGCTGTATATTTTCCCCATTTATTAATTACGTAATTAATAAATAATTAGGGTTTTGGGCCTTGCTTATTGGGCTGTGTTCTTGGACCAATCCGGGTCTAATTAATACGTAATTAATTGCACTTCTAGGATTATTTTTCAGCCCATATCATTTGCCCCCCAACTTCTAGGAAAATATCTTTTGGATTATCGTAGAAGTTATTTTATTCAGGAGTTACGAAATTCACTTTCGTATTCTAGCCTGGTTTTGCGAACATATAGTTATAAACCAAACAGTATCAAGATCCCAGCTTTGGATAAAGAGAACTACATCATTTGGAAAAGAAATATCTTGTTGTTTATCAAAGCTGCGAATCCACTATACCCAGGTATACTCGAGAATGGTCCTTTCATACCAAGGAAGGAAATTGAAGCCACAACAGTAAATGGTGAAATCATTCCTGCACATTGGGTTCCCAAAGATCCCTCGGAATTTTTGGAAATTGAGAAGGAGAAAATGGTGTTAGATGATCACTTGCAACTCATCTTGCTCGATTCTCTCACGTTGGATAAAGCCATGTGTGGAAGTGTGATAAGCTGCACATCAGCCAAGGAGATGTGGATCAGGTTAGCCTTACTCTGTGAAGGAAGTGAAGAAGTTAAAGGCAAGCAAAGGCAAATACTTATATCTCAATATGAGGCATTCATGGCCAAGCCTGGTGAAGACTTAACCTCCACGTTTGAAAGGTTCAATAAGCTCTTAACTGAACTGCAGATACATGGCAAGTACTATGACAGAAAAGAATTGAATGTCAAGTTCTTGCTTACACTGCCTGATCATCTTGAACACAAGACAACAGCCATACGAGAAGGAAGAGATCTCAACAATATAACCTTTGAGACACTTTATGGCATTCTGAAATCTTATGAACTTGAACTCTTTCAAAAGAGAGCCATACAAAGTGGAACAAGGAACAAGATGGCTAACATGTCAAGTGCCCTAGTAGCACAAGTGCCAAGAATCACACAACCTAGTGAAGCACTACAAATCACTCAACCAACCCCTGTACAATCCTTGAAGATAGAAGAGGTTGTTGAAGATGATGAGAAAGTAGTACTACAGCTCAAGGATGTGGAAGATGAAGACTTCTACACTATGGAGGAACTGGAAAGCATGGACAATCCTACTATGGCTTACATGGCCAAAAAGTTCAAGAACTTTAGGTTCAAGAAGGATAGGTCATTCAGGCCCCAAGGCCAAGCATCCAAGTTCACCAAGGGAAGCTCATCAAAGGCTGCTGTGGGAAGCTCATTCAAAGGAGGATACAAGACTGGATTTGTGGATAGATCTAAATTCAAGTGTTACAACTGTGGTGAACCTGGTCATTTTGCTACTGAGTGCAAAAGACCCAAACAGGTTCAGAGATTTGAGAAAGGAACTGGTGGATACTCTAAGAAGAATCAAGGTAGAGCCTATGTGGCTGAAGGAAAGTGTTGGGATGAGTCTGATGACGAAGATGAAGAAGAATATGTCAACCTAGCTCTCATGGCTAGCACTGATGAAGTAACATCAACATCTTCAAGTCAGGTACCTTCACTTGTCTTACTTGATATGTCCATTGATGAGTATAAGAAAACCATTAAAGACTTAAGTACTGAAAATGAATCTCTTGTTCTCAAAACCAGTTCACTAGACTCTTTAGCTTAGGAGAATGCTAAACTTAAAAATGAATTGAAATGTGCTAAAGAGGTTGAGGAATTCCTGAGAAATGAGATTGCTGAAAATGAATTTAAAATCAAGGCTTATAAAAACTCATCTAAGATAGTTCAGGATTACAATGATAAGCATATAGAAAATCAGTCAGTTGGTATAGGTTTTTCATATGGTAGAAGACCTGGAAAGGAAACTGTGATTCAAGATTGTTCTGGAAATGCTGCTGTCAAACCCACCATTCTCAAGAAAGTTAAAACTCCCATTTTCAAAGCTGCAGAAATTGAGTTTGATGAAGAAGCCATGCTCATAAAACAAGAAATTCTTGATGAGGATGAAGGTGTTGACAACACATTCAAGGATGGAAAGGATACTGTCACAATCCCCAAGACAGTAAACTTACCAAGCAATCAGACAGCAAGTTCAAAAGATGCTGTCACAGTTGGCAAGACAGAATCTTCCAAAGATACTGTCAAGAATGGTTCCAAGACAGTAACTTTAAAACCTTCTGTCAAGATAGTAGGAATAAAAGATACTGTCAAGGAAAGTTCGACAGCAACTTCTGAACATACTGTCAATCCAGTAACTCCCAAGTCTAAGAATAGGAATGGAAAGGTAGGAGTCAACAAAGGAAATGGATACACTAATGTTGGAGGTGCTTCTAGGAAACTATGCAATAACTGTGGATCTACTCATCACTTAACACATGTTTGTAAGAAACCAATTGAGAATAAGGTCAATGCAACTGAACTCAATGGTAACTTACACAGAAACCCCCTTATGCATAGAACTATGAGTGTCTGTAATAACATTGAATGTATGACATGCAAAATTACTACCATGAGTACATGCTTTAACTTACCTATTCTCACTACTGAAAAATGTTCATACATAAACACTGTTGAGACTTCTGAGCCTGCTGGCAACAGCAAAAAGGCTCCATCCACTAAGAAAAGGACCAAGTCCAATTCTAAACCTAGGTGGGTGAAAAGAGAAGTCAAACAGGAGATTACTGATAATGCTTGTGACTTTTTGACTGAAAGAAACTCAGGAGACACTGAAACTGCAGGACCCAACAAGGATTGGGTACCATATGCATCTTAGACACATTCTGTTTTGCAGGGCAAGAAGAAAGATCAAGTCATGTGGATCATTGACAGTGGTTGCTCAAGGCACATGACAGGTGATAAAGCCCTGCTATCACATTATGTTGAGAAAGCAGGCCCAATCATAACCTTTGGAGACAACAGCAAGGGTTACACAGTGGGATATGGCTATCTAGAAATTGGAAATGTTGTCATTGAAGATATTGCTCTTGTGGATGGATTGAAGCACAATCTACTCAGTGTCAGCCAATTCAGTGACAGGGGATTCAAGGTTGATTTTGATATGATGCTGTGTAACATCTATCACAAGAAGAATAGTAGCCTCTCTCTAAAAGAGGTTAGAAAAGGAAGCTTATTTGTTGCTGACTTAAATTCAACAAAGAAGGATAAGGTTTACTGCTTTTACAGTAAAGCTACTGTTGGTGACAGTATGCTTTGGCACAGGAAGCTCTCACATCTCAACTTCAAGATAATGAATATTCTGATGAAGAAGGAGTTAGTGAGAGGTTTGCCCCAACAGGAATTCTGTCAAGAAGGACTGTGTGAAGACTGTCAAATGGGCAAACTGAGAAGAGTTGTGCACAAGTCCAAGCAAATGAACACCAACATTGAAGCACTCAAGTTGATACACATGGATCTCTTTGGACCAGTCAATGTACCATCAATGGCCAAGAAGAGATATGCCTTAGTAATGGTGGATGATTACTCAAGGTACACTTGGGTGAAGTTTCTTGAATCCAAAGATGAAGCTGCTCAAGTGATTATTGATCAAGTCAGAGTTCTTGATAGAACTCCAAACTCAAAAGTTGAAATCTTGAGGAGTGACAATGGTACAGAATTCAGAAATGCCACTCTTGGAAATTTCTGTAAAGATGAAGGAATTGTACAACAATTCTCTGCTGCAAGAACTCCACAGCAGAATGGAGTTGTAGAGAGAAAGAACAGGACTCTCATTGAAGCAGCTAGAACTATGTTGCATGATGCCAAACTGCCAACATATTTCTGGGCTGAAGCTATCAACACAGCCTGTTATACTCAGAACAGAACCATGATCAACAAGACTCATGCAAGTACACCTTACTGTCTGTTAACTGGAAAGAAACCTACTGTCAAATATTTTCATGTGTTTGGGAGCAAATGCTTTATGATGAAGGATAACCATGAGAAGAAAGGAAAATTTGACACCAAGTCTTTTGAAGGACTATTCATGGGTTACAGCACAGAAAGGACTGCCTACAGAGTTTATGTTATGGAACACAGGATTATTGAAGAAAGTGTTAATGTCACATTTGATGAAACCAAATTTCCAGGACTGCATGAAGAAGGAAAGATGCAGACATTCAGATTTGAGAATCAAGGATACTTGGAAGCTGAGGAAATTGTGGATGAAGAACCTAGCTTCACTCAAATTGTTGAAGTTGATAAAGATACTGTCAATACCACTACTGTCAACCAAACTCTAGCTCAGTCACAGACCATAACCTCTAACATTCATAACAGTGGTGACTCTGGAGACAATGAAGAACATGGTGAAGACAATGGGATTGGTGATCATTCAACTCAACAAACTGAAGCAAATGTTCCTGTACAGTCAAGTAGCTTGCCCAGAATCACCAAATGGAACAAGGATCACTCAAGTGACCTCATCATTGGTGACCCTAATTCTGGAGTGAGGACAAGGAACAAAGTCTCTGCTGACAGCATGTTTTCATGCTTCCTGTCTCAAATGGAACCCAAGACAACTGATGAAGCATTGTTGGATTCTGACTGGGTGATAGCCATGCAAGAAGAGCTAAATCAGTTTGAAAGGAACAATGTATGGAAGCTAGTTCCAAGACCTAAGGGAAAGTCAGTCATTGAGACCAAATGGGTTTTCAGAAACAAGCTTGATGAAAATGGATCAGTGACAAGAAACAAAGCAAGGCTAGTAGCTAAGGGTTACTGTCAACAGGAAGGAATAGATTATGATGAGACATTTGCACCTGTTGCAAGACTTGAAGCTATAAGAATCTTTCTAGCCTATGCTGCACACTGCAACTTCAAAGTATTTCAGATGGATGTCAAAAGTGCCTTCCTAAATGGAGAATTGGAAGAAGAAGTGTATGTTGAACAGCCACCAGGGTTTGAGGATGCTGAAGTGTATGATTTTGTATACAAACTTTTCAAAGCTTTGTATGGACTAAAGCAAGCACCCAGGGCTTGGTATGACACACTCTCCACTTTTCTCTTGGACAATCAGTTTACTAGAGGAGTTGTGGACAAGACACTTTTCTACAAACACCATGGCAAGGACATCATTCTGGTACAAATCTATGTGGATGATATCATTTTTGGTTCAACAAATGAGAGGTTGTGTGAGAAGTTTTCCTCTCTCATGAGTAACAAATATGAGATGAGTATGATGGGAGAATTGTCATTCTTTCTGGGATTACAAATTCTTCAACAATCTGATGGAATCTTCATTTGTCAAGCTAAATACATCAAGGAACTTCTCAGAAAGTTCAACTTGGAAGATTCATCACCTGCAAAGACACCAATGTCCACCTCAACCAGTCTGGATCTTGATCCTAAAGGGAAGAAAATTGACTCAAGCACCTATAGAGGCATGGTAGGATCTCTCCTATACCTAACTGCTAGCAGACCTGACATCATGTTTGCTACATGTCTCTGTGCAAGGTTTCAGAGTGATCCAAAGGAGTCTCACTTAGTAGCCATCAAGAGAATCTTTAGATACCTAAAAGGCACTCCTAACCTAGGTCTTTGGTATCCCAAGAACACTGGATTTGATCTAATTGGCTACTCAGACTCAGACTATGCTGGATGCAAGATTGACAGAAAGAGTACTACTGGTAGCTGTCAATTTCTTGGTGGAAGATTGGTCTCATGGTTTAGCAAGAAGCATCATTCAGTTTCTACCTCAACTGCAGAAGCTGAGTATATTGCTGCAGGCAGTTGCTGTGCACAAATTCTATGGATGAAGAATCAACTTCTGGATTATGGTCTAGTGTTAAGTGAAATTCCAATCTACTGTGACAACACTAGTGCATAGCCATTTCAGACAATCCAGTTCAACACTCTAGGACAAAGCACATTGATATAAGACATCACTTTATCAGAGAGCATGTTGAACAAGGAACTGTGAAGCTGATCTATGTCCCAACTGACAAGCAACTTGCTGACATCTTCACTAAGCCATTGGATGAAGCAACCTTCAACAGGTTGGTAAGTGAATTGGGAATGCTGAATCTGGTATGTTGATTTAATCAGTTTTCTATATTTCCAAATTCTCTTTTGAAGCTCATGACAGCAACTTCAAACCTGCTGTCAAGAGAAGTTACTGTCTACTTGGTCTATGTCTGTTATGTGACAGCATGTGTTGATTTGACTTTTCATGTCAGTATTTTGTGCCAGTCTCATACTTTTAGACCGTGTATGACATTAATGTGGTTACTTGTTAAGTTTGAGAGATAAAAATCTGTTCCATTGGACTTTCACACCGTTTTGCATTAATCTGTAGGATTAAAGGAGGACACGACCATTAATTACTTTTGTGGTAGTTGTATGGGTACTCTAACTGTTGACCATTAGACTTTAATCCTTAGACGGTTTTGCCTATAAATTAACCTTAGGTTTCACCAGTCTGCTCTCAGTTTTAAAGTAAATAATGGAAAACAAAGTAAGAATTGAAGTAGGGCTAAAACGGTGCGATAGTGAACCCGACAGTGAAGAGATTAATGAACTCTTCGAGATGCTGTTGGACGACATGGATGAGATCGAAGAGGAAAAGAAACAGGAAGAGGAGGCCAAGGCTCAGGAAGAAGAGAAGGAGCTTCAGGCACTTCTTGAAAAAGAAGGTCGCTCTGAAGAAGAGATTAAGGAAGAGCTTTTAGGACTAGTTGATAAGATCATAGAATAATGTACTCCATGTTCTATTTTTAATGATTTTATCAATAATAATAATAAAAGTTCTTCTTCTTGTGTTTATGATTTGTCTGTGTTAATTTCTTAATATCTGTGTTCAAAAGATTACATTGCTAAATCCATAATGTGTCAATATTAAGTTAAGTGTATGAATAAAGCATTCTAATAAGTTCATGACAGAACCAATTCTCAATCAAAGTTACTGTCGTTAAGAAGAATACTGTCGTGTGTTTCTTGACAGCAACCTTCTTGACAGCAGGGAAAGACTTTCTGTCAAGACTTGTAAAGGATACTGTCATTCATATGCTTAACTGTGACAGCAAGTTTTTGCGCAATAGTTGCTGTCGCGCAAAACCTACTGTCACCACCTCTTATTACTGACAGATTGTTTCTAGCGCACAGGTTACTGTCAACAATAGTGGACCGTTGAAATTGGATATTCATCCCACGTTGGTCAGTGAATAACGGGAAGTAACTGACGTGTTATAAGAGTGGGTTAAGACACGTTCTTTAATTCCACTTTTTGTGCACAACGTTTGCGATACCTCTATTTATTCCCCAGTTACTCAGACATATCACTCTCATCGAACTCAAGGCAATATATTTTTCTTCAAGCAAAAAGCCACTCTCTTACTTTCTTCTTTTCTTGAAATCTCCATGGCATCCAAACAGACTCTCTCTCAAACAAACTTTGCTGGCATCTTTTCCCCAAATGATGCTGGTGAAGGCTTCAAAGGACTCGTGTTTTTCTTGAACAAGTCCTATCTCGGTTATGCCATCACCTCAACCCCCATTCTAGACTTAGACCGAATTGAGGCGTTTTGGCAAACTGCTGTTGCTCAAACTGAGGGTGAGAACCCGGGTATTCAATTCACAATCTCTGGGCAACAATACACTCTTACAGCTGAGGTCATCAACACTGCTCTTGGAATTACCCTGGAAGCAAGACAACAATTTACTGAACTTGCAAATGATGACACTCTCAAGAAGCTCTTCTTGAAGATTGGGTATGCAGGCCCTATTCTCGAAGAGGGGACTACCAAGTGGTATCCAACTGGTGAAATGGATAGGAAGCATCTGAGAAAGGAGTGGAGCATGATATTTGATGTGATGGTCAAGGTGTTCTCTACCAAGTCCACAGGCTGGAATGGAATACCCTCCTACATCAAGAAACTGACACATTCTCTTGTCCATGGATACAAGGTGAATGTTGGAGCTCTCCTCATGGCACACCTCCAAGCTGCCATAGGTAAGAAGGTATCAA
This sequence comes from Heracleum sosnowskyi, assembly GCA_030848705.1. NCBI lineage: Eukaryota > Viridiplantae > Streptophyta > Magnoliopsida > Apiales > Apiaceae > Heracleum > Heracleum sosnowskyi. The sequence goes on from CM061237.1 coordinate 83,546,453, forward strand.
TCTACCCTCGCTTTCTTATGATGTGCATTAATTCATTCTGTGATTTTAATGATGCCGCCCCTCGTTTAGAGGCTTGCTCAGTTTTGAAAAAGAACACACACACACACACTGTTATCTTCACAGAATCTCAATGCACATATTCCACTTTGTTTCACTCAGCACATGGTTGATCAAGTGTCCAACCCTGATTTACCATTACCATCTGGTTATGACTCTTTCACTCTTGAGAATGAAACTGAATTAGACCCAAATTCAGTTAACCCACATTCAACACCATACACTCAGCCTAGGCCCTCTAGACGTTCCAAAGCCCAAAGAGAAGCCTTGCAAGAATCCAGAAAAAGTCCTTAGAAGCTGATGTTGGTGGTAGCTCTGTTAGTCAAGAGGGAGACACTGCACCTAGTGCAGCAAATAAGGAAGGTAGTCAAACAGAACCCACAGTGGTTCCCCCTGAGCCTAAAAAGAAGAGAGCTAGGAGGACCAAAACCACTGTTACCCAAGTTGCAGTTTCTCAACAAACTGTAGTTACTGAAAGGGACTCAAACACCTCCCTAGATGTGCCTTCTCATCAAGGTATATCTATTGAAATTGGCCTGTCTCCCAAGGCACCCTGTACAGAGTCTGCACAAACTCATGGTTCACAACCTGAGATACCCCCACTTGAAGAAACACACAGTGAGTTAGGGCACAGTGAGGATTTCTCTACTCCAATTGATGGTTCACATGTTTCATCTGTGAATCAGCCCCCACTCTCTGCTACACTTTCACCTTCTTCCTTCCCTACACATTCCTTTGTTTCTTCTCCACAACCTAGAGAAGGGGACAGTCCCAACCCTTCAGGTTTTGATCATCCATCTCCAATCATGGATGAGCCCCCATCTAGTGGTCCACAAGAACCCATTTCTCAAAGTGAGATGGACACCACTCCTCCAAACACTGAGCTAGGGCAAAGTGGAATTTTGTCAGAAAATGAAACAGCCAACACTTTGTCTGAACTCCAAGGAGCATCTTACCTTCAGGAAGATGCTGTCACAGCCTCTGTTGCTATCAAAGACACTGGCAATGTTGTTGTCCTGGACACAGCTACTGTCATGGGTGGAGAGAAAGATACTGTCACTACAGAACCTACTGTCACTCCACCTCCCAAAGTTGCTGTCATGCCAGAACCTGCTGTCCTGACTCCAACTGACAGTAACATTCCTGCCACAGATGCTGTCCAGTCCTCTCAGCCTGATTTTGAAGCTGTAATCATTGAGGATGCCTCTGATGATGATCTCCCTCTTGCCAAACTCTTAAAGGTACATTCTAAATCTACTCCTTCCATGCATGTTAGTACTGCTCATACCCATGCATCTATGTTGAGTGAGGGTGTGCAAAAGAAAAGAGAGATAAAAGAAAAGAGAGGTGAGCATAAAAATGAGAGGCAACCAAATGTTCTGGCAAAAGGAGAGGGACTTGAGCATGTCCAGAGAGACTTTGAGGGAGCCCACACTATTCAGGTATTAGGCCTTGAGAGTCAATATGTGAGGGGTGATGAGATCACTCAAAAACACCTTGAGAGTGTGAGAACCCCCATAGCCTCCAAGCCCCTTTCTTTTCCTTCCCCTCCAAGAAGGTTAAGGTCTGGTGGCCCCTCTGCTACTTTTGGTAACAAGATTGCAGCTCTAGAAGGACAGTGTGCTACTTTGAACTCCAAGATGGACTCTCTCTCTCAACTGATGGTTGATGGTTTTGCTGCTACTCAGCTCTCTATCCAGTTCCTCACTGACCTAGTAGCTGCCAACTCAACTAAGGGGGGGGGAAGGTAGCAAGATCGGAATCAATATCTATTCAGGAATCAGGTGGAACTCAGGGGGAGCCAGTAGCTGTGAAGACCAAAGGGGGAGCTAAGGGGAAAGCAATATCTAAGGGGGAGCAGGTCAAACCAAGCAGTGGACAACCAAAGGATAAAGCTGAAGAGCTTGTTGAAGTTGACTTGGATGGAGAAAGAGTACTGATGTCTAAAGCAACTCAAGATGCAATGCAAAGAAGACCTGCATCTAGACATCCAATTCTACCTCCTGTGATAATCAGAGAGCCAACTCCAGCAACTCAAGAATCTGCTCTACAAAGAAGATGGAGAGAAATGGAGGAACAGAATAAGTCTGGGAAAGGTAAAGGGAAACTGCCTGAATCCATCCATAAAGGAAATACTTGGTCCATTGGTACTGAGTATGATCAAGAAGAAGCCAATACTCTAATGGTGGATTACAGGGAGAGTACATTACACAATCATGACAGTGAATTTAGCAGTTTGGTGGAAGAAGCAATGAATGCTCCAAGCAACCGTCCAACCAACACCACAAAACTGTTAAAGGATCAAATCACCAGTGTCAGTGTAATGGTGAATGATGAGAAAAGATGGGCTGTAAGTATCTATTTCACTTCTGGCATATCTTATTTCATCACAATTCAGTTATTGCAGAGTCTGCCAGCAAAGGTGTTGTGTGCTTTGAAGGGAAAGATCAGGGCAACTCAAACACCATTCAATGAAATATTGGATATGCAAATCCAGAACCTGCTCACACAAAAGCTACCTGAAGTCTACACAAATCCACCAAGTGTTTTCTACAGATCTGTAACTAAGGATGGCACAAGAAGGAACAGCTTCATGAATTTGGTTGGCACATCCAGAATGGAAACCAAGTCAATTCTGAAAGTGTTAGATGGAATACTCAGTTCAAATGCCAATCCATGAAGAGTTTATGCTGTTCAAGAGATCTACAAAATGCTGGTGTTGAGAGACAAGGCACTGGGAGCTAGAGTGAAGGAACTAATCTCTAGAGCCAATGCTAAAAGAAATGATCAAGGTGGAAGCTGTCTCTATGACATTCCTTCTCAGGATGATGATGAAGATGATGATGATGATGATGAGGTTGGAGGAGGTGAAGCTTCTGGAAATGCTGGAAATGCTTGTGGAAGTAATTCTGGGAATACTGGTATTCAATCTCAGAATAAAGACAATGAAGAAACTCCTAGTCAAGAAAAGAAAGATGCTGGTGCAACAGATGAAGAGGAGCCAAGAATACTGGAAGCTTTGGAGGCAAGCGTTCTTAGATGTGCTATTGATTGCATAAATGCAGAAAAAGATGTTGTCACCAAAGGTACTGTCGACAAGAATACTGTCATAAAAGATGCTGTCATGGAAGATACTGTCGACAAAGGTACTGTCAAGAAAGGTTCTGTCAAGGATGAAGCCAAAGCTACTGTCAAGCCCATAAGACTGAAAGCCAAAGAAAGAGCATGGTTTTCTAGACAGAAACCTGAAGGAAAGCACAAGTACTCAGGAAAGGAAAAGGCCACTGGATTTGGCAGGAATCTTAAGAAGCCAATTCAATCAATACCTCCCAACAGTCTTAAGATACAACAGATGCAATCTAGAGAAATCAAGAGTGTTGAGGTCAAGATGGATGCAAATCAAGAGGTCACTGAGTACATTCTGTGGTGGGAAGAATCAAGATCTACCAAGGTTGATAAGGATTTCAATCTGGTCTCCACATCAACCAGTGGTAGGACATCAACCTTAGATAAAAGAATAATTGACTTCTTCTACCTGGAAAGAATGGTAGAGTTGCTGGAGAGCTATGAAAATGTTCCAGAGTCTGTTATGGAACATATTCTGAAATATCAAGCTGATAGGGATGCTGAATTCTATCAGAAATTTGGCTACAACTTTGCAGATTTTGATGATGCTGATATTTCAACTGATTTACCAGCTTCTCCTATACCATATCACTGGTACTATGAGTTTGATGATTCATCCACAGAAGAAAGGAAAACCCAACCCACAGAGGAAGGGCAACCCAAGCCAAGCAAAAGACCTGACTCTTCTCAATACGCTCAATATCAGTCAAAACTTGATAAGAAGGAAGCTGAACTCCTGGAAAGATGCAAGACTGCCAACAAGGCAGAAAGTGAATCTCCAAATTATCAAACATGTATGCTGGAAAATCCCTTAAGAATCAAGCATCTAAAAGAAGAAATATATGTTTGCAGCTTGCACAAGCTAAAAACAACTATTCTGAAGGATTTACAGTATATGGTTGCTGGATCAATTCATCCCCTGGAGCAGATCTGTTCTGACAAGATAGAGGAATTATTGGAAAGGAGAAAAGGAGAAGATTCGAAGCTGGACAAGCAAAGAAGGATGTCTCTCAATGCTTATCGAGGAAGTAGATTCAAGCTCATTCATGAAGAACTCCACTTCAGAAGCTATCCATTTGATCAAGAGCAATGGTTGAATCTCAGGGTGCTAGTTCTCTTATTTCTCCTACTATCAAGAAGATCATTGAAGAAATAGAAGATGCTGCAGTCACACCTGCTGAAATCTCTCTTGTAGAAGGTCTAAGAAGCAGCTTGGTAGAAGCTCTCAGAAGAGAGGAAGTAACAAGACAGAAGAGGAAATCTCAAGCTAAGTAAACATTCTAAATCCATTCTGATCTTGTTAGTTAAGTTGTCAGCATATATTGTAAATTTGTTGTTATTGTCCATAAAAACAAATTGGGGGAGATTGTTGGGATTTATGGGTGATAGCATAGGAACAACTTAACTTTGTATATACTTAATTTTTTTTAATTAAGTAGAACATACTGTCACAGCCAAAGTATGTTCTTGTAATCAGTATGCAATGTTAGTTTAATTATGTAATTTGGAAGAAGTTCACTTTCTGTGTTCAAGCCTCAAAGAACGCATATTGGATGATAGCATGAATAAAGGTTACTATCATAAGAATTGACAGTAAGATTACAAGAAGACAGAATGTTGCAAGTCAAGACAACATATTCACTCTGACAGCAACATTGGCGGAAGACTACGCGATAGCAACTTTAGCCTTCGACAACAAGTTTGGAAACCTCGACAGCACACTATGCGGGGAACTCCTACTGTCACCAAAAGCACATTCCTGTGACAGCAAGCTCTGCGGCAAAAGTAACTGTCTCGAGAAAGATCCTTGTTCTAGGTATCTTTCTCAGTCAAACCCCGTGACAGTTTCAATGTTCAAGAAACAGGCGTGTTGTAGTATCCCTAAGCTGCACCAAGTCTGCAAGACTACGACAGAAGCTTCAAGCACTGCAAACAAAAGCGAATCAATTCAAGAGCAAGGTCAAGTCTCTATTTGCTGAATTGTTTTAGCTAGAAATAGAATGAATCTAGGTTGCTTTCTTTGTAATGTATATCTGACATTGTTAGCAATTTAGGAAAGTCACATGGGTAGACAGTTTGTAAGAAGCTGCCACTTGATAATGACAGCAGCTTCACAGACCCGTGTTGATAGTGATAGGATTAGTTTTATACTTAGACTATCAATTCATTCTAGATAATAAAAAAATGAAGACAAGCAAGTGTCTTGGAGGAGAACGAAGCTCAAGAATTCTCTCTTGAGGTTGTAGCAACACTTTGCAAAATAAATAAAACATTTATTTTGTGAATCCTGTCTTCTCTATTATACTGTTTGTGAATGCATACATATTATTGATAACATTAAATCTTAGTTTTAGTTGTTGAAACTGAGATTGAATTTTATCAGTATTGCATTCACCCCCCACCCCTTCTACAATACACAAGGACCAACAGTCTCCTTTTTGATAATGGATAAACATTGTATTTCTTGATGAACATGTCTTTTCCTTGTTGATAAGGACTATGACTCATTATTTCTTTTAATTGGGGATTCTGGATCCTTCTTTGATGAATTTGCCATATTTTGGACTCCTTTCTTGAGCTGTATATTTTCCCCATTTATTAATTACGAAATTAATAAATAATTAGGGTTTTGGGCCTTGCTTATTGGGCTGTGTTCTTGGACCAATACGGGTCTAATTAATACGTAATTAATTGCACTTCTAGGATTATTTTTTAGCCCATATCATTTGCCCCCCAACTTCTAGGAAAATATCTTTTGGATTATCGTAGAAGTTATTTTATTCGGGAGTTACGAAATTCACTTTCGTATTCTAGCCTGGTTTTGCGAACATATAGTTATAAACCAATTTTTATAATTTTCCCAAAATAGGAATCAGGATTTTTCATCAATTCCCTGGAAAATAATTTAAATTTTGAAATTCCAGTGTATTTTCAACCAGGATTCTGGTCGAATTCGACCTCATTTTTGGCTCCTGGTTGAACACCTTCGACCAGGATTCTGGTCGAATTTGGCCTGACATTGGCTCCTGGTCGAACACTTTCGACCAGGATTCTGGTCGAACTTTGGTGTAATTTCATCCCCTAGTCGAACACTTTCGACCAGGTTTCTGGTCGAATTTAGATGTCATTTTGCTCCTTGGTCGAACCCTTTCCACCAGGATTATGGTCGAATTTGGGTGCAATTTTGGCTCCTGGTCGAACCCTTTCGATCAGGATGTGTATTTGTGGAATTCGACTATTTTTTGAGGTCGAACTTTTCGTCCATTTTGGGCCCTGGTCAAACTCTTTTGACCAGGATTCTGATCGAATATATGGTCCATTTTAGGCCCTGGTCGAATACTTTCGACCAGGATGCTAGTTATCTGTTTCGATCTCGCTTAGGGTTTTCACAGAAGTTATTGCGTATTTTTCCTCAAAATTTTTATTTTTAAGGGTATTTTCGTCCTCAAATTAGGTCATTTTCGACCTCAACAGGTCCCAGGTCGAAGGTTTTGACCTCATTTTTCCTTGCTTTTTCGATCTCGGTCGTTCGACCTCGATCCTAGTCTTTTTCGACCTCGGTCTAGGTCGAACAAATCGACTTCAATTTCATGTATATTTTCGACCTCAGTCATTCGACTTCGATCTAGGGTTCTTTCGACTTCGATCTAGGGTTCTTTCGACCTCTGTTTGGTCTTAGCTTCTTTTGGTTACATATTATCTATTTAGGGCCACAAATTCTTTTGGGCCTTGATTTTCTTTGAAGTCCGGTAAATGATTACGGGCCTTGACTGGCTGTAGTAGGTTTCCCTTCCCTTAACCGGTCTTTTTCGAGACTTGGGATCTTTTTATCCATTACCTGGGGGGGGGGGATTTTAATATACACTAGTGTTTCACGAGTATCGTCTTGGTGTAAAGTGTGGAGCGACCTACACATTTACGACGATTTTGTCTTATTCGAGGCTAACTTGACATTTGCATAAGCCTTTTATGTCTTATACCGTCTTGTTTTGGCTTCAAGCCTTTCATTGAGCATATCGAATGATGGGGTTTGGACTGAATGTCTTAGGTTTATGGGGTTTCAACCCTTCACCCTTACGAGTTCTTACTGATGGCTCCACTCGTAGTGATTCATTCTCAAATCTATCATATCAAACTTCTCCTGATCTTGAAATTTTCGCTAATTAACAATAGGCATCTTAGGCTTTCTTTTGTATGTTTATTAGCAACATTCACCCTTCGGGGTTCGTTGTATTCAACTCTTTTTGTGCAGTTGACATGCATATTTTGTATGCTTTCCTTTGCATTCATTTGTAGTTTGTCTTGGCAAAGCTTTGAGGATGTTTCTACCAATCAAAACGGGCTCAACCCTTCATCTGCTTTCTAGGAAGCTCATGATTTCATCGAATCTTATTTCTACTTGTCCTACTAGCGGATCCTTTTAGGATGCACTAAACATAATAAACTTTTAAGTTTGAGGCATGCCAAGTCATTGGTACCTCATGCCCTTCGAGGGTTTCTAGCTTATACGAGCCTTGTCCAAACATGTTCTTGACGCGATATGATCCTTGCCAGTTTGGGGCCAACTTGCCTTTTTGTCCAACTCCGGATGCCTCAATCTTTCTGAGGACTAAGTCTCCATGACGGAAGAATCTCTCTTTAACCCTTAGGTTATAGTAGAAAGATGCCCTTTTTTGATGTTCAACTACCTTAGCATTTGCCTCATCTCTAACTTCATCAATTAGATCTAAGGCCAGCCTCATGCCTTCTTCATTTATTTCTTGCTCGTAAGCTTCGATTCTTGGAGATGTGTGAGTAATCTCCACTGGAACCACTACCTCTGCCCCATATGCCAGTAGAAAGGGGGTTGCTCCAGTGGTGACTTTACAAGTAGTACGATATGCCCATAGTATGGGGAGCAATTCGTCTACCCAAGTGTTTCTAGAGCGTTCAACTCTTTTCTTCAGTCCATCCAGGATAATTCGATTGGCAACCTCAGCTTGCCCATTTGCTTGAGGATGGGAAACAGAAGTGAAGCGTAACTTAATATCATTCTCGTCACAATATTTCTTGAATTCATCGTTGTTGAACTGAGTTCCATTGTCTGTGACTAAGATACGTGGAATCCCGTATCTGCATATCACATTTTCCCAGAAGAAATGCATCACCTACTTGGTGGTTATCTTGGCTAAAGGCTTAGCCTCAATCCACTTGGTGAAGTAGTCGATTGCTACGATCAAGAACATTCTTTGCGCACTTGCCATTGTAAATGGTCCAAGTATATCCATCCCCCACATGGCGAATGGGATAGGTGAGTTTATGGATGTCATCATCTCTGGTGGTTGTCTAACCACCGGTGCATGCTTTTGGCACCGTTCACATTTCTTCACGTAACTCTTAGCATCTGCAAGTATGCTTAGCCAATAGAAACCTAGATGAGTGATTTTATGAGCAAGGGCTCTGCCCCCAAGTGCTGCCCACAAATTCCTTCATGTACTTCCCTTAGGGCCAATTCTGCCTCTTGGGGTCTTAAGCATTTTAGGTAAGGAATGATGAAAGACTTTTTGTATAGGATTCCCTCAATCAGGGTATACCTTAATGCTCTCACGTATAGCTTTCGTGCTTCTGAAGTGTCGTTGTGTAACCATCCAGTTTCCAGATGAGATTTGATGGGATCCATCCAACAGCTGGCAACATCAATGGGTGCTACCAACTTTACATTGATGCTTGGGGTCTTCAAGACTTGGAAGTATACACTTCCTGCGTAGTTTTCAATTTCAGAGGAGGCAAACTTAGACAAGGCATCGGCCTTCATGTTCTCTTCCCTTGGAATGTGTTCCATATAGCATTCATCAAACTGAGTCATGATGGCCTTGACAAGTTTTAGGTACTTGGCCATGACTTCATCTCTGGCCTCAAACTCCCCATTTACTTGGGAAACTACTAGCCTCGAGTCTCCACACACCTTCAGAGTTTTAACTCTCAAGGCTCCAGCCAGACCTAAGCCAGCTATCAGAGCTTCATACTCAGCTTCATTGTTTGTCGTTGGGAAGTCCAGTTTTAGTTCATACTCTATGAGAAATCCATCAGGACTTTGTAGCACCAAACCTGCTCCACTTGATTTTGTTTTTGATGCTCCATCCAAATAGAGCACCCAACATTCTTTGGACACCATGTCTTCATCTTTCTTGTCTTCATCTATCACTTCCTGCCCCCCGACTTCCTGGTTGTCAATAGTGCATTCAACCATGAAGTCAGCGAGTGCTTGAGCTTTTATGACCATTCGAGGCTTATACTTGATGTCAAATTCTCCTAATTCAATAGCCCATTTGATCAACCTTCCACTAACTTGAGGGCTATGCAAGATGTTTCTTAGAGGCTGATTGGTCAAGACCTTGATCTTGTGTGCCTGGAAGTATGGGCGTAGCTTTATTGAGGCCATTATCAAGGCTAAGGCAAACTTCTCTATCGTAGAGTAGTTTATTTCTGCCCCATGTAGGATCTTGCTTACGTAGTAAATGGGTTTCTGAACCTTCAATTCTTCTTTTACCAAAACGGCTCCTAAGGCTGTGTTAGAAACCGCCAAGTACAAATAGAGAATTTCTCCTGGCTTTGGTTTTGCCAACAGTGGTGCCTTAGCCATGTATTTCTTCAGGGCCTTAAAGGCCTCTTAGCTTTCAGTTGTCCACTCAAAAAATTTCACGTTCTTGAGTGCTTTGAAGAAAGGTAAGCACTTCTCTCCTGACTTGGAGATGAATCTTCCCAAAGATGCCACTCTTCCCGTTAGTTTCTGGACATCCTTGATAGTCCGTGGTGGTTCCATGTCTAGAATTGCTTTGATTTTGTCGGGATTAGCCTCGATTCCTCTCTTGGAAACCATCAGGCCTAAAAACTTTCCCGAGCCTACACCAAAGGCACATTTAGCTGGATTCAACATCATCTTGTGGTGCCTCAACACTTCAAACGCTTCCCGTAGATGGTTTATATGATCGGCCTTATCGAGGCTTTTAACCAACATGTCATCCACATAAACCTCCATGGTTTTTCCAATCAGGTGTTCAAAAATTTTGTTTACCAATCTTTGGTATGTTGCCCCAGCATTCTTAAGTCCAAATGCCATGACTAGATAACAGAAAACACCAAAGTCAGTGATGAATGATACCTTGGAGATGTCATCTTTGTGCATTTTGATTTGGTTGTATCCGCTGAAGCCATCCATGAAACTCAGCATCTCGTGTCCAGTTGTGGCATCTATTAGGGCATCAATCCTTGGTAAGGGAAAACAATCCTTAGGACATGCATCGTTCAAATCAGTGAAGTCTACACACATTCTCCATTTTCCATTGGATTTTTTGACCATCACCGGGTTAGCCAACCATTCTGGGAATTGTATCTCTTCAATGAACCCGGCCTCCAGAAGCTTTTCTACTTCTTGTTTAATGGCCTCTTGCCTCTCTGGAGCAAAATTTCTCTTCTTTTGTTTCACCATCTTCCTTTCAGGATCCACATTCAATTTGTGGGTTATCAATTGGGGATCAATCCCTGTCATGTCAGCCGCTATCCAAGCAAAAACGTCATTATTCTCTTGAAGAAAAGATATGAGCTTGCTTTTCAATGGTTCAGGCAATAGTGCTCCAACATAAGTCACCTTCTCCGGTTCACCAGGGACTAAGGGAATTGGGATTAAATCCTCAGCTGGTTTCCCTCTTCGGTCCTCATTATCACTAGTATCCATGTCTTCAATGGGGAGAACCTGCCCCCCGATTCCATCAGAATTCCCTATCACATGTATGATGACTAAGGGATCGTCGTGGGTAAATTTCACTCCTTCCAAGTCAGAATCATCAAAACCTATTGATATTTCTATTCAGGCACGTTTCGGTGCTTCTCAGACCACAGTCAATACTTCTCGGGCATAGGCCTTTCTTGAGTTTCGGGAGGACCCAGCAACAGTTGGTCCTCCGAATATCATGTTGATGACTGGCCCTCGGGGCTTGGGATTTCGATCTTGATAGTTGTCCCTTCTGTCATAATCCTTCCTTTCATAATTTCCTCTTTGACTCCCTTGATTTCCATCCTTGGTGAATTTATTGAGCTTTCCTCTCCGTATCAGAAACTCGATCTCATCTTTCAATTGCCTACAATCGTCGGTGTCGTGACCGATTTCCTTGTGGAATAGACACAATTGGTTTTGATTCCGCTTAGACATATCAGTCCTTAGTGGCTTCGGCCATCGGATATCCTCCTCCTTCGCTATTTCCATCAGAATTTGGCTCCTAGGAGTGTTTAATCTTGCATACTCCGTAAATTTTGGCCCAAAATTGTTCCTCTTGGGTGGAGAATCATAATCCTTTGACGTTCTGGGAAACTTTTCCTTGACGTCGTACTCCTGAGTTTCCTTTCTTTTCTTTGAATTTCCACTGCCACCAATAGCGGGTTCATACTTTCTCATACTTTCTTCAGCCTTGATGTACTTTCCGGCTCTATCTTGGAGCTTCAGCATGTTCTTGGGTGGATGTTTTTCCAATGATCTTTTGAAGTGATCATCAGTGGTTCCTTGCTGCAAAGCTATCTTGGCTACTTTGTCCTCCAAGTCCGGGACTTTCAGAGCCTCCCGGGTGAATCGGTTGATATAATCCCTTAAAGCTTCATTCTTTCCTTGCTGGATTCCCATGAGTGATGCAGAACTTTTCTCATGCACCCTTCCACTAACAAATTGGTTGATGAACGCTTTACTTAGTTTCTTAAAAGACCCAATGGAATTGGGAGGTAGACGGCTATACCAACGTTGGGCCATGCCTGCCAAGGTTTGTGGAAACGCCCTACACTTGACCGCATCATTGGTTGACTGCAACAGCAGTGCATTAGAGAAGGTTCTCATGTGGTTTGCGGGATCCCCCGTTCCATCATAAGCTTTGATCGTTGGCATCTTAAATTTCCTGGATATGTTAGCTTTCATGATGTCTTGAGTAAATGGTGGTGTAGGATCATCAGGATCTCCTAGGGGTAACAAAACACTAGGATCGCCCCTTGGGGCTTCAGCCCTCTTGGTTCTTCTCGGTGTTGGGTCCAAGTTGATTATCGGGACTCTTCTGGTTGCTCGGGTTTGTGCCCTTGCAACTTCTTCTTCTGCCAATACTTTCTTGAGCCTTGCAGCCTCTGCCTCATGGGCAGCAATCTTTTCCTTAGTAGTTTGGGATTGTTCCTGATTTATTTGGGAAGAACGTCTCCTCCTTGGGGCAAGATCCCTCTCTTCTCCAGTTGAGTCATCCTCATCCTCAGTGTAAGGACCTGAGTAATCTTGAATCAGGGGAGTTCGTCGAGTTTGAGTTTGTTGATTTAGGGGTCCCAGACCTTGGATGTAAGGGGGAACATATGCTTCATGATAAGTGGGATTGAGACCACTGCTACCCATCGGGGGTCGAGGAGGCATGCCATAGCTTGGCATCCCAAGAGTTTGAGTTGCGTATTTGGGGAGATCTGTGGTATGAAGTTGAAGGCCACTTGGTGCATTCATGAGCAGTGGGGAAGTTGTGATTGGTTGCTGGAGAATGGTCTCTTGTGGATCAGATCCATGAACGACCATTTGTAGGGGATTCGTCCCTTCAACCGAAATTGGGACTTTCGGTCCTTGAGTGGTGGTGATCGGTGGTGGCTGGCTTCCCTGAGCGCCTGCTTAAGAGGTGAGAGGAAGCTCTTCAGAAGTTTGAGTATCTCGAGTCGTTCTTCGTGTGTTTGCCATGGTTGATGTTTTCTTCCCACAAACGGCGCCAAATGTTATTGATTAAAAAAAGTGCTTGTAGATTAATTGCTATGGTTTAGAGAGCTTCGAGCTTTAATGGTGGCTGCTCTTGTTGTCGGGGACTAACTCGGTCCTAACAAGATGCCTATGTATCTCTAGTGTTTAGAGAATCAAGCCAATAAAAACGTAGTTCTTGGTGTTGCCCTCGGGGATATGGCGGTAGGGGCACACCAAGGACGTAGTGACTTGTATGTCATTTTTTAGGAAGAAATCTAAAACGTTGTAGATGACGTATGGAGCTGTGTCCAAAATGTAGTTCTATTGTGAAGGAGCATGGTCCTTATATAGGCATCTGGAGCCTCGTATTTAGAGTATGTTTAGGAGACTTAGCGAATAAGTCTCCTGTTTGATAATGGATAAACATTGTATTTCTTGATGAACAAGTCTTTTTCCTTGTTGATAAGGACTATGACTCATTATTTCTTTTAATTGGGGATTCTGGATCCTTCTTTGATGAATTTGCCATATTTTGGACTCCTTTCCTGAGCTGTATATTTTCCCTATTTATTAATTACGAAATTAATAAATAATTAGGGTTTTGGGCCTTTCTTATTGGGTCGTGTTCTTGGACCAATCCGGGTCTAATTAATACGTAATTAATTGCACTTCTAGGATTATTTTTCAGCCCATATCATAATGTATTTTATCTTCAAACACATTTCTAGGAAAAAAAATGATTTTTGTAATATCTTGAAGTTCAAACCTACAATTTGCAAGAACTTGAACTTGTAATCGTATTGAGTAGCAACAATTAAAAGCCGTGTGTTATCTCGACAAACCGTGGACAACAAATTTCATTCATAATAGACCTAGGGCACATTTTAAAGTAGATTATTTGTTAAAAAAAATTAAAAATCTAACATTTTGAGAGTTGTTATCCTACCTACGAGGCTAGGAGTATAAACAACAAAAATTTCTAAAATTCTCCCAAGAATTTATATAAATATGGCTTGAAGTCCTCAATCCATGAGATAGTTTAAAAGGAAAGATCGTCCAACAATACAAAGTCGGTGGCGCACACAAACACACACACCCAAACATTTTCTTCCATTTAATATCCATGTTTTCTCTAAAGTTCTCTTTCATCAACCTTTACCTTGCCTTTTGACTTGATGCATAAAACTTTATGGTTCATCTCATACCATAACATTAATGAAAGAAAAATTAAAAATATGGTTATATGTTTCTTTTCATATTTCACAAGTTTACATATTCTCTTCATAAACATTAAGTTAGAAGTTGGGATGTGATAACCCCCAAAAAAATGGAAAGTAGAGACGCCATGAAATCTAACACTGGCCGCTTCAATCCGCATAATTGTACGCGCGCGCATGCGTGTGCTGCGACAACAATTACCCTAATTACCTAACTTAGGTTAAGTTAACCACTATTTAGGTCTTTTGCATATCATGGGTTTTCACTAAAATCTATATTTGCATTGTTTAAATTGGAGATTAGTACAAATTAAGTGACACTAAATCAATTAGACTATGTACTTATGTAACAAGAAAATCTAAAGGTAATTAAGGCACAAAAATTGCTAATTTTAAAATATTGTATATATCTTAATTACACATAAATAAGGCCAAAAATTTCATAAAATGGGAATTTTACGTTCCTGAATGCTTTAAAGCCAAACTACATGTGTTATTATCATTATTAGGATTTTGTATAACAAAAATATTCCAAATATTAGTAAGAATGTAAGAATAAAAATATATGAAACTTCAGTTAATTCATAAAACATAAAACATGAATTATTTTTTTACATGTAATTTATTTCATAAAAGATGTATAATGATCCATGTAAACAGAAGTAGATGAGTAATTGTCAAACTTGGTATAGAGTATACGGTGATGATAGTCATGGAAATCAATGAAACATACTTGTGAGGATCGAAGAGTAATAAAAAAATAAGGATAAACGGAGATTGGAGCATTTATGAGTAAGCTAAATGTGAGCTTATTTACTAACCTGTCATTCAAGGATAAAAGGTTTGAAATGCTCCAATCAATATGGTAATCAAAATGTGTTGCAATAGTCTGTGGGACTCTCACTATCATCCACAACCACCTAGTGATTATATGAGGTCCAATTATGGCAGGACCAACAATAGTAGCAAAACCAAACAAGAACATTTTGACTAGATGACCATATTCAGAAAGTAGTCCAAAACAAATGCTGTAAACTTGGATATCATAAACACTTCTTCACTATGAACATTGTGGACATGTATGACCAACCATTTTGTGTGTAAACCCACCCATGTGGCCCCAACAGAATATAAAATCATCTATGATGAAGTAAAAAAAAATCGGTGGACACAACTTTTCTGCAAACAATGATTTTGAATCTTAAAGAAAACATATAAAGTGTAAATCATTAATACTTGAAAACTATTGGGCAAGTATTGCAAAATGCAAAAAGAAACATGTATGCATTGCCCATAACCGGTAGGTTGACACATAAATGATTAGCAAGAGGTGATAGAATTTCTCTCGAGCTTCAAAAGTATTGTTTCCTTCTGCATTAGCCGAAAAAATATAATTATTATTTAGAAAAAAGTTAATCAAACAGAGGCTAACATGTTATAGAAATTACAGTTATTAAATCTATTAAATTTCTTGACATCACTAGTTAATGTAGCGTCTGTGTTGGAGGGAAATTTTAGATACGAGGGGTATTCATAATAAGATATACTAGAGTTTTTGAGTCCCTATTATTGGATTAAAGAAACAAGTCAAGAAGAGTAAAACTTGGATATTGTACTTGGCAAGCCAACCTTCCCTTCTAGGGTAAATAAAAGGAATCCCTAATAAGAAAAAAACACTGTCATGAGGAAACTTTTGATACACGTCAGCTGAAAGTCATTGAAGTGTGTGACTTGACACTGCATCATAAAGAAGAGACGAATTTTTTTAATTCCAAGATAGAAACAATAAAATTATCGTACATCAGGCTGCAATAAAATAGATAAATGTTAGCAAATAATCATATATGCATGAATGACATGAAGGTTAACAATATCTTGCGACAAATTTCCCATTCACATGATACACAAAATTCTAAATTTAGAGTTTAACGTCATAGATTCTAGCCAGGGTGTAGTTACAAGGATAACCATGCCACCATAAACTTGAAATTATGTAGATTACGGTACATAAACAATATAAAATCTAATCAAATATGACATTATTTATAGTTCATTCAAACACTATGTACTTTGTCATGTTATTGTAATAATCCGAGTCCAGCAATGCGGAGGTTGCATTGATTGTAAGAGAATGTTCTTTTCCAAATTTTGTGGTAGTTGTTTCATGCATAATTATGACTTTTGTGTGAGTGTAATTACTTGATTTCACTAAAATTATAGTCATGTATGAATCTGAAAATTGGAATAGAACATTCAGAATTTTTTTTTTGAATAATTCTTGTACCATAAAATAATTTTGTGAGTTTTTAGTAATAAGTTTTGAATAATTACCTTTGAGAGGTAATTAGTATCATATGTTGGCTTATATATGTCACATATGGAGTTTTATTTTTGAATTTTCACTTACGTTATTAATATAATTTATGAGTTGATAATAGCTAAATTTCAGTCCTACTTTTATTTTTTCATTAATATATTTTGATGCGTATCGGTAATTATGTCCAAAATAAATAAAGGGCTTGATATCATTAATTTGAGTCTAATGTTTGGATACATATTATTTTTCATATTCATACTCAAGTTCTGATCTGGATGCACGATAAATTTATGTGATTTCGATTGTTACATGATTATTACTGGATAGCCATTCTAACATTATATTTTCTAAAAACTTGTACACATTTAAGGAGAGATATCGTTCCATTATTTACTAAATTTGATAAATCTTTGAAAATTGTTTCAAAAGAGATAGAGGCAAACTATTAACCTTCAATGACAATACAATGTCATTTCTTAATAACATGTTTAAAATGTAAAAAAATATGGATCGAAGGGTTTTTCTTTGGTTGACAAAAATTGAAAACTCCGTTTATCTAATTTAAAAATATCATAAAAGAACGAAAAGATTAGAGAAATGTTCAAGATTGTATTATAAAATGAAAATAAAATAGTCGTATCATATTGCAGACTAGCATAAAAATTTGCTGATAAGAAATTGACTTGAGTAATAAATTATGAAACTACGTGCATATGGAGTATCTTGTTGACCCTCACACTGGAAATCAAGTATGATGTTATTCAGGAATTTTTGCTTAAGCAAGATTTGTTCGGACTCAAAATGGAAAAACAAATCCTTATAATTATATCAATGGCTTGATCAAGAAAATTATAAAACTACATGTATATGGAGTATATGGTTGGCCCTTGCACGGAAACCAAGTATTATGATGTTCTTGAGTAATTGATTTTAAGAAGATTTATTCGGACTAAAGATAGAAGAAAATGCGGGAGATTATCAAAATAATTTCAATGGCTTGATCAACCAAATGAGTAATTTGGATGAGGATATTGTTTTTCTAGAGGATGAAATACTAGTGAAGTAAGGATCGGATGACTCATTATATGAAAAGGCATCCGTGGTATATATACATTGGTAGTTGCTAAAATAGCTCAATAAATCCCAAGGGACCCCGACCCATGATATTTACAATATATAAACATAGAAAATAGGACACTTCAGTCATGATGCGTGGCTCCAACCACCGCCCACATATATATAGATAATGACATCTTATGACACCCATGATTGGGTGACATACTGATATGTTTTTCACTACAAAAAAGATATTCACGTTACTTTACATGTCTAATAGATCAAGGCATACGCCTACCACATAAATCATTTGGACACATAAGCATTGTTTAAGACAGTCAACGTCCCAAATTTTAGGTGCCAATCCGAAAAACCTTAATACTTGGTATATAAATAGGCGAAAATATAGAGTTGTGAGATTATTTACGATTCATTCACGTACATCTGTACCAATACACTAATACCCTCATTTCTGTTAAGTTTCCTTATCATCTCCAAGACCAATTTTTATTCTCCCGGTTGGAGATGGCCATAAACAGTTGCACTACAACTCCAAGCTAAGAAAGTAGAAGAAGGATCTTGGTGAACTAAGAATTATAATATTATGTCTTTGGGTTGATATATACCACTATGATGGTGAACAGTAGTTTAGAGGTTACTAAACACAATTTAACAACACTAAGAGTTTGGAAGAACAAGATAAATCTTCTTGTGTTAGATGTAGAGGTTCTTGATTTGATAGGATGCATTAACGGATGGATGTTGATATATTGACAGTATTCATTAAATCAATAATCATATTGGGTTGTAGTAGAGAATTATTAGGTTAAATCCAATATGGTAGTATGGACCTTGGATGATTCAAGACAAATATGAGTTATCAATTATTTTTGTGCATCTAGATTATTATTTAGATGGTAAGTATTGATCACAATGGTAGATAATTAAGTAGTAAGAAATTTTAGACTTGCATATAAATAAGGTAAGTCTCGATGGTTAAATTTTCCATTTCTATATATACATAACCAATATATGTTTCATCTGTATGCATAAACATGTGTACTTGGGTATTATTTGAGAAATGTTAAAGTAGCTATTGACTTAAATATCGTTTAGAACACCCTTGAGGTATGAATGTATTGTTATAACCAAAATTCGGTAATGAGTTTTTAGGGTAGATTCGGGTCAAGTAATGGTTAATTGGGAATATCCAAGATATAATTAGGGCTAGAACTGGTACAAGCGAAGGTTAAGGCTTGTCATCATAGGGAAATGGCGCGTCCTCTAGGCCGTTTACCCCTTGAAGGCGCGCCCTCTTGGTTTGAAGTGGCAACTTGGTGGTGAAGGATGACTCCCTTGGCTTGGTATTGGCAAGATATTGAAGACTTCTCCCTTAGGATGCGCCCTAAGGGAGGGATATCCGTTGTAGAAGGTCTCCAGGGGTTTGTCTGATGATTGAAGGCCTCCTCCTGTATTCAATGGGCACGTACTCATTGGGGATGTGGGGTGAACCCTGATGTGTGCTTTGGGAGATCTATTCCTGTACTCAAGAGGTGCGTCCTCATTGGGGAACTTTGAAGTAATCCTGCACTTTGCACCCAAACGCTTAGGATCACTTGTCCTGCTATCTGGTGGGTGCTTCTCATTCGGGGGACAAGGATGTGTCCGGCATTTGGAGTAAGTCATGGCTATACTTGCGTCTATGAAATAAGGAAATAGCTGGTAATGGAAAAGGCAAGTCCTCAACGGGGAAAGTTTCCTTATCCATGAAGTCTCGAAATCATAGACGATCCTTGGGCCTTCGTGACTAGGCCTCATCGTTGGACATTCCTAAAGCGAGTCAGAGTGTAATTATGGAAGGCTGTGCGACTCTCCTACTGGGCCTCGAAAATCAGAGACCAAGCCCATGGAGGTTACTTGCTCTCCTAGAACTACGTGAGGCTTGATCCCCTATAAATACGGGGTACGTAGGCATATTGTGATGGGTCGAAAGTTAAGATCTTTAAGGCAGCCAACATAAACCCTAAGTAATCTCAACTACCAATCGTAATGAAGGTTCCTTTGATGAAGCAAAATCGTACCCCGAGGGTAGCGAAGGGCACGGGCGTGCCCGTCATGAGGCATATGTCCCTCAACATGTTATATGTCCTCATGGTCAGGCACCTGATGTTGGTAGTCGTCCACCGGTGCTCATCAGCAACCAGGACATATTGGAACAACTATACCGTATGAGGGATGCCTTGAACGACTTTGAGTCTAGATTGGGGATGACTGAACGAAGTGAAGGAGGAAGGGGTCGAGTCCGATGACAGCCCCATAATCACCATCGTACTGGAAGGACACTAACTGATCGTCAAGGGGGAGATGGATCACGTGATGATAGGTTTCGAACCATCACCCCTAGACGGTTGGAATTCTCTAAAGATGGAGTCCCAATTGTCGAACTTCCTGACGACGAGATGGATAGTCAAGAGTAGGCGCGAGATGATAGACGCCCATCCCCACATCCTCGTAGGTCAGGACGGTCAGAGAGCGAGGTACGAAGGGTTGATGAAGTCCTCCGACACCAAGAACAACGCTCGAATAGGTTGAAGGAGCGTCTTGGCATAAGGATTGATAACGATGAGCCACGATTGTTATTGGTTGAATGATAGAGAGATAGAGAAGTCCAAGGAGATCGGCCCCATGATCCACAGAGAGAGCCCCATGTTTACAGGTCAAGGCCCCATGGAAATGAGCGAGCCCGTCCTCGTGATGAATCAAGGCGTGATTTGGAAGTGCATCCTCATGGCTCACAGAGAGAGCCTCTGTTGATAGGTCGAGGCCCCATGAACGCGGGAGAGGTTCCGCACTGGATGATTCAACAAGGCGACGTGATCGAGATTTAGGTCACAGAAGGGATCATCGAAGGGGTGATGATCGACAGCTTACGAGGTATTATGCTTCATACCGTGGAGGACCCTCTGGAGGAAGAGCACCAATCATAACCTCAATGTCGTCCCAGAGTAGATCTGAAGGGGGACATAAGGACGAGAGGGAGCAGAGGACGCGCCATCCAAACCCTGAGGAGAGGGCGCGCCCTCCAAGTCCAAACCCTCGGAAGCAAGGGAATCCCACGGCTCAAGGGGAAGTGCAAGGACAGAATCAAAACCTAGAGGTGGTGCAACCTCAACCTCGGGCTACAGCACCAACTAATAATCAAGCCCCACCTTTGGGGTGTGTTCTACCTCCACCTGCTGAAGGTACCCAAGTCAATGTCTAAACTATCCCAGGTGTTGGAAATTTCAAGGTGGATGACTTGAAAAGACTCCTTACACATCTTGAAGGAGAGAGTTACTACAACAGCCCAAGCCCCTTCACCCTTTTCAGCAGCAGTAGAGGAGGCACAACTCCCAGCAGGGTATAAGAATACAACGAATGACTTGCGTTTCCACGGGAACGCTGACCCTATGCAGTTCTTGGGAAGGTTCAATATTGAGATGGATGTGTACCAAGTACCTGACTTGGCTAGGTGTCATATTTTGGCAGCAACTTTCAGGGAAAGTGCTCAGTAGTGGTTTCAGAAGCTTGGACCAGGTGTGATTAATTCATTGGAGCAAATGAAAACTCTTTCATGACAAAGTTCCAAGCCACTGTGAAGTATGCTCCACCAGTGACTTCCTTGGCCAATATCAAGCAGAAGGAAGGAGAGAGTTTGCAATCTTACTTCAAGAGATTCAATGATGAGTCTACCTTGGTCAGATGAGCAACAGATGAGTCACTCAAAAGTTTCTGATTGCAGGGCTTCAAGTCGGGACAGACTTCTGGAAACATCTTCAAGGAAAGGATCCATCAACTTTGGTAAACCTCTTTGCTCAGGCTGAATATTTCAAAATTGTGGAACAATCTCTAGCGGACAACAAGAAGTCTGACCTCCAAAGAAAGGGAAAAGGTGTCAAAAGAAAGGATAGGTCCCCAAGTCCAGACTATAGGAGGAGAGGACATAGTCCAAATAGAGTGAATATCACCAATACAATGAGAGGTTGGACACCACCAGATTATGAAAGATTGAATGGGTATAAAACAGGGAGCTATACCCTGGCAGCCTCTATTGAACATATCTTTGAAGTAAACAAAAACAAGGTCTTGTTCAAGAAACCAGCTCCTTTATCTTCGTGGCAGAGTGAAGATAAGAAGAGGTATTGTGCATACCATGAGTCTGCTGGGCATAATACTTACGAGTGTCGGTAGCTAAATGAAGAGATTAAAGACTTGATCAAGGAAGGATTCCTAACTGAATGGATTGTCAGAGAGGTGAAAAAGCATAAAGACATCCCAGATAGAAGAAAGGAAAGAGAACGGGTTCCCGACAAGGATGATGAAGACAAACCCGAGGATGTGCACTTCACTAGGGCCGAAAGCATTCACACTATCTTTGGAGGGCACCATCTTGGTGGGGATAGCAACAACGCCTTGGAAAGATATGCACGAGATGCACGTCACAAGCCACTAACTAAAGTGACCACCTTGGAACTCAAGCCTCCCAAGTTGTTCAAGGGGGAATCAGTGGATATCACCTTTACGGAAGAGGAAGCAAGGTGGGTACATCACCCCCACAACGATGCTCTAGTAGTTTCCATGCAAATAGGTCCCATGAATGTACATCGGGTTGTTAGATCAGGATTCAATGATCGTCAGGATCTGGACAACTGATCAGGATTGCTGAAGTCATCAGTATTGCACGAGCGTTAGTATCAGGATTGCTATCAGGACTATGATCAGGATTATCATCAGGACTGGAAGCTGATCAGGATTACTACTTCAAGATAACTATTGAGTTCAAAAATATAAGGAAAAATGATTTGTCGGTTCCTAGTTTATAGGAATGCAGCTGTCGGTTAGGATATGTATCAATATAGTTTGTAATTGATTTGGTTTTATCTTGTAATCGATAGAGCAGTTGTGTGTACTATATAAACACAGTTTAGGTTTTGATTTTATATCAATTGCTTACATGAGTATTATTGTAACCTATCAGCTTTCAAGAACATCAGAATTTCTTGAGAGAGTTTTGTAACAGTTTTATATCAGATTTAATAAAGTTGTTATTATTTTCATATTTGTGTTTATTAAGTCGAGAATCTTATACAATTGTATTCAACCCTCCTTCTACAATTGTTAATTACTGGGCAACAATTGGTATTAGAGCAAACTGATTTAAATCTAAATTAGAAACGATCTAAGATGTCGAAAACCAAGTATGAAAGTATGAAGATTCCCATCCTACAGAAAACTGAATACCTTACATGGAGGGTAAAGATGTTGATGTACCTGGAAGCCACATATCCTGATTATCTGGACAGGATTCGTGATGGACCATATATCCCTACGAGAATTGTTGGTCAAACAGATACTGTACCTGAACACTACATGGTCAAGGTGAAAAGTGAGTGGACTCCAGAAGAAAAGGCTCGCGTTCTCAGGGATGCTAAGGTAAAGAATATACTGCATAATAGTCTTGATGCTGTCATGTCTAACAGAGTGTTTGCATGCAAGTCTGCAAAGGCAATTTGGGACACTTTGGAAACTCAATGCCAAGGATCTGCATCTGTCAAGAAGAACAGAAGCGCTCTACTGATTCAAGAGTATGAACAATTTGATGCAAGACCTGATGAGAGCCTCACTAACATGTATGATAGATTCATGACACTGCTGAATAATATATGTGGCGCCCTCCAAACCCGGGGTGCTGATTTGAGGAGTCATCCGACCAACGGAACACTATTTAACACATGCATAATATATATAAAGACACAAATACCCCTTAACCAAGACCGCATCCAGATTATGGCAATGAACACAAGCTACTACAATCTTTTATTAATACAATACCAGTTTTATCAGAGTTATTACATCACAACTAAAGTTCAAATCTAGACGTCTAATCTAGAAAAGCAAACAACAACTACCCCGCCAATGACAATGACTTGAGGGGCTCTCCTGGCTGCTGGTGAACTATCGGCCACGCTATGCCGACTCATACTCTTGCTTCACTGGAATAGGGTTAGAAAACAACAAGCAAGACTGAGCCAAAAGTGCTCAGCAAACATCATATGAATCATTTCTATCACAGTTGTAAGGATATGAATTTATGATATCAGAATCAACAATATTTAGCTAACACATGCTTTGTATCAATAACAATTGAAGAAAAAGAATTAGAATTTGGCTTATACATTTTATTCAAATCAAAGGTTGTGCTGCTGGCCAGCCACGCATCAACCCCGGACTAGCTCACAGCATAGTCCTCTACTGGATCCTAGGCCAAACTGGGCCTTAAGTTATTCCGACCATAAATATGGCCCGACCAATTACTGGTCCATTTTAAAAACATGCCAAATCTATCATAGGGTATAAACAATAACATGCTCAATAAGATAAACTCAATGTATAATAATTTCAAAAGAGCTTCAACTGCTCAGTATCAAATGAAGATCGAGAAAGAATCATGGAATAATTTCAAAGGTACAGTGTACTCATTCAATAAGGAAATCAAGATTGGTAATCGATAATCAATGACCGTAATCAACAGTCAAGATGGAAGTCAAATAATCAATGGTTGTCAATAATAATCACAATGATGATAAACAATAACAAATGGTGGTAAACAATAATCAAGTGAATTGGAAATAAGGGTTTCCGATGCAGATCAAATCAAAGAATCAAGAATCTCTAAGGAAATGGAATCAGTTGTCAAAATGCGGTTAAAAGATTGATAATTTGAATTGTTCTGGGGATAACGGTATTCAAGTAATCAAGACAATAATAAATTTTATCACAAGTAAAGGCACAAATACTTGCCTGGTCTAAGCTGCTGTCGGATCGACTCTGCTCACTCTACCTTTCCCTTTCCCTTGTTCCGGGAACTCGATTCTATAATTAAACAACTCATCACAATAAGTCTAACTATTCTCGTTCTACTCTCGACACTTATTCAATCAATAATCACATTTAAACAAGTAACTGGTTACGTATCGGACGTCCGGTATGATTTACGATATTTAAAACTCAGATATTTGCCCTAGTACGGGCATATACAGACTATAAAACACAACACACAATTAATATGAACCATATAGCACTTATAAACATTTTTAAAATATCATACGAAACTTATTTGAATTTTAAGTAAGTCACGATAAATTTTTAAATCAAAACTCGGATTTTTAAATCCAATATAAACATTTAAATGCAATTAAATCAACTAATAAAATTAATTGACACTCTTTAAATACTCAAACTATTTTTAAATAAATAAATAGGCTTGAAAATAATTAAACTGAATTTTTAATTATTTAAATCTAATTAATTTTTAATTTTTAAGAATTAATTGATTAAAAGAAATAACCAATTAATTAATAAATTAATTATTAATTAAAAATAATTAAAATAATTAAGTTTAATCAATTTTCGGATTTAAAATAATAAATATAATTTTCCAGAATTTTTCTGACATTAAAATATATATTTAAAATAAAAATATGAATTTTTAAAGTTTTTAAACTATTTTCGAATTAAATTTAAAAATAAAATCCAGAAACAGTTTTCAGAAATTGAATTAGGGTTTTGAAGATTGAAACCGGGTCAAACTTCGGGTAAACGGGTCAGGAAGAACAAATCCGGGTCACCAAGAACAACCCACCGGATTCTGGAACCCAGAATCCGGCCGGTGTCCGGCGACCGGAATCCTACGATTCTGTCCAAACACAAACAAACTTAGAGGGCTTTTGCTCGCCTTCTCAAAACAAACACAACCAACACACAATTACATTTGTCCCATGCCGGAATCGAGCCCAGAATCCGGTCAAAGAAACTGACGGGGAAGACTCCGACCGGAAACCCGATCTCTCTCATTTCTACATGAAACTCTACGATTAATATCACAAAATGAAGCTTATAACTCACACAATCAAAGCCCCATATCAAAACTTATGTCAGGTCAACAACAAGAACGAACGAAGTAAAAGAAAAATTCGGGTCAAAACCCGAAAATCAAACCCATCAAAATTGAACTCAAACATGAAATTAAATCATGGATTCTTGTTAATTAGAACCCTAGGAACATGTTAGAAGCAACCAATTGAATGGAGAATCAACAGAATGAAAATCCCCAAATCGACCAAGAACCCTAATTTTAATTCGAATGTTGAAAAATTCATATAAAATCGAAAACTTACCAGATGATGATGAGGTTGGAAGATTCTGAAACTAGACATCAAGAGCTTTGATTTGAGTACAAGAACTTCAGATTTGGATTTCAATATCACCTTGAACGAATGGATTAATCTTCAAGAACACGAAGAACACGGTTCGGGAATTTTTAATTTTTAAATAATTAACTGCAGATTTCTATGAGTTTCAAGGTACGATTCGTCTTTTTATATTTTTGGAAAAATAATACCCCAAACAACAGATCGATATAGATCCACTGGATCGTTTAAAAACCCTAATTAGGTTAAAAACACGTTTTACGAGGAATAATCAGTTAAAAAGGTTGATGATCATCCAATTGATATATATATCATTATATAACTAATGCTCAAGAATACTGGGGCTATAACAAATGTAATATTGATATAAAACGATATATCCGTCCCCTTAAGCAATTAGGGTTCGGAACAATTTTTCCCTTTTTGAACAAAACGAATTATTCTTGCAGAATCAAATAGGTAGGAATGAAATGATAAGAATATCTCTCCCGATAATGATTCGAATACGAAAGACGAAGAGATAATAATTAATGTACGAAATTCCAACGGGGCCCTTGAATTATCAAAACGGGGCTCAGATTTGAAGAAAATTCCAAATGACGAAATATTTGAAAGGGGCTTTCGACTCACCATTTAGCACGTAATCACACAATAATTGTCATTTAATAATATTCCAATACTCCACAATAAATATTTTTATATTAAATATATCATTTAATCAAATAATAAAATTCACGGATATTACAATATATCTCTAGTTGGCAAAGAATATGTTACTGAGGATTCAAACACCAAGTTTCTGAGATCTTTACCTGAAGAATGGGATACACAAACATCTATCATTAGTCATCAGTATGATCTAAACACTGTGTCTCTTGATGAGGTTTATGGAATGCTGAGAACCTATGACCTTCAGGTTCAACAAAGAAAGAACAAAAGAAGCAGCAAGGCAAAGTCTGTAGCCTTGAATGTTGAGGCAAAATCAAAAGGAAAAGCTGTGGAGGTCTCTAGAAGAAGGACAAGAGTGGTGGAGTCAGATCCTGATGACTCATCATCAGATACTGATGGCAATCCTGATGCCAATACTGATGATGATTCTACTGACTCTAACATGAAGGAGATGGTTGCTATGATAGTCAAGGGTTTCAAGAAGATGAAGTTCAGGAAGGTTAGAAGACAAGGCAACTTTCAGAAAAAGACTTTCAATGCTAACAAAGACAAGTACAACAAGAAGGACAACAAAAGTGGCAAATTTGACAAGTCAAAGATTAGGTGCTACAAGTGTAATGGAATGGGGCACTTTGCAACTGAGTGCAAGAAGGCTAAGGCACTCATCACTTCAAGCAAGGATTGGATGGACTCTTCCTCAGAATCTGATACTGAGGTGGTCAACTATGCCCTAATGGCTAATACTGATGAGACTGATGTTCCTGATGAAAAGGTATCAAGTACTGTTTTTGACTTTGATACAGATAATGCCTCTGAGTTAAGATGTTTTCTAAAGTCATGGCAAATTAGCTTTAGAAGTTGATCTGCTGAAAATTCTAGGATTTTATCTGAAATGTCTGAAATTAGGAAAAGAAATGAGCATCTAGAAGCTGAATTTTCTTTTATGCAAGAAGTACAAAAAGAATGTGATAATGCTAAACGCATGAAACTTGAAATGCAATTTAAATGCACTGCTCTTGAAAAGGAACTTGAATATGCTAATGAGATTAATAAAGAGAATAATTATAAGTATATCCCAAATGCACCAAGAAAATGTTATCATACCTGTGGTAACTCTAATCATCTTGCTATTGATTGCAGGAAGAGTAAAATGAAGGTCACTGAAATTCCTAGGTCTGATGTTAGGAATAGATCAGTATTTTATAAACCACAGAATTCCTGTTTTCATTGTGGAAGTAAATGACATTCTATTTATACTTGTGAAGAATACCATAATTTGTACTATAACTTTTATGATCCTTTACCTAAGTTCAATAAAAGTGCAAATTCTGGTAAACTTACGAATGTCAATTTGAAGCATGCATATGTCAATACTGACACTAACAAAGCAAATCTTGATGGACACAATCCTTACAGGACTGCTAAAGTCAAAAAGTCCTCTGCTGTTAAAACTAGTAAAATGCATGGAAAAAGAGCCCAATAAGTGTGGGTTCTTAAATATTATGACTAGTTGTTTTTGGTTGATTGCAGGGTAAAAAGAAAAATGTGTTAGTCATGGATAGTTGATGTTCTATACACATGACTGGAAACAAAGCCTTGCTGTCAGAATATGAAGAAAAAGCTGGCCCAACAGTATCCTATGGAGATGGCAACATTGGACAAACATTGGGATATGGCAATATAATCATTGACAATGTCATCATTGAAAAAGTAGCTCTTGTGAAGGGACTAGTTGTTCTTGGCGACCCGTTTCTGTTCTTGGCAACCCGTTTTCCTGACCCGGTTTAAATCTTCAAAACCCTAATTCATTTTCAGAAAACTGTTTTTGAATTTTATTTTTAAATTTAATTCAAAAATAGTTTAATTATTTACAAAAATCATATTTTTATTTTAAAAATACATTTTTAAATTCAGAAAATTCTGGAAAATTATAATTATTTATTTAAATTCGAAAACTGATTAAATTTAATTATTTTAATTATTTTTAATTAATAATTAATTAATTTAATTAATTGATTAATTCTTTTAATAAGTTAATTCTTAATAATTAATTATTAATTAGATTTAATTAATTTAAATTAAGTTTAATTATTTTCTAGCTTGATTTAATTATTTAAAAATAGTTTGAGCATTTGGAAATTGTCAATTAATTTTTCTATTAATTGATTTAATTGTTTTTAATTACTTATAATGGGATTAAAAATCTGATTTTTGATTTAAAAATTATTTGTGACTTATTTAAATTCAAATAAGCCTCGAATATTGTTTTAAAAATATTTATAAGTGCTATATGGTTTATATGAGTCGATTAATGTGTTTTAATAGTCCGTAAATGCCCATACGAGGGATAATTTCCGAGTTTTAATTACCGTAAAATTAGACCGGGCGTCCGATAAGTACCCGGTTACTTGTTTAAATGTGTTAATGATTATGATTGAGTGTCGAGGATAGTTAGACTTACTGTTATAAGTTGTTTATTATAGAATCGAGTTCCCGGAGCAAGGGAAAGGGCAAAGTAGAGTGAACGAGATAGAATCCCGTCAGCGACGTAGACCAGGCAAGTATCTATGCCTTTACTTGTTGATTCCATTGTTATTATTCTTCAGAATTATATGTATGTTACCATCAGAACGATTCATATTATTCAATCTTCACCCTTATTGAACACTTGATGCTATTTCCTTGAATATTCCTAACTTTTGATTTAATCCACAATTGTGTTGGATATCAGAAACCCTCACCTTCAATTCAGTTTATAATTGATGATAACCATTGTTGATTTTCTTAATTGGGTACGTTGTACCATTGAAACCATTCCGAATCTATTTCTCGGACTTCATTTGATATTGAATAGTTGAAGCTCTTTTGCAACTATTACACCCCGTCATTGTGTACTTATCTTGTTATGCATGTTATTGCTTATACTTTGTGATAGAATTGGCATGTTTTAAAATGAGACCAGTAATGGTCGGGCCATATTTATGGTCGTAATAACTTAAGGCCTAGATGGCCATGGATCCTAGTGGAGGACTATGCTATAAGCTAGTCCGGGGTTGATGTGTGACTGATCAGCAGCTCAACCTTTGTATTTGAAAAATGTAGAAGTCCAATTCTGATTCCACTTTCTTCAATAAAGATTGTTAAAAGCTTATGTTTGACTTGTATATTGTTGATTCAGATAATTGAAATCTTTCCTTTCATTATGGAACTGTGATTGATATATATATCATGCTTGCTGAGCACATGTGGCTCATACTTGTTTTGTTTCTAACCCTATTCCAGTGAAGCGAGAGAATGAGTAGACACAGCGCTAGTGACAGTTCTCCCGATGCTAGGAGACCACCCCGAGTGATTGTCATTGGACGGGTAGTTGTTTTACTTTGGAAGTTAGACTAGATGTCTAGCTTTGTATATTAAGTGTGTAATAACTCTGAAAACTGGTTTGTAATAAATATGACTTAGAAGCTTGTTTTATGCCATAATCTGGATGCGGTCTTGGATAAGGGGTATTTTATGTTATTATATTATTATGCATGTGTTAGATTCAGGTATATTGTGTTTCGTTGGTCGAGTGACTCCCCAAATCTGTACCCCGGGTTTGGAGGGTGTCACAGAAGCAGTCAATACAGCATGATATACTCAAAACCTTACACTGATAAACAGAGATGGTGTAACTCCCTATCAAATGCTCAAGGAGAAGAAACCTAGTTTGAAGCATCTGCATGTGTTTGGCTGTAAATGTTTTGTTCTTAGACCTCATCCTGAACAGCTAGGCAAATTTGAAACCAAGGCTGATGAGGGTATCTTTATAGGCTATCCAGCCTCAAGAGCTTTTAGAGTTTTCAACTTAAGAACTAGGACTGTCATGGAGTCAGTTCATGTATCTTTCGATGATAAGAAGATAACTGGAATCAATGAAGACTCTCATGATAGTTTGATTTTTAAAAATGAAGCTACCAAGAATCCTGAAGAACAAGAATCAGATACTGACACTCCATCAGATACTGATGGGTCACCAAATCCTTATGACACACCAAATCCTGACAATGCACCAAATACTGATGGTGCTACTGATGATGCTACTGACAGTCCACATGTTGAGGGGGAGCAACAACAAACTGTTACTGATACTGAAACTACTCATTCATCAGGACAGGATTCTTCAAATACTGATTCAAGTGATAATCCTGATAATCCATCAGGAGGAGACAACAATAATTCAAGGGGAGCTTCTACTGATTCTAACTCTTTTAATCATGACAACACCAATCCAGGGGAAGCATCTACTTCAAGGAATGATTTACCACCAGCAAATAAATGGACTAAAAGTCACACTCCTGATTTGATAATTGGGGATCCTGATGCAGGTGTTAAGACAAGAAGTGTAACTCAGAATGAATCTCTATATCATAACTTTCTATCCAAGCAGGAACCTAAGAAAGTTGAAGATGCACTTAAGGATGCTGATTGGGTTACTGCAATGCAAGAAGAGTTGAATGAATTTGAAAGAAATGAAGTCTGGAAACTAGTGCCAAGACCAAAGAACATGTCAATTGTTGGTACAAAGTGGGTATTCAAAAACAAGACAGATTCAGATGAAGTAATTATCAGAATCAAAGTAAGGCTAGTTGCAAAGGGGTATTCTCAACAAGAAGGAATTGATTATGATGAAACTTTTGCTCCTGTTGCAAGACTAGAAGCCATCAGGATCTTTCTGGCATATGCAGCCCACAAGAAATTTAAAGTTTTCCAGATGGATGTGAAAAATGCTTTCTTAAATGGTGAACTGGAGGAAGAAGTTTATGTTGAACAACCTCCGGGTTTCATTGATCCAAAATATCCAAATCATGTCTACATATTGGATAAAGCACTTTATGGACTAAAACAAGCTCCAAGAGCATGGTATGAAACCCTAGCTCAATTATTACTGGAAAGTGGATTCAAAAGAGGTACTATTGATAAAACTCTGTTTTATTTGAATCATGGTAAGGATTTGCTTTTAGTTCAGATTTATGTTGATGATATCATTTTTAGGTCAACAAAAAATAAGCTATGTGAGAAGTTTTCAAAGCTTATGCAGTCTAGATATCAAATGAGCATGATGGGAGTCTTCAAGTTAAACAGACTGATGATGACATCTTTATCAATCAGTCAAAGTATACAAAGAATTTGTTGGAAAGGTTTAACATGCCAGATAGTGCAACTGCAAGTACTCCCATAGCTACAGCTACCAAACTTGATCCTGATCAAGGTACTGAGGTATATGTAACTCACTACAGAGGAATGATTGGCTCTCTTTTATATCTCACTGCAAGTAGACCAGATATCATGTATGCAACCTGTCTTTGTGCAAGATTTCAAGCAAATCCCAGGGAACCACATCTGATTGCAGTTAAAAGAATTTTCAGATATCTTAAAAGCACTCCTTCTCTTGGCCTTTGATATGCAAGGGAATCAGATTTTGGTTTGTGTGGTTATTTAGATGCTGATTTTGCAGGGTGCAAAATAGACTGGAAAAACACTTCAGGAAGCTGTCAGTTTTTGGGTGGTAGACTAGTTTCTTGGTTTAGTAAAAAGCAAAAGTCTATCTCTACATCAACTGCAAAAGCTGAGTACATTGCTACAGGAAGTTGTTGTGCTCAGATAATGTGGATGAGAAATTAGTTGTTAGATTATGGTCTGCCATACTCCAAAATCCCTATTTATTGTGATAACCAAAGTGCTATTGCAATGACAGGAAATCCAGTTCAGCATTCTCTTACTAAACACATAAGTATCAGGTATCAGTTTATAAGAGAACAAGTACTGGAAGGAACAATTGAACTGCATTTTGTTCCTACTGATCAACAACTAGCTGATATATTCACCAAGCCACTGCCTGAAGATACCTTCAACAAATTGGTGAATGAACTTGGAATGATGAACTTTGAGAATTTCTAAGAAAAGCTACAGAGAACAAGTCCTGATGACTATCAATTCCTGATGGTCATTCAGTAAGGTATGTAATTTTGATCGAATCTTGATAGGACAAAATCTTGACATGAAGTCAATTGGTCAATCCTGATGGACAGGTCAGCATTTCAATTTTGCTTAATTTGTGCCTACTTTTTCGTCAGTATTTCATGGAAACGTTTGAGTTTTAGTTGGACAACTGTATGCGCGCATGTGTCACACTGATAGATATATACATATAGATACACATAAAAAGCGGTGCAGTTATGTTTAATTACACACGTAATTTGGTCCACTAATTATTTGTGCATAAATCACAGCTTGCCACCTGTCACTGAGAGTAAATTTTTGTTTTAACAAAAAAAAATTATTTTCTAATTTGCTAATTACTCTCTCACAACATCAGTTTTTCATCTTCATTCTCTTTCTGTGCTTACGAACCCTAATGTCTTAATCTCAATTCTCAATTTTCTACACTTTATCAATGGCGTCTTCATCATTCATGAACAAACAGACAGTGATTAGTGGTGTTACTTTTGCTACTAATATTTTTTTAGCTGTTTTAGATCATCAGGACTTGCCCACTGAGTTCCACATTATTCAGGATTTCTTAGCTTCAAGTCCATTGAAGTATGCTCTAACAGAACCTGCAAGTGTTTCTTTTAAGTCAATGATGCAAGTATAGAACACGGTTGTGTTTGATAAAGGACACTCAGGCTCAATCCTGATGAGTTTCGAGTATGATGGGGTTACTCACTATGTAACTCCTGCTGTTGTTGAGGAGGCACTTCACTTGCCTGCCTTAGATGATCAAATAGTTGTTGTGATTTCTGATTCGACTTTGTTCGAGTTTGTTACCAAGCTGGGCTACAATGGAGAAGTTAAGAGATATGGCAATCTCTTCAGGACCAAGCTAAAGAAGGAATGGAACTTTTTCTTTGACACCATAACTAGATGTTTCCTGAACAAGACATCTAATTTTGATGCTCTACCATCAGGATCTCTCAAGATAGGGTACTCTCTTATCTACTCTACTGTTTTTTATTATGGGTCGTTTATTCTAAAATCTTTAAGTGATAGGAAAGCAGATAAATGTGGTTATGTTTGCTTTCTTAGATTTTTCCAATTGATATTTAATCACTTCTGTCCTGATGCTATTTTTGAAGAGGATGTAGTTCTACCAATTTGTAGGATTACTGATAACAATGTAAAGTCCTTAGTCAACAGTGATAAGGCAAATGGTTTCCAAGGCAATGCCTTCATTCCTGATGAGGTCAGGCTTTTCTTGCAAGAGAAAATGCCTACTCAATATGGATCAGTTACTGATTATATGGGACAAGGCCAATCAAACTTTTAAACAGTCCACAACCACCTCTATTGTCTCTCAAAAGACTTTAGTTATAAAAACAAAGAAATCAGCTAGATCTGATGTGTCTGGAAGGCAATCAGGATCAAAGGATTTCTCCTCTACACCACTCACTAAATAGAAGAAACAAGGGGATGTACAAGGGGTC
This sequence comes from Heracleum sosnowskyi, assembly GCA_030848705.1. NCBI lineage: Eukaryota > Viridiplantae > Streptophyta > Magnoliopsida > Apiales > Apiaceae > Heracleum > Heracleum sosnowskyi. The sequence continues at coordinate 83,580,328 of CM061237.1, forward strand.
CTGGTGCAAAAGGCTGATAAGGTTGAGGAGGTTGCTATAAAAAGAAATCTAATTTTGGGTGATGATACTGATTCTGAGGATGATATGCCTCTATCTTCTAAGTTCAAGATACAAAATGAAGTTGTTGATACTGCTATTGAAGTTGTGGCACCAATTGCTAAGCCACAGAAGAAAAAGAAATTAATAAAGAGCAGGTATCATATTCCTTTAGAGATGCAGAATACTGATGTTCAGGCAACTTCAAATTCTGATGAGTCATCAATTCCTGATGCTCAAGCAATTCCTGACGTTGGTATTCCTGATTCACCATCAAGCAAGACTGTCTTAATCTCATATTCTCCAGCCTCTCCACCTAAAAGAATTGTTGAAATTTCATGGGAGAAGGTTGTTGAGAATACTTCCAAGCTTGGATTTACACCTCCACTTCAGAAGAAAAGGAAGGCATATGGGATTGTTTTCAAAAGACAGAAGAAACTGAAAGGATCTAGCCCACAAGAACCTGAACCTCAAAGTGGTTCAGCATCTACTGAAGATCATGTCACACAATAACCACTTACTCGAAGTGTAAGTGCAGACATAGCTGAAGGAATAGTCCCATAAGAACCATTTTCTCAAAGGGAGAATGAAGACACATACATTCCTGCCCCACAAAAACCATCTTCTCAATGTGAAGATGCAGGCACAACAGCTACAGTTTCTGGGGAACTTCCTGACAATGCTCAAGGGGTTTCTGGTATTCCTGAAATGGAAGTTATGGTCGAGAACACTGTCACTGAAGGAAGTACACAAGAACCTTTAACTCAAAGTGTTAAAGCAGCTTCTAAACCTCAAGCTACACAAGAACCATTGGTAGTAAATACTGATGCAAGCATATCAAATCCTGACAGTGTTGCTCCTGATGCAAGTGGTGCTCCTGATACAACCACTTAGCTCAAGACCATTGATGGATCCTATCTCAGATTCTCAGGATAAACTCAAAGGTATTGTTATTCCTGATCCTGATAATACTGCTAAATCTGATGATAGTGATGATGATGATGATGTTGAGAAGGATCAGCTTGCCACTGCACTTAAATCTAGTCTTGGAACTACTTATGGTTCATCAAGCACTTTCATGGCTGGCAAGGCTACTTCTGGAAAGGCTCTTGGTCAAGACTTTTCTAGTCCTTCTGCAACTGATCCTGCTGAACTATTAAGAAGGCATGAATGGGAAAATGAATGGCACAGATCTGTTGATTCTGTCAGCTACCCATGTGCACTACAACATGCTTCTTATGCAGCAAGTGTTATTGAAAATGAAGATATTAGGAATCACTTGTAGGCTACCACTCTGTTAAGCAAGAGCCTCAAGGATGAAATTGATTATGTTAAGGCTGCAAATTCTTTGGTAAGGGCTGATATCTCACAGAGTTTGGCAAAGGCACATACTGCTCTTCAACTCAGAGTTGTGGATTCTCATGTCAAGTCTCTTACCACTGAACAGTCTTCTATCAACAGCAGAATAGACTCTTTGGATTCCAAGGTAACTTATCTCTCATCCATAGACATGAGATGTAAATGCATCTTTACTTTCCAGTGAAAGTAATTGTCCTTATCAAGAACTGGCATCTTTACTCCGGCATCCTTCTTCACCATGGTTACTGTTTTGGTCTTGATCTTTAAACTTCTTGTATGTTAGAAGAGGAGCTCTGATACCAATTGTTAATCCCAAATGACCTAACAGAATTGTAGAAGGGGGGGGGGGGGTTGAATACAATTCTTGATATTTCTTAAACTTAAAACAACTTACAAATAAAAACTGAACTTAAAGTAAAAATCACAAGCACATAAATAATTTCAGTTAGATTGTTTGATGATCCAACTGAAGTGATTTTTATTGCGGAAATAATCTGTGATACAAAATGTACACAGCTGCTCAGTTACAAGATTGTAGAGAAGTATGCTCTCAAAGATAGCTAATACAAACTATTTGTTTTTCTTCTCTCACTCTTAAAGTAACTGCTACACTTGGTTATATATACCCAAGTTTACAATTCTACGTTTGGCTAAACTAAAGAACAATAGTAGTAACCATCAGTAGCTTGCTTTTCATTCCTTTTGTCCAATGGTCCTTGGAGATCTTTGCTTTTGTCTTTATGCTTATTTTAATCATTCCCAAAAGCCTTATTGGAAATTGGAATGTTTCCTTATTTCCAGTAACCATTTTGATGGCTTCCAATGCAAAGTACACTTCCATATCTCCTTTAGATCTGTTCAGTAAACTGTCACTATCACTTTGTCAATTGTTCAAAAAGCAATAGTGATTCGTTGATAGCAGGGAGATGTGTTTCGTTGATAGCTTTATTCTTCATTCCGTTGATGGTGTTTCCCTCGTTTCGTTGATGCGTAAACTCCATACCGTTGACAGAGTGATCTTCATACCGTTGACATGTCTTCACTTAGACAAAATTACAAGGCATAATATATTTACAATTAACCAACCTATTTTGCCTATCTAGTACTTAGTCAACATGACTTAGAAAACCTATCTAATACATACAACAAAATGCATATCAAACTGTGAAGTATTGTACAGTGCAATTGCTACATTACTCATTTCGTTGATGAGCTTCCTGTCAACGGAATGCTGCAAAGCATGCCATTTCGTTGACAGTTACAAAATGACTTAATACAAAATCTACTAAGTGTTTTTATAATTATCATCAAGAACAACATATTCCTAACAACTTTCATGGCTGGCAAGGCTACTTCTGGAAAGGCTCTTGGTCAAGACTTTTCTAGTCCTTCTGCAACTGATCTTGCTGAACTATTAAGAAGGCATGAATGGGAAAATGAATGGCACAGATCTGTTGATTCTGTCAGCTACCCATGTGCACTACAACATGCTTCTTATGCAGCAAGTGTTATTGAAAATGAAGATATTAGGAATCACTTGTAGGCTACCACTCTGTTAAGCAAGAGCCTCAAGGATGAAATTGATTCTGTTAAGGCTGCAAATTCTTTGGTAAGGGCTGATATCTCACAGAGTTTGGCAAAGGCACATACTGCTCTTCAACTCAGAGTTGTGGATTCTCATGTCAAGTCTCTTACCACTGAATAGTCTTCTATCAACAGCAGAATAGACTCTTTGGATTCCAAGGTAACTGATATTCAAGCCTCTCTCTCTCTCTCTTTAATTTTAAGTTTATTATCAAATTCTGATGCCAAAAAGGGGGAGAAGGTGAGTCAGAAGACAAAATGTACACCTGATCTAGTCTTAAGAAAAGATGATGATAATTCTGGAAATGATGGTGATGTTTTGTGTAACACCCCCAGATCCGGGGTCAAGAATCTGGGTTGTTACGCTCCATCAATATACAACACCTGCATTACTTACAAAATTCTAATAATACAACTCCAAAGACCCCAATCACTTACGCACACACACACACAAGTTATAGCCTTGGAAATGAGCAACAATAAGTAACATTTGTTATTACAACTCAAATGTACTATCCAGGATCTCATCTATTATTTACAACCTCTACCTGAAGTTACAATAATAGACCTCACAATTCTATACAAGGTTTAATAATGCAAACCTACTCGAAAACAACTCTTACTAAATCCAGCTGTAATTCTTTTGCTAACTCCGGCAGTATCCATCCTGCTGAACTAACTCAAGGGTGGTCTCTCCATTCCCTTACTCTCGTAACACGAGGCGAATCGACAATGTTTTCTTCATTCTGAAAGTTTTAATAAAGCAAGAATGAGCTAATAGCGCTCAGCAAGAAATCTATCCCAGTTTAAATCTTTAAACCTTTCAGGTAGATAATCCATATAGGACCCATATTTAAAAACTACTAGGGTTTGACCCCCAGAATAGTATACTGTTCAAAATACTGTATGACTTATAATCATACTCAGTTACTTTTCTTAATTCATTTAGGAATCCTTGGTATCGATATAATGAACCAAGATTCAAAACATATCTTTTAAAATAGATATCAAATAATGAAATTAAGGCTTAAAGCCTATCCATTGATTCAAAGTACTATACAGTTCAACATACTGCATCTCTTAAATATCTTCTCAACATATATACACACATATCTATTTAGATATCTCATACAATTCAAAATACTGTAAAATATCAGTAATGAACACCTTTGAAACTCCGTTCATATACAGAACGATATGTTTAAACATTCTTTTCGTCAAAACATGCCATACAGTACAACTACTGTATGAGGAACATCATTACTCATCACTGCCACATTATCAGTAACTCAGCACCTAGGCTTTCGTTACAATGTGCAGCACAACTCCAACTGGAGGGAAGGGGATATACTGGAACCACGATACACGGTGATCAGCCGTTGTATCGTAACGTAACTTTTCTACTAGTAGAAGGACGACTTCCTATTCGGTTATCACCCTGGCCGCATTTGGGCCCTTCATGCTATACGGGCACCTATTTCATTGTCGAGCATGGAGTCATACCATACGGGTACCTATTTCATTACCGAGCATGACTTCGTACTATACGGGTACCTATTTCATTGTCGAGCACGAGTTAATTCCAGTCCCCAGATGAAAATCAACCTCACGGGAAATGGAAGTTAATCCTGTTTTCCCCAAGTACAATTACTTGTCAAAAACTTTGTAACCGTTCAGAATTCCTTACTCCAGAGTGTTTGAAGGGAGTAAGTCACAGAGTGGGTTGACATTAGTCAACGAAACTACCGATGATTACCATGTATTTTGAAATCATGACCTGGGAGTTTATTGAAATTTTCAGAGTTTAGCAAGTTTGAAATTCTTTACTTGAATGGGGGAGTCATCCCCAACTATAGGTATTCTAGAGGAACAGTGGAAGTAAAACTCTGTCCTCGACTTCTTGAACTAGATTCCCAATTTCCGATGAGTTAGAAAACACTATTCGCATTTAATTATCCTTAAATATCTTAAGATAATAATTGGGAATCTCTGTTTTAAATATCTTTTTTGAAGATCAGAAAGTTTTGTGTAAATAGTAGAACCTTAAATAATATAATAAGGTTCTATGATTTTTAAATCATATTTGGAATATTTAATAAATATCCAAATAATAAATATTGATTTATTATTCAATAATATTCTACTTAAATGAATATTCAAAATAATATTCATTTAATTAATAAATATTCAAAATAATAATCTTAATAATATTATTTAGTATCACACATTAAATATCCAATAATAAATATATATTGGAATGTTTAATCATCTCATTTAAAACATAGCTGTCCCTGGACCCTCCAGTATCTGACAGTATTTATTAAAATAACGTAGTAATTTAACTCCCGGCCTATTATTTTAAAATCATCGTATAAGTGCTCCATCCTTAGAGCCTTTAAAACCTCGGTTTATATCTATTATTTACTTAGCATATAAACCTGATATCTTACGAAAGCTTTTACCAAAAGCGTAAATAGTTTAAAAAGTTCTCACAACATTAAAGCAGAATAGATATATATATATCAATCACAACAGCATCTTTTATATGGTGTAGGGTTTGAAAACTTGCATGCATCTATCATATGCATATACTACGTCTCAACGTTTTTAATACCATCACATCTATATACGATGTGAGGTTTGAAAGCATGCATAATATCATATCATACATTACATTTAAAAGCATGCATCTATCATATGCATCATCAGAATATGGTACTTTAAAATACAGCATGAAATGAGAAAACTTGCCTCGGATCCTTGGTTGTTAGGGGTTCAAGAACTTGCCGCAAATCTATAAACAAAGAAATACTCGATCAGTCCCCTAACGTAATCATTCGCTCATAACACTCATTTAAAGTCAACTATATGTTAAACATATCATGTAGTCACGTTATTCCTCAACAAGGTTCGTATTTTAATCGACTCGAAATATTCCTTTTATCTTAGTCACAATGGTTGGTCAAAGTAGTACCCTAGAGTTGACTTTTCATAGACTTACTATTACGCGACTCGTACTCTAACACTTTTAATAAATCCGAAAACTCGTATTTAAATACGAGACCACTTCTAAAATCATCTTGAGTATTTGTAATATTTATAATAAAAGTTTCGAACTCAAAACATGGGTTTCACTTGGTGAAATGTATTCTCAAACTTGGATGAGCTACGGAAAGTTACTATTCGCACGCCTTTCACTAAAACGCTCATATCTCCTTAACCGTTAGTCAAAATGACACACCGTTTTCGTGTGCGCGCAGCTTTGGTTCTAGGGAAAGAATAGAACAAAATGCTTGAACATGTTTTTCTGCTTAAGGGGATCAAAATCCCGAGAGCAGCAGGTTTTTGGCAGTGAAGTGCAGAACCACTTACTCCCCGCGCAGCTTTGGTTCCGACATTTTTATAAAATCGAAAAATTATCTTTTTATCCCGAAACCTTCTCGATTCACTTACTAACTGTCCATGTTAGTATTCATTTTAATATCATGACCTAATTCCATTTTTAAAGGGCTTGATCACTATCTCAAAGTTCATGTAATGAACTACTTAGTTACGTGAAACCGCTTTCACTAAAACGAACGTTTCTCCTAAATCATAAATCGAAACGACACGATTCTTTCGCTAAAACAAACTAGGAAACAGGGCCTACATGCTCAGGGTCAGAAACTTCATGTTTATGCCTTTTAATGTAACCGTGGTTTCTGTCCAATCTTCCTAAGTAAAATTTGGCATGGTAACGACGCTTAAACGCGATTCCCGTGTTTTAAACACTCAAATCAACCACCAATCAACAATCAACCAACCACCAATCAAATCTCAAGTTAATACTACAAGTTTTCTGTCCAAACATGGTCATACCCTAGTTCATAGGTTTATCCATAAATTAACCACTAAACATTCTCAAAATCATGCATACATGCTCTTAATCATACTATCACTAATCATTCTTAACAAAATCACTAATAACAAAGTATAACCATAAGGGTGAGAGGTTTTTATACCTTCCTTGATGCTTGGTAAAGACTAACAATATCTTTTAAACTCGCCCTTGATCCTTAATCAACCTTAAAATCCAAGAACAAAACAAGATTTCATGAGTTTACTATTGACTCTACTATTCATGCCTCAACTTTGATCCAACATTTAGCTATGCTATACTCCTTTGATGGCCATGCAATTTTAAACGTACCTTGGTTATATAGTGAGGAAGCTATGGTTCAAATCTGGCGATTTTATGACGAGTAGATGTGGAGTTATGAAATTTTCTTTCCACCATGGTCAAAGTAGTACCCTAGAGTTGACTTTTCATAGAGTTACTATTACGCGACTCGTACTCTAACACTTTTAATAAATCTGAAAACTCGTATTTAAATACGAGACCACTTCTAAAATCATATTGAGTATTTGTAATATTTATCATAAAAGTTTCGATCTCAAAACATGGGTTTCACTTGGTGAAATGTATTCTCAAACTTGGATGAGCTACGGAAAGTTACTATTCGCACGCCTTTCACTAAAACGCTCATATCTCCTTAACCGTTAGTCAAAATGACACACCGTTTTCGTGTGCGCGATCTAGGGAAATAATAGAACAAAATTGTTGAACATGTTTTTCAGCTTAAGGGGATCAAAATCCCGAGAGCAGCAGGTTTTTGGCAGTGAAGTGCAGAACCACTTACTCCCCGCGCAGCTTTGGTTCCGACATTTTTATAAAATCGAAAAATTATCTTTTTATCCCGAAACCTTCTCGATTCACTTACTAACTGTCCATGTTAGTATTCATTTTAATATCATGACCTAATTCCATTTTTAAAGGGCTTGATCACTATCTCAAAGTTCATGTAATGAACTACTTAGTTACGTGAAACCGCTTTCACTAAAACGAACGTTTCTCCTAAATCATAAATCTAAACGACACGATTCTTTCGCTAAAACAAACTAGGAAACAGGGCCTACATGCTCATGGTCAGAAACTTCATGTTTATGCCTTTTAATGTAACCGTGGTTTCTGTCCAATCTTCCTAAGTAAAATTTGACATGGTAACGACGCTTAAACGCGATTCCCGTGTTTTAAACACTCAAATCAACCACCAATCAACAATCAACCAACCACCAATCAAATCTCAAGTTAATACTACAAGTTTTCTGTCCAAACATGGTCATACCCTAGTTCATAGGTTTATCCATAAATTAACCACTAAACATTCTCAAAATCATGCATACATGCTCTTAATCATACTATCACTAATCATTCTTAACAAAATCACTAATAACAAAGTACAACCATAAGGGTGAGAGGTTTTTATACCTTCCTTGATGCTTGGTAAAGACTAACAATATCGTTTAAACTCGCCCTTGATCCTTAATCAACCTTAAAATCCAAGAACAAAACAAGATTTCATGAGTTTACTATTGACTCTACTATTCATGCCTCAACTTTGATCCAACATTTAGCTATGCTATACTCCTTTGATGGCCATGCAATTTTAAACGTACCTTGGTTATATAGTGAGGAAGCTATGGTTCAAATCTGGCGATTTTATGACGAGTAGATGTGGAGTTATGAAATTTTCTTTCCACCATGGTCAAAGTAGTACCCTAGAGTTGACTTTTCATAGAGTTACTATTACGCGACTCGTACTCTAACACTTTTAATAAATCTAAAAACTCGTATTTAAATACGAGACCACTTCTAAAATCATCTTGAGTATTTGTAATATTTATCATAAAAGTTTCGATCTCAAAACATGGGTTTCACTTGGTGAAATGTATTCTCAAACTTGGATGAGCTACGGAAAGTTACTATTCGCACGCCTTTCACTAAAACGCTCATATCTCCTTAACCGTTAGTCAAAATGACACACCGTTTTCGTGTGCGCGATCTAGGGAAAGAATAGAACAAAATTCTTGAACATGTTTTTCTGCTTAAGGGGATCAAAATCCCGAGAGCAGCAGGTTTTTGGCAGTGAAGTGCAGAATCACTTACTCCTCGCGCAGCTTTGGTTCCGACATTTTTATAAAATCGAAAAATTATCTTTTTATCCCGAAACCTTCTCGATTCACTTACTAACTGTCCATGTTAGTATCCATTTTAATATCATGATCTAATTCCATTTTTAAAGGGCTTGATCACTATCTCAAAGTTCATGTAATGAACTACTTAGTTACGTGAAACCGCTTTCACTAAAACGAACGTTTCTCCTAAATCATAAATCGAAACGACATGATTCTTTCGCTAAAACAAACTAGGAAATAGGGCCTACATTCTCATGGTCAGAAACTTCATGTTTATGCCTTTTAATGTAACCGTGGTTTCTGTCCAATCTTCCTAAGTAAAATTTGACATGGTAACGACGCTTAAACGCGATTCCCGTGTTTTAAACACTCAAATCAACCACCAATCAACAATCAACCAACCACCAATCAAATCTCAAGTTAATACTACAAGTTTTCTGTCCAAACATGGTCATACCCTAGTTCATAGGTTTATCCATAAATTAACCACTAAACATTCTCAAAATCATGCATACATGCTCTTAATCATACTATCACTAATCATTCTTAACAAAATCACTAATAACAAAGTATAACCATAAGGGTGAGAGGTTTTTATACCTTCCTTGATGCTTGGTAAAGACTAACAATAGCTTTTAAACTCGCCCTTGATCCTTAATCAACCTTAAAATCCAAGAACAAAACAAGATTTCATGAGTTTACTATTCACTCTACTATTCATGCCTCAACTTTGATCCAACATTTAGCTATGCTATACTCCTTTGATGGCCATGAAATTTTAAACGTACCTTGGTTATATAGTGAGGAAGCTATGGTTCAAATCGGGCGATTTTAGGACGAGTAGATGTGGAGTTATGAAATTTTCTTTCCACCATGGTCAAGCTGGGCATAAATTCTGAGAAAATGGAGAAGATGATACTTTCTTGCTTTTTCTTTTCTTTTTGTTTGGTCTAATTACTCTTAATTACCAGCCATATAATTGTGTGGTCATAAGCAAGCCTTTTCATCCATGACACATGCCATTTGAATTTGTGGTTGTGGTGAAAGTGGTGACAAGGTGGTGATTCATCACCTTGTCATCACCTTGTCATCCCTATGTCACTCTTCTGCATCATGCTTATGTCATCATTTGTATCCTCAATCCGCTTATATATTGCACTTGATGATCTTATATGATACTCCTCCTTTGGTTAGGGTTTAATCCATAATTTGTTACGCTTTTGTTTCGCGATAGTTTCAAGTGATTTTAAAGACGTTTCTTTGTACCAAAGCTAGGGGATACTTCCTTGATCTTTCCATTACCTTGGTTTAAGATATGATCATGGATTTCTCATTCTACATACTTTCTCAAAACGATCAAATCAATAAATCCTTGATTGTCCGATGAATAGTGATCAAAATTCAAAGTTGGAATCTCCCGATTCTGATCGCGTTTACATTCACTTATTCTCCTTATACTTCACTAATATAACTTCGAAACATTCATTCCATGTCTCCCATATAGTGTGGTGGAAATATTTTTCATCAGCAAAGTCACTATTCATCAACATTTACTATTCATCAAAATTTGGGGTTATTACATTTTGGTAAGGCAAGGAGAAACCTATGATGCTGCTATGGTGAAGTTTACAAGACAAACTAGTCAAAGTCAATCCATGCAGTCAACTCATGTTTCTGATTCTAGAGTTAGAACAGTAAGGACCTTAGTGAAATCTCAGATCCTGACGGAAGAGCAAATCCTGACAGGTGATCAAATCCTGACGCCTGGTCATGGACAAACCCTATCTACAATTCCTGAAGGTGATGAAGATGTACTTATTGAAAATCCTGAGGATGCTGCTAATCTATTCCAGAAGTTCAAAACTAAAGATGGTGATGTTGTTACTCTTTATCACACTGATAAGAGGGTTCAACAATTGTTTGTAAGAAAAGCTCTCTCTACTGCTACTGAAGAATATCCTGATCTTTCTCAAGAAGATTTTATGAGACAACAAAAAGAGATCATGGAAAGTTTTAACAACCCTGCTCCTGTTAGAGGAAGAAGAGGCAGAGGTAGGAGAGGAGCTAGAAGAGGAAGAAGATCATCAACTCAGTTTATGCCTATATAGACAAGGTTTAGAAGTCTAAGAATTGAAGAAATTACTGAAGACACTCAAACTCCAACAGTTCATGATACTCAAATTGTTAGGACTACTATTCATGATGAAGGTGTGGGTGAAGATTATGAACCAAAAATTGTTTTGAGGAAAAGACCAAGACAATCAACTCTCATCAGTAATACAACTCAAATTGAAGATTCTAATCCTAACACTGTTCACGATCCTGATGAATCTGAAATTCTACAAGAGGTTGATTTGTTGATTCTTTCTACTGTGGTTGATTCTCATAACAAAGATGTTGATGAAGAAGAAGAAGCAAGAAGAAGAGAGATAAAAAGAACAACAGATAGAGATTTCAATCTCTATGTGCAAAAGCTAATCAAATCAAGCAAGTTGTTATGGAAGAATAATAGAAGACAACAACACAAGCTAGAAAAGAGCTATGTTCTTGAAAGGGAGAAGGATAAGAAGTGGAAGCATATTGTCACTATTCAGTGTAATAGACCTGTTAATTTTCAGTCATGTGGTATTATTACAAATGTTTCTAGTGTTGCGGACTTTTCTGGTTTACAGAGATCTAGAGCACTATGGTTAGAAATGTTTTTGAGCTTAAAGCAGATGCCACACAATACAAGAGGAGGTAAAGGTCACAGAGATGCTGAATTTCTGAACATGCCATATGTTGATCCTTATGCACTGACTGAAATTGGAGGTAACTTAACTTCTGAACACCTGAACAATTTACAAGCTGTGGATATAGTTTTAGATTGTCATGATGGTGTTGAAAAGAATGAGAAGCTTCTTTACTTCATGAAGGATGGAAGTGTGAAGATAATGTCCATTCAGGAGTTGCTGGTTAAAACTACAAAGGAACTGAAATATGTTCATTATCTACTCAAATGGAAGAATGAAGTGTGCAAGGAATGGTCTGATTTGATTCTGTCAACCATTAGACAAAGGTTTGATGAAGGAAGAAATTATGATGGTAATTATACTCCCATGTACTTAAATCTTAGAGATCAAGAAATTGAAATGCAAAGAGGCAGTGCTGTTAAAGAAATGTATTTTGGTATGAAACAATTGACTCTTAATCCTGATGGGAAGGAAATTGCTTATCTACTGGTTGAAGAATACAATCTACAAAGAAGTTCTATTCAGAATCTCAGAGCAGCTATCTACCAGATTGATGAGGAAGATGAAGAACACAAAAATCTAAAGGAAAGACTGATTCAAATTCTTGAAGACAAAGAAGAAGGTCTATTACCTAACTTCTTGAAGATGAATTTGTTCTACCAGAAAATCTAAAAGATAAGTTGCTGCTGATGTTTTCTTGTACATTTTGTAAATATATTTTTGGCATCATTTAATCTAGGAATCAATGATCATCAGGATCTGGACAACTGATCAGGATTGCTGACGTCATCAGTATTGCACGAGCGTCAGTATCAGGATTGCTATCAGGACTGTGATCAAGATTATCATCAGGACTGGAAGCTGATCAGGATTACTACTTCAAGATAAATATCGAGTTCAGAAATATAAGGAAAGATGATTTGTTAGTTCGTATTTTATAGGAATGCAGCTGTCGGTTAGGATATGTATCTTGATTTGGTTTTATCTTGTAATCGATAGAGCAGCTGTGTGTACTATATAAACATAGTTTAGGTTTTGATTTTATATCAATCGCTTACACGAGTATTATTGTAACCTAGCAGCTTTCAAGAACATCGGAATTTCTTGAGAGAGTTTTGTAACAGTTTTATATCAGATTTAATAAAGCTATTATTATTTTCATATTTGTGTTTATTAAGTCGAGAATCTTATACAATTGTATTCAACCCCCCTTCTACAATTGTTAATTACTGGGCAACACGGGTCTTTGTGGATAATGGGAGCTCGGTGAACATTCTCTATTACAACACTTATAAGAAGTTAGGTTTGCCCGATAGGGATATCGCCAGAGAGAGCGCGTGGATCTATGGATTCACGGGAGAAGCTGTCCAAGTGATGTGTGTGATCAAACTTCCAGTTACTCTTGGAGAGGGAACTCTCTCTATCACCCAGATGGTGGAATTCAGGGTTCTAGATCAGGAATCTGCTCATAATGCCCTGATAGAAGTCCTCTACTGAAGAAGATGAAAGTGGTAACCACCATCTATCACTTGACAATGAAATTCCCTACCCCAAATGGAATTGGATCAGTTCGTGGATCGCAGTACGACTCAAGAGAATGCTATCATAGAGCTATTAAAGGCTTTCACCGTAATAGAGATGGAGGGCGCGCCCTCCCTAAGGAGGATTCCCAAGGAGTGATCAATAATGTCAAAGGAGAAATCCATGATCATTACATAGTCCATGAACCAGAAGATGACGACACTCTATGGAGGGCAAGCCCTCAGGACTTATTGTTAGAAGCACCCCCTCTAGCTGATGAGTTTCGTGAAGGGATTGTCGAAGATGTGTCAGGGAAATATTTGGAGGAGGTTATCTCAATGAACATCCAAGGAGAACAACTGGAAGGTCAGAGAGGGCTTTTAGAAAGCATTGAAGGCGTTCATACCCAAGAGGGTGCGCCCTCTAGGGAGGAGGCACCTATTGAATACCCTCGGCTCTTTGATCTTGATCTTGATCCAAGAATCCCCGTGCTCAATGAGAAGATAGGCCCTGCCGAAGATACAATCTCAATTTTGGTAGATGCGAAGGATCCCCGTATTTGCTTAGAGTCATGCTGACATGATTGGAATAGACCCGAAAGTCATGTGTCATCACTTGAACATATATCCAAATAAGAAGGGAATACGCCAGAAGCGACGTGCTGTCAGTGGGGAGAGAGCAGTAGCTTTGAAGGAAGAGGTCGACAGGCTCTTGGATGTCGGGTTAATCAAAGAATCTTTCTACCTTGAATGGTTTGCGAACCCAGTACTAGTTAAGAAGCCCAACGGAAAATGGAGGACTTGTGTGGACTTCACTGATTTGAACAAAGCTTGCCCAAAGGATAGTTTTCCCCTTCCTAGGATTGATCAGTTGGTAGATGTAACGGCTGGGCATGCTCTCCTGAGCTTCATGGATGCTTACTCGGGTTATAATCAGATTCCTATGTACAGACCAGACCAAGAGCACACTTCCTTCATCATTGATAGGGGACTTTATTGCTACATTAGAATGCCATTTGGTCTCATCAACGCTGGAGCAACATATCAAAGGTTGGTAAACATGATGTTCAAAGATCATACAGGGAAGACCATGGAAGTCTTCGTGGATGATATGCTTGTCAAGTCTAAGGAAGTAAAAGACCATGTAAAGCACTTGGAAGAAATGTTTCATATACTACGGAGATTCAAGATGAAGTTGAATTCACAGAAGTGTGTCTTCGGCGTTGAGTCTGGAAAGTTCTTGGGTTTTATTGTGAACCATATGGGAATTGAGGCTAATCCAGAGAAAATCAAGGCACTTATTGAGATGAAGTCCCCTGCTAATGTGAAGTAGGTACAAAGTCTTTGTGGGAGGATTGCGGCTCTAAACCATTTTGTCTCCAAATCCTCTGATCGTTGTAAAGAATTCTTCAAGGCAATCAAGGGAGTTGGCAAAGACTTTTTCTGGACAGCGGAGTGTGAAGAAGCCTTTCAGAGGATAAAAGAGCAGTTAGGTAAACCTCCTCTCTTAGCCAAGCCTGTGGATGGTGAAACATTAATTCTATATCTAGAAGTCTCAGATTATTCTATCAGTGTTGTTCTGGTACGAGAAGACGAGGATTTTCAATCCCCGATTTACTATGTGAGTAAAAGATTATTTGATGTGGAGACCCGGTATGCAGGTATGGAAAAGTTAGTCTATGCTCTGATATTGGCTGCACGGAAGTTACGTCCTTACTTTCAAGCTCACAAGATTGAAGTTCGTATTGCCTATCCCATGAGGCATATTCTTCATAAACCCGAAGCCTCTGGTAGGATGTTGAAGTGGGCAATTTAATTGGGTCAGTTTGACTTGGAGTATACTCCTCGGACAACAATCAAAGGACAGGACCAAGCTGATTTTATCTTGGAATTTGAAGGGGATGACGTTGGTCGGGAAATAATTTTGTTGAATCCCAACCCTTGTGATGAGGAGGCAAGTCCTCCAAGGGAAGAATATATTTTACCTTGGTGGATGATGTATGTGGATGGAGCAGTCAACAACAATGGTGCAGGAGCATGGATTGTTTTGACAAGTCCCAGGGGACACTACTTAATGAGTGTCATTCACTTCAAATTTCAAGCTACCAACAATGAAGCTGAGTACGAAGCACTGATCAATGGCTTGAAGTTAGTATTGGAGATGCAAGTAAGGAATTTGGTGGTGTTTAGTGACTCAAAGTTGGTCATTCAACAGGTGGAAGGTGGATTCCAGACCAGAGGTCCAATAATAGAAGCATACATGTGGTGTACGTGCTGGTTAATCCAAAAATTCAACAGAGTCAGACTTGAAGGAGTTCCTCGTGAAAATAATAGCAAGGCAGATGCTTTAGCTAAGCTGGGTTCACAGAAGGATGCAGTATTGCTAGGAACAATTCCTTTAGAGATTCTAGAGGTTTCGAGTATACCTGAGGTAGAGATCATGAGTGTGGACCGTGCTCCTTTGGTCACTTGGATGACCCCAATTCAAGAGTGCATATAGAAAGGTACTCTCTGTTGGGTTTTAAACTGAACTATTCATTTGAAGTATATAAACATTGACCATTTTATTGAGAATCTTGATTGCATATTATTACATTGTTTGTTTATTATATATTGCGGATAATCTTGTATCAAATGGGATAACAGAAGATTAGATTATCAGTGTCTGTATATAATATAATAAAGGTTCACAGTCTAAGTGGTACTAGACAAACCACTGGAATGGCTGAAGTATTATTTGGAAATAGTTTATCTTGACTATTGAATAATACTTGTATACTTTGTGTATTTTGAACATGATCAAAATATTAGAATTGCTCTTCTATTCTGACAATAAAGAAGAACTAAGATTCTATGATATTATTATTGCTTAGGTTCTTAATCTGGATGTAGTGATTGACACTTGTATGCAATGCACATGCTTTGATTCATATAAGATGTAATTAATTATTAATTACAATATTATGTGTTGAGCAATGACATTGCATGTAGAGTGGGATATTAATTACAGAAGTAATCCATGTCCTGATAATATTCGGGTTGATGATATCCTCTTGAAAGCTCATAAAGATAATTATGTGAAACCCTGCGGGCAGATTAATTTCTGACATAATTATACGGTTGAGTGGATGATCAAGGATAAATAAGATATTAATTAAATTAATTGTCAATGATTAATTTAATTAATGGACATGCGATATCTTAAACGTGGGGAATTTAATATGCAAATAATATAGGAGCCGAATTAAATAATAAAAGAATTGCGGTATTAGGAACGGTAGTGCAAATATTAATTCTTTAGTGGATTGAATTAATATTTAATGACATTGTGCTTGACTCAGAATGTCATTGGAAGGCCCGACCTAATTGTCCATGATCCCTACTGAAGCCTATATATATTCTCGTTCTCCTTAAAGCTGGACACACAACAGAAATTGAAATTGAGACCTAGAGCAGCCACACGAAGCTAGGGTTTTGGAATTTCGAGGCTTTGAGGAGAGGAAACTTTGGGAGATCGAAGGCCACACTTCGCTCAAAGGGAATCAAGGAATTCAGTAGAAGACGTGGAATTGAATCGCTTACGCCATAGAGATTAAGGTTAATCTTCTTTTCGAAATCTTTAATATATATCATAAAACGCAGCCCTATATATCGTACGTTCCAACACTCTCCCTGCAAATAAAGGGGTAGCTAGGCGATTGAAGTATCAAGCGGCAAGGTATGTGGAGTATGATGGCATTTTATATCGAAGAGGATTCAACCAACCCTTGTTAGGGTGTGATGATGGGGATGAGTGCAACTATATTCTAAGGGAGGTTCATGAAGGAATATGTGGCAATCACTCGGGGGGTAGCTCTCTTGCCATTAAGGTTGTTGCCCAGTAATTAACAATTGTAGAAGGGGGGTTGAATACAATTGTATAAGATTTTCGTCTTAACAATAATATTAAACACAAATATGAAAATAATAACAGTTTTATTAAATCTGGTATAAAACTGTTACAAAACTCTCTCAAGAAATTCTGATGTTCTTGAAAGATGCAAGGTTACAATAATACTTGTGTAAGCGATTGCAATATGCAAAACCTAAACTGTGTTTATATACTACACAGATACTCTATCAATTACAAGATATGTTTAAATCAATTACAAACTATATTGATACATATCTTAACCGACAGCTGCATCCCTATAAACTAGGAACCAACAAATCATCTTTCCTTATTTTTCTGAACTCGATAGTTATCTTGAAGTAATACTGATCAGCTTCCAGTCCTGATGATAATCCTGATCACAGTCCTGATAGCAATCCTGATACTGACGCTCGTGGAATCCTGATGACGTCAGCACCTTAATCCTGATCAGTAGTCCATATCCTGATGATCATTGAATCCTGATCTAACAATCTTCCCCAATCTCATAATTTGTAAAATAAAGTATAGATTCCTAGATTCGATGATGCCAAAAATATATTTACAAAATGTACAAGAAATATCAGTAGCAAACTTATCTTTAAATTTTTTGATAGAACAGATTCATCTTCAAGAAATTTGATAAAACATTTCTTCTTTGTCTTCAAGAATTTGAATCAGTCTTTCCTTTAGATTTCCAAGTTCTTCATCTTCCTAATCAATCTGGTAGATAGCTGCTCTGAGATTCTGAATAGAACTTCTCTGTAGATTATATTCTTCAACCAGGAGATAAGCAATTTCCTTCCCATCGGGATTAAGAGTCAATTGTTTAATATCAAAAGACATTTCTTTAACAGCACTGCCTCTTTGCATTTCAACTTCTTGATCTCTCAGATTTAAGTACATGGGAGTATAATTACCATCATAATTTCTTCCTTCATCAAATCTTTGTCTTATGGTTGACAGAATCAAATCAGACCATTCCTTGCACACTCTATTCTTCCATTTGAGCAGATAATGAACATATTTCAGTTCCTTTGTAGTTTTAACTAGCAGCTCCTGAATGGACATCTTCTTTAAACTTCCATCCTTCATGAAGTAAAGAAGCTTCTCCTTCTTTTCAGCACCATCATGACA
Organism: Heracleum sosnowskyi; assembly: GCA_030848705.1. Taxonomy (NCBI): domain Eukaryota; kingdom Viridiplantae; phylum Streptophyta; class Magnoliopsida; order Apiales; family Apiaceae; genus Heracleum; species Heracleum sosnowskyi. The sequence goes on from CM061237.1 coordinate 83,598,621, forward strand.
ATTTAAGACTATACCCATAGCTTGTAAATTGTTCAGGTGTTCGGAAGTTAAGTTACCTCCAATTTCAATCAGTGCATGAGGATCAACATATGGCATGTTCAAGAATTCAGCATCTCTGTGACCTATGCCTCCTCTTGTATTGTGTGGCATCTGCTTTAAGCTTGAAAACATTTCTAACCATAGTGCTTTAGATCTTTGTAAACCAGAAAAGTCTGCAACACTAGAAACATTTGTTATAATACCACCTGATTGAAAATTGACAAGTCTATTGCACTTCAAAGTGTCAATGTGCTTCCATTTATTATCTTACTCCCTTTCAAGAACATAGCTCAACTCAAGCTTGTGTTGTTGTCTTCTGTTATCTTTCCACAACAATCTGTTTGATTTGATCAGCTTTTGCACATAGAGATTAAAATCTCTATCTGTTGTTCTTTTTATCTCTCTTCTTCTTGCTTCTTCTTCTTCATCAACTTCTAGATTATGAGAATCAACCACAGTAGAAAGTATTAACAAATCAACCTCTTGTAGAATTTCATATTCATCTGGATCTTGAACAGTGTCAGGATTATAATCTTCAATTTGAGTTGTATTACTGATGAGAGTTGATTGTCTTGGTCTTCTTCTCAAAATTACCTGAGGTTCATAATCTTCACCATCTTCATGAAAAGTATTCCTGACAATTTGAGTATCGGGAACTTTTGGAATTTGAGCATCCTCAGTGATTTCTTCAATCCTTATACCTCAAAACCTTGTTTGTCTAGGTACTGATTGTGTTGATCTCCTTCCTCTTCTAGCTCCTCTCCTACCTCTGCCTCTTCCTCTAACAGGAGCAGGATTATCAAAACTTTCCATGATCTCTTTCTGTTGTCTAAGATATTCTTCTTGAGAAAGATCATGAGATTCTTCAGTAGTAGTAGAGAGAGCTTTTCTTGCAAACAATTGTTGAACCCTCTTATCAGTATGATAAATAGTAACAACATCACCAGCTTTAGTCTTGAACTTCTGGAAGAGATTAGCAACTTCCTCGGGATTTTCAATAATTACATCTTCATCACCTTCAGGAATTGTAGATAAAGTTTGTCCATGACCAGGCGTCAGGATTTGGTCACCTGTCGGGATTTGCTCTTCCGTCACGATATGAGAGTTCACTAAGGTTCTTATAGTTCTCACTCCAGAATCAGAAACATGAGTTGACTGCATGGATTGACTTTGAGATGTTTGCCTTGTGGACTTCACCATAGCAGCATCAGAGGTTTCTCCTTTTCTTACTAAGTCATCACCATCATTTCCAGTATTATCATCATCATCATTTCTTCCCAATACTAGATCAGGTGTACATTTTGTTTGACTTACCTTCTCCCCCTTTTTGGCATCAGGATTTGATAATAAATTTAAAATCAAAGAGAGAGAGAGAGGCTTGAATATCAGTTACCTTAGAATCCAAAGAGTCTATTCTGCTGTTGATAGAAGACTATTAAGTGATTAGAGACTTGACATGAGAATCCACAACTCTGAGTTGAAGAGTAGTAGGTGCCTTTGCCAAACTCTGTGAGATATCAGCCATTACCAAATAATTAGCACCCTTAACAGAATCAATCTCATCCTTGAGGCTCTTGCTTAAAAGAGTTGTAGCCTTCAAGTGATTCCTAATATCTTCATTGTCAATTAAACTTGTTGCATAAGAAGCATGTTGTAGTGCACATGGGTAGCTCACAGAATCAGCAGATCTGTACCATTCATTATCCCATTCATGTCTTCTTAATTGCTCAGCAGCATCTGTTGCAGAAGGACCAGAAAAATCTTGAACTCTAGCTTTGCCAACCATAAAAGTACTTGAAGAACCATGAGTAGTTCCAAGACTTGATTTGATTGCAGTGACAAGTTCATCCTTCTCAACATCATCTTCATTATCATCATCACTAAGTAGGATCAGTAATAACAACACCTTTGAGTTTATCCTGATTATCTGAGATAGGATCCATCATTGGTCTTGAGTCCAGTGGTTGTATCAGGATTGGCTCAGCATCAGGAGTACCACTTGCATCAGGAGCAACATTGTCAGGATTTGATTGGCTTGCATCAGTATTTGCTACCAATGGTTCTTGTGTAGCCTGAGGTTTAGAAGCTGCTTCAACACTTTGAGTTAAAGGTTCTTGTGTACTTCCCTCATTGACAGTGTTCTCGACCAAAATTTCCATGTCAGGAATACCAGAAACCCCTTGAGCAGTGTCAGGAAGTTCCTTAGAAACTGTAGCTGTTTTGCCTGCATCTTCACTTTGAGAAGATGGTTCTTGTGGGGCAGGAATGTGAATGTCTTCATTCTCCCTTTGAGAAAATGGTTCTTGTGTGACCATTCTATCAGATTTGCCTTCACTCACACTTTGAGTGAGTGGTTCTTATGTGGCAGGATCATCAATAGCTGCTGAACCACTTTGAGGTTCAGGTTCTTGTGGGCTAGATCCCTTCAGTTTCTTCTGTCTTTGAAAAACAATCTCATCTGCCTTCCTTTTCTTTTGTAATGGAGGTGAAAATCCAAGCTTGGAAGCAGTCTCAGCAACCTTCTCCCATGAAATTTCAACAACCCTTGGAGGTGGAGAAGCATTGGCTGGAGAATCTGAGATTAAGACAGTCTTCTGTGGTGATGCATCGGGAATACTAACGTCAGGATTGGCTTGAGCATCAGGAATTAATGACTCATCAGGATTTGTCATCTTACCATCAGTATCCTTCACCTTCAAAGGAATATGATACCTGCTCTTTATCAATTTTCTTTTCTTCTGTGGCTTAGCAGTTTGTGCCACAGCTTCGGGAACAGTATCACCAACTTCCTTTTGTATCTTGAACTTGGAGGAAAGTGGCATATCATCCTCAGAATCAGAATCAGCACCCAAAATCAACTTTCTTTTAACAACAACCTCCTCAACTCTATCAGCCTTTTTCACCAGGACCCCTTGTACACCCCCTTGTTTCTTCTTTTTGGTGAGTGGTGTAGAGGAGAAATCCTTTGATCCTGATTTCCTTCCAAACACATCAGATCTAGCTGATTTCTTTGTTTTTACAACTAAAGTCTTTTGAGAGACAGTAGAGGTGGTTATGAACTGTTTAGACTGTTTGGGTTGGATGCTTGTGTCAGGAACAAGGTATGTTTGGCCTTGTCCCATAGCAACAGTATCTGATCCATACTGAGTAGGCATTTTCTCTTGCAAGAAAAGCCTGACCTCATCAGGAATGAAGGCATTGCCTTGGAAATCGTTTGCCTTATCACTGTTGACTAAGGACTTCACATTATTTTCTGTAATTCTACAAATAGGCAGAATCACATCATCTTCAAATACAGCATCAGGACATAAGTGACAAAATATCAATTGGAAAAATCTAAGAAAATAGACATAGCCACACTTATCTGATTTCCTATCACTTAAAGCTTTTAAAACAAATGACCCATAATCAAAAATAGTATATTAAATAAAATAGTACCCTATCTTGAGAGATCCTGATGGTAGAGCATCAAAATTAGATGTCTTATTCAGGAAACAGAGACTTATGGTGTCGAAGAAGAAATTTCATTCCCTCTTGAGCTTTGTCCTGAAGAGATTGACATATCTCTTAACTTCTCCATTATAGCCCAGCTTAGCAACAAACTCGGACAAGGTTGAATCAGAAATGACAGCAACCGTTTGATCATTTAAGGCAAGCAAGTGAACTGCCTCCTCAACAACAACATGAGTGACATAGTGAGTAACTCCATCAAACTCAAAACTCATCAAGATTGAGCCTGAGTGTCCTTTATAAAAAATAGCTATGTTCCATACCTACATCACAGACTTAAAAGATACGCTTGCAAGTTCTGTTAGAGCATATTTCAATGGGCTCGAAGCCAAGAAATCTTGTATAATGTGAAACTCATTTGGTAATTCCTGATGATCTAGTACTGCAACAAAATTGTTAGTGGCGAAAGTAACTCCACTAATCACAGTCTGTTTGTCCATGAATGACGAAGACGCCATTAAAGAAGTGTTTAGAAAATTAAGAATTAAGATTTGCAAATTAGGGTTCGTGAGCACAGAGAGTAGAAGAAGATAGAAAACTGATGAATTGTGAGAGTAATTTGCAAATTAGAAACCAAATGTATTTTGTTAAAACAAAATATCACTCTCAATGACAGGTGGCAAAATATGATTCGTGCACAAATAATTAGTGGACCAAATTACGTGTGTAATTAAACATAACTGCACCGCTTTTTATGTGTATCTACATGTATATATCTATCAGTGTGACAAACGCGTGCATACAGTTGTCCAACTAAAACTCAAACGTTTCCTATCACATACTGACAGAAAATTAGGCACAAATTAAGCAAATTAGAAATGCTGACTTGTCCATCAGGATTGACCAAGTGACTTCCTATCAGGATTTTGTCTTATCAGGGTTTGATCAAAATTACATACCTTACTGACTGACCATCAGGGTTTGATAGTCATCACAACTTGCTCTTTGATGCTTTCCTAAAAAATTCTCAAAGTTCATCATTCCAAGTTCATTCACCAACTTGTTGAAAGTAGCTTCAGGCAGTGGCTTGGTGAATATATCATCTAGTTGTTGATCAGTAGGAACAAAATGCAGTTCAATTGTTCCTTCCAGTACTTGTTCTCTTATAAAGTGATATCTGATACTGATGTGTTTAGTAAGAGAATGCTGAACTGGATTTCCTGTCATTGCAATAGCACTTTAGTTATCACAATAAATAGGGATTTTGGAGTAAGACATGCCATAATCTAACAACTGATTTCTCATCCACATTATCCGAGCACAATAACTTCCTACAGCAATGTACTCAGCTTCTGCAGTTGATGTAGATATAAACTTTTGCTTTTTACTGCACCAAAAAACTAGTCTACCACCCAAAAACTGACAACTTCCTGAAGTACTTTTCATGTCTAGTTTGCACCCTGCAAAATCAGCATCTGAATAACCACACAAACCAAAATCTGATTCCCTAGCATACCAAAGGCCAAGAGAAGGAGTGCCTTTAAGATATCTGAAAATTCTTTTAACCGCTATCAGATGTGGTTCCCTGGGATTTGCTTGAAATCTTGTATAAAGGCATGTTGCATACATGATATATGGTCTACTTGCAGTGAGATATAAGAGTGAGCCAATCATTCCCCTGTAGTGAGTTACATCTACCTCAGTACCGTGATCAGGATCAAGTTTGGTAGATCTAGCTATGAGAGTACTTGCAGTTGCACTATCTTGCATGTTAAACCTTTTCAATAAATTCCTTGTATACTTTGACTGATTGATAAAGATGCCATCATCAGTCTGTTTAACTTGGAGACCAAGAAAGTAACTCATTTCTCCCATCATGCTCATTTGATATCTAGATTGCATAAGCTTTAAAAACATTTCACATAGCTTATTATTTGTTGTCCCAAAAATGATATCATCAACATAAATCTGAACTAAAACCAAATCCTTACCATGATTCAAATAAAACAGTGTTTTATCAATTGTACCTCTTTTAAATCCACTCTAAAGTAAGAGTTGAACCAGGGTTTCATACCATGCTCTTGGAGCTTGCTTTAGTCCATAAAGTGCTTTATCCAATCTGTAGACATGATTTGGATATTTTGGATCAATGAAACCAGGAGGTTGTTCAACATAAACTTCTTCCTCCAGTTCACCATTTAAGAAAGCACCTTTCATATCCATCTGGAAAACTTTAAATTTCTTATGGGCTGCATATGCTAGAAAGATCCTGATGCCTTCTAGTCTTGCAACAGGAGCAAAAGTTTCATCATCGTTAATCCCTTCTTGTTGAGAGTACCCCTTTGCAACTAGCCTTGTTTTGTTCCTGATAATTACTCCATCTGAATATGTCTTGTTTTTGAATACCCACTTTGTACCAACAATAGACCTGTTCTTTGGTCTTGACACCAGTTTCCAGACTTAATTTCTTTCAAATTCATTCAACTCTTCTTGCATTGCAGTAACCCAATCAGCATCCTTAAGTGCATCTTCAACTTTCTTAGGTTTCTCCTTAGATAGAAAGTTATGATAGAAACATTCATTTTGAGTTGCACTTCTTGTCTTAACACCTGCATCAGGATCCCCAATTATCAAATCAGGAGTATGACTTTTAGTCCATTTATTTGCTGGTGGTAAATCATTCCTTGAAGTAGATGCTCCCCCTGGATTGGTGTTGTCATCAAAAGAGCTTGAATCAGTAGAAGCTCCCCCTGAATTGTTGTTGTCTCCTCCTGATGGATTATCAGGATTGTCACTTGAATCAGTATCTGAGGAATCCTGTCCTGATGGTTGAGTTGTTTCAGTATCAATATCAGTCTGTTGTTGCTCCCCCTCAACATGTGGACTGTCAGTAGCATCATCAGTAGCACCATCAGTAATTGGTGTAACACCCCCAGATCCGGGGTCAAGAATCTGGGTTGTCACGCTCCATCAATTATACAATACCTGCATTACTTACAACATTCTAATAATACAACTCCAAAGACCCCAATCACTTACGCACACACACACAAGTTATAGCCTTGGAAATGAGCAACAAAAGTAACATTTGTTATTACAACTCAAATGTACTATCCAGGATCTCATCTATTATTTACAACCTCTACCTGAAGTTAAAATAATAGACCTCACCGTTCTATACAAGGTTTAATAATACAAACCTACTCGAAAACAATTCTTACTAATTCAATCTGCAACTATTCTGCTCACACCAGCAGTATCCATCCTGCTGAACTAACTCAAGGGTGGTCTCTCCATTCCCTTGCTCTCGTAACACGAGGTGAATCAGCAACGTTTTCTTCATGCTGAAAGTTGTAATAAAGCAAGAATGAGCTAATAGCGCTCAGCAAGAAATCTATCCCAGTTTAAATCTTTAAACCTTTTAGGAAGATAATCCATATGGGATAAAAGTTTTTAACACTACTAGGGTCTGTTCCCAAAATAGTATACCGTTCAAAATACCGTATGACTTATAATCATACTCAAATACTCTTCGTAATCATTTGGAAATCCTTGGTATCGATATGATAAACCAAGACTCAAAACATATCTTTTTAAAATAGATTTTAACATTGGAATCAAGGCTTAAAGCTTATTCAGTGATTCAAAATACTATACAGTTCAATATACTGTATATCTTAAATACCTTCTCAACATATATACATGCATATCTATTTAGATATCTCATATTGTTCAAAATGCCGTAAAATATCAGTAATGAACACCTTTCAACTCTGTTGTGTTGTGATATAAAAGAAGCAAGAATGAGCACTATAGCTCGACAATAAGATATAGCATCATAATCATATATGTAAGCTGATATCATAATTGAAAACCTTTAAAACTCCGTTCATATACAGAACGATATGTTTAAACATTCTTTTCGTCAAAACATGCCATATAGTACAACTACTGTATGAGGAACATCATTACTCATCACTACCACATTGTCAGTAACTCAGCACCTAGGCTTTCGTTACAATGTGCAGTACAACTCCAATTGGAGGGAAGAGAATATACTGGAACGCCCGATACACGGTGATCAGCCGTTGTATCATAATGTAACTTTTCTACTAGTAGAAGGACGACTTCCTATTCGGTTATCACCCTGGCCGCATACGGGCCACTGTGCTAAGAGATCACTACCTCGGCGCCTGTTTCATCACCGGGTAAGCCTTAGCACGCAAGAGATCACTACCTCGGCGCCTGTTTCATCACCGGGTAAGCCTTGATAATTTTGGCACTACCCCGGCACCTGTTTCATTGCCGTGTAAGCCCTTCCAGTTCCCATGATAAAAATATCAATGAAATGGAAATCGGAATTTAATCCTATTTTCCCCCAAGTACAAATACTTGTCAAAACTTTCTAACCGTTCAGAATTCCTTACACCAGAGTATTTGAAGGGAGTAAGTCAAAGTGTGGGTTGACATTATTCAACGAAACTATAGATGATTACCACGTATTTTGAAATCATGACCAGAGAGTTTATTGAAATTTTCAGATTTTAGCAAGTTTGAAATTCTTTACTTGAATGGGGGAGTCACCCCCAGCTATTGGTATTCTAGAGGAACAGTGGAAGTAAAACTCTGTCCTCGACTTCTTGAACTAGATTCCCAATTTCCGATGAGTTAGAAAACACTATTCGAATTTAATTATCTTTAATATCTTAAGATAATAGTTGGGAAACTCTGTTTTAATATCTTTTCTGGAGATCAGAAATTTATATTTTTGTGTAAATAGTAGAACCTTTAATCATATAATAAGGTTCTATGATTTTTAAATCATATTTGGAATATTTAATAAATACCCAAATAATAAATATTGAATTATTATTCAATAATAATCCACTTAAATGAATATTCAAAGTAATATTTACTTAGTTAATAGATATTCAAAATAATATTTTTAATATCACACATTAAATATCCAATAGTATATATATTGGAATATTTAATCATCATATATAAAACATAGCTGTCCCTGGACCCTCCAGTATCTGACAGTATTATTAAAATAAAGTAGTAATTTAACTCCCGGTCTATTATTTTAAAATCATCGTACGACTGCTCTATACTTAGAGCCTTTAAACCTCGGTTTATATCTAGTATTTACCTAGCATATAAACCTTATATCTTACGAAAGCTTTTACTAAAAGCGTAAACAGTTTAAAAAGTTCTCATAGCATTAAAGCGGAATACGAAGTTTGAAAACTTGCATGCATCTATCATATGATGTAGGGTTTGAAAACTTGCATGCATCTATCATATGCATACATCACATCTATATACGATGTGAGGTTTGAAAGCATGCATCTAACATATGCATATATCATATCTCGTCATTTTTAATACCATCACATCTATATACGATGTGAGGTTTGAAAGCATGCATCTATCATGTGCATATCAATATAAGTAATGGAAAACAGCATGGGATGAGAAAACTTGCCTTGAGTCCTTGGTATTAGGGGTTCGAGACTTGTCGCAAATCTATAAACAAAGAAATACTCGATCAGTCTCCTAACATAATCATTCGCTCATAACACTCATTTAAAGTCAACTATATGTTAAACACATCATGTAGTCACGTTATTCCTCAAAAAGGTTCGTAGTTTAATCGACTCGAAATACTCCTTTTATCTTAGTCGCAATGGTTGGTCAAAGTAGTACTCTAGAGTTGACTTTTCATAAAGTTACTATTACGCGACTCGCACTCTAACATTTTTAATAAATCCGAAAACTCGTATTTAAATACGAGACCACTTTTAAAATCATCTTGAGTATTTGTAATATTTATCATAAAAGTTTCGATCTCAAAACAGGGGTTTCACTTGGTGAAATGTATTCTCAAACTTGGATGAGCTACGGAAAGTTACTATTCGCATGCATTTCACTAAAACGCTCATATCTCCTTAACCGTTAATCGAAATGACACACCGTTTTCGCGTGCGCGATCTAGAGAAAGAATAGAACAAAATTCTTGAAAATGTGTTTCTGCTTAAGGGGATGAAATTCCCGAGAGCAGCAGATTTTTGGCAGTGAAGTGCAGAACCACTTACTCCTCGCGCAGCTTTGGTTCCGAAATTTTTATAAAATCGAAAAATTATCTTTTTAACCCAAAACCTTCTCGATTCACTTACTAACTGTCCATGTTAGTATTCATTTTAATATCATATCCCAATTCCATTTTTAAGGGAATTGATCAAAGGTTCAAAGTTCACTTAGTAAACTACTTCGTTATCCGAAACCGCTTTCACTAAAACGAGTGTTTCTCCTAAACCGTAAATCGAAACGACACGATTATTTCGCCAAAATAAACTACAATACAAGACCTACATGATCATGGTCAGTTAGGGTTGCTTTCATGTCATGGGTTTACGTGAGTTTTCTCCCTAAACTATCTAATGAAAATTCGACATGGTAACGACGCTAATTCATGATTCCCGTTTTTAAACACTCAAATCAACCACCAATCAACAACCAATCAACCAACCAATCAACCAACCATCAAGCCTCAAGTTAATACTACAAGATTTCTGCCCAAACATGTTCATATCAATACTCATAAGTTTAACCACTAATTAACCACTAAACATCATCATAATCATGCAAATATCCTTAATATCACATCATCACTAAACATTATCCATATCATCATTATAATCAAAGTATAACAAAGGGTGTGAGAGGTTTATACCTTCGTTGGTACTTGGTAAAGACTAAAAATAGCTTGTATACTCTCCCTTGATCCTTAATCATCCTTAACAATCCTTAAAACTCAAGAACAAAACAAAACAATTCATGAGTCACTATTCATGCCTCAACTTTGATCCAATCTTTAACCATGCTAAACTTCTTTGATGGCCATGAGATTTTGAAAGTACCTTGCGTATATAGTGAGGGAGCTATTGTTCAAATTTGGTTATTTTAGGATGAGTATATTTGGAGTTATGAAATTTTCTTTCCACCATGGTCAAGCTGGGCAGGAATTTGAGAGAAAATGGGGAAGATAAATATTGGCTTGATTTCTTTTCTTTCTTTTGTCAAAATAACCCTTAATGACCAGCTTCTAATTTGTGTGGTTGTGTTGGAGTTTTGTCATCCATGACATATGTCATTTTTAACTTGTGGTTGTGGTGAAAGTGGTGACAAGGTGGTGATTCATCACCTTGTCATCACTTGGTCATCATCTTGTCACCCTCCTGCATCATGCTTATGTCATCATTTGTATCCTCAATCCTCTTATATGTTACACTTGATGATCTCATATGATACTTCCCCTTCGGTTAGGGTTTAATCCATAATTCGTTACGCTTTGGTTTCGTCGCTAAGTTTCGCGATAGTTTCAAGTGATTTTGAAAACGTTTCTCTGTACAAATGTTAGGAGATACTTCCTTGATCTTTCCATTACCTTGGCTTAATATATGATCCTAGATTTCTCACCTTGGCTCAAGATATGATCATGGATTTCTCATTCTACATACTTTCTCAAAATGATAAAATCAATTCAACCTTGATTGTCCGATGAATAGTGATTAAAAATTCGAATGGGAATCTCCTGATTCTGATTGCGTTTACATTCTTTTATTCTTCCTATACATCAATAATATAACCTCGAAACATTCATTCCGTATCCTCCACATAGTGTGGTCTGAAAAATTTTCCATCAGCAAATTTACTATTCATCAACATTTACTATTCATTTTTTTTTTAACTAAGTCCAAAATTTGGGGTTGTTACAGTCTCCACTCCTTAAAAGGATTCCGTCCCGGAATCTAAGAAAATAGCCGAGGTTACTCTTTCAATATAGAAATTTCCAGTTCCCAGGTTGACTCTTCAACCCTCAGGTTTCATTACAACACTTACTCATTCCGGTCTATGATATCTACCGGACGCTTTATATAAGACAATTCTGGTTGTACTTTTATACACCCATTTTCTATCAACATCCGACTACTCTCGCAATCGGCGGTACAACGCTTATCGTAACTTCGGTTCTCTGAAGTGTTTCTTCCGGTCGATCCGTCGGTCTGCGGATCCTACGTAGTGCTCGCACTCAAACTCATTGCCAAACACGTTTGGAAAACTCCTCCCGAATCGGGAGTTCAATCATTGGTTCTTATCTGAAACGATGGTGACTGGAACTCCACGTCACCCAACTATCTCTTTCGTAACTCTTCGATTAATGATCTCTCGCTGAAAACAAAATATGAGTAGACTCATTTGATCCATCAATTATAACTCAATTGACGTCATAGTCTCACTAGATTCTTGTTGATCCTATCACAAAATCCATTACAGTACAATTACATTCCTAATCAGGAATCTCTACAAACTATGATAGTCAACTAGGTCTTTGTTCTACCTTCATTTTCTGGCATATCCAATATTTGTTTACCAATCGATAAATCCTTTTATTTATCCGGCCACCTATAACATTTCCTTACTTTCTTTACCTTTTCGTACTCTCGGTGTAGTTGTCTCTTTATGACAGATCTTTATTCCTTAATTTATTCTGGCTCAATCAGGACCTTTAAATAATCCTTGTTGTACTCTTAACTTCAAACTTCATCCTTTCAGTTCCTCTTATTAGTCATTTTGAAAAATTAGCATCCTTAATCTCTTGAACATTAGGAATCCCAAACTCGGTATGAATACCTTATGATTCCTTTATTATCTTCTCAGTCTTTAATTCTTTCTTCAACATTAACCTTATACCTTCACTCGTCATACGTTCTTGACATAACTTGATTTTCTGCAGCAATTCCGGTTGCATTGCAACCTCAAATAGTTTCTTAATACCTTTTCCGGTTATCTCAACCTCAATTTCCATTTTCTCAAATCCTTGGATTAACTTTATCCAATAATGTTATCATCTTAAGTCTCTCTTTCCTACTAAGGGCATCGGCCACCATATAGGCCTTCCCTGGGTGGTAATGAATCTCACAGTCATAATCCTTGATTAGCTTTAGCTATCTTTTCTGTTCCCATGGTAAGCTCTTATGATTATGTAAATCTCACACTTCTTTCCATACAATTAGTGCCTCCAAATCTTTAAAGCGAAAACTATCGCTGCCAATTCTAAGTCAAGCGTAGGGTATCTAAATTCATATCCCTTTAATTGACTGGATGCATACGCAATTACCTTTCCGTGTTGCATAAGCACACACCCTAATTCTTTATGTGATGCGTCGCTATAGATCACAAAATCTCCCTTCCCGTCTGGCAGTACCAGCACAGGACGGTGACTAGTCTCTTCTTTAATTCCCGGAAACTTTTCTCACATTTCTCGGTCCATTTAACTCTTCAGTCCTTCGAGTAAGTCGGGTTAGTGGGGCTTCTATCTTAGCAAATCTTGTACACGTCTTCGGTAATATCCGGCTAATCCCACAAAAGTTCTCACCTCGGTTGGGGTGGTTGGTCTTTCCCAGTTCGAAATAGCTTTTATCGTAGCAGGGTCAACCAGCACTCCTTCACTGTTGACCCCATGTCCTATATACTGTACTTCCCTTAGCCAAAACTCTCACTTTGAGAACTTGGCATATAACTTTTCTCTCCTCAGTGCTTCTAACTCTATCCCCAAACGTTCTACATGTTCTTCCTCGGTCTTTGAGGTAAACCAAAATATTGTCTATGTCACTGTGACACACTTATCCAAATACTTCTTGAAAACTCGATTCATCAAGTCCATGGAAGTTGCAAGGGCATTCTTCAGCCCAAACGACATTACTAAAAACTCATAGTGTCCAAACCTGGTGTGAAACGTAGTCTTGGGTACGTCCTCAGGTTTAATATTCAACTAGTGGTATCCCGTTCTCAATCAATCTTCGAGAATTTAACTGCATCATGCAGCCGATCGATCCAATCACCGATTCTTGGCAGGGGTATTCATTCTTAACCGTTAGCCTATTCAGCTTTCGATAGTTTATGCACAGCCTCATGCTGCTGTCCTTTTTCTTCACCAATTTACACTGGTGCATCCCACGGTGACACACTTGGTCTTATCATTCCTTTCTCTAACAATTCCTACCATTGAGCAGCTAATTCCTTCATCTTGACTGGATCTAGTCCGTACGACCTTCGAAACTGGCGTCGTTCTTGGAGCTAATTCTATAGAAACTTTATTTCTCTACCGGGTTGTAACCCCGGAAGATCTTCGGGAAATACATCCTCGAGTTCGTTGACAACAGGGATTTTCTGTACACTAGGTACTTCCCGTATCGTATCCATCATAGTCGCTAAACCAGTTTCACCTCCTTGGAGGTCAATCGTTCCCTCGACCGACCATCTGAATTCTTACTTTCTTTCTTTCTCAATCTATTCGCGTTTCATACTCTACTTTCTTTATGCCCATTTCTTTCTCGTCCACTTTGTTTCCATTTCTATCACAGTCGTTTCATTGACCAAGTAACATAATCAGTCGTTTCGAACACTACGTTATTCTGAATTCGCATCATGCGAAACAAATCTTGGCAATTTCCGTAAACTTCGATTCATAACTTTTCGGACTCATTTGTTTTAGCTCTAAGCTTCAACACTCTCTTTTTTCAAAATACTAAGGAAAAATACTTGCATGGTACCAATAATACTTCAAGAAACATAATGTTTTATAAAATCTTTGTAAGAATTCTCGTCGAATGGATGACCTTATAGGTCTCAATCAATTATCATTTGGAAATTTCATCATCACAATTCACTGCATATGAAATGCATTGTGAACTTACTTAAATAAATTCGACCGAAAGTGGAACTTAGTGAAACAATAACTAGTTCATTTCAAGAAATATTAACAATTAGCTGAACAAAATTTGCTAGTTCGATTGGTTTGGGACGCAGCATCTAGCTAGGATGATTAGCTAGATTTTCATCATATCATTAAAATTTCAACTAGTTAGAACAATTAACTAGTCACTCATAATGGCACATACAATTAGCCATTTTCAATCTACTAGTACAAAATATCGACATCGTAGCCAAAGAAAGAAAGAAAAGAAAATTTTGACTACTCGGATAATGAATTGAAAAGAAGAGTAAATAAGTTTGGGACGAACAAGGTAATTATAACCCTTGAATAGAATATAAGGTCTGAATAGATGGTTCTTGGTATCGGAACAATCGATAACCTTCCACCAAACATTTCTCATTAGTGAAACGGTCCACCCAAAGGTGTCTTCGTACATAAACTTTGTCAAATTCTCCGATAGAATTGAATTCGGACTACCAATATCAAATTGATATCCTTTCCACGATTCCAACGTCTGATGTGCAAATCTCTTTTTAATAGAAGAAAAGAATTCACGAGTGATCTCTGAAATACACATCATCTATATTTTAAACAAATAGATAGATATTTATGAACTCGACTGAGGAGTCCAAATATGAAGAAATAAAATGAATATTTAACGATTGTTGGTTGCATCCCAAGTTGAAGTAGGAAACTAGAAGGGTTACCTGACATCAACTATTCAAGGTAACACAGGCAGGAACAGTTTTAGATTGAGTAGTGCACCAACAAGTAGATACCAAAAAGTCAATGGTCATCATAAGTTCTAACATCACCAGTACGAGGATGATCTCATCTTTCTGCCTTTATGGCTTAGGGTACTAACCAATGGTACCTCAAAATCGTACAAGTTTGTAATAGGTCGGGAGTTCGAAACATGTTCACCATTCCCCGATAATCGTTCAGGGATTGGGCCTCATACGGCCGCATCAACACATCCACAAAAGATGGAGGTCCATTAACGTATATGTAATTTATCAACACTAGTTGTATCGAATGAATCCTACCCCAGGCCACCATAGGTCGCGTTCCTCGTAGGTCCTGAGATTGTCGCATTGCTCGTTGCAACCATACGTGTCTTTATCAGAATCACGCTATCCATTCTTCATATCTTTGATTTCCGAGTTGAGCCATCATGGCCTATCGTACGAAATATACTCACGATGCGATTTAGCACGTTCGTCTCACGATAACATTCTTGTACTATATGTACGCAAAAGTCTTCCTATTAGGTAACAAAATACCCATCGACGGAAAAGACACCAACTCTGGTGGAATCGTTGTTCCCAAGGCTTAGACTTCATACCCAAGATAATGCCTTAACTAATCCACACAATTTAGTAATTCGGATCGCGTAAAGGACTATAAACGTCTTAATCTTCACATGTGTTGTCTTCTCATGGCAAACTATGATGAACTAAAAACACTTAGGTTCTTACTAAGTCAAGTTATCCATTGGTATTGGTCATTCCGACCTTACCCCAACTACAACCGAGACTCTGCTCCGCGTCTTATCTTAATGTCCTCGATAATCCGTGTACAATTCTAAACGTTCGCCTCATCGTTATGATGATCTTCAACGGTCCTATCGATCCTCCGATAAGTCTTTTACTAAACTCTTTAACCTTGACATACACAATGGCACTACCTCCGGTAGTCCACTTAACGAGCTCTGTATGAGTCCTCTCGTCATTCTCTTACTTCGATATAACTCTTAACACTCTCATATCCAAGTTTATAACTTAACGCTCTGATACCATTTCTGTAACACCCCCAGATCCGGGGTCAGGAATCTGGGTTGTCACGCTCCATCAATTATACAATACCTGCATTACTTACAACATTCTAATAATACAACTCCAAAGACCCCAATCACTTACGCGCACACACACAAGTAATAGCCTTGGAAATGAGCAACAAAAGTAACATTTGTTATAACAACTCAAATGTACTATCCAGGATCTCATCTATTATTTACAACCTCTACCTGAAGTTACAATAATAGACCTCACCGTTCTATACAAGGTTTAATAATACAAACCTACTCGAAAACAATTCTTACTAATTCAATCTGCAACTATTCTGCTCACACCTGCAGTATCCATCCTGCTGAACTAACTCAAGGGTGGTCTCTCCATTCCCTTGCTCTCGTAACACGAGGTGAATCGGCAACGTTTTCTTCATGCTGAAAGTTTTAATAAAACAAGAATGAGCTAATAGCGCTCAGCAAGAAATCTATCCCAGTTTAAATCTTTAAACCTTTTAGGAAGATAATCCATATGGGATCAAAGTTTTTAACACTACTAGGGTCTGTCCCCAAAATAGTATACCGTTCAAAATACCGTATGACTTATAATCATACTCAAATACTCTTCGTAATCATTTGGAAATCCTTGGTATCGATATGATAAACCAAGACTCAAAACATATCTTTTTAAAATAGATTTTAACATTGGAATCAAGGCTTAAAGCCTATTCAGTGATTCAAAATACTATACAGTTCAATATACTGTATATCTTAAATATCTTCTCAACGTATATACATGCATATCTATTTAGATATCTCATATTTCTCAAAATGCCGTAAAATATCAGTAATGAAAACCTTTCAACTCTGTTGTGTTGTGATATAAAAGAAGCAAGAATGAGCACTATATCTCGACAATAAGATATAGCATCATAATCATATATGTAAGTTGATATCATAATTGAAAACCTTTAAAACTCCGTTCATATACAGAACGATATGTTTAAACATTCTTTTCGTCAAAACATGCCATATAGTACAACTACTATATGAGGAACATCATTACTCATCACTACCACATTGTCAGTAACTCGGCACCTAGGCTTTCGTTACAATGTGCAGTACAACTCCAATTGGAGGGAAGGGAATATACTGGAACACCTGATACACGGTGATCAGCCGTTGTATCGTAACGTAACTTTTCTACTAGTAGAAGGACGACTTCCTATTCGGTTATCACCCTGGCCGCATACGGGCCACTGTGCTAAGAGATCACTACCTCGGCGCCTGTTTCATCACCGGGTAAGCCTTAGCACGCAAGAGATCACTACCTCGGCGCCTGTTTCATCACCGGGTAAGCCTTGATAATTTTGACACTACCCCGGCACCTGTTTCATTGTCGTGTAAGCCCTTCCAGTTCCCATGATAAAAATATCAATGATAAAAACAGCTGTCCCTGGACCCTCCATTATCTGACAGTATTATTAAAATAAAGTAGTAATTTAACTCCCGGTCTATTATTTTAAAATCATTGTATGACTGCTCTATACTTGGAGCCTTTAAACCTCGGTTTATATCTAGTATTTACCTAGCATATAAACCTTATATCTTACGAAAGCTTTTACTAAAAGCGTAAACAGTTTAAAAAGTTCTCACAGCATTAAAGCGGAATAGAAATATATATATATATCAATCACATAAATCACAACAGCATCATTTATATGATGTAGAGTTTGAAAACTTGCATGCATCTATCATATGCATACATCACATCTCATCATTTTTAATACCATCACATCTATATATGATGTGAGGTTTGAAAGCATGCATCTAACATATGCATATATCACATCTCGTCATTTTTAATACCATCACATCTATATACGATGTGAGGTTTGAAAGCATGCATCTATCATATGCATATCAATATAAGTAATGGAAAACAACATGGGATGAGAAAACTTGCCTTGAGTCCTTGGTATTAGGGGTTCGAGACTTGTCGCAAATCTATAAACAAAGAAATACTCGATCAGTCCCCTAACGTAATCATTCGCTCATAACACTCATTTAAAGTCAACTATATGTTAAACACATCATGTAGTCACGTTATTCCTCAAAAAGGTTCGGATTTTAATCGACTCGAAATACTCCTTTTATCTTAGTCGCAATGGTTGGTCAAAGTAGTACTCTAGAGTTGACTTTTCATAAAGTTACTATTACGCGACTCGCACTCTAACATTTTTAATAAATCCGAAAACTCGTATTTAAATACGATACCACTTCTAAAATCATCTTGAGTATTTGTAATATTTATCATAAAAGTTTCGATCTCAAAACAGGGGTTTCACTTGGTGAAATGTATTCTCAAACTTGGATGAGCTACGGAAAGTTACTATTCGCATGCATTTCACTAAAACGCTCATATCTCCTTAACCGTTAATCGAAATGACACACCGTTTTCGCGTGCGCGATCTAGAGAAAGAATAGAACAAAATTCTGGAAAATGTTTTTCTGCTTAAGGGGGTGAAATTCCCGAGAGCAGCAGATTTTTGGCAGTGAAGTGCAGAACCACTTACTCCTCGCGCAGCTTTGGTTCCGACATTTTTATAAAATCGAAGAATTACCTTTTTAACCCGAAACCTTCTCGATTCACTTACTAACTGTCCATGTTAGTATTCATTTTAATATCATATCCCAATTCCATTTTTAAGGGGCTTGATCAAAGGTTCAAAGTTCACTTAGTAAACTACTTCGTTATCCGAAACCGCTTTCACTAAAACGAGTGTTTCTCCAAAACCGTAAATCGAAACGACACGATTATTTCGCCAAAATAAACTACAAGACAAGACCTACATGATCATGGTCAGTTAGGGTTGCTTTCATGTCATGGGTTTACCCGAGGTTTCTGCCTAAACTATCTAATGAAAATTCGACATGGTAACGACGCTAATTCATGATTCCCGTGTTTTAAACACTCAAATCAACCACCAATCAACAACCAATCAACCAACCATCAAGCCTCAAGTTAATACTACAATCGTTCTGCCCAAACATGTTCATATCAATACTCATAAGTTTAACCACTAATTAACCACTAAACATCATCATAATCATGCAAATATCCTTAATATCACATCATCACTAAACATTATCCATATCATCATTATAATCAAAGTATAACAAAGGGTGTGAGAGGTTTATACCTTCCTTGGTACTTGGTAAAGACTAACAATAGCTTGTATACTCTCCCTTGATCCTTAATCATCCTTAACAATCCTTAAAACTCAAGAACAAAACAAAACAGTTCATGAGTCACTATTCATGCCTCAACTTTGATCCAATCTTTAACCATGCTACCCTTCTTTGATGGCCATGAGATTTTGAACGTACCTTGTGTATATAGTGAGGGAGCTATGGTTCAAATATGGTTATTTTAGGATGAGTATATTTGGAGTTATGAAATTTTCTTTCCACCATGGTCAAGCTGGGCAGGAATTTGAGAGAAAATGGGGAAGATAAATATTGGCTTGATTTCTTTTCTTTCTTTTGTCAAAATAACCCTTAATGACCAGCTTCTCATTTGTGTGGTTGTGTTGGAGTTTTGTCATCCATGACATATGTCATTTTTAACTTGTGGTTGTGGTGAAAGTGGTGACAAGGTGGTGATTCATCACCTTGTCATCACTTGGTCATCATCTTGTCACCCTCCTGCATCATGCTCATGTCATCATTTGTATCCTCAATCCTCTTATATGTTACACTTGATGATCTCAAATGATACTTCCCCTTCGGTTAGGGTTTAATCCATAATTCGTTACGCTTTGGTTTCGTCGCTAAGTTTTGCGATAGTTTCAAGTGATTTTGAAAACGTTTCTCTGTACCAATGTTAGGAGATACTTCCTTGATCTTTCCATTACCTTGACTTAATATATGATCCTAGATTTCTCCCCTTGGCTCAAGATATGATCATGGATTTCTCATTCTACATACTTTCTCAAAATGATAAAATCAATTCAACCTTGATTGTCCGATGAATAGTGATTAAAAATTCGAATGGGAATCTCCTGATTCTGATTGCGTTTAAATTCTTTTATTCTTCCTATACATCAATAATATAACCTCGAAACATTCATTCTGTATCCTCCACATAGTGTGGTCTGAAAAATTTTCCATCAGCAAATTTACTATTCATCAACATTTACTATTCATAATTTTTTTTTAACTAAGTCCAAAATTCGGGGTTATTACAATTGGTGCATCATCAGTATTTGGTGTGTCACCGGGATTTGGTGACCCATCAGTATCTGATTCTTGTTCTTCAGGATTCTTGGTAGCTTCATTTTCAAAGATCAAACTATCATGAGAGTCTTCATTTATTCCAGTTATCTTCTTATCAACAAAAGATACATGTATTGACTCCATGACAGTCCTTGTTCTCAAGTTAAAAACTCTAAAAGCTCTTGCGGCTGGATAGCCTATAAAGGTACCCTCATCAGCCTTTGTTTCAAATTTGCCTAGCTGTTCAGGATGAGGTCTGAGAACAAAACATTTACAACCAAACACATGCAGATGTTTCAAACTAGGTTTCTTCTCCTTGAGCATTTGATAGGGAGTTACACCATGTCTGTTTATCAGTGTGAGGTTTTGAGTATAGCATGTTGTATTGACTGCTTCTGCCCAGAAATATGTAGGTAATTTTGCTTCTTCCAACATAGTTCTGCCAGCTTCAATAAGAGTTCTATTCTTTCTTTTAACTACTCCATTTTGCTGGGGTGTGCCAGGAGCAGAGAATTGTTGTATGATTCCTTTGTATTTGCAGAACTCTTCCATTTTTGTATTCTTGAATTCAGTACCATTATCACTCCTTAGTATCTTGACTTTATACTTTGTGCCAGTCTCTATCATTCTCACATGATCCAACAGTATTTCTGGAGTCTCATCTTTTCTGTGTAGAAAATACATCCAAGTGAATCTAGAAAATTCATCAACAATTACAAGAGTGTACCTTTTCTTACTAATGGACATTATGTTGACTGGTCCAAATAGGTCAAGATGTAACATGTGATATGGTTCTCCAATAGAGGATTCAGATTTACTCTTGAATGATGTCCTTCTCTGTTTAGCTTTTTGGCATGCATCATAGAGTCCATCAGGAGTATACAAAGCTTTAGGCAATCCTCTAACCAAATCTTTCTTAACCAACTCATTGATATTGCTGAAGTTGAGATGAGAAAGCTTCTTGTGCCAATTCCAACTTTCATCTACTGATGCTTTACTGATGAGACAAGTAGAGGAGCCATCAGTATTTGATTGAATATTGGCTTCATATATGTTACCATGTCTGTAGTCAGTAAGTGCAATCTTTCCTGATGATTTGCTGACTACTTCACAATGAGTGGAATAGAAGTTGACATGATAACCTCTGTCTGTGATTTGACTAATACTCAACAGGTTGTGTTTTAGTCCTTTCACAAGAGCTACTTTTTCAATGATGACATTTCCAATGATTATATTGCCATATCCCAAAGTTTGTCCAATGTTGCCATCTCCATAGGACACTGTTGGGCCAGCCTTCTCCTCATATTCTGACAGCAGGGCTTTGTTTCCAGTCATGTGCACAGAACATCCACTATCCATGAATAACACATTTTTCTTTTTACCCTGCAATCAGACAAAAACAACTAGTCAGAATATTTAAGAACCCACACTTGTTGGGTTCTTTTTCCATGCATTTTACTAGATTTAACAGCAGAAGACTTTTTGACTTTAGCAGCCCTGTCAGGATTGTGTCCATCATGATTTGCTTTGTCAGTATCAGAATTGAATAATGCATGCTTCATATTGACATTCTTAAGGTTACCAGAATTTGCACTTTTATTAAACTTAGGTAAATGATCATAAAAGTTGTAGTACAAATCATGGTATTCTACACAAGTTTAAATAGAATTCCATTTACTACCACAATGAAAACAAGACTTCTGTGGTTTGTAAAATACTGATCTATTCCTAACATCAAACCTAGGAATTTCAGTAACCTTCTTTTTACTCTTCTTGCAATCAGTAGAAAGATGATTAAAGTTACCACAGGTAAAACAACATTTTCTTGGTGCATTTGGGATAAACTTATAATTATTCTCTTTATTAATCCCAACTTTACGATTCCTGTTTCTTTTGACAGTAGGTGATTTTTGTCTACTTGTTTCATCACAAACTTTATCCTTAAGTTATTTCTGAGACAATAGACCTACATTTTTATTTCCATTTTTCCTGACAGGTTTAGACTTAGAATCTGTGACTGGTTGAGCAGAAGTAGAACCCTTTTCAAAAGTTGAATTGGGATCTATACCAAATACAAAATCAACAGGTTTAATCTTAGATTTGGTTTTGTCTATAACATGTCTGTAGGTCTTTGGACTAACTGTCTCATCTATAACAACTTTCTTTTTCAATTTCTTATCTTCTTCTGACTTGTACCCTAGACATTCTTTCCAATTCTTAAAAGTATTGATTTCATGAAATTTCCTTCCAGAATATGTCCAGGTTCTGATTTTCTCATTAGCATACTCAAGTTCTTTTTCAAGAGCAGTACATTTAAATTGCATTTCAAGTTTCATGTGTTTAACATTATCATATTCTTTTTGTACTTCTTGCATAAAAGAAAATTCAGCTTCTAGATGCTCATTTCTTTTCCTAAGTTCAGACATCTCAGATAAGATCCTAGCATTTTCAGCATATTGACTTCTAAAGCTAATATGCAATGACTTTAGAAAACATCTTAACTCAGAGACATTATTTGTATCAAAATCAAAAATAGTACTCGATACATTTTCATTAAGAACAACAATCTCATCAGTATTGGCCATTAGGACATAGTTGACCACCTCAATTTCAGATTCTGAGGAAGAGTCCATCCGATCCTTGCTTGAAGTGATGAGTGCCTTAGCCTTCTTGCACTCAGTTGCAAAGTGCCCCATTCCATTACACTTGTAGCACCTAATCTTTGACTTGTCAAATTTTCTACCCTTGTTGTCCTTCTTGATGTACTTGTCTTTGTTAACATTGAAGGTCTTTTTCTGAAAATTGCCTTGTCTTCTAGCCTTCCTAAACTTCATCTTCTTGAAGCCCTTAACTATCATAGCAACCATCTTCTGCATCTCAGAGTTAGTAGAGTCATCATCAGTATTGGCATCAGGATTGCCATCAGTATCTGATGATGAGTCATCAGGATCTGACTCCACCACTCTTGTCCTTCTTCTAGAGACCTCCATAGCTTTTCCTTTTGACTTTGCCTCAACATTCAAGGCTACAGACTTTGCCTTGCTGATTCTTTTGTTCTTTCTTTGTTGAACCTCAAGATCATAGGTTCTCAGCATTCCATAAACCTCATCAAGAGACACAGTGTTAAGATCATACTGATGCCTAATGATAGATGTTTGTGTATCCCATTCTTCAGGTAAAGCTCTCAGAAACTTGGTGTTAGAGTCCTCGGTTACATACTCTTTGCCAACTAGAGATAGATTATTCAGTAGTGTCAGGAATCTATCATACATGTCAGTAAGGCTCTCATCAGGTCTTGCATCGAATTGTTCATACTCTTGAATCAGTAGAGCCTTTCTGTTCTTCTTGACAAATGCAGATCCTTGGCATTGAGTTTCCAAGGTGTCCCAAATTTCCTTTGCAGACTTGCATGCAATCACCCTGTTAGACATGACAGCATCAAGGCTAATGTGCAGTATATTCTTTACCTTAGCATCCCTGAGAACGTGAGCCTTTTCTTCTGGAGTTCACTCACTTTTCACCTTGACCTCGTAGTGTTCAGGTACAGTATCTGTTTGACCAACAATTCTCGTAGGGATATATGGTCCATCACAAATCCTGTCCAGATAATCAGGATTTGTGGCTTCCAGGTACATCAACATCTTTACCCTCCATGTAGGGTATTCAGTTTTCTTCAAGATGGGAATCTTCATGCTTTCATACTTGGTTATCGACATCTTAGATCATTTCTGATTTAGATTTAAATCAGTTTGCTCCGATACCAATTGTTCCCCAGTAATTAACAATTATAGAAGGGAGGTTTAATACAATTGAATAAGATTTTCGACTTAACGATAATATTAAACACAAATATGAAAATAATAACAGCTTTATTAAATCTGGTATAAAACTGTTACAAAACTCTCTTAAGAAATTCTGATGTTCTTGAAAGCTGCAAGGTTACAATAATACTCGTGTAAGCGATTGCAATATGCAAAACCTAAACTATGTTTATATACTACAAAGATACTCTATCAATTACAAGATATGTTTAAATCAATTACAAACTATATTGATACATATCCTAATTGACAGCTGCATCCCTATAAACTAGGAACCGACAAATCATCTTTCCTTATTTTTCTGAACTCGATAGTTATCTTGAAGTAATATTGATCAGCTTCCAGTCCTGATGATAATCCTGATCATAGTCCTGATAGCAATCCTGATACTGACTCTCGTGCAATCCTGATGACGTCAGCACCTTAATCCTGATCAGTAGTCCAGATCCTGATGATCATTGAATCCTGATCTAACAATGGTGTTAAGGCAGGGGTACTATTGGCCAACATTGAAGGATGGTGCTATGATGTTTACAAGGGCTTGTGATCAGTGTCAACGTTTCGCGAATTGATCATCCATTCTGACTACATCACTAACTTCCATGACGAGTCCTTGGCCTTTTGCTATATGGGGAATAGATCTCATAGGAGAGCTCCTGATAGCCAAGGGGGGTGTTAAGTATGCAGTTATTGTTGTGGACTATTTCACCAAGTGGGCGGAGGCTATGCCATTGGCGAAAATAACGGCAAATAAGATCAGAGACTTTGTTTTTAACTCCATTGTGTGTAGGTTTGGTATTCCATACAAGCTTATATCTGATAATGGTAAGCAGTTTGATAGCAAAGAGCTAAGGAAGTTATGTGAAGACTTGAAGATCAAGAAGGATTTTGTAGCAGTGTACCACCCTCAAAGTAATGGGCAGACTGAAGCTATCAATAAGATCATCAAGCACACCTTGAAAATGAAGTTAGAAGAAAGCAAAGGCAATTGGCCAGAGGAGATACCTATGGTCCTATAATACAACACCAAGGACTACCACCGGTGAGTCTCCCTTCATGCTATCTTATGGGTTTGAAGCCATGGTACCTGTAGAAGTTGGGTTAGGATCATTTAGAAAAGATCACTATTGTGAGGAATCTAATAAAGTCAACCAACGGCTCCATCTTGATTTTTTAGAGGAAACAAGGGCTATATCATCATTGAGATTGGCTGCATATCAGCAAAGAGATTCTCGATTCTATGACAGAAAGGTAAGGGTACATCCTCTGAAAATGGGTGATCTTGTGCTACGAAGGGTAATGCCTCATACCAGAATTGCTAGTCATGGAGATTTTGGAGCCAATTGGGAAGGGCCGTATAGGATAAGTTATGTGATTTGGGAAGGAACATATCACTTAGAAGACTTGGGTGGTAACCCCATACCAAGGGCATGGAATGTGGAACACTTGAAGAAGTATTATCAATAGGGAGTGGTTGTGTACCCCCTTTATTATCTATCTAGTAGACTAGTAGCAATAAAATTCCTCGTAGTCTAGGGGGTAGTGTGCATGTACACCTTCCTTAGGGTAGTTGAGATGTTTGTTTTCAGTATTTTTCATTTTCCCAAAGAGCATTAGCCTTGGGACCAGTGTGGTTTCACACCAGAGTGCATTATCTATGAAATTTTCAAGAACCGTTTAGGATTTTTTTCAAGAAGTTTTCACCGGATTTGTTTTTCAAGTATTTTATTGCTTAAGATACTTGAAATATTTATCAAGTCACTTATATATTTAAGGAGCAATTAAGTGAAGAAGGACACGCCCTAAAACACATTAACCATTGACAGTAAATAATACAACAACTTATATCTTACCAAGACAAAGGTTGCGCCCTTAGTAAATAAAAGAAACGATGGCAAGCATTTAACATTCAGACAAAAGAAATTACAATAATACCTGCTGAGGACAAGGGGTAGACCCTTATAGAGTTATCACAAAAGAAAGTTAAGTTAAAATACAACTTGCAAGGCATCAAATGAGGGTCTGCATGTAACATCTGTGAAATTTTGTTTAATAATAGACTCGATATTTTGCTCGTAGAGTAATTGTTTTGAATTATTTGGATTTATAGTAATTAGATTTAGTAAGACGAATCAAATTGTTAGATATTAGATCGATTATTAAATTGTTAGATATTAGATCGATTGTTATATGTGTTATTCGTTAATTTTCGGGTCCTTTTTCGGAAAACAAGTCAGTCGTAATATCGGTCGTTTTATTCCCCATTTTTAAAATTATAGGGGCTTCAATTGAAGTTTTGTTACATTATTTTCATCTCGTTTTTCGTGTCTGTTTTGTTATTGAAAGATTTTTCGTATTGATATTTATTTAATTCCTCGATACTATCATTTTATTCATTTTATTTTATTAAAATGGAAATTTAGTTCGTTCTCTAATTATTCGGGCAATTGGTACATCGATCGTACCAATAATTCATTCGTTGATTTGGGAAATATTATTGAACATTCGTTATAGATATATTTTGGTTCGTATATATATTATTAAATTATTCTCGTAATTATCCATATATTATTGATGATTATCGTTTCGTAACCAGTACACTTTATTTAAATTAAAAATGATCCAATGGATCAATATTGATCTAAAAAAGTCATTTGGGGTATTATTTTCCGTTTAATATAAATAGGCATATCATAAATTATTTTACGTATAATAAAATCATAATATATCGATAAATACCTAAAAATACGATACGTGTTCTTCGTGTTCTTCGAGAATCAAACTAAGATTTGAAGGCGTTACCGGAATCCGTTGGCGACGCTCTTGTAGTCGAATCGAAGATCTTATCATCATCTATCTAAATCCATCAAAAGATTTAGTGTAGGTATGATTTTCGAATTTCTTGATTTTTTATTAGTTTTGAATTTTTACTTTAATTTGCGGATAATTCGAAATCTTTGTAGTTCGTGTGTTTTGATTGCATGGTTAGTTCGTATATGTTGTCAAGAGTATGTTGGTAATTTTTAATTGAATTTTTAGTATGTATATCGAGCTAATCGGAAAATTTTGTAAGCTAACCGGAATTTTTTTATGTTTTAGCTGGATTTTTACTTCGAGTGAGTGGGTGTGGTTTATGCTTCCATGAATAGATAGATCGTGTGATTTGGGGTCAATTTTGACCGTTTTGAGGTTGATTTAAGCTGGGTAGTGATGGCTGAGTGGTTTCCGTGTTTTCATGTGTAAGAAATGCGTATTTAGCTGCGTTTTTGGTGGTCGCCGAAGGCGACGAGTGGCCGGAACCCCCACCGGAATCTGGTGGTGTTCTTGACGACCCGCACATGTTCTTGGCGACCCATTTTGTTTTGACCCAACCCGGTTTTGATCTTTAAAACCCCCAATTTCTTTTCTATAAAGTGTTTTTGAGTTAATATTTTCCAAAAATTAGTTTTTATTTATAAAATTCATTTATTTATTTAAATCTTTTTAATAAATTCGAGTTATATTTATTTAATTTCAAAATTGAATTAGATTTAATTATTTTAATTATTTTTAGTTAATACTTAATTAATTTAATTAATACTTAATTAATTTAATTGATTGATTAATTTATTAATCAGTTAATTTTATTAGTTAATTAATAATTAAATTTAATTAATTTAAATTGAATTTAATTATTTTCCTTAATCAGTTTTATCCGAAGATATTTATTTAATTAGATACAAGTGGTCAATTAATTTTATATTAATTGATTAATTTTAATTAATTATATATCTTTTTATTTTATTGACCGATTTAGTGGAATTGGTCTTTATTTAATGAAAAACGATTCGACTTTCGATCTAAAAATGTTTTATGGTTACATTTTTTTAAAACGAGAGTCAAATATTTTTCTAAAATTATTTATTGAGTGTTACGTGACTTATGTGGTTTATTTATCGCATTCAGATGTCAATATGCGCTACGTAAATTATGTGAATTATCTGGTTATTGAGTCATAAATATGAATAATTGTTTTGAGACTTGTCTAAATGTTTTAATCGTGTCTAATATTATCACGAGGGGTAGTTAGAACAGAAATTTGTCAGTATTGTTAGAAAATGAGATTGACGAAACGTTGACTTAGATGTTGACTTTTATATTATAGAGATTTTTGACGAGCGTGTTACGGAAATTATTTATTTAGTTAATCTTAACTACTCTATCAATTGAAATATTGTTATCTATGTACAGAGGCTATTAGACGAGACAAGCCAGATTACCGAAAAATGTTAAATTAAAGAAGTCGGAGATGGATGAAGTATTGCTTGCGACTGGCTGGTTTATCTGTGAGATGACTTAACACTGGGAAAACTTCAACACGCATGGGGGACATTTCCAAGTATTTTATTCCAACAGAGATATCGGTAAGACTAGTAAATGCGTCAGAATTAAGTTACAATCGTTTATGGAATGTGAGAATCATACTCTGAAGACTAAAGTACCGTCTCATGTTTGACTATTGAGGCAGACGTGTGGGTTCAAAATCGTAGGATCAGACTCATGGTAATCACAAGAGCATTAAATCAAAGAAAGATTGAAATAGAGAATTGTGTTGTAAGACAGAATAAGAAGGAAATCGTATTACTTCGGCCTTACATAATAGCTAAGGACCAGAGGCAAGTGTCTATACCCTTCACTTATTGTTCAAGTGTGAAAGGCATATGTATAGGCCTATTTGTAAACACCGAGGATTCTACTCAACATAAACTAAGATGTAATAAGTAAATAATATATTTATATGTCACAGGAATCTCAGAAGATAATATCTATCAAGAGAATGAAGATTAATGTCATCTACAGTCTTGAAGTAATTCGACATTGAAAGAAGTTCAGTTTATTGATCAAGCCTCAGTGAAGTATTCAAGGAAGTGGAACTATTTAAAAGTGACAGAGATTTCAGAAGTGTGACAGAAAACGTACAGGTTACAGTCCTTTGTTAAGTAGAAGGAGAAAGAACCACAGCTTAAAGTCAAAAGATGAAGAACAGTCATTAAAGTTAGTCATTCACGAACCAGACAGTACATGGAGTGTCAACGTCATTCAGTGGAAGTTCGTCATCAATTTAAGTGGTTCTTAGAATTAGTTTTAATTCTCTTTTAATTTATTCTATAAGATAATTAATTTAATCTATGAATTAATTCTTCGAGAATTAATTCATATATTAAATTAATCAATCTAGATCTTAAGTAATTTTATTTATAAATTAATTCTAAAGAATTAATTTATTTATTGAATTATTTAAATCAATAACTTAATTTATTTAATCTATAAATTAATTCGTTTAGAATTAATTTATTTATTAAATCAATTAAGTAAATAGATTAAATTAGAATTTATTTAATTCTAAAATAGTACTAGTAGTACTAACATTTACTACTAGTAGTACTATCAGCATTAGTACTACCGATAGTACTACCAAGTCAATTGTTTAGTACTACCGATAGTACTACCAGTTGATTTGGATAGTACTGCCAGTAGTATTTGCATTTAAATGAAATGTTTGGCGCGTGGAAGGTACGTCTGTTAACTTGTTTAAATACAAGTGTGATCATCAAATAAAAAGCAAGACAGATAGAAAGAACAACTTCATATACATTTACTTCTGCCATCAAACGAGCCAACTGCAAAGCTTTCATTTTTAACATTGTAATCAATTTTAGACATTAATGTTATATCCAATCCACTAGAATTCAATTACTTGTATTGCTTTGACAATCTAGCGGATCATAATCCCTAGAAATTATATAGAACTACTTTTTAGTATTCGATCCTTTTATTACAAAAATAGATAAATTCATGTCGAATTTATTCTAGATTTGTTTTAACAAGAACTCTATAATTTGCACACTGAATTGTAACACCCTTCAAGTTTAATAGAGTTATATTTAACTTGAATCTTGTTTCATTTTATTCCGCAGTAATTTGTAATTGATATTGTTAAATCAAGAACAATACAAATTCGATTAAACGGTACTGTTTGTATTCAACCCCCCCCCCCCCCCCTTCTACAAACATATCGGGACCTAACAATTGGGATCAGAGCCTTTTGATTGATATACAAATCAAAGATCCATTTTTTGTGATTTTTTCTTAACTCTGAAATTTTTATTCTTCTTAAAAAATCTCAAAAATGTCTACTACACAGAAAGTTGGTACAGTGAAAATCCCCAAGTTCAGTAAGGAGCATTATCTTATGTAGAAGAAGAAGATGCTCCTGTTTCTTCAAGTGGCTGATTATAAATATCTTGGAGTGCTGAAAAATGGTCCTAAACTTCCTATGATTGTTGAGGAAGAGCAGATAGAGAACGAGGTTGTTACTAGAGCTGCTAGGATGTACCCCAAGGATCCTAAGGACTACACAACTGATGAGAAAGAGGATACTTCCCTGGATGCCTGTTTACAGTTGATACTGGTTGATTGTCTTGATCCTATCATGCATAATCATGTTCTAAACTGTGTTACTGCCAAACACATTTGGGACACAATAGAGATAATCAATGAGGGGACATAGGAAGTCAGAGAGAATAAGATGGAAATTCTCACATCTTCATATGAACATTTCAGATCAAACCTTGGTGAAGGTATCTCTGAGGTTTTTGAGAGATACAACAAATTCATAAATGATCTGAATCTCCATGGAAAGCACTACACAATTAAGGAGATTAACAAGAAGTTCCACCTTACACTTCCATCTCATCTGGAACACAGAATATCAACAATTAGAGAATCAAGAGATCTTGGAGAGATTTCTTTGGAAAGACTCTATGGTGTTCTGAAGACCTATGAGCTGGAACAGATACAGCAGAAGGAAATATATGGAACAGGGAAAATTGTCAATACTTCTATTGCACTGATGTCAGAAGTCCCACAACAACTGGAAGTGAATGTTGTTCAACCTTCCAGTTCTGACATGGATGTTACTGTGGCTGAATATGGCTTAACATCCACTGGTCAATCTGGTGGTGACTTCTATTCTATAGAAGAACTTGAACATCTGGAGGATGAGTCGATGGCAATGATAGTGAAGAAGTTTGGCAACTTCAGATTCAGAAGTAATCCTAATCTTAGGTTCAAGCCCAGGTTTCAGAGAGGTGGTTCTTCTTCTTCTTCAAATAGCATAAGGGGTGGCTATAAAACTGGAACCGTGGATAGAAGCACAATCAGGTGCTACAATTGTAAGAGTTGGGTCACTTTGCTATAGAATGTAAAAAGCCAAAGCAAGTGAGAAGGAACTCATATGATTCTAGCAAGAAGAACAAGATTGGGAAAGCTTATGTTGCAGAGGGAAAGAGTTGGGATGATACGGATAGTGATGAAGAAGATGGTGAAGTTGGAAACCTAGCTTTAATGGCTAATGAGGGGAGCACTTCATCATTCATGTCAGAGGTAAAGTTTACTGATTCTGAAATGATCTATCATCTTAGTAGTATTGCTTCTTGTGCACGTAGTGAAAATGATAGAATAGTTGTTTTGAACACAACTCTTAAAAAGGAGGTAAAAGAATTAAGACTTGTGCATGTTAATCAGGATGATCTCACTAAGAAAATAGCATTTCTTGAGAATAGGGTTAATTGTTATATTCAATTGGAAACCATTCTTAAGGATCCGATCAGTGAACTTCAAACCAAGGTTAATGCTTACTATAATTCTTGTAAGACTGCTAAAGAGATCTTCAATAAACAAGTTATTGGGCACACTGTAGGAATAGGATATGACTATAATGAGGCTATTGGAGAATTAAACATTAACACCCCTAATAGAGTTAGTGTTGAAGAAATGGGTGTACCATATTTGCTTAAGGGTATTGAAACACCTTTCTTTAAAGAATCCTTGGCAGAATCTCTTAATGAATATTCAATTATTATCCAAGAGGAAATGCGTGTTGAGGATCTTGCTTTTGAACTTGATCAGTCCAACAAGTGTATGTCTGAGAAACAAGTCAAAGTTGTTTCAGCAACATAGACTAAATCAGACATCCATAAAGTGGATCAAAACAACTGTAGAACCAACATGCCTGCTATTAATTTGTCTCATAAAGCATGTGGTGTGGTAAATTGCATGTCTTGTGCATTTAATGTTATGTATGATTATTTTAATAGTAAGCATGTATCTGATGATAAGACTGCTTCATGTCAACATGTTAATAATAAGAAGCATGTTAGAGCTAAGACTGCTAGTCCTCCCAAGACTAGAGTGGATTCATTTATCCCTAAGCCTACTCAGAAATGTGTTAAGGCTGGCTATAAATGGAAACGCTCTTTTGTGAAAGAGGTTGAAGTAGTTAGAGTTAAAAATGTTGTTTTGCCTGACAAAGGCCGGTTCTTTAAATATGCCGGACCCAATCAAGTTTGGGTTCCGAGGAAGGACTAATCAATTTGATATTGCAGGGTGTGGCACAGGTAAACCGTGTTATGTGGATTCTGGACAGTGGTTGTTCAAGGCATATGATCGGGGATAGAGCCCTGCTATCAAATGTGATTGAGAAAGCTGGCCCAGAAGTTACCTTCGGAGATAACAACAAGGGTATTACCAGAGGATATGGCTGTTTGGAATTTGGAAATGTTATCATTTAAGATGTATCCATTGTGAAAGGTCTGAAGTTCAATCTTCTCAACATCAGTCATTTCTATGACAGAGGATATGTTGTTTCCTTTGAGAAAGAGAAGTGTCAGATCCTTCACAAGAAGAATGGAAAGCCTGCTCTTCAAGGAGTAAGGAATGTGATTTGTTCATAGCTGATATGTACTCTGGATCCAAAGATGAAGTTACTTGTTTTTATGCCAAAGCTTCATCAGATGAAAGTTGGCTATGGCACAAGAAGATGTCTCACCTGAACTTCAAGACAATGAACTCTCTAGTCAAGAGGGAATTGGTGAGATGTTTGCCTCAGATGGAATTTACACAGGAAGGACTGCATGAGGCATGTCAGAAAGGAAAGTCAAAGAAAGCTTCTCACAAAGGCACTAACACATCATCAATAACTGAACCACATCAGCTACTGCACATGGATTTGTTTGGTCCAGTTAATGTGATGTCCATGTCAAAGAAACAATATGCACTTGTGATTGTTGATGACTATTCCAAATATACTTGGGTTTTATTCCTACATTCCAAGGATGAGACCCCACAGATGGTGATTGATCATGTGAAGTTGATTGAGCTGGATTCTAGATTTCCTGTTAGAGCTATAAGGTCAGATAATGGAACTGAATTCAAGAATGCAGTCCTGAATGACTTTTGTGCAGATAAAGGAATAACAAGACAGTATTCAGCCCCTAGAACTCCTCAATAGAATGGAGTGGTAGAAAGGAAGAATCTTACGTTGATTGAAGCTGCAAGGACTATGTTAAGTGAATCAAGACTTCCAATGTACTTTTGGGCTGAAGCTGTGAATACTGCTTGTTATACTCAGAATCGAACTTTAATCAACAAGGACTTAATGAAGACTCCTTATGCAATCATGAACAACAAGAAACCAACTCTCAAGTACTTTCATGTATTTGGTGCTAAATTCTTTGTGCTTAAGGATGGAGATGTTAAACGTGGCAAGTTTGAGGCCAAGGCATATGAAGCTATATTTGTTGGTTATTCAAGAAGATCTTACAGGGTGTACTTGATTAACAGTCACCAAGTGAAGGAAGGTGTCAATGTTACATTTGATGACACTAAGCTCCCTAGTATCCAAACAGAAGATTCATCTGAAGAACTGAAGTTTGATAACTTGCCAGACTCGGAATCAGATGATGAAGCCCCACATGAGATTGTTGCTGGTAATGATAATAATAATGATGATAATGATCATGGTGGTGGTGGTGGAAACATTGGTAACAATGGAGATACCACCAACACTGGAGAAGAATCATCAAGGGACTCAAGCAACAACTCAGGAAGAGGAAATGAAGGGTCAACTAGTCATTCACAACACCAGAATGAATTTCAAGGCGAATCATCAAGATCAAATTTTCTAAGACAAATTGTTTGGAATAGAGCTCATCCTTTTGAGCTGATCATTGGTGATCCAGGTTTTGGAGTTAGAACTAGGAGTGCTACTCAGAATGAATGTCATTATTCAGGGTTTCTGTCTGAGATGGAACAAAAGAAGACTGAGGAAGCACTGAGTGATCCATATTGGGTGATTGCTATGCAAGATGAACTCAATCAATTTGAACAACAGCATGTCTGGAAGCTGGTGCCCAGACCAAAGAACAGGAAAGTAGTTGGTACAAGATGGGTATACAGAAATAAGCTAGATGAGGATGGCATTGTAACAAGGAACAAAGAAAGACTGGTTGCTCAAGGGTATTCACAAGCTGAAGGCATTGATTATGATGAAACCTATTCACCAGTGGCTAGGCTTGAGGCTATCAGGATGTTCTTAGCATTTACAGCTTACTCCAATTTTAAAGTCTATCAAATGGATGTTAAGAGTGCATTCCTGAATGGTGAGCTGGATGACGAAGTGTATGTGGAACAGCCCCCTGGCTTTGAAAATCAGGAGTTGCTGGACTTTGTGTACTTTCTCTTCAAGGCTATCTATGGTCTCAAACAAGCCCCAAGAAAATGGTATGAAACTCTCTCTAGTTTTCTTATAGAAAATGGTTTTGTTAGAGGTATCATAGACAAAACTCGCTTTTCTAAGAAACACAAAAATGATATGATATTAGTCCAAGTCTATGTGGATGACATCATATTTGGGTCTACTAATGATGATCTTTGTAAGAGATTTGCTAAGCTAATGCAGAGTAAGTTTGAAATGAGTATGATAGGTGAACTGAAGTTCTTTCTTGGATTACAAGTAAGTCAAAGGTCAAATGGTATATTTATTTGTCAATCCAAGTATCTCAAAGAACTCCTCAAGAAATATCACATGGAGGATTCAGCATAAGCAAGGACTCCATCTTCAACAGCTGTCAAACTTGGAGCTTGTGATAATTCTATCAAGGTAGATGTTACAAGCTACAGAGGTATGATTGGCTCCTTACTCTATCTTACTACAAGTAGACCAGATATTATGTATGCTACATGCTTTTGTGCAAGGTTCCAAGCAGACCCTAGAGATTTACATCTCGTTGCGTTTAAAAGAATCTTGAGATATCTTAAGGGTACACCTAATTTAGGTATCTGGTACCCTAAAGATTCTGGTTTTAATCTTGTTGGATATACAGATTCTGATTATGCAGGTAGTGTTGTGGATAGAAAGAGTACCTCTGGGAGTTGTCAATTCCTAAGAGCTAGATTGATTTCCTGGTATAGCAAGAAACATCAAACAATTTTCAATTCAACAGCAGAAGCTGAATATATTGTTGTTGGAAGCTGCTATGCTCAGATCTTGTGGATAAGGAATCAATTGAAGGACTATGGCTTTGTATTAGACAAAATTCCTATTTTATGTGACAATACAAGTGTCATAGCAATCTCCAACAACCCTGTTCAGCACTCGAGAACGAAGCACATTGATATCAGGTATCATTTTATCAGACAACATGTCATGAATGGAACTGTGGAATTACACTTTGTACCCACAGAAGAACAGACTGCAGATATATTCAGTAAATCTCTTAACGAATCCACATTTACCAGATTAGTTGGTAAATTGGGTATGTTGAACAGTCTTAGTGATTAACAATATCTCTGTTATGTTTGTTCTTAGCCAAAATAATTTTATCTTGCTGATATTAAATAATAAATATTGCCAATTCTTGTTTGATGTGAAAGCTTGTTGATTTAAATGTTCTTGAATAATCAACTTTCTTTAAAAATATTTTTCCATATTTTTTTAAGTGGAAAAATTTATTTTTATTGAAAATTTAATTATTTGGGATTATTTAATTTAGTTTCAAATTGTATAAATTGTTGTTTGAATTTTTCTGCAGGTTTATATTATTTTATTGCACTTGTATAATTTTCTGCATATTTTTCTAATTATTTGTGCATTTTTCTATGAATTTTCTGAACTTGTACATATTTTTATGCATTTTTAGACAATTTCTGTGAAGTTTTATTAATTTTCAGCATTTTTTATTTAATTCAAATCTGTTTTTTCTATTTTATTTCCTATTTTTCGTTAGTATTACTAGTTTTGTACTAGTAGTACTATCGGTAGTACTATCATAGTACTACTGATTAGTTTTTCTATTTTTATATATATTATTTATATTTATATTATTTCTTTTATTCAACTAGCATTTATACTAGTAGTACTATTGGTAGTACTATCCTTTGATAGTACTACTAGCTTATTTTGTAAGTACTACTAGCCTTTTTTTGTTTTTTGTTTTTTGTTTTTTTCTTTTTGTTAGATCAGG
This sequence comes from Heracleum sosnowskyi, assembly GCA_030848705.1. Lineage (NCBI taxonomy): Eukaryota > Viridiplantae > Streptophyta > Magnoliopsida > Apiales > Apiaceae > Heracleum > Heracleum sosnowskyi. The sequence continues at coordinate 83,635,122 of CM061237.1, forward strand.
ATTCAATGATCGTCGGGATCTAGACTCAACTGATCGGGATTGTTGACGTCATCAGTATTGCATGGTCATCAGTATTGCACAAACGTCAGTATCAGGATTGTCATCAGGATTTATATCAGGACTGTGAACAGGATTGATCATCAGGACTGGAAGCTGATCAGGATTTCTTTTTTGAGTTGGTTTATGAGTCTAGTTAAAGAAGGAAGTTTATTTTGTCGGTTCCTAATTTTTAGGAATGCAGCTGTCGATTAGGATATGTTTCAATCTAGTTTGTAATTGATTAGGACTTATCTTGTAATCGATAGAGAAGCTGTGTAGTATATAAACACAGTTTAGGTTTCGATTTAGATCGGAGATCACATACACGAGTATTTTGTAACCTAGAAGCTCGCAAGAACATCAGAATTTCTTGAGAGAGTTTGTAACAGTTTTATATCAGATTTAATAAAGCTGTTATTATTCTTTCATATTTGTGATACATAATTTATTAAGTCGAGAATCTTATACAATTGTATTCAACCCCCCTTCTACAATTGTTATTTACTGGGCAACAATTGGTATTAGAGCAAACTGATTTAAATTTGAATCAGATACGATCTAAAGATGTAATAACCCAAATTTTTGGTAAAATTAAAACTTTTCTTATTATGATTAAGTGCATCAGTGAATAGTGAATTTGGTGGATGAATAGTGATTTTGAGGATTAAGAAAAAAAATTCATGCCACCTATGTACGAGACGTAGTGTGGATATTCCGAAGTCATATTAGTGATCTACGGAGTAAATAAGTGTATGCAAAGACGATCGGAATTCAGAAATTCCAAATTTTATTTTGGTGTAGTATTTGAACGGGCAGTGAATTATATATTAATATATTCAAGAAATGAGATATTAAATTTGAGGATTTAATATTTTGGAATTTTATTATATTTGATTTGAGAACCGCTGATACTTTATAACGAGACTAAGCGATTAAGCAAACGAATCATGGATTAAGGATTGAAATTATGACAAGATTAAATATCCTACATGATCATAAAGAGAATTATATCAAGTGGATTCAAGGATTTAAACAAAAAGGAAGCTAACCAAGAGTTAAGGAACTCTATAAAAAGAGATTGAAAATATTCGAAGAAACGCGAGAACCTTTACTAAGAACAAGGAATAAAGAGGGAATAGATAAGGGATGTTGGAGTTAATATTGATTTAAGGGATTGTGCCACAGTGGAGTAATAAAATGCAACATATAAGCTGTAACGTATTGATTTTATTAAAAGGACACAAAGACGATCCAATTGGTGAAAGCAGAGAAACCAAAGTATCATGCTTGAAAGTCAACTATAACAAGGATGGCCCTTTTGCATTTAACCAAAAAGTGGGAAGTGTTATGTAAGTCCAACACTCAGACCAATGAAGTGTTGACAACACAAAAGTAGAAGATGCATCCAAAGATTAATACATATAGACATGTATTAATTCATTTCATAACAACAAAACAAACAAACAATTCTGCCCAGCAGAAACCAAGCTCAAAGAAAAATTAATATCTCCACTTCTATCCATCCTTAAATCACCAAATTTTAACCATATCTTCTCCACTCCATGGATAACATTATTTCGAAATTTCATGGTCAACAAAGGAGTGTAGCGTAGTCAAATCCCTTCCCCAAGTTTAAGATTCCAATCTGCCCTGTTCCTGGCAGTTTCTGCCATCGATCTTAAAACGCCCATAAGTAGAGCTTCAAGCATTCCCTGGTGATGATCTAGGACTCAAAATAAATCCCGTGAAGATCAGAAGGTGTGGTAAAATATTTGAGAACGAAACTCTTATTTTTAGATTTTATATGATGTTTACAAGATGGTGTGTTCTAGGATGATTAGTTACTAACTTAGTTTTCATATTTTGTTTCTTGATGGTTTGGCTTCCAAAGGATGTTCTAAGCAAGGTTTAAGAGTTGTAAAGTCTTTAGAGCACTTCTAAGCTTCAAGCCAAGGTATAAATCTTTGAAACCCCTTTGATGAATATTGTGTTTTAATGGAGTTTTGATGTGGTATGCATGTTTAGAGGCATGAATCTTGTGTGGTTGTTATGAAAATGGAAAAATAAGTATTGTAGCTCCAAGACCTGTTGAGGCAGTGAGGAAGATGATGAATAGTGTATATGAGTCTTGGGTGTTGGTTGAATGCTTATTTGGGTTGGTTAAAAATTGGATTATTCGATTTACAGCCGTCGTAATGCCGAAATTTTCTTTAACCATTAAGACAGTGCTTGACAGTAGGTTCGAACCCATGTCCTTAATGAGTACATGACCTATACTTGTAGATTTTGATTCATAGATCGCGTTGGTGCAAGAATCGAAATATTCTGATTTATGGTTTTTGAGTTATGGTCGTTTTAGTAAAAGTTGTTCGAGAAATGAAATTGCAGAAACACATCAACTTCTTGACTATGTTTGAGACACTTACAAGTGATTATAAAATATGAGATTTCGTGGTAAAGTGCTAAGGTCAGTTGGGAAGAGGTTTGCGAAGGTTTCGAGTCCAAAAGATTATTTTTTGATTTTATAAAAATGCGACAGCAGAGGTTATGCAAGTGAAAACGACTAAGAACCCGACTTAGAAACCAATGTTATAAATGGTTAAGTATAACTTGGATTTGAGGATCGATTTCGAACCAAACTTACGACTTAAGTATTTGACGAGTAGCATGGACCTAGTACGAGGCTTGATTAAGCCATTAAGTGCTATGATTGTGATTCGCTTACGTGTTTAAGCATTAAGTTATAAGTGGATTATTTAGGGGATTAATCGTACGTTTTCTTTGACTTTGTCTAGATTGTCCGACATCGTCGCGAACCCCTACCACTTCTCGAGCATCAGGCAAGTTTTCTCATTCCATGCGGTATTTTAAAGTACCATATTCTGATGTATGCATATAATAGATGCAAGTTTTCGAAACCTATGCTTACTGTTGTTGTGATAATAAACTGCTTTCATATATGATATGCAAATGAGCAGTATACATGTTTTATTCCCAAGTACATTGAGATATATAAATTGCATGATTGTCTTCGAACTGCTATATATAGTGATACTCGAGGTTATGATTTGATTATGGGCTTCTAAGCTAGATATTGGATATTAGTTAGAAGCCAGGTTTTTATAAATGCCCTGGGTAAAGGGCGTAGGATTTTTATTCTTTAAACCGGAAGTAGTTATATTTTCTTTATATGTTAAAGATTATTTTTCCGATATAGATATTGGGTAACTCTTATTCGATGATTATTTATTTAATGAATGTTATTTTGAATATTCATTTAATCCTTATTTATTTAATGAATATTATTTTGAATATTCATTTTATCCTTATTTAGTTGATGAATATTATTTTGAATATTCATTCAATCATTATTTATTTAATGAATATTATTTTTGAATATTCGTTTAAGGTTTATTTATTTAATAAATATTATTCGATTATTTATTAAATACTTTTAACACGTTTTAAAATGAGTTATATTATTTAAAGTTTATCCTCGACCTTCAATAACTATGAAGGATATTCTAAGCTGTATTATTAATTATTTTAAATCAAGGGGAGGTTCTCAAACACTGTTTTTCCATTTAAATCTATCTTTTAAGAGGATTTAAATACTCGCTCAACTACCAAAAATATGGGAAACCTGATTTAAGTGACTGCTACTCATTTTAAACTCTCAACTCAAAACTGTCAGGGGACAGATATTTTCTCGGAGCAATTTAATTGCTGCAAGTCAAATGTTGTGTTACCACCTCAACGATCGAGGGGTAAATTGATGGAACAAGTCGATATCCATTAACAAGCAATAGCTTGGGAAATATTGGAGAATCTTCCTTTCCAACCTAGATATAACTACTTAGTGGAGTCGTATCAACAAGTATTACACTTGGGGAAAGGAGGACGATCTTTACGTTTCAGAGTCATGGATTTCATCCGAACTAGGAGCGGTATAAGAGGTCGAGTTGCGCCGACCCATCCATTTTTTTTATTGCCCCAAATGGGTCGGGAGATCCAGAAAGGCGGTATACAATGTCAGGCTGTCGTGTTCTTCCATCTACATGTAGAAAACATTTTTAGATGTACGACCTGCTACTGATCATAGTGAGGTTGGGAAAACTGGCGCGGTGATTACACCAGTATTGGTTCATCATCCAATTTTGGATATTCCTGCAACATGTATTGGGGAGACGAACCGATCATGTTGGTAGGGGGTTGAAAAGTGTTCAAAGATGAAGTTACAATAAATCCTTGCAACTTCATCTTTTATTTTATGAGTTATGACTCTGAGGAAACCTTACTCAGATTATATATGCATAAGTGGATTTTGGGTTACAGAATCATTATGTTAATTTTCCTCGTAACTTCATTTTTTATATCATATGACTCTGTGGATACCTTACATAACATGAGTTATGGTAAGGGAGTTGTTTATACTGAATCACCTTATAACTTCATCTTTTAAGTTATATGTTGATATTCTGCTTACATAGCAGATAATTTTCAGAAAGGTTATATTGTTTTACTTTGTAACCTCATCTTTTATATTATACTAGAACTTTGTTCATAATATAGTAAAAGATTGCAGAAATATTATGAAAATGATATTTGAAATACAACAATGGTACTATTTTTGGAATACATTCCGATAAGGAAATAATTTCAGTATCGAGATATTTTGACAAATTATTGTCTTATACCCGCTTTATTATGGGTTGAGTTAAAGGCAGGATTATGCCATACTTTTATTACCTTGCTGAGCTATCGCTCACTCTTGCTATTGTTTTATAAATATTATATAGCAGCGAAGAAGGATACCAAGGATTCGGCGCACATCCCTCAAGAGAGTGGTAAGCGCAAGGCATTTTCATGAGCAGTTTCTAGCAGTGATCCTGGAAGTAGTGTGAACCAGTCAGATCAAGCTGGAGCTTTTGGTATTCATCTTATGTATAGATATGAATGGTATGAGAGGGTGGTGAGTATTACAATGCTAAGTTGGTAATGTACCATTACTTAGGAGTTGTATCAGTAGAAAATTCAAAAGACATTTGGGTATTGTAATAAAGATTATTTATTCCGCAATGGTTGTATTTGTGTCGTTTCTGAGACTCTAACCTCTGTGTGTGTGAGAGAGAGATATACATTGTGGGGTCATAAGCAGATGAATTGTGTCTATTGTGAGTAAAGCAGGCAAGGCAAGAAGTAAGTGGATCGTGACTACTCTAAATCCCTGACCCCGGATTTGGGGCTGTTACATAAGATGTCGAAAAAGTATGAAAGCATGAAAATTCTCATCCTGAAGAAAACTGAATATCCAACATGGAAGGTAAAGATGCTGATGTACCTGGAGGCTATGGACCCTGACTATTTGGACAGGATACGTGATGGACCATATGTTCTTACGAGAATAGTTGCACAAACAGATACTATACCTGAACACTACGTGGTCAAGGTAAAAAGTGAATGGACTCCTGAAGAGAAAGCTGACGTTCTCAGAGATGCAAAGATAAAGAATATCCTTCACAACAGCCTTGATGTTGTCATGTCTAACACGGTGATTGCATGCAAATCTGCAAAAGAAATTTGGGACACTTTGGAAACTCAATGCCAAGGATCTGCATCTGTCAAGAAAAACAGAAGGGCTCTACTTATTCAAGAGTATGAACAATTTGATGCAAGACCTGATGAGAGCCTTACTGACATGTATGATAGATTCCTGACACTCTTGAACAATCTATCTCTAGTAGGCAAAGAGTATGTATGTGAAGATTCTAATACCAAGTTTATGAGAGCTTTACCAGAAGAATGGGATACACAAACATCAATCATTAGGCATCAGTATGATTTAAACACTGTGTCTCTTGATGAAGTTTATGGGATGCTAAGAACCTATGTTCTTGAGGTTCAACAAAGGAAGAATAAGAAAAGCAGCAAGGCAAAGTCTATTGCCTTGAATGTTGAGGTTAAATCAAAAGGAAAAGTTGTGGAGGTCTCTAGAAGGAAATCAAGAATAGTTGAGTCAGATCCTGATGACTCATCATCAGATACTGATGGCAATCCTGATGCCAATATTGATGATGATTCTTCTGACTCACACATGGAAGAGATGGTTGCTATGATAGTCAGAGGCTTCAAAAAGATGAAGTTCGAGAAGGCTAGAAGACAAGGCAACTTCCAGAAAAAGACCTTCAATGCTGACAAAGACAAGTACAACAAAAAGGACAGCAAGAGTGGCAAATTTGACAAGTCAAAGGTTAGATGCTACAAGTGTAATGGAATGGGGCACTTTGCAACTGAGTGCAAGAAGGCTAAAGCACTCATCACTTCAAGCAAGGATTGGATGGACTCTTCCTCAGAATCTGACACTGAGGTGGTCAACTATGCCCTAACGGCCAATACTGATGAATCTGTTGTTCCTGATGATAAGGTACTAAATACTGTCTTTGATTTTGATACTGATAATGCTTCTGAGTTAAGACGTTTTCTAAAGTCATTGCATATTAGCTTTAGAAGTCAAACTACTGAGAATACTAGGATCTTATCTAAGATGTCTGAACTTAGAAAAAAGAATGAGCATCTAGAAACTGAATTCTCTTTTATGCAAAAAGTACAGATAGAATGTGATAATGTTAAACACATGTATTTGGAGATGAAATTTAAATGTACTGCTCTTGAAAAAGAACTTGGGGAAGCTAAAGAGAAAATCAGAACCTGGACAGATTCTGGAAGGAAATTTCATGAAATAAATACTTCTAAGAATTGGAAAGAGTGTCTAGCTTATAAGTCAGATGAGGATAAGAAGCTGAAAAAGAAAGTTCTAATAGATGAGATAGTAAGACCAATGACCTATAGACATGTTATAGACAAATCCAAATCAAAGATTAAGCCTGTTAAATTTGTATTTGGTAATGATCCCAATTCTATTTTTGAAAAGGGATCTACTTCTGATAACTCAGTCTCTAATGTGAAGTCTAGACCTGTCAAGAAAACTGAAAAGAAAAATGTAGGTTTATTGTCTCAGCAACAACTTAGGGAAAAAGTTAGTGATGCAATTGGTAAACAAAATCTACCTACTGTCAAGAGAAACAGGAATGGTAAAGTTGGGATTAATAAAGAGAATAACTATAGGTTTATCCCAAATGCACCTAGAAAATGTTGCTTTAACTATGGAAACTCTAATCATCTTGCTATTGATTGCAGGAAGAGTAAAAAGAAATTTACTGATATTCCTAAGTCTGATGTTAGGAGTAGATCAGTATTTTATAAACCACAGAAGTCCTGTTTTCATTGTGGTAGTAAATGGCATTCTATTTATACTTGTGAAGAATGCCACAGTTTGTACTATAACTTTTATGATCCTTTACCTAAGTTTAATAAAAGTGCAAATTCTGGTATCATTAAGAATGTCAATGTGAAGCATGCATCTCTTAATACTGATACTGACAAAGCAAATCCTGATGAAGTTAATCCTGTCAGGACTGCTAAAGTCAAAAAGTCTTCTGCTGCTAAATTAAGTAAGATGCATGGAAAAGGAACCCAACAAGTGTGGGTTCCTAAATATTCTAACTAGTGAATTGTAATTCTGATTGCAGGGAAAAGGAAAAATGTGTTAGTCATGGATAGTGGATGTTCTGTGCACATGACTGGAAACAAAGCCCTGTTATCAGAATATGAGGAAAAAGCTGGCCCAACTATGTCTTATGGAGATGGCAACATTGGACAAACTTTGGGATATGGCAACATAATCATTGGAAATGTCATTATTGAAAAAGTAGCTTTAGTGAAAGGACTAAAACACAACCTGTTGAGTATTAGTCAAATCACTGACAGAGGTTATATGTGACGCCCTCCCAATCTGGGGTCATGATTGGGGAGTCACTACAGCCTCTATACTTATAAACCTGCGAATAATAATATAAACATGCAGACGCGACCCCAACTTTACCCTGGATCTTTAACAGGTAATGGTATGAAACAAGCATCAACTATCTACTTCATTTTATTACATAATAAAAGTCTCAAAATTTATTACAACCGTGTCTCAAAAGCACTACGTTCCCTATTACAAAACACCTTATACAAGTAGTCATCACCTACCTGAGCTGGCATCCCAAATATAACCCTACTAGAAGACTTCCTAGCTGTCTGAAAAGTGTGTACCATCTTCTCGTTTAACTGTGGGTTAGAACAGGGAAAAGATTGAGCCAAATGCTCAGCAAGTAATAATATAACCAAATAGTTAACCACTGTGAAACAGTTTCCAATATCAATATGTATGTCATGGGTATAGCAGAATCCATATCAAGGGATTATCAGAACAATGAAATGAATATACAATTTCAAATGGTAAACCAATTTCCTTATAAAGATATATGATTTCAAGAAAAGCAATAAGTAATTTGGAGATTTTTCACAACGCACCGGACAATACGGGTGATCAGTCACGTAAAGTCCCCATACCGGACACACAGTCCCTCTGGTCCTTGTATTGGGTCCCAATAGGCACACATTGGCCTTTAGACTAGTCCATCCCTAGTCCATTTATTATAATTAAAAAAAATGTTGGGTCGGCGTCACTCGGCCTCTTACGCCTCCAATCTTAGGAATCCGTGGAAACCATAAATCAGAATTTAAATGAATCCAAACTTTGAAACTTCCTTTCTTTTAAAATCTTTCTTATGAAAGAAATCCTTTGTAAATAATTGGATGTGTGTTTGTATAGTACCAAAGTGAAGGTTCCTGTATTCTCAATTTCAAGTAAGTATGTGATTCATAGGTACAAGTTCAAATCTAATGCAATAGAATCTCGGGTTAAAATGTAAGTATAATCAAAGGATAAGGATAAGGTCTGAAGAAAAGTTCAAGCAAGATATGGTTCATATAACATTGTGTTGTGTCTAAAATGTTTGTATAGAAGAATCTTTTGTGAATCGGGTAAGTTCAATTTGATCAATCTGGATTTCTATCAATGGGAAATCAAGAAGTAAATGTCATAGGTATGTTTTGGATATGTACTAAAATGTGAGTTATGGTATATTCACTTTTGGGTGTAAAGGTTCAAAGAAAGAACTAAACATAGTATGGTGTATGAACCAACAAGGTATATGAACAGAAATAAGGATTACCAAATGAACATGATATGTTTTCAGGATTAAAAGGGTATATAAACAAGATAGCAATTCATATATGTCAAAATGAAAGAATGGAATTTAGAAGCGAAAGCAAGTCAGAATTACTTGCCTTAAGTAGCTAAAAAGAGTAATCAGATTCATTAGTTCTCCACCTTTGTCTTGCCTTTATTTCTAGGCTCTACTTCTTTGGATTCTTAAGTAGCTTTTATAACAAACCGTACTCACTGAATTTCTGCCTTTGCCTTGCCTTTATCTCTATGTTCCACGTCTCGTAACTCTACAAAAGAGTATATACTATCTCAGAATGATCCTCTCAAAATTGTAATCCTTATTCTAAACTACCCAACGTTTCCTAAACGCGTAAACACATAATATTTATATCACTTATAACTCTTAACCATATAATAAGCACAAAACTCACATAAGCGCACATTGCCATTCAGGTTCACATAACATACTCCTTTAACATATATGTATATATCTCAACTTTCCGTTTATACCACACTTGGTTATCCCTTTAAATCAACTTGATCAATGCTAACCATATCTTTAACACCTTTACAAATAATGCATTCAATCTCAAAAGCTGAAAATTCTGCTGCGCACACTTTACCAAAACATTTATCATAAATCCAAAAATAATCAAACAAATACCAAATTTGACAGGATACTTCCTGATTACTAATTCAACTTGGAATAAAAGTTTCAACTCCAGAACAGTTTATTTAAACTAAAAACGAATAGGTTAAAGTGTGTACTGAAGCAAAGAAAATCCTGCTGCGCAACCTTTAGTAAAACATGCATAACTTTTTTCTTGCTAACCCTATCGATACAAGGTTTGCGCGTGCACAAACTAGACTCCGACTAAAATAATTTCCTTCTAGACTTACTGTCTAAAACAGGTAGCAAACAATCGCAATTAAGCAGAACAGAACAGGCAGTTTCTGGGCATCTCAACATTCTACAACTTAAACCTTTAAACACCAACATTTCTTATCACATATCATATAACACAACTAAGCAACCATTCTTAACTCCTTAGGCTGCCACAATACTCACAAATCAGAACCTTAAGAAGATATACTCAATTTATACATTAAAAATTCAATTAGCATCAACAAATTACTAACACAATTTCTATACTTTTAATCCAACAAAACCCCAAATCAAAACCTTCAAGTAAAATCAAATATTCACATATATAATCTGAAATTTCAAAACTCAACACAATAATTTATCATGCAATCACCATAAACTTGAGATTAACAATCAATCATCAACACCAACAAGTTCCGAATCAATTTTGCAAAAAGGGGAAAATCGAAAATACACATATGCATTTCGATTCTTCAACATGCAACCCAAATTAACTACTTGTAAATACTCTAAAACAATATACATACATCAACATATATATATCATGGCCACCGGTTCACCAAAGTTCATCACCGTGGTCGACGAATTACATGCAGCCCAAAAAACAAAGGGGTTTTGTATGAATTCGTCCCCAATTGATCCTATAACCACAATTAAACTCTAAAACATCAAGAACACTTGATTTAAATAAAAAATCCGAAACTCCAATTTACAAAACTCATTTTTGAAACTTCACCAAACTCAACACTATTGGTATTAAGGTGTAGAGCTCGGCAAGAGCTTCGATTTGATTATCTGATCAACAAATTTGGTTTATAAAATCAAAAGATAAAGAAGAGAGAAGAGAGAAGGAGAGAGATTTGAGAGAGAAACAAGAGAGAGAGAACAGAGGTGTCAACTGAAAAGAAAAGGGGAAGAAGAATCTGGCGTGAGGTTTTATAATTCCCAAGGGCAAATTGGTAATTTCCCAATTCTGAAAACTGTTTTATTATAAAAGAAAACCAATAAATTGTCTTTCTAAAATCCGAAATAAAATGAAAATAATATCTAAAAATCAAAAATTTATTTTTAAAACAGAGAATACAAATTTACAAGCTCACACATATTTTTAAAATATTTTTATGATCAAAATTGAATTAAATATGAATTTTCAAAGTTTAGATCACATAAATGACATTTAACTCATAAAATCGTTTTTAAATCCTTAAATCCAAACATAAATTCCTCCACTAATTTTAGAAAATAATAGAATATCAAAGAAAGGTTGTGAAAAAGATTTCACAATAAAAAGAATCTCCGATGATTTTATAAAATTCCCGGGAGGTCAAAAAGACTTGATTTTTTATAAGAAATTCATATAAAATGCAATTTAAAAGCATATACATGTATTTTAATTCATGCCATTCACCAAGTAACATTTAATCATCACATTTTCAAATATCCACCTTTCACACAATATTCACATATCATAGATCTCAAATATTATCAAATATTAATACTGTACAAGCGTTTTTTTTTCTGAGTCGTTATATTATCATGCCAACTTCTATTCCACACATTGTGAAGTAGTCAGCAAAGCATCAGGAAAGGTTGCACTCACTGGCTACAGGCATGGTAACATTTATGAAGCCAACATTCAAACAAATACTGATGGCTCTCCTACTTGCCTCATCAGTAAAGCATCAGTAGATGAAAGTTGGAATTGGCACACGAACCTTTCTCATCTCAACTTCAGAAATATCAATGAGTTGGTTAAGAAAGATTTGGTTAGAGGATTTCCTAAAGCTTTGTATACTCCTGATGGACTCTGTGATGCATGTCAAAAAGCTAAACAGAGAAGGACATCATTCAAGAGTAAATCTGAATCCTCTATTGGTGAACCATATCACATGTTACATCTTGATCTATTTGGACCAGTCAATATTATGTCCATTAGTAAGAAAAGGCACACTCTTGTAATTGTTGATGAATACTCTAGATTCACATGGGTGTATTTCCTGCACAGAAAAGATGAGACTCCAGAGATACTGTTGGATCATGTGAGAATGATTGAGACAGGCACAAAGTATAAAGTTAAGATTCTGAGAAGTGATAATGGTACAGAATTCAAGATTTCAAAGATGGAAGAGTTCTGCAAATACAAAGGAATTATTCAACAATTCTCTGCTCCTGACACACCCCAGCAAAATGGAGTAGTAGAAAGGAAAAATAGAACTCTTATTGAAGCTGGCAGAACTATATTAGAAGAGGCTAAATTGCCTACATATTTCTGGGCAGAAGCAGTCAACACAGCATGATGTACACAAAATCTCACATTGATAAACAGACATGGTGTAACTCCCTATCAAATGCTCAAGGAGAAGAAACCTAGTTTGAAGAATCTGCATGTGTTTGGCTGTAAGTGTTTTGTTCTCAGAACTCATCCTGAACAGCTAGGGAAATTTGAAACAAAGGCTGATGAGGGAATTTTCATTGGCTATCCTGCATCAAGAGCCTTTAGAGTTTTTAATTTGAGAACAAGGACTGTCATGGAGTCAATACATGTATCTTTTGATGATAAGAAGATAACAGGAATTGATGAAGACTCACATGATAGGTTGATTTTTGAAAATGAAGCTACCAAGGAACCTGAAGAAATGGAATCAGATACTGATAAACCATCAGACACTGATAGATCACCAAATCCTGATGATCTATCAAATCTTGATGACTCACCAAATACTGATGGTACTAATGATAATACTTGTGACGCCCTCCAAACCCGGGGTACATATTTGAGGAGTCACCCGACCAACGGGACACAATATAATCACTAACTATAACACATGCATAATATATAAAGACAATAAATACCCCTTGACCAAGACCGCTATAGATTATGGCATTGAACACAAGCTTCTACAATCTTTTATTATTACAAACCAAATTTTATCAGAGTTATTACATCACAACTAAGTTCAGAACTAGACATCTAGTCTAATCAAAACAAGACAACAACTACCCTGCCAATGACAACTACTCGAGGTGCTCTCCTAGCTGCCGGTGAACTATCTGTCACTCAACTTTCCCCTTTCCCTTGCTCCGGGAACTCGATTCTATAATTTAAACAACTCATCACAGTAAGTCTAATTATCCTCATTCTAACCTCGACACATAATCAATTAATAACACACTTAAACAAATAACCGGTTACGTATCGGACGTCCGGTATGATTTACGGTATTAACAACTCAAATCTTAACCCTAGTACGGGTATATACGGACTATAAACACATTACACAACTTATACGAACCATATAGCACTTATAAACATTTTTAAACACGTCACACGAAACTTATTTGAATTTAAATAAGTCACAACAAATTTTTCAATCAAAAAAATCGGATTTTTAACTCCAATATAAGTATTTAAATGCAATTAAATCAATTAATTAAATTAATTGACACTCTTTAAATGCTCAAACTATTTTTAAATAATAAAACAAGCTTGAAAATAATTAAACTGAATTTTAAATTAATTAAATCTAATTAATAATTAATTTTTAAGAATTAACTGATTAAAAGAATTAATCAATTAATTAATAAATTAATTATTAATTAAAAATATTTAAAATAATTAAGTTTAATCAATTTTCGAATTTAAAATAATAAATAAAAAAATTCAGAATTTTTCTGATATAAAAATATATTTTTAAAATAAAAATATGAATTTTTAAAGATTTTAAACTATTTTCGAATTAAATAAATAATTAAAATCCAAAAACAGTTTTCAGAAATGGAATTAGGGTTTCAAAGATCGAAATCGGGTCAGAAAACGGGTCAACCGGGTCGGGAATAACGGAATCGGGTCACCAAGAACAACCCACCGGAGGTGTCCGGCGACCGGAATCCTTCATTCCTGATCAAACACACATGAAACTAGAGGGCTTTTGCTCGCCCTTCCAAGACAAACACAACCAACACACAAACATACATGTATCATGCCGGAATCGAGCCCAGAATTCGGTCAAAGAATCCCGGCGGCAAAAACTCCGGCCGAAAACACGATCTACTAATTCTGTACATGAAACTCAACGTTTAATATGTCAAAATGAAGCTTATAACTCATACAATAAAACCCCTATATCAGAATCAATGTCAGATCAACAACAAGAACGAACAAAGCAAAAGAAAAATTCGGGTCAAAACCCAAAAATTAAACCCATCAAAATTGAACTTAAACATGAAATTAAATCATGGATTCTTGCTAATTAGAACCCTAGGAACATGTTAGAAGCAACCAATTGAACGGAGAATCAACAAAATGAAAATCCCCAAATCGGGTATAAACCCTAATTTAATTCGAATATTGAAAAATTCATAATAAATCGAAAAATTACCAGATGATGATGAGGTTGGAAGATTCTGAAACTAGAGATCAAGAGCTTTGATTTGAGTACTTGAACTTTGATTTCTGAATTCAATAACACCTTGAACGAATGGTTCGATTATTCAAGAACACGAAGAACACGTTTCGGGAATTTTTACTTTTTGATTATACGTAACGCAGATTATGAAGGCTATAAGGTACGATTCGTCTTTATATATTTTTGGAAAAATAATACCCCAAGGAACATTTTTGGATCGATATAGATCCACTGGATCGTTTAAAAACCCTAATTAGGTTAAAACACGTTTTACGAGGAGATAATTATCTACAAGGACTGATAATTATCCAAATCAATACATATCATTATATAACTAATGCTCAAGAATACTGGGGCTATAACAAATGAAATATTGAGATAAACGATATATCCGTCCCCCTAAGCAATTAGGGTTTGGAACAATTTTTCTCTTTTCGAACAAAACGAATTATACTGGCAAGATCAAATAACTAGGGATGAAATGATACGAATAATCCTTTCAATAACGTTTCGAATACGAAAGACGAAGGAATAATAATGATGTACAAAATCTCAACGGGGCCCTTGAATTTTCAAAACGGGGCTCAAGATTGAAGAAAATTTCAAACGACGAAATATTTGAAAGGCTTCCGACTCACCAAATAACACATAATCACTTAAAACTCTCACCTTAATAATATTCAAATATCCCACAAAATATTTTATACCAAATATATCATTTATTCATTAATAAATAAAAAAAAATCACGGATATTACATTCTTCCCCCCTTAATAGGATCCTGTCCTCAGGATCTGATCAAGGAAATAGCTGGGGATACATCTCTATCATGCCACCTTCTAGTTCTCAATTATACTCGTTTACCAAAGGATTTCCTCCACACGACTCTTTAACACTATCTCCTTGCGATACCATATTGACTCAGTCGTTCTACATACAAAGAATCTGTCGGGACCTCTACGGTTTCATATTCTATCACACAACCCTCTTACCCTTACAATCAATACTCGCATCAAACTCTCTTACTCGTAAGGCAACAATTCTCCCAAAACAATTTTCCAGAACTTAGCTCACCACGAAGATTATATGAACTGGTCGCTTTACGATTCTAACTTTCATTACGCAATTCAATATACGAGCAATGCTTCTAAATAAAAGACTTGGTGTACCTGGTATCACGTCGGAGTCTCTTTCTGCTTCTCCCATTGACATATTATAAGTCCTTGCTAACGGCTGGATATTAACAGCTGGGGGTGCCTCTATGGCCCGGATCATGTTGTTCACGGCTGTTGGCATTCTGCAATCCTTAACCACATGTCCTGGTTTCTAGCAACGGTGACACACAATGCCTGTAGTACAATCCCTGGAGTAGTGACCCTTCTGGTTGCACTTAAAGCATGTGACAGTCAACCGATGGCATATTCCTGGATGTCGTTTCCCGCATGTCTTGCATTCAGATAGTGGGGGTCTTGTAAGTCCTGGTAACTGTCGGCTGGTAGGCCGTTATCCTGCCCTGCACTTCCGGTATCTGGTTTCTTAAAACTTGTATCCCTACCGGGCTGAGATCCCGGCTTCTTACTTGACTGACTCTGAAAACTTCCTTGCTGCTTCCCCTTCTCGGGTATCCCTACTTTCCTCTTCTTATTCTCCCTCTCCTTCATGTATGAATCACTCTCTGTTTCCACAATCATTGCTTTCTGTACCACTGCTGCATAAGTATCCAACTCCAAAATGGCTAACTTGATACAAATCCATGACCGTAGTCCCTGTTGGAACCTTTTGGCCTTCTTCTTCTCCGTGTCCACATATGTCGGAACAAACCTTGACAACTCCGTAAACTTTGTCTCGTATTGGGGAACAGTCATGCTTCCCTGCTTCAACTCTAAAAACTTCAATTCCACCTGGTCTCGCATATAATCTGGAAAATACCTTTCTAGAAACAATTCTGAAAATCTAGCCCACGTAATCAATCCCTCGGGCTCCATAGCCCTACTTGTTTCCCACCAATAACTTGCCTCGCTCTTCAAGAAATAACTAGCATATTCTGTCTTCTTATCTTCCGTCACTTCTATCAGGGTAAAAGCCTTCTCTATCTCTTTTAACCATGCCTTTGCCTCTACGGGGTCTGCGGATCCTTTAAACTCTGGAGGTTTCGCGGCCTGGAAAGATTTGAACGTTACCGCGGGTGCTACCTGTTGGTGAAGCTGATGCTGCTGATGCTGTTGCTGCTGTTCTAAGAGCTGTTGTTGAATCACTTGCTGCTGTTGTGCTAGCGCGGCCGTCTGCTGGGTAAGAGTATTCAAAAGTTGAATTACCATCGGATCTATATGTCCCGTGGGAGGTATATTCTGCTGACATTCCTGGTCAGAGGAATCATTTGAACGGGTTTGTCGTCTAGGAGGCATATCGCTGATGAATAAACAATATTTGATTTAAGTAAACAGTTCAAGGAAATAGAAGGGACGGTCACAATTGATATTTTGAAGGTTTACAGATCTTCTCAACGGTGTATGGGTACACTCGTTGTGAAAAATAGAATGACAATTATGATGCTGAAAATGAATGACAAGTGAATAATACCAATTCTGTAAAAGATGATTGTCATATATATATGGGGTCGGTACAAGCGTAGAACTCTTCAAAAGTAAAATATGTCACAGCTGAACTACGACTGCCGATTACAATACAAAAAAAATGTAACAAAAACCCGAGGCGATCCTATAAGCCCGGTGCACTGCTGATACTACCATATGCATCTATATACTGTCTATCTGAAATCCATATACCATACCAAATCTGACTTCTCCTAACCCGCTCACAAATCACCTGCTCCTGTCTGCCATAACGGTGGTCCTGCAATCTCTGCAATCTCTCCCATCGCGTAATCCAAAATCTCTCTCATCCCTGGTATTGTCTCTCCCTCTCGGCTAGAAGCTAAACCATGCAGTCGAGTCTCAACCAATGTCCTCGTAACTCTAAGTCTCATCTGAATATCTCCTACCTGAACTCTGAGTCTGTCCCTCTCTCGGACTACCGTTGCCTCTGCCGAACGAATCTTCCTCATCTCTAATACCTGGCTACAGAAATACTCTCTCTCCCTACTCACCCTCTGATAATCATGGTGTGGAACTGGTAGATCACAAAACTGATACCTAGGTCCAGAAACTGATGCTTGAGAAAATGCTGCTGGGGCTACTCGTCGGAGTGGAACAGGACAAGGTATCTGATCCCTCCTAACTACTGGCTGCCTCGGCTGGTTCTGTGCCGGTCGTGACGGTCTCGACGGTCCTGCTCTAATATCCAGTATAGTTCTCTCCTCTGTCGGATCTTCTGATGGGGTCTGACTCTGAGCTAGAACTAGGGGCTGCAATCATAACCACATTTAATTACCACTCACAATACTCTCAACTGACCTCTTAATATCCTTAAGTGAATTTCTAACCCTTTATGTTATCCTGGACCCTAAGTCCTAACTTGTTTCAAATGCCATAACATTTAGCTCTGATACCAACCTCTGACGCCCTCCAAACCCGGGGTACAGATTTGAGGAGTCACCCGACCAACGGGACACAATATAATCACTAACTATAAGACATGCATAATATATAAAGACAATAAATACCCCTTGACCAAGACCGCAATAGATTATGGCATTGAACACAAGCTTCTACAATCTTTTATTATTACAAACCAAATTTTATCAGAGTTATTACATCACAACTAAGTTCAGAACTAGACATCTAGTCTAATCAAAACAAGACAACAACTACCCTGCCAATGACAACCACTCGAGGTGCTCTCCTAGCTGCCGGTGAACTATCTGTCACTCAACTTTCCCCTTTCCCTTGCTCCGAGAACTCGATTCTATAATTTAAACAACTCATCACAGTAAGTCTAACTATCCTCATTCTAACCTCGACACATAATCAATTAATAACATACTTAAACAAATAACCGGTTACGTATCGGACGTCCGGTATGATTTACGGTATTAACAACTCAAATCTTAACCCTAGTACGGGTATATACGGACTATAAACACATTACACAACTTATACGAACCATATAGCACTTATAAATATTTTTAAACACGTCACACGGAACTTATTTGAATTTAAATAAGTCACAACAAATTTTTCAATTAAAAAAATCGGATTTTTAAATCCAATATAAGTATTTAAATGCAATTAAATCAATTAATAAAATTAATTGACACTCTTTAAATGCTCAAACTATTTTTAAATAATAAAACAAGCTTGAAAATAATTATACTGAATTTTAAATTAATTAAATCTAATTAATAATTAATTTTTAAGAATTAACTGATTAAAAGAATTAATCAATTAATTAATAAATAAATTATTAATTAATAAATTAAATATTAATTAAAAATAATTAAAATAATTAAGTTTAATCAATTTACGAATTTAAAATAATAAATAAAAATTTCAGAATTTTTCTGATATAAAAATATATTTTTAAAATAAAAATATGAATTTTTAAAGATTTTAAACTATTTTCGAATTAAATAAATAATTAAAATCAAACACACATGAAACTAGAGGGCTTTTGCTCGCCCTTCCAAGACAAACACAACCAACACACAAACATACATGTATCATGCCGGAATCGAGCCCAGAATTCGGTCAAAGAATCCCGACGGCAACAACTCCGGCCGGAAACACGATCTACTAATTATGTACATGAAACTCAACGTTTAATATGTCAAAATGAAGCTTATAACTCATACAATAAAACCCCTATTTCAGAATCAATGTCAGATCAACAACAAGAACGAACGAAGCAAAAGAAAAATTCGGGTCAAAACCCGAAAATTAAACCCATCAAAATTGAACTTAAACATGAAATTAAATCATTGATTCTTGCTAATTAGAACCCTAGGAACATGTTAGAAGCAACCAATTGAACGGAGATTCAACAAAATGAAAATCCCCAAATCGGGTATAAACCCTAATTTAATTCGAATATTGAAAAATTCATAATAAATCGAAAAATTACCAGATGATGATGAGGTTGGAAGATTCTGAAACTAGAGATCAAGAGCTTTGATTTGAGTACTTGAACTTTGATTTCTGAATTCAATAACACCTTGAACGAATGGTTTGATTATTCAAGAACACGAAGAACATGTTTCGGGAATTTTTACTTTTTGATTATACGTAACGCAGATTATGAAGGCTATAAGGTACGATTCGTCTGTATATATTTTTGGAAAAATAATACCCCAAGGAACATTTTTGGATCGATATAGATCCACTGGATCGTTTAAAAACCCTAATTAGGTTAAAACACGTTTTACGAGGAGATAATTATCTACAAGGACTGATAATTATCCAAATCAATACATATCATTATATAACTAATGCTCAAGAATACTGGAGCTATAACAAATGAAATATTGAGATAAACGATATATCCGTCCCCCTTAAGCAATTAGGGTTTGGAACAATTTTTCCCTTTTCGAACAAAACGAATTATACTGGCAAGATCAAATAACTAGGGATGAAATGATACGAATAATCCTTTCGATAACGTTTCGAATACGAAAGACGAAGGAATAATAATGATGTACAAAATCTCAATGGGGCCCTTGAATTTTCAAAACGGGGCTCAAGATTGAAGAAAATTTCAAACGACGAAATATTTGAAAGGCTTCCGACTCACCAAATAATACATAATCACTTAACACTCTCACCTTAATAATATTCAAATATCCCACAAAATATTTTATACCAAATATATCATTTATTCATTAATAAATAAATAAAAATCACGGATATTACAATACTACTGACAGTTCACATGTTGAGGGGGAGCAACAACAGACTGTTACTGATACTGATACTACTCACTCATCAGGACAAAATTCTTCAGATACTGATTCAAGTGACAATCCTGATAATCCATCAGGAGGTGACAGCAACAATTCAGGGGGAGCTTCTACTGAAGCAAATTCTTCTAATCAAGATAACACCAATCCAGGGGGAGCATCTACTTCAAGGAATAATTTACCACCAACAAGGAAATGGACAAGAGATCATACTCCTGATTTGATAATTGGAGATCCTGATGCAGGTGTTAAAACAAGAAGTGCAACTCAGAATGAATGTCTTTATCATAATTTTCTATCCAAGGAGGAGCCTAAGAAAGTTGAAGATGCACTTAAGGATGCTGATTGGGTTACTGCAATGCAAGAAGAATTGAATGAATTTAAAAGGAATGAAGTTTGGAAACTGGTACCAAGACCAAAGAATAGGTCAATTGTTGGTACAAAATGGATTTTCAAGAATAAGACTGATTCAGATGGTGTAATAATCAGAAACAAAGCAAGGCTAGTTGCAAATGGGTATTCTCAACAAGAAGGAATTGATTATGATGAAACTTTTGCTCCTGTTGCAAGACTAGAAGCCATCAGGATCTTTCTGGCTTATGCAGCTCACAAGAAATTCATGGTTTTCCAGATGGATGTAAAAAGTGCTTTCTTAAATGGTTAACTGGATGAAGAAGTCTATGTTGAACAACCTCCTGGTTCCATTGATCCAAAGTATCCAAATCATGTCTACAGATTGGATAAGGCTCTTTATGGACTAAAGCAAGCTCCAAGAGCATGGTATGAAACTCTAGCTCAATTCTTACTGGAAAGTGGATTCAAAAGAGGTAATATTGATAAAACTCTATTTTACTTGAATCATGGTAAGGATTTGCTTTTAGTTCAGATTTATGTTGATGATATCATTTTTGGGTCAACAAACAATAAGATGTGTGAAAAGTTTTCTAAGCTTATGCAGTCAAGATATCAAAAGAGCATGATGGGAGAAATAAGTTACTTTCTTGGTCTTCAAGTTAAACAGACTGATGATGGTATTTTTATCAATCAGTCAAAGTATACAAGGAATTTATTGAAGAGATTTAACATGCAAGATTGTGCTACTGCAAGTACTCATATTGCTACAGCTACCAAACTTGATCCTGATCAAAGTGCAGAGGTAGATGTAACTCACTACAGAGGAATGATTGGCTCTTTATTGTATCTCACTGCAAGTAGACCAGATATCATGTTTGAAACCTGTCTGTGTGCAAGATTTCAAGTAAAACCTAGGGAACCTCATCTGATTGCAGTTAAAAGAATCTTTTGATATCTCAAAGGCTCTCCTTCACTTGGTCTTTGGTATGCAAGGGAATCAGATTTTGGGTTGTGTGGTTATTCAGATGCTGATTTTGCAGGATGCAAGATAGACAGGAAAAGTACTTCAGGAAGTTGTCAGTTTTTGGGTGGTAGACTAGTTTCATGGTTTAGTAAAAAGCAAAAGTCTATCTCTACTTCAACTGCAGAAGCTGAGTACATTGCTGTAGGAAGTTGTTGTGCTTAGATAATGTGGATGAGAAATCAGTTGTTAGATTATGGTCTGTCATACTCAAAAATCCCTATTTATTGTGATAACCAAAGTGCTATTGCAATGACAGGAAATCCAGTTCAACATTCTCTTACTAAACACATCAGTATTAGATATCACTTCATAAGAGAACAGGTTCTGGAAGGAACAATTGAACTTCACTTTGTTCCTACTGATCAACAACTAGTTGATATATTCACCAAGCCACTACCTGAAGCTACTTTCAACAAGTTGGTGAATGAACTTGGAATGATGAACTTTGAGAATTTCTGAGGAAAGCTACAGAGAGGAAATCCTGATGACTATCAAATCCTGATGGTCATTCTGCAAGGTATGTAATTTTGATCAAATCCTGATAGGACACAATCCTGACAGGAAGTCAACTGGTCAATCCTGATGTACAGGTCAGTATTTCATTGCTTAATTTGTTCCTGATTTTTCGTCAGTTACTGATGAGAAACGTTTGAGTTTTAGTTGGACAACTATATGCGCGCGTGTGTCACACTGATAGATATATACATATAGATACACATAAAAAGCGGTGCAGTTATGATTAATTACGCACGTAATTTGTCCACTAATTATTTATGCACTAATCACAGCATGCCACCTGTCACTGAGAGTAATATTTTATTTTAACAAAATACATTTGATTTTCTAAATTACTGTTTACTCTCTGTTAATCCCAAATGACCTAACAGAATTGTAGAAGAGGGGGTTGAATACAATTCTAGATATTTTCTAAACTTAAAACAACTTTCAAATAAAACAATGCTGAAAATAAAAACACAAGCAAATATAAAATTTCAGTTGGATGTTTTGAGGATCCAACTTAGATGTTTTTATTTCAGAAATAATCTGTGTTACAAAAGTATCACAGCTGCTCAGTTCCTAATTTGGAGTGAGAGTGCTCTTTGAAAGAAGCTAATACAAACTATTTTTATCTCACTCACTTATCTTAAAATGAACTGCTAAACTTGGTTATATAACCCAAGTTTTCAATGCTATTTTTGGCTACTCTAAATTAATCTAAAGGTAACCTCCAGTAGCTTGCTTTTCATCCCTTTTGTCCAATGGTCCTTGGAGATCTTGTCTTTTGTCTTCATGCTTATTATGATCCCACTCAAGAACCTAATTGGAAATTGGAATGTTTCCTCATTCCCAGTGTCCATTTTGATGGCTTCCAATGCAAAGTACACTTCTACATCACCTTTTGATCTGTCAGAAAACTGTCACTATCACTTTGTAAACTATTCAGAAAAGTGATAATGATTCGTTGATAGCAATAAGATGTGTTTCGTTGATAGCTTTATTCTTCATTCCGTTGATGGTATATTCTTCATTTCGTTGATGAGTAATCTTCATTCCGTTGATAGAGTAATCTTCATTCCATTGATAGAGTAATCTTCATTCCGTTGATAGAGTAATCTTCACTTAGGAAAAATTACAAGGCACAATATATTTACACTTAACCAACCTATTTTGCCTATCTAATACTTAGTCAACATGACTTAGAGAACCTATCTAATACCTACAACAAAATGCATATCAACCAGTGAAGTATTGTACAGTGCAATTGCTACATCACTCATTTCGTTGATGAGCTACATGTCAACGAAAGCTGCAAAGCATACCATTCCGTTGACAGTTACAAAATTGACTTAATACAAAATCTACTAAGTGTTTTATAATTATCATCAAGAACAACATATTCCTAACAATCTCCCCCAATTTATGACTGATAGAATAACAGCCATAAATCAAGAGCCTTGATGATAACAAAAGCACTCAGACATATTTCAAATGATAAAAGCAGAAATTGCATTGAGCTTCATTATATTTTTGAATTTTATTGAAATACAAAGTAGAAAATATTACAAAACAAGTGCACAGAGTTGCTCCTCTAGTCTGAGCAGATTTTCATCTTTGCCTCTATGGCCTTGTTTTCTTCCCTTTTCTTGCATTGTTCTCCTCAATCTGAGCTTGAAGTCTTCTGTAGAAAATCTTCTCTTCTTCATCTTGATTCCCCAACTTGGATTGCATTAATCTCAGAGTTTCATTGGATGCCTTTTCCAGTTGGTCTTCTATTCTGAAGAATCTTCTACAGTTGTCCTTGTCTCTGAATTCCATCATCCAAAAAGGTTGGAGATGAATTTTCTTTCCTGTTTGAGGGACCTTCAATACTCTGGGAAGTGCACCAGGCTTGTTCCAGCTAGCTTTGATTTGGCAAATTTTGGAGACAACCTCAGACTTGGCTGTTTTGGTAAAACAAAAATCTTTCTTCAGACATTTGAACACAGATAGCAGTGTCTGATAGTCTTCTCCCAGAATTCTGTGTAGAGGCCAAATCTGTTCTCTCCCACCCTTGTAGACAAACACCAATCTCTCTGGTAGTTTATGAGAAGCTGTTATTCCTCTCACTTCAACCAAGTCATCAAGATTAAGATGTAGGTCAGACTCCTCCCTGATATCAGCAATGTAGATGAAGTCTTCTGGGTTGGTAGGAGGTTTCTCAGCTTGTGGTCTCCTTACAAAGATTGGCTTAGCCATAGCAACCCTCTGCTTTGATTTCTTCTTTGGATCCATTTTAAAGAGGAATTTTGGAAAGTTGGCCTCATCAAACTCAATTGGCTCTTCCTTTGGCTCAATTGGTTGATCATGGAAATTAACTGGATATTCAGGATCACAGGCTAACTTTACTCCAGAAACTGGATCAGGAAATGTTGGAGGTGCAATTGGTGCAGAAGAGACTGTTGCATTGCTCTGAGAGTCATCATTATCAAAAGCTATGTTTCTCTTAGCTTTTGCCTTGGGTTGCCTTGTGCTCTCCCTCTTTCTCCTTTCCTCTTTGGCTTTTTCCTCTTGTTGTCTTTCTTTATTGTCAAGAGATTGGGCAACTGCAAGGGCTTGCATAGCTGCCCTATCTGACTCCTCAGCTTTAGCCTCAGCAAAATTTGGGTAACCAGCCCAAACACAAATTTCTTGTCCATTCCTGTAGACAATTGCTCTTTGTTTCCTTATCTCAGGATCATTGCTCTCCTTGCATTTTATGATAAGTTGTCCTAGAACCTTGAGCTCATCAGGATATGGTGAAGGATAAAAAGTCCTTGCAATGTTTTTGCCCTTTGGTTTAGCAAGGGATTTTGGAGATAGGCTTCCTTGAAGTGTAGCTTGTTCCACATCCCTAATGCATGAAGTTTGTCCCTTTTCTTTCCTTGGACCTTGAGTAACTCCATGTAGAAGGGGCTTTAGATCATATGAACATTTAAACTGTGGCTCCTTATCCGTTGACACTAAGACCATGGCATTCGTTGATGGTGCTATAGAAGTAGCTTGATCCGTTGATGGATGTTTGTTCTTTGCAGTTTCAACTAACTTCTTGATTCTTGCATCTATGCTAGACCATTGGTCTTTTATCTGTCCTGCAAGTTGTAGCCTCATAGATGCCTGTTTAATCAGGTCAATGCCATCCATTTTATCCTTTACTGACTCCCCCATTGCTAATGGCTCCTGTGGTAAAGAAATGGCTGGGACCATAACCTTTGTGATTTGAATGTCTAGCTCCTTAGATTTCTCCCCCTTTTTGTTATCATCAAGAGAGATGATATGGAGTCCCTGAGCTGCCAATAGCTGGGCTAAGAGTTGTGTTTGCTTCTCCTGTTCCTTTTGCATTTGAGTAAGTGTAGCTTCCACTTTGTCCACCCTAGAAGTAAGAGTCTTTAGAGTAGTTGCCACTTCAGGTTCTTTGTTGAAGAATCTGTTCATCTTGGAAACAGTAAGAAGAGGAAGCTTTTCATCAAGCCTCCTGTCAGTAGCATCCTTCAGGTTCTCAATAGAGTCCTTGATGTTCCTAGCTTCAATCCTTGTTTGCAACATCTGTAGCCTCTGAATCTCTAAAGAGTCCATGTTAGCCTTGTAGAATTTCTTGTCATTGGCATTTGCAGACTCATGAGCTAGGTAAGCTTCATTGTACTGCCTAGTGATTGCAGCATCTAGGCTATGATCCCCACGTGAGTCTTGAGTCATCCATCTTGGAGTAGGAGGCACCACAGAGTTCCCAGTCTGTGTAGAAACAGCCACCTGTAGATTAGCACCAAGACTGCCCTCATCACTGGAAGAATCATCATATTCAAAGCTTCCACCAGCACCTAGAGACAAATTAGCAAGTGCATCCTTAGCCCTCATCATGGATGCAGTTGTATGAATAAGATTTAGTGATCTTTCTGCCTCCACATTGCCCTGCTGAGCCATGATTTGATAGGCTGGCACAGGATGAGTCAAGGTTTCAGGATCCAAAGAAATGCTATCCAGAGTTTGTTGATAATGCTCCTGGAAAGACAATTCTTTTTCTCCCTCATTAACCTCCATTAACTCACTTGCAATGGCTGGTTCCTTCCTTTCAGCATCTGTAGTCCCTTCTCTCTCTCCACTCTTTTCTTGCATCATGGGCTCCCCATGGCTCACACCTCTCACACCCTCACCTTCACCTACTAAGGTGGAACTCTCAGTCTCTCCTTTTGCCTGGCTGGAAGAAATAGCCAGCCTCTCACACACATCCTCTCCTTTTGCCTGGCTGCAAGCCAGCCTCTCAAATTCACTCCCTTTCAATCCTAGAAGTGTCTCAACTACCACTAGATCATCTGCACTAGTTGTGTGAACAACTTGATTTTCAATAAAAGGTACAGAATGAACTATCAACGGTATGGTAGTTTGAACTGTCAACGGTATGGATACCGTTGATGGAGAAACACTTGTCAACGAAAGAGAGTGTTTCGTTGATGAAGTCAAGAAAGCATTCTGAGAAAGTGAAATTACAGTAGAATCTGTGGTGATTGATTTTAGAGATGGCTCCACAGATCCTCTTGTAGCTTCAGAAAAAGATGATTGGTGGCCCAACAAATCACTTAACAAGTGATGACCACCAATTTCAGAGTGGGGCTTCTCCAAGAATAGAGTTGGAGAATCAGGAATAGATGAATGGATCATATCCACATCTAAGGACTGTGTTGGTGAATTTTGTGGAGTTGGTTCAAGATTTATGTTTAGAGAATGGGACTGTTACCCCAGAGTAATAATAGGGGTTACATCAAACTGAATTTGAGAGACTGGAAGTGTTGCTTCCAGTGTGTGTGCACCCTGTGTGACCTGGCATTTTTGCTTCACTCTCCTTTGGTATTGGGAAATTGCTGAATGTGGGCTTGAAGTGTCCCTTACCCTTTTGGAGTGTGCTCTTGGAGGAGAGCTTGTTTCAATAACTACATCCTTTTGGGAGGATGCAATTAGACTTGTGCTAATATCCATTTTACTCATTGTGCCTTGTTGGGAAGACACAATGGTGCTAGCCTGGGAAACACTCATCTCTCCTACCTTATCCTTAGGGTTTCTTTGATTTTCACCCCTTCCCTCACCTCTCACATCACCTGCACCACTCCCCTTGGGTTGTGTAGTGGATTTTACAACAGGTGCCTTTTGAGAAGCACCTGAGGTTGGCTTGGAGGATTTCTTAGATTTTGGTTTTGTTGCAGGGGCAGGAGCCTGTTGGGTCACAACTACAGACTCCATAGCAACAGAGGTGGGTGAAGTAACAATTAAACTAACAGGGTTAGAAGTGGTTACCTCAATTATGGGCAGATACACCACTGGGACATCACCATTGTGATTGAGCCTCAGGATGTCTGTCAAGACCCTCTTCTCTTGTACAAAGCAGTCAAACCTGGAATTTGGGTTAGAGATAACCAATGGTGCTGGCTAACATCATTAGAAATCTAGCATAATAGATATTATTTTTCCTATTAGCCTTATCACCCAACTTAGCACCAATTTCATACATAAGTTCGGTGCTAAAGTTATAATATCTATTAGTTAAGAACATGGTAAACAGAATCAAAATTGAGTTACTTAATGCATCAAAATTACTGATTTTACCAGAAAAGACCTTAATGAATGCATCATCTAAGTAACTGTATTACCTAACCAAACCTCTCCTAATTATCTTACCCAAATTATCAGTAGGCAAAGAGTAATTTATAGAATTAAGCATGTTAACCATTTCAGTATATGAAGGCAAAGCTAAGCAGTTATCCTCAGGAATGTGAAGGCATGCTTGCAATACATCAGAATTGACAATATACTCTTTACCTTGAATGGTGAATTGCAAAGTGCAATTTGTCCCACTGTACTCACAGGAGGTCCAAATCTCCTCTATGATTTCATTGTAGAGCGGAGTTGAGTGAAACATTGCGTAGCTCAGTTTGCAATTCATCAAGAAATCCATCATCTTGTGAAAGATTCTGTTCGGACTTTCCTTGACAACAAATGGAATGGAGTTGTTCTTCTCGTAAATGAACCCTCCAGCTGACATGAGTTTGACTATGGGTGCCATTGTTGAGTGAAGAAAAGCTCGAACTTTGTTTTGCTTTGAGAGAAGAAAAAGTAAGAAAGCCTTTGGAAATTTTGAGAGCAAGATAGAAAAGAATTAAAGAACAAAAATTTCTTAAATACTCCCCCAAAATTTCTCAAAAATTAAGTCCAATAATAAATATAAATTACTGGATTGGCTTAAAAATCTAACCGTTACAATTAAAATATTACCATGATTTATACTTACAGGGGTGTATGCATAGATCGTGGTAAAGAGACGTGCAAAATCAACGGTTCAGATTAACTAAGCTGTATCAACGAATCAGAATTGGGCGTTTAAGGTCCCGTCTATTTCGTTGATAAAGCTGCGTTTCGTTGATATAAAAGAGCTATCAACGAAACACCCAGAAAAATACTAAGACTGTCAACGGAATGATGCATTCGTTGACATAGTAATTTTGACTTAGACAAAATTTCACTTTTTCCTGAGAAAATTAATTCACAGAAAATCATAGCAAATTTCTGGCTGCATTATAACTTGCAAAAATCTCAAAAATAATTAAGAGAAATTTAGCATACCTAGCTCACTTACTAATCTTGAGAATGTTGATTCATCAAGTGGCTTGGTAAAGATATCTGCAAGTTGTTGTTCACTTGGAACAAAATGTAAGTCCACAGTACCATTCATAACATGTTCTCTAATGAAATGATACTTGATGTCAATGTGCTTGGTCCTTGAATGCTGTACTGGATTCTCAGTAATGGCAATGGCACTAGTGTTGTCACAGAAGATAGGAATTTTCTCAACTCTTAATACATAATCAAGTAGTTGATTCTTCATCCATAAAATTTGTGCACAACAACTTCTAGCTGCAATATACTCAGCCTCAGCTGTGGAGGTAGAAACTGAGTTTTGTTTCTTGCTGAACCATGACCCAAGCTTGTTTCCTAGGAATTGACAGGTGCCAGTTGTGCTTTTCCTGTCAATTTTACATCCTGCATAATCTGCATCTGAATAACCAATTAGTTCAAAGCCAGATTCTCTAGGATACCAAATGCCAAGGTTTGGTGTTCCTTTGAGATATCTAAAAATTCTTTTAATAGCAACTAAATGGGATTCCCTAGGATCAGCCTGAAATCTAGCACATAGACATGTAGCAAACATAATATCAGGTCTACTAGCTGTTAAATATAAAAGTGAGCCTACCATGCCTCTGTAACTTGAAATGTCCACAGATTTTTCCTTAGTATTCAATTCAAGTTTGGTGGCAGTAGGCATGGGAGTTTTGGCAGGAGAGCATTCCATTAAGTTAAATTTCTTTAACAAATCATGAATATATTTTGTTTGACTAATGAAAATGCCTTCATTAACTTGCTTCACTTGGAGACCAAGAAAATAAGTTAATTCTCCCATCATGCTCATTTCATATTTACTTTGCATAAGCTTGGAAAACTTTTGACAAAGTTTTTCATATGTAGACCCAAAAATTATGTCATCTACATAAATTTGCACAAGTATAGTAGAGCCATTCACAATCCTATGGAAAAGAGTTTTATCTACAGTACCTCTAGTGAAGTGATTCTCAAGGAGGAACTGTGAAAGTGTGTCATACCAGGCTCTAGGTGCTTGTTTCAAACCATAGAGTGCTTTGAGGAGGAAGTACACATACTCTGGAAAATCATCATCTTCAAAACCAGGAGGTTGACTCACATACACCTCCTCTTCCAATTCCCCATTCAGAAAAGCACTCTTCACATCCATTTGATAGACTTTGAAATTGGCATGGGCTGCATAGGCTAGGAATATCCTTATTGCTTCTAGTCTTGCAACAGGAGCAAAGGTTTCATCAAAATCAATTCCCTCTTCGTGTGAATAGCCTTTTTCAACCAATCTAGCTTTGTTCCTTGTAACTATGCCATTTTCATCCATCTTGGTTCTGAACACCCATTTTGTGCCTATCACACTTCTGTCCTTAGGCTTGGGCACCAGCTTCCAAACTTTGTTTCTCTCAAATTGGTTTAGCTCCTCTTGCATAGCTAAAACCCAATCTGGATCTAGAAGTGCATCCTCAACTTTCTTTGGCTCATCTTGAGACAGAAAGCTACTATATAGACATTCTTCTTGAGTTGCTCTTCTAGTTTGGACTTTTGAAGAAACATCACCTATAATGAGTTCAAAGGGATGATCTTTAGTCCATTTCCTTGAGGGAGGTAGATTAGCTCTAGAAGATGTAGCTTCATGATCATGATTGCCTTGATTAGATATTTGTCCTTGAGAAACTCCCCCTGAGTTTGTTGTCCCTAATTGATCACTCCTAGAGGCAATTATGTGACTGTCAACGGAACGCTCATTCTGACTGTCAACGAATCCTTCATCATGACTGTCAACGAAATGACCATTTGGTTTGCTAGCAGTTATTCTTTTCAATCTTAACGCAACAATTTCATCTTCATTGCTGCTTTCATCTGTGCTAGACACAACAACTTTAGGTTGTTTCTCAATAGCCTTAACATGATTCACTTGACCTCCTTCCTCATTCTCAAAAGACAGACTTTCATGGAAACCTTCATCACAGAGACCTTGAATTTTGAGATCATCAAAAACAACATGTACAGATTCCATAACAATGTTGGTTCTGAGATTATAGACTCTGTAAGATTTCCCTGCTGCATATCCCACAAATATTGCTTCATCTGCCTTTGCTTCAAATTTCCCCAAATGCTCAGCTTGATTTCTCAGAACAAAGCACTTGCATCCAAAGACATGAAGAAAATCCAATAGTGGCTTCTTTCTTTTGAGTAGTTGATAGGGGGTCATTCCCATGGCTTGATTAATCAAAGAAATATTTTGAGTGAAGCAAGCTGTGTTAACTGCCTCAGCCCATAAATAAGTTGGTAACTTTGATTCATCTAGCATTGTCCTTGCAGCTTCAATAAGTGTTCTGTTTTTCCTTTCAACTACACCATTTTGCTGTGGTGTCCTTGCTGCTGAAAATTCATGCAAAATACCATTTTCTTCACAGAACATCTTCATAGTTGAATTCTTGAATTCTGTCCCATTGTCACTCCTAATCCTTCTTACTTTGAAATCAGGATGATTGTTTACCATCTTGATGTGATTGATAATGATTTCACTTGCCTCATCTTTGGAGTGCAAAAAGAAAGTCCATGTAAATCTAGAAAAATCATCAACAATCACAAGACAGTATTTCTTCTTTGAAATGGACATGACATTTACAGGGCCAAATAGATCCATATGAAGCAACTCAAGCTGTTGGACAATTGATGACTCTGTCTTGCTTTTGAATGATGCCTTCTTTTGTTTTCCCTTTTGACAGGCATCACACAAACCATCCTTTGAGAATTCCACCTGTGGAATTTCTCTAGCAAGATCTTTCCTTACCAAGTCATTCATAACCTTAAAATTCAAATGAGACAATTTCTTGTGCCATAGCCAACTTTCATCCTTGCTTGCCTTGCTGAAAAGACAAGTGATGGTGTCTGGACTTGTGCTACTAAAGTCAGCAATGTACACATTCCCTCTTCTGAATCCAGTCACTACCACATTGTTGTCTCCTACTTTAGAAACAACACAGGCTTCTTTTGAAAAAGTGACTAAAAATCCTTTGTCACAAAGTTGGCTGATACTAAGCAAATTGTGCTTAGGACCATCCACCAATGCAACCTCATCTATGATGACATTCTCTTTTGAAATCAAGCCATATCCCTTAGTGTAGCCTTTGCTGTCATCTCCAAAAGCAATACAAGGGCCAACTCTTTCCTGAAACTCTGTGAGTAGGGTAGAATCACCAGTCATGTGTCTTGAACAACCACTATCTCAGTACCAAAGATTCCTTTTGTCTCCCTGCACACAACAAAACCAAATCAAGTTGATTTTGGTACCCAAGTTTCCTTGGGCCCTGTTTTTTTAGCCTTTGATTTTCCTTTTATATCATTTTTCACCTTGGGCTTAGATTGATTTAAATCAACCTTTACCTTTGGTGTTGATTTCTGAGGGTTGCTCACATTTTCATTCACAACATGCATAGTTGGAGGAACAAACATGTTATTCACATTCCATGGCATTTGTGGCATATTAATCATGTTCATGTATGGATTAGGCACAAATGACATGCTGGCATATGGATTTTGAAATTGTGCATATTGAGCAAACATGTTAGGCATAACATGCATTGTAGGCATAGAAACATTCATTGCAGGCTTAGGCATTTTCACATTAGCAGTCTTCTTAACAGATTTGCAATTAGCAGACAAATGACTAACACTACCACAATTAACACATGTCTTTCTAGGAGCATACTTATTAGGTGTGTAATTGTTATGTTTGTTAATCCCTACTTTGCCATTCCTGTTATTCTTTTTATTGCCTTTAACCTCAACTTGACTTTTCTCTAACTTGTCTTTCAATTGCTTGTTGGACAAGTGACCTACATTCGCTCTTTCAACAGGCTTCTCAACTTTCTTAGATTTACTAGACTCACCTTGAACAAAGTTCTTGGTGACAGGACCATACTTGTTATTAAGTCTAGTGAGTTCTTCTTTCTTTTTCTCTGTCAACGGAACAGCCTGATCGGTTGATGGTTCATCTGTCAACGAAACCTTGCATTCCGTTGACGTATCAACCTTCAACATATGATCATTGTTGTTTGTTGATTCTGTTTTTGATTCTAAGGTTTCACCAGAATACCCTAGCTTCTCTTTGTTCTTTTTCCATGACTGCTCACAGAAAGATTCCATACCTTGAACATTAATGATGTTGCTAGCAACATTCCTAGAATCTTTCCATTTGGCAATCACTTGTTGTTCTATTTGTAGTTGTGTTTTAAGAATTTCTTCCCTTTTTAACACTTTCTCAAGTTCCTGCTTGGCATCCCTACTAACACACCTCATTTTCTCAAACTCAATGAGTTGTGCTTCTAACATGGCATTTCTATCACTTAAGAGCAAATTTGTCTCTTTAATTCTTGAATTATCTTTAGTAAGTGATTTCAGAGTAACACACAAATTATACAGTACAGTAGACATTTCATTCACTGCACTATCACATTCCTCTTTAGAAAGCTCAGAAAGATTAGTAATTGTTACCTGGTTGCTAGAGGAACTTGTTTCCTGCTCATGATTGTTAGCCATTAGAGCCAAGTTGACATACTCAACATCATCATATGAATCTTCACCATTACCAGCCCAATCATACTCCTGAGACATGAAAGTCTTTTCTTTCTGCTTGAGAAGTTCAAAGTATTTCTTTTTATAATCAACAGGCTCAAATTTCCTGTTGCCCTTCTCAACTTTGGGCTTTCTGCAATCTCCAGCAAAGTGACCAATCATATCACAGTTGAAACATTTAGACTTAGACTTTTCAATCCAATTATTTTTGCTAGGTTGAAAGTCTCTCCTTGGTGGCCTTGCTTCTGAGTTTCTCTTGAATTTGAACTTAGAGAATTTCCTTGAAAGAAAAGCAATGTGTTCATCAATCTCATCTAAGTCATCCAAGTTGGCTGGTTCTTGTTCTTTTTTTGTCATCTTGCATTTACCCTTGCTAACATCACTCCTACAACAAGCTCGACTAGTTGTGGTTTTTGCAGTTTCTTCATTGTCATCTTCCAGTTGGTTCACAGATGCAATCAATGCAATAGATCCACCTTTCTTTTGTGCCTTCTCAATTTCTTCATCTTGCTCCATTTACAGCTCATATGTCTTTAAGGTTCCATAAAGACTTTCAAGAGTGTAGTCTTTGTACTCTTGAGTGTTTCTCAGAGAAACAGTCATAGGCTTCCACTCTTTTGGAAGAGCTCTTAGAAATTTGAGGTTTGAATCCTTGGTTTGATAGACCCTCCCATACAACTTTAATCCATTCAAAAGCTTTTGAAACCTACTAAACGTGTCATTTAGGGTTTCACCAGCTTTGAAATGAAAGTGTTCATATTGTTGTATGAGGAGTTGCATTTTGTTCTCCCTAACTTGCTCAGTTCCTTCATAGAGTGTTCTAACAGTGTCCCATACTTCTTTAGAAGTTGTACAGTTTATGACATTGTCAAACATCTCTTGTTCCAAACCATTAAACAGAATGTTCATGGTTCTTTTATCTTTATGGACTTTTGCAACATCTTCAACAGTCCATTCTGAGACAGGTTTTGGAATTTCTACATCTTCAGCATCATCTGGCAGTCCAACTCTAGATGCAAACTTCATGGGAACGTGTGGACCTTTCTCAATGCAGTCTACATATCTCTCATCCATAGACATGAGATGTAGATGCATTTTTACTTTCCAGTGAAAGTAATTGTCCTTATCTAGAACTGGTATCTTTACACCTGCATCCTTCTTCACCATGGTTACTATTTTGGCCTTGATCTTTAAACTTCTTGCATGTTAGAAGCTTGCTCTGATACCAATTGTTAATCCCAAATGACCTAACAGAATTGTAGAAGGGGGGGTTGAATACAATTCTAGATATTTTCTAAACTTAAAACAACTTTCAAATAAAACAATACTGAAAATAAAAACACAAGCAAATATAAAATTTCAGTTGGATGTTTTGAGGATCCAACTGAGATGTTTTTATTTCGTAAATAATCTGTGTTACAAAAGTATCACAGCTGCTCAGTTCCTGATTTGGAGTGAGAGTGCTCTTTGAAAGAAGCTAATACAAACTATTTTTATATCACTCACTTATCTTATAATGAACTGCTACACTTGGTTATATAACCCAAGTTTTCAATGCTATTTTTGGCTACTCTAAATTAATCTAAAGGTAACCTCCAGTAGCTTGCTTTTCATCCCTTTTGTCCAATGGTCCTTGGAGATCTTGTCTTTTGTCTTCATGCTTATTATGATCCCACTCAAGAACCTAATTGGAAATTGGAATGTTTCCTCATTCCTAGTGTCCATTTTGATGGCTTCCATTGCAAAGTACACTTCTACATCACCTTTTGATCTGTCAGAAAACTGTCACTATCACTTTGTCAACTATTCAGAAAAGTGATAATGATTCGTTGATAGCAGTAAGATGTGTTTCGTTGATAGCTTTATTCTTCAATCTGTTGATGGTATATTCTTCATTTCGTTGATGAGTAATCTTCATTCCGTTGATAGAGTAATCTTCATTCCAGAGTAATCTTCATTCCGTTGATAGAGTAATCTTCACTTAGGCAAAATTACAAGGCACGATATATTTACACTTAACCAACCTATTTTGCCTATCTAATACTTAGTCAACATGACTTAGAGAACCTATCTAATACCTACAACAAAATGCATATCAACCAGTGAAGTATTGTACAGTGCAATTGCTACATCACTCATTTCGTTGATGAGCTACCTGTCAACGAAAGCTGCAAAGCATACCATTCCGTTGACGGTTACAAAATTGACTTAATACAAAATCTACTAAGTGTTTTATAATTATCATCAAGAACAACATATTCCTAACACTCTCTTATCATCAGTTTTTCATCTTCTTTCTTTCTCTCTGTGCTCAAGAACCCTAATTTTTCAATCTCAATTCTCAAGTTTTTACAAAGTAACAATGGCATCTTCATCATTCATGAATAAATAGACTGTAATTAGTAGTGTTACTTTTGCCACTAATAATATGTAGCCGTTCTATCTCATCAGGATTTGCCCTCTGAGTTTCA
Organism: Heracleum sosnowskyi; assembly: GCA_030848705.1. Lineage (NCBI taxonomy): Eukaryota > Viridiplantae > Streptophyta > Magnoliopsida > Apiales > Apiaceae > Heracleum > Heracleum sosnowskyi. The sequence goes on from CM061237.1 coordinate 83,671,003, forward strand.
TATCATACTGGATTTTCTAGCTTCAAGTTCATTGAAGTTTGCTCTAACAGAACCTGCTAGTGTATCGTTTAAGTCTATGATGCAGGTATGGAACTCAGCTGTGTTTGGAAAAGGGCTGTCAGGGACATTATTGATGAATTTTGAGTTCAATGGTGTTACTTATAATGTCACCCCTGTTGTTATTGAAGAGGCATTGTGTAATATCCCAAAATTTTGTAATAACTAAAACCCTGATGAATAGTAAATTTGCCCTGATGAATAGTAAGTTTGCTGAAGAAAATATTTTTCAGACCACACTATGTGGATGACATGAAATGAATGTTTCGAGGTTATATTATTGATGTATAAGGAGAATAAGTGAATGCAAACGCAATCAGAATCAGAAGATTTCCATTAGAGTTTTAAATCACTATTCACTGGACAATCAAGGATGTATTGATTTGATCGTTTTGGGAAAGTATGTAGAATGAGAAATCCATAATCACATATTAAACCAAGGTTATGAAAAGATCAAGGAAGTATCTCCTATCATTGGTACAGAGAAACGTTTTTAAAATCACTTGAACCTATCGCGAAACTTAGCGACAAAACAAAAGCGTAACGAATTATAGATTAAACCCTAACCAAAGGAGAAGTATCATATAAGATCATCAAGTACAACATATAAAAGGATTGATGATACAAATTATGACATAAGCATGATGCAGGAAGATGACATAGGTGTGACAAGGTGATGACAAGGTGATGAATCACCACCTTGTCACCACTTTCACCACAAAACCACCAATGCTTGACATGTGTCCATGGGATGACAAAACCTACTATGGCCACACAATTAAATGTCAATTATTAAGTGTAATTAGACAAAAACAAAAAGAAAATAAAATCAAAAGAAGATGCATCCAAACTCCATGAAACTTTCGGCCATTTCCATTTCAACAAAGCTTAAGAAATTTTCCTCCATTTCTACTCAACCATAATTCAAGTTCTTGGGCTCTAAATCACCCTCATCCATAGACTAAGGTAAATTTGTGATCTTATCTCCATCCATGGTTGTTATCATGCTCAAATATTGAGCTAAAGTTGATGATGAATAGTAGAAATGAATAGTAATGTTTGAATTCTTGTTTTGATCTTGAAGTTTTAAGCTTGTAAAGGATAATCAAGGAGCAAGGAAGGGCATACTAACCATTTCTAGACTATATTAAGTACCAAGAAGGTATAAACCCTCTCACACTTGTGTTTATACTTTGATTTTAGTGATTTAAATGATAGTGATTAAGGATAGTGTGATGTAGAAGTGTTTTGCATGATATGTATGATGTTTAGTGGATTAAATGATGGTTGAAATGATGGTTGAACTTGTGAATAATGTGATGAGCTTGTTTAGACAGAAATAAGTTGCTTTGGATGAGATCCTTGAGTTGTGATTGTTTGGTTGTGGATTGGTGAATTGATTAGAGTGTTTTAAACACGGGAATCACGTTTAAGCGTCGTTACCATGTCGGATTTCACTTAGGAAGTTTGGACAGAGACCACGGTTACCTTAAATGCATAACCATAAGGTTTTCTGACCATGATCATGTAGACTCTGTTTTGTAGTTTGTTTTAGCGAAAGAATCGTATCGTTTCGATATACAGTTTAGGAGAAACATTCGTCTTAGTGAAAGCGGTTTCGGATAACTAAGTAGTTCACTGCATGAACTTTGAGATTGTGATCAAACCCTTTACAAATGGAATTGGGTCGAGATATTAAAATGGATACTAGCATGGATAGTCAGGAAAGGAACCTAGGAGGTTTTGTGTCAAAAAGATAAGTTTTCGATTTTATAAAAATGCGGGAACAAAAGTTGCGCGAGTGAAATGCCCTTAAGGGGATGGTTAAAAACAATGAGTTGGCGATGGTAAAGTACTTGGGTTTTGAGAATAGATTTCCACCCAAACTTTTGACTTAAGAGTTTACGGAATGTCATGAGGTTATAAGTGACCAAGAGCGAGACATTTGATTTTCATTAATAGAACTTTAGTGCTTAAGTTATAGCACATTAATTGGTTCTAGGGGACTGATTGTGTATTGTGTATCTTATTATAGATCGACGAGCACACTCCCAAGCCCCCACTACCACTTCACCGAGACACCAAGGCAAGTTTTCAAACCCTACATCATATAAGTGATGATGTTGTGATTTACTGTTGTGTATGTGATATATATCCTGCTTTAATGTTGTGAAAAGATTTATAACTGTTTACGCTTTTGATAAAAAGCTTTTTAGGATATAAGGTTTATATGCTATGTAAATACTAGATATAAACCGAGGTTTTAAATGCTCTAAGGATAGAGCACTCGTACGATGATTTTAAAATATTAGACCGGGAGTTAAATTACTATTTTGACTTGATTATACTGTCAGAAACTGGAGGGTCCAGGGACAGATATATTTTAAATATGTTGATTAAATATTCCAATATATATATATTATTGGATATTTAATGTGTGGTATTAAATAATATTATTAAAAATATTATTTTGAATATTTATTTAAATAAGTGAATATTATTTGAATATTCACTTAAGTGGAATATTATTGAATAATAATTCAATATTTATTAATTGGGTATTTATTAAATATTCCAAATATGATTTAAAAATCATAGAACCTTGTTATATTATTATTTAAGGTTCTAGCATTTAAGCAAATATTTCTGGTCTTCAGAAAGGATAATTAAAACAGAGATTCCCAAATATTATCTTAAGTTTATTAAAAATATTTAAATGCGATTAAGTATTTTCTAACTTATCAAAAATTGGGAATTCAGTTCAAGTAGTCGAGGAAATAGTTTTACTTCCTTTATTCCTCTAAAGTACCTATAGCTGGGGATGACTCCCCTATTCAATCAAAGAATTTCAAACTTGTTAAACTCTAAAAATGTCGATGAACTCCCAGGTCATGATTTCAAAATACGTGGTAATCATTTGTAGTTTCGTTGACTGATGTCAACCCACACTGTGACTTACCCCCTTCAAATACTCTGGAGTAAGGAATCTGAACTGTTGCAAAGTTTTGACAAGTATTTGTACTTGGGGGAAATAAGATTAAATTCCAATTCCCGTTTCATTGATTTTATCTGGGACCAGGAGGAAACGTGAAGGAGGCTGTTGGACAGTACCTCTGATTATAGCGTAAGAGGCTGCTGGGCAGTCTAGCACTTATCTCGCATAGGAGGCTGTGGGACAGTCCAGCAAATACAAAGCCCATATGCGGCTAGGGTGATAATCGTGTTAAGATGTCGTCCATCTACTAGTAGAAAAGTGTGAGTACGATACAACGACTGAACATCGTGTATCGTGGCGTGCTCCGGAAAAAGGTCCCTTCCCTCTAATTAGAGTTGTGCTGCACATTGTAACGAAAGCCTAGGCGCTGAGTTACTGATAATGTGGCAATGATGAGTAATGATGTTCCTCATACGGTAGAGGTACTGTATGGCATGTTTTGACGAAAAGAATAATAAATATATCATTCTGTATATGAATGAAGTTTTAAAGGTTTTCCTTTATGATATAAGCTTTACTTATATGCTTATGCTGCTTTATATTATTGCTGGGCTTAGTGCTCACTCTTGCTTTCTTTTATATATATATCACAACACAACAGCTAGAGTAGATGGCCAGGATTCGTCATACCGCTCGGAAGCGCGTTTGGGCCGCGCAGACCGCCCATAGGATGGCAGTTGCAGCACCTCAGGTAGAAGTATTGAGTTGGTTCGGAGTGTAACTCTTGTCGCTCCGGTTTATTTATAAGTATCACGTATGTATATTAATGAATAAGAACGAACTTTTGCGCTGCCTTTCTGGTTTCAAATAGAAATCATACTGGCAGTAGGTTGCAAGTATTTTACTTTTTGGTTGTAATAACTTTAAATTATGGATCATATGACTACTGTTTTTGCAATTTCGTTTCTGAGACATAACTGGCGTGAGTATATTGATGGTGGGGTCACCATGTGTGTTGACTTATATTATTATGATTCAAGTATCAAGTGTTTGTACGGAATAAAGGAACGTGACAACCTAGATCTCCGACCCCGGATCTGGGGGTGTTACAGAAATGGTATCAGAGCCTATAGTTATTAATCTCAGAAACGATAGGGCGTTAGGAATAATAAATGCAACTATAATAATAAGAAGAACTCCCATCGAGTTCATGGTTGGGCTACCGGATGTAGCATTGACTGTTAAAACCCGCAAGGGAACTTTTATTCCACAGTAAAGTAACCTAGTTTTCGCTTGTATAGGTGTTTACGGCCGAGGAGGCTGATGACTTTGAGACCCAGCATGACGATGCTCTGCTGGCGGCTGAGGTTGACCCCATGGACGACCTCATTGAGGATCTAGATGAGGATCTCGAGGAGGATACTGAGGACCTGGACGAGGATCCGGAAGAGGACCCCATGACTGTGTTAGACTTTCCTACTTCTCCTGCTCCCACTATTGATGGAGAGTCGACTGAGGATGATGATTCCACTGAGAGGGATCAGGTTGTGCCTGATGTAGTTACCACGAAGGACGATGAGACTTCTGAGGACAGTGCTAGCCGAGGAGGCATCAGGATGTGCCCTCTGCCTACTGTGAGAGCCTTTACCCCTCCTGTGCCCCCACTGAGCCCGTTACCATCAGACGATGACTATGACCTCGCCCCTGAGGGATATGAGGAGGACCAACCCATGACTGATCCGGACACACCTTCTCCCTCACCTACTGGAGTACCTACTGTGATCCATGATTGGATGATTAGCCGACTGACCACTGACTTGGCAGCGGCAGAGGCTAGAGCTGATGAGCTGAGGAGACAGTTAGCTGCAGAGAGAGAGACCCGTCGTTCCTATCAGGATGGGATGAGGTTTATGACTCCTGCGGAGATGAGACGTGAGATTTCCAGCATTGAGTGGCGAGCTATGGTCCGCATGAGAGGCATGTCTGTTATTGCCGAGGGACTGGTACCCCGACTGGCCACAGAGATGATTTGGGCAGATGTTATGGCATGTGTCAGGAGCCTGACCCGCCCGGAGGGGGAGCCTTGATAGATGATGCATATCTTAGTTCTCTAATCTTAGATGGCCGTTAGTAGTGCCAATTTTGTGGGATGGTTCCGATGTATAGTAGTATCATTTCTGAGTTAGAGATAGGCTGATCAGACTGACGTTAGTAGATGTTGACTGGTTGACTGGTAGTACTTAGCTTTTGACTGTTGTACGGATGATGTATTTCAGCGATGTGTTCGCTTTTGTTGGAACTTTGACTTCAGTATCTCGTGACTTTATGTCACTTCTATATATATTTGTGCATTTCAGTTTCTTTAAAGCTTTCAGTCTTAAATTTGATATCCCCTGTTATTTCAACTGTTTTACAAGTTATTAGTTTTGACATATAAACTGTGCAACCCCCCATTTTGACAAAAAAAATAATAATAAAAGAAATTTTTTGGGTGAGAAATGATGATTTCCAAGATTGTCACCGATAAACTCAACCGATCCAACTACCTATTTTGAAGGAACAAATGGTTTTTAATAAAAGTTCTTATTTAAAAACATCATAAAAATGCCACCCCGAAGTATGGGAACACGAGCACGCCCTGCCAATCATGCGGCTCAGGGCTGTGTTAACCAGGGAGATGTAAGACAAAACTTTCATAATGAGGAAGAAAACCCAGACTTCCATGAGTTGGAAGAACAGAATTATGAGGAAGGTGAGTATGAAGGAAGCGGAGAGGATGATGATTATAATGAGTTTGATGATCAGGACTACGAAGAGGAAGAGTATGAAAGTACTCAGAATGTGGAGGTCCCCGGTGGAAATCCGATGGACCAATTCATGCACCTACTCCGACAGAATTTGAACCAGTTGTTGGGTTTTATACTATACTATTCATTTGTAGTATATAAACATTGTTTATTTTATTGAGAATCTTGATTGCATATTTTTACATTGTCTGTTTATTATATATTGTGGATAATTTAGTATCAAATGGGATAACAGAAGATTAAATTATCAGTGTCTATATATAATATAAAGGGTTCACGGTTTAAGTGGAATTAGACAAACCACTGGAATAACTGAAGTATTATTTGGGAATAGTTTATCTTGACTATTAAATAATACTTGTATACTTTGTGTATATTGAACAGGATCGAAATATTAGAATTGTTCTTCTATTCTGACAATAAAGAAGAAATAAGATTCTATGATATTATTAATGCTTAGGTTCTCAATCCAAGTGTAGTGATTGACACTTGTGTGCAATGCACATGCTTTGATTCATATGTGATGTAATTAATTGTTAATTATAATATTATGTATTGAGCAATGACATTGCATGCAGAGTGGGATATTAATTACATAAGGAAACCATGTCCTGATAATATTCGGGTTGATGATGTCCTCTTGAAAGCTCATAAAGATAATTATGCTTTAGTCCTGCAGGCAGATTTGTTCTTGCATAATTATAAGGTTGAGTGGATGATCAAGGATAAAAAGATATTAATTAAATTAATTATCAGAAATTAATTTAATTAATGGACATACGATATCTTAAACATGGGGAATTTAATAAGCAAATAATACGGTATTAGGAAAGGTAGTGCAAATATTAATTCGTTAGTGGATAGAATTAATATTTAATGACATTGGGCTTGACCCAGAATGCCATTGGGAGGCCCGACCTAATTGTCCATGATCCCTACTGGAGCCTATATATATTCTTGTTCTCCTAAAGCTGCAAAGAAGAATTCGAGATTAAAAACCTAGGGCAGCCGCAAGGAGCTAGTTTTTTGGGATTTCGAGGCTTTAAGGAGAGGAAACTTCGGGAGATCGAAGGCCACACTTCGCTTGAAGGGAATCAAGGAATTCAGTAGAAGACGTGGATCTGAATCGTAGCGATTAAGGTAAAGTTTTCTTTTCGAACTCGTAATCAATCAAATAGTAAAACGCAGAACAGTAATCATTTGTCCCAACAATTGGCATCAGAGACTGGTTATGCAGTTCTGCGTTTTATGATATGATGTCCATGTCGTAATTATATATGCATGTATATGGTGGTTGCTTGTATTGATTCTGTGATGCAGGTTGTAATCCACTATTATGGTCATGTTTTATTTGATTATGTGATTGGATCCCACGTGGTTTATCGTGGATGTTTGATTGTTGTAAATCACGAGGGTTTATCGTGATAGTTAAGATTATGATCAGATGTATGTAATAGAATAGGTTTGTTTTGCTGTATTATGTTGTATGTAATCGTTTAAACATCGGAGATACGAGAAACAGGGTTCTTCCGCTACGCCATACTGTTTTCGTGGGAGCTTCGCTGTTTTGGCTGCAGATTTTGCATACGATGTCTGATTTGGGCGAATAAGCACTTTTCGGAAACGGCAGACCGAGACGAACGGCAGAACCATTCCTTGATTTTTCGACCCATTCTGACGCTGTTTAGGCCTCCAAACGGGCTCCTGAAGATTTCGGGAAATTTTCAACGAAAGAATTCGAAGCTAATTTTCTGGGGCCATAATAGTGGATGTGTTTTATTATGTTTTACATAATTTCTGCTATTTATTTTAATTATTGCAATTTTATATGCCTTACGTGATTATCATGCCATGCAATACTAACCTTAGTATGCTAGAACGACATGGACATAGGGTTATATGCTATGCTTTAATTATGTTGATCGTCATGCCATGTTATTCTATGTTATGTGTTCTTTGTCTTGTTATTATGATAACATGTGGACCTCGAAGAATTAACATAGGACGATGCATGTAGATATAAAAAAAAAAATCCTCAAAGTAAAATACTAAGTGGGAGAGGGAATTAATTTGATATTAGATCCCATGGTCATCCATTTTTGGTTGTATGTAATTTAAGACTAGGACGATTATGAATTGGATATATGTCACCCATCGTGGCGTATGATTTATGACGTCTGGGTAGTGTTAAGGATATTACTAGGACAATCTTCTTAAGTTAATCACGAATATTGAAAGGTAAGCTCACCCCATCGTGACATACCAAGTTTCATAGAATTCGAGAAAAAAGTTGGACATTCCTTGATTGATGTTGATAATGGATATTTCTGTCTTAGGGGTTGTGTTCTTAAGCGAGTCCGTCTGTGACTTCACCGAAAACATCTGGGATTTATCCATTGATACATCGAACGGATGGGTCTGACTAAAGGCAACTTAAGATCTAAATAATGGTATACACTTAGCTATGAAAGATAATATATAGTCCACCCTAACGTGGCGTATTATTTAGTAGTAGGACCGAAGTAATATTTAAATTTAAATGGTATATATGTCACCCATCATGGCGTACCAGATATTTATGGAATTTAAATATTAGTGCATTAATTTTAATTAATTGTTAGAGGAAACAAATAGGTTTTAAGATATATGCAATTTTCTGATTAAGTGTTATATGCATGATTCTCAGGATAGAATGGGCTTTAATCCACTTTTCACCATACTTAAGGATAACAAACTTACCGGACCTAACTATATTGAATGGAAACGCAATTTGGACATAGTGTTGACTGCTGAAGAGTTCAAATTTTGTACTATTGAACCCAAACCGGAACAGCCTGCTGCCGATGCTCCGGATGAGGATAAAGAGTATTTTAAGAAGTGGACTAAGGCAGATGAGATGTCGCGATGTTACATTCTGGCAGCAATGTCGGGTGTTTTGCAACATCAGCATCAGGCCATGACCACTGCTGCAGATATGCTCTTTAATCTCAAGGAGCTTTTCGGAGATCAGAATAGGGCTACTAGGCAAGTAGCAATGAAGTCTCTAATGAACACTCAGATGGCTGAAAAAACACCTGTAAGGGACCATGTTCTTCTGATGATGTCTCATATAAATGAACTAGAGGTCCTTGGTGCTGATATTGATGCGGAAACGCAGGTCGATATCATACTTATGAGTTTGCCAAAAAGCTTTGAGCCGTTTCGCTTGAATTACAACATGAACAAGAAGTTGTATAGTCTTGCAAAACTTCTGACAGAGCTTCAGGCAGCGGAATCATTATTTCAGCAGCATGTTCAGGTAAATGTGGCTGAGAAAGTTTCTTCTTCAAAGCCGAAAGGAAAGAAGAAGAAGAAGGTTCAGGCACAGAAAGTTGTGAAACCATTGGGAGTTCAGAATTCAGTGAAGAAGCCTAAGGGCAAGTGCTTCAAGTGCAAGCAGTCGGGTCACTGGAAAAAGGATTGTCCTCTTTCTAAGAAGAACAATGCTGGTATGTCTCTTTCTCTTGTTACAGAAACATATATAGCGGCTATGTCTACGAGCACTTGGTGTGTAGACATAGGAGCCACTGATCGTGTTTGTAATTCCATGCAGGGGTTCCAGAAAACCAGGCTGCTTAGAGATGGCGAGATATATGTGTTCATGGGAGATGCTACGAAAGTAGCAGTGGTTGCAGTTGGAGTTATTTCTTTATCTTTTGGTTATGATAGGATTTTGGTTTTGAATAATTGTCTTTATGTACCTTCATTTAGAAGGAATTTAATTTCGGTTTCTAAACTTGCTCTGGATGGTTATAATGTTTGTTTGGATCGTAATGTTTCCATTATGATGAATAAACGAGTTATATGTTCTTGTACATTGCAAGACAATTTATATATTATTAATCCTATAGAATCAATGTTGCAACCAAGTGAAATTAATAATACACTTTCTACCTCTAGTAAAAGAAAGGAACCTTCTGGATTGAACCAAACATATCTTTGGCACTTGAGATTAGGTCATATTAACTTGAGGAGGATTCAAAGATTGGTAGTAGATGGGCCTTTAGGCTCGTTGGCAGTGGAGCCATTTCCAGTCTGTGAATCTTGCTTGGAATGACCAGTAGACCTTTTAAGGCAAAAGGAAATAGAGCCAAAGATGTGTTAGAATTGATTCATACTGATTTATGTGGACCTATGAATATCCAAGTGAGAGGTGGGTATGAATATTTTGTCACTTTCATTGATGATTATTCGAGATATGGATACATTTATCTGTTGCACCGCAAGTCTGAGTGCTTTGAAAAATTCAAAGAGTACAAAGCAAGTGCGGAGAAGCGACATTCAGGAAAATGTATCAAGTCACTACGATCAGATCGTGGGGGCGAATACCTGCTTGGAGAATTTAGATAATATTTATCAGAACATGGGATTTCATCCCAGTTGACTGCACCTGGCACACCTCAGCAGAATGGTGTAGCAGAAAGAAGGAACCGGACTCTTTTAGAGAGTGTTAGATCGATGATGAGTTATTCGAATTTACCCAAGTCGTTTTGGGGACATGCTCTAGAAACAGCGGCTTATCTTCTAAACTTGGTACCTTCTAAGTCAGTTCCAAAAACTCCAAAAGAATTGTGGACTAGTACCAAACCTAGTTTGAAACACATTCGGATTTGGGGTTGTCCAGCACATGTGCTGAACAAGAACGTGACTAAGTTAGATTCTCGTACAGAAGTGAGGCTGTTTGTGGGTTATCTCAAGGGAACAAAAGGGTATTTGTTTTATAGTCCCAAGGATCGGGATATCATTGTAAGCACCAATGCTAGATTCTTAGAGGAAGACTATATAATGAATCACAAACCCATGAGTACTGTTGTTTTAGAGGAAATAGTGGGAGGACAAGATAATTCTAATATGCCACTGGTACAAGTAGAACAACCACAAGTAAATGAACAACCTATCACTAATACCACACCAATGCTTCGTCGTAGTGGGAGGGTTGTTAAACAACCTGAGAGGTTCATGTTTTTGGGAGAGTCTTCGGACTTAGTCTCTGGTGAACATGATGAGGATCCCAGGACATACGAAGAAGCAATGCAAGATAAGGATGCAGATCTTTGGCAAAAGGCTATGCAATCTGAGATGGAATCTATGTATTCCAATGAAGTCTGGGATCTCGTGGAACCACCCAATGGTGTAAAACCCATTGGATGCAAGTGGATCTACAAAAGAAAAAGAGGATCTGACAAAAAGGTGAAAGCCTGGAAAGCAAGACTTGTTGCGAAAGGGTATACTCAGAAACAAGGAATTGATTATGAGGAAACCTTTTCTCCGGTAGTCATGCTTAAGTCAATCCGGATTCTTTTATCTATAGCAGCTCATCTCGATTATGAGATTTGACAAATGGATGTCAAGACAGCTTTCCTAAATGGAAGTCTTGATGAAAACATCCATATGCAGCAACCAGAGGGATTCATCAAAGAGGGCCAAGAGCATCTAGTGTGTAAGCTTAAGAAGTCCATTTATGGACTGAAACAAGCTTCCAGGGAATGGAACATTCATTTTGATCAGGCCGTCCAGTCAAATGGTTATGATCAGAGTCCAAGCGAAGCATGTGTGTATAGGAAAAGTGAAGGAAATGCAGTGGTTTTTCTAGTACTGTATGTAGATGACATTTTGCTCATTGGAAACAATGTAGAGATGTTGTCATCTATTAAGGCATGGTTGTTCAAACAATTTGAAATGAAAGACTTAGGTGAAGCCGCACACATTCTTGGGATCAAAGTTATAAGAGATCGCAAGAAAAGAACGTTGGCTTTATCTCAAGAACCGTACATTGATGAGGTATTGGATCGTTTTAACATGCAGGACTCTAAGAAGGGTAATTTACCTTTAAGACATGGAGTCTCTCTATCAAAGGAGCAGTGTCCTAAGACACCTAAGGAGATAGAGAACATGAAAGAAGTTCCTTATGCTTCGGCATGTGGAAGCTTAATGTATGTTATGTTATGCACGAGACCTGATATTTGCTTTGCCGTAGGCATGGTCAGTAGATATTAGTCCAATCCAGGTTAGGAACATTGGAGTGCAGTAAAAACGATACTTAAGTACCTGCGAAGGACTAAGAAGTATATGTTAATTTACAAGGCTTCAGACTTGTTTCCTGTGGGATATACCGATTCAGATTTCCAGACAGATAGGGATAAGAGGAAGTCAACCTCGGGGTGTGTTTTTACTTTAGGAGGTGGAGCTGTAATATGGAGGAGTGTGAAGCAGAAATGCATCGCAGACTCAACCATGGAAGCTGAATATGTGGCAGCCTCTGAGGCAGCCAAGGAGGCTATATGGTTCCGGAATTTCCTGCTGGATTTGAATGTAGTTCCTAATTTGCCACGGCAAATCACAATTTATTGTGATAATACTGGTGCTGTTGCAAATACAAAGGAACCACGAGAACATAAGGCAGCAAAACACATTGAGCGTAAGTATCACCTCATACGACAGTTCGTTAAGCGAGGAGATATTATTGTGACTGATATAGCATCAAAGGACAACCGGGCTGATCCTTTCACGAAGAGTTTACCAGATAAGGTTTTTGAAGAACACGTGGAGGCGATAGGAGTCAGATGTCTGGTCACGGAATAGTTATTTAAACTGGTAGTGGATTATATTAATAAACACTGATATACTCAAAGAATTGCTTGAGTATAAGTGGGAGATTGTTGGGTTTTATACTATACTATTCATTTGTAGTATATAAACATTGTCCATTTTATTGAGAATCTTGATTGCATATTTTTACATTGTTTGTTTATTATATTGTGGATAATTTAGTATCAAATGGGATAACAGAAGATTAAATTATCAGTGTCTATATATAATATAAAGGGTTCACAGTTTAAGTGGAATTAGACAAACCACTGGAATAACTGAAGTATTATTTGGGAATAGTTTATCTTGACTATTAAATAATACTTGTATACTTTGTGTATATTGAACAGGATCGAAATATTAGAATTGTTCTTCTATTCTGACAATAAAGAAGAACTAAGATTCTATGATATTATTAATGCTTAGGTTCTCAATCCAAGTGTAGTGATTGACACTTGTGTGCAATGCACATGCTTTGATTCATATGTGATGTAATTAATTGTTAATTATAATATTATGTATTGAGCAATGACATTGCATGCAGAGTGGGATATTAATTACATAAGGAAACCATGTCCTGATAATATTCGGGTTGATGATGTCCTCTTGAAAGCTCATAAAGATAATTATGCTTTAGTCCTGCAGGAAGATTTGTTCTTGCATAATTATAAGGTTGAGTGGATGATCAAGGATAAAAAGATATTAATTAAATTAATTATCAGAAATTAATTTAATTAATGGACATACGATATCTTAAACATGGGGAATTTAATAAGCAAATAATATAGGAGCCGAATTTAATAAGCAAATAATTACGGTATTAGGAAAGGTAGTGCAAATATTAATTCGTTAGTGGATAGAATTAATATTTAATGACATTGGGCTTGACCCAAAATGTCATTGGGAGGCCCGACCTAATTGTCCATGATCCCTACTGGAGCCTGTATATATTCTTGTTCTCCTAAAGCTGCAAAGAAGAATTCGAGATTAAAAACCTAGGGCAGCCGCAAGGAGCTAGTGTTTTGGGATTCCGAGGCTTTAAGGAGAGGAAACTTCGGGAGATCGAAGGCCACACTTCGCTCGAAGGGAATCAAGGAATTCAGTAGAAGACGTGGATCTGAATCGTAGCGATTAAGGTAAAGTTTTCTTTTCGAACTCGTAATCAATCATATAGTAAAACGCAGAACAATAATCATTTGTCCCAACACCAGCACCCACCGCCACCACCACCAGGTCCCAATACTACGGGACAAAATTCTTTCAAGGCCTTTAAGTCCCTAAGGCCCCCGGAATTTCAGGGATCTGCTGACCCTGTTGAGGCAAGAGCTTGGTTAAAGGAAATGGAAAAATCTTTTAAAATCCTAGGAATTGAGGAAGCCCAAAAGACCGTCTTTGCTACTTACCTCCTGAAAGGAGAGGCTAAATATTGGTGGGAATCGAAAAGGAATCTAGAAACAGATGTCATTATTACCTGGGCAAGGTTTACTACCTTATTTCTGGAAAAGTATTTTCCTGTATTCATGGAAGCACAAATGGAGAGAAAGTTTTTGGAACTAAAACAGGATAACATGACCGTTGCGGAATATGAAGCTAAGTTTACTGAGTTGTCTAGGTTTGTGCCAGATTTTGTCAATACTGACTTGAAGAGGTCAAGAAGGTTTCAGCAATGGCTAAAGCAATGGATTCAGAATAGAGTAGCTGTGTTGGAAATAACGGACTATGCCTCGCTGGTGCAAAAGGCAACCATAGTGGAAGCAAGTAGCGAGCAGAGTCAGAAAGGAAGAGAAGAGAAAAAGAGAAAGTTTGGTAGTCAAGGAGGAAGCTCGGTGAACAAGAGTTTTCCAGCAAGGCCATTTGGAGGGACCAGGTCCCAACCCTTAAGAAATTCTGAGTTCAGGAAAAATGAGAATAAGAGCCTAAGTCAGGGCGGCGGACAGATGGGAGTGTCCCATTTCAATCAACCCCGACCCCCACTACCTGACTGCAAGACGTGTGGGAGAAAACATCTGGGAGAATGTACCCTAAAGTCGGCAATCTGCTTCAAGTGCAAGAAGATGGGGCACTACTCCAAAATGTGCCCTCTGGATAATCAGAAGTGTTTTCAGTGTGGGAAATTAGGACACCGAAAAAGAGATTTCCCTATGGCAAACCCCGTCGGCTCAAGAATTAGTGGAGCCGCCTCTAACAAGCCCCCGACTACTAGAACTTTCAACATGACTGTGAAAGATGCCGTGAGGGACACAAATGTGATAGCAGGTACCCTTCTACTCAACACCGTCAATGCAAATATTTTATTTGATTCGGGAGCTACCAAGTCTTTTATTTTGAGGGATTTCGCGAGTCAGTTAAGACTTAGAGCGGAACCATTAAAAGAAGTATTAGAGGTAGAGATAGCAAATCGGGAAGTAATTCCGGTTGATAAGATACATTTAGATTGTAGTCTAGAGATAGAAGGTCAACAGTTTCGTGTAGACTTGGTCCCATTTAAATTAGGGGAATTTGATGTTATTCTGTGAATGGATTGGTTGTCGAGCAATGGTGCTCATATCGATTGTGAAAGAAAGAAAATTTGGATCAAAACATCCGAAGGGCGGGAGGTCGTGTTCAAGGGACAACGACAAACCCGTAAGTTTTTAACCATGGCCCAAACCAAGAGGTTGTTGCGGCATGGGTGTGAGGCTTACTTAGCCTATGTGATAGATACAAATCGAGAGGTTCCTAAGTTATAAAATATTTCAATTGTTAATGAATTTGAAGACGTATTTCCAGAAGACCTTCCGGGATTACCACCCGATAGGGAGATAGAATTCACTATCGAATTAGCTCCAGGGACGGCGCCAGTTTCGAAGGCCCCGTACCGGTTAGCTCCAGTGGAAATGAAAGAGTTAGCTATTCAATTGTAGGAATTGCTAGGTAAGGGAATGATAAGACCCAATGTGTCACCATGGGGTGCACCAGTGTTGTTTGTGAAAAAGAAGGATGGTAGCTTGAGATTGTGCATAGACTATCGAGAACTAAACAAGTTGACCATTAAGAACCGATATCATTTGCCAAGGATTGATGATTTGTTTGACCAGTTGAAAGATGCGGTTTACTTCTCCAAGATTGACTTAAGGACTGGGTATCACCAGTTAAAGATAAAACCCGAAGATATACCCAAGACTGTATTTCGCACTAGGTATGGGCACTATGAGTTTTTAGTAATGTCGTTTGGGCTGAAGAATGCCCCGGCAGCTTTCATGGACCTAATTAATAGAGTCTTCAAACAATATTTGGACAAATGTGTCATAGTTTTCATTGATGACATTTTAGTCTACTCCAAGACAGAGGAAGAACACGCAGAACACTTGAGAATAGTGTTAGAGACGTTGAGAAAGGAAAGGTTATATGCCAAGTTCTCCAAGTGTGAGTTTTGGCTAAAAGAAGTGCAGTTTCTAGGCCATGTGGTCAGTAGTGATGGAGTACTAGTTGACCTTGCTAAGATAGAAGCCGTTTCAAATTGGGAGAGACCAACCACCCCGACGAAGGTGAGAAGTTTTGTAGGCTTAGCCAGGTATTATAGGAGATTTGTGCAAGATTTTGCCAGAATAGCAGCTCCACTGACCCGACTGACCCGAAAGACTGAGAAGTTTGAGTGGACTGAGAAATGCGAGAAGAGTTTTCAGGAATTGAAAAGGAGGCTAGTTACTGCCCCTGTACTGGCACTGCCAGACGGAAAGGGGAATTTCGTGATCTACAGTGACGCATCCCACAAAGGGTTAGGATGCGTGTTTATGCAACACGAAAGGGTGATTGCATATGCTTCCAGGCAGTTAAAGGAATATGAGAGCATATATCCTACCCATGATTTGGAGTTAGCAGCATTAGTTTTCGCCTTGAAGATTTGGAGGCATTACTTATATGGAGAAAAGTGCTATATCTACACAGACCATAAGAGCCTTAAGTACATTTTCACTCAGAAAGAGCTCAATATGAGACAGAGGAGATGGTTAGAATTAATCAAAGATTATGATTGCGAGATTCTTTACCACCCATGGAAGGCCAATGTGGTGGTCGATGCCCTTAGCAGGAAAGAGAGACTCAAAATGATAACCTCATCAGAGAAGTTAATCCAAGAGTTTGAAAAGATGGAGATTGAGGTTAAAATAACCGGAGATGGCACAAAGAAATTATTTGAAATCGCACTACAATCGGAATTGCTGCAAAAGATCAAATTAAGTCAAGAACGCATGATGAGCGAAGGGAAAGAGCTAAAGACGGGAGAGGAATTAAGGACTGAAAGAGATGATAAGGGAATCATGAGGTATACTTACCGGATTTGGGTTCCTAATGATCAGGAATTAAAAGATGAGATTTTACATGAAAGTCATAGCTCGAGATATTCAATTCACCCAGGAAGTACCAAGATGTATAGGGATCTAAAGGAATATTATTGGTGGCCTAACATGAAAAAGGATGTAATAGAGTGAGTAAGCAAATGCTTGACCTGCCAAAGAGTAAAGGCGGAACACCAGAGACCCAGTGGACTCTTACGACCCCTAGAGATTCCAGAATGGAAATGGGAACAAATAGCCATGGACTTCGTAATAGGATTGCCACGAACCAAAGCTAATCACTTTGAGACATAGCTGAAGGAATGGTCCCACACGAACCATTTCCTCAAAGGGAGAATGAAGACATTCACATTCCTGCTCCACAAGAACCATCCTCTCAAAGTGAGGATGCAGGCCAATCAGCTACAGTTTCAGAGAAGTTTCCTGACAATGCTCAAGGGGCTTCTGATATTCCTGAAATGAAAATTTTGGTCGAGGACACTGTCATTGAGGGAAGCACACAAGAACCTCCAACTCAAAGTGTTGAAGCAGCTTCTGAACCTCATGCTACACAAGAACCATTAGTAGAAAATACTGATGCAAGCTTATCAAATCCTGACAGTGTTGCTCCTGATGCTAGTGGTGCTCCTGATGCTGAGCCAATCCTGATTCAACCACTGAGCTCAAGACCAATGGTAAATCCTATCTCAGAATCTAAAGATAAACTTAAAGGTGTTGTTCCTGATGATGCTGGTGATTCTGGAGATAGTGATGATAATGATTCTGATGATGACAATGATGATGAGAAGGATCAGCTTGCTATAGCTCTTAAATCTAGTCTTGGAACCAACTTTGGTTCTTCAAGCACTTTCATGACTGGAAAGGCTGCTACAGGAAAGGATCTTAGACAAGACTTTTCTGGTCCTTCACCAATTGATCCAGCTGAGCTTCTGAGAAAAGATGAATGGGAAAATGAATGGTACAGATCTTTTAATTCTGTTAGTTTTCGATGTGCATTGGAACATGCTGTTCATGCTGCCAGAATCATAGAAAATGAAGATTTAAGGAATCACTTGAAGGCTACAACTCTGTTATCCAAGAGCCTCAAGACTGAAATTGATTCTGTGAAGGCTGCTACTGAACATGTGAGGACTGATATATCTCAAAACTTGACAAAGGCTCCAACTGCTTTTCAATTGAGGGTGGTGGAATCTCATGTTAAGACAATTGTTTCAGAACAATCTCACATCCACAACAGAATTGATTCATTGGAATCCAAGGTAACTGACATTCAAGCCTCTATTTCCTTAATTTTAAATTTGTTATCAAATTCTGATGTCAAAAAGGGGGAGAAGGTAAGTCAGACAAAATGTACACCTGAACTAGTATTGAGAAGAAATAATGATGATGATAATACTGGTAATGATGGTGATGCTATGGTATTTCAAAGAGAAACCTCTGATGCTGCTGTGATGAAGTCTATAATTTAAACTTCTCAAAGTCAATCCACACAGTCAACTCATGTTTCTGATTCTGGAATTAGAACAGTAAGGACACTGGTGAAATCTCAGATCCTGACGGAAGAGCAAATCCTGACAGGTGATCAAATCCTGATGGCTGATCAAATCCTGACACCTGGTCATGGACATACACTCTCTACAATTCCTAAAGGTGATGAAGATGTTCTTATTGATAATCCTGAAGATGCTGCTAATCTATTCCGGAATTTCACAACTAGATATGGTAATGTTGTTACTCTTTATCACACTGATAAGAGAGTTCAACAGTTATTTGCAAGGAAGGCACTTTCTACAGCTAGTGAAAAATATCATGATCTCTCACATGAAGAATTTCTAAATCAACAGAGAGAAATGATGGAGAGTTTTAAGAATCCTGCTCCTGCTAGAGGTAGAGGAGGCAGAGGTAGAAGAGGTGCAAGAAGATGTGCAAATAGAGGAAGAAGCTCGTCAATTCAAAATATGCCTAGACAGACAAGGTCTAGAAGTCTAAGAATAGAAGAAATTCCTGGGCCTACTCAAATTCTAGTAGTTCCTGACAGGTCTACTTTTGGTGATGATGGAATTATTGAAGAAGAACCTGAATTGAGAAGAAGACCAAAACAATCAACTCTAATCAGTAATACAACTCAAATTCCAGATTCTAATCCTGACATTGTTCCTGACACTGTTCAAGATCCTTATGAATCTTAAATTCTACAAAAGGTTGATTTGTTAATCTTATCCACTGTGGTTGATTCTCATAATTGTGAAGTTGATGAAGAAGAAGAAGCAAGAAGAAAAGTGATAAAAAGAACAACAGATAGAGATTTTAATCTCTATGTACAAAGGCTTAAACACTCAAATAGACGGTTGTGGAGAAATTCAAGCAGACAACAACCTCAGTTGGAAAGAAGCTATGTTCTTGAGAAGGAAAAAGACAAGAAGTGGAAACACATTGACACACTTAGGTGTGATAGACCTATCAACTTTCAGTCTGGTGGAGTTATAACAAGTGCCTCCAGTATTGCTAATTTTTCTTATTCATTTAGATCAAAAGCACTCTGGTTACAGATGTTTTCAAATCTAAGGCAAATGACAAACAACTCAAGAGGAGGTATTGGACACAGGGATGCTGAATTTCTGAATATACCACATGTTGATCCTCATGCCTTGACTGAAATTGGAGGTATTTTAACTTCTGAACACCTGAACAATTTATTAGCTGTTGATATAGTTATAGATTGTCATGATGGTACTGAAAAGAAAGAGAAGCTTTTGTACTTTATGAAAGATGGTAGTGTGAAGATTCTATCCATTCAAGATCTGTTGGTGAAGACTACAAAGGAACTGAAATATGTTCATTATCTACTAAAATGGAAGAATGAAGTGTGCAAGGTATGGAGTGATATGATTCTGTCAACAATAAGTGTGACGCCCCTCCAAACCCGGGGTACAGATTTGGGGAGTCACTCGACCAACAAAACACAATAAACTTTAATATAACACATGCATAATAAAATAATAACATAAAATACCCCTTATCCAAGACCGCATCCAGATTATGGCATGAAACAAACTTCTAAGTCATAATTATTACAAACCAGTTTTCAGAGTTATTACACAACTTAAAGTCAAAGCTAGACATCTAGTCTAACTATCAAAATAAACAACTACCCTGCCAATGACAACCACTCTTGGTGATCTCCTAGCTGCTGGAGAACTATCGCTCGCGTTGTGTCTGCTCATACTCTCGCTTAACTGGAATATGATTAGAAACAAAACAAGTATGAGCCACAAGTGCTCAGCAAGCATTATATATCAATCACAGTTCCATAATGAAAAGAAGGATCACAGTTATCTGAATCAACAATATACAAGTCAAACATATGCTTTTAACAATCTTTATTGAAGAAAGAGGGATTAGAATTGGACTTCTACATTTTTCAAATACAAAGGTTGAGCTGCTGATCAGTCACGCATCAACCCCGGACTTGCTTATAGCAAAGTCATCCACTAGGATCCATGGCCATCTGGGCCTTAAGTTATTACGACCATAAATATGGCCCGACCATTTCTGGTCTCATTTTTAAAACATGCCAATTCTATCACAGAGTATAAGCAATAACATGCATAACAAGATAAGTACACAATGATAGGGTGCAATAGTTGCAAAAGAGCTTCAACTACTCAATATCAAATGAAGTTCGAGAAATAGATTCGGAATGGTTTCAACGGTACATAAGTACACATTTAAGAAGGTCAATAATGATTATTGTCAATACAAGTGAATTGAAATGAAGATGTCTGATATTCAACACGATTGTGGACGTAATCAAAAGTTAGGAATATTCAAGGAAATAGCATCAGTTGCTCAAATGTGGAGTAAAGATTGAATAATCTGAATCGTTCTGATGGTAACATACATATAATTCTTAAGAACAATAACAATTGAATCAACAAGTACAGGCACAGATACTTGTCTAGTCTATGTAGCTGACGGAATTCTACCAAGCTCACTCTACCTTCTCCTTTCCCTTGCTCCGGAAACTCGATTCTATAATAAACAACTCATTACAGTAAGTCTAACTATCCTCGTTCTATCCTCGATATACACTCATAACCATTTTCAAATTTAAACAAGTAATCGGGTTCCTATCGGATGCCCGATCTAATTTACAGAAATAAAAACTCAGGCATTAGCCCTCGTACGGGCATTTACGAACTATAAAACACATTATTCAACTCATATAAACCATATAGCACTTATAAATATTTTTAGAACAATATTCGAGGCTTATTTGAATTTAAATAAGTCACAAATAATTTTTAAATCAAAAATCGGATTTTTAATCCCAATATAAGTATTTAAAAACAATTAAATCAATTAATAAAAATTAATTGACACTTTTCAAATACTCAAACTATTTTTAAATAATTAAATCAAGCTAGAAAATAATTAAACCTAATTTAAATTAATTAAATCTAATTAATAATTAATTATTAAGAATTAACTAATTAAAAGATTAATCAATTAATTAATTAAATTAATTAATTATTAATTAAAAATAATTAAAATAATTAAATTTAACCAGTTTTGGAATTTAAATAAATAATTATAATTTTTCAGAATTTTCTGAATTTAAAAATGTATTTTTAAAATAAAAATATGATTTTTATAAATATTTAAACTATTTCCGAATTAAATTTAAAAATAAAATTCAAAAATAGTTTTCTGAAAATAAATTAGGGTTTCGAAGATTGAAACCGGGTCAACCATTCGGGTTAACGGGTCGGGAAGAACAACCCGGAAATTTTCCAGAATCCGGCTACTTTCCCAGATTCCGGCGAGCCAAAAACATAACAAATTTTGGGGCTTTTGATATCAAAACATTCCTTATTAACTCAGCAATTCATTCCGACAAAAAACATACCAAAAACGTAGCCGGAACTCCAATCCCGACTAAACTCCGGCGAGCTCAAGTAAATTTTCCGATCTAGCTAAATCTTACATGAAACTCTACGTTCTTTATGTTAAAATGAAGCTAAGAACACATACAACAAAAGCCCTCTATCAAAAACAATGTCAGATCATTCATATGAACGGACTATTCAAAAGAAAAATCGGGCAAAAACCCTAAAATCGAATTTCTCAAAATCGAACATAAATATGAAATTAAAGCATGAATTCCTACTAATTAGAACCCTAGGAACATGTTAGAAGCAATCAATTGAACGGAGATTCAACAGAATGAAAATCCCCAATTCGAACAAGAACCCTAATTTTAATTCGAATATTGAAAAATTCATATAAAATCGAAAAATTACCAGATGATGATATGGTTGGAAGATTCTGAAACTAGAGCTCAAGATCTTTGATTTGAGTACTTGAACTTGTGATTTGGATTTCAATAACACAATCAAAATTGATTTTGATTTTCGAGAACACGGTTCAAGAATTTTATATTTTTGTATATTTTTAATACGGATTATATGAAGGATAATGTATGATTCTCCTTTTTATACTTAGTGAAAAATAATACCCCAAACGACATTTTTGGATCGATATCGATCCACTGAATCGCTTTAAAACCCTAATAAAGAAAAATACACGTTTTACATGGTGATAGCTATCCACAAAGACTAATAGTTATCCATATCAATACATATCATTTATATAACTAATGCTCAAGAATACTGGGGCTATAACAGATGTATTATTGATACGGACGATATATCAATTGCCCTAAACAATTAGGGTTTGGAATAATTCTCTTCCTTTTCGGATAAAACGAATAATATTGACAAGATCAGATAACTAGGGATATAATGATACGAATAAATCTTCCGATAATGATTCGGACATGAATGACGAAGGGATAATAATTATGTATACAGTTTCAATGGGGCCCTTGAATTTTCAAAACGGGGCTCAACATTGAAGATATTTTCAAATGACAAGATATTTGAACAGGGCTTCCGACACACCAATTTAGCACATAATCACTCAACAACCTTTATCATTAAAACTCAAAATACTTCATAATAATTATTCTACACATATAATACACTTTATATTATAAAAAAAAGTTCACGGATCTTACAATAAGGAGAAGATTTCATGAAGGAAACTATTACAATGGTAATTATACTCCCATGTACCTAAATCTAAGAGGTCAAGATGTGGAAATGCAAAGAGGCACTGTTGTTAAAGAAATGTCCTTTGGCATGGAGCAATTTACTCTTAATCCTGATGGGAAGGAAATTGCTTACCTCCTGGTTGAAGATCATAGTCTACAGAGAAGCTCTATACAGAATCTGAGAGCGGCTATCTATCAGATAAATGAAGAGGATGAAGAACTCAAAGATCTAAAAGAAAGATTAATTCAAATTCTTGAAGACAAAGAAGAAAATCTGCTATCAAGCTTCTTGAAGATGAATTTGTTCTACCAGAGAATCTGAGAAGATAAGTTTGCTATTGTAAATACTTGTACATTTTGTAAATAAGTTTTTGAAATCATTGAATCTAGAAATTTATACTTTATTTTACAAAGTATAAGATTGGGGGAGATTGTTAGATCAGGATTCAATGATCGTCAGGATCTAGACTCAACTGATCAGGATTGCTGACGTCATCAGTATTGCATGGTCATCAGTATTGCACAAACGTCAGTATCAGGATTGTCATCGGGATTTATATCAGGACTGTGATCAGGATTGATCATCAGGACTGGAAGCTGATCAAGATTTCTATTTCGAGTTGGTTTATGAGTCTAGTTAAAGAAGGAAGTTTATTTTGTCGGTTCCTAATTTATAGGAATGCAGCTGTCGATTAGGATATGTTTCAATCTAGTTTGTAATTGATTAGGACTTATCTTGTAATCGATAGAGAAGCTGTGTAGTATATAAACACAGTTTAGGTTTCGATTTAGATCGGAGATCACATACACGAGTATTTTGTAACCTAGAAGCTCTCAAGAACATCAGAATTTCTTGATAGAGTTTGTAACAGTTTTATATCAGATTTAATAAAGCTGTTATTATTCTTTCATATTTGTGATACATAATTTATTAAGTCGAGAATCTTATACAATTGTATTCAACCCCCTTCTACAATTGTTATTTACTGGGCAACACTTTTTTTATTCAATAGTACTACCGTGTTTTAACCATAGTACTACCAGTTTTTTTTACCTTAGTACTATTAGTTCTTATATATATAAACATATTTTTTTTTTTACTTTTAACCATAGTACTACCCAGTTCAAGTTTTTACTTAACTGATTTTTTTTATCTCTGGTTTTTCTTCTTCCTTCTAACGAGCTGCTGCCAAATTCTTTTTCAATTTCTGAAGTCGATTCTTGTTCGTTTTAAAAACTGAAACCATCACTAAACTCATCTTCTCAAGCCCATTAATTCGAGCTCTTAAAACCTAAGTTTCGTTTAGTTTTAAGTTTTTGAGTTTTTGAATTCCAAAGGTTTTTTAAATCGTTTTTGATGATTGATATTGAGTTTTTGGATTCTAAAAATAGCAGTGTGTGTGTTTTGTGATAAGGAATAACATACTAGAATTTGGTAATTTTTGGAGAACTTTGAAAATTCGGATTTTTTAATTAATTTTTAATTAATTTTAAAATCCTTAAATTCGAATTATTCAAAATTATTTGAATTTTTGATTTTTTGTGTTAATTTTTGTTTAAGTAAATTATGGCTCAGAATTTTGAGGTCGTTAAAAACAATTATAATGGGTATTTTGATCCTTTGAAATGCCCTGTTGATCGTTTTCGACCTTGGATTCAGTTTTTAAATACGCAGTGTTGTGTCAGTCGTGCTATTTGTCTATCTGCTGATTTAAAAACTGAACCATTAAGGTTACTGTGTTCTAGTGCTGTGATTTCTGATGATTTTAGGTCTATTACTTTCCCAATTGAGCACACACAGTACACTATTACTGAGGATCTGTTTTGTGAAGTTTTTCAACTTCCTAGGGACAACTTTGATAGGACTCCCTCTAATATTGAATTAATTCAGTTTTTCAACATAATTCATTATCAAGGTCCTTTGGAGTTGCCCAAAATCAATAAAGCTAATTTGGTCTGTGAATGAGATATTTTCTTTGATACATTGGCTAAGGTTTTCAGCAACTGTACTAAAAGCAATTTTCAAAATATTCCATCTTTGTTACAGTATATTGCTTATGCTGTTGTGTTTAATGTTAGACTTAACATTGGTCATCTTATTTGGAGTCTTATAGTTAGAAGAGTAGCAAATACCAGGATTGATCATGATAGTGATAGGAAAGTCAGATGTGCTATCTGATGCTCATAAGGAGATGTTTCGAAATTCTTTATATGTTCCTTCTCCTACTTCTGATCGTAAGTTCTATCAAAGACTCCACACTTCTCTTAAATTGAACATCACTCCAGTGGTAGTCACCCCATTCATGGCACAATTCATTCAACTTCCTACTTTTCAACTTTTTGTTCCTGAGCAACAATTGGTTATTACAGTTGGAACTTCAGAGGCACTGCCAATACAGGTAATACATCCTATCCCTGGATCATCTAGCACCGCTGCTGAAACCCAAGTGGTTGATAGGGATGACCAA
Organism: Heracleum sosnowskyi; assembly: GCA_030848705.1. Classification (NCBI taxonomy): domain Eukaryota; kingdom Viridiplantae; phylum Streptophyta; class Magnoliopsida; order Apiales; family Apiaceae; genus Heracleum; species Heracleum sosnowskyi. The sequence continues at coordinate 83,696,346 of CM061237.1, forward strand.
GAGGTTGTAGAATCACAATCTCTAACCCAGGTCATAGAGCCAAACATAGTGTCAAATCCTTTAACCTTTCAACCTGAAATTGCTTCTCTTGTCAGACAAAGGTCAAGTAGTGAACAAACACTGAGTGCACCCACAGCTCTGTCTCCTCCTCCAAAGAAAAGAAAAACCTACAGGGAGGCATCTGTTAGCCCATCCGTATCCTCCCAACAGGATATGGACTTTGAAATGGCCACTGAACAGTCTCTGGAGACATCCTCTCAACATGATGAATCTATTGCAATTCGCCATCGGGCCCTGGAAACCTGTAATGAGTCAAGCACTCTCCCATTACTCACAATGGGATAAGACATTCAAATAGAAGAAACTCAGGACACGTTGTTAGGAGAGCACTTAGGATCTTCACAGTGCGTACCATAGTTACGGTAGAAGTGCCTTCACAGGCATCAGAGGGAAAATCTGATTCTTTGCCCCTTTTAATAGAATCATTTTCTCCCCTCCCAGAGGGAACATCTCTGGCTCCCTTAAGGGATTTTTCACTCGCAGTTTACACTGGAGAAAGTGAAAGGCAACCAGGTGAGTCTGTCACTGAAGCAATTCAGTTTACAATGTCAAATGTTTTGACAGACTCAACTAGGGATTGGGATTTGCGAACTCCCATTGCACCACTACTGACCTCTCTTGAAGGGGCTACGGTGATTTCTTATGCAGGTACATCATCTGAGAATATGGATAGACAACTAGTGGTCATAAATCAGAATCAAACACAAAGTGATACACAAGCACGTGAGTTGAGTGAAACACCACTGAGAGAAATTGAAGTGAGTGCACACACTGACACAAACACTGCTTCGTTGTTAGCTCAGATAGCTGCTCTACAGAAACAACTCCTAGAAACCCAGGCTGAAAAGGACATTCTCAAAGCACAAGTGGTTGAACAGTCTTCTTCTTCCACCTCTGTAACAAATGAGCTGGGTATGATTAAAGATGATATTGAAGGTCTGAAGACTTCTCTCCTACCCAAGATCAATGCAGTTCAGCAATCTCAAGTACTGGTGGCTTCGGACGTCTCTGATCTTACAACTTCAAATGCTCAGAAAATTGCTTCCATTTCCACTCAAGTAGACTACATTCAGCAAACTGTTGATGAAAATCAGTTGTTTAATGACCAAAATTTTGCAAAGATTGAAGGTGGAATGGAGCATCTCAATGAAGGGATGAAGCATCTGTACTATATGATCAAGAATTCACATCAACCCAGTGCTGAACAAAAAACATTCTTTGAGGGTGATGATGAAGATGATGTTTATCAAGGAGGAGATAGAGGTGATAGAGGAGATATAAGGGGAACAAGTGAGGTAAATCCTGAAGCTGGCAAATTTACATCTGTAGAGGATTCCTCAACTAAGGGGGAGAAGAAAGGAGGAGAAGGAGAAGTTGAAGGAGCTTCTGGAAAAGATAAGGGGAAGGGTAAACATAAAGAGTCAATGGAGGAGGAGGAGTCTACTTTTGATGATACTTTCTACTACCATGATGAACATGATGATTTTCAATTTGATATGTCTGGTGATCTGGAGAAGACTATCCCTGAAGAACCTATTGGTGTGGAGGAGGTTGAAGAAGTGGCCAACTTTGATGACTAGGAAGATGAAGATGAGTTGTACACTCCTGATCCCTTATTTCAGAAAGAGTTGAAGAAACAACAAGCAGATCTGAGAAGAAAGGAAGATGAAAATGCTAAGGTCTCAGACATTATATCCCAAAAGATTAAAATTCAAAAAGCTGAACATGAAGACAAACAACGTCTTCATAGTATTCATGTTAAAGAAAGGAGATTAGATGTCAGGATGAAGATGGGAAGAAAGTGGGATAAAGCAAGGGAGATGTTTGATATCCCCCAGAGAGGCACAAACAATGATCGTACTTTTCTTAAGTTGCTTGAGAAGATCAGAACAGTTAATCCAGATAATTCATTATACATGAAGGCTTTGAAGGAAGATATCTTAAGGATTACATTTGTATTTGATCAAGTCAGACATGAATTGTATATCTATGTTTCAAGTGTTCTTGAAGGGTCATTCCCAGTTTCTCTTGAACTCCTTGAAAGAAGATCTATGTTAGAGCTTTGGATTCTGATGAGTAAAGTGAAAAGATCTTCCTGTTTGAATGAACTTCTTTATGACCGGCTCAGAGATTCTTCTATGAAGGCTAGCCCTCAAGTTGTACACTTTCCATATGAAGTTAAAATCTATAGAGGTACAACTCTGGAGACAGTTACGCTGGATCCTGATTCTTTGAAGTTACAAACTGCTATGCAACTGGTGAAGTTGGAGAATCTTCTGAGAACTTCTGGGTTTACTACTGAAGCAAAGTCTGAAGTTGCTGATATGATTTCAGACTACTGCACTGAAAATGTTCCAAGGTATTCTCAAATGAAGAACATATTAAAGAAGATCACTTCTCAACCAGTCAAGCCAAGTGGTGTTGTTTCAGAAAGTGATCGTGTCCTTGAGAAAGATCTTCTAAACACCTTGCAAGATGCTGAAGAAGGTGAGATTAGAGATTAAGGCTTGAGGAAAAGAGCTCAGTTTTTATTGTAATATGTTTAGAGCATATGTGAATCAAGATAGGTAATCACATGTTCAGTCTAGAGGAACATCTATCTTGTATTTATCTTTATTGTTTGAATCTGGAAATTGTTTAATATAATCCAGAACTTTTATTATTTACTTGGCTCTTAAAAGTCTTATATTTTCTTATTTTAGTTGAGTTATCCTCTAGAGATATTTGATTGTTATTGTCTAACAAACAAATAGGGGGAGATTGAAAGGCATATGTATAGGCCTATTTGTAAACACCGAGGATTCTACTCAACATAAACTAAGATGTAATAAGTAAATAATATATTCATATGTCACAGGAATCTCAGAAGATAATATTTGTCAAGCGAATGAAGATTAATGTCATCTACAATCTTGAAGTAATTCTTCATTGAAAGAAGTTCAATTTATTGATCAAGCCTCAGTGAAGTATTCAAGGAAGTGGAACTATTTAAAAGTGACAGAGATTTCAGAAGTGTGACAGGAAACGTACAAGTTATAGTCCTTTGTTAATTAGAAGGAGAAAGAACCACAGCTTAAAGTCAAAAGATGAAGAACAGTTATTAAAGTTAGTCACTCATGAACCAGACAGTACATGGAGTGTCAACGTCATTTAGTGAAAGTTCGTCATCAATTTAAGTGGTTCTTAGAATTAGTTTTAATTCTCTTTTAATTTATTCTATAAGATAATTAATTTAATCTATGAATTAATTCTTCCAGAATTAATTCATATATTAAATTAATCAATCTAGATCTTAAGTAATTTTATTTATAAATTAATTCTCAAGAATTAATTTATTTATTGAATTATTTAAATCAATAACTTAATTTATTTTAATCTATAAATTAATTCGTTTAGAATTAATTAATTTATTAAATCAATTAAGTAAATAGATTAAATCAGAATTTATTTAATTCTAAAATTACTTTCTAAAATAGTAATAGTAGTACTAACATTTACTATTAGTATTACTATCAACATTAGTACTACCGATAGTACTACCAAGTCAATTGGTTAGTACTACCGATAGTACTACTAGTTGATTTGGATAGTACTGCCATTAGTATTTGCATTTAAAATGAAATGTTTGGCGCGTGGAAGGGAGGTCTGTTAACTTGTTTAAATACAAGTGTGATCATCAAATAAAAAGCAAGACAGACAGAAAGAACAACTGCATATACATTTACTTCTGCCATCAAACGAGCCAACTGCAAAGCTTTCATTTTTAACATTGTAATCAATTCTAGACATTAATGTTATATCCAATCCACTAGAATTCAATTACTTGTATTTCTTTGACAATCTAGCGGATCATAATCCCTAGAAATTATATCAAACTACTTTTTAGTATTCGATCCTTTTATTACAAAAATAGATAAATTCATGTTGAATTTATTCTAGATTTGTTTTAACAAGAACTCTGTAATCTGCACACTGAATTGTAACACCCTTCACGTTTAATAGAGTTATATTTAACTTTAATCTTGTTCATTTTATTCCTCAGTAATTTGTAATTGATATTGTTAAATCAAGAACAATACAAATTCGATTAAACGGTACTGTTTGTATTCAACCCCCCCCCCCCCCCTTCTACAAACATATTGGGACCTAACAAAGTGATATTTTCTTCAATTATTATTATGCGAATGTTATCTTCAGAATAAAATGCAAGTATTCTATCCCCATCTTGTACCTATGCAAGTATTCTATCCCCATCTTGTACTTATGCAAGTGTTACTACCCCTTTTACTTGTTATGCATGTTTTTCTTGAACCTTCACACTTGTACCAAGTAGCACTAACTTTCACTTTCTGTTTTGCATTGTAACTACCCTGACCTTATTTATTCTTCCATAATGGAATAATTTATACTGTTGAGACCGTCTAAAGCCTGTTTCTTGAACCATACCTTATATTAAGCAGTTGCAATTCCTTTTTGATGTCGTAATGCTTGTTTCATTTCATACTTAACTTTGTTGAGCATGCTATTACTGATACCCTGTGATAGAATTGGAATGTTTTTAAAATGGACCAATAATGGTCGGACCAGATTCATGGTCGGAATGAATTAAGGCCAAATGAGGCCAGGGATCCTACTTAAAGGACTTTGCTGTGTGCATAGTCTGGGTTAATGCGTGACTGATCAGCAACTTAACCTTGGTGTTTTCTTAAAACGTAAAAGTCCAATTCTAATACCATTTGTTACATTTGAGATTGATTACAACCATATGCTCTGTACTTCTGATTTATACTATGATATCCATGTTTACCCTTTTGTTTTAAAATTGTTGTTGATATATATATGCTTGCTGAGCACATTTGGATCTAATCTCGTAAATTCACGAGTATTCTTTCATACTTTTTTAATATCATATTCATATTGTCATATTAATTGGGAAACATAATTATTGTGTTGGAATGATTTAAAGGACAGTTATTGGATTTATACGAATTCTTTCTTTCGAAAATCCTGATGTGGAATATTGAAATTGAGAATGTTGAAATCCCTAAATGATCGGGAATTTGATAATACACATGTTGAGCATTTCTTTCACTCATACTTGTTTTCTTCGTATTTTAGCCTTTCAGTAAGAAGGTAAATTGGCGAGAGTTGTCCGCGTAGCTTGGACAGAGAAGGGAAAAGAGGTTAGCGTGAAGATGTTATGATCCAGACTATTTGGAGTTAGTGTAAAGTTATTGTATAAAGTTGATTTCTATGAAATACTATATTGTATAAGATTAGATTTGCCTGGTATACTTCTTGTCGAAGTTGTACTAGTGTTATAAAATTTTTGCAAAGAGAATTATTGTAAAGAAAAAAAGTTTATTTAATGGAATTTTGGATTCTTGTTTCTAGCACTATAGCCTAAAAGATCTTGGTATAGTTGGGGTCGCAGATGCTACATTTCAATTGTGAAACAATTACAGGTGAAAGTTTAATATTAAACAGGTGATGTAATATTGAGATTTTATTGTGACGACCAAATCTTCAGACCCCGAATTTGGGGGCGTTACACTGCAACTCAGAATGTTTGGAAATGGTCAAGACAGAATAAAAAACAAGCTTTAAGACGCGCCCTGATGATCATCAGTTGGAGGAGTGCTATTTCCCGACTGTTCAGGTTGAATAGTATTATCTGGGGGCTTGTCTGAGATAGCATCAATAACAGGAGATAAGACATGTTGATCATTAGGAGAAGGAGGGTTTTGTTCTGTATCTTGTGGAATATCCTTAGAGGACGCGTCCTCATCACTTGCAGGCGATGCCTCTTCAAGTCCAAGAAAAACCATTTTCGCCTTGATAGATTTAGCTTCATCAATCTTGAATTTGGCAATCCACGTCATAGTTTCTTCACCGAATTTGGTGAAGTCATAGTCAGGGTCTTGAACAAGGAATCCAGAGGCGTAATTACTGAAACCATCCCTAAACGATATCCTCTCAACCTTTTTCTTCTCCAACGCCCAACCATTTTGTTGATCTTCTTTAAGATCGGCAACCTGTTTAGACAATTTTTGATTCTCCTCTCTCAGATTATCGATGGTAGTGCTCAGGCCATTTATGACTTCCTCCTGGGTCTTGAGTTCACTTTCATAGTAACTCTTTTTACTTTGAAGTTCAATGTTCAACCTATTAATGACCTTGTCACGGTCTTCCTGCTTCTTTAACAGTCTTTTCTTCTCCTTTTCAAGAGCCTCAAGGCGCGTCCCATCTTTTTGAAGAGTTGATTGTCTGTGGAGAGCCGAAACAAGAATTTCAGATGAAGCTTTGATTATGGCCTCATTCTCCTCCACTGAGTTTCTGTTTCTCCACTTGACTACATCATCATCTGTGACAAATAGAATAGCTAGTGGATTCAGGGCAGCAGAGACCAAGGAAAATGAAAGAGTGGGTTTAAGCTTCTTAACGAACGCATCCTCTCTAGTGGCAATGATATCGAGAACTTATTTTCTCTTTTTGTCTTTCTCTAAGTCAATCACCACCTGCGATTTCCTGACCATTTTTTGTGATTTTTTCATGTCCTTCTTTGAAGGGCGCGTCTTCACCACTTTTGGGGTCCCGACAGTAGGAGCAACTCCCATCTTTAGACCCAAAATTGGGAAGGGCCATACAGAGTCAAGAGCGTGTTTGGACGAGGCTCATACAAGTTGGAAACCCTTGAAGGGATTGAGGTGCCAAGAACTTGGCATGTTGCGAATTTGAAAATTTATTATGTTTAGTGTTTCCTGATTGGATTCACTATTAGGACAAGTAGAAATAAGGTTGACGAAACTATTTCTGAGCTCTTAGTAGGAAGTAGAGTATTATGTAAGGGTTGAACCCATTTTTCAAGTTATTTATAAAAGGATGTTCTCATTCATCATTTTCATTATATCTATGAGAACTAATATGTTTCAAGCATTGACAAACATGCAAAGCTAAGGAAAAAGCCAAATGTGCAAAGTAATCAAAAGAAATTAAACTTATATTAAAAAGTTTAAATTAAGAGCCCGAACGCTAGAATTTAACATACATAAGCCACGAAGGGCTACATTGAAAAAACATAAAATATCTAAACTATTCATCCCCATCCTTGCTGTTAGATCAGAATTCAATGATCGTCAGAAGCTAGACTCAACTGATCAGGATTGCTGACGTCATCAGTATTGCATGGTCATCAGTATTTGATCAAGCGTCAGTATCTTATTGATCATCAGGATTCCTACTCAGACTATGATCAGGTTTGATCATCAGGACTTGAAGCTGATCAGGATTCCTACTTCGAGTTATATTTGGAGTCTAGATAAACATGGAAGTTTATTCTATTTGTTCCTGGTTTGTAGTATGTAGCTATCGATTAAAGATATGTTTCTATCTTTGTTATGATTAGGACTTATCTTGTTATTGATAGAGAAGCTGTGTGCACTATATAAACACAGTTTTGGTTTCGATTTATGTATTCATTCGAGAGAGAACATAATCGGAGAGAAGCTCTTAAGAACAGAATTTCTTGAGAGAGTTTTTGTAAGCTAGCAGCTCTTAAGAACATCAGAATTTCTTAAGAGAGTTTGTAACAGTTTTATATCAAAGTTAATAAAGCTGTTATTGTTATTGTTATTGATCTTTCATATTTGTGTTATATAAAGTCGAGAATCTTATACAATTGTATTCAACCCCCTTCTACAATTGTTATTTACTAGGCAACAATTGGTATCAGAGCAAACTGATTTAATTCTGAATCAGAGACGATCTAAGATGTCGACAACCAAGTATGAAAGCATGAAGATTCCCATCTTAAAGATATCAGAATATCCTACATGGAGGGTAAAGATGCTGATGTACCTGGAGGCTATGGATCCTGACTACTTGGACAGGATTCGTGATGGACCATATATACCAACAAAGTTCGTAGAACGAACAGATACAGTACCAGAACATTATGTGGTCAAAGCTAAAGCTGAATGGACTCCAGAAGAAAAAGCTCATGTACTCAGGGAACCAAAGATAAAGAATATCTTGCATAATAGCCTTGATGCTGTCATGTCAAACAGAGTGATTGCATGCAAGTCTTCAAAAGAAATCTGGGATACTTTGGAAACTCAGTGCCAGGGATCTGCATCTGTTAAGAAAAACAGAAGGGCTCTATTGATTCAAGAATATGAGCAATTCGATGCAAGACCTGAAGAGAGCCTGACTGATCTATATGATAGATTTCTGACACTATTGAACAGCTTATCCTTAGTTGACAAAGTATATGAAACTGAAGATTCAAACACCAAATTTCTTAGAGCTTTACCTGAAGAATGGGATACTCAGACCTCAATCATTAGACACCAGTATGATCTGAACATTGTGTCTCTTGATGAGATCTATGGGATGCTAAGAACTCATGATCTTGAAGTTCAACAGAGAAAGAACAAGAAAAGCAGCAAGGCAAAGTCAATTGCTTTGAATGTAGAAGCAAAATCAAAAGGGAAAGCTATGGAGGTCTCTAGAAGGAAAGCAAGAGTAGCTGAGTCAGATCCTGACGACTCTTCATCAGATACTGATGGCAATCCTGATGCCAATACTGGTGATGAATCTTCTGATTCAGACATGGAAGAGATGGTTGCTATGATTGTCAGAAACTTCAGAAGGATGAAGTTCAGGAAGAATAGAAGACAAGGCAACTTTCAGAAAAAGACCTTCAAAGCAGACAAAGACAAGTATATCAAGAAGGACAGCAAGGGTAGCAAATTTGACAAGTCAAAGGTTAGATGCTACAAGTGTAATGGTATGGGTCACTTTGCTTCTGAATGCAACAAGACAAAGGCACTCATCACATCAAGCAAGGATTGGATGGACTCTTCCTCAGAATCTGATACTGAGGTAGTTAACTATGCGTTAATGGCCAATGCTGATGTAACTGCTGCTCCTGATGATAAGGTACTAAATACTATCTTTGATTTTGATACTGATAATGCTTCTGAGTTAAGACGTTTTCTAAAGTCATTACATATTAGCTTTAGAAGTCAAACTGCTGAGAATACTAGAATCTTATCTGAGATGTCTGACCTTAGAAAGAGGAATGAGATATTAGAAGCTGAATTTCCTCGTATGCAAGAAGTACAAAAAGAATGTGATAATGCTAAACACATGCACTTAGAGATGACATCTAAATGTACTTCCCTTGAAAAAGAACTTGAATTTGCTAATGAGAAAATCAGAACCTGGACAGACTCTGGTAGGAAATTTCATGAGATTAATACCTCTAAGAATTGGAAAGAGTGTCTAGGATATAAGTCAGATGAAGATAAGAAATTAGCAGAGAAAATTGTCATTGATGAGACAGTCAGTCCAAAGACCTATAGACATGTTATAGACTCAACCAAATCTAAGATTACTCCTGTTAATTTTGTTTTTGGTAAGGATTCCAATTCTACTTTTGAAAAGGGATCTTCTTCTACTCAAGGAATTAAAATTATAAAGTCTAAACCTGTCATGAACAAAGTCACTAAGAATGTAGGTCTATTGTCTCAGAAACAGCTTAAAGATAAAATCTGTGAGGTTACAGATAAGAAAAAGGAAGCTACTGTTAAGAGAAGCAGGAATGGTAAAGTTGGGATCAATAAAGAGAATGGTTATAAATATATCCCAAATGCACCTAGAAAGTGTTGTTTTAACTGTGGTAACTCTAATCATCTTGCTATTGATTGTAAAAAGAGTAAGAAGAAAATTGCTGAAATTCCTAAGTCTGATGTTAGGCATAGATCAGTATTTTACAAACCACAGAATTCCTGTTTTCATTGTGGTAGTCTATGGCATTCTATTTATACATGTAAAGAGTATCATGATTTGTACTATAACTTTTATGATCCATTGCCTAAGTTTGAAAGTAGTACAAAGTCTGAGAGAACTGAAAATGTCATAGTGAAGCATGCTTTTGTTAATACTGATACTGACAAAGCAAATCCTGATGGAGTAAATCCTGTCAGGACTGCTAAAGTCAAAAAGTCTTCTGCTGTTAAATTTAATAAAATGCATGAACAAGGAATCCAACAAGTGTGGGTTCCTAAACATTCTGACTAGTGTTTTACTATTCTGATGCAGGGTAAAAAGAAAAATGTGTTAGTCATGGATAGTGGATGTTCTGTGCACATGACTGGAAACAAAGCCCTGTTATCATAATATGAGGAAAAAGCTGGCCCAACTGTGTCTTATGGAGATGGCAACATTGGACAAGCCTTGGGATATGGCAATATAATCATTGGAAATGTCATCATTGAAAAAGTAGCTCTAGTGAAAGGACTAAAACACAACTTGTTGAGTATTAGTCAAATCACTGACAGAGGTTATCATGTCAATTTCTATTCCACACATTGTGAAGTAGTCAGTAAAGCAACAGGGAAGATAGCACTAACTGGCTACAGGCATGGTAACATATATGAAGCCAACATTCTCTCAGATACTGATGGCTCCCCTACATGTTTCATCAGTAAAGCTTCAGTAGATGAAAGTTGGAATTGGCACAAGAAGCTTTCTCATCTCAACTTCAGCAACATCAATGAGTTGGTTAAGAAAGAGTTAGTAAGAGGATTACCTAATGTCTTATATACACCTGATGGACTCTGTGATGCATGCCAAAAAGCAAAACAAAGAAGGACATCATTCCAGAGTAAATCAGAATCCTCTATTGAAGAACCATATCACATGCTACATCTTGATCTGTTTGGTCCAGTCAACATCATGTCCATCAGTAAGAAAAGGTACACTCTTGTAATTGTTGATGAATATTCTAGATTCACCTGGGTGTATTTTCTGCATAGAAAAGATGAAACTCCTGAAGTTCTGTTGGATCATGTGAGGATGATTGAGACAACCACAAAGTACAAAGTCAAGATTCTGAGAAGTGATAATGGTACTGAATTTAAGAATTCAAAGATGGAAGAGTTCTGCAAATACAAAGGAATCATTCAACAATTCTCTGCTCCTGGCACACCTCAGCAAAATGGAGTAGTAGAAAGGAAGAATAGAACTCTTATTGAAGCTGGCAGAACTATGTTGGAAGAAGCTAAATTACCTACATATTTCTGGGCAGAAGCAGTCAACACAGCATGCTATACACAAAATCTCACATTGATAAACAGGCATGGTGTCACTCCTTATCAGTCACTCAAAGAGAAGAAACCAAGTCTGAAGCATTTGCATGTGTTTGGCTGTAAATGTTTTGTTCTCAGAACTCATCCTGAACAGCTAGGGAAATTTGAAACAAAGGCTGATGAAGGAATATTCATAGGTTATCCTACATCAAGAGCCTTCAGAGTTTTTAATTTGAGAACAAGAACTGTCATGGAGTCAATACATGTATCTTTTGATGATAAGAAGATAACTGGAATCATTGAAGACTCGCATGATAGATTGTTATTTGAAAATGAAGCTTCCAAGGAACCTGAAGAAAGTGAATCAGAAGCTGTCCATTCATCCAGTACTGACGGGTCACCAAATCCTGATGACTCACCAGGTACTGATGGTGCTAATACTGATGATGCAAACAACAGTGATACAACTAGTAGTGCTAATGTTGAGGGGGAGCAACGGCATTCAACTACAAGTTCAGAGTCAACTCAATCATCAGGACAGAATTCTTCAGATACTGATTCAAGTGAAGATCCTGATAACACATCAGGAGGGCATAACAATAATTCAGGGAGAGCTTCAAATCAATCAAATTCTTTCAATCAAGATAACACCAATCCAGGGGGAGCATCTACTTCAAGAAACAATTTGACACCAGCAAGGAAATGGACAAAAGATCATACTCCTGATTTGATAATTGGAGATCCTAATGCAGGTGTTCAAACAAGAAGTGCAACTCAGAATGAATGTCTGTACAATAACTTTCTATCCAAGGAGGAGCCTAAGAAAGTTGAAGATGCACTTAAAGATGCTGATTGGGTTACTGCAATGCAAGAAGAACTGAATGATTTTGAAAGGAATGAAGTCTGGAAACTGGTACCAAGACCAAAGAATAGATCAATTGTTGGTACAAAGTGGATTTTCAAGAACAAGACTGATTCTGATGGAGTCATTATCAGAAACAAAGCTAGACTAGTTGCAAAGGGGTATTCCCAACAAGAAGGAATTGACTATGATGATTATGCTTAACAGTTCTCTTTTATAGAGAATGTGTATTAAGGGTGTAGGTCATTTCTACAATCTCAAGGAGACGGTTCGGTTTTCCATAAATATTTTTGCCTCGTTTGCTGGTAAGCGTGTTTTAATTCTATGACCATTAATTTGGTTATTTTTCTTAAACCAAAACGCTATTCAGGATTGTTAAAATAAATTTTGTTTTCTTAAATAAAATTTTATTTTAATCTTATTGAATATTTTTTTTTAATCTTGATATGGCAAAATATTTTGTGCGGAAATGCTTTTATTCCTGATGAGGTTAGGTTTTTCTTACATCAGAAAATGCCTACTCGTTATGGACTACTTTCTAATGCTATGGTACAAGGACCAACCCACCTTGTTCCTGACACAAGCATGCAACCTAAACAGTCTAAACAGTTAACAACCACCTCTACTGTCTCTCAAAAGACTTTAGTTGTAAAATCAAAGAAATCAGCTAGAACTGATGTGTCTGGAAGGCAATCAGGTTCAAAGGATTTTTCCTCTACACCACTCACTAAAAAGAAGATACAAGGGGGTGTACAAGGGGTCCTGGTCAAGAAAGCTGATAAGGTTGTTAAGGATGTTCCTGTGAAAAGGAAGTTAAGGTTGATTGATGAAAGTGATTCAGAGGATGACTTACCTATATCCTCTGTGATGAATGTGAACAAGGAAGTTGCTGATACTGCTACTAAAGCTGTGGTACCTTTATCAAAACCACAAAAGACAAGGAAATTATCAAAGAGCAGGTATCATATTCCTTTGATAGTGCAAATGAAGGATACTGATATTCAGACATCAAATCCTGACGTTAGTATTCCTGATGCAGCAACAAAAGTTGTCTCTATATCAGACTCTCCAACCTCTCCATCTCAGATTCGAGGACATTCTTGGGAGAAGGTTTCTACAACTGCTTCCTTGGTTGGTCTTACACCTACATCAAAGAAAAAGAGGAATGCAGAAGAGTTAGTCTATCAGAGACAGAAGAAGCTGAAAGGATCAAGCCCACAAGAACCTGAATTTCAGAGTAATTCAGCAGCTACTGTTGATCCTGCCACACAAGAACCACTCAATCAAAGTTTGGGTGAAGGCTTAGCTAGTGGAATGGTCACACAAGAACCATTTTCTCAAAGGGAGAATGAAGACATCAACATTCCAGCTACACAAGAACCATCTTCTCAAAGTGAAGATGCAGGCAAAGCTACAGCTTCTGTTGAAAGATTGGTCGAGAACATTGTCAATGAGGGAAGCACACAAGAACCTTTAGCTCAAAGTGTTAAAGCAGCTTCTGAACCTCAAGCTCCACAAGAACCATTGGTAGCAAATACTGATGCACGCATATCAAATCCTGACGATGTTCATCCTGACGCTAGTGGTGCTCCTGATAATGAACCTATTTTGATTCAGCCACTTCGTTCAAGACCAATGGATCATCCTATCTCAGAACCACAGGATAAACTGAAAGGTATTGCTATTCCTGATCCTGATATTACTCCTGATACTGATGATGATAGTTCTGATGATGATAGTGATGATGATAATGAGAATAGAAAAGAGAAGGAACAGCTTGCTACAGCACTCAAGATTAGTCTTGGAACTAATTTTGGTTCATCAAGTACATATATGGCTAGCAATGCTTTCACTGGGAAAGATCAGAGACAAGATTTTTCTATTCCTTCCTTTGATCCTGCAGAGGCATTTAGACAGAATGAATGGAACAATTCATGGCACAATTCTGATGAATCTATCAGTTTTTCTTCTGCTATTGAACATGCCTATAATGCAGTGAAGTCTATAGAGAATCAAGACTTGAAGAATCATCTGAAGGCTACTACTCTGTTATCCAAAAGCCTGAAAAGTGAGATTGATTCTATCAAGGGTTCAACTGAAAAAGTGAGGACTGATATCTTTAATAATTTTACAAAGGTGCCTACTACTTTCCAACTAAGGGTAGTGGAATCCCAAGTGAAATCTGTTGTTTCAGAACAAACCTCAATCAATCAAAGAATTGATTCTCTGGATACTAAGGTAACTGAAATTCAAGCCTCTCTTTCCTTAATTTTGCAATTATTGTCAAATCCTGATGTCAAAAAGGGGGAGAAGGTTATTCAGACAAAATGTACACCTGATCTAGTATTAAGAAATAATGATGATGATACTGGAGATGATGGTGGTGACAAAGCGATACAAGGAGAAACCTCTGATGCTGTTGTTATGAAGACAATCCAAACTTCTCAAAGTCAAACAACGCAGTCAACTCATGTTTCTGATTCTGGAGTTAAGACAGTAAGAACATTGGTGCAATCTCAGATCCTGACGGAAGATCAAATCCTGACACCTGGTCATGGACAAATTCTTGCTACAATTCCTGAAGGTGATGAAGATGTGATTATTGATAATCCTGAAGATGCATCAAATTTATTCCAGAAGTTTTCTACAAAAGACGGCAGAATTGTTACTCTATATCACACTGATAAAAGAGTTCAACAATTATATGCAAGAAAAGCACTCTCTACAGCAAGTGAAGAATATCCAGATCTCTCACATGAAGAATTCTTGAGACTACAAAGAGAGACAATGGAAAGCTATACTGCTCCTGCTAGAGGTAGAGGAAGCAGAGGTAGGAGAGGTGCTAGAAGAAGTAAAAGAGGTTCTTCAACTCAAATAGTACCTAGACAGACAAGGTCTAGAGGGTTAAGAATTGAAGAAATTCCTGAACCTATTCAAACTCTAGTAGTTCCTGACAGATCTACTTTTGGTGATGATGGAATTGTTGAAGAAGAACCTGAATTGAGAAGAAAATCAAGTAAATCAACTCTCAGCAATACAAATCAAATTGAAGATTCTAATCCTGACAATATTCAAGATCCTGACGAATCTGAAATTCTGCAAGAGGTTGATTTGATAATCTTATCTACTGTTGTTGATTGTCACAACAAAGAAGTAGATGAAGAAGAAGAAGCCAGAAGAAGAGATATTACAAAGAGAACAAATGAAGATTTCAATCTCTATCTACAAAGGCTTAAAGCTTCAAATGAAAGAAAATGGAGAAATTCAAGCAGACAAGAATCTTTACTTGAAAGAAGCTACGCTCATGAAAAGGAGAAATACAAGAAGTGGAAACATATTAGCACATTAAGTTGTGATACACCTATCAATTTTCAGTCTGGTGGAATTATTACAAGCGCTTCAAGTGTTGTTGATTTGTCTGATATGGCTAGATCAAAAACACTCTGGTTAAAGATGTTTTCAAATCTGAAGCAATTGTCAAGTAATTCAAGAGGAGGTATTGGACACAGAGATGGTGAATATCTGAATATGTCATATGTTGATCCTTACTCCTTGACAGAAATTGGAGGTACTTTAACTTCTGAAAACCTGAACAATTTATTAGCTGTTGATATAGTTATAGATTGTCATGATGGTTTTGAAAAGAAAGAAAAGCTTTTGTACTTCATGAAAGATGGTAGTGTGAAGATTTTATCTATTCAAGATCTGCTGATGAAAACTACACAGGAACTGAAATATGTTCACTATCTGTTAAGATGGAAGAACCAAGTGTACAAAGTATGGGCTGACATGATTTTGTCAACTATAAGAAGAAGACTGGATGGAAACAGTAATTTCGATGGTAATTATACTCCCATGTACTTAAATCAAAGAGGTCAGGATGTGGAAATGCAAAGGGGTACTGCTGTTAAAGAAGTAAATTTTGGCATGACTCATCTTTCTCTCAATCCTGATGGGAAGGAAATTGCTTATCTTTTGCTTGAAGAGCACAGTCTACAGAGAAACTCCATACAGAATCTCAGAGCAGCTATCTACCAGATTAATGAGGAAGATGAAGAACTCAGAAATCTTAAGGAAAGACTGATTCAAATTCTTGAAGAAAAAGAAGAAAGTTTATTATCCAACTTCTTGAAGATGAATCCGTTCTATCAAAAAGCTTAAACATATAAGTTGTTTCTGAAGATACTCGTACATTTTGATACATGTTTTTGACATCATTGAATATTTGGAATCTATACTTTATTTCACAAAGTATGAGATTGGGGGAGATTGTTAGATCAGAATTCAATGATCGTCAGAAGCTAGACTCAACTGATCAGGATTGCTGACGTCATCAGTATTGCATGGTCATCAGTATTTGATCAAGCGTCAGTATCTTATTGATCATCAGGATTCCTACTCAGACTATGATCAGGTTTGATCATCAGGACTTGAAGCTGATCAGGATTCCTACTTCGAGTTATATTTGGAGTCTAGATAAACATGGAAGTTTATTCTATTTGTTCCTGGTTTGTAGTATGTAGCTATCGATTAAAGATATGTTTCTATCTTTGTTATGATTAGGACTTATCTTGTTATTGATAGAGAAGCTGTGTGCACTATATAAACACAGTTTTGGTTTCGATTTATGTATTCATTCGAGAGAGAACATAATCGGAGAGAAGCTCTTAAGAACAGAATTTCTTGAGAGAGTTTTTGTAAGCTAGCAGCTCTTAAGAACATCAGAATTTCTTAAGAGAGTTTGTAACAGTTTTATATCAAAGTTAATAAAGCTGTTATTGTTATTGTTATTGATCTTTCATATTTGTGTTATATAAAGTCGAGAATCTTATACAATTGTATTCAACCCCCTTCTACAATTGTTATTTACTGGGCAACACTTGCTGCTTGTATCAACCTCTTCTTCACCTTCTCAGCTAGAGCTAGAGCCAGAACTGGTGCAAGTAACGTTAGGATCATCGGCATAAATATCACCCCTTGTGTTAAAAGGGGTGAAGAATGCTCAGGATCCAAAATTCGATCATCCTCATCCATATCGTCCTCACCAGCCAAAGCTCTCTCGAAGGGAGTCGGAGTATGGGGGCTAGGAAAGAGAGCAGGATCAGAGGCACCAGGATGCTTCTCCAAGACGGCCTTCAAAGCCTCATCCCATCCCTTAGAATATTGGATAGGAAAGAGAAGCTCTTCGTGATTACCTATCAAGTCCTTGTATTCATGGGAATCGAGGTACTCGTCAATGTAATCATCCTTGCTCTTTCTTAGCGCAGCCTGCTCAGCTTGAGCATCCTCTAGCTCCTTATCTTTCCTCACCAAAGTCTCTTTTAGAGACTTCACCTCCTCCTCAGACTTATCAAACTTTGCCTTGTTAACCTCAGAAGAGGTACGCCAAGCCTTAGCTTGAAATAGAGCCCCCTGAAAGTTGGCATTGGTCTGCAAATAAAAAGAAGTTTAAAGTGAAACAAACATTACATAAAAAAAGAGAGAATTAATTAAAAAGAACAAAGAAAGGAGAGGTACCGCAACCATGGCTTGAGAACCCAAGTGATCAACTCCCTCAATGGTAGAATTAGCCATAATATCCTTATAATTATAATCACAAGGAGTGAGTGAATGGTATGACCATTCAACAGCGTGCTTAGGCACCCCAACCACGGTGTCTTTCTTCCTAATACCCCAGTTGGGACGCCAAACAGAAGATTTAGAAGAGGCAGGAGTCTCGGTCACCTCTACCAAGGACCGGAGAGGGTTCAAAAAGTTGGGGACCTCAGGCTTCCCTCGAGGATCTTGTCCTAGCCTAGCTCTCTTCATCCTAGCGGTCTCCCCCCTGTGGGCTCATTGGTTTTATTAATCAAAGATGCGGCTGTAAAACAAATTTTGAAAAGCAACAATGGGTATAAGAAAATCTAAAATAAATAAAGGAAAATGAGAAATGAGTATTACCCTTGTCTGATACATTTGAAAGGCCCGCGAACTTAAGGACGAACTCATCCAGAAGCTCCCAAGCCAGAGTCGTTCCATTATCCTTAGTCAATTCAGTATAGGCATGGGCCTCCTCCGTGTTTAGAACAATATCACTGGGACTTCCATCCACGACTCTACTAAAAGATCTACGAAATAAAGTACCCCAGTCCCCACCTTCCCAAACGAGGTACATAAACTCGTTTTTCCACTTAGGGTTATTATCAGGAATTGACTTTTGGTGAAAAATAGGAGGGGTTGAAGCACGATGGTTGAGGTAAATCCAACCAGGAGAAATAGCAGAACTATTTTTAAATTGAAAGATTTTCCAAAATAAGGGAACGGAAAGTGGAAAATTGTTTTTTAAACACAAAACCATGAAACATATGATTATTCTCCAAGCATTGAGAGGAAATTGACAGGGATTAATTTGAACATCTGCTAAAAATTTAGGTATGAATTCATGAAAGGGAAACCTAAGACCTGTGACTATGACATCCCTATAAATACAAAGATCATTAGGCCTCCAATGGCAGGAACGGTCACTGGGACCGACGGGAACAAGTTTTAAGGAAGCCTTAACCCTATACATTTTGTTATAATCCCTAATTTTATCAACATCATGAAACTTATTGCTACAGTCGTAAGAATCTAAGACAGATACAGATGGATATTCATCCCCACGTTCATTAATCATATCATGCAAGGACATGTATTTAGAACGAATGGGTATAGTACCTCGTTTGGAAGCAGAATTTACTTTATGGAGGCGTTGGGCTGCACGATCGGCCATTGATATTCACGGGATAAAGGTTTGAAACCCAAAAAATCTTCAAATCTTCAAGTAAAACCCAGAAAATCTTCAAGTAAAAACCCAGAAAATCTTCAAACCTTCAAATGACAGCCCAAAAAATCTTCAAATATTTAAAAAGAAACCCATAAAATGATGAATGTGGTCGGAAAATCTCACCGGAAATCGCTCAAACTACAAAGAAAAATTTGAGAAATAGAATTTAGCAGAGTAACTTTGTAAGAAAGTGAAGTGAGAAATGAAATCTCACTACACTCTTATATAAGTGATGCAACCGGTCACTTGACTAGTTGAAGGTAAGGGCAACCGACAATAACCGGTTAAGGCCGTAGATCATTTATTGGGCTCAACTACCAATGAGGCCCATAGAAAAAGAAGCATAGCCCAATCAAAAGTAATCAAAAGAAAAATATAAGTATTTTTCCTCTTCGACCTCAAACGAGGTCGAAGCTGTTCGACCTGGAAGCCAAAATGGCCATATTTTCGACCTCAAAAGGGGTCGAAAATAATTTATAATATATAAAAAGAAAATTATAAGTATTTTTCCTCTTCGACTTCAAACGAGGTCGAAGCTGTTCGACCTGGAAGCCAAAATGGCCATATTTTCGAGCTCAAACGAGGTCGAAAATAAGTTATAATATAAAAGAAAAATATAAGTATTTTTCCTCTTCGACCTCAAACGAGGTCGAAGCTGTTCGACCTGGAAGCCAAAATGACCATATTTTCGAGCTCAAACGAGATCGAAAATAAGTTATAATATATAAAAAGAAAAATATAAGTATTTTTCCTCTTCGACCTCAAACGAGGTCGAAGCTGTTCGACATGGAAGCCAAAATGGCCATATTTTCGAGCAAAATTGAGGTTGAAAATAAGTTATAATATATAAAAAGAAAAATATAAGTATTTTTCCTCTTCGACCTCAAAAGAGGTCGAAGCTGTTCGACTTGGAAGCAAAAAGGGCCATATTTTCGAGTTCAAACAAGGTCGAAAATGAAATAATATTCTTTCGATCTCAAATGAGACCGAATGAGTTCGACCTTGACCAAGAATCACGTATCTATTCGACCTCAAATGAGGTCGAAATATAATCGAGAATTTGAGATCATCTTCGACCCCAAACGAAGTGGAAGTTGTTCGACCTCAATCTAGGTCGATGTTGTTCGACCTGGAGACAAAATAGAACAAATTATCGACCTCAAATGAGGTCGAAAATTTTGACCTCAATCCAGGTCGATGCTGTTCGACCTAGAGTCAAAATGGAACAAATTATCGACCTCAAACGAGGTCGAAAAATTCGACCTCAATCCAGGTCGATGTTGTTCGACCTCGGGGCAAAATGGAGCAAATTTTCGACCTCAAATGAGGCCGAAATAAAAAAAATTGACAGGGGCAATATAATAAAATCTGGCTCAAAATTTCATACTTAAGGTATCAATTCAATATTTTTGATGACACGATAAAATTCCTGAAAAGTAGGAAAATTATAGAAGATCCTAAAATCTCGAAATAGATCAAAATAACTTCCATGAAAATCTAGAAAGGTTTTCTTAGAAGTTGGAGGGCAAATGATATGGGTTGAAAAATAACCCTAAGTACATAATAAATGATATATATTGATCAGACCTAGATTGGTCCAAGAATTAAGCCCAATTATTTATTAATTTCGTAATTAATAAAAAGGGAAAATATACAGCTCGTTAGATTGGTACGTAGGCATCTCGTGAGGACTGATTCAGTCACGAAACACGAGAACAACCATTAAAGCTCGAAAGCTCTCAAACTCTAAGTATTAATTACACCCTAGTTTTTATTCCACAACAGTACTCGAGAAAATAATTGAAAAGAAAATAAGACTTCTATATTTATTTTATTTTATAGAAATTTTCATTTTCTATAATTATTATCTTTTATATAAATTACAATGTAAAACTTAATATATATATATATATATATATATATATATATATATATATATATAAAATTAAACGTGTGTTTTTTACAAAAAAATTACGAGAACATAATTTCTAATAGTTATTTTAGGAGAATATTAAGTTGCTAATTTGATTTCAAGATAAATTCTAAAACTTCAAGAAAAAATATATGAAAATATTAAAATAGTAATTTTGAGTTCAAGATAATTTGATTTCAAGATAAATTCTAGAAATTCAAGAAAAAATATATGGAAATATTAAAATAGTAACTTTGAGTTCAAGATAAAGTTTAAGAGAATATCAACATGGTAATTTGATTTGAAGATAAATTTTATGAGAATATTAAGATAGTAATTTGACTTAAGAAGAATGTCTATGAGAATATAAGTTAATTAAGATTTCCATTAATAAAGATTTAAAATTTGAGATATTTTTTAATAAAAAATTTAGGAGAATATTAAAATTGTACTCCGTATATTTAGTTTCCTCCATTAGTAAAGATTTTAAAGACAAGTTAAAGTTAAGAATATTAAAATTATATATTTAGTTTTAAACATTTTAAAAATATTAAAAATGTATATTTAGTTTCCTTCGTTAGTAAACAGACAAGAATATTAAAAATGTATATTTAGTTTTCTTTATTAGTAAATATTTTAAAAACAATTGAGATATTTTCGAATATGTAATATCGATAATTTAAAATTTAAAAAAAATTAGAAAAATAGATTGAAAAGAGATATTTTGATGGATTGATTTACCTTATTTGTTTATAAGAAGGTGAAAATAAAAAAGATCCATTAGTTTTGGCAAGGAAACAAAAGCAAGAATATTTTATATTTAACCTCAAAAAATTTGGGGGGATTTGATTTTGCAGTTAATCCCTTAATTTCCTGCAAATCCAATCCCTAGATGGCTTCTCATCACGCTTCCCTAGGGCGACGAACGGTAATTCTATTATTTATTCGATACTAATTTGTTGATGTAATAATTGAAAATTAAGTCAAATTTGCAGTTGGAAGAAATTCGGCAGAAGAGAGCAGCAGAGAGGATGAGCAGAGTCTCTTCTGGTCCCGATCTCACTAAACCCCCTCTTCCTGATGGTATGTTTTCAATTATTGTATTTCTTTTTAATTGTTTTCGATATTTAAGTTTGTTGTTTTTTTGGGTTTGTGATTCAGATACAGGAATTAAACCCTCAGCTCGACTCAACGAGGTACCCATACATACACATTTATTTATATGTTTCTTGTGCATTGCTTTGATTTGTCATTTGAGAATTCAGATAATTAAACGGAATTCTCTAGAAGAAAAAAATCAAATGGAATTAGTAACATTTAAGTATGACAAAAGTTTGATGTTGCCAATGTAATGTTTCATTTACCATATGTTATGTTTGGGATTTTATTCAAGATTTCGACATTTTTAAGCAAGTTTATTTGGATGCTGATGCAGAATGATGTTAGTAGTTTACTATCCCAGTTGAAGGACATGCAACATAAGAATTCTGAATTAGCTGATGAGAACAAAATTTTGCTTCTCAAGGTATCATTTTTTTTAATATTAGGGACTACTAGTTTTTCATCTTGCTTTTTGACTGACATGGTTGGTTGATTATCATGTTCTTTCTGTTTCAGCTTCAGGCAAAAGAAGCAGACAATGAAATGTTGCAAAAAAATCTTAATGAATTGGTAAGTTTTTGTGTACTTTGTTGCTTTTAATAATTGATGCTAGTACATACTTGATTATGATAACCTTAAGATATAACATCCTAGGTTTCGGCTTTAATAAATAGTTAAATACCTTACATGAGAACCAGGAAGATCAACATATTTGGACCTCTTAAGTTCTTTCTTTCTTAATGTTATAATCCTTTCCAGTTCAAGGGCTCGCCTTTTCCAAACTATGATATAGTTAGTTTTGTATATTCCAAGAGTCAACATAATCAATCTGCTAAATCTTAGTGGTACTGTATACTTGAAGATTTAACTTTTTCCGAAAGCTTGGTGGTTCTCAATTAAGGTTTTTACCCTAACCTGACCCTATGTATGATTGATGTATCTCTAATATTTCTATGTACGCAATTGTATATAAGGTTAAATGTGGCCTACTAGTCCATATGATTCATATGTTTTTTATTAAGATTTTCATTTAATTATTTGACGAATTTTAAATTAATCTCTATTTTAACAAAAATTTAAGAGAACAATACCTTGTCGAATGTTTCCTTGTTTTCCATAATGTAAGTTGTCGTAACGAGGAAAAATCATAGATCTGTTTATTTGCTATAGTTAAACTAATTTGTTTTACCTTGTCAGTGCAAGTCAGCCTAGATTTATCTTTTATGCCTAAATTCACAGGAGAGCACTGTACCATCTTTAAGGAAGGCCTTGAAGGATGTTGCGATGGGAAAAGATGCTGCAGTTGTTGCAAAGGTATGCACACACTGATGACCATGTTTCTTTTGAGTTTTTTCGCAGACTATATTTGTCGTTAGTGGACCTATATTATTAAAGTGTAGGAAGATCTCTCCGCTCAGCTTCGCACAATTAAGAAGCGTCTAAAAGAAGCAGAAGAAGAACAATATCGGGTAAACATGTGCTTTATAGCTAAATTTTGAACCCTTATTTATCTCTGCCTGCTTATCAATAATCTTGATATAGGCCGAGGAAGATGCAGCAGCATTGAGAGCGGAATTGAATTCATTACAGCAACAAGCAATAAGTGGTTCACTTGTTGCTGTCAGCACAATGGGAAATTCACAAGATCAGTTGCAAGCTCTGGAAACTGAACTAGCCAATTTGAAGTCTCAGCTGGAGGTTAGTGCTGTTTGCAAACTCGTATTTGATGTTGAAATTTTGTTCTTCAGTCTCTCATTGTTGAACAAAATCTGTAGCAAGAGTCACTACTGAGGCAGCAAGAGCAACAGCGATTCACAGAAGTGCAAACTCAACTAACTGCTCTCGCGAATGAGAAAAAACTGTTGGAGGAGAAGTATGCGGCTGTATCCAAAAGTGTTTCAGGTATGCATATCAGTTGTCACAGATCATTTGATGCATTATTTAGACCTTGTTCCCCATAACTTTTTCTAAAAGTTCTTTAAAAACAAGTACATAAAATAAGTACTTATTTTTCAAAAATAAGCTAAACTAAACAACCACATTGTGCAAACATCTTGCAAAAAATTGAAATGCACCAAAATAATATATAATTAGAGCATGCTACATATAATATATATTATAAGATATTTTAACATAACAACTAACAAGGAAGATTGTGTATTCCAGTTAAGTCTATGAATACCTTGCACGTATCTTCCTTATATATATATGGACATTAAAGTTGTTAGAGCATATTGATTTATAAAAATTATTAAACAAAACAATAGAAAACACAGTTCTTATATCCCCGTGTACAAGAAGCTTTCCCGCTGAATGAATTTTGTTAAAATATTTGAGAGAGAGAGTCCCAGCGGAAAAGTATCTGGCACTATAAATATATAACTTCAATCTATTGCACTACATTTTCTTTAACTTTTCTTTTTTGGATTAGTGTATGTTTTGACATGTTCTTTTAATGCAGAAAAAGTTACAGAAACCACTCCCCAGAAGATATTCTCACTTGTAAGTTAATACTTTAATTCGGTAATATCTTCAACAGAAACATTGTGGTTGGGTGACTTGCATTATGACATTGCATGTTCTCATTGCAACGACTTTAAAGTCAATATTGCCCTGTGTACATTCCTTTTCACATAATCCATGTCTGTGGATGTCTTGTCAAACTTTACCAATGGTGTTGTGTATGTGATTGACCTGGTTCTGGTCATATACAATAACATTCTAGTATTCATAACAGTTCTGGTATATGCAGACAAACCTTTTGTGGCAACATTAGCCAGCTCCTTTTCCATTTCCTATCCAATTCATAGTTCCGTACCCATAACCTATGGATTGCTGGGTATGGGATTATTTATTACTTACTCATATTCTACTCGTAAGCCTGAATTGGAATGACTTTCTAATATATGTATAATATTATCTTAATGTTTCTGTATAACATGTTCTTTCCTACTTATAGCTTTGGATAGTATGAACCTGTAGAGATTTTGACGAGAACTGTGGGTATTCAATCTTGTGCGCCATTATCTATTGAAAGCCTTTTACTGTAAATCTTGCAATACTTAATAAATCATAATGGTTTCTTTGGACGGAGCAGTCTACTTCAAGAAATTGCCAAAACGTCCTGAATTATTTATCTTTTCAATGTAGGAAGACAAGCAAAGACTTGAGCAGCAATTGCATGATATGGCAGTGGCAGTTGAGAGGTTTGAGATTAGCAGGCAGAAACTACTAATGGAGGTAACTTCTTTACTTAATTGTCATCTATTTCGGGATAAAATATTTAATTTTTGTTTCTTCATCTTGTAAACAGATTGATTCACAGTCCTCGGAGATAGAAAGGCTTTTTGAGGAAAACTCAAATTTGTCATCGGCTTATCATGAGGCAATGGGTGTCGTAGCACATTGGGAGAGTCAGGTGTGTACCACCTAATAGAACTGCTCACAAATAATATTGATGTTAAATGTGTTTATTATTTTTCTTAATTTATTATCAAGAAAAAAAGTACTATTAGTAAAGAAAGCATGAAATGGAAGATAATATGCCTTAAGTGTTGCAAGAAGGTTGCAAAAGGAAGCAAATATGTCTCATCTTGAAAACATTAAACATTAACCCCAGGAGGAAATATTTCTAAGCTTTAAAATATGACTAGTAAATAATAATTGGTTTGTTTGTGTAAAAAGTAAAAGTGAACAGTAAGTGACTTATAACTTGAATTCTGAGAAGTAGGAGATAGGAATTTATTTCAGTCATTTACTTTGAATTTGTGATTTGACTACATAAAAATGATTGTCATCCTTTCCGAATGTAACCAAGATCATTTTATTTAAAAAACAATTTATTAATTTTTTTTATTATAAGTTATCCTTAATTTAAATTATTTAAGTTCTGCAAACAAATTATAATTATTATATTTGGGATTTTGGGTTCTGCATACAAATTATAATTATTATATTTGGGTTCTGCAAATAAATTGTATTTATAATATTTTGTTTTTTTGTGGTTTTGTAGTTCTTCAATATTTATTTACATTTTTTACGATGATTTTGCCAAACAAATTGTAGTTCTGCATTATTAAATTTTATTTTTTAATGGCCCTTCACAGATTTATGTTCACAATATGATTTTGTAGTATTTAATTAGATAGTAAAAATTAATGATATGTTCACAATATGATTTTGTAGTATTTTTTTTTATAAAAGTACAGTACTGTTGTAAAAGAATTAGGTTAGTCACCGTAGTCTAACGGGTGAAAACAAAGATCTCAGGTTTGCACCTGAATGTGTATATAATACTATTATAATTTTCCAAACAAATAGTAACTTATAAGTAGAAAAATTACTTTTAGTTATAAGTAAACATAATTACTAACAAGTAATTTTTTTTATGGTAAACCAAACTGGGTATTTTCTTCTTTTAGGTGCCTATGGAGAGATATTGGATGGTAGGAATGAATTAATAGATCAGAGAAGTCTTAAGATCTTATTTTTAACATATTATGTATGGGAAATAATGTACTAAGCAATTGAAAGTTCTTTAAATAGGATATAGCGATAGAATCGGATAATACACTTTGTAATTTTATATTTTTTTATTCTCACAAAATTGAAATGTGTACATGATATATTGGTTCCGTCTTAATTCTGTCCTGCTATTCAGTGGTATTGTGTTTGTCTGTAATTGCTTTAGAAAGTCCAAGGTTTATTTTACGTACATGTATGAATGTTCTATACTTCTATTAACACATGTAGTTGATGCAGGTAAAAGATTGTCTGAGACAAAATGAAGAGCTTCGTGCCATGTTAGATAAAGTAAGAACAGAACAGGCTAATACATCGACGTTAAGTGAGAACTCAATCCAGAAAGATCTAGGTGATGAGACAACACTCCAGGCAAATCCTGCTGAAGCTATCTCCCTCAAGGTTGGTTTCACTGGTATAATTTATATTCAATCTTAGAACAGGATCCATATGCATCAGTTGCTACAGCTTGACCTTTTAGAGGAAACCTAGTTTGGTAAATGCTTTATGTTAACCGATTGTGATCCCTCTCTAGTCCCTTCATCCCAAACCCTGCATCACCTACCTGTTTACATGTCTATGCTATAATCTTTGTTGTAACCATTTATAGATGAAAAATAGTATATTTTTTCAGAAAAAGTATTCAAATTGCTAGGGCAACAAAATCATTAAACCTAGGTGAATCCTCATATTACAGTTAATCAATCATACATGCTACCGTTTTAGTTATATTTTCAGCACTGTGTAAACTTACTTCATTTAAATTTTATCTAGACTTTATATAAAATATTACTTATTGTGTTTGATCTTTAGGGTCAACTTGCCAAGGAACAGAGTAAAGCAGAAGCATTGTCAGCAGAGGTTTTACAGCTCTCGGCACGGCTCCAGCAAGCCACACAAGCGTACAACGGTCTTGCACGCCTGTATGTCTCTTCCTTTCAACCCCTTGATGTTTCATATGTATTCAAATTATATGCAGATCATTGTTTGCTATTCTTTTTCGTCTTTTAAATAGGTTAACTATAATAATGATCTTTTGCAGCTATAAGCCTGTGCTGCGGAACATTGAGAGTGGTCTTCTCAAGATGAAGCAAGATAGTTCTTTAATGGTACACTAAAGTGTTTTGTATGTTTCAGTTTTGGGGTTTCTGTGTAGTTTCTTTGAGAACAAGTTTGATGTGCAGTTTGGTTTCTTTTACTAGGCTCTACAGCTGTAATTTACCTACGAAGGAAAATGTATTACTTGCTCCTAAGAGTTTAAATATAGCGCTGCAAGTAGAGGTGGCCACACGGGCGGTTATGGACGGCTAACCCGTAACCGCCCCGCTGAAATAACTCGCCTAAATCGGACCGTTACGGTCCGAATCAGAACCGACATGGCACGTACAGTAAAACGGGGCGTTCACGGGTTACGAATATATGAACCTTAACCGGCACGGCACGGCCCGTTTGAACTGCACCACCGTGTGTAAACCACGTGAACCGGCACGGCCTGGGACAAACTGGCATGGCACGTAAATATTTGTGTGTATCTATGCTGTCAGTTTGTCATGTGTTTGTCATGTGTTTGTCGGTACTCAGTATGACAATTTGACAATTGAGTATGTTATACAATTGAGTATGTTATACTTATATGTAATCAGTAATGTTATAAAAAGGGATAAAAGAAGAAAAATAAGAAAAAACGAGTCTGTCACGTCACCCCACTAGAAACATTTTTTTTTAATATATTAATGCGATTTGTTCCGTTTTTTTAGAGAGGAGTCTTTTCAAATTAATTGTAAAATATTTTTTTAATTAATAAAACTTATAGAGGTACCGTGCTCTTTTATTTAAAAAATGTTCGTATAATTTAAAATAATATTTAATCGACTTATTTTAAAGTTTAATTAAAAAAATTTGAAAACATTATAGTGTTTTTGTAAATAAATAATACAATTTTTATACAAAAATCTTGTTGCCACTTACAAACACAATATACATGACTTTTATGTAGCAAGTCTGGACAAATTGAGCCCGGCACGTGAACCGGTTAAGGTTATAAAAAGGAATAAAAGAAGAAAAACAAGAAAAAACGAGTCTGTCACGTCACCCGTGCGGACCGTCCACCCCGGCACTTTAGCAACTTGACACACTTAAAATCCGGCACAGCACGGTTCGGCTTCGGCTGCCCGTGTGGCCGGCTGTAGCTGCAGCCTGCAGGTCTGCAATAGACTGTTATTCACAGGACGTTATTAATCTCCTTTTATGTACACAATCTTGCATCTATTATAATTTGTTTTGAGTTGGTACATACAAGATAGGAGTTTCTAAAGTATACAAGAGATTTTTTTTTTTACCGTCATTATAAAATTGATAATCCATTATTTCAAATTAAATAAAATTTGTGTACAATATCATTTCACTGAGTATCTCACAATCACATCCATCATACATTTAACATCCATACGGTATAAATAATTATAGAAAAAAAAAGTGAATTCATTGTTTAGACTTTGGAGTGCATTAGTAGAGAGGTTTTAGAAACTCTTTTGTCGGGACACATTCATGTGCCGAGAGCTTGATTTTTTTTTTTGATAAATTTAAAGCAAATTTCATTAGCTTGAAAATAATTTGGTTGGCACAAATTCTCAATTGTTTATGCAATCAGGTTAAAAAATAAATAAATGAGCTAAATAATTAGTCGTTTTATTTTCAGATCACTTAACATACAGAATATAAATATTCTTTGAACAAAAAAAAAATTACAATCGCTTTCCGAGAAATTCAACCTATACATCCTTGAACAATCTTCGGTTATAGTCCAATGTTCAGAAGTTTCAGCTGCACCAACTGAAATGGGAGGGACAGGTGCTCTCATAATATGAATAATTTTCCATTGCGAAAGGTGAGTTTTTGCGATTTACACCACTTAACTAACCTCGATGCGGGATTTTCAAATCTCTCAAAACACCAATTGAATCATTCTTAAAGAGACAAAACAATAAAATAAAAAATACCAAAACCATGACAACCACTCCAATATGAGAACAAATAAAACACCCAAAAAATTGGGTATAACAACAATTCTTACGAAAAAAGGATGATTATTGAAGAAAAATAAGGACTATGATGATTCGATGAGAGAAAAGGAGACGAAAGTGAATTTGTAAGAAGGAAGAAGACTTTATTGATGAAGAAAAGAAATAGATTTAAATATCATTGAAGCGACTATTTAGAATTGGAGATCGACTCTCATCGATAAAGAAGAGAATAATACGAAGTAAGTTTCT
Source organism: Heracleum sosnowskyi (assembly GCA_030848705.1). Classification (NCBI taxonomy): domain Eukaryota; kingdom Viridiplantae; phylum Streptophyta; class Magnoliopsida; order Apiales; family Apiaceae; genus Heracleum; species Heracleum sosnowskyi. The sequence goes on from CM061237.1 coordinate 83,725,972, forward strand.
TTTGACAAAATATCTGTCCGTATAGAGCTTGATTTTAATGCAAATTCTAGTGAACATATCACGGTCTTGGGATTAGAATTTTTTTTGGGTGCACCAAATTTTAGTCATTCTTTTGTTATATCAATATTATTATAATAGTGTTTATAGTACATTTAAATTTGAAAATTTTATTACTATTTTGGCGGTAAAGAATCGGAATTGTCAGCCCATTACAATATTGTTATCGGTAGAAAGTTTATTTTCGGTTATAAAAAATAACAAAAATATCATTTTTTTTAAAGGTTTTTTTAAGGTTAAATAACCAAAATATTCATTCCTACTTTTAGTCATTTTTTACCTGTCAAATATGTATTCTTGGGCATCTCAAAGTATGAAATACCAAGTTGAATGAGTATATGGGCAGATACTCGGTCCTGAAAAGCAAATTCATAATAATTAATCTAGGAAAGCATATTTATATATGTTGGAGGCCTAAGTATAATTGGGCCGAATAGTAATTGGGCCGAATGGATTGGCTGATAAGTCAGACCCATTACTTCGGTCCGGTCAGATGCGCCTAGCCGTTGCAGAATGACCGAGTCTCCCAACTTTCTAGGCGAGTGAACCGGACAACGCGCGTGGGCGAATGGTCCAGAGGATTCCGGGCGACCGTAACAAACCGTGCTTATAAAAGCTCACATCAGGTTTCGTTGAGAGGTTAATACTTTTTAACTTACTCTCACACCGGAGGTGAATCGGGGGCCAAACCCCTCGCATTCTTCTCTCTTTGCAGGTGAACCCGAAGAGACATTCGGAGTCCGACCCAACAAAAATCTGGTTCCAACATTTGGCGCCGTCTGTGGGAACGTGCAAATAAGTTTGTAACATCAAACGGAAAACGATGGCAATTGATAGCGTTGATGATAGGGCACTGGGTTTTACCGAAACTCATCGCCAAGGGACTTCTACGTCTACGCCTCCGATAAACCGAGTCCTTAATTTCGATGTCGAGCTGGAAGAAGGTCCAATGCCCACTCCTGAGAAGCAGAAAGTCATGATTCTGAAATGGTGTGAGGAAACTGCGGTGAAGAGTGGAAAGCAAAGGGAAAACGAAAGACGGGAAGCGGAAGCTCAGGCTAGAGCAAAGAAAAGGGAGGAGGATCTCGCCAAATTGGAAGCTATTAAGCGACGAAGGGTTGAATTGGACGCAGAAGAAAAGGCACTTCAGGGCGCCGTGGAGACTGGCGAACAAACACTGATATTGTCCTGTCACAGGAGGGAAAAGAGGGTGCATAATGATGAAGATGAGTCTTCGGACTCTGAATCACACCCCCGAAGGATTCGTTCAAAAATTACGGTCCGTTCGGACACCGACGATGAAGGGGATCCTCGTATGAAGGATATATTGAGTCGAATGGAAAAGGCAATGTTTGGCGACCGTAGGGTTAGTCATGAACCGGTCGTATCTGAGGAGATCGAGCAGTATAGACCTCCCTCGGGAGGACAATTCCCGAAGATGAATGAGTTCAACGGGAAAGGTGATCCTAAAGATCATTGCGAGAAATATGAGTCCCTTATGACTGGAATGGGACACTGCGACATAATGTTGTGTAAGATGTTTAAAACATACTTGAAGGGCGCTGCCACCATGTGGTACAAGTCGATGAAACCGAGATCAATCTGCTCGTACGACCAACTAAAAAGGAAATTCTTGAGGCACTATTCTCACTTGTGTCGAAGAGAGAAGGATACTGAAGTTTTGATTCACTTCCAACAAAGGCCGAACGAAGAGTTGGGAGACTATCTGGCCAGGTTTAAGGAGGAAGCCGGTATGGTGACAAACTTGGACAAGGTGAAAGCAGCTGGATTCTTGTCGGCAGGATTAGACCCCGTTAAAGGTAAAAAGCTCTGATCCTCTCTTTATGATGTTCCTCCTAAATCTTTGAATGATATATAATTGAGAGGAGAAAGCATCCGAAGGAAGATGGAATCTATTGGGGGATACAAGGAAAACAGAAGAGAGGATCGAGGGAAGAAAGGGCACGACAGGTACGAGTCTGGCCGAAGATATGAGGACAGGCGAGACGAAACAAAGGGCCGAGATAAAGGAGCCGAACGAAGAAGAGAAAAAGATAGTGTGACGCCCCCAAATCCGGGGTCAGAAGATTTGGTCGTCACGTTAAAATCTCAATTTAAAACAACCTGCTAAATATAAAACCAAAACAAATATAACATCTACGACCCCAACTCTACCAAGAATCTTTAAAGGTTATAGTGCTAGAAACAAGAATCCAAAATTTCACAAACTTTAACTTACTTTTTACAACAATACTCTTTGCACAAATTCTATGACACTAGTATAATTTCGATAAGAAGTATACTAGGCAAACTAATCTTATACAATATAATATTTACTAGGAATAAACTTTATACAATAACCTTACACTAGATCCCAATGCTCTGCAACAACTCGTCTTCCCAACGTCATCTTGACTCTTCTCGTTCCACAGTTAAACAATTAAATACTGTCAATCTACTTTACATTGGGGTTAAAAAGTTAAAACCAGCAAATATGAGCGGAGACATCCTCTCGTTTTACTGAAATATCAAGGGTAACAAGCAAGAGTGAGCAAAAGAAGCTCAGCAAGTATATATAAAGCTGCACAAGATGAAATAATGATGCAACAGTAGCAATATATATAAAATGAACTCAACTGGCCAAAGAAAATGGCAATATATGAAAGAATCAACTTAACTGGCAATTGAACAATAATAATAATCTGTGTCAAACTTTAAGTTAGAATTGGATTTTTACTGTGACGCAACGAGTTAAGGTGGATGATCAGTCACACCAAAACCCCGGACCATACCCTACGGTATGTCCAAATACTGAACTGGATCCAAGGCCACTTTTGGCGTACATAATACTGATACTCTGACTGGCGTCTGCAGTCCTTAAAAACATTTCATTTTTAATAAAAACTTCCAATTCCAACCCAATACTCGGAGTTAGGTGTCGGAACAATCGACTACCTCATTAATTCAAACTATTACTTTCAACTGTATGATTAACTTTATCAACTGGATTAGGGTAAAACAAATGCATAAGAATTAAATTTCCAATCACAAGGAATCAAGGTAAAATCTGACAAATATAAGGTGCTGCAAGGTATAATTTATGAAATGAAATAGACTTTGCCAAGTCAAGAACAATAGGCTATCTCAACCTCAGGATAATAAAAGAATCTGGTTATGAAACAATAATTAAATGAGAATGGGAAACAGGAATCTTAATACAATATTCCAAACAAAAGAGTACGAGTTAGTAAACTTGCCTTTGATCCTTAGCTATTACGTCAAGCCAAAGTTATACAATTATCTTCTTCTTCTGTCTTATGTCATCACAATTTTCTATTCTGATAACTCTTGGTTCCGGCACATAAGCGGTTGCTACGAGTCTGCACTACCGAGATCGTGTCCGCCCAACTATTCACTAGTTAAATATAAGATATACTTTAGCCTTCGGACTTCAACTCTACTTAATATAAATATTTATAAACTTAAGCGAATGTATTTTCTACAGAAAATTGGGCATGACCTATTCGTAAAGTGGACGTTGCCCTGTTTTAAAACACCAAAACTTTCTAACTCAATCATCCACAACCAATCCATAATTTATTTAATACTCAAATCATCTGCCTTGACTTGCAGTAAACATATAAGAAAATAATTCTGCATTGACTTGTAGTAAACATATAAGAAAATAATTCTGCATTGACTTGCAGTTACTTTATCCAGAAATAAACCATCTCGTACAACATTTATCACGTAGCACGTCAAATAACTAATTCACATAATTCCATATACTTCACGTAACACATATCACAAGATTGAACTGATAACTCTTATAATTATACAATTTAATAGCTACACAATTAACACATAAACATATTTCATTCACGTATGCATTTAACTAGCATATCATATCATATACAATTGCCAAATAATAATCATTTAATAGTTCTGCCGGAAATTCGGCAGCACTTACTTATTTATATAACAATCCACGTGTTTTAAACTAATACCAACAATCAAGCATCAAATTACAAACTAACATTTTTACATAACCTAACTTAATCAACTTGAACTCACAACTATAAATTAACATACTCAACTCGATATACCATATAATCATATAGCAATTATCAGCTCATATGTCATTATACGATACCAAACTTATTATCATACTATCCGAATTAAAATCAGATTTAACTAATTAGAAATATGGACATGTTATAGTATAAAGATGAACTCAAATGAAAACGTGTAAAACATAAAAATTGTAGAAAACTCCGAGACCTTTCCAGAATGGTAAGGCTCGTTAAAAATGAGCAATTAACGAGTTCAGAAACTTTTTAAAACAAGCTGCTGCAGAAGCAGACTCAGCCCTATTACCACAAATAATACAACATTCAAGACTCCCAAATCACACAATTTGTTGATGGAATGTAAACGATAATTGTAAAGCTTGGAAATATCTTTCCATACTGATATAACTCATAACATATAACTGCACATAGCATTTAATCACACATTTATAATTACGTATATAATACAAGATTTAAACAATCATTCATACTTTAAATCCAATTACCACTAGATTAAATAGAATTAATCAAAATCAATCAATTCAGTAAATCAAGAAATTAATCAAATCGAGTAAATAATAAAATAATTTTTGAAAATATTAATTAAATTTGATTTATAATTAATCAAGATTAAATAATAATGAATTAATAAAATTCACCAATTAACTACTCAGTTAATTGGTCAATTAAATCAATTACATTATTATTTAAAACCGATTTAAAATAATCAAATCTAATTACTGTTTGAGACACCAATAATAAAATACAATTAATAAGTATATACATTTTACAAAATTTCGGCATGACACGTTCGTAAATAGGACTATCCACAAAATTTGCATATACTATGATGCGCCCCCAGGCCCAGGACGAACATCACAGTACAGCACCAACAAACATCTTGTATATCCAATTACTTAACAAACCACAATAATCTCCACCAGCCAGCGAACTTTAACAAAATCTTAAAGTTCAGAATTAAACAAAATAAACCAACACGAATATCAAAATTAAATCTTCACAATAATTAACATCCATAAAAAATGAGGTTAAACAAATATTCAATTTAAAATAAATTTCAACTCACCAAATAAAACCATACTAACACTAAAATTAAATAGTGATCTAAAATAATTTAAAACGCACAATATACACACACTAACTAAAATCACTTAACAAAATCCGTATAACTATTTAACACTAAACTTTAACAATTAACACCAAACGAATTTAGTAAATTATGGCACATATATAAAAATATACAACTTAACCATTTAACACAATTTATAAACGATTAATTACTAAAACGAATTTACTAACTAACACACATTAAATAAACAAAACGAAATGATAATTAACACATATTAATTAAAAACGAATTTATACTCATCACAATTTAAAAAAACTAATTTATAATCTAATCACATATAAAAATGAATTTATAACTAATTACTACTAAAAACGAATTAAACACTAAAATTTACATAAGCTAACTAAATTCATTCGAACTATTATAAAAAATAGTTCAAAATTTTGCTTAAACATTTATCACCATCAAAATCTGCACACACCAATTATAATCAAATAAATTACCAAAAACAAATTTAATAAATAACACATAAATAATAAAAAATGAAATAATTAAACAATGGATTTTGATTGTTATATACCCAATGAAATCGGAGCTACAGCGGTGGTGATTACTAGCCGAAGTTCGGTGGACGGCGGCTGCGCGGCGGCTGGAAAAGAACAGCAAAGGGGTGGCGCGTGGGAGAAGAAGGAAAGAAACGGGGGGGGGGGGGGGGGGGTGTGTGTGTGTGTATACTGAAGTGGTGTGTGTCATGTTAGTTAAAGATAAGAGGGCAATAGCTAAAATGGCTGGCTATTGTGGTTGGGTATAATGATTATATAAATTTTTTGCTAAAGGCAAAGACATGTACTCCAATGGTGTTATCTAAATTTTTGTTAGGTAAAATTATACCATAAGGGGTTTGGTGGTTCAACAAATATATTCAATCAAATATGATTGGCTATATTTTTTTGCTAAGGGGTATATGGTTGGAGTGTTTACACTTTTACATAATATCTAAAAAGTGACACCACGTAGTCATTTTAGCTAAGGGTTTTATAGCATTGGAGATGCTCTAAGGAGGTTAGATGGTGTGTTAATAAATAACACAAATTCTACACCTAATGTCAATGGTCCCGTACTGAACGATAATTTACGAACGAAAATAATTCTAAAACAAAAAAATACTCGGTAATATAAATAATTCCCAACCACTAAAATATTTTTAGCACGAAATTATAACTTCCAATCAATTAGCGGATAAATATTAAAATTTTTATTTACTCTAAAAATTGAAATAATTATGCACAAATTTTTTATAAAGTCCGGATTTTACATAATTGTAAAAATATTGAATTTTTGAATACTTTTATAACTCACCCAAATACCAATGGGGCACAGATAAGATACCGGGTAAAATTTTGGTACTAATAAAATACCACTTTGATACGAAAAATTTCCAAATATTCTAAATCTCTCAAAAATGTAAAAATACTAACTTTTGGAATACTTTTATAATTTAAACAAAATAAAATTTTGAATCCGAATAGAATATCGGATAAAATTTTGGCGCAACTAAAATACCGAATCGATCACCAAAATTCTAAAACAACTCAATTCGACAATATCGATAAAATAATCGGCTTTCACAAAAATTTTAAATAAAATACACATAATTCCATTTCTCCTCTTTGAGAAAAGAAATAAAATATTTAAATAATAATATTAATAAACTATGAAAATTCGGGTTACTACAGATAGCACAACGTTCACCCCTTTGAACGCACCAATCTCGAAAATTCTCCATGAAATAAAAGGAAAGCCTGGTTTTGTCCACCTAGCCCGAATGAAGATGTCTGACTACAAAAAGAATGGTAACAAGTACTGTGACTACCATCAGGACAAAGGCCACAATACCGATGAATGTTACCACCTGAAGAAGTTGATCGAGAAGATGATAAATGACAGAGAACTAAACAAATTTGTCAAAGACATAAGGGATAAATCAGCCCCGAAGGAAGACAAACGGAAGGAGCCCGAGGAGGGCGAAAGGTACATAGGCGAAGTGAAGACTATCTTCAGAGGAAGTACCCTAGGTCGGGACAGTAAAACGGCGAAGAAAAGGTATGCAAAGCAGGTATACAATTTGTACCAGTTTCAGTCAGCCAAGCAGGCAATGCCGATCATGTTTTCCGAGGACGACTATGAAGATGTGATTTGGCCCCACGAAGACCCTCTGATCATCAATCCTGTGATCGGGCAAAACAAAATCTGGAAGGTACTAGTGGATGGGGGAAGTTCGGTGAACATTCTATATCATCGGACTTACAGCAAAATGAATCTTGGAGGCGAACAGTTGGAGCCATGCCACGAAGCCCCCTTGTATGGTTTTGGCAATCAGCCAGTCCCCATCGAAAGTACCATTATTTTATCCGTTCTTTTAGGTAAAGCTCCATACACTATGGAAAAGCAGGTTAAATTCTATGTGGTTCGGGTGGAAAGCCCCTACAATGCAATCCTTGGAAGGCCAGCTCTAACATCCTTCCAGACTGTGGCCTCAATTCCTCATCTCAAGTTAAAGTTTCCGACCGAGCACGGCATCGGCGAGATGAGAGGCGACCAAAAAACTGCCCAAATCATAATGTTGGATGACCTGGAGAAGGATCAGGATTTCGAAATATCCGTAGGAGGCAAAAGGAAGAAGACTGAAGGCGAATCTAGTGGAGGCCGCCAAACCATGAACAAGTTGGAAAAATTTGGAGCAAACCTATCCAGTCCTATTGCCGAACCAGCAGCGGAAACCGAGGAAGTAGAACTATATGCAGGTTGTTCGGGGAAGATGGTTCGGATCGGGAAAAATATGGAACCCGACCTAAAGAAGAAAGTGATTGAAGTGGTCAGACAATACCACGACGTCTTCGCATGGGGGCCCGAAGATATTCCTGGGTTAGATCCAAAGATGGCAAAACATTGTCTCAATGTTAAGCCCGAGGCCAAACCAGTAAAACAAAGGAAAAAGGACTTTCGCCATGAAGAGGCAGAAAATTATTGAAGCTGAGGTTGAGAAGTTATTGGAAGCAAAGTTCATCGAAGAAATTGAATACCCTGACTGGTTAGCCAATGTAGTGGTAGTAAAGAAGGCCAACAACAAATGGCGAATGTGTGTTGATTACACCGACCTAAACAAAGCTTGTCCGAAGGACCACTACACGCTACCTAGCATCGACCAGCTGACAGATGCTACCGCAGGATACCATGTACTTAGTTTTTTGGATGCTTTCTCAGGATATCATCAGATAGCGATGAATGCCGAGGATATTCCGAAGACAACATTCATCACCCCGAAAGGAACATATGCCTACATCAAAATGTCTTTCGGCCTGAAGAATGTGGGGGCCACATTCCAGAGAGTGGTCAACAAGATTTTTCAGAAGCAAATCGGCAGGAACATGGAGTGTTATGTGGATGAAATGATTGTCAAGTCGCAGTTTGAAGATCACATGGAAGAGCTCAAAGAATGTTTCGAAACACTGAGGAAGCACAGTATGAAGATTAATCCGAACAAATGCACATTCAGAGTGTCCAGTGGAAAGTTCTTGGGGTACATGGTTAGTGCCCGAGGGATTAAGGCGAACCCAGAAAAGATACAAGCTACAATTGACATGGAGCAGCCGAAGACAGTTCGGGATGTGCAAAAGCTGACCGGACGAATGGCCGCCCTGCGTAGATTCATTTACCGATCAACATAAAAAGCTCTGCCTTTCTTTGAAGCACTTCGGGGATCGAAGAATTTTGAATGGGGGCCAAAGTGTCAGAAAACATTTGAGGAAGTGAAAGAAAATCTTACCAAGACGCCCCTCTTAATGAGGCCAGATCCGAAGGAAACATTACAGCTATATTTGGCGGTGAGCGACCGAACGCTGGGAGCGGTATTAGTAAAAGAGCATGAAAGTTGTCAACACCCAGTGTTCTATGTGTCGTACATGTTGAAAGATGCAGAAACGAGGTACCCGAATGCAGAAAAGTTCGCATATGGTCTAGTAATGGCAACCCAAAAGCTGCGTCATTATTTCCAAGGGCGAACGGTGCAAATCATAACCGATCAACCCCTCAAGAAGATTTTGACAAGGCCAGAGGCGTCCGGAAGAGTAGTAGCATGGTCCATCGAGTTGGGAGAGTATGATTGGAGTATATCCCCAGGACCTCTATCAAGGTACAAACGTTGGCGGACTTCATGGTCGAATGCTCTTTCTCCGGACCGAAGGACCTGGCTCCCGAAGAACAGTTGATCCGGTCACCCAGCAACTCTCCTTCAATCGACAAGCAACAATGCATGGAAATCCACCAAGGCATCAACTGGATGACTTCGATCAGGGCCTACCTGGAAAAAGGTACCTTGCCCCTAGACCGAAAGGAGGCTCAGAAGGTGAAATACAGAGCGACAAGCTACACCATCATCGGGAACAAGCTGTATAGGAGATCGGCGATGGAACCCCTCCTTAGATGTTTGGACCCCGAAGAGCAACGATTGGCTTTGGAAACTGTACACGAAGGACTATGTGGGGAACATCTTGCCGGTCGGTCACTTGCCTTTAAAATCCTCAGGCAAGGGTTCTATTGGCCGACTTTGCGAGCAGATGCAGCCGATTACGCGGAGAAGTGTCGACAGTGTCAGCTATTCAGCACCATTCCGAAGCAACCACCCGAAGAAATGGCATCGGTTCTGAGTCCAATTCCTTTCGCCATGTGGGCTGTGGATATCGTGGGAATTCTACCCAAGAGCACTAAGCAAGCTTAGTATTGCATTGTGGCAATCGACTATATGACTAAGTGGGTAGAAGCGAGGCCATTGGCGACCATAATCGAAGAGGCAGCAAAGAAATTCATGTTGGAGCAAGTCATACTCAGATTCAGAATTCCGAAGGTGTGCGTATCTGATAACAGGACACAATTCTTCGGGAACAAATTCCGGAAATTCTTGACCCATTTTGGAATACAACAAAAGTTCAGCTCGGTCGGTCACCCTCAGGGAAACGGAGCAATCGAAGCCGCAAACAAGATCATCTTCGACGGGATAAAGAAGCGATTGGGAGATGCCAAAGGGCTTTGGGCCGAAGAATTATCCTGGGTCTTGTGGGTATACCGAAAAGCCACTGCTTGTCCCGAAGATCCTCCAAAGGAATTCGGTCCACTTCGAACTGACAGAGTCGTTCGTATTCGTGCGTTTCACCACCCGACAGTGTGGGTTTCACCACCTGAACGGTAGGATCAACTACGCGCCATTGGGATACGGCCGCAATCTTCGGGCCCGAAATGTAACACCATTTATCATGGATGCCCTTGTTATTTGAATTAGTCTCCGCCCATTCTGCCCTGTTCGTTCAGCGGGCTATGGTGGAGAAACCCCGGCTCTTACCATTTTTTCTGAAATCATGATGATGCCAGAATAATTGAGGGGTTGGGTCAACATTGGCGGCGAGGCATCGGCATTGGAAGCGGTTTATGTGCAAAAATCCGTTCGGGTCCATCTAACCCAAAGCGATTCCCATCTGGGCGAATAGCTTCTTTTAAAGAGGAAGCATAGGGACCCGGAAACCGCACTTCAAGGCGGCCTCGGAAATGCCCGTAGCCACACTTCCATAGCCTTTCGGCATGGGCGGATTGTGGCATATTCGGTCCTCCGCCCTTGGCATATACGTATGCCACGCTCCGTTTGGAATGTCGTGTTCTTTGGCCAACTTAGATACACGGTCCTTGGAAAGTAGTGATTGGAGATTCGCAGCGGGGTACTCGCTGACATTAAAAAAGGGAGATCTCTCCGGGGATACGGATCCCGAAGACTGCGCATATTCGGAAGATGACCGATCCATAATTCCTGCATTGAGGAATGAAGAAATTAGCGGTGTACTCGAAATTTTTTTTTGGAAAACGAAAAGGCCGAGTACAGAGGGCTTGTGGATCGGTCGGGGAATCACTAGCATCTAAGCCAAGGGAAAGAAGGGGTTCCTAACACATCCCGAAGACTGTTCTAGGGACAAAGTTGTTAATCCCAAATGACCTAACAGAATTGTAGAAGGGGGGGGGGGGGGGTTGAATACAATTCTTGATATTTCTTAAACTTAAAACAACTTACAAATAAAAACTGAACTTAAAGTAAAAATCACAAGCACATAAATAATTTCAGTTGGATTGTTTGATGATCCAACTGAAGTGATTTTTATTGCGGAAATAATCTGTGATACAAAAGTACACAGCTGCTCAGTTACAAGGTTGTAGAGAAGAATGCTCTCAAGGATAGCTAATACAAACTATTTGTTTTTCTTCTCTCCTATTAAAGTAACTGCTACACTTGGTTATATATCCCCAAGTTTACAACCCTATTTTTGGCTACACTAAAAGTACAATGAGTAACCGCCAATAGTTTGCTTTTCATCCCTTTGTCCAGTGGTCCTTGGAGATCCTTGCTTTTGTCTTCATGCTTATTATGATCACTCCCAAGACCCAATTGGAAACTGGGATGCTTCCTTATTCCCCATGTCCATTTTAATGGTTTCCAATGCAAAGTACACTTCCACATCACCTTTAGATCTGTTCAGTAAACTGTCACTATCACTTTGTCAACTATTCAGAAAAGCAATAATGATTCGTTGATAGCAGGGAGATGTGTTTCGTTGATAGCTTTATTCTTCATTCCGTTGATGGTGTTTCCCTCGTTTCGTTGATGAGTAAACTCCATACCGTTGACAGAGTAATCTTCATACCGTTGACATGTCTTCACTTAGGCAAAATTACAAGGCATAATATATTTACAATTAACCAACCTATTTTGCCTATCTAGTACTTAGTCAACATGACTTAGAAAACCTATCTAATACATATAACAGAATGCCTATCATTTGAGAAGTATTGTACAATGTAATTGCTACAACACTCATTTCGTTGATGAGCTTCCTGTCAACGGAATGCTGCAAAGCATGCCATTTCGTTGACAGCTACGAAGTGACTTTACACAAATTCTACTAAGTGTTTTATGTTTATCATCAAGAACAACATATTCCTAACAATCTCCCCCAATTTATGACTGATAGAATAACAGCCATAAATCAAGAGACTTGATGATAACAAAAACACTCATATACATTCTAAATTACAAAAGTAGAAAATGCATTAAGCTTCATAATATTTTGAATAAAATACAAGACTTACAAGACTAATGCCAAGAAGTGCTCCTCTAGACTGAGCAAATGATTCATCTTTGTCTTCTTTGTGGCATAGTCTTCTTCGCTCTCTTAGAGTTGTCTTCCTCAATCTGAACCTGTAGCCTTCTGTAGAAGATCTTCTCTTCCTCATCTTGATCACCAAGCTTGGATTGCATAAGCTTTAGAGTTTGATTAGATGCCTTATCCAGCTGGTCTTCCATTCTGAAGAACCTTCTGCAGTTGTCCTTGTCCTTAAATTCCATCATCCAGTAGGGTTGAAGATGGATCTTCTTTCCTGTTGAGGGCACTCTAAGCATCCTGGGAAGAGCCTCAGGCTTGTTCCAGCTAGCCTTTATTTGACATATTTTGGAGACCACCTCAGACTTGGCTGTTTTGGTGAAGCCAAAGTCTTTCTTCAAGCATCTAAACACTGTGAGTAGTGTTTGGTAGTCTTCTCCTAAAATTCTGTAGAGAGGCCATGTTTGTTCTCTACCACCCTTGAATGTGAAAACTAATCTTTCAGGCATCTTTTGAGAAGCTGCAATGCCCCTTACTTCCACCAGGTTGTCTAAATCAAGATGTAAGCTAGATTCTTCCCTGATGTCAGCAATGTACATGCAGTCCTCTGGATTTGTAGGGGGTTTCTGAGGTTGTGGCTTTCTCACAAATACTGGCTTTGCCTTGACAGCCATTTTCTTTGACTTTGTTGGCTGATCCTTTTCAAATAGGAATTTTGGAAAATAGGCTTCATCAAATTCAATAGGCTCCTCCTTTGGCATGATTGGTTGATCATGATAGTTGACAGGGTGTGCAGGATCACAGGCCAACTTTCCTTCAATAGGTAGACCAGTAGGAATTTGAAGTGCACTTGTTGTGGAAGAGGCTTGAGCAGTGTCCTGAGAGTCCTCTTTATCAAAGTCCAGATTCCTCTTAGCTCTAGCCTTTGGTTGCCTTATACTTTTCCTTGCTTCCTTAGCTCCATCCTTGGCTTTATCTTCTTGTAGAGTTTCTTCATATTCAATTGCTTGAGCAACTGCCAATGCTTGCATTGCTGCCCTTTCAGATTCTTCAGCTTTGGCCTTAGCAAAATTTGGGTGACCAACCCAAATGCAGATTTCCTTGCTGTCCCTGTAGATGATGGCCCTTTGATTCCTTATGCTTGGATGATTGCTTTCCTTGCACTTAGTGATCAGCTTCCCTAGGACTTTGAACTCATCTGGCTTTGGTGGAGGATAAAATGTCCTTTCAGTGTTCTTGCCTTTGGGTTTGATAGGTGACACTGGAGAAATCCCTCTTGCATCCACATTCCTAAAGCATGAAGATTGGCCTTTCTCATTTCTTGAATCTTGAAGGATTCCATGCTGAAGGGGCTCTATAGCATAAGAGCTCTTGAACTGTGGCTCCATTTGTACTGTCACCATTGCATTTGTTGATGGCTGATCTGTCTTTGAAGAATCAGTAATTTTCTTGAACCTTGCTTCTATGTTGGACCAGTGATCTTTGATCTGTTCTGCAAGTTTCATCCTCATAGAAGCTTCCTTAATTAGATCAATACCATCCTTTTGCTTCTTTCCAAACTCCCCCATTGCTAATGGCTCTTCTGGTAAGGAGATGACTGGGACCAAAACCTTTGTGATTTGTATCTCTAGCTCCTTAGTTTCCTTAGTTTTCTCCCCCTTTTTGTTATCATCAAGTGAGATGATAGGGAGTCCTTGAGCTGCCAGAAGCTGGGTAAGTAGCTGAGTTTGCTTCTCTTGTTCCTTCTGCATGTGAGAAAGTGTAGCCTCAACTTTGTCCACTCTAGAGGAGAGAGTTTTCAAAGATGAGGACACTTCAGGTTCCTTGGTGAAAAACCTTGACATCTTGGAGACAGTGTGAAGAGGAAGCTTTTCATCTAGCCTCCTGTCAGTAGCATCCCTAAGGTTGCTAATTGAATCCTTTATTTCTGTAGCTTCAATCCTTGTCTGCAACATTTGTAGCCTTTGAATTTCCAGAGAATCCATTATGGCCTTATAGAATTTGTTGTCCCTTGCAGTTGCTGACTCATGAGCTAGATATGCCTCATTGTATTGCCTTGTAATAGCATCATCCAAGTTGGATCTACCATGCATATCTTGAGAAAGCCAGTTTGGTGTAGGAGGCACCACAGAAGTCCCAGTCTGTGTAGTAGTGGCCACCTGTAGATTGTCACCAAAGCTGTCTTCATCATCAGAAAACTCAAATTCTCCACTTGCTGCAGCTCCTGGAGGTAGATTAGTCAAGGCATCCTTTGCTTTTTGCATTGATGCAGTAGTATGAATTAAGTTGAGTGACCTTTCTGCCTCCACATTGCCCTGTTGAGCCATAACTTGATAGGCTGACACGGGATGAGTAAAGGTCTCAGGATCCAGGGAAATACTATCCAGAGTTTGTTGATAATGCTCTTGGAAGGTAAGTTCCCTTTCTCCCTCACTGACCCCCATTAACTCACTTGCAATGGCTGCTTCCATCCTTATTGCTCCTGTAGTCCCTTCTCTCTCTCCACTCTTTTCTTGCATCATGGGCTCCCCATGGCTCACACCTCTCACACCCTCACCTTCACCTACTAAGGTGGTACTCTCAATCTCTCCTTTTGCCTGGCTGGAAGAAATAGCCAGCCTCTCACTCTCAGACTCTCCTTTTGCCTGGCTGCAAGCCAGCCTCTCAGTTTCACTCCCTCTCAAACCTAAAAGTGTCTCAACTACCACCAGGTCATCTACACTAGTTGTGGAAACAACTGGGTTTTCAATAAGGGGTGTAGATTGACCTATCAACGGAATGGTAGTTTGAACTGTCAACGGTATGGATACCGTTGATGGAGAAACACTTGTCAACGAAAGAAGCTGTTTCGTTGATGAAGTCAATAAATCACTTTGAGAAAGTGAAATTACAGTAGAATCTGTGGTGATTGATTTTAGAGATTTGTCCACAGATCCTCTTGCAACTTCAGAAAAAATTGGTTGATGGCCCAACAAATCACTTAACAAGTGATGGCCACCAGCTTCAGAGTGGGGCTTCTCCAAGATCAGAGTTGGAGAATCAGGAATAGATGTATGGATCATGTCCACATCTAGAGATAAAGTTGGTGAATTTGATGGAGATAGTTCAAGGTTGATGTTTAGAGAATGGGACTGTAACCCCAGAGTGATGATAGGGGTTACATCAAACTGAATTTGTGAAACTGGAAGTGTAGCTTCCATAGTGTGTGCACCCTGTGAACCCTTGGACTTTTGTTTCACCCTCCTTTGGTATTGGGAAAAAGTAGACTGTGGGCTTGAAGTGTCCCTTACCCTCTTGGAGTGTGCTCTTGGAGAAGAGCTTGTTTCAATAATTACATCCTTTTGGGAGGATGCAATTAGACTTGTGTTTAAATCCATATTACTCATTGTGCCTTGTTGGGAAGACACAATGGGGCTTGGCTGGATTTCACTCATCTGTCCTTCCTTATCCTTAGGGTTTCTTTTATGTTCACCCCTTCCCTCACCTCTCACAGCACCTACAACACTCCCCTTAGGTTGTGTAGTGGATTTTACAACAGGTGCCTTTTGGGAAGCACCTGAGGTTGGCTTGGAGGATTTCTTTGATTTTGGTCTTGTTGCTGGGGTAGGAGCCTGTTGGGTCACAACTACAGACTCCACAGCAACAGTACTGGGTGATATAGTTGAAGTAACAATTATACTAGAAGGGATAGCAGTAGTTACCTCAATTACTGGCAGATACACCACTGGAACCTCACCATTGTGGTTCAGCCTCAGTATGTCTGTCAGTACTCTCTTTTCTTGCACAAAACACTCAAACTTGGAAACAGGGTTAGAAATAACTAATGGTGTTGGACTAACATGATTAGCCAACATCATCAGAAACCTAGCATAATAGATATTCTTTTTCCTATTAGCCTTGTTAGGCCGAATACACAATATAGAATCAAGTATGTATGAGAATAACAATTAAGAACACAGGTTTGTAAATCAACAAACTGAATTATATTAAATAATTCTCTCTTAGTGATGTTAATGAATCACAAAGAGCTTCTAGGTTACAAGAATAATATATTCAATGATCGCATCCCTTCTAGGGATAACCTATCTGTGTTTATATAGTACACAGTTACACAATCCTTATCTAATTGATATTCCTACAAATTAGCTATACAAGTTATATCAATTAAGGATTGCT
Source organism: Heracleum sosnowskyi (assembly GCA_030848705.1). Lineage (NCBI taxonomy): Eukaryota > Viridiplantae > Streptophyta > Magnoliopsida > Apiales > Apiaceae > Heracleum > Heracleum sosnowskyi. Next base: position 83,742,561 of record CM061237.1, read on the forward strand.
TCTTATCTTCTATTCCGTCTCCTTAGCTGTATCAATATATTCTGCTTCTTTCCATCTTCAGAATATATTGCTTCTAGAATCTTCAATTCAGCACCGACAACTAATTCAACTATCACCTTGTCAGACTTTAAATAAACTCTGACCGGCTTCCTTTAAACTCTTCACCCTGTCAGAGTTTAATTAAACTCTGACCGGCTTCTGATAAACTCTGGTCAGTACCTGTTGCTTAAACACTGATAAACAAACGTCAGCAATTATATCTAACAATCTCCCCCAACTTGTTCATAATAAAATGTACAAGTTAAACATATAATTGATGATGTCAAAAACATTTAACAAATGCAGTGTTTAACATATAACAGAGTTTAATTTAAAACAGAGTTTAAATTTAACTTAGAATAAAAAATATATTAAAAACTTACAGTCAGACTTTACTTGATTTCTTGAATATCAGGCACTGTCCTGATATAGTCTGATAGCAATTTCTTTTCAGCTCTTTCTAGCTCTTCCACCATGATCTTCTTCACTTCTTTCAACTCTGGATCAAATTCTCCAGTCTGATAAATTGCAGCTCTAAGAGAATAGATGGAATTCTTCCTCATCTCATTCCCTAGCTTAATATAATAAGTTTTATCATATTCTAAATTGAATTCAAGAACTTTTGTACCCAGTGTTGTTCTGAACTTAGCACTGTTTCTTTTCATCTCAACAATCTTCCCATGTGCATTTCTGTATTTGGGAATGTATGCACTTGATACTCCTCCTCCAAGCATCATCTTCGATCTTAGCATCCTTTCTCTGATAACCGAAGCAGCATTGTGAGTATTTCTATTTTTGACTTTTAACAAGTACAGAACATACTCCAATTCTTGATAAGATTTGAGATTTATATCAGACTCTGCAACCTTATAAACTCTTCCATCATTCATAAAGTACAACAAAAATTCCTTCTTCAACACCTTATGAAAGATCATTTGAACAGAGTCTAGCATATCAAGATTTTCTTGAGTAATAATACCAGATTCTGCTAGTGAAATGTTGTCTTGAGATCTGTTATTTGTTCTTCTCTCTCTGTGTGAACCCAGTCCAGATTTATCATAGGCTTCTTTTCCCAATACTGTTCTGGTTTCAGAGAAATTCACAGCTTCAAGCTTTAAGTCTTCAAGAATTTTTGGTTTGCAGAATCCTGGAAGTTGTGTAGATTTCTGTACAACTTGAGCAACGTCAGAGGTTGTCATAACTTTAGTAGTATCATCAACTTGAGCAGCGTCAGAGGTTGATTTTGCTAATCTTGTTTCAACTTGAGCAATGTCAGAGGTTGAATAAATCTTCTTTTTCAGGTTAGGCTCTTCAATCATTAGGCCTTTACCCTTATCAGTGTTTCCAATCACAGGTCTCCTTGTATATTGTATACTCTGTTGTGTATTCTCTTTGATAGAAATACCAACTTCTTTCTTTCTAGGAGCCTTGATTTCCTTTTTCTTGTAGATTCCAGCTTCAAGATTTTTCTTGTGTTCCTCAGCAAGCATTTGCTCTTCAGCCTGGATATCTTCAATAGTAACATTCTTTCCATGCTCTTTTATGAATATTTTAGCAACAATCTCTTCATCAGTAGATGGATTAGTTGAAACAACTAAACTCTTGAATTTTGAAGTAGATTGACCACCAGAGTTTATCTTGTCAGAGTTTGTTTGTCTAACAGAGTTTACTCTTGTCCTGCTTTGCCTTTGAGCAAAAATCTTTCTTTTATTTTCTTTGCTTCCCTCATCAGTAGAATCATCCCTCCGTCTCAGAGCTTGAGTGTCTTTGCATTTGTCTTTAGGTACACTCTCCCCCTTTTTGACATCATCAGAAAGTAATACTGATGTCAGCAATTCTAGAGCATTAGAAATAGAATTCAATTGAGTAGACATTTCAGCCTGATTCTCCTCAACTTTTACAAGCCTCTTCTTAATTTCCTCAGAATCCTTGGCTTGCTGCTTGAGCATAGTATAATAATAAGTTCTGTCAGACTTGAAAGTAAGATCCTTCATACTGGCTTCATTCCTTAGATTTGTAAGCATTTGTTGATTCTCATCAAATCTATTATTAAGAGATTTGACTTGAACAACAGTTGCCTGTAAGCTTGTAAGTACATCAGTATTTGAGATCTTCTTGACAGAATCAGACAGAAAATCTGCAGCCCTTTGTGCTGGGAAGACACAATCTGCATCAGCCCATTTGTTGTAGTACATATTCTGAAAATGTTCATTTGTCTGTCTATTGACTTCCCTTGCTTCAGCACTATTGACATCATCAGCCAATGAAACTTGAATACTAGGGTGTGAATGAGAACCCTCAGCATCATTTCCAGCTTCTTCATTATTGTCTGCTTCATTTTCAGTAAGAATATTTTCAGCAGTAAACTGTGCAGCTTCATCAATTTTCTCCTCTACTACAGCTTCAGGAATATCAGAGTTAACCTGAGCAAAAACCTCTGCTTCCCTTTGAACAATCTCAACAACAGATTGTTGCAAAGCTTCAAGAATCAAATTCTCAGAGTTTAGCTCATCAGCAGTGACTTTTATCATCTGATTAACCTCCTCACCCTTGTCAAGATCACAAGAAATAATTTCAGTGTGAGTGGCCAGCGATTCTTCTATCTGATCAGTTACTTGATCAGCTTCCACACCCTCTGTATAATGATCAGAATGTATAGAGGTGTGTGCTTCAATATCAAAAACTCTGCTATCAGAATGAGTAGCAGCTTCCTCAACTACATCATTAGCCATTGATGTAGGAGCTTCTATATCCAAATCCATCAGATTAGCATCAGTATTTATCCTGTCTAGATTGACAGCTTCAGTATTTGCAGCATCCTCCTGAACAAACACTTCAGGAGCTTCAGTGTTTACAAACACGCTGTCCTCATTAGCATTTAGAATTTCCTCCTCAACAACAATTGCAGGAGTATCTTGAGGAACAATTTCAGTTACAATCTCCTCATTCTCTGATGCAGGAGCTTCAGTTTCCTCAGAAACTCTGTCCATATTGACATTGATAGCACCAAAAAGATGTGCAGCTACTAGTCTTCTTTTTCTCTGATGAAGAGTTTCTTCATCAGTTTCAGTCTCTGAGTCTTCAATAACAGACTTTGCCCGATTGGCTCTTCTTTTCTTTAGCCTTGTCTTCTGAGGCATCTCTTCAGGTCTTGATACCCCAGCTTCAGTAGATGGTCTCCTTGCAGGTTTAGTACCAATATGTTTGGTCCTACCTCCCCTTACAAGTTTAACAGAAGTTGATGGAGGTAACTCTGTGTTTAAAGGTTCTGGTTGAGATTCAGCTTGTGTTTGTGGATTTACTTGAGCATCCACAAACTGTTGCACAGAAGCAGGTAGCAAAAGATCTCCAACAATTCCTTTCTTAACATCTTTGTTAATGAGATCAGAGAATATTCTCTTGTGTAATTTAAAACAAGAAATATCTTCATTAACAACATCTACCCCTTCAACACAGTAAGAGAATAAAGTCTGACAAAATCTAGAAAAGTATACTACTCCTCTATTCTCTGTCATTTTCTCTCCTAAATTATTCAAGACAAGTCGGGCAAAATCAAAATGATTATCATAGAATAGAGAATACCCGGTTTGCAGACTGTCCGTTGGAATGGCATCCCAGTTTGTGCATTTCTTTCCGAACGTTCTCGTGATGCAAACAAAGAAGAAGCTCCACTCCTTCCTTAAGAACGGTCGCTTCAGTTGTCCAATTTTATTCAAGGGACCAGAATACCCAATCTCTCTCATCATCCTTAGCAAATCAGAGTCACCCATTCCAATGGTATAAGAAGGATACTCAGGAAACCCCATTGCAGCTCGAACAGTACCAGCAGTAATAACATACTCTGTTTCTTCAAACTCAAAGATTATGGATGGGTTCCCAGTTTCACCACCATCATCATAAACCCCTGACTCCCAGAACGCCTTGATTTGTAAACCAGAAAGTTTGGCTGGTTCAACTAAAGCACGCCCAATCGCTGACTGAGCAAGAAACTTTTGAATCATATGAAATGCTTCTGGTGCGTTTGCAGTGTTTAGTGGTGCGGTATAGTTGTTTGGAACGAACTCTAACCCAGACGAAACGAAAGCTGTGGTTGCCATTAGAAGATTTTGAAGAAAGAACAAGTAATTGATGCGAAAGCTTAACAGAGTTTATGTGTAGAAAGGTGTTTGTGACTATGTGTGTGTGATAATAGAAGTGTATGAGTAAGATGTGAAAAGTTTAACTGAAGATGTGTGTATTGTATTTAAAAGAAAATTAAAGATTAAAAACTGAAGAGTTTTTAATCATCAATACACAACTGTCTTACTCCTGTAATCATGTGAATGGGACACATGTCAAACGTGCAGTTACTGACAGCAAATAATTGGCAGTTTCCAATACGCATGCGCAGTAAAAACAGCAATAATTACCGCCTGTTACACTTTTCTATGCAATTAACCTCTCTCCTCTGTTTAAAACATTTTTGAACAACCTTCCAATCTACACGTGCAGACGAGGAGACACCTGGCATCACATAAGACACTCATAATTTCCGCTTATTGTCAAAAAAAAAAATCAATAATAATAAAATTATCGATTTTAATATTTCAGAAACATAATATCGAAGTACGAAGGAGCTCAACAGTCAGAAGAATAATGACTGTCTTGGAACTCCGCACTTTACTGTCCCCATAGCTTCGAGCCAAGCAAAACCTTTCAGTTGCCCTGTTGGATGCTATAAAAGCTGGAGCATTGTAACAACAGGCAATTTATATATTAAAATTACCATACATCAAATGGCAAGAACCTTTGAATTCATGGATGTAGAATCATTCTTGAATATGAACTGGCGTCAACAAGCAAACTATATTATTGAAGAGTTTCTTGTTTTGTCATTTCTGAATGATGAAGGTCTCATTGCTGATGATGAAATAGCTGAAGGACCTATCTCCAATCCTTATGTGTACATCATTCGTCCTGATCCATATGATGTGCCCATCCTTGCAGATGATCAGGCTGTGGAGATTTGTATGATGCTCTTTTATCAGAGCTACTTGATGGGTTCGAAGGAGAAATTCTTCTTGGAATCCTGCAAGCTGCAAACCAGAAAGAGAATTCGAGAAGATGATGATGATGATTCAACATCAGGGGGTTGTCAAGCCTTGGAAATCCCAGATGGTATAATGACCAGATAACCGAACAAGTAGCTAGATAAGAGTATGAAATTGTCTGAATGTAAACAAAGTTTGAATCAATTAATGAAAAAGATCCATTGTTTTGCTTTACATATCAGTATTAATGTTATGATGAATGTATAATCATAAATGAATTATCAGAACTACAGTCATCAGTATCTCATAGTAATTGTAAAGTGAAAGAAATGATATCACTTTAAACAGTAAACGAACATACTCATCAGCGCTACTAATCACCATCAGGACTTATCAAACACACTCTTTCTTTTCTCTGTTTAATGCAAAATAGATCCGTTACCAATCATACTCTTTCGAAAAACAAATGTCTAATCTCAAAATTATAAAATGTCTGAAACAAAGAAATTATTTTAACCATCAGAGATTAAAACAAAGTTACCTCGGCATATGTCACACAATACATCAGTGTTTACCATTTGTCCTTTTTTGTCAATAAACTCTTTTCTCAATCTGTACAGGTGTGAATAATTGTGTGTGCAATAGCATAGTTTACCGAAATCAATATTTAGATCATCTCAAAGTGCATAAAATCCACAAACTAAAGCAATAAAAACTGATTGCCTAAACTCTCATGTATAAAATAAAATCTGATTTTATATCTAAACTCTGTAATACTGATATCCTTTCATTTGGATATATCTTTTATTTTTCTATATATATATATATATATTTTTTTTTATATATATATATATATATATATTTTTTTTTTCCAGTAATCAGTGGTTGACACTAGTCACCAAAAATCAAAGATTTTAGCCCTTATTTCATACAATAAGTTCCTGGATCTTCCTAGGCACAACATGATCTCAAAGGAATTTGTGCTCTTTTTGGCATCTTTTGATTGGAGGGTGAATTATTTGCAATTAATAATCAGAGTTTAGACTTTTCATCAGTTAATACAATTAATTTATGAGAGAAAATGCAAACAGCTAATACAGACTCATTGTATAGGATTAATAAACTAAGAGATGGTATAAATACAGAGACAGTATCATGCTGTGTTAACTTACTGCACATGTTTGAGATCAGAATCTATACAACTCTTAAGGATTCATAATTACTTACTGAGAATTATGCTTCATACAAATTTCTTCATTGGTCCATATGTTTCAGACAAAATTACAATCAGAGTATAGCATTAAACTGTAACAATCAGAGTATGACCAACATTTTATGACTAACAGAGTTTAGCATCAGAGTTTAACCAACAGAGTTTATGACACTGGTACTCATAACAGTTAATACATGCAAGGAATCATGAGCATTAAAAATCAAACATGTATAGATTTTGAGTCTAACCCGTATCTCTAGTCAGAACCAGAGATCATCCCAAGTTCATTTACCAATCTTGTAAAAGTAGCTTCACTCAAAGGTTTGGTGAAGATATCTGCAAGTTGTTGGTTTGTAGACACAAAATGAAGCTCAATGTTCCCTTCTTCCACATGTTCTCTGATAAAATGATACCTTATGCTGATGTGCTTGGTCATGGAGTGCTGTACTGGATTTCCTGTCATAGCAATAGCACTTTGGTTATCACAGAAAATAGGTATTTTAGAGTACCTTAACCCATAATCCAGCAATTGATTCTTCATCCATAAAATCTGTGCACAACAGCTACCAGCTGCTATATACTCTGCTTCAGCTGTGGATGTGGAAATCGACTTCTGTTTCTTGCTGTACCAAGAAACTAATCTGTCACCTAAAAATTGACAGCTTCCACTTGTACTTTTTCTGTCTATCTTACAGCCTGCAAAATCTGCATCAGAGTAACCAATTAGCTTAAACTCTAATTCTCTAGGATACCACAAACCCAAGGTTATGGTTCCTTTGAGATATTTGAAGATCCTTTTTACAGCTGTTAGATGAGGCTCTCTGGGATCTGCTTGAAATCTTGCACAAAGACATGTTGCAAACATGATATCAGGTCTACTTGTAGTAAGATACAGTAAAGACCCTATCATTCCTCTGTAGTTTGTCATATCTACTGAGGCTCCTGTGTCTTTGTCTAGCTTTGTTGCTGTAGCCATGGGAGTTGTAGCAGATGAACTATCAAGCATACCAAATTTCTTGAGAAGATTTCTGGTATATTTTGCTTGATTGATAAAAATACCATCATCTGTTTGCTTGACCTGTAAGCCTAGAAAATAACTAAGCTCTCCCATCATGCTCATTTGGTACCTGGACTGCATAAGCTTTGCAAACTTCTTACAAAGTTTGTCATTAGTAGATCCAAAAATAATATCATCTACATAAATTTGAACTAAAAGCAAGTCATCACCAGAATTGAAATAAAACAAGGTTTTATCAATTGTACCTCTTGTGAACCCACTTTCTAAAAGAAATTGAGCAAGAGTTTCATACCATGCTCTTGGTGCTTGCTTTAGTCCATATAATGCCTTGTCAAGCCTGTAGACATAATCTGGATGCTTGGGATCTACAAATCCTGGTGGTTGTTCAACAAACACTTCTTCTTCAAGCTTCCCATTGAGAAAAGCACTTTTTACATCCATCTGAAAGACTTTAAACTTTTTGTGTGCAGCATAGGCCAGAAAAATCCTTATGGCCTCCAATCTTGCAACTGGAGCAAAGGTTTCATCATAGTCAATTCCTTCCTATTGTGAATATCCTTTAGCCACAAGTCTAGCCTTGTTTCTTGTAATCACACCTTCACTGTCAGTCTTGTTTCTGAAAACCCACTTTGTACCTACAATTGATCTATTCTTTGGTCTAGGTACAAGTGTCCAGACTTCATTTCTTTCAAATTCATTTAACTCTTCTTGCATTGCTGTAATCCAATTAGCATCTTGAAGAGCTTCCTCCACTTTCTTTGGTTCTGTTTGAGACAAGAAAGCATGATACAGACACTCATTATTTGTTGCACTTCTAGTTCTTACACTAGCATCAGGATCTCCAATTATGAGATCAGGTGTGTGTGCCTGTGTCCACTTTCTTGCTGTTGGTAAGTGGTTTCTTGCATCATTATTGAATCCTCCCCCTTGATCCATGCTCTCCTGATTCATATGTTGACTTTCTGCAGCATCTGAGGCTCCCCCTGAATTGGATGGTTCAGAGTTTGAACTGTCAGAGTTTGAATCAGTTTCCTCAACTGACTCACTTGCTGTGTCTTGTTGAGCTTCTTCACGCTCCCCCTCAACTGGTTCTCTATTTTGTTCAATTTGAGAATTTCCAGTTTCTCCAGTATTTACCAGTAGAGGTTCAGAGTATGCTTCGTCAGAGTTTGTCAAACCTGTTTCATCAGAGTTTATATCATCAGAGAATAGATCTTTATTTTCAAAACGTAGTTGATCATATCCATCCTTGTCTTCAAGTCCAATTATTTTCTTGTCATCAAATGACACATGTATGGATTCCATGATCACCTTAGTTCTTATATTATAAACTCTGAATGCTTTTGTTGACAATGGATAGCCGACAAAGATTCCTTCATCAGCTTTTAACTCGAACTTTGTCAACTGTTCAGGATGAGTCTTCAACACAAAGCATTTGCATCCAAATATGTGAAAATATTTCAAATTTGGCTTCTTATTTTTCACCATCTCATATGGTGTTTTCCCATGCTTGTTGATCAGTGTAGCATTTTGAGTAAAACAAGCAGTTTGAACAGCTTCTGCCCAGAAATAAGTTGGTAATTTTGCTTCTTCAAGCATAGTTCTGGCTGCTTCAATTAAGGTTCTGTTCTTTCTTTCAACTACACCATTTTGCTGTGGAGTTCCAGGTGCAGAAAACTCTTGTTTCACTCCTCTTTCCTTGCAGAAAGCTTCCATGATTGAGTTTCTGAATTCAGTTCCATTATCACTCCTTATAATTTTAACTTTGTGCTGTGATCCTTTGTCCAGTAGATTTACATGATCCATCAGAGTTTGAGCAGTTTCATCCTTCTTTGACAAGAAATACACCCATGTATATCTAGTATATTCATCAACAATTACTAGAGCATATTTCTTTCTGCCCATGGACATCACATTCACTGGTCCAAAGAGATCAACATGTAGAAGATGATAAGGTTCCACTACTGAAGATTCAGATTTGCTCTTGAAAGATGACTTCCTTTGCTTGGCTTTTTGACAAGAATCACACAAGCCATCTAGACTGAGTATAGATTTTGGAAGTCCCCTTACAAGATCCTTTCTTATTAGCTCATTTATGTTGTTCAAATTGAGATGAGAGAGCTTCTTGTGCCAATTCCAACTCTCTTCATTTGACATTCTTGCAGTCAGACACACTGTTTTTCCATCAGAGTTTGTTACCAAACTTGCTTCATAAATGTTATTGCGCCTATGTCCAACTAGAACAACTTTTCCAGTAGATTTACTGATGACTTCACAGTATTCACTATGGAAATCTACATGGTTTCCTCTGTCACAGATTTGACTCACAGATAACAGATTATGCTTGAGTCTTGAGACTAGAGCTACATTTGTAATGATGACACTTCCAAGATTAATATTGCCATATCCCAGAGTGTGTCCTATGTTGCCATCTCCATAGGAAACTTTTGGGCCAGCCTTCTCCTCAAAGTCTGATAGCAGGGCTTTATTTCCAGTCATATGTCCTGAGCATCCACTGTCCAAGATAAGTGTGCTTTCTATTATACCCTGCAATCACAAACAAATACTAAGTGTTAGTTTTAAGGACCCAGACTTGCTTGGATCCTTTGTCTTTCTTAACAGTGTTAGCTTTTGCAGCGGAATTACTATCAACAGAGTTTAAGCTAACATTGTCAGATTTTACACTTGCAGAGTTTGCTCTAACCCACTTCAGATTGGGTTTTAGCTCATAATAGTTATGATAAATAGCATGATAACTCTTGCAAGTATAAATGGAATGCCAAGTGCTCCCACAGTGTGTGCATAAAGTCTGTGGTCTAACCCTAACATAATCATTCTTTACTCCTGATGTAGAAGTTAAAGAATTAATATTTCTATTCTTTGTGCAGTAATTAGCAAGATGATTAGAACTACCACAATTATAACATGTTTTCCTTGGAGCAGCAGCATTAGGCAAATGATTATTTCTTTTATTTATGCCTATCTTTCCATTCCTATTCTTCTTGGACCCTTTTGGTTTCATGGCAGATTTTACTTCTTTCAGCTTATGATTGAACTGTTTCCCTGTCATCAAACCAACATTAACCTGTTTTTCACAAGTTTTTACTGGTTTTCTAACAGCTTCTATTTCCATAAGGTTTTCTGTTATAATATTTTCCTGTTCTTCACAGGCTTCATCTGATTTCATATCAGCTTCCCTTATTACAACAGATTTTAACTTATTGGCTTCTGGAACAAATTTCACAGGTTTAAGTTGTGGTTTTACCTTAACCTTGTCTTTAAACCTAAGTTCATCATTTTCACAATAACCTAAACCTACAGAATCAGTCTGAAACACTTGATGAGTGTCTCTTCCAGAATCTGTCCAAGTCTTGATTATTTTTCTTTCCTTCTCTAAATCAGATTCTAGTTGCCTATACCTTTTAAGCAACTCCTGTTCAACATAAACAGCATCATCTCTTTCTTTTTGAATCTGCTTCATACTTTCAAGTTCTCCTTCAAGAAACTTGTTTCTATCTTTAAGACTAAGATTCTCAGATTTAATTCTCTCATTTTCTAAAGTCTGATCCCTATAGCTAACATGAACACTTTTCAGATATACCCTTAACTCAGATATATTATCAGTATCATAAGCATAAGTAGTTAGGGGTACCTTATTTTCTGATGATTCAGTCTCATCTCTGACAGTTGCCATAAGAGCATAGTTTTCTCCATCATCAGAGTCTGAAGTATCTGCCCAGTCTTTGCCTTTAGAGATGAGTGCTTTCTCAGATTTGCCTTTCTTGCACTCTGGGGCATAATGACCCATCTCCTTACACTTGTAGCACTGGATTTCAGATTTATCCTTCTTGCCAGATTTGGTCTCCCTTCCATCAGACTTTCTGAAACTTCTCCTTTCAGAGTTTGAATCTTTCCTTGAGAATCTCTTTCCCTTCTTGAAGTTCTTGAATCCCATCTTCTTGAAGGTCTTCACCATCAATGCAGCCATTTGCATCATCTGTTCTTCATCATCATCAGAGTCAGAAGCTTCATCAGAGTTTGAGTCATCATCAGAGTTTGATGACTCACTTTCAGATTTAATAACTAAAGCCTTTCCCTTGGCTTTCTTCCTTGATGATTCCTTCTTAATGGGCTTCTCCTCAACTTTGAGAGCAATAGATTTTGTCTTCTTGCTGGATCTCCTGTTTCTTTGTTCTATCTCAAGTTCATGAGTCTTTAACAATCCATAGATCTCATCAAGATCTGTATCAGCAAGATCATAATTATCTCTGATTGTTGTTGCCTTTAAATCCCACTTTTCAGGTAGAGATAACAGAAACTTGAGATTAGACTCTTCAAGTTCATATTCTTTATCAACCAGAGACAGATCATTCAACAGTTTGCAAAATCTGTCATAAGTCTCATTCAAGGTTTCATTAGTTCTTGAATCAAAGTGCTCATACTCCTGTGTGAGTATTGTCTTTCTGTTCTTCTTGATAGCACCTGTTCCCTGGCATCTGACTTCTAAAGCATCCCATATCTCTTTGGCAGTCTTGCAGCCAATTACTCTGTTAGACATAACATTATCTAAAGCACTGTGGAGAAGATGTCTAACCTTTGCATCTTTTGCAATTGATGAGATGTCCTCAGGAGTCATATCTTTCTTTTCCTTTGGAACAGTCTTTTGTTCTTGTCCATCAACAACAGGGGACAATTTAGTTGGCATATGAGGACCATCATAGATTCTGTCAAGGTATTCTGGATCTGTAGCCTCCAGAAACATGGTCATCTTAACCTTCCAAATTGGATACTCTACTGGCCTGAGAATTGGAACCCTGATTGTTTCATATCGACTGACAGAATTGGGCTTAACCTGTTCAGCCTTAGGAGCAGTTTGATTTTCTTCAGACATGATTAATACTGTGTTTGAATCGTAAAACTGTATATATTAAACAGCCTTGGCTCTGATACCAATTGTTAGGCCGAATACACAATATAGAATCAAGTATGTATGAGAATAACAATTAAGAACACAGGTTTGTAAATCAACAAACTGAATTATATTAAATAATTCTCTCTTAGTGATGTTAATGAATCACAAAGAGCTTCTAGGTTACAAGAATAATATATTCAATGATCGCATCCCTTCTAGGGATAACCTATCTGTGTTTATATAGTACACAGTTACACAATCCTTATCTAATTGATATTCCTACAAATTAGCTATACAAGTTATATCAATTAAGGATTGCTTCTTATCTTCTATTCCGTCTCCTTAGCTGTATCAATATATTCTGCTTCTTTCCATCTTCAGAATATATTGCTTCTAGAATCTTCAATTCAGCACCGACAGCTAATTCAACTATCACCTTGTCAGACTTTAAATAAACTCTGACCGGCTTCCTTTAAACTCTTCACCCTGTCAGAGTTTAATTAAACTCTGACCGGCTTCTGATAAACTCTGGTCAGTACCTGTTGCTTAAACACTGATAAACAAACGTCAGCAATTATATCTAACAAGCGTTATCACCCAACTTATCACCAATTTCATACATAAGTTGGGTGCTAAAGTTGTAATATCTATCAGTTAGGAGCATGGTAAAAAGAATCAACATGGAATTAGTTAATGCATCAAAATTACTAATCTTACCAGAAAAGACCTTGATAAATGCATCAGCTAAATAACTATATTCCCTAACCATCTCCCCCAATTTATGACTGATAGAATAATAGCCATAAATCAAGAGACTTGATGATAACAAAAACATGTTCTCTAATGAAATGGTACTTGATGTCAATGTGCTTGGTCCTTGAATGCTGCACTGGATTCTCAGTAATGGCAATGGCACTAGTGTTGTCACAGAAAATAGGAATTTTCTCAACTCTTAATCCATAATCAAGTAGTTGATTTTTCATCCATAAAATCTGTGCACAACAACTTCCAGCTGCAATATACTCAGCCTCAGCTGTGGAGGTAGAAACTGAGTTTTGTTTCTTGCTGAACCATGAGACAAGCTTGTTTCCTAAGAATTGACAGGTGCCTGTTGTGCTTTTCCTGTCAATTTTACATCCTGCAAAATCTGCATCTAAATAACCAATTAGTTCAAAGCCAGATTCTCTAGGATACCAAATGCCAAGGTTTGGTGTTCCTTTGAGATATCTGAAAATTCTTTTAATAGCAACTAAATGGGATTCCCTAGGATCAGCCTGAAATCTAGCACATAGACATGTAGCAAACATAATATCAGGTCTACTAGCTGTTAAATATAAAAGTGAGCCTACCATGCCTCTGTAACCTGAAATGTCCACAGATTTTTCCTTAGTATTCAATTCAAGTTTGGTGGCAGTAGGCATGGGAGTTTTGGCAGGAGAGCATTCCATTAAATTAAACTTCTTTAATAAATCATGAATATATTTTGTTTGACTAATGAAAATGCCTTCATTAACTTGCTTCACTTGAAGCCCAAGAAAGTAAGTTAATTCTCCCATCATGCTCATTTCATATTTACTTTGCATAAGCTTGGCAAACTTTTGACAAAGTTTCACATCTGTAGACCCAAAGATTATGTCATCTACATAAATTTGAACAAGTATAGTAGAGCCATTCACAACCCTGTGAAAAAGAGTTTTATCTACAGTACCTCTAGTGAAGTGATTCTCAAGGAGGAACTGTGAAAGTGTGTCATACCAGGCTCTAGGTGCTTGTTTCAATCCATAGAGTGCTTTGAGGAGGAAGTATACATATTCTGGAAAATCATCATCTTCAAAACCAGGAGGTTGACTTACATACACCTCCTCTTCCAATTCCCCATTCAGAAAAGCACTCTTCACATCCATTTGATAGACTTTGAAATTGGCATGGGCTGCATAGGCTAGGAAAATCCTTATTGCTTCTAGTCTTGCAACAGGAGCAAATGTTTCATTAAAATCAATTCCTTCTTCCTGTGAATAGCCTTTTGCAACCAGTCTTGCTTTGTTCCTTGTGACTATGCCATTTTCATCCATCTTGTTTCTGAACACCCATTTTGTGCCTATGACACTCCTGTCCTTAGGCTTGGGCACCAGCTTCCAAACATTGTTCCTTTCAAATTGGTTTAGCTCTTCTTGCATAGCCAAAACCCAATCTAGATCTAGAAGTGCATCCTCAACTTTCTTTGGCTCATCTTGAGACAGAAAGCTGCTATATAGACATTCTTCTTGAGTTGCTCTTCTAGTTTGGACTTTTGAAGAAACATCACCCATAATAAGTTCAAAGGGATGATCTTTAGTCCATTTCCTTGAGGGAGGTAGATTTGCTCTTGAAGAGGTAGCTTCATGATCATGATTGCCTTGATTGGATATTTGTCCTTGAGAAACTCCCCCTGAGTTTGTTGTCCCTAAATGATCACTTCTAGAAGCATTTCTATGACTGTCAACGGTATTACCATTTTGGCGGTCAACGAAACGCTCATTTTGACTGTCAACGAATCCACCATCATGACTGTCAACGAAATGACCATTTGGTCTGCTAGCAGCTATTCTTTTCAATCTTAATGCAGCAATTTCATCTTCACTGCTGCTTTCATCTGTGCTAGATACAACAACTTTAGGCTATTTCTCAGTAGCCTTAACATGATTCACTTGATCTCCTTCCTCATTTTCAAAAGAAAGACTTTCATGGAAACCTTCATCACAGAGACCTTGAATTTTGAGATCATCAAAAACAACATGTACAGATTCCATAATAATGTTGGTTCTGAGATTATAGACTCTGTAGGCTTTCCCTGCTGCATATCCCACAAATATTGCTTCATCTGCCTTTGCTTCAAATTTCCCCAAATGCTCAGCTTGATTTCTCAGAACAAAGCACTTGCATCCAAAGACATGAAGAAAATCCAATAGTGGTTTCTTTCTTTTGAGTAGCTGATAAAGGGGTCATTCCTTTGGCCTGATTAATCAAAGAAATATTCTGAGTGAAGCAAGCTGTATTAACTGCCTCAGCCCAAAAATAAGTTGGTAACTTTGATTCATCTAGCATTGTCCTTGCAGCTTCAATAAGGGTTCTGTTTTTCCTTTCAACTACACCATTTTGCTGTGGTGTCCTTGCTGCTGAAAACTCATGCAAAATACCATTTTCTTCACAGAACACCTTCATGCTTGAATTCTTGAATTCTGTCCCATTGTCACTCCTAATCCTTCTTACTTTCAAGTCAGGATGATTGTTTACCATCTTGATGTGATTGATAATGATTTCACTTGCCTCATCTTTGGAGAGCAAAAAGAAAGTCCATGTAAATCTAGAAAAATCATCAACAATCACAAGACAATATTTCTTCTTTGAAATAGACATGACATTTACAGGGCCAAACAAATCCATATGAAGCAACTCAAGCTGATGGACAATTGATGACTCTGTCTTGCTTTTGAATGATGCCTTCTTTTGTTTCCCTTTTTGACAGGCATCACACAAACCATCCTTGGAAAACTCCACCTGTGGAATTCCTCTAGCAAGATCTTTCCTCACCAAGTCATTCATAACTTTAAAATTCAGATGAGATAATTTCTTGTGCCATAGCCAACTTTCATCCTTGCTTGCCTTGCTGAAAAGACAAGTGATGGTTTCTGGACACAGGCTTCTCTAGAAAAAGTAACTAAAAATCCTTTGTCACAAAATTGACTGATGCTAAGCAAATTGTGCTTAAGACCATCCACCAATGCAACCTCATCTATGATGACATTCTCTTTTGAAATCAAGCCATATCCCTTTGTGTAGCCTTTGCTGTCATCTCCAAAAGCAATACAAGGGCCAGCTTTTTCCTGAAACTCTGTGAGCAGGGTAGAATCACCAGTCATGTGTCTTGAACAACCACTATCCAAGTACCAAAGATTCCTTTTGTCTCCCTGCACACAATAAAATCAAATCAAGTTGATTTTGGTACCCAAGTTTCCTTGGGTCCTGTTTTGTTAGCCTTTGCTTTCCCTTTTACATTATTTTTCACCTTGGGCTCAGATTGATTTAAATCAATCTTTACCCTTGGTGTTGATTTCTGAGGGTTGCTCACATTTTCATTCACAGCATGCATAGTTGGAGGAATAAACATGTTATTCATATTCCATGGCATTTGTGGCACATTAAACATATTCATGTATGGATTAGACACAAATGGCATGTTGGCATATGGATTTTGAAATTGTGCATATGGAGCAAACATGTTAGGCATAACAGGCATAGAACTATTCATTGCAGGCTTGGGAATTTTCACTTTAACAGTCTTCTTAACAGATTTGTAGTTAGTAGATAAATGACTAACACTTCCACAATTAACACATGTCTTTCTAGGAGCATATTTATCAGGTGTGTAATTGTTGTGTTTGTTAATCCCTACTTTGCCATTCCTGTTATTCTTTTTATTTCCCTTAGCCTCAACTTGAACATTCTCTAACTTATCTTTCAATTGGATCATTGTTGTTTGTTGACTCTGTTTCTGATTCTAAGGTTTCACCAACATACCCTAGCTTCTCTTTGTTCTTTTTCCATGATTGCTCACAGAAAGATTCCATACCTTGAACATTAATGATGTTGGTGGCAACATTCCTGGCATCTTTCCATTTTGCAATCACACTTTGTTCTATCTCAAGTTGTGTTTTAAGAATTTCTTCTCTTTGTAACACGTTCTCAAGTTCCTTCTTAGCATCCCTACTAACACATCTCATTTTCTCAAATTCAATGAGTTGTGCTTCTAACATTGCATTCCTATCACTTAAGAGCAAATTAGTCTCTTTTATTCTTGAATTCTCTTTGGTAAGTGATTTAAGAGTAACACGCAAATTATATAGTACAGTAGACATTTCATTTACTGCACTATCGCATTCCTCTTTAGAAAGCTCAGAAAGATTAGTAATTGTTACCTGGTTGCTTGAGGAGCTTGCTTCCTGCTCATGATTGTTAGCCATAAGAGCCAAGTTGACATACTCAACATCAGCATCAGAATCTTCACCATTACCAGCCCAATCATACTCCTGAGACATGAAAGCCTTTTCTTTTTGCTTGAGAAGTTCAAAGTATTTCTTTTTATAATCAACAGGCTCAAATTTCCTGTTGCCCTTCTCAATCTTGGGCTTTCTGCAGTCTCCAGCAAAGTGACCAAGCATTCCACAATTGAAACATTTAGATTTAGACTTTTCAATCCAGTTACTTTTGTTAGGTTGAAAGTCTCTCCTTAGTGGCCTTGCTTCTGAGTTTCTCTTGAACTTGAACTTAGAGAATTTTCTTGACAGAAAAGCAATGTGTTCATCAATCTCATCTAAGTCATCCAAGTTGGCTGGTTCTGGTTCTTCTTCTTCTGTCATCTTGCCTTTACCCTTGCTAACATCACTTCTACAACTAGCTCGACTAGTTGTTGCCTTTGCAGCTTCTTCAGTGTCATCTTCCAGTTGGTTCACAGATGCAATCAATGCAATAGATCCACCCTTCTTCTGTACCTTTTCAATTTCTTCATCTTGCTCCATTTCCAACTCATATGTCTTCAAGGTTCCATAAAGCCTTTCAAGAGTGTAGTCTTTGTACTCTTGAGTGTTTCTGAGAGAAACAGTCATAGGCTTCCATTCTTTTGGAAGAGCTCTAAGAAATTTAAGGCTTGAATCCTTGGTTTGATAGATCCTCCCATACAGCTTTAATCCATTCAAAAGCTTCTGAAACCTACTAAACGTGTCATTTAGGGTTTCACCAGCTTTAAAATGAAAATGCTCATATTGTTGTATAAGTAGTTGCATTTTATTTTCCCTGACTTGCTCAGTTCCTTCACAGAGAGTTCTAATAGTGTCCCATACTTCTTTGGAGGTTGTACAGTTTATGACATTGTCAAACATCTCTTGCTCCAAACCATTAAACAGAATGTTCATGGTTCTTTTGTCTTTATGGACTTCTGCAACATCTTCAACAGTCCATTCTGAGACAGGTTTTGGAATCTCTACATCAGGAGCATCATCTGGCAGTCCAACTCTAGAATCAAGCTTCATGGGAACGTGTGGACCTTTCTCAATGCAGTCTACATACCTCTCATCCATAGACATGAGATGTAAATGCATCTTTACTTTCCAGTGAAAGTAATTGTCCTTATCAAGAACTGGTATCTTCACACCTGCATCCTTCTTCACCATGGTTTCTGTTTTTGGTCTTGATCTTTAAACTTCTTGTATGTTAGAAGCTCGCTCTGATACCAATTGTTAATCCCAAATGACCTAACAGAATTGTAGAAGGGGGGGGGGGGGGTTGAATACAATTCTTGATATTTCTTAAACTTAAAACAACTTAAAACAACTTACAAATAAAAACTGAACTTAAAGTAAAAATCACAAGCACATAAATAATTTCAGTTGGATTGTTTGATGATCCAACTGAAGTGATTTTTATTGCGGAAATAATCTGTGATACAAAAGTACACAGCTGCTCAGTTACAAGGTTGTAGAGAAGAATGCTCTCAAGGATAGCTAATACAAACTATTTGTTTTTCTTCTCTCCTATTAAAGTAACTGCTACACTTGGTTATATATCCCCAAGTTTACAACCCTATTTTTGGCTACACTAAAAGTACAATGAGTAACCGCCAATAGTTTGCTTTTCATCCCTTTGTCCAGTGGTCCTTGGAGATCCTTGCTTTTGTCTTCATGCTTATTATGATCACTCCCAAGACCCAATTGGAAACTGGGATGTTTCCTTATTCCCCATGTCCATTTTAATGGTTTCCAATGCAAAGTACACTTCCACATCACCTTTAGATCTGTTCAGTAAACTGTCACTATCACTTTATCAACTATTCAGAAAAGCAATAATGATTCGTTGATAGCAGGGAGATGTGTTTCGTTGATAGCTTTATTCTTCATTCCGTTGATGGTGTTTCCCTCGTTTCGTTGATGAGTAAACTCCATACCGTTGACAGAGTAATCTTCATACCGTTGACATGTCTTCACTTAGGCAAAATTACAAGGCATAATATATTTACAATTAACCAACCTATTTTGCCTATCTAGTACTTAGTCAACATGACTTAGAAAACCTATCTAATACATATAACAGAATGCCTATCATTTGAGAAGTATTGTACAATGCAATTGCTACAACACTCATTTCGTTGATGAGCTTCCTGCCAAACGGAATGCTGCAAAGCATGCCATTTCGTTGACAGCTACAAAGTGACTTTACACAAATTCTACTAAGTGTTTTATGTTTATCATCAAGAACAACATATTCCTAACAAAAGTCATCCCGAAGATTGTTCTAAAAATAAAGGTATCCCGAAGAATGTTCTTACATCTCTGAACCTAAAACACCTACTGGGGACACCTAACGCATGCCTACAAACATATGCATTCACAGTCTAACAAAGCATTATGGCCATCTATAGTTACATTACTAAGCATCATGGCTAACGCAAGGGATAAGATATACATGGCAATTTCTAACAGGCATTTCGTTACAAAGTTGAATGACTAAAGAGAAAGAAAACCGAGGAACTTACTTGCAATGAAGACGGTAGAAATGGTAGAGACTGTGGCAAGAGGAGATATCGAAAGTAAGCACGGCTGGATTCGTGGAGATATCAAGAGTATTTTTCTTAAGAATGTCGTGAAGATATTTTGGGGGGGAAATGGATATTTATACGATACTGCAGTGACGTTTGGACAGGGAAAGGAAACGTTACGTATTCAACGGTGTAATTTAGGCTGTTTGAAATTCGACGGTTGAGATCTGACACGGGTCCCAAGAAAAGACAGCTGTCATGATTAACGCGACGCGCTTACCCAGGTGAAGTGTCATGACGTGTCTAGTAGATAAATACAAGATTTGTCCAAGCGATATCCCGAAGAGGAGTGCAAGGTTAGGACTCCGATCGAAGTGGACACTTGACCAAAGTCCAGGGACATGTTGGAGGCCCAAGTATAATTGGGCCGAATGGGTTGGCTGATAAGTCAGACCCATTACTTCGGCCCGGTTAGATGCACCTAGCCGTTGCAGAATGACTGAGTCTCCCGACTTTCTAAGCGAGTGAACCGGACAACGCGCATGGGCGAGTGGCCCCGAGGATTCCGGACGACCGTAACAAACCGTGCTTATAAAAGCTCACATCAGGTTTCGTTGAGAGGTTAATACTTTTTTCATACACACAAGCACTTGCACGTTCAATTCAAACTCACCGGAACCTTTTAACTTACTCTCACACCGGAGGTGAATCGGGGGCCAAACCCCTCGCATTCTTCTCTCTTTTTGCAGGTGAACCCGAAGAGACATTCGGAGTCCGACCCAACAGAAATCTGGTTCCAACAATATATATATATATATATATATATATATATATATATATATATATATAAAATAGGTTGAATATCCGATTCTCAAAAACGAATCTCGTATCTCGAGATATCCGGTTCTCAAAAGCATATCTTAAAATACCCGATTGAAAAAAATGTAGTTCGCTTGTATCTTTTGCCTAACTTTCTAAATGTGATATTGCGATCACCAGATTTAAAAATGTGATAATTTTGGCCTATCACCCTCGTTTAAAAGAAACAAATATGTATTTCGGTATTCAATTCAACAAATTATGCACTCATATAAGACAATAATTATTAGTCAATAAACAAAAAACAGGTTTTAGTTACATATAGGATATTGCTGTACATGTATGGTATCTTGTTAAGAATCACTGGTAGTATTATGATGGGGAGCAAAATTTTAGGAACTCTGCCATAGGGATTACCAATAATCTTGACATGAACAAACCCCGTCTCTAAAATGATGTATACGGTTCACATCTCGAACCAGAATCTCTCTGCTTACAAATTTGGAAATGAACTTTGTAAAAGAATGACAGTCTTCACATAATCTCAAGTTCTTGGTGATCCTAATTGTTTTCCCTCTGCTGTTGTTGATCAGCCCAAATGCAAGTGCCAGTTTTTCGCTATGACCCAATACAATTCGTTCCTTTTCCTCTTCGTCAAGATGATAGAGCACTACTTTTGTTTGTGGCACGTAGCCCATCTCCTTCATCTCGGTTGACAGTTTTAGTAACAACGCATGGATCTGTTCGTTCTGTGGATTGAGCTCGTCCGCTGACATGAATGAGTAAATTTTCCTTTTCACCTCGATCCAACTGCAGCCCGAGAGCTTTTGAATTCCTCGAGTTTCAAGAAGATCTTTGACTCTCGTAACTTCATCCCACATTCCAGCTTGTGCATATATTTCAGCCATTAGTACATAGTTACCAGCATTTGTCGGTTCCAGCTGAATAAGCCTTTTGAATGCCCTCTCAGCAAACTCAACATTACAATGAATCCTACATGATCCAAGAAGAGAACCCCAAACTTTAGGTCCTGGTTCTATCCGCATATCTACTATAATCTTAGCTGCTTCATCCAAGTGATTTGCTCGACCAAGAATGTCAACAAGACAAGCATAGTGCTCAACACAAGGAGATGTTCCATGATCTTTTCTAATTGACTGAAATAAACTCTTGCCCTCCTCAATGAGCCCTTCATGGCTACAAGCTCCCAAAACACTTACAAACGATATAAGACTCGGTTTTGTTCCACTACTCACCATCTCATTAAAAAGATCAATTGCTTTCCTGCCAAAACCATGACTACCATAACTTGAAATCATGGAATTCCACGACACAACATCTCTCCGATCCATCTGATCAAAAATACGACGTCCAAGTTCAAGTTCACCACATCTTGCATACATGGTCACCAAAGCACTCGTAACAGGCAAAACTGTATCAAGACCTTTCCGAAGCACATAGGCATGTATTAACTTCCCTTGTTCCAAAGCAGCTAGTGCCGTACAAGCTTGAAGAACACTAACCATCGTCACTGAATTCGGCAACAAATCATCACTCTGTACCATCATTTCCCGAAAAAGCTCTAACGCTTCAAGTGACATACCATTCTTCACATAACAAGCAATCATTGCACTCCACGAAACCACACTTCTCTCTGTCATCTCATTAAAAACAAAACAAGCATCATCCACACAACCCAACCTAGCATACATATCCACCAAAGTAGTCATAACATGAACATGACTCTCATACCCATGTCGTAAAATCTGCGCATGAATCTCTCTCCCCTTACTCAAACCCCAACTCAACCACTCCCCAACAACACAAGCCTTAAGCACATAAGTATACGTAAACCTATCCGAACGAACCCCAATCGCATTCATCCTCCTATAAAGCTCCAAAACCTCTTCCCCATTACCCTTCAACGATAACGCCCGAAAAATCGCATTCCAAACAAACACAGTTCTCCTACGAATTCTATCAAACACCTTGCGTGCACGTTCAAGTGAGTCAAGATGAGAATACATATCAATGAGTTTAGTGGCCAAGAAAGGATCTTGGTCAAACCCATCATGAATTAGCCGGCGGTGAACAATTCCGGCGTCGGAAAGTGAGTTTTGGCGGGAACAAGAAAGAATTAAAAGCTCGTAAGTGTGTTGAGTGGGGTTAGGTTCTTTGTAAAGGAGTTGAAGGGCTTGTTTAAGATTGTTCTTTAGACACAAAGATTGAATTGATTGGTTGTTAGAAGGGCGAATTGAGAGAGAATTAGGGTTAGGGTTTGGAGAAATGGAAGAGATTGGGGAAGAATAATGGGGGAGAATTGGATGTTTTTGGAGGATTTGGGGGCCCTGAAACGCCAACATTACAAAAATGCTTGCCGCTAACTAATAGCCTGTTGCCCCTGTTATGTATTTAGTTCGTTGTTCCAGAGAATTTATATGAGATGAGACTTCTCACAGATTTTTCATCCGGAAATATCTTTCTAACAATATATTTTATTTATTTATCCAAATTAAACATAAATAATAATTATAATATCTCAATTAATAAAAGTTAAGGGTTTCTTTCAAAAATACCCACATTACACAAGTTTTTTTCCAAAATGTGGTACAATCTTAATTGCAACTTGAAATGTAACTACTTTTAACCTGTTTTCCAACCTCACATTTTTAAAAATATTAATATTTTTGATAATTTTCTTAAAAATCATTATTACATTGAAAATTTATTAATCGAACTACATGCAATGAGACACAGTAATAAATAAATAAAAAAATTAATTTATGGTTACCCACACAATCTGAACACAATTAACGAGCATGTAATTTTATTTATTTTTGAATATAAGTGACAAATTTGATTTATGTGGGTTTGGGGGGGGGGGGGGGGGGGTGTGTTGTCCATTACTACGTCAATATAATCAGAGATTCATCTCCAACTCTTAAACCCGGCCATGAGTTTGGGCAACAGTAGCTCTAGTCTACCCACACATTAGTAAGTTTCAAGGCGATCACAAAGGGCTGGACTATCAATTTTGATTATCAGAATTCAGAGGTGAGCACAGCCAAGGAATTTCAAGATGCGAACACATGCAATTAGCATTAGTGCCCGTGCGAGGCAAGGGTATACAAACTCGTACATTTCTCAAGTTATCATAACAAATTTTGCAAATTGTAGTACCTTTTTTTTTGACATTTGCGGATTGTAGTACTGAACCTGAGATCAATGTTATAATAAATCGTAATGGGATATTCTCAATGATACCCTCTTGGTTTTGACTTTTCTAAATGGTACAATTTCTTATTTTTGACTTACGAGTGGTACCTTGTATTTTAGGTTACACGTATATGGTACCATTTTGGTATCCAAACGTTAGTCAAATGTGAAAATATAAGTGAACGATCTAATTTCCCATTTAAATCTCAAATCTTCCGCACTTTTAACAACCTATTACATACGGAAACATCATCCATCAAAATATTTGAACAAAAATAGTCCAAAACTTCAAAAAAATATGTTTATGAATTTTCTCAATGGTACCATTGTTCTATTGACTTTTGTAGCTGATACCATTATATTTTTGGCTTTTGCATGTGGTACCCTTATATTTTAACGTTTAACTACCGTTTAGGGTGCCATGTACGTCAAATCTAAAATACAAGGGTACCACTCGTAAGTCAAAAAGAAGGAATGGTACCATTTAGAAAAGCCAAAACCAAAAGGGTACCATTAAGAATATCCCAATAATTATTGATGCTTTAACTTAAGAAGCTCACTACATCTTAGCTCCATAGTAGCAAAACTGAGAAGATGAGCATCATCTTTGTACAAATGCGGAAACTTTCTGAAACTTCATTCCATAATCCAAAAATATTTACAGAAATGTGTATCTAACCAACTCTACTTTAACAGAAAATGAAAACAGTATTTATACAAGAGACTCTCTCTCCTCTAACTAACTTTCCCTCCAAATGTAACAACTTGAAACCTAACTAGAATTACCAAAATACCCTCTTAGCTCAATACCCCCCCCCCCCCCCCCCCGTCAAGCTGGACTTGGCGAAGAAGAACAGAGAAGACCAAGCTTGGAAGACAGAAAACGAAGCTGAGCAGAACTTAGAGACTTTGTAAACATGTCAGCCAATTGCAAACTTGATTGAATATGAAGAAGTTTGAGAAACCGAGCATCAATATAATCCCTGATAAAATGACAATCAACCCGAAGATGCTTAGTACGTTCTTGAAAAACCTGATTCTCAGCAATGTATTGAGCAGCTGTATTGTCACAGAACAGATCAATTGGCAAAGGAACATGTACATGAAGATCAGCTAACAGACCATGAAGCCATATAAGCTCACTGGTAGCATAGCTCATGCTACGATATTCTGCTTCATAAGTGCTCTTAGAAGTGGTTTTCTGTTTCTTGGTTTTCCAAGAAATCAAAGAAGTACCAAGAAACATGGCATAGCCATACAAGGATTTAGCAGAAAAAAGTACATGTGCTCCAATCAGAATCACAATAACCTTGTAGAAAAAAATCATTCTGGGAATAATAAAACAACCCCATATCAAGTGTACCTTTAAGATACTGCAAAACATGAATAGCTGCTTGATAATGAGAAGTTGCAGGAGAATTCAAAAACTGACTAAGTTGCTGAACAACATATGAGATATCTGGCCTGGTCATGTTGAGATACAAAAGTTTGCCAACAATTCTTCTATAGGTTTCTGGATCACTCAGAGGAGGACCATCTTTAATGCTAAGATGAATATTAGCAGGAAAAGGAGTACAAACAGACTTACAGGATTCCAAACCAGTATCTTTTAACAAATCCAAAATATACTTTCTCTGATTGAGAAGAATACCAGAAGCTGATCTTGTAACCTCAATACCCAAGAAATAAGAAAGAGCACCAAGATCCTTTATAGTAAAAGCATTATGCAAGGAGTCCTTCACATATTGAATATAAGAAAGAGAATTACCAGTAAGAAAAAGGTCATCAACATAAGCCACTACAGCAGTGAATTCACCATTTTCAGCAGACTTGACAAACATAGAGTAATCTTGTTTAGATTGAATGAAACCAAGATCCAACAAGTGTTTACTAAGCTCAACATTCCATTGCCTAGCTGCCTGTCTAAGACCATATATAGACCTCCTTAAACGACAAACCAAACCAGGTGGAACTGCATAACCAGGTGGAGGAGACATGTATAACTCTTCATCCACATACCCATGCAAAAATGCATTATTGATATCCAGTTGATGAATAGGCCAATCCTTTGCGGCTGCAAGAGCAATTAAAACTCTGACAATAGTACACCTGGCCACAGGGCTAAAAGTGTACTTATAATCCTTTCCTTTAATTTGTTTATCCCCTCTGGCCACCAATCTAGCTTTGCACTTATTTAATGAACCATCAGGATTGAATTTTGCCTTATAAACCCATTTACATCCAATAGCAGTATGTTTAGGAGGTAAAGGAACCAATTCCCAAGTTTGATTCTTTTCAAGAGCCTGTAACTCGGCTTCCATAGCTAAAACCCATTTAGGATCATTTTTAGCTTGAGAGTAAGAATTAGGTTCATGTACTGATAAAACCTTATCCAAAGTGGCCAAATAAGCAGTACTAAGAGAAGGAAATTGTAATTCAGTAGAAACATTAAAAGTTTGAGAGGAGCTTGAAGGTAAAGATTTTGAAAGAACAAAATCATGAAACTTTTTAGGAAGAACAGTAGGTCTAGAAGATTTTCTGATAGAAACAATGTCATTGTGCTGAACAGCAGAAACAATGTCATGGTGCTGATTAGTATCATGAGAATATGCAGAAGAGTCAAAAGATGGTTCAGTAGGAATAGTAGAAACAGAAGGTATATCAGGATTAGCAGAACTTTGAGATATAGAAAAGTAAGGTATAGAACCAGAACCATCATCATCAGTAGTAAAATCAAGAAATGATGTAGTGAGATCATCTATAGATGACACAGCAGAAACAGATTGCTTAAAAGGAAATATGTTTTCCTTAAAAATTACATCCCTACTAATGATGACTTTGTGATTGACCAAATCATACAATTTGTATGCCTTTTGAGCATAGGGATATCCCAAAAAAACACATTTCAAAGCTCTAGAAGCAAATTTATCAGAAGGCTTAATGGCTGCAAAACATAAACAACCAACAACTCTTAACCTTGACAAATCAAGATCTGATTTCATAAGAATGGAGTAAGGAGATTTCCAGGATAGAACAGAAGAATGCATTAGATTTATAAGATAGGTAGAAGAAAGAATGCAATCACCCCAAAACTTGAGAGGTAAATTTGCATGAATCCTACGAGCCCTAGCTGTGTCAAGTAAATGCCTATGTTTTCTTTCCACACGGCCATTTTGCTGAGGATTTCCAGGAACAGTCCTTTGATGAATAATACCTTTTTCAGTAAAGATAGCAGTACAGAACTCTTGAACAATTTCAGTACCATTATCACTCCTTATGATCTTAATAGAAGCTGCAATCTGTTTTTGAATATAAGCTAAAAAACCAGAAATTATCTGAGGAACTTGAGTTTTAGAATGGAGTAGATGTGTCCAAGTAGTCCTTGAATGATCATCAAGAATAGTAAGGAAATATGTAGCTCCAAAAAGAGAAGGAGTTTTGTAAGGGCCCCACAAATCAATATGAACAAGATCAAAACAAGCAGGGGCCAAAGAAATTGAATCAGAAAAAGGTAGTTTATGATGTTTAGCCAAAAGACAAGCTTCACAATCAAAATCAGCAAAAGATTTGTTTCAAACAAAACCAGATAAATGCTGAAACTTAGACAAAGACATATGACCAAGCCTAGCATGAACAATATCAAAGAAACATTACATTGATTTATAGAAGGAACAGAATAAGCTGAAGACACAAAATGTGTAGAAGAAACTGCATCTGACAAGAGTTTATATAAACCCCCATGTCTGATGCCAACAGCTTTAATCATGTTAGAGGAAAGGTCCAGAAAGGAACAAGATGATGATTGGAAATTAGCAACCAAATTATGCTTATCCAAAAGTCTAGCAACAGAAAGCAAATTATGCTTAAATTCAGGGATATAGAAAACATCTGAGAGAATAATCTCAGAGTTTAAAACAATAGTACCAACAATGTGTACTTGCTTAAGAGTACCATCAGGTAAAACTATATGAAGAGGATGTGCAAGATGTTGAGTATGAGAAAAAACATCCAAAGAAATAGCCATATGATCACTAGCCCCAGTATCCACAATCCACACATGATGATTAGTAGATAATTGTGTGGTAGTAGCATTAAAAGCAGAAAGAGTACCTGCAAAATTAATTGCAGAGGGAGAATCAAAAGAAGGAGTAGTAGCCCTTTGAGATTGCATAAACTTCAGAAATTCTTTGTACATAACAACATTATTGTCCTCAGTAGAAGAATCTGGAACCAGATCTAAAGGAGACTCCTGGACACTTCCTGCAAATCTAGTACCAACAGATTTGAGAGATGGAGAACCAGCTGAAACAGTTTTGCCTTTATACCAGTCTGGATAACCAACTAACTTGAAACATTGATCTTTCAAATGACCTTTCATTTTGCAAAAATCACAATACCTATCAGGCTTAACCTTCTTATTATCCTTAAAATCTCTTCTCTGAGAAAAACCTCCTGGAAGCAACCTTGAATTGACAGCATTTCCAGTATTATTGACAGATAAAGCACTCATTTCTACACTCTGAGTAAGTGCAATAGCATTCTGTCTCTCAATTTGTTGCAGCATATGATATACTCTATTTACTGTAGGCAAAGGATCCATACTTAAGATGTTAATCTTAGCTTGATCATATGATTTGTTTAAACCAGCAACAAACTAAATTAGTTTCTTAAGCTGATCAGCATCTACAATCTTCTTCAGAAAACCACAAGAACACTTAGCCAAAACTCCACAACTACAATCTGGCATAGGCTCTAAAACTTGCAATTGATCCCAAACTTTCTTCAGTTTATTGTAATATATCACAATCGAGTCCTCATTCTGAGTAACAGGCATCAAAGTTCTATGAATTTCATACAATTGAGGAGCATTAGAATGTCCATACCTTTCCTTGATTTCTAACCACAAATCTCTAGCCGAAGGAGTAAAAATGAAACTTTCTGCAATCGACTTATCAATCGAATTAAGCATCCAATCTGTCACCATATAATCATTCCGAATCCATTTCTGTAGATCCAAAGAATCATCAGGAGGACGTAACAACGATCCATCACTAAAACCTAATTTGTTTTTAGCTCCAAGAGCTAAACTCACACTTCGACTCCAATTCACGTAATTGTTACCAGTAAACACAATTTGACCTAATTGTGCATTAGAATTATCATTTGTAGAAAGGAAATAAGGATCATTATAGCTAATCGCTGTATTTGTTTGCGAAGAAGAAGCAGTATGATTCTGCGCCATAAGTGTTTGACGGAAAGACGCAATCAAAATGAAGAACAAGAACGTATAAAACGAATGATTATGAAACAAAGAACCTGATATTGATGCAGATTCAATGCGGAACAAGATGAATCAACAAAAACAATGAACAAAAACGATGAATCACAAAGAAGAATTGTAAAAAGACTGATCGAAAACTTGAAACGAAACTAGCAATACGAACAGAACCTGCTCTGATACCATGAGAAGATGAGCATCATCTTTGTACAAATGCATAAACTTTCTGAAACTTCATTCCATAATCCAAAAATATTTACAGAAATGTGTATCTAACCAACTCCACTTTAACAGAAAATGAAAACAATATTTATACAAGAGACTCTCTCTCCTCTAACTAACTTTCCCTCAAAATGTAACAACTTGAAACCTAACTAGAATTACCAAAATACCCTCTTAGCTCAATAAAAACCTATCAATCTAAAAGCAGAACAATATATCTATACTATAATATTATAAGCAAACCAGCCTCTATTTGGTTGGTAGTTTGGTCATTTGGTTTGGTCCTCTAAATAATAACCGTTAATATAGGTAAATGAGAACCGTTGGATGTAATATTAAAATAATATTCTTTTTTTGATATCTAAAATGCTCCCTTCAAGTTCGAATCCCGTCAACAACATATTAAAATTTTTTAAGATCTAAATACAAATAAATGCTAATAAAATAAGATAAAAATTACTAAAAAATCATATAAAAAATACTATTATAAGCAAACTACCATCTATTTGGTTGGTTAAAATAAGATAAAAAACACTAAAAATCATAAAAAAAAAATACATTTATAAGCAAACTACTATCTATTTGGTTGGTTGGTAGTTTGGTTCTCTAAATAATAACCGTTAGATATAAATATAGATAAATGAGAACCGTTTGATGTAATATTAAAAGAATATTATTTTCTTGGTATTTAAAATATTCTCACGGGTTCAAGATTCGAATCCCGTCAACAACATATTATTATTATTAAATATTTATATCATATATTTTTCTAAGCTACATTCAAAAGTTCAAGATATTATTCCGTCGAAAACATATTAAAATTTTTTAAGATCAAAATACAAATAAATGCTAATAAAATAAGATAAAAAAATAATAGTAAATCATATAAAAATACTAAAATAATAAATTAAAAATACTAAAATTCATCCGTGCATCGCACGAGTTATAGGCTTGTATTATTGAAAGATCGAAAGCGGTTAGCTGTTGGAGCAGCTTATATAAGAATCAGAAGTAACAAACACGCAAGCAGACCACCAATAATAGCTTGAAATCGAGTAGAACTAAGGTTGAAATATAAGTAATTTTATAATTTGACATAAACACTTGAGTGCCTTTCTTAATGCATAAAAGAGTGTTTGAATGCAAGTTGATTAAGATCTTGAATTGTCCATAATTATTTAATAAGAAAAAGAAAGCTCAGATGCCTAGTTGACACAAATTCTACTATCTGCATTTTAAGTGATTCACTTGATAAGAAGGAAATAGAAGATACTCATCCACAAGATATGACTCCTGGTTCATAGTTTTTGGGCAATGTAGCCCGTTCCCCAAAGTCACCTGCAAGACTCAATTTAGTGTTAAAATCACAAGTCAGAAAAAAGGACGTCACTAGAACCCGCCCACGGCAAACACATTACTAGGATATTATTAAGGATTACCCTGACCTCTATCATTGCATACACTCAGTGTTGTAAAAAATGAGAATCAGAGTTAATCGGTGAAGGTACCGTCCAGGGATTAATCGGGTAATCGGGGATTAATCGGAATTATTAATCGGATCATTAATCAGAATAAATTTAATAATATTTTTTATTTACAATTATATTTATATATGTAATTATTTCGTTATTTCAACTAAACATATGTTATTATCATATATTTATGCAAATATGTTAAAAATGTTATACTCCCTCTGTTGATTAATATACATTGGGTTCGGACACGGAGACCAAGAAAATATATAAAAACTGAGTAAAATTAGATGAAAAGTGAGTAAAGTGGTGGGACCTATCAATATTTAATAATAGATTTGAGATAGTGCATGAAAATAATGGGTGTAATAGCGTTTTAAATTATTATAGAATAGAGATAGTGGAGAAAAGTAGTGGGTGTAATGTGTTTTATATTATTAAAAGTTACTATTTTTGGAATGTATAGAAATGAGAAGGACATCCCATATTGGAAATTGTATAGAAATGAAAGGGACAGAAGGAGTATAATTGTAATAAATAAAATTTTGAAGGTTTAACTTTTCAATTATAGATCAATTTAAGAGGAAAAATAAAGATAATTTATGATTTAGGCATCTAAAATTATAATTATATGTACAAAAATAATATTTTTTCCTATGGTTTAATCAAGTTTCTACCTTTTAAAATTTTAAATTTTAACTATTTTGTACTATTTTTAAATAATTAGTCCGATTTTTGACCGATTAATCCGATTTTTGACCGATTCAGCAAATTTTTGACCGTTTTTTTGAAAAAACGATTAATTGACCGATTTTCGCTTAATCAGTTCGGTGGCCTGCCCTCTAGCGATTAATCGGTGATTAATCCCGATTAATCACCGACTTTTAAAACACTGCATACACTACTAAAATGTACCACTGAGTCTAATATATAATAATTCGTCCAGAACAGAAAATATATAGCAAAAAGAAATATAATTATTAAGAGCTGTTCTGAAGCTTTTCCTTCAAAGTGAGAACACACTTGTTAATCGCAAATCTCAAGCATCTGTATGTGTTTATGTTTAGTGAATGGAGTACACAATTGATAATAAAAAATTAATAATACATCAACCATCATCAAATACCTAAAAAGAAAAGGGTTAAATCTCAAAGTGGCCACTTTTTTTTTTTTGATAAAATAAGTACTTGCATTAATCAAATAGAATCAATTACAAGGCTTTCAATGATAAACTCAGGAGGGATAGTAATCCATTCCTGCAAATCTGACATAGAACTCGTCGCTCTTGCTAATTTATGAGCAACGACATTCACAGATAGTAATCCATTCCTGCAAATCCATTCCTGCAAATCCAGAACTATTGTGTGAAAATATGACTCTCCACCACCACCATTACAAGTATCTGCCAATTGTTTTGCATCTGTTTCAAACACATAATTTCTGAACCCCAACTCTTTAACCCAAGATAGAGCTCCCCGTAAGCTCATTGCTTCTGCCTCTCTTGGTTGTAACAGACCTTTAATCCTTCTACTACGAGCCAACACAAACTCTCCCTGATCATCCCGAATCACTGCTCCAACCCCAATACTCCTCGTCTCCTCAAATCTGGCAGCGTCTACATTAACTTTGATCCATCCCCGCTCTGGTTTCCTCCACTGTCTGGGATTAACAACTACAGCTTGAGTTCTTTTACTTACCTCAGACGGTGCTTTTCTCCAGTTATATAGTAAGTTCATCGCCCCTTCTCGAACTCCAAACACCGACATATCTATCCTGTTCCACACCCACCTATTCCTACGATTCCATATGTTCCAACATAATAATGCTATTAACGCTAACTGTTCTGAATTCCCAGTCGCGAAAATTCTCTGTAGAACATCCAAAACCTTTTCACCTGGTAATACTTGGATCAGATCATTAACACTAGTTGCTTCCTACACTGCTCTGGCAAACGAGCAACTAAAAAGTACATGAATATCATCCTCATCCTCTACTCGACACCAAGGGCATTTAACATCTACCTGTACTTTTTTCGTTAGTAAAGCTACTATTGTGGGAATACAAGCACGACAAGCTCTCCATAAGAAATTAACTACTTCCCCGGTAATTTCAACGACCATAATTTCTTCCAAAAACTTGAATGAGTTATGTTGTGCTCCCCTTGAATTCTTCGATAGCAGCTCTTAACCGTAAACACCCCTTTGTCATCCAGACTCCAAAACCATGAATCATGTCTATCAGTTACTATTAAAGGGATTTTTGTAAAGAGTTCCACATCTCTAGCATTACATATATCATTTAGAACATCTTCATCCCATCTACTTTCTCCAGGCACCATTAAACTTTGTATTGTGATGTTCTGAAGTTCAAGTGGCATATCTATCGTTAAGAAGCCATTTTCTACACTTGGAAGCCATGGTACTTTACAGACCATCGTACTATCTCCGTTTCCAATTCTTCTTCTGCACCCTTGCTTTACAAACTCTTGAGCTGCTAAAATGCTCCGCCACATATAACTAGGGTTATTTCCCAATGTTGCACTCAGAAATTCACCATTCGGAAAATATCGAGCTTTCATTAAACTCGTTACTAGTGAATTCTCATTCTTCAGAAGTCTCCACCCTTGCTTTGCGAGCATCGCCAAGTTAAATTGTTTAAGCTCTCGAAACCCCAATCCTCCCCCTTCCTTACTCGTGCACATTTTCTCCCAAGCCATCCATCTAATTCCCTTTTCTACTGTTCCCACTCTCCCACCAGTACCCGTTCATGAGGCGTTGAATACCATTACAAATGTCATCTGGTATGAACATGAGATTCATCCAAAAGTTTAGGATAGATTGGGCTGCGATTTCAACAGTGTGACCTTTCCAGCTTTAGAAATATGTTTATTTGCCCACCCATGTAACTTCTGGCTAACTCTATCCTTTAAGAAATTAAAAACTTCTTTTTTCTTCTTTCCAATTCTCATTGGCATCCCCAAATATTTGCATGGATCAAACACCTCTGTAACTCCGAGAATGTCACAAATTTGTCTTCTATTGGTAACATCTGTGTTCGGACTAAAAATTACACTGGACTTCTTAAGATTAATTGCTTGGCCAGACATACTTTCATACCTTTGGATAATGTTCTTCATAACTCTTGCCTCTACTTCTGTTGCTCGGAAAAAGAAATAGCAATCATCTGCAAAGAACAGATGTGATACAGCAGGAGCATTTCGAGCAATTCTACAACCATGTAAGAGCCCAACATTTTCATTCCTTCTTATAATCGCACCAAGTCCCTCTGCACAGAGAATGTATAAATATGGGGAGATAAGGTCTCCCGACCGAATTCCACGTTCTGGCTTTTTTATGGATTAAAAAACGTGCTTGTGTAATTAATGCTAAGGTTTAATGAGCTTCGAGCTTTTATGGTTGCACTCGTGTTTCCGGACTAAATTGGTCCTCACAAGATGCCTACGTATCTCAAATCGTTATTGAGAATCAAGCCAAAGACGTAGTTCTGATTGTAGGATCAGGGACCTTATATAGGCGTCTGGAGCCTAGTATTTATGGTATGTTTAGGAGTCTTAGCGAATAAGTCTCCTTTTTGATATTGGATAAGCATTGTATTACTTGCAGGATAAGTCTTTTCCTTGTTGATAAAGGCTATGACTCATTAATTGGCTTTAATTGGGATTCCGGATCCTTCTTTGACCAATTTTGCCATAATTTGGGCTCTTTTAATGAGCCGTATATTTTACCTATTCATTAATTACGAAATTAATGAATAATTAGGGATTTGGGCATTAAATATCACACCTTTTCATTGGACCGTCAATTATATTTCTATAATTACTTTTCTGACCATATCATTTGCCCCCCAACTTCTGGGAAAATATCCTTGGGGTTTTCGTAGAAGTTACAGCGCATTTTTCCCAAAATTTTCCATTTTTAGGGCATTTTTTGACCTCAAATTAGGTTATTTTCGACCAGGAATTCGACCTGGAATTCGTACAAATTCGACCAGGATTTCGACCTGGAATTCGAGTTCAAACTGTTGTGAGGTCGAAGCCATCGACCAGGAATCCCAGGTCTTTTTCGACCTCATCTGTTCGACCACGACTCAGTATGTTTTCGACCTCAAATTGTAAGCCATTGTCGACCAGGATTTCCCGTTTTTCGACCTCGATGTTGGTCCCAGGTCGTCTGTTTCGACCAGGAATTCCTAGTCATTTTCGACTAGGATCATTCGACCAGGATTTTAGTATATCTTCGACCTCGATTAATTGTGAGGTCGAAGCTGTCGACTTCGCTTCATAACCGTTTTTCGACCTCGACGCGTCGACTTCATTTCCATGTGTTTTCGACCAGGATTTCTTAGTTATCCTAGTTTTATTTTGGTACATGGTCATATGTTTCGACCTCGATTTCCCATACATTTTCGATCTCGTTTGTTCGATCTCATCCTCGTGTCTCTTCGACCTCGTTTTTCTGCCTTTCGACCTCATTTTGGTGTGAGGTCGAAGGGTACGAGCTCGATTTATAGTGTATTTTCGATCTCATTCAATCGACTTCGATCTAGGGTCTTTTCGACCTCATTTCTTCAACTTTTTGACTTGCTTTTGGTGCGAAGTCGATGGACACAACTTCAATTTCGCGTGTATTTTCGACTTGGGTCGTGCGACCTTGAATTAAGGTCTTTTCGACCTTGATTCATTAATTTTTTGAGTTTATTTGGGAGTGAGGTCGAGTGATACGACCTCAATTTCTCATATACTTTCGATCTGGAGCCTTCGATGTCGATCAAAGGTCTTTTTCGATCTTGATTTTTTGCCTTGGTTTTTATTCCAAGATTTATCTTTTATTCGGGCTTTAAACTTTTCCAGCCTTGGGCCTTAATGGGCCTTAATAGTTTGGGCTTTGATTTTGCCTGAGACTTAATTTATTTGGGCTTTTGCCTTTGTAACCCAAAAATGGATTTTATGGGCCTTACTGGCTATTAACGGTTACCCTTCCTTAACCGGTAGGGTTTCCAGTCACTTTGCTTATAAAAGAGTGGAATTTCCACTTTATTCTTCACTTTATATCTTCAAATCTCCGAAAATTTCTCTCTAGTTTTTCTCTCTTTTACTCCGTGGTAAGGCAATTCCCGGCGAGCTTTTTACGGTGGTGTTCGTGTTTTTCTGGGTTCAATCTTCTTCCGTTGAAGATTATCTGGGCTCAACCTTCATCCTTTGAAGATTTCTGGGGTTCTTTGAAGATTTTCTGAGAATTTCTTTGAAGATTTGAAGATTTGAAGATTTTTCTGGGTTTTTTTCTGGGATTTCTCTTGAAGATTTGAAGATGTCTGACAAAACTGCTCAACGCCTCCAGAAAATGAACAAAGCTTCTAAGAGAGGTATCACCATTCGTTCTTTTCATATGTCACTTCAGGATATGATCTTAGAGCGTAGTGATGAATATCCTCATGTATCGCACTTAGATTCCTTTGATTGTAGCAATAAGTTTCATGAAATCGATAAAATTAGGGACTATAACAAAATGTATAGGGTTAAGTCCCCTTATTGATTAGTTCCTGCCGGGCCAGGGGACCGTTCTTGCCATTGGCGTCCTGATGCTTTATGCATTTACAAGGATGCCATTGTCGCGGGACTCAGGTTTCCCTTTCATGAGTTCATTCCCAGGCTTTTGGCTGATGTTGGGATTAACCCTTGCCAACTTCCTCCAAACGCCTGGAGAATCATTATGTGCTTTATTGTTCTTTGCTTGAAGAACAAATTTCCATTGTCAGTAGCTTTGTTTAGGAGAATTTTCCAGTTTAAGAATAGTTCAGCTGTTACTTTGGGTTGGGTTTATATCAACCACCGTCCTTCCACTCCCCCCATATTTCACCCTAAATCCATTCCAGACAATAACCCAAAATGGAAAGAAGAGTTCATGTATTTAGTTTGGGAAGGAGGGGATTGGGGCACCCTTTTTCGTAGTTCCTTTAGTAGGGTTTCAGATGGTAGCCCTAGTGATATCATCCTGAGTGATGAGGAGGCCCATGCATATGTTGAACTTACAAAGGATAACTATGCCACAATGGCTTGGGTGCTCCTGGATGAGTTCCAGCTTAGGTCCTTGGGACTTTCCAACGTTTCTGATAAGGGTAATTCTCACCTCATATCTTTCTTTCTTTATTTAAGATTAACTTATACCAATTGTTTCTTTCCTTGTATCTTTTGCAGCTGCGGTCTTTATCAATAAAACCAACGAGCCTGAAGATGGGGAGACAGCTAGGATGAAGAGGGCACGTTTGGGAGTGAAGGACCCCCGTGCTTCTAGTGTTCCAGCTTTCTTAAGGCCTCATGTGGACCTTACTGAGGATGCCGAGGGCCCTGCCTCGGGCAAGAGTGCAGTTTGGCGCCCCAATTGGGGTCTTAGGAAGAAAGACACTGTGATGGGAGTGTCCAAGCATGTTGTGGAGTGGTCTTATCACTCTTTGACTCCTTGTGACTACAAGGATTTTGTCTCCAACTCTACCATTGAAGGGGTGGAGCATGCTGGATCCCAAGCTATGGCTGCTGTAAGCATTTTTCTCCTTGTTTTCTTTGTAGTTTTTGATGTATTTCAAGTTTAAGTTTTTAACTTATAACTTGCTTGCAGCTTAATGCCAACTACCAAGGGGCTCTCTTTCAAGCTAAGTCTTGGCGCTCATCTTCTGAGGCCAACCAAGGCAAGTTTGAGAAGTCCCAGGAGGAAATGGCTTCAGTGAAGGCCACTCTGGCTAGGAAGGAGAAGGAGTTGGCTGACTCCCAGGCTGCGCTGGTGTCTTTGAGGAAAGGCAAGGATGACTTCATCGATGAGTACCTTGACTCCTCGGAGTACGAGGACTTGATTGATAAGCATGACGAGCTCCTCTTCCCAGTTCAGTATACTAAGGGATGGGATGACGCTCTTTCTGCTGTTTTGGAGAAGATGCCTGGATCTCTCCTTATTTCTGATTTTCCAAGCCCTCACCTTTCTACTCCTTTGGAGATGGCTTTGGCTGGAGAGGACGAGATGGAGGAGGATGATAGGATCTTAGACCTGGATCACACTTCCCCACCTGGTCAGACTGCCGGAGCTGATGATGCTGTCTTTCCCTCTAGAGAGAAAGAGGAGGAGGAGGAGGAGGACGTAGACAAGGAAGATTAGGTGTAGTTTCACTTTTGGCCATCATGGCTTGTACTTTTGTTTATGTACTTTTGGCCTACGGGCTTAACTTAACTCTTGTTTAAGTTTTTATTTATGTCTGGTGGCCATTCATGGCTTGTGTTGTTTTTCTTGCTTCTTGAATGTTTATCAACACTCATAGTATATAAGCTCTAAGACATGAAAATACTGAATTTATTCATAACTTGAAAATGGGATCAACCCTTACATAGTACCCAAGTTTAAGAACTCGGGTTGGTTTTATCAAACCTTATTCATAGTAGTGAGTCCTCCTAGGAAACACCTTAAACATAATAAACTTTCAAATTGGAGGCATGCCAAGTCCTTGGCACCTCATGCCCTTCAAGGGTTTCTAGCTTGTATGAGCCTCGACCAAATACGTTCTTGACGCGATATGGTCCTTCCCAATTTGGGGCCAACTTGCCTTTTTGTCCAACTCCGGATGCTTAAATCTTTCTGAGAACCAAGTCTCCTTGACGAAAGAACCTTTCTTTAACCCTTAGGTTGTAGTAGAAAGAGGCTTTCTTTTGATGTTCAACTATCTTGGCGTTTGCTTCATCTCTAACTTCGTCAATTAGATCCAAAGCTAGCCTCAAGCCTTCTTCATTTTCTTCTGGTTCATAAGCCTCAACTCTTGGGGAGGTGTGAGTAATCTCCACCGGGACCACTGCCTCTGCTCCATAAGCCAATAGAAATGGAGTTGCCCCGGTGGTGACTTTACAAGTAGTACGGTATGCCCAAAGTATGGGGAGTAATTCGTCTACCCAAGTGTTTCTGGAGCGTTCAACTCTTTTCTTTAGTCCATCCATGATTATTCGATTTGCAACCTCAGCTTGCCCATTTGCTTGAGGATGGGCAACAGAAGTGAAGCGCAACTTGATATCGTTCTCATCACAATATTTCTTGAATTCATCATTGTTAAACTGAGTCCCATTGTCCGTAACCAGGACTCGTGGAATTCCGTATCTGCATATCACATTTTCCCAGAAGAAATGCATTACTTGCTTGGTGGTTATCTTGGCTAATGGCTTAGCCTCAATCCACTTGGTGAAGTAGTCAATTGCCACTATCAAGAACTTTCTCTGAGCACTTGCCATAGGAAAAGGCCCAAGTATATCCATTCCCCACATGGGCAAAGGGGATGGGTGAGTTAATGGATGTCATCATCTCTGGTGGTTGTCTAACCACTGGTGCATGTTTCTGGCACCGTTCACATTTCTTCACATAGCTTTTAGCATCAGCAAGTATGCTTGGCCAATAGAAACCTAGACGAGTGATTTTATGGGCAAGAGCTCTGCCCCCCAAGTGCTGTCCACAAATTCCTTCGTGTACTTCCTTCAGGGCCAATTCTGCCTCTTGAGGTCTTAAACATTTCAGATATGGAATGATGAAAGACTTTTTGTATAGGATTCCCTCAATCAGGGTATACCTTAGTGCTCTGACGTACAGCTTTCGTGCTTCTGAAGTGTCGTTGGGTAACCACCCAGTTTTTAGATGAGATTTGATGGGATCAATCCAACAACCGCCACCATCAATGGGTGTTACCAACTTTCCGTTGATGCTTGGGGTCTTCAAGACTTGGAAGTATACACTCCCTGCATAGTTTTCAATTTCAAAAGAAGCAAACTTAGACATGGCATCAGCCTTTATGTTTTCTTCCCTTGGAATATGCTCCACATAACATTCGTCAAATTGAGTCATGATGGCCTTAACAAGTTTCAAGTACTTGGCCATGACTTCATCTCTGGCCTCAAATTCCCCATTTACTTGGGAAACCACTAGCCTAGAGTCTCCACATACTTTCAGAGTTTTGACCCTCAAGGCTCCAGCCAGCCCTAAGCCAGCTATCAGAGCTTCATACTTAGCCTCATTGTTTGTCGTTGGGAAGTCAAGTTTTAGTGCATACTCAATGAGGAATCCATCAGGACTTTGTAGCACTAAACCAGCTCCACTTGATTTTGTTTTTGATGCTCCATCAAAATAGAGCACCCAATATTCTTTGAAGTCCATTTCTTGATCTTTCTTATCTTCCACTATTACTTCCTGCCCCCCGACTTCTTGGTTGTCAATGGTACATTCAACCATGAAGTCAGCAAGTGCCTGAGCTTTTATGGCCGTTCGAGACTTATACTTGATGTCAAATTCGCCCAATTCAATAGCCCATTTGATCAATCTTCCACTAACTTGAGGGCTATGCAAGATGTTTCTTAGAGGTTGATCAGTCAAAACCTCTATCTTGTGAGCCTGGAAGTACGGGCGTAGCTTTCTTGAGGCCATTATCAAGGCTAAGGCAAACTTCTCAATCGTTGAGTAGTTTATTTCTGCCCCATGAAGAATCTTACTCACATAGTAGACGGGCTTTTGCACTTTCAATTCTTCCTTTATCAGTACAACTCCAAGGGCTGTGTTAGAAACTGCCAAGTACAAGTAGAGAGTTTCCTTTGGCTTGGGTTTTGCCAATAGTGGTGCCTCAACCATGTATTTCTTCAGGGCCTCAAAGGCCTCTTGGCTTTCAGTTGTCCATTCAAATTTTTTCACTTTTTTGAGTGCTTTGAAGAAGGGTAAACACTTCTCTCCTGACTTGGAGATGAACCTTCCCAATGCTGCCACTCTCCCTATTAGCTTTTGGACATCTTTGACAGTCCGTGGTGGCTCCATGTCTAGAATTGCTTTGATTTTGTCGGGATTGGCCTCGATTCCTCTCTTGGAAACCATTAGGCCTAAAAATTTTCCCGAGTCTACACCAAAGGCACACTTTGCTGGATTCAACATCATCTTGTGGTGCCTCAGCACTTCGAATGCCTCTCGGAGGTGCTTAATGTGATCGGCCTTATCGAGGCTTTTGACTAGCATGTCATCTACGTAGAACTCCATGGTTTTTCCAATTAGGTGCTCAAAGATTTTGTTTACCAACCTTTGATATGTTGCCCCTGCATTCTTAAGTCCAAATGCCATGACTAAGAAGCAGAAAACACCAAAGTCAGTGATGAACGATACTTTGGCGATGTCATCCTCATGCATCTTGATTTGATTGTATCCACTGAAGCCATCCATGAAGCTAAGCATCTCGTGCCCAGCTGTAGCATCTATTAATGCATCAATTCTTGGTAAGGGAAAACAATCC
This sequence comes from Heracleum sosnowskyi, assembly GCA_030848705.1. Classification (NCBI taxonomy): domain Eukaryota; kingdom Viridiplantae; phylum Streptophyta; class Magnoliopsida; order Apiales; family Apiaceae; genus Heracleum; species Heracleum sosnowskyi. The sequence goes on from CM061237.1 coordinate 83,783,652, forward strand.
TTAGGACATGCATCATTCAAGTCAGTGAAGTCGACGCACATCCTCCATTTTCCATTAGCCTTTCTAACCATCACGGGGTTAGCTAACCATTCTGGGAATTGGATTTCCTCAATGAATCCAGCTTCCAAAAGCTTATTCACTTCTTGTTTAATGGCTTCAAGCCTCTCTGGAGCAAAATTTCTTTTCTTTTGTTTCACTGTCTTCCTTTCTGGATCCACATTTAATTTGTGAGATATCAATTGGGGATCAATCCCTGGCATGTCGGCCGCTGTCCAAGCAAAAACGTCATTGTTTTCTTGAAGAAAAGACGTGAGTTTGTTCTTCAATGGTTCGGGCAGTAGTGCCCCAATATAAGTCACCTTCTCTGATTCTCCAGGGACTAGGGGAATTGGGACCAAGTCCTCAGCCGGTTTCCCCCTTCTGTCCTCGTTGTCGCTGATACTCATGTCTTCAATTGGGAGAACTTGCCCCCCGATTCCATCAGGTCTTAATGCGGCTACATAACAACTTCTAGCCATCTTTTGGTCTCCTCGTTCTTCACCAATCCCATTCCTCGTTGGGAACTTGATTTTTAGATGATAAGATGAGGCAACAGCCTTGAACGCATGAAGACCAGTCCTTCCCAGGATTGCATTGTAGGTTGAAGTCGCTTTTATAACTATGAAGTTCAACATCTGAGTAGACGTATTCATCCCTTGTGCCATAGTCATTGGGAGTTGGATAGTGCCTTCCACTTTTGATTCCACCCCGTTGAATCCGTATATAGGCATATTTGAGGGTATTAGCTGAGAGTCTGTGTAACCCATCTTGATAAAGGCATCGTGGAACAAGATATCCACTGAAGCTCCATTATCAACCAAGACTCTTTTTGTTTCAGAGTTGCCTATCACAGGTATTATGACAAGAGGATCATCATGGGGGAACTTCACCCCTTCTAAGTCTGAATCGTCAAAACCTATTGACACTTCTGTTCTGGCACGTTTCGGTGCTTGTCCAACCACAGTCATTACCTCTCGGGCATAAGCCTTTCTTGAGTTTCGGGAGGATCCAGCAACAGTTGGCCCTCCGAATATCATGTTGATCACTGGCCCTCGGGGCTTGGGATTCCGATCTTGATCGTTGTCCCTTCTATCATAATCCTTTCTTTCATAGTTCCCCCTTTGGCTCCCTTGGCTTCCATCCTTAGTGAACTTGCTGAGTTTTCATTTTCGTATCAGAAACTCAATCTCATCTTTCAGTTGTCTACAATCATCGGTGTCATGACCGACTTCTTTGTGGAACCGACAAAACTGATTTTGGTTCCGTTTGGACAAATCAGTCCTCATTGGCTTTGGCCATTTGATATCTTCTTCCTTGGCTATCTCCATCAGAATTTGACTCCTGGGAGTATTCAATCTTGCATATTCTGTGAATTTTGGCCCAAAATTGTTTCTCTTGGGGGGAGAATCGGAGTTCTTTGATGTTCTGGGGAACTTTTCCTTGACGTCGTACTCCTGAGTTTCTTTTCTTTTCTTTGAGTTTCCACCGTCGCCAGCGGTGGGTTCATACTTTCCTCAGCCTTGATGTACTTTCCGGCTCTATCTTGGAGCTTCAACATGCTCTCTGGTGGATGTTTAGCCAACGACCTCCTGAAGTGGTCATCAGTGGTTCCTTGTTGCAGGGCTATCATAGCCACTTTGTCATCTAAGTCCGGGACTTTCAAAGCCTCTCGAGTGAATCGATTGATGTAGTCCCTTAGGGCTTCATTCTTTCCTTGACGTATTGCCATGAGTGATGCAGAACTTTTCTCATGCACCCTTCCACTAATGAACTGATTGATGAAAGCCTTGCTTAGTTCCTTAAAGGACCCAATAGAGTTGGGAGGTAGACGGCTATACCAACGTTGGGCCATGCCTGCCAAGGTTTGTGGAAACGCCCTACATTTGACCGCATCGTTGGCTGGCTGCAACAACAGTGCATTGGAGAAGGTCCTTACATGATTTGCGGGATCTCCCGTTCCATCATAGGCTTTGATCGAAGGCATCTTAAACTTTCTGGATATAGCCGTTTTCATGATGTCTTGAGTAAACGGTGGTGTAGGATCATCAGGATCTCCTAGGGGCAACAGAATACTAAGATCACCCCTTGGGGCTTCAGCCCTCTTGGTCCTTCTTGGTGGATCCAAGTTGATTATCGGGATTCCTTCAGTCGTTCGGCCCCGAGATTGGGCAGCCTCCTCTTCAGCAAGGAGTTTTTTGAGCCTTGCAGTCTCTGCCTCATGGGCTGTAAGTTTCTCCCTAGTAGTTTGGGGTTGCTCCCGATTTGTCTGTGAAGAACGTCTCCTTCTTGGGGCGACATCCTCCCCAGTTGTATAACCCTCATCCTCAGTGTATGGGCCAGAGTAATCTTGAATGAGAGGGGTCTGACGAGTTTGTTGATTTTGGGGTCCCAGACCTTGAATATAAGGGGGCACATATGCCTCATGGTAGATTGGATTAGTTCCACTACCGCCCGCCATGGGTCGAGGGGGCATGCCATAGCTTGGCATCCCCAAAGTCTGATTCGCGTATTGAGGGAGATCAGTAGTATGGAGTTGAAGGCTCCTTGGTGCACTCATGAGCAGCGGAGAGGTCGTGATTGGTTGCTGGTGAACGGTCTCTTGTGGATTAGATCCATGAATGACCATCTGCAGGAGATTCGTCCCTTCAACCGAAATCGGGATTTCCGGTCCTTGAGTGTTGGTGGGGATATTCGCCCCTTGTGTGCCGGTAGTCGGCGGTGGCTGATCAGCCTCAGAGGTGATGGGGCGATCATCGGGAGTTTGAGTATCCCGAGCTGTTCTTCGTGTGTTTGCCATGGTTGATGTTGTCATCCCACAGACGGCGCCAAATGTTATGGATTAAAAAACGTGCTTGTGTAATTAATGCTAAGGTTTAATGAGCTTCGAGCTTTTATGGCTGCACTCGTGTTTCCGGACTAAATTGGTCCTCACAAGATGCCTACGTATCTCAAATCGTTATTGAGAATCAAGCCAAAGACGTAGTTCTGATTGTAGGATCAGGGACCTTATATAGGCGTCTGGAGCCTAGTATTTATGGTATGTTTAGGAGTCTTAGCGAATAAGTCTCCTTTTTGATATTGGATAAGCATTGTATTACTTGCAGGATAAGTCTTTTCCTTGTTGATAAAGGCTATGACTCATTAATTGCCTTTAATTGGGATTCTGGATCCTTCTTTGACCAATTTTGCCATAATTTGGGCTCTTTTAATGAGCCGTATATTTTACCTATTCATTAATTACGAAATTAATGAATAATTAGGGATTTGGGCATTAAATATCACACCTTTTCATTGGACCGTCAATTATATTTCTATAATTACTTTTCTGACCATATCAGGCTTCACATCTCCAAATTCAGTTCCATTTTTTAGAAAAGTATATGTCACAGACCGAACACAAGTCATTACTCTCTGAATCCAAATTTGATTAAACCCAAATTTGTGTAACATACCCTCAATAAAACCCCACTCCAAACGATCATAAGCTTTAGACACATCTATTTTCATGCCTACCACACCAGTTCTACCCTGCCTACGCCTCTGTATATAACGATTCAACTCAAACGCAATCAATGCATTGTCCGTAAGTAGCCTTCCTTCCACGAACGTACTTTGCTGTTCAGAAATCAGGCTTGATAAACATCCTTTCAAGCGATTGGCCATAACTTTCGATAGAATGCGCATTAGAACATTACACAATGAGATTGGTCGCAAATCTGTCATTCTTTTAGGTTCCTTTACCTTCGGTATCAAGCATACTAATGTTCGATTAACTCCCCCCATGAGCTCCCCTGTTTCAAAAAAATCCTGACAGAATTTTGTCACATCTAACCCAACAATTCTCCAGTAAGTTTTGAAAAACGCCGGGTTTAAGCCATCCATTCCCGGTGACTTCACAGTATGCATAGAAAAGACCGTCGCTCTCACTACTTCGCTTGTAATTGACTTCCCAAGTCTGTTATTCTGCTCCTCCGATAATACCTGAACACTTTCTCGCTCTGTAAGGTCTGTTGTCTCTGTTGAAGCTTTAAACAGATTCAAAAAATAATCCACAATAATACCCTGAACGTCCTCATCCTTCTCTTTCCACTCATCATGTTTGTTCATTAGTCCCTTCACTTGGTTGTTTCGCTTTCGTCCTGATGCAAAATTATGGAAGAACCGAGTGTTTTGGTCACCTTCCTTCAACCAAAACTGCTTTGCTCTTTGTTTCCAGAATGCCACTTGCTTTTCTAGCACCTTTAAGAACTCTCCTCGAGCTTCACTATACTTTCGCACCCCCACCACATCCCGTCGCGATCTATATTTCCTCAATTCAGACTTATACCATTGTAGCTTATCTCTCATATCCTTTACCAGCCCTCCACCCCATTCCTCCAGTTTCAAACAGCAAAAGTTAATTTTCTCCATGATGTTTCCTGCTTCCTCATTACTCCAACTATCCTTAATTAAATTAAAACAATCTTCCTCCCTGATCCACATATTCTCGAAACGAAAACGTCTTTTTTTAGGGGTGTAGACCATTTTGTTAAGCTGGAGAAATAACGAAAAATGATCAGATGTAGATACATTCAATACTTTCACCTCAGCTGATGGGAACAATCTCCGCCACTCATAATTTGCCAATCCCATAGCTAGCCTCTCTTGTACCCACCTTATAGTTCCTCTCGATTTCTCCCAATTAAATTTATTCCCCACAAAACCCATGTCCATCAACCCACAATCACTAATCGTCTCAGCAAAACCTTCCAATAAACCCCTCGGATGCTCACGACCCCCAATTTTTTCATGCGCAAACATCAAGTCGTTGAAGTCCCCTATAACACACCAAGGGGCAGTGGATCGTAATGCCAAATCGCGAATCAAATCCCATGACTCTCTTCGCCTTCTTTTCTCTGGATATCCATAGAACCCTGTATATCTCCACATCCCCACCTGTTCGCAATATACCTCAAAATCAATAAAATTATTTGAACTTCCCTTTATTTCGATGCCCCCTTCGTTTCTCCATAGCAGAGCTAGCCCTCCGCCATGACCTTGAGCATCTATCACAAAACAACCCACAAATTGAATTAACTTGCATACCTTCTCAACTTGACTTCGTTTAACTAAAATTTCAGACAAAAAAATTAAACTTGGCCGCAACTGATACACGGTTTCTTTAAGAAACCTAATTGCCCGTGGGTTGACCAGCCCACGACAATTCCACACTAGTAGACTCATAATGCTAGGCGGGCCTGGTTTTCAGAGCCCGCCACCTGCAATTTTTTTGGATCCATTCTGTCTTTTGGAGAGTTTAAATCAAGCCCATCAGTCTGCATATTAACAGGCCCATTTATGTTGTTGTCAAGTCCACATTCTACTCTTCTTCTTTTCGCATCCATAATAATTTTTTCCCGCTCATTTACCATATCCTCCTCCCTGTTTAAATTCAAGTTATCCTTATCAATTTCTTCATATCCCTGATTATGCGCAGATACTATCACCCCTCCATCAGCTCCCCTAATCTCGCGTACCGTTCCGTCTCTTTCCGTAAAATTAGCCGTATTCTTCTCCCCACTCTCTCTCCTTTCTGTCGAACTAGAACCACCATCGTTTCCCGGCCCTCCGCCGCCCACATTCCTTAGCCACCTTTCTCCAGCATTTATCTTACTATTTCGATTTAGCGCCCGAAGCCACACACCATACGCCCGTTCTATATTTTTATCTAGATTCGCATAGACAACACTGCAATCTCTCTCCATATGTCCCAATGTTCCACAGACAAAACAGAACGTTCCCAAGCGCTCATACTTAAAGTTAATCCAGCTCCACTCCTCTCCCTCCCGTTTAATCTTCATTCATCGCTTTATAGGCTTTGTTTCATCCATCCTAACTCGTATACGCACATACAATTTCCATATGCCATCTAAACTTGCCAAGTCTACCTTCACAAACGTACCAATAAAGTTTCCCACTCCCCTTAACACATTCTCAGATATGAAACCTTTTAGGATGTCATAAATTTGTACCCAAATATCTATATCATTAAGCTTCATCTCTTGCGGATCAGTCGCCTCCAGTAGTCTGTCATAGACCAAGTTGCTCTGTTCAAATGACCAAGGTCCGCCTTCAAGTACTTTGTTTAAATCCATTACATGGTAGAATATGAACGAATATCTATACCCACTCAAATAATATATCTCCATACCCTCTCTGGGTCGCCATAATGAAGCCATTACATTCTGCATTGCGTTGAAATTTATATTTTTTTCAGTAAGAAACCTTCCAACCAAGATGAAATTCTCCTTTGTTTTTTCAACCACTGCCTCATCGATAATAAATCCCCCTTCCTCCTCATTTTCGATTGACAATCGTGCATATAAGTCTTCTAATGCTGGTTTTGAATGCGCCATTAAAATGAAATGATTGGAAAAAACTTGTCACAAGAACAAGACAGAAATACCTCTCAAAGAAACGAGAGACTAGATACACTTAAGTCAGGGCCATATATCAATTTACTCACTCAACTTATCGGGGACTCGTTTGCACCACTCTAGTAAAGAGTAATGACAGAGCCGTTAGTCGGGCATGTTGACCTAACGAAAAACGTCTTGACTTTAACGGGACTTACAACTGGAAAGACCTGGCACAAGTGGAACACTACATGGAGTCCAACTAAGCCCATCCAATATATAATACAATTTTTAGACATATATTTTAAATATTATAGACAGTCGGGCAATTGGGAGAGAATTAGGGCGCAAGTGGAGAATTGGGGGTGAAAACCCTAATTGAAGCAATTGACAACGATCGTTCAATTCAGTGGGTTAATTCACATACATCGTGCGGAGGAGTTCGATTAACACTACATGTTATCAAGCCGAGTTTCATTTTTCTTCAATCGAAGGTAAACATCATTCATACTTGTATGAACCCTAGTTTTTTTTGCTCTATTTTTCTACATGTGTTTAAAGTATAAGTTTATATATGTTTGTTGTCTTCATTTACAGCATGTCTACTACTCTCTACCTTCACCATCATGGTGATTTTACCCCCGCGCCTAATATATCATATGTAGGTGGAAAAACTGAGGTTATAAAAGATTTTGATTGTGATACATTTTCTTTTCATGACATTGAAGACTTTGCTGTGAAATATGAATATGATGCTAATTCCCTTGTCTATTTTAAGTGTGATGGACATAGTTTTAAAAAGGGGACTAGGTTAATTTATGATGACAAATCAATGAGAGAGTTGATTGCTTTAAGTAAGACTTATGGTAGGATAGAGTTGTACGTTGACCACTTTGAGCTTGATGATTTGATTGATGTTCCACACACCCCTAAACAAACCAAACAAAATAGTAATGCACCAGATAAAATGATTGAAATAGAAACTGTAGGGGGTCCAGCTGAGGGTGAAGATAATGATGTGGGGTATGAGGATGATTTTAGTGATGACAGTGATGATCCGGATGCTAGTGAAACAGAGGATTCTGAGGAAGAAAGTTTAATTCCTGATGAATTAGATATGTGTGATAGTGATGGTGAAATGCATACTCTTACGAAAAACAAGAAGGAATTTAAAGAGGGGCTCGATAAGGCTATGAACCTACCAACCAAATCTCCTAGTGAAGAGTCTGATTTTGACTCTCAAAATCTAAGGTCTTTGTCCTCCTCAAGTGAGGATGAAAATGCAGTAATAGGCTATGTTGGTCCCCCAAATCCCAAAAAAAGAAGAATGTGTAAGAAAAAGGGTAATACTGATGGAGTTCCAAGGTGGGAGGTTGGTCAACAGTTTGTCAATATGGCTGAGTTTAGAGATACAGTGAGAAGTTATGGAGTGATTGATAGGAGGGGGGGGGGGGGTACAATTTGTCACTAATGATAGTAAAAGGTGCCAAGTATCTTGTGACGGTGACTGTCCATTCTATATTTGGTGTAGTAGGGACAAAAACAGTGAGTCATGCACAATAAAGACACTAGTTGACACTCATTTGTGCACCAATCCATATACCAACACAATGGCATCCGTAAAGTACTTGTGTGACCTGTTTGGCGATAGAATTAGGAAGAATCCTCAATAGACCTGTAAGCAGATGGCTGAGACAATAAAGAATGAGTTGGAAATAGAGGTGCCCAGAATAAAAATTTTGAGGTTAAGAAAGATGGCTCTTGAAGGAATAGCTGAAAGCCTTAAACAACATTACTCTAGGGTGAGGGATTTTGGACATGAAGTGTTGCTTAGTAATCCACAGAACACGGTGAAAATATCAACCACTAGACTGAATGAAGATGATCCTGTTAAATTTAAAAGAATATATGTTTGCTACTTTGCTTTGAAAGCTGGTTGAAAGGCAGGGTGTAGGCCACTTAAAGGATTAGATGGCTGTCTTCTAAAAACTGTGACTGGGGGCCAACTTCTCTCGGCTGTAGGGAGATATGGGAACAATCAAATGTTCCCAATTTTTTATGCAGTTGTAGAATCAGAGAACACTGATTCTTGGAGGTGGTTCTTAACTCTGATGAAAGATGATTTAGACCTGACTGATGGCCATGGATTGACAATTATAAGTGATCAACAGAAAGGCTTAGAAAATGCTGTGAAAGAGCTCCTACCTAGTGTTGAACACAGATTCTGCACAAGACACTTATGTACCAACTACAAGAAGAGGTAAAATCTTATACTTGATTACTTATGTGTCATTATATAGTTTACCATTGTTAACTTCATTTTATTTTTGTAGGTTCAACACCTCTTTACTAAAGAGGTGCTTCTGGAGCATTGCTCTTGCTACACATAAGGTAGCACACACTAGAGCAATGGCTCAATTAAAAAAGCATTCTAAGTCTGCACATGCTCAACTGTTAGCACTTGATCCTAAACAATGGTGTAAAGCATTTTTTGCTACACATTCGAAGGTTGATAATACATACAACAACATGTCTGAAAGTTTTAACAATTGGATCATCAATGAAAGGTACTAACCTTTTACTAACTCTATGAAACTTCATTATCATTGTGATTATTCTAATAATTGTGGTTATTTTGTAGGTTTATGCCATTGTGGACAATGTTGCAAGAAATGCATTCCAAACTCATGTCAAGGATGAGAGAAAGAAGAGATGCAATGTTGAACACTGAGCTTCAGGTATGCCCTAGAATCAAGAAGGAACTTGATGTGCTCATAACTGAATCCAGGAAATGATATGCAGTTTAGGATGGTCAAAGGAAATTCGAAGTCAAGATGGGAACTAGATCAGTCACAGTGGATTTGGAGAAAGGTACTTGTGATTGCAGAATGTTTGATCTGACTGGCATTCCATGTTAGTATGCAATTGCTGCAATTCACTCAAGAGGCACCAACCGGTTGATTATGTGTCTAACTATTACAAGAGAGAGAAGTACTTGGCAACTTACAAGTACTCACTGGAAGCAATGAAAGGAGAAGAGTATTGGGACTTTCATGGAGGAGAAACAATGTTGCCACCAGACATACCAAAAAAACTGAGAGGCAGACCTGAAAAACTTAGAAGGAGAGAGGCATGGGAAGGTAGTACAAGAAGTCAAACACAACCATCTCAAGGTGTGATTCTTCAAAGGTTCAGCAACAAAAGAATTATGCATTGTTCAAATTGTGGTGATGCAGGACATAGAGTGTCAAAGTGTCCAACAAAAGAGCAAGGAAATCAACACAAAAAAGCAACAAAAGAGGCATCAAACAAAAATAAAGTCCCACCTGCAAAGAAAAAGTCAGCAAGAGAAATGAAGAGGCAAAAACTGAATCCCAGAGGTGGTAAAAGGAATGTCCAGCCAGTTACTGAAGAGTCCCAAACAGGTACTTCAAAGGGTAAAAAAAAAGATAACTCCAAAAAAACAAGAAGATGACTTTGAAGATATTCCTGAGTCAATTTGGGATTTGGCTGAAGAAACTTATGCAACAATGGAGGAGGAAAGAATTGAAGATAATCAAACATAAAATGCTGGAGAAAATGGTCGAGAAAATGCTGGAGAAAATGTTCAAGAAAATGCTGCCAAGAATGGAGAAGAAACTGCAGAAAAACATTGAGAAGCTGAAATTCAAAACAAAAGGAAGGACAAGTTGCCATTTCTAAAATGTATGCCAATGAGGAAATTTCCTTGGGTGAAGGGTGAGGATACAGATGAATGGGATACGGCAGGCAAAAATTATGCCTAGTTTCAAGACACACTAAGAGGGCCTATTGGACAAAAAACTATATTTATGCCTACACCAGGCCTAATCCCTTTTGGGCCTCCAAAAGGGACACCACCAGCTAGTACCCCCCCCCCCCCCCCTGCAATGGCTGAACAAAACACTAGCTCTAATAAATCAAGGAGGCCAAGTGAAAAATATGGCAGCTCAAGGAGGCCCTCTCAAAAGAGTTCAAGTACTAGAGTAACAAGAAGGGCAACAAGACAGAGTACGGAGAAAACCAAGCTCATGTTCTCCAACACTCAAGAAGATGCAATTAACCTTGCTAATTGATTTGACTTTGTAATGGTTTTTGGATTAAGTACTTTTGTTTATTAGACTTGTAATGTTTATTAGACCTGGCTTTAAGGATCTATCATGACTATGTATGGACTTGTTTTCCAAGCCTTTTCAATTCAAGTTTTATGTTGCTCTTTTATTTTCTGTGTGATCTCTTTTGTTTAGCCTTAATCTGTAACGCCCCAAATCTGGGGTCAGAGGATTTGGTCGTCACACTGCACCCTTAATTCAAACAACCTGTTCAATAATAAATCAACACAAAAATAACATTTGTGACCCCAACTCTACCAACAATCTTTAAAGGTTATAGTTCTAGAAACAAGGATCCAAAATTCCATTACATAAAAATTTTCTTCTTTACAACCACTCTTTACATAAATTCTAAAACACTAGTATAACTTCGATAAGAAGTATACCAGGCAGCTAACTTATACAATATAACTTTCAATAGAAAACATCTAAATACAAAACCTATCACTATCTCCAAATACTCTGGATCAAAATGTCTTTACGCTAACATCCTTCCCCATCTCTGATCAGCTACGCGGACAAATCTCGCCAATACACCTTCTTACTGGCAGGCAAAAATATATATAAAGAAAACAAGTATGAGCGAAAGAATTGCTCAGCAAGTGCATTATCAGGTATAATATACAATTTTCCAAAATAAGCTTTGGATTTTCAAATAAACAAACTTCTGTTTTGAACATTTGTAAACTCAACAATTCTCAAATCAAGCTTAGTAATTTACCACAACTTTTCTTTTAGTTTTTCGCAACTGAATAGTTTAAAACACAAAAGATTGATATTGGTCGTCACGGTGACCGAATCAACAATAACTACAATAGTATGTAGAAAATATGAAATAATTATAACTCATCAAGATAGATATCTCACAACTGCCAATGGAATCAAGGAAGTGGATTTCGACTATTTGGAATCCAAATGTATTAAGAGTAAGTGATTTCAGCAAGATTGAAACCACTATTGCTAATCAACGAACCAACAATTTCACGCAACGAATAAACCTGAAAATCAGGTCATAACTCACAAGTACAAAACATATGGATGTAACTCATCTCAGAAATAAGAACTTATGTTAGAATTGGATTTTTATTTATCTCATTCAAATCAAAGGTTGAGCTGTTGGTCAGCCACGCATCAACCCCGGACCTGCTTATAGCAAAACCCTCCACTGGATCCTTGGCCATCCTGGCCTTAATTATCTTTGACCATAAATTTGGTCCTCATTTAAAAAAACATTCCAATTCTATTTTACATACATCAGGTGTCAGCACAATTGACAACCTTACTTACGACAGCAAGGTGTCGGAAGAATCGACAACCTTAATACAACAATTGCTGGAAACTCACGTTCCATGAAACAACTCAATTATGAAGAATCAATAAAGGAATAACAATATAATCTAGTATCGACGAGATCGACACACAATAGGGAGTGCACATGACAAGTAGCAACATAATAAACATCGACGAGATCGATGCACAACTGGAATGATAATGAAGAATCAATAATAACATGCCCAACAAGATCAAGTCTGATATGAAGCAGACAATATGATATCAACAGAAAGTGTAACAGCTCAATATAGAGTAGGGTTCAAGGAACATGCTCTAGATGGCCTCAACAGTATGATTTATCACATTATGGAAGAATTAGTTAAGATTCGCCAATTTGGTAAGTGACAAGAAAGGATAACAATGTTTGCATATGTACAAGATGGAAAAATTGAATACTTGTAGAACAAGTACCACAACTTTAGAATCTCAAAATAACATTTTTCCCTCATAGGGTTCACAAGTTCCCACTCATCTAGGGTTGGCAATATTCCAACCTAATATTTTAAAATCATGACTTTTGAAAGAAAGCCTTAGTATACGGCCCATATCTATCTTTTCAAACGTTTCAATATAATAAGTATATCTTTCCAATCAATCATAAAAATATGAATCTAAGTTCATAAAGTATAAAGGAGTACTCGTCAATTTACGAGATTAATTAAAATACTTGCAGTTTAATGCAAAAGAGTCATGATTTAATATTTAGGGAAAAGTATGCCAATTTCATAATAATAATTCAAGGAAATATCAATCAATTAATAAGCAAGGGTATAAACACTTGCCTCTGGTCCTTAGCTATATTGTAAAGCTGAAATAATACGATTCCTTCCTTATTCTGTCTTATCGCACGATCCTCTATGTCCGTCCTTCTTTGCTTTAACGCTCTCGGGAATACCACTTGTCTGCTCCTACCATTATGAATCCACGTGTCTGCCATTCTTACCGATATCTCCGTTGGAAGAAAATACTTGCACATGTCCTCTACGAGTGTTGACGTCTCCCGGGTGCTACTTCACCTCACAAATAACCCAATCCGTCGTAAACAATATCTCATCCTTTTTCGATATCTTTTATTTAACACACTTCGATAATCTGACTCGTCTCGTCCAATAGTCTATGTTGCATAGACAACCATATTTCAATTGATAGACTAATCACAATCAACCACATAAGTAATCCACGTAACTCGCTTGTCGAAAATCTCTATACCATAAAAGTCAACATCCAAGTCAACGGTCTCACAAATCTCATTTTCTAACATTACCGACAAATTTCTATTCCAACTACCCCTCGTGATAATATTAGACACGACCTAAGCATTTAAACAAGTCGCAAAACAATTATTCGCATTTATGACTCGACAACCAGATAATTCACATAATTTATGTGGCACATATTGACATTTAAATGCACTAATAACATCACATATGTCATGAAACGTTCGAGAAATAATTTGTGACTCGAAAGAAAGGCCTAAAATGATTTTATAAATCATTTAGGAATTTTAAATAATTAATAAGACATTTTTAGGAATATTTTTCCTAATTTAAATCACTTTTAAATCATTTTCCAAAATAATTAAAGAATTTTGGAAAATAAAAATATCAAAATAATTCCTCAAATAATTAAGGAATAATTAAATAAAAATTTCCAGAATTTAAAAGAAATTTTTAGAATTTAAAAGTCATTTTTAAAACTATTTTTCAAAATTTAAATAAACGAAACAGATTTTTATAAATTAAAAATAAATAATTTAGAAAATAATTTTGGTCAGGGGACCAATTTGCAACTTTGTAAAACTTCAGGGACCAAACTTCATCATCTTCAAAACTTGAGGTACTAAACTGCAAAAAAACTCCGTCGCCAGCTTTAATGGCCAACCAGCCGCCGCCGGCGATAAACTCCGGCAAAAAATCCGGCCAAATTCGTTTCTACACCAAATCTTAACCAAACTCAATGTTCTATATACTAAAACAAATCTTGAAACACGCACAATCTAACCCACATACCCACATACCCACATACACAAACAATCAACAGATTTTACGAACTAATGGCTTGAAAATTAAAAAAAAAAAGAGAATTCGAATTAGCTAATCTAGGAATAGAACGACTCAATTAAACATGTAAATCGATTACCCATGATCATATGAAACTATAGGAACCATCAAAATCAACGGACAAACTCAAAATCAAAAAGCCCCAATTTCGAGCTCAAGAACCCTAAATTTTCGAATCCGGGAATCAAACAATGAAATTGAACACATATTTGGACTTCCTACAACCATACGAAGCTATACATATCATCAAATCACATGAACAAGCTCAGAATAAAAAAGCCCCAAATTTGACATAAACCCTAATTTTTCAGAATTAAATAAAACTTCGTATGAAATTGAAATATTACCCCACGCAAAATCTGATGGTAGATTATGAAACTAGATTCCAAGACCTTCGATTTGACTATAAGAACGTTGAAATCGGACTCCGGTAACGCCTTCAAATTTGTGTTTGATTCTCAAGAACACGAAGAACACGGTTCAGAGATTTTAGATATTTAACTGTAATTAAACTTTTTTATACGCAAAACAAAGTACGATTAGCCTTTTTATATTAAACGGAAAATAATACCCCAAACGACATTTTTGGATCGATACTGATCCGATGGATCGCTTTAAATACAATTTAACAGAATAAACGCTTTAAATCTTTAATAAAGTAGAATACACGTTTTACGAGACGATAATCATCCAGAATGTACGGATAACTACAAGTATCGTTTAATACTAGATATACGAACCAAAATACCTTTATTACGAATATTTCCGAATACTTCCCACTTTAACGAATGAAATATCGGTACGAACGATATACCAATTTCCCGAATAATTTGGGAACGATCTAAATTTTCTTTTTGATAATTAAAATAAAATAAAACAGAATGACATCCTTTTCAAAATAATTTCTAATTCCCCACACATTTTCACATATCAAAACATTTAAAAAATTTAATATGAAAATAAAATTTCATTTCACATCAAATATTAACACGTAATTTTCTCGGATCTTACATAATCTATTTTGCCTTCAACTAACTACATTATTATTGCCAGCTCTGGAAGTAGCAAAATTCAGGCCTATGACCTTTTCATTCATTACAAAAGATACCATACATAGTTTCATTTCATTGCATTACATTCACTACTTCTAACTACCATTCTACAGCCACATTTACTACATTACAACTACTTTAAATTTATCATCAATACAAACAACAAAACAGCTAAATACACCACACAGATCTTCATTTGTCTTTACATTTTATTCTTCTCAGTTTCCATCTTCAATTTTTCTTGAATCAACTGTTTTTTTTCTTCTTTCAGAGCCTTTTTTTTTTCTCAACATTTTTCGATAAATTCTCTTCAACAAGTTTCAACTTCTCCTCCAGATAAATTCTCCTATGATTTAGGTGATTAATCATTTCCAAAGCTCTAGGGCTGAAATCTTCTTCAAACCACTGAAAAAATTGGCATCCTTCACCTTCCTACATTTACCATTTCCAAACCGTCATCTCTTTAACATCAACATACATAATCAACAAATTAAAAATTAAATATACAATACTACCTTAGGTGTTGCACACATGTAGAATCGTCTTCCAGGATTTTTTAGAGTCCAAGAAGTGTAAACTCTAGCTCGTCTCCCACACAAGCACAATTTGTGCTCTTCCTTCTTCACCGATTGAAGCGAAGAAGAACTACCAGCAGAATTCAGTAGAAGACTTTGATAATTTGTCATACTAACATCAAAAGGGAGAAAGGAATTGAACAACTATATAGTAGATTTGATTTCAATTAATTTAGCAAGAAGAACCCTAATGATATATACATACACACATATGAGATATTCCCGTTGGTATTGGACATGTCAAAAAAACAGCTGTTGGCTTCCACCCTGTCCAAGTCCAAGCCACCACGTAGTTTCTCCCGTTAGGTCAACATGCCCGAGTAACGGCTCTGTCATTACTCTTTACTAGAGTGGTGCAAACGAGTCCCCGATAAGTTAAGTGAGTAAATTGATATATGACCCTGACTTAAGTGGCCACTTTGAGATTTAACCCAAAAAGAAAATGGAAGTATTTAATCAGATTAGCACCTTGGCTATGGCTATGACACGCCAGAAGAAAACTCTATATTTTGTCCCCGACTATGACAATATTCCCCAACCCCTAAGTATAATTTGTTGTTTTCTATGCATATGTCCAGAGATTACTAGCAGATAATACAACAGACCCTCGAAATGGTTTCTAGACAATACATTTTCAAAATGAAAAAACAATGCGGGACTTTCGTATCCATATAAATAGTGTCCATAGTTCAATGACACTATAAATAGAATAATGTAAATGTACATATAAAACAAAACACAAACATATAGGCAGAGTAAATTATTCTCTAGGTGCTTACCACTAGTTTTATGACAGGGAGAAGCGCAATTTGGTGAGAAAAATAACTCTGAAGCATAATTTTACTATGTTTACTTGAACATATAGGCAGAGTAAATTATATTCTACGTGCTTAGCACAAGTTTACTTATTCAAGTTATGCACTTTGTTCAACGAGAGCCTTTGTTATCCCGACTCTTCATTTTGTCTCGAATACCCGTGTTGGACACTCAACACTCGGCACTCGGACATGAAATATAAGCCAAAATATGTAATTTTTCAAAATATTGCCGAGTCCGACACTTGAATACGTATCCATGTTTGACACTTCCAGCCAAGTCCGGATAACAAAGCCGAGATCTATATAATAAACAACAATCTTACTGGTTTGAGCACAATTGTATTTCTTAATACAAAGAATCAAGTAGATATATAATTAGTAGTCCTGCATAATACCCTCGTCAAATGACTCGAAACATGTACAGAAACAATTGAATCTAAAATGTCGTTGCCTGAGATACATATATCCAAATTGTCTAACATCATTTCTATCCAAAATATAAACAGAGCCTCATCTCGATCTCAACAAAAAGAAAGGCAATATTCAAAATTAGGCAAGATTCTTTTCCTCGTACAGTGGAACAATAAAAATGGGGGAAGGACTATATTAAAAAAGGATGATAAGTCTGGAAAGAATAAAATGACTCGATACGAGTAGAGAAACACGATATTCTAACTAAGCACAATGTAGAGATATGATAGACTCGACGAAACTGTTCCTCTGATGTAGAGATTAGCAATTCATAACTATGAATATTTCATCACAAAAATACCATATTACTCACAAGAGTAATATATATATAATCTCTACATAAAAGAATATCCAGATTATATGTAAATGGTAACTCTTTTTTTGGTACACCACAATTCCATAAAATTCAAGAAAGAGTCACTAATTAAATACTATAAACATGCATGTCGTACAGTCCTCCTATCTCTATATCCCCATGTGTTGATACCGATTTTCTTCATGTACGAGACATCAGAATAACAGGTATTCGTGCAGAGCTTATAGTAGATATTCATAATAATTGAAGGAGGAGGTTAGGGTTTTGGAGTATTTTAGACTGAGCTCGAGGAGTTATTCTAAGAGAGAAGCTCTAGAATATCGGGTGTCGAATCCCCTCAAGGTGCCTACGTAACTCTATATTTATAGAGAATCAAGTCTACGTAGTTCTTATTAGGATCCACTACTTTTTTCATGTAGAATTCTAGTTAAACAATACTCCTAATTTCTTTAGAAGTCACCTAGTTGTAGTGAGTTTCCTTGTATGCGATATTTCCCGTTATTGGGCTTATTTAATGTGGGCCGATATTTATACGAGATGGGATTATATCTTGTACCAACATGTCCCCAGTATTTATCGGAATTTTCCTTCGGTGAATACTTAATTAAAGTATTTTTTCCTTGATCTCGATTAAACAATATGTCAATCAGTAACATCTCGAATAATTATTGATGATGGTTACATCAATTTAGGCGTAATTATTTTTTATATGTTAATGGCTTTGGTTTATCCCATGATCGAGTGATCGGGTTTTCGTTTGGTGTTGACTGGGCCCTGCAACACCTTATGTTTGCCATAACACATTTGGGCCTTAGATTTATTAGTAACAAAATTACCAATTCAAGGCTTGTTTTTAACTTAGCAAAGTTGGATTCGTCAATCCTCATGTACCAAGCTATCGGGCAAAGTATTTAGCTAGAGCTATGACTAACCAAACCGCCTTATGGTTTGACTAGTTAAGCTTGTGCTTTCGAGCTAAAAAATAAGTAGCTAACTTTTCTCGGAGCACGGATGAGAGGTCGTCCGTAAGCCACAAATTTTGTCAAAAGACTTTGCTTACCAGTTTCTCATCTTCCGGTTACCAGTACCCAGCTTTTTATGTACCATCATAGCTCAAAGGCGGTTTTTCGGTCCATATTTTGGCATTATCCTGGCCCTGCAATGATTGTCGCATTTAAATAGATGAGAGATGAGACAAATCACTGGTTTAGGTCGGATCAGATTTGGTCCCCCGAGTATCTTATCAACTGATCAGAAATTTAAGATAGTCGAAATGAACCACACAATATATATTACTTGACATTAAATAAAAAGCGTAAAAAATAGTACTTATCTTAAGTTTGTATCCGAAATTCACTTGTACATCCCGATATTCAGGTTGAAATTGATTGCTTCGTCAATTTGTTTGTACTGGAATTATAGAATGTCCCTAGCTCCATATCATATTGGCACCATGTTTGTTTGTTGGTACACGTGTAAACTCCACAAGGGATATATGAATGCAACGTGGTTTGCTGCTAGCACATAACAAGCATCGGGGCACTTTGTGGTTTTTCCAGTAATAATTTTTCTCGTGTGTAATTGCTGCAAACATTTCCAATGCATGCTGCTAGTTCTGCTCAAATGCTTTTGTAGTTTTTTCTGCTTTTGTATTGCTTCCGAATTCAGTACACAATTTATATTGTCAACAAAATCTAGTAACTTTGTCAACCTCTGTACCAGATCCTTTTGCATGGAAGCATTACACCGAACCAGAGAATCGCAACTCCAGAACTTGCCTTGCTCTGATTTTTGATTGGATAATAGGTTTTCGTACTTTCAATTCCATAAATCCTAGCTGATCTCTACTCCAACGAGTTACATTTCCTCTGCATTTTGGAGAAAGAGTTCATAAAATTTCTCTGCATTTCGGATGCAAATCTTCTTCTTCTTTAGCAAATTGGCAGGTGCTCTTTTTATTATGTTGCGGCAAGCACTTGCACTACCGTTGATATATCTTTCCCCAGTTAGATGCTTGTTGTTTTTTTTATCTTCTCGCAGGACATCTGGTACTATCTTTTTTATTTGCTAAAATTCCCCAGTTAATTAGTGACCATGCTTTTTTCTTCAATTCCTTCTGTTCTCTGCTAAGTCACTGGTAGTTCCTCTGCTAGTATTTGTTTCATTGCTTTTTAATCTCTTTGCTAGCTCTACCTTTCCTTACTCTAGGTGCACTGCTGCGTTCTTTTTTTCGCCCTGGTGCTTGCCATTTAAAAATTTGATTTTTGCCGTTAACAGACCTTCAGGCACCAACCTGCTTCAATCTGCAGAACTAGATAGGCGTATGTGGTATTTGATACTCTCCAGTACTATTTTTCCTGAAATATATATGATCGGCTCTTGCTGCTTGCCGTTTCTTTTTAGTCTTCATTTTCTTTTCCAAGTCGAGCCGCTATTTGTGCTTGACCAATCTTCATTTTGAACAAATCTCTCCATACTGCTAGCCTCCATGTGCAGCCTTTTGTTCCGTCAATATTAGAACCTTCACGCCACATGTTCCTTCTACGCATAAAGTTTTTTACAAGTCTGAGCTTTGCCTGCATTATTTTTTCCTGGTAATATGCATATGAGATGATTATTTTATCCATATGCTCACATTAGTCTGCACCAATGTACCATCTTTTATTTTTTAATTGACTCCTCTAGCTGGTTCCACAAATTGCTTGCATGTAATCACCATCTCTGCTTAAAACTTTCCTTCTTATCTGCATAATAGTTATATTACTCTCTTTTTGTATGAAATTCTGGGGTTTTTTTTTTAATCTTCTTTTGTTAGGTCCAAAGTATCGTGGAAGGGGGGGTTGAATACGATACTCACAAATTATTCAATTTCATTCGCGGATAATTCTTTTAGTTCTAATACGAAATCAAATGCACCAAATCAAAACACGAGTCGGGGAATATATCATTTTATAAATATAAACCGCGAGGGGTGCTACAAATCTAATCCGTAGATTAGCTTCAATGAGTTCAGGTATACGTAATCAATACAAACTATAGAAATTAAGGCAACATAAATTCTCTGTTGTAAATGTTCTTAAGCTTTAATTTCTTCTATCTCTTTTGATCAACTGTAAACCAACTAAAGAAGACACTGTCTTCATCCTCGTAAATGCATTCTTCTTTGAAAAACTATCGAACCATTTATGGAATAATCCTGGCCGTCCAATCTTTCATCAACTTGACAAAGTTCACAAAAGTTTCACCTGCTCCTTATTTTAAAAACCATCGAATGGATTTGTTTTTCTTTCTTTTGATAGATTTTAAATAAAATCTATCGAATGGAACAACAATCCTTCGATGATTTTTCTTTCAACTTCACTTGATCAACTTCGATGGTTTTTATTAAAAGAAAACCATCGAATCCTTTCTTTTTCACTTTGACCCTTGAGGTTTCTTTTCTCTTTCAGCAAGTGATTTGTACTTTCGTTTAAACCTAAACATACCTTTTAATATTCTTTTGACTTTACAGATGTTTCAGATTTAGACTTAAATCAACTTCTTCCGAGATGATAAAACATCTTGATCTTTATGTGCTGACAACTGGTGCAACTGGTCTGGTTCACAGATGACTAACATTTGATCAATACTTCCATGTCTTCAATTCAATGCTGCTGATAAGTCCTTTGTCGTTCTGGTTGCTTCAATAAAATCACTGGAATCCTATGGTACTAACTCTTAATCATTCACATACTTCTGTAGTCTTGAAAGTCTTGTTTCTTTATTTGTCACTGAGGCTTGAACATATTAATGAACTTCTTTCCGTGACCTGTTTACGGACTTCAAGAATACATACCATATTTTGATTTTTTGAGTTTACATTTTCTTCTTTACTTCTGGATTCATGTGTTTCTGTTAATATTATTGGTTGTCTTGTCCTTTGTTGAGTTGTAGTTATCTCTGTTACATTTTATGTTACATTATGCTTTACATCTTTGTCTTCCTGGTAAGACACCAGAGTCCCTTTTTTATATTCTTTTAACACAACTGGTGCTTCTTCCTCGAGTTGGCTTCCTTAGAGGGCCTGCAATTCCCATAGATATGGGCTATCTTAAAGCTTTTGGTTTTGCAAATTCCATTTTCTTTTCAATTTGATCAAAAGAGACATTTGATTCCTGTTATAGTTCTTAACACAAACTAAATTTGGCTAAGTGATTATTCTGATTATATGCGTTGCTGGTTGATTCAGGGTCCAAAATGACGATGAAAATTCAGGCGCTGCTCCATGTGTTTTCTGATGCAACTCTTTGAGCCTTGCAATTAACCTTTCTTATTTCCTCTAGTTCATCCATGTTTGATAGCCTCTCGCATTCTAAGTTCTGACACTTTCTCTCTTTTGTGGCAGCCTCTGCTTTTATTCCGCTAGTTTTGCTTTCCAGTGATGAACACATCTTTTCTCTTTTACAAGCTAGAAACTCTAGTTGAATTTTTTCTTCGTGAACCACGTTTACTGAAGTTTGACTTTTCATCCGTTTTTTCTTTCATTCAGCTGCTACTATTTTTTACATTGTTGCTGCAACATCGTTTTCTTTTTTTAGGATTCTGCTTCTTAAGATCTGATTCAGTTACTAGGTTGTGTCACCAAGTTGGTGAAATAAATTCCAGTGTTTCTTGAGGGAGAATATGTTGGTGATGCTATTTCATGTGAGAGATAATGATAACATACTCTCTTTTTGTACACACTCCAGTATTCCTCCTTTTGCTTCAAGTCGAGATAGCTTTCCTGTAAATTCAGTTGAAGTCCTTGCTCTTGTGATTGCTTCTATTTTATCCGATTCTCTTTTTATAGACTGTTAGGCCGAATACACAATATATAATCAATATATGTATGAGAATAACAATCAAGAACTCTGTTTATGAACAATAAACTGAATTATATTAAATAACTCTTCTCTCAGTGATGTAAATTATCACAGAGAGCTGCTAGGTTACAAGAATAATGTATTCAGTATTCGCATCCCTTTTAGGGTTAACCTATCTGTGTTTATATAGTACACAGCTACATAATCAATCTCTAATTGATATTCCTATAAATTAGCTATACAATTTATATCAATTTAGGATTGCTTCTGTCTTCTGTTCCGTTTCCTTAGCCATCTCAATATATCTTGCTTCTTTCCATCTTCAAGATATATTGCTTCTAGAATCTTCATATTAGCACCGACAGCTTCAGCAAACTTTCACCCCGTCAGACTTTAATAAACTCTGACTGGCTTCTAGAATAAACTCTGATGAGTACTTGTTGCTTAAACACTGGTAAATAATCATCAGCAATTATATCTAACAATCTCCCCCAACTTGTGCATAACAAAAATGTACAAGTTAAAAGATAATTGATGATGTCAAAACATACAACAAATGCAGTGTTTATAACATATCAGAGTTTAACTTTTTACTTAGAACAGAAAACTTTAAAAACTTACAGTCAGCCTTTACTTTATTTCTTCAATGTCAGGCACTGTTCTGAGATAATCAATGAGTAGTCTTCTTTCAGCCTTTTCTAGCTCATCTACCATGATTTTCTTCAATTCCTTCAATTCTGGATCACTCTCTCCAGTCTGGTAGATAGCAGCTCTCAGAGAATAGATGCTATTCCTCCTCATCTCATTCCCTAGCCTGATAAAATAAGACTTGTTTGACTCCAAGTTAAATTCCAACACTTTAATTCCAAGTGCTTTATTGAATTTAGCACAGTTCCTTTTCATCTCTACAAGCTTTCCATGAGCATCTCTGTACTTAGGAACATAAGCACTTGAAATTCTGGCTCCACACAAGACTTTAGACTTCATCATTCTCTCTTTTAAAACTTGAGCAGCATTGTGAGTACTTTGATTTTTCACTCTTAGCAGATATAAAACATACTCCAGCTCTTCCCATAGTTTTAGATGAATATTAGCTTCTCCAACTCTATAAACTCTTCCATCAGCCATAAAATATAACAAAAACTCCTTTTTGATTCCTCTGTGATAGATCATCTGAACAGACTCTAACTTGTCAAGGCTTTCTTGAGTTACCCCAACACCAGATTCTGCCAGTGATGTATGATCTAAAGGACTGTTATTCACTCTTTTCTCTCTATGTGAACCCAAGCCAGATCTATCATAAGATTCTTTTCCCATTACAGTTCTGCTTTGTAAAATGTTCACATTTCCTGGCTTCAGAGTTTCATCTTTAGATGATCTTCGAAAAGTACCTTGGAGTTGTGAAGATATTAATTGAGTTTGTACAACTTGAGCAGTGTCAGAGGTTGTCACAACTTTAACAGAATCATCAACTTGAGCAACGTCAGTGGTTGATTTATTAGATCTTGATTCAACATGAACCATGTCAGAGGTTGAATAAGCTTTCTTTGATAACTTAGGCTCTTCAATCAATTTACCTTTTCCTTTGTCAGTGTTTGCTCCAGCAGGCCTCCTTGAGTATTGTAAACTCTGTTGAGAGTTCACATTCTCTTTAATAATAATTCCTTTTTCCTTTCTCCTAGGAGCCTTGGCAGCTTTTTGCTTGTAAGTTCCAGCTTCAACTTTCTTTTTATGCTCTTCAGCAAGAATTTGCAATTCAGCATCAATGTCTTCAACTGTGGCTTCACCACCATGTTCTTCCAAAAAGAGTTTAGCAGCAATCTCTTCATCAGTAATTGGATTAGCTGAAATAGCTAGATTTTTAAGTCTTGAAGAAGATTGAACACCAGAATTTATTCTTTCAGAGTTTGTCAGCTTAGCAGAGTTTGACCTAAGTCTCCCTTGCTCTTGAGAATTCTTTGACCTAAACTCTGAATCCTTGCTTCCACCATCAGTTGCATCATCCCTCCGTCTCAGAGTATGAGTCCTTTTGCATTTGTCTTTAGGAACTCTCTCCCCCTTTTTGACATCATCAGGAATGAGCACTGATGTCAGCAATTCCAAAGATGCAGCAATTGAATCAATCTTTGTAGACATTTCAGTCTGATTCTCTTCAATTTTACTTAATCTGTTCTTCATGGCATCTTGTTCTCTGGATAATAAAATTTTCTCATGCTTCAAATTTAGCTCCCTTGCAGTCACATCATTCCTCAACCCAGTAACTTCTTTCTGAGTTTCATCAAAACGATTGTGAAGAGATTTCACTTGAACAATTGTAGCTTGAAAATTTGCAAGAAGCTCAGGATTAACAATAGTAGAGGCAGACTTTTTCACAAGATCAGCTGCCCTTTGTGAAGTGAAGATAGAGTCATGATTTGACCAATTTGCATAATACATGTCCTGAAAATGTGCTTCAGTAGCATGTTGATTTTCTTTGATAGACTCTGCAGTAGGATCCCTTAGAAAAGGTATTGATTCATTGTCATCAGAGTCTGCATGATCAGAATTTACAGAAGTGTGATCATTATTTTCAGAAACAACTATGTCTTCATCAACATTTGCTGCTAGAGGCTCTGCAGCTTCTTCAACTACATTCTCTGCAGTAGCTTCAATATTTGACTGTGCAGCTTCATCATGAATATGCTCTGCAACAGCTTCATTCCTCTCAGAGTTTACGTCCTCATCAACTTTTTCTTCTTCTAGAACAGCATGTGAAACAGAGTTTGCAACACGAATATTTTCTTCTAGAGTCTTTGCTGTAGCTTCAGCCATCTTCTCAACTTCAACAATCTTCTCAGATGAGACAGATTTTGCTTCCTGATCAACCTCTTCACCCAATTCAGGAATTTGATTGGTGACAAAGAGAATCTCTGTATGAGTTGCCACAGACTCTTCAATTATCAAAGTGGCTTGATCAGCTGCCACATCCTCAGTGTCACAAACACTGATTGCAGGATGTGCTTCAATATTCTCGTCAATATCCATCTCCAAGATAGGCTCAAGAAAATCATCATTTAAAGCAACATTATCATCAGTATGTGCTCTGGCTTCTTCAGGCACAGTAGCATTTGCAGAAATATCCTCAGTTACAATCTCTGGAGCTGCAGTAGTTGTAGAATCTGGAATCAATCCATCAAATAGGTAAGCAGCAACCAGCTTCCTCTTCTTGGTGTGGATAGACTCATTTTCATCAGAAGCACTATTCTCATCAGAAATAGGTCGATTTGCCCTCCTCTTTTTCCTTGAAGTACCAACAGAGTTTGGTAAATCATTAGCAACTGAAGGTTTACCAGCCTTGAAAGCTCTATGCTTAGTCCTACCCCCAGCTGTTGGTCTTTGGGATGTAGATGGAAGAGGCTCAGAGTTTAGTTGTGGTTGAGGTTGTAGAAATTGTTGGATTGAGGCTGGAAGTAACAAATCCCCAACATTTCCTTTCTTAACATCTTTATTTGTTAAGTCAGAAAATACTCTCTTATGCAACTTAAACGAAGGAATAACATCATCTTCAATAATATTAACCTCAGTTACACAAGTAGAAAATATTAACTGACAAAAACAAGCAAAATAAACCACAACCCTATTCTCTGTCATCTTTTCTCCAATATTATTCAAAACAAGTCTAGCAAAATCAAAGTGAGCATCATAGAGAAGAGAATACCCGATTTGCAGACTGTCAATTGGAATAGCATCCCAATTGGTACACTTCTTCCCGAACGCCCTTGTGATGCAGTCAAAGAAGAAACTCCATTCCTTCCTCAAGAGCGGTCGCTTCAGATTACCTGTCCTTGCCAAAGACCCAGAGTAACCTATCTCCCTCATCATCCTTTGAAGCTCAGCATCACCAACAGAAATAGTGTATGCATTAAAGTCTTCAAACCCAAGAGCATCACGAACTGTGGTCGGAGTAACCACATACTCTTTTTCATCAAACTCAAAGATAATAGAAGGATTTCCAGCCTCTCCTCCATCATCATAAACACTAGTTTCCCAGAATGCTTTGATTTGAAGTCCAGACAGCCTTGCTGGTTCCACAAGCGCTTGCCCAATATCTGATTGAGAGAGAAAATTCTGAAACAAGTGAAACGCCTCTGGTGCGTTCACAGTAGATAAGGGTGCTGCATAGTTGTTAGGAACAAAATCGAGACCAAAAGACTGAAACATGGTTGTTGCCATTAGAATATGCCACAGAAATCAGAGTTTATGCTTCAAGAAAGTGTTCGAAAAAAAATGATGCAGAAAAGTGTTTGTGAAAATGTGTAAGTGAAACTATGTTGTGAATAGAGTAAGTCTGTAAAAGATTTGAATGAATATGTGTATTGTATATTAATACAAAAAGAAAGAATACACAACTGTCTTACTCCGTGAATCGTGTGAGTGGGACACGTGGCACATATACAATGACTGACAGCAGTAAATGGCAGTTTCCAATGCGCATGCGCAGTAAAAAGAGCAATAATTACTGCCTATTACACTTTCCTAGACACTCAACCTCTCTCCTCTGTTTAATACATTTTTGAACAACTGTCTAATCATGCTCTTTTGAATTTTCAAAACAAATGTCTTTTCTCAAAATCATAATATGTCTGAAACAAAGAAATTTATTTTAATCATCAGAGATTAAAATTAAATTACCTCGGCGTAGAGTACACAGTTCATCAGTTTTTATCAATTCTCCTCCTTCATTAATAATCTCTTTTCTCTAAGTGCACAGTTGTGAGAAATTGTGTGTGAATAGCAGAGTTTACTGAATATAAATATTTAGATCATCTCAAAGTGCATAAAATCCACAAAATAAATCAGTAAAAACCGGTTGCCCAAACTCTCATTTATAAACAAAATCTGATATTGTCTAAACTCTGTACGTATAAATTTATTATTTTCACCCCATTCGATTTTTTTATTATTATTATTATTATTTTTCCAGTAATCAGTGGTTGGCACTAGTCACCAAAAATCAAAAATTTTAGCCCTTATTTCATACAATAAGTTCATGGGTCTTCCTAGGCACAACTTGATCTCAAAGGAATTTGTGCATATTTTTGCATCTTATGATTTGAGGGTGAAATATGAGCAACTAATTATCAGAGTTTAGACTTTCATCAGTTAATACAATTAATTTATGAGAGAAAGTGCAAACAGCTAATACAGACTCAGTGTATAGGATCAATAAACTAAGAGATGCTATAAATATAGAGACAATATCATGCTGTGTAAAATTTCTGCACACATTTGAGATCAGAATTTATATCACTCAGAAGAATTCATGATTACTTACTGAGAATCATGCTTCATACAATTTTCTTCATCGGTCCATATGTTTCAGACAAAATCACAATCAGAGTTTAACATCAGAGTTTAGCATCAGAGTATAACTGACAGAGTATGACTGACAGAGTTTAACATTATGACAGAGTATGACTTCAGAATTTTGACAAACTGGTATGAATGACAGTTAACATATGCAAAGAATCATGAGCAACAAATCACAGAATGAGAAATTTTGAGTCTAACCAATTTCTCTAGTCAAAACCAGAGATCATTCCAAGTTCATTTACTAGTCTTGTAAAGGTAGCTTCACTCAAAGGCTTGGTGAAGATATCTGCAAGCTGTTGTTCTGTAGACACAAAATGAAGCTCAATATCTCCTTCCTCCACATGTTCCCTGATAAAATGATACCTTATGCTGATGTGCTTGGTCATGGAATGTTGTACTGGATTACCTGTCATAACAATAGCACTGTGATTATCACAGAAAATAGGTATTTTAGAGTACCTTAAACCATAATCCAGCAATTGATTCTTCATCCACAAAATCTGTGCACAATAGCTACCAGCAGCAATATACTCTGCTTCTGCTGTGGATGTGGAAATCGACTTTTGTTTCTTGCTGTACCAAGAAACTAATCTGTCACCTAAAAATTGACAACTTCCACTTGTGCTCTTTCTATCAATCTTACAGCCTGCAAAATCTGCATCAGAGTAACCAATTAATTTAAACTCTGATTCTCTAGGATACCACAAACCAAGAGTTATGGTTCCTTTGAGATATTTGAAAATTCTCTTCACAACTGTTAGATGAGGCTCTCTGGGATCTGCTTGAAATCTTGCACAAAGACATGTTGCATACATGATGTCAGGTCTACTTGCAGTAAGATAAAGAAGAGACCCTATCATCCCTCTGTAGTTTGTCATATCTACTGAGGCTCCTGTGTCTTTGTCTAGCTTTGTTGCAGTAGCCATAGGAGTTATTGGAGATGAACTATCAAGCATACCAAATTTCTTGAGAAGATTTCTGGTATATTTTGCTTGATTGATAAAAATCCCATCATCTGTTTGCTTTACTTGTAAGCCTAGAAAATAACTAAGCTCTCCCATCATGCTCATTTGGTATCTCGACTGCATAAGCTTTGCAAACTTCTTACAGAGTTTGTCATTTGTAGACCCAAAAATTATATCATCCACATAGATTTGAACTAACAGCAGATCATTACCAGTATTGAAATAGAACAAGGTTTTATCAATTGTACCTCTAGTGAACCCACTTTCTAAAAGCAATTGAGCCAGAGTTTCATACCATGCTCTAGGTGCTTGCTTTAGTCCATAAAGAGCTTTGTCAAGCCTGTAGACATAATCTGGATGTTTGGGATCCACAAATCTAGGTGGTTGTTCAACAAACACTTCTTCTTCAAGTTTCTCATTGAGAAAAGCACTTTTTACATCCATCTGAAAGACTTTAAACTTCTTGTGAGCAGCATATGCTAGAAAAATCCTTATGGCCTCCAATCTTGCAACCGGAGCAAAGGTTTCATCATAGTCAATTCCTTCCTGCTGTGAATAGCCTTTAGCCACAAGTCTAGCTTTATTCCTTTTAATCACTCCATCACTGTCTGTTTTGTTTCTGAAAACCCACTTTGTACCAACAATAGATCTGTTTTTAGGTCTTGGTACAAGAGTCCATACTTCATTCCTTTCAAATTCATTTAACTCTTCCTGCATAGCTGTTATCCAGTTTGCATCTTGAAGAGCTTCTTCCACTTTCTTGGGCTCAGTTTGAGACAAGAATGCATGAAACAGACATTCATTAGTTGTAGCACTTCTAGTTCTCACACTAGCTTCTGGATCTCCAATTATCAAGTCAGGTGTGTGAGCTTGTGTCCACCTTCTTGCTGTAGGTAATTGGCTTCTATTTTCATTAGATCCTCCCCCTTGATCCATGTTTTCCTGATCTTCTTCTTGACCATTTGCATTCTTTGAGGCTCCCCCTGAATTGAACTGCTCAGAGTTTGGATTTTCAGTGTATGACTCAGAGTTTGGGATAGATTCTTCAGCTGACTCATTTTCAGAATTTGAGTCATCATTTTGAGATGTTGCTGAAGTATCTTCACGCTCCCCCTCAACTGGTTCTCTATTTTGTTCTGTCAGAGAAACTCCCTCAGTGTTTACCAGTAGAGGTTCAGAGTATGCTTCATCAGAGTTTGTTGGATTTGCTTCATCAGAGTTTAGATTGATATTTTCAAAGCGAAGTTGATCATGATATTCTTCATCTTCTATTCCAGTTATTTTCTTGTCATCAAATGACACATGTGTTGATTCCATGATCACTTTAGTTCTCAGATTGTAGACTCTGAATGCTTTAGTTGACAGCGGGTATCCAACAAAAATTCCTTCATCAGCTTTTAAGTCAAACTTGGTCAACTGTTCAGGATGAGTTTTCAGCACAAAGCATTTGCATCCAAAAATATGAAAATATTTCAAATTTGGCTTCTTTTCTTTCACCATCTCATATGGTGTTTTCCCATGCCTGTTGATCAGTGTTGCATTTTGAGTAAAACAAGCAGTTTGAACAGCTTCTGCCCAGAAATAAGTTGGCAATTTTGCTTCTTCAAGCATTGTTCTGGCAGCTTCGATTAAGGTTCTGTTCTTTCTTTTAACTACACCATTTTGCTGTGGAGTCCCTGGTGCAGAAAATTCTTTCTTCACTCCTCTTTCTTTGCAAAATTCTTCCATTATTGCATTTCTGAATTCAGTACCATTATCACTCCTGATAATTTTCACTTTATACTGTGATCCTTTGTCCAGTAGCTTTACATGATCCATCAGAATTAAAGCAGTTTCATCCTTTTTTGCTAAGAAATACACCCAAGTGTACCTAGTGTACTCATCAACAATGACAAGAGCATATTTCTTTCTGCCAAGAGACATTATATTGACTGGACCAAATAGATCAACATGAAGAAGATGATAAGGATCCACAACTGAAGTTTCAGACTTACTCTTGAAAGATGACTTCCTTTACTTGGCCTTTTGACAAGAATCACACAGACCATCTAAGCTGAGTATTGACTTTGGAAGTCCCCTTACAAGATCTTTTCGAATTAGCTCATTGATGTTGTTCAAGTTTAGGTGAGAGAGCTTCTTATGCCATTTCCAACTCTCTTCATTTGACATTTTTGTAGACAGACACACAGCTTTTCCTTCAGAGTTTGTTACCAAACTTGCTTCATAGATATTGTTACGTCTGTGTCCAACTAGAACAACTTTCCCTGTAGATTTACAAACAACCTCACAGTATTCAGGTTGAAAATCTACATGATATCCTCTGTCACAGATTTGACTCACAGATAGCAGATCATGCTTGAGTCCTGGGACAAGAGCTACATTTGTGATGATGACACTTCCAAGATTGATATTGCCATATCCCATAGTACGTCATATGTTGCCATCTCCATAGGAAACTTTTGGGCCAGCCTTCTCCTCATAGTCTGATAGCAGGGCTTTATTTCCAGTCATGTGTCCTGAACATCCACTGTCCAAGATGAGGGTACTTTCCCTTATGCCCTGCAATCACAAACAATTACAAAGAGTTAGATTTAAGGATCCAGACTTGCTTGGATCCTTTGGCTTTCTTAACATAGTTAGCTTTTGCAGCGGAAAAACTTTCAACAGAGTTTGAGCTAACTGTGTCAGACTTTACACTTGCAGAGTTTGCTCTCACCCATTTCAAGTTGGGTTTTAACTCATAATAGTTGTGATAAATGGCATGATAGCTCTTACAAGTATAAATGGAATGCCAAGTGCTCCCACAGTGTGTGCATAAAGTCTGTGGTCTAACCCTAACAAAATCATTCTTCACTCCAGACTTGGAGGGTAAAGAATTAATATCTTTGTTTTTCGTGCAGAAACTTGCCAGATGGTTAGTACTACCACAACTATGACATGTCTTTCTAGGAGCATCAGAATTAGGCAGATAATCATTTCTTTTATTAATGCCTACTTTTCCATTCCTACTCTTTCTGGACACTTTCTGTTTTTCAACAAACTTTACCTCTTTGAGCTTATACTTGAATTGTTTCTCTGTCATTAAACCAACATTCACCTGTTTAACACAAGTTTTTACTGATTCTTTAACAGCTTCTGTTTCAAGTACAGAGGTTTGCTTACTTGATTCAGAGACAAATTTCACAGGTTTAAGTTGTGGTTTAACTTTAACTTTATCTTTAAACCTAAGTTCATCTTTTTCACAGTAACCTAACCCAACTGTATCTGTTTGAAAAACTTGATGTGTGTCTGAAAGGCATATGTCTAGTCCTATTTGTAACCACCGAGGATTCTACTCAACTTTAATTAAGATGTAATAAGTAAATAATAAAAATCAATTGTCACAGGAATCTCAGAAGGTTATATCTGTCAAAGATTGAAGATTAAAGTCATCTACAGACTTGAAGTGATTCTACATTGAAAGAAGCTCAATTTATTGATCAAGCCTCAATGAAGTATTCAAGCTCAGTGGATTTATTAAAGTGACAGAGATTTCAAGTGGTGACAGAAAAAGATACTGATTACGAAGTTCTTGAATGAGAAGGTAGTGAATCACTGCTTAAAGTTAAATAGATAAAGAACAGACATTGTCGTTAGTCACTCATGAACCAGACAGTACATTGAGTGTCAACGTACTATTGTGTTTGTTATTTATCTAATTTTTAAGTGATTCTGGAATTAATTGAGAAGTCAACTAATTCTATTTATTCTCTTATAAATAATTAATATTATTAAGTATATTATTTATTAAATTAATTCTGCAAAGAATTAATTTAATACATAATTTATTTAGTTAATTATTTAAATTAGAATATTTATGAACTAGGAAGACTTAGATTTTGCACTAGGAAGACTTATTTTTTAAACTAGGAAGACTCACAAGTGAGTCTTCCCGATTGTCTTCCTAAGCCAAAGTCTAAGTTTTCCCGAATGTCTTCTTAATACAATGCTTGTTTTCCCGATTGTCTTCCAAGACAAAAAGGAATGTTTTCCAGCAAGTCTTCCATATACATTCTGCAAGTGGTTTGGCGCGTGGAAAGTGTGTACAAGTGATTTGTATAAATGCAAGGCTATCAGTTGACAAAAGAAATGAATTCATACAGAAGCAAAAAGAGACAGCAACAAATATTTCATTCTCTCTGTCTTTACTTCTCTCAACTGTCAAGCTACAAAATTCTGCAGGAGTATTAATTCTTGATTGTTCTTCAACATTTAATTCATAAGAATTGTATCTCTTGTACTACTTTGACTTTCTAGCGGATCATAATCCCTAGATTTTATATCGAACTACTTTTTAGTATTCGATCCTTTTTATTACAAAAATAGATAAATTCATGTCGAATTTATTCTAGATTTGTTTTATTAAGTTCTTTGTAATCAGTGATCAAAGTTGTAACACTCCTCAAGTTTAATAGAGTTTCTATTTAACTTGAATATTGTTTCAGTTTTTATTCCGCATTAATTTGTTCTAAATTGTTTAATCTTAAACGAACAAATTTCGATAAAACGGTATAGTTTGTATTCAACCCCCCTTCTACAAACTTATCAGGACCTAACAATTGGTATCAGAGCCTTTTGATTGATATACTAATCAAAGATCCAATTGTTTGAGATTTTTTTTCTTAACTCTGAAATTTTTATTTTTCTAAAAATCTCAAAAATGTCTACAACTCAGAAAGTTGGTACTGTCAAAATCCCAATGTTCAGCAAGGAGCATTATTCTATGTGGAAGAAGAAAATGCTCCTATTTCTTAAGGTTACAAATCCTAAATACATTGATGTGCTGAAGAAAGGTCCCAAACTCTCTATGATTATTGAGGAAGAGATAACAGTGGATAACGTTGTTACTAGGCCTGCTAGTATGTACCCTAAAGATCCCAAGGAGTACACTCCTGATGAGAAAGAGGATGTTACCTTGGATTCATGTCTTCAGTTGATCCTTATTGAGAGCCTTGATCCTATCATGCATAATCATGTCCTAAATTGTGAAACTGCCAAACATATTTGGGGAACCATAGAGATAATCAATGAGGGGACATAAGAAGTTAGGGAGAATATGCTGGAAATTCTCACCTCACAATATGAGCATTTTAGATCAAACCCTGGTGAAGGTATCTCTCAGGTTTTTGAGAGATACAATAAATTAATCAATGATCTGAATCTCAATGGGAAGCACTACACCAACAAGGAGATTAACAAGAAGTTCCTTCTTACACTTCCACCTCATTTGGAGCACAAAATATCTGCCATTAGAGAAGCAAGAGATATGAATGAGATTGCTTTGGAGAGATTGTATGGTGTTCTCAAGACCTATGAGCTGGAGCAGATTCAACAAAGGGAGCTGTATGGAACTGGGAAGATTGTTAGTACTTCTACTGCACTGGCTGCTGAAGTCCCACAGAAACTGGAAGTGAAGGCTGTTCAACCTTCCAGTTCTCACATGAATGTTATTGATGCTGAATATGGATTAACATCCATTGATCAATCTGGTGGTGACTTCTATTCTTTAGAAGAACTTGATCAGCTGGAGGATGGTGACTTGGCTTTGATAGTCAGGAAATTTGGGAAGTTTAGATTCAAGAGGAATCCCAATCTTAAGTTCAGACCCAGATTTCAGAGAGGTGGATCTTCCTCTTCAAGTGGCACAAGGGGTGGCTACAAAACTGGAACTGTGGAAAGGAGCACAATCAGATGCTACAATTGCAATGAGTTGGGTCACTTTGCTACTGAGTGCAGGAAGCCAAAGCAAGTGACCAGAAACACATTTGATTCTAGCAAGAAGAACAAGATTGGGAAAGCATATGTTGCTGAGGGAAAGAGTTGGGATGACACTGACAGTGATGAAGAAGCAGGTGAGATGGGGAACCTTGCTTTAATGGCTAAAGAGGAAAGCACTTCATCCAGATACATGTCAGAGGTAACCTTTACTGACGCTGAAATGATTTATCATCTTGGTGGCACCATAAGTTGTGCACGCACTGAAAATGATAGAATAAATCTTTTAAACACAAATCTTGAAAAGGAATTAAAAGAATTGAAACTTGTGCATGTTAATCAGGATGAACTTACTGAGAAAATTGCTTTTCTTGAGAATAGGGTTAAATGTTATATTCAACTGGAAACCATTCTCAAAGATCAGATTAGTGAGCTTAAAACCAAAGCTAATGCCTATTACAACTCTTGTAAAACGGCTAAAGAAATTTTCAATAAACAAGCTATTGGTAATCATGTCAGTATAGGTTATGATTATAATGAGGCTATTGGATTGCTTGGTATTAATACACCTTGTAGAGTCAGAGAAGAAGGAAAGGTTGTTCCTTATGTACTTAAGGGTATTGAAACACCCTTCTGTAAAGAATCCATAGCAGATCCTATGAATGAATACTCTATAATCATTGCTGAAGAGATTCGTGAAGAAGATATGGCTTTGGAAGTTGAACAGTCCAAAAAGTGTATATCTGATATTCCAGTCAAAGTTGCTACAACTGAAAAGACTAAATCAGATATCCATAAGTTGGATCAAAACAACTGTAAATCTAACATGCCTGCTGTTAACTCTTCTCATAAAGCATGTGGTGTGAGTAATTGCATGTCTTGTGCTTTTAATGTTATGTATGCTTTCTTTAATAAAAAGCATGTATCTAGTGATAAGACTGCACCACGTCAACATGTTAATAATAAGAAGCATGTTAAAGCAAAGACTACTAGTCCTCCTCAGACTAAAGTGGATTCATTTATCCCTAAGCCTACTCAGAAATGTGTTAAGGCTGTCTATAAATGGAAACGCTCTTATGTGAAAAAGGATGAAGTAGTTTTAATTAGAAATGTTGTTTTGCCTGACAAAGGCCAGTTCTTTAAGTATGCCGGACCCAATCAATTTTGGGCTCCGAGGAAGGACTAATCAATCTGATATTGTAGGGAGTTAAACAGGTAAACCGTGTTATGTGGATTCTTGACAGTGGCTGTTCAAGGCATATGACCGGAGATAGAGCCCTGCTATCAGATGTGGTTGTGAAAGCTGGCCCAGTAGTTACCTTTGGAGATAACAGCAAGGGTATTACGAAAGGATATGGCTGTTTGAAGTACGGAAATGTTATCATTGAAGATGTTTCATTTGTGGAAGGTCTGACGTTCAATCTTCTCAGCATCAGTCAGTTCTGTGACAGAGGATATGCTGTTTCCTTTGAAAGAGAGAAGTGTCAGATCACTCACAAGAAGAATGGAAAGCCTGCTCTTCAAGGAGTAAGGAAAGGTGACTTGTTCATAGCTGATCTGAACTCGGGATTCAAAGATGAAGTTAATTGTTTTTATGCTAAAGCTTCATCAGATGATAGTTGGCTATGGCACAAGAAGATGTCTCACCTTAACTTCAAAACCATGAACTCTTTAGTCAAGAGGGAATTGGTTAGAGGTTTGCCTCAGATGGAATTTACACAGGAAGGACTGTGTGAGGCATGCCAGAAAGGAAAGTCAAAGAAGGCTTCTCACAAGGGCACTGATACATCATCAATAACTAAACCTCTTCAGCTACTGCACATGGATTTGTTTGGTCCAGTTAATGTGATGTCCATGTCAAAGAAACAATATGCACTTGTGATTGTTGATGACTATTCAAAATATACATGGGTTTTATTCCTACATTCCAAGGATGAGACCCCATTCCTGGTGATTGGCCACATAAAGTTGATTGAGCTGGATTCGAGATTCCCTGTTAGAGCCATAAGGTCAGATAATGGTACTGAATTCAAGAATGCCATTCTAAATGACTTTTGTGCTGATAAAGGAATAACAAGACAGTATTCTGCCCCTAGAACTCCTCAACAAAATGGAGTAGTGGAAAGGAAGAATCGTACATTGATTGAAGCAGCTAGGACTATGCTAAGTGAGTCCAAACTTCCAACGTACTTTTGGGCTGAAGCAGCGAATACCGCTTGTTATACTCAGAATCGAACTTTAATCAACAAGGACTTAATGAAGACTCCGTATGAGATCATGAACAACAAGAAACCAACTGTCAAGTACTTTCATGTATTTGGAGCAAAATGCTATGTGCTTATAGATGACAATGTTAAACGTGGCAAGTTTGATGCAAAGGCACAAGAAGCTATTTTTGTTGGTTATTCCAGAAGATCTTACAGGGTCTACGTGGTTGGCAGTCACACAGTAAAGGAAAGTGTCAATGTTACTTTTGATGACACTAAGTTCCCCAGTATCCAAAAAGAAGATTCATCTGAAAAGCTGAAGTTTGATAACTTGCCAGACTCAGAATCAGATGATGAAGCCCCACCTGAAGTTATTGCTGGTGATGATAATAACAATGATGATAATGATCATGGTGATGGTGGTGGAAACACTGGTAACAATGGAGATACCACCAACACTAGAGAAGAATCATCAAGGCAAACAGGCAACAACTCAGGGGAGCAAATGAAGGATCAACTAGTCACTCACAACATCAAAGTGAATTTCAAGGTGAATCATCAAGATCAAATCTTCCAAGACAGACTGTTTGGAATAGAGCTCATCCTTTTGAGCTGATCATTGGTGATCCAGATATTGGAGTTAAAACTAGAAGTGCTTCTCAGAATGAATGTCTTTTCTCAGCATTTCTATCTAAAATGGAGCCAAAGAAAACTGAGGAAGCACTGACTGATCCAGATTGGGTGATTGCTATGCAAGATGAACTCAATCTATTTGAACAACAGCAAGTCTGGAAGCTGGTACCCAGGCCAAAGAACAAGAAAGTAGTTGGTACAAGATGGGTATACAGGAACAAGCTAGATGAGGAAGGCATTGTTACAAGGAACAAGGCAAGACTGGTTGCACAAGGGTATTCACAAGCTGAAGGCATTGATTATGATGAAACCTATGCACCAGTGGCTAGACTTGAGGCCATCAGGATGTTCTTAGCATTTGCTGCTTACTCCAATTTTAAAGTCTATCAAATGGATGTTAAGAGTGCATTCCTGAATGGTGAACTTGATGAAGAAGTGTATGTGGAACAGCCCCCTGGCTTTGAAAATCAGGAGCTACTGGACTTTGTGTACTTTCTCTTCAAGGCTATCTATGGTCTCAAACAAGCCCCAAGAAAATGGTATGACACTCTCTCTGGTTTTCTTTTAGAAAATGGTTTTGTTAGAGGTATCATAGACAAAACTCTTTTTTCAAAGAAACACAAAAGTGATATGATATTAGTCCAAGTCTATGTGGATGACATCATATTTGGGTCTACTAATGATAATCTCTGTAAGAGATTTGCTGAGCTTATGCAGAGTAAGTTTGAAATGAGTATGATGGGTGAGCTGAAGTTCTTTCTTGGATTACAAGTAAGTCAAAGGTCAAATGGTATATTTATTTGTCAATCCAAGTATCTCAAAGAACTCCTCAAGAAGTATCACATGGAGGATTCAGAATCAGCAAGGACTCCATCTTCAACAGCCATCAAACTTGGAGCTTCTGACAAATCTATCAAGGTAGATGTTACAAGCTACAGAGGTATGATTGGCTCCTTACTCTATCTTACTGCTAGTAGACCAGATATTATGTATGCTATATGCTTGTGTGCAAGGTTCCAAGCGGACCCTAGAGATGTACATCTCGTTGCTGTGAAAAGAATCTTGAGATATCTTAAGGGTACACCTAATCTAGGTATCTGGTACCCTAAAGATTCTGGTTTTAATCTTGTTGGATATACAAATTCTGATTATGCAGGTAGTGTTGTGGATAGAAAGAGCACCTCTGGGAGTTGTCAATTCCTAGGAGGTAGGTTGATTTCCTGGTATAGCAAGAAACAGCAAACAGTTTCCAATTCAACAGCAGAAGCTGAATATATTGCTGCTGGAAGCTGTTGTGCTCAGATCTTATGGATACGGAATCAATTAAAGGACTATGGCTCTGCATTAGACAAAATTCCCATATTTTGTGATAATACAAGTGCCATAGCAATCTCCAACAACCCTGTGCAGCACTCGAGAACGAAGCACATTGATATCAGGTATCATTTTATCAGAGAGCATGTCATGAATGGAACTGTGGAGTTACACTTTGTACCCACAGAAGAACAGACTGCAGATATATTCACTAAATCTGTTGACGAATCCACATTTATCAAGTTAGTTGGTAAATTGGGTATGTTAAACAGTCTTAGTGATTAACAATATCTCTGTCACGTTTGTTCTTTAAAATTCATTTTCTCTTGTCATTTAAATGATATTCACTGTCAATTCTCATTTAATAGTACATGCTTGTGTATTTAAATAGCTCTAGATATTTTATTTTCTTTAAAAATATTTTTCTCATATTTTTTAAGTAGAGAAATGTATTTTTATTGAAAATATATTTATTTAGAATTATTTAGGTATTTTTCAGATTGTAAATATTGTTGTTTGAATTTTTCTGCAAGTTTATATTAATTTTATGCATTTCTATAATATTCTGCATATTTTTCTAGGATTTATGGAATTTTTTCTGTGAATTTTTCTAGAATTTTATATATTTTTCATGCATTTTTATAAGTTTCTCAGCATTTTCTGTAAATATTCGAATTAAATTCTGAATTTTTCCTAAGTCTTCCCAGCTTTACACTAGGAAGACTACCGGGAAAACAAGGGATTTTTTCTTTTTGTTTTTTGTTTTTTCCTTTTGATTTTAAGTCTTTTTCGAAGTCTTCCCAGTTTTTTGAACTAGGAAGACTCTCGGGAAGACTATTAATTATTTATTTTTATTTCTGTTTTTCTTTAAATTAATTTTCCGGAAAACTTACTAATTTGTATTAGGAAGACTACCGGGAAGACTATCCTAAGTCTTCCCGATTGTCTTCCCAATACAAATTTAAAAAAAAAACCGTTCAAATCCTTTTCTTTTATAGTTTAATTATTATTAAAATTTAATATATAGATACACACGTACATACACTGCACAGCTTATTTGCCTTATCAGTTTTTCTTGTTCTCAAACCCCCTATTCGTTTTCTCTCTCAAATTTGCAGAAACTGTGATCCTTGAATCATTTTTGCTCAAGTTTTAACTTAGCAAATCATAACTATTCATTAAAATCAAACAACTAAGTCGAATTGCTGCCCAAATTTCTGTTCTTGTTTCATTTCCTTTCGACTTTTGTGTTTTGAATTGCTAAGTAATTCTTGATTTTGTTATCATTTTTAGTTTCTGTGATAGAGATCTGTGTGTGTGTTCTTGAGAATCATTTGCCCACTAATTTCGTTTTTCAAGGTCTTAGTTCGAATTTTTAGGATCTAAAATTTGAAAATTAATTAATTTTGATAAAAGTTAATTTTGTGGATTTTAGTAATTTTAATTAATTCTAAAAATCCCTAAAATTTATTTTTATTTTAAATTAATTAAAGTTTTATTGTTTTATTTAAAATGGATCCTAATAATTTTGAATTAGTTTTAAATAATTTTGTTGGGTATTTTGATCCGTCTAGGTGTAAAGTGGAACGTTTCAGACCGTGGATTCAATTTTTAAATAGCAATACTTGTGTTAGTTATGCTATTTGTGCCAATGCACTTCTGAAAATTGATCCATTAAGGATGTTGTGTTCAAGTGCTGTTATTGCTGAAAATTCAAAATCTTTTACTTTCAATATTCTCAACCAGCAATATACAGTTACCTTTGATTTATTTTGTGATGTGTTGCATTTTCCAAAGGACAGGTTTGATCCCTTACCCACTGATGATGAGTTATCACAGTTCTTTGTGAATATTCATTATCAGGGTCCCTTTCAAATGGTTAAATTGTCAAAAACTTTTGTTGTAAGGGAATGGGATCTGTTCTTTGATACTATAGCTAAGGTATTTGGTAATTGCACAAAAACAAACTTTCATTGCATTACCAGTCTTAATCAGTACATTGCCTATGCTATAGTATTTGGTCATAGATTGAACTTTGCTGAAATTCTGTGGAACCTATTGCTTATCAGGCTTGCTCACTCTAGGAGAGATTCTGATAATGGTGAGAAAGTTAAGTGTTGGTATCCTCGCTTTCTAACTCTTATCATTAATCATCTTCTCACTGCTGAGCAGGTAGAACTGTTTAGAGAAGCTAGATTTGAAACCTCTCCAACCACAAACACCAAATTCTACACCAGACTTGATGTCTCAGCCAAATTCCAAAATATCCCTGTTCTTGTTTCACCATTGATGAGTCGATTCATTAATCTTCCTATCTTTGGTGAACAAGTTCCTCAACCACATCCGGTTCCACTGCAGGTAGTTATTCCTAACTCTGGTTCTTCTTCTGGTACTTCAATTGAAACCCAAGTGGTTGTTAGGGCTGACCCAGAGACTGTAGATCCACAGTCTCTGACCCAGGTCATAGAGCCATACAGAGAGTCAAACACTTCTGATACACAACCTGAGCCTAATATTCAAACCAGTTCAAGAAGAGTTAGTAATATAGCTGAAATGAGTGTTTCCACAGCTCTGTCTCCACCCTTAAAGAAAAGAAAAACCTATAGGGAGACAACTGTTAGCCCATCTGTATCCTCTCAAAAGGATATGGACATTGATATGGCCACTACACAGTCTCTGGAGACATCCTCTCAACAGGGTGGATCTATTGAAATTCGCCATCGGGCCATGGCATCTTGTACTGAGTCAAGCACACTCCCATTACTCACAATGGGAGAAAATATCCATCTAGATGACACTCAGGACATCATGTCAGGAGAGCACTTTACTTTTGACTTTGAAACAGAGCCTACCATAGTTACGGTAGAAGTGCCTTCACAGGCATCAGAGGGAAAATCTGATTCTTTGCCACCTATAATAGAATCATTTTCTCCCCTCCCAGAGGGAACATCTCTGGCTCCCCTAAGGGATTTTTCACTCGCAGTTTATACTGGAGAAAGTGAAAGGCAACTTGATGAGTCTGTCCCTGAAGAAATTCAGTATACAATGTCAAATATTTTGACAGACTCATTCAGGGATCGGGAATTGCGAACTCCCATTGCACCACCACTGACCTCTCTTGAAGGGGCTAGGGTGATTTTTCCTGCAGGTACATCTACTGAGAATCTTGACAGACAGTTAGTGGTGAGAGATATGAATCAAACACCGAGTGAAACACACGCACGTGAGTTGAGTGAAACACCACTGAGAGCAATTGAGGTGAGTGCACACACTGACACAAACACTGCTTTGTTGAACCAACTAGCTGATCTACAAAGGAAGTTACAAGAAACCCAAGCTGAGAACAATCTTCTGAAAGCACAAGTGGTTGTACACTCTACCACCTCTGTATCAAATCAGCTGGGTACTGTGAAAGATGACCTGGAAGGATTGAAGAATAGTCTACTCCCGAAGCTGAATTCAATCCAACAATCTCAAGTACTGGTCGCTTCAGACATCTCTGATCTTACAATGTCAAATGCTCAGATATCGGAGAGTGTCAAGGAGATTGCTTCTATTTCTACCAAGGTGGACTTTATTCTGCAAACATCTGATGAAAACCAGAGGTTTAATGAACAAAGGATGTCTAGGATTGAAGGCGGAATGGAGCATCTTAATGAGGGGATGAAGCACCTATACAATATGATCAAGAATTCACATCAACCTACTGAAGAGCAAAGAACATTCTTTGAGGGAGATGATGCTGATGAAGGAGGAGATGGGAGAGAAAGAGGAGAGATAAGGAGAACATCTGAGGTGAATCCTAGGGCTTCCACAGCTCAAACTGTAGAGGATTCCTCAACTAAGGGGGAGAAGGAGAAGAAAGGAGAAGCAAGAGAAGCTGGAGAAGCTTCTGGAGGAGATAAGGGAAAAGGTAAACAATCCCTGGAGGATACTGTCTTTGACGATGAAGAAGCAAGAGAAGCTGGAGAAGCTTCTGGAGGAGATAAGGGAAAAGGTAAACAATCCCTGGAGGATACTGTCTTTGACGATGCCTACTACTACCAAGGTGAACAGGATGACTTCCAATTTGACACTTCTGGTGATCTGAGGAAGTCCATATCTGAAGAAGCTTTTGGTGAGCAGGAGGTTGAGGAGGCAGCAAACTTTGAGGATTGGGAGGATGAAGCTGATCTATATACACCTGACCCTTTGTTTCAAAAGGAGTTGAAGAAACAGCAAGCAGAGCTAAGGAGAAAGGAGGATGAGAATGCCAAGGTCTCCGACATCATATCTCAGAAGCTAAAGATTCAAAAGGCTGAACATGAAGACAAACAACGTCTTCATAGTATTCATGTCAAAGAAAGGAGATTGGATGTTAGGATGAAGCAAGGAATCAAATGGGACAAGGCAAGGGAGATGTTTGATATCCCTCAGAGAGGCACAAACAATGATGCTACTTTTCTGAAGCTGCTTGAGAAGATCAGAACGGTTAATCCAGACAACTCATTATATATGAAGGCATTGAAGGAAGATATCCTAAGGATTACGTCTGCATTTGATCAAGTGAGGCAAGAACTGTTCATCTATGTCTCAAGTGCGCTTGAAGGGTCATTCACCATTTCTCTTGACCTCCTACAAAGAAGATCTCTATCTGAATTGTGGATTCTGATGAGTAAAGTAAAGAGATCTTCTTGCTTGAATGAGCTTCTATATGACCGGCTTAGAGATTCTGCCATGAAGGCCAGTCCTCAAGTTGTACATTTTCCTTATGAAGTCAAAATCTACAGAGGTACAACTTTAGAGACTGTGAGGCTGGATCCTGATTCCATGAAGCTACAGACTGCTATGCAACTGGTGAAGTTGGAGAATCTTCTTAGAACTTCTGGGTTTGCTTCTGTAGAGAAGTCTGAAGTTGCTGATATGATTTCAGACTACTGCACGGAGAAAATTCCAAGGTATGCTCAGATGAAGAATAGATTGAAGAAGATCGCCACTCAACCAGTAATGCCAAGT
This sequence comes from Heracleum sosnowskyi, assembly GCA_030848705.1. Lineage (NCBI taxonomy): Eukaryota > Viridiplantae > Streptophyta > Magnoliopsida > Apiales > Apiaceae > Heracleum > Heracleum sosnowskyi. Next base: position 83,826,901 of record CM061237.1, read on the forward strand.
GGTGTGGTTTCTGAAAGTGATCGTGTCCTTGACAAAGATCTTCTAGTCACCTTACAAGAAGCTGAAGAAGGTGAAATTAGAGACTAAAGGCATGATGTAGTTAGCTCATTTGTAAATGTTATATGTTTAGAGCTAGGTAAATCAAGATAGGGAAAAGTTATCATTTGTTCAGGCTAGAGGAACATCTATCTTGTATTTATCTTTATTGTTTGAATCTGGAATTTGTTATATTTAATCCAGAACTTTTTATTATTTGCTTGGCTCTTAAAAGTCTTATCTTTTCTTGTTTTAGTTGAGTTATCCTCTAGAGGTATTTGGTTGTTATTGTCTAACAAACAAATAGGGGGAGATTGAAAGGCATATGTCTAGTCCTATTTGTAACCACCGAGGATTCTACTCAACTTTAATTAAGATGTAATAAGTAAATAATAAAAATCAATTGTCACAGGAATCTCAGAAGGTTATATCTGTCAAAGATTGAAGATTAAAGTCATCTACAGACTTGAAGTGATTCTACATTGAAAGAAGCTCAATTTATTGATCAAGCCTCAATGAAGTATTCAAGCTCAGTGGATTTATTAAAGTGACAGAGATTTCAAGTGGTGACAGAAAAAGATACTGATTACGAAGTTCTTGAATGAGAAGGTAGTGAATCACTGCTTAAAGTTAAATAGATAAAGAACAGACATTGTCGTTAGTCACTCATGAACCAGACAGTACATTGAGTGTCAACGTACTATTGTGTTTGTTATTTATCTAATTTTTAAGTGATTCTGGAATTAATTGAGAAGTCAACTAATTCTATTTATTCTCTTATAAATAATTAATATTATTAAGTATATTATTTATTAAATTAATTCTGCAAAGAATTAATTTAATACATAATTTATTTAGTTAATTATTTAAATTAGAATATTTATGAACTAGGAAGACTTAGATTTTGCACTAGGAAGACTTAGTTTTTAAACTAGGAAGACTCACAAGTGAGTCTTCCCGATTGTCTTCCTAAGCCAAAGTCTAAGTTTTCCCGAATGTCTTCTTAATACAATGCTTGTTTTCCCGATTGTCTTCCAAGACAAAAAGGAATGTTTTCCAGCAAGTCTTCCATATATATTCTGCAAGTGGTTTGGCGCGTGGAAAGTGTGTACAAGTGATTTGTATAAATGCAAGGCTATCAGTTGACAAAAGAAATGAATTCATACAGAAGCAAAAAGAGACAGCAACAAATATTTCATTCTCTCTGTCTTTACTTCTCTCAACTGTCAAGCTACAAAATTCTGCAGGAGTATTAATTCTTGATTGTTCTTCAACATTTAATTCATAAGAATTGTATCTCTTGTACTACTTTGACTTTCTAGCGGATCATAATCCCTAGATTTTATATCGAACTACTTTTTAGTATTCGATCCTTTTTATTACAAAAATAGATAAATTCATGTCGAATTTATTCTAGATTTGTTTTATTAAGTTCTTTGTAATCAGTGATCAAAGTTGTAACACTCCTCAAGTTTAATAGAGTTTCTATTTAACTTGAATATTGTTTCAGTTTTTATTCCGCATTAATTTGTTCTAAATTGTTTAATCTTAAACAAACAAATTTCGATAAAACGGTATAGTTTGTATTCAACCCCCCTTCTACAAACTTATCAGGACCTAACAGTGTCTTTTCCAGAATTAGTCCAGGTTTTAATTACCTTCCTCTCTTTTTCCAAATCAGATTCTAGTTGTCTAAATCTCTTTAACAACTCTTGCTCAACATAAACAGCATCATCTCTTTCCTTTTGAACTTGTTGCATGTTAACAAGCTCTTCTTCAAGAAATTTATTTCTATCTTTAAGCTTAAGATTCTGAGTTTTAATTCTCTTATTTTCTAAAGTTTGATCTCTATAACTAACATGTATGCTTTTAAGATAAATTCTCAATTCAGATATATTATCAATATCATAAGCATAAGTTGTTAGTGGTACCTTATTCTCAGATGTCTCAGATTTATCTTCAACAGTTGCCATAAGAGCATAGCTTACATCTTCATCAGAGTCTGAAGTGTCTGCCCAGTCTTTTCCTTTAGTGATGAGTGTTTTGTCAGATTTTCCTTTCTTGCACTCTAGAGCATAATGACCCATCTCTTTACACTTGTAGCACTGGATCTCAGACTTGTCTTTCTTTCCATACTTGGTATCCCTTCCTTCAGACTTTCTGAAACTCTTTCTTTCAGAGTTTGAATCTTTCCTCGAGAATCTTTTTCCCTTCTTGAAGTTTTTAAAACCCATCTTCTTGAAGGTTTTCACCATCAAAGCAGCCATTTGCATCAGTTGTTCTTCATCATCCTCAGATTCAGAAGAAGCATCAGAGTTTGAATCACCATCAGAGTTTGATGACTCACTTTCAGAGTTTATGACCAAAGCTTTTCCCTTAGCTTTCTTCTTTGATGTTTCTTTCTTCATGAGTTTTTCTTCAACTTTGAGAGCTACAGATTTTGTCTTCTTTCCAGACCTTTTGTTTCTTTGTTCTATCTCAAGTTCATGAGTTTTAAGCAACCCATAAATTTCATCAAGATCTATTTCTGCAAGATCATAATTATCTCTTATTGATGTTGCCTTTAAATCCCATCTTTCAGGTAGAGATGGTAGAAACTTGAGATTTGACTCTTCAAGATCATATTCTTTATCAACAAGAGACAAATCATTCAACAATTTACAGAATCTGTCATATGTATCTGTCAAAGTTTCATCAGATCTAGAGTCAAAGTGTTCATATTCCTGTGTTAAAATAGTCTTCCTGTTCTTCTTTATAGCACTTGTTCCTTGACACCTGACTTCTAAAGCATCCCAGATTTCTTTGGCAGTCTTGCAACCAATAACTCTGTTAGACATGACATTATCTAAGGCACTATGAAGAAGATGTCTAACTTTTGCATCCTTCGCAATTGATGAGATGTCCTCAGGAGTCATATCTTTCTTTTCCTTCGGAACAGTCTTTTGTTCTTGTCCAGCAACTACAGGAGACAATTTAGTTGGCATATGAGGACCATCATAGATTCTATCAAGGTATTCTGGATCTGTGGCTTCTAGAAACATGGTCATCTTAACCTTCCATATTGGATATTCCACTGGTTTGAGCATTGGAACCCTGATTGATTCATATCGACTTACAGAAGCAGATTGAACCTTTTGAGCAATAGAACCTTCCTGAGAGTTTTCAGTCATGATTATACTTATGTTTTAGATCAATAAACTGTATATATTAAACAGCCTTGGCTCTGATACCAATTGTTAGGCCGAATACACAATATATAATCAATATATATATGAGAATAACAATCAAGAACTCTGTTTATGAACAATAAACTGAATTATATTAAATAACTCTTCTCTCAGTGATGTAAATTATCACAGAGAGCTGCTAGGTTACAAGAATAATGTATTCAGTATTCGCATCCCTTTTAGGGTTAACCTATCTGTGTTTATATAGTACACAGCTACATAATCAATCTCTAATTGATATTCCTATAAATTAGCTATACAATTTATATCAATTTAGGATTGCTTCTGTCTTTTGTTCCGTTTCCTTAGCCATCTCAATATATCTTGCTTCTTTCCATCTTCAAGATATATTGCTTCTAGAATCTTCATATTAGCACCGACAGCTTCAACAAACTTTCACCCCGTCAGACTTTAATAAACTCTGACTGGCTTCTAGCATAAACTCTGATGAGTACCTGTTGCTTAAACACTGGTAAATAATCATCAGCAATTATATCTAACATAGACATATGCATCTACTTAGTTGCGTCTCGCTGCTGCTTCTCACTTAAATAGTGAGCACATGAGCCAAGTTACGTGGCGGGTTATTAAATCACTCCAGTGAATTCAATTTGATTTGTTCCAAATATTTTTTGAATAACACGGAGTTGTCACAGATCCAGCGCCAAAGTTTTTGGTTTTTGTTATACCGAAGTGATGATGCTCTTGTTGGATGAGACCCTTGCTTTCCAAAACTGATCAACCTGCTAGCAATCCCCAAGTTCTAGGTTGTGGTTGTTTATTCCAGTTTTCCACTACGATTAGAGGTTCACCGAGTGGATTTGTTTGCACCAAGTTGGCTCATTGGGACGATATGAATTCCACCAAATTATGACGCAATCAGTCATGGTGTCCCACACTGCGACGTTTTTCTTAATGTGGAGTTTCGACGTTCAAAGATAAATTTGGCTCCAAGTTAAATGGCTCTAATCAGTAATGAAAAGCCTTCATGTCTTAATCAACGTTGTTCAATGATAAATGATACCCAACATTGGTGATTCTGATTCCTGCAAATACTTGTTTTAATTAGGCACGATTTCTTTCTTTTTCTCTGAGTTGCAATGCTTTACACATTAGCCACATGAATCTTCTGGTACTGCTTCTTCTATTAGTTTGCATTTTTTTTTCCATTGAGCTTGCAGAATCTTTGTTGTTTACAGGTATACGCCAAGTCTGCGCTGCTACGCTTTTTATTACACGCTTCTGATTTAAGTAAGCCACTTAGATTGTTTTGCTCTCCATTTTTATTACACGCTTCTGATTCGAAACATGACTTCTTGAGGTTCTTCATTTCTTCCAAAACTTGGAATTTTGTAGCACGTGAACAGCAGGGGGAAGACCGTGTCTTGATTTTGGCAAGGTAATTTCGTGGAGAGCTGCAAATCGTTGGGAGATAGACATCCATTACTTTGGTTTTGTTTATTTCATAAACATGCAAATACAAACCATAAATTCAAATAAATTTAATTGTAACTTATATTATAAAATCAAGTAATAGTAATATAATAGCATAAGTCAAATCCATTAGAATGGCAAACACTATTATTAAATCAAATATGCATCAGCAACCAGGAAAGTAAAAGGTTGAAAACTTAGCTCTTTTATATCGACCGAGAGGTATACACCTTGACACTTCTGGCATATGCAAACAAAGTTTTGGCCAGTGCCCAGTACATCTTTTAATAAAACGTTCGTTTGATGCACATAAAACCATTAGATTCGTTTATTTTGACGGCCTGTCATCAATAAATAATTTTGAAAAATTTCGATGGTGATCATCGTATAATGATATTCTCTACCCGATTCTCATAGACGGCGCCAAATGTTGATGCCGATTTTCGTAGGTTAGGGTTTTGGAGTATTTTAGACTGAGCTCGAGGAGTTATTCTAAGAGAGGAGTTCCAGAATATCGGGTGTCAAATCCCCTCAAGGTGCCTACGTATCTCTATATTTATAGAAAATCAAGTCTACGTAGTTCTTATTAGGATCCACTACCTTTTTCATGTATAATTCTAGTTAAACAATACTCCTAATTTCTATAGGAGTAAGTCACCTAGTTGTAGTGAGTTTTCTCGTATGCGATACTTCCCGTTATTGGGCTTATTTAATGTGGGCCGATACTTATGCGAGATCAGATTATATCTTGTACCAACATGTCCCTAGTATTTATCGGAATTTTCCTTCGGTGAATACTTAATTAAAGTATTTTTTCCTTGATCTCGATTAAACAATATGTCAATCGGTAACACCTCGAATAATTATTGATGATGGTTATATCAATTTAGGAGTTATTATTTTTTATATGTTAATGGCTTTGGTTTATCCCATGATCGGGTTTTCTTTTGGTGTTGACTGGGCCCTGCAACACCTTATGTTTGCCATAACACATTTGGGCCTTAGATTTATTAGTAACAAAAATACCAATTCAAGGCTTGTTTTTAACTTGAGCAAAGTTGGATTCGTCAATCCCCATGTACCAAGCTATCGGGCTAAGTATTTAACTAGAGCTATGACTAACCAAACCGCCTTATGGTTTGACTAGTTAAGACATGTTTATGTTTCTCATTGATTTAAATAAGTTAAATAGTTATTCCTTTTAAAAAATGTCTCAGAAACAAATGTCAAACTTAAGAATTGAAATAATTATTCATGTATTGGCAACTTTAGCAGCAAGCTTACTCTTACCAACCAATCAATATACGCAACTCTGTATGACCTAATCTTTCTTCTGTGCATTCTATATCCTTCCCCAGAAACATCCCCTATTTCAAGAAGTAACACATACATAACAAAAACTGTAAAAGCAGTCCACAATCTAAGGAAGTAAGGAATAATGGATATGGAGCTGCCCAAAATCCCAAGCGTCTCTGGTGCGCCAAAATGTATCCCTTTTGCCAACTTTCACACGTCCAATATATAGCATATGAAGACCAAATTTGATTAGTAAATTACATTGTATTCAATTTTGACAAGATATTACATTGTAAAATCAGTAGAAATGAACAAAGTAAGCTGCTGAGCACAAGATATAAAAAAAGAAAGTTATCTATTTTTCATTTTCCTTAGAATACAACCACTTGTATTTATTCCAGCTCTTTCAGCTCAAAAGCAGGAACCAGAACATATTTTACCCGCTTTGCAGGGTGGTTCTTGCCACTTCTCAGCTTTTTAAAATGCCAATACCCTATACATGTCAATGTGTATGTATAGCATAGGCAGAGAGAGATGCCATTTGAAGATAATATATCTGATAAATCATGTCATATAAATACCAAATCAAGCAAAACATAAAACTAAATAAAACTCACAAAATTTTATATGGCCCCAAAATGAATCTAAACACACATCTTAATAATTTTTCAGTAACTATGTGGCACAATTGGTTCAATTTCCATCAAAAGAATTCAGAAACACCAACTTGATTGTTATCATACATTCCAATAAATTAAAAATACAAGTAATAATAAACCTAAAATTTTGCACTCTCAATGGTGCTGCAACTCCCCACTGGAGCTACTAAAACATTTGGAAATGAAGGTATTTCTGAAATTTCTGTTCTGAATGGTTGGAAATGTGTATATATATATATATAATGAGGCACATGTCATTTAAAAGATAATATATATGAGGCGAGGAAACAAAGGAGAAGAGGATCCTTTGTACATGATTTTGCAGTCTCAAAAATCATGCCTCCCTATTATACAATTAAAAAAATAAGCCTACAGTTTTGCACTCTCAGTGATGCAGCTGCAACTCCCCGACTTAGCTACTAAGCCAATTGTAAATGGAGGTGCTTCTGAATTTTTTATTCTGAATGGTTGGAAAGGTGATAAGCAACAGTTTTAATGAAACATACCTTGCACAGAATAAACAATATGTAAATATTGAGAAAATTGTCATTTAAAAGATAATACAGTAGAACCCCTCTAAATTAATACTCTCTAAAGTGATAACCTCTCTATAATGATAAAAAAAAAGTCTCGGTCCCACTCGATAATCGGTAGTTATAAAAAAAAGAAGACAATCCTTTCCTTTGTACATGATAGAATATAGTCTCAAATATCGTGTCTCCCTATTATATACATTAATTCCATAAATAGAAATTAAGTATAGATTTTGGATATATCTGAAGTCAGAAACTTTGTTCTGTGATAATTTTTAGCAGCTATATTTCAGGTAATAGTATTAACAATTTGAAGGCTTAATAACCTCAAATACGTGAACCTGATATTGAAGATGATACAAACTTGCCTGGCAATGATGATCAGATCCAACAAGTGTTTTACTTCTGCACTGTTAGCTGAAGTTGTGTACTGCAGAGTCAGGAAATAGTACAGACTATAAACGAGATCAGTAAAATTAATTTGAAAAGAAGGAGTTAATTATATCAGGTATGCCACCAGGTGACCAGAGTGATTTCCAGACCGCCATGATGAATTTAAGGTCCACTTAATTGTAGAACACAAAAACTAAAATATAAAAACTCACCACTTTTAATTTAGTTTTACAATAGAAAACCTAAAATCTTAATATAAGTAAGAGTCAAAGAAAATTTAGTTTAATTTTGCAACCAACCATGCTTACTTTGACAAAAAGATATCAAGCAAGGCATGAATCAACAATTATTAAAAACTTCAGTAGGTTTGATAGTTTTAAAACTTACCTCAGTCCACGGAAGGTGGTGCTTCTAATCATATCCATCAGCATCATCCTGAACTACCATCCGAGGCATATAGTATCCTCCCCTTTTATTTATATTTACAAAAGCAGTGCAAAAAGAATATTGTCGTTTATAATTGTTGCGTATAATTACTAACTACACAGCAACAATAGAGCAGTTATATATATAATTGTATTAACAAGAACAGGCAAATAACCAATAAACGAAACAAACACAAAGGTCGAAACAAAAGTATAATCAGAGACTGAAAATGACAAGACAAGAAAGAACACTTATCTCTCAGGAGCTTTAACAAATACTGAAAGATAATAGAAACAGCTGAGTCGCCAAGCCTTAGAGAAGTCTTGACTGTTCTTGAAGAGATTATTGCCCCACTTACGCTGTGTTGGGTTGCAGCAATATCACTCCCAGGATAAAACAACACAGATCAATCCACTCACAGTAATGGCAATGATCAACAGCGACCTGCACCTCACTTCGCCCAAGAACTATGTATTCTGTATGTGTTGAGAGAAAACCAGAGAAGATAATAGTTACCTAGGGTTTTCAGAGTTACGTATATTCTTGTCCCTGGTATCAAACGTTCTCATTTTTCTATATATAAATATAATACAAAATAAAACATAACAGACCAAATATTGTAACTAAAGATATGACATTCAATACTAATTATTCTGATTTAATTACCATAACAGTAGTCATCATGATTTAATTACCATAACAGTAGTCATCAGGATTTAATAACAGTTACAGCTCAGTCAGGATTTCCTGGTCCATCAGGATTTGATCATCATCAGTACTCTAAGCCATCAGGACTTGCTGTCCGTCAGGAGTGGCATCAGTACTTGATTGACCATCAGGATTTCTTCAGGACTGGACCATCATCAGGATTTAACTCCATCAGGATCCAAATACTGACACAGGCCATCAGGATCAGTAGTTATCAGGATTTCACTCCAAGTACTGACCAGGCCATCAGGATTTGATCCAAGAATAAATCCTGACCCAGTTCGTTTAGCTGTTACAAATAAATACTGATACTGTTAAATTAAATCAATAAATAATATTAAATAAACAGGTAATAAAATTCCTCGCCCAGGTCACCTCACGTACGCGAGACACCGAGACATTCGCCCAAATCGCCCTTCGACCCGAGTCGAGTCGTGACGTGGCGAGGCGAGGCGAGCAATGGCCCGTGTGTGTGTGTGTGCGCGTGAGGCACATACTAACACCATGCAACATGCCTTAGTAGTTGTACACTACTCTTGCACATGTTTCTATATAAACCCACCAACCTCTCATTACCATTTCTATGTGGGATACAAGTTATTTCAATATAACCAACCCACATAACCCATTTCAAGCAACCTATTTCAACTCAATTTATTTATAGATTACACTAAGAAAATGTCTTAGATCCAAACATGAAAGTTTAAGTCCTCATTACAAGGAACAACCTCCAATTGTTAGTTTCCGGAAATTCCATCAAGAACATATATAAAATATGCCTCAAACTTTCCATTTTCTAACAATCCCCCACAAATCCATACAGAAATGCTTACATATCGGTCCTTATCATGACTTGTTTTTCAGAGTCGGTACCCTTCCGAGTTTGAACCGTCCTAAGTCCTCTACTTTAATGGCTACCGGATCTAGATGGAATGTTTCACCTTGAATCTTTATCCGTTTGGTGTAACCACACTCCATAGACGACGACAAATCAAAGGCTATGGTGCTGATCTACGGCTTTGAGACATTAATGGTCCTGTCTCGATCCTGTTTGTCGAATGCTTCAAGGAATAACCCTTTCCTCTAATTGCGACCACACAATTACATTCTCTTAGATGGGCATCTCCAAAGATGTACTGCTATCATCTCGTCAAATGACTTGACCCCATTCAGAGTTCAAATAACTCTTGCTATACTGGCAGTAACAGTACCTTTTAGGTTTACAGGGGATAGACACAGATACGTAAGTATCAAGGAATATAGTAAAGGTACTACCAACTCACCCTCACAGTTTGTTATTACCACATTGAATACACTTCAAGGGATCTCCTCTAAGGTGTATTGGGTCCCCGCTGCTGATGAATCATTATGGGCTATCAGTCCCATCCCCAACCTAGATTTAAGGACTACTACATGCTCAAGTCCTTTAGTCGAAGGATCGCTATATTATCCTGAGTTCCAATGAACTCTACAACAATAATCCTTTCAGACACAAGACCTGTGACGCCCTCCAAACCCGGGGTACAGATTTGAGGAGTCATCCGACCAACGGAATACTCTTTAACACATGCATAATATATATAAAGACACAAATACCCCTTAACCAAGACCGCATCCAGATTATGGCAATGAACACAAGCTACTACAATCTTTTATTAATACAATACCAGTTTTATCAGAGTTATTACATCACAACTAAAGTTCAAATCTAGACATTTAATCTAGAAAAGCAAAACAACAACTACCCTGCCAATGACAATGACTCGAGGGGCTCTCCTGGCTGCTGGTGAACTATCGGTCACGCTATGCCGACTCATACTCTCGCTTCACTGGAATAGGGTTAGAAAACAACAAGCAAGAGTGAGCCAAAATTGTTCAGCAAACATCATATGAATCATTTCTATCACAGTTGTAAGGATATGAATTTATGATATCAGAATCAACAATATTTAGCTAACACATGCTTTGTATCAATAACAATTACAGAAAAAGAATTAGAATTTGGCTTATACATTTTATTCAAATCAAAGGTTGTGCTGCTGGCCAGCCACGCATCAACCCCAGACTAGCTCACAGCATAGTCCTCTACTGGATCCTAGGCCAAACTGGGCCTTAAGTTATTCCGACCATAAATATGGCTCGACCAATTACTGGTCCATTTTAAAAACAAATGCCAAATCTATCATAGGGTATAAACAATAACATGCTCAATAAGATAAACTCAATGTATAATAATTGCAAAAGAGCTTCAACTGCTCAGTATCAAATGAAGATCGAGATAGAATAATGGAATAATTTCAATGGTACAGTGTGCTCATTCAATAAGGAAATCAAGATTGGTAATTGATAATCAATGACCGTAATCAACAGTCAAGATGGAAGTCAAATAATCAATGGTTGTCACTAATGATCAAAGGATGATAAACAATAAACAAATGGTGGTAAACAATAATCAAGTGAGTTGGAAATAAAGGTTTCCGATGCAGATCAAATCAAAGAATCAAGAATCTCTAAGGAAATGGAATTAGTTGTCCAAATGCGGTTAAAAGATTGATAATTTGAATTGTTCTGGGGATAACGGTATTCAAGTAATCAAGACAATAATAAATTTTATCTCAAGTAAAGGCACAGATACTTGCCTGGTCTAAGCTGCTGTCGGATCGACTCTGCTCACTCTACTTTTCCCTTTCCCTTGCTTTGGGAACTCGATTCTATAATTAAACAACTCATCACAATAAGTCTAACTATTCTCGTTCTAATCTCGACACTTATTCAATCAATAATCACATTTAAACAAGTAACCGGTTACGTATCGGACGTCCGGAATGAATTACGATATTTAAAACTCAGATATTTGCCCTAGTACGGGCATATACAAACTATAAAACACAACACACAATTAATATGAACCATATAGCACTTATAAACATTTTTAAAACATCATACGAAACTTATTTGAATTTTAAATAAGTCACGTTTAATTTTTAAATCAAAACTCGAATTTTTAAATCCAATATCAACATTTAAATGCAAATAAATCAATTAATAAAATTAATTGACACTTTTTAAATGCTCAAACTATTTTTAAATATATAAATATGCTTGAAAATAATTAAACTGAATTTTAAATTAATTAAATCTATTTAATAATTAATTTTTAAGAATTAATTGATTAAAAGAAATAACCAATTAATTAATAAATTAATTATTAATTAAAAATAATTAAAATAATTAAGTTTAATCAACTTTCGGATTTAAAATAATAAATATAATTTTCCAGAATTTTTCTGATATTAAAATATATTTTTAAAATAAAAATATGAATTTTTAAAGTTTTTAAACTATTTTCGAATTAATTTTAAAAATAAAATTCAAAAACAGTTTTCATAAATCGAATTAGGGTTTTGAAGATTGAAACCGGGTCAAAATAACGGGTAAACGGGTCGGGAAGAACGAATTCGGGTCACCAAAAACAACCCACCGGATTCTGGGTTTTCCAGAATCCGGCCGGTGACCAGCGGCCGGAATTCTTCGATTCCGTCCAAACATAAACAAACTCAGAGGGCTTTTGTTCGCCTTCTCAATACAAACACAACCAACACACTATATCGACTGTCCCATGCCGGAATCGTGCCCAGAATTCGTTCAAAGAATTCGCCGGCAACGACTTCGGCCGGAAACCCGATCTACTTTAATTCTACATGAAACTCAAGGATTAATATACCAAAATGAAGCTTATAACTCATACAATCAAAGCCCCATATCATAATCAATGTCAAATCAACAACAAGAACGAACGAAGCAAAAGAAGAATTCGGGTCAAAACCCGAAAATCAAACCCGACTAAATTGAACTTAAACATGAAATTAAAGCATGGATTCTTGCTAATTAGAACCCTAGGAACATGTTAGAAGCAACCAATTGAACGGAGAATCAACAGAATGAAAATCCCCAAATTAATCAAGAACCCTAATTAAATTCGAATATTGAAAAATTCATAATAAATCGAAAAATTACCAGATGATGATGAGGTTGGAAGATTCTGAAACTAGAGATCAAGAGCTTTAATTTGAGTACAAGAACTTCAGATTTGGATTTCAATAACACCTCGAACGAATGGATCTATGCTCAAGAACACGAAGAACACATTTCGGGAATTTTTACTTTTTTGATAATACGCAATGCAGATTATGAAGGTTATAAGGTACGATTCGTCTGTATATATTTTTGGAAAAATAATACCCTAAGGAACACTTTTGGATCGTTATAGATCCACTGGATCGTTTAAAACCCCTAATTAGGTTAAAATACGTTTTACGAGAAGATAATTATCTACAAGGATTGATAATTATCCAAATTAATACATATCATTATATAACTAATGCTCAAGAATACTGGGGCTATAATAAATGAAATACTGATATAAAACGATATATCCGTCCCCTTAAGCAATTAGGGTTCGGAACAATTTTTCCCCTTTTTGAACAAAACGAATTATTCTTGCAGAATCAAATAGGTAGGAATGAAATGATACGAATATCTCTCCCGATAATGATTCGAATACGAAAGACGAAGAGATAATAATTAATGTACGAAATTCCAATGGGGCCCTTAAATTATCAAAACGGGGCTCAGATTTGAAGAAAATTCCAAATGACGAAATATTTGAAAGGGGCTTTCGACTCACCATTTAGCACATAATCACACAATAATTATCATTTAATAATATTCCAATATTCCACAATAAATATTTTAGATTAAATATATCATTTAATCAAATAATAAAATTCACGGATATTACATCCTTCCCCCCTTAATAGGATTCTGTCCTCAGAATCAGATCAAGGAAACAACTGGGGATACTTCTCTAACATCTCACTCTCTAACTCCCAGGTAGACTCTTCTACTTTAGGATTCCTCCACAAAACTCTCACTAACGCTACTGTCTTATTCCTTAGTACTTTCTCCTTACGATCCAATATCTGAATCGGTCGTTCTACATATGATAAATCTGCCTGGACCTCTATGGGTTCATACTCTATTACATGATTCGAATCTGGTCAATACCTCTTAAGCATAGATACATGAAATACATTATGAACGTGCTGCATATGCGGTGGCAATGCCAACTCGTAAGCTACCTCGCCCACCTTCTTCAAAATCTCAAACGGCCCAACATATCTCGGACTCAACTTCCCTTTCTTTCCAAACCTAACTAATCCTTTCCATGGTGAAACCTTTAGTAACACCTGCTCTCCTTCTTCGAATCCCACATCCTTTCTGGCTAGATCCGCATACTTTTTCTGTCGGTCTTGAGCTGTTATCAATCTTTTCTGAATCAATTGAACCACTTCCTTTGTTCGTTGCACTAGTTCTGGTCCTATCATTTTCCGTTCACCAACTTCTTCCCAATATACTGGAGATCGACACTTTCGTCCATACAAAGCTTCGTAAGGTGGCATTCCGATGCTCGCATGAAAACTATTATTATATGAAAATTCCACCAAGGGTAGATGATCGTCCCAACTGCCTTCAAAGTCAAGTGCACATGTCCTAAGCATATCTTCAATAGTCTGAATTGTCCTTTCTCTTTGACCGTCCGTCTGCGGATGATAAGCCGTACTCATTCTCAACTCGGTGCCCAAACACTCTTAAAAACTCCTCCAAAATCTTGAATTGAATCGAGGGTCTCTATCAGACACTATCGATACTGGAACTCCATGTCGTACTACGATTTCTTTTATATAAATATGAACTAACTTATCTAGCGAGAATCTCTCGTTAATCGGAAGAAAATGCGCAGATTTCGTCAATCGATCCACGATAACCCAGATGGCATCATGGTTAGCTTTTGTTCTAGGCAATCCTACTACAAAGTCCATCGTAATGTGTTCCCACTTCCATTCGGGAATTTCCAATGGTTGAAGTAATCCACTTGGCCTCTGATGTTCCGCCTTAACTCTTTGACACGTAAAGCATTTACTTACCCATTCCGCAATCTCTCTCTTCATATCTGGCCACCAAAAGTTTGTCTTAAGATCTCGATACATCTTCGTACTCCCTGGATGAATTGAATACTTCGAGTTATGTGCTTCGTGCAAAATCTCACTTTTTAGTTCCGTTACGTTAGGTATCCATATCCGAGAAGCAAATCTCAAGATCCCTTTGTCGTCCGGTTGGCTACATATTTCCTCACCTGTCATTTTACTCACATCATCATTCATAACTCGCTCTTGGCACTTCCGTATCTTCTCCAACAATTCAGGTTGAAACGTCATGGTATAAATCATTTCCGTCGCGTCCTTCGGATTAATTACTTCGATTTCTAACATCTCAAATTCCTTGTACAACTCTTTGGTCATCGTCAGTGTATTCAATCTCTCTTTTCTGCTCAATGCATCTGCTACCACATTTGCCTTGCCGGGATGATAGTTGATAGAAACGTCGTAGTCCTTGATTAGTTCTAACCATCTTCGTTGCCTCATGTTCAGCTCTTTCTGAGTAAAGATATACTTCAAACTTTTGTGATCGGTGTAAATTTCACATCTCTCTCCATACAAGTAGTGTCTCCATATCTTCAAAGCAAACACAATAGCTGCTAACTCTAAATCGTGTGTAGGGTACTTCTGTTCGTGGGGTCTCAACTGTCTTGACGCATAAGCAATCACCTTGTCATGTTGCATAAGTACGCATCCCAATCCTTTGTACGACGCATCACTATAGATTACGAAATGACCTTGATCGTCTGGTAGCATCAATACCGGTGTCGTAGTTAGTCTTTTCTTTAACTCTTGGAAGCCTTCTTCGCATTTATCGTTCCATACGAATCGCTCGCTTTTCCTTGTCAGCTTGGTCATTGGAGTAGCTATCTTCGCAAAATCTTGCACAAATCTCCGGTAGTATCCGGCTAATCCCAAGAAACTTCTGACTTCAGTCGGTGTCCTTGGTCTCTCCCAATCTTTCACTGCCTCTATCTTTGCTGGGTCCACTTTGATGCCTTCGCTGCTCACCACGTGTCCTAAGAAATGAACTTCTTTCAACCAGAATTCACACTTTGAAAACTTCGCGTATAGTCTTTCTTGTCTCAACGTTTCTAACACAATTCGCAATTGGTCTGCATGCTCTTCTTCTGTCCTTGAGTATATCAAGATGTCGTCGATGAATACCACTACAAACTTGTCCAAATATCTCTTGAAAATCCTGTTCATTAGATCCATAAAAGCTGCGGGTGCATTCGTTAGTCCAAACGCCATTACTAAGAATTCATAGTGCCCATACCTTGTTCGAAAGGCTGTCTTCGGTATGTCGTCTGGTCTAATCTTCAATTGGTGATATCCTGACCGTAGGTCAATCTTTGAAAAATGTACCGCTCCTTTCAGCTGGTCAAACAGATCATCTATTCGAGGTAACGGATACTTGTTCTTAATGGTCAGCTTGTTCAACTCCCGATAGTCTATACACAATCTCATGCTTCCATCCTTTTTCTTGACAAACAGTACTGTTACGACCAAACCCAACACGCAAGTGCACGTGATCTCAAGTAATACAGATAGCAAATAAGGTTCGTTCCTACAGGGACTCGTTGTTTGTCTAGTTAATTCACTCACCAATGTATGATTATTATCCGATGCTAAAACAAATAACAAAGTGGATTTTTGTTATCACTATAATTAATCTAAGAATTATAACTAATTATCAACTACTTGAACTGAGATTTATGTCGAATTACTTATGCGAATAAAACATGGGATTTTAACTTCATTAAACAATCCATCTAAAGTCTTCAATTCTCTAGCCCTTTCATGTGATTTGTTAATACCTGATCGAACACACAAAACTGATATAAGCCAACTTTCGTTGTACCAATACCATCCTAAATAATATCCACAATTAAGATAGAAATCACTTAGTCTCCCAATTATGCTTAGTCCCTATATGTCTATAAAGATTGAAAACATAATGGTTGAAGTACAAGCATTCAATTGATCACATAGTCGTCATAAAACGGTTAGAGTTACGACACTAATTACGAATGATATTCTCACGCATAAACCTATGCTAGCATGGCAAGTTCTAAACTCTTAAATCCACTTTCGCTTCAATAAGAATTAACACACAATTACAGGAGTTAGCTACTCTCCTATAACGAATTAAAACAACCATGATAGCATATCGCATCAATCACACTATAGGCATCGAGAAAATTCAACACATAAACTTCATGAATAAATCCGCTAAAACCCCATGACAACGAATTAGTTCATAATCAAACTAATCGTCACCATGGGTTCTAATATAAACATGATGAAAGAAAACGAATTATATTGAATAAATATCAAGGTTCTAAAGAATACACCCAAACCAAGCATCCACAAGATAGAAAGAATACAAGAATAAATTGAAAACTATCTTCTTCCTTCTTCTTCGTGCTTTAAAACTCCGTATATAATATGCGGTATATGTCTCTCCTCTTCTCTAGGGTTTTCTTCTCTTTTTATATGCCTCCAGGTGCAACAAGTCGTACTGAATTGAAATTTGACTTCAACTTGAAAAGTCAGCAAATCGGGTCAAAACAGGAATTTTCGTCAGACAGACCGGCGCTGCCGCGCCACAAATACAAAGGAGAGCGGCGCTGCCGCGCCAGAGATTTTCTGTACTGTTTTCCAGCGGCGCTGCCGCGCCATAGACAAGCTTAAACACGGCGCTGCCGCGCCATACCTTCTGTCCAGGAAAACGACTTTTTCCATTTTCTTCGTTTTAGCTCCAAATTGCATTCTGATTGCTCCGTTTCATTCCTAGTACACCTGTGATAGATATTCCTGCACAATACCCTTAAAAGAGATCAAAAATACCACAACTCGAGTATAAACATTCGTTTTAAGCCATACGGACACGTTCTAAGTGAATAAAATACCCACTTATCACACCCCCAAACTTAAACCGATGCTCGTCCTCGAGCACAAACAAACAATTTATTACAACTAACTAGTACCACTTCCGTAGGTGATCACGGTTGCATTTGGCATATGCAACAAGCCCTTTTAACCCCTAGGCAGCCCTAGTGGACGAGTAAGGTCTCGTGAGGGCCTATAGTGAATGTACCCACAAAATCCATCTAACAATGCAACTACAAATGCAACTAACTACATGTATGCAACTATATGGAAATGCAACGATCCCTTCAAACCAACCAAAACCAATCAACGAGCCAACATCTCAAAGAACACAGTCTTCCAAACAGAGTTCGACCAAATTCCAATCAACCAACGAGACAAACACAGAAACGTGCGTGTGTGCGATGCTCACCAATATACTCCCAAACTAAATCAAGACCATACCTACTCTTAGCCAAAACAACCACAAGCTTACAAACAGAATGAACGCTAGACACAAGAACTCTTAAGAGACACCTTCGCAGTCCATCTGAGTTAGTCTTATTCATGCTTTATTACTACGACACATACTACTATATACAATACACATGCTTATTTAACCGTGCAATGAGTGAGACCCCAAAAGGCTTATACAATAATACCCATGTAGCGAGTGTTAGATCAGTGGATCCCAGACTATAAAAGCCTTAGGTCACTAGGACTAAGTCCCCTCAGACTTAATTACTCGAGTATTAAAGAGCTCACTCGTGGTTAATTTTGCATTTAACTATTTACATGACTCTTCTTTTTTTTTTTTCTTTTTTTCTTTTTCTTTTTTTTTTCTTTTTTTTTCATATATACAATCTGGAATGAGAATTCTCATTTCCAACCCTAGACTACTCATATAAATATGAGCCGGCTACTAGCCAATTGACGCCTAGCCTTTATTACAACTAGCATGAAATCCCTGGTTTCCCCCAAACTTATACATAAATGCTCTTCGTTTTCAAGAATCTAGCCAACATTCTAAATGTAAACAAGTGGTTAAATTCTAACGCCAAACAAGCATGGTCTGATCAAATTCAAAAGCAACCAATGAGACTTATGAAATAGATTTGTTTCTGGCATGCAAGTCAATACTTAGAAACTTAATCAACCCTCTATTCATCACAACCACACTCCAATCAACATCGACTCACCAACGGAAATAGTCAAGTTCTACGGGATCATGAAAATGCATGCCATGCTCATGCAACTATATGAACATAAATATCACAATAAACAGAATGTCCTAAATGCTCTAACTAACATGCAACAAAATGCTCTAAACTAACATGAAATTAACTAACATGCACAAATGCTCCTACATGCAATATACCTATTATACAAATGCACCTTTCATCCCCACCCCCAAACTTAAAATTTTCAATGCCCACATTGAAGGTAAGAATAAACAAAGTGCAAGGCATACCTACTCGTCGTCCGAACCACTCCCATTAGGAGTGTCCGGTGGCGGATAGACAGCGCCAGCTCCAAAGGACGGAAAAGTCACGTCCACCCCACTTGCACGCAAAGCCGTGCTCAAAGCCTGTGCAAACTGACCAAAATCTGCTGCAAAACCTGCTTGCATATCGTGCACCGCATCGATACGCCTCGTCAATCGCCTATACTGCCGCTGACTAATAAGAGAACCTCCATCCTGAGGCGCCTCCTCCTGCTGCTGCTGTTGCTGCTGCTGCTGACCCTCTACTACAAAACCGAGACCCCACCAATCCGGCTCACCTCCATCCCACACATTCAACCGCCTTATACTCTGATGATCCAGTGTTGCCTGTGGCTGCTGTACAGGCTCCTCCGCTGACCAACTAGCACCACAATCCCTAGCCAACCTAGCAATGACCGAACCATGAGGTATCGCCGCAGTGGTACTTCCTTGCATAAAACGGAGAATCCCCTGATGGATCAAATTACCCAAATCCACATACTCTCTGCTGCAAATAGCATACAACAAGATAGCCCTCTCAACCGTCACCTCATTCGAATGCCTAGTAGGGATGAGGTTAGCGCAAATAAACAAATTCCAAGTACGCCCATACTGATTCAGAGCCGTTGACATAAACGACGTGGGCTCAGAAGTGCCACGCCTCAAGGTCCACTCCGTACCTGGAACACACAACCGCTGAATAATCATCTGAAGGTCCACAGCATCGCGAGTCCTCCCTGACCAATCCTCTTGATTCCTCCTAGGAGCCGGAAGACCAAGAACACGACGAATAGCACGCGGCCGATAATCCACACGGAACCCACGAACCTGGCTAATCCCATTCCTGTCTACACCAGCGTTCGCGTAGAACTCGCGAACCACAGACAATGGAACAGGCTCCGGAGTCTCACAAATCTGCTCCCAACCCCTCTCCTGAATATTCTCCAACATATACCCATCCGATGCCGTAGGCAAAAGTCCCCTCTCTCGGGCAATAGAACGCCCCATCAAATCAGTGTATGCCTCATGCGCCTCATTAGAAATAAACTGAGGTCCACCATTGCCTCCCCCAGAATCGGATGAAGATGAAGAACGAGGGTGCCTTCCACCAGCCCCACTACCACTAGCACCCTCACCCCCACCACCAATTACAACCCGTTGTCGCTTGGATGCCATTGAAACGAATGGAAGAAGTGTTTAGAGTGTTGAGAATTTTTGAGATTTGTAAGTAGTGTATGTATAGGTTGTATAGGTAGGGTTATGGGATGTGGTTTATATAGAGAATTTTAGGGTTAGTGGGTATGGGTAGTGGGTTAGGATAATGGGCCACTAAATACAACAACAAACTTATCTCTCTTTTTTTTCAATTTTTCTATTTTTTTTTCTCAACAGTCGACACGGCGCTGCCGCGCCAGGATTGTGCTTTAGCACGGCGCTGCCGCGCCAAACCTTCTGATGAAAAAAATTTTCTATTTTTTTTTTTTTTTTATATGAATGATCCAATCATACAATCAAGTGGGTTGCCTCCCACGAAGCGCTCTTTTTAAGTCATTAGCTTGACATAGCCCCATCTCCTTACGTTGGGCAAGTTAGAACCGCGGTCTCAACTTCTCGATTCAACTTCTCTCCAAAATATGGCTTTAACCGCTGACCATTGACCTTGAACGACTGGTCCGGTGACTTGTCAAAAATCTCCACTGCTCCATGCTGAAAAACTGTTTTAACTGTGAAAGGACCTGACCAACGTGACTTCAACTTTCCAGGAAATAACCGAAGTCGAGAGTTGAACAGCAACACCAATTGCCCGGGCACAAATGTCTTAAGAACCAACCGACGATCATGCCACCTTTTGACTTTCTCTTTATATAGCTTGTTGTTTTCATAAGCTTGCAAACGAAACTCGTCCATTTCATTCAACTGAACCATACGCTTCTCACCTACTGCTGTAAGATCAACATTCAGCTTCTTCAACGCCCAATAAGCCTTGTGTTCTAACTCAGCTGGAAGATGACATGCTTTTCCATACACAAGCTGAAATGGTGACATTCCCAAAGGTGTTTTATAGGCCGTCCGATAAGCCCACACTGCTTCATCAAGCTTCAAAGCCCAATCCTTCCTAGAAGGACTTACCACCTTCTCAAGAATCCGTTTAATTTCACGATTAGACACTTCAGCTTGCCCATTGGTTTGAGGATGATAAGCTGTAGCAACTCGATGTTTGATATTGTAGCGTGCCATAAGAGATGTAAACTTCCGATTGCAAAAGTGCGTACCTTCATCACTGATGATAACCCGTGGAGTGCCAAACCGAGTAAATATATTCTTGTGAAGGAAATTGAGCACCACCTTAGCATCATTCGTTGGAAGTGCCTTTACCTCCACCCACTTAGACACATAATCCACAGCTAACAGAATATACTGATTACCACATGACGGAATGAACGGTCCCATGAAGTCGATTCCCCACACGTCAAAGATCTCTACCTCCAACATGACATTAAGAGGCATCTCGTCCCTACGAGAAATATTACCAACTCGTTGACATCGATCACATCTCAACACAAACTGATGAGAATCCTTGAATAGAGTCGGCCAATAGAAACCTGCTTGAAGAATACGTGTGGCTGTCTTTTCACCAGCATAATGGCCTCCATAAACTGTAGCATGAAAATCCTTAAGAATAGCCTCGGTCTCACTGTAAGGAACACAACGCCTAATAATCTGATCAACTCCTTGCTTGAACAAAAACGGCTCATCCCAAATATACTGCTTGACATCATGTAAGAATTTCTTCTTTTGAGCATAAGAGAGCTCAGGTGGTATGATGTTACTTAGTAGATAATTCACAATGTCGGCATACCATGGTTCAACATCTTTCACACTGAATAGTTGCTCATCCGGAAAAAACTCATTAATAACCGTCTTGTCTTTAGGTGACTTCCCATGATCTTCCAATCTAGAGAGATGGTCAGCTACCTGATTCTCCGTCCCCTTTCTGTCCTTGATCTCCACGTCAAATTCTTGCAACAGAAGAACCCAACGAATCAATCTTGGCTTAGCATCTTTCTTCGCCAGGAGATAGCGAAGAGCAGCATGATCCGTATAAACTGTCACCTTAGTACCAAGCAGATACGAGCGAAACTTTTCAAACCCGTAGACAATAGCAAGTAGTTCCTTCTCAGTGGTGGTGTAATTCATCTGAGCATCATTAAGAGTTTTGCTTGCATAATAAATAACATGAAACACCTTTTCTTTCCTTTGGCCTAGAACGGCCCCAAGCGCAAAATCACTAGCATCGCACATCAAAGCAAATGGTTGGTTCCAATCAGGAGCTGTAATAACTGGAGCAGAAATTAATTTCTTCTTCAAGATCTCGAATGCCTGTAAACAAGACTCATCAAACTTGAACGGAACATCTTTTTCCAAGAGATTGCAAAGTGGCTTAGAAATTTTTGAGAAATCCTTTATGAAATGCCTGTAGAACCCTGCATGACCAAGAAAGCTGCGAATACCCTTGACTGAAACAGGGGCAGGAAGGTTCTCAATAGTCGCCACCTTTGCCTTGTCAACTTCCAAACCTTTTCACGAAACCTTGTGTCCCAGAATGACACCTTCTTGTACCATGAAATGGCACTTTTCCCAATTAAGCACAAGATTTGTCTCCACACAACGCTTTAGAACCAAACTCAAGTTTTCCAAGCACTCATCAAAAGAATCCCCAAAGACTGAGAAATCGTCCATGAATACTTCCACATTAATTCCAATCATGTCAGAAAAAATGGCCATCATGCATCTCTGAAAAGTAGCTGGTGCTCCACACAACCCGAAAGAAACACGTCTGAATGCAAATGTACCAAATGGACAAGTGAATGTAGTCTTCTCTTGATCCTCGGGCGCTATGCAAATCTGATTGTAACCAGAATACCCATCAAGCAAGCAATAGTACTGATGTCCAGCCAATCTGTCGAGCATCTGATCAATGAACGGAAGTGGAAAATGATCTTTTCGAGTAGCCTTGTTCAACTTTCGATAATCCATGCAAATCCTCCAACCAGTAACTGTTCGAGTAGGAATGAGCTCGTTCTTTTCATTAGTCACCACTGTCATGCCTCCCTTCTTAGGCACACATTGCACCGGACTCACCCAAGAGCTATCAGAGATCGGATAGATAATGCCTGCATCAAGCCATTTAAGAATTTCCTTCTTCACAACTTCCTTCATAACAGGATTCAGTCTCCTTTGATTATCAACTGTAGGTTTAGCTCCCTCTTCCAAAGGAATTTTGTGCATACAGTAAGAAGGACTAATACCCTTGATGTCTGCTATAGTCCACCCAATGGCTGATTTGAAATCCCTTAAAATTCGCAATAGCTTTTCCTCTTCCATGCCTGAAAGCTTAGATGATATAATAACAGGTAAGGTAGAAGAATCACCAAGATAGGCATACCTTAGATGTTCAGGCAATGGCTTAAGTTCCAATGTAGGTGCTTCCTCGATAGATGGCTTAAGTCTAACATGAGACTTCTTCAGCTCTGACAACCCCAAAGATTCAAATGGCATCTCAAACTTCTTCCATGGAGATGCATTAAGATATTGCAAGTGTTCTCCATCCTCTTCGTTCTCAATCTCCAAGTCATTAGCAAGAACTCTTTCCAACACATCAGTTTTGATCAAGTGTTGAGTTGCGGAGTTAACCACCTTGTCCACCATATCAATTTTAAAACACACTTCTTCGTCAGTTGGAAGCTTCATTGCATTGAAAACATTAAAGGTGACATTTTGATCGTGCACCCTTATAGTGAGTTCTCCCTTTTGGACATCAATAAGAGTCCGACCTGTAGCCAAGAATGGTCGTCCCAAGATGATAGGGATCTTCTTGTCTTCCTCAAAGTCGAGAATAACAAAGTCGGCTGGAAATATAAGCTTGTCGACCTTCACCAAAACATCCTCAACTATTCCTCGAGGATAAGTAACTGAACGGTCCGCAAGTTGCAGAGTCATAGAAGTTGGCTTTGGTTCTGGAAGACCAAGTTGCATGAAAACTGATAAGGGCATGAGATTAATACTTGCACCCAAATCACACAAGCATTTGCTGAATGAGAGATCTCCAATAGTACATGGAATGGTAAAGCTTCCAGGGTCCTTCAACTTAGGTGGCAACTTTTGTTGCAAAATGGCACTACATTCTTCCGTCAATGCAACTGTCTCTAGCTCCTCAAGTTTCAATTTCTTCGAAAGAATGCCCTTCATAAACTTCGCATAGCTCGGCATTTGCTCAAGAGTCTCTGCAAATGGTATGTTAATCTGAAGTTTCTTGAAGACATCCAAGAACTTAGCAAACTGCTTGTCAAACTTTTGCCTTTGAACTCTTTTTGGGAATGGAGGAGGTGGAAACACCTTTTCTTCTACTACTTTCTGAGAATTATCTCTCTTCCCAGTTACATGAGTCGAGAGAGTAGCATTAGGTACCAAATCAGGAACAGAATCGACCCCAGCGTCAAAATCATTTTTTTCTTCCAGAAGGGCCGGCGCTGCCGCGCCGTACTAACTGATCAGAATTTTCAGTTTTTTCCTCGGCTGACTTTTCTTCGTTCTGACCTTGCAGAATCTTTCTCGATCGTAAGGTTACTGCCTGGACCTGTTCCTTGTGATCTTTCTTGCCTGGATTCATCTCAGTGTCACTCGGAAGCGTTCCTGGTTGACGGTTCAACAATGCATTGGCTAGTTGCCCAATCTGATTCTCTAAAGTTTTCAACGACACCGCTTGACTCTTGTACATCATTCGAAGCTCTTCCAATTCAGACTTCTCAGACTGATTCAATGAATTCCCTTGAGATGGTTGAAATCCCGGTGGAATGAATGGTTGCCTTGGAGCATAAGGTGGTGGTTGATAGTTCTGATTATATGGCCTTGCATTGAACTGCTGATTTTGTGGCTGCTGAACACCACCCTGATTGTTGCTCCAACTGAAATTAGGATGATTCCGATTGTTGGGATGATACACATTAGGTGCTGGTTGCTGAGTTCTCTGAAAGTTACTAACAAACTGTGTTGATTCAGCGGAGATAGCACACAGATTCGTGTCATGAGCCCCTGCACACAATTCACACACCATAGCAACCTGGTTAGTCCCATGATTAGAAAGGGAATCTACCTTCATTGTCAACGCTTTGAGTTGAGCAGCAATAGCAGTAGCTGCATCCAAGTCAAGAATTCCAGCCACTTTAGCAGGTGGCAAGCGTTGAATAGGATTCTGAAACTCATTGGCGGCCATCATCTCGATAAGATTATAGGCATCCTCATAGCTTTTTGCCCACAGTGCTCCTCCAGAAGCTGCATCAAGCATGGGCCTTGACTGAGCTCCCAATCCGTTGTAGAAATTGCTGATTACCATCCAATCCGGCATCCCATGATGAGGACAACGTGCCAATATCTCCTTGTACCTTTCCCAAGCTTCCCCCAAAGATTCCTGGGGTTGCTGAGCAAACTGAGAAATAGAATTTCTATAAGCTGCTGTCTTCGCCATGGAGAAATATTTCGTCAAGAACTTTTGAGCACAGTCTGCCCATGTTGTAATAGAACCTGATGGCATGGAATGTAACCAACTCTTGGCTTTATCCCTAAGAGAGAAGGGAAATAGCCTCAATCTGATTGCGTCATCTGTAACTCCGTTGAATTTGAAGGTATCACAGATCTCAAGAAAGTCCCTAATATGAGCATTGGGATCTTCAGCAGGACTACCCCCAAACTGAACCGTATTCTGAATCATCTGAATGATGTTTGGCTTAAGCTCGAAATTATTTGCCCCAATAGCTGGGCGAACAATGCTGGTACGAATGTCCTCCACTTTTGGCTGAGAAAATTCACTCAAAGCCTTCGCTGGTTGTGCTTCATCTGCCATATCTTCTTTTGATTCACGATTGTTTTCTACACTGATGTTCTCAAAGTCAAGTTTCCTTCGTGCTAGTTCTTCTCTTCTTGCTAATTCTTCTCTACGTGCTCGAGCTCGTGTACGCATACACTCTCAATAAGTACCTGAAATTCACCAACTAGAAAATTGGTGAGAAACGTCCTAGTCACCGAACTTTAATGACCACTGATGGTAAATACTGAAACTAAACAAATAAAACCGAAATCCCCGGCAGCGGCGCCAAAAACTTGTTACGACCAAACCCAACACGCAAGTGCACGTGATCTCAAGTAATACAGATAGCAAATAAGGTTCGTTCCTACAGGGACTCGTTGTTTGTCTAGTTAATTCACTCACCAATGTATGATTATTATCCGATGCTAAAACAAATAACAAAGTGGATTTTTGTTATCACTATAATTAATCTAAGAATTATAACTAATTATCAACTACTTGAACTGAGATTTATGTCGAATTACTTATGCGAATAAAACATGGGATTTTAACTTCATTAAACAATCCATCTAAAGTCTTCAATTCTCTAGCCCTTTCATGTGATTTGTTAATACCTGATCGAACACACAAAACTGATATAAGCCAACTTTCGTTGTACCAATACCATCCTAAATAATATCCACAATTAAGATAGAAATCACTTAGTCTCCCAATTATGCTTAGTCCCTATATGTCTATAAAGATTGAAAACATAATGGTTGAAGTACAAGCATTCAATTGATCACATAGTCGTCATAAAACGGTTAGAGTTACGACACTAATTACGAATGATATTCTCACGCATAAACCTATGCTAGCATGGCAAGTTCTAAACTCTTAAATCCACTTTCGCTTCAATAAGAATTAACACACAATTACAGGAGTTAGCTACTCTCCTATAACGAATTAAATCAACCATGATAGGATATCGCATCAATCACACTATAGGCATCGAGAAAATTCAACACATAAACTTCATGAATAAATCCGCTAAAACCCCATGACAACGAATTAGTTCATAATCAAACTAATCGTCACCATGGGTTCTAATATAAACATGATGAAAGAAAACGAATTATATTGAATAAATATCAAGGTTCTAAAGAATACACCCAAACCAAGCATCCACAAGATAGAAAGAATACAAGAATAAATTGAAAACTATCTTCTTCCTTCTTCTTCGTGCTTTAAAACTCCGTATATAATATGCGGTATATGTCTCTCCTCTTCTCTAGGGTTTTCTTCTCTTTTTATATGCCTCCAGGTGCAACAAGTCGTACTGAATTGAAATTTGACTTCAACTTGAAAAGTCAGCAAATCGGGTCAAAACAGGAATTTTCGTCAGACAGACCGGCGCTGCCGCGCCACAAATACAAAGGAGAGCGGCGCTGCCGCGCCAGAGATTTTCTGTACTGTTTTCCAGCGGCGCTGCCGCGCCATAGACAAGCTTAAACACGGCGCTGCCGCGCCGTACCTTCTGTCCAGGAAAACGACTTTTTCCATTTTCTTCGTTTTAGCTCCAAATTGCATTCCGATTGCTCCGCTTCATTCCTAGTACACCTGTGATAGATATTCCTGCACAATACCCTTAAAAGAGATCAAAAATACCACAACTCGAGTATAAACATTCGTTTTAAGCCATACGGACACGTTCTAAGTGAATAAAATACCCACTTATCAAGTACTGGTGCTCCCCACGGTGAAACGCTGGGTCTAATAATTCCTTTTTCTAGCAAATCTTGCAGTTGATCAGCCAATTCCTTCATCTCCACTGGTGCCATTCTGTAAGGGGCCTTAGATACTGGCTCCGCGCCTGGTACTAAGTCTATCGCAAATTCAATCTCTCTATCTGGAGGTAAACCTGGTAATTCTTCCGGAAAAACATCTGGAAACTCATTTACGACTGGAATATCTTCTAACTTAGAAACTTCCTTATCTATATCTATCACATAAGCTAAATACGCCTCACAACCTTGCCTTAATAACCTCTTAGCCTGAATCATCGTCAGGAACCTCTTTCTTTGTTTCTCTCCTCTAAATATTATTTCTTTCTTTTCCAGGGTAACCAAAGTAACCCTCTTATTCTTACAATCAATACTTGCATCATACTCAGTCAACCAATCCATCCCTAATATCACATCAAATTCACCTAACTTAAAAGGTAACAAGTCAACATAAAAACGATTTCCCAAAATCTCTATCTCACAACGAGGATAATATGAACTGACCGCGATACGATCCTGATTAGCTATCTCTATAGTCAATATTCCACTTAAAGGTTTCATTACGCAATTCAATCTACGAGCAAACATTTCAGAAATAAAAGACTTTGTCACTCCCGAATCTATTAACACTTGTGCAGGAATAGAATTTACTAGAAGTGTACCTGCCACCACGTCGGAATCTCTCACTGCTTCTCCCATAGACATATTGTAGGTCCTGGCTAACGGCTGGACGTTAACAACTGGGGGTGCTTCAATTGCCCGAATCATATTGTTCACGGTTGCTGGTGCTCTGCAGTCCTTAATCATGTGACCTGGTTTCTTACACCGATGACACACAATGCCCATCTTGCAATCCCGGGAATAATGTCCCTTCTGATTGCATTTAAAGCATGTGACATTCAATCGATGGCATATCCCTAGATGTCGCTTCCCGCATGTCTTGCATTCTGGTAGTGGGGGTCTAGAAAGTCCCTGCTGACTGCCGGTTAGTAGACGGTTATCTTGTCCTACGCTTCCGGTAGCTGGTTTCCTAAAACTCGTATTCCTTCCGTGCTGAAATCCCAATTTCTTATTTGCTTGCCCTTGAAAACTTCCCTGCTGCTGTCCCTTATCGGGTATCCCTGCTTTCCTTTTCTTGTTCTCCCTCTCTTTCATGTAAGAAGCACTCTCTGTCTCCGCAATCATTGCCTTTCGGACCACCGCTGCATAGGTGTCCAACTCCAACACAGCTAACTTACTACGAATCCAAGACCTCAGTCCCTGCTGGAACCTCTTGGCCTTCTTCTTTTCCGTATCCACATAGGTTGGAACAAACCTTGACAACTCCGTAAACCTTGTTTCATATTGGGGCACTGTCATGCTTCCCTTCTTTAATTCCAAAAACTTTAATTCCATCTGATCTCTCATATAGTCCGAAAAATACCTTTCCAAAAACAACTCTGTAAATCTTGCCCACGTAATCAATCCCTCGGGCTCCATAGCCCTACTCGTTTCCCACCAATAACTGGCCTCATTCTTCAGAAAATAGCTTGCATACTCCGTCTTCTTATCTTCTGTCACCTCTATCAAGGCAAAAGCCTTTTCCATCTCTTTCAACCATGCCTTAGCTTCTACAGGGTCTGCTGATCCTTTAAATTCTGGAGGTTTTGCTGCCTGGAAAGATTTGAACGTAACCGCCGGTGCTGCTTGCTGGTGCTGTTGTTGATGCTGCTGATGCTGATGTTGCTGATGTTGTTGCTGCTGTTCTAAGAGCTGTTGCTGAAATGCTCGTTGTTGCTGTGCTAATGCGGCAGTCTGTTGAGTAAGAGTATTTAACAACTGGATTACCATCGGGTCCATGCGGCCCGTGGGAGGTGTATTTTGTTGACACTCTTGGTCAGAGGTATCAGTTGAACGGGTTTGTCGTCTAGGAGCCATATCGCTGATGAATAAATAATAATTGGCTTAATCAAACAGTCCATATAAGAGAAGGAAGGATCACAATTGATATCTCGAAGGTTTACAGATCTTCTCAACGGTGTATGGATACACTCGTTGCAACACGTAGAATAACAGTTATGATGCTGGAAATGAATGACAGGGGAATAAATACAGTTCTATAAAAGAGGTTTATCATATATATATATAGATAGAGTTAGTACAAGCGTAGAACGCTTCAAAAGAAAATATACATCATGGCTGAACCACAACTGCCGACCAGCAATACAACAAAAATGCAACAACAACCCGAGGCGTTCCTATAAGCCCGGTGCACTGCTGATTCTACAATATGCATCTATATACTAACTATCTAGAGACCATACATCCACGTCACATCTGTCTGCTTCTAATACCTGCTCACAGATCACCTGCTCCTGCCGGCCATAACGGGGGTCCTGAAATCTCCGCAATCTCACTCATCGCATAATCCAAAATCTGTCTCATCCCTGCTACTGTCTCTCCCTCTCGACTAGAAGCTAATCCGTGCAATCGAGTCTCAACCAAGGTCCTCGTAACCCTAAACCTCATCTGAATGTCTCTCATCTGATCTCTAAGTCTGTCTCTCTCTCTGACAGCGGCTGCTTCGATCGAACGAACCCTACCCATCTCCATAACCTGTCCATAAAGGTACTCCTTCTCTCTACTCACCCTCTGATACACATGGTGTGGAACTGGTGGCTCACATAACTGATACAAAGGCCCACAAACTGATGCCTGAGACACTGGTGTTGGGGCTACTTGTCGGAGTGGAATAGGACAAGGTATCTGATCTCTCCTGACCACTGGGTCCTGATGCCTAGGCTGATATCGCACTGGCCGAGACGGTCCTGCTCTCTCAACGGGTGTAGGTATCTCTGCTATCGTATCCTCGGAAGGGTCTGAGTCTGAACTAGAACTAGGGGGCTGCAATTATAACCACATTTAATCACTACGCATAATATCCCTGGTTGACCTCCTAATATCCTTACATGAACTCCTAACTCTCTATGTTATCCTGGACCCTAAGTCCTAACTTGTTTCAAATGCCATAACCTCGCTCTGATACCAACTATGACGCCCTCCAAACCCGGGGTACAGATTTGAGGAGTCATCCGACCAACGGAATACTATTTAACACATGCATAATATATATAAAGACACAAATACCCCTTGACCAAGACCGCATCCAGATTATGGCAATGAACACAAGCTACTACAATCTTTTATTAATACAATACCAGTTTTATCAGAGTTATTACATCACAACCAAAGTTCAAATCTAGACATCTAATCTAGAAAAGCAAAACAATTACCCTGACAATGACAATGACTCGAGGGGCTCTCCTGGCTGCTGGTGAACTATCGGTCACGCTATGCCGACTCATACTCTCGCTTCACTGGAATAGGGTTAGAAAACAACAAGCAAGAGTGAGCCAAAATTGCTCAGCAAACATCAATGAATCATTTCTATCACAGTTGTAAGGATATGAATTTATGATATCAGAATCAACAATATTTAGCTAACACATGCTTTGTATCAATAACAATTGAAGAAAAGAATTAGAATTTGGCTTATACATTTTATTCAAATCAAAGGTTGTGCTGCTGGCCAGCCACGCATCAACCCCGGACTAGCTCATGACATAGTCCTCTACTGGATCCCAGGCCAATTTGGGCCTTAAGTTATTCTGACCATAAATATGGCCCGACCAATTACTGGTCCATTTTTAAAAACACATGCCAAATCTATAATAGGGTATAAACAATAACATGCTCAATAAGATAAACTGAATGTATAGTAATTACAAAAGAGCTTCAACTGTTCAGTATCAAATGAAGATCGAGAAATAATCATGGAGTAATTTCAATGGTACAGTGTACCCATTCAATAAGGGAATCAATATTGGTAGTCGATAATCAATGACCGTAATCAATAGTCAAGATGGAAGTCAAATAATCAATGGTTGTCAATGATAATCAAAGGATGATAAACAATAACAATAGGTGGTAAACAATAATCAAGTGAATTGGAAATAAGGGTTTCCGATGCAGATCAAATCAAAGAATCAAGAATCTCTAAGGAAATGGAATCAGTTGTCCAAATGCGGTTAAAGGATTGATAATTTGAATTGTTCTGGGGATAACGGTATTCAAGTAATCAAGACAATAATAAATTTTATCTCAAGTAAAGGCACAGATACTTGCCTGGTCTAAGCTGCTGTCGGATCGACTCTGCTCACTCTACTTTTCCCTTTCCCTTGCTCTGGGAACTCGATTCTATAATTAAACAACTCATCACAATAAGTCTAACTATTCTCGTTCTACTCTCGACACTTATTCAATCAATAATCGCATTTAAACAAGTAACCGGTTACGTATCGGACGTCCGGTATAATTTACGATATTTAAAACTCAGATATTTGCCCTAGTACGGGCATATACAGACTATAGAACACAACACACAATTAATATGAACCATATAGCACTTATAAACATTTTTAAAACATCATACGAAACTTATTTGAATTTTTAATAAGTTATTACAAATTTTTAAATCGAAAATCGGATTTTTAAATCCAATATAAACATTTAAATGCAAATAAATCAATTAATAAAATTAATTGACACTCTTTAAATACTCCAACTATTTTTAAATAAATAAATAAGCTTGAAAATAATTAAACTGAATTTTTAATTAATTAAATCTAATTAATAATTAATTTTTAAAAATTAATTGATTAAAAGAATTAACCAATTAATTAATAAATTAATTATTAATTAAAAATAATTAAAATAATAAAGTTTAATCAATTTTCGGATTTAAAATAATAAATATAATTTATCAGAATTTTTCTGATATTAAAATATATTTTTTAAAATAAAAATATGAATTTTTAAAGTTTTTAAACTATTTTCGAATTAATTTTAAAAATAAAATCCAAAAACAGTTTTTAGAAAATGAAACCGGGTCGAAAAATCAGGTAAACGGGTCGGGAAGAACAAATCCGGGTCACCAAGAACAACCCGCCGGAATCTGGGTTTTCCAGAATCCGGCCGGCGTCCGGTGGCCGGACTTCGCCATTTCCGATCAAAACAAAACCAAACCATAGGGCTTTTGTTCGCTTTTTCAAGACAAACATAACCCACATACAAACACATCTGTCCCATGCCGGAATCGTGCCCAGAATTCGTTCAAAGAATTCGCCGGCGACGACTTCGGCCGGAAACCCGATCTACTTTAATTCTACATGAAACTCAAGGATTAATATACCAAAATGAAGCTTATAACTCATACAATCAAAGCCCCATATCATAATCAATGTCAGATCAACAACAAGAACGAACGAAGCAAAAGAAGAATTCGGGTCAAAACCCGAAAATCAAACCCGACTAAATTGAACTTAAACATGAAATTAAAGCATGGATTCTTGCTAATTAGAACCCTAGGAACATGTTAGAAGCAACCAATTGAACGGAGAATCAACAGAATGAAAATCCCCAAATTAATCAAGAACCCTAATTAAATTCGAATATTGAAAAATTCATAATAAATCGAAAAATTACCAGATGATGATGAGGTTGGAAGATTCTGAAACTAGATATCAAGAGCTTTAATTTGAGTACAAGAACTTCAGATTTGGATTTCAATAACACCTCGAACGAATGGATCTAAGCTCAAGAACACGAAGAACACATTTCGGGAATTTTTACTTTTTTGATAATACGCAATGCAGATTATGAAGGTTATAAGGTACGATTCGTCTTTATATATTTTTGGAAAAATAATACCCTAAGGAACACTTTTGGATCGTTATAGATCCACTGGATCGTTTAAAAACCCTAATTAGGTTAAAATACGTTTTACGAGAAGATAATTATCTACAAGGATTGATAATTATCCAAATTAATACATATCATTATATAACTAATGCTCAAGAATACTGGGGCTATAACAAATGAAATACTGATATAAAACGATATATCCGTCCCCTTAAGCAATTAGGGTTCGGAACAATTTTTCCCCTTTTTGAACAAAACGAATTATTCTTGCAGAATCAAATAGGTAGGAATGAAATGATACGAATATCTCTCCCGATAATGATTCGAATACGAAAGACGAAGAGATAATAATTAATGTACGAAATTCCAATGGGGCCCTTAAATTATCAGAACGGGGCTCATATTTGAAGAAAATTCCAAATGACGAAATATTTGAAAGGGGCTTTCGACTCACCATTTAGCACATAATCACACAATAATTATCATTTAATAATATTCCAATATTCCACAATAAATATTTTAGATTAAATATATCATTTAATCAAATAATAAAATTCACGGATATTACAGTACAACTTATGATAATCTTTACAAGTATAAATAGAATGCCATATACTACCACAAAGAAAACAGGACTTCTGTGGTTTATAAAATACTGATCTAATCCTAACATCATACTTAGAAATATCAGCAATCTTCTTCTTACTCTTCTTACAATCAATAGCAAGATGATTAGAGTTACCACAGTTAAAATAACACTTTCTAGGTGCATTTGGGATATATTTGTAACAATTCTCTTTATTGATCCCAACTTTACCATTCCTGTTTCTCTTAACAGTAGCTTCCTTTTTCTTATCTGTCACCTCACAGATTTTATCCTTAAGCTGTTTCTGAGACAATAGTCCTACATTCTTAGTGACTTTATTCATGACAGGTTTAGACTTTATAATTTTAATTCCTTGAGTAGAGGTAGATCCCTTTTCAAAAGTAGAATTGGAATCCTTACCAAAAACAAAATTAACAGGAGTAATCTTAGATTTGGTTGCATCTATAACATGTCTATAGGTCTTTGG
Organism: Heracleum sosnowskyi; assembly: GCA_030848705.1. Taxonomy (NCBI): domain Eukaryota; kingdom Viridiplantae; phylum Streptophyta; class Magnoliopsida; order Apiales; family Apiaceae; genus Heracleum; species Heracleum sosnowskyi. The sequence continues at coordinate 83,861,409 of CM061237.1, forward strand.
ACTGACTGTCTCGTCAATGACAATTTTCTCTTTCAATTTCTTATCCTCATCTGACTTATATCCTAGACACTCTTTCCAATTCTTAGAGGTATTAATCTAATGAAATTTCCTACTAGAGTCTGTCCAGGTTCTGATTTTCTCATTAGTATATTCAAGTTCCTTTTCAAGAGAAGTACATTTAGATTTCATCTCTAAGTACATGTGTTTAGCATTATCACATTCTTTTTGTACTTCTTGCATACGAGAAAATTCAGCTTCTAATATGTCATTCCTTTTTCTAAGTTCAGACATCTCAGATAAGATCCTAGTATTTTCAGCAGTTTGACTTCTAAAGCTAATATGTAATGACTTTAGAAAATGTCTTAACTCAGAAGCATTATCAGTATCAAAATCAAAGATAGTAATTAGTACCTTATCATCAGGAGCAACAGTTATATCAACATTAGCCATTAGAGCATAGTTGACTACCTCAGTATCAGATTCTGAGGAAGAGTCCATCCAATCCTTGCTTGATGTGATAAGTGCCTTTGTCTTCTTGCACTCAGAAGCAAAGTGACCCATACCATTACACTTGTAGCATCTAACCTTTGACTTGTCAAATTTGCTACCATTGTTGTCCTTTTTGATGTACTTGTCTTTGTTTGCATTGAAGGCCTTTTTCTGAAAGTTTCCTTGTCTTCTACTCTTCCTGAACTTCATCCTCCTGAAGTTTCTGACAATCATAGCAACCATCTCTTCCATGTCTGAGTCAGAAGAATCATCATCAGTATTGGCATCAGGATTGCCATCAGTATCTGATGAAGAGTCATCAGGATCTGACTCAACTATTCTTGTTATACTTCTAGAGACCTCCATAGTTTTTCCTTTTGATTTAGCCTCTGCTTTCAAAGCAATTGATTTTGCCTTGCTGCTTTTCTTGTTCTTTCTCTGTTGAACTTCAAGATCATGAGTTCTTAGCATCCCATAGACTTCATCAAGAGACACAGTGTTCAGATCATACTGATGTCTAATGATCGAGGTCTGAGTGTCCCCTTCTTCAGGTAAAGCTCTTAGAAACTTGGTGTTTGAATCTTCAGTTTCATATTCCTTGTCAACTAAAGATAAACTGTTCAATAGTGTCAGAAATCTATCATATAGATCAGTTAGGCTCTCATCAGGTCTTGCATCAAATTGTTCATATTCTTGAATCAAAAGAGCCCTTCTGTTTTTCTTCACAGATGCAGATCCCTGGCACTGAGTTTCCAAAGTATCCCAGATTTCTTTTGAAGACTTGCATGCAATCACTCTGTTTGACATGACAGCATCAAGACTACTGTGCAAGATATTCTTTATCTTTGGTTCCCTGAGTACATGAGCTTTTTCTTCTATTCACTTTTAGCCTTGACCACATAATGTTCAGGTATAATATCTGTTCATTCTACGAACTTTGTAGGTATATATGGACCATCACGAATCATGTCCAAATAGTCAGGATCCATAGCCTCCAGGTACATCAGCATCTTTACCCTCCATGTTGGATATTCTGATTTCTTCAAGATGGGAATCTTCATGCTTTCATACTTGGTTGTCGACATCTTTAGATCGTATCTGATTCAGAATTAAATCAGTTTGCTCTGATACCAATTGTTGCCCAATAAATAACAATTGTAGAAGGGGGGTTGAATACAATTATATAAGATTCTCGACTTAATCAAGTATATAACACAAATATGAAAGAACAATAACAGCTTTATTAAATCTGATATAAAACTGTTACAAACTCTCTCAAGAAATTCTGATGTTCTTGAGAGCTGCTAGTTTTCACAAAATACTCGAGTGTATGATCGTTTATGTTCTCGTACATAAATCGAAACCTAAACTGTGTTTATATACTACACAGCTTCTCTATCAACGATAAGTCCTAATCAATTACAAAGATTGAAACCTATCCATAATTGATAGCTACATTCTACAAACCAGGAACCGACAAAATAAACTTCCATGTTTAACTAGACTCCAAATATAACTCAAAGTAGGAATCCTAATCAGCTTCCAGTCCTGATGATAAAACCTGATCCCAGTCCTGATATGTACTCTGATCCTGACGACCATGCAATCCTGATGACGTCAGCAATCCTGATCAGTTGAGTCTAGCTCCTGACGATCATTGAATTCTGATCTAACAGTTTCAGCCTTCTCCTGATCAACTACAAGTTTCTCATACTGTACCACCGGCCATAGACCCTTTACCGTAAGCCACAGTTTCATTTTTTTCTGCCAACGAGAAAAACCAACACCCCCACTGAATTTATCAGGCATTCCTGACAAGTCAATAGGCTGTGGGAAACGGTAGGTGGTCCAATCTATGGTGGGTACAGTAACACCAGAACCAGAAATAATGGCACCATCAGGAGTTTCAGTTCCGTGGCGAGGTACGCGAGACGCCGAGACATTCGCCCAAATCGCCCTTCGAGTCGAGTCGAGTCGAGTCGAGTCGTGACGTGGCGAGGCGAGCGGCGACGCGCGTGTGTGTGCGTGCGAGGCACATACTAACACCATGCACACCCACATGCATTAGTAGTTGTACACTACTCTTGCACATGTTTCTATATAAACCCATCAACCTCTCATTACCATTTCTATGTGGGATACAAGTTATTTCAATATAACCAACCCACATAACCCATTTCAAGCAACCTATTTCAACTCAATTTATTTATGGATTACACTAAGAAAATGTCTTAGATCCAAACATGAAAGTTTAAGTACTCATTAGAAGGAACAACCTCCAATTGTTAGTTTCCGGAAATTCCATCAAGAACATATATAAAATATGACTCAAACTTTCCATTTTCTAACAATAATCACATAATACCACACTATCAAATCATTTCATACTTACCAGTTACCGTTATCACATAATACGAATTTCTAAGCTGCAATATTACAATTGTCTAGCCCTACCGCTAATCGTCCCTCTCCCTTTCCTTACAGTGGAGCGGATTTGGGCCTATAATTTTTGGCTGTAGGAAAAACTCATGAGTCACAAACCGAAAGCAAGAAGAGCTTACGAGGGAAGTATGGTAATTTTAATTTGATTAAATTTGGTCAATTAGAAGACCATGTTCACGCCAAATTCAGGAGGAACAAATATGTTGATAAGCATGTATAATTAAGAACACGGTCACATCAACACATTTTATAAACTCGACAAAGAAGATTTTAAACCGTCTTTGACAGTAAGCATATTTGAAAAAAAAAATTCATCTATAATGACAAAAGAGACATATATTGAATATAATGGGACTGTTATAAATTGATTTCTGTGAACTATGACCTCAACAGTTCAAACAAACTCAGTTGGTAGTTATATTATTGTATTATCTTGATTAGAAACACATATGTAATTTAACTATCCCATATCATACACTCTTGTAGAACTTAAGATTACAGAACAAACGGATAACAACAAATCATTCACAGCACGCAAAAACACAATTTATCGAATTAGGATGAAAATTATAATGACAGGCCAGGGACTAACATTATATATTAAGCACACGCACTTAAGCAGGCAAAACGTGGCAGATCCTTGTATGTAAACCCCTGAAAGCTCTAACTCTTCTGTTTCTTGTTTATTTTCACAAGGTAACTGGCTTAAGCTAATAATAGATTACAAAAAAGTGTTTTGTTACTTGATTGTACCTGAATCTGGTCGAAATTTCCCAATCTCGCAACATTTCCAACTACTGAAGTGCCAAGCCCTGTATCCATAACTTTGAAGTTTTCCAGATTGAGAGCTGCTAGACATATCTTCGTCACCATCAGAATCCATAATGAAACACAAGTAAACGAAAAAACATCACATGTATTAAGGAGATCTGGCAACAAGGAAAAAATTGAACAAGTCCACTCACGAGAACTTAATAAGACTAGCAATTAACTTCTTCCACACAGCTCTTCTTCAGTTTTGATAGAATTTTCATAAGTTACTGGAACGTGTAGCACGCTAGCACTTTATGTTCATTATCACTCTCCTTTTGAAAGATCTCTTTTGAAAGACATAAAAGGAGAATTGATCAAGTGTTATTCATCTGTGAACCAGACCAGTTGCACTAGGTGACGGCACTAAAAAGATCAGGCTGTTTTATCGTCTCAGAAGAAATTGATACAGTCTATTACTTAAACACCCAGGAGCTCAGAGTAATCATTAAAAGTCAAAAGACAAGAAAATGATTCGATAGTTTTTCTATTTAGAAAAGTATTGAATGGAATGAAAAGTGATTCAAAGTAAACCAAAATGAATCAATTTGGCATTCGATAGTTTTGTTTTAAAAACTATCGAATGGTAAAATGATTTATTTCATTCGATGGTTTTTCAAACCATTCGATGGTTTTTAAATTGTGGAGCAGGTGAAAAGTATTCTTTGTTTTTCAAGTTGATGAAGATCCAATGGCCAGGATTGTTTCTACAAGTTTGGTTCGATGGTTTTTCAAACCAAAGTCTGCAGTTAATACAGAGTGAAGAAAGTGTCTTCTTCAGTTAAGGCATTCTACACAGAAACATTACTGAGAGAGAGAACTGAGCCGGAGAAATTATCAGAGAATTAATAGTGCTCAGAATTTGATCATTGTTTTGTATTTGTGTAACCTTAAACTCATTGAAGCTAATCTACGGATTAGAAATTGTAGCACCCCACGAGGTTTATATTTATAAAAAGATATATTCCCCGAAACTTGATTTGGTTTGGTGTGTTTGATTTCGTTATAGAACTGAAAGATTAATCCGCGAACGAAATTGAATTATTTGTGAGTATCGTATTCAACCCCCCCTTCTACGATAATTTGGACCTAACAATTGGTATCAGAGCTACTTGATTGATATACAAATCAGATCCGGTGAATGAGACCAAAATCAAACGTAGCGTGAAAATTCGAAGCAAATTTTTTAACTTTCAAAATTTTTCATTTAATTGGAATTTCTTGAATTTTAAACAATTTGAAATTTTCAGAAACCATGAGTGCTCCAAAGACAACCGCTGGTATTAAAGTTCCCCCGTTTACTAGAGATGATTTCGGTTTGTGGAAGATGAAGATGCTGTTATTTATCAAGGCATCTAATCCGTTGTATATTGGCATATTAGAGAACGGACCGTTTGTACCAATGAAACCAGTTAGTGAATCTACAGCTCCTGATGGTAGCAGGATTCCTCAAGGCACCCAACCTAAGGATATTACTGAGTATACAGATTCTGACAAAGAACTGATTCGATTGGACACCGGTTTAATGTTGATATTGGCGGATTCCGCAGACAAGGAAATGAGCTATCAGTTGATGAACTGTACAAGCGGGAAACATATGTGGGATACCATTAATTTAATAATGGAAGGAACTGAAGACGTGTAGGAAAACAGATTGGACATTCTGACTTCTCAATACGAAGCGTTTAGGTCACTGCCAGGAGAAAGTATAACTCAGGTCTTTGAGAAATATACTAAGCTTCTCAATGAATTGGCAATGAAAGGAAAAACCTATCCACTGAGAGAATCAAACAGGAAGTTCATGATGACGCTGCCCCATCATGTAGAACACAAGTCATCATCCATTAGGGAAAGAATTGACTTCACAAAGATGTCATTAGAGATGATCTATGGCAAGTTGAAGACCTATGAGATGGAACAGGAACAAAGGGTGATAATCTACGGATCAAGGACAGTGGAGAACAAGCACAATGCACTTGTGAGATCAGCAGCACTTGTAGTGGATGAACCAATAACTTCTGAGATTCAGGTTCAAACCCCTAGAGCTGGAAAGGAGGTGATAATAGAAGCAGAAATGGATTCTGTGAATCTGGGTGTTGATGAAAGTGATTACTACACCCTAGAAGAGCTTGAGCAAATGGAAGACAAAACCATGGCGTACTTAGCTGCAAAGTTTAGTCACATTCGTTTCAAGAGAAACCCTAAGTACAAGTTCAAGGGCTCAACCAACAGATTCCAGAAGAGCAATTATACACCTAGTACAGGCTTTAAGGGAGGCTACAAGACTGGCATGATTGATAGAAGCAAATCAAGATGCTACAACTGCAATGAGTTAGGGCATTTTGCCACTGAATGCCGGAAGCCTCGTCAAGCGAGAGACATGAAAGATGTCTATGGAAAGAAGGATTCTTATGATGAGTTGAAGAAAGAGAATGCCAAGCTTAAACAGCAATTGGAGGCATTCTCTAGAAAGCAGAAAGGAAAAGCTTATATAGCAGAGGGAAAGCACTGGGATGATACTGATTCGGATGAAGAGGAAGAATATGTAAATGTTGCTCTAATGGCTGACTCTTCAGAGGAATCACCACAATCATCTCAGGTACCTATCTTAACTACAATTGATATGTCTAATTCTGAGTACAAGAAAACTGTGCAAGATCTTAGTGTAGAATTGTTTAATGTACACACAAGCATGCTAGCATAAGAAATGGAAAATGCTAAACTAGTTCTTAAGATTAAAAAGTTAGAATCTAAAAATGAAGAACTGGAGCTTGTAGCTGTAACATTAGAAGATCTTAAGCAAAAGAATGCGTACTTAGAGAACAAGGTCAAGTGTAATGATGAGATAGAGACTATCCTCAGGAAGCAGATTTCAGATCTAGATTTGAAGCTGAATGCTTTTAAGAATTCCGCTCTAGTGGCTAAGGAAATCATTGATACTCAGGCCATAGAGAATAAAACTGCTATAGGATTTGACTATAACAAGAAAGCTGGTAAGAAGATTGTGGAATTCCCTGTGACATCTTCAGTTGTCAAAAGGAATACTCCACATGTTCTTAAGAATGTTGATTGTCCAGTTTTTGTTAAGCCGTTTCCACCACTCTTTCATGAGGATGACCTTTTCATAAGACAGGAATTGCTTGAGGAGGATTTGTTGAAGGAAAAAGAGGTAAAGACTAAGTTGCCTAGGAAATCAGTAAAAAATGAATTACCTAAACCTGATTTACCTAAGACTGAAGTAGGTGACGTAGTTAGTAATGTTAAAAAGAACAGGAATGGGAAGAAGAAGATTGTTAATCAGGAAATGGTTCCGTTTTCTCCCATTGCATCTAGGAAGTTGTGCACTATTTGTAATTCTGCTGGACACCTTACACATGCATGTAAAAAGGTTAAAGTAGAAACTGCTAATACTTCTGAAATGCATAACATGTCTGACATGCCTGATCTTCATGAACCCTGTGGAAAGAAAGATTGTTTGCTATGTAAGTACAACATCATGCATGCTTATTTTAAGTTGATGTCTGATAGTAGCAATAGCACTGTTAATGTCAAATCCACAGATATTATGAATATCAAACAGGGTAAGACTAAATTGAATGTTACTCCTGTTAAATCATCTAAACCTTCAGGACCCAAACAATTTTGGGTACCAAAGTCCGCTTAATCAATCTGTGATTGCAGGGTAAGGTTAAAAGCTCAAAGGTTGTGTGGATTCTGGATAGTGGTTGTTCTAGACACATGACAGGTGAAGAGTCCCTGCTTACAGAGGTGGTTAAGAAGACCGGCCCGATTGTAACCTTTGGAGATGACAGCAAAGGATACACTACGGGATATGGTAAATTGAAAGCTGGAAATGTCATCATTGAAAACATCTCTCTTGTTGAAGGATTAAAGCACAATCTTCTAAGTATCAGTCAATTCTGTGATAAAGGCTACAATGTAGATTTCAGAAAGGATAAGTGCTTGATCACCAACAAGAAGGATGAGAAGCTTACTCTACTGGGAGTGAGAAAAGGAAATTTGTTTATAGCTGACTTAAGTTCTACCAGTGAAGGAGAAGTTACATGTTTTTATGCAAAGGCATCTTCAGAACAAAGTTGGCTATGGCACAAGAAGCTCTCACATCTGAACTTCAAAACTATGAACTCTTTGGTAAAGAGAGAGTTAGTGAGAGGGTTGCCCCTGATGGAATTCAATCAGGAGGGACTATGTGAAGCATGTGAAAAGGGGAAGTCGAAGAAAGCATCACATGGAAGCAAAGGAATGACAAGCATTACTGAACCATTACAGCTGATTCATATGGATTTATTTGGTCCAGTTAATGTTATGTCACTTTCAAGAAATAGATATGCATTGGTGATGGTGGATGACTACTCCAAGTACACGTGGGTGTTGTTCATACAAACAAAGGATGAAGCAACACAACTAATCATTGATCACATCAAGAAGATAGAAGTGGAAGCTAAGCTACCTGTGCGGACAATCAGATCAGACAATGGAACTGAATTCAAGAATGCAGTTCTTAATGATTTCTGCTCAGAGAAAGGAATATCAAGACAGTTTTCAGCACCAAGAACTCCTCAACAGAATGGAGTAGTGGAAAGGAAAAACAGGACCTTGGTTGAAGCAGCAAGGACCATGTTGAGTGAATCAAAACTTCCCACTTACTTTTGGGCTGAAGCAGTGAATACATCTTGCTACACTCAGAATCGAACCCTGATCAACAAAGATCATGAAAAGACTCTGTATGAGTTAATGGCCAACAAGAAACCAACACTGAAGTACTTTCATGTGTTTGGTGCAAAGTGCTTTGTACTTAAAGATGGAGAACATATTGGCAAGTTTGATGCCAAAGCAGATGAAGGCATTTTTCTGGGCTATTCTCTGGAATCTAAGGCTTTCAGGGTATATGTGATTGAAGATAAGAAGGTGTTGGAAAGCTTTAATGTAACATTTGACGACACCAAAAGACCAGGCTTGCAAACTGGAGAGAACTCTGAATCCTTGGTATTTGAAAATCTATCAGGAGATCTCTCTGACAATGAAGAAGTACCTGAAGTTGTTACAGTCATTAATAATAATCATAATGATAATGATTCTGGACAAAGTGGTGACCAAAGTGGAGATCCTCAACATATAGGATCCACTAGTCAGTCTTCAGAATCAACAGATCAAACCGTCAACAACTCAGGGGGAGCAGGAGAAGGATCAACTAGTCACACTCCACAACATCTAGAACAAGGAGAATCATCAAGATCGCATCTGCCAAGACAAAGGGTATGGAATAGAGATCATCCATTTCACTTGATCATTGGTGATCCGGACACAGGAGTGAGAACTAGGAGAACATCACAAAATGAATGTCACTATTCTGGGTTTCTTTCAGAAACAGAACCTAAGAAAGTTGAAGATGCTCTAGATGATCCAGATTGGGTAATTGCTATGCAAGAAGAACACAATCAGTTTGAAAGGCAGAAAGTTTGGAAGCTGGTACCCAGGCCTAAGGGAAAATCTATTATTGGAACACGATGGGTATTCAGAAATAAGTTGGACGAAGATGGCATTGTAACGAGAAACAAAGCCAGACTGGTTGCTAAAGGTTACTCTCAAGAAGAGGGTATAGATTATGATGAAACCTATGCACCAGTAGCAAGACTTGAGGCCATCAGAATGTTTCTGGCATTTGCTGCACATTCCAATTACAAGGTATATCAGATGGATGTGAAGAGTGCTTTTCTGAACGGGGAGTTAGAAGAAGAAGTGTATGTGGAACAACCTCCAGGTTTTGAGGATTCAAAACTGGCAGACTTTGTGTACTTTCTATTCAAAGCTCTCTACGGACTCAAACAAGCTCCAAGGACATGGTATGACACTCTCTCTGAATTCTTACTTGAAAATGATTTTACAAGAGGTGTCGTAGACAAAATTCTCTTTGTCAAAAAGCATAAAAATGATTTGATATTGGTGCAAGTATATGTTGATGACATAATATTTGGTTCTACTAATGATGATCTATGCAAGAGATTTGCTAAGTTAATGCAGAGTCGTTATGAAATGAGCATGATGGGTGAATTGTCATTCTTTCTTGGACTGCAAGTATACCAAAAACAAGATGGTATATTCATTTGTCAGTCCAAGTACATCAAAGATCTTCTGAAGAAGTATCAAATGGAAGACTCATCTACAGCAAAGACTCCTATGCCAACTGCCACTAAGCTTGATAAGGATGAAACTGGTAAGAAGGTTGACATCACAGGCTACAGAGGTATGATAGGCTCATTACTTTATCTCACTGCAAGTAGACCAGATATAATGTTTGCAACATGCTTGTGTGCTAGGTTTCAGTCTGATCCTAAAGAATCTCATCTAATAGCTGTTAAGAGAATATTTAGATATCTTAAGGGGACCCCAAATCTTGGAATTTGGTACCCTAAAGATATAGGATTTGATCTTATTGGATACACAGACTCTGATTTTGCAGGTTGTAAGATTGATCGGAAGAGTACTTCAGGAAGCTGTCAGTTTCTTGGAAGAAGGTTAGTTTCCTGGTATAGAAAGAAGCAGCATTCAGTTTCCACATCAACAGCTGAGGCTGAATACATTGCTGCTGGAAGCTGTTGTGCTCAGATCTTGTGGATGAGAAACCAACTCCGTGACTATGGACTTTTGTTGACAAAGATTCCAATATTTTGTGACAACACAAGTGCCATAGCAATCTCAAACAACCCAGTGCAACACTCGAGGACGAAGCACATCGACATCAGGTATCATTTTATCCGAGAGCATGTCATGAATGGAACTGTGGAGTTACATTTTGTACCCACAGAGGATCAAATTGCAGACATCTTTACTAAACCGCTTGATGAATCCACTTTCAATAAGCTGGTTGGTGAACTTGGGATGTTAAATCTTTCTAATTGATTTTGATTAGAAGTCAGTAACTACAGAGAGTCCTAGTGAATACATGAGTTTAAGAATTTCTATATCTTTAGGACTCGTGAATTTATTTTCTGGAGCAATTCTCGTAGTTAGGATTAGTATACTAATTTTATGTCATAATTATGGATGATATATCTTCTGGCATTTAGTTGGTTACTAATTCTAAAAAAAAAAAAAAATATTTAGGTGCTAATATTTGTTCTAAATATTAAAGCATCTATTTAATTTGAATTAATTTGCTTTGTTTTTAACATTGTAGATTAATGCAGCATAATTTATTGGATTTTAATTGATTAATATCATTTAATGATATTTAGTTGATTTTATTCTAAGAAAATTGTGAATTTTCTGTTAACAATTGATTTTGGTGAGTTTTAAAAGATTTATTCAAAATAAAACTTGACAGAAAATAAAAGTCTGATTTTTAGAACAAGAACAGGTTTTAAAATTTGGACAGAAGCAAAAAATATCGAATTTAGGAAATTCGATAGTTTTTCAAGTACATAGATAAATCTATCGAATTTAATTTTCGATAGTTTTTGAAAAGGAAAAAGAAAATCTATCGAAAACAATTCTCGATAGTTTTTGAGAATATTTTTAAAATATATCGAAGTGAATTTATATTAATTCTATATTTAATTCTCGATAGTTTTTGAAAATGGATTGAAAAAATATCGAAAGGAATTCACTTGATTTAATATATGAATTCTCGATAGTTTTTCCAACAGTCATTCGATAGTTTTTGGAGATTAAACAGATCAGACTTCGATAGTTTTTCAGAAAAGTGTTTTAAATTCCAATGTAAAAACACTTCGATAGTTTTTCAAAAAACCATCGAAGTGCATATGACTCTTTTGCCCCTCTGAAAATCTATTGGTAGTACATTTAAAATCTATCGAAACCTGTATTGACAATTTTGCCCCTGAATTTCAAAAAGTATTTAAATGGCACTTGGTTGTTTTTCTTCTCATTTTTCTCAGATCTAAGAAAAGCTATAGTCGGTTATAATACTTACAAAGAGATACACAAAAACAAGAATACATTCGATAGATTTCTCCATTTTTAAGCAAGAAAACCTTAAAAATTTTACTGGTTGTCACTGTTGATTAACTTTTAACCGTGAGAACTTAATTTTTTTTTTGTTTTTGGCACTTTCTGAGAAAGAAACCATCGAACTTGACATTTTGAATTGAATATTGGTTAGTATTCAAGGGTTCTAAAGTTTACAAGTGTTCGCATTTCTGTGTTAATGTTAAAAGGGGTTATTTTGTTTTTAGGGTGATTTTGCCAAAAGTTTGATTAATTAAAATAATTAATTAAATTTTAAGGAAAATTAGTTTTGGTTTATTTAAATTTTCTGGAAATTTTAAAATGGCCGGAGAATTTATTATTACCAAGACTAATCATGTCTCGTTTCAAAACCTGCAAACCATTACGAACCTTCAGTTTCGTGCATGGGTAGAGTTTTTGAACACACATTCATTAGTGGCATATGATGTGAGTACTCCCGTGGTCCTTTGCATCGATCAATTGACTACGTTGTACACATCCGCCACGGATACAAGTGAGAATAACGTAAGGTCCTTCAGTTTTGTTGTGCCAGGGGGCAGAACAATAAGGGTGACGGAACATGATTTTAATCGAATCTTACATTTTCCTACAGAAAACCTTGTTCCGGATCCCACAACTGAGGAGATACATGCTTTCTTCACTCTCATTAGAAGTCAACAACCTAACTTCTTTGTGGGAGATTTTCTGAAGCATTACTTGCCAAAGGCATGGAACTTTTTCTTTCATACCCTAATCCATGTTTTTACTGCCAAGCTAACAAATCTGCATGGTATTCCCTTATTCCTTCAAAAGATAGGGTTTACCATTGCCAACAATAGGCATATTAACATTGGACGGTTACTGATTGATCAAGTAATCATATGCATGGGACCACTGGATGAAAGAACGGGCATAGATGAAGATGTGCTTTGTTTCTATCCTAGGTTCCTACAGCTAACTCTCAATGATATCTTAACAGATGATGAGCGCGAGACATTCGCCGAAGAGGAGACCATGGAGTGTATGAAGATGAAGAGTAATGCCATAACCGCTCTGATAAGGAAGAACAACTATCTTCCAGGGGTACCCAATGTTCTCACTGAATATCTAAGAACGGTGCCCCTACCACTTCTACCCCCAGGGGAACAGGTAAATCAAGGTAACATTCCTGAACCTGAACTGGCTCCTGAACCACAACCTATGGATGTTGATCCAGAGCCCTTAGTGGCCATTCCAGACCAGGAGGTTGCAAACCCACAACCTCTAACCACGGTCGAAGAGCCTTTGGAAGAGCCAAATGAAACAATAAACGAACCTCCTTCCCCTCCTATACCCAATATTCAGACATCCGTGAGTGTAGAGGGAGATAGTGCCTTAGCAGCACCACATAAGGAGATACACCCTTCAACAGCAGCTCTGTCTTCCTCTAAAAGGAGATGAACAGAAACCGAGGCAACTGTTGATACTTTATTTCAAACTTCCAAAGCGCCCTTTATTGATTTTTTTGATGCTGATTGGGCTACGCTAACGAAAGCTATATCTGAACCAATAGCTCAATCAAGTAAGGAAGAATTGACGGAAGCAACTGGTGTTCCGACCATATTACGGTTAGGTTCACTGGTTGAAGGTTCTAAGAACCAAGGGTCTTCACAGACGTCGAGAGAAGGCTTTGACCTAAATGCACAATCTAAAGGGTCATTGTCTACCTCCCCAGATGGAACATATTTGGATCCTGCGGGTAAAGGGTCTGACGTAGGTGCAGATCGGCAACTCGTTGACAATGAATCAATTATTATTGAAGAGTCAACTGAGGTAAAGTCTTCACAGACTATCGGGGAAGATTCGGGATCTCTGCTGTTAAAAGAGCCTGTTTCTAACCCCCTAGAGATTCAAACTCTAGATCCTACAAAGGATATATCATCTAAGGATGATAAGCAACTTGGTTTAACCAAGGACGGGGACTTGCGAAGCCCCATTGCACCATCGGTGACCTCCTTAAGGACGGCTACGGTGTTTTCTTCTGCATTGTTGCCCAGTAAATAACAATTGTAGAAGGGGGTTGAATACAATTGTATAAGATTCTCGACTTTATATAACACAAATATGAAAGATCATTAACAATAACAATAACAGCTTTATTAACTTTGATATAAAACTGTTACAAACTCTCTTAAGAAATTCTGATGTTCTTAAGAGCTGCTAGCTTACAAAAACTCTCTCAAGAAATTCTGTTCTTAAGAGCTTCTCTCCGATTATGTTCTCTCTCGAATGAAATTACATAAATCGAAACTAAGACTGTGTTTATATAGTGCACACAGCTTCTCTATCAATAACAAGATAAGTCCTAATCATAACAAAGATAGAAACATATCTTTAATCGATAGCTGCATTCTACAAACCAGGAACAAATAGAATAAACTTCCATGTTTATCTAGACTCCAAATATAACTCGAAGTAGGAATCCTGATCAGCTTCAAGTCCTGATGATCAAACCCGATCATAGTCTGAGTAGGAATCCTGATGATCAATAAGATACTGACGCTTGATCAAATACTGATGACCATGCAATACTGATGACGTCAGCAATCCTGATCAGTTGAGTCTAGCTTCTGACGATCATTGAATTCTGATCTAACAATCTCCCCCAATCTCATACTTTGTGAAATAAAGTATAGATTCCAAATATTCAATGATGTCAAAAACATGTATAAAAATGTACGAGTATCTTCAGAAACAACTTATCTGTTTAAGCTTTGTGATAGAACAGATTCATCTTCAAGAAGTTGGATAATAAACTTTCTTCTTTTTCTTCAAGAATTTGAATCAGTCTTTCCTTAAGATTTCTGAGTTCTTCATCTTCCTCATTAATCTGGTAGATAGCTGCTCTGAGATTCTGTATGGAGTTTCTCTGTAGACTGTGCTCTTCAAGCAAAAGATAAGCAATTTCCTTCCCATCAGGATTGAGAGAAAGATGAGTCATGCCAAAATTTACTTCTTTAACAGCAGTACCCCTTTGCATTTCCACATCCTGACCTCTTTGATTTAAGTACATGGGAGTATAATTACCATTGAAATTACTGTTTCCATCCAGTCTTCTTCTTATAGTTGACAAAATCATGTCACTCCATTCTTTGTACACTTGGTTCTTCCATCTTAACAGATAGTGAACATATTTCAGTTCCTGTGTAGTTTTCATCAGCAGATCTTGAATAGATAGAATCTTCACACTACCATCTTTCATGAAGTACAGAAGCTTTTCTTTCTTTTCAAAACCATCATGACAATCTATAACTATATCAACAGCTAATAAATTGTTCAGGTTTTCAGAAGTTAAAGTACCTCCAATTTCTGTCAAGGAGTAAGGATCAACATATGACATATTCAGATATTCACCATCTCTGTGTCCAATACCTCCTCTTGAATTACTTGACAATTGCTTCAGATTTGAAAACATCTTTAACCAGAGTGTTTTTGATCTAGCCATATCAGACAAATCAACAACACTTGAAGCGCTTGTAATAATTCCACCAGACTGAAAATTGATAGGTGTATCACAACTTAATGTGCTAATATGTTTCCACTTCTTGTATTTCTCCTTTTCATGAGCGTAGCTTCTTTCAAGTAAAGATTCTTGTCTGCTTGAATTTCTCCATTTTCTTCCATTTGAAAGTTTAAGCCTTTGTAGATAGAGATTGAAATCTTCATATGTTCTTTTTGTAATATCTCTTCTTCTGGCTTCTTCTTCTTCATCTACTTCTTTGTTGTGACAATCAACAACAGTAGATAAGATTATCAAATCAACCTCTTGCAGAATTTCAGATTCGTCAGGATCTTGAATATTGTCAGGATTAGAATCTTCAATTTGATTTGTATTGCTGAGAGTTGATTTTCTTGATTTTCTTCTCAATTCAGGTTCTTCTTCAACAATTCCATCATCACCAAAAGTAGATCTGTCAGGAACTACTAGAGTTTGAATAGGTTCAGGAATTTCTTCAATTCTTAACCCTCTAGACCTTGTCTGTCTAGGTAATATTTGAGTTGAAGAACCTCTTTTACTTCTTCTAGCACCTCTCCTACCTCTGCTTCCTCTACCTCTAGCAGGAGCAGTATAGCTTTCCACTGTCTCTCTCTGTAATCTCAAGAATTCTTCATGTGAGAGATCTGGATATTCTTCACTTGCTGTAGAGAGTGCTTTTCTTGCATATAATTGTTGAACTCTTTTATCAGTGTGATATAGAGTAACAATTCTGCCGTCTTTTGTAGAAAACTTCTGGAATAAATTTGATGCATCTTCAGGATTATCAATAATCACATCTTCATCACCTTCAGGAATTGTAGCAAGAATTTGTCCATGACCAGGTGTCAGGATTTGATCTTCCGTCAGGATCTGAGATTGCATCAATGTTCTTACTGTCTTAACTCCAGAATCAGAAACATGAGTTGACTGCGTTGTTTGACTTTGAGAAGTTTGGATTGTCTTCATAACAACAGCATCAGAGGTTTCTCCTTGTATCGCTTTGTCACCACCATCATCTCCAGTATCATCATCATTATTTCTTAATACTAGATCAGGTGTACATTTTGTCTGAATAACCTTCTCCCCCTTTTTGACATCAGGATTTGACAATAATTTCAAAATTAAGGAAAGAGAGGCTTGAATTTCAGTTACCTTAGTATCCAGAGAATCAATTCTTTGATTGATTGAGGTTTGTTCTGAAACAACAGATTTCACTTGGGATTCCACTACCCTTAGTTGTAAAGTAGTAGGCACCTTTGTAAAATTAGTAAAGAAATCAGTCCTCACTTTTTCAGTTGAGCCCTTGATAGAATCAATCTCACTTTTCAGGCTTTTGGATAACAGAGTTGTAGCCTTCAGATGATTCTTCAAGTCTTGATTCTCTATAGACTTCACTGCATTATAGGCATGTTCAATAGCAGAAGAAAAACTGATAGATTCATCAGATTGGTGCCATGAATTGTTCCATTCATTCTGTCGAAATGCCTCTGCAGGATCAAAGGAAGGAGTAGAAAAATCTTGTCTCTGATCTTTCCCAGTGAAAGCATTGCTAGCCATATATGTACTTGATGAACCAAAATTAGTTCCAAGACTAATCTTGAGTGATGTAGCAAGCTGTTCCTTCTCTTTTCTATTCTCATTATCATCATCACTATCATCATCAGAATTATCATCAGAACCATGAGATTTATCAGGATCAGGAATTGCAATACCTTTCAGTTTATCCTGAGATTCTGAGATAGGATGATCCATTGGTCTTGAACGAAGTGGCTGTATCAAAATAGGCTCAGTATCAGGAGCACCACTAACGTCAGGATGAACATCGTCAGGATTTGATATGCGTGCATCAGTATTTGCTACCAATGGTTCTTGTGGAGCTTGAGGTTCAGAAGCTGCTTCAACACTTTGAGCTAAAGGTTCTTGTGTGCTTCCCTCATTGACAATGTTCTCGACCAATCTTTCAACAGAAGCTGTAGCTTTGCCTGCATCTTCACTTTGAGAAGATGGTTCTTGTGTAGCTGGAATGTTGATGTCTTCATTCTCCCTTTGAGAAAATGGTTCTTGTGTGACCATTCCACTAGCTAAGCCTTCACCCAAACTTTGATTGAGTGGTTCTTGTGTGGCAGGATCAATAGTAGCTGCTGAAGTACTCTGAAATTCAGGTTCTTGTGGGTTTGATCCTTTCAGCTTCTTCTGTCTCTGATAGACTAACTCTTCTGCATTCCTCTTTTTCTTTGATGTAGGTGTAAGACCAACCAAGGAAGCAATTGTAGAAACCTTCTCCCAAGAATGTCCTCGAATCTGAGATGGAGAGGCTGGAGAGTCTGATATAGAGACAACTTTTGTTGCTGCATCAGGAATACTAACATCAGGATTTGATGTCTGAATATCAGTATCCTTCATTTGCACTGTCAAAGGAATATGATACCTGCTCTTTGATAATTTCCTTGTCTTTTGTGGTTTGGACGAAGGTACCACAACTTTAGTAGCAGTATCAGCAACTTCCTTGTTCACATTCATCACAGAGGATATAGGTAAGTCATCCTCTGAATCACTTTCATCAATCAACCTTAACTTCCTTTTCACAGGAACATTCTTAACAACCTTATCAGCTTTCTTGACCAGGACCCCTTGTACACCCCCTTGTATCTTCTTTTTAGTGAGTGGTGTAGAGGAAAAATCCTTTGAACCTGATTGCCTTCCAGACACATCAGTTCTAGCTGATTTCTTTGATTTTACAACTAAAGTCTTTTGAGAGACAGTAGAGGTGGTTGGTAACTGTTTAGACTGTTTAGGTTGCATGCTTGTGTCAGGAACAAGGTGGGTTGGTCCTTGTACCATAGCATTAGAAAGTAGTCCATAACGAGTAGGCATTTTCTGATGTAAGAAAAACCTAACCTCATCAGGAATAAAAGCATTTCCTATGAAACCATTTGCCTTATCACTGTTGACTAAGGACTTAATATTATTCTCAGTAATTCTACAGATTGGTAGAACTACATCATCCTCAAAAACAACATTAGGACATAAGTGATTAAATATCAACAGTAAAAATCTAAGAAAACAGACAGAACCCAATTTATCTGATTTCCTATCACTTAAAGCTTTTAAGATAAAAGAGCCATAATCAAACACTGTAGAATGGATAAGAGAGTACCCAATTTTAAGAGATCCTGATGGAAGAGCATCAAAATTTGATGTCTTGTTCAGGAAACAGCGGCTGATTGTATCAAAGAAGAAATTCCATTCCTTCTTAAGCTTTGTCCTAAAGAGATTTCCATATCTCTTTACTTCTCCATTGTAGCCCAGTTTCTTGACAAACTCAAATAGAGCAGAGTCTGAAATCACCCTAGGAACTTTTTCACCCAGAATAGGCAAATGCAATGCCTCTTCAATAACAGCAGGGGTGACATGATGAGTGACCCCATTTGATTCGAACTGCATCAGAATGGTTCCTGTAGAACTTTGACCAAAAACAACTGTGTTCCAAACCTGCATTACAGACTTAAAAGAAACACTTGCAGGCTCTGTTAAAGCATACTTCAATGGGCTTGAAGTAAGAAAATCTTGAATTATATGGAACTCAGTAGGCAATTCTTGATGGTCTAGTATGGCTACAAAGTTATTAGTGGCAAAAGTAATATCACGAATTACTGTTTGTTTGTTCATGAAAGATGAAGACGCCATTATAATGTTTTTGAAAACTCGAGAATTAAGATTTGAAGCAATTAGGGTATGAAAGCACAGAGAGAGATAAAAACGAAAAACTGATGATGAGAGAGTAATGAAAGATGTAAAACAATGAAAAGTATTTTGTTAAAACAAAATATTACTCTCAATGACAGGTGGCAAAATATGATTTGTGTATAACTAATTAGTGGACAGATTACGTGTGTCATTAAATAAAACTGCACCGCTTTTTATGTGTATGTATAGATATATCTATAATAGAGCAACACACGCGCGTATACAGTTGTCCTACTAAAACTCAATCGTCCATTAGCAGATACGGACGAAAAATTAGGCACAAATTAAGTAATGAAATACTGACCTGTACATCAGGATTGACCAGTTGACTTCCTGTCAGGATTGAGTCCTATCAGGATTTGATCAAAGATACATACCTTTCTGAATAACCATCAGGATTTGACAGTTATCAGGATTTCCTCTCTGTAGCTTTTCCTCAGAAATTCTCAAAATTCATCATTCCAAGTTCATTCACCAATTTATTGAAAGTAGCTTCAGGTAGTGGCTTGGTGAATATATCAGCTAGTTGTTGATCAGTAGGAACAAAGTGAAGTTCAATTGTTCCTTCCAGAACCTGTTCTCTTATAAAGTGATATCTGATACTTATGTGTTTAGTAAGAGAATGCTGAACTGGATTTCCTGTCATTGCAATAGCACTTTGGTTATCACAATAAATAGGGATTTTTGAGTATGACAGGCCATAATCTAACAACTGATTTCTCATCCACATTATCTGAGCACAACAACTTCCTGCAGCAATGTACTCAGCTTCTGCAGTTGAAGTGGAAATAGATTTCTGCTTTTTACTGAACCATGAAACTAGTCTTCCACCCAAAAACTGACAACTTCCTGAAGTACTTTTCCTGTCTATTTTGCATCCTGCAAAATCAGCATCTGAATAACCACACAATCCAAAATCTGATTCCCTTGTATACCAAAGGCCAAGTGAAGGAGTGCCTTTGAGATATCTGAAAATTCTTTTGACTGCAATCAGATGTGGTTCTCTAGGTTTTGCTTGAAATCTTGCACATAGACAGGTTACAAACATGATATATGGTCTACTGGCAGTGAGATACAATAAAGAGCCAATCATTCCTCTGTAGTGAGTTACATCTACCTCTTCACCTTGATCAGGATCAAGTTTGGTAGCTGTAGCTATGGGAGTTGAAGCAGGAGTACTGTCTTGCATGTTAAACCTTGTCAGTAAATTCCTTGTGTATTTAGACTGATTAATAAAAATCCCTTCATCAGTCTGTTTAACTTGAAGACCCAGAAAGTAACTCATTTCTCCCATCATGCTCATTTGATATCTTGACTGCATAAGCTTGGAAAACTTTTCACACAGCTTATTGTTTGTTGACCCAAAAATGATATCATCAACATAAATCTGAACTAACAGCAACTCCTTACCATGATTCAAATAAAATAGAGTTTTATCAATTGCACCTCTTTTGAATCCACTTTCCAGTAAGAATTGAGCTAAGGTTTCATACCATGCTCTTGGAGCTTGCTTTAGTCCATAAAGTGCCTTATCCAGTCTGTAGACATGATCTGGATATTTAGGATCAATGAAACCAGGAGGTTGTTCAACATAAACTTCTTCCTCCAGTTCACCATTTAAGAAAGCACTTTTAACATCCATCTGGAAAACCTTGAATTTCTTATGTGCTGATAAGCAAGAAATATCCTGATGGCTTCTAGTCTTGCAACAGGAGCAAAAGTTTCATCATAGTCAATTCCCTCTTGTTGGGAATACCCCTTTGCAACTAGTCTAGCTTTATTTCTGATAATGACTCCATCAGAATCAGTCTTGTTCTTGAAAATCCACTTTGTACCAACTATTGATCTATTCTTTGGTCTTGGTACCAGTTTCCAGACTTCATTCCTTTCAAATTCATTCAGTTCTTCTTGCATTGCAGTAACCCAATCAGCATCTTTAAGTGCATCTTCAACTTTCTTAGGCTCCTCCTTGGACAGAAAGTTATTGTATAAACATTCATTCTGAGTTGCACTTCTTGTTTGAACACCTGCATCAGGATCTCCAATTATCAAATCAGGAGTATGATCTTTAGTCCATTTCCTTGCTGGTGTCAAATTGTTTCTTGAAGTAGATGCTCCCCCTGGATTGGTGTTATCTTGATTGAAAGAATTTGCTTGAGATGAAGCTCTTCCTGAATTATTGTTATGTCCTCCTGATGTGTTGTCAGGATCATCACTTGAATCAGTATCTGAAGAATTCTGTCCTGATGATTGAGTTGACTCTGAACTTGTAGTTGAATGCCGTTGCTCCCCCTCAACATTAGCACTACTAGTTGTATTACTGTTGTTTGCATCATCAGTATTAGTACCATCAGTACCTGGTGAGTCATCAGGATTTGGTGACCCGTCAGTACTGGATGAATGGACAGCTTCTGATTCACTTTCTTCAGGTTCCTTGGAAGCTTCATTTTCAAATAACAATCTATCATGCGAGTCTTCAATTATTCCAGTTATCTTCTTATCATCAAAAGATACATGTATTGACTCCATGACAGTTCTTGTTCTCAAATTAAAAACTCTGAAGGCTCTTGATGTAGGATAACCTATGAATATTCCTTCATCAGCCTTTGTTTCAAATTTCCCTAGCTGTTCAGGATGAGTTCTGAGAACAAAACATTTACAGCCAAACACATGCAAATGCTTCAGACTTGGCTTCTTCTCTTTGAGAGACTGATAAGGAGTGACACCATGCCTGTTTATCAATGTTAGATTTTGTGTATAGCATGCTGTGTTGACTGCTTCTGCCCAGAAATATGTAGGTAATTTAGCTTCTTCCAACATAGTTCTGCCAGCTTCAATAAGAGTTCTATTCTTCCTTTCTACTACTCCATTTTGCTGAGGTGTGCCAGGAGCAGAGAATTGTTGAATGATTCCTTTGTATTTGCAGAACTCTTCCATCTTTGAATTCTTAAATTCAGTACCATTATCACTTCTCAGAATCTTGACTTTGTACTTTGTGGTTGTCTCAATCATCCTCACATGATCCAACAGAACTTCAGGAGTTTCATCTTTTCTGTGCAGAAAATACACCCAGGTGAATCTAGAATATTCATCAACAATTACAAGAGTGTACCTTTTCTTACTGATGGACATGATGTTGACTGGACCAAACAGATCAAGATGTAGCATGTGATATGGTTCTTCAATAGAGGATTCTGATTTACTCTGGAATGATGTCCTTCTTTGTTTTGCTTTTTGGCATGCATCACAGAGTCCATCAGGTGTATATAAGACATTAGGTAATCCTCTTACTAACTCTTTCTTAACCAACTCATTGATGATGCTGAAGTTGAGATGAGAAAGCTTCTTGTGCCAATTCCAACTTTCATCTACTGAAGCTTTACTGATGAAACATGTAGGGGAGCCATCAGTATCTGAGAGAATGTTTGCTTCATATATGTTACCATGCCTGTAGCCAGTTAGTGCTATCTTCCCTGTTGCTTTACTGACTACTTCACAATGTGTGGAATAGAAATTGACATGATAACCTCTGTCAGTGATTTGACTAATACTCAACAAGTTGTGTTTTAGTCCCTTCACTAGAGCTACTTTTTCAATGATGACATTTCCAATGATTATATTGCCATATCCCAAGGTTTGTCCAATGTTGCCATCTCCATAAGACACAGTTGGGCCAGCTTTTTCCTCATATTCTGATAACAGGGCTTTGTTTCCAGTCATGTGCACAGAACATCCACTATCCATGACTAACACATTTTTCCTTTTACCCTGCATCAGAATAGTAACACACTAGTTAGAACATTTAGGAACCCATACATGTTGGGTTCCTTTCTCATGCAATTTATTAATTTTAACAGCAGAAGACTTTTTGACTTTAGCAGTCCTGACAGGATTTACTCCATCAGGATTTGCTTTGTCAGTATCAGTATTAACAAAAGCATGCTTCATTATGACATTTTCAGTTCTATCAGACTTTGTACTACTTTCAAACTTAGGCAATGGATCATAAAAATTATAGTACAAATCATGATACTCTTTACATGTATAAATAGAATGCCATATACTACCACAATGAAAACAGGAATTCTGTGGATTGTAAAATACTGATCTATTCCTAACATCAGACTTAGGAATTTCAGCAATTTTCTTCTCACTCTTTTTACAATCAATAGCAAGATGATTAGAGTTACCACAGTTAAAACAACACTTTCTAGGTGCATTTGGGATATATTTATAACCATTCTCTTTATTGATCCCAACTTTACCATTCCTGTTTCTCTTAACAGTAGCTTCCTTTTTCTTATCTGTAACCTCACAGATTTTATCTTTAAGCTGTTTCTGAGACAATAGACCTACATTCTTAGTGACTTTGTTCATGACAGGTTTAGACTTTATAATTTTAATTCCTTGAGTAGAAGAAGATCCCTTTTCAAAAGTAGAATTGGAATCCTTACCAAAAACAAAATTAACAAGAGTAATCTTAGATTTGGTTGAGTCTATAACATGTCTATAGGTCTTTGGACTAACTGTCTCATCAATGACAATTTTCTCTGCTAATTTCTTATCTTCATCTGACTTATATCCTAGACACTCTTTCCAATTCTTAGAGGTATTAATCTCATGAAATTTCCTACCAGAGTCTGTCCAGGTTCTGATTTTCTCATTAGCATATTCAAGTTCTTTTTCAAGGGACGTACATTTAGATGTCATCTCTAAGTGCATGTGTTTAGCATTATCACATTCTTTTTGTACTTCTTGCATACGAGAAAATTCAGCTTCTAATATCTCATTCCTCTTTCTAAGGTCAGACATCTCAGATAAGATTCTAGTATTCTCAGCAGTTTGACTTCTAAAGCTAATATGTAATGACTTTAGAAAACGTCTTAACTCAGAAGCATTATCAGTATCAAAATCAAAGATAGTATTTAGTACCTTATCATCAAGAGCAGCAGTTACATCAGCATTGGCCATTAACGTATAGTTGACTACCTCAGTATCAGATTCTGAGGAAGAGTCCATCCAATCCTTGCTTGATGTGATGAGTGCCTTTGTCTTGTTGCATTCAGAAGCAAAGTGACCCATACCATTACACTTGTAGCATCTAACCTTTGACTTGTCAAATTTGCTACCCTTGCTGTCCTTCTTGATATACTTGTCTTTGTCTGCTTTGAAGGTCTTTTTCTGAAAGTTGCCTTGTCTTCTATTCTTCCTGAACTTCATCCTTCTGAAGTTTCTGACAATCATAGCAACCATCTCTTCCATGTCTGAATCAGAAGATTCATCACCAGTATTGGCATCAGGATTGCCATCAGTATCTGATGAAGAGTCGTCAGGATCTGACTCAGCTACTCTTGCTTTCCTTCTAGAGACCTCCATAGCTTTCCCTTTTGATTTTGCTTCTACATTCAAAGCAATTGACTTTGCCTTGCTGCTTTTCTTGTTCTTTCTCTGTTGAACTTCAAGATCATGAGTTCTTAGCATCCCATAGATCTCATCAAGAGACACAATGTTCAGATCATTCTGGTGTCTAATGATTGAGGTCTGAGTATCCCATTCTTCAGGTAAAGCTCTAAGAAATTTGGTGTTTGAATCTTCAGTTTCATATACTTTGTCAACTAAGGATAAGCTGTTCAATAGTGTCAGGAATCTATCATATAGCTCAGTCAGGCTCTCTTCAGGTCTTGCATCGAATTGTTCATATTCTTGAATCAATAGAGCCCTTCTGTTTTTCTTGACAGATGCAGATCCCTGGCACTGAGTTTCCAAAGTATCCCAGATTTCTTTTGAAGACTTGCATGCAATCACTCTGTTTGACATAACAGCATCAAGACCATTGTGCAAGATATTCTTTATCTTTGGTTCTCTGAGTACATGAGCTTTTTCTTCTGGAGTCCATTCAGATTTAGCTTTGACCACATAATGTTCTGGTACAGTATCTGTTCGTTCTACGAACTTTGTTGGTATATATGGTCCATCACGAATCCTGTCCAGATTGTCAGGATCCATAGCCTCCAGGTACATCAGCATCTTTACCCTCCATGTGGGATATTCTGATATCTTCAAGATGGGAATCTTCATGCTTTCATACTTGGTTGTCGACATCTTTAGATCGTATCTGATTCAGAATTAAATCAGTTTGCTCTGATACCAATTGTTGCCCAGTAAATAACAATTGTAGAAGGGGGTTGAATACAATTGTATAAGATTCTCCTTGTATAAGATTCTCGACTTTATATAACACAAATATGAAAGATCATTAACAATAACAATAACAGCTTTATTAACTTTGATATAAAACTGTTACAAACTCTCTTAAGAAATTCTGATGTTCTTAAGAGCTGCTAGCTTACAAAAACTCTCTCAAGAAATTCTGTTCTTAAGAGCTTCTCTCCGATTATGTTCTCTCTCGAATGAATTACATAAATCGAAACTAAGACTGTGTTTATATAGTGCACACAGCTTCTCTATCAATAACAAGGTAAGTCCTAATCATAACAAAGATAGAAACATATCTTTAATCGATAGCTGCATTCTACAAACCAGGAACAAATAGAATAAACTTCCATGTTTATCTAGACTCCAAATATAACTCGAAGTAGGAATCTTGATCAGCTTCAAGTCCTGATGATCAAACCTGATCATAGTCTGAGTAGGAATCCTGATGATCAATAAGATACTGACGCTTGATCAAATACTGATGACCATGCAATACTGATGACGTCAGCAATCCTGATCAGTTGAGTCTAGCTTCTGACGATCATTGAATTCTGATCTAACATGCAGGTACAATCAGCACAATGGATTTGAGTGAAACAAAAACACTTACACCTGGCCTGAGTGGGAAAGGAAAAATGATTCAAACACCGACAGAAACGTTGAGTGTACACCCAGAGCCAAATGTGAGGAGTGACACCCTAACCCTACCTAATATTGATGATTTGTTGTTACCGACAGAAAGAGAGCTACAAGTTCAATCTACCCTCAAGGAGATGACAGTTCGTGATAAAGAAGGAAATCCATTATTCAAGGTTCCACTGCGACCTTCCTTTGACCAAGGGATCTCCTCTAGTCAAGCCAATGCTTCTTTAAAGACTATTCAAGAGAAGGTTGACTTGGCTGCAGCTGATTCCAGAAGAACATTCAGGGTCATTGGCAGTGCATCTGGCACTATAACAGGTACGAAGCAGGCAGTGGACTCCTTAAAGAAGGAAGCTATGAACGAACTGATCGAGTTGAGGACGGATGTAAAGGAACTTAAAGATGGTTTCATGAATGAAGTGGATGCTTTGCAACAAGGACAAGAAGCTTTGAAAGAAGACGTTCTGGTTATCCGGGATGGTCAAGCTAGGGTAAAAGATGCAATGAACACCCTTTCTACAGTGGAGTCTAAGCTGAACCAGAGATTGGACAAGATTGAGAAGACTACCAACTCCAGATTGGATGACATTGACCTGAAGCTGGCTTCTATGCAAGAGATGAATAAGGATCTACTAGATTTCATGGAAAATCAAAGTGATGGAGTACAGTCGATATGGACTATGCTGAAGAACCAACAAACTTGCCAACCTGGTCCTTCAAATCAGCAACCTGATCCTTCTACTACCTTTTATGCTGAGGATGCTTTTATCGAGGATTCCTCAACTAAGGGGGAGAAAGTTGGAGAAGGGGAGAAAGAGAAGCCTAAGGATGGATGGGGAGTTTGGGAGACAGTTGAAGCTATTCCTATCAGACAGTACTGGATAGAGGAACTTGTAGAAGAAGAGAAGGAGAGTGAAGAGGAATTTGAGGTCATGCATGAGCAACCTAATCAAGAGGAGCATGAGCCATATTATCCAGAGCCCGTTGAACATCCAATCTGGGAGGATATTATGGAAGAAGAAGCAAATTCTCTATCACCTGAAGAAGAAGCTGTCTTGGAAGCAATAAGAGCTCAGAGAGCTGCAATAGATGCCAGGCAAGCTGAGAAAGAGAAACAACAAGCAATTCTGAGGAGTGAAAAACTGAAGAGATTCAAAGTGTATAATGAAGTGAGGAAGAAGAAGATGATAGATCTGGCAAAGAAAGATGGTACTGAATGGGAAATGGCTTATAAAACCTTTTGCGGAG
Source organism: Heracleum sosnowskyi (assembly GCA_030848705.1). Taxonomy (NCBI): domain Eukaryota; kingdom Viridiplantae; phylum Streptophyta; class Magnoliopsida; order Apiales; family Apiaceae; genus Heracleum; species Heracleum sosnowskyi. Next base: position 83,888,509 of record CM061237.1, read on the forward strand.
TTGAAGACGGATTAGAAGTCAACGACAATGCTGAGGTGGAAGTTATTATTCAGGACATCAGAAGTGCTAATCTTGAAGATCAGACTTACTTTAAAGCACTGAGAAGCTCTATAATCTGTCTAAATGCTGGGGTTAAAGCAAATGGTGCCTGGAGCTTATTAATCAGTTTTCTGGAGAAAGGTACATTTGCGATTTCCACTAAGTTTTTAGAACAGAGGACATATACAGAATTGCAGGCTATACTCATCAAGATCCAAAGAACTACAAGGCTAAATGAACTGCTCCGTGAGCATGTTAAGGAGATCGTGATGAAAGTCAGTCCAGAGATTACTAAAGATCCCCCAATGGTTAGATTCATGACGAATGACTTGTTCAGAATCTGCTATTTGGCTGAGGACAAACTGAGGGACTACCCAAGCAACTATCTAATCTCAGTTGAGAAGTATCTTAGATCCACTGGATTCTCATCAACGGAGAAGGACAAAGCAGCAGACACTCTTAGAAGATTTCTAATGGAGAATGTTCCTTACTATAGTAAAAGAGTGGAAAGAGGATTGGAAGTGCATACCAGACTGCCAAACATGCCAAAGCTAAACAAGAAAGATGTTAACATTGCATGGTTATGGGCTGGAGTGGGTCAAGAGGTTGAATATATCGGAAGACACATCCAAGGAGCAATCCTTAAACCTGGAGAACCACTGCACTATCTATCAGTGATTGATTATCAAGCTGCTAACTCCGATCCAATGATTGAAGAAGGTGAGATTGGAATGGACTGAAGATTGAAGCAAAGAACAAAAGAACTATCAGCTCAGACTAGAGGAGCAACTTCATTGTACAAGTTTAATTGTTTTTTGATTTATGAAATCTGGAAATGTATATATATCTGATCCAGAATGCATTTAATATTATTACGTTGTCTTACTTTAATTAGTTTCATGTTTCCTTAGTTAGTTGAGTTATCCTCGAAGTATTTGCTTGTCGAACTCTATCCAATCAAATAGGGGGAGATTGTAAAGCATAATGTGTTAGGAATATGTTGTTCTTGATGATAATTATAAAAACACTAAGTAGATTTTGTATTAAGTCATTTTGTAACTGTCAACGGAATGGCATGCTTTGCAGTGTTTCGTTGACAGGAAGCTCATCAACGGAATGAGTGTTGTAGCAATTGCACTGTACAATACTTCACAGTTTGATATGCATTTGATGTATGTATTAGATAGGTTTCCTAAGTCATGTTGACTAAGTACTAGATAGGCAAAATAGGTTGGTTAATTGTAAGTATATCATGCCTTGTAATTTTGCCTAAGTGAAGACATGTCAACGGAATGAAGTTTACTCATCAACGAAATGAAGTTTACTCATCAACGAAATGAAGAATAAAGCTATCAACGAAACACATCTCCCTGCTATCAACGAATCATTATTGCTTTTCTGAATAGTTGACAAAGTGATAGTGATAGTTTACTGAACAGATCTAAAGGTGATGTGGAAGTGTACTTTGCATTGGAAACCATTAAAATGGACATGGGGAATAAGGAAACATCCCAGTTTTCAATTGGGCTCTTGGGAGTGATCATAATAAGCATGAAGACAAAAGCAAGGATCTCCAAGGACCACTGGACAAAGGGATGAAAAGCAAACTATTGGCGGTTACCTTTAGTGTACTTTAGTGTAGCCAAAAATAGCTTTGTAAACTTGGGAATATATAACCAAGTGTAGCAGTTAAAATAAAAGAGAGAGAGAAGAAAAACAAATAGTTTGTATTAGCTATCTTTGAGAGCATTCTTCTCTACACCCTTGTAACTGAGCAGCTGTGTACTTTTGTATCACAGATTATTTCCGCAATAAAAACACTTCAGTTGGATCATCAAACAATCCAACTGAATTATTTATATCTTGTGTTTTTATTTATTCAGTTCAGTTTTATTTATAAGTGTTTTAAGTTTAAGAAAATATCAAGAATTGTATTCAACCCCCCCCCCCCCCCCCCCTTCTACAATTCTGTTAGGTCATTTGGGATTAACATAATGTAACATAAGATCTAAAAGAGATAACTACAACTAAACAAAGGACAAGACAGACAATAATATTAACAGAAGCACAGGAATCCAGAATCAAAGAAGAAAAGGTAAACTCAAAAAATCAAAATACGTTATGTATTCTTGAAGTCCGTAAACAGGTCACGGAAAGAAGTTCATGAAAATGTTCAAGCCTCAGTGACAGCAAAAGAAACAAGACTTTCAAGACGACAGAAGTATGTGAATGATTTAGGGTTAAGTACCACGGGATTCCAGTGATTTAAATGAAGCAACCAGAACGACAAAGTGAAAGACGTGTGTCCTAAATCCAATCATGGATGATGAATTAGGAGATACTTTGTTCAATCTGATTCAAGTTTGTTTAATTTAATAAAATGGTAATATGTTTTATAACGGGCTTTATCTATTTAAAGTGTTTAAATTAGATGATCCATAGTTTAGAGTAAAGCTTTAATGGATTATGATGAGATCATTATAATGAGACCTTAAAGATGAGAACTCTAAACTTAAATAGTTCCTGGTCGTAGGATAATTAATTGGTAGTTAATTAATCCGCAAAGATCGGTACATACTATGTTTGCTTCACTATGAAGGATGTCTGTTCTCATAGGCATTTGTGTGGTGACACTATAGCTAGTATGTAGGTGCTTATTAGGAATAAGTTCACTGAACATGACTCGATCAGTTGAACAACTAATGGAGTTCACTCATGTGTCAGTAGTTGTTCATATAGTGATGGTTGTACAAGTGTCCTTTGACTTGAGATCATCATAGTCATCTTGTGTACACTAAACTATACTTTGGTTTAGCTCTTAGTCTCGAGGGACAATAATTAGTGCTCTTCTGGGTATAGGAATTTGTGCACGAAGATAGTGAATGATCAATAAAGGATCTGCCCCTTCTAGTGAAGGAAGAGAATGTCCTATGTTATTCCATTTATGCTAGTTCAGGAACCTCTGGCCAGAGTGAATGAAATTAGAAAGAAGTTTCTAATTTGCATTAATCGGAACTAGACATAGTGAATAGGAAAGCATATGATTAAATTAGATAGGCTTGACACGAGATCCATGCCTTGTATTTAATCGGGATATTGTAGGGTAGAAGGAATTGATTGTACTGTAACTAGTCACTGACAGGTTCTTGGTATTCTAAGCAGTGAATTCATATTATCCGGATAGTCGCGATATGTTGAGAAGCATCACTCACGATGTAGAATAAATATAATTAATCAGTTAATTATATTTAATGAATTATTAGAATTCATATAAATAATAAATAAAAGTTTATTATTATTTATTTCTACTACCGGCTTAATATTGAACCTACAGGGTCACACCATAAAAGATTAATTTATTGATGAAGGTATTTTGAGAGAGCAAGTTATTTTCTAAATAGGTTAGAAAAGGAAATAATGATTAAAATAGTTTTAATTATTATTAAAGCATTTTATAAGATAAAGTGTGGGGTTAATATATATATATAAAGATATATTAAAAAACCCTAGGAGAGCCCTATAAATAGAATGAGATAGTTCATTCTAAATAGACTAGAGTTTTTGTGAAAACCTAGTTGCCACCCTCTTCTTCTTCTTCATCTCTCTCTCTCTCAAAAGAAGAAAAACTCCATTTTTTATAAAAGCTTAGTTTTATAAAAAGCTTCATCGAAGGATTATTCTTGGTGGATACCGGTAGAGTGCTTCACACTCTGAGGAGCAACTGCTAGAATCCATTTTATAAAGCTTCGATTTTCAAGGTATGGTTACGATTCCCCTCGATCTAGATTTTATATGTTTTTCTATATGTGAGTTACATGGTTTTTACGGAATAATTGTTATATCACGCTTCCGCTCATCCGTAAATTCCTTCAATGGCATCAGAGCTAGGTTTTGCATATAGAGATTCATATAAAAAAAATTCAGATTTTTTTATACATGTATGGATTTATTATGATTTTTGCAAGTATATTTAGATTTAATTATGAATTAATTCAAAATATTATTTGCATGAGATTTTGATCATTGATCTGGGTTCTACAAGTGTTGTGGATGATCTAGGTATTTTTTTTTCATAATTTTGTGATGTGTAGATTATTTGTTATGAATTTTTTAAAATCGTTTTAATTAAAATTCATAAAATAATTATACATGTTGAAATATATGAATTAAAATTTGTACAAGGACCCCATAGATGCTTGCTTATTTTTGCTTTTGTTTGATTTCAGAAATCATATTATTTTGATTTTTTATTAATTTATTAATTAATTGTTAATTAATTTATTAATATTAAAATAAAATAATAATAACAATAAAGGGCATTAATGACTAGAGGAGTTTTTTTTTTTTTTTTTTTTTAGTGTTATAAATGCTAAGTTAGTGTTTTAATGCTAAAGGAGTTACAAGCATTAAATAAAATAGCATAGAATTGTTGTAACTTACTTAGCATTAAATAAATAAAAAAAAAACTGCTGGGAAGGGCCTGTAACGCATGCCGGGAATGCGTTACAGGGCCTGTAACGCGTGAGCGTCATGCGTTACACATCTAATAGCTTTTAATTGTTGTAACGCATGAGCGTCATGCGTTACAGCCCCTCTGTCCACATTAAATTTGATTTTTTGGAAGTTTGGTAACTCCGTTTTGGGCGTGCAATATACCGTTGGATTCGTTTTTCCGAGACGGATCTAATGGAGTGGTCAAATATTGTTTATATAAAATTTTGGAACTGTTTATATTCCCGGAAATGTTTTAAAGCATGTATTAATTGTTTTAATTGCTTTTAAATACTATAATAAATCCATACATCATTGTATGACATGATATTACTTGCATGCTTACTTGTTTGTTTATTTTTATATATGAGATATATGCCTATATTTACCATGCGATGATAGATTTAGGTGAACTTAAATCAATATAAGGCGTGCTCTAGAAAATCTAGAATGAGAATCGTTTCTTGCCTTAACAATAATATTATGAGTACAACCATGAGATTCTTATGTTTATGAAACATAGAGTGAAATACTCTTTTGATGTTGAAAATGAAAATTTCTGTCTAGGCCGTTGGGTTTTAAGCGGGACCGATGTGACCCCTCCAACACACTGGGAATTTTTCATTTAAATATCATAATTGTATTTTGTTCAAGAAAAAGAGAATCTCCTAGTAATATGATTATGGTTGCAACATAATATAATCCCTCTTAATTAAAATTTATATCAAGTAGTAAATGGCCAATGGCACAACGGGCTTGTGTCGGTCATAGCCTTCCAACATAATAGCAAGTAGAGTTCTTATATTGAGGCATTGTCGTTTCGTGCTACAACCGAGGGCTTTGTTTTGAGATTAAGAGATGCTTGTCTATCACATGAGATGTGTATGATAAATTAGGTTTCAATTGTCGTTACGTGCTACAGCCGTGGGCTTTTGGAATTCTAATTTAATTATGCAAGATGTTGGGTTTGACTTGACTTAGAATATTGAGTGAGTCGTGCCACAGCCGAGACTCAATGATTCAAGAGGCTAAAAGATAATAAGGAATAACATGAGATGTAGTTGACAAGAGTTGTCTTCCTATGGAACATCACATTGCGTTTCGTGCCACAGCCGAGGTGATGTGATGGAAAATAGGATCCTTAATCTCACTAACATTATGAATGTTTAGTTATACATATAGAGGGTTGTATAACTTAATAAAATAGTGGGAGCCACCAATGAATAAAGACCCGATGTATATGGTGTTGTAAGAATAAAATTGAATATTTACTTAGTAGTTATGTGTATTCACTAATAGAATTATATATATACTATAATTTATGCACTATCACACATCGTAGTAGAATAACACGTTGACTTATCCCGAATATGCTGATGAACTTTGAAACTTGAGAAATGTTCTCAAGAATGAAAAGTTAGACGAAATGTTTAACTCGTTAATACAAAGTGTCTTATTTGTGATGCACATGGAGATGTGTATGAGACCAAGGCTACCTTGTTGCTTCTATAAGAGTTGTAGAATGTGATAAATAAGACGATTCAATATAGGATATCGAATGAGCTATTCCATAATAGTTATGATGAGGGTTGATCTATGAATAATCATAGACTCAAGACAATCAATTTGATTGATCGTCTAGGGTAGGTTGATTTTGTCATAGATGGAAGCTAAGTTGATATATGATCTTGAATTAGCTTCCGAATACAAACTCGCAAATTTGTTGTGAACTCTTACATGAAAAGGTTGGATATCAGATTGTCTGAAATCTACTTCATGTTAAAGATTGTTGAGACGTATTTCCTTCTTAGAGAGCTTTGTTCTTCAGACTGGTAACGGTTCTGGAATCAAGTAGTGGGAGATGAACCATACCATCAAGAAGAAGTTTGTTAGTGAGTGATAACATAATTAGTCAAAGGCTAAGTTTGACTCCAAAAGCAAAAGAGTTTGTTGCCACCTATCAAAGGTGGGTTATTGGAAGATCAACTACAAGAGTTGTCTTGTAGAGTTGAAGAATTAGAGAAATTTAGTGGGACTGAAACTTCTCATTTTGAAATAGGGACTATGGAATAGAGGTAATGGAAATCCAAAGAATTATAGGCTTGTTTGCACGAGTGAGAAGAGTATTAGCTTGTTGCATGGTGATGGGTTACAAGAACCATATGATTATTGAATCACATTATGCATGCGAAACTCGTCTCACTCGAAAGACCACTATATCTCTATTTTCTTGAAATAGAGAGATAATGAGTAACAAAAGTGTTAAAATTAGTACACATAATTGTATGTGCACCAGTGACAACACATGCCAGAAAAGGATTCACACGCTTCATTAGAATTCACGGATATGATCCGGATTCAGATATATGTATTTGGTACAATACAAATTCGAATCTTTTGGAGTGTTTCAAAATGAATAATAATGAAATACAAAACAAAACAGCAAGTGTTGGGACTCTTTGATAAGATCAAAAAGATATACACTTGAGTGAGTGTTTTGAGGTTATCTCAAATCTTAAGTTCAAAGCTTCACGTTGGACAGATCCTGAGATTCTACAGGTAGATGGAATGTATGAAGGAGCGAACGAACTTTGTTAGACATCGTTCGGTTCATGTTAAGCTAAATTGATCTTCTAATATATGTTTAGAGTTGAATTTTATAAATATCAGTATATCTGCTGAATATAGTATATTCTTAATCTGATCCTAAGTTGTCATATGAGATATGTAGTGCAAGGAACACAAGTCTTAAACTTGTTAAGATTTGGGATGTCTAGCTTATGTCAAAATGTTTGATTTGATAAGCTAGATGGTAGATCCAAAATGTAAGTTTGTGAGATATCCTAATGATAGTCAAGGATGTTGGTTGAATATTCTACTGAATATAGTGTGTATGACATACTGCCTACTTAGAGGAATTGTTCATTCTAGAAGGGTTCAGTGGGAGGAAGGTTGAACTTAACTAAGTTCAAACACCACAAATTACAAAGGTTCTATAGGAAGAACATTTTCAGACAGGATAACTTTTTGTAGGTTAGCTTAAGTATAGGTCTTGATATTTTATCACCAACCTGAGAGGTTGACTGCCTTGTCATTAAGAATGACAATGAGTTGTCAATTATATGATAATGACCTTATGACCTATACTAAAGCTATGAGTTATAACTCGGAGAAATGGCATAGTACCATGAAATCCGATATAGATTCCATGTACATCAACCAAGTACGGACTATGGTTGAGGACCTAAAGGTGTCATAACCGGAAGGGTACAAGTGAGTCTATAAAAGGGAGATTGGAGTGATTGGCTGGGTAAAGACCTATAAGTCCTTGCTTATTGTGAAAGGATTCAATCAAAGCAAAGAGATTGACCTTGATGAAAAAAAAATCACATGAAGTAGTGCTCAAGTCTATTCGGATTTTGTTTGCGTTTGCGGCTAGTAATACTATAATATCTAATAATGGTCGAACGGTCGACCCTCCTCGATAGGAAAATTGAAGAGATGTGTAGTTGACACAATTAGAGGGATTTATTGCTATAAGTAGCAAATCTATGGTCTAATAGCCACGACAATCCATTTATGAATTGAAGCAAGCTTCTCAATGATCGAACATCTGTTTTGATGAGACAATCAAATAGTTTGATTTTATCAAAGACAATGATGGATCATGGATCTACAAGAAGGTTAGTGGGAGCGTGATGACATTCCTAATAATGTATGTGACATACTTATGATAAGGAATGATGTATCGACGCTAAAATTAGTCAAAGTGTGGTTATCTAACATATTCTCTATAAAGGACTTGGGAATGGCTTCCTATGATATAGGAATGATAATTTATAGGATAAACCAAGTGTTGGGCTAAACCCAAAGTGTGTACATCATTTATATGCTAAGATGTTTAGCATAAATAACTCCAAGAAGTTACTTGAATTGTCAAGTCACGGAGTTACTTTCTCCAAGATAGTGTCTTTCTACGACATCTGAGGAGAAATGACGTATGATTAAGATTTATTATGCTTCGGCAAATGTATCTATCAAAATACCGGATGTACTATACAAGACTTGATGATCGCTAACTCACTAGGCGAGATAAGCGAGCACTAGTCTAGTCCTTGAGAAGCGCGATAGTAAGCTGGAAGAACGTCCTTAAATACTTTCGAAGAATTAAGGACATCTTTCTTGATTATGGTGGGTCCAAAATGAAAATCGAGTGTTATAAACACTATGATTTTCTTAGGACAAATGTGATAGAAAATCCATGTCAAAATAAGTGTTAATTCTGAATGGATGAGCGGTTTGTTGGAAGAATTCCAAGCAGCTTAAGATAACTGATTCCGTAGTGGAAGCACTATATGTATATAGCTATAAGTGAAGCTGCAAAGGAGGTTCTTTGGATAGCGAAACCTGTTTTCGCTGGTTAGACATGGTTCCTAGAATAAGATTTATATTGTTGTATCGGTACAACATATGGTAGTAGCGCAGGCTATGGAACCTAGGTTTAATCAGGGATTCAAGATCCAAGTTGCGGCACTTTCATATGATATATGAGATCGTTGAAAGTAGAGATGTTTAAGTCAATATTGACTTGACACCCATAACAACATAGTAAAGACCATTTACTAAACCGTTATTTGAAAATCGCTTTGTTCTCTATTAGGAGAAGTTGTGTATGAGATACCAAGGTGATTGGTTTTAGTACAAGTGGGAGATTGAAAGACGTGTGTCCTAAATCCAATCATGGATGATGAGTTAGGAGATACTTTGTTCAATCTGATTCAAGTTTGTTTAATTTAATAAAATGGTAATATGTTTTATAACGGGCTTTATCTATTTAAAGTGTTTAAATTAGATGATCCATAGTTTAGAGTAAAGCTTTAATGGATTATGATGAGATCATTATAATGAGACCTTAAAGATGAGAACTCTAAACTTAAATAGTTCCTGGTCGTAGGATAATTAATTGGTAGTTAATTAATCCGCAAAGATCGGTACATACTATGTTTGCTTCACTATGAAGGATGTCTGTTCTCATAGGCATTTGTGTGGTGACACTATAGCTAGTATGTAGGTGCTTATTAGGAATAAGTTCACTGAACATGACTCGATCAGTTGAACAACTAATGGAGTTCACTCATGTGTCAGTAGTTGTTCATATAGTGATGGTTGTACAAGTGTCCTTTGACTTGAGATCATCATAGTCATCTTGTGTACACTAAACTATACTTTGGTTTAGCTCTTAGTCTCGAGGGACAATAATTAGTGCTCTTCTGGGTATAGGAATTTGTGCACGAAGATAGTGAATGATCAATAAAGGATCTGCCCCTTCTAGTGAAGGAAGAGAATGTCCTATGTTATTCCATTTATGCTAGTTCAGGAACCTCTGGCCAGAGTGAATGAAATTAGAAAGAAGTTTCTAATTTGCATTAATCGGAACTAGACATAGTGAATAGGAAAGCATATGATTAAATTAGATAGGCTTGACACGAGATCCATGCCTTGTATTTAATCGGGATATTGTAGGGTAGAAGGAATTGATTGTACTGTAACTAGTCACTGACAGGTTCTTGGTATTCTAAGCAGTGAATTCATATTATCCGGATAGTCGCGATATGTTGAGAAGCATCACTCACGATGTAGAATAAATATAATTAATCAGTTAATTATATTTAATGAATTATTAGAATTCATATAAATAATAAATAAAAGTTTATTATTATTTATTTCTACTACCGGCTTAATATTGAACCTACAGGGTCACACCATAAAAGATTAATTTATTGATGAAGGTATTTTGAGAGAGCAAGTTATTTTCTAAATAGTTTAGAAAAGGAAATAATGATTAAAATAGTTTTAATTATTATTAAAGCATTTTATAAGATAAAGTGTGGGGTTAATATATATATATAAAGATATATTAAAAAACCCTAGGAGAGCCCTATAAATAGAATGAGATAGTTCATTCTAAATAGACTAGAGTTTTTGTGAAAACCTAGTTGCCACCCTCTTCTTCTTCTTCATCTCTCTCTCTCAAAAGAAGAAAAACTCCATTTTTTATAAAAGCTTAGTTTTATAAAAAGCTTCATCGAAGGATTATTCTTGGTGGATACCGGTAGAGTGCTTCACACTCTGAGGAGCAACTGCTAGAATCCATTTTATAAAGCTTCGATTTTCAAGGTATGGTTACGATTCCCCTCGATCTAGATTTTATATATTTTTCTATATGTGAGTTACATGGTTTTTACGGAATAATTGTTATATCACGCTTCCGCTCATCCGTAAATTCCTTCACAAAGGACTTATCAGCAGCATTGAATTGAAGACATAAAAGGAGAATTGATCAAGTGTTATTCATCTGTGAACCAGACCAGTTGCACTAGGTGACGGCACTAAAAAGATCAGGCTGTTTTATCGTCTCAGAAGAAATTGATACAGTCTATTACTTAAACACCCAGGAGCTCAGAGTAATCATTAAAAGTCAAAAGACAAGAAAATGATTCGATAGTTTTTCTATTTAGAAAACTATCGAATGGAATGAAAAGTGATTCAAAGTAAACCAAAATGAATCAATTTGGCATTCGATAGTTTTGTTTTAAAAACTATCGAATGGTAAAATGATTTATTTCATTCGATGGTTTTTCAAACCATTCGATGGTTTTTAAATTATGGACCAGGTGAAAAGTATTCTTTGTTTTTCAAGTTGATGAAGATCCAACGGCCAGGATTGTTTCTACAAGTTTGGTTCGATGGTTTTTCAAACCAAAGTCTGCAGTTAATACAGAGTGAAGAAAGTGTCTTCTTCAGTTAAGGCATTCTACACAGAAACATTACTGAGAGAGAGAACTGAGCCGGAGAAATTATTAGAAAATTAATAGTGCTCATAATTTGATCATTATTTTGTATTTGTGTAACCTTAAACTCATTGAAGCTAATCTACGGATTAGAAATTGTAGCACCCCTCGAGGTTTATATTTATAAAAAGATATATTCCCCGAAACTTGATTTGGTTTGGTGTGTTTGATTTCGTTATAGAACTGAAAGATTAATCCGCGAACGAAATTGAATTATTTGTGAGTATCGTATTCAACCCCCCTTCTACGATACTTTGGACCTAACACTATTTCAAGTTGTGTTTTCAGGCCAAAACGCTACTTTAAATGATGTTTTCTAGTCAAAACGCTACTTTAAGTGGTGTTACCCGAAATTATTTTTTTTTTTAAAAATTCCAAGGTTCAAACGTCGGACGAACTAGCGTTTTTAAGAAAAAAATGAAAACACTACACTAATAGATATACAGTTAAACCTACTTATCGAGTTTATTACTTTATCGAGAGTAAAAATACATTATATTGGAACCGGAAAAAATATTTTTTTAACAAAGTTATTACTTTATCAATTATTATTTAATCGAGGTTCAACTGAACTGTAGTAGATTCTATATAGTTTAAGATTGACACTTGAATCACAATAATTTTATTAAGAAAACTGTAAAGCATAGTACTAAAGTTTTGGCCTAATTGACCAAATCCATGATAGCAGGAGCTTAACACAAGTCTTTTAATCAACAGTTCACAACAAAACAAACTGAAGGTTCATATTTGCATGTTCTTTACATTCAACAAACTTCTACAGAGCCAGAGTGGGTCACAGTCATACTACAAAGATTCTAGATTGATAATTTAAGGCATTTGAAGGCTGAAGCAAACCCAACCAATACACGCCACTTTCATACACGCCCTTTATATTATTAAAATGAATGCAGAGAATCTAAGCAGAGCGACGACTGAACGAGGATCTAACACCAGGCATGACTTTTGAACAAGGTGCATTAGCCTACAGGTCTGTTAAGAAGTTGGATCACTGATCACACCCAAGAAATCATCTTTGATTGTACCAATACAGAACTGCACAGCAAGCAATAGATTAGACGGGCAAATCCATGTCAGCAAGCAATAGATTAGACGGGCAAATCCATGTCAGCAAGCAGACTATAAAATAAATTACTCATAAAATAGCAAAAAATGCTCATCTTTTTCGGAATATAATGCCATATGATTGTAACAGATTAAATTTCAGCCTTGATGAAACTGAAATACGAGAACATTATGATGGTAACTATTATCATTGCAGGCATGTAAAAAATAAAAGGCACCTATGACTATATATTGGGCTGTAGAAGTCAAACAGTAAGCTTCTTAATTAAGAACATTCAATTAATGTACTCCTATTGCTACAAAATACTAGTTAGTGCACTCGAGGCTTGAGTATGACCCTTGGTTCTCATACATGAAATATAAGATAAAAACATGCCAAACTTCAAAGGAAGAGGTCCGAGGGATATACATTAAGATTCATATATAAAGAATGTGGCAGCTGACATTCGCCACGAAATGTGTATAGGACAATACTTGGGTAACTTAAAACGCTGTGGTCCCGATTTTTTAATGAGAGAAGAGCAAAGAAAAGAGAATATAATTGTAATTTTCCTTGCTTTCCACTCATGCCAAAAGTACAAGAAACTTTTGGGTAAAAATTTCATAGAACTCTCTCTCCCTTCTCCTCTCCTAAATAAAACTCATGAGCAAGAAATTTTATTTCTCGCTTTCTTTTCTCTCCATTTTAGGACTCAAGAGGACAAAACTAAAGTAACTATGATCATTTTACCACTGTATGAAAGATATTACAACAAATGACTAAAAGGAATTTAATAGTTAAAACATCATTATAATCTGCCCAAAGAACATCTCACGAGTCACAACACCTAGTTTACTTAGCTTTTCGACACAAAAATTGGTTCATTCTGTCTCTGAGAAATACTTTCCATACATACCTTACATTTTTAAGAATGGCAAGTAAATAGTCAAGTAAAGTCATCTGTACATGCAAGATTCATTCAATTAAATAATGAACTGCAAAAAAACATGAGATTCAAAATTTAAATTCGATGATGCAAGGGAACAATGAAAGCTATTTTGCAGAAACATTGCATGCACCAATTTCATTGGAATGATAGCAGATATTAGTGCTGCACTGGTTAGCAAATCATTTTACTCCATATTAGTCTATATAAGTATAATAAAGTGAACTTATATTTCTTTGGGTGTGAAACCACACTAGGCCTGACTTTTAAGGACAGGGAGTAATTTATATAGAACAGGGTACAATGTGCATACAATTTCTGTAGCATCAACCCTGGTTCCAATGATCTTCAGCCGAACTTCACTTTCTTTTTGGATCTTAACCTGAAATTGACTTCAATTGTCAAGCAAAAATATACAGATCGGAAACTTAATAAAAGAAGAGCAAGATAATGAAATGGCAGTACATACCGATCCATCTGAAGTTGTATAGTTAGGCATATCACCCGATTGGAATTCCATATCATCTGGGATCAACTAGTGAAAGACAGATGAAATGTAAATACAGCAAACTTTTGTCTCAATGAATTTAAATAGGTATGCTCATGGATTCAAAAAAGAATCATAGAAAAGTAGAAAACCCATTCCTCGTAGCTATTTTTTTTATTCTGTTCAGTCAAATAACTATGCATTCATAGAACAAAAGTAAATTGAAATAGAAGTATCTACTAGCCTATTGTCTTGAGAATTAGAGTAAATCATCCTATCACATTCGTAGAGAGGTGACTTCTTAAGCTGCTTTGCTTATCAAAACTTTATACAGGATGCAATCTTCCCAATAACTAAAGAAGTCAGAAGTGACATGACCCAGCTCTTAAAGTAAACAATCAACTTTTGGAAGTTTACGCATATTCTGTCTTTAAAGACTCATATTCACATGTCTGGCTAATTTCCTTATAATTAAACAAGACCAGTCACTGGAAGTCGATCCAAAGTAGTAGTGTGATAATTTTATATAGTGATTATTAACAGGTTTGGGACCAGTATGTTCAGACAACAGTAAAGGGGTAATATGTTTTTTCTCCGCAGCTTTAGCTAATCACTCCTATTACATAATGCACGGAATACCTAAAGACAGCCTCCTTGCATTCTGATGAATGAATATTCTTTCACAGGCCTCGGTTGTTTTTCTAAGCACTAAACTAAAGTCATGTTTCCATTATGCGTGTTATGTTACTTATAATGAGTATTACATTAGTGACAAGATCATTTAAGACAATACCATGATATGTTATTGTGGTGATGTACCAAAAACGGCCTCACAACATAAAGTACTAATAACACCAAAATCAAAATTAATTCTTAGAGAATTCAATGCATAAATTAAACTCACGTGATTAGAGACAAAAATCTGCACAGGTCCAGCTTCAGCGAAAAATCCCATCTGCAAAATTTTAAATCATTAACATACACGACACTAAAAAAAATTATATAATTGAAATCACATAAACATTAAGGCACCTACCTTATTAACCATAGTGACAACAGCTTCCAAGATTTCACCTTTAAAAGGCCTAAAAACAACACATTGGTACTTAACCGGAAAGGTAACAAATCCGGTCCCATCTCTTATCATTCCATTCCCAACATTCTCCACACCTGTTATTGCCACTATAAACCCATGTCGGCCGCTATGAACACCAAAAGCATTAAAGTCATGATCTCAACATAAATATCACATCAAGCATTCAATTTCATTATCATCCTTTCTCTTGGGTCAAATCCATATTTCAAAATACTAATTACAACAATTCAAAAACATACCAACAAAACAATCTTTATACAATTAAAGAACTTATACAATTGTGTGTGTATACACATGTAAAAATTGTTTCTTTATTAAAGAATTAGGATTCAAGAAGTATCTTTAAGTGCCCTCAAACTGAAATTAGTATGTGTACATACATAATTGATAGATACAACTTTGGGGATTTCAAGAATTAAGGTTGTACCTGCAAGTGCCCTCAACATCTTTCATTAATTTGGAAACGAGTTTAGGACGAAGATCTCGTCCAAAATGGCGAGGATGTAGCTGCATATTTCTCTCTAGTACTATGTGAAAAAACATCCTTATAATCTTATTTTTGTTTTTGAGAGGGAACTCTGGTCTGTTGTGTGGGTTTTCAGACCCCCTCGTCTCTGTGTATTTATAGACGGACAGATTCTTCAGCTCTTGGGTCATGACTTTTAGGTTCACATATTTTTAGATTTATTAATAACAATACTGTATCAACTTTTTGTATATGTATTTTGAAAAAATTAAACCAGGTTTTTTTTGAATTTCTGGAAACTTCAAATTTATCTGATTTTTTAGAAAATCCCACATCTATTCAAATTCTTCTAAAATTAGGTTTCAATTTAATTTTTTTGAATTCTTAATGATATTAGAATTTAATACTTTTTTTATTGGCCAAATTCAAATTTTTTTTTTTCAGTTCAAATATTTTTTGCATTACCATTTTTTTCATTTATGTTAAATACAAAATAATAAATCACTTCAATAGGCATCAATGTATCTTTAAAATAAAATTAAAAAATTTCATAAACGAAAATTTTTCATCAATATCTTTATTTATTTATTTTTATATATATAAAGAAAAACCCTCAGAGCTGCTCGATTCATATTTTTCTAATTTTCTAGAGCTCTTCAATTTTAAATACTTAAAATTAAACTTCTTTCTTTAAGTCCTATTTTTTATAAAAGAAAGTCAAAACATTTTTTAAGTTGTATAAAATAAACCATTGTATAAAAGGTAAGTATAAACTCTAATTTATATTGGATCATATTTTTCTATTTTTCTAGACTAGAATTTTGAATTTCCTTTTATAACATCTAGAAATTTACTCTATAATCATATTTATTTATTTTTCTAGAGCTACTCTATTTTCAATAATTAAAATCAAAATTTCCTTATTTAGCTCCTATCTTTTATCTTTATTATTATATATATAAAGGAAAACCCCGAGCTCTCGGATAATCCGAAATCTATTTATCTATTTTTCTAGAACTACTCTATTTTAAATAGTTAAAATCAAAACTTTCTTATATAGCTCCTCTTTTTTAGAGATAAAAATTAAAATCTTTTAATATTTCCTTTTATAACTTCTACTTATGAAAGACAAGAAATTGAATTTCTTTATTTACATTAGAATTTATAACAAAGATAATAAATATATAAAAATTAATCATCTTTAGAATTTAATTAAACAAATATTACCTTTTTTTATCAACTAAATTTGAACATGTAAACGTTGACTTTCTTGACGAATAAATTACAATAAATTTGAATACACGGTAATGTCAAATTACCATATTTATTAAAAAAAATAATTAAAGAATTTTCAGTTCCCATAATCCATCGGGAACTATGCTTTTAGTTTATGGAATATAGGGTATGTCATGATATAAATGATTACTGAACTAACAGTGTTACGGGAAGTGCCTAACCGATTTTCATCAACTGCCACCAAATCAATAATGCTGCGTACATTAATAAAATACTAGCTTAGTTTTTCTACCTATGCAATACATGTATACGTGGTTAATTATTTATATAAATACTTTTTAATTTTTATTTAGAAACTGTCACATTAATTTAATATTAGTTTTACTAATTTTTAATAAATATGTGTTCCTCATTATTTATATTTTTAGAAAAATTATAAAATAATGTTTGCAATATTTGCAATTGCACGTCATGCTTTATAAATGTTATTTATAAGTATTTAATTAGAACAAATTATATTTTGAAAAAATTGTAAAATAATATCTGTAAATTCTCTTAAGTTGATGATACTTATTTTCTTAACATTAATTTTTATCAGTTTAGTCATTATTGTATATGAAATTTCATGTTTCTTCTAATTTTAAAATTGTTGAACTTTATATTATTTATCTCTTTCATTCGCTAACTTCAATTTCTGTTTTTTCAGGAAAACTTGCAAAATAATATCCATAAACCCTATTCATAATATTTGCAATTAGGAGTATAATCTAACAATGTCTTTCATTTTTATTTAAATATTATATAATATATGATAATTTTAGTTTAATGGCTATGTGTATTAAATTTGTACAATACTGAATTTACAAATTTATATGATATTATAAATATTTTTTCTTAAATTTTTTATATAATCTATATTTTGAGTTTTAGAAAAAATATTACAAGGCTTCCGCGATGCTCTAGAATTGTTTGATAAATATTTATCTTTTTTTCTAAAACGCCTCAATTTCAGTTCAATCAACTGAATTTCCTTTTTTACATTCAAAAATCAATCCTGTTTAGAATTTAATTAACCTTATTTAGAATTTAATAAATCCTGTTTAGAATTTAATTAAATATATATTACCTTTTTTTCAATTAACTTAAATCCTATTATAATTTAAATTTTTATCTTTACATATAAAGACAAACACTCGGGCGCCTTTAAATCATTTGAAAAACATTTATCTTTTTTTCTAGCTCCTCGATTGTAAGTCAATAAAATTGAATTTCCTTATTTATATTGAAAAATCATGTTAATAATTTAATTAACTTTATTTAGAATTTAATTAATTCTCTTTAGAATTTAATTAAATATATATTAACTTTTCTCAACTAACTTGAATCTTGGGCGCCTTCAAATTATTTAATCTAATTTTAGCTGATTTTTTGTTTATTAGTTGTAGAGTATATCTTTTTATTGATGGTGTTACATGTTTATGTTACAATATGTATGAATTTTTCTGATAATTTTTGTAGTTTTGTGATAATATTTATGTTTTTCTATTTTAATAGGGTAATGATGCACATGTATGTAGTTAAAAAATTATTAAAATGTCTAGGAATATTTAGGAAAATTATAATTTTGTGATAATACGAATAGTTGAAGTTTGAAGTTTGAAGATGGGTAATACATAAATTTTTAGTATTTTTAATTTATATGTATTTTGGGAAAAGGGAGTTGGCTCAAAAAATTTGACACAAAATCGGCATAAAAGTGTAGGGAGATTTAAGAAATTTGTTAATTTTGTTAAAATACTAATGGTTGAACTAGCAGTGGTTAAATTTTATTATTGCATATTTTTAGTATTTTGTATTTATATGTACTTACTATAACACGTGTAGGCTCAAGAAAATATGACACCAACCAGCATAAAAAATATGTAAATAGCCTTTTTTTTGTTTATGTATGTTTATTTTGTAAAATATTGTGTAGACTCTTTATATGATATTTTATATATATTTTCTTGATCATTTATGTAATAGGTAATATTAAAAAATTTACAAAAAATATTATAAGGCCGCCGCGAAGCGAAACTTAGTCGAATATAAAATTTTAATTCAATAAAATTAAAATATTTACATTTTTAATATTTTGTCGTCCGAACAATATTTATCTATTTTTCTAGAGCTCCTCAATTTTAATTCAATAAAATTAAAAAAAATTATTTACATTTGAATTTTTAGGGAAGACAATAAATATATAAAAGTTAACTCTATTTAAAACTTTCACACCTTACTTCTTCCATGTTCCGAGAATATTAGTTGATACTTGATAACTATAATTATTTTATTTAACCGATTTTTTTGGAGATTTCGCTTTGAATTACAAAATTTATTTTATACTTTGAAATTTTAAGGGTCAATATTTGCCACAATTATTAATTAATTAGAGTAGTGTTAGATGTTTAAAGAATATTTTCATTTGAGAAAAATCATGAAAATATAAATTTAATTTAATCTTATATTATAATTATGTTTAGAATTTAATTTTATGTTTAGAATTTAATCTTTACTGAATCTTTTTATTATAATCCCATTTAGAATTTAATTTTTATTATATCATTATATTATATAAAAGTGTGGCATACTAAATAAATTTTAGGATTTCTGTACTCAAGCATATTCGTGCAGCTCTAGCATGGAACATACACAAACAATATCTTTTTTTACTTTTTTTGGTTTATGAATATCTAACAAGGTATATATGTTCTTTTGAGTTTGATAGAGTTTAAAACCTGAAGACAGTAGACATTGTATGCATTCAAAAAGGTACATATTACATCCGTGTAAACTAATTTTTGTAGTTTATTTTTATATCTCATAATAATTATATTGAATGTTATCTTTGTATATAATTTTTGATATATTATTTTTGTGATTTTGAGAATTAATTAGATTTATATTCAATACAATTATCTCATAATTTTTTTATGAGAGGCACTTGATTAATTTACAATTTCATATATTTCTTTCATAATTAATCATGCTAAAAGAATTGAATTTCTTTATTTACATTAAAATTTATAGTAAAAACAATAAATATAAAGTCAAAGTTCAGAATTCAATTAAACAAATATTAAATTTTTTCTTAACTAAAATAAAATTGAATTTCCTTATTTACATTCAAGTTCACCATAGAGACAATGATTATATTAAAAACAATTATGTTTCCCTAATGAAACTTTTATATTATAATGATGCACATGTACGTACTAAAAAAAAGATTATAACGTCTAATGATATCTAAGAAAATTTTAATTTTTGTGATAATACGAATTGTTGAAGTTTGAAGTGGTAGTTAATAATTAGGTATTTATTAAACCTTACTTTTAGTATTTTTAATTTATATGTATTGACTGGGCGGATCCAGAAAATATGACACAAAATAGGCAAAATTTGTAATTTTTTTGTTATAAT
Organism: Heracleum sosnowskyi; assembly: GCA_030848705.1. Classification (NCBI taxonomy): domain Eukaryota; kingdom Viridiplantae; phylum Streptophyta; class Magnoliopsida; order Apiales; family Apiaceae; genus Heracleum; species Heracleum sosnowskyi. The sequence goes on from CM061237.1 coordinate 83,908,643, forward strand.
ACTTATGATTGAAGTTTGAAGCGGTGGTTAATATTTAAATTTTATTATTATATGTATTTATGCAATGGGCGTCGACTCCAGAAAATATGACACAAAATCGGCATAAAAATATGTAAATAGTCTATTATATTGTTTATGTATGTTTACTTTGTAGAATATTGTGTTTAATATATATTTATATTTATACATATTATATGTTTTTCTCGATTTTTTTCTCTAAGTAGTTAATAATTAAAATTTTATAAAAAATATTAAAGGGTCGCCGCGAAGCGCGGCTTAGTCGACTAGTACTTATAAAAAGGAGAAGACGAGGGCGGAGATGTGGCGTTTCTCAAATCGCTTCGATCTATTTTCTAATTTTCTCAAAATTTTGAATTATTAATATGAAAAATCAGAAAAATATCTCAATTGCCTTTAAAATCTTTACTAATGAAGAAAACTAAATATACAATTTTAATATTCTTGCCTTTATAATTGTCTCTATAATCTATACTAATGGATGAAAATAAATATACAATTTAAGGGTCAGGATCAAGAGAGAACCACATACTAAAAAAGAACTTTAGAACTGTTATAAACCGTTGGATTATTACTAGATCAACTGTCCAGATTCAACTCATTTTTATATACAAAATCCTTATAAGGGTATTGTTGGACTAAAATAACTACACTACTAGTTCAATTAATTTAAATAAAGAAGTTTAATCAATTACTCATTTTTTAAATTCTTTTTTTTATTATTTTAATTTTTTATCTCACATATCTTTTGGTTGTTTTTTCAATCTTAATTTTTTTTTCTTAAAAATGATTTATTTGTTTTATTCAAAATTTTATACACGAAAAAATTTATCAGATAAAAGGATTCTACTGGATGACCTATTTTGTTTCGTAGTATAAATACAGTGTTTTGCTACTGAATTTTAACAGTTATGCACATGAACTTCAAAGTTCAACAACTGAACCTACTTTTTTCCACAAAATTCTACAAGTGAACTTGATTTTTTTTATAATGTTCAGCTGTTGAACAATGTTATTCATATTATTTTCATACCATAACTTTTGTGTTCTACCGTTGAACATAAAAGTCATGCAATCTAATTTGAAATCAAGCACATAAATTTTAAAGTTGTACAACTGAACTTGTTTGTATATTTTAATTTATTTTCTTCTTTGTAACCTGAGGTTTTCAGGTTTTGCGGGTTATATGTTATATATGTGATGCAGTAGAGCACAAAACATACAACTATTGTTAATCAATTTTTTGGGTTTGTGAATATGTTATTCGTAGGGATTAGCATTGGAACACAAATACACAGTAGGCTGCACAAAAAGAGTGCATGGAAGGTGACGATTAACATTAGATGGTATACAATTTTTTTTAGTAGATTTCTATATCTAATACTAATTATATTGAATGTTATCTTTGTATATAGTTTTTGATATATTATTTTTGTGATTTTGGGAATTAATTAGAGTTATCAATAATATTATCTCATAATTTTTTTAATTAATTATGTTTAGAGAATTGAATTTCTTTATTTACATTGAAATTCATAGTAAAAACAATAAATATATAAAAGTAAATCCGGTTCAGAATTCAATTAAAAAATGTTAATTTTTTTTCTTAACTAAACTAAAATTGAAATCCTTTTTTTTACATTCAAATTCACATGAAGGACAATGATTATATAAAAATCGATTATGTTTTACCTTTTATATTATAATGATGCACATGTAGGCACTAAAAAGTATATGCCAAGAATCAAATAAATATACTAAACTTAGAATTTGAAGTTACGAATTTTTCATTGAGAATTCTAGCCAACTTAGAAAACCTACTCATATTTGGTTTATATTTTTAAAATAAATCTTTTTAATATTAAATCTAACGGTTCTCATTCATCTATTTTAAGATCAATGGTCCTTAATAATTTGGCGGTACAGGACCAACGTTTTGGATAAAATCCCTCTTACGCTTATTATATATAAGGATTTAACTAGCTTATATCATGCACCATGTACGAGTATTTTAAATATATTTTATTAATTAAACAATTAAAAGATATATTTGGATGTATTAATAAATTATATATATTATTAATTATTGAAAGATATTGTGTAAGGTATTTTTGGGAGTGTATTAATTATTGAAAGATATTGTACACTTGGTATTTTTAGGTGTGTTTGGAAAAAGTAATATTGTTTAATTAAAAGGTAACATATTAATTTAAAAAATAACATTAATGATTTTAAGATATAATATAATTAGTATTTTTAGGTGTGTTTATAAAAGGTAGTATGTTTTAAGTAAAAGGTAACATGTTTTTAATGATTGAAAAATATAATCTAATTAGTATTTTTAGATGTGTTTATAAAAGATAGTGTTTTTTAATTAAAATGTAATATTTTTTTGTTACAAAAGGCAATTTTCTATTATTCGTATTATTTATTAATTAAAATGACCGAAAACCAGAAAACGAAAAAACCTGTATACCAAAATTTTGAATGAAACGTGTTAACAGAGGAATTTGGTGATAACAAATTTAGGGGATTACTAGAATAACGAAATTATGAAAATAGGGGGATTTGAGATTTTCGGATGTTTGGGGCTGGACTTGAAAGGTGTCTCGACTTGTTATATGTGTCGGATCATATTCCAAGATGCTTGAGTACCCTGTTTATATATAGGGATCAAGTCAACGCAGTTCTGTGATAGGATAGTGTTTTTAATCCATGTGATTGTTAAGGGATATATTGAGATAAGTTGATTTTATCTTTTTAGAGTTATATTAGCGTTGTGATTCTTTCTTGATTTGAAAGAATCGTTTGGAGATATTTTCTGTTATTGATTGATTGATATTAATTCTTTCCTCGTTTCAGAGAGAGGATATTACTAACTTGGGAAATAAGTTAATTATTAATAGATTAATATTGGGAAATTTGGGAGATAATTGAGGCAACCGAAAATATGGCGTAACAACTACCCCCCAGTTCTTCAGTGCAGCTTGATGGACTGGAGAATTAAGCGTGATTTGATCTTCCGAATTTCCTGAGTCACTGAAACAACTAGGAGTAGAAGATTAGCAAATAATATGGAGCAGATACTTACCCGTAATATGCCTGTAGATGCGAGGGAGACAACATGATGTGGCCGTTGTAAAGCATAATGTAACATAAGATGTAACAGAGATAACTACAACTCAACAAAGGACAAGACAAACAATAATATTAACAGAAGCACAAGAATCCAGAAGTAAAGAAGAAAAGGTAAACTCAAAAAATCAAAATATGGTTTGTATTCTTGAAGTCCGTAAACAGGTCACGGAAAGAAGTTCATTAAAATGTTTAAGCCTTAGTGACAAATAAAGAAACAAGACATTCAAGACTACAGAAGTATTTGAATGATTAAGAGATAATACCATAGGATTCCAGTGATTTTATTGAAACAACCAGAACGACAAAGGACTTATCAACAGCATTGAATTGAAGACATGAAAGTATTGATCAAGTGTTAGTCATCTGTGAATCAGACCAGTTGCACCAGTTGTCAGCACCTAAAAGATCAAGATGTTTATCGTCTTGGAAGAAGTTGATTTAAGTCTAAATCTGAACCATCCTGAAAGTGAAAAGAATATTACAAGGTATGTTTAGGTTTAAATGGAAGTACAATTTGCTTGCTGAATATAACGACTCAGAAAAACGCTTGTACAATATTAATATTTAATAATATATGAGTTCTATGATATGTGAATATTGTGTGAAGAGTATATATGTGAAAATGTGATAATTAGATGTTTACTTGGCAAATGGTATGGATTAAAATACTTGTGTATGCTTTTAATTGCATTTTATATGAATTTCTTATAAAAAAATTAGTTCTTTTTGACCATCCGGGAATTTTATAAAATCAACGGAGACTCTTTTTATTGTGAAATCTTTTTCACAACCTTTAGTTTATATTCTAGTATTTTCTAAAATTAGTGGAGGAATTTAGTTTTGGCTTTAAGGATTTAAAACTGATTTTATGAGTTAAATGTCCTTTAAGTGATCAAAACTTTGAAAATTCATATTTAATTCAATTTTGATCATAAAAATATTTTAAAAATATGTGTGAGCTTGTAAATTCGCATTCTTTGTTTTAAAAATGAAATTGTGATTTTTAGATATTATCTTCATTTTATTTCGAATTATAGAAAGGTATTTATGTTGGTTTTGTTTATTAGAAATCAGAAATTTTAATTAGCAGATTACCCTTTTACCCCTGGGCTTATAAAACCCAGCACTCAGTTCTTTTCCCCTCTTCTTCACCCCCGGCTCAACTCTCATCTCTCTCTTTTCTCTCTTATCTCTCTCGGTTATCTCTCCCTCTCAATTTTCTGTAAAAATCTCTCCCTCTCTCACATATGTTGATGATTATACATACATATATATATGTAATCGTGTGTGTATGTATGTGTATGGCCGTGTGTGCGTGTATATGTGTGTATCGGTTTATGCATGCAAGGGGTTTCGGCAATTTTTGATTTAATTCAAACCCGAAAGCTTGCTTGTGATGATTTTGTGATTAGTTGGTCGATTAATATTGCTTATTGGTGAGGTTGTGAAGGAAACCCGATTTTTCCGGGCACCTCCGACCATTGCCGCCGTCGGCAATGAGCTCCGGCGAGCCGACGGGGACGATGATGATGCTTTTGAGTCCGATTATTGTATTAATAGCTATGTTTAGTTAAGATTTTGATTGCATGTTGAGAAATCGAATTGCATGTGCCTATTTCGATTTTTCCCCTTTTTAGAATTCGGTTTGAAATTTGTTTATGTTGATGATTGGTTGTTGATTTCAAGTTATAGTGAATGCATGTTGATTTATTGTGTTAAGTTTGGTTAGTGTGAAATTTTGATAGTTAAAAGTTTTGATTTGGGAATTTTAGTGAAATTCCAAGTAAGGGAATCGTTGACTTGTTAATTTGAGTATTTGATAAATGCATGTATAAGTTTAGTAATTCTTGAAGAACATGAGTTCTAGATGTGATATTGGATGGTTAGTTGTGAATGAGATTGTGTTGGGATGATTGTATATAGAAAAACATCATGCTGAATTTTCCAGAAAAACTGCCCTGTTCTGTTTTGCTATATTTCGAATTGTTGCTGCCTGTTTTAGACAGAGGGCTTAGGATGTCAATGTTCTAAATTGAATCTAGTTTGTGCACGCGCTAACCTTGTATCGATAGGATTTACGAATAAAAAGTTATACTTGTTTTACTAAAAGTTGCGCAGCTGAGATTTTTCTGTGCTTAGTACCTACTTTATACAGTTCGTTTTTATACTAAATAAAGTGTTCTGAAGTTGAAACTTTTATGCTAAGTTGGTTTTGTAATCAGGAAGTAGCCTGTCAAATTTGGTAATTGTTTGATTATTTTTGGATTTATGAAAAATGTTTTGGTAAAGTATGCGCAGTTGATTTTCTGCTTTTTGAGATGAAACATTGTTGTAAAAGTGTTAAGGACATGGTTGGCATGACCAAATTGATTTAAGGGATACCAAGTGTGGTATAATTTTAAAGATATATATATGTATAAGGAGCATGTCATGTGTATTTAAATGACAATGTGAGACTATATGGTTGATTGCCTATTACATGATTATAATTGTTTTATGGTATAACTATTATGTGTTTACGCGCTTAGGATGCGTTGGGTAGTTTAGAGTAAAGGATTGGCATTTGAGAAAGGGCGTTCTAAGATAGAATATATTCTTTTGTAGAATCCAAGGAAGTGGAACTTAGAGAGTTCAAGGAAGTGGGACTTAGAGATAAAGGAAAGACTAAGGTGGAGAATCAGTGATTGTTCATTACCCTTTTTAGCTACTTAAGGCAAGTAATCCAAACTTGCTTTCGTATTTCGATTCCATTGTTTCATTTTGACATATATGAATTGTTACCTTATCTTGATATACCTTTAATTCCGAAAACACTTATTGTTCATTGATAACCCTTACCTTTGTTCATATATACCATGTTGAACTGTATACCATGCTTTGTTTAGTTTTTTATCCTTAAACCTCTATACCATGTTCATGTCCATGAATTGAAACCTGATGACCCATGATTCTATAACCTGAATTTGATCATATACTTATGCATTCCCTTTTTATACCTGAAAGTGAATACACCTAACTCCCATTTTAGTACATTTCCAGAACATACCCAAGTATAAATATTTCTTATATTCCACTAATAGAAATCCAAAGTGCTTTGATTGAACTTATCTGATTTCCAAAGGACTTCTTTATATCTGAAAATGTTTTCAAAAGGAATAAGGTTTTGACTCATTTAAATTCTGATTTATGGTTTCCACGGATTCCTAAGATTGGAGGCGTAAGAGGCCAAGTAACGCCGGTCCAGCACTTTTTAATTATAATAAATGGACTAGGGATGGACTAGTCTAAAGGCCAATGTGTTGCCTAATGGGACCCAATACAAGGACCAGAGGGACTGTGTGTCCGGTATGGGGACTTTACGTGGCTGATCACCCGTATTGTCCGGTGCGTTGTGAAAAATCTCCAAAATTACTTATTGTTTTTGAAACGGATATCTTGATAATGAAATTGGTTTACCCTTTGAAATTGCATATTTATGCCATTGTTCCAATATATCCTTAATATGGATTCTGCTAAAACCATGCCATATATATATTGATGTTGGACACTGTTTTGAAGCTATATATTCAATTCATTGTTTTGATAATCCCATTGATACGGATTTTGCTATACCCATGTCATACATATTGATATTGGAACTGTTTCCCAGTGGATAACTGTATGGTCTTATTATTATTACTTGCTGGGCATTTGGCTCATTCTTTTTCCCTATTCTAACCCACAGTGAAACGAGAAGATGGTACGTACATTTCAGACAGCTAGGAAGTCTTCCTATAGGGTTGTTTTTGGGATGCCAGCTCAGGTAGGTGATGGCCATATCTAGAAGGTGTTTTGTAATAGAGAACGTAGAACTCTTAAGACTTTGTTGTAATAACTTTTGAGACTTATGTATTAATGAATTAGATAGTGGATGCTTGTTTCACACCATCAACTGTTAAAGATCCAGGGTAGAGTTGGGGTCAAGTCTGCATGCTTTTATTATATTGTTTATGGGTTTAATATGTATAGAGGTGGTAGTGACTCCCCGATCATGACCCCAGATTGGGAGGGCGTCACACTGAAAAAGGAAAGAAACTTCAAGGGTCAAACTGAAAGAGAAAAGATTCGATGGTTTTCTTTTGAGAAAAACCATCGAAGTTGATCAAGTGAAGTTGAAAGAAAAACCATCGAAGATTTGGTTTTCCATTCGATAGATTTTATTTAAAATCTATTTAAGGAAAGAAAAACTAATTCCTTTGATAGTTTTTAATTAAGGAGCAGGTGAAAGATTTCATATTTTGTCAGGTTGATCAAAAGCTTGAACGGCCAGGATTCTTCCTTAGCCTTCGATGGTTTTTGAAGTCTACAATTACGAGAGTTAAGGTAGTGTGTCTTCCTTAGTGGGTTTACATTTAATCAGAAGAAGCAGAAGAATTTAAGAGCTCAAGAACATTGATAGCAGAAAATATATAGTGCCTTAAATTCTATAGTTTGTATTAATTACTGTAACCTAAACTCATTGGAGCTAATTGTAAGACCCCAGATTTTGGGTAGAATTAAAACTTTTATTGTATAATGATGTATATATATATATGTGGATGGTGATAATGGTTTTGGAAAATTAAGTATGAAATGAATATGGATTTCAGTTTTCAAACATTTTGAGAATAATAAGATTGGACTGAACATATAAATAAGAACAATCAATTTGGAGGATAAGAATACAATACTCCAGGAAAGGAAAGTATATTTATGTCATCCAAATCGATATCTGGTATGCATCCGACAACTCCGTAAACAAGACAGCGTATGCCCGAGGAAGCTCTAGAATATTGTTTAAGTACAAGAAATAAAGTGGAAATAAACCAGGAATATTGGAACGGTTATTATGGTGAATAGTAGATTCTTTAGAGTAAGAAATGAATCACACCACACTATATACGGGACGTTGTATTAAACTTTCGAAGTCGTATTAGTGATCTACGATGGAAATAAGAGAATGTAAAAGCCGTCAGAATTGGAAAAATAGCATTTTTCGTTTTCTCCGAAGTTTCACCAAAAACGGACTAAATAATTATTATTTGAGGATATTTAAGGATTTAAATTATTAATTCCATGGATATGGATTTGATAAATGAATTAGAAGTATCGAGGACGATTTCGGTAAAATACCTCGATAGAACCCTCGAGAAACCCTGCGAATATTCGACGGAATTAAACGAACCAGAAAAGCTACTTTAGCAGAGCCAAGGCATGCTTGCCAAGTGTCAAGAGGAGAGGGCATGAGGGGTGATGACTCACCACCTAATTAGATAAATATCTAAGGGATTAATTAAGGAAAGAAAAGAAGAAAAAGTAAAGCAAAAACCAAGAAACTCCATTTTCTCTCCATTCTGCCCAGCAGAACATCCTCTCAGTAAAACGGGCCTAGAGCCTTCATTACTCAAGGAAATTTCGTGTTCTTTATATGGTTAGAAAGCTGTTAAGATGCTCTACAACTTTCCTTTAGAAGCCTAGATCAGAAAAGCTCGGTAAGGGCCTCGTTTTCCATGATCTTTCAGTCGGGTTCTAATAACTCCGAATTACTAACTTTGTTTTCTTCATTTCGTTTGATCATCCAAGCTTACCCAAGGCTATACAAGGATTATACAAGGTTTAGAAAGCTATTACATACATCAAGGAAGGTATAAAAACTCTAACCCCTCTTAGTCATGAAGTGTTTATGGTTTATAATGTTAGATCTAAGAGTATTGGTGCATATCTTGGTTATATGAGTCATGGATGATGAGAATCTTGAGGATATATGTTGGTGATGTGATTTTAAAGCTTGTACTTAGAGTATGTAACCCCATGTATGTTGTAGAGAGAAGTCTTGATGGTTTTGATGGTAGATATGATGTATAAGTGGAGTTCTTGAAGTTTTGGGTAAAGATGTGTGCTGAGTAAAAAGTCTGGGAGTATGTACTGTCTTGCAGTAGACTTTTGAACCCCTTTAACTTGTCTCCCGGGGGTCTAATACCCATGGTTAGAAAGATAATTTCATGTAGTTTCCAGAAATATAAAGTTCATGACTAGGTGATGTGTAGATTTTGAGTTATGATCAGAAGCGTGAGGAATGGTTCTGAAATCCGGACTGCACTGTATGGTCTGTTTGTGAACTGTCTTTGGACCCTCAAACTTTCTGCAAACATTGTGAAAAAATGGAGAATAGCTAGGTCTTACAGTAAGGAAGGCTATCCAAAAAGAATCTGATTAAAATTTGAATTGTTCAATTTTATAAAAATGTTAGAGCGAGGTGTGCGCAAGTGAAAAACCACTTAGGGGATTAGTTTAAAGTAGCTTTAAGAGTATTCACTTGAGTTTCGAGTTTGAGGAATAGATTTGAGTCGAATGGGTAACGTATGTGATAATGTGATGACATGGTCATATGGGAGGATTAGTGGTCACAAGTGGAGTCGTTAAGTTGGTCTTACATCTTTTAAAACATTATGATTATATAGTCGCATTAGTGCGGTGTTTAAGTTTAAGAATAATGTTTTGCTTGAGTCCTAAGTATAAGCTATTGATGAAAGGTATTTTATTGTTGATAGATCACCGGACTACTGCAAGACACCACCCACAGACTAAGAGATCAGGCAAGTTTTCAAACCTATACCTTTTTAAAACTGTTGTGGTGATAACTAAAGATTTTGAGATATATGCTATATGTGAATGATTTCTATAATGCTAAGTCAAAGTATTGATACAAGTTGAACTTATAAGCTATGGGTATAGTAATATTTTGGAGCTGATGTGCTAAGCAAAACCCTCGGTAGGGGGAATATACTCTGTATTTATACTTTGGACCGGGAATGGTATCAGTTGTTATCTAGAGATATATTATATATTCTCTATATTTATTTTACATAATAAGAATGGTATCAGTTGCTATCTAGGGTTATTTTATTGTGTTATTACAATTAATCTCGATAAGTGGTTTACAAATTAAAGATCATTTGGAGTGTAATCTATTAAGGGTATATTTTAAATATATGATGAATAGTTGTTATCTACCCTTTTTGATAAGAAAGTACTTGAGAATTATTTCTAAATAAATATTCTTTATTAAATATAGTTTGATTTAATTATTTAAAGCCCTACTTCTTAAGGAAGTATTTTGTGAAAACTATTTTTAAACCCTAGATAGCTAATAAAGTTTTATTCAGACAATTATAAATATAATTAGAGAAGGTTCCCAAAACTATTTCCCGTTTAAGTCTTTATTCAGAAAGACTTAAATGTTCGCTCAAACTTCAAAGATACATGGAACCTTTCTCAAGAGTTATGCTTGTTTCAAGTGGACTGCCCGGTCCTAAATCTTTTTAAATCAATGAAATTATCAGTGTGATATACTACCATCAAAAAATGATTTTGATTACTCTCTCAAGATTCGAGGAGTAAAAACAGTGAAATCAGTTGTATCCATGAACAAGCATCAGCTTGGGAAATATGAGTGAATTTTCCTTTCCAACCAGATATGACTACTTTGTGGAGTCGTATACTTGGGAAAAAGGGAAAGGAACTTTATGTTTCAAGGTTATGGATTTTCTCGAACTCGGAGAATGTGTAAGGGACTGAGTGGCGACCTGTCCCCTAAGGGAATTACACGTAGACCGGCAGTCTATGAACGGGTCTGTTCTTCCCTTAGATTATCAGATAGTGCCCGACCGTAGGATAAGAGAAGAGCATCAGAGGCCCCTAAGTGAATGGGTACCCCTAAGTGAATGGGTATGCTCTTCCCCCTACAACCAATTGGCGGGGAGGTGAGAGAAGAGTATCGGAGACCCCTAAGTGAATGGGTACCCCTAAGTGAATGGGTATGCTCTTCCCCCTACAACCAATTGGCAGGGAGGTAGGTCAGTTAGCGTCTGCCCTATTTTCCTTTCTACGTAGAAAAACAGCAGTGGGGATTGCCTTACGACTGATCATCGTAGAGGTATCCTTGTCGCCCGGAATCTCCATCTACAGTTCAGTTTCATGAAAGTTTTCAGAAAAGAAAGTTTATTCCAGCTATTCAGTTTTATGAAAGTTTTCAGAAAGGCTACTCAAGAGTAATCCAGTATATTCCAGTATATGAGTTTATCTACAGGATGTATGTGATCAGATGGGTTCAGAAAATGAATTGGAGATAAATTTAAATTGTTTTATTCCCAGATTATAAATGAAGTAAATGTCTCCCATGAAAGTTGATACTTGATTATATATATATTGTTTATCAGTTCAGCATTATTTTGGTGGGCCTTGTTGCTCACCCTTGCTTGTTTTTATATATATCACCACAACAGATAAACCAGATGTTTCGCACCACCAGTCGCAAGCGGGTTTTGGAACCCAGAGGACTCTCCCCTGATATTACAGCCGCCATAGCTGAGGTAGAGCCTGCTAGTGATATAGACTGGTAGTTCAGATTCAGCTTTTAATTATATGTATGACATAACGTAAGCAGGGGCAGCAAACTTAAACTTGTAAATTATATTTGGGTTTGTAATCACTTATGGTATGTTTATGGACCCTGTTAGCAGTACTTATTTCAAGTTCATCTCTGGGACTATAACTTGTGTGTGTGTGTGTGTGAGCTAGATGGTGGGGTCATAGCATGTTGTTTATTTATTCAAGTCAAGTATGATGTATGGAATGATGACCGTAACGACCAGATTCCTGACCCCGGATCTGGGGCTGTTACACTAATCCTACGGATTAGAATTGTAGCACCCCTCGCGGTTTATATTTATAAAATGATATATTCCCCGACTCGTGTTTTGATTTGGTGTATTTGATTTGGTGTATTTGATTTCGGACTAGAACACATATAATTATCCGCGAACGAAATTGAATAATTTGTGAGTATCGTATTCAACCCCCCTTCTACGATACTTTGGACCTAACAATTGGTATCAGAGCTTCTTGATTGACGTACAAATCAGATCCGGTGAATGAGACCAAAATCAAACAAGGCTTGAAAATTTGAAGCAAATTTTTTAACTTTCAAAATTTTTCATTTAATTGGAATTTCTTGAATTTTAAACAATTTGAAATTTTCATAAACCATGAGTGCTCCAAAGACAACTGCTGGTATTAAAGTTCCCCCGTTTACTAGAGATGATTTCGGTTTGTGGAAGATGAAGATGCTGTTATTTATCAAGGCATCTAATCCGTTGTATATTGGCATATTAGAGAACAGGCCGTTTATACCAATGAAACCAGTTAATGAATCTACAACTCCTGATGGTAGCAGGATTCCTCAAGGCACCCAACCTAAGGATATTACTGAGTATACAGATTCAGACAAAGAACTGATTCGATTGGACACAGGTTTGATGTTGATATTAGCAGACTCCGCAGACAAAGAAATGAGCTATCAGTTGATGGACTGTACAAGCGGGAAATATATGTGGGATACCATTAACTTGATAATGGAAGGAACTGAAGACGTGCAGGAAAATAGATTGGACATCCTGACTTCTCAGTATGAAGCTTTTAGGTCTCTTCCAGGAGAAAGTATAACTCAGGTCTTTGAGAAATATACTAAGCTTCTAAATGAATTGGCAATGAAAGGGAAGACCTATCCACTGAGAGAAACCAACAAGAAGTTCATGATGACGCTGTCCCATCATGTAGAACACAAGTCATCATCCATAAGGGAAAGAATAGACTTCACAAAGATGTCACTAGAGATGATCTATGGCAAGTTGAAGACTTATGAGATGGAACAAGAACAACGAGTGATAATCTACGGACCAGGGACAGTGGATAACAAGCACAATGCACTTGTGAGATCAACAACACTTATAGTGGATGAACCAACAACTTCTGATATTCAGGTTCAAACCCCTAGAGCTTGAAAGGAGGTGATCATAGAAGCTGAGATGGATTCTGTGAATCTGGGTGTTGATGAAAGTGATTACTACACCCTAGAAGAGCTTGAGCAAATGAAAGACAAAACCATGGCGTACTTAGCTGCAAAGTTTAGTCATATTTGTTTCAAGAGAAACCCTAAGTACAAGTTCAAGGGCTCAACCAACAGATTCCAGAAGAGCAAGTATGCACCTAGTACAGGCTTTAAGGGAGGCTACAAGACTGGCATGATTGATAGAAGCAAATCAAGATGCTACAATTGCAATGAGTTAGGGCATTTCGCCACTGAATGCCGGAAGCCTCGTCAAGCAAGAGACAAGAAAGATGTCTATGAGAAGAAGGATTCTTATGATGAGTTGAAGAAAGAGAATTCCAAGCTTAAACAACAATTGGAGGCATTCTCTGGAAAGCAGAAAGGGAAAGCTTATATAGCAGAGGGAAAGCACTGGGATGATACTGATTCGGATGAAGAGGAAGAGTATGTAAATGTTGCCCTAATGGCTGACTGTTCAGAGGAATCACCACAATCATCTCAGGTACCTATCTTAACTACAATTGATATGTCTAACTCTGAGTACAAGAAAACTGTGCAAGATCTAAGTGTAGAATTGTTTAATGTACACACAAGCATGCTAGCATCTGAAATGGAAAATGCTAAACTAGTTCTTAAGATTAAAAATCTAGAATCTAAAAATGAAGAACTAGAGCTTGTAGCTGTCACAATAGAAGATCTAAAATAGAAAAATGAGTACTTAGAGAACAAGGTCAAGTGTAATGATGAGATAGAGACTATCCTCAGGAAGCAGATTTCAGACCTAGAGTTGAAACTGAATGCATATAAGAACTCTATGTTAGGTCCAAAGTATCGTAGAAGGGGGTTGAATACGATACTCACAAATTATTTAATTTCGTTCGCGCATAATTCTTTCAGTTCTAATACGAAATCAAATGCACCAAATCAAAACACGAGTCGGGGAATATATCGTTTTATAAATATAAACCGCGAGGGGTGCTACAATTCTAATCCGTAGGATTAGCTTCAATGAGTTTAGGTTACACAAAATCAATACAATGATAGAATTCAAAGCACTATTAATTTCTCTGTCAATTTCAAGCTCAAAACTCTCTCTTCGTAAATGATGTTCTGTGTAAAACACTAACTGAAGAAGACACTGTCTTCACTCTCCAATTGTAGTCTTTGAAAACTATCGAAGGCTTGAGGAAGAATCCTGGCCGTCCAAGTTTTCCATCAACCTGACAAAGTGATACAAATTTCACCTGCTCCTTATATTAAAAACTATCGAAAGGATTTGTTTTTCTTTCCTTCGATAGATTTTAAATAAAATCTATCGAATGGAAAAATAATCCTTCGATGGTTTTTCATTCAACTTCACTTGATCCACTTCGATGGTTTTTCTAAAAAGAAAACCATTGAATCCTTTCTTTTTCATTTTGACCCTTGAAGTTTCTTTTCCTTTTCATCAAGTGATTTATACTTCCGTTTAAACCTAAACATACCTTGTAATATTCTTTTGACTTTCAGGATGTTTCAGATTTAGACTTAAATCAACTTCTTCCGAGACGATAAACATCTTGATCTTTTAGGTGCTGGCAACTGGTGCAACTGGTCTGGTTCACAGATGACTAACACTCGGTCAATACTTCCATGTCTTCAATTCAATGTTGTTGATAAGTCCTTTGTCATTCTGGTTGCTTCAATAAAATCACTAGAACCCTATGGTACTAACTCTTAATCATTCAAATACTTCTGTAGTCTTGAAAGTCTTGTTTCTTTATTTGTCACAGAGGCTTGAACATATTAATGAACTTCTTTCCGTGACCTTTTTACGGACTTCAAGGATACATACCATATTTTGATTTTTTGAGTTTACCTTTTCTTCTTTACTTCTGGATTCCTGTGCTTCTGTTAATATTATTGTATGTCTTGTCCTTTGTTGAGTTGTAGTTTTCTCTGTTACATCTTATGTTACCTTATGCTTTACAATCTCCCTCTATTTGATTGTTAGAGTTCGACAAGCAAATACCTCGAGGATAACTCAACTAACTAAGGAAACATGAAACTAATTAAAGTAAGACAGATTGATAATATTAAATGCATTCTGGATTAAATATATACATTTCCAGATTTCAAAATTCAAAGAACATTAAATTTTTTTACAATGAAGTTGATCCTCTAGTCTGAGCAGATTGTTCTTGTGTTCTTTGCTTCAATCTTCAGTCCATCTCAATCTCACCTTCTTCAACTACTGGATTGGAGTTAGCAGCTTGATAATCAATCACAGATGGATAGTGCAGTGGTTCTCCAGGTTTAAGGATTGCTCCTTTGATGTGCCTTCTGATATACTCAACCTCTTGACCCACTCCAGCCCACAACCATGCAATACTAACATCTTTCTTGTTTTGCTTTGGCATGTTTGGTAGTCTGGGATGCACTTCCAGTCCTCTCTCCACTCTCTTCCTATAATAGGGAACATTCTCCATCAGATATCTTTTTAGAGTGTCTGTTGCTTTGTCCTTCTCTGTAGATGTGAATCCAGTGGATCTAAGATACTTCTCAACTAATATAAGATAGTTATTTGGATAATCTCTCAGTTTGTCCTCCGTCAGATAGCAGATTCTGAACAAGTCATTCGTCATGAATCTCACCATAGGAGGATCTTCAGTAATCTCTGGACTGACCTTCATCAAGATTTCATTAACATGCTCACGGAGCAGTTCATTTAGCTTTGTGGTTCTCTGGATCTTGATGAGCATCGCCTGCAGTTCTGTATATGTTCTCTGTTCGAAAAACTTAGTTGAAATAACAAATGTACCTCTGTCCATGAAACTGATTATAATGTTCCAGGCACCATTTGCTTTGACTCCATCTTTCAAGTAGATTAAAGAATGTCTCAATGCAGTGAAGTAAGTATCATTTTCTTGATTTGCACTTCTTATGTTTTGAATGATAACTTCCACCTCAGCATTATCGTTGACTTCTAAACTGTCTTCAACTCCGCAGAAAGTGTTGTAAGTTACCTCCCATTCTTTTCCTTGTTTTTGTGCCAAATCAATCATCTTCTTCTTCCTTGCTTCATTGTACATCTTGAACCTTTTAAGCTTCTCACTTCTCAGAACTGCTCGGTGAGTTTCCTTCTCAGTTTGCCTGGCATCTCTTTCTGCTTTTTCAGCTTTTAATCTTTCCAAGGCAGCTTCTTGTTCTATTGTAAGAGAATTTGCTTCTTCCATATCATCATCCAAGATAGGATGTTCAATTGGCTCTGGATAATATGGTTCATGCTCTTCCAGTGGTTGTTGCTCGTGTTGGGAACCACGGACTTGGGGTTCTACTACAATTTATGATACACAATTAAGGAGTGCGAAAAGAAAATCACCTTGTTAACGGTTGATTCCACGCTCTTCTATTGTATTCCCAAATTCCCTTGAGCGAAGTGTGGCCTCCGTCTTCTCAAGTTAACCTCTCTTCTTGCTCCTAGGTGGCTACAATATTTTTCTTAACCAACCCTAGCAAGAAGAGAATAAGAATATATATAGGGCTACAATAGGGATCATGGATAATTAGGTTGGGCCTTTTAATTACATCATGGGCCTAGCCCAATGTAATTAAATATTAATTCAATCCACTAAAGAATTAATATTTGCACTACCTTTCCTAATACCGCAACTTAATTAATTAATTTGGTTCCAATATTATTTGCTTATTAAATTCCCCATGTTTAAAATAGCGCATGCCCATTAATTAAATAAATTACTGATAATTCATTTAATTAACATCTTATATCCTTGATCATCCACTCTACCTTTATTTAATTATGCCGGAATAAATCCACCTGCAGGGTTTCACATAATTAAATCCTTTTGAGCTTTCAAGGGGACATCATTAACCCGAATATTATCAGGACACGGATTCCTTCAATAAATAATATTCACCATATATATTATTCCATCACCCAAAATATAATGATATAATTCAAAAGAATTATTTCATATATAAATCAAAGCATGTAAATAATATACACGTGTCAATTACTATATCCGGATTAAGAACCTAAGCATTAATAATAACATAGAATCTTAGTTCACCTTCTTAATCAGTTTAAGGGAACAATTCTAAATTTGATCCTGTTCAATATACACAAAGTATACAAGTATTATTTAATAGTCAAGATAAACTATTCCCAAATAATATTTCAGTTATTCCAGTGGTTTGTCTAATTCCAATTAAACTGTGAACCCTTTATATTATATATAGACACTGATAATTTAATCTTCTGTTATCCCATTTGATACTAAATTATCCACAATATATAATAAATAGACAATGTAAAAATATGCAATCAAGATTCTCAATAAAATGGACAATGTTTATATACTACTAATGAATAGTTTAGTATAAAACCCAACAGCTCGTGCATGAATTCAAATCCCTCTTCAACCTCTTCTTCTACAATGTCTTCAATCTGGTATTGTCTCACTGGAATAGTGGATATCATTTTTTCATTAGTTTCCCATTTCCCCCATCCTTCTTTCTCCCCCTTAGTTGAGGAATCGACCATGAAGTAATCCTCAGCATGATAGGTTGATGAAGGACTGTTAGGCTCAAGGCATGTCTGAGTACCACTATTAACAAGCCTACTCATTGTGACTATGTCACTCTACATGACCTAGTGAATTCTCTCACTGGGATATAGTATAGGTCTCTATTGTACTTGTCTTGTTTTCATGTACTTAGATTTATTCTGTATGCTCAATGTTATAATGAGCTTAGTAAGTTTCTTGCACCTAGACTGTACATAGGCCATAGAATAATTATCCTGGAAGAAGTTCAAATTGTTCATGCAGCAGGATTGGAGTGAATAAGGCCTTGAAGAAATAAGTTGCAGAAATTTGTCTAAGTCCCTATACCGAGAAGTCAGAATGAACTATGTCTTGAAGTCCAAAATATCCATGTCGTGAAGTACTGAGATCGCATAGTCCCAAATGAACTATGTCGTGAAGTCTTCATTACTGATATCGTGAAGTGCTGAGATCGCAAAGTCAAATTGTGCTTGATCGTGAAGTCCTCAAAAAGGCTATGTCGCGAAGTCCTCAAAAAGTCTATGTCGCGAAGTCCTCAAAAAGGCTATGTCGCGAAGTCCTCAAAAAGGCTATGTCACGAAGTCTTCAAGAAGGCCATATCGCAAAGTCACTTCTAAGCCTATGTCGCATACTCCTGATACACTCATATAGCAAAGTGAAGAATACACTATGTCGACATGTCAAAGAATCAGGATTATGCTGGAGTTCACGATGTCAACACTTAGCCGTTTATAACAAGACAAATCAAGGCACAGAACCAAAAATCAAAGGGACAAATACTGAAGCATCTGTTACGGTAAGGTGGTCCAAAGAACAGATGGCAAATTTACAGCTAAACATGGAGAGAAAGATAAGAGACAAGCAGCTATAGAAATGGGGAAGACTCCGAAATGCAAGTGGTCCTTCCTGACATAGTGAACTTCTTATGGTAGGACAAGTTGGACTTTCAGTTAGGGGTAACTGTGTAAATAGGTGCGTGCACTAGTTTGTATAGGTCTATATATATTGTGCACACCCTATTGTTAGCTGCAAGAGAGATATACACAGAAACATTCAAGTACTCTTTTCTCTGTAAGCAAAGCAAGAAAACTTTGTTCTTGTTTAGAAGCCAGAATTTCAGTTGTGAAATTTTGGAAGCTATAGTATTTAACTTACTTAATACAAAGTAGATTAAAGTGATTGTGTGTGTCTTTTTTATTTGAATTCCGCATTTTACACAACATAATCTCTTACAGCTTATTTGGTTTTCAAGAATCGAAAAATATCTAAACTATCCATTCACCCCCCCCCCTCTGTCTAGTTTCTCAATAACATTCATTTCTAACAAGTGGTATCAGAGCAGGCTGTTAACTTACAAACAGGAAAAGATCAAGAATGAGTTCACAGAAACTAAGCAATATCAAGATTCCTCCCTTTAACAAGGAGCACTACAGTCTTTGGAAGAAGAAGATGTTGCTTTTCATCAAAGCTTCAAATCCCATGTACTTAGACATTCTAAAGCATGGTCCCTTTACTCCAATGATTGAGATTGCTGAAACAACTGTTGGTACTAAGATAATACCAGCAAGACATGTTCCTAAAGATCCCTCCAAATACACTGATCCGGAAAAAGAGAAAGTAGCACTAGATGGACATCTCCAACTTATCATTTGTGAATCTATGGATTTCAACATGTATGGCACTGTTGCTCACTGTAGTAGTGCTAAGAAGATGTAGGATCTTATAGAAGTGCTATGTGAAGGAACTCCTGAAGTAAGAAAGAATAAGAAGCAGATTCTGGTCTCACAGTATGAAGCTTTCATGGCTCAGCCAAAGGAGGGAATCACAGAAGTGTTTGAGAGGTTCAACAAGCTGATAAATGAGCTCAAACTCTATAACAAACACTATGAGACAAAAGAGCTAAACATGAAGTTTTTGCTAACTCTACCAGATCTCTTGGAACCAAAAATCTCTTCCCTCAAAGAAAGAGATCTAACAAAGATTGGTTTTGATGTGTTGTATGGTGTTTTGAAAACATATGAGCTAGAGTTGTTTCAAAAGAGATCCATTCAAGCAAAGCAAGGATTAATGGCAAATACTTCATGTGCCCTTATTGCTGACAACTTAGGTCAAAGAATGGAATCTCTTAAAGTCAGTCAAGTCAAGATTGAAGAGCTGGAAGTTGAAGACACTGGTGATGAGACTCAAGTTGTCTATGATTTGCCTGAGGAAGATGAGTTCTACAGCATAGATGAGCCGGACAAGATGGAAAACAAATCCTTTGCCTACATGGCTAGGAGATATCCTAACATTAGGTTTAAAAGGAAGAAGCCATTTAAGTCCAAGTTTAATGCTGGAAATGCTGGTGGATCAAGTGGCTCAAACTCCTTCAATAAAGGAAAAGGGATTGTTGGTGCTGCTAAAGGAGGATACAAGTCTGGGAGTGTGGATAGGTCCAAGATAAGGTGCTATAACTGCAATGAACTTGGGCACTTTGCCACAGAGTGCAAAAAGCCCAAACAGGTCAAGAAGGACAAAGCATACTTAGAGCTTGAAGCTAAGTATGAAGATCTACTCAAGAAACAACATGGTAAAGCTTTTATTGCCGAGGGAAAGTACTGGGATGATTCTGATGAAGAAGAAGAACATGAATACTCAAACTATGCCTTGATGGCATTTTCTGATGATGGTGATTCCTCAAGTCAGGTACCTACTCTTACTTCTCTTGATATGACTCCATTTCAATACAAGCAAACTGTTGAAGACATGAGTACTGAGATGTTTAACATTCACACTAGCATGTTAGTTGCCAATGAGGAAATTGACAGACTAACTGCTAAAAATCTTGAACTCACAAAACAGAATGAGGAACTTGAATTAATGGTTGTGAGCCTTGATGGTTTGAAAAAGGAAGTGGAGTATCTTAAGAATAAAGTTGCTTGTGCTTAACAGATTGAAATAGCTCTTAGGGAACAAATTGTTGAGAATGAATTAAGAATAAGAAGCTATAGAAACTCCTCTGAACTTATTCAAACCTATCACAAGGAACACACTGAAGACTGTAAGGTTGGAATTGGTTTTGATTATGAGAATGATAAGGGAAGGAAGAAGGCTAAGGGCAAAGGAAAAGAATCTTTTGTAAACAAAAATGCTCCAACTATTTTGTCTAGTGTCAAAGAGCCCATCTTCAAAAAGAGTGTTGTTGAGTTTGATGAGGATCTTCTAGTTATCAAACAACAACTACTTGAAGAAGATGAGGCTGTTAAGAACACTCCTTCCTCTCCCAAATCTGCTGATCAGAAAGAAACCAAAGACAACTTTGTCAAGAGTCCTAAAATCAAAAAAGAAGTTGTTAAGAAGAAGAAACAGAACAGAAATGGTAAGGTAGGTGTCGACAAGAGCAACAATTATGCATATGTGCCAAATGCCCCTAGGAAACAGTGTCAAAAATGCTTATCTGTGAATCATTTGACTCATAACTGTAATAAACCTGCAAATGTTGAAGTTGATAACCTTAGTAATCATTCTGTTGGCATGAACACTATCCATGATTCCTTCTGTGGAAATTCTAACTGCATGACATGCTATGTGACTGTGATTGCTAACTGTTTATCTCTAAAGCATAAACTTGATTCTGCACAATCCTGTGAATCACACACACATATGCACACTCACAGGACAGGATCCCCAATCAGGGTTGAGAGGATGAAAACTGAAAGTGTTTGTCCTAAATCCAATCATGTATGATGAGTTAGGAAGAACTTTTTTGTATTCTTATTTTATTTTATTAATTTTAATAAAAGATGTTCCATAGTTTAGAGTAAAGCTTCTAGAATTATAATGAGATTATAATAGTGAGATCTAGAAGATGATAACTCTAGACTTAAACAGTTCCTGATCATAGGATAACTAATCGGAAGTTGGTGAATCCGCAAAGATTGGTACATACTATGCTTGCTCCCGTCAGGAGGATGTCTGTTCTCATAGGCATTTGTGTGGTGACACTATAGCTAGTATGTAGGTGCTTGTTAGGGAATAAGTTTACTGAACATGACTCGATAAGTTGAATAGCTAATGGAGTTTACTCACGTGTCAATAGTTATTCACTGAGTGATAGTTGTACAAGTGTCCTTAGACTTGAGATCGTTAGAGTTATCTTGTATATAATGAACTATGATTTGGATTAGTCCTTAGTCTCAAGGACATCCATTAGGTCTATTCTGGGCATAGGGATTTGTGTATGGAGATAGTTAACGCCAATAGAGGATCTACCCCTTCCAGTATAGGAAGAGAATATCCTATGTTATTCTTAGTATGCGAGTTCTGGAATCTCTGGCCAGAGTGTATGAAATTAGAAAGGAGTTTTTAATTTGCATTAATATGAACTTAGCATTATGAATAAGAAATCATATGATTAAATTTGATAGGCCTGACACGAGATCCATGCCTTGTATTTAATCGGAATATTGTAGGGTAGAAGGAATTGATTGTACTGAAACTAGTCACTGACATGTTCTTGGTATTCTAATCAGTGAATTCATATTATCCGGATAGTCGCGATATGTTGAGAATCATCACTCACGATGTAGAATAAATATAATTAATCGGTTAATTATATTTAATGAATTATTAGAATTCATATAAATAATAAATAAAAGTTTATTATTATTTATTTCTACTATCGGATTAATATTGAACCTACAGGGTCACACCATAAAAGAATATTTTCTTTGATGAAAAGATTTAAATTATGAGAGAGGAAGAATTATTTTCTAAATAGCTTAGAAAAAGAAATAATGATTAAAATAGTTTTAATCATTATTAAAGCATTTTAGAAATGTGGGGTTAATATATATATATATAGATATATTATTAAAAACCCTAAAAGAGCCCTATAAATAGAATGAGATAGTTCATTCTAAGGCTCATCCTATTTTGTGAAAAAAAAACCTAACAAGGAGCTAGCCTCCATCTCTCTCTCTCTATATCTTTTCTCTCTAAAAGGTGTTAGAGTTTTTTTTTGAAGAAATCATCGAAGAAAATTCTTGGTGGATACCGGTAGAGTGCTTCACACTCTGAGGAGCAACTGCTTGCAACCATCGTTTTAAAGCTTCGATTCTCAAGGTATGGTTACGATTCCCCTCGATCTAGATTTTATATATTTTCTATATGTGCGACATATGGTTTTTACGGAATAAATGTTATATCACACTTCCGCTCATCCGTAAATTCCTTTCAAAAACTTCATGTGAGCCTAAGAGTGTTAACTCTAAAGCAACAAACACTGTGAAGTCTCCTACTGTGAAGGATGCTGGTTATGATAGAAGAATCAATAACAAAACTGTTTCTAAATCAACTGGACCCTACCAAGTGTGGGTACCAAAAACAACTTAGTCATTTTGTGAATGCAGGGCAACAGGAATGAAAGAGTCATATGGATCTTGGACAGTTGATGCTCAAGTCACATGACTGGTGATATAGTCCTGCTATCACATTTTGAGGAGAAGGCTGGCCCATCAGTAACCTTTGGAAATGACAACATTGGTTATACAATGGGATATGGCAGTGTTAAATCTGGGAATGTCATTATTGAAGATGTAGCATTTGTTGAAGGACTAAAGCACAACCTCTTGAGCATTGGACAATTCACCAACAGGGGTTTCAAAGTGGAATTTGATGAAAATCATTGTCTAATCTCAAAAAGAGGAAGTGGTGAAGTTGTTTTAACTGGTGTGAAGAAAGGAAACTTGTTTGTAGCAAATCTTAAGGCTGCAGACAAGAGAGAAATTTGTTGTTTCTACACTAAAGCCACCAATGAAGAATTCTGGCTATGGCACAAGAAACTGTCTCACTTGAATGTTCAGGCAATGAACTCTCTGGCAAAGAGAGAACTCATCAGAGACATGCCTGCTTTGGAGTTTGTGCAAGATGGAGAATGTGAAGCATGTCAAAGAGGAAAGATAAAAAGGTCAAGCCACAAGAACAAAGTGCTCAATTCAAACTCAAAACCTCTGCAGCTAATTCACATGGATTTATTTGGCCCTGTGAATGTAATGTCCCTTTCCAAGAAGAAATATGCTCTAGTCATGGTTGATGATTATTCAAGATACACTTGGGTGGAATTCATGTTCTCCAAGGATGAAGCACCTCAAGTAATTATAGAGCATATCAATAGAGTTGATACAGAAGCACAAAGCACTGGCTCCTCTGTAGTTACCTTGAGAAGTGATAATGGAACTGAGTTCAGAAATTCAACACTCTATGAGTTCTGCAAAGATAAAGGAATTTCTCAACAGTTTTTAGCTCCTAGAACACCTCAACAAAATGGAGTGGTTGAGAGAAAGAATAGAACTCTCATCGAAGCTACAAGGATAATGTTGTTGGATGCAAAGCTACCTACTAGCTTTTGGGTTGATGCTGTTAACACAGCATGCTATGTGCAGAATAGAACATTGATCAATAAGAAGTCTGAAAAAACTTCTTATTCATTGATGACTGGAAAAAGAGCATCCTTCAAGCATCTTCATGTATTTGGAAGCAAGTGTTTTGTGATGAAAGATACTTCTGAACATGTTGGAAAATTTGATGTTAAGGCATTTGAAGGTATCTTCATTGGATACTCTCTGGAGAGGACAGCTTACAGAGTGTTTGTACCTGAGCAACACAAAGTAATGGAGAGCATGGATGTTACCTTTGATGACAAGAAAGTTCCTGGACTTGCAACAAGTGAAAAAGACAGTGTGCCATTAAGATTTGAAAATCGAGGATATCTTGAGGATTCTGAAAGTGAGGATGAATCACCTGTCATAACTGTTCCACATGTTGAAACTCTTGAAGTTGATGATCTTCTTCAAACACCTGTGCAAGGGAACACAAACACAGGGGGAGAAGAAGAAAATGCATCTGTCAATCAAAATGACCCTGAGGCAAGTCAAGGAAATGAACAAGGTCACACAAGGAAATGGGACAGAGCCCACACTAGGGATCAAATCATTGGAGATCCCAGTGAGGGAGTTAGAACAAGGAGGGCAACATTGAATACATGTCTATATGGTTGCTTTCTGTCACAAGAAGAACCAAAAGTAATTGAAGAAGCTTTGAAGAATTCTGACTGGATTGTTGCTATGTAAGAAGAGTTGAACCAATTTGAGAAAAACAAAGTATGGGAACTAGTGCCACCTCCTGAAGGTAAAAATGTTATTGACACCAAATGGGTATTCAGGAACAAAATGGATGAAGAAGGTGTGGTAATAGGGAACAAAGCAAGGTTGGTTGCCAAAGGATACTATCAACAAGAAGGCATTGACTATGATGAGACATTTGCACCTGTAGCAAGACTGGAGGCCATCAGGATTTTCTTGGCTTTTGCAGCACACTCAGATTTTAAGGTGTATCAAATGGATGTTAAAAGTGCTTTTCTTAATGGTGATCTTGCTGAAGAAGTTTATGTATCCCAACCTCTTGGCTTTGAGAATGAAGACTTCCCAGACTTTGTGTATAGACTGCTCAAGGCACTCTATGGACTCAAACAGGCACCAAGAGCCTGGTATGAAACTCTATCTCAATTCCTTCTTGAGCATCAATTTACCAGAGGTACAATTGATAAAACTCTATTCTTCAAGAAGCATGGAAATGATATCATTCTAGTTCAAATTTATGTGGATGATATCATCTTTGGCTCTTCAAATGAAAAGCTCTGTGAAAGGTTCTCCAAGTTGATGCAAAGCAAATATGAGATTAGTATGATGGGAGAATTAACCTTCTTCCTAGGCCTGCAAGTACATCAAAGGGAGGATGGCATCTTTATAAATCAATCTAAGTATCTTAAAGATCTCTTAAAGAAATATGGTTTAGAAGAGTCATCCCCATAAAAAACTCCTATGTCCACAACAATCAAGCTTGATGAAGATAAGAAGGGCAAGAGAGTTGACATCAAGGTCTATAGGGGAATGGTTGGATCATTACTCTATCTCACTGCTAGCAGGCCAGACATCATGTTTGCCACATGCCTTTGTGCAAGGTTCCAATCTGATCCTAAGGAATCTCACATGATGGCTATCAAAAGAATCTTCAGGTATTTGAAGGGGACTCCTAATCTTGGGCTATGGTATCCAAAGGGCACTGGGTTCAACCTGGTTGGTTACACAGATTCTGATTATGCTGGATGCATAATTGACATGAAGAGCACCTCTGGAAGCTGCCAATTCTTAGGTCAAAGGTTAGTGTCCTGGTTCAGTAAGAAACAACAATCCACAGCAACATCTACAGCTGAGGCTGAATATATTGCTGCTGGAAGCTGCTGTGCTCAATTGCTTTGGATTAGAAATCAACTCATGGATTATGGACTAGTATTGGAACACATTCCCCTGATGTGTGACAATACAAGTGCAATATGCATAGTTTCCAATCCTGTTAATCATTCTACTACAAAGCACATTGAGATAAGGTACCATTTCATTAGGGAACATGCTGCAAATGGTACTATAGCAGTCTCTTATGTTCCAACTGAGAAACAATTAGCTGACATATTTACTAAACCTCTAAATGAAGTTGTCTTCAACAGACTTGTGAGTGAAATTGGAATGCTCAATCCTTCATTTAGTTGTTCTAAGTAAGAATGCTAGTTAATTGTTGCAGCAGTAAATTTACACTGTATTTAGATGCTCTATTTATCTGGAGTGAAAATTAGCTGAGATATGATTTATAAATATTTCAGTATTTTACTGCATATGTTTCAAATCATACTCTTATGAGAAGTTATGAGCTTTTAAGACATCTCTACATAGGTGATCTTGAGAGTTCACGACTTAGTTCAAATAAAACAGACTTATATCGCAAACTATTGAAATTGTGAGACTTCGCGATATAGTTCATTTCTTGAATTTGTGACATAGTTCAATTTATGACTTCACGACTTAGAATAACCATATCGACAAGTCTCCATATTTGACAAAATTTTGATTTAAATTAATTTTATTTCAATTTTTGATTTAAGTCTGACAAAATGCTTGGAATTCCAAAAAGAGAGTTTTAGACAGGGTATTTATACTATATCACAAAGTCCCCCCCCCCCCATTCTTTCTACCTTCAAGACTTTGCGATATAGTTCATTTTTGGACTCTGCGATATACTTTGCAAGACTTTGCGATATAGGCTATTTTGAGACTTCAGGACATCAAAATAGCCTGTACAAATTCATAACCCCATATCGCAGTGTCTCTATCATATAAATACTCTTTTCTAACCGTTCACAACCTTTCATCTTGTCTATTAATCTTAATTGTCAAACCTAAACTTAAATTCTCTTCTCTCTTCTTCACTCTCAATTTCAAATGGCACCCAAATCTCAAGAAGCGTCTTCCTTAAACCCTTTAACCATACCCAGAGAGACCAATCTTCTCACTATCCCCTCTGAGGCGGAGGCAAACCCCTGGTACAAGTGTTTTGTACGGTTCTTAAACACATCCTACCTTCGCCAAGCTTTAACCATGAACCCCACTCTGTACGTTGATGTTTTGGAAGGATTCTGGAGAACAGCTTTGGTATCAACACTGGCTAGGGAGGATGGGGCTTCGTTTCAGGAAATTAACTGCACAATTGGGGGGAAGCACCTGCAATTTGGAGAAAAGGAAATTAATGAGGCTTTGGGGCTCAAGGTTGAAGGTCATGATGCTGAAGCCAATGATGCTGAAATGGTGGCATTCATGGACCTAATCAACTATGCAGATGAGATAGACATGGCTAAGCTCAACAAGAAGCATGTCAGGAGGGAGTGGTCATTTCTGTTTGACGCACTCCAAAAGGTGTTTCTGTGCAGGAAGACAGGATGGGACCACATAAGTCACATTGCTGTGAAGTTGGCCTACTCCTTAGCTTATAATCAGGAGATTAATGTAGGAGTAATTATTCTCAAAGAATTGGCTCACAGGCTAGGCAGGACGGTTCGTGGAAGAGGTAATGAAATCTTTTACCCTCGCTTTCTTCAGTGCATTTTAAATTATCTTGATACTAATGTACATGAATTAGATGGTATAGATAAAACTAAAATGGCTTATTCCAAATCCATGTCCAAAGTTCTATTTGGTTCATTGGATACTAGGAATCAAGTGGATGTGATACTAAGTGTGACCCAGCATATGCAGGACACATTTGCATCGTATCCACTTGATAAACCCATATATCATGAACTTTCCTGGAAAGGGAAGGCTAAGACTGAAGGAGCTTCAAAGTCTAACCCCAGCCTTCCTATCCCATCCAGTGATCCTCCTGCAAACACTACTCTGGAAATTAGGGAGCCAAGTGCACCAATCTCCCAAAAGATTGGTGTTACTAAGAAGAGAGCCCTTGCTATAAGTGATGAGTCTGTAGATTTAGGAAGTGAGGAACTTGAGTCACAGCTCACCAGACAAAAGAAGAAATCCAAATCAATAGCTACCACTGAATCCTCCCAACAGGATTTAGATGTGCAAACATGGGTACACCTATTATTGTCAATGTCCTCTCAACAAGGCATTGGTATTGAAAAGAGTAGCCTCCCCCTACAATCTGTAAAGAGTCAGCACAGAGTCAAGAACTCACTCTTGACTCAGGTGGTAATAAGGGTGATCATTCACTGAGTGAAGAGCATATCAATGTTGAAACTCCTCCTATTTCTCAGGGGGAGTTGCCAAAATCCAGTCTAAACTACACTTCTCTTCCAGAATCTACATCTCAAATTTCTTCTCAACAGAAAAGTCATTCTCATGACAATTCTGCTATTGATCAATCACAAGTTGAATCTGTGATTGAGCCCACTTCAAGTGACATGGTGCTTGACACTGTGATCACCACCCCGGACCCTCATTCAGTTGGTCAGGAAATGCAAGCTGGGGCATATTCTAATGACACAAACACAAACACATAGGATTCACCAGTCTTTACTGGAGACTCTGTGCCAACCTCTCCAATCCTTAGGGATTTGGACTTGCCTTCACAGGCACATGGAGATGATGCTGTAACACATCCCATTTCAATGGAGACAGCATCAGACTCCACAGTCATTCCAAGACTGGAGAAAACTCATATCTCTATCCCCCTAAGGTGCCTAGCACTAGCTCTCACTTGGCCCAGGCCACAATGTCAGAATGGCTGAAGCTTGTGCAACATGACAGGCCTTCAGGATCATCATATATGCCCTCACAATTGACGGAAGAAGACCTACAAAATCTTCACGTGGCACAGATTGATGAGATCTAAAAAATAGCTCAACATCTCCTCACAGCAAATCTCCCAAATTCAGACTATGAAGCCATTCTTCTGTGTCACAAGGAGGATGTCGAAGCTCAACAGGACAAGATTATAGATGAGGCCCGACAGGATGGAAATGTTGATGCCTGGTTGGATGCTAATAGATCTGTGAAGCTCAAAGATGCCCTAGCCTTTCTCAGGGAAGCATATCTCACATCTTTGGGGTCTAATGCCAAGAATCTTGCTCCTGCAGAAGTCTTTGAAGCAGTGAATGACATGTACAAGAATCAGCTGAAGGCTCTGCATTATCTTGGGAATGGTCTTCAATCAAAGATTTATACTATCAAGGAGGAAACAGACAGATCTTTGACTCAGCTCAGGAACTCCTATCTCTCTGATTTTCCCAAGGTAGATGGCATCCTTAAGGAGGTTCAGAAAACAGCTGCTAATGTCACAATGATGGATTGCACCCTAGCTTTGGTCTCAGATACTATGAAGAAGCTTTCTTCCAAGCTATATAACCAGGTGCAAGCCAACATCAACTCCAACTCCATGCTCACTGTGATGTGGAAGAATCAGTATGGGAACAAGCTTGTGGATGAAGTTCCTATTTCTGACATTTCAAAATTTGACTTCTTAAAGATCAAGGATCAATCTCTTAATTCTTTCAAATCTCAACAACTCTTCTCAAAGGTGGATGGCTTGGAAAGGGAAGTAGCTGCTCTTAAACCTGATAACAAAGTGCTCTCTCAATCCTTGGACATGCTCAATGCTAAGTTGGATGACCAAAGCAATGCCACATCTAACATTTTGCTAGTCCAACAACAAATGATGACAACCCTGCTCAGAAGTATGAACCTTCCTGTTCCTGGAGAAGCTCAAGATATCTTGTCTGATCCCAAGCCTAAGGGGGAGAAAGGAAATGAGGTCATTGTGGAAAAGAGAGGGGGAGTACAAGCCAAGGCCAAGCAACAGAAGCTTAAAGGCAAACTCACTGAAGAAACTCTAAAGCCAATCACTCTCCCCTCTGTGGATGTCATCAATAAACAAGGTCAAAGAAGCACAGTTACAACTACCTATTATCCCTCTACAATGTCAATGGACATCTCAGCCCCTCAAATAACAACAAGTGCCAAACCAATCAAAGCAAACATTGTCACTGAGGCCAAGCTACAGGAAGTTGCCAATTCACACATCTATCATGATGAGGCCTTTCTGGAGTTTCTTAAAGCCATCTACATCAGTGTTCAAGGAGACACTCTCAACTACAGAAACAAGATCAATGAACAAATCAAGTATTTTACATTGGCAGTCAGGAAAATCAAGGATGCTCATCTAAGAGAAATCATCATGGTATCCGAGGACAGTTGCTTATGGCATTTATCCTTTGAAACTCTAGAGAAGATGAGGTTTACTGAGCTGAACACAATTCTGGAGTTGATTGAGAAGAATGGGGAGAACAACAAGAGGCTGTTTGATGACTTATCAAAAGATCAATTTCTAAGATTGCCTGAAGTTATTTCTAACCCAAGGACAATACTTTTTCAAAGTCTAAGCAAAGCAAACAACATTGATCAACTGGTGATTCCTGCCCATCTGTCAATGAAGAATAATATCAAGATAAATCAAGTGTTGCAAATGCTAAGAGCTAAGAGAGGAGTCAGAACAACAGAAGAGCTTGAGATAATCCAAATTCTCCAATCTTTCTTGATTCATGGCACTATTCCTGAGTCACTCAAAGAAAGAAGAAACAAGAAAGATGACGAGGAGGATGATGAGGAAAAGATCTACAGAAGGAGAAGTCAAACAAGGAGTAATAAGGATGGAGTAAGTGAGAGCAGCAGGGGCAAAACATCAAAGAAATCCAAGGATGCTGATGATGACAAGAAGGACTCCAAGGGAAACAAAGAAACTGTTAAGAAGACAAGGAGTGGAAATCAGCAAGTCAAGGACATTGCTAGCAGTACCTTAACCACAACACAAGACTCTAAGTCTAGGGTGGGTACTGTTAGTAATGATCCTTCAAAATCATTATCCAAGACTTCTGAACCTGATTTGCCACAGAAGAAAAGTGAAGCCACAAAAGAAAAATCAAAAAGACACTTCCACAAAGTCACGGCTAGTGGAGTGTTGCAGTGGATGAAAGGGAAAGGAATGAAGCTACTTCCAAATGATGTGGCACTGGAGACTAAATCTCCCTATTCTAGAAAGCTACCTCAAGTGAAGCATTTGAAGATCAAGAGTGTAGCCAAAAGAACAAGGATAACAAAGAAGACTGGGGTGATCACAAATGTAGTAGGGATCAATGTTCTTCCTCTTGATGAAGACTGTGATGAAGATGCCCTAGCATTTCTGAGAGCTCAAAGAATCTTTGAAGTCAAAGTGAAGCAAAGTCATCTAGAGATCAAATACACTGATGGAAGAGAAAGACAAATGAAGCAAGGGGGCTGGCAATACTTCTCACAATATGAGCTTGAAAGAATAAATGCACTGCTGAACTTTGAAGAAAAGGAGGAGAGACTGTGGAAGATTAAATTGCCAGGTTCTTGAAGATACACTCTGATTATCAGGAAAATTTAAGGAAGCTAAATGAAGAAAAGAACATTCAGAAAGAGAAAGAATTGGCTGAGATGGAAGAGAGGGCTAAAGAGCTAAGAAAGAAAGGGTTGTGCAAGGTAAAACAAAATCCTTATGTTGTGGAATACAAAAATCAATATGGAGGCAAAAGCAAGATAAGGATGGAGTTTTTAGATTCTTATGTGGAAAGTGCCCTTAGAGCTGCAATTGAAGATCTAAAAGACTCACCTCTCATTGAAGAACTAATTGCAAGAGATGAAATTCAAGCAGCCATCTCAGATAATAAGAGAAGGAAGAAGAGAGAAAGAAGAAAGTTTATGATGACTATCTTGAGAAGCAAATGGAAACTGAAGCTGTTGAGCAACAAAGATAATTTGTAAGCTCTCACTTTCTGTATGTAATAAAAATTCTGTTCATAATGTTCATCTTCTGTTCTCTCTGAACCTTAATTCCTTTTATGTAAAGTTAGGCTTGTTATCAGACATGAAATTGTGCCTAAGTTTCTTACTCACAATTTGGGGGAGATTGTTAGGCTCAAGGCATGTCTGAGTACCACTATTAACAAGCCTACTCATTGTGACTATGTCACTCTACATGACCTAGTGAATTCTCTCATTGGGATATAGTATAGGTCTCTATTGTACTTGTCTTGTTTTCATGTACTTAGAGATTTATTCTGTATGCTCAATGTTATAATGAGCTTAGTAAGTTTCTTGCACCTAGACTGTACATAGGCCATAGAATAATTATCCTGGAAGAAGTTCAAATTGTTCATGCAGCAGGATTGGAGTGAATAAGGCCTTGAAGAAATAAGTTGCAGAAATTTGTCTAAGTCCATATACCGAGAAGTCAGAATGAACTATGTCGTGAAGTCCAAAATATCCATGTCGTGAAGTACTGAGATCGCATAGTCCAAAATGAACTATGTCGTGAAGTCTTCATTACTGATATCGTGAAGTGCTGAGATCGCAAAGTCAAATTGTGCTAGATCATGAAGTCCTCAAAAAGGCTATGTCGCGAAGTCCTCAAAAAGGCTATGTCGCGAAGTCCTCAAAAAGTTTATGTCGCGAAGTCTTCAAGAAGGCCATATCGCAAAGTCACTTCTAAGCCTATGTCGCATACTCCTGATACACTCATATAGCAAAGTCAAGAATACACTATGTCGACATGTCAAAGAATCAGGATTATGCTGGAGTTCACGATGTCAACACTTAGCTGTTTATAACAAGACAAATCAAGGTACAGAACCAAAAATCATAGGAGACAAATACTGAAGCATCTGTTACGGTAAGGTGGTCCAAAGAACAGATGGCAAATCTACAGCTAAACTTGGAGAGAAAGATAAGAGACAAGCAGCTACAGAAACGGGGAAGACTCTGAAATGCAAGTGGTCCTTCCTGACACAGTGAACTTCTTATGGCAGGACAAGTTGGACTTTCAGTTAGGGGTAACTGTGTAAATAGGTGTGTGCACTAGTTTGTATAGGTCTATATATATTGTGCACATCCTACTGTTAGCTGCAAGAGAGATATACACAGAAACATTCAAGTACTCTTTTCTCTGTAAGCAAAGCAAGAAAACTTTGTTCTTGTTTAGAATCCAGAATTTCAGTTGTGAAATTTTGGAAGCTGTAGTATTTAATTTACTTAATACAAAGTAGATTAAAGTGATTGTGTGTGTCTTGTTTATTTGAATTCCGCATTTTACATAACATAATCTCTTACAGCTTATTTGGTTTTCAAGAATCAAAAAATATCTAAACTATCCACTCACCCCCCTCCTCTGTCTAGTTTCTCAGTAACATTCATTTCTAACAAGGACCAGGTTGTTGGTTTCTCAACATATTCCAGATCGACTCTATACCATAAGTTTGGTTCTCCATGAATAAAGCAATGTCTTTGTTCATTTCCTGCACATAAGCAATCTTTAGGTCAATGTCATTTAGTCTTGAGTTGGTATTCTGCTCGATTCTATCCAATCTCTTGTTGAGGCGAGACTCCACTATTGACAGCGTATTCATTGCATCCTTGACCCTTGCTTGACCATCCCCGATAACCAGAACGTCTTCAGTTAAAGCTTCTTGTCCTTGTTTCAAGACATGCACTTCATTCACAAAACCATATCTTAGTTCCTTGACGTCTGCTCTCAATTCGACTAGTTCCTCCATAGCTTCCTTCTTCGGGGAGTCCACTTCCTGTTTGGTACCTGTTATAGTGCCAGATGCACTACCTAAGACCCTGTAGGTTCTTCTGGAATCAGCTGCAGCCAAGTCAATCTTCTGTTGAATAGTAGATAAAGAAGCATCAACTGGACCGGAGGAGATCCCTTGGTCAAAGGAAGGTCTCAATGGGACTTTGAATAGTGGATTTCCTTGACGATCATGAACTGTCATCTCCTTGAGAGTGGATTGTACATGTAGCTCTCTATCTGTACACATTAGCAAATCATCTATGTTTGTTAGGGTTTGGGTGTCACTCCTCACATTTGGCTCTGGGTGTTCACTCAACATTTCTGTTGGTGTATCACTCATTTTTCCTTTCCCACTCAAGCCAGGTGATAGTGTTTTTGTTTCACTCATTCCCGTATTGCTTTGTGTACCTGCATCAGAATTCACCGTAGCCATCCTTAAGGAGGTCACCGGTGGTGCAATGGGGCTTCGCAAGTCCCCGTCCTTGGATAAACCAAGTTGCTGATCATCCTTAGATGATGTATCCTTTGTAGGATCTAGAGTTTGAATCTCTAGGAGGCTAGAATCAGGCTCTATTAACAGCAGAGATCCTGAAACTTCCTCTAAAGTATGTGAAGACTTTTCCTTAGTTAACTCCTCAATTAAAATGATTCATTGTCACCGAGTTGCCGATATGCACCTACGTCAGACCCTGTACCCGCAGGATCCAGATATGTTCCATCTGGGGAGCTAGGCAATGACCCTTGTAATTGTGCATTTAGGTCAAAACCTTCTCTCGACGTCTCTGAAGACACTTGGTTCAATTCAGAACCTTCAACCAGTGATCCTGACCTTAATATGGTCGGAGCACCAGTTGCTTCCGTCAATTTTTCCTTACTTGATTGAGCTATTGATTCAGATATAGCTTTGGTAAGTGTTGCCCAATCAGCATCAGAAAAATCAGTAAAGGGTTGTTTGGATGAGAGAAATGAAGTTTCAACAGTTGCCTCGTTTTCTATTCTTCTCCTTTTAGAGGAAGGCAGAGTTGTTGTTGAAGGGTGTTGTTAGATCAGGATTCAATGATCGTCAAGATCTAGACTCAACTGATCAGGATTGCTGACATCATCAGTATTTGCTCAAGCGTCAGTATCAGGATTGCTATCAGGATTACTATCAGGACTATGATCAGGATTGATCATCAGGACTGGAAGCTGATCAGGATTACAACTTCGAGTTATTTATGGAGTCTAGTTAAAGAAGGAAGTTTATTTTGTCGGTTCCTAGTTTTTAGGAATGAAGCTGTCGGTTATGATATGTTTCAATATAGTTGGTAATTGATTTGGACTTATCTTGTAATTGATAGAGAAGTTTGTAGTATATAAACACAGTTTAGGTTTTGATTTTAATTAATC
The DNA here is from genome assembly GCA_030848705.1 of Heracleum sosnowskyi. Lineage (NCBI taxonomy): Eukaryota > Viridiplantae > Streptophyta > Magnoliopsida > Apiales > Apiaceae > Heracleum > Heracleum sosnowskyi. The sequence continues at coordinate 83,943,632 of CM061237.1, forward strand.
AATTGCATACACGAGTATATTGTAACCTAGAAGCTCTCAAGAACATCAGAATTTCTTGAGAGAGTTTGTAACAGTTTATATCAGATTTAATAAAGCTGTTATTATTCTTTCATATTTGTGATCTATATTTTATTAAGTCGAGAATCTTATACAATTGTATTCAAACCCCCTTCTACAATTGTTATTTACTGGGCAACAATTGGTATCAGAGCAAACTGATTTAAATTTGAATCAGATACGATCTAAGATGTCGACAAAGTATGAAAGCATGAAAATTCCCATCCTGAAGAAAACTGAATATCCAACATGGAAGGTAAAGATGCTGATGTACCTGGAGGCTACTATCAAGAGAAACAGGAATTGTAAAGTTGAGATTAATAAAGAGAATAACTATAAGTTCATCCCAAATGCACCTAGAAAATGCTGCTTTAACTGTGGAAACTCTAATCATCTTGCTATTGATTGCAGGAAGAGTAAAAAGAAGGTTACTGAAATTCCTAAGTCTGATGTTAGGAGTAGATCAGTATTTTATAAACCACAGAAGTCCTGTTTTCATTGTGGTAGTAGATGACATTCTATTTATACTTGTGAAGAATACCATAGTTTGTACCATAACTTTTATGATCCTTTACCTAAGTTTAATAAAAGTGCAAATTCTGGTATCATTAAGAATGTCAAAGTGAAACATGCATCTGTTAATACTAATACTGACAAAGCAAATCCTGATGGATCTTATTCTGTCAGGACTGCTAAAGTCAAAAAGTCTTCTGCTGCTAAATTTAGTAAAATGCATGGAAAAGGAACCCAACAAGTGTGGGTTCCTAAATATTCTAACTAGTGAATTGTAATTCTGATTGCAGGGAAAAAGGAAAAATGTGTTAGTCATGGATAGTGGATGTTCTGTGCACATGACTGGAAACAAAGCCCTGTTATCAGAATATGAGGAAAAAGCTGGCCCAACTATATCTTATGGAGATGGCAACATTGGACAAACATTGGGATATGACAATATAATCATTGGAAATGTCATCATTGAAAAAGTAGCTCTAGTGAAGGGACTAAAACACAACCTGTTGAGTATTAGTCAAATCACTGACAGAGGTCATCATGTCAACTTCTATTCCACTCATTGTGAAGTAGTCAGCAAAGCATCAGGAAAAGTTGCACTCACTGGCTACAGGCATGGTAACATTTATGAAGCCAACATTCAAGCAAATACTGCTAGCTCTCCTACTTGTCTCATCAGTAAAGCATCAGTAGATGAAAGTTGGAATTGGCACAAGAAGCTTTCTCATCTCAACTTCAGCAACATCAATGAGTTGGTTAAGAAAGATTTGGTTAGAGGATTGCCTAAAGCACTGTATACTCCTGATGGACTCTGTGATGCATGTCAAAAAGCTAAACAAAGAAGGACATCATTCAAGAGTAAATCTGAATCCTCTATTGAAGAACCATATCACATGTTACATCTTGATCTATTTGGACCAGTCAACATAATGTCCATCAGTAAGAAAAGATACACCCTTGTTATTGTTGATAAATACTCTAGATTCACCTGGGTGTACTTTCTGCACAGAAAAGATGAGACTCCTGAAATACTGTTGGACCATGTGAGAATGATTGAGACAGGCACAGAGTATAAAGTCAAGATTCTGAGAAGTGATAATGGTACTGAATTCAAGAATTCAAAGATGGAAGAGTTCTGCAAATACAAAGGAATTATTCAACAATTCTCTGATCCAGGTTGGAAGAAGCTAAATTGCCTACATATTTCTGGGCAGAAGCAGTCAATACAGCATGCTATACACAAAATCTCACATTGATAAACAGACATGGTGTAACTCCGTATCAAATTCTCAAGGAGAAGAAACCTAGTTTGAAGCATCTGCATGTGTTCGGCTGTAAGTGTTTTGTTCTCAGAACTCATCCTGAACAGCTAGGGAAATTTGAAACAAAGGCTGATGAGGGAATTTTCATTGGCTATCCTGCATCAAGAGCCTTTAGAGTTTTCAATTTGAGAACAAGGACTGTCATGGAGTCAATACATGTATCTTTTGATGATAAGAAAATAACTGGAATAAATGAAGACTCTCATGATAGGTTGACTTTTGAAAATGAAGCTACCAAGGATCCTGAAGAACAAGAATCAGATACTGACACTTCATCAGATACTGATGGGTCACCAAATCCTGATGATTCACCAAATCCTGATGACTCACCAAATACCGATGGAGCACCAAATACTGATGGTGCTAATACTGATGATGCAAATAATGTTGACACCACTAGTAGTGCAAATGTTGAGGGGGGGGGGGGCAACAGCAAACTACTACAAATTCTGAGTCTACTCAATCACCAGGACAAAATTCTTCAGATACTGATTCAAGTGACAATCCTGATAATTCATCAGGAGGTGATAACAACAATTCAGGGGGAGCTTCTACTTAAGCAAATTCTTTTAATCAAGATAACACCAATCCAGGGGGAGCATCTACTTCAAGGAATAATTTACCACCAACAAGGAAATGGACAAGAGATCATACTCCTGATTTGATAATTGGAGATCATGATGCAGGTGTTAAAACAATGAGTGCAACTCAAAATGAATGTCTATATCATAACTTTCTATCCAAGGAGGAACCTAAGAAAGTTGAAGATGCACTTAAGGATGTTGATTGGGTTACTGCAATGCAAGAAGAATTGAATGAATTTGAAAGAAATGAAGTCTGGAAACTAGTACCAAGACCAAAGAATAGGTCAATTGTTGGTACAAAGTGGATTTTCAAGAATAAGACTGATTCAGATGGTGTAATAATCAGAAACAAAGCAAGGCTAGTTACAAAGGGGTATTCTCAACAAGAAGGAATTGACTATGATGAAACTTTTGCTCCTGTTGCAAGACTAGAGGCCATCAGGATCTTTCTGGCATATGCAGCTCACAATAAATTCAAGGTTTTCCAGATGGATGTTAAAAGTGCTTTCTTAAATGGTGAACTGGAGGAAGAAGTATATGTTGAACAGCCTCCTGGTTTCATTGATCCTAAATATCCAAATCATGTCTACAGATTGGATAAGGCACTTTATGGACTAAAGCAAGCTCCAAGACCATGGTATGAAACCTTAGCTCAATTCTTACTGGAAAGTGGAATCAAAAGAGGTACTATTGATAAAACTCTATTTTACTTGAATCATGGTAACGATTTGCTTTTAGTTCAGATTTATGTTGATGATATCATTTTTGGGTCAACAAACAATAAGCTGTGTGAAAAGTTTTCTAAGCTTATGTAGTCAAGATATCAAATGAGCATGATGGGAGAAATGAGTTACTTTCTTGGTCTTCAAGTTAAACAGACTGATGATGGGATTTTTATCAATCAGTCAAAATATACAAGGAATCTATTGAAAAGGTTTAACATGCAAGATAGTGCTACTGCAACAACTCCTATTGCTACAACTACCAAACTTGATCCTGATCAAGGTGCTGAGGTAGATGTAACTCACTACAGAGGAATGATTGGCTCTTTACTGTATCTTACTGCAAGTAGACCAGATATCATGTTTGCAACCTTTCGTTGTGCAAGATTTCAAGCAAAACCTAGGGAACCCCATCTGATTGCAGTCAAAAGAATTTTCAGATATCTCAAAGGCACTCCTTCACTTGGCCTTTGGTATGTAAGGGAATCAGATTTTGGGCTGTGTGGTTATTCAGATGCTGATTTTGCAGGATGCAAGATAGACAGGAAAAGTTGTGACGCCCTCCAAACCCGGGGTACAGATTTGAGGAGTCATCCGACCAACGGAATACTATTTAACACATGCATAATATATATAAAGACACAATTACCCCTTGACCAAGACCGCATCCAGATTATGGCAATGAACACAAGCTACTACAATCTTTTATTATTACAAACCAGTTTTATCAGAGTTATTACATCACAACTAAAGTTCAAATCTAGACATTAAATCTAGAAAAGCAAAACAACAACTACCCTGCCAATAACAGTGACTCGAGGGGCTCTCCTGACTGCTGGTGAACTATTGGTCACGCTATGCCAACTCATACTCTCGCTTCACTGGAATAGGGTTAGAAAACAACAAGCAAGAGTGAGCCAAAATTGCTCAGCAAACATCAACGAATCATTTCTATCACAGTTGTAAGGATATGAATTTAAGATATCAGAATCAACAATATTTAGCTAACACATGCTTTGTATCAATAATGATTGAAGTAAAGGATTAGAATTTGGCTTATACATTTTATTCAAATCAAAGGTTGTGCTGCTGGCCAGCCACGCATCAACCCCGGACTAGCTCATGTCATAGTCCTCTACTGGATCCCAGGCCAATCTGGGCCTTAAGTTATTCCGACCAATTACTGGTCCATTTTTAAAAACACATGCCAATTCTATAATAGGGTATAAACAATAACATGCTCAATAAGATAAACTGAATGTATAGTAATTGCAAAAGAGCTTCAACTGTTCAGTATCAATGAAGATCGAGAAAGGATCATGGAGTAGTTTCAATGGTACAGTGTACTCATTCAATAAGGTAATCAATATTGGTAATCGTTAATCAATAACCGTAATTGGTAGTCAAGATGGAAGTCAAATAATCAAAGGTTGTCAATGATAATCAAAGGATGATAAATAGCAACAATAGGTGGTAAACAATAATCAAGTAAATTGGAAATAAGGGTTTCCGATGCAGATCAAATCAAAGAATCAAGAATTTCTAAGGAAATGGAATTAGTTGTCCAAATGCGGTTAAAAGATGGATAATTTGAATTGTTCTGGGGATAACGGTATTCAAGTAATCAAGACAATAATAATTTTTATCACAAGTAAAGGCACAGATACTTGCCTGGTCTAAGCTGCTGTCGGATCGACTCTGCTCACTCTACTTTCCCCTTTCCCTTGCTCCGGGAACTCGATTCTATAATTAAACAACTCATTACAATAAGTCTAACTATTCTCGTTCTACTCTCGACACTTATTCAATCAATAATCACATTTAAACAAGTAACCGGGTACGTATCGGACATCCGGTATAATTTACGATATTTAAAACTCAGATATTTGCCCTAGCACGGGCATATACAGACTATAAAACACAACACACAATTAATATGAACCATATTGCACTTATAAATATTTTTAAAACATCGTCTGAAACTCATTTGAATTTTTAATAAGTCATTACTAATTTTTAAATCAAAAATCGGATTTTTAAATCCAATATAAACATTTAAATGAAAATAAATCAATTAATAAAATTAATTGACACTCTTTAAATGCTCAAACTATTTTTAAATAAATAAATAGGCTTGAAAATAATTAAACTGAATTTTTAATTAATTAAATCTAATTAATAATTAATTTTTAAGAATTAATTGATTAAAAGAATTAACCAATTAATTAATAAATTAATTATTAATTAAAAATAATTAAAATAATTAAGTTTAATCAATTTTCGGATTTAAAATAATAAATATAATTTATCAGAATTTTTCTGATATTAAAATATATTTTTTAAATAAAAAATATGAATTTTTAAAGTTTTTAAACTATTTTCGAATTAAATTTAAAAATAAAATTCAAAAACAGTTTTCTGAAAATGAATTAGGGTTTTGAAGATTGAAACCGGGTCGAAAAATCGGGTAAACGGGTCGGGAAGAACGAATCCGGGTCACCAAGAACAACCCGCCGGAATCTGGGTTTTCCAGAATCCGGCCGGCGTCCGGTGGCCGGACTTCGCCGTTTCCGATCAAAACAAAACCAAACCATAGGGCTTTTGTTCGCTTTTGCAAGACAAACACAACCCATATACACACACATCTGTCCCATGCCGGAATCGTGCCCAGAATTCATTCAAAGAACTCGCCGGCGACGACCTCGGCCGGAAACCCGATCTACTTAAATCCTACATGAAACTCAAAGATTAATATACCAAAATAAAGCTTATAACTCATACAATCAAAGCCCTTTATCACAAACAATGTCAGATCAATATCAAGAACGTACGAATCGAAAGAAGAAATCGGGTCAAAACCCGAAAATCAAACCCGACTAAATTGAACTTAAACATGAAATTAAAGCATGGATTCTTGCTAATTAGAACCCTAGGAACATGTTAGAAGCAACCAATTGAACGGAGAATCAACAGAATGAAAATCCCCAAATTAATTAAGAACCCTAATTTTAATTCGAAACTTGTAAAATCAATATAAAATCGAATACTTACCAGATGATGATGAGGTTGGAAGATTCTGAAACTAGATTTTTGGGGCTTCGATTTGAGTATAAGAACTTCAAATTTGGACTTCAATAACCCTTAGAACGAATTGATTGAAGATCAAGAACACAAAATAATTTTTGGGAATTTCGAATATTTTTGAGTAATTTCTGAAGAATTGCTAGGGTTATGAAGTCTGATTGGTCTTTTTATATTTCTGGAAAAATAATACCCCAAATAACATTTTTGGATCGATATTGATTCGTTAGATCGTTTAAAAACCCTAATTAGGTCAAAAACACGTTTTACTAAAAATAAGGGGTTAAAAAGGTTGATGATTATCCAAATTGATATATATCATTATATAACTAATGCTCAAGAATACTAGGGCTATAACAACTTCAATATTGATATAGAACGATAAATCCGTCCCCTTAAGCAATTAGGGTTCGGAACGATTTTTCCTTTTTCGGATCAAAAATTGAAATTAATTTGCAGAATCAAATAGGTAGGGTTAAATAGAATCCCATAACCCTTTCGATAACGATTCGAATACGAAAGACGAAGAATTAAAAATGAATGTACGAAATTTCAACGGGGCTCTTGAATTATCAAAACGGCTCAAATTTGAAGAAAATTCCAAATGACGAAATTTTTGAAAGGGGCTTCCGACTCACCATTTAGCACATAATCACACACTAAATATCATATAATAATATTCCAATATTCCAACATAAATATTTTAGATTAAATATATCATTTAATCAAATAATAAAATTCACGGATATTACATCCTTCCCCCCTTAATAGGATTCTGTCCTCAGAATCAGATCAAGGAAACAACTGGGGATACTTCTCTAACATCTCACTCTCTAACTCCCAGGTAGACTCTTCTACTTTAGGATTCCTCCACAAAACTCTCACTAACGCTACTGTCTTATTCCTTAGTACTTTCTCCTTACGATCCACTATCTGAATTGGTCGTTCTACATATGATAAATCTGCCTGGACCTCTATTGGTTCATACTCTATTACATGATTCGAATCTGGTCGATACTTCTTAAGCATAGATACATGAAATACATTATGAACGTGCTGCATATGCGGTGGCAATGCCAACTCGTAAGCTACCTCGCCTACCTTCTTCAAAATCTCAAACGGCCCAACATATCTCGGACTCAACTTCCCTTTCTTTCCAAATCTAACTAATCCTTTCCATGGGGAAACTTTTAGTAACACTTGCTCTCCTTCCTCGAATCCCACATCCTTTCTGGCTAGATCCGCATACCTTTTCTGTCGGTCTTGAGCTGTTATCAATCTTCTCTGAATCAATTGAATCACTTCTTTTGTTCGTTGTACTAGTTCTGGTCCTATCATTTTCCGTTCACCAACTTCTTCCCAATATACTGGAGATCGACACTTTCGTCCATACAAAGCTTCGTAAGGTGGCATTCCGATGCTCGCGTGAAAACTATTATTATATGAAAATTCCACCAAGGGTAGATGATCGTCCCAACTACCTTCAAAATCAAGTGCACATGTCCTAAGCATATCTTCAATAGTCTGAATTGTCCTTTCGCTTTGACCGTCCGTCTGCGGATGATAAGCCGTACTCATTCTCAACTCGGTGCCCAAACACTCTTGAAAACTCCTCCAAAATCTTGAATTGAATCGAGGGTCTCTATCAGACACTATCGATACTGGAACTCCATGTCGTACTACGATTTCTTTTATGTAAATATGAACTAACTTATCCAGCGAGAATCTCTCGTTAATCGGAAGAAAATGCGCAGATTTCATCAATCGATCCACGACAACCCAGATGGCATCATGGTTAGCTTTTGTTCTAGGCAATCCTACTACAAAGTCCATCGCAATGTGTTCCCACTTCCATTCGGGAATCTCCAATGGTTGAAGTAATCCACTTGGTCTCTGATGTTCTGCCTTAACTCTTTGACACGTAAAGCATTTACTTACCCATTCCGCAATCTCTCTCTTCATATCTGGCCACCAAAAGTTCGTCTTAAGATCTCGATACATCTTCGTACTCCCTGGATGAATTGAATACTTCGAGTTATGTGCTTCGTGCAGAATCTCACTTTTCAGTTCCGTTACGTTAGGTATCCATATCCGAGAAGCAAATCTCAAGATCCCTTTGTCGTCCGGTTGGCTACATATTTCCTCACCTGTCATTTTACTCACATCGTCGTTCATAACTTGCTCTTGGCATTTTCGTATCTTCTCCAACAATTCAGGTTGAAACGTCATGGTATAAATCATTTCCGTCGCGTTCTTCGGATTAATTACTTCGATTTCTAACTTCTCAAATTCCTTGTATAACTCTTTGGTCATCATTAGTGTGTTTAATCTCTCTTTTCTGCTCAATGCATCTGCTACCACATTTGCCTTGCCGGGATGATAGTTAATAGAAACGTCGTAGTCCTTGATTAGTTCTAACCATCTTCGTTGCCTCATGTTCAGCTCTTTCTGAGTAAAGATATACTTCAAACTTTTGTGATCGGTGTAAATTTCACATCTTTCTCCATACAAGTAGTGTCTCCATATCTTCAAAGCAAACACAATAGCTGCTAACTCCAAATCGTGTGTAGGGTACTTCTGTTCGTGGGGTCTCAACTGTCTTGACGCATAAGCAATCACCTTGTCATGTTGCATAAGTACGCATCCTAATCCTTTATACGACGCATCACTATAGATTACGAAATGACCTTGATCGTCTGGTAACATCAATACCGGTGCCGTAGTTAGTCTTTTCTTTAACTCTTGGAAGCCTTCTTCGCACTTTTCGTTCCATATGAATCGCTCGCTTTTCCTTGTCAGCTTGGTCATTGGAGTAGCTATCTTCGCAAAATCTTGCACAAATCTCCGGTAGTATCCGGCTAATCCCAAGAAACTTCTGACTTCAGTCGGTGTCCTTGGTCTCTCCCAATCTTTCACTGCCTCTATCTTTGCTGGGTCCACTTTGATGCCTTCACTGCTCACCACGTGTCCTAAGAAATGAACTTCTTTCAACCAGAATTCACACTTGGAAAACTTCGCGTATAGTCCTTCTTGTCTCAACGTTTCTAACACAATTCGCAACTGGTCTGCATGCTCTTCTTCTGTCCTCGAGTATATCAAGATGTCGTCGATGAATACCACTACAAACTTGTCCAAATATCTCTTGAAAATCCTGTTCATTAGATCCATAAAAGCTGCGGGTGCATTCGTTAGTCCAAACGCCATTACTAAGAATTCATAGTGCCCATACCTTGTTCGAAAGGCTGTCTTCGGTATGTCGTCTGGTCTAATCTTCAATTGGTGATATCCTGACCGTAGGTCGATCTTTGAAAAATGTACCGCTCCCTTCAGCTGGTCAAACAGATCATCTATTCGAGGTAACAGATACTTGTTCTTAATGGTCAGCTTGTTCAACTCCCGATAGTCTATACACAATCTCATGCTTCCATCCTTTTTCTTGACAAACAGTACTGGTGCTCCCCACGGTAAAACGCTGGGTCTAATAATTCCTTTTTCTAGCAAATCTTGCAGTTGATCAGCCAATTCCTTCATCTCCACTGGTGCCATTCTGTAAGGGGCCTTCGATACTGGCTCCGCGCCTGGTACTAAGTCTATCGCAAATTCAATCTCTCTATCTGGAGGTAAACCTGGTAATTCTTCCGGAAAAACATCTGGAAACTCATTTACGACTGGAATATCTTCTAACTTAGAAACTTCCTTATCTATATCTATCACATAAGCTAGATACGCCTCACAACCTTGCCTTAATAACCTCTTAGCCTGAATCATTGTCAGGAACCTCTTTCTTTGTTTCTCTCCTCTAAATATTATCTCTTTCTTTTCTAGGGTAATCAAAGTAACCCTCTTATTCTTACAATCAATACTTGCATCATGCTTAGTCAACCAATCCATCCCTAATATCACATCAAATTCACCTAACTTAAAAGGTAACAAGTCAACATAAAAACGATTTCCCAAAATCTCTATCTCACAACGGGGATAATATGAACTGACCGCGATACGATCCTGATTAGCTATCTCTATAGTCAACACTCCACTTAAAGGTTTCGTTACGCAATTCAATCTACGAGCAAACGTCTCAGAAATAAAAGACTTCGTCGCTCCCGAATCTATTAACACTTGTGCAGGAATAGAATTTACTAGAAGTGTACCTGCCACCACGTCGGAATCTCTCACTGCTTCTCCCATTGACATATTGTAGGTCCTGGCTAACGGCTGGACGTTAACAACTGGGGGTGCTTCAATTGCCCGAATCATATTGTTCACGGTTGCTGGTGCTCTGCAGTCCTTAATCACGTGACCTGGTTTCTTACACCGATGACACACGATGCCTATCTTGCAATCCCGGGAATAATGTCCCTTCTGATTGCATTTAAAGCATGTGACATTCAATCGATGGCATATCCCTAGATGTCGCTTCCCGCATGTCTTGCATTCTGGTAGTGGGGGTCTAGAAAGTCCCTGCTGACTGCCGGTTAGTAGACGGTTATCTTGTCCTACGCTTCCGGTGTCTGGTTTCCTAAAACTTGTATTCCTTCCGTGCTGAAATCCCAGCTTCTTATTTGCTTGCCCTTGAAAACTTCCCTGCTGCTGTCCCTTATCGGGTATCCCTGCTTTCCTTTTCTTGTTCTCCCTCTCTTTCATGTAAGAATCACTCTCTGCCTCTGCAATCATTGCCTTTTGGACCACCGCTGCATAGGTGTCCAACTCCAATACATCTAACTTACTACGAATCCAAGACCTCAGTCCCTGCTGGAACCTTTTGGCCTTCTTCTTTTCCGTATCCACATAGGTTGGAACAAACCTTGACAACTCCGTAAACCTTGTTTCATATTGGGGCACTGTCATGCTTCCCTGCTTTAATTCCAAAAACTTCAATTCCATCTGATCTCTCATATAGTCCGGAAAATACCTTTCCAAAAACAACTCTGTGAATCTTGCCCACGTAATCAATCCCTCGGGCTCCATAGCCCTACTCGTTTCCCACCAATAACTAGCCTCATTCTTCAGAAAATAGCTTGCATACTCTGTCTTCTTGTCCTCTGTCACCTCTATCAAGGCAAAAGCCTTTTCCATCTCTTTCAACCATGCCTTAGCCTCTACAGGGTCTGCTGATCCTTTAAATTCTGGAGGTTTTGCTGCCTGGAAAGATTTGAACGTAACTGCCGGTGCTGCTTGCTGGTGCTGTTGTTGATGCTGCTGATGCTGATGTTGCTGATGCTGTTGCTGCTGTTCTAAGAGCTGTTGCTGAAATGCACGTTGCTGCTGTGCTAATGCGGCAGTCTGTTGAGTAAGGGTATTTAACAACTGGATTACCATCGGGTCCACACGGCCCGTGGGAGGTGTATTTTGTTGACCTTCTTGGTCAGAAGTATCAGTTGAACGGGTTTGTCGTCTAGGAGCCATATCGCTGATGAATAAACAATAATTGGCTTAATCAAACAGTTCATACAAGAGAAGGAAGGATCACAATTGATATCTCGAAGGTTTACAGATCTTCTCAACGGTGTATGGATACACTCGTTGCAATAAGTAGAATAACAGTTATGATGCTGGAAATGAATGACAGGGGAATAAATACAGTTCTATAAAAGAGGTTTATCATATATATATAGATAGAGTCAGTACAAGCGTAGAACGCTTCAAAAGAAAATATATCATGGCTGAACCATAACTGCCGACCAGCAATACAACAACAAAAATGCAACAACAACCCGAGGCGTTCCTATAAGCCCGGTGCACTGCTGATTCTACAATATGCATCTATATACTAACTATCTAGAACCATACATCCATGTCACATCTGTCTGCTACCGATACCTGCTCACAGATCACCTGCTCCTGCCGGCCATAACGGGGGTCCTGAAATCTCCGCAATCTCACTCATCGCATAATCCAAAATCTGTCTCATCCCTGCTACTGTCTCTCCCTCTCGACTAGAAGCTAATCCATGCAATCGAGTCTCAACCAAAGTCCTCGTAACCCTAAACCTCATCTGAATGTCTCTCATCTGATCTCTAAGTCTGTCTCTCTCTCTGACAGCGGCTGCCTCGATCGAACAAATCCTACCCATCTCCATAACCTGTCCATAAAGGAAATCCTTCTCTCTTCTCACCCTCTGATACACATGGTGTGGAACTGGTGGCTCACATAACTGATACAAAGGCCCACAAACTGATGCCTGAGATGCTGGTGCTGGGGCTACTTGTCGGAGTGGAATATGACAAGGTATCTGATCTCTCCTGACTACTGGGTCCTGATGCCTAGGCTGATATCGCACTGGCCGAGACGGTCCTGCTCTCTCAACGGGTGTAGGTATCTCTGCTATCGTATCCTCGGAAGGGTCTGAGTCTGAACTAGAACTAGGGGGCTGCAATTATAACCACATTTAATTACTACGCGTAATATCCCTAGTTGACCTCCTAATATCCTTACGTGAATTCCTAACTCTCTATGTTATCCTGGACCCTAAGTCCTAACTTGTTTCAAATGCCATAACCTGTTGCTCTGATACCAACTGTGACGCCCTCCAAACCCGGGGTACAGATTTGAGGAGTCATCCGACCAACGGAATACTATTTAACACATGCATAATATATATAAAGACACAATTACCCCTTGACCAAGACCGCATCCAGATTATGGCAATGAACACAAGCTACTACAATCTTTTATTATTACAAACCAGTTTTATCAGAGTTATTACATCACAACTAAAGTTCAAATCTAGACATTAAATCTAGAAAAGCAAAACAACAACTACCCTGCCAATAACAGTGACTCGAGGGGCTCTCCTGACTGCTGGTGAACTATTGGTCACGCTATGCCAACTCATACTCTCGCTTCACTGGAATAGGGTTAGAAAACAACAAGCAAGAGTGAGCCAAAATTGCTCAGCAAACATCAACGAATCATTTCTATCACAGTTGTAAGGATATGAATTTAAGATATCAGAATCAACAATATTTAGCTAACACATGCTTTGTATCAATAATGATTGAAGTAAAGGATTAGAATTTGGCTTATACATTTTATTCAAATCAAAGGTTGTGCTGCTGGCCAGCCACGCATCAACCCCGGACTAGCTCATGTCATAGTCCTCTACTGGATCCCAGGCCAATCTGGGCCTTAAGTTATTCCGACCAATTACTGGTCCATTTTTAAAAACACATGCCAATTCTATAATAGGGTATAAACAATAACATGCTCAATAAGATAAACTGAATGTATAGTAATTGCAAAAGAGCTTCAACTGTTCAGTATCAATGAAGATCGAGAAAGGATCATGGAGTAGTTTCAATGGTACAGTGTACTCATTCAATAAGGTAATCAATATTGGTAATCGTTAATCAATAACCGTAATTGGTAGTCAAGATGGAAGTCAAATAATCAAAGGTTGTCAATGATAATCAAAGGATGATAAATAGCAACAATAGGTGGTAAACAATAATCAAGTAAATTGGAAATAAGGGTTTCCGATGCAGATCAAATCAAAGAATCAAGAATTTCTAAGGAAATGGAATTAGTTGTCCAAATGCGGTTAAAAGATGGATAATTTGAATTGTTCTGGGGATAACGGTATTCAAGTAATCAAGACAATAATAATTTTTATCACAAGTAAAGGCACAGATACTTGCCTGGTCTAAGCTGCTGTCGGATCGACTCTGCTCACTCTACTTTCCCCTTTCCCTTGCTCCGGGAACTCGATTCTATAATTAAACAACTCATTACAATAAGTCTAACTATTCTCGTTCTACTCTCGACACTTATTCAATCAATAATCACATTTAAACAAGTAACCGGGTACGTATCGGACGTCCGGTATAATTTACGATATTTAAAACTCAGATATTTGCCCTAGCACGGGCATATACAGACTATAAAACACAACACACAATTAATATGAACCATATTGCACTTATAAATATTTTTAAAACATCGTCTGAAACTCATTTGAATTTTTAATAAGTCATTACTAATTTTTAAATCAAAAATCGGATTTTTAAATCCAATATAAACATTTAAATGAAAATAAATCAATTAATAAAATTAATTGACACTCTTTAAATGCTCAAACTATTTTTAAATAAATAAATAGGCTTGAAAATAATTAAACTGAATTTTTAATTAATTAAATCTAATTAATAATTAATTTTTAAGAATTAATTGATTAAAAGAATTAACCAATTAATTAATAAATTAATTATTAATTAAAAATAATTAAAATAATTAAGTTTAATCAATTTTTGGATTTAAAATAATAAATATAATTTATCAGAATTTTTCTGATATTAAAATATATTTTTTAAATAAAAAATATGAATTTTTAAAGTTTTTAAACTATTTTCGAATTAAATTTAAAAATAAAATTCAAAAACAGTTTTCTGAAAATGAATTAGGGTTTTGAAGATTGAAACCGGGTCGAAAAATCGGGTAAACGGGTCGGGAAGAACGAATCCGGGTCACCAAGAACAACCCGCCGGAATCTGGGTTTTCCAGAATCCGGCCGGCGTCCGGTGGCCGGACTTCGCCGTTTCCGATCAAAACAAAACCAAACCATAGGGCTTTTGTTCGCTTTTGCAAGACAAACACAACCCACATACACACACATCTGTCCCATGCCGGAATCGTGCCCAGAATTCATTCAAAGAACTCGCCGGCGACGACCTCGGCCGGAAACCCGATCTACTTAAATCCTACATAAAACTCAAAGATTAATATACCAAAATAAAGCTTATAACTCATACAATCAAAGCCCTTTATCACAAACAATGTCAGATCAATATCAAGAACGTACGAATCGAAAGAAGAAATCGGGTCAAAACCCGACTAAATTGAACTTAAACATGAAATTAAAGCATGGATTCTTGCTAATTAGAACCCTAGGAACATGTTAGAAGCAACCAATTGAACGGAGAATCAACAGAATGAAAATCCCCAAATTAATTAAGAACCCTAATTTTAATTCGAAACTTGTAAAATCAATATAAAATCGAATACTTACCAGATGATGATGAGGTTGGAAGATTCTGAAACTAGATTTTTGGGGCTTCGATTTGAGTATAAGAACTTCAAATTTGGACTTCAATAACCCTTAGAACGAATTGATTGAAGATCAAGAACACAAAATAATTTTTGGGAATTTCGAATATTTTTGAGTAATTTCTGAAGAATTGCTAGGGTTATGAAGTCTGATTGGTCTTTTTATATTTCTGGAAAAATAATACCCCAAATAACATTTTTGGATCGATATTGATTCGTTAGATCGTTTAAAAACCCTAATTAGGTCAAAAACACGTTTTACTAAAAATAAGGGGTTAAAAAGGTTGATGATTATCCAAATTGATATATATCATTATATAACTAATGCTCAAGAATACTAGGGCTATAACAACTTCAATATTGATATAGAACGATAAATCCGTCCCCTTAAGCAATTAGGGTTCGGAACGATTTTTCCTTTTTCGGATCAAAAATTGAAATTATTTGCAGAATCAAATAGGTAGGGTTAAATAGAATCCCATAACCCTTTCGATAACGATTCGAATACGAAAGACGAAGAATTAAAAATGAATGTACGAAATTTCAACGGGGCTCTTGAATTATCAAAACGGCTCAAATTTGAAGAAAATTCCAAATGACGAAATTTTTGAAAGGGGCTTCCGACTCACCATTTAGCACATAATCACACACTAAATATCATATAATAATATTCCAATATTCCAACATAAATATTTTAGATTAAATATATCATTTAATCAAATAATAAAATTCACGGATATTACAAAAGTACTTCAGGAAGTTGTCAGTTTTTGGGTGGTAGACTAGTTTCTTGGTTCAGTAAAAAGCAAAAGTCTATCTCAACTTCAACTGCAGAAGCTGAGTACATTGCTATAGGAAGTTGCTGTGCTCGGATAATGTGGATGAGAAATCAGTTGTTAGATTATGGCCTGTCATATTCAAAAATCCCTATTTATTGTGATAACCAAAGTGCTATTGCAATGACAGGAAATCCAGTCCAACATTCTCTTACTAAACACATCAGTATTAGATATCACTTCATAAGAGAACAGGTTCTGGAAGGAACAATTGAACTTCACTTTGTTCCTACTGATCAACAACTAGCTGATATATTCACCAAGCCACTGCCTGAAGCTACTTTCAACAAGTTGGTGAATGTACTTGGAATGATGAACTTTGAGAATTTCTGAGGAAAGCTACAGAGAGGAAATCCTGATGACTATCAAATCCTGATGGTCATTCTACAAGGTATGTAATTTTGATCAAATCCTGATAGGACACAATCCTGACAGGAAGTCAACTGGTCAATCCTGATTTACAGGTCAGTATTTTATTACATAATTTGTGCCTGATTTTTCGTCAGTTACTGATGAGAAACATTTGAGTTTTAGTTGGACAACTGTATGCGCGCGTGTGTCACACTGATAGATATATACATATTGATACACATAAAAAGTGGTGCAGTTATGGTTAATTACGCACGTAATTTGTCCACTAATTATTTATGCACGAATCACAGTATGCCACCTGTCACTGAGAGTAATATTTTGTTTTAACAAAATACATTTGATTTTCTAAATTACCGTTTACTCTCTCATCATCAATTTTTCATCTTCTTTCTCTCTCTGTGTTCAAGAACCATAATTTCTAAATCTCAATTCTCAAGTTTTCTATATTGTTTTAATGGCGTCTTCATCATTCATGAACAAGCAAACAGTAGTTAGTGGTGTTACTTTTGCCACTAACAATTTTGTGGCAATTTTAGATCATCAGGATTTGCCCACTGAGTTTCACATAATACAGGATTTCTTAACTTTAAGTCCTTTAAAGTTTACTCTAACAGAACCTGCAAGTGGTTCGTTTAAGTCAGTTATACAGGTGTGGAACACAGTTACTTTTGACAAAGGGCACTCTGGCTCACTCCTGATGAGTTTTGAATATGATGGGGTTACTCATTTAGTGACTCCTGCAATTGTGGAGAAAGCCCTACATTTGCCTATTGTTGGTGATGTTGTTCCTGATAATGTTTCAGACTCGACACTCTTTCAGTTTGTTACAAAATTGGGCTACAATGGGGAAGTTAAGAGGTATGAAAACCTCTTCAGGACAAAGCTAAAGAAGGAGTGGAATTTCTTCTTTGATACCATCAGCCGTTGTTTCCTGAACAAGACATCAAATTTTGATGCTCTTCCATCAGGATCTCTCAAAATTGGGTACT
Organism: Heracleum sosnowskyi; assembly: GCA_030848705.1. Lineage (NCBI taxonomy): Eukaryota > Viridiplantae > Streptophyta > Magnoliopsida > Apiales > Apiaceae > Heracleum > Heracleum sosnowskyi. The sequence continues at coordinate 83,961,147 of CM061237.1, forward strand.
CTCTAATTCATTCTACAGTGTTTGATTATGGTAGTTTTGTTTTAAAAGCTTTAAGTGATAGGAAATCAGATAAGTTAGGCTCTGTCTGTTTTCTTAGATTTTTCCAATTGATTTTTAATCACTTATGTCATAATGTTGTTTTTGAAGAGGATGTAATTCTACCAATCTGTAGAATTACTAAGAATAATATTAAGTCCTTAGTCAATAGTGATAAGGCAAATGGTTTTACAGGCAATGCCTATATTCCTGACGAGGTCAGGCTTTTCTTGCAAGAGAAAATGCCTACTTGTTATGGAACAGTTTCTGATGCTATGGGGCAAGGCCAATCAAACCTTGTTCCTGACACAAGTATCCCTCCCAAACACTCTAAACACTCATCAACCACCTCTAATGTCTCTCAAAAGACTTTAGTTGGATAATCAAAGAAATCAGCTAGATCTGATGTGTCTGGAAGGCAATCAGGATCAAAGGATTTCTCCTCTACACCACTCACCAAACAGAAGAAACAAGGGGGTGTACAAGGGTCCTGGTGAAGACAGCTGACAAGGTTGAAGGTTTCTGTGAAAAGAAAGTTGGTTTTAAGGGATGAAACAGATTCTGGGGATGATATGCCTATATCCTCCAAATTCAAGATGAACAAGGAAGTTGTTGATACTGCTATTGAAGCTATGACACCATCTTCTATGCCACAGAAGAAAAGAAAATTCTCTAAAATCAGGTATCATATTCCTTTGAAGTCACAGGTTACTGATGGACATGACACTTCAATTCCTGATGAGCAGTCAAATCCTTATGCTCAAGCAAATCCTGACGTTGGTAATCCTGATGCTACTTCAAGCAAGATTGTCTCTATTTCAGACTCTCCAGCCAAATCCTCTCCAACTAAAAGACATGTTGATATTTCATAGGAGAAGCTTGGTACTGCTGCTTCCAATCTTGGGTTCATACATCCAATGGAGAAGAAAAGGAGGGTAGAAGAGAAAGCCTTTCAGAGACAGAAGAAAATGAAAGGATCTAGCCCACAAGAACCTGAATCTCAAAGTGGTTCAGCAGCTACTGAAGATCCTGCCCCACAAGAACCACTCACTCAAAGTGTGAGTGAAGGCATAGCTGATGGAATGGTCCCATAAGAACCATTTTCTCAAAGGGAGAATGAAGACATCTGCATTCCAGTCACACAAGAACCATCTTCTCAATGTGAAGATGCATGCATTACAGCTACAGTTTCTGAGAAGTTTCCTGACAATGCTCAAGGGGCTTCTGATATTCCTGAAATGGAAATTTTGGTCGAGGACACTGTCATTGAGGGAAGCACACAAGAACCTCCAACTCAAAGTGTTGAAGCAGCTTCTGAACCTCATGCTACACAAGAACCATTAGTAGAAAATACTGATGCAAGCTTTTCAAATCCTGACAGTGTTGCTCCTGATGCTAGTGGTGCTCCTGATGCTGAGCCAATCCCGATTCAACCACTTAGCTCAAGGCCAATGAAAGATCCTATCTCAGAATCCAAGGATAAACTTAAAGGTGTTGTTCCTAATGATACTGATAATGGTGATTCTGGAGATAGTGATGATAATGATTCTGATGATGAAAATGATGGTGAGAAGGATCAACTTGCTACATCACTCAAATCTAGTCTTGGAACTAACTTTGGTTCTTCAAACACTTTCATGGCTGGCAAGGCTACTATAGGAAAAGATCAAAGACAAGACTTTTCTGGTCCTTCACCAATTGATCCAGCTGAGCTTCTAAGAAGAGATGAATGGGAAAATGAATGGTACAGATCTTTTAATTCTGTTAGTTTTCCATGTGCTTTGGAACATGCTGCTCATGTTGCCAGAATCATAGAAAGTGAAGATTTAAGGAATCACTTGAAGGCTACAACTTTGTTATCCAAGAGCCTCAAGACTGAAATTGATTTTGTGAAGGATGCTACTGAACATATGAGGACTGATATCTCTAAAAACTTGACAAAGGCTCCAACTGCTTTTCAATTGAGGGTTGTGGAATCTCATGTTAAGACAATTGTTTCAGAACAGTCTCACATTCACAACAGAATTGATTCATTGGAATCTAAGGTAACTGACATTAAAGCCTCTCTTTCCTTAATTTTAAATTTGTTATCACATTCTGATGTCAAAAAGGGGGAGAAGGTAAGTCAGACAAAATGTACACCTGAACTAGTATTGAGAAGAAATAATGATGATGACAATACTGGTAATGATGGTGATGATATGGTATTTCAAGGAGAAACCTCAGATGCTGCTGTGATGAAGTCTACAATTCAAACTTCTCAAAGTCAATCAATGCAGTCAACTCATGTTTCTGATTCTGGAATTAGAACAGTAAGGACACTGGTGAAATCTCAGATCCTGACGGAAGAGCAAATCCTGACAGGTGATCAAATCCTGATGGCTGATCAAATCCTGACACCTGGTCATGGACAAACACTCTCTACAATTCCTGATGGTGATGAAGATGTTCTTATTGATAATCCTGAAGATGCTGCTAATCTATTCCGGAATTTCACAACAAGATATGGTGATGTGTTACTCTTTATCACACTGATAAGAGAGTTCAACAGTTATTTGCAAGGAAGGCACTGTCTACTGCTAGTGAAGAATATCATGATTTCTCACATGAAGAATTTCTAAGTCAACAGAGAGAAATGATGGAGAGTTTTAAGAATCCCGCTCCTGCTAGAGGTAGAGGAGGCAGAGGTAGAAGAGGTGCAAGAATAGGTGCAAGTAGAGGAAGAAGCTCATCAATTCAACATATGCCTAGACAGACAAGGTCTAGAAGTCTAAGAATAGAAGAAATTCATGAGCCTACTCAAATTCCAGTAGTTCCTGATACTCAACCTGACAGGTCTACTTTTGGTAATGATGGAATAGTTGAAGAAGAACCTGAATTGAGAAGAAAATCAAAACAATCAACACTCATCAGTAATACAGCTCAAATTCCAGATTCTAATCCTGACATTGTTCTTGACATTGTTCAAGATCCTGATGAATTTGAAATTCTACAAGAGGTTGATTTGTTAATCTTATCTACTGTGGTTGATTCACATAATGAAGAAGTGGATGAAGAAGAAAGAAAGAAGAAGAAGAGAAGTAACAAGAACAATAAATAGAGATTTCGATCTCTATATGCAAAAGCTTAAACATTCAAATAGATTATTGTGGAGAAATTCAAGAAGACAACAACACAAGATAGAGATGATCTATGTTCTTGAGAAGGAAAAAGACAAGAAGTGGAAACATATTGACACACTTAGGTGTGATAGGCCTATCAATTATCGGTCTGGTGGAATTATAACAAATGTCTCCAGTGTTTCTGACTTTTCTGATTCACTGAGATCCAAAGCACTCTGGTTACAAATGTTTTCAAGCATAAGACAGATGCCATATAATACAAGAGGAGGTATAGGTCACAAAGATGCTGAATTTCTGAACATGTCATATGTTGACCCTCACTCTTTGATTGATATTGGAGGTAACTTAAATTCTGAACACCTGAACAATTTATTAGCTGTTGATATAGTTATAGATTGTCATGATGGTACTGAAAAGAAAGAAAAGCTTATGTACTTCATGAAAGATGGTAGTGTGAAGGTGATGACCATTCAAGAGCTGTTAGTTAAAACCACAAAGGAACTGAAATATGTTCATTATCTGCTGAGATGGAAAAACAAAGTGTGCAAAGAATGGAGTGATATGATTCTGTCAACAATTAAGAGAAGACTTGATGAAGGAAGAAATTTCAATGGTGATTATACTCCCATGTACTTAAATCTGAGAGGTCAAGATGTGGAAATGCAAAGGGGCACTGCTGTTAAAGAAATGACCTTTGGCATGATTCAACTTACTCTTAATCCTGATGGGAAGGAAATTGCTTATCTCTTACTTGAAGAACACAGTCTACAGAGAAGTTCAATACAGAATCTCAGAGCAGCTATCTATCAGATAAATGAGGAAGATGAAGAACTCAAAGATCTTAAGGAAAGACTAATTCAAATTCTTGAAGATAAGGAAGAAAGTCTATTGTCAAACTTCTTGAAGATGAATTTGTTCTATCAAAGAATCTGAACAGATAAGTTGCTGCTGTAAATACTTGTACATTTTGTAAATAAGTTTTTTACATCATTGAATCTTGGAATCTATACTTTATCTTACAAAGTATGAGATTGAGGGAGATTGTTAGATCAGGATTCAATGATCGTCAAGATCTAGACTCAACTGATCAGGATTGCTGACGTCATCAGTATTTGCTCAAGCGTCAGTATAAGGATTGCTATCAGGATTACTATCAGGACTATGATCAGGATTGATCATCAGGACTGGAAGCTGATCAGGATTACAACATCGAGTTATTTATGGGGTCTAGTTAAAGAAGGAAGTTTATTTTTTCGGTTCCTAGTTTTTAGGAATGAAACTGTCGGTTAGGATATGTTTCAATATAATTGGTAATTGATTTGGACTTATCTTGTAATCGATAGAGAAGCTGTGTAGTATATAAACACAGTTTAGGTTTTGATTTTAATTAATCAATTGCATACACGAGTATATTTTAACCTAGAAGCTCTCAAGAACATCATAATTTCTTGAGAGAGTTTTGTAACAGTTTTATATTAGAATTAATAAAGTTGTAATTATTCTTTCATATTTATGATCTATATTTTATTAAGTCGAGAATCTTATACAATTGTATTCAACCACCCTTCTAAAATTTTTATTTACTGGGTATACATATTGTCAAGAGAAACAGGAATGGTAAAGTTGGGATTAATAAAGAGAATAACTATAAGTTCATCCCAAATGCCCCTAGAAAATGCTACTTTAACTGTGGAAACTCTAATCATCTTGCTATTGATTGCAGGAAGAGTAAAAAGAAGGTTACTGAAATTCCTAAGTCTGATGTTAGGAGTAGATCAGTATTTTATAAACCACAGAAGTCCTGTTTTCATTGTGGTAGTAGATGGCATTCTATTTATACTTGTGAAGAATACCATAGTTTGTACCATAGCTTTTATGATCATTTACCTAAGTTTAATAAAAGTGCAAATTCTGGTATCATTAAGAATGTCAAAGTGAAACATGCATCTGTTAATACTGATACTGACAAAGCAAATCATGATGGATCTTATTCTGTCAGGACTGCTAAAGTCAAAAAGTCTTCTGCTGCTAAATTTAGTAAAATGCATGGAAAAGGAACCCAACAAGTGTGGGTTCCTAAATATTCTAACTAGTGAATTGTAATTCTGATTGCAGGGAAAAAGGAAAAATGTGTTAGTCATGGATAGTGGATGTTCTGTGCACATGACTGGAAACAAAGCCCTGTTATCAGAATATGAGGAAAAAGCTGGCCCAACTATGTCTTATGGAGATGGCAACATTGGACAAACATTGGGATATGGCAATATAATCATTGGAAATGTCATCATTGAAAAAGTAGCTCTAGTGAAGGGACTAAAACACAACATGTTGAGTATTAGTCAAATCACTGACAGAGGTCATCATGTCAACTTCTATTCCACTCATTGTGAATTAGTCAGCAAAGCATCAGGAAAAGTTGCACTCACTGGCTACAGGCATGGTAACATTTATGAAGCCAACATTCAAGCAAGTACTGATGGCTCTCCTACTTGTCTCATCAGTAAAGCATCAGTAGATGAAAGTTGGAATTGGCACAAGAAGCTTTCTCATCTCAACTTCAGCAACATCAATGAATTGGTTAAGAAAGATTTGGTTAGAGGATTGCCTAAAGCACTGTATACTCCTGATGGACTCTGTGATGCATGTCAAAAAGCTAAACAGAGAAGGACATCATCCAAGAGTAAATCTGAATCCTCTATTGAAGAACCATATCACATGTTACATCTTGATCTATTTGGACCAGTCAACATAATGTCCATCAGTAAGAAAAGATACACCCTTGTTATTGTTGATGAATACTCTAGATTCACCTGGGTGTACTTTCTACACAGAAAAGATGAGACTCCTGAAATACTGTTGGACCATGTGAGAATGATTGAGACATGCACAAAGTATAAAGTCAAGATTCTGAGAAGTGATAATGGTACTGAATTCAAGAATTCAAAGATGGAAGAGTTCTGCAAATACAAATGAATTATTCAATAATTCTCTGCTCCTGGCACACCCCAGCAAAATGGAGTAGTAGAAAGGAAAAATAGAACTCTTATTGAATCTGGCAGAACTATGTTGGAAGAAGCTAAATTGCCTACATATTTCTTGGCAGAAGCAGTCAATACAGCATGCTATACACAAAATCTCACATTGATAAACATACATGGTGTAACTCCCTATCAAATGCTCAAGGAGAAGAAACCAAGTTTGAAGCATCTGCATGTGTTCGGTTGTAAGTGTTTTGTTCTCAGAACTCATCCTGAACAACTAGGGAAATTTGAAACAAAGGCTGATGAGGGAATTTTCACCGGCTATCCTGCATCAAGAGCCTTTAGAGTTTTCAATTTGAGAACAAGGTCTGTCATGGAGTCAATACATGTATCTTTTGATGATAAGAAAATAACTGGAATAAATGAAGACTCTCATGATAGGTTGACTTTTGAAAATAAAGCTACCAAAGATCCTGAAGAACGATACTGACACTTCATCAGATACTTATGGGTCACCAAATCTTGATGACTCACCAAATACTGATGGAGCACCAAATACTGATGGTGTTAATATTGATGATGCAAATAATGTTGACACCACTAGTAGTGCAAATGTTGAGGGGGAGCAACAGCAAACTGCTACAAATTCTGAGTCTACTCAATCATCATGACAAAATTCTTCAGATACTGATTCAAGTGACAATCCTGATAATTCATCAAGAGGTGACATCAATGATTCAGGGGGAGCTTCTACTGAAGCAAATTCTTTTAATCAAGATAACACCAATCCAGGGGGAGCATCTAATTCAAGGAATAATTTACCACCAGCAAGGAAATGGACAAGAGATCATACTCTTGATTTGATAATTGGAGATTGTAAGATCCGGGAAAATTACATGTTAATATTTGATGTGAAATGAAATTTTATTTTCATATCAAAATTTATTAAATGTTTTATCTGTTTAAATGTGTTAAGTTATTCGTTAAATGGTTGAATATGTGACCTTGAGATGCTATGTGAATATTTGTGGTGATTGGAAAATTCTTTTTAAGAGAATGTTATTTTTATTTTGTTTTATTTTATTTATCGAAAAGAAAATTTAGTTCGTTCCCTAATTATTCGGGAAATTGATATATCGTTCGTATCAATAATACATCTGTTATAGCCCTAGTATTCTTGAGCATTCTTTATATAAATGATATGTATTGATTTGGATAATTATCAGTCCTCGCTACACCATAGATTGCATATTGCAACAACACAAATATATTGCCTTAAGGCCTATATTTGTTGCATTAGACTTAATTGCAACGAATGTCCAAAATTTCACCGTTGCATCCGCCCCTGTTGCAATAGAGCCATTTAGCAACGATTTCAGCTCCATATAGCAACGTTAAAAATCATTGCAATACAGACATGTAGCAACGTTTTATGGTCTTCAGCAACATTTAAAAATCATTGCAGTAGCAAATGATTGGCAAACAAGTCACTTTAAGGCAACAAATATTAGTCCAATTGCAATGAATTTATTAGACAAATTGCAACAGTTTAAGCCATTATTGCAACAGTTTAAGCCATCTTTCTTGGCCTATAAATATTCACAATTGAATTAGTGGTAAATAATAATGGCATAATCTACAAAAAGCAAATTGATTTTGTATTTCCTGAATAATAAAACTTGCTGAGCAATTTGTATTTGATCACATTATTTGACAACTTGTGTCCAGTTAAGCCTGATAAAGGTGAGAGTTCGACCATGTCCACTAAGAAGATAAGATAATATGCATTTATATGCTTCGTTCAGTTCGGTTATGTTACTGGCGGTCTTGAGAATCACAACGAAGTTAAAGATAGTACAAACATAAATTTCACATAGCATAAATACTAATTTACTAATGGAGCTATATACTTTTTCAGTTACACGTCAAATAACATTGAAATAGCAACAACAAATACCTTCACACTTAATATTAACATCTAGAGTTTAATCTTAGTGATACTCTAAAATTTGATAAGCAAATGATAATCAAGAGAAAACAAGAAAAACATTACAAATTTTATCCTACATAAGCAATTTACCTGGCTTTGTTATAACCTTCTCTTGTGGCTTCAACATAATCTGAAAATATAAGAACCCATTCTATGGAGAGAAACAGACAACAAAATCAATAACGGGTCGATGCATAATATAACTGAAACGGGTGCACATATATATTACACTGTCTGTTAATACCTGAACTATCTGAGCTTCTCCACCCAAAATTTGAAAAGCTGTTACAGCATTTTGAGGACTCTAAAGTTTATGGTACCAATAAGTCCAGGATCGAGAAGTAAAAAGAATAATATGAACAGCCAGTAAAGTCCATGAACAGATTCGACACTCAGAAGATAAGGTAGACTAATGTAGCTCATTTCTGTTACTAGGTCAGATTAGAAAATACTAATAAGATACATGCTAGATTAGATTTTTCTCTAGGAAATTTGCTAAGTATACTTAGCTTCTATTGTCTGATGATGTTTACTACTGAGTAGAAGATATATTAGAGTAGAATGTAGATTTTACTAGAGTAGCATTTTTCTTGTCTTAGATACAAAAATGCATATAATATATATAGAACTGGAAATTAAGTGAACTCCATGATTAGGTTATTGAGTTGTAATATTCAGCACAATCCCTTGTTAGCAAGATACTGAAGAAAAAGTATCCAAGTAGAACAATTGATAAATAGGCAAAGGTCGGAAGAAAAATTAAGTTACAGAAGACACAGATTAGGTGAATAGCTAATTAGTACTAACAGTCACCTCCTTAATAAAGTCGCTGAACTCACTGCATCGAAATGCTTTTATGCGCTCTGACTCTAGGTTGTACCAGTCCCTAAAAAGAAGATGCCAATCATAACCCAAAATCACCAACAAACATACAAACTCACGAACCCTGAGAAGACATTGGCGTGGTGATATCTGCAACATATCAAATTAATCCAGATCAAGATAGATAGTTGTGCACTAGCATAGGTATATGTTTGGAAAAAACACTATGTAGAATACTTTTGAATGCACAAAGAAGCAAAAACGAAAAAGACATAAAACACATAAAATTTGCATTAACAGAGAAACTATGAAAATTTATCGATGAGAGAAAATAAACTCAAATCATATATAACTTCAAAATAGAAAAACCTGAAATCTAAAAACAGAGCTTATATTGCAGTAATTGTAAATTAAAAACAGAGCATAAATGTAAAATCAAGGCTCAGACTTATAAAACGCACGAGCACACATGCATTTTTTTCCGACAAGAGGCTTGGACACCAGAAAAGGACAAACATAGATTATGGAAAATAGAGAGAAAATAGGGCTTGTACAAGAAACAACATTACCATTTATCATCGGCATTTAGCAGAGTTAAGTCCCAAAATCACAATTTCAAACCCTAGCATACAAACATATAAACACAATTCCAGTTAACAACAGCAAAAATATAAACACACACTAATACAAAACAAAACTTAACACAAACTACAAGCACAAGATAATACAAAATTACAAACCCAGGCAGAATGACAAAATATAATTCAAATTAAGAACAAAATACAAACACAAACTAACACAAAACACAAACTAAAAGCAAAATTACAATTTAAAACCCTTAAATCGCAAAATTAAATTGAAATCCCTAATTTTAAAAATTAACTTAAAGAAAATCTCAATGCAAAAGCTTACCTGACAATTGATGAACATAAAGAAAAAACCCTATACATCGATTTAAAAACAAGCACAAATTAAAAAAAAACCTAATTGATACCTCTTAGGTAAAATTCATCTAAAAGAAGATTTTAAGATCAATTTAGGGAAAGAATATACCTTTTTGGAGCTTCAGTTTTCAAGCTTGAATCTTCGAGCTTAGCTTGATGTTGAGTTCTCTCTCTCGCGCGCCTTCTATGTCTCTCTCTCTTTGTCTCTCTCTGTTGTATGTAGTGGGTACTTGTGTGTGTGTGTGTTTTTTTTATTCAATTGTTTTAGTCAAGCGCTTATTTTAGAAAGCCCGGGCAACAAAATTTTGCAAGACCTCTTAAATTTTTATAAGCCCGCCAAACTTGTCCCCAAAATTTTGAAGCTAATGGTAACGTTTATTTATATTCGTTGCAATATAATTCAAATGGCGCGTACATTAAATTCAGTTGTAACAATTTTAAAAAACGTTACAATATTTCTAAATTTGTCAAAACTTGTCACTGAATAGCAACGATTTTTAAACAATTTTTTCATTACGCGTTGCAATAGCCAATCTATGGTGTAGTGCCTTATGGATGATTATCACCTCATAAAACGTGTACTTTACTTTATTAAAGATTTAAAGCGATCCAATGGATCAATATCGATCCAAAAATGTCGTTTGGGGTATTATTTTCCATTTAATATAAAAAGGCGAATCGTACATTATCCTGCGTATAATACAGATTATATATAGACAAAAATATAAAAATCTCTGAACCGTGTTCTTCGTGTTCTTGAGAATCAAACACAAATTTGAAGGTGTTACCGGAGTCCGATTCCAACGCTCTTATAGTCGAATCAAAGATCTTGGAATCTAGTTTCTTAATCTACCATCAGATTTCGTGTGGGGTAAAATTCTGGATTTCTATTATTTTTATTAAATTCGATTTTATATATATTAAAATTATGAATTTTTGTAAACGTGATTGGTTGTTGATTTTTTCTGGTCAATTTCATATATTATATGTTGAATTTAGAGTTCGGTAACATATAGAAATCGAGGTTTGATTGTCGTGCTCTTCGTGTTCTTCGTGTTCTTGAGATTCAAAACTAATTTTGAAGGTGTTATTGATATCGGATTTTGGAGTTCAAGTAGTCGAATCGAAGCTCTTATGATCTAGTTTCTTAATATGCAATCCGTTTCATCAGAGGATAAAGTTTTAATTTTATATAAAATTTTCTTTAATTCTGGATAAATTAATAAATTAGGTTTCATATTCAAAAATTGGGGATTTTTAATTTTGAGTTCGTTCACTTGTTTTGATGGCTGGAATAGCTTTATATGATTGTGTATAATCGTTTTACATGCTTAATTGAGTTGTTCTATCCCGTTTTTAGCAAGTTCAATTTTTAAAGTTTACTTTCCAAATTTTGATTGATTCGTACGTAAAATCGGTTGATTGTTCGTGTATGTGGATATGGGGGTTAGATTGTACGTGTTCCAAGATTTGTTTTGCTATATAGAACATTGAGTTTGGTAAAGGATTTGTGTTAGTCGGAGTTTTGGCCGGATTTTGGTACAACCGGCGACTTTACCGGCTGATGGCAGCCATTAAAGCTGGCAACAGAGCTTTTTACAGTTTAGTACCTCAAGTTTTGAAGATGATGAAGTTTGGTCCCTGAAGTTTTACAAAGTTGCAAATTGGTCCCCTGACCAAAATTATTTATTTTTAATTTATAAAAATCTGTTTTGTTTATTTAAATTTTGAAAAATAGTTTTAAAAATGACTTTTAAATTCTAAAAAATTCTTTTAAATTCTGAGAATTTTTATTTAATTATTCCTTAATTATTTAAGGAATTATTTCGAAATTTTTATTTATTTAAGTAATTAATTATTTTCTAAAATTCTTTAATTATTTTGGAAAATGATTTAAAAGTGATTTAAATTAGGAAAAATATTCCTAAAAATGTTTTATTAATTATTTAAAATTCCTGAATGATTTATAAAATCATTTTAGGCCTTTCTTGCGAGTTACAAATTATTTTTTGAATGTTACAAGACTTATGTGATTTATTTATCACAATTAAATGACAAAATGTGTTACGTGAAATATGTGAATTATTTGTTTATTGAGTCATAAATACGAATAAGTGACTGGAGACTTGTTTAAATACTTTGGTCGTGTCTAATATTATCACGAGGGGTAGTTAGAATAGAAATTTGTCAATATTGTTTGAAAATGAGATTTACGAGACCGTTGACTTATATGTTGACTTTTATAGTATAGAGATTTTTGACGAGCGAGTTACGTGAATTATTTATTTAGTTAATCGTGATTATTCTATCTATTGAATATGGTTATCTAGGTAACAAGGGCTATTGGACAAGACGAGCCAGATTACCAAGATATGTTAAATGAAGGAAGTCGGAGATATCGGTAAGACTAGTACGTGCGTCGGAGTTAAGTTACAATCGTTTATGGAATGTGAGAATCATAAGTTGAAGACTAAAGTACCGTCTCATGTTTGACTATCAAGGCAGATGCGTGGATTCAAAATCGTAAGGATCAGATTGATGGTAATGACAAGAGCGTTAAATCAAAGGAGGATTAAAATAGAGAATCGTGCTATAAGAAAGGATAAGGAGGGAATCGTATTATCTCAGCCATACGAAATAGCTAAGGACCAGAGGCAAGTGTTTATACCCTTGTTTATTATTTGAGTGATATTCTCTTGAATTATTATTATGCAATTGGCATACTCTTCGCTAAATTTTAAATGATGACTTTTGCATTGAACTGCAAGTATTTTATTTAATCTCGTAAATTGACGAGTATTCTTTCATACCTTTTCAGTTTAGATTCATATTTCCATGTTGATTGGAAAAATATAATTATTGTATTGAAACGATTTAAAAGATAGTTATGGGCCTTATACTAAGGCTTTCTTTCAAAAATCTTGATTTAAAAATATTAGGTTGGAATGTTGCCAACCCTAGATGAGTGGGAACTTGTGAACCCGATGAGGGTAAAAATGTTATTTTAAATTCTGAAGTTGTGGTACTTGTTCTACAAGTATTCTATTTTTCCATCTTGCACCTATGCAAGTATTATTATCAATTCTTGTTGATGCGATTATCTGATCCAGTCCTTGATTCGAACTCATAATGCATGTTTCATATCAGACTTAATTTTATTGAGCATGTTATTGCTTACTCTTCATTATCATCCCAGTTGTTGCATCGATCTCGTCGATGTTTATTATATTGTCACTTTTCATGTGCACCTCCCATTATTGTGTTGATCTCATCGATACTAGATTGTATTGTTATTCCTTGATGGATTCTTCATAGTCGAGTTATTTCCTGGAACGTGAGTTTTCCAGCGATTGTTGTATTAAGGTTGTCGATTCTTCCGACACTTGGCTGTCGTAGTAAGGTTGTCAATTATACTGACACCTGACGTATAGAAAATAGAATTGGAATGTTTTTAAATGGACCAATAATGGTCGGACCAGATTCGTGGTCGGAATTAATTAAGGCCAAGATGGCCAATGATCCTAGGGGAGGACTTTGCTATAAGCGGGTCCGGGGTTGATGCGTGACTGATCAGCAGCTCAACCTTTATGATATATAAAAGTATAAAAATCCAATTCTAATATCACTTCTTATATCTGAGATTGAATTCATTCATATGTTTCGTACTGGTGAGTTATAACCTGATATTCAGGTTGATTCGTTTGCTTAGAGTTGTTGGTTTCAGAAGATGTTGTGAATGGAAATGTTCTCTTTAAAAATAGTATTTTGTACAAACTATGGTCTTGAAGACGTATGAGTTTATATTTATTTCATATTTTCTACATACTATAGTAGCTATTTTGGTTCGGGTAACCGTGGCGACCAATATAAATTTCCTCGTGTTTTAAACTAGTCAGTTGCTAGAAGTCGAATGAGAAATTGTGGCAAATTACCAAACTTGATTTGAAAGTTTTAGAGATTACAAATGTTTAAACCAAAAGCTTATTTTGGAAACTTTTCCTATTATACTTGATAATGCACCTGCTGAGCAATTCTTTCGCTCATACTTGCTTTCTTTATATTTTTAGCCTTTCAGTAAGAAGGCATATTGGCGGGAGTTATCCGCGTAGCTGGGCAGAGAAGGAAGAAGATGTTAGTGTAAAGACGTTATGATGCAGAGTATTTAGAACTAGTGTAAGGTTATTGTATAAAGTGAATTTTTTTTATTAAATACTATGTTGTATCATATTAGATTTGCCTGGTATACTTCTTGTCGAAGTTATACTAGTGTTATAGGATTTATGTAAAGAGAATGGTTGTAAAGAAGAAAATTTTGTGTAATGGAATTTTGGATTCTTGTTTCTAGCACTATAACCTTAAAAGATTCTTGGTAGAGTTGGGGTCGCAGATGATATAATTGTATTGGTTTAAGATTGAACATGTTGTTTTATTAGAGAATGCAGAGTGACGACCAAATCCTTTGACCCCGGATTTGGAGAGTTACAGAGATCCTGATGCAGGTGTTAAAACAAGGAGTGCAACTCAAAATGAATGTCTATATCATAACTTTCTATCCAAGGAGGAACCTAAGAAAGTTGAAGATGCACTTAAGGATGCTGATTGGGTTACTACAATGCAAGAAGAATTGAATGAATTTGAAAGAAATGAAGTCTGGAAACTAGTACCAAGACCAAAGAATAGTTCAATTGTTGGTACAAAGTGGATTTTCAAGAATAAGACTGATTCAGATGGTGTAATAATCAGAAACAAAGCAAGGCTAGTTGCAAAGGGGTATTCTCAATAAGAAAGAATTGACTATGATGAAACTTTTGCTCCTGTTGCAAGACTAGAGGCCATCAGGATCTTTCTGGCATATGCAGCTCACAAGAAATTCAAGGTTTTCCAGATGGATGTTAAAAGTGCTTTCTTAAATGGTGAACTGGAGGAAGAAGTATATGTTGAACAGCCTCCTGGTTTCATTGATCCTAAATATCCAAATCATGTCTACAGATTGGATAAAGCACTTTATGGACTAAAGCAAGCTTCAAGAGCATGGTATGAAACCTTAGCTCAATTATGACTGGAAAGTGAATTCAAAAGAGGTATTATTGATAAAACTCTATTTTACTTGAATCATGGTAAGGATTTGCTTTTAGTTCATATTTATGTTGATGATATCATTTTTGGGTCAACAAACAATAAGCTGTGTGAAATTTTTCTAAGCTTATGCAGTCAAGATATCAAATGAGCATGATGGAAGAAATGAGTTACTTTCTTGGTCTTCAAGTTAAACAGACTGATGATGGGATTTTTATCAATCAGTCAAAATATACAAGGAATCTATTGAAAAGGTTTAACATGCAAGATAGTGCTACTGCAACAACTCCTATTGCTACAGCTACCAAACTTGATCCTGATCAAGGTGCTGAGGTAGATGTAACTCACTACAGAGGAATGATTGGCTCTTTATTGTATCTTACTACAAGTAGACCAGATATCATGTTTGCAACCTTTCTGTGTGCAAGATTTCAAGAAAAACCTAGGCAACCCCATCTGATTGCAGTCAAAAGAATTTTCAGATATCTCAAAGGCACTCCTTCACTTGGCCTTTGGTATGCAAGGGAATCAGATTTTAGGCCGTGTGGTTATTCAGATGCTGATTTTGCAGGATGCAAGATAGATAGGAAAAGTACTTCAGGAAGTTGTCAGTTTTTGGGTGGTAGACAAGTTTCTTGGTTCAGTAAAAAGCAAAAGTCTATCTCTACTTCAACTGCAGAAGCTGAGTACATTGCTGTAGGAAGTTGCTGTGCTCAGATAATATGGATGAGAAATCAGTTCTTAGATTATGGCCTGTCATATTCAAAAATCCCTATTTATTGTGATGACCAAAGTTCTATTGCAATGACAGGAAATCCAGTTCAGCATTCTCTTACTAAACACATCAGTATTAGATATCATTTCATAAGAGAACAGGTTCTGGAAGGAACAATTGAACTTCACTTTGTTCCTACTGATCAACAACTAGTTGATATATTCACAAAGCCACTGCCTGAAGCTACTTTCAACAAGTTGGTGAATGAACTCGGAATGATGAACTTTGAGAATTTCTGAGGAAAGCTATAGAGAGGAAATCTTTATGACTATCAAATCCTGATGGTCATTCTGCAAGGTATGTAATTTTGATCAAATCTTGATAGGACACAATCCTGACAGGAAGTCAACTGGTCAATCCTGATTTACAGGTCAGTATTTTAGTGCATAATTTGTGCCTGATTTTTCATCAATTACTGATGAGAAACGTTTGAGTTTTAGTTGGACAACTGTATGTGCGCGTGTGTCACACTAATAGATATATACATATAGATACACATAAAAAGCGGTGCAGTTATGGTTAATTACGCACGTAATTTGTCCACTAATTATTTATGCACGAATCACAGCATGCCACCTATCACTGAGAGTAATATTTTGTTTTAACAAAATACATTTGATTTTCTAAATTACCGTTTACTCTCTCATCATCAGTTTTTCATCTTCTTTCTCTCTCTGTTTTCAAGAACCCTAATTTCTAAATCTCAATTCACAAGTTTTCTATACTATTTTAATGACGTCTTCATCATTCATTTTGTGGTGTTACTTTTGCCACTAACAATTTTGTGGCAATTTTAGATCATCGGGATTTGCCCACTGACTTTCACATAATACAGGATTTCTTAACTTCAAGTCCTTTGAAGTTTGCTCTAACAGAACCTGCAAGTGTTTCGTTTAAGTCAGTTATGCAGGTGTGGAACATAGTTACTTTTGACAAAGGGCACTCTGGCTCACTCCTGATGAGTTTTGAATATGATGGGGTTACTCATTTCGTGACTCCTGCAATTGTGGAGGAAGCCTTACATTTGCCTGTTGTTGGTGATGCAATTCCTGATACTGTTTCAGACTCGACTCTTTTTGAGTTTGTTACAAAATTAGGCTACAATGGGGAAGTTAAGAGATATGGCAATCTCTTCAGGACAAAGCTTAAGAAGGAATGAAATTTCTTCTTTGATACCATAAGCCGCTGTTTCCTGAACAAGACATCAAATTTTGATGTTCTTCCATCAGGATCTCTCAAAATTGGGTACTCTCTAATTCATTCTACATTTTTTGATTATGGTAGTTTTGTTTTAAAAGCTTTAAGTGAAAGGAAATCAGATAAGTTAGGCTCTGTCTGTTTTCTTAGATTTTTCCAATTGATTTTTAATCACTTATGTCCTAATGTTGTTTTTGAAGAGGATGTAATTCTACCAATCTGTAGAATTACTGAGAATAATATTAAGTCCTTAGTCAACAGTGATAAGGCAAATGGTTTTACAGGCAATGCCTACATTCCTGATGAGGTTAGGCTTTTCTTGCAAGAGAAATTGCCTACTTGTTATGGAACAATTTCTGATGCTATGGGGCAAGGCCAATCATACCTTGTTCCTGACACAAACATCCCTCCCAAACACTCTAAACACTCATCAACCACCTCTAATGTCTCTCAAAAGACTTTAGTTGTAAAATAAAATAAATCAGCTAGATCTGATGTGTTTGGAAGGTAATCAGGATCAAAGGATTTCTCATCTACACCACTCAGCAAACAGAAGAAACAAGGGGTGTACAAGGGGTCCTGGTGAAGACAGCTGACAAGGTTGAGGAGGTTTCTGTGAAAAGAAAGTTGGTTTTAAGGGATGAAACAGATTCTGAGGATGATATGCCTATATCCTCCAAATTCAAGATGAACAATGAAGTTGCCGATACTGCTATTGAAGTTGTGGCACCATCTTCTAAGCCACAGAAGAAAATAAAATTATCTAAAAGCAGGTATCATATTCCTTTGACATGACACTTCAAATCCTGATGAGCAGTCAAATCTTGATGCTCAAGCAAATCCTGACGTTGGTAATCCTGATGCTACTTCAAGCAAGATTGTCTCTATTTCAGACTCTCCAGCCAAAGCCTCTCCAACTAAAAGACATGTTGATATTTCATGGGAGAATCTTGGTACTGCTGCTTCCAATCTTGGGTTCATACATCCAATGGAGAAGAAAAGGAGGGCAGAACAGAAAGTCTTTCAGAGATAGAAGAAACTGAAAGGATATATCCCACAAGAACCTGAATCTCAAAGTGGTTCAGCAGCTACTGAAGATCCTGCCCCACAAGAACCACTCACTCAAAGTGTGAGTGAAGGCATAGCTGATGGAATGGTCCCACAAGAACCATTTTCTCAAAGGGAGAATGAAGACATCTGCATTCCAGTCACACAAGAACCATCTTCTCAATGTGAAGATGCATGCATTACAGCTACAGTTTCTGAGAAGTTTCCTGACAATGCTCAAGGGGCTTCTGATATTCCTGAAATGGAAATTTTGGTCGAGGACACTGTCATTGAGGGAAGCACACAAGAACCTCCAACTCAAAGTGTTGAAGCAGCTTCTGAACCTCATGCTACACAAGAACCATTAGTAGAAAATACTGATGCAAGCTTTTCAAATCCTGACATTGTTGTTCCTGATGCTAGTGGTGCTCCTGATGTTGAGCCAATCCTGATTCAACCACTTAGCTCAAGGCCAATGAAAGATCCTATCTCAGAATCCAAGGATAAACTTAAAGGTGTTGTTCCTGATGATACTGATAATGGTGATTCTGGAGATAGTGATGATAATGATTCTGATGATGAAAATGATGGTGAGAAGGATCAGCTTGCTACAGCCCTCAAATCTAGTCTTGGAACTAACTTTGGTTCTTCAAGCACTTTCATGGCTGGCAAGGCTACTACATGAAAAGATCAAAGACAAGACTTTTCTGGTCCTTCACCAATTGATCCAGCTGAGTTTCTAAGAAGAGATGAATGGGAAAATGAATGGTACAGATCTTTTAATTCTGTCAGTTTTCCATGTGCTTTGGAACATGCTGCTCATGTTGCCAGAATCATAGAAAGTGAAGATTTAAGGAATCACTTGAAGGCTACAACTTTGTTATCCAAGAGCCTCAAGACTGAAATTGATTCTGTGAAGGATGCTACTGAACATATGAGGACTGATATCTCTAAAAACTTGACAAAGGCTCCAACTGCTTTTCAATTGAGGGTTGTGGAATCTCATGTTAAGACAATTATTTCAGAACAGTCTCACATTCACAACAGAATTGATTCATTGGAATCTAAGGTAACTGACATTCAAGCCTCTCTTTCCTTAATTTTAAATTTGTTATCACATTCTGATGTCAAAAAGGGGGAAAAGGTAAGTCAGACAAAATGTACACCTGAACTAGTATTGAGAAGAAATAATGATGATGACAATACTGGTAATGATGGTGATGATATGGTATTTCAAGGAGAAACCTCTGATGCTGCTGTGATGAAGTCTACAATTCAAACTTCTCAAAGTCAATCCATGCAGTCAACTCATGTTTCTGATTCTGGAATTAGAATAGTAAGAACACTGGTGAAATCTCAGATCCTGATGGAAGAGCAAATCCTTACAGGTGATCAAATCCTGATACCTGGTCATGGACAAACGCTCTCTACAATTCCTGAAGGTGATGAAGATGTTCTTATTGATAATCCTGAAGATGCTACTAATCTATTCCGGAATTTCACAACAAGACCTACCTTACCATTTCTGTTCTTTTTCTTTTTCACCTCAGCCTTGACCTCTATATTTTCTAACTTTCCCTTCAATTGCTTGTTGGACAAGTGACCTATGTTGACATCCTTAGCTTTGGTTTTGCTACATTCTCCCTGAACAAAATTTTTGCTGGTTGGGCCATTCTTTTTGTTCAACTTCTCAAGTTTCTCTTGACTAACACTAGATGAACACTTCTTTGGACAAGTCATATCCGTAGAGGTGTTACCTATCAACGGATGATCACTATCCGTAGATGTGTCATCTTCTAGATACTCAACATCTAGTTTCTTGTTATCTTTTTCTGCTGATTCCTTGTAGAATGTATCCACACCTTGAGCCTTAATTATGTTTGTGGCAACATTCCTGGAATCAGTCCATCTAACAATTGTTTCTTGTTCTCTAGCTAACTGTGCTTTGAGAATTTCTTCTGTTAGGCCGAATACACAATATATAATCAAGTATATGTATGAGAATAACAATAAGAACACTGTTTATGAATAATAAATTGTATGGAATTAATAACTCCTCTCTCAGTGATGAAAAATATCACAGAGAGCTGCTAGGTTACAAGAATAATCTTTCCAGTATTCGCATTCCTTTTAGGGTTAACCTGTCTGTGTTTATATAGTACACATCTACATACAATCTTTAATTGAAATTCCTATAAATCAGCTGTACAATTAATATCAATTTAGAATTGCTTCTGTCTTCTGTTCCGTTTCCTTAGCCATCACGATATCTCTTTGCTTCTTCCCTTCTTCAATGTATACCGCTTCTAGAATCTTCATTGTATATAACACCGACAGCTAAGCAAACTCTGACTGTCAGAGTTTAACAAACTCTGACCAGTCTTCCAGCTAAACTCTGATAGTATCCTGATACTTTAAACACTGATAAACAAATATCAGCAATTATATCTAACATCTTCTTTTTTTAGCACATCTAGCAGTTCATCCTTGGCAACTCGACACTCTAATCTCATTTTCTCAAACTCAATAAATTGAGTTTCTAGAACAACATTCCTATCACTTAAAAATTGATTAGCATCTTTAATCCTGGTGTTTTCTTTTGTAAGTGATTTAAGAGAAATACACATATGGTACAAGTCGGTAGACATATCATTAATTGCACTATTACATTCCTCAGTAGAAAGCTCAGAGAGATTGGTGGTGTTTTCTTTTGTAAGTGATTTAAGAGAAATACACATATGCTCACTTGAATCAGCCATCAGTGCAAGGTTCACAAATTCAGTGTCCTCCTCAGAATCATTCCCGTCTTCAGCCCAGTCATAGCCCTGAGTTATGAATGCTCTACCCTTTTGCTTGAGAAGATCAAAGTATTTCTTCTTGTAGTCAACATGCTCAAACTTCCTGTCACTCTTCTCAGCTTTTGGTTTTCTGCATTCATTAGCAAAGTGACCTCCCATTCCATAATTGAAACATTTAAACTTGGACCTCTCAACAAAGTTCTTGTTTGATTGAAAGTCATTTCTGAATGGTTTGGACACTTCAGGGTTTCTCTTGAACTTGAGCTTTGAGAATTTTCTTGATAGAAAAGCTAAATGTTCATCTAGCTCATCCATTTCTTCTGGGTTAGAAGGCTCACTTTCTTCAATCATCTTTCCTTTGCACTTTCTTGATTCAGTCCTACCTTCACAAGCACTTGTGCTTGGTGTAGTTTCAACAGCTTCTTCTTTCATGTCCTCAGCCTTTTCAACACTTGCAACTAGGGCAACAGATCCAGTTTTCTTTTGGACCTTCTCAATTTCCTCATCCTGCTCCATTTCCAACTCACATGTTTTCAGGGTTCCATACAGCCTATCAAGTGTAAAATCCTTATACTCTTGAGTGTTTCTCAAGGAAACAGTCATAGGCTTCCACTCCTTTGGAAAGGCTCTGAGAAATTTAAGATTTGAATCTTTGATTTGATACACCCTCCCATACAACTTCAATCCATTCAACAATTTTTGAAATCTACTAAAAGTATCATTCAAAGATTCTCCACTCTTGAAGTGAAAGTCTTAATACTGTTGTATGAGGAGCTGCATCTTGTTTTCCCTTACCTTCTCAGTTCCTTCACAGATGGTGTGGACAGTGTCCCAAATCTCCTTTGATGTAGAACAATTAATAACATTGTCAAACATGTCAGAATCAAGACCATTGAACAAAATATTGATGACCTTCTTATCTTTATGAACTGCAATGTTGTCCTCAGGAGTCCATTCTGAAGGTAACTTTGGAATGGTGCTTGGAGCTCCTGCAGGTGCTTGAGCTATTGAGGTGTCTGGCTTCATTGGTACATGAGGGCCATGATCGATGCACTCTACATAACCTTCATCCATAGACATTAGATGTAGTCGCATTTTTACTTTCCAGTGAAAATAATTCTCTCTATCAAGAACTGGTATTTTAACTCCATAATCCTTCTGACCCATGATTCTGATGTCTTTAGACCTTTAAACTTCTTGTGTGTTAGAAGCTTGCTCTGATACCAATTGTTATTCCCACATAATGAACCAAGATTGTAGAAGGGGGGTTGAATACAATCTTTAAAAATTCTTTGGTTCTTGACAATAGAGATGTGCAAGTAAAATCAAGAACATAAAAATAAACAAGATAAGATAACACAAGAATTAAAAATTTAGGTGGATTGATTTATCCACCTAAGAGATTTTTTATTTGAAGAAATCTCTGTGATGTTTATGAATAAACCCACAGCTGCTTACACACTATTCTAGCTTCAACAATTTACAAAGGATATTGCTTTTGCTCTCTAAATTGCCTAACTGATTTCTTAGTTCTAGAATAATGCTACACTTGGTTATATATCCCAAGTTTACAAGATATTTCAAATAGTAAATAATACAAAAAGTAAATATGTTCAAGATCCTTGTTTCTCCATTCTGAGTAATGGTCCATGTGTTGGTAGCTTGCCCTTCTTGGCTGATTGTCTTTTATAGAAATGCTACTCTTGACTGGACAAAACAGAATGCTTCTTCTTCTCGTGACTTTTCCAGAAATACTGGTTTGCATGCTTGTTAGGTCCTGATAAGTTTGTAGAAGGGGGGTTGAATACAAACTATACCGTTTTATCGAATTTGTTCTGTTTAGAATCAAACAATTTAAGAACAAATTATGGCGGAAATAAATGAAACAGAATTCAAGTTAAATAAAACTATATTAAACTTGAAGGGTGTTACAAATATGATACTAATTACAAGATTGGATCTCAAACTAATTAAAACAAATCTAGAATAAATTCGACATGAATTTATCTATTTTTGTAATAAAAAGATATAACAATATTTGATAATTTGAGATACGTTCTAGGGATAAAAATCCGCTAGATAGTCAAAGCAGTACAAGTAAATGAATTCTAGTGGTTTAGATTTGACACCAAGATTTTCTAGAATTTATTCACTGAAGAAATTAGCACGGCAGTTTCTTTTCTTTTGTTGACAGAAGATGTTCTTGATGAATATAATGTTCAGTATATTTTCTTCTGTGCTTTTCTTTCCTTTTGTACTTTAATCCACTTGACAAGCCTGCACGTTTCTTGCTTTTCATTCCACTAGGAATGACTATCAAAATAGTCTAAAAAAGACTATTTTTAAGCCTGGAATGACTATCAAATTGCCTTGTATGACTATCAAATGGCTTGCAATGACTATGTGAATTTAAGACAATTTAATTAGAATTAATTAAAATAAGCTTGGATGACTACCGGGATGACTACCGGTATGACTACCGGTATGACTATCCGGGGTAGTCATTCCAGGCTTATTTTAATTAAGAATTCTAAATTAAATTCTAATTCTTCTTTAAATTAATTCTAATAATTAATTAATTTCATAAATTAATTCTGATGAATTAATTTATTCAATAAATTAATTACTTAATTAATTTATTTCATAAATTAATTCTGATGAATTAATTTATTCAATAAATTAATTACTTAATTAATTTATTTCATAAATTAATTCTGATGAATTAATTTATTCAATAAATTAATTATTTAATTTATATGTTAAATTAATTCTTGAAGAATTAATTTAATAAATAAATTAATAACTAATTTAAGAGAGAATTTAAATTCTTAATAGATAGCAAAACCACTTCTAGAACCACTTGAACTTGATGAATAAAATCCATTGTCTGAGGTTGTCATTTGATGCACTGTCTGGTTCATAAATGACTAACTTCAATGTCTGTTCTTCATCTTGACTTTAAGCTGTGGTCCATTGTCTGCTTTTGACTGTTGATCAATCTTTGTAACCTGTACATTTGCTATCACAAATCTGAAACCTCTGTCACTTTAATAAATCCACATCTTTGAAGACTTCACTGAGGCTTGAACAAATAATTGAACTTCTTTCAATGTAGTATATCTTCAAATCTGTAGAGTGACTTTAATCTGTATTCTTCTGACAGATATGATCTTCTGAGATTCCTATGACTGTGATAATTAATCTAATATCTACTTATTACATTCTAGTTTAAGTTGAGTAGAATCCTCGAATTACAAATAGGCTATAGCATATGCCTTTCAATCTCCCCCTATTTGTTTGTTAGAGAATAACAACCAAATACCTAGAGGATCACTCAACTAAAACCAAGAAAAAGATAAGACTCTTAAGCCTAAGTAAATACTAGAAAGTTCTGGATCAAATATGACATTTCCAGATTTCACCAGTAAAGATAAATGCAAGACAGGTGTTCCTCTAGACTGAACATATGATAACATTTAACCTGTCTTGATTTACCTAAGCTCTATACATATAACATTTACAAAACAGAGCTAATTACCTTTACTCCCCTGAAACTCCTCCTTTTCCTTTTATATCTTTTTCAGCTCCCCTTTTACTAGCTTCACAAGTCTCTAGAAACTTCTTCCCCTTAGAAACAGAAACTTCTCCCCAAACTTCTGTAGAAACTTGTCTAGGAACTTCTCCCCCTGAGAAACTTCTCCCCCTTAGTTGAGGAATTCTCTACAGATTTCACTTTATGAGTATCTGAAGCCAGTAGGAGTTGAGATAGTTGATGGAGTTGATCTTGGAAGTAAATTTGTCTTCTAGATTTCCTTGAGCAGTCCCAGCTGATTGTTGACAGAGGAGGAAGAAGAAGACCGTTCAACCACTTGTGCTTGCAAAATTTCTTTATCAGCCTGGGTTTTGAATATATGTTCATGTAGATCAGCTATGTGAGCTAACTACATTGCAGTGTATGTGTATGTGTGTGCACTCACTTGAATTTCTCCTGTAAGTGTATCACTCATCTCACGTGCATGTGTTTCACTCAGTGTTTGACTCTTATCACTCAACATTAGCTGTCTGTTTGCTCCTTTTTGATCAGTACCTGCATTGAAACTCACCCTAGCCTCTTCAAGAGAGGTCAGTGGTGGTGCAATGGGAGTTCGCAAATCCCGATCCTCAATCATGTCTATCAAATCACTTGGATTTGAAATCTTAATTGCTTCAGTGATAGACTGACCAAGTTGCCTTCCACTTTCTCCAGATAAATCTGCGAGTGGAAAATCCCTTAGGGAGCCAGAGGTGTTCACTCTGGGAGGGGAGAAAATGATTCTATTTGATTTGGCAAAGAATCAAATTTTCCCTCAGATGCCTATGAAGGCACTTCTACCGTAACAATGGTAGGCACTGTAACCAGTTGCAGGTGCTCTGCTTTCACTGTGTCCTGAGTTTCATTTAATGAAATTGTTTTCTCCCATTGTGAGTAATGAGAGTGTGCTTGACTCAGTACAAAGTGCCATGGCCCTATGGCGAATTTCAATAGATTCATCCTGTTGAGAGAATGTCTCTAGATACAGTTCATTGGCCATTTCAAAGTCCATATCTTATTGAGAGGATACAGATGGGCTGACAGATGCCTCAGTATATGTTGAATTTCTGTATAGGAGGCAGAGCTGTGGGATCACTCACTGTTTCAATCAAAATACTTCTTTATTTAACAATTGATTTCTGTTCAGGCTGAGAGGTCAAGAAGGTTATAGACTCATTGTTTGGCTCTAAGACCTGGGATAGAGATTGTGGATCTACATTCTCTTGGTCAACCCTAACAACCACTTGGGTTCAGCAACAGTAAAAGAAGTTGATTGAGAGATAGAAAGTAATACCTGAATTGGAATTGGCACTGAATCTCCAGCTAAGCAAGAGCTAGATCAAAAATACTATATACAATATATTTATACAAATAACTAAGATAAATAGAAAATAAAAGATAATAAATAATAAGCAATAAAAATAAAATACAATAATAATAAAAAAAACATATTTACAGGAAACTATTTACATGAGACTACGAATATTTTAAAATAAAAGATTTTCAATAAAAATAGATTTCTCTACAATTTTAACTGGTAAAATTTGAGAAAAATATTTTTAGAGAAAATAATTCATTTTAACTTACTCAAACAGAAGCTAAGCAGTTTACAGCATAAAACAAATAGAATAAATAAACTACTATTAGAATGACTATCGGGAAGACTATGGGATAGTCATACCGATAGTCATTCCAGTACAAACATCAAAGTACTGAAATAAAAGGCAGAAAAAGAAAAGAAAGAAAAAAATAATAAAAATTGAT
This sequence comes from Heracleum sosnowskyi, assembly GCA_030848705.1. NCBI lineage: Eukaryota > Viridiplantae > Streptophyta > Magnoliopsida > Apiales > Apiaceae > Heracleum > Heracleum sosnowskyi. The sequence goes on from CM061237.1 coordinate 83,987,270, forward strand.
TAAAACTAAACTAAAATGACTACTGGAATGACTATGTAAGATAGTCATTCCGATAGTCATGCTAGTACAAAAACAAAATAAACAAACCTGTTATTAAAAACTAGCAGAATTAATTAAGATAATTACAGAAAAATGCATAAAACTAAAAGAAATGCATGAAATATTTATCAAAGACTAGAAAAATTCACAAAAAATTCCATAAATCCTAGAAAAATATGCATAATAATATAGAAGTGCATTAAATTAACAAAAACTTGCAGAAATATTTAAACAACAATATTTACAATCTGAAAAATATCTAAATAATTCCAAATAAATATATTTTCAATAAAAATACATTTCTCCACTTAAAAAAATATGAGAAAAATATTTTTAAAGAAAATAAAATATTCAGAACCATTTAAATCAACAAGCATGCAATTATTAAATGAGAATTGGCAGAAAATATCAATTAAATGACAAGAGAAAATGAATTTATTGAAAGAACAAACATGACAGATACATTGTTAATCACTAAGACTGTTTAACATACCCAATTTACCAACTAACTTGATAAATGTGGATTCATCAACAGATTTAGTGAATATATCTGCAGTCTGTTCTTCTGTGGGTACAAAGTGTAACTCCACAGTTCCATTCATGACATGCTCTCTGATAAAATGATACCTGATGTCAATTTGATTAATCTCTTGTGATTATGCCATCTTCATCTAGCTTGTTTCTGTATACCCATCTTGTACCAACTACTTTCTTGTTCTTTGGTCTGGGTACCAGCTTCCAGACTTGCTGTTATTCAAATTGATTGAGTTCATCTTGCATAGCAATCACCCAATCAGGATCAGTCAGTGCTTCCTCAATTTTCTTTGGTTCCATTTCAGAAAGAAACCCTGAATAATGATATTCATTTTGAGTAGCACTTCTAGTTCTGACTCCAACACCTGGATCACCAATAATCAGCTCAAAAGGATGAGCTCTATTCCAAACTGTTTGTCTTGGAAGATTTGATCTTGATGATTCGCCTTGTTCTACATTATGGTGTTGTGAATGACTAGATGACCCTTCATTTCCTCCCCCTGAGTTGTTGGCTGATTGTCTTGGTGATTCTACTCCAGTGTTAGTGGTATCTCCATTGTTAACAATGTTTCCACCACCATCACCATCACCATTATCATCATTGTCATTGTTATCACCAACAACAAACTCAGGTGGATTCTCATCATCTGATTCTGAATCTAACATTTCATCAAACTTCAGTTTCTCAGATGGATTTTCTGTTTGGATATTAGGGAGTTTAGTGTCATCAATTGTAACATTGATGTTCTTATTGACTGATAACATTTCTTGATTTCAAACAGGCCATATCCTCAGTTATACCCTTGCTGTTATCTCCAAAGGTAAGCACTGGGCCAGCTTTCTCAACCACATCTGATAGCAGGGCTCTATCTCCGGTCATATGCCTTGAACAGCCACTGTCAAGAATCCATATAACACGGTTTACCTGTTTAACTCCCTGCAATATCAAATTGATTAGACCTTCTTCGGAGCCCAAAATTGATTGGGTCCGGCATACTTAAAGAACTGGCCTTTGTCAGGCAAAACAACATTTTTAGCTAAAACTACTTCAACCTCTTTCACATAAGAGCGTTTCCATTTATAGCCAGCCTTAACACATTTCTGAGTAGGCTTAGGGATAAATGAATCCACTCTAGTCTTAGGAGGACTAGTAGTATTAGCTCTAACATGCTTCTTATTATTAACATGTTGGCGTGGAGCAGTCTTATCTTTAGATACATGCTTTTTATTAAAGTAAGCATACATAACATTGAAAGCACAAGACATGCAATTAATCACACCACATGCTTTATGAGAAGAATTAACAGCAGGCATGTTAGTTCTACAGTTGTTTTGATCCAACTTATGGATATCTGATTTAGTCTTTTCAGTTGAAGCAACTTTGACTGGTTTATCAGATATACACTTTTTGGACTGTTCAACTTCCAAAGCCATATCTTCTTCACGAAGTTCTTCAGCAATGATTATAGAGTACTCCTTCATAGGATCTGCTATGGATTCTTTACAGAAGGGTGTTTCAATACCCTTAAGTATATAAGGAACAACCTTTCCTTCTTCTCTGACTCTACAAGGTGTATTAATACCAAGCAATCCTATAGCCTCGTTATAATCATAACCAATACTGACATGATTACCAATAGCTTGTTTATTGAAAATTTCTTTAGCCGTTTTACAAGAGTTGTAATAGGCATTAGCTTTAGTCTTCAGCTCACTAATCTCTTTCTTAAGAATGGTTTCCAGTTGAATATAACATTTAACCCTATTCTCAAGAAAAGCTATTTTCTCAATAAGTTCATCCTGATTAACATGCACTAATTTTAATTCTTTTATTTCCTTTTCAAGATTTGTGTTCAAAAGAATTATTTTGTCATTTTCAGAGCGTGCACAACTTAAAGTATCACCAAGATGACGAATCATTTCAGTATCAGTGAACTTTACCTCAGACATGTTGGGTGAAGATAACATGGAATCAAAGAGTTTGCCTCCTATTGCCATGAGTGCAAGATTCCCAACTTCTTCATCTTCACTGTCTGTATCATCCCAGCTCTTTTCTTTAGACTTGTTCTTCTCAACCATCCCTGTTTTATAGCCACCCCTTGTGCTATTTGAGGATGAAGAACCACCTGTCTGGTATTCGTCAGCATATGTCTTGAACTTGAAACTAGGATTTCTCCTGAACCTGAAGTTTCCAAACTTCTTCACTACCCAGGCCATAGACTCATCTTCCAACTGTTCAAGCTCCTCCATAGAATAAAAATCACCACCAGATTGACTTGTAGATGTAACGCCATATTCAGCTACAATTACATCCTTGTTAGGACTGGAAGGTAGAACAACCTTCGCTTCCTGTTTCTGTGGGACTCCAGCTACCAGTGAAGTAGACATACTAACCACTCTTCCTTCCCTTGGATTTGATCTGAAGTGCTCATATGAAGAGGTGAGAATTTCCATCTTATTCTCTCTAACTTCCTCTGTCCCTTCATTGATTATTTCAATCGTATCCCAAATGTGTTTGGCAGAGACACATTTTAAAATATGATTATGCATGATTGGATCAAGACAATCAATCAGTATCAACTGTAGACAGGCATCCAAGGCAACATCTTCTTTTTCTGCAGAAGTGTAGTCCTTGGGATCCTTAGGGTATATCCTAGTAACAACATCATTCTCTATTAGCTCTTTCTCAACAAACATAGGAATTCTTGGTCCATTCTTCAGCACTTCAAGATATTCAACATTAACCACTTGAAGAAACAAGAGCATCTTCTTCTTCCACATAGGATAGTGCTCCTTGCTGAACATTGGGATTTTTACTGTAGCCACTTTCTGTGTAGTAGACATCTTTTGAGATTTTTAGGAATAATAAAAATTTCAGAGTTTAAGAAAAATCTCAAAACAATTGGATCTATGATTTGTATATCAATCAAAAGGCTCTGATGCCAATTGTTAGGTCCTGATAAGTTTGTAGAAGGGGGGTTGAATACAAACTATACCGTTTTATCGAATTTGTTCTGTTTAGAATCAAACAATTTAAGAACAAATTATGGCGGAAATAAATGAAACAGAATTCAAGTTAAATAAAACTATATTAAACTTGAAGGGTGTTACAAATATGATACTGATTACAAGATTGGATCTCAAACTAATTAAAACAAATCTAGAATAAATTCGACATGAATTTATCTATTTTTGTAATAAAAAGATATAACAATATTTGATAATTTGAGATACGTTCTAGGGATAAAAATCCGCTAGATAGTCAAAGCAGTACAAGTAAATGAATTCTAGTGGTTTAGATTTGACACCAAGATTTTCTAGAATTTATTCACTGAAGAAATTAGCACGGCAGTTTCTTTTCTTTTGTTGACAGAAGATGTTCTTGATGAATATAATGTTCAGTATATTTTCTTCTGTGCTTTTCTTTCCTTTTGTACTTTAATCCACTTGACAAGCCTGCACGTTTCTTGCTTTTCATTCCACTAGGAATGACTATCAAAATAGTCTAAAAAAGACTATTTTTAAGCCTGGAATGACTATCAAATTGCCTTGTATGACTATCAAATGGCTTGCAATGACTATGTGAATTTAAGACAATTTAATTAGAATTAATTAAAATAAGCTTGGATGACTACCGGGATGACTACCGGTATGACTATCCGGGGTAGTCATTCCAGGCTTATTTTAATTAAGAATTCTAAATTAAATTCTAATTCTTCTTTAAATTAATTCTAATAATTAATTAATTTCATAAATTAATTCTGATGAATTAATTTATTCAATAAATTAATTACTTAATTAATTTATTTCATAAATTAATTCTGATGAATTAATTTATTCAATAAATTAATTACTTAATTAATTTATTTCATAAATTAATTCTGATGAATTAATTTATTCAATAAATTAATTATTTAATTTATATGTTAAATTAATTCTTGAAGAATTAATTTAATAAATAAATTAATAACTAATTTAAGAGAGAATTTAAATTCTTAATAGATAGCAAAACCACTTCTAGAACCACTTGAACTTGATGAATAAAATCCATTGTCTGAGGTTGTCATTTGATGCACTGTCTGGTTCATAAATGACTAACTTCAATGTCTGTTCTTCATCTTGACTTTAAGCTGTGGTCCATTGTCTGCTTTTGACTGTTGATCAATCTTTGTAACCTGTACATTTGCTATCACAAATCTGAAACCTCTGTCACTTTAATAAATCCACATCTTTGAAGACTTCACTGAGGCTTGAACAAATAATTGAACTTCTTTCAATGTAGTATATCTTCAAATCTGTAGAGTGACTTTAATCTGTATTCTTCTGACAGATATGATCTTCTGAGATTCCTATGACTGTGATAATTAATCTAATATCTACTTATTACATTCTAGTTTAAGTTGAGTAGAATCCTCGAATTACAAATAGGCTATAGCATATGCCTTTCAATGCTCTATGAATTCTGTCAACCCATGTGCTATGTCTGTACTATCCCTTTCACAAAGTACAGAGTGTATCTGTAGATGTTATTTGTGATGTATCCGTTGAAGGTATCTTGATCACATCCGTAAACAGCTAGTACTGCTATCCGTAGACAGTACATTGTCTACATCCGTAGAAGACTAATGTTGCTTATCCGTTGACAGTCAATTTCACTTATGTAAAATTGCAAGGCATATACTATTTACAATTAGCCTCCATATTCTACATATCAATTAATAGTCAACATGACTTATTCAGCCTAAAAACTAATACTTCAACTTTTACATTACAAAATAAGATTACACATCAGGATTCCTTAAGCATGCTACATTGAGTCTTATCCGTAGATAAGCTACCCTTCTACGGATACTGCAAAATCATGCTATCCGTTGTAGGTTACATTTTACTTATACAATTTTCACTAAGTTAATTTAGTTATCATCAAGAAACAACATAGTTCCTAACAATTCCTCTCTTTGAACTCTAAGAGCAGCACCTTGCATTCTTCGATGATCCGACCAAAGTATGATAACAAAGCGTCTGAGTTCCTTATTGCATGCACTGCCACAAGACAATCAGACTCTACTATAACTTTGTTGTGATTGCTTCCTTTAATCCAGCTGAGGGCATCTCAGATCCCCCCCGTAGCCTCTGCGCTCTCCGGAGCTATATTCCCATGAAGACAATGCTTTCTTGCTTCGAGGAGCTCACCCTTGTGATCTCTTACAACATATGAGAAGCTATAACAGTTAGATGACTCAAATAACGCAGCAACGCAATTTACCTTAAATTGTTTATTCGGTTGGAAGCGTCCAGTGCTCATTACCATCAGAAGAGGCCATATGACCCATAAAAGTATCAAAAGATTTGTCTTGAGCACACTGCCATTGATTAAGGACCACTCTTGATGATTCTACGACATCTGCAACCTCTTTACCTTTTTGATTCCATACCAGATCATTTCTACACTTCCATATCGATCAACATAACATAACAACAATTTGTCATTTCTCTACCGTCCAACTCTTAGAAATTTTTGAAAACCAGGTCATACACGACTCATGAACCATACCTGAGGTATTTCTTGCAGCTTGACTCCAACACTCTTGAGAGAATGAACAGTTTAACATAGAATGATTAATAGTTTCTTGTTCAACATTGCACATAAGACAAAGGACATTGACGTCTACATGCTTTAATCTCAGTTGAGATTTCGTGGGGAGACATCCTATTGCTGCACGCCAAAAGAAGTGTTTAACTTTTGGAGGAACTTTAAGTTCCATAATCTTTTCCAGCATCGAGAACTCATAGATAAATCCATCGTTTCTTTATTTTCCTACAACAAGGCATAGGCCGTTTTTACTGAATAATGACCAAGCTGATCCTTTCTCCAGTACCACACATCACTTCCAGTCTAATGAATGGGGTTGGAGAGAATTATATTGACATCGCGTTCTTCAAATAAATCATTGATCAAATCAACGTCCCATTGATTCCCATCCACACTCATTAACGAGGACACCATCGTGCCTTGTGCAACTTCATTGATAGAGATAATGTATGGGTTACTCAGTTCTGGTAACCAGGGATCCGATAACACGTTGCAGATTTTGAGCTTCCATTACGCTTCTCCAAACAAAACTAGGACTCCCACCCAACTTCGCAGATAAGAAATTACCATGAAGGTAATATCTTGCTTTGTATATTTTGGCCACAAAGCAACCTGAGGTTTTTCACCAAGCGCCACCCTGTTTCCTCAACAATACTACATTAAAGTCGTGTAAGTTACGAAAACCCAACCTCCCTTCTGTTTTTGGTTTACACATTCGTTCCCAACACATCCAGTGGATGTTTTTTTTTTGTCTAGAGCTTTTCCACCAAAACTTACACATTATTTTCTCATTAAGACACACTTCATAAACAAATCAATAATTTTTTCATTAAAACCCATCTTGTTCAATAAAACTTGAAGGTAGCTCCATCCCACAGGGTCATAAGCCTTACTCATTGTTAGGCTCAAGGCATGTCTGATTACCACTATTAACAAGCCTAATCATTGTGACTTTGTCACTCTACATGACCTAGTGAATTCTTTCAATGGGATATAGTATAGGTCTCCATTGTACTTGTCCTGTTTTCATGTACTTAGCTTTATCTTGTATGCTCAAAGTTATAATGAGCTTAGTAAGCTTCTTGCAATCTAGAATGTACATAGGCCATGGAATAATTGTCCTGGTAGAAGTTCAGAGATGTTCATGCAGCAAGATGGAGATGAATAAGGCCCTGAAGAAATAAGTTGCAGAAGTTTTCCTAAGTCCCTGTACCGTGAAGTCAAAATGAAGCTATGTCGTGAAGTCTAAAAATATCCATGTCGTGAAGTACTGAGATCGCATAGTCCTAAATGAACTATGTCGTGAAGTCTTCATTACTAATATCGTGAAGTGTTGATTCCGCAAAGTCAGAATGTATTGGATCGTGAAGTCCTCAAAAGGCCTAGATCGCGAAGTCCTCAAAAGGCTAAGATCGCGAAGTCCTAAAAAGTCTTAGATCGCGAAGTCCTCAAAAGGCTTAGATCGCGAAGTCCTCAAATTGCCTATGTCGCGAAGTCTTCAAAGGATAGATCGTGAAGTCAGGGAAATGTTGGAGTTCACGATATCAACACTTAGCCGTTTATAACAAGACAAATCAAGGTACAGAACCAAAATTCAAAGGAGACAAATACTGAAGCATCTGTTCTGGCAAGGTGGTCCAAAGAACAGATGGCAAATCTACAGCTAAACTTGGAGAGAAAGTGTGACGCCCCTAGATCCGGGGTCAAGGATCCAGGTCATCACGGTCCAATTTCCACTCATTATCAATAACACTCTGATTTTTTTTAATACTTACACAACTGACCCCTCACTAATACACTCACACCAGTCATATTCTCAGAGAACAACATCCACAATATTAAAAGTTTAAAGTTAAACAGTTATTACAACCCAGAATCCTACTAAGTACATTGTTGAACAATACTTCTACAGGAAGCATTTCAACAACCAAAAGTTTATTACACAACTTACACCCTTAATGTACATAAGTCTACCAACACCCGTTCGTTATCAGCTACCTCAGGGATAGTCGCCAGCACTCGCTCAAAAAGTCATTTTCCCCTTACCCTCTTGCGGGGTGTAGTGCACAGTATCGGCATTTGACCTAACTGTTATATACATAAGTAGCAAGAGTGAGCTATAATAGCTCAGCAAGATAATGTTGTAAACTAGAAATCAGAATTTTAAACATGTATAAATATATATAACTAGAAATCCAACTATAAACTTTAAGAGGGAATAAAATTCTTATTTAATAACACATCATCCACTTACTATTATAAGAAAAGAAATCTAGAATAATATAAAATCAGTTTCTCTTCTAATACAAAATCATTCCATTATTCCGTCTCATTTTCCCTGTTCAGTATACCAGTCTGAAATCATTATAAACTTCCTTTAAAGAAAATTCTGGGGATATCTGCTAGCGCCAGATACGTAGGACGATGATCAGTCGCCTAACCGTATCTGCTCTCTGTTTACTACTAGTAGAAGGAATGACAATCATTCCTGGAGGAAGGCTTCCCTGCTACATCCTCCCTCGGCAACTCTTGGGCCGGAATAAATATTGAGTGCTGGACTGTGCCGCACACAGCCTCTTACGCTTTTGGTTGATGACAATCATCCCTGGAGGAAGGCTTCCCTGCTACATCCTCCCTCGGCAACTCTTGGGCCGGAATAAATATTGAGTGCTGGACTGTGCCGCACACAGCCTCTTACGCTTTTGGTTGCTATCCCCCTTTTTGTCAAATCATTTTTCCATTATCAATCACCATTTCCCATTTTTCCATTCACATATATCATATCCATCCATTTATCATATAATATCACCTTTTTAAAACCATATGTCATAACATTTTGCTTATGACTCGTACATCTTCTCTGTATTCGATGAACTCCAATACATTCTTATATACATACATTATTCCATCTTTTTTAAAAGTATTAAAATAATAATCAAATAATATTTATTAAAATCGTAACTACTTTTAAAATAATATTTTAATATAAAATGATCCATAAATAACTCTAGATAACAACTGATACCATTCTTTGAAACATAAAATATATCCGCTCTTTCAATATTCTTATTCATATCTATAATCCATATTCAAGGATTTCAGTAAATAGGGAATATATCCCAAATCATCTCACCGTATAAGATTCATATATTGTTCACCAAAACCATTTCCTTTGAACATAAACAGTTTATCAAAATAAGGGTAAAAGAAATCTTGCCTCGATCCCTAAGTCCCAGAGGTACGTTCCCGTGTTCGTCTCGAGTTTCTATAGAAACGAAAAGGATCACCATCAGAAATATATTTCACTTAACCACTTAACCCCTAAATATATATAATAACACCCTTGACGCATAATGTAAGTTTAACATACCATTTATAGACCAAAAGTTCCAAGAACGTATCCATTTTTAGACTCGATAAAAGTTTCAGTGATTTACACCATTTCCTTAAGGATTCCTTATTAACCACACTCTACTGTAAAATTTCTCATAAATTATCAAATTCGAATTTTGACACAAGGTCAACTGGTAATGGCTCTCTGACCACTCTACTATAATATCCCAAAATTTCATAATTTTTAAAAATGTTTAAGTATGGTAATTATAGCCTCAAAGTTATCACAACTACGTTTTCTCGGTTTTCGAACGTCTTTCACTAAAACTCACTTTTCTCCTAAACCGTTCATCAGATTTTGACGTACTTTATATCAAAACGATCTATGAACCAAGATCTATCCTTTCATTGTCAGTTGGTGCTCTGGATAGTACGAGCATGGTTGTCAAAAACAGGGCATCTTTTTGGTTTAACGAAAATTGGACATTATAACGGCTATATTTTCATACTTTCCATCTTATGACTCCTCCAAATCCAACATCCCACACATATATCAAACCCTACACCATGTGGTCATCATACCAACCATGGTTACAAGCTTTCACAATACTTCCATATTCAATCAATCACTCATAAACATACATATATTCATGATTTCATGCTTAATATACACTTAACCACTAAACTAACTATAAGTCATCATAAACTCAAGATAATACTAAGGGTTCATGAACTCCATACCTTCCTTGAAGCTTTAACACTCTTAATAAAGGTTTGTAGTCCTTGATACACCTTGATACAACCTTAATATACCTTAATCTTTCAAAACAAAACACAAAACTCAAGTTACTTACTATACCCCAGCTGAAAGAACTGGAAAAACGAGGTTCTTAACATGCTTTTATAGACAAGGCTCCTAAAGAAGAGTTGTAGAGAATCTCAATACCTTTCCAACAAGCTAAAGAACACAAAACTCCAGTGAGAAATGAAGGCTCTAGGGCTGTTTTACTGGGCTGCTGTGATTTTGGCCGAATGGACTAAAAATGGGGAAGATAAGATGATTTTTGTGTTGGCTAGCAAGGTTCTAGAGTTTTGTGGATATTTCATGACTTATATAGATAATTACTTAATAAATCCTTGGATAATTACTTGGTTAAAGTGTGTGGAAGTTGCCTAACTTTCTTATGTCATTGATGATGTCATCTTGGATGATCCTAGAATCTTGTTTTTTTTTTCTAAGTAAAATGCTAATAATCTTGATAAATAATAAGGTGGTATGTATCCTTGTTACGTTACTAATCTTGGTTGTTTTGTTTCCATACTCGTTTAATCACGATTCGTTTCGAATACACCATGTTATCTCAGGGTTCTGAAATCGTTTAACAATTCATTTTCCCTGGCATTCTCTTAACTTAATAATCTCTTGGTTTAACTTAAATTCACTAATTCCTTAATATAAAATCTTTTAATATTACTATGCTCCTTAATATCCAATAAATAGAAGCTTGTTCGAACTCAAAATCCTAAAAACCCAAATTCAGGAATTTCTGAAATCCATCGTCATTTCGAGTCACTTATTTCCATAGTACATCACTAATATGGTTTCTTCTTTACTCATTTTCCATTTCAAATATAGAGTACCTACACACCATTTTCCTAAATTCCTCGAGATCACTATTCATTTAGACACTGTAGCCTTTCTAAAGTTAGGGTTATTACAGAAAGACAAGAGACAAGAAGCTACAGAAACGGGAAAGACTCCAAAAAGCAAGTGGTCCTTCCTGACACAGTGAACTTATTATGGCAGGACAAGTTGGACTTTCAGCTAAGGGTAACTGTGTAAATAGTTGTGTGCACTAGTTTGTATAAGTCTATATATATTGTGCACACCCTACTGTAAGCAGGAAGAGAGATACACATAGAATTATCTTAAACACTCTTTCTCTGTAAGAAAACAAGATACAAACTGTTCTTGTTTAGAAGCCAGAATTTCTCTTGTGAGATTTTGGAAGCTGTAGTATTTAATTTGCTTTATACAAAGTAGATCAAAGTGATTGTGTGTGTACTGTTTATTTTAATTCCGCATTTTCTTACAGCACAATCAGTTACAGCAATTAAGTTTCAAGAAACCGAAAATCTATCAAACTATCCATTCACCCCCCCCCCCCCCTCTGTCTAGTTTCTAGGTGGTATTCATTACTAACAAGTGGTATCAAAGCGGGCTGTTAACATACAAACAGGAAAAGATCAAGAATGAGTTCACAGAAACTAAGCAGTATCAAGATTCCTCCCTTTAACAAGGAGCACTACAGTCTTTGGAAGAAGAAGATGTTGCTTTTCATCAAAGCTTCAAATCCCATGTACTTAGATATTCTAAAGCATGGTCCCTTTACTCCAATGATTGAGATTGCTGAAACAACCGTTGGCACTGAGATAATACCAGCAAAACATGTTCCTAAAGATCCCTCCAAATACACTGATCCTGAAAAGGAGAAAGTAGCACTAGATGGACATCTCCAACTTATCATCTGTGAATCTATGGAATTCAACATGTATGGCACTGTTGCTCACTGTAGTAGTGCTAAGAAAATGTGGGATCTTATAGAAGTGCTATGTGAAGGAACTCCTGAAGTAAGAAAGAACAAGAAGCAGATTCTGGTCTCACAGTATGAAGCTTTCATGGCTCAGCCAAAGGAGGGAGTCACAGAAGTGTTTGAGAGGTTCAACAAGCTGGTAAATGAGCTCAAACTCTATGACAAACACTATGAGACAGAAGAGCTAAACATGAAGTTCTTGTTAACTCTACCAGATCACTTGGAACCTAGAATCTCTTCCCTTAAAGAAAGAGACCTAACAAAGATTGGTTTTGATGTGTTGTATGGTGTTTTGAAAACATATGAGCTAGAGTTGTTTCAAAAGAGATCTATTCAAGCAAAGCAAGGATTAATGGCAAATACTTCTTGTGCTCTTATTGCTGACAACTTAGATCAAAGAATGGAATCTCTTAAAGTCAGTCAAGTCAAGATTGAAGAGCTGGAAGTTGAAGACACTAATGATGAAACTCAAGTTGTCTATGATTTGCCTGAGGAAGATGAGTTCTACAACATAGATGAGCTGGACAAGATGGAAAACAAATCTTTTGCCTATATGGCTAGGAGATATCCTAACATTAGGTTTAAGAGGAAGCAGCCATTTAAGTCCAAGTTTAATGCTGGAAATGCTGGTGGATTTAGTGGCTCAAACTCTTTCAATAAAGGAAAAGGGATTGCTGGTGCTGCTATGACTCCCTTTCAATATAATCAAACTGTTGAAGATATGAGTACTGAGATGTTCAATATTCATACTAGCATGTTAGCTGCTAATGAAGAAATTGATAGGCTAATTGCTAAAAATCTTGAGCTTACAGAAAAGAATGAGGAACTTGAGTTAATGGTTGTGAGCCTTGATGGTTTGAAGAAAGAGATTGAGTATCTTAAGAACAAAGTGGTTTGTGCTGAACAAATAGAAAAAGCTCTTAGAGAACAAATTGCTGAAAATGAATTAAAGATAAGAAGTTTTAAGAACTCCTCTGAGCTTATTCAAACCTATCACAAGGAACACACTGAAGGCTGCAAGGTTGGAGTTGGTTTTGATTATGAGAATGATAAGGGAAGGAAGAAGGCCAAGGGCAAAGGAAAAGAAACTTTCACAAACAAAAATGCCCCAACCATTTTGTCAAGTGTTGAAAAGCCCATCTTCAAAAAGAGTGTTGTTGAGTTTGATGAAGAACTACTGGTCATCAAACAACAACTACTTGAAGAAGATGAGGCTGCTAAAGATACTTCTTCCTCTCCCAAGTCTGTTGTTCAGAGAGAAACCAAAGACAACCTTGTCAAGAGTCCTAAAATCAAGAAAGAAGTTGTTAAGAAGAAGAAACAAAACAGAAATGGTAAGATAGGTGTCAACAAGAGTAACAATTATTCTTATGTGCCAAATGCTCCTAGGAAACAGTGTCATAAATGCTTATCTGTGAATCATTTGACTCATAAGTGTAGTAAACCTGAAAAAGAAGAAGTTGATAACCTGAGTAACCATTCTGTGGGCATGAACTCTGTCTATGATTCCTTCTGTGGCAATTCTAACTGCATGGCATGCTATGTGACTGTGATTGCTAATTGTTTATCTCTAAAGCATAAAATTGACTCTGCACAATCTTGTGAATCACACACACATATGCACTATCACAGGACAGGATCCCCAATCAAGGTTGAGAGGGTGAAAACTTCATGTGAGCCTAAGAGTGTAAACTCCGAAGCCACAAACAAAGTGAAGTCTCCTACTGTGAAGAATGTTGTTTATGCATGAAAAATCATTAACACAACTGTTTCTAAATCAACTGGACCCTACCAAGTGTGGGTACCAAAAACAACTTAGTCATTTTGTGAATGCAGGGCAACAGGAATAAAAGAGTCATATGGATCTTGGACAGTTGATGCTCAAGTCACATGACTGGTGATATAGCCCTGCTATCACATTTTGAGGAGAAGGTTGGCCCATCAGTAACCTTTGGAAATGACAACATTGGTTATACTATGGGATATGACAGTGTTAAATCTGGGAATGTCATTATTGAAGATGTAGCATTTGTTGAAGGACTAAAGCGCAACCTCTTGAGTATTGGACAATTCACCTACAGGGGTTTCAAAGTAGAATTTGATGAAGATCATTGTCTAATCTCAAAAAGAGGAAGTGGTGAAGTTGTTTTAACTGGTGTGAAGAAAGGAAGCTTGTTTGTAGCAAATCTCAAGGCTGCAGATAAGGGAGAAATTTGTTGTTTCTACACTAAAGCCACAAATGAAGAATTCTGGCTATGGCACAAGAAATTGTCTCACTTGAATGTTCAGGCAATGAACTCTCTGGCAAAGAGAGAACTCATCAGAGACATGCCTGCTTTGGAGTTTGTGCAAGATGGAGCATGTGAAGCATGTCAAAGAGGAAAGATTAAGAGATCAAGTCATAAGAACAAGTTGCTCAATTCAAACTCAAAGCCTCTGCAGCTAATTCACATGGATCTATTTGGCCCTGTGAATGTAATGTCCCTTTCCAAGAAGAAATATGCTCTAGTAATGGTTGATGATTATTCAAGGTACACTTGGGTGGAATTCCTGTTCTCCAAGGATGAAGCACCTCAAGTAATCATAGAGCATATTAAGAGAGTTGATAGAGAAGCACAAAGCACTGGTTCCTCTGTAGTTGCTTTGAGAAGTGATAATGGGACTGAGTTCAGAAATTCAACATTGTATGAGTTTTGCAAAGATAAAGGAATTTCTCAACAATTTTCAGCTCCTAGAACACCTCAACAAAATGGAGTAGTTGAGAGAAAGAATAGAACTCTCATTGAAGCTGCAAGGACAATGTTGTTGGATGCAAAGCTACCTACTAGCTTTTGGGCTGATGTTGTTAACATAGCATGCTATGTGCAAAATAGAACATTGATCAATAAGAAGTCTGGAAAAACTCCTTACTCATTAATGACTGGCAAAAGAGCATCCTTCAAGCATCTTCATGTGTTTGGAAGCAAGTGTTTTTTGATGAAAGATACTTCTGAACATGTTGGAAAATTTGATGCTAAGGCATTTGAAGGTATCTTCATTGGATACTCTCTGGAAAGGATAGCATACAAAGTGTTTGTACCTGAGCAACACAAAGTAATGGAAAACATGGATGTTACCTTCGATGACAAGAAAACTCATGGACTTGCAACAAGTGAACAAGACAGTGTGCCATTAAGATTTGAAAATCAAGGATATCTTGAGGATTCTGAAAGTGAGGATGAACCACCTGTTCCAAATAATGAAACTCTTGAAGTTGATGATCTTCTTCAAACACTTGTGCAAGGGAACACAAACACAGGGGGAGAAGAAGATAATGCAACTGTCAATCAAAATGATCTTGGAACAAGTCAAGGAAATGAACATGGTCATACAAGAAAATGGGACAGAGCCCACACTAGGGATCAAATAATTGGAGATCCTGGTGAGGGAGTTAGAACAAGGAAGGCAACAATGAATAAATGTATGTATAGCTGCTTTCTGTCACAAGAAGAACCAAAAGTAATTGAAGAAGCTTTGAAGAATTCTGACTGGATTGTTGCAATGCAAGAAGAGTTGAATCAATTTGAGAAAAACAAAGTATGGGAACTAGTGCCACCTCCTGAAGGAAAGAATGTTATTGACACCAGATGGGTGTTCAGGAACAAAATGGATGAAGAAGGAGTGGTGATAAGGAACAAAGCAAGGTTGGTTTCCAAAGGATACTGTCAACAGGAGGGCATTGACTATGATGAGACATTTGCACCTGTAGCAAGACTGGAAGCCATCAGGATTTTCTTGGCTTTTGCAGCTCACTCAGATTTCAAGGTATATCAAATGGATGTGAAAAGTGCATTCCTCAATGGTGATCTTGCTGAAAACTTCCCAGACTTTGTGTATAGACTGCTAAAGGCACTCTATGGACTCAAACAGGCACCAAGAGCCTGGTATGAGACTCTATCTCAATTCCTTCTTGAGCATCAATTTACCAGGGGCACAATTGATAAAACTCTATTCTTCAAGAAGCATGGTAATGATATCATTCTAGTTCAAATTTATGTGGATGATATCATCTTTGGCTCTTCAAATGAAAAACTCTGTGAAAGGTTCTCCAAGTTGATGCAAAGCAAATATGAGATGAGTATGATGGGAGAGTTAACCTTCTTCCTAGGCCTGCAAGTACATCAAAGAGAGGATGGCATCTTCATAAATCAATCTAAGTATGTTAAAGATCTCTTAAAGAAATATGGTTTAGAAGAGTCATCCCCAGCAAAAACTCCTATGTCCACTGCAATCAAGCTTGATGAAGATAAGAAGGGCAAGAGAGTTGACACCAAGGTCTATAAGGGAATGGTTGGATCATTACTCTATCTCACAGCTAGCAGGCCAGACATCATGTTTGCCACATGCCTTTGTGCAAGGTTCCAATCTGACCCTAAGGAATCTCACATGATTACTATCAAAAGAATCTTCAGGTATCTGAAAGGGACTCCTAATCTTGGGCTATGGTATCCAAAGGGCACTGGGTTCAACCTGGTTGGTTACACAGATTCTGATTATGCTGGATGCAGAATTGACAGGAAAAGCACCTCTGGAAGCTGCCAATTCTTAGGTCAAAGGTTAGTGTCCTGGTTCAGTAAGAAACAACAATCCACAGCAACATCTACAGCTGAGGCTGAATATATTGTTGCTGGAAGCTGCTGTGCTCAATTGCTCTGGATTAGAAATCAACTCATGGATTATGGACTAGTGTTGGAACACATTCCTCTAATGTGTGACAATACTAGTGCAATATCCATTGTTGCCAATCTTGTTAATCATTCTACTACAAAGCACATTGAGATAAGGTACCATTTCATTAGGGAACATGCTGCAAATGGTACTATAGCAGTCTCTTATGTTCCAACTGAGAAACAATTAGCTGACATATTCACTAAACCTCTAAATGAAGTCGTCTTCAACAGACTTGTGAGTGAAATTGGAATGCTCAATCCTTCATTTAGTTGTTCTAAGTAAGTATGCTAGTTAATTGTTGCAGTAGTAAATTTTCACTGTATTTAGATGCTCTATCTATCTGGAGTGAAAATTAGCTGAGATATGATTTATAAATATTTCAGTATTTTACTGCATATGTTTCAAAATCATACTCTTATGAGAAGTTATGAGCTTTTAAGACATCTCTACATAGATGATCTTGAGAGTTCACGACTTAGTACAAATAAAACAGACTTATATCGCAAACTATTGAAATTGTGAGACTTCGCGATATAGTTCATTTCTTGAGTTCGCGACATAGTTCATTTTATGACTTCGCGACTTAGAATAACTATATCGACAAGTCTTCATATTTGACAAAATTTTGATTTAAATTCATTTTATTTCAATTTTTGATTTAAGTCTGACAAAATGCTTGGAATTCCAAAAAGAGAGTTTTAGACAAGGTATTTATACTATATCGCAAAGTCAAACCCTTTCTTTCTACCTTCAAGACTTTGCGACATAGTTCATTTCTGGACTCTGCGATATACTTTATAAGACTTCTCGATATAGGCTATTTTGAGACTTCACGACATCAAAATAGTCTGTACAAATTCATAACTCTATATCGCAGTGTCTTTATCATATAAATACTCTTTTCTAACCGTTCACAACTTTTCATCTTGTCTTTTACTCTCAACTCTCAAACCTAAACTCAAATTCTCTTCTCTATTTTCTACTCTCAATCTCTAATGGCACCCAAATCTCAAGCAGCGTCTTCCTCAAACCCCTTAACCATACCCAGAGAGACCAATCTTCTCACTATTCCATCATAGGCTGAAGCTAACCCCCGGTACAAGTGTTTTGTACGGTTCTTGAACACTTCCTACCTTCTCCAAGCCTTAACCATGAACCCTACCCTGTATGTTGATGTTCTGGAAGGATTCTGGAGGACAGCTATGGTGTCAACAATGGCAAAGAAGGATGGAACTTCGTTCCAGGAGGTGAATTGCACAATTGGGGGCAAGCATTTCCAGTTTGGAGAAAAGGAAATAAATGAAGCTTTGGGGTTCAAGGTTGAGGGTCATGACCAAGAAGCCACTGATGATCAAATGGTGGACTTCATGACCTTCATTCAGTATGCTGATGAGATAGATACTGCTAAGCTCAACCAGAATTATGTAAGGAGGGAGTGGTCATTTCTGTTTGACGCACTCCAGAAGGTGCTTCTATGCAGGAAGACAGGATGAGACCATATCAGTCACATTGCTGTGAAGCTAGCCTACTCCTTGGCCAACAACCAGGAGATCAATGTTGGAGACATAATTCTCAAGGAATTGGCTCAAAGGCTAGGCAGGACTATTCGTGGCAGAGGTAATGAGATCTTCTACCCTAGATTCATTCAATGCATTTTAAATTCTCTTGATAATTCTGTGCATGAATTGGATGGTATTGATCCCACAAAATTGGCTTATTCCAAGTCCATGTCCAAAGTTCTATTTGGGTCATTGGACATAAGGAATCAAGTGGATGTGATACTAAGTGTGACCCAGCATATGCAGGACACATTTGCATCTTATCCACTTGATAAGCCCATATACCATGAACTTTCCTGGAAATGGAAGGCTAAGACTGAAGGAGCTTCCAAGTCTAACCCCAGCCTTCCTATCCCATCCAGTGCCCCTCCTGCAAACACAAACTTAGAAATTAGGGAGCCAAGTGCACCAGTCTCTCAAAAGACTGGTGTTCCTAAAAAGAAGACCAAGAAGAGAGCCCTGTCAATTATTAATGAATCTGTAGAGTTAGGTAGTGAGGATCCTGAGTCACCTCTCACTAGACAAAGTAAGAAATCCAAATCTCTGCCTACCACTGAATCCTCCCAACATGATTCAGATGTGGAAAAAGGGGTACACCTGTTACTGTCAATGGCCTCTCAACAGGGCATTGGTATTGAAAAGAGTAGTCTGCCCACTACATCCTATATAGAGTCAGCACAGGGTCAAGAACTCACTCTTGACCCAAGTGGAAATAAGGGTGGTCTAACACAGAGTGGAGAGCACATCACAATTGAAACTCCTCCTATTTCTCAGGGGGAGTTGCCAAAATCTACTTTGAACCCCACTTCTCTTACAGATTCTACATCTCATATTTCTTCTCAACAGAAAAGTCATTATCATGACAATTCTGCTCTTGATCAGTCAAAATCTCTATCCATGACTGAGCCAACTTCAAGTGACATGGTGCTTGACACTGTGCTCACCACCCAGGCACCACATTCAGTTGGTCAGGAATTACACGCTGGGGCATATTCTAATGACACCAACACAAACATAGAGGATTCACCAGTTTTTACTGGAGACTTTGTGCCACACTCTCCAATCCTTAGGGATTTGGACTTGCCTTCATAGGCATATGGAGATGATGTTATAATTCATTCCATTTCAATGGAGACAGCATCATACTCCACAGCTATTCCAAGGCTGAAGGAAACTCTTCAAACATCCATACCTGTTGCAGAACCCTCATCTGTAACAGAAGTGCCTAGCACTAGCTCTAACTTGGCTCAGGCCACAATGACACAATGGCTGGGGTCTGTACACCATGACAGACCTTCAGGATCATCTTCTGTGCCCACACTATTGACGGATAAAGCACTTCAAAATCTTCATGTGGCACAGATAGATGAGTTCTCAAAGATTTCCCAACATCTCCTCACAGCTGGATTACCAAATCAAGATTATGAAGCTATTTTGCAATGTCACAAGGAGGATGTTGAGGCTCAGACAGAAAAGATTGTGGATGAAGCCCAACAAGATGGGAATGTGGATGTTTGGTTGGATGGAAAGAGGATAGTGAAGCTGAAGGATGCACTGGCCTTTCTCAGGGAGGACTACTTAACTGCCTTGGGGTCGAATGCTAAAGGTCTCTCTCCTGCAGAAATCTATGATGCTGTAAATGAAGTATACAAGAGCCAGCTAAAAGCTATGCATTTCCTTGGGAAAGGTCTCCCGTCAGAAATCTCCACAATTAAGGAAGAGACAGATCATTCAATAGCACAGCTAAAGAACTGTTATCTCTCTGACTTTCCCAAGGTATATGGCATTCTTAAGGAGGTTCAGAAAACAGCTTCTCATGTCACAAAGATGGACTGCACCCTAGCTTTGGTCTCAGATAATATGAAGAAGCTTTCTACCAAGCTAGATAACCAGGTGCAGGTCAACATCAACTCCAACTCAATGCTCACAGTGCTGTGGAAGAATCAGTATGGGAACAAGCTTGTAGATGAAGTCCCTATTTTTGACATCTCCAAATTTGACTTCTCCAAAATCAAGGACCAATCCCTCAACTCTTTCAAATCTCAACAACTATTCTCAAAGGTGGATAGCTTGGAAAGGGAGGTAGCTGATCTTAAAGATGAAAACAGAGTGCTATCTCAATCCTTGGAACAACTCAATGACAAGTTGGATGACCAAAGCAATGCCACATCAAATATTTTGCTAGTCCAACAGCAAATGATGACAACCCTGCTAAGAAGCATGAACATTCCTGTTCCTGGAGAAGCTCAAGACATCTTGTCTGATCCCAAGCCTAAGGGGGAGAAAGGAAAGGAGGAGGTCATTGTGGAAAAGAGAGGGGGAGTACCTGCCAAGCAACAAAAGCTTAAGGGCAAAATCACTGAAGAAACTTTAAAGCCAATCACTCTTCCCTCTATGGATGTCATCAATGCACAAGGCCAAAGAAGCACAGTCACTACCACCTACTACCCCTCTACAATGCCAAAGGCTATCTCAGCTCCTCAAACAACATCAAGTGACAAACCTGTCAAAGCTAACATAATCACTAAGGCCAAGCTACAGGAAATTACCAACTCTCACATCTATCATGATGAGGCCTTTCTGGAGTTTCTGAAAGCCATCTACATCAGTGCTCAAGAAGATGCTAAGATCTACAGAGAAAGGCTCAAGGAAAATATCAAGTACTTTACTGTGGCAGTCAGGAAAATCAAGGAAGTTCATCTAAGAGAAGTTATCATGGTATCCAAGGATAATTGCTTGTGGCATTTATCCTTTCAAACTATAGAGAAACTAAGATTTACTGAACTGACCACAATTCTGGAGTTGATTGAGAATCATGGGGAGAATAACAGGAGGCTATATGAAGATTTAAAGATAGACCAATTTCAAAGATTGCCTGAGGTTATCTCTAATCCAAGGACAATAATCTTTCAAAGTCTAAACCAAGCCAACAGTATTGATCAACTGGTGATTCCTGCAAATTTGACAATGAAGAACAATGGCAAAATAAATCAAGTGTTGCAGATGCTGAGAGCCAAGAGAGGAGTTAGAACAGCAGAAGAGCTAGAGATAATCCAAATTCTCCAATCTTTCTTGATTCATGGAACTATTCCTGAGTCACTCAAAGAAAGAAGAAAGAAGAAAGATGATGAGGAGAAAACCTACAAAATAAGAAGTCAATCAAGGAGCAATAAGGATGGAGGAAGTGAGAGCAGCAGGGGCAAAACATCAAAGAAATCCAAGGATGTTGATGATGACAAGAAGGACTCCAAGGGAAACAAAGAAACTGTTAAGAAGAAGAGTGGAAATCAGCAAGTCAAGGACATTGCTAGCAGTACCTCAACCACAACACAAGACTCTAAGTCTAGGGTGGGTACTGTTAGTAATGATCCTCCAAAATCATTATCCAAGACTTCTGAATCTGATTTGCCACAGAAGGAAATTGAAGCTACAAAAGAAAAATCAAGAAGACACTTCCACAAAGTCACAGCTAGTGGAGTGTTACAGTGGATGAAAGGGAAAGGGATGAAGCTACTTCCAAATGATGTGGCACTGAAGACTAAATCTCCTTGTTCCAGAAAACTACCTCAAGTGAAGCATATGAAGATCAAGAGTGTAGCCAAAAGAACAAGGATACCAAAGAAGAATGGGGTAATCACTAATGTAGTAGGGATCAAAGTACTTCCTCTGGATGAAGACTATGATGAAGATGCCCTAGCATTTCTGAGAGCTCAAAGAATCTTTGAAGTCAAGGTGAAGCAAGATCATCTAGAGATAAAATACACTGATGGAAGAGAAAGAGAAATGAAGTAAGGAGGCTGACAATACTTCTCATAATATGAGCTTGAAAGAATAAATGCTCTACTGAATTTTGAAGAAAAGGAGGAGAGATTGTGGAAGATAGAGGTTGCTAGATTCTTGAAGATACACTCTGATTACAAGGAGAAATTAAGGAAGCTGAATGAAGAGAAGAACATACAGAAAGAGAAAGAGATGGCTGAGATGGAGGAGAGGGCTAAAGAGATAAGGAAGAAAGGGCTATACAAGGTAAAACAAAATCCTTATGTTGTGGAATACAAAAATCACTATGGAGGCAGAAGCAAGATAAGGATGGAGTTTTTAGATTCTTA
Source organism: Heracleum sosnowskyi (assembly GCA_030848705.1). Taxonomy (NCBI): domain Eukaryota; kingdom Viridiplantae; phylum Streptophyta; class Magnoliopsida; order Apiales; family Apiaceae; genus Heracleum; species Heracleum sosnowskyi. Next base: position 84,009,738 of record CM061237.1, read on the forward strand.
TGTGGAAAGTGCTCTTAAAGCTGCAATTGAAGATCTAGAAGACTCACCTCTCATTGAAGAACTAATTGCAAGAGATGAACTTCAAGAAGCCCTTGTAGATATAGAGAAAGGAAGAAGTGAGAAAGAAGAAAGTTTATGATGATTATCTTGAGAATCAAATGGAAACTGAAGCTGTTGAGCAACAAAGATAATCTGTAAGCTTTCAACTTTATGATGTAATCAAATCTCTGTTCATTATGTTCATATATTGCTCTCTCTGTTATTTAATTCCTTTTATGTATGTTAGGCTTGTTATCAGACATGAAATTGTGCCTAAGCTTCTTACTCACAATTTGGGAGAGATTGTTAGGCTCAAGGCATGTCTAATTACCACTATTAACAAGCCTAATCATTGTGACTTTGTCACTCTACATGACCTAGTGAATTCTTTCACTGGGATATAGTATAGGTCTCCATTGTACTTATCCTGTTTTCATGTACTTAGCTTTATCTTGTATGCTCAAAGTTATAATGAGCTTAGTAAGCTTCTTGAAATCTAGAATGTACATAGGCCATGGAATAATTGTCCTGGTAGAAATTCAGAGATGTTCATGCAGCAGGATGGAGATGAATAAGGCCCTGAAGAAATAAGTTGCAGAAGTTTTCCTAAGTCCCTATACCGTGAAGTCAAAATGAAGCTATGTCGTGAAGTCTAAAAATATCCATGTCGTGAAGTACTGAGATCGCATAGTCCTAAATGAACTATGTCGCGAAGTCTTCATTACTAATATCGTGAAGTGTTGATTCCGCAAATTCAGAATGTATTGGATCCTGAAGTCCTCAAAAGGCCTAGATCGCGAAGTCCTCAAAAGGCCTAGATCGCGAAGTCCTCAAAAGGCTTAGATCGCGAAGTCCTAAAAAGGCTTAGATCGCGAAGTCCTCAAAAGGCTTAGATCGTGAAGTCCTCAAATTGCCTATGTCGCGAAGTCTTCAAAGGATAGATCGTGAAGTCAGGGAAATGTTGGAGTTCACGATATCAACACTTAGCCGTTTATAACAAGACAAATCAAGGTACATAACCAAAATTCAAAGGAGACAAATATTGAAGCATCCGTTCTGGCAAGGTGGTCCAAAGAACAGATGACAAATCTACAGCTAAACTTGGAGAGAAAGACAAGAGACAAGCAGCTACAGAGACATGAAAGACTCCGAAAAGCAAGTGGTCCTTCCTGACACAGTGAACTTCTTATGGCAGGACAAGTTGGACTTTCAGCTAGGGGTAACTGTGTAAATAGGTGTGTGTACTAGTTTGTATAGGTCTATATATATTGTGCACACCCTACTATAAGCAGAAAGAGAGATACACATAGAATTATCTTAAGCACTCTTTCTCTGTAAGAAAACAAGATACAAACTGTTCTTGTTTACAAGCCAAAATTTCTCTTGTGAGATTTTGGAAGCTGTAATATTTAATTTGCTTAATACAAAGTAGATTAAAGTGATTGTGTGTGTACTGTTTATTTTAATTCCGCATTTTCTTACAACACAATCAGTTACAGCAATTAAGTTTCAAGAAACCGAAAATCTATCAAACTATCCATTCACCCCCCCTTCTGTCTAGTTTCTAGGTGGTATTCATTACTAACACTCATGTTGAACTTCAATGCCAACCAACCTTTTTTACCCGTAGTCTTCCTTTTCATGTAGCCCTGGAGTAAATGCACTTTGTGTTTCTAAAATTATCTCCCCCACCACTTGTTTCAACCTGTTAATTATCACTTTAGACACGATTTTGTATGCAACATTGCACAGAGATATATGTCTCAGGTTTGCCATAAAATTAGGCTTTTGTTTCTTAGGGACCAACACAAAATTCGTGTCGCTGAGCTCACCAGTTTTGAAGAAGTTTTTGACTAATTTAACGACATCACCCCCAACTGTACTCAAATATTTTTGATAGAAGTCAGGGCTCATGCCATCATGACCTGACGACTTATCCGGGCGCATATGAAAAAGACATTTTTGATTTCTTTATTTTTAATTGGCCTCAATAAACCAGCATTTTACTCTTCTATGATAAACTTAGGAATACATCTCACTACCTCAACAAAACGACACTAGTATTTTAAAACTCACAAGTCATTTCAAGATAGCTGACACGATTTTAAAACTCACATTAGTATTTTAATACATCTCACTACTCTTCTATGCATGTTTGGCTCTTCTTAAAGTTAACTTAATTGGGCACAAACTTCATTTGCAGTAATATGTACTATTTGGCAAATGTAATGAACGGCCTTATTTAGGGCTCGGTTGTTCGTGAACAAGCTCGAACTCGGCTCGCTAAGGGCTCGACTCGGCTCGGTTCGCTTAAAACTCGAGCTCGAATACAAAAAAATATTCGTTAAGAAAACGAGCTCGAGCCGAGCTATTAGTGAGCTCGACTCGAGCTCGGCTTGAACTCGTCTCGAGCTCTTTCGGCTCGATAAAACTCGAAAAAATGAAATATATTCGGTATATTTTTATAATATTTGTTGTATTTTCTAACATTTTAAATTAAAATTGCAATTTATAGTATGTGTATTTTAGGTTTAATGAGAATTGATTGGGAAATTGGGTTGGACTTGAACAAAAAATGTTTTAGTTCGTTAGACCAAGAAAAATTGGGCTTTTTTATCTATAAAAATTGTAAGTTTTAATGAGCTCGACTCGTTTTTGTTCGATAAAAGCTCGTGTTCGACTCGTTAGTTAACGAGCTTGAGCTCGAACACGAATTTTGTGCGATAAGAAAGTTCAGCTTAGCTTGGCTCGGCTCGGTTCGTTAGAAAAAAATGTAAAACTAAACTTGTTTACATCAAAACTCGCCCGGCTCGGTTCTTGAACAGCCCTGACCTTATTCACAAGTTATAAGTGAAGGGTTTCGAGCACATAAACTCAACGGAAAACGTAAAAATAAATCAAAATTCGAAACCCCTCCGCAGGATCCATGCGAAAACAAAAGATTTAATTCGGAGATTAAGAACAAATACCTTAAGAAGCTTTAGTAGTTCATTAATGGAAGATTAATGGATATCCAAAGCTTGTTCAATCACCACGTATCCCGCTCTCGCGATCTACGCTCTACGGTATCCACACGAACGCTTTTCTTGAAGGATTGATGTGTACTAGCACCCGAAAACTACTTCTTTCTCTCTCTCTCTTTTCTTGCTCTCGTAAGCGGCTAGGGTTTTAATAAAAACGTTTTTCATTAATAAAATCAGCCCTCTTTGAGAGTTTATATAGAGAGGAAAATAAGTTTTCTAATTATAATCCAATTATAATAAAATACTAATCCGAAATTCCAATTTGTTATTTAATTAAGTCGCACTTAATTAATTAATAACTAATTTCAGAATCAGTTTAAGTAATTCCATTTTCTATTTAAATAATTAATCAAGTCATACTTAATTAATATTATAAATAGAATAAATTACTTATTTAAATTCATAATTTAAATTATTTCTCCTTCAAGCGTTCTTTGTGTGTGACCCTGTAGGTTATTATTACGTTGGTAACAATTCTAATAACTAATTAAAATTGTAAACAATGAGCGGCATCTAGTAATACATCATTGTCACCCAAGAAATAATAATTAAATTGGTGATTCAATTAAGCCTTTCGTGAATAATGTTCCATGTAATATAATCCATTTAACCTTAATATTATAGATTAAACTCGAGGCATGTAATGTGTCATCCTCTTCATAATTTAATCTTAGTTTTCTTGATCGATGAGTAGACTAATAAATCAAATCAACATTTGAGCACGGCCGTGAATTTCTTAGTCTCACTCAAACAAGAGGCCAATAATATCGCTCCTAAGATTAGGAGGGTTAAATCCCATCTAGATCATTCATATTTCTCATACGATTCATAATATACCCAATGTCCACTTTTATCATCACCCGGTCAAAGGTAACTTTTAATGTAATCAAAGTATATTAATTCTCGTATAAAAATATAATGATTTCAGGTCTAAGGATCATTACACCATTATCACAGTGAGAATTACTTATGACACTATTAACATGTGTAATCTCACGGCGGGTCAATCCAGTGCCATATACTCTTACATGCACCTATGTTTTGACTTTAGTATCACCATACCTATGACCAATGAGATGTGGTCATCAGTCAACAAACATACTAGTCTCTGTGCATTATTATTGTCCTTAAATAATAACACTCGACTAGGGATATTTAGGAATAAAGATACTATTTATATAATCTCATTTTTAAGTCACATACTTAAAGATATCGAATACGTATCATAATTCCAAGGACATTTATTATGCTAACATTTATAACGCAGTAAATAAAGACATAATAAACTAATAATAATAATCAATAAAACATAATTTATAATAATAAAATGTTTTCTTTAAAACATAAAAGTATTGTCTCTAGAGCACTAATACTAACAATCTCCCACTAGCACTAGAGCCAATATCCCATGTATCCAATACATTTGGAACTAGTGTGACTTACATGCTTCTGCTGCGACAAAGCCTTAGTCAGTGGTTCTGCAATATTATCAATAGTATGCACTTTACATATAAGTATATCTCCTTGATCATTAACTCATTAATAAGGTGATATCGCCTTAGTAAATTCCCAAAACATCCTCTTTGGCTACTTCGCTAGTATCAATATACTAAGCCTCGATTGTAGAATCATTTACGGTTCTTGCTATGAACTATTCTAGCTTACAACACATCTATTTAGAAAAAACACAAATCCAGACTAAGACACAAAACCGTCCTGTATGTCTAGAAACTAACATCCGTGTAACATTTTACATCCAGCTTCCCATCTCCTCCATATACCAAGAATGAGTCTTTAGTCCTCTTCAGGCACTTAAGAATATTCTTGATTCCAATCAAGTGACCATCACTTGGATTAGACTGGTACCTACTCGTCATGCATAAAGCATATGAGACATCATGACGAGTACATATCATCACATACATTATGAAACCAATTTCCGAAGCATATAGAACTATACTAATGTGGTCCATATCATCCAATGATTTTAGACCATTTATTTTGAGATCACTATCTCATAGACATGGGAACATTTCCCTTTTAGCCTTTTTGCATCCCTAATTGGTGCAATACATTGTCAATGTATGTACTCTGACTTAAGCCAAAAAATCTTCGTGATCTATCTCTATAGATCCTGATCCCTAAGATATAGGACACATCTCCTAAGTCTTTCATCAAGAAACTATTTCTTTACCAAGTCTTAACAGTCTGTTGAGGAAGAATGTCATTCCTTATTTGTAATATATCATCTACATATGATACTAGGAATGCCACATGGCTCCCACTAACCTTCTTGTAAACACACGGTTCATCTTCATTTTGAATAGAGCCAAACTATTTGATTGTTTAATCAAAACATATATTCCATCTCCTCGAGGCTTACTTTAATCCATAAATGGATCGAATTATCTTATAAACCATTCTAGCATAACTTGGATCTACAAAACCTTCAGGCTGTGTCATGTACACAACCTCTTCTACGCTCTCATTTAAGAAAGTAGTCTTGACATCCATTTGCCAGATTTCGTAGTCATAGTAAGCAAGCAAAATCTTGATGGACTTGACCATTGCCACTGGTGAGAAAGTTTCATCATAGTCAACACCATGAATTTACTTGAAACCTTTTGCCACCAGTCGTGCCTTATAGGCCTGTACATTACTATCCATGTCAGTTTTCTTCTTAAAAACGCATTTTCACCTTATAGGTTTTACCCCTTTAGGTGGATCAACCAAAGTCCATACTTGGTTTTTCATACATGGAATCCATCTTAGATTTCATGGCCTCATGCCAACTTTTAGATCTTGGAATTTTCATAGCATCTTGGTGGGTAAGAGGCTCATTATCATTATTCACAAGCATTACATCACCATCCCGAGTCAAGAGAAATTCATAATATCTCTCGGACTCATGGTGAATCCTACCAGACCTACGAACAACCTGTGTTTCTTGAGCAGTATTGTCATTAACATTTTCTTGTACATTCTGCTCTTGTTCCAACTTTGGTTCAATGTTATCTCGTGGTTCTCGATCCTCATCGAGATCTATTTTCCTCCCACTATTTCTTTTATAAAGAAATTCTCTCTCAAGAAATACAACAGTCCGAGCAAAAAACAATTTGTTCTCTGGAGGATTAAAGAAGTAATACCCATTTTGTTTTAATTTGGTATCCCACAAAATTACATTTATTTGATTTTGGTCCTAGCTTGTCAGAGGTTAAACGTTTCACAAACGCTTGGCATCCCCTAATTTTCATAAATGACATGCTATGACTTTTCTCAGTCCATATCTTATATGGTGTTTCCTGAACCATTTTAGTAGGAACACGGTTTAGTGTATATGCACATGTCTCTAGGGTATAACCCCAGAAACTTATTGGAAGATCCTCTTGACTCATCATCCATCGCACTATGTCCAACAAAGTGTGATTTTAGTTCTTAGAAACCCCTTTCTTTGAACCTTTTCTACTTCAGCTTAATATTCTTTGAACTTTTCAAACGATTCGAATTTGTTCTTCAAAAGATACCCATATTCGTATCTACTGAAATCATCAGTAACCGCTATAAAGTAGTAAAACCTACCTTCTGCCATCGTACGTATATGACCACATACATCACCATGTATAAGTCATAATCGTTCGATGACCCTTTCACCATTTCTAGTAAAAGGGGCTTTTTGTCTTTTTACCAAATAAACCAAGATTCGCATTCTTCGTATGATTCATAATCAAACTTATCCAATCATCCATCAGTATGTAAATTGGAAATGCATTTCTTATAATATGGCCTTAATTACAGTGCCAAAGGTAATGTTTGATTTGAGTCATTTTTAGAACATATAAATTGTTAACTAATTGTGCAACATTATTAACCTTTTCATTGAAATGTAATAAACAACAATTGTTATATATCCAATTAAAATGAAAAACCTTTCTTGTCCATACAAGAAACCAATATAATGTCTCTACTCTTAGAGGCACGTAGTTACAATTATCAAGTTCTAAACTTAGCCTTATAGGCAAAATTAAGTAACGAGTTACTTCAACTAGAGCAACAACTTTTGCTCCAATTATAACCCGAAACCTGAAGCTTGACCCTCACCGGTCTTCTTCTTAGATCTTCCAAATAAGCATGACAGTTTAACTTCCAGTCTTTCGGTTTTCCACAGAAGCGACAATCGTCTTCTTTAATTAGCAACACCTCCTTTAGGCGACAAAACCTCTTTGGGATTGGAGTTTAATATGGCTATAGAATTAGATCAAATCTTCTTCTTTCCATTCCATTTTCCTTTCCCAAAACATTCCTACATTCACCATCATTATGGGAGTAGTCCATGCATTTATCATGTTGCTTACAGTAGTTCTCAACGTGCTTCACAACTTAGTGGGTGCTATGTCTATCTCATTTATTTCGTTGTTCACTAACTAATTGAGAATAGTTATTGTTCAAAGATTTGTATGATCAAATCATTCCGAGTCTCTAGACCAATCTTGAAACCCAAAAATAATAATCAAGGTACTCATTATACCCTATCATCTTTAGAACATCTGGTCCAACCGAATCTCACGTTCCTACTTATAGGTATGGTGTCTTGCTATTGTCAAATCCCTTTTGACGAGCCTTTTCCTCAAACATCTTTTAAGGTGCTCAAATATCTCATAAGCATCCATATGCTCATATTGTTTATTAAGCTCAACACTCATAGTTGCAAGCATGAGACATAAAACATCAGTAGTCGAATCATCAACTTGCTTCCAATAAGCATTATGTTCGGCACATGTTACATTCTCAGCTAAAAGGTAAGGGAAGAATTTGACTAACATCGTGGTGCCTGAGGACGATCCTCAAGCTCTTATATCAGTCGAGGAAATTTGTTCCTGTCAGCTTGTCCTTCTCAAGGACTGATCGCATAGAGAAGTTGTTTGTGTTATTTGTCATTTGATAACTACAATATTAAAGTGCATAAAATTAATCTAGATTGCAAATTTATTAATTATTATGTTTAAGTGATTATGGTATATCATTATATACCTCCCACTATTTTTATCAAATAAATAGCCCTAACTATTAATTCGGAAGGCATTACTCTAAATCCTTCTAGTGAGCCAAGATCCATATTTCGTCGTGCTTAAGGTCAGCTTTGGCTTTACTCCCAAAACATGATTTATTTAGGTAGACAACTCTTGTCAATTATATCATATATAACTCTTGGAAAGTTTGGTAGAACAACATTTGTTCCCATTTATCCAATAAATCATACCAAACTCCATGCCTCTAAGTTCACAATCCTATTGTGGTAACTTAGTTAAGTCTAACCCAATGGTCTAACAGTTAAGTATCACATTTACTTCATCGCGTCTTACCACGATAGATTGGAGTGCTTCGCTTTGGCGAACCCACTCTTTCTCGATCTAGGTCTTGACGAGTGTTGCCCATTGGAAGGCATCTAATTGACTTAATATTTTAACTTTAGGGATTTGTTATTATTAAAACGACCATGATCCCATCATCAAGAGATTCCCAATTTTTCCTTGAACTAAGTACTTCAAATCAAAATTCATCAATGGTTTGATTTCCAGTCTGTCGGAGGAGTCACAGTGGTCTCACTTAAAACCCGCCTTTCTTACAAGCGCTGCTTGTATTTTTGTCAAAATCTCCCCATATCAAAATTTGAAATTCATACTTATTTCCGTGTTTCATAAACACAGGAATCTCATGTTCGTTTTTGTTCAATTTTTAAAATCTTGAATCGTTACAGATTTTATATTGTTTAGCAAACATGGCATGGGTGACGTATATAATCCATACATGTTTAATCTAATTAAAGCATGCATCATTATCTACGCATACATATCTACATCACATGCATCATATATATAACGACTCAGAAAAAAAACGCTTGTACAGTATTAATATTTAATAATATTTGAGATCTATGATATGTGAATATTATGTGAAATGTGGATATTTGAAAATGTGATGATTAGATGTTTACTTGGTGAATGGTATGGATTAAAATATATGTGTATGCTTTTAATTGCATTTTATATGAATTTCTTATTAAAAATCAATTCTTTTTGACCTTCCGGGAATTTTATAAAATCATCAGAGATTCATTTTATTGTGAAATCTTTTTCACAACCTTTATTTTATATTCTCTTATTTTCTAAAATTAGTAAAGGAATTTATTTTTGGCCTTAAGGATTTAAAACTGATTTTATGAGTTAAATGTCATTTATGTGATTTAAACTTTGAAAATTCATATTTAATTCAATTTTGATCATAAAAATATTTTAAAAATATGGGTGAGCTTGTAAATTCGTATTCTCTTTTTTAAAAATAAATTTTTTATTTTAGGTATTATTTTCATTTTATTTCGGATTTTAGAAATGCAATTTAATGGTTTTCTTTTATTAAAAATCAGATTTTTGAATTATGAAATTACCAAACTGCCCTTGGGGTTATAAAACCCTTGTCACCAGTTCTTCTTCCCCATTTACTTTGCTCGACTCTCTCCTCTCTGCTGTTCTCTCTCTCGGCCATTTTTCTTTTTTGTAAAATCTTCTTCCCTCTCTTCTTTTCTCTCCACACAATCGATTGAGGTATATATATATATATATGATCGTGTATGTGTGTGTGTATGGCAGTGTGTATATGTGTGTATATCAGTTTTGCATGCAAGGGCTTTTAGCGATTTTGATCTTAATTCAATTCCGAAAGCTTGCTTGTGATGATTTCGTGATTAATTGATTGTTTTAAATTGCTTATTGGTGAGGTTTGTTGAAGGAAACCCAAATTCCGGGCACCTCCGAACCATGCCGCCGTCGGCAATGAGCTCCGGCGAGCCGACGGGGATGATGATGATATTCTTGATTCCAAATTTATATATTGATAGTTATATTTAGATGTAATTTTGATTGCATGTTGAGGAATTGAAATGCATGTGTGTATTTTCAATTTTCCCCTTTTATAAAAATTGGTTTAAAGTATTGGTGTTGATGATTAATTGATAATTTCATGTTATAGTGATTGCATGTTAATTATTGTGTTAAGTTTAGAGAATTTTGGATTATATATGTTTGATATTTGATTTTAAGTTGAAGGTTTTGATTTGGGGTTTTTGTCGGATTAGAAGTGTAGTGTTTGTGATTTTTGATGCTAATTGATTTTAATGTATAAATTGAGTACTTCTTCTTAAAGTTCTGATTTGTGAGTGTTGTGGAAGCCTAAGTAGTTGAGAATGGTTGATTAGTTGTATCATAGGTTATGCAATAAGAATGTTAGTGTTTAAAAGAATAGTTAGAGAATGTTGAAATTTCCAGGAACTGCCTGTTCTGTTTTGCTACATTGCGAATTGTTGCTACCTGTTTTAGACAGTAAGTCTAAGAGGAAATTGTTCTAGTTGTAGTCTAGTTTTCTCAGGTGCAAACCTTGTATCGATAGAGTTAACGAATAAAAAGTTATGCTTGTTTTACTAAAAGTTGCGCAGCAGGGATTTTTCTGTGTTTCAGTACCTAGTTTATACAGTTCGTTTTTAATCTAAATAAATTGTTCTGAAGTTGAAAATTTTATGCTAAGTTGGGCTAGTAATCAGTAAGTATCCTGTCAAATGTGGTATTTATTTGATTATTTTTGGATTTATGAAAGATGTTTTAGTAAAGTTGCGCAGCAGCAATTTTCTGTGCTGCAGTACCTACTTTAACCAGTTCGTTTTTAATCTAAATGAATTGTTATGAAGTTGAAACTTTTATGCCAAGTGATATTAGTAATCAGGAAATAGCCTGACAAATTTGGTAATTGTTTGATTATTTTTGGATTTATGAAAAATGTTTTAGTAAAGTATGCGCAGCAGAATTTTCAGCTTTTGAGATTGAATGCATTATTTGTAAAGGTGTTAAGGATATGGTTAGCATTGATCAAGTTGATTTAAAGGGATAACCAAGTGTGGTATAAACGGAAAGTTAGGATATATACATATATGTTAAAGGAGTATGTTATGTGAACCTGAATGGCAATGTGAGCTTATGTGAGTTTTGTGCTTATTATGTGGATAAGAGTTATAAGTGATATAAATATTACGTGTTTACGCGTTTAGGGAACGTGGGGTAGTTTAGAATAAGGATTAGAATTTTGAGAGGATCATTCTGAAATAGTATATACTCTTTTGTAGAGTTACGAGACGTGGAACATAGAAATAAAGGCAAGGTGAAGGCAGAAATTCAGTGAGTACAGTTTGTTCTAAAAGCTACTTAAGAATCCAAAGAAGTAGAGCTTAGAGATAAAGGAAAGACCAAGGTGGAGAGCCAGTGATTTCTCATTACCCTTTTAGTTACTTAAGGCAAGTAATTCTGACTTGCTTTCGCTTCTAAATTCCATTCTTTCATTTTGACATATATGAATTGCTATCTTGTTTATATTATTATTCACAGGTTTATAAGTATAGAGGTTGTAGTGACTCCCCAATCATGACCCCAAATTGGGAGGGCGTCACAGGTTGGTATCAGAGCGGTCAGTTTTTGGTCACTGAAACAAGCCAGGATTAGGTGTAACAATAATGAATGAATTTAAGGTGAGAAGTAGGACTTAAGCTTCATAGGTAAGATAGGATTTGTAGATGTAGGTTACTTTTAGGATGAGTATTAGTAGAATTAAGATAACCCTTTACCGTTTTAGTATCTTCTTGGTTTATTATTGTGTTGTTGCAGATAATGGCTGTTTCGAGAGATTAACCTTCATTTGAGATTCCTTTTCCCAAGTCAGAGTCGTCAATATCAGTATCAGTGCATGCACCCGGCCAAGTGGAGATTTCCATTACCCTTTGGGTAAATTTCTTTTCTGATAGTATAGCTGCAAGTCAAGGCAGATTTATTTATTTTTCGTATAAAATGAAAGGGATTGGAGATGGATGGAATATTGAATGGATTATGGATTATGTGTGGATGATTGAGTTAGTATTTGAGATATTTTTAAACAGGGCATAGTCCATTTTACGAATAGGTCATGCCGAATTTTCTACAGAAATATTAGCTTAAGATCGAGCGAGCGAGTATACGCTGGAACCATCTGAAGATCAGGTTACAGACGAGGAAACTAATTCGAAGCTGGAGGAATCAATCGGAGAATCAGACTACCAGTTTGGAAGACATCACTTGTAGATCCTTATGTACTTTACAGAATTTCATCTGCAACTTCGGCTGCACCGCGGAAGCTATAGGAAACACCACGCCAGGTGTCGTAGCAAGTGTGGTTAGAGTTGAGCGAGAGTAGAATCCCCAAGATAACGTCTAGAAACACTTAGATAGATTCTTTACGATATAATAACGATTTTCCCCCGCGATAGAGGCATTTGCCCAGAGAAGTGGCCTAAGTGTAGATTCTTTCTTTATTCAAGATTACATACAGTTGATTTACTATCGGGACATACCTATAACCTCAAACTAGAAATTAACTGCCCTAAGGACCATCTACATGAGACAAGGCATGATTATCTCCATACGTTCGATGTAAGGATAAGTCGGTTCATAACTAGCCATTGATTTTATTCAATTTACCTTTTTAAAAGATTCAATTTTTCATTTCTATTATTTTATTCTTTACGAAATACCTCTATTGTTCAGAGGATAATTGATCCAATATTATATATATAATAGAAACGTTTGAAACTCTTAAACCTTTCATATGTTCCTCTTAAATTTTTGATCCTCCTTGTTGTAACTGAGATGAACAACCCTATATATATAGGGGATTCAGGTACTTTCTATCTGTGTGATAGAAGTCTGGTGGGACGCCACTAGTGGTGTGTTTGTCATGGAAGTACTAAAGGTTGGCCACCTTCTGTACCTTGTTGTTTAAATTGACAAATGCAACCTGATAAAGTTCGATGATCATTTTGATCTCTTAGTTTGATTCTTTTTACCAGAAATTCTTACTAAACATACTTGTCATATATCCATATATATTGACAGCTTCATATCTATTGATTCATTCTGTCGGAAACTCTTAGAGGTATCAGCGATTTGAAATTTCAAAGGCGAATGACGGTATTCTGAGTGTCAAGCTGTACTTATATTGACGGGAAACTGTTTTGATCAAAAATGGGAAATTGTTTTAAAAGGAGGGATTGGATGTCGAGTAAATTGCTCATTAGACTTACAACACGATGTCAAGGTTTATTAATACCAAGAGTTTGGTATGGACAAGGAGAAGGTAACAAGGATATACGAATACTAATCATGTTGAAGTAAGAAATAAAGTGATTGATCACAAACAGAATAAGCTAGAAAAAGGGAAGCCAGAGACACCGGAAGGAAGCCAACAAATAGGGAACTTTTAGAACCATTTCAATATAAGACCCGAGTTTCAGTCAAATAGGAATGTTGAATTTGGAAGACCAGAAACTGGAAATGATAAGCAAGAGAACCGTCCATAAAATATGGATTAACCAAGACCTCTGAAACCTCCGATACCAGAATGTAGAACTTGTGGAAAGAAGCAACTGGGAGTTTGTAATAAGATCAATATGGTACGTTACAAGTGTACTCAGACAGGACACTACGCCAATGAGAGCCATAAACCGAAGGCAAGAGTTACGTGTAACAAGTGTAGGAAGGTATGACATTCCTTAAGAGATTACAAGCACTAGACCCAGTAAGCAATATGTTAAGGGTAACATGACCATTACACACTAAGTAACCAAGGACAAGAATCCTCAATATAACCATGAGTGATATAGTAAAGAACAAGGATGTGGTTGCGGATACGTTTCATATTAGCTACATAAGTGCCAAAGTGTTAACGGATTCGAAGCCACAAAGTATTTTATTTTCAGAGAATTTGCTCGTAAGTTGGACTATAAAACGCAACTGTTAAGTAAAGTTTTGACTACATGAATAGCTACTCAGGAGCATATATCGATTAATCTAGCTTGTCCTCACTGTGAGATTGATATAATAGAAATCTGATGTAAACTCTAAGAATGGATTGGTTAGCAGAATATGGAAATTTCGAGCCCTAGATAATGTAAAAGTTGTTATCCGAGGCCGGAAGCAGACGAAGAGGTATCTACCTATCAAAGGTAAAGGATTATTGTGTCAAGGTTGTAAAGCTTATCGTCATACGAGGTAAATGTTAGGAAAGAAACACCTTGGATATAGAAGATTCTAGTAGCTAACGAATTTCAAATTGTATTACTTGACAATCTTTTAGGTTTACCTCCCGCCAGGGAAGTAGATTTGTTGAAGACTTAGCACCCGGGACAAAACCAGTTTCGACGGCTCCGTATAGAATGGCATAAGTAGAAATGAAAGAGTTAGCAATTCAATTGCAAGATCTTAGGAAAAAGGGAGTTATAAGGTCTAGTGTATTTCTATTGGGTGCGCCAAGTTGACCATTAAGAAAAAATACCCATTGTCAAGGATTGATGATAAGACCAGTTAAAGAACATAGTGTGCTTTTCAAAATTTATTTATGATTTGGTTACCGTCATTTAAAAAAAAATAAAATAATAAAACCCGAAGATATTCCATAGACGACGTTCTGAACCTGATATATATGGACACTATGAGTTCGTAGTGATGGAGTGCGGTTTGATGAATACACCTGCCACTTTTATGAACACGATGAATAGGATTTTTAAGAAATATTTGGATAAGTTTGAGATTGTTTTCATAAATGACATCTTAAGGTATTCAAAGATGGAAGAAGAGCATACATATCAGTTGAGAATAACCCTAGAAATTTTAAGAAAATAGAGATTGTGTGCAAAGTTTTCTAAGTGCGAGTTTTGGTTGAAAGAATTACAATTACTAGGACATGTAGTTAGTAGAGAAGGAATCCAAGTGGATCCAGCTAAGGTTGAAACGGTAATGAATTGAGTAAGGCCTAAGACACCTACAAAAGTTAGAGGTTTTATGAGATTGGATGGAGATTATCGAAGGTTTTTCAAGGATTATACCAAGATAGCCACACCATTAACCAAGCTTACTGGAAAGCATCCAAGAGTTAAAGAAGAAGATAAATGGATAAGGAAATATTTAAATTGCTAGAAGAACGGAACTCTTTAGTCGAGCCATAATGGTAAAATAGATTCATTGTTACCGGAAATGACGACTCATGTACCTTAGGACAATATCAATAACTAAAATTGAGATGACAACTTTGTGTTAAGAATCAAGACTGATTTAACATGTTAAGATGACTGTATATATTTCTAGACAGCTGAAGAACCACGAGTGGAAACACCCGACACATGACTGAGAACTAGCCACAATAGTCTTCGCATTGATTTGGAGGCCTACTTGTATGAAGGAAAGTATGAAATCTATTCGGATCATAAACATTTGATATATATTTTCACCGAAAAGGAGCTGTATACATAAGGTAGAGAAAATGGTTAGGACTGATCAAGGAATTTGAAAAAGTAGGAATAGAGGTTCGTATTTCAGATCAAGCGACGGAGATGATAAACATATATACAATGACTTTTCAACTTGAGCTGCTAGAGAAAAGTAGAAAAATGTCAAGCAGAAGTGATGAACGATAACATGAGTAACTTTACAGGAGAAAGTAGAAGGAGTCAAAAGGAAGATAAAGGAATTTTTAGGTTTTTCTCTAGAAATTGGATACCCAATGTGACATGGTTAAAGAATGAAATACTAAATGATGCACGTGAATTCGAAGTATTCAATCCATCCCAGAAGTACGAAGATGTAACAAGGCTTAAAAGAAAATCTTGGTGGACATATATGAAAGAGATATTACTAGATGAGTGATTAAGTGTTTTACCTGTCAGAGATTTAAAACTGAACATCAAAGACCTAGCGGATAATTACAACCAGTAGAAATTCCCGAGTTGAAATAGGAACATCTCATGATGCCAAGTCGGTACATTTCCTTTTTCCATCAACGAGAAACATTCATTGGATAAATTCGTTTTATCTGTAAGAGATAGTAGTAAAGCATGAGGTCCAAGTATCAATCGAATCTTACCAAGACCCTCAATTTAATTCAAGATTTGGAAGAAAGTTTTTGACATGCTCAGAAACCAAGTTAAATATGTGTACCGTTTATCGTCCTTAAACATATAGTCATAGTGAATAGACTATCTAGATAATCGAAGATATATTTAGAATTTGTGCGATGGATTTTGAAAGAAATTGAGGTGATCATTTACCATTAGTGGAATTCTTTTACCGCAACAACTATCACGCACGTATTGGAATGCCCCCGTATGAAGAATTGTATGGAAGGAAATATAGGTCACCTGTGTATTGGAAAAAAATGGGAGAACGAAAAGTTTTGGGACCCGAGCTAGTACAACAAACGAAGGAAAAGATTAAAATCATTCGAAAAAGACTAGTTACGGCACAAGACAGACAACAGAAGTACGCTGACCAAGACATGAAGGATCTGAGTTTTGAAGAAGGAGATCAAGTGTTGCTAAAAATGTCGCCATGGAAAGGAGTTACAAGATTTGGCAAGAAAGGGAAACTTAGCCCGAGATATGTAGGACCGTTTGAGATACTGAGACCTATTGGAAAAGTTGCATATGAGTTAGCGTTACCATCACACATGAAGCACATTCATAACGTTTTTCATGTATCGATGCTTAAGAGATTTAATCCTCATACAAGTCACGTGATCGAATACGAGCCTATCGAGATACAACCAGATTTGTCATATGTAGAACAACCGGTAGAAATTCAGGATCGTATGGATAGGAAATTAAGGAATAAGACTGTTAAGTTAGTTAAGGTTTTTTTTGGAGGAAATCCCAAAGTTGAAGATTCGACTTGGGAACTTGAGAGCGAGATGCTTGACAAGTATTTGCATCTGTTTTCATAAGGTTAGATTCTGGGGACAGAATCTTTTTAAGGGGGGAAGGTTATAACGACTCAGAAAAAACGCTTGTACAGTATTAATATTTAATAATATTTGAGATCTATGATATGTGAATATTGTGTGAAATGTGGATATTTGAAAATGTGATGATTAGATGTTTACTTGGTGAATGGTATGGATTAAAATATATGTGTATGCTTTTAATTGCATTTTATATGAATTTCTTATTAAAAATCAATTCTTTTTTACCTTCCGGGAATTTTATAAAATCATCAAAGATTCATTTTATTGTGAAATCTTTTTCACAACCTTTATTTTATATTCTATTATTTTCTAAAATTAGTAAAGGAATTTATATTTGGCCTTAAGGATTTAAAACTGATTTTATGAGTTAAATGTCATTTATGTGATTTAAACTTTGAAAATTCATATTTAATTCAATTTTGATCATAAAAATATTTTAAAAATATGGGTGAGCTTGTAAATTCGTATTCTCTGTTTTAAAAATAAAATTTTGATTTTAGGTATTATTTTCATTTTATTTCGGATTTTAGAAATGCAATTTAATGGTTTTCTTTTATTAAAAATCAGATTTTTGAATTATGAAATTACCAAACTGCCCTTGGGGTTATAAAACCCTTGTCACCAGTTCTTCTTCCCCATTTACTTTGCTCGACTCTCTCCTCTCTGCTGTTCTCTCTCTCGACCATTTTTCTTTTTTGTAAAATCTTCTTCCCTCTCTTCTTTTCTCTCCACACAATCGATTGAGGTATATATATATATATATGATCGTGTATGTGTGTGTGTATGGCAGTGTGTATATGTGTGTATATCAGTTTTGCATGCAAGGGCTTTTAGCGATTTTGATCTTAATTCAATTCCGAAAGCTTGCTTGTGATGATTTCGTGATTAATTGATTGTTTTAAATTGCTTATTGGTGAGGTTTGTTGAAGGAAACCCAAATTCCGGGCACCTCCGAACCATGCCACCGTCGGCAATGAGCTCCGGCGAGCCGACGGGGATGATGATGATGTTCTTGATTCCAAATTTATATATTGATAGTTATATTTAGATGTAATTTTGATTGCATGTTGAGGAATTGAAATGCATGTGTGTATTTTCAATTTTCCCCTTTTATAAAAATTGGTTTGAAGTATTGGTGTTGATGATTAATTGATAATTTCATGTTATAGTGATTGCATGTTAATTATTGTGTTAAGTTTAGAGAATTTTGGATTATATATGTTTGATATTTGATTTTAAGTTGAAGGTTTTGATTTGGGGTTTTTGTCGGATTAGAAGTGTAGTGTTTGTGATTTTTGATGCTAATTGATTTTAATGTATAAATTGGGTACTTCTTCTTAAAGTTCTGATTTGTGAGTGTTGTGGAAGCCTAAGTAGTTGAGAATGGTTGATTAGTTGTATCATAGGTTATGCAATAAGAATGTTAGTGTTTAAAAGAATAGTTAGAGAATGTTGAAATTTCCAGGAACTGCCTGTTCTGTTTTGCTACATTGCGAATTGTTGCTAGCTGTTTTAGACAGTAAGTCTAAGAGGAGATTGTTCTAGTTGTAGTCTAGTTTTCTCAGGTGCAAACCTTGTATCGATAGAGTTAACGAATAAAAATTTATGCTTGTTTTACTAAAAGTTGCGCAGCAGGGATTTTTCTGTGTTTCAGTACCTAGTTTATACAGTTCGTTTTTAATCTAAATAAATTGTTCTGAAGTTGAAAATTTTATGCTAAGTTGGGCTAGTAATCAGGAAGTATCCTGTCAAATGTGGTATTTATTTGATTATTTTTGGATTTATGAAAGATGTTTTAGTAAAGTTGCGCAGCAGCAATTTTCTGTGCTGCAGTACCTACTTTAACCAGTTCGTTTTTAATCTAAATGAATTGTTATGAAGTTGAAACTTTTATGCCAAGTGATATTAGTAATCAGGAAATAGCCTGACAAATTTGGTAATTGTTTGATTATTTTTGGATTTATGAAAAATGTTTTAGTAAAGTATGCGCAGCAGAATTTTCAGCTTTTGAGATTGAATGCATTATTTGTAAAGGTGTTAAGGATATGGTTAGCATTGATCAAGTTGATTTAAAGGGATAACCAAGTGTGGTATAAACGGAAAGTTAGGATATATACATATATGTTAAAGGAGTATGTTATGTGAACCTGAATGGCAATGTGAGCTTATGTGAGTTTTGTGCTTATTATGTGGATAAGAGTTATAAGTGATATAAATATTATGTGTTTACGCGTTTAGGGAACGTGGGGTAGTTTAGAATAAGGATTAGAATTTTGAGAGGATCATTCTGAAATAGTATATACTCTTTTGTAGAGTTACGAGACGTGGAACATAGAAATAAAGGCAAGGTGAAGGCAGAAATTCAGTGAGTACAGTTTGTTCTAAAAGCTACTTAAGAATCCAAAGAAGTAGAGCTTAGAGATAAAGGAAAGACCAAGGTGGAGAGCCAGTGATTTCTCATTACCCTTTTAGTTACTTAAGGCAAGTAATTCTGACTTGCTTTCGCTTCTAAATTTCATTCTTTCATTTTGACATATATGAATTGCTATCTTGTTTATATTATTATTCACAGGTTTATAAGTATAGAGGTTGTAGTGACTCCCCAATCATGACCCCAGATTGGGAGGGCGTCACAATATATGTAAAGTGCGTAAAGTAAACGTGTTTGGTTATGGCCCAACCTAAGTGATCTTTCCAAGCTAATGGAAAGATCAAGGTCAATCTATGGTGGTATCAAAATACAATACAATGTTACAAGTCTTCAAGCTTTAACTTGCCTCCTTGTAATGCTTCCTTGGTTCTCCATCTTGGACGTCTTCATATATATTACATAAATAAAACAACCTATTCTACTGAACTTACAAGTTGAACTCGAGTTACATTCGAGATTTAAACATTACAAGGAATAACGACATGCAAGTCGTATTTAGAAACCAAACCATAAAAACAAAACCATTATCATATAGGTCTTTAGGCCATAACCAATCACCATGCTCATATAACAATTAAGAACATCTCATATTTCATTAACATATCATACCATATCACATTTCTCATGATCCAATCATAGAAATCAAATAAAGTGTAAATCAGAAAATCAAAATCAGAATTCTGAAAACATTAAATCGCTGTTTACGGATAGTAAACGACGTCAAACGCCTTAAAAACGAACGAGTGACTTTGTCAGTTTTGTTCAGACGCCCGTTTCCCTTTCCGAAAAGGTATTTTCGGCGAAACTCTGACACAGTATGCAAAATTTCACCAAATCTGCGCAACGTATTCAGAAATCGTATCGAATACGATTCTCATAATTCGATATAACATGTATCATATACATACAGAAATATACACAATCATCTCATGATTATTCAATCCTCATGAATATCATATATTCAAAAACATATACATACATATATATAAATCAACACAAAAACATGGTAGATCGCAAACATGCATATATATCGAAAACTGTTAAACACACAACCGAATTAAAACGTTTCGCAAGTAGCTCTGATACCATTGAAGGGTTTCGAGCACATAAACTCAACGAAAAACGTAAAAATAAATCAAAATTCGAAACCCCTCCGCAGGATCCATGCGAAAACAAAAGATTTAATTCGGAGATTAAGAACAAATACCTTAAGAAGCTTTAGCAGTTCATTAATGGAAGATTAATGGATATCCAAAGCTTGTTCAATCACCACGTATCCCGCTCTCGCGATCTACGCTCTACGGTATCCACACGAACGCTTTTCTTGAAGGATTGATGTGTACTAGCACCCGAAAACTGCTTCTCTCTCTCTCTCTCTCTCTCTCTCTCTCTCTCTCTCTCTCTCTCTCTCTCTCTCTCTCTCTCTCTCTCTCTCTCTCTCTCTCTCTCTCTCTCTCTCTCTCTCTCTTTTCTTGCTCTCGTAAGCGGCTAGGGTTTTAATAAAAACGTTTTTCATTAATAAAATCAGCCCTCTTTGAGAGTTTATATAGAGAGGAAAATAAGTTTTCTAATTATAATCCAATTATAATAAAATACTAATCCGAAATTCCAATTTATTATTTAATTAAGTCGCACTTAATTAATTAATAACTAATTTCAGAATTAGTTTAAGTAATTCCATTTTCTATTTAAATAATTAATCAAGTCATACTTAATTAATATTATAAATAGAATAAATTACTTATTTAAATTTAAATTCATAATTTAAATTATTTCTCCTTCAAGCGTTCTTTGTGTGTGACCCTGTAGGTTATTATTACGTTGGTAACAATTCTAATAACTAATTAAAATTGTAAACAATGAGCGGCATCTAGTAATACATCATTGTCACCCAAGTAATAATAATTAAATTGGTGATTCAATTAAGCCTTTCGTGAATAATGTTCCATGTAATATAATCCATTTAACCTTAATATTATAGATTAAACTCGAGGCATGTAATGTGTCATCCTCTTCATAATTTAATCTTAGTTTTCTTGATCGATGAGTAGACTAATAAATCAAATCAACATTTGAGCACGGCCGTGCATTTATTAGTCTCACTCAAACAAGAGGCCAATAATATCGCTCCTAAGATTAGGAGGGTTAAATCCCATCTAGATCATTCATATTTCTCATACGATTCATAATATACCCAATGTCCACTTTTATCATCACCCGGTCAAAGGTAACTTTTAATGTAATCAAAGTATATTAATTCTCGTATAAAAATATACTGATTTCAGGTCTAAGGATTATTACACCATTATCACAGTGAGAATTACTTATGACACTATTAACATGTGTAATCTCACGGCGGGTCAATCCAGTGCCATATACTCTTACATGCACCTATGTTTTGACTTTAGTATCACCATACCTATGACCAATGAGATGTGGTCATCAGTCAACAAACATACTAGTCTCTGTGCATTATTATTGTCCTTAAATAATAACACTCGACTAGGGATATTTAGGAATAAAGATACTATTTATATAATCTCATTTTTAAGTCACATACTTAAAGATATCGAATACGTATCATAATTCCAAGGACATTTATTATGCTAACATTTATAACGCAGTAAATAAAGACATAATAAACTAATAATAATAATCAATAAAACATAATTTATAATAATAAAATGTTTTCTTTAAAACATAAAAGTATTGTCTCTAGAGCACTAATACTAACAATAAGTTGTGAGTATTTATGTAGCTTGGTTTGATAATGTCTAAAAAATCATGTTGATGTACATAAACATTAACCCTTGTTGACATCCTGTAAAATTGAAAGAACTAATTGGTATATATACTACAATCAATATGCAATACACAATAAATATGATTCATATGTTTTATTTTTGTTCGTATGTTTTATTCAATTGCTTAAACTTAGTTAACTAACTATAATTAAGTTAATAGACGTTAGTCACGTGAATAACAAGCTTACCATGTAGCAATTTTTGTTTAAAAAATTCAACCTATTTAATGGATTTAACAATTAATTCGAGTTAGTGATCTGTTTGAGTTCAATTTGAGTTCACTGACCAACTTGATACATTAAGCTGACTTTAGTGACCAACTAGATCATTAACCCCTTTCGATTGTACGATTTTCTCTCTTTCATTTTTACAATTGGTTGTCATCCTGATTAAATTTTGTCTTTTTAATTTACATTTCAGGCATGAAGTATAATTATAAAAATTAAAATTTGAAACTAATATTTATTGATTAGGATTTAATCGATAAATAGAGAAGTAATTGAAATGATTAATCAAAACAAAGATTGAAATTTTTTGAATGTTTTAAAAATATTTAATATATTAATCTTATTTATAAAAATATATTATTCAAAAATAAATTTTCACAATTAATCAAATTTTAAAAATGGCACCGATCAAATTTTTTCAGAATTAATCTGGAATTTTTGAAAATTGAAAAATAAGTAAAATTATCCGATCACCTAAATAACTTTTTATGTTATAATTTATTTATCACTTATATCATAATTATTTATTTTAAATTATAAGTCATTATTTTTAAAATATCCAAGACATGAACGTACTAATATTTGAATATTAAAAAAAAGGAGAGTAAAGAATGGTGAGAATTTGAATAAGCCCAACTAAAGCAAACCCTAATTTTGAGTAGACAACCTCAAAATTTGAAATATATAAAGGGGTAAAAAATTTCAATGAGACCTACTCTCGAGAGGGAAGCGGATTTATCGACTCTGACGAATGTAGATCATAGAATACACACATAATCTCAATCTTTTATATATAGGCCCCTCCGCCTCATCGGAGTTGCAGTCCCCTTTCCTCTCTATATTTAATTTAATCCTTTTATTTTATCATTTCTTTCTTCATCTTTTACAATACCCATATGCCATTTTATCTATTTATCCATTCTTTATTATAAAGATTGAATTTTTATTATACCCAACTCATTTTTATAGCTCAAGATTGTATCTTTTAGGGTTTCTTGAAACCCCAAGTTGCTAATTGGAAGAAGATCTATGGCTCAAAATGAGCAGGGAATTGAGCCTTCTGTTCTTGATGATATTATTAACAGGCTCTTGGAGTTTAGGCAGGCCAGGACTGCCAGGCAGGTTCAGCTTTCCGAGACCGATATTCGCCAACTCTGCGCTGCATCTCGAGAAATTTTCCTCCAGCAGCCTAATTTGTTGGAGCTTGAGGCCCCCATCAAGATCTGTGGTATATATCACGTTATTGGTTTTATATTCATATGTTTGTTTGCTTTGTATAATTGCTGTTTGTATATCTCTGATTTCTTGATGTTGTGTTGTTTTTGTTATTTCTTTCTATAGGTTTTGGAATGTGGAAGGTGTATGAATGTTTAGGGATAAATTGCATCTTTTGTTAATGAGTAATATGGAGATTGTTTCTGAACAACAATGTGGGTATAGGAAATTGAAAGCATATTAGTTTATGTTTCTTGGCTTTCTTTAGCTTTGAAAGTTTACATTTTTTGAGTATTTAGTTTTGACCAACCTAAATTATTAGTTTTTAGATGAGTAATAATTGACATGAGAAATTATTTGTGTAGATAGATGACTGAATAGTGCAAGCAGGGTTCTCTTTGTACGTTAATTTTTAGTTTTGGGTATTGTCTATATCTTAATTAATAGCAGTCAACAGTGGTTATTAATGGGGGCTTACACATTTATTGTAGTTAACCATCCATTCCAATTTTTAAAGTATTTGTGATGTAGGCCAACTCGTAAAATAATGATTTATTGAATAAATAAAAATGATAAAATATAAAACTTGGGTGGATGAACCGCAGAACCCCACTACCTTAAGGGTTTCCCAACTGCATAAGGAAAAAAAGCTATGGATCACAACCCATAAGAACCCAATTCAATATTTCAATAGTATCTCAAAAATAAAGTCTAAGTAATATGTGGGGTATTACAATGCTTATATAGGAACCAAAACCCTAATAATATAACCTTATGGACTAAGGTTCGTCAACAATTGGAATTTGCTATAAATAAAATAATTTAGTAAATTTCTAGTCCTACGTATAAAGAAATATAAATAAGTTAATTTGTTTCTCTCCAATAATTATGTGTACTACTTTGCGTTTAAGCACATTTCGGACTTCACCAGCACTTTTTACCATTTTAACATCACAGTACATTGCACAACTTTCAACAAAGTGCCATGTAGCACACCTTTTAACAACACTGATCATGATTATTGCATTTGAATCTTAAAAGACTTAAACCGGTGATTTATACAACTTACGTCTTGAGTACTATCTTTGCAATTGGAACTGAGTTTGGTTGATTCATTACGTTGAGCTTTAGCTATACAAGATTGATTAAATTTTATAGGGAATTTATCTATTATGACTTGTGAGTATTATAATTGTGAATCTATGGTTTGTGGAGTGATAGTAACTAGTTTGGTGGATGTTTTTATTTTTTTTATTCTGTTAAAATTCCATAACACAACCTAAAAACAGTGACGTTGATGTTCAAAAGAAGATATACAAGTTCTTTTTTTTAGGCAAGATAGTGGTTAACCGACTATCTGCTTTACTGAGGCTGTGTTGTTGACATTTATCAAGACTATCTGCTTGTAATTGTCTTACTTTTATCAAGACTAGGTATGGCTTTTATGGTTTTGAGTGCTTGACTGGTATTAACTATTAAGCTTAAGTTCTGTTTGATTTTAAAATAAACCAGGCTTAGCTTGGGATGTTTTTTTTGTTTCTATGATTAACTGATGCTAAGTCTTTATAAAGCTTCTTTTTTCCCGTGTACTGGGTTTCAGGTGACATTCATGGGCAATACGGTGACCTATTAAGGCTTTTTGAGTATGGAGGGTTTCCTCCTGAGGCCAATTATCTGTTTCTCGGGGACTATGTGGACCGTGGAAAACAGAGTTTGGAGACAATATGCCTCCTTCTGGCTTACAAAATAAAATACCCCGAAAATTTCTTCCTTTTAAGAGGAAATCATGAATGTGCTTCCATTAACCGGATATATGGTTTCTATGATGAATGTAAGCGGCGGTTTAACGTGAGACTCTGGAAAACATTTACAGACTGTTTCAATTGCCTTCCTGTGGCTGCTCTCATTGATGATAAAATTCTTTGCATGCATGGCGGCCTTTCTCCAGATTTGACTAACTTGGATCAGATAAGAAACATAACTCGTCCAACAGATGTTCCAGACTCTGGTTTGGTCTGCGATTTACTTTGGTCAGATCCCAGTAGAGAAGTCAAAGGCTGGGGAATGAATGATAGGGGAGTATCATACACTTTTGGCCAGGATAAGGTTGCAGAATTTTTAATGCAACATGATATGGATTTGGTTTGCCGTGCTCACCAGGTTTTTTTTGCTTTTTTACATATTTCCTTTCTAGGTTCTTTCGTTAAATTGTAATATTTACTCGAGTGCTCTTTCTTTACAGGTTGTGGAGGATGGGTATGAATTCTTCGCCGAGCGACAGCTTGTTACTATTTTCTCAGCCCCCAACTATTGTGGTGAATTTGATAATGCTGGTGCAATGATGAGTGTCGATGAAAGCTTAATGTGCTCCTTTCAGATTTTGAAGCCTGCAGATAGAAAACCTAGATTTATGTGAGGCCAGTCTTGATTTCCCTGAAGTGGCTGAGGTAAGTATAACTGTTGTGCTCCTTGCTAGAATAATGAACACAGATATTTGCTGCTTCTTTTGTTGTGTGAAGCTCTCCTTGTGTAGAGTGTGTGTTTTAGTTTTCTCCTGTCATGGGACAAGAAAAGATACAGGGCGAGTGGGCAACTTTGAATTTTTAATTTTAATTCAGGAGTCTGTTTTGACAATGGTAAATGTGCCTCTGTGCCATGATCTTTATGACATATATGAGATTTCTCTTAACACTTTATAACATGCTACCAAGCTTAATAATCAATGGAAGGAAAGTTTAATAAATAATACATATAGGTAAAGTATCCCAAAGTTTTTTGCCCAACAACTTCCTGTTCTTAAAGCCAGATGCAGGTTTCGAATAGGAACAAGGTATGTAAACCCTATTTCTGCTCCATTCTTGTAACATCTAATCATTGGGATCATTTATTGTATTTGATTTGGAGTGCACAAATCTGTGTTGCAAAAAAAAGAAAAAGTAACCAAATGAATTGATTTATTGTATTTAAGAGTTGTTATTAGACACCAATTTTTTTAATATGAAAATTACTAGCTTTGTAAAAGAAGTACACGAAGAGTTGATGTGATAAGTCTAATGAGACAATGATCAGATAGGTTAGATGAATATTGCAGAATTAAAATTAATCGAACTCTTTTTTTGGGTTAAGATTAGTAAGAACTGTAACTTACCAATTTAGCCTCGGATTTTCTCGGCTGTAAACATGTTCTTTTTACTTTAATGGAAATGAGGAGGTCGAGTCTTTTAATGACAAGATGCTCTTGTATGAACAATTCTGGTGAGTATATCTGCATGATAGTGTTTGAACACAATCGAACAAAGTTTCCATGTTTTGCAATATTTTAAAAGTGATTATACAACTTCGACATCGTTGGTTGTATCATCCAGATTTATTTGACTATTGATACTTTTAGTTACAAATATTGAGAGGCCATAGTAATAAAGTAATAATGTGAGGAAAGTGCATGCTTGCAGTCTCTTGATCTTATTCACAGCATTACCCGTATCTCCTCTATAGGTTTTAAAATTTACTACAAAGCCCACATAGGGTAAGTGTATGTGTGGGGTTTGTGCAAGTCGGATAATTTCTTAATTATTTTAAACTATGAATAGTAAAGTTCATAGCAGAGGCTGAACCAGCATGACTGCGTAAGGGCTGGGTGGTCAGCCGCCCACCCTTACCGCAGGTATGTTCTTGGATGTGGGAAGAAATCCAAAGATTCATTGCTCTTTGCCCACCCTTCTCGTTAGCTAACTAGTCATATATTGGTCTTCGTATCTGAAATTATAGTATGGATTTTATTTTCCAATAAGTGAATTTCAGTAATCGTGATAAAGGAAGAAAGGATATATGTGTGTATGTATGTATAGAAGAGAAGAAGACGAAGGAAGAGATTGCAGATAAACATAATGAGTTATGAAAGTTTGCAACATGCGTTGTTAGTAATGGGCTATTGGGCCCTTTCCTCGGATGAGCTTTATAATAAAACAACTAATTAATAAAATACAAAATATGCTCTCAACAATGTTTTCTTATTATTAATAAAATGACAAAACTAGGGAGTGGTTGGATTTGCCTACAAAACACTTGCAAGTTATAAATAGCTTGAACCTAAAATGCTTGGTGAAACCTACAATATTTTGAGAAAATGACCTCAATACAGGTCAGCGTAATGCTGCACCCGAAATGCTGTATCCACCCTACTGCTACAACTGAAATGCTGTGTCTGGGAGGCAATTTAGGCAATGTAGGTTCAAAATGGGCATTTAGGATTAGGGCCATCACCCCATTATTTTTAGATTTTATGTATTTATTGGCTTTATTATATATAAACTATATTATTTTCACAGTTTAGTAATTTCTCATGAATGGATTTAAGGAGATAAATTAAATTCGAAGTAAATAATATTGATCTATTTATATGAAATTTATATTTTAATATTTTTTACAATTTGTAAAAAAAAGGTTAGATGTAAATGGTGTCCCCCTCCCCCTCTCTTTTTTAACTTTCTGTTTTCGCCACAGGTTCATAGTTTTTTTTTTATAGTATTCTCCTATGTTTTATTGTTTTGTGACTCATTGCTGTAAATGAGTACAGTTGGTAAGGCAACTTACTGCTATTATTTGGTTGTTTTATAGAATGTTTGCATATCAGGCTGATCAGGTGCAAATTGGAGCATTGATGTCTTAGATGTGTTAATCTCAAATGTGCAGTTGCAATTTTCAGTTTAGCGACTTGTTATGATTTTCTGATCTGTCTCTTCTCATTTTGTAGAAAATCCTCCCCATTCATGTTGGAAACTGTACGTTGAAGATGTTGACTTCTAAGCTCTGTAACAGTTTAGTTGCAAGTGACCTGGTCGGTGATTTTAGAAACAATATCCATTTAAATGGTGTAAGATCTTATTTTAAAGGTACTGTGTTGCAAGACATCCCCAAGTTACCTTTTTATATTTTTGGAGGCAAATTGTCCCCTTGGTTGGCTGTTAGTCCCCACGTATTACTTGTATTCTAATTCTTCGTGCAGATGGCCATGTAAATACATTGGATTTTGCAGATGGTTGTGTTACGTTGTCTGCAGTAGTTGATTGTCCTCCAAAAATTATTCTCGTCAACCTTATAAGTCCTCATTTTTCGTTAGTATTGTGCTAAATGGTGGTTGGTGTCTTTGCTGATGTTTTCTTGTTGCATGTTTGGTAGAATCTACTTCACCTCGTTATCCTTTAGCTTCCAAATATAGTTCCACAGCTTCAAATAATAGTCGTCCACATTTTAAATAATATAATAGTATTTATAAATAACCAGTGCATTGCAAAATAAGTAGAGTTGCAGTGTCTGGTTGATCAGCATCAGATCTACTTTCCTATATTGGTAGAGATTTTAAATGCAAGAATATTGAAATTGTATATTTAGTTTTCTCCATTAGTAAATATTTAAAAGGCAATTGAGATTTTTTCTAGTTTTTGGTATTAATTACTTAATTTCTTATGCAAGACCGATCTAATTTATTAACTTCTTATTTATCAAAACGTTCCTGTATTTTCTATTATATCACAGAAAAAAAAGAAGAAAGTTTAGGAGAACAGAATGTTAAGATGTCAGCATCAGATCTATTTTAGGTGTGTTGCATCGGTCATAGTTTTGTGTCGAAAACTTGATGGGATGCTCATATTATTTTCACTATCAAATATTTTAGCACTAAAAAGTTTTTCACTCTTCTGTTGATCTGATTATTTTTAAAAAGACTAGTAAAAATGTCTTGATATTTTATTTTCATTATATTTCCTCTCTGCTAATGCCCCTGAATGTAATTGTTTCAATATTTTAATATCGCATCGAGCTCTTTTATGAGTTCGAAAGAGTTCTTTTAATGAAAATACAATTTTTATGAAAAAATTGATAAATTTGTGTATTTATAAATTTCATCATAAAAATTATTAGTAAAGACAGTCATGATAAATGACAAGCAGAGAGCGAGCGATT
Organism: Heracleum sosnowskyi; assembly: GCA_030848705.1. Classification (NCBI taxonomy): domain Eukaryota; kingdom Viridiplantae; phylum Streptophyta; class Magnoliopsida; order Apiales; family Apiaceae; genus Heracleum; species Heracleum sosnowskyi. The sequence continues at coordinate 84,039,298 of CM061237.1, forward strand.
AGCAATGTATGATCTACAACCGCTAATTTATTGATTAGCAATGTCCAGTTACTAATGAGGGACAATGAAGTTTAAACGAAAAGATTATGAAGGGATGTTGTAAAAATTAGAATTTATGATCAGTGCATTGTGACACGCAGATTATTTCCCCTAGTAATATGCTGATTTATTGGTAGTAGAGACTGTGTTAATTAGAACCCTTGCTCTATTCTGTTAGTAAAACGCACCTTATGCATGCATTTTATGCCCTGCCTTACTTATTATCAGAATCCAAACTCTGTCAGAAAGAAATTTTAACAAGCAGCTTTGATGTTAACAACCTCAAAAATCACTATAAATATGTTAATGTTGAAGCTTGCAAGAATCACAATTCAGTTGATTTTGTGCTTCCTTTGAACTTGGTAACTAGTTTGAAGTTATCAGAATGGAAGTTCGCATGAGTATTCTTGTTTCGATGTTGGTGGCATTATGGAGCATCACAACTCTTGCACGCCCGCTTGGGATAAATGACATGGGAGAATCATCAGATATGGTTAAGTACTCTAATCCCATTGCTCCTGAGTTTGTGACGACATCCACAGACAGGGGAGAATCATCAAACATGGTTAACTCCAGTCCAGTCGCTCCTGAGTTTGTGTCTAGATTGACAAAAATGGGAGAATCATCAGGTATGGTTAACTCTAATCCTATTGCTCCTGAGCTTGTCTCTAGATCCACATACATAGGAGAATCATCAGGTATGGTAAACTCTAATTCTATCGCTTCCGAGTTTGTCTCTACATCCACATACATGGGAGAACCATTGGATATAAGTAACTCTAATCCCATCACTCCTGAGTTTGTCACTAGTTCCACATCACATGTTGCTTCAGAGCCAGCCCTTCCAGAGTTTGTAAACATATCCTCCAAATCAGATACAGCTGCAGAGCCCGATCCTGGCCGCTTGTATTAACTCTTAGCTAATCAAGCTTTCAATAATAAAACTCTACTGTTTTGTCACAAGCACCAGTTTCTAAAAAAAACTGCATAATAAACTACTGTTGTTTCTTAATATTAATGTGGTAGTGTAGGTCATTAACTTATTTAACTATGTGATGAATGTTGACTAAGTGTATATATATCATCTTCCATGTGGTGAAAGTGAAATATACACTTCAACAAAATGATTGCATGTTTGCTTGCAACTTTGATTCAGCAATTTGAACTGCAACAAGTTTATAGGGCAAAGTGAGGTGATGACTGCTGCCGGTTCTACTTCTACTTTTAAAATAAGCCAGGACACAAATTCAAACATATATATATCACAGTAATTTAGAACCCTAAATCCAATTAAAATGGAATGGGTCAGGCCCAAATGAGAGCAAATGTTACGGTTATCACATGCCAAGACAACGTCTCCCATAGATGAATTTTAAGAAGTTAACGGCAGTAACCAAGTTAATATCATTAAAACACTTAAGTGAGTCCAACGACTTTAGTGATGGGTTCGATAATTAACCCAATTCAAAATTCGTTTTATATCGTAATATCCAACCATATAAAAAAGTGTCATATTAATAAAAAAATGATTTGCCTGTACAAAAATTATAGTTGTGCCATCAAAGTGCAGTTAAGTCTTGTTATAATACACTAGCTCAGTTTAGTTGGTTGGAATAAAACTGGAGGAGCTCCTGGCATTGCTTTGTTTTAGTAGAAATGAGTACTACAGAAGACAATAAAGGATTAATTTTCTAAATAATAGATCTAAGCCCTATTGAGTATTAGAAATTTCATTTCATTCCTAATTTTTCCTGCTAGTTTATTCCCTACGCATGTAATTTCTATATTAATCAAATTCTCTCTCTCAATCTATCTGTTTGAAAGAAAATATGAAATGGACATCATGTTTTTTGATTACATCCTTTCCTTCTTATTCTCTTAGGGACATCATGAAAATATGAAATGGACAACATATGCAAATAATTCTATGCACCTCATCAAATTATAATGATGTAACCGGTGATCCTATTACATATTCAGCATACATGTCAGTCTCTTGCTGTATGTGTTAAGGTAGCTAGTTCCTCGCAAATGACGTTTGGCAAACCATCTATGCGCTAAAAATTTCCACGAATAGATGGAACCCTAGAAAAAATTTAATCATAAATAGAGTGACATGATCCCCTGCATTCACATAAGTTTTCAGTGTTAAACTTATCGATGATTTTTTTTAGCAAATAGATGATTACAAGTTACAACAAGTGATTGTCAGTCAGGACCCTTATGTTAAATGCATTACATTGTAATCCAAGACTTGCTATGTTCTGTTTTATATTTGAGTTGGGTTCCATACAAAAACAAGTTCGGGTTTTCAATGATAAAATTGATTCCAGTCAGATTTGTCTTATGTAGAATGACCTATTCAGGTATTGGATCGTAGGGAGGAAGTGTTAAGGAATAAGACCGTAGCATTAGTAAGAGTTTTGTGGAGGAATCCTGAGGTGGAAGAGTCTACCTGGGAGTTAGAAAGTGATATGTTAGAGAGGTATCCCCAGTTGTTTCCTTGATCTGATTCTGAGGACAGAATCCTATTAAGGGGGGAATGATGTAATATCCGTAAACTTTATTAATAATATAAATTATATTTTATGTGTAGAATAATTATTGTGGAGTATTTGGAGTCTTAATGGTTAAGGTTATTGAGTAATAGTATGTTAATTGTTGTGTCGAAAGCCCCTTTCGAATATCTTTTCATTTAGAAATATCTTCAGTTTTGAGCCCCGTTTTGAAAATTCAAGGGCCCCGTTAAAATTTTGTACATCATTTAGTATTCCTTCGTCGTTCGTATCCGAATCATTATTGGAAGATCTCTTCGTATTATTATATTCCTTATTATCCGATACTATCAATAGTATTTGTTTTATTCAAAAAGAGAAAAATTATTCTGTACCCTAATTGTTTAGGGCGATTGATATATCGTTCATATCAACAATACATCTGTTATAGCCCCAGTATTCTTGAGCATTCTTTATATAAATGATATGTATTGATATGGATAGTTATCAGTCCTTGTGGATAACTATCACCTCGTGAAACGTGAACTTTACTTTATTAAAGATTTAAAGCGATCCAGTGGATCGATATCGATCCAAAAATGTCGTTTGGGGTATTATTTTCCACTAAGTATAAAAAGACGAATCATACATTATCCTTCGTATAATCCGTATTACATATATACAAAAATATAAAAATTCTCGAACCGTGTTCTTCGTGTTCTTGAAGATTACATTCAATCTTGGAAGTGTTATTGGAATCCAAATCTCAAGTTCAAGTACTCAAATCAAAGCTCTTGATCTCTAGTTTCAGAATCTTCAAACCATATCATCATCTGGTAATTTTTCAATTTATTATGAATTTTTCAATATTCGAATTAAAATTAGGGTTCTTATTCGAATTGGGGATTTTCATTCTGTTGATTCTCCGTTCAATTGATTGCTTCTAACATGTTCCTAGGGTTCTAATGAGTAGGAATTCATGCTTTAATTTCATGTTTATGTTCGATTTTGTGAAATTCGATTTTAGGGTTTTTACCCGAAATTTCTTTTGAATAGTCCGTTCATATGAATGATCTGACATAGTTTTTGATAGAGGGCTTTTGTTGTATGTGAACCTTAGCTTCATTTTAACATAAAGAACATCGAGTTTCATGTACGATTTAGGTAGATCGGAAAATTTGTGTAAGGTCGCCGGAATTTGATCGGGATTGGGATTCCTGTTGTGTTTTTGGTTTGTTTTGGTCGGAATGAATAGCTGAGTTTGTAAGAAATGTTTTGGTATAAAAAGCCCCAAATTCTGATGTGTTTTTGAGTCGCCGGATTCTGGAAAACCCACCGGAATCTGGAAAAATTCCGGATGTTCTTCCCGACCCGTTTTTGTTCTTCCCGACCCGTTTACCCGAATTGTTGACCCGGTTTCAATCTTCGAAACCCTAATTCATTTTCAGAAAACTGTTTTTGGATTTTATTTTTAAAAATAATTCGAAAATAGTTTAAATATTTATAAAAATCATATTTTTATTTTAAAAATACATTTTTAAATTCAGAAACTCTTGTAAAATTATATTTATTTATTTAAATCGAAAACTGATTAAATTAAATTATTTTAATTATTTTAATTAATAATTAATTAATTTAATTAATTGATTAATATTGATTAATTAGTTAATTATTATTATTTAATTATTAATTGAATCTAATTAATTTAAATTAGATTTAATTATTTCTTGACTTGGTTTAATTATTTAAAAATAGTTTGAGCATCTAGAAAGTGCCAATTAATTTTATATTAATTGATTTAATTGTTTTTAAATACTTATATTGGGATTAATAATCTGATTTTTGATTTAAAAATTATTTGTGGCTTATTTAAATTCAAATGAGCATCGAATATTGTTTTAAAAATATTTATAAGTGCTATATGGTTTATATGAGTTGAATAATGTGTTTTATTGTCCGTAAATGTTTTGTATGAGGGTTAGTGTCTGAGTTTTTATTTTCGTAAAATAGAACGAGCGTCCGATAAATGCTATTAAATACCCGATTACTTGTTTAGACTTAAAAATGGTTATGAGTATATGTCGAAGATAGAACGAGGATAGTTAGACTTATTATTATGAGTTGTTTATTATAAAATTGAGTTCCCGAAGCAAGGGAAAGGAGAAGGTAGAGTAAGCGTGGTAGATCCCAGTCAGCTACGTAGAACATGCAAGTATCTGTGCCTTTACTTGATGATTCAATTGATATTGTTTCCAATGATTATGCATGTTACCATCAGAACAATTCAGATTATTCAATCTTTACTCCGTATTTGAGAAACTGATGTTATTTCCTTGAATATTCCTAACTCTTTGATTAATCCACAATCATGTTGGATATCAGAAACCTTCACCTTCAATTTAGTTTATATTGATGATAACCATTGTTGACCTTCTTAAATGAGTACGTTGTACCATTGAAACCATTCCGAATCTATTTCTCGAACTTCATTTGATATTGAGCAGTTGAAGCTCTTTTGCAACTATTATACCTTGTCATTGTGTACCTATGTACCATTGAAACCATTCCGAATCTATTTCTCGAACTTCATTTGATACTGAGCAGTTGAAGCTCTTTTGCAACTATTATATATTGTCATTGTGTACTTATCTTGTGATGCATGTTATTGCTTATACTCTGTGATATAATTGGCATGTTTTTAAAAATGGGACCAATAATGGTCGGAATAATTTAAGGCCAAGATGACCATGGATCCTAGTGGAGGACTTTGCTATAAGCAAGTCCGGGGTTGATGCATGACTGATCAACAGCTCAACCTTTTGATTTGAAAAATGTAGAAGTCCAATTCTAATCCCTTTTACTCTCATTGAGATTGTTAAAAAACATATGTTTGGCTTAAACCTTGTTGATTCAGATAATTGTGATCTTCCTTTCATTATGGAACTGTGATTGATATATATTATGCTTGCTGAGCACTTGTGGCTCATACTTGTTTTGTTTCTAATCCTATTCCAGTGAAGCGAGAATATGAGCAGACACAGCGCGATCGATAGTTCTCCAGCAGATAGGAGACCACTTCGAGTGGTTGTCATTCGCAGGGTAGTTGTCTATTTTGTTAGTTAGACTAGACGTCTAGCTTTGAACTTTAAGTTGTGTAATATTAATAACTCTGAAAAACTGGTTTGTAATATAACTTAGAAGCTTGTTCAATGCCATAATCTGGACGCGGTCTTGGTTAAGGGGTGTTTTATGTTATTATTATATTATGCATGTGTTATATCCAGGTATATTGTATTTCGTTGGTCGAGTGACTCCCCAGACCCGTGCCCCGGGTTTGGAGGGCGTCACAAACCACAACATAATTGTGTTTGGGAAAAACATCGACGTCTTTCCTGTTTTGGGTTTATGCTAAGTTTCTTTTCAATATGTTCGAAATCATTGAGATAATTGTGATAGAAATTCGATGAAAATAATTCATAACCAGAAGCACCGAAAATACAAGTTGGAAAATTCAAAAAGGACAAGAATTAAATATCCCGGAAGATACGAAATGTAACCGTCTTAGTAGTTGTACAACACTTCAATGGGATGAGTGCGAGCGAGAAACGTTTTTTGTGCTCCACCCTCTATATCATCCGTAGTGACACGTGGCATCATCGCAGTCACTCGCTTACCCAAGCCGTATATAAATAATGCGAAGTAGCATAAGAAGCTGTAACAATATCTAGGGTTTTTCAGCGCCGCTCTCCCTTTCTCAACCGCTCCCCTCTCTTTTACATTCTAATTCGACTCAAATTGTCGGCACCGAATTTAAAACCATTATCATTTTTTCAGGCATTCGAGTCGGTTTATGAAGAATTGAGGAAAAGGGTTTGAGGTGTTGAAATTGATCAGGTATCTAAATTAGTGGGGAATAACATGGTGGATAGAAGGAAGAGCCATCAAGTGTGATTATACGAGGAAAGGCTTCAATCAAACGCCCTATGAGGCAAGGTAATTTCTTATATAGTATCGACCTCCATAAGGCGGCCGGAAAGCAAAAATAACGTTAAGTTCAAATTATCCTCAAAATAGAATTTTTATTCCAACTTGACAACTATCTCAATGATTTTGAACATATTGAACGGACACTTGGCGTAAACCCAAAACGAGCGAGACACTGACATGTTTCACAAACACAACATAAATGTCCTCCAAAATTTACTCTGGATATTACTTGGTATGTGGCTGCTGGGTAGAGAGCACAAAGGGTGTTACTTGTAGAAGGCCTACGATCAGTGGCTACATGTCCCCGGGTCTACTATGCTCTCTTCCCCACCTGCCACATACCAATTAAAATCTCAAGTAAATTTTAGAGGATGTTTCCATTGTATTTGTGGATTATGTCGACGTCTCGCCTCATTTGGGTACGCTAAGTGTTCCTTTCAATATGTTTGAAATCATTGAGCTAGTTGTGAGTTGGAATAGAAATTCAGTATCAGTATCGAGGATAACTTTATTTGAAAGTTTATCTTTTCTTCCGGACCGCCTTATGAAGGCCAATATTATATGAGAAATGAGCTCGTGTGATCCCTTGGTTTATTTGTATAATCACATTTGATAGCTCCATTCTCTACTACACCATGTAATACTCTTATTCAGATACTTGATCAATGTGTTGCAATACAAGATAAGATCTTGGTAAACTTCCTCCTATTACCTTGTCATGAATTGGGCTAATGTTACTATTGGGCTGAACTAATAGTATGAGCTTATAGGTTAAGCTTGGGTGTGTTAATGAGTCCGAGAGTGCTTATATTAATGTACTTCACATTTTCGTTTGGGGATTATGAATGAGAATGAATGTTTGTTTTTAACTTTACTTTTTCTGCAATTTTCTTCCATGTTCTTCATTCTGTTCTTAGTTTAATCTAACAAAAAAATCCAAAAATAGTCCTAAATCGTAACAGTGGTATCAGAGCCAGCGATCATCGGATACAATAAACTCAAATTTCATAAATCAGCATAAAGATCTTAATGCTCAAATCAATGATTTGATGGAGGCAGTGAGGGTAAGCTTGGGTTTGTTAATGAGTATGAGATTGAATATTTACAAACTAAAAATTTAGCTGAATATGTCTACAATTTTTTATTTACGGAGGAGATGCTTGTTCATAATTTTGTAAATGGTCTTAAGGAAGAAATTCGGGAAACTATCGATTTGGGGTCACTTAGAACGTTGCAAGGGGCAATAAACTGGGCTAACTTTCAGGAATTGCAAATGGAAGAGAGAATGTTATTCGAAGCTAGTGAAGAAGAATATGAAATGTATGAAGGCATGAAACACATGTTCAAAGAAAATTCTGCTCCTATTGAAGCAGGAGGAGGATGTGTAGAAGACATTACAACAACCTTACAGTGCCTCGAAGTTACAAATGAATTGTTATGGAATACAAGGTTTGCTGATTTTGATAGGTGCAGCTTAAAAGATATTATTCTTGATGATTTTAACAATACATTAGTCTGCAGACTCGTGCAACAGCTCTTTTCAGATACTGTATCAGTTGATCTCGTAACGCCTTGTAGCATTGCAGAGAGCTCTCCTTGTTGAAAGAAACAAAATAAAGATTTTGCCTTTGTCAAGTTTACTTCTCATCCTGCTATTGCACGTGCATGCATGACAGGTTCAATACCAGAATTTCCTCTTGGTGTGCAAATGCATTCAGTTATAAATTGGACTGAAAAGGCTCAAGAAGCTACCCCTAAAGAGCTTATAAATATCACATTATTATGAGTAGATGATGATAATGAGGTGGTATATTTTGCGATCCGAATCTCTAAGTACCAGGTTGATAAATTTGGACTAGGTGTAATATCCCGTATTTTTTAGATTAATCATATTAAAATAGTAATAGAAAAAAAGGATTAAAATTGGAAAATAATAGGATTTAAAATTGAATTAGATTGATGGGCCTAAAATATGGATCAGATTTGGATACAGTTAACTTGTAGGTCTGGAGTTAGGGTTTTGTATCGTTATATAAACATCTTATTCTTCTTCTTCTCCATCTTTTTAATCAAAATTCGTAGGTCTCTTACATACAGAAATCAGCTGTCTTGTAAAATTCGTAGAATATTCATCGTAAATCGGAATTTGATGATTCTGGACTTTTCAGATATCTCTTTCAATTTAATACAACATCTATTTCATAGTGTTTTTCCATATTATGCTCTGAACTGTTCTTAAAATCACAAAACACAAACAGATCTTGTTTTCCAGTTTCTGTTCAAATTCAGCGGACGTTTTATTCAATTCCCGATTCGTTATAAGTCCGATTTTGATGAGTCATATCTTTTCAGAAAGGTCTTTTCGTTATCTACAACTTTCATCCTTTGATGTTTCCAAGAAAATGTCGTTTAGAGGGTCAAAAAGGCAAAATACAGTTCTGATCAGATGTGGAATCATGGAGACATTCAAGTTTTTAAATGTATCGTTATTGATGGGTTACCAAGGATTGAATATGTGCTTTAATGTGAATTGATTGTTTACGTAATTGAGGTAAGTAACTATTTATTGCTCTGTATTATGTGTAACATATTTTATATTGTTTGATTACACGTTCTTTATTATCTGATTGATTTGAATATGAAAATTGTTATATCGAAAACAAAATTTAGAAAAAGACTTTGTATTGATTCCCCAGTTTTAGTTGCGTATTGAATCATATAATCCGGTCACTGGATAGTGTGACATATCGAATCATAGAACTAGTTTACGCACGTTCCGGAACACATAGATACCTTGTTGAGTAAGACTTAACGGGGGACGTAAACTGGCCCCCATCGAACATTGAATATAGAACTGTGTCATTGGTATATTGTGACCGTAATTTCGAACTGTGGGAATTAAAATAGAATTTGTGTAATGATGTTAAGATTTGTGAATTGATTGAGAAATTTGATTATGTGGATTATTGAAAATATTGTGTGCATCGATTTGTTAATTGTTATAAAATATATCGAGAATGTTGTGTGATATTATGTTATAGATGTTATGTGTTACATGTTGAAGTTGTGTTATTTGAAAAAGATAAAAAAATTATTTTGAGACGTTGGACGGTAGTTGCTTGCTGGGCTTCGGTGTAAGATCGACTTGGATAGCTTTGGAGTTTGAGGATCTTAGGTTCGGAATAGATTGATTTTTGGATTATCGTTAGCTGTGCTTTTGTAATAGTTAGCTTTGTAATAGAACTTTTGTCACGCTTCCGTCTGTCATTGTCATTATATTGTATTTTATTTTAGTTTTGATTTAGAATAATAGTCCGAAAAAGTCGGGCTGTTGCAGTTGGTATCAGAGCAGGCTGTCCTTCAGAGTGTGTTAGATATGGGACTAATACATTCTCTAGGGTGCGATCTTGTGAACCATAGTTTAAGTTTGACTTGTAGGAGATTAGTGGGTATACATGTCATGTAACAGGATTTGTGGTGAATTTGGGGACCAAATTCTTTTTAAGGAGGGTAGTATGTAATATCCTGTATTTTTTAGATTAATCATAATAAAGTAGTACTAGGAAAAAAGGATTAAAATTGGAAAAATAATAGGATTTAAAATTGAATTAGATTGATGTTAAGATTTGTGAATTGATTGAGAAATTTGATTATGTGCATTATTGAAAATATTGTGTGCATCGATTTGATAATTGTTATAGAATATATCGAGAATGTTATGTGATATTACATTATAGATGTTATGTGTTACATGTTGAAGTTTTGTTTTTTGAAAAAGATAAAAAAATTATTTTGAGTCGTTGGACGGTAGTTGCTTGCTGGGCTTCGCAGCTCATTCTTATAATTTTCAGGTTCGGTGTAAGATCGACTTGGATAGCTTTGGAGTTCGAGGATCTTAGGTTCAGAATAGATTGGTTTTTGGATTATCGTTAGCTGTGCTTTTGTAATAGTTAGCTTTGTAATAGAACTTTTGTCACGCTTCCGTCTGTCATTGTCATTATATTGTATTTTATTTTAGTTTTGATTTAGAATAATAGTCCAAAAAAGTAGGGTTGTTGCAGTGGCGTCTCTTCAAGTTCAAAGGGAGTGAAATTGTCAACAAATGATTCTACATTGTCCAGTTACTCTAGTAGAGCTCAGTTTGCCCTTAATTCTATCTCATTGCATCTGGACATCATTACAACTCCATCAGATAGTAAAACAACTGGTTGGAAGGATGACTTGAGCATTATGAGTAGGGATTCAGGACAGAAGAATGGAAAAGGTAAGAAAATTATTGTGGGGATTCCATGGGATGAAAAAGGAGAGTTATCTTTAAAGAGTGATACTAATTCTCATGTTGCCTTGCTATTTTCACATCATGATGTATTGTATGATACTCTGAAAGAAACAGAATCTAACAGATCCAAGTATAAGCAGATGTTAGTGTGCCGTATTATTTCTTTAGAGGCCAATAATTCTTTATTTCAACTTAGCACTATGGCTACAGGTATGTCTGCTATTCTTTTCTCTTTTGTGGTTCCGAGGTTGCAATGGAAACCTGGAATATTGTTCCATAACCAAAATGAAGCAGGAAACTTTGTAGGATGGACTCAAATTGTATTTCATATAATTATCGTAGCTTGTGACTGTGGTTTCAGACATGAAAATAACAAAGTTAGTAACCTATGTTGTGCTTACAACAGACCTGTTGTCGGGCTTGCATCATTTCAAGTGAGAAAGTGGCATAATTAAACAATACCCCCTGTTACAGAAGGTATTATCAAAATGACTACTCGAATTTCACTTCACTTCTATAAACATAATGGAGCAATAATTTATGGTATTAGTTTACGACTGGAATGCACATAGCCCATTATTTTCTTTATCTTATGTTTGACACAAAACATATATCTCGTTGGCAATAAGGAGGTTCCAGCTGTTCTTGATTGCTTTGTCGATAGATTACCTACAACTTGGTTGTAAAATATGTTCGTTGGAAGGCAGTGTTTCTGGTGCTTGGACTCATGGAGGAATACACCTGCATTGTTACACTTTGTTGTCAAATTGGTATTCTCTCAAAACCTCAATTATTCTTGACCATTGTGCTAAAATGCTCTTTAAGTTGCAACCTGAAAATGATGTAAAGGGACCTACAAATCTCAATTCTTGGGTTATCTGTGGATGTTGGTGCAATAAAAGCATGTGCAACTTGAAGGAATCACATGGGATTGTAGCACTACAAGAATTCCCGTTGATTGCGATGGAAATTAGCGACGGAATGATTCCCATTACCTATGCACGACAGATTAGCAACAACTTTCGATTGAAAAAAAGTCAAGACTATTACCAACAAATCTGCAACGGGTTTTCGACAGAACTCTAGCTAAATTTAGCGACGGGCTTAGTAACGGATGTGTTTGTGACAGATTAGCAACAGAAAAACAACCAACGGAACAACAACAGAAATGTTTACTAACGGATTTGCTACGGATATCCGTTACAGAAGAAAAAGTTAACTATTTTAATTCATGTCGCTAAACCGTTGCTAAAGTAGATCCGTCGTACTTTTTTCGTCGCTAATCCGTTGCCAAAAGTGACTAGTACAATTTAATGCAGCCAACTTTCTGCCTGTTTCTTTAACGTATCATCTAGCAGTTTTACCCTTCTTTTCTTTCAAAACCTTCTGCCTCTTTCTCTCTTCAAGCTATTTTTTTTATCTTAAAATTTTGTCCACCAAATTAACTACACAATCTTGTCCAAATTATAAGGTATGTTCCATTTATTTGTTAGTATTTTGTAGTTTCATTTTTGTAAAGTATGTGCACTTTAATTTATGTTATTGCTTTATATGTTCATTTTTGTGAAATTATGTATATTCTTAAAATGTTAGCTAGTTTTGTTATTATGAATTGTTTTATGAAGTTGACATTGTTGTATTAGGCTGTATGAAATAATTATATGTTTATATTGGTAGTCCTAATTAAATTGCATGCTAATTTATAAACATTTCATTTATTTTAGCTAGTTTGTGATAACCTAATTTAATTTGGTAATATTTTATTTTTTTTGTAGAATATTGATAACACTATCATGGATAATAATCGATCTTGGATGTATCCAAGAGCCGATAGTAGGGGGCTTCTTAATCATGCTTTTTATGAATCATGTTATATCTCAACCATCTTCCTTGAATGGGACGAACATAAAATGCCCTTGTACTAAGTGCGAATTTAAAAGGCATTGGGATGCAAAAACTGTAAAATTACATCTCTTGAAAAAAGGATTCGTTGAAAATTATTATGTGTGGAATCGACATGGGGATCCATACATTGTTGGAGGAAGTGTCGGACAATCCTCGACAAGTTATTCTAATATTTCTAGAGGTGGAGATGAGGATAATCTAATGTATGATATGGCCATGTATGCTGCTGGTCCAAATTTCGATCCACAATCAGAAGAGATACCGAATGCAGAAGTACAGAAGTTGTATGACATATTACATTCTTCAGAGAGACATATTACATTATTCAGAGAGAGAGTTATATGGTGGTTGTAAAACTTCTCAATTGTCTGCCATGGCTCGTATGTTGAGTTTAAAATCTGATCATCATTGGTCAGAGGCCTGTTATGATCAGACATCAGAGTTCATCAAGAGTATCTTGCCCGAAGATAATACATTCATTGATGGCTTCTACAATACGAAAAAACATATGGAAGGATTGGGTCTTCCATCAGTGAAAATTGATTGTTGTGTTAATGGATGTATGATATATTGGGGTAAAGACACTAATATGAATTCATGTAAATTTTGTTCGCAGTCAAGGTACAAAATAAGAGTTAACAGATCCAGCCGAGAGAAGAAGAAAGTGGCTGTTAAAAGGATGATATACTTTCTGTTGGCCCCGAGATTACAGAGGTTGTATGCATCACCTGTGTAACACCCCCAGATCCGGGGTCAGGAATCTGGGTTGTCACACTCCATCAATTATACAATACCTGCATTACTTACAACATTCTAATAATACAACTCCAAAGACCCCACTCACTTACGCACACACACACAAGTTATAGCCTTGGAAATGAGCAACAATAAGTAACATTTGTTATTACAAATCAAATGTACTATCCAGGATCTCATCTATCATTTACAACCTCTACCTGAAGTTAAAATAATAGACCTCACAATTCTATACAAGGTTCAATAATGCAAACCTACTCGAAACCAATTCTCACTAATTCAATCTGCAACTGTTCTGCTAACTCTGGCAGTATCCATCCTGCTGAGCTAACTCAAGGGTGGTCTCTCCATTCCTTTGATCTCGTAATACGGGGTGAATCAGCAATGTTCTCTTCATGCTGAAAGTTTTAATAAAGCAAGAATGAGCTAATAGCGCTCATCAAGAAATCTATCCCAGTTTAAATATTTAAACCTTTAAGGTAGATAATCCATATAGGATCAAAGTTTTAACACTACTAGGGTTGGACCCCAAAATAGTATACCGTTCAAAATACTGTATGACTTATAATCATACTCAAATATTCTCATAAATCATTTAGAAATCCTTGGTATCCATATAATAAACCAAGTCTCAGAACATATCTTTTTAAAATAGATATTAACGTTGGAATCAAGGCTTAAAGCCTGTCCATTGATTCAAAATACTATACAGTTCAACATACTGTATATCTTAAATACCTTCTCAACATATATATACGCATATCTATTTAGATATCTCATACTGTTCAAAACACTATAAAATATTAGTTATGAACACCTTTTTGAAACTGTTGTATTGTGATATATGAAAAACAAGAATGAGCACTAACGCTCAATAATAATATATATAGCGGCTTAAATAAAGCTCCGCACGCTCATATATCATTTGCAACATTTGTAATCTCATTCGTATACAGAATGATGTTTAGAGTAATCTTTTTGTCAAAACATGCCTTACAGTTCAAATACTGGATGAGGAACATCATTGTTCAATCACTGTCACATTATCGGTAACTCAGCACCTAGGCTTTTGTTACAATGTGCAGCGCAATTCCAAGTGGAAGAAGGGCACATTCTGTAACACCCGATACACGGTGATCAGCATGTTTCATCACCGGGAAAGCCTTGATAATTATGGTCACTACCCCGACACCTGTTTCATTGCCGTGTAAGCCCTTCCAGTCCCATGATGAATCCTATCCTTTAAACTAGAACCGAACTTAATCGTTGTTCCCCGAGCGTAAACTAGCTCGGTGATAGGTATGAACTTATTACTATGTGGGTTGACTATTGTCAACTGACCTCGATCCTCGAGTAAATCATTTCGCAATCACGACCCGGGAGTTTGGTAAAACATCTTTAGTTCTGATAATTCAGAACCCAAAATATACTCACTTTTAATGAAAGAGGCAAGTGAAATCATATGTTCACTTCCTGGAATGGATTCCCAATTTTTGATAAGTTCAAAACCATAGTCATCCATTGAGACAAATAATTAAAGTAGTTGGGAACCCCTACTATACTCAAATAAATCTTTTTGAGATCAGAAAATATTTTAAACAACTATTGGAACCGTACGTAATATTTAAATCAGGTTCTATGATTTTTAAATCATATTTGGAATATTTAATAAATATTCAAATAATAAATATTGAATTATTATTCAATAAAATTCCACTTAAGTGAATATCCAAAATAATATTCACTTAATTAAATAATTATTCAAATAATATTTATAATAATATTATTTAAATATCTCACATTAAAAATCCAATAATATATATATTGAAATATTTAATCAACATTTTAAAATATAACTGTCCCTGGAACGCTCCTGCTTCTGACAGTATAATCAAGACAAAATACTAATTTGACTCCCGGTCTAATGTTTTAAAATCATCGTATGAGTGCTCTATCCTTAGAGCCTTTATAACACCACATTTTATATCTAATATTTACATAGCATATAAACCATATATCTCAAAAAGCTCTTTATCAAAAGCATAACCATTTTATAATACTCTTTATAACATTAAAGCATTATATATCACAATCACAACAAAAAAATACAACCGCATCTTATATCAGATGTATGGTTTGAAAACTTGCATGCATCTATCATATGCATATACTATAATTTCAACAGTTTTAAAATACAACCACATCCATATACGATGTAAGGTTTGAAAACTGGCATGCATCTATGTTGGGATTTATGGGTGATAGCATAGAAACAACTTAACTTTGTATATACTTAATTTTTTAATTAAGTAGAACATATTGTCACAGCCAAAGTATGTTCTTGTAATCAGTATGCAATGTTATTTTAATTGTGTAATTTGGAAGAAGTTCACTTTCTGTGTTCAAGCCTCAAAGAACGCATATTAGATGACAGCATGAATAAAGGTTACTGTCATAAGCATTGACAGTAAGATTACAAGAAGACAGAATGTTGCAAGTCAAGACAGCATATTCACTATGACAACAACATTGGCGGAAGACTACGCGACAGCAACTTTAGCCCTCGACAGCAAGTTTGGAAACCTCGACAGCACACTATGCGGGGAAATCCTACTGTCACCAAAAGCACATTCCTGTGACAGCAAGCTTTGCGGCAAAAGTAACTGTCTCGAGAAAGATCCTTGTTCTAGGTATCTTTCTCAGTCAAACCCCGTGACAGTTTCAATGTTCAAGAAACAGGCGTGTTGCAGTATCTCTAAGCTGCACCAAGTCTGCAAGACTACGACAGAAGCTCCAAGCACTGCAAACAAAAGCGAATCAATTCAAGAGCAAGGTCAAGTCTCTATTTGCTGAATTGTTTTAGCTAGAAATAGAATGAATCTAGGTTGCTTTCTTTGTAATGTATATCTGACATTGTTAGCAATTTAGGAAAGTCACATGGGTAGACACTTTGTAAGAAGCTGCCACTTGATAATGACATCAGCTTCACAGACCCGTGTTGATAGTGATAGGATTAGTTTTATACTTAGACTATCAATTCATTCTAGGTACGCAAGGAAGACAAGAAAGTGTCTTGGAGAAAAACGAAGCTCAAGAATTCTCTCTTGAGGTTGTAGCAACACTTTGCAAAATAAATGAAACATTTATTTTGTGAATCCTGTCTTCTCTACAATACTGTTTGTGAATGCATACGTATTATTGATAACATTAAATCTTAGTTTTAGTTGTTGAAACTGAGATTGAATTTTATCAGTATTGCATTCATCCCCCCCCTTCTGCAATACACAAGGACCAACAACTGGTATCAGAGCGATCAGATTAACATACATATCTGAGATCCCGACGACAATGCAGAAATCAAACAGTATCAAGATCCCAGCTTTTGATAAAGAGAACTACAGCATTTGGAAAAGAAAAATCTTGTTGTTTATCAAAGCTGCGAATCCACTATACCCAGGTATACTCGAGAATGGTCCTTTCATACCAAGGAAGGAAATTGAAGCCACAACAGTAAATGGTGAAATCATTCCTGCACATTGGGTTCCCAAAGATCCCTCGGAATTTTTGGAAACTGAGAAGGAGAAAATGGTGCTAGATGATCACTTGCAACTCATCTTGCTCGATTCTCTCACGTTGGATAAAGCCATGTGTGGAAGTGTGATAAGCTACACATCAGCCAAGGAGATGTGGATCAGGCTAGCCTTACTCTGTGAAGGAAGTGAAGAAGTTAAAGGCAACCAAAGGCAAATACTTATATCTCAATATGAGGCTTTCATGGCCAAGCCTGGTGAAGACTTAACCTCAATGTTTGAAAGGTTCAGTAAGCTCTTAACTGAACTGCAGATACATGGCAAGTACTATGACAGAAAGGAATTGAATGTCAAGTTCTTGCTTACACTGCCTGATCATCTTGAACACAAGACAACAGCCATACGAGAAGGAAGAGATCTCAACAATATAACCTTTGAGACACTTTATGGCATTCTGAAATCTTATGAACTTGAACTCTTTCAAAAGAGAGCCATACAAAGTGGAACAAGGAACAAGATGGCTAACATGTCAAGTGCCCTAGTAGCACAAGTGCCAAGAATCACACAACCTAGTGAAGCACTACAAATCACTCAACCAACCCAAGTACAATCCTTGAAGATAGAAGAGGTTGTTGAAGATGATGAGAAAGTAGTACTACAACTCAAGGATGTGGAAGATGAAGACTTCTATACTATGGAGGAACTGGAAAGCATGGACAATCCTACTATGGCTTACATGGCCAAAAAGTTCAAGAACTTTAGGTTCAAGAATGACAGGTCATTCAGGCCCCAAGGCCAAGCATCCAAGTTCACCAAGGGAAGCTCATCAAAGGCTGCTGTGGGAAGCTCATTCAAAGGAGGATACAAGACTGGATTTGTGGATAGATCTAAATTCAAGTGTTACAACTGTGGTGAACCTGGTCATTTTGCTACTGAGTGCAAAAGACCCAAACAGGTTCAGAGATTTGAGAAAGGAACTGGTGGATACTCTAAGAAGAATCAAGGTAGAGCCTATGTGGCTGAAGGAAAGTGTTGGGATGAGTCTGATGATGAAGATGAAGAAGAATATGTCAACCTAGCTCTCATGGCTAGCACTGATGAAGTAACATCAACATCTTCAAGTCAGGTACCTTCACTTGTCTTACTTGATATGTCCATTGATGAGTATAAGAAAACCATTAAAGACTTAAGTGCTGAAATGTTCAATGTCCATACTAGCTTATCTGCTGCCAATGAGGAGATCACTAGGCTGAGCAAGCTAAATGAAACACTGAAGTCTGATAATGAATCTCTTGTTCTCAAAACCAGTTCACTAGACTCTTTAGCTCAGGAGAATGCTAAACTTAAAAATGAATTGAAATGTGCTAAAGAGGTTGAGGAATTCCTGAGAAATGAGATTGCTGAAAATGAATTGAAAATCAAGGCTTATAAAAACTCATCTAAGATAGTTCAGGATTACAATGATAAGCATACAGAAAATCAGTCAGTTGGTATAGGTTTTTCATATGGTAGAAGACCTGGAAAGGAAACTGTGATTCAAGATTGTTCTGGAAATGCTGCTGTCAAACCCACCATTCTCAAGAAAGTTAAAACTCCCATTTTCAAAGCTGCAGAAATTGAGTTTGATGAAGAAGCCATGCTCATCAAACAAGAAATTCTTGATGAGGATGAAGGTGTTGACAGCACATTCAAGGATGGAAAGGATACTGTTACAATCCCCAAGATAGTAAACTTACCAAGCAATCAGACAGCAAGTTCAAAAGATGCTGTCACAGTTGGCAAGACAGAATCTTCCAAAGATACTGTCAAGAATGGTTCCAAGACAGTAACTTTAAAACCTTCTGTCAAGACAGTAGGAATAAAAGATACTGTCAAGGAAAGTTCGACAGCAACTTCTAAACATACTGTCAATCCAGTAACTCCCAAGTCTAAGAATAGGAATGGAAAGGTAGGAGTCAACAAAGGAAATGGATACACTAATGTTGGAGGTGCTTCTAGGAAACTATGCAATAACTGTGGATCTACTCATCACTTAACACATGTTTGTAAGAAACCAATTGAGGATAAGGTCAATGCAACTGAACTCAATGGTAACTTACACAGAACCCCCCTTATGCATAGAACTATGAGTGTCTGTAATAACATTGAATGTATGCCATGCAAAATTACTGCCATGAGTACATGCTTTAACTTACCTATTCTCACTACTGAAAAATGTTCATACATAAACACTGTTGAGACTTCTGAGCCTGCTGGCAACAGCAAAAAGGCTCCACATCCACTAAGAAAAGGACCATGTCTAATTTTAAACCTAAGTGGGTGAAAAGAGAAGTCAAACAGGAGATTACTGATAATGCTTGTGACTTTATGACTGAAAGAAACTCAGGAGACACTGAAACTGCAGGACCCAACAAGGATTGGGTACCATATGCATCTTAGACACATTCTGTTTTGCAGGGAAAGAAGAAAGATCAAGTCATGTGGATCATTGACAGTGGTTGCTCAAGGCACATGACAGGTGATAAAGCCCTGCTATCACATTATGTTGAGAAAGCTGGCCCAATCATAACCTTTGGAGACAACAGCAAGGGTTACACAGTGGGATATGGCTGTCTAGAAATTGGAAATGTTGTCATTGAAGATATTGCTCTTGTGGATGGATTGAAACACAATCTACTCAGTGTCAGCCAATTCAGTGACAGGGGATTCAAGGTTGATTTTGATATGATGCTGTGTAACATCTATCACAAGAAGGATAGTAGCCTCTCTCTAAAAGGGGTTAGAAAAGGAAGCTTGTTTGTTGCTGACTTAAATTCAACAAAGAAGGATAAGGTTTACTGCTTTTACAGTAAAGCTACTGTTGGTGACAGTATGCTTTGGCACAGGAAGCTCTCACATCTCAACTTCAAGACAATGAATATTCTGATGAAGAAGGAGTTAGTGAGAGGTTTGCCCCAACAGGAATTCTGTCAAGAAGGACTGTGTGAAGACTGTCAAATGGGCAAACTGAGAAGAGCTGTGCACAAGTCCAAGAAAATGAACACCAACATTGAAGCACTCAAGTTGATACACATGGATGTAAAGCATAATGTAACATAAGATGTAAAAGAGATAACTACAACTCAACAAAGGACAAGACAGACAATAGTATTAACAGAAGCACAGGAATCCAGAATCAAAGAAGAAAAGGTAAACTCAAAAAATCAAAATACGTTATGTATTCTTGAAGTCCGTAAACAGGTCACGGAAAGAAGTTCATGAAAATGTTCAAGCCTCAGTGACAGCAAAAGAAACAAGACTTTCAAGACGACAGAAGTATGTGAATGATTTAGGGTTAAGTGCCACGGGATTCCATTGATGAAGCAACCAGAACGACAAAGGACTTATCAGCAGCATTGAATTGAAGACATAAAAGAAGAATTGATCAAGTGTTATTCATCTGTGAACCAGACCAGTTGCACTAGGTGACGGCACTAAAAAGATCAAGTTGTTTTATCGTCTCAGAAGAAATTGATACAGTCTAAAACTGAAACACCCTGGAGCTGAATAGATTTTCTAAAAGGTCAAGGACAAGGAAAAGAATTCGATGGTTTTTCTTTTAAGAAAACCATCAAAGGTGACATAAAGAAAATCAAAAGAAAATGTTCGATAGTTTTCTTAATTAGAAAACCATCGAATGGAAAAGTAAAAAGTGAATGAAAACTTTAATAAAGTAAAAGTTCCATTCGATAGTTTTTATTTTAAAAACCATCTGTTGCCCAGTAAATAACAATTGTAGAAGGGGGTTGAATACAATTGTATAAGATTCTCGACTTTATATAACACAAATATGAAAGATCAATAACAATAACAATAACAGCTTTATTAACTTTGATATAAAACTGTTACAAACTCTCTTAAGAAATTCTGATGTTCTTAAGAGCTGCTAGCTTACAAAAACTCTCTCAAGAAATTCTGTTCTTAAGAGCTTCTCTCCGATTATGTTCTCTCTCTCTGATGAGTACATAAATCGAAACCAAAACTGTGTTTATATAGTGCACACAGCTTCTCTATCAATAACAAGATAAGTCCTAATCATAATAAAGATAGAAACATATCTTTAATCGATAGCTGCATTCTACAAACCAGGAACAAACTTCCATGTTTATCTAGACTCCAAATATAACTCGAAGTAGGAATCCTGATCAGCTTCAAGTCCTGATGATCAAACCTGATCATAGTCTGAGTAGGAATCCTGATGATCAATAAGATACTGACGCTTGATCAAATACTGATGACCATGCAATACTGATGACGTCAGCAATCCTGATCAGTTGAGTCTAGCTTCTGACGATCATTGAATTCTGATCTAACAATCTCCCCCAATCTCATACTTTGTGAAATAAAGTATAGATTCCAAATATTCAATGATGTCAAAAACATGTATCAAAATGTACGAGTATCTTCAGAAACAACTTATCTGTTCAAGCTTTGTGATAGAACAGATTCATCTTCAAGAAGTTGGATAATAAACTTTCTTCTTTTTCTTCAAGAATTTGAATCAGTCTTTCCTTAAGATTTCTGAGTTCTTCATCTTCCTCATTAATCTGGTAGATAGCTGCTCTGAGATTCTGTATGGAGTTTCTCTGTAGACTGTGCTCTTCAAGCAAAAGATAAGCAATTTCCTTCCCATCAGGATTGAGAGAAAGATGAGTCATGCCAAAATTTACTTCTTTAACAGCAGTACCCCTTTGCATTTCCACATCCTGACCTCTTTGATTTAAGTACATGGGAGTATAATTACCATTGAAATTACTGTTTCCGTCCAGTCTTCTTCTTATATTTGACAAAATCATGTCACTCCATTCTTTGTACACTTGGTTCTTCCATCTTAACAGATAGTGAACATATTTCAGTTCCTGTGTAGTTTTCATCAGCAGATCTTGAATAGATAGAATCTTCACACTACCATCTTTCATGAAGTACAGAAGCTTTTCTTTCTTTTCAAAACCATCATGACAATCTATAACTATATCAACAGCTAATAAATTGTTCAGGTTTTCAGAAGTTAAAGTACCTCCAATTTCTGTCAAGGAGTAAGGATCAACATATGACATATTCAGATATTCACCATCTCTGTGTCCAATACCTCCTCTTGAATTACTTGTCAATTGCTTCAGATTTGAAAACATCTTTAACCAGAGTGTTTTTGATCTAGCCATATCAGACAAATCAACAACACTTGAAGCGCTTGTAATAATTCCACCAGACTGAAAATTGATAGGTGTATCACAACTTAATGTGCTAATATGTTTCCACTTCTTGTATTTCTCCTTTTCATGAGCGTAG
Organism: Heracleum sosnowskyi; assembly: GCA_030848705.1. Classification (NCBI taxonomy): domain Eukaryota; kingdom Viridiplantae; phylum Streptophyta; class Magnoliopsida; order Apiales; family Apiaceae; genus Heracleum; species Heracleum sosnowskyi. The sequence goes on from CM061237.1 coordinate 84,061,617, forward strand.
CTTCTTTCAAGTAAAGATTCTTGTCTGCTTGAATTTCTCCACACTCTTCTGTTTGAGAGTTTAAGCCTTTGTACATAGAGATTGAAATCTCTATTTGTTGATCTTGTAATTTCTCTTCTTCTGGCTTCTTCTTCTTCATCTACTTCCTTGTTGTGAGAATCAACAACAGTAGATAAGATTATCAAATCAATCTCTTGCAGAATTTCAGATTCGTCAGGATCTTGAATATTGTCAGGATTAGAATCTTCAATTTGATTTGTATTGCTGAGAGTTGATTTACTTGATTTTCTTCTCAATTCAGGTTCTTCTTCAACAATTCCATCATCACCAAAAGTAGATCTGTCAGGAACTACTAGAGTTTGAATAGGTTCAGGAATTTCTTCAATTCTTAACCCTCTAGACCTTGTCTGTCTAGGTACTGTTTGAGTTGAAGAACCTCTTCTACTTCTTCTAGCACCTCTCCTACCTCTGCTTCCTCTACCTCTAGCAGGAGCAGTATAGCTTTCCATTGTCTCTCTCTGTAATCTCAAGAATTCTTCATGTGAGAGATCTGGATATTCTTCACTTGCTGTAGAGAGTGCTTTTCTTGCATATAATTGTTGAACTCTTTTATCAGTGTGATATAGAGTAACAATTCTGCCGTCTTTTGTAGAAAACTTCTGGAATAAATTTGATGCATCTTCAGGATTATCAATAATCACATCTTCATCACCTTCAGGAATTGTAGCAAGAATTTGTCCATGACCAGGTGTCAGGATTTGATCTTCCGTCAGGATCTGAGATTGCACCAATGTTCTTACTGTCTTAACTCCAGAATCAGAAACATGAGTTGACCGCGTAGTTTGACTTTGAGAAGTTTGAATTGTAGACTTCAAAACCGCAGCATCAGAGGTTTCTCCTTGTTTCAAATTGTCACCACCATCATCTCCAGTATCATCATCATTATTTCTTAATACTAGATCAGGTGTACATTTTGTCTGAATAACCTTCTCCCCCTTTTTGACATCAGGATTTGACAATAATTGCAAAATTAAGGAAAGAGAGGCTTGAATATCAGTTACCTTAGTATCCAGAGAATCAATTCTTTGATTAATTGAGGTTTGTTCTGAAACAACAGATTTCACTTGGGATTCCACTACCCTTAGTTGAAAAGTAGTAGGCACCTTTGTAAAATTATTAAAGATATCAGTCCTCACTTTTTCAGTTGAACCCTTGATAGAATCAATCTCACTTTTCAGGCTTTTGGATAACAGAGTTGTAGCCTTCAGATGATTCTTCAAGTCTTGATTCTCTATAGACTTCACTGCATTATAGGCATGTTCAATAGCAGAAGAAAAACTGATAGATTCATCAGAAATGTGCCATGAATTGTTCCATTCATTCTGTCTAAATGCCTCTGCAGGATCAAAGGAAGGAGTAGAAAAATCTTGTCTCTGATCTTTCCCAGTGAAAGCATTGCCAGCCATATATGTACTTGATGAACCAAAATTAGTTCCAAGACTAATCTTGAGTGCTGTAGCAAGCTGTTCCTTCTCTTTTCTATTCTCATTATCATCATCACTATCATCATCAGAATTATCATCATCAGAACCATGAGATATATCAGGATCAGGAATTGCAATACCTTTCATTTTATCCTGTGATTCTGAGATAGGATGATCTATTGGTCTTGAACGAAGTGGCTGTATCAAAATAGGTTCATTATCAGGAGCACCACTAGCGTCAGGATGAACATCGTCAGGATTTGATATGCTTGCATCAGTATTTGCTACCAATGGTTCTTGTGGAGCTTGAGGTTCAGAAGCTGCTTCAACACTTTGAGCTAAAGGTTCTTGTGTGCTTCCCTCATTGACAATGTTCACGACCAATCTTTCAACAGAAGCTGTAGCTTTGCCTGCATCTTCACTTTGAGAAGATGGTTCTTGTGTAGCTGGAATGTTGATGTCTTCATTCTCCCTTTGAGAAAATGGTTCTTGTGTGACCATTCCACTAGCTAAGCCTTCACCCAAACTTTGATAATCATTCCTCTGTAGTGAGTTACATCTACCTCTTCACCTTGATCAGGATCAAGTTTGGTAGCTGTAGCTATGGGAGTTGAAGCAGGAGTACTGTCTTGCATGTTAAACCTTGTCAGTAAATTCCTTGTGTATTTAGACTGATTAATAAAAATCCCTTCATCAGTCTGTTTAACTTGAAGACCCAGAAAGTAACTCATTTCTCCCATCATGCTCATTTGATATCTTGACTGCATAAGCTTGGAAAACTTTTCACACAGCTTATTGTTTGTTGACCCAAAAATGATATCATCAACATAAATCTGAACTAACAGCAACTCCTTACCATGATTCAAATAAAATAGAGTTTTATCAATTGCACCTCTTTTGAATCCACTTTCCAGTAAGAATTGAGCTAAGGTTTCATACCATGCTCTTGGAGCTTGCTTTAGTCCATAAAGTGCCTTATCCAGTCTGTAGACATGATCTGGATATTTAGGATCAATGAAACCAGGAGGTTGTTCAACATAAACTTCTTCCTCCAGTTCACCATTTAAGAAAGCACTTTTAACATCCATCTGGAAAACCTTGAATTTCTTATGTGCTGCATAAGCAAGAAATATCCTGATGGCTTCTAGTCTTGCAACAGGAGCAAAAGTTTCATCATAGTCAATTCCCTCTTGTTGGGAATACCCCTTTGCAACTAGTCTAGCTTTGTTTCTGATAATGACTCCATCAGAATCAGTCTTGTTCTTGAAAATCCACTTTGTACCAACAATTGATCTATTCTTTGGTCTTGGTACCAGTTTCCAGACTTCATTCCTTTCAAATTCATTCAGTTCTTCTTGCATTGCAGTAACCCAATCAGCATCTTTAAGTGCATCTTCAACTTTCTTAGGCTCCTCCTTGGATAGAAAGTTATTATATAAACATTCATTCTGAGTTGCACTTCTTGTTTGAACACCTGCATCAGGATCTCCAATTATCAAATCAGGAGTATGATCTTTTGTCCATTTCCTTGCTGGTGTCAAATTGTTTCTTGAAGTAGATGCTCCCCCTGGATTGGTGTTATCTTGATTGAAAGAATTTGATTGATTTGAAGCTCTCCCTGAATTATTGCTATGCCCTCCTGATGTGTTATCAGGATCTTCACTTGAATCAGTATCTGAAGAATTCTGTCCTGATGATTGAGTTGACTCTGAACTTGTAGTTGAATGCCGTTGCTCCCCCTCAACATTAGCACTACTAGTTGTATCACTGTTGTTTGCATCATCAGTATTAGCACCATCAGTATCTGGTGTGTCATCAGGATTTGGTGACCCGTCAGTACTGGATGAATGGACAGCTTCTGATTCACTTTCTTCAGGTTCCTTGGAAGCTTCATTTTCAAATAACAATCTATCATGCGAGTCTTCAATGATTCCAGTTATCTTCTTATCATCAAAAGATACATGAATTGACTCCATGACAATTCTTGTTCTCAAATTAAAAACTCTGAAGGCTCTTGATGTAGGATAACCTATGAATATTCCTTCATCAGCCTTTGTTTCAAATTTCCCTAGCTGTTCAGGATGAGTTCTGAGAACAAAACATTTACAGCCAAACACATGCAAATGCTTCAGACTTGGCTTCTTCTCTTTGAGAGACTGATAAGGAGTGACACCATGCCTGTTTATCAATGTAAGATTTTGTGTATAGCATGCTGTGTTGACTGCTTCTGCCCAGAAATATGTAGGTAATTTAGCTTCTTCCAACATAGTTTTGCCAGCTTCAATAAGAGTTCTATTCTTCCTTTCTACTACTCCATTTTGCTGAGGTGTGCCAGGAGCAGAGAATTGTTGAATGATTCCTTTGTATTTGCAGAACTCTTCCATCTTTGAATTCTTAAATTCAGTACCATTATCACTTCTCAGAATCTTGACTTTGTACTTTGTGGTTGTCTCAATAATCCTCACATGATCCAACAGAACTTCAGGAGTTTCATCTTTTCTGTGCAGAAAATACACCCAGGTGAATCTAGAATATTCATCAGCAATTACAAGAGTGTACCTTTTCTTACTGATGGACATGATGTTGACTGGACCAAACAGATCAAGATGTAGCATGTGATATGGTTCTTCAATAGAGGATTCTGATTTACTCTGGAATGATGTCCTTCTTTGTTTTGCTTTTTGGCATGCATCACAGAGTCCATCAGGTGTATATAAGACATTAGGTAATCCTCTTACTAACTCTTTCTTAACCAACTCATTGATGTTGCTGAAGTTGAGATGAGAAAGCTTCTTGTGCCAATTCCAACTTTCATCTACTGAAGCTTTACTGATGAAACATGTAGGGGAGCCATCAGTATCTGAGAGAATGTTGGCTTCATATATGTTACCATGCCTGTAGCCAGTTAGTGCTATCTTCCCTGTTGCTTTACTGACTACTTCACAATGTGTGGAATAGAAATTGACATGATAACCTCTGTCAGTGATTTGACTAATACTCAACAAGTTGTGTTTTAGTCCTTTCACTAGAGCTACTTCTTCAATGATGACATTTCCAATGATTATATTGCCATATCCCAAGGTTTGTCCAATGTTGCCATCTCCATAAGACACAGTTGGGCCAGCTTTTTCCTCATATTCTGATAACAGGGCTTTGTTTCCAGTCATGTGCACAGAACATCCACTATCCATGACTAACACATTTTTCCTTTTACCCTGCATCAGAATAGTAAAACACTAGTCAGAATGTTTAGGAACCCACACTTGTTGGATTCCTTGTTCATGCATTTTATTAAATTTAACAGCAGAAGACTTTTTGACTTTAGCAGTCCTGACAGGATTTACTCCATCAGGATTTGCTTTGTCAGTATCAGTATTAACAAAAGCATGCTTCGCTATGACATTTTCAGTTCTATCAGACTTTGTACTACTTTCAAACTTAGGCAATGGATCATAAAAGTTATAGTACAAATCATGATACTCTTTACATGTATAAATAGAATGCCATAGACTACCACAATGAAAACAGGAATTCTGTGGTTTGTAAAATACTGATCTATTCCTAACATCAGACTTAGGAATTTCAGCAATTTTCTTCTTACTCTTTTTACAATCAATAGCAAGATGATTAGAGTTACCACAGTTAAAACAACACTTTCTAGGTGCATTTGGGATATATTTATAACCATTCTCTTTATTGATCCCAACTTTACCATTCCTGTTTCTCTTAACAGTAGCTTCCTTTTTCTTATCTGTAACCTCACAGATTTTATCTTTAAGCTGTTTCTGAGACAATAGACCTAGATTCTTAGTGACTTTGTTCATGACAGGTTTAGACTTTATAACTTTAATTCCTTGAGTAGAAGAAGATCCCTTTTCAAAAGTAGAATTGGAATCCTTACCAAAAACAAAATTAACAGGAGTAATCTTAGATTTGGTTGAGTCTATAACATGTCTATAGGTCTTTGGACTGACTGTCTCATCAATGACAATTTTCTCTGCTAATTTCTTATCTTCATCTGACTTATATCCTAGACACTCTTTCCAATTCTTAGAGGTATTAATCTCATGAAATTTCCTACCAGAGTCTGTCCAGGTTCTGATTTTCTCATTAGCAGATTCAAGTTCTTTTTCAAGGGAAGTACATTTAGATGTCATCTCTAAGTGCATGTGTTTAGCATTATCACATTCTTTTTGTACTTCTTGCATACGAGAAAATTCAGCTTCTAATATCTCATTCCTCTTTCTAAGGTCAGACATCTCAGATAAGATTCTAGTATTCTCAGCAGTTTGACTTCTAAAGCTAATATGTAATGACTTTAGAAAACGTCTTAACTCAGAAGCATTATCAGTATCAAAATCAAAGATAGTATTTAGTACCTTATCATCAGGAGTAGCAGTTACATCAGCATTGGCCATTAACGCATAGTTGACTATCTCAGTATCAGATTCTGAGGAAGAGTCCATCCAATCCTTGCTTGATGTGATGAGTGCCTTTGTCTTGTTGCATTCAGAAGCAAAGTGACCCATACCATTACACTTGTAGCATCTAACCTTTGACTTGTCAAATTTGCTACCCTTGCTGTCCTTCTTGATATACTTGTCTTTGTCTGCTTTGAAGGTCTTTTTCTGAAAGTTGCCTTGTCTTCTATTCTTCCTGAACTTCATCCTTCTGAAGTTTCTGACAATCATAGCAACCATCTCTTCCATGTCTGAATCAGAAGATTCATCACCAGTATTGGCATCAGGATTGCCATCAGTATCTGATGAAGAGTCGTCAGGATCTGACTCAGCTACTCTTGCTTTCCTTCTAGAGACCTCCATAGCTTTCCCTTTTGATTTTGCTTCTACATTCAAAGCAATTGACTTTGCCTTGCTGCTTTTCTTGTTCTTTCTCTGTTGAACTTCAAGATCATGAGTTCTTAGCATCCCATAGATCTCATCAAGAGACACAATGTTCAGATCATACTGGTGTCTAATGATTGAGGTCTGAGTATCCCATTCTTCAGGTAAAGCTCTAAGAAATTTGGTGTTTGAATCTTCAGTTTCATATACTTTGTCAACTAAGGATAAGCTGTTCAATAGTGTCAGGAATCTATCATATAGATCAGTCAGGCTCTCTTCAGGTCTTGCATCGAATTGTTCATATTCTTGAATCAATAGAGCCCTTCTGTTTTTCTTGACAGATGCAGATCCCTGGCACTGAGTTTCCAAAGTATCCCAGATTTCTTTTGAAGACTTGCATGCAATCACTCTGTTTGACATAACAGCATCAAGACCATTGTGCAAGATATTCTTTATCTTTGGTTCTCTGAGTACATGAGCTTTTTCTTCTGGAGTCCATTCAGATTTAGCTTTGACCACATAATGTTCTGGTACTGTATCTGTTCGTTCTACGAACTTTGTTGGTATATATGGTCCATCACGAATCCTGTCCAAGTAGTCAGGATCCATAGCCTCCAGGTACATCAGCATCTTTACCCTCCATGTGGGATATTCTGATATCTTCAAGATGGGAATCTTCATGCTTTCATACTTGGTTGTCGACATCTTTAGATCGTATCTGATTCAGAATTAAATCAGTTTGCTCTGATACCAATTGTTGCCCAGTAAATAACAATTGTAGAAGGGGGTTGAATACAATTGTATAAGATTCTCGACTTTATATAACACAAATATGAAAGATCAATAACAATAACAATAACAGCTTTATTAACTTTGATATAAAACTGTTACAAACTCTCTTAAGAAATTCTGATGTTCTTAAGAGCTGCTAGCTTACAAAAACTCTCTCAAGAAATTCTGTTCTTAAGAGCTTCTCTCCGATTATGTTCTCTCTCTCTGATGAGTACATAAATCGAAACCAAAACTGTGTTTATATAGTGCACACAGCTTCTCTATCAATAACAAGATAAGTCCTAATCATAATAAAGATAGAAACATATCTTTAATCGATAGCTGCATTCTACAAACCAGGAACAAACTTCCATGTTTATCTAGACTCCAAATATAACTCGAAGTAGGAATCCTGATCAGCTTCAAGTCCTGATGATCAAACCTGATCATAGTCTGAGTAGGAATCCTGATGATCAATAAGATACTGACGCTTGATCAAATACTGATGACCATGCAATACTGATGACGTCAGCAATCCTGATCAGTTGAGTCTAGCTTCTGACGATCATTGAATTCTGATCTAACACCATCGAATGTAATTATTACTTTATTATTCGATAGTTTTCAATTCACAAAGTGGGTGAAAAGTTTTCTTTGTTTGTCAGGTTGATGAGAATTGGACGACCAAGATTGTTTTAACAATTAAGGTTCGATAGTTTTCTAAAAACTAAGTCTATAATTACACAGAGAGAGGTAGTGTCTTCCTCAGTCAGGTTATTTTCATAGTAGCAATTACGGAGAGAGAAATTTGAGCCGGAGAAGATCATATAAATTTATAGTGCTCAGAATTCTATCAATGTATTGATTATGAATAACCTAGAACTCATTGAAGCTAATCTACGGATTAGAAATTGTAGCACCCTTCGAGGTTTATATTTATAAAAAGATATATTCCCCGACTCTTGGTTTGGTTTGGTGTGTTTGATTTCGTTATAGAACTGAATGAATTATCCGCGAACGAAATTGAATTATTTGTGAGTATCGTATTCAACCCCCCCCCCCCTTCTACGATACTTCGGGACCTAACAATGGATCTCTTTGGACCAGTCAATGTACCATCAATGGCCAAGAAGAGATATGCCTTAGTAATGGTGGATGATTACTCAAGGTACACTTGGGTGAAGTTTCTTGAATCCAAAGATGAAGCTGCTCAAGTGATTATTGATCAAGTCAGAGTTCTTGATAGAACTCCAAACTCAAAAGTTCAAATCTTGAGGAGTGACAATGGTACAGAATTCAGAAATGCCACTCTTGGAAATTTCTGTAAAGATGAAGGAATTGTACAACAATTCTCTGCTGCAAGAACTCCACAGCAGAATGGAGTTGTAGAGAGAAAGAACAGGACTCTCATTGAAGCAGCTAGAACTATGTTGCATGATGCCAAACTGCCAACATATTTCTGGGCTGAAGCTATCAACACAGCCTGTTACACTCAGAACAGAACCATGATCAACAAGACTCATGCAAGTACACCTTACTGTCTGTTAACTGGAAAGAAACCTACTGTCAAATATTTTCATGTGTTTGGGAGCAAATGCTTTATGATGAAGGATATGGATCAGATGACGAGAAGATCATGGATATCTTGCTTTCATAGCAATCTCTGAAGATGATTCACCTCACATATCTCAGGTATCTTTTCCTTGAACCAATGCAGTATTTAATTCTCAATATTCAAAGCATGTACATAGAAGATCTTAGATATGTGTGTATGAATATTTGAAGAATTAGATTTGCAAGTGAGATAGAAGCTTTCTTAAGAAACAACTCTTAGTTTTAGGGGTTAAGTTTCTGGCACATAAGATCTTAGTAAAGCTAAGTTTCAGTATCCCTAGTAGAACAAGATTTGCTCATTTATTCTGAATTGTTTGTTAAGGGATAATCAGTTTGAAGGATGGAGGAATTACCTTTAGAGTCAGTAGAATTTGTAGAACACCAAGCTGTATCTAAAACTAACTTAGGTAATAGAGAAAGTTAGATGCCATACAACAACAGAATGGATTAGATAGAATTAGTGATTTAATTGTTAATTCTTTTATTCCACGTGTGCTTAGAAAATTATTGAATATCTGTAAATCTACTTGCTACCTGTTATACTTGTGTATATTGGTCAAAGTAGAAAGTACTGAATTTTCTAAAATGCAGAACATGCCTAATTTGCACATCTCTTATCCGCAATGTCAAAATGCTCAATGTATGCCATTTATTCTTATTAACATGTTTGCTTATTTAAATATTATGAATGCATATCTTAGAACTTGCATTAATCATAGAAAAAGCATGTTTAAGAATTACATTAGAGCAACGACTGCAAGGTCAGTCAGAGATAAGAATAAGCATGTATAGGTTGAAGCTGTTGTTACCACTTTTAAAAGCAAAATCTCTAATCCATCTGGACCCAAGCAAATAAGTTGGGTACCAAGAACTGTCAATCCATTTGTGAGTGCAGGCAAATCAGGTTAATCGATTTATATGCTTTCTTGGTCTTTACTACCGAAGACATATGATCGAAGAAAGATCTTGCCATCAAATGTGATTGAGAAAGCTGTTCCGTTAATAATCTTTGGAGATGACAGCAAAGGTTTTCATCACGGGACATGGCTACGTTTGAAATGGAATGTCATCATGTTTACAATAATTGGTATCATTGATAACAACTAATAATTGGAGTCAAGGATAACAATTAGAAGCAACTCTCTTGCTGAAGATTCAAAGCACAAATCTTTTTATTCAATGAAGGAGTAGTGTTTTATCTCAAGCAGGAAGGTTGAGAAGCTCTCACCCTTGCATGACAATACAAGGAACTCTTTTCTAAAGATGGTATTGGTGAGAGGACTGCCTCATCTGGGATTCAAGCTGTTAGGAATATGTTGTTCTTGATGATAAACATAAAACACTTAGTAGAATTTGTGTAAAGTCAATTTTGTAGCTGTCAACGAAATAGCATGCTTTGCAGTGTTTCGTTGACAGGAAGCTCATCAACGAAATGAGTGTTGTAGAAATTGCATTGTACAATACTTCACAGTATGATAGGCATTCTATTATATGTTTTAGATAGGTTTTCTAAGTCATGTTGACTATGTACTAGATAGGCAAAATAGGTTGGTTAATTGTAAATATGTTATGCCTTGTAATTCTGCCTAAGTGAAGACATGTCAACGGTATGAAGATTACTCTGTCAACGGTATGGAGTTTACCCATCAACGAAACGAGGGAAACACCATCAACGGAATGAAGAATGAAGCTATCAACGAAACACATCTCCTTGCTATCAACGAATCAATGTTGCTTTTTGAACAGTTGACAAAGTGATAGTGACAGTTTACTGAACAGATCTAAAAGGAGATATGGAAGTGTACTTTGCATTGGAAGCCATCAAAGTGGTTACTGGAAATAAGGAAACATTCCAATTTCCAATAAGGCTCTTGGGAATGATTATAATGAGCATGAAGACAAAAACAAAGATCTCCAAGGACCATTGGACAAAAGGAATGAAAAGCAAGCTACTGATGGTTACTACTATTATTCTTTAGTTTAACCAAATGTAGAATTGTAAACTTGGGATTATATAACCAAGTGTAGCAGTTACTTTAGAAAAAGAGAAGAAAAACAAATAGATTGTATTAGCTATTTTTGAGAGCATTCTTCTCTACAACATTGTAACTGAGCAGCTGTGTACATTTGTATCACAGATTATTTCCGCAATAAAAACACTTCAGTTGGATCATCAAACAATCCAACTGAATTATTTATATCTTGTGTTTTTATTTATTCAGTTCAGTTTAATTTTATAAAGTGTTTAGTTTCAAGAAAATATCAAGAATTGTATTCAACCCCCCCTTCTACAATTCTGTTAGGTCATTTGGGAATAACAATTGGTATCAGAGCGAGCTTCTAACATACAAGAAGTTTAAAGATCAAGACCAAAAACAGAAACCATGGTGAAGAAGGATGCAGGTGTGAAGATACCAGTTCTTGATAAAGACAATTACTTTCACTGGAAAGTAAAGATGCATTTACATCTCATGTCTATGGATGAGAGGTATGTAGACTGCATTGAGAAAGGTCCACACGTTCCCATGAAGCTTGATTCTAGAGTTGGACTGCCAGATGATGCACCTGATGTAGAGATTCCAAAAACTGTCTCAGAATGGACTGTTGAAGATGTTGCAGAAGTCCATAAAGACAAAAGGACCATGAACATTCTGTTTAATGGTTTGGAGCAAGAGATGTTTGACAATGTTATCAACTGTACAACCTCTAAGGAAGTATGGGATACTGTTAGAACACTCTGTGAAGGAACTGAGCAAGTCAGGGAAAATAAAATGCAACTCCTTATACAACAATATGAGCATTTTCATTTTAAAGCTGGTGAAACCCTAAATGACACGTTCAGTAGGTTTCAAAAGCTTTTGAATGGATTAAAGTTGTATGGGAGGATCTATCAAACCAAGGATTCAAACCTTAAATTTCTTAGAGCTCTTCCAAAAGAATGGAAGCCTATGACTGTTTCTCTCAGAAACACTCAAGAGTACAAAGACTACACTCTTGAAAGGCTTTATGGAACCTTGAAGACTTATGAGCTGGAAATGGAGCAAGATGAAGAAATTGAAAAGGTACAGAAGAAGGGTGGATCTATTGCATTGATTGCATCAGTGAACCAACTTGAAGATGACAATAAAGAAGCTGCAAAGGCCACAACTAGTCGATCTAGTTGTAGGAGTGAGGTTAGCAAGGGTAAAGACAAGATGACAGAAGAAGAAGAATCAGAACCAGCCAACTTGGAGGACTTAGATGAGATTGATGAACACATTGCTTTTCTGTCTAGAAAATTCTCTAAGTTCAAGTTCAAAAGAAACTCAGAAGCAAGGCCACCAAGAAGAGACTTTCAACCTAGCAAAACAAACTGGATTGAAAAGTCTAAGTCAAAATGTTTCAATTGTGGAATGCTTGGTCACTTTGCTGGAGACTGCAGAAAGCCCAAGGTTGAGAAGGGCAACAGGAAATTTGAGCCTGTTGATTATAAAAAGAAATACTTTGAACTTCTCAAACAAAAAGAAAAGGCTTTCATGTCTCAGGAGTATGATTGGGCTGGTAATGGTGAAGATTCTGATGATGATGTTGAGTATGTCAACTTGGCTCTTATGGCTGACAATCATGAGCAGGAAGCAAGTTCCTCAAGCAACCAGGTAACAATTACTAATCTTTCTGAGCTTTCTAAAGAGGAATGCGACAGTGCAGTAAATGAAATGTCTACTGTATTATATAATTTGCGTGTTACTCTTAAATCACTTACTAAAGAGAATTCAAGAATAAAAGAGACCAATCTGCTCTTAAGTGATAGGAATGCAATGTTAGAAGCACAGCTCATTGAATTTGAGAAAATGAGATGTGTTAGTAGGGATGCTAAGAAGGAACTTGAGAACGTGTTACAAAGGGAAGAAATTCTTAGAACACAACTTGAGATAGAACAAAGTGTGATTGCAAAATGGAAGGATGCCAGGAATGTTGCTGCCAACATAATTAATGTTCAAGGCGTGGAATCCTTCTGTGAGCAATCATGGGAAAGGAACAAAGAGAAGCTAGGGTATGTTGGTGAAACCTTAGAATCAGAAACAGAGTCAACAAACAACAATGATCATTTGTTGAAGGTTGATATGTCAACGGAATGCAATGTTTCGTTGACACATGAACCATCAACCGATCAGGCTGTTTCGTTGACAGACAAAAGAAAAGATAAACTCACTAGACTTAATGACAAGTATGGTCCTGTCACCAAGAACTTTGTTCAAGGTGAGTCTAGTATTTTAAAGAAAATTGAGAAGCCTGTTGAGAGAGCTAATGTAGGTCACTTGTCTAACAAGCAATTGAAAGACAAGGTAGAGAAAGTTCATAATGAGGCTAAGGGAAATAAAAAGAATAACAGGAATGGCAAAGTAGGAATTAACAAACACAACAATTACACACCTGATAAATATGCTCCTAGAAAGACATGTGTTAATTGTGGAAGTGTTAGTCATTTGTCTACTTACTGCAAATCTGTTAAGAAAACTCCTAATGTGAAAATGCCCAAGCCTGCAATGAACAGTTCCATGCCTACAATGCCTGTTATGCCTAACATGTTTGCTCCATATGCACAATTTCAGAATCCTTATGCTAGCATGCCATTTGTGCCTAATCCTTACATGAATATGTTTAACATGCCACAAATGCCATGGAACATGAATAACATGATTGTTCCTCCAACTATGCATGCTATGAATGAAAATATGAGCAACCCTCAGAAATCAACACCAAGGGTAAAGATTGATTTGAATCAATCTGAGCCCAAAGTGAAAAATGGTACAAAAGGGAATGCAAAGGCTAACAAGACAGGACCCAAGGAAACTTGGGTACCAAAATCGACTTGATTTGGTTTTATTGTGTGCAGGGAGACAAAAGGAATCTTTGGTACTTGGATAGTGGTTGTTCAAGACACATGACTGGTGATTCTACCCTGCTCACAGAGTTTCAGGAAAGAGCTGGCCCTTGTATTGCTTTTGGAGATGACAGCAAAGGCTACACAAAGGGATATGGCTTGATTTCAAAAGAGAATGTCATCATAGATGAGGTTGCATTGGTGGATGGTCTTAAGCACAACTTGCTTAGTATCAGCCAACTTTGTGACAAAGGATTTTTAGTTACTTTTTCTAGAGAAGCCTGTGTTGTTTCTAAAGGAGGAAACAACAATGTGGTAATGACTGGATTCAGAAGGGGGAATGTGTACATTGCTGACTTTAGTAGCACAAGTTCAGACACCATCACTTGTCTCTTCAGCAAGGCAAGCAAGGATGAAAGTTGGTTATGGCACAAGAAGTTATCCCATCTGAATTTCAAAGTTATGAATGATTTGGTGAGAAAAGATCTTGCTAGAGGAATTCCACAGGTGGAGTTCTCCAAGGATGGTTTGTGTGATTCCTGTCAAAAGGGAAAACAGAAGAAGGCATCATTCAAAAGCAAGACAGAGTCATCAATTGTCCAGCAGCTTGAATTGCTTCATATGGACCTATTTGGCCCTGTAAATGTTATGTCCATCTCAAAGAAGAAATACTGTCTTGTGATTGTTGATGATTTTTCTAGATTTACATGGACTTTCTTTTTGCACTCTAAAGATGAGGCAAGTGAAATCATTATCAATCACATCAAGATGGTAAGCAATCATCCTGATTTCAAAGTAAGAAGGATTAGGAGTGACAATGGGACAGAATTCAAGAATTCAAGCATGAAGGTGTTCTGTGAAGAAAATGGTATTTTGCATGAGTTTTCAGCAGCAAGAACACCACAGCAAAATGGTGTAGTTGAAAGGAAAAACAGAACACTTATTGAAGCTGCAAGGACAATGCTAGATGAATCAAAGTTACCTACATATTTTTGGGCTGAGGCAGTTAACACAGCTTGCTTTACTCAAAATATTTCTTTGATTAATCAGGCCAAAGGAATGACCCCTTATCAGTTACTCAAAAGAAAGATGCCACTATTGGATTTTCTTCATGTCTTTGGATGCAAGTGCTTTGTTCTGAGAAATCAAGCTGAGCATTTGGGGAAATTTGAAGCAAAGGCAGATGAAGCAATATTTGTGGGATATGCAGCAGGGAAAGCTTACAGAGTCTATAATCTCAGAATCAACATTGTTATGGAATCTGTACATGTTGTTTTTGATGATCTCAAAATCCAAGGTCTCTGTGATGAAGGTTTCCATGAAAGTCTTTCTTTTGAAAATGAGGAAGGAGATCAAGTGAATCATGATAAGGCTACTGAGAAACAGCCTAAAGTTGTTGCATCTAGCACAGATGAAAGCAGCAGTGAAGATGAAATTGCTGCATTAAGATTGAAAAGAATAGCTGCTAGTAGGCCAAATGGTCATTTCGTTGACAGTCATGATGGTGGATTCGTTGACAGTCAGAATGAGCGTTTCATTGACAGCCAAAACGGTCATACCGTTGATAGTCATAGGAATACTTCTAGAAGTGATCACTTAGGGACAACAAACTCAGGGGGAGTTTCTCAAGGACAAATATCCAATCAAGGCAATCATGATCATGAAGCTACGTCTTCAAGAGCAAATCTACCTCCCTCAAGAAAATGGACTAAAGATCATCCCTTTGAACTTATTATAGGTGATGTTTCTTCAAAAGTCCAAACTAGAAGAGCAACTCAAGAAGAATGTCTATATAGTAGCTTTCTGTCTCAAGATGAGCCAAAGAAAGTTGAGGATGCACTTCTAGATCCAGATTGGGTTTTAGCCATGCAAGAAGAGCTAAACCAATTTGAGAGAAACAATGTTTGGAAGATGGTGCCCAGGCCTAATGACAGGAGTGTTATAGGCACAAAGTGGGTGTTCAGAAACAAGATGGATGAAAATGGCATAGTCACAAGGAACAAAGCTAGATTGGTTGCAAAAGGCTATTCACAGGAAGAAGGAATTGATTTTGATGAAACCTTTGCTCCTGTTGCAAGACTAGAAGCAATAAGGATTTTCCTAGCCTATGCAGCCCATGCCAATTTCAAGGTCTATCAAATGGATGTGAAGAGTGCTTTTCTGAATGGGGAATTGGAAGAGGAGGTGTATGTAAGTCAACCTCCTGGTTTTGAAGATGATGATTTTCCAGACTATGTGTACTTCCTTCTCAAAGCACTCTATGGTTTGAAACAAGCACCTAGAGCCTGGTATGACACTCTCTCACAGTTCCTCCTTGAGAATCATTTCACTAGAGGTACTGTAGATAAAACTCTTTTTCACAGGGTTGTAAATGGCTCTACTTTACTTGTTCAAATTTATGTAGATGATATAATCTTTGGGTCTACAGATGTGAAACTTTGTCAAAAGTTTGCCAAGCTTATGCAAAGTAAGTATGAAATGAGCATGATGGGAGAATTAACTTACTTTCTTGGTCTTCAAGTAAAGCAAGTTAATGAAGGCATTTTCATTAGTCAAACAAAATACATTCATGATTTATTAAAGAAGTTTAACCTAATGGAATGCTCTCCTGCCAAAACTCCCATGCCTACTGCCACCAAACTTGAATTGAATACTAAGGAAAAATCTGTGGACATTTCAAGTTACAGAGGCATGGTAGGCTCACTTTTATATTTAACAGCTAGTAGACCTGATATTATGTTTGCTACATGTCTATGTGCTAGATTTCAGGCTGATCCTAGAGAATCCCATTTAGTTGCTATTAAAAGAATTTTCAGATATCTCAAAGGAACACCAAACCTTGGCATTTGGTATCCTAGAGAATCTGGTTTTGAACTAATTGGTTATTCAGATGCAGATTTTGCAGGATGTAAAATTGACAAGAAAAGTACAACTGGAACCTGTCAATTCCTAGGAAACAAGCTTGTGTCATGGTTCAGCAAGAAACAAAACTCAGTTTCTACCTCCACAGCTGAGGCTGAGTATATTGCAGCTGGAAGTTGTTGTGCACGGATTTTATGGATGAAAAACCAACTACTTGATTATGGATTAAGAGTTGAGAAAATTCCTATTTTCTGTGACAACACTAGTGCCATTGCCATTACTGAGAATCCAGTGCAGCATTCAAGAACCAAGCACATTGACATCAAGTATCATTTCATTAGAGAACATGTTATGAATGGTACTGTGGAGTTACATTTTGTTCCAAGTGAACAACAACTTGCAGACATCTTTACCAAGCCACTTGATGAATCAACATTCTCAAGATTAGTAAGTGAGCTAGGTATGCTAAATTTCTCTTAATTATTTTTGAGATATTTGCAAGTTAAAATGCAGCCAGAAATTTGCTATGTTTTTCTGTGAATGAATTTTCTCAGGAAAAGGTAAAATTTTGTCTAAGTCAAAATTACTATGCCAACGGAATGCACCATTTCGTTGACAGTCTTAGCAGTTTTCTGGGTGTTTCGTTGATAGCTCTTTTATATCAACGAAACGCAGCTTTATCAACGAAATAAGACGGGACTTTAACCGCCCAATCCTGATTCGTTGATTTAGCGCTTTTTATCTGAACCGTTGAAATTTTAACACGTCTTTTACCACGATCTATGCATACACCCCTGTAAGTATAAATCATGGTAATACTTTAAGAGTAACGGTTATATTTTTAAGCCAATCCAGTAATTTACATTTATTATTGGATTCATTTTCTGAGAATTTTTGGGGGAGTATTTAAGAAATTTTATTTTCATTATTTCTTTTTACCTGTTCTCAAAAATTCCAAAGGCTTTTTCTCTCTTCTTCTCTCTAACAAGCAATTCAGTTCGAAGCTTTCCTTTAATCAACAATGGCACCTATAGTCAAGCTTATGTCTGCTGGAGGGTTCATCTATGAGAAGAACAACTCCATCCCTTTTGTTGTCAAGGAAAACCCGAACAGACTGTTCTTCAAAATGATGGATTTCATGAAGAATTGCAAGTTGAGCTATGCAATGTTTCACTCTACACCACTCTACAATGAGATAATCGAGGAGATTTGGACCTCATGTGAGTATAGTGGAACACACTGCACACTAAAATTCACTCTTCAAGGTAATGAGTACATAGTTAATTCTGATGTTTTGCAAGCATGTTTACATATTCCTTATAATAACTGTGATGCTTTGCCTACTAACACTGAAATAACTACCATGCTAAATTCTATAAACTACTCTTTGCCTACTGATAATCTGGGTAGAATAATTAGGAGAGGTTTGGTTAGGGAATACAGTTATTTAGCTGATGCATTCATTAAGGTCTTTTCTGGAAAGATTAGCAATTTTGATGCATTAACTAACTCTATGTTAATTCTCCTAACCATGCTTCTAAATGATAGATATCACAACTTTAGCACCCAACTTATGTATGAAATTGGTGCTAAGTTGGGTGACAAAGCAAATAGGAAGAAAAATATCTATTATGCTAGGTTTCTGATGATGTTGGCTAACCATGTTAGTCCAGCACCATTAGTTATCTCTAACCCTAATGCCAGGTTTGAGTGCTTTGTGCAAGAAAAGAGAGTATTGACAGACATACTGAGGCTGAACCACAATGGTGATGTTCCAGTGGTGTATCTGCCAATCATTGAGGTAACTACTACTATCCCTGTTAGTGTAGCTAACACCTCTACTGTTTTACCTTCCAATGTTGCTATGGAGTCTGTAGCTGTGACCCAACAGGCTCCTACCCTAGCAACAAAACCAAAATCAAAGAAAACCTCCAAGCCAACCTCAGGTGCTTCTCAAAAGGCACCTGTTGTAAAAACTACCACACAACCTAAGGGGAGTGAGTCTGGAGTTGTGAGAGGTGAGGGAAGGGGTGAACATCAAAGAAACCCCAAGGATAAGGAAGGACAGGTTAGTGTGTACCAGCCAAGCCCCATTGTGTCTTCCCAACAAGGCACAATGAGTAACATGGACTTAAACACAAGTCTAATTGCATCCTCCCAAAAGGATGTGATTATTGAAACAAGCTCTCCTCCTAGAGCACAGTCCAAAAGGGTAAGGGACACTTCAAGCCCACAGTCTACATTTTCCCAATACCAAAGGAGAGTGAAGCAAAAGTCCAAGGGTACACAGGGTGCACACACACTGGAAGCAACACTTCCAGTTTCTCAAATTCAGTTTGATGTAACCCCTATTATTACTCTGGGGTTACAGTCCCATTCTCTAAACATCAATCTTGAATTATCTCCATCAAATTCACCAACTCAATCTTTAGATGTGGACATGATCCATACATCTATTCCTGATTCTCCAACTCTAATCTTGGAGAAGCCCCACTCTGAAGCTGGTGGCCATCACTTGTTAAGTGATTTGTTGGGCCATCAACCAATTTTTCCTGAAGTTGCAAGGGGATCTGTGGACCATTCTTTAAAATCAATCACCACAGACTCTACTGTAATATCTCATTCTCAAAGTGCTTTCTTGACTTCATCAACGAAACAGTCTATTTCGTTGACAAGTGTTTCTCCATCAACGGTATCCATACCGTTGACAGTTCAAACTACCATTCCGTTGATAGTTCACTCTGCACCTTTAATTGAAAATCAAGTTGTTCCCACAACTAGTGCAGATGATCTAGTGGTAGTTGAGACACTTCTAGGACTGAGAGGGAGTGAAACTGAGAGGCTGGCTTGCAGCCAGGCAAAAGGAGAGAATGTGAGTGAGAGGCTGGCTATTTCTTCCAGCCAGGCAAAAGGAGAGATTGAGAGTTCCACCTTAGAAGGTGAAGGTGAGGGTGTGAGAGGTGTGAGCCATGGGGAGCCCATGATGCAAGAACAGAGTGGAGAGAGAGAAGGGACTACAGGAGAAATAAGGATGGAAGCAGCCATTGCTAATGAGTTAATGGAGGTCAGTGAGGGAGAAAGGGAACTTACTTTCCAAGAGGTTTATCAGCAAACTCTGGATAGTATTTCCCTGGATCCTGAGACCTTTACTCATCCTGTGTCAGCCTATCAAATTTTGGCTCAACAGGGCAATGTGGAGGCAGAGAGGTCACTACAACTAATTCACACAACTGCATCAATGCAAAGAGCAAAGGATGCCTTGACCAATCTACCTCCAGGAGCTGAAGCAAGTGGAGACTTTGATTTCTCTGATGATGAGGACAGCTATGGTGATAATCTACAGGTGGCCACTACTGCACAGACTGGGACTTCTGTGGTGCCTCCTACACCAAACTGGCTTTCTCAAGATATGCATGGTAGAAGCAATTTGGATGCTGCTATCACAAGGCAGTACAAAGAAGCATATCTAGCTCATGAGTCTGCAGGACCAAGAGACAAGAAATTCTACAAAGCCATAATGGATTCTCTGGAAATTCAAAGGCTACAAATGTTGCAGACAAGGATTGAGGCTACAGAGATCAAGGATTCAATCAGCAACCTTAGGGCTGCTAATGATAGGAGGCTAGATGAAAAGCTTCCTCCTCTCACTGTGTCCAGGATGAACAGGTTTTTCACTAAAGAACCTGAAGTGGAGTCCTCCTTGAAGACTCTCTCTTCTAGAGTGGACAAGGTGGAAGCCACTCTATCACAGATGCAAAAGGAACAGGAGAAACAAACACAACTATTGGCCCAGCTAGTGGCAGCTCAAGGACTCCCAGCCATCTCTTTTGATGATAACAAAAAGGGGGAGAAATCTAAGGAGCTAGACATTCAAATTACCAAGGTTATGGTCCCAGCCATTTCCCTACCAAAGGAGCCATTAGCAATGGGGGAGCTTGGCAAGCAGCAAAAGGATGGTATTGACCTTATACAAGAAGCTTCTATGAGGATGAGACTTGCAGAACAAATCAAAGAACATTGGTCCAACATAGAAGCAAAGTTCAAGAAGATTACTGAAGATAAGGACTCAAATCCATCAACGGAACAGCCATCAACGAATGCCATGGCAATAGCATCAACGGAATGGGAGCCACAGACAAATTCTTTCTATCAACAAGAGCCCCTTCTACATGGAGTCACTCAAGGACCAAGGAAGGAAAAAGGACAAACTTCATGCATTAGGGATGTGGAACAAGCTACAATTCAAAGAAGCCTATCTCCCAAGTCCCCTGCTAAACCAAAGGGCAAAAACATAGCAAGGACTTTCTATCCTGCACCTTATCCAGATGAGCACAAGCTTCTTGGTCTACTCATCACAAAAAGCAAGGAAAGTAATGATTATGAGATAAGGAAGCAAAGGGCAATTGTCTACAGGAATGGACAGCAAATCTGTGTTTGGGCTGGTCATCCAAACTTTGCTGAAGCCAAGGCTGAGGAATCAGAAAGAGCAGCTATGCAAGCTCTTGCAGTAGCTCAAGCTCTAGATGAAGAAGAAAGGAAGCAAGAGGAAAGCACTAGAGAGGAAATGAGTTCAAAGAAGAGCACAAGGCAACCCAAAGAGAGAGCTAGGAGAAACATAGACTTTGAGAGTGCTGATTCTCAGAGTACTGCATCAGACTCTTCTTTACCTATTGCACCTCCAACAATTGCTAATCCAGTTTTTGAGGGAAAGTTGGCCTGTGATCCTGCACATCCTGTCAATTTTCATGATCAACCAATCATGCCAAAAGAGGAACCAATTGATTTTGATGAGGCATACTTTCCAAAGTTCCTGTTAGAAAAGGACCAACCAATGAAGACAAAGAAGAGGCCTGTCAAAGCAAAGCCTGTTTTTGTGAGAAAGCCACAATCTCAAAAACCCCCTTCAAACCCAGAGGACTGCATGTACATTGCTGACATCAGGGAAGAATCCAGTCTACATCTTGACCTAGACAACCTGGTGGAAGTAAGGGGAATTGCAGCTTCTTAAAAGTTGCCTGAAAGACTAGTGTTCACATTCAAGGGTGGTAGAGAACAAGTGTGGCCTCTCTACAGAATTTTAGGAGAAGACTATCAAACACTACTCTCAGTGTTTAGATGCTTGAAAAAGGACTTTGGTTTCACCAAAACAGCCAAGTCTGAGGTGGTCTCCAAAATCTGTCAGTTAAAGGCTAGCTGGAACAAGCCTGAGGCTCTTCCCAGAATACTTAGAGTTCCCTCAACAGGAAAGAAAATCCATCTTCAACCTTATTGGATGATGGAGTTTAAGGACAAGGACAATTGCAGAAGATTCTTCAGAATGGAAGACCAGCTGGAGAAGGCATCTAATCAAACTCTAAAGCTGATGCAATCCAAGCTTGGTGATCAAGATGAAGAGGAGAAAATCTTCTACAGAAGGCTACAGGTCCAGATTGAGGAAAACAACTCCAAGAGAGGGAAGAAGACTATGCCACAAAGAAGTCACAGATGAAACATTTGCTCAGACTAGAGGAGCACTTGTGGGCATTAGTCTTGTAAGTCTTGTATTTTGTCTATAAAGTTTTGAAGCTTAATACATTTTCTACTTTTGTAATTTATGATGTATCTGAGTGTTTTTGTTATCATCAAGTCTCTTGATTTATGGCTGTTATTCTATCAGTCATAAATTGGGGGAGATTGTTAGGAATATGTTGTTCTTGATGATAAACATAAAACACTTAGTAGAATTTGTGTAAAGTCAATTTTGTAGCTGTCAACGAAATAGCATGCTTTGCAGTGTTTCGTTGACAGGAAGCTCATCAACGAAATGAGTGTTGTAGCAATTGCATTGTACAATACTTCACAGTATGATAGGCATTCTATTATATGTTTTAGATAGGTTTTCTAAGTCATGTTGACTATGTACTAGATAGGCAAAATAGGTTGGTTAATTGTAAATATGTTATGCCTTGTAATTCTGCCTAAGTGAAGACATGTCAACGGTATGAAGATTACTCTGTCAACGGTATGGAGTTTACCCATCAACGAAACGAGGGAAACACCATCAACGGAATGAAGAATGAAGCTATCAACGAAACACATCTCCTTGCTATCAACGAATCAATGTTGCTTTTTGAACAGTTGACAAAGTGATAGTGACAGTTTACTGAACAGATCTAAAAGGAGATATGGAAGTGTACTTTGCATTGGAAGCCATCAAAGTGGTTACTGGAAATAAGGAAACATTCCAATTTCCAATAAGGCTCTTGGGAATGATTATAATGAGCATGAAGACAAAAGCAAAGATCTCCAAGGACCATTGGACAAAAGGAATGAAAAGCAAGCTACTGATGGTTACTACTATTATTCTTTAGTTTAACCAAATGTAGAATTGTAAACTTGGGATTATATAACCAAGTGTAGCAGTTACTTTAGAAAAAGAGAAGAAAAACAAATAGATTGTATTAGCTATTTTTGAGAGCATTCTTCTCTACAACATTGTAACTGAGCAGCTGTGTACATTTGTATCACAGATTATTTCCGCAATAAAAACACTTCAGTTGGATCATCAAACAATCCAACTGAATTATTTATATCTTGTGTTTTTATTTATTCAGTTCAGTTTAATTTTATAAAGTGTTTAGTTTCAAGAAAATATCAAGAATTGTATTCAACCCCCCCTTCTACAATTCTGTTAGGTCATTTGGGAATAACACAAGCTAGATGAAATATATGAGGCATGTCATTAAGGGAAGTCAAAGAAACATCACAGAAAAGCTATAATGTGATAAGCATTACTGAGCCGCTTCAGATGATACATATGGAACTCTACGGACTAGTTAATGTCTTATCTACAACAAATAAAGATATACTTCAGTGATGGTTGATGTCTACTCTTAATACAAACTGGTGTTGTTCGTTCAATCTAAAGGACAAGACATCACAGATGAGATTAATCACATTTCCATGATACCCTGAATTGGCCAATAGAAGCAAACTCTGAATTTCTTTCAGGGGTTTGGAGGAAAATGTTTTACAAGTAAGCTGTTAGATATAATTGCTGACGTTTGTTCATCAGTGTTTAAGCAACAGGTGATCATCAGAGTTTACATGGAAGCCAGTCAGAGTTTGTTAAAGTCTGACTTTGTGATAGTTGAATTAGCTGTCGGTGCTGAATTGAATATTCTAGAAGCAATATATTCTGAAGATGGAAAGAAGCAGAATATATTGATACAGCTAAGGAGACAGAATAGAAGATTGAAGCAATTCTAATTGATTACAATTTGTATAGCTAATTTGTAGGAGTATCAATTAGAGATTGATTGTAACTGTGTACTATATAAACACAGATAGGTTATCCCTAGAAGGGATGCGATTATTGAAATATTATTCTTGTAACCTAGAAGCTCTTTGTGATTCATTAACATCATAAAGAGAGAAGCTGTTAATATAACTACAGTTTGTTGATTTACAAACTTGTGTTCTTGATTGTTATTCTCATACATACTTGATTATATTGTGTATTCGGCGTAACAATTGGTATCAGAGCCTAGGCTGTTTAATATATACAGTTTTACGATTCAAACACAGTAATAATCATGTCTGAAGAAAATGAAGCTCCTCCCAAGGTTGAACAGGTTAAACCTAATTCTGTAAGTCGATATGAAACAATCAGGGTTCCAATCCTCAGGCCAGTGGAGTATCCAATTTGGAAGGTGAAGATGACCATGTTTCTGGAGGCTACAGATCCAGAATATCTTGACAGAATCAATGATGGTCCTCATATGCCGACTAAATTGTCTCCTGTGTTGATGGTCAAGAACAAAAGACTGTTCCAAAGGAAAAGAAAGATATGACTCCTGAGGACATCTCATCAATTGTAAAAGATGCAAAGGTTAGACATCTTCTACACAGTGCTTTAGATAATGTTATGTCTAACAGAGTAATTGGTTGCAAAACTGCAAAAGAAATCTGGGATGCTTTGGAAGTCAGGTGTCAAGGAACCACTGCTATAAAGAAGAACAGGAAAACAATACTCACTCAGGAGTATGAGCATTTTGATTCAAGAACCAATGAAACCTTGACTGAGACATATGACAGATTCTGTAAACTGCTGAATGATTTATCTCTAGTTGATAAAGAATATGATCTTGAAGAATCAAATCTCAAATTTCTCTTATCTTTACCTGAAAGATGGGATTTGAAGACAACAACTATAAGAGATAATTACGAACTTGCTGAAACTGAACTTGATGAGATTTATGGGTTACTGAAAACTCATGAATTGGAAATAGAACAAAGAAACAGAAGATCAAGCAAGAAGACAAAATCTGTTGCTCTCAAAGTTGAGGAGAACCCTATCAAGAAGGAATCATCAAAGAAGAAAGCCAAGGGAAAGGCTTTAGTCATTAAATCTGAAAGTGAGTCATCAAACTCTGATGATGACTCAAACTCTGATGAAGCTTCTGACTCTGAGGATGATGAAGAACAGATGATGCAAATGGCTGGATTGATGGTGAAGACCTTCAAGAAGATGGGATTCAAGAACTTCAAGAAAGGAAAGAAATTCTCAAGGAAAGATTCAAACTCTGAAAGGAAAAGTTTTAGAAAGTCTGATGGAAGGGAGACCAAGTCTGGCAAGAAGAATAAATCTGAAATCCAGTGCTACAAGTGTAAGGAGATGGGTCACTATGCCCCAGAGTGCAAGAAAGGAAAATCTGAAAAAGCACTTATCTCTAAAGGCAAAGACTGGGCAGATACTTCAGACTCTGATGATGGAGTAAATTATTCTCTTATGGCAACTGTCAAAGATGAGACTGAATCATCTAAAAATAAGGTACCTCTAACTACTTATGCTTATGATACTGATAATATATCTGAATTAAGAGTATATATGAAAAGCGTACATGTTAGTTATAGGGATCAGACTTTAGAGAATGAGAGAATTAAATCTGAGAATCTTAGCCTTAAAGATAAAAACAAGTTTCTTGAAGGAGAACTTGAAAATATGAAGCAGATTCAAAAAGAAAGAGATGATGCTGTTTATGTTGAACAGGAGTTGCTCAAAAGATATAGACAACTAGAATCTGATCTAGAAAAAGAAAGAAAAATAATCAAGACTTGGACAAACTCTGGAAGAGACACTCATCAAGTGTTTCAAACAGATTCTGTAGGTTTAGGTTATTGTGAAAATGATGAACTTAGGTTTAAAGACAAGGTTAAGGTTAAACCACAACTTAAACCTGTGAAATTTGTTCCAGAGTCCAATAAGCTAAAATCTGTTGTAGTTAGAGAAGCTGATATGGAATCAGATGAAACCTGTGAAAGACAGGAAAATATCATAACAGAAAATTTTATGGAAATAGAAGCTGTTAGAAAGCCAGTAAAAACTTGTGAAAAACAGGTTAATGTTGGTTTGATGACAGGAAAACAGTTCAATCATAAGCTCAAAGAGGTAAAGTCAGCCATGAAACCAAAAGGGTCCAAGAAGAATAGGAATGGAAAGATAGGCATAAATAAAAGAAATAATCATTTGCCTACTGATGCTGCTCCAAGAAAAACATGTTATAACTGTGGTAGTGCTAACCATCTTGCCAGTTTTTGCAGGAAAAACAAAGATATTAATTCTTTACCCTCCAAGTCTGGGGTAAAGAATGATTATGTTAGGGTTAGGCCACAGACTTTATGCACACACTGTGGGAGCACTTGGCATTCCATTTATACTTGCAAGAGTTATCATGCTATTTATCACAAATATTATGAGCCAAAACCCAACTTGAAATGGGTTAGGGCAAACTCTGCAAGTGTAAAGTCTGACAATGTTAGTTTAAACTCTGTTGATAGTGATTCCGCTGCAAAAGCTAACACTGTTAAGAAAGACAAAGGATCCAAGCAAGTCTGGGTCCTTAAGACTAACACTTAGTGTTTGTCTGTGATTGCAGGGCATAAAAGAGAGCACCCTTATCTTAGACAGTGGATGCTCATGACACATGACTGGAAATAAAGCCCTGCTATCAGATTTTGAGGAGAAGGTTGGCCCAAAGGTTTCCTATGGAGATGGCAACATAGGACGTACTATGGGATATGACAATATCAATCTTGGAAGTGTCATCATATCAAATGTAGCTCTAGTCTCAGGACTCAAGCATAATCTGCTATCTGTGAGTCAAATCTGTGACAGAGGAAACCATGTAGATTTTCATACTGAACACTGTGAAGTTATCAGTAAATCTACTGGAAAAGTTGTTCTAGTTGGACACAGGCACAACAACATTTATGAAGCAAGTTTGGTAACAAACTCTGAAGGAAAAACAGTGTGTCTGACTGCAAGAATGTCAAATGAAGAGAGTTGGAACTGGCATAAGAAGCTCTCTCATCTCAATTTGAACAACATCAATGAGCTAATAAGAAAGGATCTTGTAAGGGGACTTCCAAAATCAATACTCAATCTAGATGGTCTATGTGATTCTTGTCAAAAGGCCAAGCAAAGGAAGTCATCTTTCAAGAGCAAATCTGAATCTTCAGTAGTGGAAACTTATCATCTTCTACATGTGGATCTCTTTGGACCAGTGAATGTGATGTCTATGGGCAGAAAGAAATATGCTCTAGTAATTGTTGATGAATATACTAGATATACATGGGTGTATTTCTTATCAAAGAAGGATGAAACTGCTCAAACTCTGATGGATCATGTAAATCTACTGGACAAAGGATCACAGCACAAAGTCAAAATTATAAGGAATGATAATGGAACTGAATTCAGAAACTCAATCATGGAAGCTTTCTGCAAGGAAAGAGGAGTGAAACAAGAATTTTCTGCACCTGGAACTCCACAGCAAAATGGTGTAGTTGAAAGAAAGAACAGAACTCTAATTGAAGCTGCCAGAACAATGCATGATGAAGCAAAGTTACCAACCTATTTCTGGGCAGAAGCTGTTCAAACTGCTTGTTTTACTCAAAATGCTATACTGATCAACAAGCATGGGAAAACACCATATGAGATGGTGAAAAATAAGAAGCCAAATTTGAAATATTTTCATATATTTGGATGCAAATGCTTTGTGTTGAAGACTCATCCTGAACAGTTGACCAAGTTCGAGTTAAAAGCTGATGAAGGAATCTTTGTTGGCTATCCATTGTCAACAAAAGCATTTAGAGTCTACAATCTGAGAACTAAAGTGATCATGGAATCCATACATGTGTCATTTGATGACAAGAAAATAACTGGACTTGATGACTTAGTTGAATATGATCAACTGCGCTTTGAAAATGAAGGTTTATTTTCTGATGATGTAAACTCTGATGAAGCAGTACCGACAAACTCTGATGAAGCGGTTCTGATAAACTCTGACGAAGCATACTCTGAACCTTTACTGGTAAATAATGGAGAAACTGAAAATTCTCAAAACAGAGAACCAGTTGAAGGGGAGCATGAGGCAGCTCAACATGGTGACTCAAACACTCAAAGTGAGTCTGTTGAGGAAGCTGATTCAAACTCTGAAAGCTCAAACTCTGAGCAGTCAAATTCAGGGGGAGCCTCAAATGCTGCAGAAAGTCAACACTTGAATCAGGAGAGCATGGATCAAGGGGGAGGATCAAATGATAATGCAAGAAACCACTTACCAACAACAAGAAAGTGGACACATGCACACACACCTGATCTCATAATTGGAGATCCTGATGCTAGTGTGAGAACTAGAAGTGCAACAAATAATGAGTGTCTGTATCATGCATTCTTGTCTCAAACAGAACCAAAGAAAGTGGAGGAAGCTCTTCAAGATGCTAATTGGATAACAACAATGCAAGAAGAGTTAAATGAATTTGAAAGAAATGAAGTCTGGACACTTGTACCTAGGCCAAAGAATAGATCAATTGTAGGTACAAAGTGGGTTTTCAGAAACAAGACTGACAGTGAAGGTGTGATTACAAGAAACAAGGCTAGACTTGTGGCTAAAGGTTATTCACAACAGGAAGGAATTGACTATGATGAAACCTTTGCTCCAGTTGCAAGATTGGAGGCCATAAGAATTTTTCTGGCCTATGCTGCACACAAGAAATTTAAAGTCTTTCAGATGGATGTGAAAAGTGCTTTTCTCAATGGGAAGCTTGAAGAAGAAGTGTTTGTTGAACAACCACCAGGATTTGTAGATCCCAAGCATCCAGATTATGTCTACAGGCTTGACAAGGCATTATATGGACTAAAGCAAGCACCAAGAGCATGGTATGAAACTCTTGCTCAATTTCTTTTAGAAAGTGGGTTCACAAGAGGTACAATTGATAAAACCTTGTTTTATTTCAATTCTGGTGATGATTTGCTTTTAGTTCAAATTTATGTAGATGATATTATTTTTGGATCTACTAATGACAAACTTTGTAAGAAGTTTGCAAAGCTTATGCAGTCCAGGTACCAAATGAGCATGATGGGAGAGCTTAGTTATTTTCTAGGCTTACAGGTCAAGCAAACAGATGATGGGATTTTTATCAATCAAGCAAAGTATACCAGAAATCTTCTAAAGAAATTTGGTATGCTTGATAGTTCATCTGCTCCAACTCCCATGGCTACTGCAACAAAGCTAGACAAAGACACAGGCGCTATAGTGCATATGACAACCTATAGAGGCATGATAGGGTCTCTTCTGTATCTCACAGCAAGTAGACCTGATATCATGTATGCCACATGTCTTTGTGCAAGATTTCAAGCAGATCCCAGAGAGCCTCATCTAACAGCTATAAAAAGGATTTTCAAATATCTCAAAGGAACCATAACCTTGGGTTTGTGGTATCCTAGAGAATCAGAGTTTAAGCTAATTGGTTACTCTGATGCAGATTTTGCAGGCTGTAAGATAGACAGAAAAAGTACAAGTGGAAGCTGTCAATTCTTAGGTGACAGATTGGTTTCTTGGTATAGCAAGAAACAGAAGTCAATTTCCACATCCACTGCAGAAGCAGAGTATATAGCTGCTGGTAGCTGTTGTGCACATATTTTATGGATGAAGAATCAGTTGCTGGATTATGGGTTAAGGTACTCTAAAATACCTATTTTCTGTGATAACCAAAGTGCTATTGCTATGACAGGTAATCCAGTACAGCACTCCATGACCAAGCACATCAGCATAAGGTATCATTTTATCAGAGAACATGTGGAGGAAGGAAACATTGGGCTTAATTTTGTGTCTACAGACCAACAACTTGCAGATATCTTCACCAAACCATTGAGTGAAGATACCTTTACAAGATTGGTAAATGAACTTGGAATGATCTCTGGTTTTGACTAGAGATACGGGTTAGACTCAAAAACTATAAATGTTTGATTTTTATGCTCATGATTCTTTGCATGTGTTAACTGTTATGAGTACCAGTGTCATAAACTCTGAAAGTAAACTCTGATGTTAAATTCTGTTAGTCATAAAGTGTTGGTCATACTCTGATAGTAAATCACTGAAAGTTACAGTCTAATGCTATACTCTGATTGTAATTTTGTCTGAAACATATGGACCAATGAAGAAATTTGTATGAAACATAATTATCAGTAAGTAATTATGAATCCTTAAAAGTTGTATAGATTCTGATCTCAAATATGTGCAGTAAGTTAACACAACATGATACTGTCTCTGTATTTATAACATCTCTTAGTTTATTGATCCTATACACTGAGTCTGTATTAGTTGTTTGCATTTTCTCTCATAAATTAATTGCATTAACTGATGAAAAGTCTAAACTCTGATTATTAATTGTAAATAGTTCACCCTCAAATCAAAAGATGCCAAAAAGAGCACAAATTCCTTTGAGATCATGTTGTGCCTAGGAAGATCCAGGAACTTATTGTATGAAATAAGGGCTAAATTCTTTGATTTTTGGTGACTAGTGTCAACCACTGATTACTGGAAAAATTAAAAAAAATTAAAAAAAAAATAAAAAAAAATACATATATAAAGGGGGTGAAGAATAAAAGATATATCCAAATGAAAGGATATCAAAATACAGAGTTTAGATATAAAAATCAGATTTTATGTTTTACATGAGAGTTTAGGCAACCAGTTTTTACTGCTTAAGTTTGTGGATTTTATGCACTTTGAGATGATCTAAATATTGATTTCGGTAAACTCTGCTATTGCACACACAATTATTCACATCTGTACAGTTTGAGAAAAGAGTTTATTGACAAAGAAGGACAAATGGTAAACACTGATGTATTTGTGAAATACGCCGAGGTAACTTTGTTTTAATCTTTGATGGTTAAAATGATTTCTTTGTTTCAGACATTTTATAGTTTTGAGATTAGACATTTGTTTAGAAATTCGAAAGAGTATGATTACAAACGGTTAATATTTGTATTAAACAGAGGAGAGAGAGGTTGAGTGTTTTGAAAAGTGTAAAAAGCGGTAATTATGGCTATTTTTACTGCGCGTGTGTATTGGAAGTTGTTACATACAGCTGTCAGCGTATACATGTTTGACATCTGTCCCACTCACACATTTTTTCAAAGACGCCTGCTGTGTGTAGTAATGATTAAAACGATTGAGTTTTAATTTTCACGGTTATTATTTAAACTTACTACACATAAACGGTTCATTCTTTTGCACACTTCATCATTTCATAAGTTTTTACTCACAAACATTGTCTCAAACACTTTCACTGCATACATTCTTATTTCTTGATTTCTTTTAAACTTTTCTAATGGCTACTACAATGTTTACTGCTTCTGGGTTAGAATTTGTTCCTAATAATTACTCAGCTCCTTTGGCAAATGAGAACGCACCAGAGGCGTTTCATTTGATTCAGAGTTTCTTGTCAAACTCTGATATTGGTACTGCTCTCACCGCACCATTGAAGCTGTCTGCATCTCAAATAAGGACTTTTTGGCAGACAGGTACTTATGATAATGGAGGAGAGTCTGGGTCTCCATCCATAATCTTTGAATTTCAAGAAGAAGAGTTTATAGTTACTCCAACAACTGTTCGTGATGCTCTGGGCCTTGAGGACTTTAATGCTTTCACAATCTCTGTTGGAGATTCTGAGTTAGTTCGAATGATGAGGGAAATAGGCTACTCTGGACCACTGACAAAGCTTGGTCAGTTGAAGCGACCGCTCTTGAGAAAGGAATGGATTTTCTTTTTCGACTGCATAACAAGGGCGTTCGGGAAGAAGTGCACGAATTGGGATGCAATTCCCACTGATAGTCTGCAAATCGGGTATTCTCTTCTTTATGGAGGAAATTTTGATGTTGCTAGGCTAGTTTTAACTAATATTGGTGAGAAAATGCTAGAGAATAGGAATGTTGTTTATTTCTCTAGATTTTGTCAATTGTTATTCAACTTTTGCTGTCCTGATGTTGAGATTTTAGATGATGATGTAATTCTTTCGTTTAAGTTGCATAAATGCATCTTCTCTGATCTCACTAATAAAGATAACAAGAAAGGAGATGTTGGTGTTTTGATGTTGCCTGAGTCTGTGCAACAATTCCTGATCAATTCACAACAACAACAACCACTTGCAAACTCTGAAGCTGGACCTTCTGTGTCTCAATCACAGAGGTCAAAGAAAACTAAATTGAGGGCTGTTAAATCTGCTAGAGTGAATCCATCAAATGCTGAAGCTGGGGTATCAAACACTGCTGATATGCCTCAGAAGAAAAAGTTAAAGAAAAGAAGGGCCAACAGGGCAAAGTCTGATGCTGCTAATGAGGAGAGTGAAACTGATGATGAAACTCTTCATCAGAGAAAAAGGAGATTAGTAGCAGCACATCTCTTTGGTGCAGAGAATATTTCTTCAACAGTTGCTGAAACTCTTGAAGTTGAGTTACAGGAGAATGAAGCTGTCAATATGGACAGAGTTTCTATGGAGAATGTAGCTCCTGAAGTTGTTCTTCAAGAGGAGATTTCTGACACTCCTGTGCCTACTGAGGACAGAGTAAATGCTGATGCTGGCATGATGAATTTTGAGTTAGAAGCTCCTACATCAAAGACTGATGATGTAGTTGAGGAAGATGCTGATCATTCTGACAGCAGAGTTTTTGAGAAACTGGATTTCTTTGTTGGTGGAGATATTCCAGATGCACATCCTACTATCAGTACCTGTGATACTGAGGATGTAGAAGCTGATCAAGCCACCTTAGTGATTGAAGACTCTGTGGGTTCTCACACAGAGGTTCTCTCAGTAAATAATGCTCATTCTGAACAAGGTGAGGAAGTTGATCAGAGTTTGGAGGATGTAGCAGAGAATGTACAAGAGGCTGCTGACAAGCTAATCTCTGAGGATATTATTCTTGAAGCTCTACAATAATCTGTTGTTGAGGTTGTAACAAAAGAAGCAGAGTTAATGCAAACTGCAAACTCTGAGATTC
Organism: Heracleum sosnowskyi; assembly: GCA_030848705.1. Lineage (NCBI taxonomy): Eukaryota > Viridiplantae > Streptophyta > Magnoliopsida > Apiales > Apiaceae > Heracleum > Heracleum sosnowskyi. The sequence continues at coordinate 84,094,374 of CM061237.1, forward strand.
CAGAACCTGTTGTAGAGAAAGTTATTGATGAAGCTGCACAGGGTAATTTTGAAAAATCTGCTGAGAATATTCCTGCAGAGAATACAGCAGAGAATGATAATGATGATGTTAGTTCTGATCATTCACAAGAGGAGTTATCTGATAGTCAAGCAAACTCTGATGAGCAAAGAGAGGTCAATCGAGCTACGACTGAGCATTATCAGGATATGTACTACAATAGATGGGCTGCTGCAGATTGTATCTTTTCAGCACAAAGGGCTGCTAATTTTCTTGGTGATTCTGTGAAGACAATTTCAAATCCTGATATTCTTACAAGTCTAAAGGCCACTGTGATTCAAATTAAATCTCTCCACAACAGATTTGATGAGTCTCATAAGGAAGTCACTAGTTTGAGGAATGAAGTTAGTCTGCGAGATCTTACTCTGAAGAATGATAGAGCTTACTACAATTCTATGTTCAAGAAGCAAGCTAAGGACTCTGATGAAATTCAGAAGAGGCTTGGGAAAGTTGAGGACAACCAGACTGCTCTGTCTGCCCAACTGACTTCAATTTCTACTGCAATTGAGTTGCTGACATCAGTACTACTTTCTGATGATGTCAAAAAGGGGGAGAGTGTACCAAGTGACAAATGCAAAGACATTCAAACTCTGAGACGGAGGGATGATGGTAATGATGGTGGAAGCAAGGGAGATGGAAAGAGTTTAAGATTAAATTCTGATAGAAGACCACCAAGATCAAACTCTGATAGAAGATCAAACTCTGGTAAGGGAAATGTAAACTCTGCCAGTGGTTCAAAACTCAAAAGTTTGATAATCTCTGATAAGCCTACCACAGATGAGGAAATTGCTACTAAAATGTTTTTAGAAGAGCATGGTGGTGAGGTAACAGTTGAAGACATGAAAGCTGAAATGCTGAGTCTTGCTGAAGAGCATGAGAAGAGATTGAAGGATGGTACTTACAAAAAGAAAGCTGTCAAGGTTCCTAGAAGGAAAGAAAAGGGTATTTTCATCAAGGAAATTTCTCAACAGAGTATACAAGACTCAAGGAAGCCTATGATAGCAAAGAATGATAAAGGCAAGGGTAAACTGGTAGAAGAAGGACAGTTACCTATGAAGAATTTTTCAACCTCTGACAAAGCTCAAGTTGAAGTTTTTAAAGCTAGATCAACCTCTGACGCTGCTCAAGTTGATGTTTCTACTAAAGTTGTGACAACCTCTGACAAGGCTCAAGTTGTACAAACTCAACTCAAAGGTTTCTTAAAACCTGTACTTTCTGAAACTCTGACATTAGAACCTGTGGATTTTTCTCAAACCAGGACAGTACATGGAAAACAATCTTATGACAAGTCTGGTTTAGGTTCACACAGAGAGAAAAGGATAAATAACAGTCCAATGGATCAAACATCACTGGCAGAATCTGGTGTTGGGGTTACTCAAGAAAACCTTGACAAACTAGAGTCTGTTCAGTTAATTCATCATAAGGGACTTAGGAAGGACTTTCTGTTATACTTCATGGCTGATGGCAGAGTATACAGAATAGGTGAAAATGACATACATTTGAAAATGGCTGAAGAGTTAGAATATGTCTTATATCTACTCAAAGTCAGAAATCAAAGGATTCAAAATGCTGCTGAAGTTTTGAGAATAAGGATGATGAGAGCAAAGGCTCTTAGTGGTGCTAAAATTACAAGTGCTTACATTCCTAAGTACAAAAATGCTCATGGAAAGATTGTAGAAATGAAAAGAAACAGTGCAAGACTAAGGACTGATCTGGGAGTTAAAGTCTTAGAATTCAATCTAGACTCTGATAAATCATATTTTATTAGGCTAGGGAATGAGATGAGGAAAAATTCCATCTATTCTTTGAGAGCTGCAATTTATCAGACTGGAGAATCAGATCCAGAGTTAAGAGAGTTGAAGAAAGTTATGATTGAAGAGCTGGAAAGGGCTGAAAGAAGACTTCTCATGGATTATCTCAGAACTGTTCCTGATATTCAAGAAATCAATTAAAGTCTGACTGTAAGTTTTTATTAAAGGTTTTCTATTCTAAGTTAAAGTTAAACTCTGATATATTAAACACTGCATTTTTTATATTTTTTGACATCATCAATTATCTGTTTAACTTGTACATTTTTATTATGCACAAGTTGGGGGAGATTGTTAGATATAATTGCTGACGTTTGTTCATCAGTGTTTAAGCAACAGGTGATCATCAGAGTTTACATGGAAGCCAGTCAGAGTTTGTTAAAGTCTGACTTGGTGATAGTTGAATTAGCTGTCGGTGCTGAATTGAATATTCTAGAAGCAATATATTCTGAAGATGGAAAGAAGCAGAATATATTGATACAGCTAAGGAGACGGAATAGAAGATTGAAGCAATTCTAATTGATTACAATTTGTATAGCTAATTTGTAGGAGTATCAATTAGAGATTGATTGTAACTGTGTACTATATAAACACAGATAGGTTATCCCTAGAAGGGATGCGATTATTGAAATATTATTCTTGTAACCTAGAAGCTCTTTGTGATTCATTAACATCATAAAGAGAGAAGCTGTTAATATAACTACAGTTTGTTGATTTACAAACTTGTGTTCTTGATTGTTATTCTCATACATACTTGATTATATTGTGTATTCGGCGTAACATAAGCATCTTGGCAAGATTGGCAGCTAAGGCTCTTAAGGATATTTTCCTCGGCTAATCAGTGGAATCTAAAGCCTACGAGGTAAATTTGATTAATCAACAAGAGGTGATTGAAAGTCTGAATATGATGTTCAACAACTCCAAGCTCTCAGCTGTTATGTGTGAAATTAATGGTAATGATGATTCAAATCCAAGCAGTGGTAATGGTAGTTTAACTACACAGCTCAGTACTTCAACAGAACCACTCAGCGAGGATGAGGATTCTCAGGAAATCCCAACAACAGCTTAGGGGGAGCAAAAGAAGGATCAATTAGTCAGATCAACACCACAATGAATATCTAGAGGACACTTCAAGAACGTATCTGTCAAGACAAAGGGTTTAGATTCAATATCATTCCTAATGTCTAGTTCTTAGTGATCCTAGTGGTGGAGTAAAGACTGGAGCTATAGAGTATGAATGATTATTTTCTTGGTTTTCTTTCTGAAGAAGAAACAAAGAAAGGTAAAGAAGCTCTGATGGATCCAGATTGGGTGATTGCAAAGCAAAATGAACTCAATCAATCTGAAAGGCAGAAAGTTTGGAAGCTGGTACCCAGGCCTAAGGGAAAATATGTTATTGGAACAAGATGGGTATCCAGAATACTGGATGAAATTGGCATTGTTATGAGGGACAAGGCCAAACTGGATGCTAGGTTACTATTAGGAAGCAGTATCTAACAAGAAGCACCAGTGACGAGACTTGAGGATATCAGGATATATCTGTATGGTGAATATGATCAAGTGCACTCCTGATTGGTGAGATAGTAGAAGAAGTCAATGTACAACAGATCCTGGCATTTGCTGTTGCAGATCAATTGGACATTGTATAACTTCTCTTCACAAGATCACTACAGGTTGGTATGAACCGGTATCAATACTCAAGCAATCGTCAAAGACATGGTATGACACTCTAACTGAACTTTTACAGAAGATGAATTTATTAGAGTTGTCATAAGGCACAAACATAATGGCATATATGTGTAGTGATATCATGATTATATTATATGTTGGTCTACTAACGAAAACTTGAGCAAGAAATTTGCCAAGTCATTGCAGAGAATGTACAAGATGAGTATGTTGGGAAAGTTGCAATTCTTTTTGGAATTACTTTGAGCAAGCCAGAAGAATAATTCTTTTAGGAGCACAAGTAAGCCAAAAGAGTGATGGCAATAAAAGTAAGTCAATAATCTTTTGAATGTGCATAATTGAGAAGATTCTAGACATGCCAAGACTCCCTACCAACAGCAGCCACTAAAGCTTGATCAGGACAAATCAGGTAAAAGGCAGAAATGACAAGCTAGAGAGGTATGCGTCTCATTAAGTTATTAGCTGCAAATTGACAACACATATTGTATTCTCAAGTTGCCAATGTGCAAGGTTCCAAGTGGATTTCGAAAATCTAGTCTTATAGTTATCAACATGATTTTTAGATATCTTAAGGGAATACCAAATCTCAGTATATGGTACCCTAAAGATACTTATTAACATGTTTAGCTATTTAGATATAAAATACGCAGGTTGTAAGAAAGACAGGAGAAGCATCTCTGGAAGCTGTCAACCCAAATGACAGGAGGAGCATCTCTAGAAGCTGTCAACTTCGTGGAGGAAGATTGATTTCTTGGTATTATTTCAGAAAATAACTTCATCTCCAACAACTCTATGGAACAATCCACGACAATGCACCTTGACAACATGTATCATTTCTTTCGAGAGCATGTCTTCAATTCATAGAGTAACTTGCAGACACGCACCTTATTTGAAAATCTCATCTGCAAGAAACTCTTGAATAAGTTCACAAGTATAAAATTGTTCATATTTTAAGGACTTGTGAATTTATTTAACATCCAGTCCTCATCTTAATAATTTAGTGCTAATATCTAACTCATAGATATTTAGTACTAATTTATTATTATTTATTTAATGAAATTTGAATTATGGAAATTGAAGCAGTTCAATATCTTATTTGCTCCATAATTTAAAATACATAAAATAAATATGCAGCATAATTTATTGGATTTTAATTGGTTAATATCATTCAATGATATTTAGTCGATTTTATTCTGAGAAAATTGTGAATTTTCTGTTGACAATTGATTTTGGTAAATTTGAAAAGATTTATTAGAATTAAAACTTGATAGGAAATAAAACAGTCTAAATTTTAAAACAAGAACATGTTTTAAAATGAAGACAGAAGCAAAAAAATATCGAATTTAGGAAATTCGATAGTTTTTCAAGTACATAGATAAATCTATCGAAATAAATTTTCGATAGTTTTTGAAAAGGAAAAAGAAAAACTATTGAAAACATTTCTCGATACTTTTTGAGGAAAATTTGAAAAAGCATCGAATTGAATTTCATTATTTTTTATCTAAATTCTCGATGGTTTTTGAATTAAAATGAAAATCTATCTGAGAATTAATTTTTCCTTTATTTTAATTCTCGATAGTTTTTCCACAAAGGATCCCTCGATAGTTTTTCAAGCTTTAAAAGGTAACAAGTTCGATAGTTTTTCAGAAAAACTTTTTAAATTCTGATTTTCAAACTCTTCGTTATTTTTCAAAATTTATCGAAGTAAAGTTGACAGTTTTACCCCCAACTTAAAACAATCGAACATACTATTAAAAACATCGAACACTGTAAAGACAATATTGCCCCTGTCAATTCAATAAGTATTTAACAACCCCTTACGTTTTTTTTCTTATTATCAGATCTAAGGGCTTTTGTTTATACTTACTAGAATACATATAACCAAGAACATCACTGCCTCAAGAACTTGTTTCTAAGAAAACTATTTTCACTATTGTTCTTTAGAAGTTAATTGTTTTCAATTGATTTCTTCAGATAATTCTAATTATTTGTGTTACCAAAAGTAGGGTTCTTGATAATAGTGATTCGAAGTTGTGTTTTTTTTAAGAAAAAGGGGTAATTTTGTTTTAAGGATATTTTGTGTCAAGTTTGATTAATTAGTAATAATTAATTAAATTTAATTGGTTTTAGTTTTGGTTTAAAAGTAACCAAGACTAATCATGTCTCGTTTCAAAACTTGCAAGCCATTACAAATTTACAGTTTCGTGCATGGGCAGAGTTTCTGAACACACGTTCATTAGTGGCATATGCCTTGAGTACTCCCGTAGTCCTTTGCATCGATCAATTGACTGCGTTGTACACAACCGCCACGGATACAAGTGAGAATAACGTAAGATCCTTCAGTTTTGTTGTGCCAGGGGGCAGAACAATAAGGGTGACGGAACATGACTTTAACAGAATACTACATTTTTCTATAGAAAACCATGTTCCGGATCCCACAACTGAGGAGATACATGCTTTCTTCACTCTCATAAGAAGTCAACTTCCTAACTTCTTTGTGGGAGAGTTCCTTAAGCATTACCTGCCAAAGCCATGGAATTTTTTCTTTCATACCCTGATCCATGTTTTTACTGCCAAGCTTACAAATCTGCATGGCATTCCCTTATTCCTTCAAAAGATAGGGTTTGCCATTGCCAACTATAGGCATATTAACATAGGAAGGATAGTGATTGATCAAGTCATTCTGTGCATGGGACCACTGGATGAAAGAACAGGCATAAATGAAAATGTGCCTTGTTTCTATCCTAGGTTCCTACAGCTAATTCTCAATGATATCTTAACAGATGATGAGCGTGAGACATTCGCTGACGAGGAGGCCATGGAGTGCATGAAGATAAAGAGCAATGCAATAACCGCTCTGATAAGAAAGAATCATCTTCCAGGGGTACCCACTGTTCAAACTTGAATATCTAAGAACGGTGCCCCTACCACTTCTACCCCCAGGGGAACAGGTAAATGAAGGTAACATTCCTCAACCTGAACTGGCTCCTGAACCACAACAATGGATGTTGATCCAGAGCCCTCAGTGGCCATCCAGACCATGAGATTGCAACCCACAATCTCTAACCACGGTCGAAGAGCCTTTGGAAGAGCCAAATGAAACCACAAACGAACCTCCTTCCCCTCCTATACCCAATATTCAGACATCCGTGAGTGTAGAGGGAGATAGTGCCATAGCCGCACCACATAAGGAGATACACCCTTCAACAACAGCTCTGCCTTCCTCTAAAAGGAGAAGAATAGAAACCGAGGCAACTGTTGATACTTTATTTCAAACTTCCAAAGCGCCCTTTATTGATTTTTCTTATGATGATTGGGCTACATTAACTAAAGCAATATCTGAACCAATAGCTCAAACAAGTAAGGAAGAATTGACGGAAGCAACTGGTGTTCCGACCATATTATGGTTAGGTTCACTGGTTGAAGGTTCTTTACTGAACCAAGAGTCTTCACAGACGTCGAGAGAAGGCTTTGACCTAAATGCACAATCTAAAGGGTCACTGTCTACCTCCCCAGATGGAACATATCTGGATCCTGCGGGTAAAGGGTCTGACGTAGGTGCAGATCGGCAACTCGGTGACGATGAATCAATTACTATTGACAAGTCAACTGAGGTAAAGTCTTCACAGAGTATTGGGGAAGATTCGGGATCTCTGCTGTTAAAAGAGCCTGTTTCTAACCCCCTAGAGATTCAAACTCTAGATCCTTTAAAGGATACATCATCCACGGATGAACAACAACTTGGTTTAACCAAGGACGGGGACTTGCGAAGCCCCATTGCACCACCGGTGACCTCCTTAAGGACGGCTACGGTGATTTCTTCTGCAGGTACAATCAGCACTAAGGATTTGAGTGAAACAAAAACACTTACATCTGGCCTGAGTGGGAAAGGAAAAATGATTCAAACACCGACAGAAACGTTGAGTGTACACCCAGAGCCAAATGTGAGGAGTGACACCCTAACCCTACCTAATATTCATGATTTGCTGTTACCGACAGAAAGAGAGGTACATGTTCAATCCACCCTCAAGGAGATGACAGTTTGTGATAAAGAAGGAAATCCATTATTCAAGGTTTTACTGCGACCTTCCTTTGACCAAGGGATCTCCTCTAGTCAAGGCAATGCTTCTTTAAAGACAATTCAAGAGAAGGTTGACTTGGTTGCAGCTGATTCCAGAAGAACATTCAGGGTCATTGGCATTTCATCTGGCACTATAACAGGTACCAAACAGGCAGTGGACTCCTTGAAGAGGGAAGCTATGGAAGAACTGGTCGAATTGAGGACTGATGTCAAAGAGAATCAATGTGACGGGGTACAATCTATTTGGAATATGTTGAGGAACCAACAACCCGGAACTTCAAAACAACAACCTGATCCTTCTACTACCTTTTATAACGAGGATAACTTCATCGAGGATTCCTCAACTAAGGGGGAGAAAGTTGGAGAAGGGGAAACAAATGAAGTGACTAATGAAGGTTGGCAAACAACTGGATGGGGAGTTTGGGAAACCAATGAAGCTATTCCAGTTAGACAGTATTGGATTGAGGACATAGTACTAGAGGAAAGTGAAGAGGGATTTGAAGTCATGCAAGAGCAACCGATTCAGGAGGAGCATGAGCCATATCATCCGGAGCCAAATAGAACATCCTATCTTGGATGATGATATGGAAGAAGAAGCAAATTCGCTATCATTAAGAGAGAAAGACACATTCTCATCAAGATCCAAAGAACTACAAAGCTAAATGAACTGCTCCGTGAGCATGTTAAGGAAATCTTGATGAAGGTCAGTCCAGAGATTACTGAAAACCCTCCTATGGTTAGATTCATGACGAATGACTTGTTCAGAATCTGCTATCTGACGGAGGACAAACTGAGAGATTACCCAAACGAATATCTAATATCAGTTGAGAAGTATCTTAGATCCACTGGACTCACATCAACGGAGAAGGACAAAGCAGCCGACACTCTAAGAAGATATCTTATGGAGAATGTTCCCTATTATAGGAAGAGAGTGGAGAGAGGATTGGAAGTGCATACCAGACTGCCAAACATGCCAAAGCTAAACAAGAAAGATGTTAACATTGCATGGTTATGGGCTGGAGTGGGACAAAAGGTTGAGTATATTGGAAGACACATCCAGGGAGCAATCCTTAAACCTGGAGAACCACTGCACTATCTATCCGTGATTGATTATCAAGCTGCTAACTCCGATCCAATGAGTGAAGAAGGTGAGATTGGAATGGACTGAAGAACAGAAGCAAAGAATAAAAGAACTATCAGCTCAAACAAGAGGAGCAACTTCAAAGTGAAAAGTTTTATTGTTCTTTGAGTTATGAAATCTGGAAATGTATATATATCTGATCCAGAATGCATTTAATATTATTACGCTGTCTTACTTTAATTAGTTTCATGTTTCCTTAGTTAGTTGAGTTATCCTCGAAGTATTTGCTTGTCGAACTCTATCCAATCAAATAGGGGGAGATTGTAAAGCATAATGTAACAGAAGATGTAAAAGAGATAACTACAACTCAACAAAGGACAAGACAGACAATAGTATTAACAGAAGCACAGGAATCCAGAATCAAAGAAGAAAAGGTAAACTCAAAAAATCAAAATACGTTATGTATTCTTGAAGTCCGTAAACAGGTCACGGAAAGAAGTTCATGAAAATGTTCAAGCCTCAGTGACATCAAAAGAAACAAGACTTTCAAGACGACAGAAGTATGTGAATGATTTAGGGTTAAGTGCCACGGGATTCCATTGATGAAGCAACCAGAACGACAAAGGACTTATCAGCAGCATTGAATTGAAGACATAAAAGAAGAATTGATCAAGTGTTATTCATCTGTGAACCAGACCAGTTGCACTAGGTGACGGCACTAAAAAGATCAAGTTGTTTTATCGTCTCAGAAGAAATTGATACAGTCTAAAACTGAAACACCCTGGAGCTGAATAGATTTTCTAAAAGGTCAAGGACAAGGAAAAGAATTCGATGGTTTTTCTTTTAAGAAAACCATCAAAGGTGACATAAAGAAAATCAAAAGAAAATGTTCGATAGTTTTCTTAATTAGAAAACCATCGAATGGAAAAGTAAAAAGTGAATGAAAACTTTAATAAAGTAAAAGTTCCATTCGATAGTTTTTATTTTAAAAACCATCGAATGTAATTATTACTTTATTATTCGATAGTTTTCAATTCACAAAGTGGGTGAAAAGTTTTCTTTGTTTGTCAGGTTGATGAGAATTGGACGGCCAAGATTGTTTTAACAATTAAGGTTCGATAGTTTTCTAAAAACTAAGTCTATAATTACACAGAGAGAGGTAGTGTCTTCCTCAGTCAGGTTATTTTCATAGTAGCAATTACGGAGAGAGAAATTTGAGCCGGAGAAGATCATAGAAATTTATAGTGCTCAGAATTCTATCAATGTATTGATTATGAATAACCTAGAACTCATTGAAGCTAATCTATGGATTAGAAATTGTAGCACCCTTCGAGGTTTATATTTATAAAAAGATATATTCCCCGACTCTTGGTTTGGTTTGGTGTGTTTGATTTCGTTATAGAACTGAATGAATTATCCGCGAACGAAATTGAATTATTTGTGAGTATCGTATTCAACCCCCCCCCCCCCCCTTCTACGATACTTCGGGACCTAACAATGGATCTCTTTGGACCAGTCAATGTACCATCAATGGCCAAGAAGAGATATGCCTTAGTAATGGTGGATGATTACTCAAGGTACACTTGGGTGAAGTTTCTTGAATCCAAAGATGAAGCTGCTCAAGTGATTATTGATCAAGTCAGAGTTCTTGATAGAACTCCAAACTCAAAAGTTCAAATCTTGAGGAGTGACAATGGTACAGAATTCAGAAATGCCACTCTTGGAAATTTCTGTAAAGATGAAGGAATTGTACAACAATTCTCTGCTGCAAGAACTCCACAGCAGAATGGAGTTGTAGAGAGAAAGAACAGGACTCTCATTGAAGCAGCCAGAACTATGTTGCATGATGCCAAACTGCCAACATATTTCTGGGCTGAAGCTATCAACACAGCCTGTTACACTCAGAACAGAACCATGATCAACAAGACTCATGCAAGTACACCTTACTGTCTGTTAACTGGAAAGAAACCTACTGTCAAATATTTTCATGTGTTTGGGAGCAAATGCTTTATGATGAAGGATAACCATGAGAAGAAAGGAAAATTTGACACCAAGGCTTTTGAAGGACTATTCATGGGTTACAGCACAGAAAGGACTACCTACAGAGTTTATGTTATGGAACACAGGATTATTGAAGAAAGTGTTAATGTCACATTTGATGAAACCAAGTTTCCAGGACTGCATGAAGAAGGAAAAATGCAGACATTCCGATTTGAGAATCAAGGATACTTGGAAGCTGAGGAAATTGTGGATGAAGAACCTAGCTTCACTCAAATTGTTGAAGTTGATAAAGATACTGTCAATACCACTACTATCAACCAAACTCCAGTTCAGTCATAGACCATAACCTCTAACATTCATGACAGTGGTGACTCTGGAGACAATGAAGAACATGGTGAAGACAATGGGATTGGTGATCATTCAACTCAACAAACTGAAGCAAGTGTTCCTGTATAGTCAAGTAGCTTGCCCAGAATCACCAAGTGGAACAAGGATCACTCAAGTGACCTCATCATTGGTGACCCTAATTCTGGAGTGAGGACAAGGAACAAAGTCTCCGCTGACAGCATGTTTTCATGCTTCCTGTCTCAAATGGAACCCAAGACAACTGATGAAGCATTGTTGGATTCTGACTGGGTGATAGCCATGCAAGAAGAGCTAAATCAGTTTGAAAGGAACAATGTATGGAAGCTAGTTCCAAGACCTAAGGGAAAGTCAGTCATTGAGACAAAATGGGTTTTCAGAAACAAGCTTGATGAAAATGGATCAGTGACTAGAAACAAAGCAAGGCTAGTAGCTAAGGGTTACTGTCAACAGGAGGGAATAGATTATGATGAGACATTTGCACCTGTTGCAAGACTTGAAGCTATAAGAATCTTTCTAGCCTATGCTGCACACTGCAACTTCAAAGTATTTCAGATGGATGTCAAAAGTGCCTTCCTAAATGGAGAATTGGAAGAAGAAGTGTATGTTGAACAGCCACCAGGGTTTGAGGATGCTGAAGTGTATGATTTTGTATACAAACTTTTCAAAGCTTTGTATGGACTAAAGAAAGCACCCAGGGCTTGGTATGACACACTCTCCACTTTTCTCTTGGACAATCAGTTTACTAGAGGAGTTGTGGACAAGACACTTTTCTACAAACACCATGGCAATGACATCATTCTGGTACAAATCTATGTGGATGATATCATTTTTGGTTCAACAAATGAGAGGCTGTGTGAGAAGTTTTCCTCTCTCATGAGTAACAAATATGAGATGAGTATGATGGGAGAATTGTCATTCTTTCTGGGATTACAAATTCTTCAACAATCTGATGGAATCTTCATTTGTCAAGCTAAATACATCAAGGAACTTCTCAGAAAGTTCAACTTGGAAGATTCATCACCTACAAAGACACCAATGTCCACCTCAACCAGTCTGGATCTTGATCCTAAAGGGAAGAAAGTTGACTCAAGCACCTATAGAGGCATGGCATGATCTCTCCTTTACCTAACTGCTAGCAGACCTGACATCATGTTTGCTACATGTCTCTGTGCAAGGTTTCAGAGTGATCCAAAGGAGTCTCACTTAGTAGCCATCAAGAGAATCTTTAGATACCTAAAAGGCACTCCTAACCTAGGACTTTGGTATCCCAAGAATACTGGATTTGATCTAATTGGCTACTCAGACTCAGACTATGCTGGATGCAAGATTGACAGAAAGAGTACTACTGGTAGCTGTCAATTTCTTGGTGGAAGATTGGTCTCATGGTTTAGCAAGAAGCAGCATTCAGTTTCTACCTCAACTGCAGAAGCTGAGTATATTGCTGCAGGCAGTTGCTGTGCACAAATTCTATGGATGAAGAATCAACTTCTGGATTATGGTCTAGTGTTAAGTGAAATTCCAATCTACTGTGACAACACTAGTTCCATAGCCATTTCAGACAATCCAGTTCAACACTCTAGGACAAAGCACATTGATATAAGACATCACTTTATCAGAGAGCATGTTGAACAAGGAACTGTGAAGCTGATCTATGTCCCAACTGACAAGCAACTTGCTGACATCTTCACTAAGCCATTGGATGAAGCAACCTTCAACAGGTTGGTAAGTGAATTGGGAATGTTGAATCTGGTATGTTAATTTACTCAGTTTTCTATATTTCCAAATTCTCTTGTGAAGCTCATGACAACAACTTCAAACCTGCTGTCAAGGGAAGTTACTGTCTACTTGGTCTATGTTTGTTATGTGACAACATGTGTTGATTTGACTTTTCATGTCAGTATTTTGTGCCAGTCTCATACTTTTAGACCGTGTATGACATTAATGTGGTTACTTGTTAAGTTTGAGAGATAAAAATCTGTTCCATTGGACTTTCACACCGTTTTGCATTAATCTGTAGGATTAAAGGAGGACACGACCATTAATTACTTTTGTGGTAGTTGTATGGGTACTTTAACTGTTGACCATTAGACTTTAACCCTTAGACGGTTTTGCCTATAAATTAACCTTAGGTTTCACCAGTCTGCTCTCAGTTTTAAAGTAAATAATGGAAAACAAAGTAGGAATTGAAGTAGGGCTAAAACGGTGCGATAGTGAACCCGACAGTGAAGAGATGGATGAACTCTTCGAGATGCTGTTGGACGGCATGGATGAGATCGAAGAGGAAAAGAAACAGGAAGAGGAGGCCAAGGCTCAAGAAGAAGAGAAGGAGCTTCAGGCACTTCTTGAAAAAGAAGGTCGCTCTGAAGAAGAGATTAAGGAAGAGCTTTTAGGACTAGTTGATAAGATCATAGAATAATGTACTCCATGTTCTATTTTTAATGATTTTATCAATAATAATAATAAAAGTTTTCTTCTTGTGTTTATGATTTGTCTGTGTTAATTGCTTAATATCTGTGTTCAAAAGATTAAATTGCTAAATCCATAATGTGTCAATATTAAGTTAAGTATATGAATAAAGCATTCTAATAAGTAAATGACAGAACTAATTCCCAATCGAAGTTACTGTCGTTAAGAAGAGTACTGTCGTGTGTTTCTTGACAGCAACCTTCTTGAGAGCAGGAAAAGACTTTCTGTCAAGACTTGTAAATGATACTGTCATTCATACGCTTAACGGTGACATCAAGTTTTTGCGCAATAGTTGCTGTCGCGCAAAACCTATTGTCACCACCTTTTATTACTGACAGATTGTTTCTAGCGCACAGGTTACTGTCAACAATAGTGGACCGTTGAAATTGGATATTCATCCCATGTTGGTCAGTGAATAACGGGCAGTAACTGACGTGTTATAAGAGTGGGTTAAGACACGTTCTTTAATTCCACTTTTTGTGCACAACGTTTGAGATACCTCTATTTATTCTCCAGTTACTCAGACATATCACTCTCATCGAACTCAAGGCAATATACTTTTCTTCAAGCAAAAAGCCACTTTCTTACTTTCTTCTTTTCTTGCAATCTCCATGGCATCCAAACAGACCCTCTCTCAAACAAACTTTGCTGGCATCTTTTCCCCAAATGATGCTGGTGAAGGCTTCAAAGGACTCGTGTTTTTCTTGAACAAGTCCTATCTCGGTTATGCCATCACCTCAACCCCCATTCTCGACTTAGACCGAATTGAGGCGTTTTGGCAAACTGCTGTTGCTCAAACTGAGGGTGAGAACCCGGGTATTCAATTCACAATCTCTGGGCAACAATACACTCTTACAGCTGAGGTCATCAACACTGCTCTTGGAATTACAATTGAAGCAGGACACCAATTTGCTGAACTTGCCAATGATGACACTCTAAAGAAGCTCTTCTTAAAGATTGGGTATGCAGGCCCTATTCTCGAAGAGGGGACTACCAAGTGGTATCCAACTGGTGAAATGGATAGGAAGCATCTGAGAAAGGAGTGGAGCATGATATTTGATGTGATGGTCAAGGTGTTCTCTACCAAGTCCACAGGCTGGAATGGAATACCCTCCTACATCAAGAAAATGACACATTCTCTTGTCCATGGATACAAGGTGAATGTTGGAGCTCTCCTCATGGCACACCTCCAAGCTGCCATAGGTAAGAAGGTATCAACCTACCCTCGCTTTCTTATGATGTGCATTAATTCATTCTGTGATTTTAATGATGCTGCTCCTCGTTTAGAGGCTTGCTCAGTTTTGAAAAAGAACACACACACACACACTGTTATCTTCACAGAATCTCAATGCACATATTCCACTTTGTTTCACTCAGCACATGGTTGATCAAGTGTCCAACCCTGATTTACCATTACCATCTGGTTATGACTCTTTCACTCTTGAGAATGAAACTGAATTAGACCCAAATTCAGTTAACCCACATTCCACACCATACACTCAGCCTAGGCCCTCTAGACATTCCAAAGCCCAAAGAGAAGCCTTGCCAGAATCCAGGAAACGACCTTTAGAAGCTGATGTTGGTGGTAGCTCTGTGAGTCAAGAGGGAGACACTGCACCAAGTGCAGCAAATAAGGAAGGTAGTCAAACTGAACCCACAGTGGTTCCCCCTGAGCCTAAGAAGAAGAGAGCTAGGAGGACCAAAACCACTGTTACCCAAGTTGCAGTTTCTCAACAAACTGTAGTTACTGAAAGGGACTCAAACACCTCCCTAGATGTGCCTTCTCAACAAGGTGCATCTATTGAAATTGGCCTGTCTCCCAAGGCACCCTGTACAGAGTCTGCACAAACTCATGGTTCACAACCTGAGAAACCCCCACTTGAAGAAACACACAGTGAGTTAGGGCACAGTGAGGATTTCTCTACTCCTATTGATGGTTCACATGTTTCATCTGTGAATTAGCCCCCACTCTCTGCTACACTTTCACCTTCTTCCTTCCTTACACATTCCTTTGTTTTTCTTCTCCACAACCTAGAGAAGGGGACAGTCCCAACCCTTCAGGTTTTGATCATCCATCTCCAATCATGGATGAGCCCCCCTCTAGTGGTCCACAAGAACCCATATCTCAAAGTGAGATGGACACCACTCCTCCAAACACTGAGCTAGGGCAAAGTGGAATTTTGTCAGAAAATGAAACAGCCAACACTTTGTCTGAACTCCAAGGAGCATCTTACCTTCAGGAAGATGCTGTCACAACCTCTGTTGCTGTCAAAGACACTGGCAATGTTGCTGTCCTGGACACAGCTGCTGTCATGGGTGGAGAGAAAGATACTATCACTACAGAACCTACTGTCACTCCACCTCCCAAAGTTGCTGTCATGCCAGAACCTGCTGTCCAGACTCCAACTGACAGTAACATTCCTGCCACAGATGCTGTCCAGTCCTCACAACCTGATTTTGAAGCTGTAATCATTGAGGATGCCTCTGATGATGATCTCCCTCTTGCCAAACTCTTAAAGGTACATTCTAAATCTACTCCTTCCATGCATGTTAGTACTGCTCATACCCATGCATCTAGGTTGAGTGAGGGTGTGCAAAAGAAAAGAGAGATAAAAGAAAAGAGAGGTGAGCATAAAAATGAGAGGCAGCCAAATGAGCTGGCAAAAGGAGAGGGACTTGAGCATGTCCAGAGAGATATTGAGGGAGCCCACACTATTCAGGCATTAGGCCTTGAGAGTCAATCTGTGAGGGGTGATGAGATCACTCAAAAACACCCTGAGAGTGTGAGAACCCCCATAGCCTCCAAGCCCCTTTCTTTTCCTTCCCCTCCAAGAAGGTTAAGGTCTGGTGGCCCCTCTGCTACTTTTGGTAACAGGATTGCAGCTCTGGAAGGACAGTGTGCTACTTTGAACTCCAAGATGGACTCTCTCTCTCAACTGATGGTTGATGGTTTTGCTGCTACTCAGCTCTCTATCCAGTTCCTCACTGACCTAGTAGCTGCCAACTCAACTAAGAGGGAGAAGGTAGCAAGATCAGAATCAATATCTATTCAGGAATCAGGTGGAACTCAGGGGGAGCCAGTAGCTGTGAAGACCAAAGGGGGAGCTAAGGGGAAAACAATATCTAAGGGGGAGCAGGTCAAACTAAGCAGTGGACAACCAAAGGATAAAGCTGAAGAGCTTGTTGAAGTTGACTTGGATGGAGAAAGAGTACTGATGTCTAAAGCAACTCAAGATGCAATGCAAAGAAGACCTGCATCTAGACATCCAATTCTACCTCCTGTGATAATCAGAGAGCCAACTCCAGCAACTCAAGAATCTGCTCTACAAAGAAGATGGAGAGAAATGGAGGAACATAATAAGTCTGGGAAAGGTAAAGGGAAACTGCCTGAATCCATCCATAAAGGAAATACTTGGTCCAATGGTACTGAGTATGATCAAGAAGAAGCCAATACTCTAATGGTGGATTATAGGGAGAGCACATTACACAATCATGATAGTGAATTTAGCAGTTTGGTGGAAGAAGCAATGAATGCTCCAAGCAACCTTCCAACCAAAACCACAAAATTGTTAAAGGATCAAATCACCAGTGTTAGTGTAATGGTTAATGATGAGAAAAGATGGGCTGTAAGTATCTATTTCACTTCTGGCATATCTTATTTCATCACAATGCAGTTATTGCAGAGTCTGCCAGCAAAGGTGTTGTGTGCTTTGAAGGGAAAGATCAGGGCAACTCAAACACCATTCAATGAAATATTGGATATGCAAATCCATAACCTGCTCACACAAAAGCTACCTGAAGTCTACACAAATCCACCAAGTGTTTTCTACAGATCTGTAACTAAGGATGGCACAAGAAGGAACAGCTTCATGAATTTGGTTGGCACATCCAGGATGGAAACCAAGTCAATTCTGAAAGTGTTAGATGGAATACTCAGTTCAAATGCCAATCCAGGAAGAGTTTATGCTGTTCAAGAGATCTACAAAATGCTGGTGTTGAGAGACAAGGCACTGGGAGCTAGAGTGAAGGAACTAATCTCTAGAGCCAATGCTAAAAGAAATGATCAAGGTGGAAGCTGTCTCTATGACATACCTCCTCATGATGATGATGACGATGATGATGATGATGATGAGGTTGGAGGAGGTGAAGCTTCTGGAAATGCTGGAAATGCTGATGGAAGTAATTCTGGGAATACTGGTATTCAATCTCAGAATGAAGGCAATGAAGAAACTCCTAGTCAAGAAAAGAAAGATGCTGGTGCAACAGATGAAGAGGAGCCAAGAATACTGGAAGCTTTGGAGGCAAGCATTCTTAGATGTGCTATTGATTGCATAAATGCAGAAAAAGATGCTGTCACCAAAGGTACTGTCGACAAGAATACTGTCATAGAAGATGCTGTCATGGAAGATACTGTCGACAAAGGTACTGTCAAGAAAGGTTCTGTCAAGGATGAAGCCAAAGCTACTGTCAAGCCCATAAGACTGAAAGCCAAAGCAAGAGCATGGTTTTCTAGACAGAAACCTGAAGGAAAGCACAAGTACTCAGGAAAGGAAAAGACCACTGGATTTGGCAGGAATCTTAAGAAGCCAATTCAATCAATACCTCCCAACAGTCTTAAGATACAACAGATGCAATCTAGAGAAATCAAGAGTGTTGAGGTAAAGATGGATGCAAATCAAGAGGTCACTGGGTACATTCTGTGGTGGGAAGAATCAAGATCTACCAAGGTTGATAAGGACTTCAATCTGGTCTCCACATCAACCAGTGGTAGGACATCAACCTTAGATAAAAGAAGAATTGACTTCTTCTACCTGGAAAGAATGGTAGAGTTGCTGGAGAGCTATGAAAATGTTTCAGAGTCTGTTATGGAACATATTCTGAAATATCAAGCCGATAGGGATGCTGAATTCTATCAGAAATTTGGCTACAACTTTGCAGATTTTGATGATGCTGATATTTCAACTGATTTACCAGCTTCTCCTATACCATATCACTGGTACTATGAGTTTGATGATTCACCCACAGAAGAAAGGAAAACCCAACCCACAGAGGAAGGGCAACCCAAGCCAAGCAAAAGACCTGACTCTTCTCAATATGCTCAATATCAGTCAGAACTTGATAAGAAGAAAGCTGAACTCCTGGAAAGATGCAAGACTGCCAACAAGGCAGAAAGTGAAGCTCCAAATTATCAAACATGTATGCTGGAAAATCCCTTAAGAATCAAGCATCTAAAAGAAGAAATCTATGTTTGCAGCTTGCACAAGCAAAAAACAACTATTCTGAAGGATTTATAGTATATGGTTGCTGGATCAATTCATCCCCTGGAGCAGATCTGTTCTGACAAGATAGAGGAATTATTGGAAAGGAGAAAAGGAGAAGATTCGAAGCTGGACAAGCAAAGGAGGATGTCTCTCAATGCTTATCGAGGAAGTAGATTCAAGCTCATTCATGAAGAACTCCACTTCAGAAGCTATCCATTTGATCAAGAGCAATGGTTGAATCTCAGGGATGCTAGTTCTCTTATCTCTCCTACTATCAAGAAGATCATTGAAGAAATAGAAGATGCTGCAGTCACACCTGCTGAAATCTCTCTTGTAGAAGGTCTAAGAAGCAGCTTGGTAGAAGCTCTCAGAAGAGAGGAAGTAACAAGACAGAAAAGGAAATCTCAAGCTAAGTAAACATTCTAAATCCATTCTGATCTTGTTAGTTAAGTTGTCAGCATATATTGTAAATTTGTTGTTATTATCCATAAAAACAAATTGGGGGAGATTGTTGGGATTTATGGGTGATAGCATAAGAACAACTTAACTTTGTATATACTTAATTTTTTAATTAAGTAGAACATACTGTCACAGCCAAAGTATGTTCTTGTAATCAGTATGCAATGTTATTTTAATTGTGTAATTTGGAAGAAGTTCACTTTCTGTGTTCAAGCCTCAAAGAACGCATATTAGATGACAGCATGAATAAAGGTTACTGTCATAAACATTGACAGTAAGATTACAAGAAGACAGAATGTTGCAAGTCAAGACAGCATATTCACTCTGACATCAACATTGGCGGAAGACTACGCGATAGCAACTTTAGCCCTCGACAGCACACTATGCGGGGAAATCCTACTGTCACCAAAAGCACATTCCTGTGACAGCAAGCTTTGCGGCAAAAGTAACTGTCTCGAGAAAGATCCTTGTTCTAGGTAGCTTTCTCAGTCAAACCCCGTGATAGTTTCAATGTTCAAGAAACAGGCGTGTTGCAGTATCTCTAAGCTGCACCAAGTCTGCAAGACTACGACAAAAGCTCCAAGCACTGCAAACAAAAGCGAATCAATTCAAGAGCAAGGTCAAGTCACTATTTGCTGAATTGTTTTAGCTAGAAATAGAATGAATCTAGGTTGCTTTCTTTGTAATGTATATCTGACATTGTTAGCAATTTAAGAAAGTCACATGGGTAGACACTTTGTAAGAAGCTGCCACTTGATAATGACAGCAGCTTCACAGACCCGTGTTGATAGTGATAGGATTAGTTTTATACTTAGACTATCAATTCATTCTAGGTACGCAAGGAAGACAAGAAAGTGTCTTGGAGAAAAACGAAGCTCAAGAATTCTCTCTTGAGGTTGTAGCAACACTTTGCAAAATAAATAAAACATTTATTTTGTGAATCCTATCTTCTCTACAATACTGTTTGTGAATGCATACGTATTATTGATAACATTAAATCTTAGTTTTAGTTGTTGAAACTGAGATTGAATTTTATCAGTATTGCATTCATCCCCCCCCCTTCTGCAATACACAAGGACCAACAATCTATTATATGCAATCATTAGTATAAGAAATTGAAACATAGCATGGAATGAGAAAACTTGCCTTGGGTCCTTGGTTGTTAGGGGTTCGAGAATTTACCGGGAAATCTATAAACAAAGAAATACTCGATCAGTCCCCTAGCGTAATCATTTAAAGTGCCATTAACTTAAGCACTAACGTTCTATTAACGAACATCAAGTGTCTCGCTCTTGGTCACTTATAACCTCATGACATTCCTTAAACTCTTAAGTCAAAATTTTGGTTAATAATCCATCCGCAAAACCCAAGTACTTTACCATTACTAAACTCATGGTTTAAACTATCCCCTTAAGGGTATTTCACTTTCGCAACTTTGATTCTCACATTTTTATAAAATCGAAAAATCATCTTTTTAACACGAAACCTTCTCGGTTCCCTTCCTAACTGTCCATACTAGTATCCACATTAATTTCATGACCTATGTCCATTTTTAAGAGGTTTGATCACAAGCTCAAAGTTCATATAGTGAACTACTTAGTGATCCGAAACCGCTTTCACTAAAACAGGTGTTTCTCCTAAACCGTAAATCGAAACAATACGATTCTTTCGCCAAAACAAACTACAAAACAGAGTCTATATGATCATGGTCAGAAAGAATTTTTGTTATGCCTAGAAGGTAACCTTGGTCTCTGTCTAAACTTTCTAAGGAAAATCCGACATGGTAACGACGCTTAATCGTGATTCCCGTGTTTAAAACACTCAAATCAATCCATTAACACAACCAAACCATCAATACTTCTCATTAATCATTTAAACTAACCCATGATCTATTAGGAATATTGTTAGGAATATGTTGTTCTTGATGATAAACATAAAACACTTAGTAGAATTTGTGTAAAGTCATTTTGTAGCTGTCAACGAAATGGCATGCTTTGCAGCATTCCGTTGACAGGAAGCTCATCAACGAAATGAGTGATGTAGCAATTGCACTGTACAATACTTCTAGTTTGATATGCATTTCGTTGTAGATATTGGATAGGTTTTCTAAGTCATGTTGACTAAGTACTAGATAGGCAAAATAGGTTGGTTAATTGTAAATATATTATGCCTTGTAATTTTGCCTAAGTGAAGACATGTCAACGGTATGAAGATTACTCTGTCGACGGTATGGAGTTTACTCATCAACGAAACGAAGATTACTCATCAACGAAACGAAGAATAAAGCTATCAACGAAACACACCTTACTGCTATCAACGAATCATTATCACTTTTCTGAATAGTTGACAAAGTGATAGTGACAGTTTTCTGACAGATCAAAAGGAGACGTGGAAGTGTACTTTGCATTGGAAACCATTAAAATGGACATGGGAAATAAGGAAACATTCCAATTTCCAATCTGGTTATTGAGTGGGATCACTATAAGACTGAAGACAGAAGACAAAGATCTCCAAGGACCATTGGACAAAAGGGATGAAAAGCAAGCTATTGACGGTTACCTTTAGTGTACTTTAATGTAGCCAAAAATAGCTTTGTAAACTTGGGAATATATACATAACCAAGTGTAGCAGTTAAAATAGAAGTAAGAGAAGAAAAACAAATAGATTGTATTAGCTATCTTTGAGAGCATACTTCTCTACATTCTTGTTGTTAGGAATATGTTGTTCTTGATGATAATTATAAAAACACTTAGTAGATTTTGTATTAAGTCATTTTGTAACTGTCAACGAAATGGCATGCTTTGCAGTGTTTCGTTGACAGGAAGCTCATCAACGAAATGAGTGATGTAGCAATTGTACTGTACAATACTTCACAGTTTGATATGCAATTTGTTGTATGTATTAGATAGGTTTTTCTAAGTCATGTTGACTAAGTACTAGATAGGCAAAATACGTTGGTGAATTGTAAATATATTATGCCATGTAATTCTGCCTAAGTGAAGACATGTCAACGGTATGAAGATTACTCTATCAACGGTATGAAGATTACTCTGTCAACGGAATGAAGTTTACTCATCAACGAAATGAAGTTTACTCATCAACGAAATGGAGAATAAAGCTATCAACGAAACACATCTCCCTGCTATCAACGAATCATTATTGCTTTTCTGAATAGTTGACAAAGTGATAGTGACAGTTTACTGAACAGATCTAAAGGTGATGTGGAAGTGTACTTTGCATTGGAAACCATTAAAATGGACATGGGGAATAAGGAAACATCCCAGTTTCCAATTGGGCTCTTGGGAGTGATCATAATAAGCATGAAGACAAAAGCAAGGATCTCCAAGGACCATTGGACAAAGGGATGAAAAGAAAACTATTGGCGGTTACCTTTAGTGTAGCCAAAAATAGTTTTGTAAACTTGGGAATATATATAACCAAGTGTAGCAGTTAAAATAAAAGTAAGAGAAGAAAAACAAATAGATTGTATTAGCTATATTTGAGAGCATACTTCTCTACATTCTTGTAACTGAGCAGCTGTGTACATTTTGTATCACAGATTATTTCCGCAATAAAAATCACTTCAGTTGGATCATCAAACAATCCAACTGAAATTATTTATGTGCTTGTGATTTTTTTACTTTAAGTTCAGTTTTATTTGTAAGTTGTTTTTAAGTTTAAGAAATATCAAGAATTGTATTCAACCCCCCCTTCTACAATTCTGTTAGGTCATTTGGGATTAACAATTGGTATCAGAGCGAGCTTCTAACATACAAGAAGTTTAAAGATCAAGACCAAAACAGTAACCATGGTGAAGAAGGATGCAGGAGTAAAGATACCAGTTCTTGATAAGGACAATTACTTTCACTGGAAAGTAAAGATGCATTTACATCTCATGTCTATGGATGAGAAATATGTAGACTGCATTGAGAAAGGTCCACACGTTCCCATGAAGTTTGCATCTAGAGTTGGACTGCCAGATGATGCTCCTGATGTGGAAATTCCAAAACTTGTCTCAGAATGGACTATTGAAGATGTTGCAGAAGTCCATAAAGATAAAAGAACCATGAACATTCTGCTTAATGGTTTGGAGCAAGAGATGTTTGACAATGTCATAAACTGTACCACCTCCAAAGAAGTATGGGACACTGTTAGAACTCTATGTGAAGGTACTGAGCAAGTTAGGGAAAACAAAATGCAGCTCCGTATACAACAATATGAGCATTTTCATTTTAAAGCTGGTGAAACCCTAAATGACACGTTTAGTAGGTTTCAAAAGCTTTTGAATGGATTAAAGTTGTATGGGAGGATCTATCAAACCAAGGATTCAAACCTTAAATTTCTTAGAGCTCTTCCAAAAGAATGGAAGCCTATGACTGTTTCTCTCAGAAACACTCAAGAGTACAAAGACTACACTCTTGAAAGGCTTTATGGAACCTTGAAGACATATGAGTTGGAAATGGAGCAAGATGAAGAAATTGAAAAGGTACAAAAGAAGGGTGGATCTAATGCATTGATTGCATCTGTGAACCAACTGGAAGATGACAATGAAGAAGCTGCAAAGGCCACAACTGGTCGAGCTAGTTGTAGGAGTGATGTTAGCAAGGGTAAAGGCAAGATGACAGAAGAAGAAGAATCAGAACCAGCCAACTTGGATGACTTAGATGAGATTGATGAACACATTGCTTTTCTGTCAAGAAAATTCTCTAAGTTCAAGTTCAAGAGAAACTCAGAAGCAAGGCCACCAAGGAGAGACTTTCAACCTAACAAAAGTAACTGGATTGAAAAGTCTAAATCTAAATGTTTCAATTGTGGAATGCTTGGTCACTTTGCTGGAGACTGCAGAAAGCCCAAGATTGAGAAGGGCAACAGGAAATTTGAGCCTGTTGATTATAAAAAGAAATACTTTGAACTTCTCAAGCAAAAAGAAAAGGCTTTCATGTCTCAGGAGTATGATTGGGCTGGTAATGGTGAAGATTCTGATGATGATGTTGAGTATGTCAACTTGGCTCTTATGGCTAACAATCATGAGCAGGAAGCAAGCTCCTCAAGCAACCAGGTAACAATTACTAATCTTTCTGAACTTTCTAAAGAGGAATGCGATAGTGCAGTAAATGAAATGTCTACTGTACTATATAATTTGCGTGTTACTCTTAAATCACTTACCAAAGAGAATTCAAGAATAAAAGAGACTAATTTGCTCTTAAGTGATAGGAATGCAATGTTAGAAGCACAACTCATTGAATTTGAGAAAATGAGATGTGTTAGTAGGGATGCTAAGAAGGAACTTGAGAACGTGTTACAAAGGGAAGAAATTCTTAAAACACAACTTGAGATAGAACAAAGTGTGATTGCAAAATGGAAAGATGCCAGGAATGTTGCTACCAACATCATTAATGTTCAAGGTATGGAATCTTTCTGTGAGCAATCATTGAATAAGAACAAAGAGAAGCTAGGGTATGTTGGTGAAACCTTAGAATCAGAAACAGAGTCAACAAACAACAATGATCATTTGTTGAAGGTTGATATGTCAACGGAATGCAATGTTTCGTTGACAGATGAACCATCAACCGATCAGGCTGTTTCGTTGACAGAAAAAAGAAAAGATGAACTCACTAGACTTAATAATAAGTATGGTCCTGTCACCAAGAACTTTGTTCAAGGTGAGTCTAGTAAATCAAAGAAAGTTGAGAAGCCTGTTGAGAGAGCTAATGTAGGTCACTTGTCCAACAAGCAATTGAAAGATAAGTTAGAGAATGTTCAAGTTGAGGCTAAGGGAAATAAAAAGAATAACAGGAATGGCAAAGTAGGGATTAACAAACACAACAATTACACACCTGATAAATATGCTCCTAGAAAGACATGTGTTAATTGTGGAAGTGTTAGTCATTTATCTACTAACTGCAAATCTGTTAAGAAGTCTACTAATGTGAAAATTCCCAAGCCTGCAATGAACAGTTCTATGCCCACAATGCCTGTTATGCCTAACATCTTTGCTCCATATGCACAATTTCAGAATCCATATGCTAGCATGTCGTTTGTGCCTAATCCATACATGAATATGTTTAATGTGCCACAAATGCCATGGAATGTGAATAACATGTTTGTTCCACCAACTATGCATGCTATGAATGAAAATGTGAGCAACTCTCAGAAATCAACACCAAGGGTAAAGATTGATTTAAATCAATCTGAGCCCAAGGTGAAAAATGATATTAAAGGAAAGGCAAAGGCTAACAAAACAGGACCCAAGGAAACTTGGGTACCAAAATCAACTTGATTTGGTTTTATTGTGTGCAGGGAGACAAAAGGAATCTTTGGTACTTGGATAGTGGTTGTTCAAGACACATGACTGGTGATTCTACCCTGCTCACAGAGTTTCAGGAAAGAGCTGGCCCTTGTATTGCTTTTGGAGATGACAACAAAGGCTACACTAAGGGATATGGCTTGATTTCAAAAGAGAATGTCATCATAGATGAGGTTGCATTGGTGGATTGTCTTAAGCACAATTTGCTTAGTATCAGCCAACTTTGTGACAAAGGATTTTTAGTTACTTTTTCTAAAGAAGCCTGTGTTGGTTCTAAAGGAGGAAACAACAATGTGGTAATGACTGGTTTCAGAAGAGGGAATGTGTACATTATTGACTTTAGTAGCACAAGTCCAGACACCATCACTTGTCTTTTCAGCAAGGCAAGCAAGGATGAAAGTTGGCTATGGCACAAGAAACTGTCTCATCTGAATTTCAAAATTATGAATGATTTGGTGAGGAAAGATCTTGTTAGAGGAATTCCACAAGTGGAGTTTTCCAAGGATGGTTTGTGTGATGCCTGTCAAAAAGGGAAACAAAAGAAGGCATCATTCAAAAGCAAGACAGAGTCATCAATTGTCCATCAGCTTGAGTTGCTTCATATGGATCTATTTGGCCCTGTGAATGTCATGTCTATTTCAAAGAAGAAATATTGTCTTGTGATTGTTGATGATTTTTCTAGATTTACATGGACCTTCTTTTTGCACTCCAAAGATGAGGCAAGTGAAATCATTATCAATCACATCAAGATGGTAAACAATCATCCTGACTTGAAAGTAAGAAGGATTAGGAGTGACAATGGGACAGAATTCAAGAATTCAAGCATGAAGGTGTTCTGTGAAGAAAATGGTATTTTTCATGAGTTTTCAGCAGCAAGGACACCACAGCAAAATGGTGTAGTTGAAAGGAAAAACAGAACACTTATTGAATCTGCAAGGACAATGCTAGATGAATCAAAGTTACCAACTTATTTTTGGGCTGAGGCAGTTAACACAGCCTGCTTCACTCAAAATATTTCTCTGATTAATCAGGCCAAAGGTATGACCCCTTATCAACTACTCAAAAGAAAGAAGCCACTATTGGATTTTCTTCATGTCTTTGGATGCAAGTGCTTTGTTCTGAGAAATCAAGCTGAGCATTTGGGGAAATTTGAAGCAAAGGCAGATGAAGCAATATTTGTGGGATATGCAGCAGGGAAAGCTTACAGAGTCTATAATCTCAGAACCAACATTGTTATGGAATCTGTACATGTTGTTTTTGATGATCTCAAAATTCAAGGTCTCTGTGATGAAGGTTTCCATGAAAGTCTTTCTTTTGAGAATGAGGAAGGAGATCAAGTGAATCATGTTAAGGCTACTGAGAAACAGCCTAAAGTTGTTGTATCTAGCACAGATGAAAGCAGCAGTGAAGATGAAATTGCTGCATTAAGGTTGAAAAGAATAGTTGCTAGCAGACCAAATGGTCATTTCGTTGACAGTCATGATGGTGGATTCGTTGACAGCCAAAATGGTCATACTGTTGACAGTCATAGAAATGCTTCTAGAAGTGATCATTTAGGGACAACAAACTCAGGGGGAGTTTCTCAAGGACAAATATCCAATCAAGGCAATCATGATCATGAAGCTACCTCTTCAAGAGCAAATCTACCTCCCTCAAGGAAATGGACTAAAGATCATCCCTTTGAACTTATTATAGGTGATGTTACTTCAAAAGTCCAAACTAGAAGAGCAACTCAAGAAGAATGTCTATATAGCAGCTTTCTGTCTCAAGATGATCCAAAGAAAGTTGAGGATGCACTTCTAGATCCAGATTGGGTTTTAGCTATGCAAGAGGAGCTAAACCAATTTGAGAGGAACAATGTTTGGAAACTGGTGCCCAAGCCTAAGGACAGGAGTGTCATAGGCACAAAATGGGTGTTCAGAAACAAGATGGATGAAAATGGCATAGTCACAAGGAACAAAGCTAGATTGGTTGCAAAAGGCTATTCACAGGAAGAAGGAATTGATTTTGATGAAACCTTTGCTCCTGTTGCTAGACTAGAAGCAATAAGGATTTTCCTAGCCTATGCAGCCCATGCCAATTTCAAAGTCTATCAAATGGATGTGAAGAGTGCCTTTCTGAATGGGGAATTGGAAGAGGAGGTGTATGTAAGTCAACCTCCTGGTTTTGAAGATGATGATTTTCCAAAATATGTATACTTCCTCCTCAAAGCACTCTATGGTTTGAAACAAGCACCTAGAGCCTGGTATGACACACTTTCACAGTTCCTCCTTGAGAATCACTTCACTAGAGGTACTGTAGATAAAACTCTTTTTCACAGGGTTGTGAATGGCTCTACTATACTTGTTCAAATTTATGTAGATGACATAATCTTTGGGTCTACAGATGTGAAACTTTGTCAAAAGTTTGCCAAGCTTATGCAAAGTAAATATGAAATGAGCATGATGGGAGAATTAACTTACTTTCTTGGTCTTCAAGTGAAGCAAGTTAATGAAGGCATTTTCATTAGTCAAACAAAATATATTCATGATTTATTAAAGAAGTTTAACTTAATGGAATGCTCTCCTGCCAAAACTCCCATGCCTACTGCCACCAAACTTGAATTGAATACTAAGGAAAAATCTGTGGACATTTCAGGTTATAGAGGCATGGTAGGCTCACTTTTATATTTAACAGCTAGTAGACCTGATATTATGTTTGCTACATGTCTATGTGCTAGATTTCAAGCTGATCCTAGGGAATCCCATTTAGTTGCTATTAAAAAAATTTTCAGATATCTCAAAGGAACACCAAACCTTGGCATTTGGTATCCTAGAGAATCTGGCTTTGAACTAATTGGTTTTTCAGATGCAGATTTTGCAGGATGTAAAATTGATAGGAAAAGCACAAAAGGCACCTGTCAATTCTTAGGAAACAAGCTTGTCTCATGGTTCAACAAGAAACAAAACTCAGTTTCTACCTCCACAGCTGAGGCTGAGTATATTGCAGCTGGAAGTTGTTGTGCACAGATTTTATGGATGAAAAATCAACTACTTGATTATGGAATAAGAGTTGAGAAAATTCCTATTTTCTGTGACAACACTAGTGCCATTGCCATTACTGAAAATCCAGTGCAGCACTCAAGGACCAAGCACATTGACATCAAGTACCATTTCATTAGAGAACATGTTATGAATGGTCCTGTGGAGTTACATTTTGTTCCAAGTGAACAACAACTTGCAGACATCTTTACCAAGCCACTTGATGAATCAACATTCTCAAGATTAGTAAGTGAGCTAGGTATGCTAAATTTCTCTTAATTATTTTTGAGATATTTGCAAGTTACAATGTAGCCAGAAATTTGCTATGTTTTTCTGTGAATTAATTTTCTCAGGAAAAAGTGAAATTTTGTCTAAGTCAAAATTACTATGTCAACGAAACGCACCATTTCGTTGACAGTCTTAGCATTTTTCTGGGTGTTTCGTTGATAGCTCTTTTATATCAACGAAACGCAGCTTTATCAACGAAATAGACGGGACCTTAAACGCCCAAATCTGATTCGTTGATATAGCGCTTTTAATATGAACCGTTGAGATTTGACACGTCTTTTACCACGATCTATGCATACACCCCTGTAAGTATAAATCATGGTAATATTTTAAGAGTAACGGTTATATTTTTTTTAAGCCAATCCAGTAATTTACATTTATTATTGGACTCATTTTCTGAGAATTTTTGGGGGAGTATTTAAGAAATTCTATTTTCCTTAATTTCTTTTTTACCTGTTCTCAAAAATTCCAAAGGCTTTTCTCTCTTCTTCTCTCTAACAAGCAATTCAGTTCGAAGCTTTTCTTCACACAACAATGGCACCCATAGTCAAGCTTATGTCAGCAGGAGGGTTCATTTATGAAAAGAACAACTCAATTCCATTTGTTGTCAAGGAAAGTCCAAACAGTATCTTTTTCAAGATGATGGACTTCATGAAGAACTGCAAGTTGAGCTATGCAATGTTTCACTCAACTCCTCTCTATAATGAGATAATCGAGGAGATTTGGACCTCATGTGAGTATAATGGAACAAACTGCACACTACAATTCACCATCCAAGGTAAAGAGTACATAGTTAATTCTGATGTATTGCAAGCATGTCTACACATTCCTGAAAATAACTGTAATGCTTTGCCTACAAATACTGAAATGGTTAACTTGCTAAACTCCATAAACTACTCTTTGCCTACTGATAATCTGGGTAGAATAATTAGGAGAGGATTGGTTAGAGAATATAGTTATTTAGCTGATGCATTTATCAAGGTATTTTCTAGTAAGATTAGCAATTTTGATGCATTGACCAATTATATGTTAATTCTATTTACCATGCTCCTAACTGATAGATATTACAACTTTAGCACCCAACTTATGTATGAAATTGGTGCTAAGTTGGGTGATAAGGCTAATAGGAAAAAGAATATCTATTATGCTAGGTTTCTGATGATGTTGGCTAATCATGTTAGTCCAACACCATTAGTTATCTCTAACCCTGTTTCCAAGTTTGAGTGTTTTGTGCAAGAGAAAAGGGTTCTGACAGATATACTGAGACTTAACCACAATGGTGATGTCCCAATGGTGTATTTGCCCATCATTGAGGTAACTTCTTCTAACCCTGTTAGTATAGTTGCTACTTCTATTATTTCACCCACCAATGTTACTATGGAGTCTGTAGCTGTGTCCCAACAGGCTCCTGCCCAAGCAGCAAAACCTAAATCAAAGAAATCCTCAAAGCCAACCTCAGGTGCTTCTCAAAAGGCACCTGTTGCAAAAACTACTTCACAACCAAAGGGGAGTGATTCAGGAGTTGTGAGAGGTGAGGGAAGGGGTGAAAATCAAGGAAACCCTAAGTATAAGGAAGGAAAGCAGAGTGAAATCCAGCCAAGCCCCATTGTGTCTTCCCAACAAGGCACAATGAGTAAAATGGATTTAAACACAAGTCTAGTTGCATCCTCCCAAAAGGATGTGATTATTGAAACAAGCTCTCCTCCAAGAGCACACTCCAAAAGGGTAAGGGACACTTCAAGCCCACAGTCTACATTTTCCCAATACCAAAGGAGAGTGAAACAAAAATCCAAGGGTACACAGGGTGCACACACTCTGGAAGCAACACTTCCAGTTTCACAAATCCAGTTTGATGTAACCCCTATCATAACTCTGGGGTTACAGTCCCATTCTCTAAACATCAACCTTGAACTATCTCCATCAAATTCACCAACTCAATCTTTAGATGTGGACATGATCCATTCATCTATTCCTGATTCTCCAACTCTAATCTTGGAGAAGCCCCACTCTGAAGCTGGTGGTCATCATTTTTTAAGTGATTTGTTGGGCCATCAACCAACTTTTTTTGAAGTTGCAAGAGGATCTGTGGACCAATCTCTAAAATCAATCACCACAGATTCTACTGTAATTTCACTTTCTCAAAGTGCTTTATTGACTTCATCAACGAAACAGCCTCTTTCGTTGACAAGTGTTTCTCCATGAACGGTATCCATACCGTTGACAGTTCAAACTACCATTCCGTTGATAGGTCATTCTACACCCCTTATTGAAAATCAAGTTGTTTCCACAACTAGTGTAGATGACCTGGTGGTAGTTGAGACACTTTTAGGTTTGAGAGGGAGTGAAATTGAGAGGCTGGCTTGCAGCCAGGCAAAAGGAGAGACTGAGAGTGAGAGGCTGGCTATTTCTTCCAGCCAGGCAAAAGGAGAGATTGAGAGTACCACCTTAGTAGGTGAAGGTGAGGGTGTGAGAGGTGTGAGCCATGGGGAGCCCATGATGAAAGAAAAGAGTGGAGAGAGAGAAGGGACTACAGGAGTGATAAGGGAGGAAGCAGCCATTGCTAGTGAGTTAATGGGGGTCAGTGAGGGAGAAAGGGAATTTACCTTCCAAGAGCATTATCAACAAACTCTGGATAGTATTTCCCTGGATCCTGAGACCTTTACTCATCCTGTGTCAGCCTATCAAGTTATGGCTCAACAGGGCAATGTGGAGGCAGAAAGGTCACTCAACTTAATTCATACTACTGCATCAATGCAAAGAGCAAAGGATGCCCTGACCAATCTATCTCCAGCAGCTGCAGCAAGTGGAGACTTTAATTTTTCTGATGATAAGGACAGCTTTGGTGACAATCTACAGGTGGCCACTACTACACAGACTGGGACTTCTGTGGTGCCTCCTACACCAAACTGGCTTTCTCAGGATATGCATGGTAGATGCAACTTGGATGCTGCTATCACAAGGCAGTACAATGAGGCATATCTAGCTCATGAGTCTGTAGAAGCAAGGGACAAGAAATTCTACAAGGCCATAATGGATTCTCTGGAAATTCAAAAGCTACAAATGTTGCAGACAAGGATTGAGGCTACAGAAATCAAGGATTCAATTAGCAACCTTAGGGATGCTACTGACAGGAGGCTAGATGAAAAGTTTCCTCTTCACACTGTCTCCAAGATGTTAAGGTTTTTCACCAAGGAACCTGAAGTGTCCTCATCTTTGAAAACTCTCTCCTCTAGAGTGGACAAAGTTGAGGCTACACTTTCTCACATGCATAAGGAACATGAGAAGCAAACTCAGCTACTCACCCAACTAGTGGCAGCTCAAGGACTCCCAGTCATCTCTTTTGATGATAACAAAAAGGGGGAGAAATCTAAGGAGCTAGACATTCAAATCACAAAGGTTATGGTCCCAGCCATTTCCTTACCAAATGAGCCACTAGCAATGGGGGAGCTTGGAAAGAAGCAAAAGGATGGTATTGACCTAATACAGGAAGCTTCTATGAGGATGAGACTTGCAGAAAAAATCAAAGACCATTGGTCCAACATAGAAGCAAGGGTCAAGAAAATTGCTGGAACTACAAAGGACTCAAATCCATCAACGGATCAACCATCAACGAATGCCAAGGTTCTAGTGTCAACGGAATGGGAGCCACAGACCAATTCTTTCTATCAGGTACAACCCCTTCTACATGGAGTCACTCAAGGTCCAAGGAAGGAAAAAGGACAAACTTCATGTATTAGGGATGTGGAACAAGCTACACTCCAAAGAAGCTTATCTCCCAAGTCCCCTGCTAAACCAAAGGGCAAAAATATAGCAAGGACTTTCTATCCTGCACCTTATCCAGATGAGCTCAAGCTTCTTGGTCTACTTATCACAAAAAGCAAGGAAAGAAATGATTATGAGATAAGGAAGCAAAGGGCAATTGTCTACAGGAATGGACAAGAAATCTGTGTTTGGGCTGGTCACCCAAACTTTGCTGAAGCTAAAGCTGAAGAGTTAGAAAGAGCAGCAATGCAAGCCCTTGTTGTTGCTCAGTCTCTTGATGAAGAAGAAATACAGCTAGAAGAAAAAGCAAGAGAGGAAAGGAGTGCAAAGAAGAGCACAAGGCAACCAAAGGCAAGAGCTAGGAGAACCATAGCCTTTGAGAATGATGACTCTCAGAGCATTGCATCAGACTCTTCTGTACCAATTGCACCTCCAACAATTCCTGATCCAGTTTCAGAGGTAAAGTTAGCCTGTGATCCTAATCATCCTGTAAATTTCCATGATCAGCCAATTGAGCCAAAGGGAGAGCCAATTGAGTTTGATGAGGCCAACTTTCCAAAATTCCTCTTTGAAATGGAACCAAAGAAGAAATCTAAGCAAAGGGCTACCAAGGCTAAGCCAATTCTGGTAAGGAGACCACAAGCTGAGAAACCCCCTACCAACCCAGAAGACTTCATCTACATTGCTGATATCAGGGAGGAGTCTGACATTCATATCAATCTTGATGACCTGGTTGAAGTGAGAGGAATAGCAGCTTCTTACAAACTACCAGAGAGATTGGTATTTGTCTACAAGGGTGGGAGAGAACAGGTTTGGCCTCTACACAGAATTCTAGGAGAAGACTATCAGACACTGCTATCTGTGTTTAAATGTTTGAAGAAAGATTTTGGTTTTACCAAAACAGCCAAGTCTGAGGTTGTCTCCAAGATTTGCCAAATCAAAGCTAGCTGGAACAAGCCTGGGGCACTTCCCAGAGTATTGAAGGTCCCTCAAACAGGAAAGATAATTCATCTCCAACCTTTTTGGATGATGGAATTCAGAGATAAGGACAACTGTAGAAGATTCTTTAGAATAGAAGACCAACTGGAGAAGGCATCCAATGAAACTCTAAGGTTAATGCAATCCAAGTTGGGGAATCAAGATGAAGAAGAGAAGATTTTCTACAGAAGACTTCAAGCTCAAATTCAGGAGAACAATGCAAGAAAAGGGAAGAAAACAAGACCACAGAGGCAAAGATGAAAAATCTGCTCAGTCTAGAGGAGCAACTCTGTGCACTTGTTTTGTAAGATTTTCTACTTTGCATTTCAATTAAATTCAATGAAGCTCAATGCAATTTCTACTTTTATCATGTGTAATATGTCTGAGTGTTTTTGTTATCATCAAGGCTCTTGATTTATGGCTGTAATTCTATCAGTCATAAATTGGGGGAGATTGTTAGGAATATGTTGTTCTTGATGATAATTATGAAAACACTTAGTAGATTTTGTATTAAGTCATTTTGTAACTGTCAACGAAATGGCATGCTTTGCAGTGTTTCGTTGACAGGAAGCTCATCAACGAAATGAGTGATGTAGCAATTGTACTGTACAATACTTCACAGTTTGATATGCAATTTGTTGTATGTATTAGATAGGTTTTTCTAAGTCATGTTGACTAAGTACTAGATAGGCAAAATAGGTTGGTGAATTGTAAATATATTATGCCATGTAATTCTGCCTAAGTGAAGACATGTCAACGGTATGAAGATTACTCTATCAACGGTATGAAGATTACTCTGTCAACGGAATGAAGTTTACTCATCAACGAAATGAAGTTTACTCATCAACGAAATGGAGAATGAAGCTATCAACGAAAAACATCTCCCTGCTATCAACGAATCATTATTGCTTTTCTGAATAGTTGACAAAGTGATAGTGACAGTTTACTGAACAGATCTAAAGGTGAT
Organism: Heracleum sosnowskyi; assembly: GCA_030848705.1. NCBI lineage: Eukaryota > Viridiplantae > Streptophyta > Magnoliopsida > Apiales > Apiaceae > Heracleum > Heracleum sosnowskyi. Next base: position 84,128,962 of record CM061237.1, read on the forward strand.
GTGGAAGTGTACTTTGCATTGGAAACCATTAAAATGGACATGGGGAATAAGGAAACATCCCAGTTTCCAATTGGGCTCTTGGGAGTGATCATAATAAGCATGAAGACAAAAGCAAGGATCTCCAAGGACCATTGGACAAAGGGATGAAAAGAAAACTATTGGCGGTTACCTTTAGTGTAGCCAAAAATAGCTTTGTAAACTTGGGAATATATATAACCAAGTGTAGCAGTTAAAATAAAAGTAAGAGAAGAAAAACAAATAGATTGTATTAGCTATATTTGAGAGCATACTTCTCTACATTCTTGTAACTGAGCAGCTGTGTACATTTTGTATCACAGATTATTTCCGCAATAAAAATCACTTCAGTTGGATCATCAAACAATCCAACTGAAATTATTTATGTGCTTGTGATTTTTACTTTAAGTTCAGTTTTATTTGTAAGTTGTTTTTAAGTTTAAGAAATATCAAGAATTGTATTCAACCCCCCCCTTCTACAATTCTGTTAGGTCATTTGGGATTAACACTTGTAACTGAGCAGCTGTGTACTTTTTGTATCACAGATTATTTCCGCAATAAAAATCACTTCAGTTGGATCATCAAACAATCCAACCGAAATTATTAAGTGCTTGTGATTTTTATTTTATAAGTTCAGTTTTAATTTGTAAGTTATTTTTAAGTTTGAAAAATATCAAGAATTGTATTCAACCCCCCCTTCTACAATTCTGTTAGGTCATTTGGGATTAACAATTGGTATCAGAGCAAGCTTCTAACAAACAAGAAGTTTAAAGATCAAGACCAAAACAGTAACCATGGTGAAGAAGGATGCAGGTGTAAAGATACCAGTTCTTGATAAGGACAATTACTTTCACTGGAAAGTAAAGATGCATTTACATCTCATGTCTATGGATGAGAGGTATGTAGACTGCATTGAGAAAGGTCCACACGTTCCCATGAAGTTCGCATCTAGAGTTGGATTGCCAGATGATGCTCCTGATGTAGAGATTCCAAAACCTGTATCAGAATGGACTATTGAAGATGTTGCAGAAATCCATAAAGATAAAAGAACCATGAACATTCTGTTTAATGGTTTGGAGCAAGAGATGTTTGACAATGTCATAAACTGTACAACCTCCAAAGAAGTATGGGACACTGTTAGAACTCTCTGTGAAGGAACTGAGCAAGTTAGGGAAAACAAAATGCACCTCCTTATACAACAATATGAGCATTTTCATTTTAAAGCTGGTGAAACCCTAAATGATACGTTTAGTAGGTTTCAAAAGCTTTTGAATGGATTAAAGTTGTATGGGAGGATCTATCAAACCAAGGATTCAAACCTTAAATTTCTTAGAGCTCTTCCAAAAGAATGGAAGCCTATGACTATTTCTCTCAGAAACACTCAAGAGTACAAAGACTACACTCTTGAAAGGCTTTATGGAACCTTAAAGACATATGAGTTAGAAATGGAGCAAGATGAAGAAATTGAAAAGGTACAGAAGAAAGGTGGATCTATTGCATTGATATCATCTGTGAACCAACTGGAAGATGACAATGAAGAAGCTGCAAAGGCCACAACTAGTCGAGCTAGTTGTAGGACTAATGTTAGCAAGGGTAAAGGCAAGATGACAGAAGAAGAAGAACCAGAACCAGCCAACTTGGATGACTTAGATGAGATTGATGAACACATTGCTTTTCTGTCAAGGAAATTCTCTAAGTTCAAGTTCAAGAGAAACTCAGAAGCAAGGCCACCAAGGAAAGACTTTCAACCTAGCAATAATAACTGGATTGAAAAGTCTAAATCTAAATGTTTCAATTGTGGAATGCTTGGTCACTTTGCTGGAGACTGCAGAAAGCCCAAGGTTGAGAAGGGCAACAGGAAATTTGAGCATGTTGATTATAAAAAGAAATACTTTGAACTTCTCAAGCAAAAAGAAAAGGCTTTCATGTCTCAGGAGTATGATTGGGCTGGTAATGGTGAAGATTCTGATGATGATGTTGAGTATGTCAACTTGGCTCTTATGGCTAACAATCATGAGCAGGAAGCAAGCTCCTCAAGCAACCAGGTAACAATTACTAATCTTTCTGAGCTTTCTAAAGAGGAATGCGATAGTGTAGTAAATTAAATGTCTATTGTACTATATAATTTACGTGTTACTCTTAAATCACTTACCAAAGAGAATTCAAGAATAAAAGAGACTAATTTGCTCTTAAGTGATAGGAATGCAATGTTAGAAGCACAGCTCATTGATTTTGAGAAAATGAGGTGTGTTAGTAGGGATGCTAAGAAGGAACTTGAGAACGTGTTAGAAAGGGAAGAAATTCTTAAAACACAACTTGAAATAGAACAAAGTGTGATTGCAAAATGGAAAGATGCCAGGAATGTTGCTAACAACATCATTAATGTTCAAGGTATGGAATCTTTCTGTGAACAATCATGGAAAAAGAACAAAGAAAAGCTAGGGTATGTTGGTGAAACAACAATGATCATTTGTTGAAGGTTGATATGTCAACGGAATGCAATGTTCCGTTGACAGATGAACCATCAACCGATCAGGCTGTTTCCTTGAAAGAGAAAAGAAAAGATGAACTCACTAGACTTAATAACAAGTATGGTCCTGTCACCAAGAACTTTGTTCAAGGTGAGTCTAGTAAATCAAAGAAAGTTGAGAAGCCTGTTGAGAGAGCTAATGTAGGTCACTTGTCTAACAAGCAATTGAAAGACAAGTTAGAGAAAGTTCAAGTTGAGGCTAAGGGAAATAAAAAGAATATCAGGAATGGAAAAGTAGGGATTAACAAACACAACAATTACACACCTGATAAATATGCTCCTAGAAAGACATGTGTCAATTGTGGAAGTGTTAGTCATTTATCTACTAACTGCAAATTTGTTAAGAAGACTGCTAATGTGAAAATGCCCAAGTCTGCAATGAATAGTTCTATGCCCACAATGCCTGTTATGCCTAACATCTTTGCTCCATATGCACAATTTCAGAATCCATATGCTAGCATGTCGTTTGTGCCTAATCCATACATGAATATGTTTAATGTGCCACAAATGCCATGGAATGTGAATAACATGTTTGTTCCTCCAACTATGCATGCTGTGAATGAAAATGTGAGCAACCCTCAGAAATCAACACCAAAGGTGAAGATTGATTTAAATCAATCTGAGCCCAAGGTGAAAAATGATATAAAAGAAAAAGAAAAGGCTAACAAAACAGGACCCAAGGTAACTTGGGTACCAAAATCAACTTGATTTGATTTTATTGTGTGCAGGGAGACAAAAGGAATCTTTGGTACTTGGATAGTGGTTGTTCAAGACACATGACTGGTGATTCTACCCTGCTCACAGAGTTTCAGGAAAGAGCTGGCCCTTGTATTGCTTTTGGAGATGACAGCAAAGGCTACACTAAGGGATATGGCTTGATTTCAAAAGAGAATGTCATCATAGATGAGGTTGCATTGGTGGATGGTCTTAAGCACAATCTGCTTAGTATCAGCCAACTTTGTGACAAAGGATTTTTAGTAGCACAAGTCCAGACACCATCACTTGTCTCTTCAGCAAGGCAAACAAGGATGAAAGTTGGCTATGACACAAGAAATTATCTCATCTGAATTTTAAGGTTATGAATGATTTGGTGAGGAAAGATCTTGCTAGAGGAATTCCACAAGTGGAATTCTCCAAGGATGGTTTGTGTGATGCCTGTCAAAAAGGGAAACAAAAGAAGGCATCATTCAAAAGCAAGACAGAGTCATCAATTGTCCATCAGCTTGAGTTGCTACATATGGATCTGTTTGGCCCTGTAAATATCATGTCTATCTCAAAGAAGAAATACTGTCTTGTGATTGTTGATGATTTTTCTAGATTTACATGGACCTTCTTTTTGCACTCCAAAGATGAGGCAAGTGAAATTATTATCAATCACATCAAGATGGTAAGCAATCATCCTGATTTCAAAGTAAGAAGGATTAGGAGTGACAATGGGACAGAATTCAAGAATTCAAGCATGAAGGTGTTCTGTGAAGAAAATGGTATTTTGCATGAGTTTTCAGCAGCAAGGACACCACAGCAAAATGGTGTAGTTGAAAGGAAAAACAGAACACTTATTGAAGCTGCAAGGACAATGCTAGATGAATCAAAGTTACCAACTTATTTTTGGGCTGAGGTAGTTAACACAGCTTGCTTTACTCAAAATATTTCTTTGATTAATCAGGCCACGGGAATGACCCCTTATCAACTACTCAAAAGAAAGAAGCCACTATTGGATTTTATTCATGTCTTTGGATGCAAGTGCTTTGTTCTGAGAAATCAAGCTGAGCATTTGGGGAAATTTGAAGCAAAGGCAGATGAAGCAATATTTGTGGGATATGCAGCAGGGAAAGCTTACAGAGTCTATAATCTCAGAACCAACATTGTTATGGAATCTGTACATGTTGTTTTTGATGATCTCAAAATTCAAGGTCTCTGTGATGAAGGTTTCCATGAAAGTCTTTCTTTTGAGAATAAGGAAGGAGATCAAGTGAATCATGTTAAGGCTACTGAGAAACAGCCTAAAGTTGTTGTATCTAGCACAGATGAAAGCAGCAGTGAAGATGAAATTGCTGCATTAAGATTGAAAAGAATAGCTGCTAGCAGACCAAATGGTCATTTCGTTGACAGTCATGGTGATGGATTCGTTGACAGTCAAAATGAGCGTTTCGTTGACAGCCAAATTGGTCATACCGTTGACAGTCAAAGAAATGCTTCAAGAAGTGATCAATTAGGGACAACAAACTCAGGGGGAGTTTCTCAAGGACAATTATCCAATAAAGGCATTCATGATCATGAAGCTACCTCGTCAAGAGCAAATCTACCTCCCTCAAGGAAATGGACTAAAGATCATCCCTTTGAACTTATTATAGGTGATGTTTCTTCAAAAGTCCAAACTAGAAGAGCAACTCAAGAGGAATGTCTATACAGTAGCTTTCTGTCTCAAGATGAGTGTTAGGCCGAATACACAATATAATCAAGATATGTATGAGAATAACAATAAAGAACACTGTTTACGAACAATAAACTGAATTATATTAAATAACTCTTCTCTCAGTGATGTAAAATATCACAGAGAGCTGCTAGGTTACAAGAATAATGTATTCAGTATTCGCATCCCTTTTAGGGTTATCTATCTGTGTTTATATAGTACACAGCTACATAATCAATCTCTAATTGATATTCCTATAAATCAGCTATACAATTTATATCAAATTAGGATTGCTTCTGTCTTCTGTTCCGTTTCCTTAGCTATCTCAATATATCTTGCTTCTTTCCATCTTCAAGATATATTGCTTCTAGAATCTTCATATTAGCACCGACAGCTTCAACAAACTTTCACCCCGTCAGACTTTAACAAACTCTGACTGGCTTCTAGTATAAACTCTGATGAGTACCTGTTACTTAAACACTGATAAACAATGTTAGGTCCAAAGTACGTAGAAGGGGGGGTTGAATACGATACTCACAAATAATTTAATTTCGTTCGCGGATTAATCTTTCAGTTCTATAACGAAATCAAACACACCAAACCAAATCAAGTTTCGGGGAATATATCTTTTTATAAATATAAACCTCGAGGGGTGCTACAATTTCTAATCCGTAGATTAGCGTCAATGAGTTTAAGGTTACACAAATACAAAACAATGATCAAGTTCTGAGCACTATTAATTTCTCTGATAATTTTCTCCGGCTCTTCTCTCTCTCAGTAATGTCTCTGTGTTAGAATCCTTAACTGAAGAAGACACATTCTTCACTCTGTATTAACTGCAGACTTTGGTTTGAAAAACCATCGAACCAAACTTGTAGAAACAATCCTGGCCGTTGGATCTTCTTCAACTTGAAAAACAAAGAATACTTTCCACCTGCTCCCAATTAAAAAACCATCGAATGGTTTAAGAAACCATCGAATGAAACAAATCATTTTACCATTCGATAGTTTTTAAAACAAAACTATCGAATGCTAAATTGATTTACTTGTTTTTAATTCAATCACCTTAAACTCTCATTCGATAGTTTTCTTAAAAGAAAAACAATCGAATTGATTTACTTGTCATTTGTCCTTTAGTAATAACTCCTGAGCTCCCGGGTGTTTAAGTAATGGACTGTATCAATTTGTTCTGAGACGATAAAACAACTTGATCTTTTCAGTGCCGTCACCTAGTGCAACTGGTCTGGTTCACAGATGAATAACACTTGATCAATTCTTATTTTATGTCTTCAATATAGTGCTGCTGATAAGTCCTTTGTCTTTCTGGTTGCTTCGTTTAAATCACTGGAATCCCGTGGTACTTAACCCTAAATCATTCACATACTTATGTCGTCTTGAAAGTCTTGTTTCTTTTGCTGTCACTGAGGCTTGAACATTTTCATGAACTTCTTTCCGTGACCTGTTTACAGACTTCAAGAATACATAACGTATTTTGATTTTTTGTGTTTACCTTTTCTTCTTTGATTCTGGATTCCTGTGCTTCTATTAATACTATTGCATGTATTGTCCTTTGTTGAGTTGTAGTTATCTCTTTTACATCTTATGTTACATTATGCTTTACAATCTCCCCCTATTTGATTGGATAGAGTTCGACAAGCAAATACTTCGAGGATAACTCAACTAACTAAGGAAACATTAAACTACTTAAAGTAAGACAGCGTAATAATATCAATGCATTCTGGATCAGATATATATACATTTCCAGATTTCATAAATCAAAAAACAATTAAACTTTATACAATGAAGTTGCTCCTCTAGTCTGAGCTGATAGTTCTCTTGTTCTTTGCTTCAAAATTCAGTCCATTCCAATCTCACCTTCTTCAATCATTGGATCGGAGTTAGCAGCTTGATAATCAATCACTGATAGATAGTGCAGTGGTTCTCCAGGTTTAAGGATTGCTCCTTGGATGTGTCTTCCAATATATTCAACCTCTTGACCCACTCCAGCCCATAACCATGCAATGTTAACATCTTTCTTGTTCAGCTTTGGCATGTTTGGCAGTCTGGTATGCACTTCTAATCCTCTTTCCACTCTTTTCCTATAGTAAGGAACATTCTCCATTAGAAATCTTCTAAGAGTGTCTGCTGCTTTGTCCTTCTCCGTTGATGAGAATCCAGTGGATCTAAGATACTTCTCAACTGAGATTAGATAGTTGCTTGGGTAGTCCCTCAGTTTGTCATCAGCCAAATAGCAGATTCTGAACAAGTCATTCGTCATGAATCTAACCATTGGAGGATCTTCAGTAATCTCTGGACTGACTTTCATCACGATCTCCTTAACATGCTCACGGAGCAGTTCATTTAGCCTTGTGGTTCTTTGGATCTTGATGAGTATAGCCTGCAATTCTGTATATGTCCTCTGTTCTAAAAACTTAGTAGAAATCACAAATGTACCTTTCTCCAGAAAACTGATTAATAAGCTCCAGGCACCATTTGCTTTAACCCCAGCATTCAGACAGATTATAGAGCTTCTCAGTGCTTTAAAGTAAGTCTGATCTTCAAGATTAGCACTTCTGATGTCCTGAATAATGACTTCCACCTCCGCATTGTCGTTGACTTGTAATCCGTCTTCAACTCCACAAAAGGTTTTATAAGCCATTTCCCATTCAGTACCATCTTTCTTTGCCAGATCTATCATCTTCTTCTTCCTCACTTCATTATACACCTTCATTCTCTTTAGCTTTTCACTTCTCAGAATTGCTTGCTGTTTCTCCTTCTCAGCTTGCCTGGCATCTATTGCAGCTCTCTGAGCTCTTATTGCTTCCAAGGCAGCTTCTTCTTCATGTGATAGAGAATTTGCTTCTTCCATATCATCATCCAAGATAGGATGTTCTATTGGCTCCGGATAATATGGCTCATGCTCCTCTTGAATAGGTTGCTCATGCATGACCTCAAATTCCTCTTCACTTTCCTTGTCTTCCTCTACAAGCTCCTCAATCCAGTACTGTCTGATTGGAATAGCCTCAACAGTCTCCCAAACTCCCCATTTATCCTTCACCCCCTCTCCAACTTTCTCCCCCTTAGTTGAGGAATCCTCGATAAAAGCATCCTCAGCATAAAAGAAATTAGAAGGATCAGGTTGCTGATATGAAGAACCAGGTTGTCCAGATTGTTGGTTCTTTAGCATACTCCATATAGACTGTACTCCGTCACCTTGATTCTCCAAGAAATCCATAAGCTGCTTATTAAACTCATTTATAGAAGCTAGCGACAGGTCAATCTTCTCCAATCTTGAGTTGGTAGTCTTTTCCATGTGATCCAGCCTCTTGTTTAGCTTAGACTCCACTCGTGAAAGGGAATCCATTGCATCTTTTACCCGCGCTTGACCATCCCGGATAACCAGAACGTCTTCTCGTAAAGCTTCATGTCCTTGTGACAGTGCAGTTACTTCATTCATGAATCCATCTTTAAGTTCCCTGACGTCCATCCTCAGCTCGACTAGTTCTTCCATAGCTTCCTTCTTTAAGGAGTCCACTGCCTGCTTCGTACCTGTTATAGTGCCAGATGCACTGCCAATGACCCTGAATGTTCTTCTGGAATCAGCTGCAGCCAAGTCAACTTTCTCTTGAATAGACTTTAAAGAAACATTGTCTTGACTGGAGGAGATCCCTTGGTCAAAGGAAGGTCGTAGTGGAACCTTGAAAAGTGGAATTCCTTCTTTGTCCCGAACTGTCATCTCCTTGAGGGAAGATTGAACTTGTAGCTCTCTTTCTGTTGGTAACAGCAGATCATTAATATTAGGCAGGGTTAGGGTGTCACTCCTCACATTTGGCTCTGGGTGTACACTCAACGTTTCTGTCGGTGTTTGAATCATTTTTCCTTTCCCACTCAGGCCAGGTGTAAGTGTTTTTGTTTCACTCAAATCCTTTGTGCTGATTGTACCTGCAGAAGAGATCACCGTAGCCATCCTTAAGGAGGTCACCGGTGGTGCAATGGGGCTTCGCAAGTCCCCGTCCTTGGATAAACCAAGTTGCTGATCATCCTTAGATGATATATCCTTTGAAGGATCTAGAGTTTGAATCTCTAGGGGGTTAGAAACAGGCTCTTTTAACAGCAGAGATCCCGAATCTTCCCCGTGAGTCTGTAAAGACTTCACCTCAGTTGACTCCTCAATAGTAATTGATTCACTGTCAACGAGTTGCCGATCTGCACCTACGTCAGACCCTTTACCCGCAGGATCCAGATATGTTCCATCTGGGGAGGTAGACAATGACCTTTTAGATTGTGCATTTAGGTCAAAGCCTTCTCTCGACGTCTGTGAAGACCCTTGGTTCTGAGAACCTTCAACCAGTGAACCTGACCGTAATATGGTCGGAACACCAGTTGCTTCCGTCAATTCTTCCTTACTTGATTGAGCTATTGGTTCAGATATTGCTTTCGTTAGCGTAGCCCAATCAGCATCAGAAAAATCAGTAAAGGGCTCTTTGAATGAGAGAAATGAAGTATCAGCAGTTGCCTCAGTTTCTGTTCTTCTCCTTTTAGAGGAAGGCAGAGCTGCTGTTGAAGGGTGTATCTCCTTATGTGGTGCTGCTTTGGCACTATCTCCCTCTACACTCATGGATGGTTCTTTAATGGGTATAGTAGGGGAAGGAGGTTCGTTTATGTTTTCATTTGGCTCTTCCAAAGGCTCTTCGACCGTGGTTAGAGGTTGTGGGTTTGCAACCTCCTGGTCAGGAATGGCCACTAAGGGCTCTGGATCAACATCCATTGGTACAGGTGCCATTACAGGTTCAGGTTGTGGAATATTACCTTGATTTACCTGTTCCCCTGGGGGTAGAAGTGGTAGGGGCACCGTTCTTAGATATTCAGTGAGAACAGTGGGTACCCCTGGAAGATAGTTGTCCTTCCTAATGAGAGCGGTTATGGCATTGCTCTTCATTCTCATGCGCTCCTGGTTGGCTTCACCTTCAAAGATCTCTCGTTCATCATCTGTTAAGATATCATTGAGAATTAGCTGTAGGAACCTAGGATAGAAACAGAGCACATCTTCATTTATGCTTGTTATTTCATCCAGTGGTCCCATGCACAGAATTACTTGTTCAATCACTATCCGTCCTATGTTAATATGCCTATTGTTCGCAATGGCAAACCCTATCTTTTGAAGGAATAAGGGAATGCCATGCAGATTTGTTAGCTTGGCAGTAAAAACATGTATCAGGGTATGAAAGAAAAAATTCCATGGCTTTGGCAGGTAATGCTTTAGGAACTCTCCCACCAAGAAGTTAGGTTGTTGACTTCTGATAAGAGTGAAGAAAGCATATATTTCCTCAGTTGTGGGATCCGGAACAAGGTTTTCTGTAGGAAAATGAAGTATTCTGTTAAAGTCATGTTCCGTCACCCTTATTGTTCTGCCCCCTGGCACAACAAAACTGAAGGATCTCACATTATTCTCACTTGTATCCGTGGCGGATGTGTACAACGCAGTCAGTTGATCGATACAAAGGACTACGGGAGTACTTACAGCGTATGCCACTAATGAACGTATATTCAAAAACTCTGCCCATGCACGAATTTGAGGATTCGTAATGGTTTGCAAGTTTTGGAACGAGACATGATTAGTCTTGGTAATAATAAATTCTCCAGCCATTTTAAAATTTCCAGAAAATTCAAATATACCAAAACTATTTTTACTTTTAAATTTAATTAATTATTACTAATTAATCAAACCCTTAACAAAATTAACCCCTTTTCCTTTAATACAGAATTTCGAAAACTATCAAATTAAGAACCCTAATTGTTAAAACCAACTATCCACCAAAATCAAGAGAACTCAATTGTTTAAGCAATTGACTTCTAAAGAGTGTTCTGTTAACAATCGACTTGTGGTTCAAAGCTTGGTTCGATGGTTTCTTCTCCACTAACTTTCAAAACTCAAAACCAAACAACTATTCACTGTCAAAAAAGAATCAACAGTGAACAACAGTAATAATCTTAAGTTTTACTCGGTTTAAAATTGAAGAAACTATCGAATCTTGTTTTTGAAACTGTAAGATATTTGTAAGTATATATAAACGGCAGCTTTGTAATTCTCAGATCTGTGAAGAATGAGAAAGAAAAACATCTAAGGCACGTTTTTATACTATTTAAAACTTATAGGGGTAAATTTGTCAATCCTAGTTCGATAGTTTTAAAATGAACTATCGATGGTTTTTCTGAGGGGGTAAAATGGTCAAGTCTACTTCGATAGTTTTTCCAAAAACTATCGAAGTGTTTTGATTTAGAATTCAAACAGACCTTTTCTGTAAAACCATCGAGATTTTTTTTCTTTGTAAAACCAAAAACTATCGAGGTAATTCTGAAAAACTATCGAGAATTCATATTTTGAAATAAAGTGAATTCCATTCGATATATTTTCAGAAACTTTATAAAAACTATCGAGAATTAAATAAGAAATTATAAAAATTCACTTCGATATATTTTTAAAAGAAATTCTCAAAAACTATCGAGAATTGTTTTCGATAGTTTTTCTTTTCCTTTTCAAAAACTATCGAAAATTAATTTCGATAGATTTATCTATGTACTTGAAAAACTATCGAATTTCCTAAATTCGATACTTTTTGCTTCTGTCTTCATTTTAAAACCTGTTCATGTTCTAAAAATCAGACTTTTTGTATTTCCTGTCAAATTTTAATTTTAATAAATCTTTTAAAATTCACCAAAATCAATTCTTAACAGAAAATTCACAATTTTCTTAGAATAAAATCAATTAAATATCATTGAGTGATATTAACCAATTGAAATCTAATCAATTATGCTGCATTAATCTACAATGTTAAAAACAAAGTAAATTAATTCAAATTAAATAAATGCTTAAATATTTAGAACAAATATTAGCACTTAAATAATTTTTAGAATTAATAACTAATTAAATGCCAGAAGATATATCATCCATAATTATGACATAAAATTAGTATAAAAATCCTAACTACGAGAATTTCTCCAGAAAATAAATTCATGAGTCCTAAGGATATAGGAATTCTTAAACTCATGTATTCACCAGGACTCTCTGCAGTTACTGATTTCTAATCAAAATCAATTAGAAAGATTTAACATCCCAAGTTCACCAACCAGCTTATTGAAAGTGGATTCATCAAGCGGTTTAGTAAAGATGTCTGCAATTTGATCCTTTGTGGGTACAAAGTGTAACTCCACAGTTCCATTCATGACATGCTCTCGAATAAAATGATACCTGATGTCGATGTGCTTCGTCCTCGAGTGTTGCACTGGGTTGTTTGAGATTGCTATGGCACTTGTTTTGTCGCAAAATATAGGAATCTTTGTCAACAGAAGTCCATAGTCACGGAGTTGGTTTCTCATCCACAATATCTGAGCACAACAGCTACCAGCAGCAATGTATTCAGCCTCAGCTGTTGATGTGGACACTGAATGCTGCTTCTTTCTATGCCAGGAAACCAATCTTCTTCCAAGAAATTGACAGCTTCCTGAAGTACTCTTCCGATCAATCTTACAACCTGCAAAATCAGAGGCTGTGTATCCAATAAGATCAAATCCTGTATCTTTAGGGTACCAAATTCCAAGATTTGGGGTCCCCTTAAGATATCTAAATATTCGCTTAACAGCTATTAGATGAGATTCTTTAGGATCAGACTGAAATCTAGCACACAAGCATGTTGCAAACATTATATCTGGTCTACTTGCAGTGAGATAAAGTAATGAGCCTATCATACCTCTGTAGCCTGTGATGTCAACCTTCTTACCAGTTTCATCCTTATCAAGCTTAGTGGCAGTTGGCATAGGAGTCTTTGCTGTAGATGAGTCTTCCATTTGATACTTCTTAAGAAGATCCTTGATGTACTTAGACTGACAAATGAATATACCATCTTGTTTCTGGTATACTTGCAATTCAAGAAAGAATGACAATTCACCCATCATGCTCATTTCATAACGACTCTGCATTAACTTAGCAAATCTCTTGCATAGATCATCATTAGTAGAACCAAATATTATGTCATCAACATATACTTGCACCAATATCAAATCATTTTTATGCTTTTTGACAAAGAGAGTTTTGTCTACAACACCTCTTGTAAAATCATTTTCAAGTAAGAATTCAGAGAGAGTGTCATACCATGTCCTTGGAGCTTGTTTGAGTCCATAGAGAGCTTTGAATAGAAAGTACACAAAGTCTGCCAGTTTTGAATCCTCAAAACCTGGAGGTTGTTCCACATACACTTCTTCTTCTAACTCCCCGTTCAGAAAAGCACTCTTCACATCCATTTGATATACCTTGTAATTGGAATGTGCAGCAAATGCCAGAAACATTCTGATGGCCTCAAGTCTTGCTACTGGTGCATAGGTTTCATCATAATCTATACCCTCTTCTTGAGAGTAACCTTTAGCAACCAGTCTGGCTTTGTTTCTCGTTACAATGCCATCTTCGTCCAACTTATTTCTGAATACCCATCGTGTTCCAATAACAGATTTTCCCTTAGGCCTGGGTACCAGCTTCCAAACTTTCTGCCTTTCAAACTGATTGAGTTCTTCTTGCATAGCAATCACCCAATCTGGATCATCTAGAGCATCTTCAACTTTCTTAGGTTCTGTTTCTGAAAGAAACCCAGAATAGTGACATTCATTTTGTGATGTTCTCCTAGTTCTCACTCTTGTGTCCGGATCACCAATGATCAAGTGAAAGGGATGATCTCTATTCCATACCCTTTGTCTTGGCAGATGCGATCTTGATGATTCTCCTTGTTCTAGATGTTGTGGAGTGTGACTAGTTGATCCTTCTCCTGCTCCCCCTGAGTTGTTGACGGTTTGATCTGTTGATTCTGAAGACTGACTAGTGGATCCTGTATGTTGAGGATTTCCACTTTGGTCACCACTAGGTCCAGAATCATTATCATTATGATTATTATTAATGACTGTAACAACTTCAGGTACTTCTTCATTGTCAGAGAGATCTCCTGATAGATTTTCAAATACCAAGGATTCAGAGTTCTCTCCAGTTTGCAGGCCTGGTCTTTTAGTGTCGTCAAATGTTACATTAAAGCTTTCCAACACCTTCTTATCTTCAATCACATATACCCTGAAAGCCTTAGATTCCAGAGAATAGCCCAGAAAAATGCCTTCATCTGCTTTGGCATCAAACTTGCCAAGATGTTCTCCATCTTTAAGTACAAAGCACTTTGCACCAAACACATGAAAGTACTTCAGTGTTGGCTTCTTGTTGGCCATTAACTCATACGGAGTCTTTTCATGATCTTTGTTGATCAGGGTTCGATTCTGAGTGTAGCAAGCTGTATTCACTGCTTCAGCCCAAAAGTAAGTGGGAAGTTTTGATTCACTCAACATGGTCCTTGCTGCTTCAACCAAGGTCCTGTTCTTCCTTTCCACTACTCCATTCTGTTGAGGAGTTCTTGGTGCTGAAAACTGTCTTGATATTCCTTTCTCTGAGCAGAAATCATTTAGAACTGCATTCTTGAATTCAGTTCCATTGTCTGATCTGATTGTCCGCACAGGTAGCTTAGCTTCCACTTCTATCTTCTTGATGTGATCAATGATTAGGTGTGTTGCTTCATCCTTTGTTTGTATGAACAACACCCACGTGTACTTGGAGTAGTCGTCCACCATCACCAATGCATATCTGTTTCTTGAAAGTGACATAACATTAACTGGACCAAATAAATCCATATGAATCAGCTGTAATGGTTCAGTAATGCTTGTCATTCCTTTGCTTCCATGTGATGCTTTCTTCGACTTCCCCTTTTCACATGCTTCACATAGTCCCTCCTGATTGAATTCCATCAGGGGCAACCCTCTCACTAATTCTCTCTTTACCAAAGAGTTCATAGTTTTGAAGTTCAGATGTGAGAGCTTCTTGTGCCATAGCCAACTTTGTTCTGAAGATGCCTTTGCATAGAAACATGTAACTTCTCCTTCACTGGTAGAACTTAAGTCAGCTATAAACAAATTTCCTTTTCTCACTCCCAGTAGAGTAAGCTTCTCATCCTTCCTGTTGGTGATCAAGCACTTGTCCTTTCTGAAATCTACATTGTAGCCTTTATCACAGAATTGACTGATACTTAGTAGATTGTGCTTTAATCCTTCAATAAGAGAGATGTTTTCAATGATGACATTTCCAGCTTTCAATTTACCATATCCCGTAGTGAATCCTTTGTTGTCATCTCCAAAGGTTACAATCGGGCCGGTCTTCTTAACCACCTCTGTAAGCAGGGACTCTTCACCTATCATGTGTCTAGAACAGCCACTATCCAGAATCCACACAACCTTTGAGCTTTTAACCTTACCCTGCAATCACAGATTGATTAAGCGGACTTTGGTACCCAAAATTGTTTGGGTCCTGAAGGTTTAGATGATTTAACAGGAGTAACATTCAATTTAGTCTTACCCTGTTTGATATTCATAGTATCTGTGGATTTAACATTACTAGAGCTATTGCTACTATCAGACATCAACTTAAAATAAGCATGCATGATGTTGTACTTACATAGCAAACACTCTTTCTTTCCACAGGGCTCATGATTATCAGGCATGTCAGACATGTTATGCATTTCAGAAGCATTAGCAGTTTCTACTTTAACCTTTTTACATGCATGTGTAAGGTGTCCAGCAGAATTACAAATAGAACACAACTTCCTAGATGCAATGGGAGAAGATGGAACCAATTCCTGATTAACAGTCTTCTTCCTCCCATTCCTGTTCTTTTTAACATTACTAGCTAAGGAACCTACTTCAGTTTTAGGTAAATCAGGTTTAGGTAATACATTCTTTACTGATTTCCTAGGTAACTTAGTCTTTACCTCTTTTTCCTTCAATAAATCCTCCTCAAGCAATTCTTGTGCTATGAAAAGATCATCCTCATAAAAGAGAGGTGGAAACGGCTTAACAAAAACTGGACAATCAACATTCTTAAGAACATGTGGAGTATTCCTTTTGACAACTGAAGGTGTCACAGGGAATTCCACAATCTTCTTACCAGCTTTCTTGTTATAGTCAAATCCTATAGCAGTTTTATTCTCTACGGCCTGAGTATCAATGATTTCCTTAGCCACTAGAGCGGAATTCTTAAAAGCATTCAGCTTCAAATCTAGATCTGAAATCTGCTTCCTGAGGATAGTCTCTATCTCATCATTACACTTGACCTTGTTCTCTAAGTACACATTCTTTTGCTTAAGATCTTCTAATGTTACAGCTACAAGCTCTAGTTCTTCATTTTTAGATTCTAGCCTTTTAATCTTAAGAACTAGTTTAGCATTTTCCATTTCAGATGCTAGCATGCTCGTGTGTACATTAAACAATTCTACACTAAGATCTTGCACAGTTTTCTTGTACTCAGAATTAGACATATCAATTGTAGTTAAGATAGGTACCTGAGATGATTGAGGTGATTCCTCTGAAGAGTCAGCCATTAGAGCAACATTTACATATTCCTCCTCTTCATCCGAATCAGTATCATCCCAGTGCTTTCCCTCTGCTATGTAAGCCTTCTCTTTCTGCTTTCCAGAGAATGCCTCCAACTGCTGTTTAAGCTTGGCATTCTCCTTCTTCAACTCATCATAAGAATCCTTCTTTCCATAGACATCTTTCATGTCTCTTGCTTGACGAGGCTTCCGGCATTCAGTGGCGAAATGCCCTAACTCATTGCAGTTATAGCATCTTGATTTGCTTCTATCAATCATGCCAGTCTTGTAGCCTCCCTTAAAGCCTGTACTAGGTGTATAATTGCTCTTCTGGAATCTGTTGGTTGAGCCCTTGAACTTGTACTTAGGGTTTCTCTTGAAACGAATATGACTAAACTTTGCAGCTAAGTACGCCATGGTTTTGTCTTCCATTTGCTCAAGCTCTTCTAGGGTGTAGTAATCACTTTCATCAACACCCAGATTCACAGAATCCATTTCTGCTTCTATTATCACCTCCTTTCCAGCTCTAGGGGTTTGAACCTGAATCTCAGAAGTTATTGGTTCATCCACTACAAGTGCTGCTGATCTCACAAGTGCATTGTGCTTGCTGTCCACTGTCCCTGATCCGTAGATTATCACCCTTTGTTCCTGTTCCATCTCATAGGTCTTCAACTTGCCATAGATCATCTCTAATGACATCTTTGTGAAGTCAATTCTTTCCCTAATGGATGATGACTTGTGTTCTACATGATGGGGCAGCGTCATCATGAACTTCCTGTTCGATTCTCTCAGTGGATAGGTCTTTCCTTTCATTGCCAATTCATTGAGGAGCTTAGTATACTTCTCAAAGACCTGAGTTATACTTTCTCCTGGCAGGGACCTAAACGCTTCATATTGAGAAGTCAGAATGTCCAATCTGTTTTCCTGAACGTCTTCAGTTCCTTCCATTATTAGGTTAATGGTATCCCACATATGTTTCCCGCTTGTACAGTTCATCAACTGATAGCTCATTTCCTTGTCCGCGGAGTCCGCCAATATCAACATTAAACCGGTGTCCAATCGAATCAGTTCTTTGTCAGAATCTGTAAATTCACTTATATCCTTAGGTTGGGTGCCTGAAGGAATCCTGCTACCATCAGGAGCTGTAGATTCACTAACTGGTTTCATTGGTACAAACGGTCCGTTTTCTAATATGCCAATATACAACGGATTAGATGCCTTGATAAATAACAGTATCTTCATCTTCCACAAACCGAAATCATCTCTAGTAAACGGGGGAACTTTAATACCAGCGGTTGTCTTTGGAGCACTCATGGTTTCTGAAAATTTCAAATTGTTTAAAATTCAAGAAATTCCAATTAAATGAAAAATTTTGAAAGTTAAAAAATTTGCTTCGTATTTTCACGCTACGTTTGATTTTGGTCTCATTCACCGGATCTGATTTGTATATCAATCAAGTAGCTCTGATACCAATTGTTAGGTCCAAAGTATCGTAGAAGGGGGGGTTGAATACGATACTCACAAATAATTTAATTTCGTTCGCGGATTAATCTTTCAGTTCTATAACGAAATCAAACACACCAAACCAAATCAAGTTTCGGGGAATATATCTTTTTATAAATATAAACCTCGAGGGGTGCTACAATTTCTAATCCGTAGATTAGCGTCAATGAGTTTAAGGTTACACAAATACAAAACAATGATCAAGTTCTGAGCACTATTAATTTCTCTGATAATTTTCTCCGGCTCTTCTCTCTCTCAGTAATGTCTCTGTGTTAGAATCCTTAACTGAAGAAGACACATTCTTCACTCTGTATTAACTGCAGACTTTGGTTTGAAAAACCATCGAACCAAACTTGTAGAAACAATCCTGGCCGTTGGATCTTCTTCAACTTGAAAAACAAAGAATACTTTCCACCTGCTCCCAATTAAAAAACCATCGAATGGTTTAAGAAACCATCGAATGAAACAAATCATTTTACCATTCGATAGTTTTTAAAACAAAACTATCGAATGCTAAATTGATTTACTTGTTTTTAATTCAATCACCTTAAACTCTCATTCGATAGTTTTCTTAAAAGAAAAACTATCGAATTGATTTACTTGTCATTTGTCCTTTAGTAATAACTCCTGAGCTCCCGGGTGTTTAAGTAATGGACTGTATCAATTTGTTTTGAGACGATAAAACAACTTGATCTTTTCAGTGCCGTCACCTAGTGCAACTGGTCTGGTTCACAGATGAATAACACTTGATCAATTCTTATTTTATGTCTTCAATATAGTGCTGCTGATAAGTCCTTTGTCTTTCTGGTTGCTTCGTTTAAATCACTGGAATCCCGTGGTACTTAACCCTAAATCATTCACATACTTCTGTCGTCTTGAAAGTCTTGTTTCTTTTGCTGTCACTGAGGCTTGAACATTTTCATGAACTTCTTTCCGTGACCTGTTTACAGACTTCAAGAATACATAACGTATTTTGATTTTTTGTGTTTACCTTTTCTTCTTTGATTCTGGATTCCTGTGCTTCTATTAATACTATTGCATGTCTTGTCCTTTGTTGAGTTGTAGTTATCTCTTTTACATCTTATGTTACATTATGCTTTACAAACAATCATCAGCAATTATATCTAACAATCTCCCCCAACTTGTGCATAACAAAAATGTACAAGTTTAAAAGATAATTGATGATGTCAAAACATATAACAAATGCAGTGTTTATAACATAACAGAGTTTAACTTTTACTTAGAACAGAAATCTTTAAAAACTTACAGACAGTCTTTACTTAATTTCCTCAATGTCAGGCACTGTCTTGAGATAATCTGTTAGAAGTCTTCTTTCAGCTCTTTCTAGTTCAGCAGTCATAATCTCTTTCAGCTCCTTAAGTTCTGGGTCTTTTTCACCAGTCTGATATATGGCAGCCCTCAGAGAATATATGCTGTTTCTATTCATCTCATTCCCTAGCCTGATATAGCAAGACTTGTCTGATTCCAAATTGAATTCCAAAACTTTAATACGAAGTGCTGTTCTGAATCTAGCACTGTTTCTCTTCATTTCTACCAGATTTCCATGGTAATCTCTGTACTTAGGAATATATGCACTTGAAATTTTGGCTCCACACAAAACTTTAGACTTCATCATTCTCTCTCTTAAAACTTGAGCAGCATTGTGAGTACTTTGATTTTTCACTTTTAGCAGATATAAAACATACTCCAGCTCTTCCCATAGTTTTATATGAATGTCAGCTTCTCCAACTCTATAAACTCTTCCATCAGCCATAAAATATAACAGAAACTCTTTTTTGATTCCTCTGTGATAGATCATCTGAACAGACTCTAACTTGTCAAGGCTTTCTTGAGTTACCCCAACACCAGGTTCTGCCAGAGATGTATGATCTAAAGGACTGTTATTTATTCTTCTCTCTCTATGTGATCCCAAACCAGATCTATCATAGGATTCCTTTCCTAACACAGTTCTGCTTTGTAGAATGTTCACATTTTCTGGCTTCAGAGTTTCATCTTTATATGGTCTTCGAAAAGTACCTTGGAGTTGTGGAGATATCAATTGAGTTTGTACAACTTGAGCAGTGTCAGAGGTTGTCACAACTTTAACAGAATCATCAACTTGAGCCTTGTCAGAGGTTGAATGATTTAGAACAGATTCAACTTGAGCAATGTCAGAGGTTGAATGATATTTCTTGGTCACTGTATCTTCTATCATCTTTCCTTTGCCCTTACCAGAAACAGTATCTGTTGGCCTCCTTGAGTATTGTATACTCTGTTGAGAATTTTCTTTGATAGAGATACCCAATTCTTTCTTCCTTGGAACTTTTACAGCTTTCTTCTTGTATTTACCAGAAGCAACTTTCTTTCTATGCTCTTCAGATAGCATATTCAATTCAACTTCCATATCCTCAACTGTAGCTTCACCACCATGCTCTTCTAAAAACAGCTGAGCTGCAATCTCTTCATCTGTAGTTGGTTGAGAAGAAACCAATAGACTTTTAGCTTTTGAACTAGATTGAGCTTCAGTGTTTGCTCTTTCAGAGTTTGTCAGATTTCGAGCAGAGTTTGACCTAAGTCTCCATTGCTCTTGAATAATTTTTGACCTTCTCTCTGATTCCTTGCTTCCACCATCTGTTGCATCATCCCTCCGTCTCAGAGTATGAGTCCTTTTGCATTTGTCTTTAGGAACTCTCTCCCCCTTTTTGACATCATCAGGAATGAGCACTGATGTCAGCAATTCCAAAGATGCAGCAATTGAATCAATCTTTGTAGACATTTCAGTATGATTCTCTTCAATTTTACTTAATCTATTCTTCATGGCATCTTGTTCTCTGGATAAGAAAATTTTCTCATGCTTCAAAGTTAGCTCCCTTGCAGTCACATCATTCCTCAACCCAGTAACTTCTTTCTGAGTTTCATCAAAACGATTGTGAAGAGATTTCACTTGAACAATTGTAGCTTGAAAATTTGCAAGAAGCTCAGGATTAACAATAGTAGAGGCAAACTTTTTTACAAGATCAGCTGCCCTTTGTGAAGTGAAGATACAATCATGATTTGACCAATTTGCATAATACATGTCCTGAAAATGTGCTTCAGTAGCATGTTGATTTTCTTTGAAAGACTCTGCAGTAGGATCCCTTAGAAAAGGTATTGATTCATTGTCATCAGAGTCTGCAAGATCAGAATTTACAGAAGTGTGATCATTATTTTCAGAAACAACTATGTCTTCATCAACATTTGCTGCTAGAGGCTCTGCAGCTTCTTCAACTACATTCTCAGCAGTAGCTTCAATATTTGACTGTGCAGCTTCATCATGAATATGCTCTGCAACAGCTTCATTCCTCTCAGAGTTTACGTCCTCAGCAACTTTTTCTTCTTCTAGAACAACATGTGAAACAGAGTTTGCAACACGAATATTTTCTTCAAGAGTCTCTGCTGTAGCTTCAGCCATCTTCTCAACTTCAACAATCTTCTCAGATGAGACAGATTTTGCTTCCTGATCAACCTCTTCACCCAATTCAGGAAATTGATTGGTGACAGAGAGAATCTCTGTTTGAGTTGCCATAGACTCTTCAATTACCAGAGTGGCTTGATCAACTGCCACATCCTCAGTGTCACAAACACTGATAGCAGGATGTGCTTCAATATCCATGTCCATAGGATCAACAAAATGATCAGCATCAGCATTTGCAGCATCATTGTCTTCAAAATTGACATCAGCATTTGCTCAATATTTACATCAGCCTCCTGAATTACAACATCAGGAGCTACATTCTGTTCAGCTTCAGGAACAGCTGTAGGAACAACCTCAGGAACAGCTTCAGTGTCTAACTCATCAAAAAGATAGTTAGATATCAACCTTCTTCTTCTCCGAGTCAGAGTTTCAGTATCATCCTCATCATCAGAACGAGGTCTCTTTGCTCTCCTTTTCTTAGAAGGTCCAACAGAGTTTGGCACAAAAATTTTAGATACCCCAACCTCAGTAGCTGGCTTAACAGACTTTGCTGGTTTAATAACCCTGTGTTTGACTCTGCCAATTTTCTGGATTGGGTGTGATGTGGATGAAGCAACTTCAGTATTTAATGGTTCTGGTTGTGATTCTGCTTGGATAGAATCATCCAAAAACTGTTGCACTAATGTAGGCAGTAAAAGATCACCTACATTACCCTTCTTAACATCCTTATTCACAAGATCAGAGAATATACGTTTGTGTAATTTAAAACAAGGAATACCATCTTCATCAAGAATGTCTACCCCACTAACACAAGCAGAAAGTAAAAGCTGACAGAATCTAGCAAAGTAAACAACTCTCCTATTTTCAGTCATCTTTTCACCCATATTAATAAGAACTAGTCTACCAAAATCAAAATGAGTACCATAGATAAGAGAATACCCAATTTGTAGACTTTCAGTGGGGATTGCATCCCAGTTAGTGCACTTCTTCCCGAACGTTCTTGTTATACAATCGAAGAAAAAGCTCCACTCTTTTCTCAAGAACGGTCGCTTCAACTGACCTATCTTAGTCAAAGATCCACCATATCCTATTTCCCTCATCATCCTTAGCAAATCAGCATCACCAACAACAATGGTGTAAGCAGAATGTTCATCAAAGCCCATCGCAGCACGAACTATACCAGGAGTAATAACATACTCTGTTTCCTGAAACTCAAACACAATGGATGGTGTTCCAGAATCACCACCATCATCATAGACACCAGTTTCCCAGAAGCTTTTGATTTGTGACACAGAAAGCTTCTGTGGTTCTACAAGAGCACGCCCAATGGGGGGATTGGGCAAGAAAGTTTTGCATCAGATGAAACGCCTCCGGTGTGTTCTCATTAATCAAAGGAGCAGCATAGTTATTTGGAACAAATTCAAGCCCAGAAGAGACAAAAGCAGTAGAAGCCATTGGTACGATTAAGAAATAAATAGAGAATGGCTTAGAGAGTATTTGAGAAAGTTTGCAGTAAGAGTGTTTGAGAAAATGTGTGTGTGACAGTAAAGTTTGAATTGGAGTAAGTTGTGAAAAGTTTAAACAAATATGTGTATTGTATATTAATACAAAATTAAAAATTAAAAACTGAACAGTTTCTAATCAATACACATAACTATTTTACTCCGTGAAACATGTGAGTGGGACACGTGGCACACATGCAATGACTGACAGCAGTAAATGGCAGTTTCCAATGCGCATGCGCAGTAAAAAGAGCAATAATTACCGCCTATTTTCAAGACACCTTTTATCATTTTCAAAACTTCAACAACCCATTATCAATCATACTCTCTATATTCAAAAATAATGTTCCTCCTTAAATTTCGAAATGTCTGAACCACATATTTATTTTAATCATCAGAGATTAAAAATAAATTACCTCGGTCGTAGAGTACACAGTTCAGCAGCGTTTATCAATTCTCCAACTTTATTAATAATATCTTTTCCCAAAATGCACAGTTGTGATTTTTGTGTGTGTATAGCAGAGTTCACTGAATATAAATATTGAGAGCATCTCAAAGTGCATAAAAATCCACAAACTAAATCAGTAAAAACTGGTTGCCCAAACTCTCATATTTAAAATAAATTCTGATGTCATCTAAACTCTGTCACTTATATCCTTTCATTTGGATATTTCTATTGTTTTCACCCCCTTCATTTTTTTTTTCTTTTCCAGTAATCAGAGGTTGGCTCTAGTCACCAAAAACTTAGAAATTTTAGCCCTTATCTTTTCAATAGGTTCCTGGATCGTCCCAGTCTTTTTGACTAGTCACCAAAAATTTCAAATTTTAGCCCTTATGCCCACAATAAGGTCTTGGATCTTCCTAGGCAGAACTTGATCTCAAAGGAATTTGTACATTTTTGTACATATTTTGCATCAGGGGTGAAATTTCATCAAGTAAAAATATATAAGAGTTTAAACTGACATCTTACACTTTTAGAATTTATGAGAGAAAGTGCAAACAGCTAATACAGACTCAGTGAATAGAACCAATAAACTAAGAGATGCTATAAATATTGAGACAGTATCATGCTGTGTTAAGTTTCTGCACACATTTGAGATTAGATCATGTATAACTTAGATGGATTCATGATTACTTACTGAGAATCATGCTTCATACAATTTTCTTCATCGGTCCATATGATTCAGACAATTTCACAATCAACGATTAACATCAGAGTTTATCATCAGAGTATGCTTCCAGAGTTTATCAACATAATTTGAATAACAGTTAACATACGCAGAAAAACATGAGCAACATATCACAAAAGAGTAAATTTTGAGTCTAACCAGTATCTCTAGTCAGAACCAGAGACCATTCCTAGTTCATTTACCAGTCTTGTAAATGTAGCTTCACTCAAAGGCTTGGTGAAGATATTTGCAAGCTGTTGTTCTGTAGACACAAAATGAAGCTCAATATCTCCTTCCTCCACATGTTCCCTGATAAAATGATACCTTATGCCGATGTGCTTGGTCATGGAATGCTGTACTGGGTTACCTGTCATAGCAATAGCACTTTGATTATCACAGAAAATAGGTATTTTAGAGTACCTTAATCCATAATCCAGCAATTGATTCTTCATCCACAAAATCTGTGCACAACAGCTACCAGAAGAAATATACTCTGCTTCTGCTGTGGATGTGGAAATTGACTTTTGTTTCTTGCTGTACCAAGAAACTAATCTGTCACCTAAAAATTGACAGCTTCCACTTGTGCTCTTTCTATCAATCTTACAGCCTGCAAAATCTGCATCAGAGTAACCAATTAATTTAAACTCTGATTCTCTAGGATACCACAAACCAAGAGTTATGGTTCCTTTGAGATATTTGAAAATTCTCTTCACAGCTGTTAGATGAGGCTCTCTGGGGTCTGCTTGAAATCTTGCACAAAGGCATGTTGCATACATGATATCTGGTCTACTTGCAGTGAGATAAAGAAGAGACCCTATCATTCCTCTGTAGCTTGTCATATCTACTGAGGCTCCTGTGTCTTTGTCTAGCTTTGTTGCAGTTGCCATAGGAGTTGTTGCAGATGAACTATCAAGCATATCAAATTTCTTGAGAAGATTTCTGGTATATTTTGCTTGATTGATAAAAATCCCATCATCTGTTTGCTTTACTTGTAAGCCTAGAAAATAACTAAGCTCTCCCATCATGCTCATTTGATATCTTGACTGCATTAGCTTTGCAAACTTCTTACAGAGTTTATCATTAGTAGACCCAAAGATTATGTCATCCACATAGATTTGAACTAAAAGCAGATCATTACCAATGTTTAAATAGAACAAGGTTTTATCAATTGTACCTCTAGTGAACCCACTTTCTAAAAGAAATTGAGCCAGAGTTTCGTACCATGCTCTAGGTGCTTGCTTTAGTCCATAAAGAGCTTTGTCAAGCCTGTAGACATAATCTGGATGTTTGAGATCCACAAATCCAGGTGGTTGTTCAACAAAGACTTCTTCTTCAAGTTTCCCATTTAGAAAAGCACTTTTCACATCCATCTGAAAGACTTCGAACTTTTTGTGAGCAGCATATGCTAGAAAAATCCTTATGGCCTCCAATCTTGCAACTGGAGCAAAGGTTTCATCATAGTCAATTCCTTCCTGTTGAGAATATCCTTTTGCCACAAGTCTAGATTTATTCCTTGTAATCACTCCATCATTGTCTGTTTTGTTTCTGAAAACCCACTTTGTACCAACAATAGATCTGTTCTTTGGTCTTGGTACAAGTGTCCAGACTTCATTTCTTTCAAATTCATTTAACTCTTCCTGCATAGCTGTTATCCAGTTATCATCTTGAAGAGCTTCTTCCACTTTCTTGGGCTCAGTTTGAGACAAGAATGCATGAAACAGACATTCATTAGTTGTAGCACTTCTAGTTCTCATACTAGCTTCTGGATCTCCAATTATCAAGTCAGGTGTGTGAGCTTGTGTCCACCTTCTTGCTGTAGGTAATTGGATTCTATTATCATTATTAGATCCTCCCCCTCGATCCATGCTTTCCTGATTTTCTTCTTGACCATTTGCATTATCTGAGGCTCCCCTTGAATTGAACTGCTCAGAGTTTGGATTTTCAGTGTTTGACTCTGAGTTTGGGATAGATTCTTCAGCTGACTCATTTTCAGAATTTGAGTCATCATTTTGAGATGTTGCTGAAGTATCTTCACGCTCCCCCTCAACTAGTTCTCTATTTTGTTCTGTCAGAGAAACTTCCTCAATGTTTACCAGTAGAGGTTCAGAGTATGCTTCATCAGAGTTTGTCGGATTTGCTTCGTCAGAGTTTACATCAACAGAGTTTAGATCTTCATTATCAAATCGAAGTTGATCATGATAATCTTCATCTTCTATTCAAGTTATCCTCTTGTCATCAAATGACACATGTATAGATTCCATGATCACTTTAGTTCTCAGATTGTAGACTCTGAATGCTTTAGTTGACAGTGGGTATCCAACAAAAATTCCTTCATCAGCTTTTAAGTCAAACTTGGTCAACTGTTCAGGATGAGTTTTCAACACAAAACACTTGCATCCAAAAATATGAAAATATTTCAAATTTGGCTTCTTTTCTTTCACCATCTCATATGGTGTTTTCCCATGCCTGTTGATCAGTGTTGCATTCTGAGTAAAACAAGCAGTTTGAACAGCTTCTGCCCAGAAATAAGTTGGCAATTTTGCTTCTTCAAGCATTGTTCTGGCAGCTTCGATTAAGGTTCTGTTCTTTCTTTCAACTACACCATTTTGCTGTGGAGTCCCTGGTGCAGAAAATTCTTGCTTCACTCCTCTTTCTTTGCAAAATTCTTCCATTATTGCATTTCTGAATTCAGTACCATTATCACTCCTGATAATTTTCACTTTATACTATGATCCTTTGTCCAATAGCTTTACATGATCCATCAGAGTTAAAGCAGTTTCATCCTTCTTTGCTAAGAAATACACCCAAGTGTACCTAGTGTACTCATCAACAATGACAAGAGCATATTTCTTTCTGCCAAGAGACATTATATTGACTGGACCAAATAGATCAACATGAAGAAGATGATAAGGATCCACAACTGAAGATTCAGACTTACCCTTGAAAGATGACTTCCTTTGCTTGGCCTTTTGACAAGAATCACACAGACCATCTAAGCTGAGTATTGACTTTGGAAGTCCCCTTACAAGATCTTTTCGAATTAGCTCATTGATGTTGTTCAAGTTTAGGTGAGAGAGCTTCTTATGCCATTTCCAACTCTCTTCATTTGACATTTTTGCAGACAGACACACAGCTTTTCCTTCAGAGTTTGTTACCAAACTTTCTTCATAGATATTGTTACGTCTGTGTCCAACTAGAACAACTTTCCCTGTAGATTTACAAACAACCTCACAGTATTCAGGTTGAAAATCTACATGATATCCTCTGTCACAGATTTGACTCACAGATAGCAGATCATGCTTGAGTCCTGGGACAAGAGCTACATTTGTGATGATGACACTTCCAAGATTGATATTTCCATATCCCATAGTACGTCCTATGTTGCCATCTCCATAGGAAACTTTTGGGCCAACCTTCTCCTCATAGTCTGATAGCAGGGCTTTATTTCCAGTCATGTGTCCTGAACATCAAGGTACTATGGAGTTACATTTTGTTCCAAGTGAACAGCAACTTCCAGACATTTTTACCAAGCCACTTGATGAATCAACATTCTCAAGACTAGTAAGTGAGCTAGGTATGTTAAATTTCACCTAATTATTTTTGAGATTTTTGCAAGTTACAATGTAGCCAGAAATTTGCTATGTTTTTCCGTGAATTAATTTTCTCAGGAAAAAGTGCAATTTTTTCTAAGTCAAAATTACTATGTCAACGAAACGCACCATTTCGTTGACAGTCTTAGCATTTTTCTGGGTGTTTCGTTGATAGCTCTTTTATATCAACGAAACGCAGCTTTATCAACGAAATAGACGGGACTTTAACCGCCCAATCCTGATTCGTTGATATAGCGCAGTTAATCTGAACCGTTGAAATTTGACACGTCTCTTACCACGATCTATACATACACCCCTGTAAGTATAAATCATGGTAATACTTTAAAAGTAACAGTCATATTTTTAAGCCAATCCAGTAATTTACATTGATTATTGGACTTTATTTCTGAGAATTTTTGGGGGAGTATTTAAGAAATTCTATTTTCTTTAATATTTTTTTTTACCTGTTCTCAAAAATTCCAAAGGCTTTTATTTCTTCTTCTCTCTAACAAGCAATTCAGTTCGAAGCTTTTATGCACTCAACAATGGCACCAATAGTCAAGCTTATGTCTGCTGGAGGGTTTATCTATGAGAAGAACAACTCCATCCCTTTTGTTGTCAAGGAAAGCCCGAACATCATCTTTTTCAAAATGATGGATTTCATGAAGAATTGCAAGTTGAGCTATGCAATGTTTCACTCTACACCACTCTACAATGAGATAATCGAGGAGATTTGGACCTCATGTGAGTATAGTGGGACAAATTGAACTTTGCAATTCACCATCCAAGGTAATGAGTATATAGTTAACTCTGATGTATTGCAAGCATGTCTACATATTCCTGAAAATAACTTGTTACGCCGATTACACAATATATAATCAATATAATTATGATAATAACAATAAAGAACACTGTTTATGAATCAACAACTGAATTATATAAATAACTCTTCTATTTGTGATGTAAAATATCACAGAGAGCTGCTAGGTTACAAGAATAATGTTTTCAATAATCGCATCCCTTTTAGGGTTAACCTATCTGTGTTTATATAGTACACAGCTACATAGAATCAATCTCTAATTGATATTCCTATAAATTAGCTATACAAATTATATCAAATTAGGATTGCTTCTGTCTTCTGTTCCGTTTCCTTGTCTGTCTCAATATATCTTGCTTCTTTCCATCTTTAAGATATATTGCTTCTAGAATCTTCAATGTTAGCACCGACAGCTTTAGCAAACTCTCACCCCGTCAGACTTTATCAAACTCTGACTGGCTTCTAGTAAACTCTGATGAATACCTGTTGCTTAAACACTGATAAACACTCATCAGCAATTATATCTAACAATCTCCCCCAACTTGTGCATAATAAAAATGTACAAGTTAAAAGATAATTGATGATGTCAAAACATATAACAAATGCAGTGTTTATAACATATCAAAGTTTAACTTTTACTTAGAACATAAAACTTTAAAAACTTACAGTCAGACTTTACTTAATCTCTTCAATATCAGGCACTGTCCTGAGATAGTCAATAAGCAGCCTCCTTTCAGCTTTTGCTAGCTCATCCACCATGATTTCTTTTAACTCCTTAAGCTCTGGATCACTTTCTCCAGTCTGGTAGATGGCAGATCTCAGAGAATAAATGTTGTTCTTCCTCATTTCATTCCCTAGCCGGATAAAGTATGATTTGTCTGACTCTAGGTTGAATTCTAAAACCTTTATACCCAGTGCAGTATTGAACTTGGCATTGTTTCTCTTCATTTCAACAATCTTTCCATAAGCATCTCTATACTTAGGAATATATGCACTTGAAACACCTCCTCCAAGAAGAACTTTGGATTTCATCATTCTTTCTTTCAGAACTAGAGCAGCATCATGAGTACTTCTATTTTTGATTTTGAGAAGATATAGAACATACTCAAGCTCTTCCCATAGTTTCAATTGAACATCAGCTTCTCCTATTCTGTATACTCTTCCATCAGACATAAAGTATAACATTACCTCTTTCTTTAACCCTCTATGATAAACCATCTGAACAGACTCTAGTTTATCAAGGCTCTCTTGAGATACCCCAATACCAGGTTCTGCCAGTGATGAATGGTCAAAAGGACTGTTATTTATTCTCTTTTCTCTGTGTGAACCCAATCCAGATTTATCATAAGATTGCTTTCCATGTACTGTTCTGGTTTGAGAAAAGTTCACAGCTTCTAGCTTCAGAGTTTCAGAAAGTACAGGTCTTAAGAAACCTTGGAGTTGTGGAGCTAGCTGAGTTTGTACAACTTGAGCATTGTCAGAGGTTGTCACAACTTTAGTAGAAACATCAACATGAGCAACGTCAGAGGTTGATTTATTTGGCCTTGATTCAACTTGAGCAACGTCAGAGGTTGAATAATTCTTCTTTGGTAACTGTCCTTCTTCTACCAGTATACCTTTTACTTTATCAGACTTTGCAATCATAGGCCTCCTTATATATTGTAAACTCTGTTGAGAGTTCACATTCTCTTTAATAGAAATTCCCATTTCCTTTTTCCTAGGAGCCTTGGCCTTTTTCTTGTAAGTACCAGCTTCAATCTTTTTCTGGTGTTCTTCAGCAAGAAGCTTCATCTCAATATCCATATCTTCCATTGTGACTTGTCCATCATGTTCTTCTAAAAACAACTTAGCAGCAATCTCTTCATCAGTAGTTGGATTTTCTGAAATCACTAGACTCTTAAGTCTCGAAGAAGATTGACCACCAGAGTGTTTTCTTTCAGAGTATGTCTGTCTAGCAGAGTTTGACCGAAGTCTCCCTTGCTCTTGAGAAGACTTTGACCTTCTTTCAGCTCCCCTGCTTCCACCATCATTAGAATCATCCCTCAGTCTCAAGGTTGGAGTCCTTTTGCATTTGTCTTTATGTATTCTCTCCCCCTTTTTGACATCATCAGGAATAAAAACTGATGTCAGCAATTCTAGTGAAGTAGCAATCGAATCAATCTTAGTAGATATTGCAGCTTGATTGCTTTCAACATTGGTTAGCCTCTTCTTGATTTCTTCTTGATCCTTGATCAGAGATGAAAATCTAGCTCTATCTTGCTTCATTGCTAAATCCTTAAGAGCAATATCATTACTCAATCCAAGAACAACTTTGTTTGTCTCATTAAAGCGATTGTGCAATGACTTGACTTGAACAATGGTCGCCTTAAAATGAGTTAACAGCTCAGGATTAGAAATCTCTTCAGCTGACTTCTGTATAAAATCTGCAGCCCTTTGTGTAGAGAAGATGCAGTCTACTCCTGACCAATTAGCATAATGCATTTCTCTGAAATGAGCTTCAGTTGCATTTTGGTTTTCTTTGATGTAGTTGCATTTTGCATTTCTCTGATTGAATAAGTGTCGAGAGTAGAACGAGAATAGTTAGAATTATTGTGATGAGTTGTTTAATTATAGAATCGAGTTCCCGGAGCAAGGGAAAGGGAAAGGGAAAGGTAGAGTGAGCAGAGTCGATCCGACAACAGCTTAGACCAGGCAAGTATCTATGCCTTTACTTGTGATAAAATTTATTATTGTCTTGATTACTTGAATACTGTTATCCCCAGAACAATTCAAATTATCAATCTTTTAACCGCATTTGGACAACTGATTCCATTTCCTTAGAAATTCTTGATTCTTTGATTTGATCTGCATCGGAAACCCTTATTTCCAATTCACTTGATTATTGTTTACCACCATTTGTTATTGTTTATGATCCTTTGATTATTATTGACAACCATTGATTATTTGACTTCCATCTTGACTATTGATTACGGTCATTGATTATCGATTACCAATCTTGATTTCCTTATTGAATGAGTACACTGTACCATTGAAATTATTCCATGATTCTTTCTCGATCTTCATTTGATACTGAGCAGTTGAAGCTCTTTTGAAATTACTATACATTGAGTTTATCTTATTGAGCATGTTATTGTTTATACCCTATGATAGATTTGGCATGTTTTTTTTAAATGGACCAGTAATTGGTCGGGCCATATTTATGGTCGGAATAACTTAAGGCCCAGTTTGGCCTAGGATGCAGTAGAGGACTATGCTGTGAGCTAGTCCGGGGTTGATGCGTGGCTGGCCAGCAGCACAACCTTTGATTTGAATAAAATGTATAAGCCAAATTCTAATTCTTTTCTTCAATTGTTATTGATACAAAGCATGTGTTAGCTAAATATTGTTGATTCTGATATCATAAATTCATATTCTTACAACTGTGATAGAAATGATTCATATGATGTTTACTGAGCAATTTTGGCTCACTCTTACTTGTTGTTTTCTAACCCTATTCCAGTGAAGCGAGAGTATGAGTCGGCAGAGCGTGACCGATATTTCACCCGCAGCCAGGAGAGCCCCTCGAGTCATTGTCATTGGCAGGGTAGTTGTTGTTTTGCTTTTATAGATTAGATGTCTAGATTTGAACTTTAGTTGTGATGTAATAACTCTGATAAAACGGGTATTGTATTAATAAAAGATTGTAGTAGCTTGTGTTCATTGCCATAATCTGGATGCGGTCTTGGTTAAGGGTTATTTGTGTCTTTATATATTATGCATGTATTAAATAGTGTTCCGTTGGTCGGATGACTCCTTAAATCTGTACCCCGGGTTTGGAGGGCGTCACATTTATACCTTCCTTGGTGTTTGGTAAAGACTATCAAGAGCTTATATATCCTTGCTTGATCCTTAAACATCCTTAACAAGCCTTAAACTTCAAGAAAAAATCAAGAACACTAAAAGTTACTATTCAAAACACTATTCATGCTCATCTTATAATCAAGATTTGGATATGATATCATCCATGGATGAAGCTAGGATTAAGAGATTACCTTAGTTTGGAAATATGGAAGCTTTAGAATCCATAACCATGATTTTTGATCTTTTATTGTATTGGCTTAATATTTGATCATGGATCTTCTCGCTTTCTTAATCTCATAATGATCAATTAATAAATCTTCGACTGCCCGATGAATAGTGAACAAAATTTAAAGATGGAATCTCCTGATTCTGATCGCGTTTACATTCACTTATCCTCCTTATACATCATTAATATAACTTCGAAACATTCATTCCCTGTCTTCCACATAGTGTGGTCTGAAAATATTTTCATCAGCAAATTTACTATTCATCAACATTTACTATTCATCAAAAATATTAACTAAGTCCAAAATTTGGGGTTATTACAACCTGCGACTACGAGTCATATGAGATGGCATGCTGAACATTATCAAGAAGATGAGGTGATGCGACATTGTTCAGACTCTAAGGAGTGGCAACAATTTAACAGAGCACACCCCTCATTTTCATCAGAGACAAGAAATGTTAGGCTCGGACTTTCTGCTGATAGATTTTAGCCATTTGGTAAATCAGGTAGTCAGTATTCTTCTTGGCCAATTGTAGTGACCCCATATAATTTGCCACCATGGATGTGTTCGAAAGATCCATATATGTTTTTGTCTGTACTTGTTCCGGGACCAAAAAACCCAAAGCAGAAGATAGATGTTTATCTCTAACCATTAATTGCTGAGTTAAAAATGTTGTAAGAAGACGGAGTTGAGACATGGGATTCTTCTTTGAAGCAAAATTTTCAGAAGCGAGCTACATTGTTGTGGACTGTGAGTGACTTTCCTGCTATGTCTATGTTATCTGGGTAGACGACTGCTGGTCATTTAGCTTGTCCTCATTGCGCTCATGATCATGATGCTTATAATCTTTCGCATGGTGGGAAAACAACTTGGTTTGATATTCATCAAAAGTTTCTACCTGCTAATCATCCCTTTCGAAAGAATAAGAATTGGTTTACAAAGGGAAAGACAGTGTCTGAATCGGCCCCACCTATACGAACATGTAAAATTGGCCCTATCCATAAATTTAGCTTCAAACCTTAAATGTGGCACACTTGTAATATTGCATTAATTTTTTTATGTCTACATGGATATGTGAAGATGTATTACAAGAGATTGAGTCACTTGGATTGATGAAAATTACAAAATTGGGAAGTGATGAGCACAATGCTAAAATCATGAAAACATATAAATGTGGATGGAAAAAATAGAGTATCTTTTGGGATTTGCCATATTTGAGGAAATTATCCATCAGACACAATCTTGATGTCATGCATATTGAAAAGAACGTTTTTGAAAATATTTTCAACACTATCATGGCAGTTGAAGGTAAAACCAAAGATAATGCTAAATCCAGACGTGATATTGCATCCCTTTGTCGGAGGCCCGAGTTAGCATTCGATGAATTAACACAAAAGTATCCAAAAGCATGTTATAGCTTAGACAAGAATGGCAAGGAAACATTGTTGCATTTGTTGAAGGATTTAAAGTTTCCGGATGGATATGTGTCGAACATGGGGTATTGCATCAACATTAAAAAATACAAGTTATTTGGAATGAAAAGTCATGATTGTTATGTGTTTATGCAACGACTTCTGCCGATTGCTTTTCGAGAATTGCTACCTACCACTGTTTGGGAATGTGTGACTGAATTAAGTCTTTTTTTCAAAGATCTCACTTCAGCTACTTTGAAGGTCAGCTGTAATAACCCCAAATTTTGGACTTACTTAATTTTTTTTATTTGATGAATAGTACAATCCTGATGAATAGTAAATTTCGGAGCCGAAAAAGATTTTCAGACCACCCTATATACGGGGCGATATAATAAACTTTCAAAGTCATATTAGTGATATGCGATGTAAATGAAGGAATGCAAAAGCTGTCAGAATCGGAAAAATAACATTTCTGTTTTCTCCGAAATTTCACCAATAACGGACGGATTAATCATTATTTGAAAGTATTGGAGGATTAAATTATCAATTCCATGGATATGGATTTAATAAAAGAATTAGTGATGTCAAGAACATTTACGGTTAACTACTTCGATAGAACACTTAAGAAATCCCTGCGAACGTTCAACGAGATTAAGCGGTGACGGAACGAACCAATAAAGCTACTTTATCTCCAGACTCTTGCATGCTTG
Source organism: Heracleum sosnowskyi (assembly GCA_030848705.1). Taxonomy (NCBI): domain Eukaryota; kingdom Viridiplantae; phylum Streptophyta; class Magnoliopsida; order Apiales; family Apiaceae; genus Heracleum; species Heracleum sosnowskyi. The sequence continues at coordinate 84,163,588 of CM061237.1, forward strand.
ACAAGTGTCCAATGACTAAGCAACAAAGTCAATGACTCACCACTTTTAATACAAAATATCTCAAAAGTAACCAAGGAAGAAAAAGAAAACTCTCCCCCATTTCTTCAACAATCTGCTCAGCTTGCACAAGGAGTAGAGAAAAATTCATAACTCCAAATCTACTTGTCCTAAAATCACCAAATATTTACCATAGTTTCTCCACTCCATGGATAACATTCGTTCAGAATTTCATAGTCAACAAAGGAGTGTATCCTAGCCAAATCCCTTCCCCAAGTTGGAGAACCCAAACTGTTCAGTTTCTGTCCAGCGGAAAGATGGGGCTCAAAACCCTAGCTAGGAAGCTTCAAATTTAACGATATATAACTCAAAAGAAATATTATGAAGAGTACAAGGTCTGGTAGAAATCTTAGCACCGAACTCTTATATTTCAATTTGTTATGGATTTTACAAGTTAAGGATGAATAGTAACTTTTCATGATTCTTGATTTTGTTTCTTAAGGATTAAGCTTGTTAAGGTTTGTTCAAAGCTCAAGGAAGGATTATAAACTATTGTTAGTGTATATGAAGCATCAAGGAAGGTATAAACTCTTGAAACCCTTAGTTATAAATTGATTTATATGGTTAGTTTTAAGTATAGTTTAGTTAGTTTGATTATAAGGATGATTAAGTGATTTTGATGAAAGTTTGATGTTGATTTGATGATAAGCAAGTAGATGTTGGTTTTGACTGGTTGGTGATGATTATGGGTTAGTAATGATGTAGAGTATTTGACTTGGTGATTTGGTTGGATTGATTATGTAAAGTTTATGATTAAACTTTGGAATCGTTAAAACATAGCCGTTATAATGCCCGATTTTCCTTAGCCTTGTTTTGTTTGTGATGTTCGAACATAATACCTTCTGTCCAAGGTCACCACTGCCTATTATAGTGTAGGTCTTGTTTCGAGGTTCGTTTTGGTGCGAAGATCATGTGAATCCGATTTACGGTTTAGGAGAAACGAGTGTCTTTAGTAAAGGATGTTTCGCGAGACCAAACGATACCACTTAGTCAACTTTGAGGCTATGATCGAACCACTTAGAGGTCATAATAAAATGTGAAACTTTGTGATAACATGCGAGGTATGTTTAGGAAGATCCTCGAGAAGATTTCGTGTTAAAAGGATTATATTTCAATTTTATAAAAATGCGTGAGCAAGCATGCTCGAGTAGAAGTTCTTAAGGAGTTAACTCAAAAATGGACTTTGTACTTGAGATAGTATATACTTAGGATGGTGAAAGCGTTTAAGTTATTAATCTTGAACCTTGTGTTGATTCTAGATTACTGGACCAACTTGAGACTTATTGCTACTTCGGGATTTCCAGGCAAGTTTTCTCATTCCATGCTGTATTTTAAAGTACCATATTCTGATGTATGCATATAATAGATGCAAGTTTTCTAAATCCATACTTTGAAGTATTGACTATATAATACTGCTTTTGCCATGTATAAATTTGGACAATTTTGCGATATATCTTATTTCTTGTTGAAATAGATGTGACCTTTGGATTATATAAAATCTTTTGAGTTAAGTAGTTATGAACCGGTTTACCTCGTAGCTCTAAATATAAGAGCATATTCATTGTTTTCGACTCTAAATCGGGAGTCGGTATTTTGAGATATGTAGATAGCCGTGGAAACCCGGAGGGATACCATCGGCAGAATACTATGTATTTTGAGGATTGTTATTCGGAGGTGATATCATTCGGAGAATGATATTTGCTTACTATATCTTTCAAGGAATGTTATTTGAGTATTATCTCAGTCGAGAGATACTATTTGAACACTATTTCAGTTATATATGCTAATGGAAGGCATAGCGGTTTTCGAAAGTATATTGTGATACTTGCTTTATGATTATTTATTTAATGAATATTATTTTGGAATATTCATTTAGTCTTTATTCATTTAATGAATATTATTTTGTAATATTCATTTAAGGCTTATTTATTTAATGAATATTATGTTGAATATTCATTTAATCCTTATCTATTTAATGAATATTATTCTTGAATATTCATTTGAGGTTTATTTACTTAATAAATATTATTTTGAATATTCATTCGAGGTTTAATGATTTAATGAATATTATTTTGAATATTCATTCGAGGTTTATTTATTTAATAAATATTACTTGTGAATATTCATTTAAGAGTTATTTATTTAATGAATATTATTTTTGTATATTCATTTAAGGTTTATTTATTTATGAATATTATTTTCGAATATTCATTTAATCAGTATTTACTTAATGAATATTATTTTCGAATATTCATCTAAGGTTTACTTATTTAATAAATACTATTGATTATTTTTTTTTAAATCAAAAAGAGGTTCCCAAAACACTGTTTTTCCATTTAAATCTGTCTTTTAAGAGGATTTAAATGCTCGCTCAACTATCAAAAATATGGGAAACCTGATTTAAGTTACTACTACTCTTTTTAAACTCTCAACTCAAAACTGTCAAGGGACATATATTTTCTCGGAGCAATGTAATTGCTGCAAGTCAAATATTGTGTTACCACCTCAACGATCGAGGGGTAAATTCATGGAACAAGTCGATACCCATTAACAAGCAATAACTTGGGAAATATTGGAGAATCTTCCTTTCCAACCTAGATATAACTACTTAGTGGAGTCGTATCAACAAGTGTTACACTTGGGGAAAGGAGGACGATCTTTACGTTTCAGAGTCATGGATTTCATCTGAACTAAGAGTGGTGTAAGTGGTCCAGTTGCGCCGACCCATCCAACTTTTATTGCCCCAAATGGGCCGGGAGATCACCGGAAGGCGGTAAACAATGTCAGGCCGCCGTGATTCTTCCATCTACATGTAGAAAACTATTTGAGCGGTACGACCTGCTACTGATCATAGTAAGGTTAGGTACAGCGGGCACGGTAGCAACTCCTGTATTGGTTCATCATCCAATTTGGATATTCCTGCAACATGTATTGGGGTGAAGAACCGATCATGTTGGCAGGAGGTCGAAAAGTGTTTGGAAATGAAGTGACAATAAATTCTTGCAACTTCATCTTTTCTTTTATGAGTTATGACTCTGATAAAACTTTACTCAGATTATAAATGCATAAGTGGATTTTGGGTTATGGAAACATTATATTAATTTTCCTCGTAACGTCATCTTTTATGTTATACTAGTTTCTTATCCGTTTAATGCATAGCCTGTGGCTACAAAGATATTTTCGAACAATATAGTGTTTTGAATCAATGAATAGACTTTAAGCCTTGATTCCAATATTTGATATCTATTTTAAAAAGATATGTTTTGAGTCTTGGTTTATCATACTGACACCAAGGATTTCCAAATAATTACGAAGAGTATATGAGTATGATTATAAGTCATACGGTATTTAAACGGTATACTATTTTGGGGTTAGACCCTAGTATTGATAAAAGCTTTGATCCCTTGTGGATTACCTCCCTAAAAGGTTTAAAGATTTAAACTGGGATAGATTTCTTGCTGAGCAATATTAGCTCATTCTTGCTTTATTAAATATTTCAGCATGAGGAAAACATTGCCGAATCTACCTCGTGTTACGAAAGCAAGGGAATGGAGAGACTACCCTGGAGTTAGTTGATGCAGGATGGATACTGTCAGTGTGAGTAGAATGGTTGCAGCTTGAATTAGTGAGAATTATTTTGAGTGAGTTTGTATTACTAAACCTTGTATGGAATTGTGAGGTCTATTATTGTAACTTCAGATAGAGGTTGTGAATAATAGATGAGGTCCAGGATAGTACATTTGGGTTGTAATAACAAATGTTGATTATTGTTGCTCATTTCCAAGGCTATAACTTGTGTGTGTGTGCGTAAGTGATTGGGGTCTTTGGAGTTGTATTATGAGAATGTTGTAAGTAATGCAGGTATTGTATCATTGATGGAGCGTGACAACCCAGATTCCTGACCCCGGATCTGGTGGTGTTATAGAAATGGTATCAGAGCGTTAAGTTATAAACTTTGTGACGCCCTCCAAACCCGGGGTACAGATTTGAGGAGTCATCCGACCAACGGAATACTATTTAACATATGCATAATATATTTAAAGACACAAATACCCCTTGACCAAGACCGCATCCAGATTATGGCAATGAACACAAGCTACTACAGTCTTTTATTAATACAATACCAGTTTTATCAGAGTTATTACATCACAACCAAAGTTCAAATCTAGACATCTAATCTAGAAAAGCAAAACAACAACTACCCTGCCAATGACAATGACATGAGGGGCTCTCCTGGCTGCTGGTGAACTATCGGTCACGCTTTGTCGACTCATACTCTCGCTTCACTGGAATAGGGTTAGAAAAAAACAAGCAAGAGTGAGCCAAAATTGCTCAGCAAACATCAATGAATCATTTCTATCACAGTTGTAAGGATATGAATTTATGATATCAGAATCAACAATATTTAGCTAACACATGCTTTGTATCAATAACAATGGAAGAAAAGAATTAGAATTTGGCTTATACATTTTATTCAAATCAAAGGTTGTGCTGCTGGCCAGCCACGCATCAACCCCGGACTAGCTCATGTCATAGTCCTCTACTGGATCCTAGGCCAATTTGGGCCTTAAGTTATTCTGACCATGAATATGGCCCGATCAATTACTGGTCCATTTTTAAAAACACATGCCAAATCTATAATAGGGTATAAACAATAACATGCTCAATAAGATAAACTGAATGTATAGTAATTGCAAAAGAGCTTCAATTGTTCAGTATCAAATGAAGATCGAGAAACAATCATGGAGTAATTTCAATGGTACGGTGTACTCATTCAATAAGGGAATCAATAATGGTAGTCGATAATCAATGACCGTAATCAATAGTTAAGATGGAAGTCAAATAATCAATGGTTGTCAATGATAATCAAAGGATGATAAACAATAACAATGGGTGGTAAACAATAATCAAGTGAATTGGAAATAAGGGTTTCCGATGCAGATCAAATCAAAGAATCAAGAATCTCTAAGGAAATGGAATCAGTTGTCCAAATGCGGTTAAAGGATTGATAATTTGAATTGTTCTGGGGATAACGGTATTCAAGTAATCAAGACAATAATACATTTTTATCACAAGTAAAGGCACAGATACTTGCCTGGTCTAAGCTGCTGTCGGATCGACTCTGCTCACTCTACTTTTCCCTTTCCCTTGCTCCGGGAACTCGATTCTATAATTAAACAACTCATCACAATAAGTCTAACTATTTTCGTTCTACTCTCGACAATTATTCAATCAATAATCACATTTAAACAAGTAACCGGTTACGTATCGGACGTTCGGTATAATTTACGATATTTAAAACTCAGATATTTGCCCTAGTACGGGCATATACAGACTATAAAACACAACACACAATTAATATGAACCATATAGCACTTATAAACATTTTTAAAACATCATACAAAACTTATTTGAATTTTAGATAAGTCACGATTAATTTTTAAATCAAAAATCGGATTTTTAAATCCAATATAAACATTTAAATGCAATTAAATCAATTAATAAAATTAATAAAATTAACTGACACTCTTTAAATACTCAAACTATTTTTAAATTAATAAATAGGCTTGAAAATAATTAAACTGAATTTTTAATTAATTAAATCCAATTAATAATTAATTTTTAAGAATTAATTGATTAAAAGAATTAACCAATTAATTAATAAATTAATTATTAATTAAAAATAATTAAAATAATTAAGTTTAATCAATTTTCGGATTTAAAATAATAAATCTAATTTATCAGAATTTTTCTGATATTAAAATATATTTTTAAAATAAAAATATGAATTTTTAAAGTTTTTAAACTATTTTCGAATTAATTTTAAAAATAAAATCCAAAAACAGTTTTCAGAAAATGAATTAGGGTTTTGAAGATTGAAACCGGGTCGAAAAATCGGGTAAACGGGTCGGAAAGAACAATTCCGGGTCGCCAAGAACAACCCACCGGATTCTGGGTTTTCCAGAATCCGGCCGGTCTCCGGCCGCCGGAATTCTTCGATTCCGTCCAAACATAAATCAAACCAGAGGGCTTTTGTTCGCCTTTTGAAGCCAAACAAAACCCACACATCTAAACATCTGTCTCTAGCCGGAATCGTGCCCAGAATCCGTTCAAAGAATTCTCCGGCGACGACCTCGGCCGGAAACCCGATCTACCTATTCCGTACATGAAACTCAAAGATTAATATACCAAAATGAAGCTTATAACTCACACAATAAAAGCCCTTTATCAAAAACAATGTCAGATCAATATCAAGAACTTACGAATTGAAAGAAGAAATCGGGTCAAAACCCGAAATCAAAACCCGTAAAAATTCGACTCAAACATGAAATTAAACTATGGATTCCTGCTAATTAGAACCCTAGGAACATGTTAGAAGCAACCAATTGAACGGAGAATCAACAGAATGAAAATCCCCAAATCGAATCAAGAACCTTAATTATAATTCGAAACTTGTAAAATCAATATAAAATCGAATAATTACCAGATGATGATGAGGTTGGAAGATTCTGAAACTAGATTTTTGGAGCTTTGATTTGAGTATAAGAACTTCAAATTTGGACTTCCATAACCCTTAGAACGAATTGATTGAAGATCAAGAACACAAAAATAATTTTTTGGGAATTTCGGATTTTATGAATAATTGCTGCAGATTTGCTATGAGTTATGAAGTCTGATTTGTCTTTTTATATTTCTGGAAAAATAATACCCCAAATAACATTTTTGGATCGATATTGATTCGTTAGATCGTTTAAAAACCCTAATTAGGTCAAAAACACGTTTTACGAAAAATAAGGGGTTAAAAAGGTTGATGATCATCCAAATTGATATATATCATTATATAACTAATGCTCAAGAATACTAGGGCTATAACAACTTCAATATTGATATAGAACGACAAATCCGTCCCATTAAGCAATTAGGGTTCGGAACGATTTTTTCTTTTTCGGATCAAAAATTGAAATTTATTTGCAGAATCAAATAGGTAGGGTTAAATAGAATCCCATAACCCTTTCGATAACGATTCGAATACGAAAGACGAAGAATTAAAAATGAATGTACGAAATTTCAACGGGGCCCTTGAATTATCAAAACGGCTCAAATTTGAAGAAAATTCCAAATGACGAAATTTTCGAAAGGGGCTTCTGACTCACCATTTAGCACATAATCACACACTAAATATCATATAATAATATTCCAATATTCCAAAATAAATATTTTAGATTACATATATCATTTAATCAAATAATAAAATTCACGGATATTACATCATTCCCTCCTTAACAGGATTCTGTCCTCAGAATCAGATCAAGGAAACAACTAGGGATACTTCCCTAACATTTCACTCTCTAACTCCCAGGTAGACTCTTCTACTTTAGGATTCCTCCACAAAACTCTCATTAACGCTACTGTCTTATTCCTTAGTACTTTCTCCTTACGATCCAATATCTGAATCGGTCGTTCTACATATGATAAATCTGCCTGGACCTCAATGGGTTCATACTCTATTACATGATTCGAATCTGGTCGATACCTCTTAAGCATAGATACATGAAATACATTATGAACGTGCTGCATATGCGGTGGCAATGCCAACTCGTAAGCTACCTCGCCCACCTTCTTCAAAATCTCAAACGGCCCAACATATCTCGGACTCAACTTCCCTTTCTTTCCAAACCTAACTAATCCTTTCCATGGTGAAACCTTTAGTAACACCTGCTCTCCTTCTTCGAATCCCACATCCTTTCTGGCTAGATCCGCATACTTTTTCTGTCGGTCTTGAGCTGTTATCAATCTTTTCTGAATCAATTGAACCACTTCCTTTGTTCGTTGCACTAGTTCTGGTCCTATCATTTTCCGTTCACCAACCTCTTCCCAATATACTGGAGATCGACACTTTCGTCCATACAAAGCTTCGTAAGGTGGCATTCCGATGCTCGCGTGAAAACTATTATTATATGAAAATTCCACCAAGGGTAGATGATCGTCCCAACTGCCTTCAAAGTCAAGTGCACATGTCCTAAGCATATCTTCAATAGTCTGAATTGTCCTTTCGCTTTGACCGTCCGTCTGCGGATGATAAGACGTACTCATTCTCAACTCGGTGCCCAAACACTCTTGAAAACTCCTCCAAAATCTTGAATTGAATCGAGGGTCTCTATCAGACACTATCGATACTGGAACTCCATGTCGTACTACGATTTCTTTTATATAAATATGAACTAACTTGTCTAGCGAGAATCTCTCGTTAATCGGAAGAAAATGCGCAGATTTCGTCAATCGATCCACGATAACCCAGATGGCATCATGGTTAGCTTTTGTTCTAGGAAATCCTACTACAAAGTCCATCATAATGTGTTCCCATTTCCATTCGGGAATTTCCAATGGTTGAAGTAATCCACTTGGTCTCTGGTGTTCCGCCTTAACTCTTTGACACGTAAAGCATTTACTTACCCATTCCGCAATCTCTTTCTTCATATTTGGCCACCAAAAGTTCGTCTTAAGATCTCGATACATCTTCGTACTCCCTGGATGAATTGAATACTTCGAGTTATGTGCTTCGTGCAAAATCTCACCTTTCAGTTCCGTTACGTTAGGTATCCATATCCGAGAAGCAAATCTCAAGATCCCTTTGTCGTCCGGTTGGCTACATATTTCCTCACCTGTCATTTTACTCACATCATCATTCATAACTTGCTCTTGGCACTTTCGTATCTTCTCCAACAATTCAGGTTGAAACGTCATGGTATAAATCATTTCCGTCGCGTCCTTCGGATTAATTACTTCGATTTCTAACTTCTCAAATTCCTTGTACAACTCTTTGGTCATCGTCAGTGTATTCAATCTCTCTTTCCTGCTCAATGCATCTGCTACCACATTTGCCTTGCCGGGATGAGAGTTGATAGAAACGTCGTAGTCCTTGATTAGTTCTAACCATCTTCGTTGCCTCATATTCAGCTCTTTCTGAGTGAAGATATACTTCAAACTTTTGTGATCGGTGTAAATTTCACATCTCTCTCCATACAAGTAGTGCCTCCATATCTTCAAAGCAAACACAATAGCTGCTAACTCTAAATCGTGTGTAGGGTACTTCTGTTCGTGGGGTCTCAACTGTCTTGACGCATAAGCAATCACCTTGTCATGTTGCATAAGTACGCATCCCAATCCTTTGTACGACGCATCTCTATAGATTACGAAATGACCTTGATCGTCTGGTAGCATCAATACCGGTGCCGTAGTTAGCCTTTTCTTTAACTCTTGGAAGCCTTCTTCGCATTTATCGTTCCATATGAATCGCTCGCTTTTCCTTGTCAGCTTGGTCATTGGAGTAGCTATCTTCGCAAAATCTTGCACAAATCTCCGGTAGTATCCGGCTAATCCCAAGAAACTTCTGACTTCACTCGGTGTCCTTGGTCTCTCCCAATCTTTCACTGCCTCTATCTTTGCTGGGTCCACTTTGATGCCTTTGCTGCTCACCACGTGTCCTAAGAAATGAACTTCTTTCAACCAGAATTCACACTTGGAAAACTTCGCGTATAGTCTTTCTTGTCTCAATGTTTCTAACACAATTCGCAATTGGTCTGCATGCTCTTCTTCTGTCCTTGAGTATATCAAGATGTCGTCGATGAATATCACCACAAACTTGTCCAAATATCTCTTGAAAATCCTGTTCATTAGGTCCATAAAAGCTGCGGGTGCATTCGTTAGTCCAAGCGCCATTACTAAGAATTCATAGTGCCCATACCTTGTTCGAAAGGCTGTCTTCGGTATGTCGTCTGGTCTAATCTTCAATTGGTGATATCCTGACCGTAGGTCAATCTTTGAAAAATGTACCGCTCCTTTCAGCTGGTCAAACAGATCATCTATTCGAGGTAATGGATACTTGTTCTTAATGGTCAGCTTGTTCAACTCCCGATAGTCTATACACAATCTCATGCTTCCATCCTTTTTCTTGACAAACAGTACTGGTGCTCCCCACGGTGAAACGCTGGGTCTAATAATTCCTTTTTCTAGCAAATCTTGCAGTTGATCAGCCAATTCCTTCATCTCCACTGGTGCCATTCTGTAAGGGGCCTTAGATACTGGCTCCGCGCCTGGTACTAAGTCTATCGCAAATTCAATCTCTCTATCTCAAGGTAAACCTGGTAATTCTTCCGGAAAAACATCTGGAAACTCATTTACGACTGGAATATCTTCTAACTTAGAAACTTCCTTATCTATATCTATCACATAAGCTAAATACGCCTCACAACCTTGCCTTAATAACCTCTTAGCCTGAATCATTGTCAGGAACCTCTTTCTTTGTTTCTCTCCTCTAAATATTATTTCTTTCTTTTCTAGGGTAATCAAAGTAACCCTCTTATTCTTACAATCAATACTTGCATCATGCTCAGTCAACCAATCCATCCCTAATATCACATCAAATTCACCTAACTTAAAAGGTAACAAGTCAACATAAAAACGATTTCCCAAAATTTCTATCTCACAACGAGGATAATATGAACTGACCGCGATACGATCCTGATTAGCTATCTCTATAGTCAACATTCCACTTAAAGGTTTCATTACGCAATTCAATCTACGAGCAAACGTTTCAGAAATAAAAGACTTCGTCGCTCCCGAATCTATTAACACTTGTGCAAGAATAGAATTTACTAGAAGTGTACCTGCCACCACGTCGGAATCTCTCACTGCTTCTCCTATTGACATATTGTAGGTCCTGGCTAACGGCTGGACGTTAACAACTGGGGGTGCTTCAATTGCCCGAATCATATTGTTCACGGTTGCTGGTGCTCTGCAGTCCTTGATCATGTGACCTGGTTTCTTACACCGATGACACATAATGCCCATCTTGCAATCCCGGGAATAATGTCCCTTCTGATTGCATTTAAAGCATGTGACATTCAATCGATGGCATATCCCTAAATGTCGCTTCCCGCATGTCTTGCATTCTGGTAGTGGGGGTCTAGAAAGTCCCTGCTGACTGCCGGTTAGTAGACGGTTATCTTGTCCTACGCTTCCGGTATCTGGTTTCCTAAAACTCGTATTCCTTCCGTGCTGAAATCCCAGTTTCTTATTTGCTTGCCCTTGAAAACTTCCCTACTGCTGTCCCTTATCGGGTATCCCTGCTTTCCTTTTCTTGTTCTCCCTCTCTTTCATGTAAGAATCACTCTCTGTCTCTACAATCATTGCCTTTTGGACCACCGCTGCATAGGTGTCCAACTCCAATACAGCTAACTTACTACGAATCCAAGACCTCAGTCCCTGCTGGAACCTCTTGGCCTTCTTCTTTTCCGTATCCACATAGGTTGGAACAAACCTTGACAACTCCGTAAACCTTGTTTCATACTGGGGCACTGTCATGCTTCCCTGCTTTAATTCCAAAAACTTTAATTCCATCTGATCTCTCATATAGTCCGGAAAATACCTTTCCAAAAACAACTCTGTAAATCTTGCCCACGTAATTAATCCCTCGGGCTCCATAGCCCTACTCGTTTCCCACCAATAACTGGCCTCATTCTTCAGAAAATAGCTTGCATACTCCGTCTTCTTATCTTCTGTCACCTCTATCAAGGCAAAAGCCTTTTCCATCTCTTTCAACCATGCCTTAGCCTCTACAGGGTCTGCTGATCCTTTAAATTCTGGAGGTTTTGCTGCCTGGAAAGATTTGAACGTAATCGCCGGTGCCGCTTGCTGGTGCTGTTGTTGATGCTGCTGATGCTGATGTTGCTGATGCTGTTGCTGCTGTTCTAAGAGCTGTTGCTGAAATGTTCATTGCTGTTGTGCGAATGCGGCAGTCTGTTGAGTAAGAGTATTTAACAACTGGATTACCATCGGGTCCATGCGGCCCGTGGGAGGTGTATTTTGTTGACCCTCTTGGTCAGAGGTATCAGTTGAACGGGTTTGTCGTCTTGGAGCCATATCGCTGATGAATAAACAATAATTGGCTTAATCAAACAGTCCATATAAAAGAAGGAAGGATCACAATTGATATCTCGAAGGTTTACAGATCTTCTCAACGGTGTATGGATACACTCGTTGCAACAAGTAGAATAACAGTTATGATGCTGGAAATGAATGACAGGGGAATAAATACAGTTGTATAAAAGAGGTTTATCATATATATATAGATAGAGTTAGTACAAGCGTAGAACGCTTCAAAAGAAAATATATCATGGCTGAACCACAACTGCCGACCAGCAATACAACAAAAATGCAACAACAACCCGAGGCGTTCCTATAAGCCCGGTGCACTGCTGATTCTACAATATGCATCTATATACTAACTATCTAGAGACCATACATCCACGTCACATCTGTCTGCTACTAATACCTGCTCACAGATCACCTGCTCCTGCCGGCCATAACGGGGGTCCTGAAATCTCTGCAATCTCACTCATCGCATAATCCAAAATCTGTCTCATCCCTGCTACTGTCTCTCCCTCTCGACTAGAAGCTAATCCGTGCAATCGAGTCTCAACCAAGGTCCTCGTAACCCTAAACCTCATCTGAATGTCTCTCATCTGATCCTTAAGTCTGTCTCTCTCTCTGACAGCGGCTGCTTCGATCGAACGAACCCTACCCATCTCCATAACCTGTCCATAAAGGTACTCCTTCTCTCTACTCACCCTCTGATACACATGGTGTGGAACTGGTGGCTCACCTAGCTGATACAAAGTCCCACAAACTGATGCCTGAGACACTGGTGCTGGGGCTACTTGTCGGAGTGGAATAGGACAAGGTATCTGATCTCTCCTGACCACTGGGTCCTGATGCCTAGGCTGATATCGCACTGGCCGAGACGGTCCTGCTCTCTCAACGGGTGTAGGTATCTCTGACATCGTATCCTCGGAAGGGTCTGAGTCCGAACTAGAACTAAGGTGCTGCAATTATAACCACATTTAATCACTACGCATAATATCCCTAGTTGACCTCCTAATATCCTTACGTGAACTCCTAACTCTCTATGTTATCCTGGACCCTAAGTCCTAACTTGTTTCAAATGCCATAACCTGTTGCTCTGATACCAACTATGACGCCCTCCAAACCCGGGGTACAGATTTGAGGAGTCATCCGACCAACGGAATACTATTTAACACATGCATAATATATTTAAAGACACAAATACCCCTTGACCAAGACCGCATCCAGATTATGGCAATGAACACAAGCTACTACAATATTTTATTAATACAATACCAGTTTTATCAGAGTTATTACATCACAACCAAAGTTCAAATCTAGACATCTAATCTAGAAAAGCAAAACAACAACTACCCTGCCAATGACAATGACACGAGGGGCTCTCCTGGCTGCTGGTGAACTATCGGTCACGCTATGTCGACTCATACTCTCGCTTCACTGGAATAGGGTTAGAAAACAACAAGAAAGAGTGAGCCAAAATTGCTCAGCAAACATCAATGAATCATTTCTATCACAGTTGTATGGATATGAATTTATGAAATCAGAATAAACAATATTTAGCTAACACATGCTTTGTATCAATAACAATGGAAGAAAAGAATTAGAATTTGGCTTATACATTTTATTCAAATCAAAGGTTGTGCTGCTGGCCAGCCACGTATCAACCCCGGACTAGCTCATGTCATAGTCCTCTACTGGATCCTAGGCCAATTTGGGCCTTAAGTTATTCTGACCATGAATATGGCCCGACCAATTACTGGTCCATTTTTAAAAACACATGCCAAATCTATAATAGGGTATAAACAATAACATGCTCAATAAGATAAACTGAATGTATAGTAATTGCAAAAGAGCTTCAACTGTTCAGTATCAAATGAAGATCGAGAAACAATCATGGAGTAATTTCAATGGTACGGTGTACTCATTCAATAAGGGAATCAATAATGGTAGTCGATAATCAATGACCGTAATCAATAGTCAAGATGGAAGTCAAATAATCAATGGTTGTCAATGATAATCAAAGGATGATAAACAATAACAATGGGTGGTAAACAATAATCAAGTGAATTGGAAATAAGGGTTTCCGATGCAGATCAAATCAAAGAATCAAGAATCTCTAAGGAAATGGAATCAGTTGTCCAAATGCGGTTAAAGGATTGATAATTTGAATTGTTCTGGGGATAACGGTATTCAAGTAATCAAGACAATAATACATTTTTATCACAAGTAAAGGCACAGATACTTGCCTGGTCTAAGCTGTTGTCGGATCGACTCTGCTCACTCTACTTTTCCCTTTCCCTTGCTCCGGGAACTCGATTCTATAATTAAACAACTCATCACAATAAGTCTAACTATTTTCGTTCTACTCTCGACACTTATTCAATCAATAATCACATTTAAACAAGTAACCAGCTACGTATCAGACGTCCGGTATAATTTACGATATTTAAAACTCAGATATTTGCCCTAGTACGGGCATATACAGACTATAAAACACAACACACAATTAATATGAACCATATAGCACTTATAAACATTTTTAAAACATCATACGAAACTTATTTGAATTTTAGATAAGTCACGATTAATTTTTAAATCAAAAATCGGATTTTTAAATCCAATATAAACATTTAAATGCAATTAAATCAATTAATAAAATTAACTGACACTCTTTAAATACTCAAACTATTTTTAAATTAATAAATAGGCTTGAAAATAATTAAACTGAATTTTTAATTTAATTAAATCCAATTAATAATTAATTTTTAAGAATTAATTGATTAAAAGAATTAACCAATTAATTAATAAATTAATTATTAATTAAAAATAATTAAAATAATTAAGTTTAATCAATTTTCGGATTTAAAATAATAAATATAATTTATCAGAATTTTTCTGATATTAAAATATATTTTTAAAATAAAAATATGAATTTTTAAAGTTTTTAAACTATTTTCGAATTAATTTTAAAAATAAAATCCAAAAACAGTTTTCAGAAAATGAATTAGGGTTTTGAAGATTGAAACCGGGTCGAAAAATCGGGTAAACGGGTTGGGAAGAACAATTCCGGGTCACCAAGAACAACCCACCGGATTCTGGGTTTTCCAGAATCCGGCCGGTCTCCGGCCGCCGGAATTCTTTGATTCCGTCCAAACATAAATCAAACCAGAGGGCTTTTGTTCGCCTTTTGAAGCCAAACAAAACCCACACATCAAAACATCCGTCTCTAGCCGGAATCGTGCCCAGAATCCATTCAAAGAATTCTCCGGCGATGACCTTGGCCGGAAACCCGATCTATCTATTCCGTACATGAAACTCAAAGATTAATATACCAAAATGAAGCTTATAACTCACACAATAAAAGCCCTTTATCAAAAACAATGTCAGATCAATATCAAGAACGTACGAATTGAAAGAAGAAATCGGGTCAAAACCTGAAATCAAAACCCGTAAAAATTCGACTCAAACATGAAATTAAACTATGGATTCCTGCTAATTAGAACCCTAGGAACATGTTAGAAGCAACCAATTGAACGGAGAATCAACAGAATGAAAATCCCCAAATCGAATCAAGAACCCTAATTATAATTCGAAACTTGTAAAATCAATATAAAATCGAATACTTACCAGATGATGATGAGGTTGGAAGATTCTGAAACTAGATTTTTGGAGCTTTGATTTGAGTATAAGAACTTCAAATTTGGACTTCCATAACCCTTAGAACGAATTGATTGAAGATCAAGAACACAAAAATAATTTTTTGGGAATTTCGGATTTTATGAATAATTGCTGCAGATTTCCTATGAGTTATGAAGTATGATTTGTCTTTTTATATTTCTGGAAAAATAATACCCCAAATAACATTTTTGGATCGATATTGATTCGTTAGATCGTTTAAAAACCCTAATTAGGTCAAAAACACGTTTTACGAAAAATAAGGGGTTAAAAAGGTTGATGATCATCCAAATTGATATATATCATTATATAACTAATGCTCAAGAATACTAGGGCTATAACAACTTCAATATTGATATAGAACGACAAATCCGTCCCCTTAAGCAATTAGGGTTCGGAACGATTTTTCCTTTTTCGGATCAAAAATTGAAATTTATTTGCAGAATCAAATAGGTAGGGTTAAATAGAATCCCATAACCCTTTCGATAATGATTCGAATACGAAAGACGAAGAATTAAAAATGAATGTACGAAATTTCAACGGGGCCCTTGAATTATCAAAACGGCTCAAATTTGAAGAAAATTCCAAATGACGAAATTTTCGAAAGGGGCTTCTGACTCACCATTTAGCACATAATCACACACTAAATATCATATAATAATATTCCAATATTCCAAAATAAATATTTTAGATTAAATATATCATTTAATTAAATAATAAAATTCACGGATATTACAAACTTGGATATGAGAGTGTTAAGAGTTATATCGAAGTAAGAGAATGACGAGAGGACTCATATACAGTTCGTTAAGTGGACTACCGGAAGTAGTGCCACTGAGGATGTTAAGATTGAAGAGTTTAGTTGAGGACTTATCGGAGGACCGACAGGACCGTTGAAGATCATCATAATGATGAGAAGGACGTTTAGAATTGTACACGGATTACCAAAAACATTAAGATAAGACGCGAAGCAGAGTCTCGGTTGCAGTTGGGGTAAGGTCGGAATGGCCAATACCAATGGATAACTTGACTTAGTAAGAACCTAAGTGTTTGAAGTTCATCATAGTTTGCCACGAGAAGGCAGCACATTTGAAGATTACGACGTTTACAGTCCTTTACGCGATCCGAATTACTAAATTGCGTGGACTAGTTAGGGCATTATCTTGTGTTTGAGGTCCAAGTCTTGAGAACAACGATTCCACAAGAGTTGGTGTCTTTTCCGTCGATGGGTATTTTGTTACCTAAAAAGGAGACTGTTGCGTACGTGTAGTACCAGAACGTTATCGTGAGACGAACGTGCTAAATCGCATCGCGAGTACATTTCGTACGATAGGCCATGATGGCTCAATTCAGAAATCAAAGATATGAAGAATGAATAGCGTGATTCTGATAAAGACGCGTATGGTTGCAACGAGCAATGCGACAATCTCAGGACCTACGAGGAACGAGACTTATGGTGGCCTGGGGTGGGATTCGTTCGATACGATTAGTGTTAAGAAATTACATATACGTTAATCGACCTTCATCTTTTGAGGATGTGTTGATGCGGCCGTAAGGGGCTCAATCTCGGGACGATTATCGTGGGATGACAAATATGTTCGAACTCCCGACCTATTTAAGGACTTGTACGATTTTGAGGTACCGTTGGTTAGTACCATAAGCCATAAGGCAGAAAGATAAGATCATCCTCATGCGGGTGATGTTAGAAATTATGATGACCATTGACTTTTTGGTATCTACTTGCTGGTACACTCCTCAATCTAAAACTGTTCCTGCCTATGTTACCTTGAATAGTTCATGTCAGGTAACCCCTTTAATTTCCTACTTCAACTTGGGATGCAACCAACAACTGTTATATTCAGTTTATTCATTTTCTTTCCTCCACTCATTACCTTAAGGGTTAAATACGCAGAATTAAGCTACCATTACTCACCGGAGCGTTTTGTTCATGTTCCAGGACGACCTGAAGAAGGAACCATTATCCATCTATCCTTCCAGGTCTATAATTTATTTCGTATTCTTTCAATTATCTAAGGAATGTTCAATTAATGTTTCCTCAATTATTTGACGAATATTCTTTAACGATTATTTTGATGTTCGATTTCTTTTTTTTCATACTTGGACTCCTCAGTCGAGTTCATAAATATCTAGCTATGTGTCTAAAACATGGATGATATATATTTCAGAGATTACTCGGGAACTCTTTGCTTCTATTAAGGAGAGATTTGCACATCAGACGTTGAAATCGTAGAAAGGATATCAATTTGATATTGATATTCCGAATTCAATTCTATTGGAAAATTTGATAAAGTTTATGTACAGAGACACCTTTGGATGGACCGTTTCACTGATGAGAAATGTTTGGTGGGAGGTTATCGATTGTTCCGATACCAAGAATTTCCTATTCATATCATATATTTTATTCAAGGGTTATAATTACCTTGTTCATCCTAAACTTATTTACTCTCCTTTTCAATTCATTATCCAAGTAGTCAAAATTTTGTTTTCTTCTTTCTTCGACTATAATGTCGAGATTTTGTACTCGTAGATTGAAACTGGCTAATTATATGTGCCATGATGAGTGACTAGTTAATTGTTCTAACTAGTTGAAATTTTAATGATATGATGAAAATCTAGCTAATTATCCTAGCTAGATGCTGCGTCCCAAACTAATCGAACTAGCAAATTTTGTTCAGCTAGTTGTCAATGTTTATTGAAATGAACTAGTTATTGTATCACTAAGTTCAACTTTCGGTCAAATTTATATAAGTGAATTCACGATGCATTTGTATGCAGTGAAGTATGGTGGGAAGATTTTCAAACGATAATTTGATTGAGACCTAACCAGGTTGCCCCCTCAGCGAGAATTTTACAAAGTTTTTTTTATACATAAAGCATTATGTTGCTTGAAGTATTCTTGGTACCATGCAAGTATTTTCCTTAGTATTTGGAAAAAAGGAGAGTGTTGAAGCTGAGAGCCAAGATAAATGAGTACGACAACTATGAATCGAAGCTTACGGAAATTGCCAAGGTTTGTTTCACATGATGCGAATTCAGAATAACGAAGTGCTCGAAATGACTGATTATGTTACCTTGGTTAATGAAACGACTATGATAGAAATGGAAGCAAAGTGGACGAGAAGGAAATGGGAATAAAGAAAATAGAGTATGAAACGCGAATAGATTGAGAAAGAAAGGAAGTAAGAATTCAGATTATCGGACGAGCAAACGTTTGACCTCCAAGAAGATGAAACTTGTTTAGCGACTGTGATGGATACGAAACGGGAAGCACCTAGTATGCGAAATATCCCCGTCATCAACGAATTCGAGGATGTATTTCCAAAAAGATCTCCCAGGGTTACCACCCGATAGAGAAATAAAGTCTGGTATAGAATTAGCTCCAAGAACGGCGCCAGTTTCGAAGGCCCCGTACCGACTAGCTCCAGTCGAGATGAAGAAATTAGTCGCTCAATTGTAGAAATTGTTAGGGGGAGGAATGATAAGACCAAGTGCGTCACCGTGGGATGCACCCGTGTTATTGGTGAAGAAAAAGGACGACAGCATGAGGTTGTGCATAGAGTATCGAGAGCTAAATAGGCTAATTGTTAAGAATGAATACCCCTGCCAAGGATCGGTGATTTGATCGATCGGCTGCATGATGCAGTTAAATTCTCGAATATTGATTGAGAACTGGATACCACCAATTGAATATTAAGCCTGAGAACGTACCCAAGACTGCGTTTCGCACCAAGTATGGACACTACGAGCTTTTAGTAATGTCGTTTGGGCTGACGAATGCCCTTGCAGTTTTCATGGACGTGCTGAATAGACTTTTCAAGAAGTATTTGGATAAGTATGTCATAGTGACATCGACAATATTTAGGTTTACCTCAAAGACCGAGGAAGAACATGCAGAACATTTGAGGATCGTGTTAGGAACACTGAGGAGAGAAAAGTTAAATGCCAAGTTCTCAAAGTGCAAGTTTTGGCTAAAGGAAGTACAATTTTAGGATATGTGGTCAACAGTAAAGGAGTACTGGTCGACCCTGCAAAGATAGGAGACGTTTCAAACTAGGAAAGACCAACCACACCAACCGAGGTGAGTAATTTTGTGGATTTAGTCGGATATTACCGAAGATGTGTACAAGATTTTGCTACGATAGCAGCCCCACTGACCAGACTTACTCGAAGGACTGAAAAAGTTGAATGGATCGGGAAATGTGAGAAAATTTCCAGGAATCATAAAGTGTATTTTACCAAGTTGGGATTCCAAAGGTTCAAGAAATGAAAGATGCTAAATCTTCGGAATGACTAATAAGAAGAACTGAAAGGATGAAGTTTGAAGTCACGAGAACGCAAAGGATTATTTAAAGGTCCTGAATGAGCCAGAACGAATTAAGGAATAAAGATCTGTCATAAAGAGACAGCTACACCGAGAGTACAAAAAGGTAAAGAAAGTTAAGGAAATGTTATAAGTGGTCGGATAAATAAAAAGGATTTATCGACTGGTAAACAAATATTGGATATGTCAGAAAATGAAGGCAGAACAAAGACCTAGTTGACTATCACAGTTAATAGAGATTCCTGATTAGGAATGTAATTTTCCTATAATGGATTATGTGATAGGATCAACAAGAATCGAGTCGGACTATGACGTCAATTGAGCTATAATTGATGGATCAAATGAGTCTACTCATATTTTGTTATCAGCAAGAGATCGTTAACCGAAGAGTTACGAAAGAGATAGTTGGGTGATGTGGAGTTCCAGTCACCATCGTGTCAGATAAGAACCAATGATTGAACTCCCGATTCGGGAGGAGTTTTCCAAACATGTTTGGCAACGAGATTGAGTGCGAGCACCACATAGGATCCGTAGACCGACGGACCAACCGGAAGAAACCTTTCAGAGAACCGGAGTTACGGTAAGTGTTGTACCGCCGATTGCAAGAATAATCGAATGTTGATAGAAAATGGGTGTATATGAACATAGCTAGAATTGGCTTATATAAAGCGTCCGGTAGATATCACAGACCGGAAGGAGTAAGAGTTGTAATGAGACCAGAGGGTTGAAGAGTCAACCTGGAAACTGGAGATTACTTTATTGGAAGAGTAACCTCGGCTATTTTCTTAGAATCCGGGACGGAATCCTTTTAAGTAGGGGAGACTGTAATAACCCCAAATTTTGGACTTAGTTAAATTTTTTTTTATTTGATGAATAGTAAAATCCTGATGAATAGTAAATTTCTGAGCCGAAAAAGATTTTCAGACCACCCTATATACGGGGCGATATAATAAACTTTCAAAGTCGTATTAGTGATATGCGATGTAAATGAAGGAATGCAAAAGCTGTCAGAATCGGAAAAATAGCATTTCTGTTTTCTCCGAAATTTCACCAATAACGAACGGATTAATCATTATTTGAAAGTTTTGGAGGATTAAATTATCAATTCCATGGATATGGATTTAATAAAAGAATTAGTGATGTCAAGAACATTTACGGTGAACTACTTCGATAGAACACTTAAGAAATCCCTGCGAACGTTCAACGAGATTAAGCGGTGACGGAACGAACCAATAAAGCTACTTTATCTCCAGACTCTTGCATGTTTGACAAGTGTCCAATGACTAAGCAACAAAGGCAATGACTCACCACTTTTAATACAAAATATCTCAAAAGTAACCAAGGAAGAAAAAGAAAACTCTCCCCCATTTCTTCAACAATCTGCTCAGCTTGCACAAGGAGAAGAGAAAAATTCATAACTCCAAATCTACTTGTCCTAAAATCACCAAATTTTTACCATAGTTTCTCCACTCCATGGATAACATTCTTTCAGAATTTCATAGTCAAAAAAGGAGTGTAGCCTAGCCAAATCCCTTCCCCAAGTTGGAGAACCCAAACTGTTCAGTTTCTGTCCAGCGGAAAGATGGGGCTCAAAACCCTAACTAGGAAGCTTCAAATTTGGCGATCTATAACTCAAAAGAAATCTTATGAAGAGTACAAGGTCTGGTAAAAATATTAGCACCGAACTCTTATTTTTCGATTTGTTATGGATTTTACAAGATAAGGATGAATAGTAACTTTTCATGATTCTTGATTTTGTTTCTTAAGGATTAAGCCTGTTAAGGTTTGTTCAAAGCTCAAGGAAGGATTATAAACTATTGTTAGTGTATATGAAGCATCAAGGAAGGTATAAACTCTTGAAACCCTTAGTTATAAATTGAATTATATGGTTAGTTTTAAGTATAGTTTAGTTAGTTTGATTATAAGGATGATTAAGTGATTTTGATGAAAGTTTGATGTTGATTTGATGATAAGCAAGTAGATGTTGGTATTGACTGGTTGATGATGATTATGGGTTAGTAATGATGTAGAGTATTTGACTTGGTGATTTGGTTGGATTGATTATGTAAAGTTTATGATTAAACTTTGGAATCGTTAAAACATAGCCGTTATAATGCCCAATTTTCCTTAGCCTTGTTTTGTTTGTGATGTTCGAACATAATACCTTCTGTCCAAGGTCACCACTGCCTATTATAGTGTAGGTCTTGTTTCGAGGTTCGTTTTGGTGCGAAGATCATGTGAATCTGATTTACGGTTTAGGAGAAACGAGTGTCTTTAGTAAAGGATGTTTCGCGAGACCAAACGATACCACTTAGTCAACTTTGAGGCTATGATCGAACCACTTAGAGGTCATAATAAAATGTGAAACTTTGTGATAACATGCGAGGTATGTTTAGGAAGATCCTCGAGAAGATTTCGTGTTAAAAGGATTATATTTCAATTTTATAAAAATGCGTGAGCAAGCATGCTCGAGTAGAAGTTCTTAAGGAGTTAACTCAAAAATGGACTTTGTACTTGAGATAGTATATACTTAGGATGGTGAAAGCGTTTAAGTTATTAATCTTGAACCTTGTGTTGATTCTAGATTACTGGACCAACTTGAGACTTATTGCTACTTCGGGATTTCCAGGCAAGTTTTCTCATTCCATGCTGTATTTTAAAGTACCATATTCTGATGTATGCATATAATAGATGCAAGTTTTCTAAATCCATACTTTGAAGTATTGACTATATAATACTGCTTTTGCCATGTATAAATTTGGACAATTTTGCGATATATCTTATTTCTTGTTGAAATAGATGTGACCTTTGGATTATATAAAATCTTTTGAGTTAAGTAGTTATGAACCGGTTTACCTCGTAGCTCTAAATATAAGAGCATATTCATTGTTTTCGACTCTAAATCGGGAGTCGGTATTTTGAGATATGTAGATAGCCGTGGAAACCCGGAGGGATACCATCGGCAGAATACTATGTATTTTGAGGATTGTTATTCGGAGGTGATATCATTCGGAGAATGATATTTGCTTACTATATCTTTCAAGGAATGTTATTTGAGTATTATCTCAGTCAAGAAATACTATTTGAACACTATTTCAGTTATATATGCTAATGGAAGGCATAGCGGTTTTCGAAAGTATATTGTGATACTTGCTTTATGATTATTTATTTAATGAATATTATTTTGGAATATTCATTTAGTCTTTATTCTTTTAATGAATATTATTTTGTAATATTCATTTAAGGCTTATTTATTTAATGAATATTATGTTGAATATTCATTTAATCCTTATCTATTTAATGAATATTATTCTTGAATATTCATTTGAGGTTTATTTACTTAATGAATATTATTTTGAATATTCATTCGAGGTTTAATGATTTAATGAATATTATTTTGAATATTCATTCGAGGTTTATTTATTTAATAAATATTACTTTTGAATATTCATTTAAGAGTTATTTATTTAATGAATATTATTTTTGTATATTCATTTAAGGTTTATTTATTTATGAATATTATTTTCGAATATTCATTTAATCAGTATTTACTTAATGAATATTATTTTCGAATATTCATCTAAGGTTTACTTATTTAATAAATACTATTGATTATTTTTTTTAAATCAAAAAGAGGTTCCCAAAACACTATTTTTCCATTTAAATCTGTCTTTTAAGAGGATTTAAATGCTCGCTCAACTATCAAAAATATGGGAAACCTGATTTAAGTGACTACTACTCTTTTTAAACTCTCAACTCAAAACTGTCAGGGGACAGATATTTTCTCGGAGCAATGTAATAGCTTGGTTGTTACCACCTCAACGATCGAGGGGTAAATTCATGGAACAAGTCGATACCCATTAACAAGCAATAGCTTGGGAAATATTGGAGAATCTTCCTTTCCAACCTAGATATAACTACTTAGTGGAGTCGTATCAACAAGTGTTACACTTGGAGAAAGGAGGACGATCTTTACGTTTCAGAGTCATGGATTTCATCTGAACTAGGAGTGGTGTAAGTGGTCCAGTTGCGCCGACCCATCCAACTTTTATTGCCCCAAATGGGCCGGGAGATCACCGGAAGGCGGTAAACAATGTCAGGCCGTCGTGATTCTTCCATTTACATGTAGAAAACTATTTGAGCATACGACCTGCTACTGATCATAGTAAGGTTAGGTACAGCGGGCGCGGTAGCAACTCTTGTATTGGTTCATCATCCAATTTGGATATTCCTGCAACATGTATTGGGGTGAAGAACCGATCATGTTGGCAGGAGGTCGAAAAGTGTTTGGAAATGAAGTGACAATAAATTCTTGCAACTTCATCTTTTATTTTATGAGTTATGACTCTGATAAAACTTTACTCAGATTATAAATGCATAAGTGGATTTTGGGTTACGGAAACATTATATTAATTTTCCTCATAACGTCATCTTTTATGTTATACTAGTTTCTTATCCGTTTAATGCATAGCCTGTGGCTACAAAGATATTTTCGAACTATATAGTGTTTTGAATCAATGAATAGGCTTTAAGCCTTGATTCCAATATTTGATATCTATTTTAAAAAGATATGTTTTGAGTCTTGGTTTATCATACTGACACCAAGGATTTCCAAATGATTACGAAGAGTATATGAGTATGATTATAAGTCATACGGTATTTTAAACGGTATACTATTTTGGGTAGTATTGATAAAAGCTTTGATCCCTTGTGGATTATCTCCCTAAAAGGTTTAAAGATTTAAACTGGGATAGATTTCTTGCTGAGCAATATTAGCTCATTCTTGCTTTATTAAATATTTCAGCATGAGGAAAACATTGCCAAATCTACCTCGTGTTACGAAAGAAAGGGAATGGAGAGACTACCCTGGAGTTAGTTGATGTAGGATGGATACTGTCAGTGTGAGTAGAATGGTTGCAGCTTGAATTAGTGAGAATTATTTTGAGTGAGTTTATATTACTAAACCTTGTATGGAATTGTGAGGTCTATTATTGTAACTTCAGATAGAGGTTGTAAATAATAGATGAGGTCCAGGATAGTACATTTGGGTTGTAATAACAAATGTTGATTATTGTTGCTCATTTCCAAGGCTATAACTTGTGTGTGTGTGCGTAAGTGATTGGGGTCTTTGGAGTTGTATTATGAGAATGTTGTAAGTAATGCAGGTATTGTATCATTGATGGAGCGTGACAACCCAGATTCCTGACCCCGGATCTGGGGGTATTACATCAGCGATATGCATAGACTTGAAGAACAGATTCCGGTCATACGTTGCAAGCTAGAGCGTATATTTCCACCATCATTATTTGACTTAATGGAACATATTTTGGTGCATTTACCGTATGAGGCACGTATTGCTGGTCCTGTGCAGTATCGATGGATGTACCCATTTGAGAGGTTTTTGCGCCACTTGAAGAATAATGTGAGAAATAAAGCTCGGGTAGAGGGATCCATATGCAATGCTTTTTTGGTTGAAGAAGCTTCAACTTTTTGTTCACATTACTTTGAAGAACATGTTCAGACAAGACACATAAAAGTTCCTCGAAATGATTCTAGTAGAGGTGGAGAGAATTTTAATGGAACATTTTCCATATTTTCTTATCCAGGGCGAGCACATGGTTGTTCTAAAACTCGTTATCTTGATTTCGAATTTGATAAGATCGAATAGTTTGGTTTACAAAGTTTTTCAACCTCTAATCTAAAAAACATGCTATATTCGAAGACCATAATTTGGAATATCATGTTTACCATTGAATAATTGCTCAAAGCAGATTACCAATATCATGCATGATATTGGTACTTTGGTTTATATTAATTTAGTTAACTCGGATATTTGTATAGGTTTGTTGGATCCAAAAATAGAAGAATAAAATAAAAAAGAGAAAATATAATTGGATGGTAGGCATAAAAGGTGGTTGTCATTAGCGTTAGTGGCACTTTTGCATGTGTTGTCTTGTTACTGTTCTGTGTTTGTCGTAATGTACTTGCATTAGTGTTGTTGGTTTTGTGAGAATTTTGTTTTTGTTTCTTTTCTTGGTTTGAATTTAAAGGCTTGCTTATTTTTGCAAGTTATTAATCAGACCAACAAGTTACTAGTAGTGTGGAAATTGAATTGACTTGCTTATTTTTGCAAGAGAAAATCAAATCCCTCCGTGCGGAGCGTTCCCGGCCTGCTGATGGCTCATCAACACCTCAACCTGTTGATGAAAATCAGTTGTTCTATGTTGGTCCTTGACTATTGCAGAGGGGGGGGGGGGGGGGTAGAATGCAATACTGATAAATCTCAATCTACGTTTCAACAACAAAAACTAAGATTAACGTTTATCAGTTTATGGGATGCAAACACAAGTAGACACACGAGTTTTTCTCACAAAATAAATGTTTTATTTATTTTGCAAAGTGTTGCTACAACCTCAAGAAAATGTTGGTTTTCTTGAGCTTCGATTTCTCGAGTGATTACTTAGAATGGATTGAGAGATAGTCTAAGTAAACTAATCATATCTCTATCATCACGGGTTTGTGAAGCTGCTGTCATTTTCATGTGGCAGCTTCCTACAAATTGTCTACCCGTGAGTCTTTCCTAAATTGCTATATAAACAAATTATCAGTACTGGAAAAAGCAATCTAGATACATTCTATGTTTAGCTAACACAATTCAGTAGATGTAGATTTGTCATACTCTTGAATTCGTGAGCTTTGTCATGTGATCACTCAAGCTTCGGTCGTAGTCTTGCAGACCTGATGCAGTGTTGGGATACTGCAGCACGCCTGTTTCTTGAACATCCAAACTGTCACATGTTTGACTGGGTAGATCCCCAATACAAATATTATCCCTTCATGACAGTATCCTGATCGCTAAGCTCGATGTCACAAGAATGCGCTTTTGGTGACAGTAAGAAATCCCCACAGAAGGTTCTGTCAGGATTTCCAAGCTTGCTGTCAGGCTAAGGTAAAGTTGCTGTCTGAGGGCTTCCGCCAATGTTGCTGTCAGAGTGAATGTACTGTCGTGACTTGCAACATGCTGTCTTCTTGTAACCTTAATGTCAATGCCATGACAGTAACATTTATTCTTGCTGTCCTTCTTGAGCACTTCTTGAGGCTTGAACAAATAAATGAACTTCTACCAAGATGTACTTAAACTCTTATTTAACAACAAACAAAATGGTTACAAGAACATACTCTGGCTATGACAGTATATTCATACTTAATAAAATTAAGCATTAAAAAGTATCTAGTTAAGTTGTCTCATAGCTATCACCCATAAATCCTAACAATCTCCCACAATTTGTTTTTATGGATAATAACAACAAATTTACAATTAATACATGCTGACAACTTAACTAACAAGATCAGAATTGACAAAAGATTTTCACTTAGCTTCAGATTTCCTTTTCTGTCTTGCTTCATTCTCTCTGTTGAGAGCTTCTTTCAGAATCTCCTCGAGTCCTTCCACCAATGCCTTCTCATCAAGAGAGATGGCATCATCTTCTATCTCATCAATGTACTTACAAACTGCTTTGGAGAGACATACTTTAGCATCCTGAAGATCTATCCACAAGTCTTTACCAAATGCATAAGTTCTGAACTTCAGTATGCCTTCAACAAGTTTAAATCTTCTTCCAGGATATGCATTCAGGGTTTTTCTCCTTGATTTATCCAGCTTTGAGTCTTCACCATTTCTCCTTTGAAGAATGCCCTCAATCTCAGAAGAACACAGCTGTTCTAATTGATGAATTGATCCAATTACCAAGTAGAGTAGATCCTTCAAGGCACTTGTTTTGAGCTTATGAAAGCTTCCAACAGGAATCTCTTCATTTATGAACCTGATCCTCAAAGGATTTTCTAGCACGCAAGCTTGGTAATTGGGTCCTTCACTCTCCACCCTGTTGGCTTCTTTGCACTTGTTCAAGAATAGAGCTTCCATATCTTCAGTGGCATTTCTTGCTGCAGGATTTGAAGGTCTTTCTTGACCTGGTTGGGTTTGCACCTCTTCTTTAGGAGGGTCCTCTTCATAATCAGCTATCTCTTCATCAGAATACTCCAACAAGTGAGCAATGTCAGCATCATCATGATCTTCAAACATGCCAAACTTCTGATAGAATTCCATATCCCTTTCATCCATGTACTTCAGAACATGTTCAATGACATTTTTGGGAACATTGTCATAGCTTTGGAGTAGCTCCACCATTCTGTCCAAGAAGAAGTAATCAATCCCTCTCCTGACCTTTGTTCTCACAATCATAGGGATGTCATTCACGGAAATTGACTCAACTTCCATGATGAAGTCCTTATAAACCTTTATTGACCTTGATGAATCCCACCAGAGAGTGTACATGCTTGCCTCCTGATTGTCATCTAACTTCACTTCAACACTCCTGATTTCTTTGGACTTACCATGTTGCACTTCAAAAGAGTTTGGGTATTTGATTTGAAGAGGCT
This sequence comes from Heracleum sosnowskyi, assembly GCA_030848705.1. Lineage (NCBI taxonomy): Eukaryota > Viridiplantae > Streptophyta > Magnoliopsida > Apiales > Apiaceae > Heracleum > Heracleum sosnowskyi. The sequence continues at coordinate 84,192,026 of CM061237.1, forward strand.
TCTTCAAATTCCTGCATAGCCCTGTAGCTTTCCTAATTCCTAAGTACTTGGTGTAATAACCCGAATTTTTGGATTAATTAAAACTTTTCTTATTATGATTAAGTGCATCAGTGAATAGTGAATTTGGTGGATGAATAGTGATTTTGAGGATTAACAAAATTTTTCATGCCACCTATGTACGAGACGTAGTGTGGATATTCCGAAGTCATATTAGTGATCTACGGAGTAAATAAGTGAATGCAAAGACGATCGGAATTCAGAAATTCCAAATTTTATTTTGGTGAAATATTTGACCGGACAGCGAATTATATATTATTATATTCAAGAAATGAGATATTAAAATTGAGGATTTGAGGATTTAATATTTTGGAATTTTATTATTTTATTAAAGTCGATTTAAGGATTCGATTGTTGAAGTGAATAGTGAATAGTTACTATTCACTGCGAGAACCACGTAGAGTTTTATTCGCTCTTTTTGGAAAATATTTCGAATCGTTTCAAGAGGAACAAGACAACATTTACAGGATTAAATGTAGACATGGAAGTAACATGTAACAAGATTAATTCGAGGAATGCAACATTTGGATCATCCATGTGAAAGGAAAGCGAACCAGTAAAGCTACTTTATCTAAGCCAATGCATGTTGGACAAGTGTCACAAGGAGAGAGCCTTAGAGCTATGACTCACCACTCTTTTAACACAAAATATCAGCATCATTATCCATTAAACAAGAAAAGAAAAAGAAGGAGAAGAACTCTCTTCTCCCCCATTCTGCCCAGCAAAAGCATCAAGGAAAGAAAAATCCATAACTCCATTTCTATCCATCCTTAAATCACCAAATTTTAACCATAGCTTCTCCACTCCATGGGCAACGTTCGCTCAAAATTTCATGGCCAGAAAAGGAGTGTAGCCTAGTCAAATCCCTTCCCCAAGTCGGAGAACAGAAACTGTCCTGCTTTTCCAGTTTCGACCACTCACCTTAGAAAGCCAATAGGTAGAGATTCAAGCTTCCCCTGGTGATGAGGTAGGACTCAAAAGAAAGCCCTTGAAGAGTAGAAGGTGTGGTAAAAATCTCAGAACCAAACTCTTGTTTTTCGATTTTATATGGATTTTACAAAGTAATGATGAATAGTAACTTGTATTTTGTTTTGTTTTTGGATATTGAGTTGGTGGCTTCCAAAGGTTGTATTAAGCAAGGATCTAAGTTTATATAGGTGTATTGGAAGTAAACAAGCTTGGAGGAGGTATGAACCTTGAACCCTTGAATGTATTAAGTGATTTTTGAAGCTTTAATGGTGTAAAAGCATGCTTATGATCTTAGTAGCTATGATTGGGCTTTGTTATAAGTTATATTGAGTTTTAAGAACGTAAAGGCATTGCTTGGCCTCAGTTCTTGGTTGAATAAGATGTATACATTGAGTGGAGTGATCGATATGCATTTTGGATGATTTGAAATTTGGGAATATCCGAGTTATAGCCGTCGTAATGCCCAAATTTGTACCTACTGATTGGTTCCCTGTTTTACCTCTGTTAGAGCTCGACCCTTGAGTCCTACTGCCCATGATTGTGTAGTTTATGTTATAAGCTTCGTAATGATATGTGGTTCGCCTAATTTGGCCGAACGGTTTAAGAGAAAAGTGAGTTTTAGTAAACGTCGTTCGGAGGAACAACCCTTCTCTGTTCAGCAACTTTGAGGCTATATTTGGACCACTTCGGAGCCATATTAAAATGTGAAACTTTGAGGAATAATACTAGAGACAGTTAGGAAGGCTCACGAAAAAGATTCGGATTAAAAAGATTATTTTTCGATTTTATAAAAATGTTTTAGTCGAGGTCGCGCAAGTGAAAACCACTGAAAACAAGACTTAGAAACCAAGGTTCCAAATGGTTAAGTATAACTTGGATTTGAGGATTATTGACTTTAAGAATATTATTGTGAATATTTATCTGGGGATTATTTAATGAATATTAATTTTTGAATATTCATTTGAAGATTATTTAATTAGTTAATGAATATTATTTATGTATATTCATTCGAGGATTAATGATTTATTTAATGAATATTGCTTTTGAATATTCATTTGAGACTTAATTATTTAATGGATATTATTTTCGAATATTCATTTGAGATTTATTAAGTAATGAATATTATTTTTGAATATTCATTTGAGGTTTATTTATTTAATGAATATTATCTTTGAATATTCATTTAATCTATATTTACTTAATGAATAGTATTTTCGAATATTCATTTAATCAGTATTTACGTAAGGAGTATTATTTCGAATATTCATCTAATGTTTACTTATTTAATCAATATCATTGATTATTTTTAAAAATCCAAAGAGGTTCCCAAAACAATGTTTTCCATTTAAATCCGTCTCTTAAGAGGATTTAAATGTTCGCTCAACCATCAAAAATATGGGAAACCTGATTTAAGAGACTACTACTCTTTTTGAACTCTCAACTCAAAACTGTCAAGGGACTGATATTTTCTTGGAGCAATTTAATTGCTGCCAGTCTAGTGTTGTGTTACCACCTCAATGATCGAGGGGTAAATTCATGGAACAAGTCGATATCCATTAACAAGCATAGCTTGGGAAATATTGGAGAATCTCCCTTTCCAACCTAGATATAACTACTTAGTGGAGTCGTATCAACAAGTGTTACACTTGGGGAAAGGAGGACGATCTTTACGTTTCAGAGTCATGGATTCCATCTGAACTAGGAGTGGTGTAAGTGGTCAAGTTGCGTGGGCCCATCCAACTTTTATATATTGCCCCAAATGGGCCGGGAGGTCATAGTAAGGCGGTAGACAATGTCAGGCCGTCGTGATACTTCCATCTACATGTAGAAAACTATTTGAGCGGTGCGACCTGCTACTGATCATAGTAAGGTTAGGCACAGCGGACGCGGTAGCAACTCCAGTATTGGTTCATCATCCAATTTGGATATTCCTGCAACATGTATTGGGGTGAAGAACCAATCATGTTGGTAGGGGGTCGAAAAGTGTTTGGAAATGAAGTGACAATAAATTCATGCAACTTCATCTTTTATTTATGAGTTATGACTCTGTGGATACCTTACATAACATGAGTTATGGTAAGGGAGTTGTTTATACTGAATCACCTTATAACTTCATCTTTTAAGTTATATGTTGATATTCTGCATATATAGCAGATATTTTTCGGAAAGGTTATATTTGGTTTACTTTGAAACCTCATCGTTTATACTAGAACTTTGTTCATAATATAGCAAAAGTTTGCAGAAATATTATGAAATTGATATTTGAAATACAACAATGGTATTATTTTTGGGATTACATTCCGATAAGGATGTAATTTAAGTATCGAGATATTTTGACAAATTATTGTCTTATACCCGCTTTATTCTGGGTTGAGTTAAAGGCAGAATTATGCCATACTTTCATTACCTTGCTGAGCTATCGCTCACTCTTGCTATTGTTTTATATATATTATATAGCAGCGAAGCAGGATGCTAATGGGACGGCACATACCCCGCAAGGCGTTTCCATAAACAGTTTCTAGCAGTGATCCCGAGAGTAGTACGAACCAATCGAATCAGGCTACAGCTTTTGGGTATTCAACTTATGTATAGATATGAATGGTATGAGAGGATTGTGAGCATCCGAAGGCTAAGTTGGTGATGTAACATTACTTAGAAATTGTATCAGTGACAGATTCAAAGACATTTTGGGTATTGTAATAAAAATTATTTATTCCGTAGTTATTGTATGGTGTCGTTTCTGAGACTCTAACCTGTGTGTGTGTGTGAGACATATATTGTGGGGTCATGAGCAGGTGAATTATGAATGGTGTGAGTAATACAGGTAAGGCAAGGAGTACATGGATCGTGACTACTCTAAATCCCTGACCCCGGATTTGGGGCTGTTACAGAAATGGTATCAGAGCGTTAGGTTACAGTCCTCAGAAACGATAGGAGATCGAGTCTTACAATACCCTTAAGAATGATAAGAACATCTAGAGCCTAAATTGAGTTCGTAGTCGGGTTAGAGGACACGACCCTGACTGTTTAAGATGAAGCCCGAGAGGGGACTTCTTCTGGGAAACCGTACTTAGGACTTCATGATTAGTCACCTCGATTCGTATGAGTTATAGATTGATGGGATTCTGAGATACCAGACCCCGAGGCCTTCGAGTAGGCAATTGATGATGCGTTCCTTGAAATGGACGGAGACCCGATAAAGGAAGATCCATAGGAGGATCTAGAGGAAGACCCCATGGTGGGTCAAGGAAAGAATCTTGTAGAGAACGTGTTGATTGATAAAGATGTAGTATGTTACTTGAGGTCGTATAATAGGACCAGACGAACCTTCAGAGGACAAATAAGTGACGAAACGAGAGTTTTAAGGATCGTTCATGATTCATCAAGAGATATGACAAAGAAAATGGAGCAGAGTCTCCAAAGCAGAAGAGGTAGAGGCAGTACAGTCAGTATCAGTGGATTGATTCGACTTGAACGAAACCTGTTACCCGTAGTCGGTTATAGTTGCCCATAAGGAGGCGGCATACGTAAGAACCAAGATGTTCAGATTTTCACGAACGATTAAGGGTACTTAGTTGCCTAGAATAGTGTAAGGAATTGTTTTGGGCTATGAGATTTCAATCCCCCACGACCAGCGATTCCACTGGAAATAGTGTCTATTACATCATTGAGGGATTTTATTATCTCAAGGAAAATTTTGGGTATAAAGATGATTGAAATAGAGACCGAATTTAAGTTTGTAGTTTGTAACGATCCTCCGGAGTACCGCCCAGTCGACATGTGGAATTGTCATTGCTATGGGCGACAACGGTATCGAAGTCTTCTTATAGAACAGAACGCTTACTTGAGATGTTTGCGCCTAGTCGAATAGAATCCCCTGCGATTGCAAAGGTCGATGGTTGGATCCTTAGCGACTATTATAAGTCGGCAATGACGTAAGTATCAAACACCTTAGGGCGCGTGGAAAAGAAAAGCTTTGGAATTGAACGATTATCCATTAGAGGAGCCGACATAAAAGGCATCCGTAGAGACCTTGGTAGTACCCTCCCCCTTTGCAGATTATGTGGGATATTTCCCCAATCTATGATCTATCTTGACCTCTTTCCAAGAAAGAATTCTGATAAAGGGTATATTCCCTCTTCGAAGTTATTTTATAACACTTGTGTTAAATCATAATTAATTTCAATTGTGTTAGAGGCTGTCACGATGCCTACTTTCAGGTTTTCGAAGCCCTGTCAAATGATGTTATTTAAGCTTTCACTTTTCTTCAAATAATGAATGACCCCATGGTGATACCTCACCACTTGTTTGTCAAGTACCAGTATCTTTTTGGTTATTCTTTTCTTTGTATTTTCTTTGGAAACCGCACCTTTGGAATCTGTTCAATTTTAATTCAAGGTGTTCTTTTGAGAAATATTGTCGAGAGGCGATAATCATTAAATTGATCTCGAATTGCTTTCATACTTTTCAACTTCCACTGAGACGAACAACCCTATACTTTTAGGGGCTACAAGGACTATCTGTCTATGTGATAAAAGTCTGATGGGACGCCATCACTTGTAAGTTGTGAAATACAAGAAGGCTAATTACCTTTAGTAATGTCTCAATCGAGGCACGCAACGTTGAGTTCTTACGATCATGTTGATCTCTCGGTAAATTCTCTTACCTCCAATAAGGTTACCTTAAAACTCATAACCTTATGATCACCAGTGTGTGACGTTTTCTTTGATATGGGAGCTGTCTTTTCAAGGCCCCATGAATTTTGGTTATCCTCATTGAATTCTAAGGGGAGGCGAACCAGGTCAAATAAGTCAAAATTCGCTGATAGGAATTAGATTCGTAACGAAATTGCCTATGACAGGAGCGAATCCCTAAGACGAATAGAATGTTAATGACATATCAATGAATTGGTTTATTCTCCCAAGGATATTATGATAATGGAAAGGGGATCAAGTGATATATGTGAAAGGAATAGTGATGTGTCGTGTACTCCAGTGACAACGGTGTTAGATAGATGCCCTATAATGGAATTGAGATTTTGGAGGAGTTGTTTACGAATGGACACTACCTCTGGGTTAGCAAGATAAGTACTGGCGATGGAGTCAGAGGGAGCTGGTATTGTGACTTGGGAGAAGTTGATATTATTATAAGGATGGATTGGTTGACACCCAATGGAGCCCAGACTGATTGTAAGAGAGAGAGAGTAATAAATAAAGGATGGAGACAGATTCAGAGATTCTTGAATATAGTTCCGACTAAGAAACTATTACGCCAGAAATACGAGGCTTAATTAGCTCTTATGGTTGACGCCAAGGAAAGAGATACCAAGTATAAAGGGAACTAAAATGGTTTTGGGAGATTGTACAAGGTTTTAATAAGCTACCAGATATCGATTTGGATGACATGAGAATGAATACCGAGTATTCATAGTACAATGGGAATGAAAGGGTTAGTGACTAAGTTACAAGAGTTGTTGTATAAGGTATGATAAGACCCCGTGTACCACCATGGAGAACCCCGGTGTTGTTGTAAGAAAGAAAGATGTTAACACAAGATTATGCATCGAACCTCGAGAGTTGTATGAGTTCGACATGGAGAATAGGTACCCTTGTAAATGATTGTTTGATCAGCGGAAGAACGCTGTGTATTTCCAAATTTATTTAAGAACTGGATATTACCAGTTGGAAGTTAAATTCGAGGATATACCCAAGACTGCGATTCATACTAGGAATAGACACTTAGAGTTTTCAGCGAAGTTGTTTTGGGGTTGATTAGTGCACCCACAAATTTTGATGGAATGTAATGAAGTGGCTTTCAGTTATCCGTGATAGTAGATAACATGAGATGGAGAAATGGCTAGAATTGACCTAGAATTATGACTGTGAGATACACTACCATCCGGGGAAGGCCAATGTGGTGGCCGATGCCCTTAATGAAAATGAGACAGAGATGGATTCCGAAGGATCGGGAATTAAAGGATGAGATTTTACACAAAACCCAAGTTAATCCGACAAACTAGAAAGGCAAAAGATTTCACCAACAAGCGGCTAGTAACAGCCAAGACAGACAGAGAAAGTATGCGGACTAAGCCCGCGAGTATAGAGATAGTACTGCTATTGATAAGCTAAATGGCAAGTTGATGAATGACAATCAAGTTTATGCTGGTGTATTTCTGTACAAACAAGATAGAGAATATGAGGTTAGCGATTCGTGATGCTAAAGGTATCTCCATGGAAAGAATTAATGAGATTTGAAAAGAAAGGGAAGTCGAGCCCGAGATTCATTGGGCCATCTGAGATTTTAAAATGCGTCAGGAAGGTGGCCTACGAGCCAGCCTTACCCCCCAAACTTGTAGAATGGTCATAACGGGGTTCAGGTGTCAATGCTACGTCAGTATACTATAGATGCCCGACATATGTAGAGTACGAGCAGGTAGATATACAACCTGGTCTGACTTACAAAGAGCAACCTGTGGAAATCACGGATAGAAAAGAACAAGTGCTAAGAGACGAGGTTGCCAAGCTAGTGAGAGGTTTGTGGAGAAACCAGAGGTGGAAGAATCCACCTGGGAGTTAGAAAGTGCAACGGGAGAGAAGTACCCCCAGTTATGCCTAAGTTGATTCCGGGACGGAATCCTTTTAAGGAGGGGAGACTGTAATAACCCGAATTTTTGGATTAATTAAAACTTTTCTTATTATGATTAAGTGCATCAGTGAATAGTGAATTTGGTGGATGAATAGTGATTTTGAGGATTAACAAAATTTTTCATGCCACCTATGTACGAGACGTAGTGTGGATATTCCGAAGTCATATTAGTGATCTACGGAGTAAATAAGTGAATGCAAAGACGATCGGAATTCAGAAATTCCAAATTTTATTTTGGTGAAATATTTGACCGGACAGCGAATTATATATTATTATATTCAAGAAATGAGATATTAAAATTGAGGATTTGAGGATTTAATATTTTGGAATTTTATTATTTTATTAAAGTCGATTTAAGGATTCGATTGTTGAAGTGAATAGTGAATAGTTACTATTCACTGCGAGAACCACGTAGAGTTTTATTCGCTCTTTTTGGAAAATATTTCGAATCGTTTCAAGAGGAACAAGACAACATTTACAGGATTAAATGTAGACATGGAAGTAACATGTAACAAGATTAATTCGAGGAATGCAACATTTGGATCATCCATGTGAAAGGAAAGCGAACCAGTAAAGCTACTTTATCTAAGCCAATGCATGTTGGACAAGTGTCACAAGGAGAGAGCCTTAGAGCTATGACTCACCACTCTTTTAACACAAAATATCAGCATCATTATCCATTAAACAAGAAAAGAAAAAGAAGGAGAAGAACTCTCTTCTCCCCCATTCTGCCCAGCAAAAGCATCAAGGAAAGAAAAATCCATAACTCCATTTCTATCCATCCTTAAATCACCAAATTTTAACCATAGCTTCTCCACTCCATGGGCAACGTTCGCTCAAAATTTCATGGCCAGAAAAGGAGTGTAGCCTAGTCAAATCCCTTCCCCAAGTCGGAGAACAGAAACTGTCCTGCTTTTCCAGTTTCGACCACTCACCTTAGAAAGCCAATAGGTCGAGATTCAAGCTTCCCCTGGTGATGAGGTAGGACTCAAAAGAAAGCCCTTGAAGAGTAGAAGGTGTGGTAAAAATCTCAGAACCAAACTCTTGTTTTTCGATTTTATATGGATTTTACAAAGTAATGATGAATAGTAACTTGTATTTTGTTTTGTTTTTGGATATTGAGTTGGTGGCTTCCAAAGGTTGTATTAAGCAAGGATCTAAGTTTATATAGGTGTATTGGAAGTAAACAAGCTTGGAGGAGGTATGAACCTTGAACCCTTGAATGTATTAAGTGATTTTTGAAGCTTTAATGGTGTAAAAGCATGCTTATGATCTTAGTAGCTATGATTGGGCTTTGTTATAAGTTATATTGAGTTTTAAGAACGTAAAGGCATTGCTTGGCCTCAGTTCTTGGTTGAATAAGATGTATACGTTGAGTGGAGTGATCGATATGCATTTTGGATGATTTGAAATTTGGGAATATCCGAGTTATAGCCGTCGTAATGCCCAAATTTGTACCTACTGATTGGTTCCCTGTTTTACCTCTGTTAGAGCTCGACCCTTGAGTCCTACTGCCCATGATTGTGTAGTTTATGTTATAAGCTTCGTAATGATATGTGGTTCGCCTAATTTGGCCGAACGGTTTAAGAGAAAAGTGAGTTTTAGTAAACGTCGTTCGGAGGAACAACCCTTCTCTGTTCAGCAACTTTGAGGCTATATTTGGACCACTTCGGAGCCATATTAAAATGTGAAACTTTGAGAAATAATACTAGAGACAGTTAGGAAGGCTCACGAAAAAGATTCGGATTAAAAAGATTATTTTTCGATTTTATAAAAATGTTTTAGTCGAGGTCGCGCAAGTGAAAACCACTGAAAACAAGACTTAGAAACCAAGGTTCCAAATGGTTAAGTATAACTTGGATTTGAGGATTATTGACTTTAAGAATATTATTGTGAATATTTATCTGGGGATTATTTAATGAATATTAATTTTTGAATATTCATTTGAAGATTATTTAATTAGTTAATGAATATTATTTATGTATATTCATTCGAGGATTAATGATTTATTTAATGAATATTGCTTTTGAATATTCATTTGAGACTTAATTATTTAATGGATATTATTTTCGAATATTCATTTGAGATTTATTAAGTAATGAATATTATTTTTGAATATTCATTTGAGGTTTATTTATTTAATGAATATTATCTTTGAATATTCATTTAATCTATATTTACTTAATGAATAGTATTTTCGAATATTCATTTAATCAGTATTTACGTAAGGAGTATTATTTCGAATATTCATCTAATGTTTACTTATTTAATCAATATCATTGATTATTTTTAAAAATCCAAAGAGGTTCCCAAAACAATGTTTTCCATTTAAATCCGTCTCTTAAGAGGATTTAAATGTTCGCTCAACCATCAAAAATATGGGAAACCTGATTTAAGAGACTACTACTCTTTTTGAACTCTCAACTCAAAACTGTCAAGGGACTGATATTTTCTTGGAGCAATTTAATTGCTGCCAGTCTAGTGTTGTGTTACCACCTCAATGATCGAGGGGTAAATTCATGGAACAAGTCGATATCCATTAACAAGCATAGCTTGGGAAATATTGGAGAATCTCCCTTTCCAACCTAGATATAACTACTTAGTGGAGTCGTATCAACAAGTGTTACACTTGGGGAAAGGAGGACGATCTTTACGTTTCAGAGTCATGGATTCCATCTGAACTAGGAGTGGTGTAAGTGGTCAAGTTGCGTGGGCCCATCCAACTTTTATATATTGCCCCAAATGGGCCGGGAGGTCATAGTAAGGCGGTAGACAATGTCAGGCCGTCGTGATACTTCCATCTACATGTAGAAAACTATTTGAGCGGTGCGACCTGCTACTGATCATAGTAAGGTTAGGCACAGCGGACGCGGTAGCAACTCCAGTATTGGTTCATCATCCAATTTGGATATTCCTGCAACATGTATTGGGGTGAAGAACCAATCATGTTGGTAGGGGGTCGAAAAGTGTTTGGAAATGAAGTGACAATAAATTCATGCAACTTCATCTTTTATTTATGAGTTATGACTCTGTGGATACCTTACATAACATGAGTTATGGTAAGGGAGTTGTTTATACTGAATCACCTTATAACTTCATCTTTTAAGTTATATGTTGATATTCTGCATATATAGCAGATATTTTTCGGAAAGGTTATATTTGGTTTACTTTGAAACCTCATCGTTTATACTAGAACTTTGTTCATAATATAGCAAAAGTTTGCAGAAATATTATGAAATTGATATTTGAAATACAACAATGGTATTATTTTTGGGATTACATTCCGATAAGGATGTAATTTAAGTATCGAGATATTTTGACAAATTATTGTCTTATACCCGCTTTATTCTGGGTTGAGTTAAAGGCAGAATTATGCCATACTTTCATTACCTTGCTGAGCTATCGCTCACTCTTGCTATTGTTTTATATATATTATATAGCAGCGAAGCAGGATGCTAATGGGACGGCACATACCCCGCAAGGCGTTTCCATAAACAGTTTCTAGCAGTGATCCCGAGAGTAGTACGAACCAATCGAATCAGGCTACAGCTTTTGGGTATTCAACTTATGTATAGATATGAATGGTATGAGAGGATTGTGAGCATCCGAAGGCTAAGTTGGTGATGTAACATTACTTAGAAATTGTATCAGTGACAGATTCAAAGACATTTTGGGTATTGTAATAAAAATTATTTATTCCGCAGTTATTGTATGGTGTCGTTTCTGAGACTCTAACCTGTGTGTGTGTGTGAGACATATATTGTGGGGTCATGAGCAGGTGAATTATGAATGGTGTGAGTAATACAGGTAAGGCAAGGAGTACATGGATCGTGACTACTCTAAATCCCTGACCCCGGATTTGGGGCTGTTACACTTGGTCTTTCCTTTCCTTGCTTTAGAAGTCTCCTTAGGTTCAGGTTCCTGTCTAGAAAACCAAGCCTTGACTAAGGATTTTGTCCTTTTTGGTTTGACAGTAGGCTTGATTCCATCATTGACAGCATCTTCTTCGACAGTGTCCTTCAAGACAGTATCTTCTTCCATGACAGTGTCCTTCATGACAGCATCTTCCATGACAGTGTCTTCTAAGACAGCTTTTTTCAGGACAGTGTCTTCTGTGACAGCTTCTTTGGTGACAGTATCTTTTTCAGCATTTATACTGTCTATAGCACATCTCAAGATATTTGCCTTCAAAGCTTCAACTATTTCAGACTCTTCTTTTTCTGTAACTCCAGCATCTTTCTTTTCTTGCATAGGAGCTTCTTCTTTATTTTCCTCCTGGGATTTAGTTCCAACATTCCCAGAAGTACTCCCACTAGCATTTCCTGCTACTCCAGATCCTCCACTTCCATCCAACTCATCATCACCATCAAAAGAAACATCAAAGGAACAGCTTTCACCTTGATCAGCTCTTTTGGAGTTTGCTTTGGTGATCATCTTCTTTACTGTAGAGCTCAGTTCCTTGTCTCTTTTCATCATCAAATCATAGATTGCATTGACAGCTAGAGCTCTTTCCTTGTTGGCTTTAGAGTTGAAAATCATGTCTAGCACCTTCAATATTGCATTTGACTCCAATGTAGAAGTGCCTCCTAGACTCATGTATGAACATCTCCTTTTACCATCCTTTGTGGTAGATTCATAGTAGACACAGAATGGATTGGTGTAGACTTCTGGAAGTTTTTCTGAGATTAAGCTCAGCATTTGCAAGTGCAGAATCTCATTGAAGGATGTATGGTTTCCCTTGATTTTGTTCTTCATCACTGTTAACACCTTAGCTGGTAGGCTCTACAACAGTTGCATAGTGATAAGCATAGATATTCCACTGTTCAGGGATACATCAATAGCCCACCTCTTCTCTTCATTGATCTTCACACACACACACTTATGATCTTCTGTCTCAGTAAAGTTGAGTAGTTACTCAATTTTCTGATTGGCTCCAACATTGCCTCCTCAACTATCTTACTGAAGTCATTATCATGATTGTGTAGTGTGCTTTCCCTATAGTCAACCATTAAAGCATTTGCCTCCTCCTGACTAAACTCAGTTCCTTCACTCCAGATATTTCCTGAAAAGATGTCTTCAGGCAACTTGTCTTTTCCTTTTCCCATCCTATTTTGCTCCTCCTGCTCTCTCCATTTCTTTTCAAGTGCACTCTCCTTTGGTATTGGAGTTGGCTCTCTGATTGTCACATGAGGTAATACTGGTCTTTTGGATGGAGCTTTTCCTTGAATTGCCTCCAGTGCTTCTTTAGACATTAGCACTGTTTCACCAGCCATCTCATATTCAAACAGATTTCTAGCTTCTTGTTCTTGCTCCCCCTTACTTCCTGAATCTCCTTTTGCTCCCCCTGTCTTCTTTGCAGATACAGACCCCCCCTTTCCTGCAGGCTTCCCCTGAGATGCAGTATCTTGCTTTGGAACATATTCTGATCTTACCCTTTTCTCCCCCTTAGGTAAGTTGGCAGCATGAATACTGGCAGATAGAACCTGAATGACTTCCTAAATACTGGAGAAACCAGAGGCCACCATGGTAGACATGATGTCAAGCTTAGCTTCCATGGAGTGACACCTGTGCTCTAGGGCTTCCAGTCTGTGAGCAGTAGAGGGGCCACCAGTTCTTAACCTTCTTGGAGGGGAAGGGAAAGAATGGGGCATGGAGGCTGTGGGGGTTCTCACACTCTCAGTGTTTTTCTGAATGATCTCATCACTCCTCACAGAAGAACTCTCATGGCCTAGTGCCTGGACATTTAGGGCTCCCTCAATTTCACTCTGGACATGCTCAAGTCCCTCACCTTTTGCCATCTCATTTGGCTGCCTCTCATTTTTATGCTCACCTTTCTTTTCTTTTATCTCTCTTTTCTTTTGCACACCCTCACTCATCCTAGATGCATGGGTATAAGCAGTACTTACATGCAATGAAAGAGATGGTTTAGAATGTACCTTTAAGAACTGAGACAGTGGCACTTCATTATCAGAGACATCCTCAACAGTGACAACATCAAAATCAGGCTGTGCAGAGGTGACAGTAGCTTTGCCAGAAATTTTACTGTCAGTTGAAAGATTGACAGTAGGTTCCACTGCAGCTTGGACAGCAGGTTTCGTTGAGACAACAACTTCAACTGAGTCCTTGACAACAGGGTCACCTGTGACAACAACATTCTCAGAGTCTTTGACAGCAACTGAGGCTGTGACAACATCTTCCCTAAGCTAAGATGCTCCTGGGAGATTGAACAAGGTACTGGTTGTTTCACTTTCTAGCAGAGATGTACCTTGCTCTTTCTCAGTGTTTAAAGGAGTGGTGTCCATCTCACTTTGAGAAATGGGTTCTTGTGGACCACTAGATGGGGGCTCATCCATGATTGGAGATGGATGATCAAAACCTGAAGGGTTGGGACTGTCCCCCTCTCTAGGTTGTGGAGAAGAAACAAATGAATGAGTAGGGAAGGAAGAAGGTGAAAGTGGAGAAGAGAGTGATGGCTGCTCCACAGATGGAACTTGTGAAGCATCAACTTGGGAAGTGAAATCCTCAATGTGTCCTGACTCCATGTGTGTTTCTGCAAGTGAAGGCTCCTCATGAGTTGGAACATAAGATGGTGCAGACTCTGTACAGGTTGCCTTGGGAGACAGGCTGTAACGCCCCCAGATCCGGGGTCTGGGATCCAGGTCGTCACCTCACCATCCAATGATATAATACCTGTATTAACTCAATGATCCAATCAAAACATCATCATAGACCCCAATCTCTTACTCACACAAGTTATAGTCTTAGAAACGATATACAGTAACATTAGTTATTACAAACCAAAAGTACTATCCAGGATCTCACAATACTAGCTATAACCTCAACATGGAATTATTACAACCCATTTTGTAAACACACTTAATAAGGATCGCTGAACCTATCCAACTTACTCATACAATATCCTTCTTGAACTGCATTATCTCAAGGGAGTATCTTCCACATTCCTTTCCTCGCAATACGGGACGACCGACTATGGTCTCACTGAAAATATAATTTTTAACAAAGCAAGAATGAGCGAAAGAATGCTCAGCAAGTTAACTAGTCACTAATATAAAGTTCTTCCAACAATATAAGGGTAGTATATAGTTTTCTATTGAAAGTATTCATACTTAATATGAAGTTTAGAATACTACCATATGAACAAATTTAGTTCGTAATTTAGAAATACACTATCAGTGACTTAGCATGATTTTTAGAAATCAACAAGTACGCGGTTCCAGATGCTGCTAGACGAACAACACTGGTTCACCAGTTTTTAAATGATCGTTTGTCTTTCATCAATAAATAACCAGAATCATTTCACCTTTTTAAATATTGCCTTCGGAATATCAAATCATTCACACTAAAGTTAACACTATCGGTAACTCAGCACCTTAGCCTTTGTTATAGTGTTAATCAGAATTTTTCCAAACTGGAAGGAAGGGACTTATCCAAAACAGAAAACACGATATGAAGTGATGATGATCAGTCGCCATAACCATATCCACCGCGGGTCTTATCTACTAGTAGAAGGGCAAAAACTCCATCTGTAATTACCCTGGACGAAAACTCCATCTGTAATTACCCTGGACGAAAACTCCATCTGTAATTACCCTGGACGAAAACTCCATCTGTAATCATCCTGGCGCATACGGCCAATAATTGATGGACCGCTTGGCTAACGGCCACTTATATATAAAATTCAGGATCATTCGTCAACGGTCCTACTCGCTCCAGAGTATTGATGGACCGCCTGGCTAACAGCCACTTATATATAAATTTCAGGATCGTTCATCAACGGTCCTGCTCGCGCGAGAGTCCCGTTTTTATTTTCTTTTGAGAATCGTTTTGAATAGAAAAATGAGTAGTTAAGGTCCGACCTTAGTCGACCAATTCTTACTTAAAAACAACGCTACTTGAGCAAACCATGACCAAGGGTTTTCACAAAAAGATCTTGAGTGGGAAGGTATACGTGCTTAAACTTTTCGAAGCATCTTGGATAACTTTTAAATAATAATTGAAATATTTTTGGAAACGTTTAATATATTTAATAAATATTTAATAATATACTTTATCCAAGATAAATGTTTTTGGAATATTTAATAAATGAAGTTCATTAAGTAATCGTAAGTACATATACTATCTCCCGAAGAACCTTTCGGGTTTACATAGTTATAATACGTCAAAAAAAACACCGATCCCCGGTCAACTCTACTTTTTGGACCAACGCGCTCTATCCCTAGAGTCGTCGTCCGGATATTAAATTCAAGATACCATTATCAGCAAAGTATGCTTTATCAAAACTTTTAACATATAAAGTTCATAATATAAATCGAACAATTACACTTGATATCAAATGAGTGTGTATATATATAAATAAGCAAGTATTAAACATCTGAAAATTATACCTACTCTCAACAATAGAGTAAGAGTTAGTAAACTTGCCTGATGTCCAAGATCTAACTGGATGTCTCTCCTCTAGTCCTGGAACCTCTACCAAGACAATACATAACCTTAATTAGTCACTTGATTGACAATTCACTTATTCTAAGTAAACTCTATTTTGCACGACTTTCACTCTCTCGGGTCTACTTAACTTACGATCTTCTATACCGTTTACTCATCATTTCTAATCTCGTTCTTCACACCAATACGTTATCTTAATAACCCTTAACAAGTTTCGTGTTTTAGTCGACTCTATGTTACCCTTTTAACTTAGTCAAAATGGATGGTCAAAGTAGTACCTCTAGAGTTGACTTTCCATAGATTTACTATTTCGCAACTCACACTCTAACACTTTTAGTAAATCATAAAATTAATAATTAATTACGAAACTACCCCAAGGAGCTTCTTGAGCATTTGTAATATTTATCAAAAATATCTTGATTTGAAAACATGAGTCGAAATAGGTGAAATGCATTTTAAAAGTCGAGTCAACTACGGAGTTTTACTATTTGCGCTCGTTTCACGAAAACGCTCATAACTCATTAACCGTTAACTCTATTGATACACCGTTTTCGCGTGCATGATCTAGAGAATGTCTAGAACAAAATATTTCAAAATTTATTTCTGGACATGCAGGTCAAATTCCCGAATGCTTTGTTTAAGGCAGTGGATGTGCAGAAAGTTTTGTCGTCGCATAGCTTCGTTTCCAACATTTTTATAAAATAGGAAATTAATCTTTTTAATACGAATACTTTTCGTGAGTCTTACTAACTGTCTCTAGTATTATTACTCAAAGTTTCACATTTTAATATGGTATTTAAGTGGTCCAAACATGGCCTCAATGTAACTGACCAGAGATGGGTTGGTTCTCCGAACGGCGTTTACTAAAACTCACTTTTCTCCTAAACCGTAAATCGGATTAACATGATTTTCGCGCCAAAACAAACTATGAAACAAGCTCTAGCTAAAGGTGGCCATTGGTTACTCTTAAAATGATTTTATTGCTTCGGGTTTTATGTGCAAAACAGGGCCAATGAAATTTCACCATTACGACGACTAGAAACAAGCGATTCCCAATATTTAACTATACCAAAACATCATTCAACCAAACCAATTCATCATTATCAACCAATTATCATCTCAACCAAACCATCATCTTTACAACCAAAGTAAAATCCAACATCTACTCATTTTATCCATCAAAACAACCATAATCATCCACCAAAACCAACCATTCATCCTTATAACCATACTAACATAACTAACTCAAAACTTATCACATAAATCAATTTATAACTAAGGGTTCAAAGAGTGTATACCTTCCTTGATGCCTCAAACATACTAACAATAGCTTACAATCCTTGCTTGAGCCTTGAATTAAACTTAGAAGCCTTAAACTTACAAAAGAAATCAAGAACACAAGTTAGAATTTCGAAATCACTATTCATACCTCAACTTTGATCCAATATTTGACCATGCTCTACTACTTGGATAGCCATGAAATTTTGAACGTACCTTTCCTATGATGTGAGGAAGATATGGTCCAAAGTTGGAGATTTTAGGATGCGTAAATCTCAAGTTATGAATTGTTTTCGCTTCTCCTTTCTTGCTGGGCAGAATGTTGAAAAAAATGGGGTGGGGAGAGTTTTCTTGGATTTTCCTTGATATTTTATTGATAAAGTGAAGTGGGTGGCTGGTTGGATAAGTGCTAGAAATGATGATGTTGTGTGCTTGTATCATCTTTGCCAAAGGTCAAGTTGGAAATGTATTAAAAAAACATCTTCAAAGGTCAAGTTAGAAATGTATTAAAGAAGCATCTTCTTGATCCACTTGCTTGGTTCTTTGTTTGGTTTCACATGGATGATCCTAATGTTGCACTCCTTGATTTAATCTTGTTACATGTTACTTTCATGCTTGTGTTCAATCCAATAAGTGTCACGTTGTTCGGTTACCGCTTAATCTCGTTGAACGTTCGCAGAGTTTTCTTAAGTGTTCTATCGAAGTAGTTTACTGTAAATGTTCTTGTTATCTTAATACCTTTTGTTAAATCCATATCCATGGAATTGATAAAATAAAATCCTCCAATTTATTTAAATAATGATTAATCCTTCAGTATCTGGTGGAATCTTGGAGAAAATAGAAAATTCTATTCATCAGGGTCATATATAAAATAAAAATAAAAAATATCAGGGTTTTTAATAAGTACAAAATTTTGAGTTATTACAGTCTCCCCTCCTTAAAAGGATTCCGTCCCGGAATCTAAAGGAATAGTTGAAGTATCTTTTCGAGACCAAAACCTCCAGTTCCCAGGTTGACCCTCCAACCCTCTGGTTCTCTCACAGAACTCTCACTAGTGCTACCTTATGTTCTTTCAACGCGTTCTCTTTCTGGTCTATAATTTCTACCGGTTGTTCCATGTGAGACAATTACGGTCGCACTACTATACGTTCATATTCTATCGCATTCCCATTATCCATGTTAAATCTTCGTATCATAGACACGTGAAATACATTATAGACACGTTCGAATTCAGAAGTAACATCGTCGTCTTCTTTGTTCGTTGAACTCGCGCGGTTCTCGATATCCTTCTCTTCGTGATAAGCTCCATGGGACGGCATCCCTATGTTCCCACGGTAACTACCTTTTATGAGAATACTATCAGCGATAAGTGATCACTCCCTTGAAATCTGACGCACGACACGTAACATAACTTCAATTGTCTAGGCATTCACTTTCTCGATTCGCTGGCATGCGGGCTGTAATTAGTGCTCTTTTTTTTTTGATCTCGTCGTCAACATTGTTGAAAACTCTTCTAGCTTCTTGGATTCAATCTTGGATCTCTACATGTCATAATCAATATGGGGAATCCACACGCATCCATATATAATTCGTATACGCATTAATAATCTTCCTGATTGGAGATCTCTCGTTGATAAGGCGACTTGGTTAGTCCATCAATTATAACCCAACTAATCGTTATTGCTTGAATTGTTCCTTGGTAATCCTACCATGAATTTCATTCCCATAACTCGCACTTCCATCTAGGAATCTCTACAGGCTATATTAGCCTACTAGGTTTCTGCTGTTTTGCTTCCATTCTCTGTGTGTCAAACATTTACTTAACAACTGCCAATATCTCTTCTCAAATTCGGCCACCAATAATATTTCCATAAAGGTCTAAGCATCGTTGTACCCTCGGTGAATATGATGTCTACAACTATAGGCTCCTTGCGAGATCTCATATTTTAATTCTTGAATATTGGTTATCCGCACTCTATGAACATATTTTTGCATTCATTTCTCATCTCTCATACTCTTTTACTCTTTCTTGTCCTTAAACCATTTTCCCTTTATAATATTCTTCCCTTAATGAAATTTTATCTTTTCAGTCAATTCTGACTGAATCCTAATTCCAATTAATTTTTCTCGTTCTTTTTCTGAAATAATCACTTGAAGCTCTTTCCTTCCCAACCCTTATATCATTTGTTCAAAAACAATTTTAGCATAGTTAATCTCTCTTTACTACTTATAGTATCGGCCACCATATTGGCCTTTCCTAGTGATAATGGACCTCACAGTCATTATTCTAGATTAGTTCTAACCATGTTCTCTACCTCATATTTAGCTTCCTCCGTTTGAGGATATACCTAAGGCTCTTGCGGTCTGAAAAAAAAATTCACACTTTTCTTCGTAATTAGAATCTCCAAATTCTCAGTGCGAACATAATCACAGCTAACTCCAAGTGAGGTGTAGGATATCTTATCTCATACTTCTTAAGTTGCTTAGATGCATAAATATAATTTATAAGTCCCCTCTATCATCAGGTATTTCTAACAACGGTGTTGTTACTAACTTCTGATTCAATCCTTTAACTCTATCTATTAAGTCCATTAGTATATCAAAATATCGTCTATGAATAAAATAATCAATTTGTCCAGAAATATCCTCTAAATCAATAAAAGTTGTTGGCGCGTGCCAACCCAAACTACATCTCCAAAACTCATAACATACATAGGTGCAAAATGCCATCTTTGGCTCATCATCATGGTTATTCTTAAGTTGGTGAGACTATATCCTCAAATCTATCTTTAAAATAAATAAATTACATCCTTTAATCGAGTAGCTAATTCTTTCATCTCAATAGTGGCAATGGGTATGGGTCTTGAATACTGACGCAAACCCTGGAAATAAATCAATGGTAAGTTCCATACCTCGAACAGGTGGTAGTTATTGGAGATCATAAAAATACGTCCATGAATTCATTTAATGCTGGGGTGTCCCTTATATTTGGTATCTCCCTATTTGTATCGATTCACATGTGCTAAATAAGTTTCACATTTTTACCACAACAATCTCTTTGTTTGTACTAACATAATAAACTTCGTAGTTCACTTCCGTCCTTAAAGGAGAACTCCCCCTTACTGGGCAATCCACATTTTACCTTCTTATCTCCTCAATCAATTTGCACATCGTATTTGATCAATCAGTTTACTTCAAAAATTTCATCGGATCCTTCCTTTTTGAAGGAACAATAAATCAATGTATACTGTCGCCTTAAAACCTCGATTTCACATTATGGGCAAACAAGGTTCACCAAGATAATTTCATAGTTTGCTAATTCTATTTCTATTTCTAGGGTTCCATCGGAATTCCATATAGGTGGCTCCCTCATTAATCCTCAAACTCATGTTCCTCTATAGTTCTTTCTTTCTCATTCAATAAGCTTCCATCTTCTATCATAGTAATTTCTTAATCAACGTATCACCATCAGTCATTTGAAATACTCCGTCATTCTGAATTTTCAACATACGGAACAACTTTAACAATTTCTGTAAACTTCGATTCATAATTTGTCGCACTCGTCTGCTTGGGTTTTAGTTCTAAAACTTCAACACTATTTATCTTTCTAAATACTTCGGAAAATACTTGCATGGTACAATGAATATTTTAAGCAACAGATAGTTCATAGAAAGAACTTTGTAAGAAATCTCGTTGAGTGGGCGACCTTGTTAGGACTTAATCAATTCATCCTTTGGAAATTTCATCATCATACTTCACTGCAAATAAAATGCGTTGTGAATTCACCGAATAAATTAAGTTGGGATTCGAACTAGTGAAGCAATAACTAGTCCATTTTAAGAAATATTAGCAACTAGCTAAACAAAATTAGCTAGCTTAATTTGTTTAGGACATAATATCTTGCTAGGAAAATTAACTAGGTTTTTATCATGACGTTAAAATTTCAACTAGTCAGAACAAATAACTAGTCGTTCATAATGACATATAAAAATAGCCAGTTTCAACCTATTAATGTAAAATCTCACCATCGTAGCCACTGAAGAAAATTTTGGGCTACTCGGATATCGAGTTGATAGAAAGAGTAAATAAGTTTTGGCTGAACAAGGTAAATATAACTTTGAAAGAATGCCCTTGGTATCGGAACAGTCGATAGCCTCTCATCAAATATTCACATCAGTGAAACGGTGCACCCAAAAGGGGTCTCCGTACATGTACTTTATCAAATTCATTAATAGAATTGAATTCAGAATACCAATATCAAATTGATATCCTTTTGATGATTTGAACGTCCGATGTACAAATCTCATCTTATAATAGGAAGAAAAGAATTCACGAGGAATCTCTGAATAATAGATCATCCATGTTTTAACAAATAGTTGAATATTTATGAACTCAACTGAGGGGGTCCAAGTATGAAAGAAAGAATCGAATATCAATAATCATTGAAGAATATTCATCAAATAGTTAAGGAAAGATTAATTGAATATTCCTTGAATGAACAGGATAGTTAGAGAAAATTATATAAATATTCTAGGAAAATTTTAAAGAATGTTAATGACCATTCCTTGAATAAAAGTTGTGTAAAAGCCGAAGGAGGTTAGCATCAACTACCTCCCGGTCGCCTCTCGAGTACAAACGATGTACCTCGAGACATGAATAAAAGACGTGTTTTCCAACCCTTGAGTCAACATAAAGGTTGATAATGAATAAAAGTGAAAGAACACATAGAAATACGAGTATCAAGTTTATCTTCAAAATATGACACAACGAACCCTTTATGAATCAAAAGTAGAAGCACAATCAAAAGGTTCAGAACTTGCATTCATAGGAATTAGAATATAGATTCGGAAGGCTAGACAAATAATGATTTCCTTTTCTGGTCATCCTGGAGCACGAACAAGGCACTCTGATAAGTAATGATAACTTGAATGTGCATACTCAACCTTAAAGGTAATAAGAGGAGAAGAAGAAATGAAATGAAATAACCATATCGGTTGTTGGTTACACTCCATGTTTAAAGTAGGAAGTTAAAAAATATTACCTGACATAAACTATTCAAGGTAACACATGACGTGAAAAATTTTAGATTGAGTAATGCACCAGCAAACAGATGCCAAAATAAGTCATGATCGTCCATAAGCTCTAACATCACCAGTTCGAGGACGATTCCATCTCCTCACCGTCTTAATACAAGATACTAACTAATGAGTCTCTTCAATTCATATCAAGTTCACTTAATAGGTTGGGGTTCGAAAAAATATTCGGCATTCCCTTATAGCAATCCAAAATTCGTGCCTCACACGGTCGAGTCAATATGTCAACAAAAGATGGAGGTCTCCTAGTTATCATATACGTAGTATCTAACAAGAGTTGTACCGAAAGAATCCAACTCCAAACGCACTGAACTCGTTTCCGATAGGTTCTGAGATTGTCGCATCGCTTGTTGCAGCCGTACGTAACTTCATTATAGTCATGCCATCAATTCCCAATGTTCTTGATTTCTGAGTTGAACCATCGTGGCTTAACATACGAAGCATAATCATGTTGCCGTCTAGTGCGCTCGTCTTACGATAACGTTCTTGTAATACATACATGCAAAATCTTCCTTGAGGGCAACGAAATCCTCAATGGTGTAGAAGACACTATCTCTGGTGGAATCGTTGTTCGTGGGGTATTGAAACCTCATAGACAAAACAATGTCTTCAACTAGTCCAGGTAACTAGTGACCTTAATTACGTAAGGAAGTTTAAACACCTTGGTTCTCACATATGATGCCTCCTTATGGGCAACTATGAATGACTACGAGTAACAAGATTCATGCCAGTCAAATCAATCTATGGTATTGGTAATCCCGCCTCTACCTCAACTACTCTCGAGACTCTATTCCACATTCGATAATAATGTCTTTGATAAATTATGTACGTTTCTAGACTCTTTCTCATCATTCTGATGGTCTCCAAGGATTTTATCAGTCCTACAATAAGACCTCGGGTAAATGCTCCAGTCATATCTTACTCAATGGTACTACATCTGATAGTCCAATAACGAACTCTATATGAGCTCTTACGTTATTCTCTTACTTGGACATAACTCTTAACACTCTCGTCTCTGAGTACTATAACTTATTCTCTGATACCATTTCTGTAACGCCCCCAGATTCGGGGTCTGGGATCCAGGTCGTCACCTCACCATCCAATGATATAATACCTGTATTAACTCAATGATCCAATCAAAACATCATCATAGACCCCAATCTCTTACTCACACAAGTTATAGTCTTAGAAACGATATACAGTAACATTAGTTATTACAAACCAAATGTACTATCCAGGATCTCACACTACTAGCTATAACCTCAACATGGAATTATTACAACCCATTTTGTAAACACACTTAATAAGGATAGCTGAACCTATCCAACTTACTCATACAATATCCTTCTTGAACTGCATTATCTCAAGGGAGTATCTTCCACATTCCTTTCCTCGCAATACGGGACGACCGACTATGGTCTCACTGAAAATATAATTTTTAACAAAGCAAGAATGAGCGAAAGAATGCTCATCAAGTTAACTAGTCACTAATATAAAGTTCTTCCAACAATATAAGGGTAGTATATAGTTTTCTATTGAAAGTATTCATACTTAATATGAAGTTTAGAATACCACCATATGAACAAATTTAGTTCGTAATTTAGAAATACACTATCAGTGACTTAGCATGATTTTTAGAAATCAACAAGTACGCGGTTCCAGATGCTGCTAGACGAACAAAACTGGTTCACCAATTTTTAAATGATCGTTTGTCTTTCATGTTAGGCCGTATACAGTATAATCAAATATATATGAGAATAACAATAATCAAGAACACTATTTATGAATCAAATAAACTGTAATTATATTAACAGCTTCTCTCTTTATGATGTTAATGAATCACAAAGAGCTTCTAGGTTACAAGAATAATAATTCTATGTTCGCATCCCTTTTAGGGATAACCTATCTGTGTTTATATAGTACACAGTTACAATCAATCTCTAATTGATACTCCTACAAATTAGCTATACAATTTGCAATCAATTAGAATTGCTTCAGTCCTCTGTCCAGTCTCCTTAGCTGTATCAATATATTCTGCTTCTTTCCATCTTCAGAATATATTGCTTCTAGAATCTTCATGATATGCACCGACAGCTAAATCAACTTTCACCCTGTCAGACTTTAACAAACTCTGACCGGCTTCCAGTAAACTCTGATAAGTACTTCAGGCTAAACTCTGAACAGTACCTGTTACTTAAACACTGATTAAACAAACATCAGCAATTATATCTAACAATCTCCCCCAACTTTTGCATAATAAAAATGTACAAGTTAAACAGATAATTGATGATGTCAAAACATATAACAAATGCAGTGTTTAATCATAACAGAGTTTAATTTTAACTTAGAACAGAAAACTTTAAAAACTTACAGTCAGACTTTATTTGATTTCTTGAATATCAGGAACAGTTCTGAGATAATCTATGAGAAGTCTTCTTTCAGCCTTTTCCAACTCTTCAATCATAGCTTTCTTCAATTCTCTCAATTCTGAATCAGATTCTCCAGTCTGATAAATTGCAGCTCTCAAAGAATAGATGGAATTTTTCCTCATCTCATTCCCTAGCTTAATAAAATATGATTTATCAGATTCTAGATTGAATTCTAAGACTTTAACTCCCAGATCAGTCCTTAGTCTTGCACTGTTTCTTTTCATTTCTACAATCTTTCCATAAGCATCTCTGTACTTAGGAATATATGCACTCGAGACTCCTCCTCCAAGCATTATATTTGATCTCAGCATCCTTTCTCTGATAACTAAAGCAGCATCATGAGTACTTCTATTTTTGACATTTAACAAATACAGAACATGCTCCAATTCTTCATAAGATTTGAGATTGATGTCAGACTCTGCAACCTTGTAAACTCTTCCATCAACCATAAAATACAACAAAAACTCTTTCTTTAACACTTTATGAAATATCATCTGAACAGATTCTAGCATATCAAGATTCTCTTGAGTAATAATACCAGATACTGCCAGTGATGATTGATCTCCAGGCCTGTTGTTTATTCACTTCTCCTTGTGTGAACCTAATCCAGATTTATCATAAGACTCTTTACCCAATACAGTTCTGGTTTCTGAGAAGTTAACAATTTCTGGCTTCAGAGTTTCAGGAAGTACAAGTCTTCTAAAAATACCTTGGAGTTGAGGTGCTTGTTGATTTTGCACAACATGAGCATTGTCAGAGGTTGTTACAACTTTAGTAGAAATATCAACTTGAGCAGCGTTAGAGGTTGATTTACTTATCCTTGATTCAACTTGAGCAATGTCAGAGGTTGAATAATTCTTCTTAGGTAACTGTCCTTCTTCTACCAGTTTACCCTTGCCCTTATCAGTGTTTGCAATTGCAGGCCTCCTGGTGTATTGTATACTCTGTTGAGTATTTTCCTTGATAGAAATTCCAATTTCTTTCTTTCTAGGAGCCTTGACAGCTTTCTTTCTGTAAGTACCATCCTTCAATTTCTTCTCATGCTCTTCAGCAAGACTCAGCATTTCAGCTTCCATGTCTTCAACTGTAGCTTCATTACCATGTTCTTCTAAAAACATCTTTGTAGCAATTTCTTCATCAGTAAGTGGATTCGCTGAAATAATTAAACTCTTAAGTCTTGAACCACTGACAGAGTTTGAGATTCCTTTACCAGAGTTTGTCAACCTATCAGAGTTTAATCTTGATCTTCCTTTCCCTTGAGCAGAAATTAAATTCCTCTCAGTTTCCTTGCTTCCACCATCAGCAGAATCATCCCTCCGTCTCAGAGTTTTAGTGTCTTTGCATTTGTCATTTGGTACACTCTCCCCCTTTTTGACATCATCAGAAAGTAGTACTGATGTCAGCAATTCTAGAGCAGTAGAAATAGAATTCAATTGTGCAGACATTGCAGTCTGATTCTCCTCAACTTTCCCAAGCCTCTTCTTAATGTCATCAGAATCCTTGGCTTGCTGCTTGAACATGGCAGAATAATAAGACCTATCAGTCTTTAAGGTAAGATCCCTTATACCCACTTCATTCCTAAGATTGGTAACCACTGTATGTGTTTCATCAAACCTATTGTTTAAGGCTTTGACTTGAACCACAGTGGCCTTTAGACTTGTAAGGACGTCAGAGTTTGAAATTTTCTTCACAGAAGTATCAAGAAAATCAGCAGCCCTCTGTGCAGAAAAGATACAATCTGCAGCAGCCCATCTATTATAGTACATATCCTGAAAATGCTCAGCAGTAGCTCCATTGACCTCTCTTTCCTCATCAGAGTTTGCTCGAATATCAGATAACTCCTCTTGTGAATGAGCAGGACTAGCTTCAACATTGTCATCCTCTGCTGTATTCTCTGCAGGAACATTCTCGGCCATTCTTTCTGGATTTCAGAGTGTGCATTAGTATCAAACTCTGCTTCTTTTTGAACAATCTCAACAACAGATTGTTGCAAAGCTTCAAGAAAAATAGTATCCTCAGAGTTTAGCTTATCAGCAGGCTCTTGTACATTCTCTGCTACAGCTTCATCAAGAATTGGCTCTGTAGAAACTTCTATCCTCTGATCAACTTCCTCACCTTGTTCAGAGTGTGCATTATGTACTGAAAGAACTTCTGTGTGAGAATCCACAGAGTCTTCAATCACTAAGGTGGCTTGATCAGCTGCCACATCCTCAGTATCACAAATACTGATACTAGGATGTGCTTCCAAAATATCTTCATCAACAAAGAAATCCATTTTCTCAAAAACTCTGCTGTCAGAATGATCAGCAGCTTCCTCAACTACATCATCAGCCTTTGATGTAGGAGCTTCTATATCAGCACTTACCATTTCAGGCATAGGTGCTGCTTCAGCATTTACATTGGATGCACCAAAGAGATGTGCAGCCACTAGTCTTCTTTTCCTTTGATGAAGAGTTTCATCATCAGTTTCACTCTTTTCTTCAGCATCATCAGACTTTGCCCTGTTGGCTCTTCTTTTCCTTAACCTTTTCTCCTGAGGCATACCATCAGTGGTTGATACCCCAGCTTCATTTCCTGATGGCTTCACCCTTGCAGACTTAACAGTTCGCAACTTAGACTTCTTTGACCTCTGTGATTGAGACACAGAAGGTCCAGCTTCAGCATTTTCAAGTTGTTGTTGTTGTGAATTGACTTGAAATTGTCGCACAGACTCAGGCAACAACAAAACACCAACATCCCCTTTCTTGTTATCCTTATTAGTTAGATCAGAGACTATGCGTTTATGTAATTTAAAACAGGGAATCACATCATTCTCAGCTATCTCTACTTCAGAAACACATTCAGAGAATATCAATTGACAGAATCGTGCAAAATAGACTACACCTCTGTTTTCAGTCATTTTCTCACCTATATTATTTAGAACTAGCCTAGCAACATCAAAATTACTTCCATAAAGTAGAGAATACCCGATTTGCAGACTATCAGTGGGAATTGCATCCCAATTCGTGCACTTCTTTCCAAACGCCCTAGTGATGCAATCGAAAAAGAAACTCCATTCCTTGCGCAAAAACGGCCTTTTCAGTTGTCCAATCTTTGTCAATGGTCCAGAGTAGCCTATTTCTCTCATCATTCGAACCAACTCAGAATCGCCAACAGAGATTGTGAAAGCATTGAAATCCTCAAGACCCAAAGCATCACGAACAGTAGTTGGAGTAACTATAAACTCTGCTCCTTGAAATTCAAAGATAATAGATGGAGACCCATTCTCTCCTCCATCATCATAGGTTCCTGTCTGCCAAAGAGTTCTGATTTGAGAGGCAGACAGCTTCAGCAGTGGTGCGGTGAGAGTAGTACTAATATCAGAGTTTGACAAGAAATTCTGAATCAAATGAAACGCCTCCGGTGCGTTCTCATTTGCCAAAGGAGCTGAATAGTTAGTAGGGACAAATTCTAACCCAGAAGCAGTAAACATTGTAGTAGCCATTAGAAAAGTTTAGAAGAAGACAGAGAAAAGTGTAGAATGTATGCAGTGAAAGTGTTTGAGACAGTGTTTGTGAGTAAAAGTGTTTGTGAAAAGATGAAGTGTGGAAAAGAATGAACCGTTTATGTGTAGTAAGTATAAATAATAACTATGAAAATTAAAACCCAATCGTTTTAATCATTACTACACACAGCAGGCGTCTTTGAAAAATGTGTGAGTGGGACAGATGTCAAACATGCATACGCTTACATCTGTATGTAACAACTTCCAATACACAAGCGCAGTAAAAATAGCCATAATTACCGCGTTTCACATTGTTCAAAACACTCAACCTCTCTCTCCTCTGTTTAATACAAATATGAACCGTTTGTAATCATACTCTTTCGAATTTCTAAACAAATGTCTAATCTCAAAATTATAAAATGTCTGAAACAAGGAAATCATTTTAACCATCAGAGATTAAAACAAAGTTACCTCGGCGTATTTCACACAATACATCAGTGTTTACCATTTGTCCTTCTTTGTCAATAAACTCTTTTCTCAAACTGTACAGGTGTGAATAATTATGTGTGCAATAGCAGAGTGTACCGAAATCAATATTTAGATCATCTCAAAGTGCATAAAATCCACAAACCAAAGCAGTAAAAACTGATTGCCCAAACTCTCATGTATAAAATAAAATCTGATACTTATCTAAACTCTGTCTTCTTATAACCTTTCATTTGGATATTTTTATTAACTTCACCCCCTTGTATAATAAAAAAAAAAATTATTTTATTTTTTATTTTTTTTAATTTTTCCAGTAATCAGTGGTTGACACTAGTCACCAAAAATCAAAGATTTTAGCCCTTATTTCATACAATAAGTTCCTGGATCTTCCTAGGCACAACATAATCTCAAAGAAATTTGTGCTCTTTTTGGCATCTTTTGATATGAGGGTGAAATATTTGTTATTAGTTGTCAGAGTTTAGATTTTTCATCAGTTAATACAATTAATTTATGAGAGAAAGTGCAAAACAGCTAATACAAACTCAGTGTATAGGATCAATAAACTAAGAGATGGTATAAATATAGAGACAGTATCATGCTGTGTCAACTTACTGCACAGATTTGAGATCAGAATCTATATACCTCTTAAGGATTCATAATTACTTACTGAGAATTATGCCTCATACAAATTTCTTCATTGGTCCATATGTTTCAGACAAAATTACAATCAGAGTATAGCATTAGACTGTAACTTTCAGTGATTTACTATGAGAGTATGACCAACACTTTATGACTAACAGAGTTTAACATCAGAGTTTACTTTCAGAGTTTATGACACTGGTACTCATAACAGTTAATACATGCAAGGAATCATGAGCATAAAAATCAAACATGTATAGTTTTTGAGTCTAACCCGTATCTCTAGTCAAAACCAGAGATCATTCCAAGTTCATTTACCAATCTTGTAAAAGTAGCTTCACTCAAAGGTTTGGTGAAGATATCTGCAAGTTGTTGATCTGTAGACACAAAATGAAGCTCAATGTTCCCTTCTTCCACATGTTCTCTGATAAAATGATACCTTATGCTGATGTGCTTGGTCATGGAGTGCTGTACTGGATTACCTGTCATAGCAATAGCACTTTGGTTATCACAGAAAATAGGTATTTTAGAGTACCTTAAACCATAATCCAGCAACTGATTCTTCATCCACAGAATCTGTGCACAACAGCTACCAGCAGCTATATACTCTGCTTCTGCAATGGATGTGGAAATTGACTTCTGTTTCTTGCTATACCAAGAAACCAATCTGTCACCTAAGAATTGACAGCTTCCACTTGTACTCTTTCTGTCTATCTTACAGCCTGCAAAATCTGCATCAGAGTAACCAATTAGCTTAAACTCTGATTCTCTAGGATACCACAAACCCAAGGTTATGGTTCCTTTGAGATATTTGAAAATCCTTTTTACAGCTGTTAGATGAGGCTCTCTGGGATCTGCTTGAAATCTTGCACAAAGACATGTGGCATACATGATATCAGGTCTACTTGCTGTGAGATACAGAAGAGACCCTATCATGCCTCTATAGGTTGTCATATCCAATGTAGCACCTGTGTCTTTGTCTAGCTTTGTTACAGTAGCCATGGGAGTTGGAGCAGATGAACTATCAAGCATACCAAATTTCTTTAGAAGATTTCTGGTATACTTTGCTTGATTGATAAAAATCCCATCATCTGTTTGCTTGACTTGTAAGCCTAGAAAATAACTAAGCTCTCCCATCATGCTCATTTGGTACCTGGACTGCATAAGCTTTGCAAATTTCTTACAAAGTTTGTCATTAGTAGATCCAAAAATAATATCATCTACATAAATTTGAACTAAAAGCAAATCATCACCAGAATTGAAATAAAACAAGGTTTTATCAATTGTACCTCTTGTGAACCCACTTTCTAAAAGAAATTGAGCAAGAGTTTCATACCATGCTCTTGGTGCTTGCTTTAGTCCATATAATGCCTTGTCAAGCCTGTAGACATAATCTGGATGCTTGGGATCTATAAATCCTGGTGGTTGTTCAACAAACACTTCTTCTTCAAGCTTCCCATTGAGAAAAGCACTTTTCACATCCATTTGAAAGACTTTAAACTTCCTGTGTGCAGCATAGGCCAGAAAAATTCTTATGGCCTCCAATCTTGCAACTGGAGCAAAGGTTTCATCATAGTCAATTCCTTCCTGTTGTGAATAACCTTTAGCCACAAGTCTAGCCTTGTTTCTTGTAATCACACCTTCACTGTCAGTCTTGTTTCTGAAAACCCACTTTGTACCTACAATTGATCTATTCTTTGGTCTAGGTACAAGTGTCCAGACTTTATTTCTTTCAAATTCATTTAACTATTCTTGCATTGCTGTTATCCAATTAGCATCTTGAAGAGCTTCCTCCACTTTCTTTGGTTCTGTTTGAGACAAGAAAGCATGATACAGACACTCATTATTTGTTGCACTTCTAGTTCTCACACTAGCATCAGGATCTCCAATTATGAGATCAGGTGTGTGTGCCTGTGTCCACTTTCTTGCTGTTGGTAAGTGGTTTCTTGCATCATTATTGGATCCTCCCCCTTGATCCATGCTCTCCTGATTCATATGTTGACTTTCTGCAGCATCTGAGGCTCCCCCTGAATTGGATGGCTCAGAGTTTGAACTGTCAGAGTTTGAATCAGTTTCCTCAACTGACTCACTTGCTGTGTCTTGTTGAGCTTCTTCACGCTCCCCCTCAACTGGTTCTCTATTATGTTTAATTTGAGAATTTCCAGTTTCTCCAGTTTTTACCAGTAGAGGTTCAGAGTATGCTTCGTCAGAGTTTGTCAGAACCGCTTCATCAGAGTTTACATCATCAGAGAATAAATCTTCATTTTCAAAGCGCAGTCGATCATATTCATCTAAGTCATCAAGTCCAGTTATTTTCTTGTCATCAAATGACACATGTATAGACTCCAT
Source organism: Heracleum sosnowskyi (assembly GCA_030848705.1). Lineage (NCBI taxonomy): Eukaryota > Viridiplantae > Streptophyta > Magnoliopsida > Apiales > Apiaceae > Heracleum > Heracleum sosnowskyi. Next base: position 84,223,918 of record CM061237.1, read on the forward strand.
GATCACCTTTGTTCTCAGATTGTATACTCTGAACGCTTTTGTTGACAATGGATAGCCAACAAAAATTCCTTCATCAGCTTTTAACTCGAACTTGGTCAACTGTTCAGGATGAGTCTTCAGAACAAAACACTTACATCCAAATATATGAAAATATTTCAAATTTGGCTTCTTGTTCTTCACCATCTCATATGGTGTCTTTCCATGCTTGTTGATCAATGTTGCATTCTGAGTAAAACAAGCAGTTTGAACAGCTTCTGCCCAGAAATAGGTTGGTAACTTTGCTTCATCAAGCATTGTTCTGGCAGCTTCAATTAGAGTTCTGTTCTTTCTTTCAACTACACCATTTTGCTGTGGAGTTCCAGGTGCAGAAATTCTTGTTTCACTCCTCTTTCCTTGCAGAAAGCTTCCAAGATTGAGTTTCTGAATTCAGTTCCATTATCACTCCTTATTATTTTGACTTTGTGCTGTGATCCTTTGTCCAGTAGATTTACATGATCCATCAGAGTTTGAGCAGTTTCATCCTTCTTTGATAAGAAATACACCCATGTATATCTAGTATATTCATCAACAACTACTAGAGCATATTTCTTTCTGCCCATAGACATCACATTCACTGGTCCAAAGAGATCAACATGTAGAAGATGATAAGGTTCCACTACTGAAAATTCAGATTTGCTCTTGAAAGATGACTTCCTTTGCTTGGCCTTTTTGACAAGAATCACATAGGCCATCTAGACTGAGTATTGATTTTGGGAGTCCCCTTACAAGATCCTTTCTTATTAGCTCATTGATGTTGTTCAAATTGAGATGAGAGAGCTTCTTATGCCATTTCCAACTCTCTTCATTTGACATTCTTGCAGACAGACACACTGTTTTTCCATCAGAGTTTGTTACCAAACTTGCTTCATAAATGTTATTACGCCTGTGTCCAACTAGAACAACTTTTCCAGTAGATTTACTGATAACTTCACAGTGTTCAGTATGAAAATCTACATGGTTTCCTCTGTCACAGATTTGACTCACAGATAGCAGATTATGCTTGAGTCCTGAGACTAGAGCTACATTTGTGATAATGACACTTCCAAGATTTATATTGCCATATCCCAGAGTACGTCCTATGTTGCCATCTCCATAGGATACTTTTGGGCCAGCCTTCTCCTCAAAATCTGATAGCAGGGCTTTATTTCCAGTCATGTGTCCTGAGCATCCACTGTCCAAGATAAGGGTGCTCTCTTTTATGCCCTGCAATCACAACCAATTACAAAGAGTTAGTTTTAAGGATCCAGACTTGCTTGGATCCTTTGGCTTTCTTAACATTGTTAGCTTTTGCAGCGGAATCACTATTAACAGAGTTTAAACTAACATTGTCAGACTTTACACTTGCAGAGTTTGCTCTAACCCACTTCAGATTGGGTTTTAGCTCATAGTAGTTGTGATAAATAGCATGATAACTCTTACAAGTATAAATAGAATGCCAAGTGCTCCCACAGTGTGTGCATAAAGTCTGTGGTTTAACCCTTACATAATCATTCTTTACTCCTGATGTAGAAGGTAAAGAATTAATATCTTTGTTCTTATTGCAAAATCTAGCAAGATGGTTAGTACTACCACAGTTATAACATGTTTTCCTTGGAGCAGCATCAGTAGGCAAATGATTATTTCTTTTATTTATGCCTATCTTTCCATTCCTATTCTTCTTGGACCCTTTTGGTTTCATGGCAGACTTTACCTCTTTGAGCTTATGATTGAACTGTTTTCCTGTCATCAAGCCAACATTAACCTGTTTTTCACAAGTTTTTACTGGCTTTCTAACAGCTTCTATTTCCATAAGATTTTCTGTTATAATATTTTCCAGTCTTTCACAGGTTTCATCTGATTCCATATCAGCTTCTCTTACTACAACAGATTTAAACTTAGTGGACTCTGGAACAAATTTCACAGGTTTAAGTTGTGGTTTAACCTTAACCTTGTCTTTAAACCTAAGTTCATCATTTTCACAATAGCCTAAACCTACAGAATCTGTCTGAAACACTTGATGAGTGTCTCTTCCAGAGTTTGTCCAAGTCTTGATTATTTTTCTTTCTTTTTCTAGATCAGATTCTAGCTGCTTATATCTCTTAGTCAATTCCTGTTCAATATAAACAGCATCATCTCTTTCTTTTTGAATCTGCTTCATATTTTCAAGTTCTCCTTCAAGAAACTTGTTTCTTTCTTTAAGACTAAGATTCTCAGATTTAATTCTCTCATTCTCTAAAGTCTGATCCCTATAACTAACATGTACGCTTTTCAGATATACTCTTAACTCAGATATATTATCAGTATCATAAGCATAAGTAGTCAGGGGTACCTTATTTTCAGATGATTCAGTCTCATCTTTGACAGTTGCCATAAGAGCATAATTTACTCCATCATCAGAGTCTGAAGTATCTGCCCAGTCTTTGCCTTGAGAGATGAGTGCTTTCTCAGATTTTCCTTTCTTGCACTCTGGGGCATAGTGACCCATCTCCTTAGACTTGTAGCACTGGATTTCAGATTTATCCTTCTTGCCAGACTTGGTCTCCCTTCCATCAGACTTTCTAAAACTTTTCCTTTCAGAGTTTGAATCTTTCCTTGAGAATCTCTTTCCTTTCTTGAAGTTCTTGAATCCCATCTTCTTGAAGGTCTTCACCATCAATGCAGCCATTTGCATCATCTGTTCTTCATCATCCTCAGAGTCAGAAGCTTCATCAGAGTTTGAGTCATCATCAGAGTTTGATGACTCACTTTCAGATTTAATGACTAAAGCCTTTCCCTTGGATTTCTTCCTTGATGATTCCTTCTTGATGGGCTTCTCCTCAACTTTGAGAGCAACAGATTTTGTCTTCTTGCTGGATCTCCTGTTTCTTTGTTCTATCTCAAGTTCATGAGTCTTTAACAATCCATAGATCTCATCAAGATCTGTATCTGCAAGATCATAATTATCTCTGATTGTTGTCGCCTTTAAATCCCATCTTTCAGGTCTTCAAGCTCATATTCTTTATCAACCAGAGACAGATCATTCAGTAGTTTGCAAAATCTGTCATAAGTCTCAGTCAAGGTTTCATTAGGTCTTGAATCAAAGTGCTCATACTCCTGTGTGAGTATAGTTTTCCTGTTCTTCTTTATAGCACTGGTTCCTTGACACCTGACTTCTAAAGCATCCCATATCTCTTTGGCAGTTTTACAGCCAATTACTCTGTTAGACATAACATTGTCTAAAGCACTGTGGAGTAGATGTCTAACTTTTGCATCCTTTGCAATTGATGAGATGTCCTCAGGAGTCATATCTTTCTTTTCCTTTGGAACAGTCTTTTGTTCTTGACCATCAACAACAGGAGTCAATTTAGTCGGCATATGAGGACCATCATTGATTCTGTCAAGATATTATGGATCTGTAGCCTCCAGAAACATGGTCATCTTCACCTTCCAAATTGGATACTCCACTGGCCTGAGAATTGGAACCCTGATTGTTTCATATCGACTCACAGAATTAGGTTTAACCTGTTCAACCTTGGGAGGAGCTTGATTTTCTTCAGACATGATTATTACTGTGTTTGAATCGTAAAACTGTATATATTAAACAGCTTAGGCTCTGATACCAATTGTTAGGCCGAATACAGTATAATCAAATATATATGAGAATAACAATAATCAAGAACACTGTTTATGAATCAAATAAACTGTAATTATATTAACAGCTTCTCTCTTTATGATGTTAATGAATCACAAAGAGCTTCTAGGTTACAAGAATAATAATTCTATGTTCGCATCCCTTTTAGGGATAACCTATCTGTGTTTATATAGTACACAGTTACAATCAATCTCTAATTGATACTCCTACAAATTAGCTATACAATTTACAATCAATTAGAATTGCTTCAGTCCTCTGTCCAGTCTCCTTAGCTGTATCAATATATTCTGCTTCTTTCCATCTTCAGAATATATTGCTTCTAGAATCTTCATGATATGCACCGACAGCTAAATCAACTTTCACCCTGTCAGACTTTAACAAACTCTGACCGGCTTCCAGTAAACTCTGATAAGTACTTCAGGCTAAACTCTGAACAGTACCTGTTACTTAAACACTAATTAAACAAACATCAGCAATTATATCTAACATTTCATCAATAAATAACCAGAATCATTTCACCTTTTTAAATATTGCCTTCGGAATATCAAATCATTCACACTAAAGTTAACACTATCGGTAACTCAGCACCTTAGCCTTTGTTACAGTGTTAATCAGAATTTTTCCAAACTGGAAGGAAGGGACTTATCCAAAACAAAAAACACGATATGAAGTGACGATGATCAGTCGCCATAACCATATCCACCGCGGGTCTTATCTACTAGTAGAAGGGCAAAAACTCCATCTGTAATTACCCTGGACGAAAACTCCATCTGTAATCGTCCTGGATGAGAACTCCATCTGTAATCATCCTGGCGCATACGGCCAATAATTGTTGGACCGCCTGGCTAACGGCCACTTATATATAAAATTCAGGATCATTCGTCAACGGTCCTACTCGCGCCAGAGTATTGATGGACCGCCTGGCTAACGGCCACTTATATATAAATTTCAGGATCGTTCATCAACGGTCCTGCTCGCGCGAGAGTCCCGTTTTTATTTTCTTTTGAGAATCGTTTTGAATAGAAAAACGAGTAGTTAAGGTCCGACCTTAGTCGACCAATTCTTACTTAAAAACAACGCTACTTGAGCAAACCATGACCAGGGGTTTTCACAAAAAGATCTTGAGTGGGAAGGTATACGTGCTTAAACTTTTCGAAGCATCTTGGATAACTTTTAAATAATAATTGAAATATTTTTGGAAACGTTTAATATATTTAATAAATATTTAATAATATACTTTTCCAAGATAAATGTTTTTGGAATATTTAATAAATGAAGTTCATTAAGTAATCGTAAGTACATATACTATCTCCCGAAGAACCTTTCGGGTTTACATAGTTATAATACGTCAAAACAAAACACCGCTCCCCGGTCAACTCTACTTTTTGGACCAATGCGCTCTATCCCTAGAGTCGTCGTCCGAATATTAAATTCAAGATACCATTATCAGCAAAGTATGCTTTATCAAAACTTTTAACATATAAAGTTCATAATATAAATCGAACAATTACACTTGGTATCAAATGAGTGTGTATATATATAAATAAGCAAGTATTAAACATCTGAAAATTATACCTACTCTGAACAATAGAGTAAGAGTTAGTAAACTTGCCTGATGTCCAAGCTCTAACTGGATGTCTCTCCTCTAGTCCTGGAACCTCTACCAAGACAATACATAACCTTAATTAATCACTTGATTGACAATTCACTTATTCTAAGTAAACTCTATTTTACACGACTTTCACTCTCTCGGGTCTACTTAACTTACGATCTTCTATACCGTTTACTCATCATTTCTAATCTCGTTCTTCACACCAATACGTTATCTTAATAACCCTTAACAAGTTTCGTGTTTTAGTCGACTCTATGTTACCCTTTTAACTTAGTCAAAATGGATGGTCAAAGTAGTACCTCTAGAGTTGACTTTCCATAGAATTACTATTTCGCAACTCACACTCTAACACTTTTAGTAAATCATAAAATTAATAATTAATTACGAAACTACCCCAAGGAGCTTCTTGAGCATTTGTAATATTTATCAAAAATATCTTGATTTGAAAACATGAGTCGAAATAGGTGAAATGCATTTTAAAAGTCGAGTCAACTACGGAGTTTTACTATTTGCGCTGGTTTCACGAAAACGCTCATAACTCATTAACCGTTAACTCTATTGATACACCGTTTTCGCGTGCATGATCTAGAGAATGTCTAGAACAAAATATTTCAAAATGTATTTCTGGTCAGGCAGGTCAAATTCCCGAATGCTTTGTTTAAGGCAGTGGATGTGCAGAAAGTTTTGTTGTCGCATAGCTTCGTTTCCAACATTTTTATAAAATAGGAAATTAATCTTTTTAATACGGATACTTTTCGCGAGTCTTCCTAACTGTCTCTAGTATTATTAACTGTCTCTAGTATTATTACTCAAAGTTTCACATTTTAATATGGTTTTTAAGTGGTCCAAACATGGCCTCAAAGTAACTGACCAGAGATGGGTTGGTTCTCCGAATGGCGTTTACTAAAACTCACTTTTCTCCTAAACCGTAAATCGGATTAACATGATTTTCACGCCAAAACAAACTATGAAACAAGCTCTAGCTAAAGGTGGCCAGTGGTTACTCTTAAAATGATTTTATTGCTTCGGGTTTTATGTGCAAAACAGGGCTAATGAAATTTCACCATTACGACGGCTAGAAACAAGCGATTCCCAATATTTAACTATACCAAAACATCATTCAACCAAACCAATTCATCATTATCAACCACTTATCATCTCAAACAAACCATCATCTTTACAACCAAAGTAAAATCCAACATCTACTCATTTTATCCATCAAAACAACCATAATCATCCACCAAAACCAACCATTCATCCTTATAACCATACTAACATAACTAACTCAAAACTTATTGAAAATGCACACCTAGAGGGGGGTGAATAGGTGTATATGGCTAACTAATACCAATTTTAGTAATTACCAAAAATGGCTTGTTGTTTACAAATTATGCAGACTTAAATGGCACGCTGACTGTTACTAATGCAGACACAAATGGCACACTGTTTATAACAAAATGCAGAACAGTAAGTAAGACAGAAAGGTAAAGAACACAATAAACTTTTAGCCAGGTTCGACCCCTAATCTCTGTGGTCTACGTCTTGGTCCCTTACCAACTTGGTAAGAGAATATATTATTGATCAAAGATAATAACTATTACAAGAACAATAATATACCACCCTTCTACCCGGTTGCTGACGAATGGCTTGCTGAACACATGTTATAGAACTTGCTCTCTAAGCTATACTTCCCAAGTACACTTCTCTAGCAACGTTCACTAAACCCTTGTTCCCTAGCCAATATGTCCAACAACTAATGATTACAAATAGAACAATACAAATCAATAAAGTGTTTACAACTCAAAACTATGAACCCTCAAAGATATAGTACGTATATGGTATATCAAGAGCTCAAGAATATATTTGAATATAGCAAAGTAAAAACTGAGTTGAGTGTGTTCTTGTTGTGCTTAAAATCACTGTTGAAAAAGACACAAGAACCGATTTAAATAGTTCACAAACAACGTTCAAAAATCAAACAATCAATTTACCAACGTCTAGAATCCAATTCTAACGTTCAATTGGTTGGAGTGATTTTAGTAACGTCTTTGTGACCGTTTGACAGTGGGATTGAAAGAAGTAGATCGATGAAAAACAAACCCTTGCGTTTGTGTGTATAGAAAACATATATAGGAGTTTTGGGAAGATACAATCTTTTTTAAATAAGGTAAGCTCCTATAATTTTGAAACCAATTATTAAAAAGATTTTGATAGAAGATTTTGAGCTCTTAATATATTATGTACGTATTTAAATCTTAGAGGAGTCCTCACAATATATCTAATCAAGTTTCTTGAAATAGATCCATGATTCCCGAACTTGATAGATTCTGAGCAGAATAACTTGGCTTGCTGTTTGTATGACAAGATATGAAGAATGGCTTGCCATCCATCGTCTGTCAAGTGCAGATGGCTTGCTGATTTAATGTTTTGTTTACTCAAATAGTAAGTACCCTGCAAAAACAAGTTAGCACAGAACAATATTGCATGTTGTTTTATATCTACTATAAGCTCTTAGCTTGCTGTTTGTGATCATCAAAACCTAAGGAGTATCAATCTCCCCCTTTTTGATGATTACACACTATTTTTAGGAGAATTTATAAAACTCCCCCTTAATCCTGCATTACTGATCACTAGATATAAAACATAATATGCTGCACATAGAAAATAACCAAACATCCATATACTAGATATATCAGAATGATAGCATAAAGTCATAAAAGAGCTTAAATAGTTCAAACATAACCAATTACCACATAGTAGAATGAAAAACAAATAGGTTTACGAACAAGGAAACAAATATGTTTACGAAGGCAAGGCAACATATAATATAAAGAACAGATAATTTCTCCTAAAAGTTTCTCCCCCTTAATCCATCAAAAAGGAGAGAAGTTATGTCTTGACTGCAGATTTTGTCGGAGTAGAATCAACACCAACTTCATCAACTTCCAGAGGAGGATCCATACCAACATTTGCACCAGCTTTCTTGATGTCCTCGAGACCAAATTCAGTATCCACATTAGACTGCACAGTAGAGCTCTTACATCCAGTGAAGTGAACAAGCATGTCCTTAAAATCTTTGACCACGGCCTTGAGTGCTTTAAGATCAGAAGAAATACCCAATACATCAGATTTTAATTCTTGGACACTAGTGTCCAACTCAGAAATCTTCCTCAATATTATAGCATTGTCGTCTTGAAGGGACAATAGTAAAGTGGCAGAAGATCCAACAGCAGAAGTGTCAACAACAGGGGCAGTAGACGAAGGCTCAGTAACATGAGTTTTAGTTGGGGATTTAATTGTAATCCTTTCTAACACACCATTCACAATTTGAGATAGGCAATCCTGGAATGATGGCACGATCTGCTAAACTCAAGTCTATGAATCTTTGTTCGAACTCTTGAGACACCTTAATCCTTTTCGAATCCGGGGTCTGAGAAATTTCGTCGACTCCTTCCTGAGCAGTGGAATCACCAAGGTCGACCATTTCAGTATCTTGCTTTGAGGGAGTTTGATTAGCGAAAAGAGTAGATTTTCGAGAGCGGGTGCGTGTCATTATCGAATTTCAGCGGCGAGAGAGAGAAACCCTAGTTCTGTGGAGAGCAATTGAAGAGCGGCGAAGAACTGAACCGTGCCTTGTGTTTGATAGATTTTAGGGGAGAATGTTTTTAGGAAAAAAAATAATAAATAAACAATACTATTATCCCAAAAACTAACAATTAATCATGTAGAATGATAAAAAAACCCATAATTAGCAATTAACCATATCAGTAAACCCTGAACAAAAATATTGAGACAAGATACAATTAAAATTAAAGCAAATAATTGCAATAATTCATTTAAGAAAAATAAAAAAAATCAGATAATACACCTGGTAAGCCATTCATACCATTAAGAAGTGCAAATGGTAAGCCAACCTGTCAAGATGAACTGTAGTCAGCTTACTGACTGTACTGCACACATACCCAGTTCCCTTCGAATAAGTGAGAATCTTTCTTCAGCTAAGGGCTTTGTAAAGATATCAGCAAGTTGCATTTCTGTTGAGACAAAGACCAATTCTATTTTCCCTTTTGCAACATTATCTCTTAGAAAGTGATGACGAACATCGATATGCTTTGTCCTTGAGTGATTCACCGGATTTTTTGAGATATTGATAGTACTTGTATTGTCGCAATAGATTGGAATCTTTTCATAATTGATAGAAAAGTCTCTTAAAGTTTGAATCATCCATAGGATTTGAGCGCAACAGCTACCAGCTGCTAAGTATTCTCCTTCAGCAGTAGATAATGCAACAGATGTTTGTTTTTTGCATTGCCAAGATACAAGACTTTCTCCTAGAAAAGCACACACACCACTTGTGCTTTTCCTATCAGTTTGAGACCCTACATAGTCTGCATCACTATACCCAAAAAGATCAAAAGTATTTGTGATAGGATAAAATAAGCCAAGATCTATAGTACCACTTAAATATTTAAAATTTCTTTTAACGGCAGTTAAGTGAGATTCCTTAGGCTTGGATTGAAACCTGGCACAAACACACACACTATACATAATATCAGGACGTGAGGCAGTTAAATATAATAGACTTCCAATCATACCTCTATACCTTTTGACATCAACATCCTTACCATTTTCATCTGAAGTCAGCTTGCTGTTCAGGTTCATTGGAGTTGATTTCAGCTTGACATCCTCATAGCCAAATCTTTTTAGCAGATTTTTGGTGTATTTTGATTGATGCACAAAAATACCATCCTTGGTTTGCTTAATTTGAAGACCCAAGAAATAATTGAGTTCTCCCATCATGCTCATGTCAGATTCATTGTACATGCATTTAGAAAACCACTCACACATAGATTCATTAGTAGATCCAAAAATTATGTCATCCACATATACTTGTACAATAAGAACATCTTTACCATTTTGCTTTGTAAATAATGTGGGATCGATTTTACCTCGAATGAATCCATTTTTGAGTAGAAATTTACTAAGTCTTTCATACCAAGCTCTAGGGGCCTGCCTTAGACCATATAATGCCTTTTTGAGCTTGTAAACATAATCATGAAACTTCTCATGCTCGAATCCGGGAGGCTGTTTGACATAAACTTCCTCATTCAGCACGCCATTTAGAAAGGCGCTCTTGACGTCCATTTGATATAGCTTGATTTTCTTGTAGCATGCATAAGCAAGAAGCATTCTAATTGATTCCAAACGAGCAACAGGAGCATAAGTTTGATCAAAGTCGATTCCTTCTTGTTGATTATAGCCTTGAGCCACAAGCCTAGCTTTGTTTCGCGTGACGGTACCAAACTCATCCACTTTGTTCTTAAAGACCCATTTGGTTCCTATGATAGAAGCATCTTTTGGTGGTTCTACAAGTTCCCAAACATCGCATCGTTTGAATTGATTTAGTTCCTCTTGCATCGCCATGATCCAATTTTCATCTTCTAAGGCTTCCTTGATATTTTTAGGTTCTTCTTGAGCAAGAAAGGCAGCAAAAGCACAAAAAATTGCTCTTCCTCTTCTTGTGGTAATTTTATCAGACAAATCACCAATGACAAATTCATGAGGATGATTCTTTACAGTTCTTGTCGCCTTTGGTAGAAAATGTTGAGCAATTTCTTCATGTGAGACCTTCCCTTTCTTTGCTGGTCTAGACTGATCTTCTCCATCATATATAGGCATCTTATGAGTGGATCTTGAGCCTCTAGGACCATCCAAAGTCATTCTAGCCATTTTTTCAGTTGTATTATCAACTGGATTTTCCACTTCAGCTTGCTGACTTGAAGATTCAGCTTGCTGACTTCCAGTGTCTTCAGTGTTGTTGGCTTGCTGACTTGATCCAGTGACTTGAGGTTGAATAATATCTTCTTTACCTGTAAATTCTTCCTCATCTCTTGGTAGATCATTGTTAGGTTCTTGAAAAGTAACATCAATAGATTCTTCAACTATACTTTTATCAATATTGTAAACTCTATATGTTCTACTAGTTAAAGAATAACCAAGAAAAATTGCTTCATAAGATTTTGCATCAAATTTACCATCATTACCAATTGTCTTGAGCACAAAACACTTTGAACCAAAAATCTTGAAGTAACTGATATTTGGCTTCTTCTTTCTCAGCAATTCATATGGAGTTTTGGTCAGAATGGGTCTGATTATGACTCTATTCAGCACATAGCATGCTGTATTTATTGCTTCCGCCCAAAAACTTCTAGGCAACTTGCTTTCTTGAAGTAAAGTCCTTGCAGTTTCTTGAAGTGACCTATTCTTCCTTTCTACCACTCCATTTTGTTGTGGAGTTCTTGGGGCAGAAAATTCATGAGTGATTCCTCTTTCTTCACAATAAGAAATGAAGTCCTTGTTGATAAATTCACCTCCTCTGTCACTTCTTATACCTACAAGTCTTGTATTCAACTTATTCTCAAGCAACTTGATTAGTTTTACAAACTCATCAAAAGCACAATCTTTAGAGCTAAGAAACAGTACCCATGTAAATCTAGAATAATCATCCACAATTACAAAGCCATATTGTTTACCTCCAATGCTCTTATAAGATTCTGGACCAAATAAGTCCAAATGCAGAAGCTCTAAGGGTTTAGATGTAGATACCATTTTCTTTGATTTGTGAGTACTTCTAATCTGTTTGCCCAATTGGCAAGCTGAACAAACCTCAGTTTTGACATACTTTAGCTTGGGTAGTCCTCTGACTAATTTCTTGCTTGATAATTTGTTGAGCAAGTCCATGTGAGCATGTCCCAATCTCCTATGCCAATCATGTGGGTCATTATCCATTGCAGCTAAACAGCAAGCTGTTTCCTACAAATCGAAGTCCAAAATATATATATTTCCTTCCCTTCTAGCAACTAGGGGGACTTTGTTAGTACCAATAGTAATAATACATTTATCAATACCAAAATTAACATTATGACCATCATCAAACAATTGAGTAACGCTAAGCAGATTATAAGTAAGCCCTTGCACATATTGTACTTTATCAATTGAAATACCACTATTACCAATAGAGTCGGTACCAAGTATTTGAAGAGTTTTGCTATTTCCAATGGTTACTCTTCCTCCCTTTTTCTTATTAAGACTTAGAAACTGAGATTTATCTCCACACATGGCCTTGTGCATCCGCTATCTAAGATCCATTGCTTTGACTTTACTTTAACAGCGAGGCACATCTACAAAATACAAGAAAAAAAACTCAATGTTTTGGTACCCATATAGGTTTGGGTCCAGTTTGGTTAGTAGCAAGAATATAAAGCACATTTAAATCATGTTTCTTGATCCACATCTGGATCACTTTTGGTGATTGATTTTGGTTTCTTTGTTTTCTGCCAAACAGATGGTAAGCTGTTTGTTGTCGATCAGAGCCCTGTTGGTAAGCTGACTTCTGTCGATAAGTCTTATTCTGAGAAGATTCTTTGTTTTTCTGATTGACTTGAGAGGTACAGTGTCTTTCAAGATGTCCTTTTCCTCCACATTTGTTGCACATCTTCCAAGGCATAGCATAGTTGTAAGGATGCCATTTCTTCCTTCATACTTGATGTTTTTGTCCTTTTTGTTGGAGTTCATTCCCAATCCTTCTCTGTCCAATGGAGCATTCGTGTTTTTCATTAATTGATTTTAGACCTTCTTTTCCTTGGATAAATGTTCCCATTCCTGACTTGAGATCCTTCACTTTCTTTTCAAGAGTTATGATCACTTCAGCTTGCTGACTAATGGTTTCAGCTTGCTGAGAAGCCATTTCTCTTGTTTTTGAGGATTCTGCTTGGTTTGATTTCATCAACTTGTAGGATTCCAAAGCTACAGCCTTTGCTTTGTTATCTGATCTGAGCTCCTTGATTTCTTCAGTTAAAACTTTGTTCCTCTTTTGAAGTACTTTGATAATAGCATCAGATTGACTATTTTTAGCCATTAATTCCTTGATCTCAGTGGCCTTGTTTGATGAGGTTGCATCCCATTCTTTTATTTTGGGCATCAAATCTTGAATTATGTTAGACATACATGCATTCTTCTCAGACAGCTTGCTGATTTCAGCTTTAAGAGCCATATACTCTTCAATGGTTACACTTTTGGGTTCCTGCATGGTTAGTGAATCTAACATAGCATCATCTGAAGATACATAATTATTAAGAGAATTTACCTCACTCTCATCATCTTCAGAATCAGTTTCGGCATATACTCCTTCAGAATTTCCTGGAGTAGATTTATTTTCAAGTCCAACAAGTGCTAAGTTCACCATTTCTTCACTTGAATCATCACTGGAATCTGAGTCATCATCACTCCAAGTCAGTAGAGCCTTTGATTTCTTGTCCTTATATCCAGCATGCTGTCTTGACTTTAGCTTGTAGCAATCCCTCTTGTAATGACCTATTTTTCCACACTCAAAGCATGTTTGCTCCTTTGAGTTTTTAGAGAATTTCTTGCTATTTGAGAATCCACCTTTATCTTTCTTCAATCTGTTCTTGGCCTCAATCAGCTTCTTGATTTTCCTTGAGATAAGTGCAATTTCTTCATCAGAATCATCATCAGAATCAGTTGGCTTGTTGTCTTTAGATTGAAGAGCCATATTCTTCATTTTGGTAACTGGAACTTTAGTACTCGAACTTTCCATCTGACTTTCATTTATTTTGCTTTCAAATTGCTCTAGTTCAGCAAATACCGCCAAGTGATCCATAGTATCAATGAGTGGAGAAGATTCCAATGAGGTAACTTTTGCTTCGTAGATAAAGGGTACGGCACTTAAGACTATCATGTTGATTTCTTCTCGAGGAATCTTTTTGCCAAGTCTTTCCAGAGAATTTATGGTGACTTGAAATCTAGCTTGACTCTCTCTGATTGTTTCTCCTTCTTTGAGCTTGAAATTCCCAAACTCATTCATCAGCTTGCTGAGTTTCACTTTCTTTAGAGTTTTTGATCCTTCATGATAATTCTCCAAAGAATCCCACATTTCCTTAGCTGATTCGAGTGAAGATACTTTATCATATTCAGCTTGGTTTAAGCCATTCATCAGAGTATTAATTGCTTTTCCATTGTAGCCAACTTTAACTAGTTCATCAGGAGTAAGATCATCAACATCCTTTGGCTTGCTATCTTTATCAAGAAAGACATATGGACCTTTCTGAACGACTCTCCAAACAAGTGGATCCCTGGATAAATGATTCTTCATGCTTCCTTTCCACCAGTAATAGTTGTTCGTGCCCGTAAGAAGAGGAGCCCTAAAATCAGATTTTCCTTCGGGATAATTGTCAGCCATTATGATCGAATACTTTTCCTGTCACAGAAATATTAGTATACCACGCTCTGATACCAAATGAAAATGCACACCTAGAGGGGGGTGAATAGGTGTATATGGCTAACTAATACCAATTTTAGTAATTACCAAAAATGGCTTGCTGTTTACAAATTATGCAGACTTAAATGGCACGCTGACTGTTACTAATGCAGACACAAATGGCACACTGTTTATAACAAAATGCAGAACAGTAAGTAAGACAGAAAGGTAAAGAACACAATAAACTTTTAGCCAGGTTCGACCCCTAATCTCTGTGGTCTACGTCCTGGTCCCTTACCAACTTGGTAAGAGAATATATTATTGATCAAAGATAATAACTATTACAAGAACAATAATATACCACCCTTCTACCCGGTTGCTGACGAATGGCTTGCTGAACACCTGTTATAGAACTTGCTCTCTAAGCTATACTTCCCAAGTACACTTCTCTAGCAACGTTCACTAAACCCTTGTTCCCTAGCCAATATGTCCAACAACTAATGATTACAAATAGAACAATACAAATCAATAAAGTGTTTACAACTCAAAACTATGAACCCTCAAAGATATAGTACGTATATGGTATATCAAGAGCTCAAGAATATATTTGAATATAGCAAAGTAAAAACTGAGTTGAGTGTGTTCTTGTTGTGCTTAAAATCACTGTTGAAAAAGACACAAGAACCGATTTAAATAGTTCACAAACAACGTTCAAAAATCAAACAATCAATTTACCAACGTCTAGAATCCAATTCTAACGTTCAATTGGTTGGAGTGATTTTAGTAACGTCTTTGTGACCGTTTGACAGTGGGATTGAAAGAAGTAGATCGATGAAAAACAAACCCTTGCGTTTGTGTGTATAGAAAACATATATAGGAGTTTTGGGAAGATACAATCTTTTTTAAATAAGGTAAGCTCCTATAATTTTGAAACCAATTATTAAAAAGATTTTGATAGAAGATTTTGAGCTCTTAATATATTATGTACGTATTTAAATCTTAGAGGAGTCCTCACAATATATCTAATCCAGTTTCTTGAAATAGATCCATGATTCCCGAACTTGATAGATTCTGCGCAGAATAACTTGGCTTACTGTTTGTATGACAAGATATGAAGAATGGCTTGCCATCCATCGTCTGTCAAGTGCAGATGGCTTGCTGATTTAATGTTTTGTTTACTCAAATAGTAAGTACCCTGCAAAAACAAGTTAGCACAGAACAATATTGCATGCTGTTTTATATCTACTATAAGCTCTTAGCTTGCTGTTTGTGATCATCAAAACCTAAGGAGTATCACTTATCACATAAATCAATTTATAACTAAGGGTTCAAAGAGTGTATACCTTCCTTGATGCCTCAAACATACTAACAATAGCTTACAATCCTTTCTTGAGCCTTGAATTAAACTTAGAAGCCTTAAACTTACAAAAGAAATCAAGAACACAAGTTAGAATTTCGAAATCACTATTCATACCTCAACTTTGATCCAATATTTGACCATGCTATACTACTTGGATAGCCATGAAATTTTGAACGTACCTTGCCTATGATGTGAGGAAGCTATGGTCCACATTTGGAGATTTTAGGATGAGTAAATCGCAAGTTATGAATTGTTTTCTCTTCTCCTTTCTTGCTGGGCAGAATGTTGGAAAAAATGGGGTGGGGAGAGTTTTCTTGGATTTTCCTTGATATTTTCTTGATAAAGTGAAGTGGGTGGCTGGTTGGATAAGTGATAGAAATGATGATTTAGTGTGCTTGTGTCATCTTTGCCAAAGGTCAAGTTGGAAATGTATTAAAAAAACATCTTCAAAGGTCAAGTTAGAAATGTATTAAAGAAGCATCTTCTTGATCCACTTGCTTGGTTCTTTGTTTGGTTTCACATGGATGATCCTAATGTTGCATTCCTTGATTTAATCTTGTTACATGTTACTTTCATGCTTGTGTTCAATCCAATAAGTGTCACGTTGTTCGGTTACCGCTTAATCTCGTTGAACGTTCGCAGAGTTTTCTTAAGTGTTCTATCGAAGTAGTTTACTGTAAACGTTCTTGTTATCTTAATACCTTTTGTTAAATCCATATCCATGGAATTGATAAAATAAAATCCTCAAATTTATTGAAATAATGATTAATCCTTCAGTATCTGGTGGAATCTTGGAGAAAACAGAAAATGCTATTCATCAGGGTCATATATAAAAAAAAAATATCAGGGTTTTTAATAAGTACAAAATTTTGGGTTATTACACAGGCCAATTTCAATAGATGTCCCTTGTTGAGAAGAAACATCTAGGGAGGTGTTTACTACCCTTTGTTCCTCTACAGTCTTTTGGGAGACTGCAGGGTGGCTAACAGTGGTTTTGGCCCTCTTAACTCTCTTCTTCTTAGGCTCAAGAGGAACCATTGTGGGTTCTGTTTGACTACCTTCCTTATTTGCTGCACTAGGTGCAGGAACTCCCTCTTGACTCTCAGCACTACCACCAAAATCAGTTTCCAGGGGTCTTTTTCTGGTTTCTTGCAAGGCTTGTCTCTGAACTTTGGGAAGTCTAGAGAACCTAGACTGAGTGTATGGGGGTAGAATGGGGGTTAGCTGAATTTGGGTCTAATCCAACCTCATCCTCAAGAGTGAAGGAAGCATAACCAGAAGGCAATGGAAAACCAAGGTTAGGCACTTGGTCAACCATGTGTTTGGTGAAGCATAGTGGAATATGTGCATTTAAATTCAGTGAAGTAAGAGTTGTGTGTGTATTTCTTTTCAAAACACTACACACCTTCAAACGAGGGGCATTCTCGTCAAACTCACACAAGGAATTAATACACAAAATTAGAAAGCGAGGATAGATGTTTACCTTCTTACCTATGGCAGCCTTGAGGTGTGCCATGAGTAGCTTTCCAACATCCACTTTGTACCCATGAACAAGAGAGTGAGTGAGCTTCTTGATGTAGGTGGGAATCCCATTCCATCCAGTGGTCTTGGTAGAGAACACCTTCACCATTGCATCAAACACCATGCTCCACTCCTTTCTTAGATACTTCCTGTCCATTTCACCAGAAGGGTACCACTTTGTTGTTCGCTCTTCAAGAATGGGTCCAGAATACCCAATTTTCAAGAAGAGCTTCTTCAAGGTCTCATCATTAGCAAGCTCAGTGTAAGTCTTTCCTGGTTCTAGCACAATTCCCAAAGCTGCATTAATGCCCTTGATAGTGAGAATGTAACTGTGCTCCTTGATTTTGAACTGAATGGTTGTGTTGTCACCATCTCATTGAGCAACAGCAGATTCCCAGAAGTTCTCTATCCTGTCTAGGTCAAGGATAGGGGTTGAGGTAATTGCATACCCAAGATAGGACTTATTCATAAAAGAAACAAGCCCTTTGAAGTCTTCACCAACATCATTTGGAGAGATGATGCCAGCAAAGTTGGTCTGAGAAATTGATTGTTTTGGTTCCATTGTTGTGAAGAGAGAGAAAATGAGTGTGTTGAGTGAGTAGAGAGAGAAATTTAGCAGAAAGTTGGTTTGCTTTTGGTTGTTCTGTGTCAGGATTGCTTTTGTCTGATTAACTGATGTATAAAGAGCAGTTCAAGCGTTTAGCTGAAAAGGGGACATTTGGAATCGTGCTAATACCCAATAAAACCACAACGTGGGTCACTCCCTTTAATTTCTGTCAACGTGGAGGTTGAATTATCAATTTTAATGGTCCACTAATGTTGACAGTAACCTGTGCGCTGAAACAAACTGTCAGTGACATTTGGGTGATGACAGTAGGTTTGTCTTGACAGTAACATTGTCGCGAAAAACTTACTGTCATAGTTAAGTACTTTGATAACAGTATCTATTCAAGCTCTTGACAATATGTTATTTACTGTTGTCAAGAAACTAGCTGTCATGAAGTTCCGTGATAGTTCTTTTCTTGATGACAGTAACGTTTTAGGAAAAACAGTAACTATCATGAGTTTTAATGAGTGTTGTCATTAATGTACTTAACTCAATACATACCATTCACAATTATGCAATAGATGACAGATTCATTATTCAGGCACATTAGATCAATCGACTTAACAATACTGACACACAACAAATAATAAGGAACTGCAGAAGGAAATTGATAATTTTTATTAAAAGAAAAGAAGGGTGAAATTACTAAAATTGATTAATACAACTATTCATTACAGGTTTTCTTAATCAATTCTAGAAATTATGCCCTAACTTCTTCTTCTGTGGTTCCTTCTTCCTTGAGGAGTGCTTGGAACTCCTTATCCTGTTCTTGCCACTTAGCCTCTTCAGTAGCTTTTGCAGCAAGTTCTTTCTCATTCTCCTCATCGAGAAAATCCTCTAACTCATCAAATAAATCTTCAACTTCTTCTCTAAGTGGAGACTATGTGCTAATCTTAGGCCTGTATTCAATTCCTACTTTGTTTTCCATTTGATCTTTTCTGAATGATTCACTAATATGACCTAAGGTTCAATTTATAGGCATACTAGGTAAAAGGAAGATAAATGGTCAACAGTTCAAAGTACCCATACAACTACCACATATTGCAATTAATATACATGTTCTCCACTAAACCAACAATTAACACACAACAGCCAATCAATACAAAGTCTTTGACCAAAAATTACAGACTTTGAGGTTATCCACGTTAATGACACAAAGTTTTATTACTGACAGCATGACTAACACAAAAAACAATTCAGCAAATTCATAGCAAACATGTTGTCAGAGAGAATAAAAGCTTGTGTCACAGTAACTTCTCATGACAGTGACTTTTAGGTTACTGTCACAAGCTGCATGTAAATATGAAAATGTAAAACCTAGTAAGTTAACATACCAGATTTAGCATTCCCAATTCACTTACCGACCTGTTAAAAGTTGCTTCATCCAGTGGTTTTGTGAAGATGTCTGCAAGTTGCTTTTCAGTTGGGACATAGATCAACTTCACAGTTCCTCTTTCAACATGCTCTCTTATAAAATGATGTCTAATGTCAATGTGCTTTGTCCTAGAGTGTTGAACAAGATTGTCTGAGATGGCTATGGCACTAGTGTTGTCACAGTAAATAGGGATATTATTTAACACTAGACCATAATCCAACAGTTGATTCTTCATCCACAGAATTTGTGCACAGCAACTTCCGGCTGCAATGTATTCAGCTTCTGCAGTAGATGTAGAAACTGAATGCTGCTTCTTACTAAACCATGACACCAATCTTCCACCAATAAATTGACAGCTTCCTGTAGTACTCTTTCTGTCAATCCTACACCCAGCATAGTCTGAATCAGAGTACCCCACTAGCTCAAATCCAGTATTTTTAGGATACCAAAGACCTAGATTAGGAGTGCCTTTGAGATATCTAAAAATTCTCTTGATAGCTACCAAGTGTGACTCTTTTTGATCAGCTTGAAATCTTGCACAAAGACATGTAGCAAACATTATGCCAAGTCTGCTAGCAGTTAGATAGAGAAGAGATCCAACCATGCCTCTGTAGGCACTAGAGTCCACTTTCTTCCCTTTGGAGTCTTGATCCAAACTGGTTGATGTAGAGATGGGAGTCTTGGCAGGTGATGAATCTTCTAGGTTAAACTTCTTGAGAAGTTCCTTGACATACTTTGCTTGACAAATGAAGATTCCATCATCTTTCTGAAGAACTTGTAGACCAAGGAAGAATGACAGTTCTCCCATCATGCTCATCTCATACTTGTTTCTCATTAGAGATGAAAACTTCGCACACAGCTTCTCATTTGATGAACTAAAGATGATATCATCAACATAGATTTGAACCAAAATAATGTGTTTGCCATGATGCTTGTAGAATAGAGTCTTATCTACTACACCTCTTGTAAACTGGTTTTCTAATAGAAAGGCAGAGAGGGTATCATACCAGGCTCTTGGAGCTTGTTTCAATCCATAAAGTCCTTTGAACAGCTTGTACACAAAATCATACATTTCAGCATCTTCAAAACCTGGTGGCTGTTCAACATACACTTTTTCCTCCAACTCTCCATTTAGAAAAGCACTTTTGACATCCATTTGAAACACCTTGAAATTACAGTGTGCAACAAAGGCTAGAAAGATCCTTATAGCTTCAAGTCTGGAAACATGTGCAAAAGTCTCATTATAGTCTATACCTTCCTGTTGACAGTAACCTTTAGCTACTAGCCTTGCCTTGTTTCTTGTCACATTTCCATTTTCATCCAATTTGTTTCTGAATACCCACTTTGTCTCAATAACTGATTTTCCCTTTGGTTTTGGAACCAATATCCATACATTGTTTCTTTCAAATTGGTTGAGTTCCTCTTGAATAGCAATCACCCAATCCGAATCCAACAATGCTTCATCAATTGCTTTTGGCTCCACTTGAGATAGGAAACAGGAAAACATGTTGTCAACAGAAACATTGTTCCTGGTTCTTACCCCAGAAGAAGGATCTCCAATAATTAGGTCATTTGTGTGATCCTTGTTCCACCTTGTGGTTCTAGGTAAGCTTCTAGTTTGGTCTGAAACAGTAGCCTTAGTTTGAGGAACTAAGTCTTCACCAGGGCAATTGTCTCCACCATTTTCTTCAATATCTCCAGAGTCACCATCATTTTGAGGATTCCCTGATATAGTCTGTGTAAGAACCGAGAAACTGTATGAATATTTTTAGAAATTTAATATAATTCCTGGGTATTATTTGTGAATTTAAGTACATTATGTGTTAATTATGGAAAATGTTTTGTTTAAATGATCGTAGGTGCATGCCTTATAAATGTTACGTGGAATTATGTGATTATTGAAAATTTTGTTTTCAAAGTGAATTTATTTTTATCTCTAATTTATAGTAATTATTGAACGAAGAATTCTGTTCGTTTCGCAATTATTGGAGAAATTGGTATATCGTTCGTACCAATATTTTATTCGTTAAAGCGGGATATATTCCCGAACATTCGTTACAAAGATATTTTGGTTCGTACATCTAAATAGTATTAAAATATTCTCGTAAATATCTGCAATTATAGATAATTATCGTTTTATAACCGGTACGCTTTATTCGAATAAAAACGATCCAACGGATCAATATTGAACCAAAAATGTTATTTGAGGTATAATTTTCGTTAAATATAAATAGATCTACCGTAATTATTTTACGTATAATAAAAGTATTAATTATCGATAATTATCACTAAATTACCCGAAACCCTAATTTCGTGCTTCGTGTTCTTGAAAAATCAAATCCATAAACGAAGGTGTTACCGGATTCCAAATTCAAAGTTCTTATAACCAAATCGAAGCCCAGACCATCCTCTTCAACAATCCATCATCAGTTTTTGATTTTGGTAAAGTTTCGATTTTATTTCATATTTTTGATATTTATTTCGAATTATTAATTTGGGGGTTTCTTTATTATTGATTGTTCTTGATACTTGATGGATTGATTGTGTTTATTATGTGATTTAGAGCAGGATTATGATTTTGATTTGAATTTTGGTGTTACAAATCGTGTAAATCGGAAAATTGTTGAACCGCTGGAAAGTTTTACTATTTTGATCGGATTTTGTGTTGTAGTGATTGTTCCTTGATATGGCTTCCATAACTCAATAGATCGGGAAGTTTAGAGTGCAAAGGCTTGTTTAAACTCGAAGTTTAATCCCTTTTTAAGGACATCTGAAACTTTTTCCGTCGCAGCGGCGGCGTCGTTTTCCGTCGATTCGTGCAGTTTTTACGAGTTGTTTGATGCGATTAGGAGTGTTGTGAGTTGGTTGTAGTTCCCGTGCTTTTATCTGTGAAAACCCCGTGTTTTTGGTTGTGACCGGAGCAGTTTTCCCGGTGGCCGGACGTCGGCCGGAAACTGGGAAACCCAGTTTCCGGTGACGTGTTCTTGGCAACCCGGAAACTGTTCTTCACGACCCGTTTTCAAAACCCTACCGACCCGCTTTCAATCTGTTTTCCCCAATTGCAAAAACGTGAAAAGTGTTTCTGGGTTTAAATTTTTATTTTATTTATTCATTTTAGTTTTAAATTCAGAAAATAGTTTTTAATTTCTAAAAAAAAAATTGATTTTTAATTCATAAAATTTATTTTATAATTCTAATAATTTTTATAAATTCTTAAATATTTATTAATTTCCAAAAATGGATTAAATTTAATTATTTTAATTATTTTTGATTAATAATTAATTTATTTAAAATGATTGATTAATCTTTAATCAATTATTTTTTATAAATTCATTATTAATCGAATTTAATTAATCTAAATTAGATTTAATTATTTTCTTCACTTTTATTTATTCAATAAATTGTTTAAATGTTTATAATTAGTCAATTAATTTTTTATATTAATTGATTAATTTTTTTTTAAATATTTATATTATCAAAAATGATCCGATTTTCTATCTAAAAATATTTTATGACTTGTTTCTTTTCAAACGAGAGTTGAAGAACATTTTAAAATTTATTTGTGACGATTACGTGACTTATATGATGCATTTAATTCATTTAAATAAGGATATATGATGTACAAATTATGTGAGAAACCTGATTATTAAGTTATAATTACGAATAACTGTTCCGGGACTTATTTGAACGTTTTGATTGTGTTTGATATGATTGTAAAGGTTTATTAAAATAGAAATATGTCAGTGTTACTAGAAAATGAGGTTTACGAGGGTATTGACTTAGGTATTGATTTTTATTATAGAAGTATTTGACGAGCGAGATTGATCAGAAATTCTTACCGTTGATCAGGCAAGTGTTATACTTTCACTTATTGTTCAAGTGATGTTATTTTAGAATAAATTTGTGCTATTGTTATACCATCTCATAAATTCACGAATATTCCTTCATATTTTTGATATCAGATTCATGATTATTATATTGATTGGGAAACATAATTATGGTGTTGAAATAATTGAAAAGACAGTTATTGGATTTATACGAATTCTTCCTTTCGAAAATCCTGATATGGAATATTGAGTTGAAATGTGGAATCCCTATATAAATGGGAATTTATGAACCCGATAAAGGTAAAGTTGTGATTTGGAAAGTGAGGGTTTTATATTGAACCCGTGGATTGGAAATACACAGGGCCGAATGCCGGTCACGAGATTTTGAATGATTTTTGGCCATGGTCAATAAGTGCCGAAATGGGCTGATTTTGATTGTGTTGCCCAGGGATCCCAGTTAAGCCTGCTGTGTACCACAGTATGGCTGGCGAGCTATGAGCGATCGATCGTCGGCTTAGCTCGTAGCGTTTAGTAAATTCCAATTCATTTATTTTGATGATAAAGTGAGAAAAGTTACTTATATGATATTAGATTATTTTTAAAGTTATGTATTGGTATTGATAATCAAGTTTCATTGCTCTTACATTCCATAGATCCTTTGCAAATATATGTTCCGTATTGTTGAGTTAAAATGCATATTTATTGAATCATACATTGATATTCAGAGCTATATTTTATCGCACTGGCTGAGAATTTTTGCTCATTCTTGCTTCTTTGTTATTCTAACCTTTCAGATAGTTACGAGGATGTCTCATGTTAGGCAAACAGCTAGGATAAGGGTGAACCGTCAGTTGCCCAGTGTCCGTGGTCAGGTAGTAGTTTGGAGTGTAATTTGTAGAAGGATTGTAAGAATAATGTAACCTTAACTGAATCAGTGTGTAAAACTTCGGTAGACTTTTAGTTGTTAGCTTAATTCCTTATCGGGGTTACCCTAATAACATAGTGGTTTGTAATAATATTAGTAGTTGTGTTGGCTTGTTTCATATTATAACCTGTGCTCGATCCTTAGCATTTCGGGGTCACTTTTATACTGATATTATATTTCCAGAGTTGTGATTTATATTGGTTGTGCGCTACCCGATTTTGACCCCGGGTCGGGAGGGCGTCATGGGTTGGTATCAGAGCCACAATTTATGGTCACGGAAATAAGTATAGGGTATTGGATTAGGTTAAACGGTAGGTATTATGAGATAGTTCCATGTGAGATGATTATGTTGAGCAAACTCATATAGAGTTTGAGTTAAGATTATCGGATATAGTCTTGACTATTAGGGTAGAGAGTCAATAAGGATGTAGCATGTGATTCTTATGTTACACTACTGTTATGTTTCAGCCATCGGACTCTAGCTCTTCACACTCGGAGTCAGACCCTTCTAAGCCTTCTGTTCCAGATCCACTGTCAGACCCTTAAGAGCATTTTGTTTCAGATCTACTAGTAGTACCCAACCTACCAGTTGTACCAAATCCATGAGTTGTGATAGCTCTACCAGTTGTACCTATTCCTGCTGTACCTTTGCGAGCGATACCCCCAGCCCATTCTCCACCTAGTTCAGAGTCCGTTAATGGACCCCCATTTCAGTATACCCCAGAACCTATACCTTATCATGAGTATATGAGGGTAGCTGGAGAGCGAGACTTTTTGCATGGTCAGGTGAGAGAGATGGTACGTTGCCAGAGGCATGTGTCAGGAGCATCAGCAGTGTTGAGGGATCTTAGGGCTTTGCGGATAGTCCTGGAGGTTAGACTTCGTCATATGGGCAGTACTAGCGGAGGAGAGCGAGATCCGTCAGAGATGAGTAGCTTGATAGATTATATCATGGGAGAGCTCCAGAGGATTGCACCTAATGAAGACTAGAGACAGAGGGTCATGTTGTGAGTCGGATGGGATGGAGTCTTATGTACAGTAGTTAGTGGATTTCATTCTGATAGTTATCAAATCTTGAATCACTTGATTAGAATGGATACACCCGTGGAACAAATTCTAGATCTTCTTCGCCAACAAACAGCTGCTTTAACACAACAGCAGCAGTGTTTGCAGCAACAACAGATACATCAACGACAACCAGCCGTACCAGCAGTTACTTTTAAGTCATTTCAGGCCGTGAAACCACCCAAGTTTAGAGGGACTGCAGATCCAGTGGAAGCAAGGGTGTGGTTAAAAGAAATGGAGAAGGCTTTTGCACTAGTGAAAGTTGAAGCGGACCAGAAAACTGAGTTTGCAAGCTACTTCCTGAAAAACGAAGCTAATTATTGGTGGGAGTCGGT
This sequence comes from Heracleum sosnowskyi, assembly GCA_030848705.1. Classification (NCBI taxonomy): domain Eukaryota; kingdom Viridiplantae; phylum Streptophyta; class Magnoliopsida; order Apiales; family Apiaceae; genus Heracleum; species Heracleum sosnowskyi. The sequence continues at coordinate 84,249,471 of CM061237.1, forward strand.
GAAAGCTTTGGAAGGTACAATGACAGTTACTTGGGAGAGATTTACCGAGTTGTTTTTAGAAAAGTATTTTCCGCGTTATATGCAGAATCAGATGGAATTGAAGTTCTTTGAACTCAAGCAAGAGAATTTAAGTGTAACCGAGTATGAAGCCAAATTTACCGAATTGGCAAGGTTTGTTCCGGAGTTTGTCGACACCAATGAAAAGAAAGCTAGGAGATTCCAGCAGGGTTTGAAGCCGTGGATACGCAGTAGGGTGGCAGTGTTTGAGTTGGCTACGTATTCAGCAATAGTTCAGAAAGCTATGATTATAGAGGGAGAGAGTGATCAATCGCAGAAGGAAAAGGACAACAATAAAAGGAAGGCTAAGAGTCAGGAACCAAGTCAGAGATAGGGGAATTTTCAGAATCATTTCAACAGGAAGCCGGGATTCCAGGCAGGAAGGAATATGGGATTTAGGAAGCCGAATATTAGGAACGCTAGACCAGTTATTCGTCCACCGTTTGTAAACCAACAGAAACCAAATGGTCCTCCACAGCTAGAATGTAAAACCTGCGGGAAAAGACATACGGAAAATTGCGTGAAGACTGATGTGGTTTGCTACAAGTGTAACCAGAAAGGACATTTCGCTAAAGAATGCTCGGCACCGACATGCTTCAATTGTGGAAAGTTTGGTCATATAGCCAGAAACTGTAGATTACCAGTACAACCTACTACCAACCAGCCGAGAGCCAGAGTATTTAACATGAATATGGAAGATGATGTTCAAGACACTGACGTGGTGACAGGTACGTTACTTGTAAACTCCGTTCCTGCTAAAGTGCTAATTGATTCTGGAGCTACCAAGTCATTTATTTCTGAAGATTTTTCTAGTAAATTGCAATGTGAAACTCGACCGTTAGATGAGGCGTTAGAGGTAGAATTAGCAAATCAGGATCGTGTTTCAGTTAATCAAGTTTGTCCGCATTGTGATTGATATTTTAGGCCATCGTTTTCTTTTTGATTTAATACCTTTCAAGTTGGGGGAGTTTGAAATTATATTAGGAATGGATTGGTTGTCAAAGTATAACGCACAAATTGATTGCAAGAAAAAGACAGTAAAGCTACAATACCCAGATGACAAGGAAGTTGTGTTTCGAGGTCAGAAGCAAGTCCGGAGGTTATTAACAAGCATGCAGACAAGAAAGTTATTACAACAAGGTTGCGAAGCTTATTTGGTTTATGTGAATGAGGTAAAAGAAGATGCGCCATAAATAGAAGATATCCCCGTAGTGAATGAATTTCCAGATGTTTTCCAGATGAACTTCCAGGATTACCACCAGATCGGGAAATCGAATTCGTTATAGAGTTGGCACCAGGGACAGGACCAGTTTCGAAAGCTCCGTATCGTACGACACCTGTGTAGAATTGAAAGAATTGGCAACTCAACTACAAGATCTATTGGAAAAAGGTGTAATTAGACCCAACATATCTCCGTGGGGTGCACCAGTTCTATTTGTGAAGAAGAAGGACGGTAGCATGAGGTTGTGTATCGACTATCGTGAGCTGAACAAGTTAACTATCAAGAACAAGTATCCATTACCAAGAATCGATTATTTATTCGACCAGCTCAAGGGAGCGGTGTATTTCTCTAAGATCGATTTGAGATCAGGTTACCATCAATTGAAGATCAAATCCGAAGACGTACCAAAGACTGCATTTCGCACTCGATATGGGCATTATGAGTTCTTAGTCATGGCTTTTGGTTTAACGAACTCACCCGCAGCTTTTATGGACTTAATGAATCGGATGTTCAAGAGATATTTGGATCGATTTGTGATAGTATTTATAGATGATATTTTAATTTATTCTAAGACAGAGCAGGAGCATGCAGCACATTTGAGAGCAGCTTTGGATATCCTAAGGAAGGAAAGGTTATACGCTAAGTTTTCCAAGTGCGAATTTTGGTTAAAATAAGTACAATTTTTGGGGCACGTGGTAAGGTGGAAGCGGTAATGAATTGGGAAAGACCGAAGACTCTGACAGAAGTCAGAAGCTTTATGGGGTTAGCCGGATATTACCGACGATTTGTGAAGGACTTTTACAAGATAGCTACGCCATTTACGACACTTACCAGGAAGACTGAAAAATTTGAATGGAACGACAGATGTGAAGAAAGCTTCCAGGAATTAAAGAAGAAACTGACAACGGCACCAGTGTTAGCATTGCCGGACGAATGCGGAAATTTCGTAATCTATTGTGATGCTTCTCATAAGGGATTGGGTTGCGTTCTGATGCAACATGATAAAGTAATTGCTTACGCTTCAAGACAATTGAAAGCTCACGAACAGAAGTACCCGACTCATGATTTAGAACTGGCCGCAATAGTATTTGCATTAAAAATTTGGAGGCATCATTTATACGGGGAGAAATGTGAGATCTACACAGACCATAAGAGCTTAAAGTATATCTTTACGCAGAAGGAATTAAACATGAGGCAACGAAGATGGTTAGAATTGATCAAGGATTATGATTGTACCATTAACTATCATCCGAGGAAGGCAAACGTAGTAGCATACGCATTAAGCAGAAAAGAGAGATTGAAGATGCTTACAATGCCAATGGAGTTGCACCAAGAATTTGAAAAGTTAGAATTAGAAGTTCGCATTCCAGACTCCACTGACGAAATGATTTATACAATGACGTTCCAACCACAGTTACTGGAAAAGATCAAGAAGTGCCAAGAAGAGGTAAGAAATCAAGACATTAACAACTTAACAGGTGAGGAAATATGTAGTCAAGCAGATGATGAGGGAATTCTGAGATTTTCTTCCAGGATATGGGTACCCAATGTGACGGAACTGAAAAACAAAATTTTGCGGGATACTCATAGTTCAAAGTATTCAATCCATCCAGGGAGCACTAAAATGTATCGAGATCTGAAGGAAAATTTCTGGTGGCCAGATATGAAGAGAGAGATTGCAGAATGGGTCAGCAGATGTTATACGTGTCAAAGGGTTAAAGCTGAACATCAAAGGCCGAGTGGATTACTACAACCATTGGAGATTCCAGAATGGAAGTGGGAGCATATTGCTATGGATTTCGTAATAGGTTTACCAAGGACAAAAGCTAATCATGATGCTATCTGGGTTATTGTTGATCGATTGACAAAGTCAGCACATTTTCTTCCGATTAATGAAAGGTATTCGTTAAATAAGTTGGTTCATCTTTATTTAAATGAGATAATAGTACGTCACGGAGTGCCAGTTTCAATTGTGTCCGATAGAGATCCACGGTTTAATTCAAGGTTTTGGAGACAATTTCAAGAAGCTTTGGGAACCAGACTTAATATGAGCGCGGCGTATCACCCTCAAATAGACGGGTAGAGTGAACGAACTATTCAGACAATTGAAGACATGCTACGAGTATGTGCACTGGACTTTGAAGGCAGTTGGGATGATCATTTACCATTGGTTGAATTCTCTTACAATAATAGTTACCATGCCAGCATTGGAATGCCACCTTTTGAAGCTTTATATGGACGACGATGTCGATCTCTGGTGTGTTGGGATGAGGTTGGTGAACGGAAGATACTAGGGCCTGAACTGACTCAACAAACTAAGGAAAAGATTGATCTCATTCAAAGACAATTGGTAGCTGCTCAAAATCGACAACGGAAATATGCAGATGAGTTAAGGAAGGACATGGGTTATAATACAGGAGATCAAGTGTTATTGAAGGTTTCACCATGGAAAGGATTGACCAGATTTGGGAAGAAATGGAAACTTAGTCCGAGATTTGTTGGACCTTTTGAGATTCTGAAGCGCGTGGGAAAAGTTGCATACGGATTGGCTTTAGCTCCACACATGCGACATATCCATAATGTTTTTCATGTATCGATGCTCAAGAACTACAATCCTGACTCAAGCCATGTGATCGAATATGAACCAATAGAGATTCAGCCAGATCTATCATATGTAGAACAACCAGTGGAAATCTTGGACCATAAGGAGAAAGTGTTAATGAATAAAACAATACCAATAGTAAGAGTTCTGTGGAGAAACCTTAAGGTAGAAGAGTCAACTTGGGAATTAGAAAGTGAAATGCGAGAGAAATATCCTTATTTGTTTACCTAGGTTGATTCTGGGGACAGAATCCTTTTAAGGAGGGAAGGATGTAAGAACCGAGAAACCGTATGTATATTTTTAGAAATTTAATATAATTCCTGGGTATTATTTGTGAATTTAAGTACATTATGTGTTAATTATGGAAAATGTTTTGTTTAAATGATCATAGGTGCATGCCTTATAAATGCTACGTGGAATTATGTGATTATTGAATTTTTTTTTTCAAAGTGAATTTATTTTTATCTCTAATTTATAGTAATTATTGAACGAAGAATTCTGTTCCTTTCGCAATTATTGGAGAAATTGGTATATCGTTCGTACCAATATTTTATTCGTTAAAGCGGGATATATTCCCGAACATTCGTTACAAAGATATTTTGGTTCGTACATCTAAATAGTATTAAAATATTCTCTTCAATATCTTCAATTATAGATAATTATCGTTTTGTAACTGGTACGCCTTATTCGAATAAAAACGATCCAACGGATCAATATTGAAACAAAAATGTTATTTGAGGTATAATTTTCGTTAAATATAAATAGCCGTACCGTAATTATTTTACGTATAATAAAAGTATTAATTATCGATAATTATCCCTAAATTACCCGAAACCCTAATTTCGTTCTTCGTGTTCTTGAAAAATCAAATCCAGAAACGAAGGTGTTACCGGATTCCAAATTCAAAGTTCTTATAACCAAATCGAAGCCCAGATCATCCTCTTCAACAATCCATCATCAGTTTTTGATTTTGGTAAAGTTTCGATTTTATTTCTTATTTTTGATATTTATTTCGAATTATTAATTTGGGGGTTTCTTTATTATTGATTGTTCTTGATACTTGATGGATTGATTGTGTTTATTATGTGATTTAGAGCAGGATTATGATTTTTATTTGAATTTTGGTGTTACAAATCGTGTAAATCGGAAAATTGTTGAACCGCCGGAAATTTTTACTATTTTGATCGGATTTTGTGTTGTAGTGATTGTTCCTTGATATGGCTTCCATAACTCAATAGATCGGGAAGTTTAGAGTGCAAAGGCGTGTTTAAACTCGAAGTTTGATCCGTTTTTAAGGACGTCAGAAACTTTTTCCGTCGCAGCGGCGGCGGCGTTTTCCGTCGATTCGTGCAGTTTTTACGAGTTGTTTGATGCGATTAGGAGTGCTGTGAGTTGGTTGTAGTGCCCGTGCTTATTTCTGTGAAAACCCCGTGTTTTTGGTTGTGACCGGAGCAGTTTTCCCGGTAGCCGGACGTCGGCCGGAAACTGGGAAACCCAGTTTCCGGTGACGTGTTCTTGGCGACCCGGAAACTGTTCTTCACGACCCGTTTTCAAAACCCTACCGACCCGCTTTCAATCTGTTTTCCCCAATTTCAAAAACGTGAAAAGTGTTTCTGGGTTTAAATTTTTATTTTATTTATTCATTTTAGTTTTAAATTCAGAAAATAGTTTTTAATTTCTAAAAAAAAAATTGATTTTTAATTCATAAAATTTATTTGATAATTCTAATAATTTTTATAAATTCTTTAATATTTATTAATTTCCAAAAATGGATTAAATTTAATTATTTTAATTATTTTTGATTAATAATTAATTTATTTAAAATGATTGATTAATCCTTAATCAATTAATTTTTATAAATTCATTATTAATCGAATTTAATTAATCTAAATTAGATTTAATTATTTTCTTCACTTTTATTTATTCAATAAATTGTTTAAATGTTTATAATTAGTCAATTAATTTTTATATTAATTGATTAAATTGTTTTTAAATCTTTATATTATCAAAAATGATCTGATATTCGATCTAAAAATATTTTGTGACTTGTTTCTTTTCAAACGAGAGTTGAAGAACATTTTAAAATTTATTTGTGACGATTACGTGACTTATATGATGCATTTAATTCATTTAAATAAGGATATATATGCTGTACAAATTATGTGAGAAACCTGATTATTAAGTTATAATTACGAATAACTGTTCCGGGACTTATTTGAACGTTTTGATTGTGTTTGATATGATTGTAAAGGTTTATTAAAATAGAAATATGTCAGTGTTACTAGAAAATGAGGTTTACGAGGGTATTGACTTAGGTATTGATTTTTATTATAGAAGTATTTGACGAGCGAGATTGATCAGAAATTCTTACCGTTGATCAGGCAAGTGTTATACTTTCACTTATTGTTCAAGTGATGTTATTTTAGAATAAATTTGTGCTATTGTTATACCATCTCATAAATTCACGAATATTCCTTCATATTTTTGATATCAGATTCATGATTATTATATTGATTGGGAAACATAATTATGGTGTTGAAATAATTGAAAAGACAGTTATTGGATTTATACGAATTCTTCCTTTCGAAAATCCTGATATGGAATATTGAGTTGAAATGTGGAATCCCTATATAAATGGGAATTTATGAACCCGATAAAGGTAAAGTTGTGATTTGGAAAGTGAGGGTTTTATATTGAACCCGTGGATTGGAAATACACAGGGCCGAATGCCGGTCACGAGATTTTGAATGATTTTTGGCCATGGTCAATAAGTGCCGAAATGGGCTGATTTTGATTGTGTTGCCCAGGGATCCCAGTTAAGCCTGCTGTGTACCACAGTATGGCTGGCGAGCTATGAGCGATCGATCGTCGGCTTAGCTCGTAGCGTTTAGTAAATTCCAATTCATTTATTTTGATGATAAAGTGAGAAAAGTTACTTATATGATATTAGATTATTTTTAAAGTTATGTATTGGTATTGATAATCAAGTTTCATTGCTCTTACATTCCATAGATCCTTTGCAAATATATGTTCCGTATTGTTGAGTTAAAATGCATATTTATTGAATCATACATTGATATTCAGAGCTATATTTTATCGCACTGGCTGAGAATTTTTGCTCATTCTTGCTTCTTTGTTATTCTAACCTTTCAGATATTTACGAGGATGTCTCATGTTAGGCAAACAGCTAGAATAAGGGTGAACCGTCAGTTGCCCAGTGTCCGTGGTTAGGTAGTAGTTTGGAGTGTAATTTGTAGAAGGATTGTAAGAATAATGTAACCTTAACTGAATCAGTGTGTAAAACTTCGGTAGACTTTTAGTTGTTAGCTTAATTCCTTATCGGGGTTACCCTAATAACATAGTGGTTTGTAATAATATTAGTAGTTGTGTTGGCTTGTTTCATATTATAACCTGTGCTCGATCCTTAGCATTTCGGGGTCACTTTTATACTGATATTATATTTCCAGAGTTGTGATTTATATTGGTTGTGCGCTACCCGATTTTGACCCCGGGTCGGGAGGGCGTCATGGGTTGGTATCAGAGCCACAATTTATGGTCACGGAAATAAGTATAGGGTATTGGATTAGGTTAAACGGTAGGTATTATGAGATAGTTCCATGTGAGATGATTATGTTGAGCAAACTCATATAGAGTTTGAGTTAAGATTATCGGATATAGTCTTGACTATTAGGGTAGAGAGTCAATAAGGATGTAGCATGTGATTCTTATGTTACACTACTGTTATGTTTCAGCCATCGGACTCTAGCTCTTCACACTCGGAGTCAGACCCTTCTAAGCCTTCTGTTCCAGATCCACTGTCAGACCCTTCAGAGCATTTTGTTTCAGATCTACTAGTAGTACCCAACCTACCAGTTGTACCAGATCCACGAGTTGTGATAGCTCTACCAGTTGTACCTATTCCTGCTGTACCTTTGCGAGCGATACCCCCAGCCCATTCTCCACCTAGTTCAGAGTCCGTTAATGGACCCCCATTTCAGTATACCCCAGAACCTATACCTTATCATGAGTATATGAGGGTAGCTGGAGAGCGAGACTTTTTGCATGGTCAGGTGAGAGAGATGGTACGTTGCCAGAGGCATGTGTCAGGAGCATCAGCAGTGTTGAGGGATCTTAGGGCTTTACGGATAGTCCTGGAGGTTAGACTTCGTCATATGGGCAGTACTAGCGGAGGAGAGCGAGATCCGTCAGAGATGAGTAGCTTGATAGATTATATCATGGGAGAGCTCCAGAGGATTGCACCTGATGAAGACTAGAGACAGAGGGTCATGTTGTGAGTCGGATGGGATGGAGTCTTATGTACAGTAGTTAGTGGATTTCATTCTGATAGTTATCAAATCTTGAATCACTTGATTAGAATGGATACACCCGTGGAACAAATTCTAGATCTTCTTCGCCAACAAACAGCTGCTTTAACACAACAGCAGCAGTGTTTGCAGCAACAACAGATACATCAACGACAACCAGCCGTACCAGCGGTTACTTTTAAGTCATTTCAGGCCGTGAAACCACCCAAGTTTAGAGGGACTGCAGATCCAGTGGAAGCAAGGGTGTGGTTAAAAGAAATGGAGAAGGCTTTTGCACTAGTGAAAGTTGAAGCGGACCAGAAAACTGAGTTTGCAAGCTACTTCCTGAAAAACGAAGCTAATTATTGGTGGGAGTCGGTGAAAGCTTTGGAAGGTACAACGACAGTTACTTGGGAGAGATTTACCGAGTTGTTTTTAGAAAAGTATTTTCCGCGTTATATGCAGAATCAGATGGAATTGAAGTTCTTTGAACTCAAGCAAGAGAATTTAAGTGTAACCGAGTATGAAGCCAAATTTACCGAATTGGCAAGGTTTGTTCCGGAGTTTGTCGACACCAATGAAAAGAAAGCTAGGAGATTCCAGCAGGGTTTGAAGCCGTGGATACGCAGTAGGGTGGCAGTGTTTGAGTTGGCTACGTATTCAGCAATAGTTCAGAAAGCTATGATTATAGAGGGAGAGAGTGATCAATCGCAGAAGGAAAAGGACAACAATAAAAGGAAGGCTAAGAGTCAGGAACCAAGTCAGAGACAGGGGAATTTTCAGAATCGTTTCAACAGGAAGCCGGGATTCCAGGCAGGAAGGAATATGGGATTTAGGAAGCCGAATATTAGGAACGCTAGACCAGTTATTCGTCCACCGTTTGTAAACCAACAGAAACCAAATGGTCCTCCACAGCTAGAATGTAAAACCTGCGGGAAAAGACATACGGAAAATTGTGTGAAGACTGATGTGGTTTGCTTCAAGTGTAACCAGAAAGGACATTTCGCTAAAGAATGCTCGGCACCGACATGCTTCAATTGTGGAAAGTTTGGTCATATAGCCAGAAACTGTAGATTACCAGTACAACCTACTACCAACCAGCCGAGAGCCAGAGTATTTAACATGAATATGGAAGATGATGTTCAAGACACTGACGTGGTGACAGGTACGTTACTTGTAAACTCCGTTCCTGCTAAAGTGCTAATTGATTCTGGAGCTACCAAGTCATTTATTTCTGAAGATTTTTCTAGTAAATTGCAATGTGAAACTCGACCGTTAGATGAGGCGTTAGAGGTAGAATTAGCAAATCAGGATCGTGTTTCAGTTAATCAAGTTTGTCCGCATTGTGATTGATATTTTAGGCCATCGTTTTCTTGCTGATTTAATACCTTTCAAGTTGGGGGAGTTTGAAATTATATTAGGAATGGATTGGTTGTCAAAGTATAACGCACAAATTGATTGCAAGAAAAAGACAGTAAAGCTACAATACCCAGATGACAAGGAAGTTGTGTTTCGAGGTCAGAAGCAAGTCCGGAGGTTATTAACAAGCATGCAGACAAGAAAGTTATTACAACAAGGTTGCGAAGCTTATTTGGTTTATGTGAATGAGGTAAAAGAAGATGCACCATAAATAGAAGATATCCCCGTAGTTAATGAATTTCCAGATGTTTTCCAGATGAACTTCCAGGATTACCACCAGATCGGGAAATCGAATTCGTTATAGAGTTGGCACCAGGGACATGACCAGTTTCGAAAGCTCCGTATCGTACGACACCTGTGTAGAATTGAAAGAATTGGCAACTCAACTACAAGATCTATTGGAAAAAGGTGTCATTAGACCCAACATATCTCCGTGGGGTGCACCAGTTCTATTTGTGAAGAAGAAGGACGGTAGCATGAGGTTGTGTATCGACTATCGTGAGCTGAACAAGTTAACTATCAAGAACAAGTATCCATTACCAAGAATCGATTATTTATTCGACCAGCTCAAGGGAGCGGTGTATTTCTCTAAGATCGATTTGAGATCAGGTTACCATCAGTTGAAGATCAAATCCGAAGACGTACCAAAGACTGCATTTCGCACTCGATATGGGCATTATGAGTTCTTAGTCATGGCTTTTGGTTTAACGAACGCACCCGCAGCTTTTATGGACTTAATGAATCGGATGTTCAAGAGATACTTGGATCGATTTGTGATAGTATTTATAGATGATATTTTAATTTATTCTAAGACAGAGCAGGAGCATGCAGCACATTTGAGAGCAGCTTTGGATATCCTAAGGAAGGAAAGGTTATACGCTAAGTTTTCCAAGTGCGAATTTTGGTTAAAATAAGTACAATTTTTGGGGCACGTGGTAAGGTGGAAGCGGTAATGAATTGGGAAAGACCGAAGACTCTGACAGAAGTCAAAAGCTTTATGGGTTTAGCCGGATATTACCGACGATTTGTGAAGGACTTTTACAAGATAGCTACGCCATTTACGACACTTACCAGGAAGACTGAAAAATTTGAATGGAACGACAGATGTGAAGAAAGCTTCCAGGAATTAAAGAAGAAACTGACAACGGCACCAGTGTTAGCATTGCCGGACGAATGCGGAAATTTCGTAATCTATTGTGATGCTTCTCATAAGGGATTGGGTTGCGTTCTGATGCAACATGATAAAGTAATTGCTTACGCTTCAAGACAATTGAAAGCTCACGAACAGAAGTACCCGACTCATGATTTAGAACTGGCCGCGATAGTATTTGCATTAAAAATTTGGAGGCATCATTTATACGGGGAGAAATGTGAGATCTACACAGACCATAAGAGCTTAAAGTATATCTTTACGCAGAAGAAGGAATTAAACATGAGGCAACGAAGATGGTTAGAATTGATCAAGGATTATGATTGTACCATTAACTATCATCCGAGGAAGGCAAACGTAGTAGCATACGCATTAAGCAGAAAAGAGAGATTGAAGATGCTTACAATGCCAATGGAGTTGCACCAAGAATTTGAAAAGTTAGAATTAGAAGTTCGCATTCCAGACTCCACTGACGAAATGATTTATACAATGACGTTCCAACCACAGTTACTGGAAAAGATCAAGAAGTGCCAAGAAGAGGTAAGAAATCAAGACATTAACAACTTAACAGGTGAGGAAATATGTAGTCAAGCAGATGATGAGGGAATTCTGAGATTTTCTTCCAGGATATGGGTACCCAATTTGACGGAACTGAAAAACAAAATTTTGCGGGATACTCATAGTTCAAAGTATTCAATCCATCCAGGGAGCACTAAAATGTATCAAGATCTGAAGGAAAATTTCTGGTGGCCAGATATGAAGAGAGAGATTGCAGAATGGGTCAGCAGATGTTATACGTGTCAAAGGGTTAAAGCTGAACATCAAAGGCCGAGTGGATTACTACAACCATTGGAGATTCCAGAATGGAAGTGGGAGCATATTGCTATGGATTTCGTAATAGGTTTACCAAGGACAAAAGCTAATCATGATGCTATCTGGGTTATTGTTGATCGATTGACAAAGTCAGCACATTTTCTTCCGATTAATGAAAGGTATTCGTTAAATAAGTTGGTTCATCTTTATTTAAATGAGATAATAGTACGTCACGGAGTGCCAGTTTCAATTGTGTCCGATAGAGATCCACGGTTTAATTCAAGGTTTTGGAGACAATTTCAAGAAGCTTTGGGAACCAGACTTAATATGAGCACGGCGTATCACCCTCAAATAGACGGGTAGAGTGAACGAACTATTCAGACAATTGAAGACATGCTACGAGTATGTGCACTGGACTTTGAAGGCAGTTGGGATGATCATTTACCATTGGTTGAATTCTCTTACAATAATAGTTACCATGCCAGCATTGGAATGCCACCTTTTGAAGCTTTATATGGACGACGATGTCGATCTCTGGTGTGTTGGGATGAGGTTGGTGAACGTAAGATACTAGGGCCTGAACTGACTCAACAAACTAAGGAAAAGATTGATCTCATTCAAAGACAATTGGTAGCTGCTCAAAATCGACAACGGAAATATGCAGATGAGTTAAGGAAGGACATGAGTTATAATACAGGAGATCAAGTGTTATTGAAGGTTTCACCATGGAAAGGATTGACCAGATTTGGGAAGAAATGGAAACTTAGTCCGAGATTTGTTGGACCTTTTGAGATTCTGAAGCGCGTGGGAAAAGTTGCATACAGATTGGCTTTAGCTCCACACATGCGACATATCCATAATGTTTTTCATGTATCGATGCTCAAGAACTACAATCCTGACTCAAGCCATGTGATCGAATATGAACCAATAGAGATTCAACCAGATCTATCATATGTAGAACAACCAGTGGAAATCTTGGACCATAAGGAGAAAGTGTTAATGAATAAAACAATACCAATAGTAAGAGTTCTGTGGAGAAACCCTAAGGTAGAAGAGTCAACTTGGGAATTAGAAAGTGAAATGCGAGAGAAATATCCTTATTTGTTTACCTAGGTTGATTCTGGGGACAGAATCCTTTTAAGGAGGGAAGGATGTAAGAACCGAGAAACCGTATGTATATTTTTAGAAATTTAATATAATTCCTGGGTATTATTTGTGAATTTAAGTACATTATGTGTTAATTATGGAAAATGTTTTGTTTAAATGATCATAGGTGCATGCCTTATAAATGCTACGTGGAATTATGTGATTATTGAATTTTTTTTTTCAAAGTGAATTTATTTTTATCTCTAATTTATAGTAATTATTGAACGAAGAATTCTGTTCCTTTCGCAATTATTGGAGAAATTGGTATATCGTTCGTACCAATATTTTATTCGTTAAAGCGGGATATATTCCCGAACATTCGTTACAAAGATATTTTGGTTCGTACATCTAAATAGTATTAAAATATTCTCTTCAATATCTTCAATTATAGATAATTATCGTTTTGTAACTGGTACGCCTTATTCGAATAAAAACGATCCAACGGATCAACATTGAACCAAAAATGTTATTTGAGGTATAATTTTCGTTAAATATAAATAGCCGTACCGTAATTATTTTACGTATAATAAAAGTATTAATTATCGATAATTATCCCTAAATTACCCGAAACCCTAATTTCGTTCTTCGTGTTCTTGAAAAATCAAATCCAGAAACGAAGGTGTTACCGGATTCCAAATTCAAAGTTCTTATAACCAAATCGAAGCCCAGATCATCCTCTTCAACAATCCATCATCAGTTTTTGATTTTGGTAAAGTTTCGATTTTATTTCTTATTTTTGATATTTATTTCGAATTATTAATTTGGGGGTTTCTTTATTATTGATTGTTCTTGATACTTGATGGATTGATTGTGTTTATTATGTGATTTAGAGCAGGATTATGATTTTTATTTGAATTTTGGTGTTACAAATCGTGTAAATCGGAAAATTGTTGAACCGCCGGAAATTTTTACTATTTTGATCGGATTTTGTGTTGTAGTGATTGTTCCTTGATATGGCTTCCATAACTCAATAGATCGGGAAGTTTAGAGTGCAAAGGCGTGTTTAAACTCGAAGTTTGATCCGTTTTTAAGGACGTCAGAAACTTTTTCCGTCGCAGCGGCGGCGGCGTTTTCCGTCGATTCGTGCAGTTTTTACGAGTTGTTTGATGCGATTAGGAGTGCTGTGAGTTGGTTGTAGTGCCCGTGCTTATTTCTGTGAAAACCCCGTGTTTTTTGTTGTGACCGGAGCAGTTTTCCCGGTAGCCGGACGTCGGCCGGAAACTGGGAAACCCAGTTTCCGGTGACGTGTTCTTGGCGACCCGGAAACTGTTCTTCATGACCCGTTTTCAAAACCCTACCGACCCGCTTTCAATCTGTTTTCCCCAATTTCAAAAACGTGAAAAGTGGTTCTGGGTTTAAATTTTTATTTTATTTATTCATTTTAGTTTTAAATTCAGAAAATAGTTTTTAATTTCTAAAAAAAAAATTGATTTTTAATTCATAAAATTTATTTGATAATTCTAATAATTTTTATAAATTCTTTAATATTTATTAATTTCCAAAAATGGATTAAATTTAATTATTTTAATTATTTTTGATTAATAATTAATTTATTTAAAATGATTGATTAATCTTTAATCAATTAATTTTTATAAATTCATTATTAATCGAATTTAATTAATCTAAATTAGATTTAATTATTTTCTTCACTTTTATTTATTCAATAAATTGTTTAAATGTTTATAATTAGTCAATTAATTTTTATATTAATTGATTAAATTGTTTTTAAATCTTTATATTATCAAAAATGATCTGATATTCGATCTAAAAATATTTTGTGACTTGTTTCTTTTCAAACGAGAGTTGAAGAACATTTTAAAATTTATTTGTGACGATTACGTGACTTATATGATGCATTTAATTCATTTAAATAAGGATATATGCTGTACAAATTATGTGAGAAACCTGATTATTAAGTTATAATTACGAATAACTGTTCCGGGACTTATTTGAACATTTTGATTGTGTTTGATATGATTGTAAAGGTTTATTAAAATAGAAATATGTCAGTGTTACTAGAAAATGAGGTTTACGAGGGTATTGACTTAGGTATTGATTTTTATTATAGAAGTATTTGACGAGCGAGATTGATCAGAAATTCTTACCGTTGATCAGGCAAGTGTTATACTTTCACTTATTGTTCAAGTGATGTTATTTTAGAATAAATTTGTGCTATTGTTATACCATCTCATAAATTCACGAATATTCCTTCATATTTTTGATATCAGATTCATGATTATTATATTGATTGGGAAACATAATTATGGTGTTGAAATAATTGAAAAGACAGTTATTGGATTTATACGAATTCTTCCTTTCGAAAATCCTGATATGGAATATTGAGTTGAAATGTGGAATCCCTATATAAATGGGAATTTATGAACCCGATAAAGGTAAAGTTGTGATTTGGAAAGTGAGGGTTTTATATTGAACCCGTGGATTGGAAATACACAGGGCCGAATGCCGGTCACGAGATTTTGAATGATTTTTGGCCATGGTCAATAAGTGCCGAAATGGGCTGATTTTGATTGTGTTGCCCAGGGATCCCAGTTAAGCCTGCTGTGTACCACAGTATGGCTGGCGAGCTATGAGTGATCGATCGTCGGCTTAGCTCGTAGCGTTTAGTAAATTCCAATTCATTTATTTTGATGATAAAGTGAGAAAAGTTACTTATATGATATTAGATTATTTTTAAAGTTATGTATTGGTATTGATAATCAAGTTTCATTGCTCTTACATTCCATAGATCCTTTGCAAATATATGTTCCGTATTGTTGAGTTAAAATGCATATTTATTGAATCATACATTGATATTCAGAGCTATATTTTATCGCACTGGCTGAGAATTTTTGCTCATTCTTGCTTCTTTGTTATTCTAACCTTTCAGATAGTTACGAGGATGTCTCATGTTAGGCAAACAGCTAGGATAAGGGTGAACCGTCAGTTGCCCAGTGTCCGTGGTTAGGTAGTAGTTTGGAGTGTAATTTGTAGAAGGATTGTAAGAATAATGTAACCTTAACTGAATCAGTGTGTAAAACTTCGGTAGACTTTTAGTTGTTAGCTTAATTCCTTATCGGGGTTACCCTAATAACATAGTGGTTTGTAATAATATTAGTAGTTGTGTTGGCTTGTTTCATATTATAACCTGTGCTCGATCCTTAGCATTTCGGGGTCACTTTTATACTGATATTATATTTCCAGAGTTGTGATTTATATTGGTTGTGCGCTACCCGATTTTGACCCCGGGTCGGGAGGGCGTCATGGGTTGGTATCAGAGCCACAATTTATGGTCACGGAAATAAGTATAGGGTATTGGATTAGGTTAAACGGTAGGTATTATGAGATAGTTCCATGTGAGATGATTATGTTGAGCAAACTCATATAGAGTTTGAGTTAAGATTATCGGATATAGTCTTGACTATTAGGGTAGAGAGTCAATAAGGATGTAGCATGTGATTCTTATGTTACACTACTGTTATGTTTCAGCCATCGGACTCTAGCTCTTCACACTCGGAGTCAGACCCTTCTAAGCCTTCTGTTCCAGATCCACTGTCAGACCCTTCAGAGCATTTTGTTTCAGATCTACTAGTAGTACCCAACCTACCAGTTGTACCAGATCCACGAGTTGTGATAGCTCTACCAGTTGTACCTATTCCTGCTGTACCTTTGCGAGCGATACCCCCAGCCCATTCTCCACCTAGTTCAGAGTCCGTTAATGGACCCCCATTTCAGTATACCCCAGAACCTATACCTTATCATGAGTATATGAGGGTAGCTGGAGAGCGAGACTTTTTGCATGGTCAGGTGAGAGAGATGGTACGTTGCCAGAGGCATGTGTCAGGAGCATCAGCAGTGTTGAGGGATCTTAGGGCTTTGCGGATAGTCCTGGAGGTTAGACTTCGTCATATGGGCAGTACTAGCGGAGGAGAGCGAGATCCGTCAGAGATGAGTAGCTTGATAGATTATATCATGGGAGAGCTCCAGAGGATTGCACCTGATGAAGACTAGAGACAGAGGGTCATGTTGTGAGTCGGATGGGATGGAGTCTTATGTACAGTAGTTAGTGGATTTCATTCTGATAGTTATCAAATCTTGAATCACTTGATTAGAATGGATACACCCGTGGAACAAATTCTAGATCTTCTTCGCCAACAAACAGCTGCTTTAACACAACAGCAGCAGTGTTTGCAGCAACAACAGATACATCAATGACAACCAGCCGTACCAGCGGTTACTTTTAAGTCATTTCAGGCCGTGAAACCACCCAAGTTTAGAGGGACTGCAGATCCAGTGGAAGCAAGGGTGTGGTTAAAAGAAATGGAGAAGGCTTTTGCACTAGTGAAAGTTGAAGCGGACCAGAAAACTGAGTTTGCAAGCTACTTCCTGAAAAACGAAGCTAATTATTGGTGGGAGTCGGTGAAAGCTTTGGAAGGTACAACGACAGTTACTTGGGAGAGATTTACCGAGTTGTTTTTAGAAAAGTATTTTCCGCGTTATATGCAGAATCAGATGGAATTGAAGTTCTTTGAACTCAAGCAAGAGAATTTAAGTGTAACCGAGTATGAAGCCAAATTTACCGAATTGGCAAGGTTTGTTCCGGAGTTTGTCGACACCAATGAAAAGAAAGCTAGGAGATTCCAGCAGGGTTTGAAGCCGTGGATACGCAGTAGGGTGGCAGTGTTTGAGTTGGCTACGTATTCAGCAATAGTTCAGAAAGCTATGATTATAGAGGGAGAGAGTGATCAATCGCAGAAGGAAAAGGACAACAATAAAAGGAAGGCTAAGAGTCAGGAACCAAGTCAGAGACAGGGGAATTTTCAGAATCGTTTCAACAGGAAGCCGGGATTCCAGGCAGGAAGGAATATGGGATTTAGGAAGCCGAATATTAGGAACGCTAGACCAGTTATTCGTCCACCGTTTGTAAACCAACAGAAACCAAATGGTCCTCCACAGCTAGAATGTAAAACCTGCGGGAAAAGACATACGGAAAATTGCGTGAAGACTGATGTGGTTTGCTTCAAGTGTAACCAGAAAGGACATTTCGCTAAAGAATGCTCGGCACCGACATGCTTCAATTGTGGAAAGTTTGGTCATATAGCCAGAAACTGTAGATTACCAGTACAACCTACTACCAACCAGCCGAGAGCCAGAGTATTTAACATGAATATGGAAGATGATGTGCAAGACACTGACGTGGTGACAGGTACGTTACTTGTAAACTCCGTTCCTGCTAAAGTGCTAATTGATTCTGGAGCTACCAAGTCATTTATTTCTGAAGATTTTTCTAGTAAATTGCAATGTGAAACTCGACCGTTAGATGAGGCGTTAGAGGTAGAATTAGCAAATCAGGATCGTGTTTCAGTTAATCAAGTTTGTCCGCATTGTGATTGATATTTTAGGCCATCGTTTTCTTGCTGATTTAATACCTTTCAAGTTGGGGGAGTTTGAAATTATATTAGGAATGGATTGGTTGTCAAAGTATAACGCACAAATTGATTGCAAGAAAAAGACAGTAAAGCTACAATACCCAGATGACAAGGAAGTTGTGTTTCGAGGTCAGAAGCAAGTCCTGAGGTTATTAACAAGCATGCAGACAAGAAAGTTATTACAACAAGGTTGCGAAGCTTATTTGGTTTATGTGAATGAGGTAAAAGAAGATGCGCCATAAATAGAAGATATCCCCGTAGTGAATGAATTTCCAGATGTTTTCCAGATGAACTTCCAGGATTACCACCAGATCGGGAAATCAAATTCGTTATAGAGTTGGCACCAGGGACAGGACCAGTTTCGAAAGCTCCGTATCGTACGACACCTGTGTAGAATTGAAAGAATTGGCAACTCAACTACAAGATCTATTGGAAAAAGGTGTAATTAGACCCAACATATCTCCGTGGGGTGCACCAGTTCTATTTGTGAAGAAGAAGGACGGTAGCATGAGGTTGTGTATCGACTATCGTGAGCTGAACAAGTTAACTATCAAGAACAAGTATCCATTACCAAGAATCGATTATTTATTCGACCAGCTCAAGGGAGCGGTGTATTTCTCTAAGATCGATTTGAGATCAGGTTACCATCAGTTGAAGATCAAATCCGAAGACGTACCAAAGACTGCATTTCGCACTCGATATGGGCATTATGAGTTCTTAGTCATGGCTTTTGGTTTAACGAACGCACCCGCAGCTTTTATGGACTTAATGAATCGGATGTTCAAGAGATATTTGGATCGATTTGTGATAGTATTTATAGATGATATTTTAATTTATTCTAAGACAGAGTAGGAGCATGCAGCACATTTGAGAGTAGCTTTGGATATCCTAAGGAAGGAAAGGTTATACGCTAAGTTTTCCAAGTGCGAATTTTGGTTAAAATAAGTACAATTTTTGGGGCACGTGGTAAGGTGGAAGCGGTAATGAATTGGGAAAGACCGAAGACTCTGACAGAAGTCAGAAGCTTTATGGGTTTAGCAGGATATTACCGACGATTTGTGAAGGACTTTTACAAGATAGCTACGCCATTTACGACACTTACCAGGAAGACTGAAAAATTTGAATGGAACGACAGATGTGAAGAAAGCTTCCAGGAATTAAAGAAGAAACTAACAACGGCACCAGTGTTAGCATTGCCGGACGAATGCGGAAATTTCGTAATCTATTGTGATGCTTCTCATAAGGGATTGGGTTGCGTTCTGATGCAACATGATAAAGTAATTGCTTACGCTTCAAGACAATTGAAAGCTCACGAACAGAAGTACCCGACTCATGATTTAGAACTGGCCGCGATAGTATTTGCATTAAAATTTTGGAGGCATCATTTATACGGGGAGAAATGTGAGATCTACACAGACCATAAGAGCTTAAAGTATATCTTTACGTAGAAGGAATTAAACATGAGGCAACGAAGATGGTTAGAATTGATCAAGGATTATGATTGTACCATTAACTATCATCCGAGGAAGGCAAACGTAGTAGCATACGCATTAAGCAGAAAAGAGAGATTGAAGATGCTTACAATGCCAATGGAGTTGCACCAAGAATTTGAAAAGTTAGAATTAGAAGTTCGCATTCCAGACTCCACTGACGAAATGATTTATACAATGACGTTCCAACCACAGTTACTGGAAAAGATCAAGAAGTGCCAAGAAGAGGTAAGAAATCAAGACATTAACAACTTAACAGGCGAGGAAATATGTAGTCAAGCAGATGATGAGGGAATTCTGAGATTTTCTTCCAGGATATGGGTACCCAATGTGACGGAACTGAAAAACAAAATTTTGCGGGATACTCATAGTTCAAAGTATTCAATCCATCCAGGGAGCACTAAAATGTATCGAGATCTGAAGGAAAATTTCTGGTGGCCAGATATGAAGAGAGAGATTGCAGAATGGGTCAGCAGATGTTATACGTGTCAAAGGGTTAAAGCTGAACATCAAAGGCCGAGTGGATTACTACAACCATTGGAGATTCCAGAATGGAAGTGGGAGCATATTGCTATGGATTTCGTAATAGGTTTACCAAGGACAAAAGCTAATCATGATGCTATCTGGGTTATTGTTGATCGATTGACAAAGTCAGCACATTTTCTTCCGATTAATGAAAGGTATTCGGTAAATAAGTTGGTTCATCTTTATTTAAATGAGATAATAGTACGTCACGGAGTGCCAGTTTCAATTGTGTCCGATAGAGATCCACGGTTTAATTCAAGGTTTTGGAGACAATTTCAAGAAGCTTTGGGAACCAGACTTAATATGAGCACGGCGTATCACCCTCAAATAGACGGGTAGAGTGAACGAACTATTCAGACAATTGAAGACATGCTACGAGTATGTGCACTGGACTTTGAAGGCAGTTGGGATGATCATTTACCATTGGTTGAATTCTCTTACAATAATAGTTACCATGCCAGCATTGGAATGCCACCTTTTGAAGCTTTATATGGACGACGATGTCGATCTCTGGTGTGTTGGGATGAGGTTGGTGAACGTAAGATACTAGGGCCTGAACTGACTCAACAAACTAAGGAAAAGATTGATCTCATTCAAAGACAATTGGTAGCTGCTCAAAATCGACAACGGAAATATGCAGATGAGTTAAGGAAGGACATGAGTTATAATACAGGAGATCAAGTGTTATTGAAGGTTTCACCATGGAAAGGATTGACCAGATTTGGGAAGAAATGGAAACTTAGTCCGAGATTTGTTGGACCTTTTGAGATTCTGAAGCGCGTGGGAAAAGTTGCATACAGATTGGCTTTAGCTCCACACATGCGACATATCCATAATGTTTTTCATGTATCGATGCTCAAGAACTACAATCCTGACTCAAGCCATGTGATCGAATATGAACCAATAGAGATTCAGCCAGATCTATCATATGTAGAACAACCAGTGGAAATCTTGGACCATAAGGAGAAAGTGTTAATGAATAAAACAATACCAATAGTAAGAGTTCTGTGGAGAAACCCTAAGGTAGAAGAGTCAACTTGGGAATTAGAAAGTGAAATGCGAGAGAAATATCCTTATTTGTTTACCTAGGTTGATTCTGGGGACAGAATCCTTTTAAGGAGGGAAGGATGTAAGAACCGAGAAACCGTATGTATATTTTTAGAAATTTAATATAATTCCTGGGTATTATTTGTGAATTTAAGTACATTATGTGTTAATTATGGAAAATGTTTTGTTTAAATGATCATAGGTGCATGCCTTATAAATGCTACGTGGAATTATGTGATTATTGATTTTTTTTTTTCAAAGTGAATTTTTTTTTATCTCTAATTTATAGTAATTATTGAACGAAGAATTCTGTTCCTTTCGCAATTATTGGAGAAATTGGTATATCGTTCGTACCAATATTTTATTCGTTAAAGCGGGATATATTCCCGAACATTCGTTACAAAGATATTTTGGTTCGTACATCTAAATAGTATTAAAATATTCTCTTAAATATCTTCAATTATAGATAATTATCGTTTTGTAACTGGTACGCCTTATTCGAATAAAAACGATCCAACGGATCAATATTGAACCAAAAATGTTATTTGAGGTATAATTTTTGTTAAATATAAATAGCCATACCGTAATTATTTTACGTGTAATAAAAGTATTAATTATCGATAATTATCCCTAAATTACCCGAAACCCTAATTTCGTTCTTCGTGTTCTTGAAAAATCAAATCCAGAAACGAAGGTGTTACCGGATTCCAAATTCAAAGTTCTTATAACCAAATCGAAGCCCAGATCATCCTCTTCAACAATCCATCATCAGTTTTTGATTTTGGTAAAGTTTCGATTTTATTTCTTATTTTTGATATTTATTTCGAATTATTAATTTGGGGGTTTCTTTATTATTGATTGTTCTTGATACTTGATGGATTGATTGTGTTTATTATGTGATTTAGAGCAGGATTATGATTTTTATTTGAATTTTGGTGTTACAAATCGTGTAAATCGGAAAATTGTTGAACCGCCGGAAATTTTTACTATTTTGATCGGATTTTGTGTTGTAGTGATTGTTCCTTGATATGGCTTCCATAACTCAATAGATCGGGAAGTTTAGAGTGCAAAGGCGTGTTTAAACTCGAAGTTTGATCCATTTTTAAGGATGTCAGAAACTTTTTCCGTCGCAGCGGCGGCGACGTTTTCCATCGATTCGTGCAGTTTTTACGAGTTGTTTGATGCGATTAGGAGTGCTGTGAGTTGGTTGTAGTGCCCGTGCTTATTTCTGTGAAAACCCCGTGTTTTTGGTTGTGACCGGAGCAGTTTTCCCGGTAGCCGGACGTCGGCCGGAAACTGGGAAACCCAGTTTCCGGTGACGTGTTCTTGGCGACCCGAAAACTGTTCTTCACGACCCGTTTTCAAAACCCTACCGACCCGCTTTCAATCTGTTTTCCCCTATTTCAAAAACGTGAAAAGTGTTTCTGGGTTTAAATTTTTATTTTATTTATTCATTTTAGTTTTAAATTCAGAAAATAGTTTTTAATTTCTAAAAAAAAAATTGATTTTTAATTCATAAAATTTATTTGATAATTCTAATAATTTTTATAAATTCTTTAATATTTATTAATTTCCAAAAATGGATTAAATTTAATTATTTTAATTATTTTTGATTAATAATTAATTTATTTAAAATGATTGATTAATCTTTAATCAATTAATTTTTATAAATTCATTATTAATCGAATTTAATTAATCTAAATTAGATTTAATTATTTTCTTCACTTTTATTTATTCAATAAATTGTTTAAATGTTTATAATTAGTCAATTAATTTTTATATTAATTGATTAAATTGTTTTTAAATCTTTATATTATCAAAAATGATCTGATATTCGATCTAAAAATATTTTGTGACTTGTTTCTTTTCAAACGAGAGTTGAAGAACATTTTAAAATTTCTTTGTGACGATTACGTGACTTATATGATGCATTTAATTCATTTACATAAGGATATAGGCTGTACAAATTATGTGAGAAACTTGATTATTAATTTATAATTACGAATAACTGTTCCGGGACTTATTTGAACGTTTTGATTGTGTTTGATATGATTGTAAAGGTTTATTAAAATAGAAATATGTCAGTGTGACTAGAAAATGAGGTTTACGAGGGTATTGACTTAGATATTGATTTTTATTATAGAAGTGTTTGACGAGCGAGATTGATCAGAAATTCTTACCGTTGATCAGGCAAGTGTTATTATACTTTCACTTATTGTTCAAGTGATGTTATTTTAGAATAAATTTGGGCTATTGTTATACCATCTCATAAATTCACGAATATTCCTTCATATTTTTTATATCAGATTCATGCTTATTATATTGATTGGGAAACATAATTATGGTGTTGAAATAATTGAAAAGACAGTTATTGGATTTATACGAATTCTTCCTTTCGAAAATCCTGATATGGAATATTGAGTTGAAATGTGGAATCCCTATATAAATGGGAATTTATGAACCCGATAAGGGTAAAGTTGTGATTTGGAAAAGTGAGGGTTTTATATTGAACCTGTGGATTGGAAATACACAGGGCCGAACGCCGGTCGCGAGATTTTCAATGATTTTTGGCCATGGTCAATAAGTGCCAAAATGGGCTGATTTTGATTGTGTTGCCCAGGGATCCCAGTTAAGCCTGCTGTGTACCACAGTATGGCTGGCGAGCTATGATCGATCGATCGTCGGCTTAGCTCGTAGCGTTTAGTAAATTCCAATTCATTTATTTTGATGATAAAGTGAGAAAAGTTACTTATATGATATTAGATTACTTTTAAAGTTATGTATTGGTATTGATAATCAAGTTTCATTGCTCTTACATTCCATAGATCCTTTCCAAATATATGTTCCGTATTGTTGAGTTAAAATGCATATTTATTGAATCATACATTGATATTCAGAGCTATATTTTATCGCACTGGCTGAGCATTTTTTCTCATTCTTGCTTCTTTGTTATTCTAATCTTTCAGATAGTTAAGAGGATGTCTCATTTTAGGCGAACAGCTAGGATGAGGGTGAACCGTCAGTTTCCCAGTGTCCGCGGCCAGGTAGTAGTTTGGAGTGTAATTTGTAGAAGGATTGTAAGAATAATGTAACCTTAACTGAATTAGTGTGTAAAACTTCGGTAGACTTTTAGTTGTTAGCGTAATTCCTTATCGGGGTTACCCTAATAACATAGTGGTTTGTAATAATATTAGTAGTTGTGTTGACTTGTTTCATATTATAACCTGTGCTCGATCCTTAGCATTTCGGGGTCACTTTTATACTGATATTATATTTCCAGAGTTGTGATTTATATTGGTTGTGCGCTACCCGATTTTGACCCCGGGTCGGGAGGGCGTCACAGTCTGTGACTGAGCTAGAGTCTGTGATAGCACCTTTCTCAAGATCAACAGTTTGAGTAAATGTGGGTTCTTCATCAACAATTTCTTCCTCCTCCAAGTATCCTTGATTCTAAAATCTAAGAGTCTGCATTTGACCATCCTAATGCAGTCCTGGAAACTTGGTTTCATCAAATGTGACATTTAAACTTTCATCTATGATCATGTGTCCCAAGAGATAGACTCTGTAGGCAGTCCTTTCTAAAGCATATCCCATGAAGATACCTTCATAAGCTTTGGTGTCAAATTTCCCTTTCTTTTCATGGTTGTCTTTCATCATGAAGCACTTACTTCCAAACACATGAAAATACTTGACAGTAGGTTTCTTCTCATTCAGCAAATAGTAAGGAGTGTTCCCATGAGTCTTGTTAATCAAGGTTCTGTTCTGTGTATAACAGGCTGTGTTGATAGCTTCTTCCCAGAAGTATGTAGGTAACTTTGCATCATGTAGCACAGTCCTGGCAGCTTCAATGAGAGTTCTGTTCTTTCTCTCTACAACTCCATTCTGTTGTGGTGTCCTTGCAGCAGAAAATTGTTGCACAATTCCTTCATCCTTGCATAAATTGCCAAGAGTGGTATTTCTGAACTCAGTACCATTGTCACTCCTCAGAATTTGAACCTTGGCATTTGGAGTTCTGTCAAGAACTCTTAAGTGATCAATGATGACTTGAGCAGCTTCTCTTTTGATTCTAGATACTTCACCCAAGTATACCTAGAATAATCATCCACCATAACTAATGCATATCTCTTCTTGGCTAAGGATGGAACATTTACTGGGCCAAAGAGATCCATGTGAATTAGTTTGAGTGGTTCTGTGTTGGTGTTGACTTGCTTTGACCTATGCACAGCTCTCCTCAATTTTCCCATTTGACAGTCCTCACACAGTCCTTCTTGATAGAATTCCTGTTTAGGTAGTCCTCTTACCAGTTCCTTCTTCATTAGCATATTCATTGTCTTGAAGTTTAGGTGATAAGTGTGAGTTTTATCATAATATTGTCCCTATATTTTAGTTATTTTGTATTGATTTGGATTTTTATTTAATAAATTATAATGTTTTATTGTAGGTATGAAGGAGTTTTAATAAAGGAATGCTTGGAGCTTAAATGGCAAGAGTTGGAGATTAATTTGATTAAAATTCGGATTTTATGACCCACTTGCGCAATTCACACTGTTTGGGCCATAACTGGAGTTCTATAAGTCCGATTCAGATGATTCAACAGCCCACAGAAAGCTTATGAGAAGGGCTTTATTTTAGAAGAGGTCCTGATATCATAGTCCAGCCGTATCAGTCCAAAAACACAGCCCAACAGCCAACTACGAATTTCTATACTGGAATTCAATTCTGAATGGGAAATCTCCTTGTATTTGTATTAAATAATTAAAAATACTTTTGTGAGAGATATTACTATATATTATTCAGACCTAATCTAAATATACATCATACGAGAACGGAAGAGGAGAGGAGAAAGAAGGAGCCGCACAAGGGAGGAGGAGAAGCCATCTACAGACAAGAATTTAGCCATTGAAGACATTCAATTGACTTTGTTTTCTCTTATCTTTTATTTATCTCTTCTTATGAACATGTGTTTGTTGACTTGGAATTGTTTTGTATACTCTGATTATGAACTAATTGTATAAAGTTGGGATTTTTATGGAACCCTAGCATGAGATTATTGGTGTTTTGTTAAAGAGTATTGTATGCAGTCCTACGGTTTATTCATTCAAGTATTTTTCATGCTAATACTTGCTATTGTTTGATAA
This sequence comes from Heracleum sosnowskyi, assembly GCA_030848705.1. Lineage (NCBI taxonomy): Eukaryota > Viridiplantae > Streptophyta > Magnoliopsida > Apiales > Apiaceae > Heracleum > Heracleum sosnowskyi. The sequence continues at coordinate 84,275,810 of CM061237.1, forward strand.
AATTTAGTGGGTTAACGAGTTAATTATAATATCGAGAGAGTTATAATTAATTGACATAAAACTTGAATGGTGCATGCTTATATCTTTTGATTATAAGATTGTTACGGTATAGACATATATTGTGATCATGCATAGCTTTGTGAATTGATGCTTAATTGTATTATGAGGAGTAAATTGGCATAGACATATGTTAGTTTACTTGGTAGAAATTATACTATAGTGATTTCGAGAGAAACCTATAACCATTGAATTCTAGCAAGTGAACTGTGGATTTGATATAGTGCTACGCAACTCTTTTACCGATTTTCATGTGTTAGGGGGAAGTAATGATCCTGACTTATCTTATCATATTTGAAAAATGTCCTTGCTAGTATAATTTAGTTGGTTAATTTAGTTGTCATTATTAATTTAGTTATAAAACCATCAATCAACTTTTGTGTTCGATAACCGAATTGTTTGATATTACTTGCAATTAATACAAATATACAGTCATTGAGGAACGAAATCTGGTATTCACTACTATATTACTTGTTTGCGATTATGTACACTTGCACATCTATATTTTACGCAACAAGTTTTTGGCGCCGCTCCCGGGGACTTTTACAGTTTTTATTGAAAAATTAATTATCTTGCAGTTTGGTTTGTTTTTGTGTGCTTACATGGATAATTCTAGTTGTTTCTCAGGTCAACAACATAGAGTTATGTATTTTCCACAAGCGATGGATATGGGGTATCGCGAAGATTGCGCTACACGAAATCAAGAATTTCTTTCCTTGCAGGCTAGATTATCTTCCGTGTCAGAGATGGTATAGAATTTGAGCATGGCAACAACAGTGTCCACCGCGAAGTCAAGATGACAGAGTTTTGTGTGTGTATTGTTGCGGTGCTCATACCTATGACTACTGTCCTTCCAATCCAGATTCTATTTGCTTTTCTGGTAATCAAAATTGGAGTAACCCATATTCCGATTCTTGCAACCAGTCATGGAGTCAACCTCTGAATTATTCATGGGGCAATGAACGAGCTTATCTTGGAACTTCATCAATGGACTCTAATTATTCATGTTTTCAGCAGCCTCAACAGCAGGAGCCTGATGAAGAAGATCAATATAGTTCTCTGAGAACTCTGTTGAAGAAAGCTATTGAAAATCAAGATATTATCCAAACTCAATCAGATTCAATAAGGAACTTGGGGAATAAAGTTCGTGATCTAGTTGATGAGTTGAGAAATCAAACGCCAGGTTCTCTACCATGTGATACTAAAACTTGTGAAGAAGTTCAGATAGAGCATTCTGAAGGTGTGTTTACGGAAAGCGAAAAAAAGGTGGAGGTCTCTCAGACAACATCTGACCATGAAGGATATGTAGAGGGCTCTTCAACAATAACTGTAAAGGATTTTCTAGTTTCTGATAAACTAGAGCAAAATTCTTATGAAGATCCTTTGGAGCAGCCCATGATTCTAGATTTTGGACATAAGAATAATGGAGAGAAAAATCTAACTTTGTTGGAGGTTAATTCACAAGATGCAGAAATAGTGCAGCGTTTTGAGTCATTGGAAGTGCTATCTGCAGAAGTCAAACCTCTGAAAGCATCTGTTAAAGAACCACCTGATTTGGAATTGAATTTGACGCCCTCTCATTCTCAAGAAGTTTATTCGAGCTCATCCCCAATTTATTCTATCATCATCTCAGCAGAGTTACCTCCAGACAAAAAAGAAATTTTTTTTGAGGTTCTACAGAATAGCAAGGTAGCTATTGGAAGGGGTATTTCATATTTTTGTGATTTTATGTGCTCTCTAGGCATGCAAATCTTGTTGGTAGACACCGTAATGGGTTCTTTTGAGGAACGAGAAAGGTTGACATCTCCGACTTCGTCCATTATTATTTCAGCAGATTTAGCTCCTGATAAAGAATTATTTTGGGAGGTTTTGAAAAAGCACAAGTCAGGAAGTGGATGGATAATTTCATATATTCGAGATAATATTTATTCTTTGGATATGAAAATATGGAGTGTGGGCAGTGACGAAAGCACTTTTGATGAGCATTGGAGGCTGAATCTTGTTGTCAAGGACGTGGTTCCGAGAAATATTATTAAATGGCCACTAGGGGATGCAATGTGGAGTTTTACACTATGGTATAAAATTATTAACTGAAAAAGTTAGTCTCATATCTAGCTAAAGACGTTAAAGAAAGACGTTTCTTGGGAGGCAACCCATGATTGTGGATGTAATTCGTGAATGCAAAAAAAACGAAAAAAAAAAAATTTGGTTATACTGGTGTATTGGTGGGGAAAACCAGAGTTTAATTTCTCTGTAGACAGGACTTGAATACCACAGTATTAATTTATCAAACTGGCGTTTAAATCCCTGTGCTACGTCAGCGTCCAGTCACTTGTCCATATCAGCGCCACGTCAGCTGCTTTGTAGGCTGCTCTTTTACAAAAATTATATGGAAATATAAGAGTGGGGAGTTGAACCCCTGACCTCTAGCATGCAACACCAAGACCTCAACCACTCCACCAACTTGTCGTTGGTGTTAGAAGTTGATTTGTCTAATTAATAAGCAGAATATAGAGCTGTAATTTCAGCATACTTAAAAGAGGGGGGAGCAAGCTTCAATAATTATTTCAGTGGGCACTTCATGCAGCATAAGGGGAGTATTTTGAACCTTTCTTTGTACATTATTTTTCTTTGTATATATATTTTTTATTTATTTTTGTTTTTGTAATTTTTTTGTTTTTTAGAATCTTGTTAGTTTAATGTATATTTATTATTATTATTCATTGGGGACAATGAACCGCTTGAGTGTGGGGAGGGGTTTCCAACATTAAAAATAAAATTAGGATTTTTTTTAATTTGTTAGATTTTTATTAGGATAGTTAAAAAATTTAAAAACACAAAAAAATTAGAAAAATTAAAAAGAATTGATTGCCTTGTCAAAATAGCATGTTAATAAGGATAAGTACACACCATGTAGACCTTTATTTTGCGAATGTCATGTATTTGTCTCCTTGGCGTAAAATACCTTATACATGATGATGTCTTGTATGTGCTTGCAAAAATTTCAAAACTTGATGTACAGCATTGTCAATTTTGATGAGTTTAGCATGCTATCACCTGTGAGATTTTGAGCCTTAATTCAGGATTGATGCATCTTTTAATCAATCTATTTTTTTTGTGGTGAGCTAATCGTCAGTGTTCATGTTGCTCTAGAACTTGCTTTAAACCAGGTCGTGCGTATATTGATATTGTGTATTGTGTAAAAGTGATAAAGGCACTAGGATTAACCGTATTGTCCCAAACAGTACCCTGAAAAAATATCCTTAAAGAACCCCCTTGAGCCTATATCCTTTTTCTTCGTATATTACCATCACAATCTTGAGCGTATTAATTTGTTCTTGTCTTGATTGACTAGTAGAGCATTGTGATATATACTTGGGATTGGTAAAACATTGAGGGTGGGGATATCTTTGTTAATGTGTGAATTTTGGTGGGATATAATTGGTTTGGCTACTTTTTGTCGGTGATATTTCAAATAAAATGTAACGCCCCCAAATCCGGGGTCAAAGGATTTGGTCGTCACACTGCACCCTTAATCCAAACAACCTGTTCAATAATAAAATCAACACAATAATAGTAATATCTGTGACCCCAACTCTACCAAGAATCTTTAAAGGTTATAGTGCTAGAAACAAGAATCCAAAATTTCATTACAAACAATCTTTCTTCTTTACAACCATTCTCTTTACATACAATCTAAAACACTAGTAGAACTTCGATAAGAAGTATACCATGCAACTAATCTTATACAATATTTTATTCAATATAAAACATCTATATACAAAACCTCTCACTAGCTCCAATGCTCTGGATCAAAACGTCTTTACGCTAATATCTTTCCCCATCTCTGATCAGCTACGCGGACAACTCTCGCCAATACACCTTCTTTCTGGAAGGCTAAAATATATATAAATAAAACAAGTATGAGCGAATGAATTGCTCAGCAAGCGCATTATTAAATATAATATGAAAGGTTTCCAAAATAAACTTTGGATTTTCAAATAAACAAGCCTTTGGCTTAAACATTTGTAATCTCTAATATTTTTAAAACAAGTTTGGTAATTTACCACAATTTCTCATTCTTCTTCTCTCAATTGAATAGTTTAAAACACAAAAAGATTTATATTGGTCGTTACGGCGACCGAATCAACAATATCTATAATAGTAAGTAGAAAATATGAAATAAATATAACTCATACGTCTTCAAGACCATAGTTTGTACAAAAATACTAATTTTGAAGATAACAGGTCTATTCATAACATTCTCTGAAACCAACAACTCTGGAAGGGTAGAATAATCAAGGAGTAAGAATGTGCCATCACGCTCGGTCATGAAATAAAGAACGCACTTCAAGACTTCAACACGGTACCGACTTGATATGCGGTATGAATAAAACTCATCAAGATAGATATCTCACGATTGACAATGGAATCAAGGAAGTGGATTTCGACTATTGGGAATCCAATGAATTAAGAGTAAGTGATTTCAGCAAGATTGAAACCACCATTTATTAATCAACAACCAACAATTTTACGCAACGAATAAACCTGAATATCAGGTCATAACTCACAAGTACAAAACATATGGATGTAACTCATCCCAAAAATAAGAACTTATTCTAGAATTGGACTTGTCACATTTTATCAAATCAAAGGTTGTGCAGCTGGCCAGCCACGCAACAACCCCGGACTAGCTCATGCATAGTCCTTTACGGATCCAAGGCACATCTGGGCCTAAATTACATCGACCATAAACGGCCCGACCAATAATTGGTCCATTTTTAAAAACATTCCAATTCTATATTATATACGTCAGGTGTCAGAACAATTGACAACCTTACTTCGACAATCAGGTGTCGGAAGAATCGACAACCTAATACAACAATTGCTGGAAAACTCACGTTCCAGGAAACAGTTCAATTATGAAGAATCAATAAAGGGATAGCAATATAATCTAGTATCGACGAGATCGACACAACAATGGGGAGTACACATGGCAAGTAACAACATCATAAATATCGACGAGATCGATGCAACAACTGGGATAACAATGAAGAATAAACAATGACATGCTCAACAAGGTTAAGTCTGATATGAAACAGACAATATGATATCAACAGAAAGTGTAACAAGTCAATATAGAGTAGGGTTCAAAGAATAAACAATAACATGGTTAACAAGATTGAATCTGATATGAAGCAGACAATATGATATCAACAGAAAAGGGTAACAAGTCAATATAGAGTAGGGTTCAAAGAACAGGCTCTAGATGGCCTCAATAGTTCAAATCATCACATTATGGAAGAATTAATTAAGGTTTACCAATCTGGTAAATGACAAGAGAGTCAAGTTCAAGTTTAAGAAGAATTCAAGGTGAAGTTTATAAATGAAGAAAACAAGGGTTTATCAACTTCTGACAGAAATAGTTCAAGTCCTTCGAACATGTACTTATAATAGATAAGCCTTGTACTTGAAGGAAGTAAACTAAATCATGCACAGCATATATGAATTCGAATCAGGGAATGGATCAGATGATCGCATTAACAAGAAAGGATAACAAGGTTTGCATAGGTGCAAGGTGAAAAATGGAATACTTGAAGGGCAAGCAACACCACTTCAGAATTTCAGAATAAGTTTTCCCTCATAGGGTTCACAAGTTCCCGCTCATCTAGGGTTGGTAATATTCCAACTTAGCATTTTTAAATCAAGTCTTTGAAAGAAGGCCTTAGTATACAGCCCATAACTATCTTTTCAAACTTTTCAATATAATAAGTATATCCTTCCAATCAATATGAAAATATGAATCTAAACTCAAAAGGTATAAAAGAGTACTCGTCAATTTACGAGATTAAATAACATACTTGCAATTCAATGCAAAGAAATCAACATTTGAAAATTCAGTAATAAGCATTCAACATGCATACTAATAATTCAAGATAATATCCCTTAATTAATAAGCAAGGGTATAAACACTTGCCTCTGGTCCTTAGCTATTTCGTAATGCTGAAACAATACGATCCCTCCTTATTCTGTCTTATCGCACGATTCTCGACTTCCGTCCTTCTTTGCTTTAACGCTCTTGCGAATACCACTAGTCTGCTTCTACCATTTCGAATCCACGTGCCAGCCTCGATAGTCAAACATGAGACGGTACTTAGTCTTCAACGTATGATTTCACATTCCATAAACGATTGTAACTTAACTTCGATAATCTGACTCGTTTCGTCCAATAGCCTCGGTTGCACAAACAACCACATTTCAATTGATAGAATGATCACAACTAACTATACAAGTAATCCTCGTAACTCGCTTGACGAAACTCCCCATACTATAAAAGTCAACATCTAAGTCAACGGCCTCGTAAATCTCACTTTCTAACATAACCGACAAATTTCTATCCCAACTACCCCTCGTGATGATATTAGACACGACCAAATACTCAAACAAGTCTCAACACAATTTATTCGCATGCATGACTCAACAACAGATAATTCACATCATTCACATAACACATTTAAACAAGTAACCTGTTACGTATCGGACGCCCGGTCTAATTTACGATATTTAAAACTCAGACACTAGCCCTAGTACGGGCATATACTGACTATAAAACACATTACACAACTCATACGAATCACATAGCACTTATAACTATTTTTAAAAGATCACACAAAGCTTATTTGAATTTTAATAAGCCACTAACAAATTTTTAAATCAAAAATCGGATTTTTAAACCCAATATAAGTATTTAAATGCAAATAAATCAATTAATAAAATTAATTGACACTCTTTTAAATGCCCAAACTATTTTTAAATAAATAAACCAAGCTAGAAAATAATCAAACTTAATTTTAATTAATTAAATCTAATTAATAATTAATTTTTAAGAATTAACTGATTAAAAGAATTAATCAATTAATTAAATACATTAATTATTAATCAAAAATAATTAAAATAATTAAATTTAATCAATTTCCGAATTTAAATAAATATTTATGAATTTATAAAATTTTCGGAATAATAAAATGTATTTTTAAATCAAAGATATGATTTTTAGAATTATAAAACTATTTTAGAATTATTTTTAAAATAAAAACCCAGAAACACTATTCAGAAAATGGAATTAGGGTTTTCTGGATCGAAACCGGGTCGGGTAGGTTTTGAAAACGGGTCATGAAGAACACGGTGGGTCGCCAAGAACACGTCACCGGAAAACTGGGTTTCCCAGTTTCCGGCCGGCGTCCGGCCAACCCACCGGTTTCCGGCGACCAAAAACCATTCCAAACACACGGATTTTTGTGCAGAAATCACAGGAATGTCTCGACGATTACATTACTGAGCCCAGTTAACTGAAATCACGTCAAAATCGTCCAAAACGAACGGAAAGAAAACGGCGGCGCCGTTTCCGGCCAACCGAAAACGAACACCAAATTCAAAACCGATTACACGGTTCAACTCTAAACTCACAGATCTATCCAATGGTATAAACATAACCAAGAAACAGTTCCTGGAAATCAAAATCCGGCAAAAGCTCAAGAACTCCGGCGAGCTTCAAAAATTCGATTTGCTCGATTTACAACACCAACACCCAAAATTTTAGTATCAAAACATTCCCTGAATCATGTACAATATATTCATGTAATCAATTAGCAAGAACAACTACGAACAAAGATTCCCCCAATTTAAATATAAAAATTCGAAAATAAATAAATAATTAAAAATCGGAAAGATCAGAAAATCATACCCACATGAATTTTGATGGTGGATTTAGGTAGAGGATGATGAGAGATTCATTTTGGTTACAAGAACATCGAAATCGGATTCCGATAACGCCTTCAAAATTGAGTTTGATTCTCAAGAACACGAAGAACACGTTTCAGGGGTTTTTAGATTTTTAACTGTAATTAAGCTTTATTATACGTAAAACAAAGTACGATTTGCCTTTTTATACTAAACGGAAAATAATACCCCAAACGACATTTTTGGATCGATACTGATCCGATAGATCGCTTTAAATACAATTTAACAGAATATATGCTTTAAACCTTTAATAAAGCAGAATACACGTTTCACGAGACGATAAGCATCCATAAAGTACGGATAACTACAAGTATCGTTTAATTCAAAATATACGAACCAAAATACCTTTATTGCGAATATTTTCAAATACTTCCTACTTTAACGAATGAAATATTGGTACGAACGATATACCAATCTCCCGAATTATTTGGGAACGATCCAAATTTTCTTTTCGATAATTAAAATAAAATAAAATAGTATGACACCCTTTTCAAAATAATTTCAAATTCCCCACACATTTCACATAGCACCACAATATCACATATTCAATCATTTAACGAATAACTTAGCACGTTTAAACAGATAAATCATTTAATAACTCTTAATATGAAATTAAAATTTCATTTCACATCATATAATAACACGTAATTTTCCCGGATCTTACATAAAATCACCAAGGTCAAAAAGAAAAGAAAAAATAGACAAAAAAAGGGAAATTAGAAAAAAAAATGAAAAAAGGGAAGATCTCTCTAAGAAAAAAAAAAGAAAGAAAAGTTAGTGTATGTTCATTGGTTCTTACATTGTGAATTTTACGGGTTTTATATCTTTATGTGGGATGATATCTCAAGATAGTTTCATGTTGAGTGCTTCAAGTGTATATGAACATTATGCTCTATTAGTTGTCAAGTTTAGCCAACTGCAGCCATTTCATTTTCCTACCCCTCACCTAAGCCTCATTACAACCCTTGACAAAGACCTTTTGATTTATACGAACACGAAGTCTAGAGGTTTTGGTGGACAAGCAAGCTTATGGTAGCACATGTGCATTTGATTGAATTTGAGTGATACAGTTACACCTAAACACTTGTGTGCTTTGAGTTTTTGTGAGGTTATTTTCCCATCTAAACCATGCTATTATCTTGTTGATTGAGACTTTGATGTATTCATGATATATTTTAGTCTTTTAGACTATGTGCGCGTACTTGAATAGTTGTGTTGGTGTGTAAAGTTGAGGAATTGCATTATATGACATATAAGAGCTATTACATGGTTAAGTTTGCATGTGTGGTGTGCTATGATATATTTCATGTTTGAGACTTGGAAGTCAACCCAAATAAGATTTTGTGGGTAGATTTACTATAAACCCTCACGATACCTTACTCATCCACTAGGGCTGCCTAGGGGTTTAAAGGGCTTGTTGCATATGCCAAATGCAACCGTGATCACCTACGGAAGTGGTATTAGTTAGTTAGGACTTAGTATTTTTCTTTCTTCTTTGCCCGAGGACGTGCAAAATGCTAAGTTCATAATGTTTGGGCCATAACTGGAGTTCTATAAGTCCGATTCAGATGATTCAACAGCCCACGGAAAGCTTATGAGAAGGGCTTTATTTTAGAAGAGGTCTTGATATCATAGTCCAGCCGTATCAGTCCAGAAACACAGCCCAACAGCCAACTACGAATTTCTATACTGGAATTCAATTCTGAATGGGAAATCTCCTTGTATTTGTATTAAATAATTTAAAATACTTTTGTGAGAGATATTATTATATATTATTCAGACCTAATCTGAATATACATCATACGAGAACGGAAGAGGAGAAAGAAGGAGCCGCACAAGGGAGCCAAAGAGATCCATGTGAATTAGTTTGAGTGGTTCTGTGTTGGTGTTGACTTGCTTTGACATATGCACAACTCTCCTCAATTTTCCCATTTGACAGTCCTCACACAGTCCTTCTTGACAGAATTCATGTTGAGGTAGTCCTCTTACCAGTTCCTTCTTCATTAGCATATTCATTGTCTTGAAGTTTAGGTGAGAGAGTTTTATGTGCCAAAGCATGTTGTCACCAACAGTAGCTTTACTGTAAAAACAGTAGACTTTGTCCTTTTTTGTTGAGCTTAGGTCAGCAACAAATAGGCTTCCTTTCCTTACCCCTTTCAGAGAGAGGCTTCCATCTTTCTTGTGATAGATATTGCACACCATCATATCAAAATCAACCTTGAATCCCCTGTCACTGAATTGGCTGACACTGAGCAAGTTGTGCTTTAATCCATCAACAAGTGCAATATCATTAATGACAACATTTCCAATTTCCAGACAGCCATATCCCACTGTGTAACCTTTGCTGTTGTCTCCAAAGATTATGATTGGGCCAGCTTTCTCCACAAATTGTGATATCAGGGATTTATCACCAGTCATGTGTCTTGAGCAGCCACTGTCAATGATCCACATGACCTGCTTCTTATTCTTGCCCTGCAAAACAAATTGTATTTAAGAGGCATATGGTACCCAATCCTTGTTGGGTCCTGCTAATTCAGTAACACAAGAATATTCATCATTTTCAACTTTAACAGTCACATCAGGAATCTTCTGTTGGACTCCTTTCTTCACCCACTTAGCTTTAGAACTAGACTTGGTCTTCTTCTTAGTGGATGTAGCCTCTTTACTGTTTCCAGTAGGCTCAGAAGTCTCAACAGTTTGCATATAGAGACATTGTTCAGTAGATGAAATAGGCAGGTTAAAACAAGTACACATGGCAGTTATTTTACAAGGCATACAGTCAATGTTATTGCAAACTACCATAGATCTATGCATAATGGGGGTTTTTATGTAAGTTACCATCTATCTTGATCACATTGTTCTTGACCTCTTTTGGTTTCTTACAAACATGAGTTAAGTGATGTGAAGAGCCACAATTATTGCATAGTTTTCTGGGAGCACTACCAACATTAGCATTACCATTTCCTAACTTACCATTCATGTTCTTAGACTTGTAGGTAACTGTGTCAACATGATGTTCTGAAGTTGCTGTCGAGCTTTCCTTGATAGTACCTTTTACACCTTCTGTCTTGACAGTAGGTTTAGAGGTTGTTGTCTTCGAAGCTCTCTTGACAGTATCTTTGGAAGCTACTGTCTTGCCATTATTGACAGCATCTTTAGAACATTCTGTCTGATTGTCTGGGAAAGTTACTGTCTTAGGAATTGTGACAGTATCTTTTCCATCAACTGTTGTAATGTCAATGCCTTCATCCTCATCATCAAGTTGTTGCTTGATGAGCATGGCTTCCTCAGCAAATTCAAGTTCAGAAAGTTTGAAAATAGGTTTGTTGATCTTTTTGAGAACATGAGGTTTGACAGAACCATCAGTTGAACAATCCTGATTCACAGTTTCCTTGCCAGGTCTTTTACCATACTCAAAACCTATCCCTACTTTTTGATCCTCTGTGTGTTTCCCATGATAATCCTGAAGTTGTTTAGAAGAGTTTCTGTAGGCCTTGATCTTGAATTCATTTTCACTAATTTCATTCCTTAGAAACTTTTCTATTTCTTTAGCACAGACTAATTCATTTTTAAGTTTAGCATTTTCCTGTGCTAGAGACTCTAATCGACTGGTCTTTAACAAAAGCATGTCATTCTCAGAGGTGAGTGTTTCATTCAGTTTAGTTAACCTAGCTATTTCTTCATTAGCTGCAGTTAAACTAGTATGAACATTAAACATTTCAGCACTCAACTCCTCAACAGTTTGTTTATATTCTTCTTTAGACATTTCAAGTAAAACAAGTGAGGGTACCTGACTTGGAGAGCTAGAGGAGACCTCATCAGTCTTAGCCATGAGGGCTAGATTCACATATTCCTCTTCCTCTTCATCATCAGAATCATCCCAACATTTTCCCTCAGCCACATAGGCTTTTCCCTGCCCTTTCTTGAAGTGTCCACTTGACCCTTTGTCCATTCTTTGATTCTGTTTTGGTCTTCTGCATTCAGTAGCAAAATGACCAAGCTCATTGCAGTTGTAACATCTAAACTTGGATCTATCCACCATCCCTGTTTTGTAACCACCTCTTGTGGCACCACCTTCAACCTTGGAAGAATTCCCTCTGCTAAATCTTGATGTTTGACCTTGAGACTTAAATGGCTTGTTTCTCTTGAATCTTATGTTTTTGAACTTCTTAGCCATGTAAGTCATAGTTGGATTGTCCATCTTTTCCATTTCTTCCAAGGAATAGAAGTCTTCATCTTCAACATCAGTTATTTGCAGCACCACTTTCTCATCATCATCAACAACCTCCTCAATCTTTAGGGTAGGTACTTGAGCAGGTTGGGTGATTTGAATTCCTTCAATAGGTTGAGTGATTCTTGGCACATGAGCCACAAGAGCACCAGACATATTTGTCATCTTTCCTCTTGATCCAGATTGTATAGCTCTTTTCTGGAAAAGTTCAAGCTCATATGACTTAAGCACACCATATAATGTTTCAAGGGAAACATTGTTTAGATTTCTTCCTTCTCTTATGGTTATGATTCTGTGCTCTAGATGCTCAGGAAGTGTGAGTAAGAACTTAACATTTAACTCTTTCCTATCATAGTACTTGCCATGAATCTGTAGCTCAGTCAGAAGTTTACTGAACCTCTCAAACATCGTTGTTAGATCTTCTCCTGACTTTGCCATGAAAGCTTCATACTGTGAGATAAGAATTTGTCTTTGATTGTCTTTCACTTCTTCACTTCCTTCACATAGCAGCTCAATCTTATTCCACATATCCTTGGCTGATGAGCATCCAATGACATTCCCACACATGGCTTTATCCAAAGTGAGAGCATCCAGTAGGATGAGTTGCAAGTAATCATCCAAGGCCACCTTCTCTTTTTCTGGCTCCAGAAACTCTAAAGGTAATTTGTTGATCCAGTAAGCTGGAACAAGAACACCGTCCACAGTTGAGGCTTTAATCTCTTTCCGTGGAACAAAGGGACCATTTTGGAGGATACCCAAGTATAAGGGATTCGCAGCTTTGATAAACAACAAGATTTTTCTTTTCCACACATTGTAATTCTCTTTATCAAAAGCTGGAATCTTTATGCTACTTGACTTCTGCAAACTTGTCATGATCTCATATTTGTAGAACAATATGTCTGCTCTAATACCAGATCTTGGTCCTTGACTATTGCAGAAGGGGGGGGGGGGTTGAATGCAATACTGATAAATCTCAATCTACGTTTCAACAACAAAAACTAAGATTAACGTTTATCAGTTTATGGGATGCAAACACAAGTAGACACACGAGTTTTTCTCACAAAATAAATGTTTTATTTATTTTGCAAAGTGTTGCTACAACCTCAAGAAAATGTTGGTTTTCTTGAGCTTCGATTTCTCGAGTTATTACTTAGAATGGATTGAGAGATAGTCTAAGTAAACTAATCTTATCTCTATCATCACGGGTTTGTGAAGCTGCTGTCATTTTTATGTGGCAGCTTCTTACAAATTGTCTACCCGTGAGTCTTTCCTAAATTGCTATATAAACAACTTATCAGTACTGGAAAAAGCAATCTATATACATTCTATATTTAGCTAACACAATTAAGTAGATGTAGATTTGTCATACTCTTGAATTGGTGAGCTTTGTCATGTGATCTCTCAAGCTTCGGTTGTAGTCTTGCAGACCTGATGCAGTGTTGGGATACTACAGCACGCCTGTTTCTTGAACATCCGAACTGTCACATGTTTGACTGGGTAGATCCCCAATACAAATATTATCCCTTCATGACAGTATCCTAATCACTAAGCTTGCTGTCACAAGAAGGCGCTTTTGGTGACAGTAAGAAATCCCCGCAAAAGGTGTTGTCGGGATTTCCAAGCTTGTCGTCAGGCTAAGGTAAAGTTGTTGCCCGAGGGCTTCCGCCAATGTTGCTGTCAGAGTGAATGTATTGTCGTGACTTGCAACATATTGTCTTCTTGTAACCTTACTGTCAGTGCCATGACAGTAACATTTATTCTTGTTGTCCTTCTTGAGCACTTCTTGAGGCTTGAACAAATAAATGAACTTCTACCAAGATGTACTTAAACTCTTATTTAACAACAAACAAAATGGTTACAAGAACATACTCTGGATGTGATAGTATGTTCATACTTAATAAAATTAAGCATTAAAAAGTATCTAGTTAAGTTGTCTCATAGCTATCACCCATAAATCCTAACATTCTATGATGCAGTAGGCGGTCGAAACAGCATGAACATGATATATGGTCTGGGCTCATCGCAGGATCTTTTTTATGCACCAAGTAGCAGCACAATTGCACATTTCGGCAATTCCTCCCATCCTAATAGACAAGATTATGAGAAGCTACAAACCGAGCTCGAATTGATGAAGGAACGAATGAAAGAGATGGATACGATGCAGCAGCGGATGAAGGATATGGAGAATTTGTTAGCAAGGATGGCTGATAATCAGAATCAGTAGGTAGACAATGAAAAGTGCAAGCTTTGAGGTATATAAATTCTGTATTTTCCTGGAAAAAAATGTCTTAATAACATGGTATATTGGATTTTTAAGAAGCACTAGTTTATGGTATATATGATATTAGGATCAATCCAAAGAAAATTGATTCCTTTATTGGTTGGAATTTCTGATCCTGATCGACGATACCATAAAATCTAGAGATTAAATAGGGTGGTCATTTCCATTTATTTGTTTATGCTACTAAATGTTTAGTTATTAACTCAACACCCTTGATGTGACTTTTGAGTGTTAAGACATGCATGCCAATATAAATCCTCTATGTATGGTGTGTATTGTGAATAGAGTAGGGACCTTGTGGTTGTTGTTGTTGTTGGTTTAAGTCCCCTGGGGTTGTTTAGTTTTCAATTTGTGGAAAGTCTAAATCACAGTATTGCATGGAAATATCATAGTACTGATGCCCTCCATGCTGTTATATTCAGTTCTTGAAATCTATCAAGAAAGTGTAATTTACATAATTTTTTTGCAAGGTTTTATTATTTTGTGTACGACATGCTGATAAGTTTTACATCCTTGAAAAATGCAGAAAATTGGAGAATGATCGCTGCATTGTTGCTCTAGCTACCATGGGAATCTAGTCTGCTCCAGATTTTTGTTATGTTCTAACTGTTAGCTAGTATTAAAGTACCAAGAACTTGTTTGAACTCAGTTTGTACTCCTTTTGGACTTATAAACTTATGTCCAGACCTTGGCAAGTATTCAAGTTATTAATGTATCGTTTCTTTCTGGTTCAATTTTATTTTGTATTTTCCTAATTAGAATTAATTTTGAATGTAATAGCAAAGTAGATAATGTATCATGACAAAATAAACAAGATATGAGCAAAAAATAGCTCTGAAAAAATTAATATTTTATATCACCAACGGATTGACAATGGAAAAAAATTAGAGAGTCTGCAGAAAAACCGTTTGCAGTTCATGACGGAAATTCGTTGGTAAAGAGTGGCCTGAGGGTGGTCAATATTGAGTGGGTTTCGTTGGTAGGCTGTTGCAAGAATGCTAACGGAATAAAGACGGAACTGAGGCATTGGCAACTCATAACGGAATTCCGTTGGTAAATAGTCGCCTGAAGTGGTCAATACTTAGTGGATTTCTTTAGTAGACCATTGCAGATCCGTCGCTAGACTGGCAACGGAATATAACTTCTGTAGGGAAGCCCTTACCTACGGCCAATATTGCAACGTATTTTTTCCGTCGGAATTCCGTCGGGAACCTAAAATGCCAACGGTATCTAGCCTTTGTCGATGGGTCGACGAAAATTTTCGTCACAAATTCCGGGAATTCTTGTAGTGAGAGAGAGACTCCCTTATTATGTAAATTATGTAACTACCCTTATTATGGGTATTTAAGGAATATACAAATAAAAATCGAGTTTGAATAGTAATACATGGAGCTTATGTGATTCTTATTATGTAGTTACTACATTACTTTTATTTTTTCGTGTAATTTTTTTGTATAATCATTAAGAGTAGTGCTAGGTACCCAAAATCTGTTTCCAAAATTCTTCCCAAATGACATGGCCGAATGCCAAATTATAATTCGAGAACGCATATGTATGCACGCGGAGTCCCATCATATTAATAAGGGGCCTCTAGCATTTTTCAATCATAAATCAAGCATGCAGAAAGGCTTCTAACTTTCCATAATTAAGTTTATATGCGCTCGCTCTAAAAAATGTGTACTGAAACGTACAAACGATTCCAGTCTCCAGGAGAGCAGTTACATTACGTTTTATTATACATTTATACTTTGTTCTATACTACAATAGTCCACAACTTTCTTCAACAGCATCTCCATGTCAGCTTCATGCCTGACTTTTAGGTTACAAGATTAGACACTTCACTACAAGGGGACAGGGCAATTGCGACTAAATTAATACAAAGAATCTGTCGTAATTGCCCGAACTTGTGACAGAAAAATTCCGTTACAAATACCGGAGTCATAAGTTCTTAATACAAAAAATTGGTGTTTTAATTTTTTTAAAAATATTTCTCAACAACCGAACTGTGTGGATGTTAGGATATATGTATTTTACTGATTTTGCTGAAATTTGAGAAAAAATTAATTTATTTAGTTTGAGTTTTCACAGTTAACTACTCGTTTGACCAGTACTCCTGGCTAGTGCTTCATCGTGGATTAATATTTTGATTTTTTAAAAATATTTTTCAACAATCCAATCATATAGATGTAAAGATTTAGGTATTTTAGTGATATTCTAAAAAATTAAAAAAATAATAAATTTATTTGAATGCGTACAAGTAAGCTTGCGACCGAATTTGTCGCAAAGTATAACTATCATGGAACTCCATCCCAAAGTAATTAACGACGGACCATCGGTCGCAAAGTACGTTGTGACAGACATTACATTCCGTCCCAAGTTCAAATTTGCGACAGAATGTTTAAGATTTTTGTCACAAGGTGTCTTAGCGGGAAAATTACCCCGCCTAAAAACTAGAAGCGCGAAAATAAATTATTAAATTATTACTTGTGCGGGAAAAATAATAATAAAATATTAATATTGCGACAAAAATATTCCGTCACAAAGTACCCTGCGACGGAATGTAATATTTTCTTCGCAATTTGAGCTTGCGACTGAAATTTACTAAAATTCTGTTACAATTGCCCATTACTCTTGTAGTGCTTTCTGAACTTCTTGATGGATCCGCAGGGTGAAGATTAAATGATCTTCTGTGATCTGTTCCGGGTGTATTTAAAAAATATATATAACCTAAGGTTTAAGTAGGTACCAATTATTAGTTGTGTGCAACTCATGTATGTGTTTGAACTTTGAGGTGCCTCATCTATCTCACAGAACCCTTGTTAAGCCTTGTTGCATAGCTAGCTTTCCGTCAACATCTCCCAAATATCGGCACAATGTCGATAGCAGCTCCCATCACAATCACAGAGAAGATAAATGTGCATATCAAGTCAAAGATCTTTTATAACTGCCTTGATTTGCACACTTAATTTTTCTGTGATTGTGTTGGGAACTACTATCAACATTGGCAGAGCATTTGGGAGGTTTTGCCGGGGAGCACACTTTGAGAGACTATTGCAACAAGGCTTGTAATTTAAGAAGGATTTTTGTGAGACATTGAGTTTTAGTTGCCATACATGCATGAGTTACAAATATGAGGTTGACTACCTATCAACATACAAGAGAAATGAGATATAGATAATGTATACACCATGGAGCTTCAAAGAAATAGTAGGAATGCACTTAGACAAGAAACCTGAGTTGGAAAACCTTCCACACTTCATTGCCAGGCCTTTCTTCTTGGGTAACCTTCTGTATTTAATATTAAAATTGATACTTGAGAGTGTATGAAGAATAAACATTACACATGTGTGTATATATAGGAAAAGGGAGATGTACAATTCAGAATCTATGCTAAGAAATGAGCTCATTATGTCGACATTACGTACAATCTTTTGAGCCGTAGTTTGTTCTTCTGTTTATATGAGGACATAATTGTCTTGATTCTCCTGCACTTGTTTTATTCCCACTGAAGCGTTTTGTTCAGATATTGAATTGTGTGTTTGATATTTTTTTATATATTTGATGTACATCAGTGTATAAACAATGTAGGCTTGCCTAGTTAATTCCAAAAAAAAAAGATGTAGGCTTCCCTAGTGGATACCCTATTTTTTTCGTAACAAGAGGTCGAGAGTAGGACTGTAGGAGTATCCGTGGAGTGATGTGTGAGTAAGTATTTAAATTTGATAACATTTTGGTGAGCTTAATTTAGCAAGCCCAGCTGAAGCGAGGTACAGATTATGATAAATATAATTGTGTTATACCCAATTAATTCCGGCAAAAATTTACTCGTTTCGTTTTAGTGAGATAAAAACTGTTTTGTCTCAAGATCAGTAGTCATGTTTGAGCACAAACCGCCCTAGCCTACGAACCTTATACAGATATTGAAAATGTATGTACACTGTTGGTAGGGAGTAATTTGAAAGAGAGCAGGGTAAATTTACTGCTCCGGAGATGATTACTAGGCATATGTAAACACGATTACTATAAACAAGTTTTCTTTGATTGTTGATGGCTTCAAGTCAGAGTCTAAGAAAGAACTAGGTTGGTATTTGGTGGTGTTAGATGCTAACAACTAACATCTCTGGCAAAGCACATGCTTATTTGGTGGTGTTAGATGATAAATTTCGTAATTCAGTTTAAATAGAATACTGACCAAGTGATGATGATTTATAAGCAATAGAAACTCTTGCAGACTGTAACTTATTTTTTCTGAATTATTATTATTTATACTAGCTTGTAACCCGTGCAAGGCACGAGCTTTAGAAAATAATAAACTAAAACATTTAATATGAACGAAAAATATTAAAATAAAATTAAAAATTAATATGATAAATTATAAAATGAGAAACTTAAATATTAATTGTAACGTAAAAAAAATATTAAAAAATACAAATGGGGCTGATGAAGATAAATGAGGTATTATTAATATTAATTTATAATAAAATACTATTAATAATAAGGAAATATAGAAAATCTAACATGTTTTAATTAAAAAAAGTAATTGCCCGTGATATTTTTAGAAGTGTTTTAATTATATTACCTGTATTTATTAAAAAAATACACTGACATGTTAAAATAAGTAAGTTTTTTTAATAAGGACAAATAGGAAATCTAACATGTTTTAATTAAAATAAAGTAACTACCTATAATATTTTTAGATGTGTTTTAATTATATTAATTGTATTTGTTAAAAAAATACGTTCACTTGTTAAAATAGGTAAGTGTTAGATATAATTGCTGATGATTGTCTGACGGGATGAAAGTTCATTTAGCTGTCGGTGCAATATTTGAAGATTCTAGAAGCAATATATCTTGAAGATGGAAAGAAGCAAGATATATTGAGATAGCTAAAGAAACGGGACAGAAGACAGAAGCAAATCCTAAATTGATATAAATTGTATAGCTGATTTATAGGAATATCAATTAGAGATTGATTATGTAACTTTGTACTATATAAACACAGATAGGTTAACCCTAAAAGGGATGCGAATACTGAATACATTATTCTTGTAACCTAGCAGCTCCCTGTGATATTTTACATCACTGAGAGAAGAGTTATTTAATATAATTCAGTTTATTGTTCATAAACAGTGTTCTTGATTGTTATTCTCATACATATATTGATTATATATTGTGTATTCGGCCTAACAATTGGTATCAGAGCCAAGGCTGTTTAATATATACAGTTTTACGATTCAAACACAAGTATAATCATGACTGAATAAATTCCAACCGGTGCAGCTCCTGAAAAGGTTCAACCTACCTCTGTGAGTCGATATGAGACTATCAGGGTTCCAATTCTCAGACCAGCAGAATATCCAATATGGAAGGTGAAGATGACCATGTTTCTGGAAGCCACAGATCCAGAATATCTTGATAGAATCTATAATGGTCCTCATAAACCAACTAAACTGTCTACTGTTGTTTCTGGTGAAGAGCAAAAGCTTATTCCAAAGGAAAAGAAAGATTTGACTCCTGAAGACATCTCATCGATTGCTAAGGATGCAAAGGTTAGACATCTTCTCCACAGTGCCTTAGATAATGTCATGTCTAATAGAGTTATTGGTTGCAAAACTGCCAAAGAAATATGGGATGCTTTAGAAGTCAGATGCCAAGGAACTAGTGCTATAAAGAAGAACAGAAAGACTATACTGACACAGGAGTATGAACACTTTGACTCAAGACCTGGTGAAACTTTGACTGAAACATATGACAGATTCTGTAAACTGTTGAATGATTTATCTCTGGTTGATAAAGAATATGATCTTGAAGAGTCTAATCTCAAGTTTCTTTTATCTCTACCTGAAAGATAGGATTTAAAGACAACAACAATAAGAGATAATTATGAGCTTGCAGATACAGAGCTTGATGAAATCTATGGGTTGCTTAAAACTCATGAACTGGAGATAGAACAAAGGAACAGAAGAACTAGTAAGAAGACAAAATCTGTTGCTCTCAAGGTTGAAGAAAAACTCATGAAGAAAGAAACATCAAAGAAGAAACCAAAGGGAAAAGCTTTGGTCATAAACTCTGAGAATGAGTCATCAAACTCTGATGATGACTCAAACACCGATGCCTCTTCTGAATCTGAGGATGATGAAGAACAAATGATGCAAATGGCTGCTTTGATGGTAAAGACTTTCAAAAAGATGGGTTTTAAGAACTTCAAGAAAGGAAAAAGATTCTCAAGGAAAGATTCAAACTCTGAAAGAAAGAGCTACAGAAAGTCTGAAGGAAGGGATACCAAGTCTGGAAAGAAAGACAAGTCTGAGATCTAGTGCTACAAGTGTAAAGAGATGGGTCATTATGCTCCAGAGTGCAAGAAAGGAAAATCTGAAAAAGCACTCATCACTAAAGGAAGAGACTGGGCAGACACTTCAGATTCAGATGAGGATGTAAACTATGCTCTCATGGCAACTGTCAAAGATGAAGCTGACTCATCTGAAAATAAGGTACCTTTAACAACTTATGTTTATGATACTGATAACATATCTGAATTGAGAATTTATCTTAAAAGCATACATGTTAGTTATAGAGATCAGACCTTAGAGAATGAGAGAATTAAATCTGAGAATCAAAAACTTAAAGATAGAAATAAATTTCTTGAAGATGAACTTGTTAACATGCAACAAGTTCAAAAGGAAAGAGATGATGATGTTTATGTTGAACAGGAATTGCTTAAAAGATATAGGCAAATTGAATCTGAATTAGAAAAAGAGAGAAAAGTGATTAAAACCTGGACTAATTCTGGAAAAGACACACATCAAGTTTTTCAAACAGATACAGTTGGGTTAGGTTACTGTGAGGAAGATGAACTTAGGTTTAAAGATAAAGTTAAAGTTAAACCACAACTTAAACTTGTGAAATTTGTTCCTGAATCCAGTAAGCTAAAATCTGTAGTTGTGAAAGAAGCTATTATGGAGCTAGTTGAAACTTGTGAAAATCAGGTTAATGTTGGTTCAATAACAGAAAATCAGATTGAGTCAGAAGCTGTTAAAGAACCAGTAAAAATCTGTGATAAACAAGTTAATGTTGGTTTGATGACAGAAAAACAATTAAAACATAAGCTCAAAGAGGTAAAGTCTGTCAACAAACAGAAAGTGTCCAAGAAAAATAGGAATGGAAAAGTAGGCATTAATAAAAGAAATGATTATCTGCCTAATTCTGATGCTCCTAGGAAGACATGTCATAGTTGTGGTAGTACTAACCATCTTGCAAGTTTCTGCACGAAAAACAGAGATATTAATTCTTTACCCTCCAAGTCTGGAGTGAAGAATGATTATGTTAGGGTTAGAGCACAGACTTTATGCACTCACTGTGGGAGTACTTGGCATTCAATTTATACTTGCAAAAATTACCATGCTATTTATCACAACTATTATGAGTTAAAACCCAACTTGAAATGGGTTAGAGCAAACTCTGCAAGTGTAAAGTCTGACACAGTTAGCTTAAACTCTGTTGAAAGTTTTTCCGCTGCAAAAGCTAACTATGTTAAGAAAGCCAAAGGATCCAAGCAAGTCTGGATCCTTAAATCTAACTCTTTGTAATTGGTTGTGATTGCAGGGCATAAGGGAAAGTATCCTAGTCTTGGACAGTGGATGTTCAGGACACATGACTGGAAATAAAGCCCTGCTATCAGACTATGAGGAGAAGGCTGGCCCAAAAGTTTCCTATGGAGATGGCAACATTGGACGTACTATGGGATATGGCAATATCAATCTTGGAAGTGTCATCATCACAAATGTAGCTCTAGTCCCAGGACTCAAGCATGACTTGCTATCTGTGAGTCAAATCTGTGACAGAGGTTACCATGTAGATTTTCAACCTGAATTCTGTGAGGTTATCAGCAAATCTACAGGGAAAGTTGTTCTAGTTGGACAGAGACGGAATAATATCTATGAAGCAAGTTTGGTAACAAACTCTGAAGGAAAAGTTGTGTGTCTGTCTGCAAAAATGTCAAATGAAGAGAGTTGGAAATGTCATAAGAAGCTCTCTCACCTAAACTTGAACAATATCAATGAGCTAATTCGAAAAGATCTTGTAAGGGGACTTCCAAAGTCAACACTCAGCTTAGATGGTCTGTGTGATTCTTGTCAAAAGGCCAAGCAAAGGAAGTCATCTTTCAAGAGTAAGTCTGAATCTTCAGTTGTGGATCCTTATCATCTTTTTCATGTTGATCTATTTGGTCCAGTCAATATAATGTCTCTTGGCAGAAAGAAATATGCTCTAGTCATTGTTGATGAGTACACTAGGTACACTTGGGTGTATTTCTTAGCAAAGAAGGATGAAACTGCTTTAACTCTGATGGATCATGTAAAGCTACTGGACAAAGGATCACAGTATAAAGTGAAAATTATCAGAAGTGATAATGGTACTGAATTCAGAAATGCAATAATAGAAGAATTTTGCAAAGAAAGAGGAGTGAAGCAAGATTTTTCTGCACCAGGGACTCCACAGCAAAATGGTGTAGTTGAAAGAAAGAACAGAACCTTAATCGAAGCTGCCAGAACAATGCTTGGTGAAGCAAAATTGCCAACTTATTTCTGGACAGAAGCTGTTCAAACTGCTTGTTTTACTCAAAATGCAACACTGATCAACATGCATGGGAAAACACCATATGAAATGGTGAATAATAAGAAGCCAAATTTGAAATATTTTCATATTTTTGGATGTAAATGCTTTGTGTTGAAAACTCATCCTGAACAATTGACCAAGTTTGACTTAAAAGCTGATGAAGGAATTTTTGTTGGATACCCACTGTCAACTAAAGCATTCAGAGTCTACAATCTGAGAACTAGAGTGATCATGGAATCTATACACGTGTCATTTGATGACAAGAAAATAAGTGGAATAGAAGATGAAGAATATCATGATCAACTTCGCTTTGAAAATGTAGATCTAAACTCTGATGACGTAAACTCTGATGAAGTAAATCCAACAAACTCTGATGAAGCATACTCTGAACCTCTACTGATAAACACTGAGGAAGTTTCTCTGACAGAACAAAATAGAGAACCAGTTGAGGGGGAGCGTGAAGATACTTCAGAAACTTCTCAAAATGATGACTCAAATTCTGAAAATGAGTCAGCTGAAGAATCAAATAGAAACTCTGGGTCAAATTTTGAAAGTTCAAATACTGAACAGTCCAATTCAGGGGGAGCCTCAGAGAATGCAAATGGTCAAGAAGAAAATCAGGAGAGCATGAATCAAGGGGGAGGATCTAATAATGATAATAGAAGCCAATTACCTACAGCAAGAAAGTGGACACAAGCTCACACACCTGACTTGCTAATTGGAGATCCAGAAGCTAGTGTGAGAACTAGAAGTGCTACAACTAATGAATGTCTGTTTCATGCATTCTTGTCTCAAACTGAGCCCAAGAAAGTGGAAGAAGCTCTTCAAGATGCTAACTGGATAACAGCTATGCAGGAAGAGTTAAATGAATTTGAAAGGAATGAAGTATGGACTCTTGTACCAAGACCTAAAAACAGATATATTGTTGGTACAAAGTGGGT
Source organism: Heracleum sosnowskyi (assembly GCA_030848705.1). Lineage (NCBI taxonomy): Eukaryota > Viridiplantae > Streptophyta > Magnoliopsida > Apiales > Apiaceae > Heracleum > Heracleum sosnowskyi. The sequence goes on from CM061237.1 coordinate 84,299,733, forward strand.
TTTCAGAAACAAAACAGACAGTGATGGAGTGATTACAAGGAATAAGGCTACACTTGTGGCTAAAGGCTATTCACAGCAGGAAGGAATTGACTATGATGAAACCTTTGCTCCAGTTTCAAGATTGGAGGCAATAAGGATTTTTCTGGCCTATGCTGCTCACAAGAAGTTTAAAGTCTTTCAGATGGATGTGAAAAGTGCTTTTCTCAATGGGAAACTTGAAGAAGAAGTGTTTGTTGAACAACCACCAGGGTTTGTGGACACCAAGCATCCAAATTATGTCTACAGGTTTGACAAAGCACTTTATGGACTAAAGCAAGCACCTAGAGCATGGTATGAAACTCTGGCTCAATTTCTTTTAGAAAGTGGGTTCACTAGAGGTACAATTGATAAAACCTTGTTCTATTTCAATACTGGTGATGATTTGCTGTTAGTTCAAATCTATGTGGATGACATAATTTTTGGGTCTACTAATGATAAACTTGTTAGGAATATGTTGTTCTTGATGATAAACATAAAACACTTAGTAGAATTTGTGTAAAGTCAATTTTGTAGCTGTCAACGAAATAGCATGCTTTGCAGTGTTTCGTTGACAGGAAGCTCATCAACGAAATGAGTGTTGTAGCAATTGCATTGTACAATACTTCACAGTATGATAGGCATTCTATTATATGTTTTAGATAGGTTTTCTAAGTCATGTTGACTATGTACTAGATAGGCAAAATAGGTTGGTTAATTGTAAATATGTTATGCCTTGTAATTCTGCCTAAGTGAAGACATGTCAACGGTATGAAGATTACTCTGTCAACGGTATGGAGTTTACCCATCAACGAAACGAGGGAAACACCATCAACGGAATGAAGAATGAAGCTATCAACGAAACACATCTCCTTGCTATCAACGAATCAATGTTGCTTTTTGAACAGTTGACAAAGTGATAGTGACAGTTTACTGAACAGATCTAAAAGGAGATATGGAAGTGTACTTTGCATTGGAAGCCATCAAAGTGGTTACTGGAAATAAGGAAACATTCCAATTTCCAATAAGGCTCTTGGGAATGATTATAATGAGCATGAAGACAAAAGCAAAGATCTCCAAGGACCATTGGACAAAAGGAATGAAAAGCAAGCTACTGATGGTTACTACTATTATTCTTTAGTTTAACCAAATGTAGAATTGTAAACTTGGGATTATATAACCAAGTGTAGCAGTTACTTTAGAAATAGAGAAGAAAAACAAATAGATTGTATTAGCTATTTTTGAGAGCATTCTTCTCTACAACATTGTAACTGAGCAGCTGTGTACATTTGTATCACAGATTATTTCCGCAATAAAAACACTTCAGTTGGATCATCAAACAATCCAACTGAATTATTTATATCTTGTGTTTTTATTTATTCAGTTCAGTTTTATTTTATAAAGTGTTTTAGTTTCAAGAAAATATCAAGAATTGTATTCAACCCCCCCTTCTACAATTCTGTTAGGTCATTTGGGAATAACAATTGGTATCAAAGCGAGCTTCTAACATACAAGAAGTTTAAAGATCAAGACCAAAAACAGAAACCATGGTGAAGAAGGATGCAGGTGTGAAGATACCAGTTCTTGATAAAGACAATTACTTTCACTGGAAAGTAAAGATGCATTTACATCTCATGTCTATGGATGAGAGGTATGTAGACTGCATTGAGAAAGGTCCACACGTTCCCATGAAGCTTGATTCTAGAGTTGGACTGCCAGATGATGCACCTGATGTAGAGATTCCAAAAACTGTCTCAGAATGGACTGTTGAAGATGTTGCAGAAGTCCATAAAGACAAAAGGACCATGAACATTCTGTTTAATGGTTTGGAGCAAGAGATGTTTGACAATGTTATCAACTGTACAACCTCTAAGGAAGTATGGGATACTGTTAGAACACTCTGTGAAGGAACTGAGCAAGTCAGGGAAAATAAAATGCAACTCCTTATACAACAATATGAGCATTTTCATTTTAAAGCTGGTGAAACCCTAAATGACACGTTCAATAGGTTTCAAAAGCTTTTGAATGGATTAAAGTTGTATGGGAGGATCTATCAAACCAAGGATTCAAACCTTAAATTTCTTATAGCTCTTCCAAAAGAATGGAAGCCTATGACTGTTTCTCTCAGAAACACTCAAGAGTACAAAGACTACACTCTTGAAAGGCTTTATGGAACCTTGAAGACTTATGAGCTGGAAATGGAGCAAGATGAAGAAATTGAAAAGGTACAGAAGAAGGGTGGATCTATTGCATTGATTGCATCAGTGAACCAACTTGAAGATGACAATAAAGAAGCTGCAAAGGCCACAACTAGTCGATCTAGTTGTAGGAGTGATGTTAGCAAGGGTAAAGACAAGATGACAGAAGAAGAAGAATCAGAACCAGCCAACTTGGAGGACTTAGATGAGATTGATGAACACATTGCTTTTCTGTCTAGAAAATTCTCTAAGTTCAAGTTCAAAAGAAACTCAGAAGCAAGGCCACCAAGAAGAGACTTTCAACCTAGCAAAACAAACTGGATTGAAAAGTCTAAGTCAAAATGTTTCAATTGTGGAATGCTTGGTCACTTTGCTGGAGACTGCAGAAAGCCCAAGGTTGAGAAGGGCAACAGGAAATTTGAGCCTGTTGATTATAAAAAGAAATACTTTGAACTTCTCAAACAAAAAGAAAAGGCTTTCATGTCTCAGGAGTATGATTGGGCTGGTAATGGTGAAGATTCTGATGATGATGTTGAGTATGTCAACTTGGCTCTTATGGCTGACAATCATGAGCAGGAAGCAAGTTCCTCAAGCAACCAGGTAACAATTACTAATCTTTTTGAGCTTTCTAAAGAGGAATGCGACAGTGCAGTAAATGAAATGTCTACTGTATTATATAATTTGCGTGTTACTCTTAAATCACTTACTAAAGAGAATTCAAGAATAAAAGAGACCAATCTGCTCTTAAGTGATAGGAATGCAATGTTAGAAGCACAGCTCATTGAATTTGAGAAAATGAGATGTGTTAGTAGGGATGCTAAGAAGGAACTTGAGAACGTGTTACAAAGGGAAGAAATTCTTAGAACACAACTTGAGATAGAACAAAGTGTGATTGCAAAATGGAAGGATGCCAGGAATGTTGCTGCCAACATAATTAATGTTCAAGGCGTGGAATCCTTCTGTGAGCAATCATGGGAAAGGAACAAAGAGAAGCTAGGGTATGTTGGTGAAACCTTAGAATCAGAAACAGAGTCAACAAACAACAATGATCATTTGTTGAAGGTTGATATGTCAACGGAATGCAATGTTTCGTTGACACATGAACCATCAACCGATCAGGCTGTTTCGTTGACAGACAAAAGAAAAGATAAACTCACTAGACTTAATGACAAGTATGGTCCTGTCACCAAGAACTTTGTTCAAGGTGAGTCTAGTATTTTAAAGAAAATTGAGAAGCCTGTTGAGAGAGCTAATGTAGGTCACTTGTCTAACAAGCAATTGAAAGACAAGGTAGAGAAAGTTCATAATGAGGCTAAGGGAAATAAAAAGAATAACAGGAATGGCAAAGTAGGAATTAACAAACACAACAATTACACACCTGATAAATATGCTCCTAGAAAGACATGTGTTAATTGTGGAAGTGTTAGTCATTTGTCTACTTACTGCAAATCTGTTAAGAAAACTCCTAATGTGAAAATGCCCAAGCCTGCAATGAACAGTTCCATGCCTACAATGCCTGTTATGCCTAACATGTTTGCTCCATATGCACAATTTCAGAATCCTTATGCTAGCATGCCATTTGTGCCTAATCCTTACATGAATATGTTTAACATGCCACAAATGCCATGGAACATGAATAACATGATTGTTCCTCCAACTATGCATGCTATGAATGAAAATATGAGCAACCCTCAGAAATCAACACCAAGGGTAAAGATTGATTTGAATCAATCTGAGCCCAAAGTGAAAAATGGTACAAAAGGGAATGCAAAGGCTAACAAGACAGGACCCAAGGAAACTTGGGTACCAAAATCGACTTGATTTGGTTTTATTGTGTGCAGGGAGACAAAAGGAATCTTTGGTACTTGGATAGTGGTTGTTCAAGACACATGACTGGTGATTCTACCCTGCTCACAGAGTTTCAGGAAAGAGCTGGCCCTTGTATTGCTTTTGGAGATGACAGCAAAGGCTACACAAAGGGATATGGCTTGATTTCAAAAGAGAATGTCATCATAGATGAGGTTGCATTGGTGGATGGTCTTAAGCACAACTTGCTTAGTATCAGCCAACTTTGTGACAAAGGATTTTTAGTTACTTTTTCTAGAGAAGCCTGTGTTGTTTCTAAAGGAGGAAACAACAATGTGGTAATGACTGGATTCAGAAGGGGGAATGTGTACATTGCTGACTTTAGTAGCACAAGTTCAGACACCATCACTTGTCTTTTCAGCAAGGCAAGCAAGGATGAAAGTTGGTTATGGCACAAGAAATTATCCCATCTGAATTTCAAAGTTATGAATGATTTGGTGAGGAAAGATCTTGCTAGAGGAATTCCACAGGTGGAGTTCTCCAAGGATGGTTTGTGTGATGCCTGTCAAAAGGGAAAACAGAAGAAGGCATCATTCAAAAGTAAGACAGTGTCATCAATTGTCCAGCAGCTTGAATTGCTTCATATGGACCTATTTGGCCCTGTAAATGTTATGTCCATCTCAAAGAAGAAATACTGTCTTGTGATTGTTGATGATTTTTCTAGATTTACATGGACTTTCTTTTTGCACTCTAAAGATGAGGCAAGTGAAATCATTATCAATCACATCAAGATGGTAAGCAATCATCCTGATTTCAAAGTAAGAAGGATTAGGAGTGACAATGGGACAGAATTCAAGAATTCAAGCATGAAGGTGTTCTGTGAAGAAAATGGTATTTTGCATGAGTTTTCAGCAGCAAGAACACCACAGCAAAATGGTGTAGTTGAAAGGAAAAACAGAACACTTATTGAAGCTGCAAGGACAATGCTAGATGAATCAAAGTTACCTACATATTTTTGGGCTGAGGCAGTTAACACAGCTTGCTTTACTCAAAATATTTCTTTGATTAATCAGGCCAAAGGAATGACCCCTTATCAGTTACTCAAAAGAAAGAAGCCACTATTGGATTTTCTTCATGTCTTTGGATGCAAGTGCTTTGTTCTGAGAAATCAAGCTGAGCATTTGGGGAAATTTGAAGCAAAGGCAGATGAAGCAATATTTGTGGGATATGCAGCAGGGAAAGCTTACAGAGTCTATAATCTCAGAATCAACATTGTTATGGAATCTGTACATGTTGTTTTTGATGATCTCAAAATTCAAGGTCTCTGTGATGAAGGTTTCCATGAAAGTCTTTCTTTTGAAAATGAGGAAGGAGATCAAGTGAATCATGATAAGGCTACTGAGAAACAGCCTAAAGTTGTTGTATCTAGCACAGATGAAAGCAGCAGTGAAGATGAAATTGCTGCATTAAGATTAAAAAGGATAGCAACTAGCAGACCAAATGGTCATTTCGTTGACAGTCATGGTGGTGGATTCGTTGACAGTCAGAATGAGCGTTTCGTTGACAGCCAAAACGGTCATACCGTTGATAGTCATAGGAATGCTTCTAGAAGTGATCAATTAGGGACAACAAACTCAGGGGGAGTTTCTCAAGGACAAATATCCAATCAAGGCAATCATGATCATGAAGCTACGTCTTCAAGAGCAAATCTACCTCCCTCAAGGAAATGGACTAAAGATCATCCCTTTGAACTTATTATAGGTGATGTCTCTTCAAAAGTCCAAACTAGAAGAGCAACTCAAGAAGAATGTCTATATAGTAGCTTTCTGTCTCAAGATGAGCCAAAGAAAGTTGAGGATGCACTTCTAGATCCAGATTGGGTTTTAGCCATGCAAGAAGAGCTAAACCAATTTGAGAGAAACAATGTTTGGAAGCTGGTGCCCAGGCCTAATGACAGGAGTGTTATAGGCACAAAGTGGGTGTTCAGAAACAAGATGGATGAAAATGGCATAGTCACAAGGAACAAAGCTAGATTGGTTGCAAAAGGCTATTCACAGGAAGAAGGAATTGATTTTGATGAAACCTTTGCTCCTGTTGCAAGACTAGAAGCAATAAGGATTTTCCTAGCCTATGCAGCCCATGCCAATTTCAAGGTCTATCAAATGGATGTGAAGAGTGCTTTTCTGAATGGGGAATTGGAAGAGGAGGTGTATGTAAGTCAACCTCCTGGTTTTGAAGATGATGATTTTCCAGACTATGTGTACTTCCTTCTCAAAGCACTCTATGGTTTGAAACAAGCACCTAGAGCCTGGTATGACACTCTCTCACAGTTCCTCCTTGAGAATCATTTCACTAGAGGTACTGTAGATAAAACTCTTTTTCACAGGGTTGTAAATGGCTCTACTTTACTTGTTCAAATTTATGTAGATGATATAATCTTTGGGTCTACAGATGTGAAACTTTGTCAAAAGTTTGCCAAGCTTATGCAAAGTAAGTATGAAATGAGCATGATGGGAGAATTAACTTACTTTCTTGGTCTACAAGTAAAGCAAGTTAATGAAGGCATTTTCATTAGTCAAACAAAATACATTCATGATTTATTAAAGAAGTTTAACCTAATGGAATGCTCTCCTGCCAAAACTCCCATGCCTACTGCCACCAAACTTGAATTGAATACTAAGGAAAAATCTGTGGACATTTCAAGTTACAGAGGCATGGTAGGCTCACTTTTATATTTAACAGCTAGTAGACCTGATATTATGTTTGCTACATGTCTATGTGCTAGATTTCAGGCTGATCCTAGAGAATCCCATTTAGTTGCTATTAAAAGAATTTTCAGATATCTCAAAGGAACACCAAACCTTGGCATTTGGTATCCTAGAGAATCTGGTTTTGAACTAATTGGTTATTCAGATGCAGATTTTGCAGGATGTAAAATTGACAGGAAAAGTACAACTGGAACCTGTCAATTCCTAGGAAACAAGCTTGTGTCATGGTTCAGCAAGAAACAAAACTCAGTTTCTACCTCCACAGCTGAGGCTGAGTATATTGCAGCTGGAAGTTGTTGTGCACAGATTTTATGGATGAAAAACCAACTACTTGATTATGGATTAAGAGTTGAGAAAATTCCTATTTTCTGTGACAACACTAGTGCCATTGCCATTACTGAGAATCCAGTGCAGCATTCAAGAACCAAGCACATTGACATCAAGTATCATTTCATTAGAGAACATGTTATGAATGGTACTGTGGAGTTACATTTTGTTCCAAGTGAACAACAACTTGCAGACATCTTTACCAAGCCACTTGATGAATCAACATTCTCAAGATTAGTAAGTGAGCTAGGTATGCTAAATTTCTCTTAATTATTTTTGAGATATTTGCAAGTTAAAATGCAGCCAGAAATTTGCTATGTTTTTCTGTGAATGAATTTTCTCAGGAAAAGGTAAAATTTTGTCTAAGTCAAAATTACTATGCCAACGGAATGCACCATTTCGTTGACAGTCTTAGCAGTTTTCTGGGTGTTTCGTTGATAGCTCTTTTATATCAACGAAACGCAGCTTTATCAACGAAATAAGATGGGACTTTAACCGCCCAATCCTGATTCGTTGATTTAGCGCTTTTTATCTGAACCGTTGAAATTTGACACGTCTTTTACCACGATCTATGCATACACCCCTGTAAGTATAAATCATGGTAATACTTTAAGAGTAACGGTTATATTTTTAAGCCAATCCAGTAATTTACATTTATTATTGGATTCATTTTCTGAGAATTTTTGGGGGAGTATTTAAGAAATTTTATTTTCATTATTTCTTTTTACCTGTTCTCAAAAATTCCAAAGGCTTTTTCTCTCTTCTTCTCTCTAACAAGCAATTCAGTTCGAAGCTTTCCTTTAATCAACAATGGCACCTATAGTCAAGCTTATGTCTGCTGGAGGGTTCATCTATGAGAAGAACAACTCCATCCCTTTTGTTGTCAAGGAAAACCCGAACAGACTGTTCTTCAAAATGATGGATTTCATGAAGAATTGCAAGTTGAGCTATGCAATGTTTCACTCTACACCACTCTACAATGAGATAATCGAGGAGATTTGGACCTCATGTGAGTATAGTGGAACACACTGCACACTAAAATTCACTCTTCAAGGTAATGAGTACATAGTTAATTCTGATGTTTTGCAAGCATGTTTACATATTCCTGATAATAACTGTGATGCTTTGCCTACTAACACTGAAATAACTACCATGCTAAATTCTATAAACTACTCTTTGCCTACTGATAATCTGGGTAGAATAATTAGGAGAGGTTTGGTTAGGGAATACAGTTATTTAGCTGATGCATTCATTAAGGTCTTTTCTGGAAAGATTAGCAATTTTGATGCATTAACTAACTCTATGTTAATTCTCCTAACCATGCTTCTAAATGATAGATATCACAACTTTAGCACCCAACTTATGTATGAAATTGGTGCTAAGTTGGGTGACAAAGCAAATAGGAAGAAAAATATCTATTATGCTAGGTTTCTGATGATGTTGGCTAACCATGTTAGTCCAGCACCATTAGTTATCTCTAACCCTAATGCCAGGTTTGAGTGCTTTGTGCAAGAAAAGAGAGTATTGACAGACATACTGAGGCTGAACCACAATGGTGATGTTCCAGTGGTGTATCTGCCAATCATTGAGGTAACTACTACTATCCCTGTTAGTGTAGCTAACACCTCTACTGTTTTACCTTCCAATGTTGCTATGGAGTCTGTAGCTGTGACCCAACAGGCTCCTACCCTAGCAACAAAACCAAAATCAAAGAAAACCTCCAAGCCAACCTCAGGTGCTTCTCAAAAGACACCTGTTGTAAAAACTACCACACAACCTAAGGGGAGTGAGTCTGGAGTTGTGAGAGGTGAGGGAAGGGGTGAACATCAAAGAAACCCCAAGGATAAGGAAGGACAGGTTAGTGTGTACCAGCCAAGCCCCATTGTGTCTTCCCAACAAGGCACAATGAGTAACATGGACTTAAACACAAGTCTAATTGCATCCTCCCAAAAGGATGTGATTATTGAAACAAGCTCTCCTCCTAGAGCACAGTCCAAAAGGGTAAGGGACACTTCAAGCCCACAGTCTACATTTTCCCAATACCAAAGGAGAGTGAAGCAAAAGTCCAAGGGTACACAGGGTGCACACACACTGGAAGCAACACTTCCAGTTTCTCAAATTCAGTTTGATGTAACCCCTATTATTACTCTGGGGTTACAGTCCCATTCTCTAAACATCAATCTTGAATTATCTCCATCAAATTCACCAACTCAATCTTTAGATGTGGACATGATCCATACATCTATTCCTGATTCTCCAACTCTAATCTTGGAGAAGCCCCACTCTGAAGCTGGTGGCCATCACTTGTTAAGTGATTTGTTGGGCCATCAACCAATTTTTCCTGAAGTTGCAAGGGGATCTGTGGACCATTCTTTAAAATCAATCACCACAGACTCTACTGTAATTTCTCATTCTCAAAGTGCTTTCTTGACTTCATCAACGAAACAGTCTATTTCGTTGACAAGTGTTTCTCCATCAACGGTATCCATACCGTTGACAGTTCAAACTACCATTCCGTTGATAGTTCACTCTACACCTTTAATTGAAAATCAAGTTGTTCCCACAACTAGTGCAGATGATCTAGTGGTAGTTGAGACACTTCTAGGACTGAGAGGGAGTGAAACTGAGAGGCTGGCTTGCAGCCAGGCAAAAGGAGAGAATGTGAGTGAGAGGCTGGCTATTTCTTCCAGCCAGGCAAAAGGAGAGATTGAGAGTTCCACCTTAGAAGGTGAAGGTGAGGGTGTGAGAGGTGTGAGCCATGGGGAGCCCATGATGCAAGAACAGAGTGGAGAGAGAGAAGGGACTACAGGAGAAATAAGGATGGAAGCAGCCATTGCTAATGAGTTAATGGAGGTCAGTGAGGGAGAAAGGGAACTTACTTTCCAAGAGGTTTATCAGCAAACTCTGGATAGTATTTCCCTGGATCCTGAGACCTTTACTCATCCTGTGTCAGCCTATCAAATTTTGGCTCAACAGGGCAATGTGGAGGCAGAGAGGTCACTACAACTAATTCACACAACTGCATCAATGCAAAGAGCAAAGGATGCCTTGACCAATCTACCTCCAGGAGCTGAAGCAAGTGGAGACTTTGATTTCTCTGATGATGAGGACAGCTATGGTGATAATCTACAGGTGGCCACTACTGCACAGACTGGGACTTCTGTGGTGCCTCCTACACCAAACTGGCTTTCTCAAGATATGCATGGTAGAAGCAATTTGGATGCTGCTATCACAAGGCAGTACAAAGAAGCATATCTAGCTCATGAGTCTGCAGGACCAAGAGACAAGAAATTCTACAAAGCCATAATGGATTCTCTGGAAATTCAAAGGCTACAAATGTTGCAGACAAGGATTGAGGCTACAGAGATCAAGGATTCAATCAGCAACCTTAGGGCTGCTAATGATAGGAGGCTAGATGAAAAGCTTCCTCCTCTCACTGTGTCCAGGATGAACAGGTTTTTCACTAAAGAACCTGAAGTGGAGTCCTCCTTGAAGACTCTCTCTTCTAGAGTGGACAAGGTGGAAGCCACTCTATCACAGATGCAAAAGGAACAGGAGAAACAAACACAACTATTGGCCCAGCTAGTGGCAGCTCAAGGACTCCCAGCCATCTCTTTTGATGATAACAAAAAGGGGGAGAAATCTAAGGAGCTAGACATTCAAATTACCAAGGTTATGGTCCCAGCCATTTCCCTACCAAAGGAGCCATTAGCAATGGGGGAGCTTGGCAAGCAGCAAAAGGATGGTATTGACCTTATACAAGAAGCTTCTATGAGGATGAGACTTGCAGAACAAATCAAAGAACATTGGTCCAACATAGAAGCAAAGTTCAAGAAGATTACTGAAGATAAGGACTCAAATCCATCAACGGAACAGCCATCAACGAATGCCATGGCAATAGCATCAACGGAATGGGAGCCACAGACAAATTCTTTCTATCAACAAGAGCCCCTTCTACATGGAGTCACTCAAGGACCAAGGAAGGAAAAAGGACAAACTTCATGCATTAGGGATGTGGAACAAGCTACAATTCAAAGAAGCCTATCTCCCAAGTCCCCTGCTAAACCAAAGGGCAAAAACATAGCAAGGACTTTCTATCCTGCACCTTATCCAGATGAGCACAAGCTTCTTGGTCTACTCATCACAAAAAGCAAGGAAAGTAATGATTATGAGATAAGGAAGCAAAGGGCAATTGTCTACAGGAATGGACAGCAAATCTGTGTTTGGGCTGGTCATCCAAACTTTGCTGAAGCCAAGGCTGAGGAATCAGAAAGAGCAGCTATGCAAGCTCTTGCAGTAGCTCAAGCTCTAGATGAAGAAGAAAGGAAGCAAGAGGAAAGCACTAGAGAGGAAAGGAGTTCAAAGAAGAGCACAAGGCAACCCAAAGAGAGAGCTAGGAGAAACATAGACTTTGAGAGTGCTGATTCTCAGAGTACTGCATCAGACTCTTCTTTACCTATTGCACCTCCAACAATTGCTAATCCAGTTTTTGAGGGAAAGTTGGCCTGTGATCCTGCACATCCTGTCAATTTTCATGATCAACCAATCATGCCAAAAGAGGAACCAATTGATTTTGATGAGGCATACTTTCCAAAGTTCCTGTTAGAAAAGGACCAACCAATGAAGACAAAGAAGAGGCCTGTCAAAGCAAAGCCTGCTTTTGTGAGAAAGCCACAATCTCAAAAACCCCCTTCAAACCCAGAGGACTGCATGTACATTGCTGACATCAGGGAAGAATCCAGTCTACATCTTGACCTAGACAACCTGGTGGAAGTAAGGGGAATTGCAGCTTCTCAAAAGTTGCCTGAAAGACTAGTGTTCACATTCAAGGGTGGTAGAGAACAAGTGTGGCCTCTCTACAGAATTTTAGGAGAAGACTATCAAACACTACTCTCAGTGTTTAGATGCTTGAAAAAGGACTTTGGTTTCACCAAAACAGCCAAGTCTGAGGTGGTCTCCAAAATCTGTCAGTTAAAGGCTAGCTGGAACAAGCCTGAGGCTCTTCCCAGAATACTTAGAGTTCCCTCAACAGGAAAGAAAATCCATCTTCAACCTTATTGGATGATGGAGTTTAAGGACAAGGACAATTGCAGAAGATTCTTCAGAATGGAAGACCAGCTGGAGAAGGCATCTAATCAAACTCTAAAGCTGATGCAATCCAAGCTTGGTGATCAAGATGAAGAGGAGAAAATCTTCTACAGAAGGCTACAGGTCCAGATTGAGGAAAACAACTCCAAGAGAGGGAAGAAGACTATGCCACAAAGAAGTCACAGATGAAACATTTGCTCAGACTAGAGGAGCACTTGTGGGCATTAGTCTTGTAAGTCTTGTATTTTGTCTATAAAGTTTTGAAGCTTAATACATTTTCTACTTTTGTAATTTATGATGTATCTGAGTGTTTTTGTTATCATCAAGTCTCTTGATTTATGGCTGTTATTCTATCAGTCATAAATTGGGGGAGATTGTTAGGAATATGTTGTTCTTGATGATAAACATAAAACACTTAGTAGAATTTGTGTAAAGTCAATTTTGTAGCTGTCAACGAAATAGCATGCTTTGCAGTGTTTCGTTGACAGGAAGCTCATCAACGAAATGAGTGTTGTAGCAATTGCATTGTACAATACTTCACAGTATGATAGGCATTCTATTATATGTTTTAGATAGGTTTTCTAAGTCATGTTGACTATGTACTAGATAGGCAAAATAGGTTGGTTAATTGTAAATATGTTATGCCTTGTAATTCTGCCTAAGTGAAGACATGTCAACGGTATGAAGATTACTCTGTCAACGGTATGGAGTTTACCCATCAACGAAACGAGGGAAACACCATCAACGGAATGAAGAATGAAGCTATCAACGAAACACATCTCCTTGTTATCAACGAATCAATGTTGCTTTTTGAACAGTTGACAAAGTGATAGTGACAGTTTACTGAACAGATCTAAAAGGAGATATGGAAGTGTACTTTGCATTGGAAGCCATCAAAGTGGTTACTGGAAATAAGGAAACATTCCAATTTCCAATAAGGCTCTTGGGAATGATTATAATGAGCATGAAGACAAAAGCAAAGATCTCCAAGGACCATTGGACAAAAGGAATGAAAAGCAAGCTACTGATGGTTACTACTATTATTCTTTAGTTTAACCAAATGTAGAATTGTAAACTTGGGATTATATAACCAAGTGTAGCAGTTACTTTAGAAATAGAGAAGAAAAACAAATAGATTGTATTAGCTATTTTTGAGAGCATTCTTCTCTACAACATTGTAACTGAGCAGCTGTGTACATTTGTATCACAGATTATTTCCGCAATAAAAACACTTCAGTTGGATCATCAAACAATCCAACTGAATTATTTATATCTTGTGTTTTTATTTATTCAGTTCAGTTTTATTTTATAAAGTGTTTTAGTTTCAAGAAAATATCAAGAATTGTATTCAACCCCCCCTTCTACAATTCTGTTAGGTCATTTGGGAATAACAAAACTCTCTAAGAAGTTTGCAAAGCTTATGCAGTCAAGATACCAAATGAGCATGATGGGAGAGCTTAGTTATTTTCTAGGCTTGCAAGTAAAGCAAACAGATGATGGGATTTTTATCAATCAAGCAAAATATACCAGAAATCTTCTTAAGAAATTTGGTATGCTTGATAGTTCATCTGCCATAACTCCCATGGCTACTGCAACAAAACTAGACAAAGACATAGGAGCCTCAGTAGATATGACAAACTACAGAGGAATGATAGGGTCTCTTCTTTATCTCACTGCAAGTAGACCAGATACCATGTATGCAACATGTCTTTGTGCAAGATTTCAAGCAGACCCCAGAGAGCCTCATCTAACAGCTGTGAAGAGAATTTTAAAATATCTCAAAGGAACCATAACTCTTGGTTTGTGGTACCCTAGAGAATCAGAGTTTAAGTTAATTGGTTACTCTGATGCAGATTTTGCAGGCTGTAAGATTGACAGAAAGAGCACAAGTGGAAGCTGTCAATTTCTAGGCGACAGATTAGTTTCTTGGTACAGCAAGAAACAGAAATCAATTTCCACATCTACAGTAGAAGCAGAGTATATTGCTGCTGGTAGCTATTGTGCACAGATTTTGTGGATGAAAATTCAGTTGCTGGATTATGGATTAAGGTATTCTAAAATACCTATTTTCTGTGATAATCAAAGTGCTATTGCTATGACAGGTAATCCAGTACAGCACTCCATGACCAAGCACATCAGCATAAGGTATCATTTTATCAGGGAACATGTGGAAGAAGGAAATATTGAGCTTCATTTTGTGTCTACAGACCAACAGCTTGCAGATATCTTCACCAAGCCTTTGAGTGAAGCTACCTTTACAAGACTGGTAAATGAACTTGGAATGGTCTCTGGTTTTGACTAGAGATATTGGCTAGACTCAAAAATTCTCCTTCTGTGATTTGTTGCTCATGATTCTTTGCATATGTTAACTGTCATTCATACCAGTTTGTCAAAATTCTGAAGTCATACTCTGTCATAATGTTAAACTCTGTCAGTCATACTCTGTCAATTGTACTCTGATGCTAAACTCTGATGTTAAACTCTGATTGTGATTTTGTCTGAAACATATGGACCGATGAAGAAAATTGTATGAAGCATGATTCTCAGTAAGTAATCATGAATCCTTCTGAGTGATATAAATTCTGATCTCAAATGTGTGCAGAAATTTTACACAGCATGATACTGTCTCTATATTTATAGCATCTCTTAGTTTATTGATCCTATACACTGAGTCTGTATTAGCTGTTTGCACTTTCTCTCATAAATTAATAGTGTTAACTGATGAAAGTCTAAACTCTGATAATTAGTTGCTAATATTTCACCCTCATATCAAAAGATGCAAAAATATGCACAAATTCCTTTGAAATCAAGTTGTGCCTAGGAAGACCCATGAACTTATTGTATGAAATAAGGGCTAAAATTTTGATTTTTGGTGACTAGTGCCAACCACTGATTACTGGAAAAATAATAATAAAAAAAAAAAGAAAAAAATCGAAGGGGGTGAAAATAATAAATTTATAAGTACAGAGTTTAGACAATATCAGATTTTGTTTTATAAATGAGAGTTTGGGCAACTAGTTTTTACTGATTTAATTTGTGGATTTTATGCACCTTGAGATGCTCTAAATATTTATATTCAGTAAACTCTGCTAAGTCACACACAAATATTCACATCTGTACAGTTTGTGGAAAGAGTTTATGAATAAAGGAGGAGGATTGGTAAACACTGATGAACTGTGTACTCTACGCCGAGGTAATTTAATTTTAATCTCTTATGATTAAAATAAATTTCTTTGTTTCAGACATATTATGTTTTTGAGAAAAGACATCTGTTTTGAAAATTCAAAAATGTATTACACAGAGGAGAGAGGTTGAGTGTCTAGGAAAGTGTAATAGGCGGTAATTATTGCTCTTTTTACTGCGCATGCGCATTGGAAACTGCCATTTACTGCTGTCAGTCATTGCATATGTGCCACGTGTCCCACTCACACGTTTCACGGAGTAAGACAGTTGTGTGTATTGATTAGAAACTGTTCAGTTTTTAATTTTTTATTTTGTATTAATATACAATACACAAAATCGTTTGAACTTTTCACAACTTACTCCAATTCACACTTCACTGTCACACATACATTTTCACAAACACTCTTACTGCAAACACTCTCAATTTCTTCTCTAAGTCATTCTTTGATTATTTCTAAATCGTACTAATGGCTTCTACTGCTTTTGTATCTTCTGGGCTTGAATTTGTTCCTAATAATTATGCTGCTCCATTGGTTAATGTGAACGCACCGGAGGCGTTTCATTTGATGCAAAATTTTCTTGCCCAATCTCCAATCGGGCGTGCTCTTGTAGAACCAGAGAAGCTTTCTGTGTTTCAAATCAAAAGTTTTTGGGAGACTAGTATCTATGATGATGGTGGTGCTTCTGGAACACCATCTATTGTTTTCGAGTTTCAACAAATAGAGTATGTCATTACTCCTGGTACGATTCGTGCTGCTATGGGCTTTGGTGACCATACTGCTTACACCATTGCTGTTGGTGATGCTGAGTTGGTGAGAATGATGAGGGCGATAGGTTATGGTGGATCTTTGGCCAAGATAGGTCAATTGAAGCGACCGTTCTTGAGGAAAGAGTGGAGTTTTTTCTTCGATTGTATCACAAGAACGTTCGGGAAGAAGTGCACCAACTGGGATGCAATACCCACTGAAAGTCTACAAATTGGGTATTCTCTTATCTATGGTACTCATTTTGATTTTGGTAGACTAGTTCTTATTAATATGGGTGAAAAGATGACTGAAAATAGGAGAGTAGTTTACTTTGCTAGATTCTGTCAGCTTTTATTTTCTGCTTGTGTTAGTGGGGTAGATATTCTTGATGAAGATGTTATTCCATGTTTTAAGTTACACAAGCGTATATTCTCTGATCTTGTGAATAAGGATGTTAAGAAGGGTAATGTAGGTGATCTTTTACTGCCTGCATTAGTGCAACAGTTTTTGGATGATTCTATCCAAGCAGAACCACAACAAGAATCAATAAACACTGAAGTTGCTCCATCTACATCACAACCAATTCATACTGGTGGTAGAATCAAACACAGGGCTTTTAAACCTGCAAAGATTATTAAGCCAGCTACTGAGGTTGGAGTGTCAAAATCTTCTATGCCACAGTCTGATGGTCCTTCTAAGAAAAGGAGAGCAAAGAGACCTCGTTCTGATGATGAGGAAGATACTGAAACTCTTAATCAAAGAAGAAGAAGATTGATTGCTAACTATCTTTTTGATGAGTTAGAAACGGAAGCTGTTCCAGCAACTGAACAGAATGAAGCTCCTGCAACTAATGTAAATGTTGAAACTAATGTGCCTATAGTGGACAGAGTAAATGCTGATGAAGCTCCTGAGATGGTGTTTGAACCAATCTTGGATATTGAAGAGGAGTTTGAAGTACATCCTTCAATCAGTGTTTCTGACACTGAGGATGTGACTGCTGATCAAGCCACTCTAATAATTGATGAGTCTATGGGAACTCATACAGAGATTCTCTCTGTCACTAATCAAAATCTTGACTTTGGTGAGGAAGTTGATCAGGAAGCACAATCTGTCTCTTCTGAGAAGGTTGTTGAAGCTGCTGTGGAGAAAATGAATGAAGCTATAGCAGAGAATAAAGAAGAAGATGTTTTTGTTACAAACTCTGTTCCAAATACTGTTCTAGCAGAAGACGAAGTTGCTGAGGCAGTTAACTCTGAGAAGAATGAAGCTGTTGCAGAGCAAATTCATGATGAAGCTGCACAGTTAAACATTGAAGTTACTGCAGAGAATATAATTGAAGAAGCTGCAGAGCCCTTAGCAGAAAATGTTGTTGAAGACAGGGTTGTTTCTGACAGTAATGATCACACTTCTGTAAATTCTGATCATGCAGACTCTGATGACCATGAATCAATACCTTTTCTAAGGGATCCTACTGCAGAGACTGTCAAGGAAAATCAAAATGCAACTGAAGCTCATTTTAGAGAAATGTACTATGCAAATTGGTCAGGAGCAGAGTGTATTTTCTCTACACAAAGGACTGCTGATTTTGTTGATAAGTCTGCTAAGGAAATTTCAAATCCTGAGCTGTTGACACATTTAAAGGCTACAATTGTTCAAGTTAAATCCTTGCATAATCGCTTTGATGAGACTCACAAAGCTGTCATAGGCCTGAGCAATGATATTGCTGCTAAGGAACTGGCTTTGAAGAATGATAGAGCTAAATATTCCTCTATGCTAAAGGATCAGATGGAGATCAAGCAGAGACTAAGAAAAGTTGAGAGCAATCAAGATGAAATGTCTACAAAAATTGATTCTATTGCTGCATCTTTGGAATTGCTAACATCAGTGCTTATTCCTGATGATGTCAAAAAGGGGGAGAGAGTTCCTAAAGACAAATGCAAAAGGGATCAAACTCTGAGACCGAGGGATGATGCAACAGATGGTGGCAGCAAAGAATCAGAGAGAAGGTCAAAATCTACTCAAGAGCAAGGGAGACTTAGGTCAAACTCTGCTAAGACGACAAACTCTGGTAGAGTTGTTAGATATAATTGCTGACGTTTGTTCATCAGTGTTTAAGTACCAGGTACTCAACAGAGTTTAATAGAAGCCAGTCAGAGTTTGATAAAGTCTGACGGGGTGAAGAGTTTATTAACTGTCGGTGCTAATATGAAGATTCTAGAAGCAATATATCTTGAAGATGGAAAGAAGCAAAATATATTGAGACAGTTAAGGAAACGAAACAGAAGACAGAAGCAATCCTAAATTGATATAAATTGTATATCTAATTTATAGGAATATCAATTAGAGATTGATTATGTAACTGTGTATTATATAAACACAGATAGGTTAACCCTAAAAGGGATGCGAATACTGAATATATTATTCTTGTAACCTAGCAGCTCTCTGTGATTCTTTAACATCACGAAGAGAAGAGTTATTTTATATAATTCAGTTGTTGATTCATAATCAGTGTTCTTAAGTGTTATTATCATATTAATATTGATTATACATTGTGTATTCGGCCTAACAATTGGTATCAGAGCCAAGGCTGTTTAATATATACAGTTTATCGATCTAAACACAAGTATAATCATGACTGACAACTCTCAGGAAGGTTCTAATGCAGGTTCTAATGTTCAGAAGGTTCAACCTACTTCTGTGAGTCGATATGAGACTATCAGGGTTCCAATTCTAAGACCAGTTGAATATCCAATATGGAAAGTAAAAATGACTATGTTTCTGGAAGCCACAGATCCAGAATACCTTGACAGAATCTATGATGGTCCTCATATGCCAACTAAATTGTCTCCTGTTATAACTGGTCAAGAACAAAAGACTGTTCCAAAAGAGAAGAAAGACTTAACTCCTGAGGACATCTCATCAATTGCAAAAGATGCAAAGGTTAGACATCTACTCCACAGTGCCTTAGATAATGTCATGTCTAACAGAGTTATTGGCTGCAAGACTGCCAAAGAAATTTGGGATGCTTTAGAAGTCAGGTGTCAAGGAACTAGTGCTATAAAGAAGAACAGGAAGACTATTCTGACATAGGAGTATGAACACTTTGATTCTAGATCTGATGAAAGTTTGACAGATACTTATGACAGATTTTGTAAATTGTTGAATGATTTGTCCCTGGTTGATAAAGAATATGAACTTGAAGAGTCAAATCTCAAATTTCTGTTATCACTGCCTGAAAGATGGGATTTGAAGGCAACAATAATTCGAGACAATTATGATCTTGCAGAAACAGATCTTGATGAAATCTATGGGTTGCTCAAAACTCATGAATTGGAGATAGAACAAAGAAACAAAAGATCTGGAAAGAAGACAAAATCTGTTGCTCTTAAAGTTGATGAAAAGCCTGTCAAGAAGGAATCATCAAGAAAGAAAGCCAAAGGAAAGGCCTTAGTCATTAAGTCTGAAAGTGAGTCATCAAACTCTGATGATGGCTCAAATACTGATGATGAAGTTTCTGATTCTGAGGATGATGATGAAGAGATGATGAAAATGGCTCCTTTAATGGTAAAGACTTTCAAGAAGATGGGATTCAAGAACTTCAAGAAAGGAAAGAGATTCTCAAGGAAAGATTCAAATTCTGATAAGAGAAATTTCAGAAAGTCTGATGGAAAATATACCAAGTCTGGAAAGAAAGACAAGTCTGAGATCCAGTGCTACAAGTGTAAAGAGATGGGTCATTATGCTCCAGAGTGCAAGAAAGGAAAATCTGAGAAAGCACTCATCACTAAAGGGAAGGACTGGGCAGACACTTCAGACTCAGATGAGGGAGTCAATTATGCTCTCATGGCAATTGGTAGAGATGAAGCTGACTCATCTGAAAACAAGGTACCCTTAACAACTTATGCTTATGACACTGATAATATATCTGAATTAAGAATTTATCTTAAAAGCATACATGTTAGTTATAGGGATCAGACTTTAGAGAATGAGAGAATAAAATATGAGAATCTAGGTCTTAAAGAAAGAAATAAATTTCTTGAAGAGAAGCTTGTTAACATGCAACAAGTTCAAAAGGAGAGAGATGATGATGTTTATGTTGAACGGGAATTGCTTAAAAGATATAGGCAAATAGAATCTGAGTTGGAAAAAGAGAGGAAAGTGATTAAAACCTGGACCAATTCTGGAAAAGACACACATCAGGTTTTTCAAACAGATACTGTAGGTTTAGGTTACTGTGAGGAAGATGAACTTAGGTTTAAAGATAAAGTTAAAGTTAAACCACAACTTAAACCTGTGAAATTTGTTCATGAATCCAGTAAGCTAAAGTCTGTAGTTGTAAAAGAAGCTGTCATGGAGCAAATTGAAACTTGTGAAGAACAGGTTAATGTTGGCTCAATAGCAGAGAATAAGATTGAGGTAGAAGCTGTTAAAGAACCAGTAAGAATCTGTGATAAACAGGTTAATGTTGGTTTAATGACAGAGAAACAATTTAAACATAAGCTCAAAGAAGTAAAGTCTGTCAACAAACAGAAAATGTTTAAAAAGAATAGGAATGGAAAAGTAGGCATTAATAAAAGAAATGATTATTTGCCTAATTCTGCTGCTCCTAGAAAAACATGTCATAGTTGTGGTAGTACTAACCATCTTGCTAGGTTTTGCAAGAAGAACAAAAATATTAACTCTTTACCTTCCACATCTGGAGTAAAGAATGATTATGTTAGGGTTAGACCACAAACTTTATGCACACACTGTGGGAGCACTTGGCATTCCATCTGTAATATCCGTGAATTTTATTATTTGATTAAATGATATATTTAATCTAAAATATTTATGTTGGAATATTGGAATATTATTATATGATATTTAGTGTGTGATTATGTGCTAAATGGTGAGTCGGAAGCCCCTTTCAAAAATTTCGTCATTTGGAATTTTCATCAAATTTGAGCCGTTTTGATAATTCAAGAGCCCCGTAGAAATTTCGTACATTCATTTTTAATTCTTCGTCTTTCGTATTCGAATCGTTATCGAAAGGGTTATGGGATTCTATTTAACCCTACCTATTTGATTCTGCAAATTAATTTCAATTTTTGATCCGAAAAAGGAAAAATCGTTCCGAACCCTAATTGCTTAAGGGGACGGATTTATCGTTCTATATCAATATTGAAGTTGTTATAGCCCTAGTATTCTTGAGCATTAGTTATATAATGATATATATCAATTTGGATAATCATCAACCTTTTTAACCCCTTATTTTTAGTAAAACGTGTTTTTGACCTAATTAGGGTTTTTAAACGATCTAACGAATCAATATCGATCCAAAAAGGTTATTTGGGGTATTATTTTTCCAGAAATATAAAAAGACCAATCAGACTTCATAACCCTAGCAATTCTTCAGAAATTACTCAAAAATATTCGAAATTCCCAAATTATTATTTTGTGTTCTTGATCTTCAATCAATTCGTTCTAAGGGTTATTGAAGTCCAAATTTGAAGTTCTTATACTCAAATCAAAGCCCCAAAAATCTAGTTTCATAATCTTCCAACCTCATCATCATCTGGTAAGTATTCGATTTTATATTGATTTTACAAGTTTCGAATTAAAATTAGGGTTCTTAATTAATTTGGGGATTTTCATTCTGTTGATTCTCCGTTCAATTGGTTGCTTCTAACATGTTCCTAGGGTTCTAATTAGCAAGAATCCATGATTTAATTTCATGTTTAAGTTCAATTTAGTCGGGTTTGATTTTCGGGTTTTGACCCGATTTCTTCTTTCGATTCGTACGTTCTTGATATTGATCTGACATTGTTTTTGATAAAGGGCTTTGATTGTATGAGTTATAAGCTTTATTTTGGTATATTAATCTTTGAGTTTCATGTAGGATTTAAGTAGATCGGGTTTCCGGCCGAGGTCGTCGCCGGCGAGTTCTTTGAATGAATTCTGGGCACGATTCCGGCATGGGACAGATGTGTGTGTATGTGGGTTGTGTTTGTCTTGCAAAAGCGAACAAAAGCCCTATGGTTTGGTTTTGTTTTGATCGGAAACGGCGAAGTCCGGCCACCGGACGCCGGCCGGATTCTGGAAAACCCAGATTCCGGCGGGTTGTTCTTGGTGACCCGGATTCGTTCTTCCCGACCCGTTTACCCGATTTTTCGACCCGGTTTCAATCTTCAAAACCCTAATTCATTTTCAGAAAACTGTTTTTGAATTTTATTTTTAAATTTAATTCGAAAATAGTTTAAAAACTTTAAAAATTCATATTTTTATTTTAAAAATATATTTTAATATCAGAAAAATTCTGATAAATTATATTTATTATTTTAAATCCGAAAATTGATTAAACTTAATTATTTTAATTATTTTTAATTAATAATTAATTTATTAATTAATTGGTTAATTCTTTTAATCAATTAATTCCTAAAAATTAATTATTAATTAGATTTAATTAATTAAAAATTCAGTTTAATTATTTTCAAGCCTATTTATTTATTTAAAAATAGTTTGAGCATTTAAAGAGTGTCAATTAATTTTATTAATTGATTTATTTTCATTTAAATGTTTATATTGGATTTAAAAATCCGATTTTTGATTTAAAAATTAGTAATGACTTATTAAAAATTCAAATGAGTTTCAGACGATGTTTTAAAAATATTTATAAGTGCAATATGGTTCATATTAATTGTGTGTTGTGTTTTATAGTCTGTATATGCCCGTGCTAGGGCAAATATCTGAGTTTTAAATATCGTAAATTATACCGGACGTCCGATACGTACCCGGTTACTTGTTTAAATGTGATTATTGATTGAATAAGTGTCGAGAGTAGAACGAGAATAGTTAGACTTATTGTAATGAGTTGTTTAATTATAGAATCGAGTTCCCGGAGCAAGGGAAAGGGGAAAGTAGAGTGAGCAGAGTCGATCCGACAGCAGCTTAGACCAGGCAAGTATCTGTGCCTTTACTTGTGATAAAAATTATTATTGTCTTGATTACTTGAATACCGTTATCCCCAGAACAATTCAAATTATCCATCTTTTAACCGCATTTGGACAACTGATTCCATTTCCTTAGAAATTCTTGATTCTTTGATTTGATCTGCATTGGAAACCCTTATTTCCAATTTACTTGATTATTGTTTACCACCTATTGTTGCTATTTATCATCCTTTGATTATCATTGACAACCTTTGATTATTTGACTCCCATCTTGACTACCAATTACGGTTATTGATTAACGATTACCAATATTGACTACCTTATTGAATGAGTACACTGTACCATTGAAACTACTCCATGATCCTTTCTCGATCTTCGTTGATACTGAACAGTTGAAGCTCTTTTGCAATTACTATACATTCAGTTTATCTTATTGAGCATGTTATTGTTTATACCCTATTATAGAATTGGCATGTGTTTTTAAAAATGGACCAGTAATTGGTCGGAATAACTTAAGGCCCAGATTGGCCTGGGATCCAGTAGAGGACTATGACATGAGCTAGTCCGGGGTTGATGCGTGGCTGGCCAGCAGCACAACCTTTGATTTGAATAAAATGTATAAGCCAAATTCTAATTCTTTACTTCAATCATTATTGATACAAAGCATGTGTTAGCTAAATATTGTTGATTCTGATATCTTAAATTCATATCCTTACAACTGTGATAGAAATGATTCGTTGATGTTTGCTGAGCAATTTTGGCTCACTCTTGCTTGTTGTTTTCTAACCCTATTCCAGTGAAGCGAGAGTATGAGTTGGCATAGCGTGACCGATAGTTCACCAGCAGTCAGGAGAGCCCCTCGAGTCACTGTTATTGGCAGGGTAGTTGTTGTTTTGCTTTTCTAGATTTAATGTCTAGATTTGAACTTTAGTTGTGATGTAATAACTCTGATAAAACTGGTTTGTAATAATAAAAGATTGTAGTAGCTTGTGTTCATTGCCATAATCTGGATGCGGTCTTGGTCAAGGGGTAATTGTGTCTTTATATATATTATGCATGTGTTAAATAGTATTCCGTTGGTCGGATGACTCCTCAAATCTGTACCCCGGGTTTGGAGGGCGTCACAGTTGGTATCAGAGCAACAGGTTATGGCATTTGAAACAAGTTAGGACTTAGGGTCCAGGATAACATAGAGAGTTAGGAATTCACGTAAGGATATTAGGAGGTCAACTAGGGATATTACGCGTAGTAATTAAATGTGGTTATAATTGCAGCCCCCTAGTTCTAGTTCAGACTCAGACCCTTCCGAGGATACGATAGCAGAGATACCTACACCCGTTGAGAGAGCAGGACCGTCTCGGCCAGTGCGATATCAGCCTAGGCATCAGGACCCAGTAGTCAGGAGAGATCAGATACCTTGTCCTATTCCACTCCGACAAGTAGCCCCAGCACCAGCATCTCAGGCATCAGTTTGTGGGCCTTTGTATCAGTTATGTGAGCCACCAGTTCCACACCATGTGTATCAGAGGGTGAGAAGAGAGAAGGATTTCCTTTATGGACAGGTTATGGAGATGGGTAGGATTCGTTCGATCGAGGCAGCCGCTGTCAGAGAGAGAGACAGACTTAGAGATCAGATGAGAGACATTCAGATGAGGTTTAGGGTTACGAGGACTTTGGTTGAGACTCGATTGCATGGATTAGCTTCTAGTCGAGAGGGAGAGACAGTAGCAGGGATGAGACATATTTTGGATTATGCGATGAGTGAGATTGCAGAGGTTTCAGGACCCCCGTTATGGCCGGCAGGAGCAGGTGATCTGTGAGCAGGTATCGGTGGCAGACAGATGTGACATGGATGTATGGTTCTAGATAGTTAGTATATAGATGCATATTGTAGAATCAGCAGTGCACCGGGCTTATAGGAACGCCTCGGGTTGTTGTTGCATTTTTGTTGTTGTATTGCTGGTCGGCAGTTATGGTTCAGCCATGATATATTTTCTTTTGAAGCGTTCTACGCTTGTACTGACTCTATCTATATATATATGATAAACCTCTTTTATAGAACTGTATTTATTCCCCTGTCATTCATTTCCAGCATCATAACTGTTATTCTACTTATTGCAACGAGTGTATCCATACACCGTTGAGAAGATCTGTAAACCTTCGAGATATCAATTGTGATCCTTCCTTCTCTTATATGAACTGTTTGATTAAGCCAATTATTGTTTATTCATCAGCGATATGGCTCCTAGACGACAAACCCGTTCAACTGATACTTCTGACCAAGAAGGTCAACAAAATACACCTCCCACGGGCCGTATGGACCCGATGGTAATCCAGTTGTTAAATACCCTTACTCAACAGACTGCCGCATTAGCACAGCAGCAACGTGCATTTCAGCAACAGCTCTTAGAACAGCAGCAACAGCATCAGCAACATCAGCATCAGCAGCATCAACAACAGCACCAGCAAGCAGCACCGGCAGTTACGTTCAAATCTTTCCAGGCAGGAAAACCTCCAGAATTTAAAGGATCAGCAGACCCTGTAGAGGCTAAGGCATGGTTGAAAGAGATGGAAAAGGCTTTTGCCTTGATAGAGGTGACAGAGGACAAGAAGACAGAGTATGCAAGCTATTTTCTGAAGAATGAGGCTAGTTATTGGTGGGAAACGAGTAGGGCTATGGAGCCCGAGGGATTGATTACGTGGGCAAGATTCACAGAGTTGTTTTTGGAAAGGTATTTTCCGGACTATATGAGAGATCAGATGGAATTGAAGTTTTTGGAATTAAAGCAGGGAAGCATGACAGTGCCCCAATATGAAACAAGGTTTACGGAGTTGTCAAGGTTTGTTCCAACCTATGTGGATACGGAAAAGAAGAAGGCCAAGAGGTTCCAGCAGGGACTGAGGTCTTGGATTCGTAGTAAGTTAGCTGTATTGGAGTTGGACACCTATGCAGCGGTGGTCCAAAAGGCAATGATTGCAGAGGCAGAGAGTGATTCTTACATGAAAGAGAGGGAGAACAAGAAAAGGAAAGCAGGGATACCCGATAAGGGACAGCAGCAGGGAAGTTTTCAAGGGCAAGCAAATAAGAAGCTGGGATTTCAGCACGGAAGGAATACAAGTTTTAGGAAACCAGACACCGGAAGCGTAGGACAAGATAACCGTCTACTAACCGGCAGTCAGCAGGGACTTTCTAGACCCATGCGGGAAGCGACATCTAGGGATATGCCATCGATTGAATGTCACATGCTTTAAATGCAATCAGAAGGGACATTATTCCCGGGATTGCAAGATAGGCATCGTGTGTCATCGGTGTAAGAAACCAGGTCACATGATTAAGGACTGCAGAGCACCAGCAACCGTGAACAATATGATTCGGGCAATTGAAGCACCCCCAGTTGTTAACGTCCAGCCGTTAGCCAGGACCTGCAATATGTCAATGGGAGAAGCAGTGAGAGATTCCGACGTGGTGGCAGGTACACTTCTAGTAAATTCTATTCCTGCACAAGTGTTAATAGATTCGGGAGCGACGAAGTCTTTTATTTCTGAGACGTTTGCTCGTAGATTGAATTGCGTAACAAAACCTTTAAGTGGAGTGTTGACTATAGAGATAGCTAATCAGGATCGTATCGCGGTCAGTTCATATTATCCCCGTTGTGAGATAGAGATTTTGGGAAATCGTTTTTATGTTGACTTGTTACCTTTTAAGTTAGGTGAATTTGATGTGATATTAGGGATGGATTGGTTGACTGAGCATGATGCAAGTATTGATTGTAAGAATAAGAGGGTTACTTTGATTACCCTAGAAAAGAAAGAGATAATATTTAGAGGAGAGAAACAAAGAAAGAGGTTCCTGACAATGATTCAGGCTAAGAGGTTATTAAGGCGAGGTTGTGAGGCGTATCTAGCTTATGTGATAGATATAGATAAGGAAGTTTCTAAGTTAGAAGATATTCCAGTCGTAAATGAGTTTCCAGATGTTTTTCCGGAAGAATTACTAGGTTTACCTCCAGATAGAGAGATTGAATTTGCGATAGACTTAGTACCAGGCGTGGAGCCAGTATCGAAGGCCCCTTACAGAATGGCACCAGTGGAGATGAAGGAATTGGCTGATCAACTGCAAGATTTGCTAGAAAAAGGAATTATTAGACCCAGCGTTTCACCGTGGGGAGCACCAGTACTGTTTGTCAAGAAAAAGGATGGAAGCATGAGATTGTGTATAGACTATCGGGAGTTGAACAAGCTGACCATTAAGAACAAGTATCCGTTACCTCGAATAGATGATCTGTTTGACCAGCTGAAGGGAGCGGTACATTTTTCAAAGATCGACCTACGGTCAAGATATCACCAATTGAAGATTAGACCAGACGACATACCGAAGACAGCCTTTCGAACAAGGTATGGGCACTATGAATTTTTAGTAATGGCGTTTGGACTAACGAATGCACCCGCAGCTTTTATGGATCTAATGAACAGGATTTTCAAGAGATATTTGGACAAGTTTGTAGTGGTATTCATCGACGACATCTTGATATACTCGAGGACAGAAGAAGAGCATGCAGACCAGTTGCGAATTGTGTTAGAAACGTTGAGACAAGAAGGACTATACGCGAAGTTTTCCAAGTGTGAATTCTGGTTGAAAGAAGTTCATTTCTGAGGACACGTGGTGAGCAGCGAAGGCATCAAAGTGGACCCAGCAAAGATAGAGGCAGTGAAAGATTGGGAGAGACCAAGGACACCGACTGAAGTCAGAAGTTTCTTGGGATTAGCCGGATACTACCGGAGATTTGTGCAAGATTTTGTGAAGATAGCTACTCCAATGACCAAGCTGACAAGGAAAAGCGAGCGATTCATATGGAACGAAAAGTGCGAAGAAGGCTTCCAAGAGTTAAAGAAAAGACTAACTACGGCACCGGTATTGATGTTACCAGACGATCAAGGTCATTTCGTAATCTATAGTGATGCGTCGTATAAAGGATTAGGATGCGTACTTATGCAACATGACAAGGTGATTGCTTATGCGTCAAGACAGTTGAGACCCCACGAACAGAAGTACCCTACACACGATTTGGAGTTAGCAGCTATTGTGTTTGCTTTGAAGATATGGAGACACTACTTGTATGGAGAAAGATGTGAAATTTACACCGATCACAAAAGTTTGAAGTATATCTTTACTCAGAAAGAGCTGAACATGAGGCAACGAAGATGGTTAGAACTAATCAAGGACTACGACGTTTCTATTAACTATCATCCCGGCAAGGCAAATGTGGTAGCAGATGCATTGAGCAGAAAAGAGAGATTAAACACACTAATGATGACCAAAGAGTTATACAAGGAATTTGAGAAGTTAGAAATCGAAGTAATTAATCCGAAGAACGCGACGGAAATGATTTATACCATGACGTTTCAACCTGAATTGTTGGAGAAGATACGAAAATGCCAAGAGCAAGTTATGAACGACGATGTGAGTAAAATGACAGGTGAGGAAATATGTAGCCAACCGGACGACAAAGGGATCTTGAGATTTGCTTCTCGGATATGGATACCTAACGTAACGGAACTGAAAAGTGAGATTCTGCACGAAGCACATAACTCGAAGTATTCAATTCATCCAGGGAGTACGAAGATGTATCGAGATCTTAAGACGAACTTTTGGTGGCCAGATATGAAGAGAGAGATTGCGGAATGGGTAAGTAAATGCTTTACGTGTCAAAGAGTTAAGGCGGAACATCAGAGACCAAGTGGATTACTTCAACCATTGGAGATTCCCGAATGGAAGTGGGAACACATTGCGATGGACTTTGTAGTAGGATTGCCTAGAACAAAAGCTAACCATGATGCCATCTGGGTTGTCGTGGATCGATTGACGAAATCTGCGCATTTTCTTCCGATTAACGAGAGATTCTCGCTGGATAAGTTAGTTCATATTTACATAAAAGAAATCGTAGTACGACATGGAGTTCCAGTATCGATAGTGTCTGATAGAGACCCTCGATTCAATTCAAGATTTTGGAGGAGTTTTCAAGAGTGTTTGGGCACCGAGTTGAGAATGAGTACGGCTTATCATCCGCAGACGGACGGTCAAAGCGAAAGGACAATTCAGACTATTGAAGATATGCTTAGGACATGTGCACTTGATTTTGAAGGCAGTTGGGACGATCATCTACCCTTGGTGGAATTTTCATATAATAATAGTTTTCACGCGAGCATCGGAATGCCACCTTACGAAGCTTTGTATGGACGAAAGTGTCGATCTCCAGTATATTGGGAAGAAGTTGGTGAACGGAAAATGATAGGACCAGAACTAGTACAACGAACAAAAGAAGTGATTCAATTGATTCAGAGAAGATTGATAACAGCTCAAGACCGACAGAAAAGGTATGCGGATCTAGCCAGAAAGGATGTGGGATTCGGGGAAGGAGAGCAAGTGTTACTAAAAGTTTCCCCATGGAAAGGATTAGTTAGATTTGGAAAGAAAGGGAAGTTGAGTCCGAGATATGTTGGGCCGTTTGAGATTTTGAAGAAGGTAGGCGAGGTAGCTTACGAGTTGGCATTGCCACCGCATATGCAGCACGTTCATAATGTATTTCATGTATCTATGCTTAAGAAGTATCGACCAGATTCGAATCATGTAATAGAGTATGAACCAATAGAGGTCCAGGCAGATTTATCATATGTAGAACGACCAATTCAGATAGTGGATCGTAAGGAGAAAGTACTAAGGAATAAGACAGTAGCGTTAGTGAGAGTTTTGTGGAGGAATCCTAAAGTAGAAGAGTCTACCTGGGAGTTAGAGAGTGAGATGTTAGAGAAGTATCCCCAGTTGTTTCCTTGATCTGATTCTGAGGACAGAATCCTATTAAGGGGGGAAGGATGTAATATCCGTGAATTTTATTATTTGATTAAATGATATATTTAATCTAAAATATTTATGTTGGAATATTGGAATATTATTATATGATATTTAGTGTGTGATTATGTGCTAAATGGTGAGTCGGAAGCCCCTTTCAAAAATTTCGTCATTTGGAATTTTCTTCAAATTTGAGCCGTTTTGATAATTCAAGAGCCCCGTTGAAATTTCGTACATTCATTTTTAATTCTTCGTCTTTCGTATTCGAATCGTTATCGAAAGGGTTATGGGATTCTATTTAACCCTACCTATTTGATTCTGCAAATTAATTTCAATTTTTGATCCGAAAAAGGAAAAATCGTTCCGAACCCTAATTGCTTAAGGGGACGGATTTATCGTTCTATATCAATATTGAAGTTGTTATAGCCCTAGTATTCTTGAGCATTAGTTATATAATGATATATATCAATTTGGATAATCATCAACCTTTTTAACCCCTTATTTTTAGTAAAACATGTTTTTGACCTAATTAGGGTTTTTAAACGATCTAACGAATCAATATCGATCCAAAAAGGTTATTTGGGGTATTATTTTTCCAGAAATATAAAAAGACCAATCAGACTTCATAACCCTAGCAATTCTTCAGAAATTACTCAAAAATATTCGAAATTCCCAAATTATTATTTTGTGTTCTTGATCTTCAATCAATTCGTTCTAAGGGTTATTGAAGTCCAAATTTGAAGTTCTTATACTCAAATCAAAGCCCCAAAAATCTAGTTTCATAATCTTCCAACCTCATCATCATCTGGTAAGTATTCGATTTTATATTGATTTTACAAGTTTCGAATTAAAATTAGGGTTCTTAATTAATTTGGGGATTTTCATTCTGTTGATTCTCCGTTCAATTGGTTGCTTCTAACATGTTCCTAGGGTTCTAATTAGCAAGAATCCATGCTTTAATTTCATGTTTAAGTTCAATTTAGTCGGGTTTGATTTTCGGGTTTTGACCCGATTTCTTCTTTCGATTCGTACGTTCTTGATATTGACCTGACATTGTTTTTGATAAAGGGCTTTGATTGTATGAGTTATAAGCTTTATTTTGGTATATTAATCTTTGAGTTTCATGTAGGATTTAAGTAGATCGGGTTTCCGGCCGAGGTCGTCGCCGGCGAGTTCTTTGAATGAATTCTGGGCACGATTCTGGCATGGGACAGATGTGTGTGTATGTGGGTTGTGTTTGTCTTGCAAAAGCGAACAAAAGCCCTATGGTTTGGTTTTGTTTTGATCGGAAACGGCGAAGTCCGGCCACCGGACGCCGGCCGGATTCTGGAAAACCCAGATTCCGGCGGGTTGTTCTTGGTGACCCGGATTCGTTCTTCCCGACCCGTTTACCCGATTTTTCGACCCGGTTTCAATCTTCAAAACCCTAATTCATTTTCAGAAAACTGTTTTTGAATTTTATTTTTAAATTTAATTCGAAAATAGTTTAAAAACTTTAAAAATTCATATTTTTATTTTAAAAATATATTTTAATATCAGAAAAATTCTGATAAATTATATTTATTATTTTAAATCCGAAAATTGATTAAACTTAATTATTTTAATTATTTTTAATTAATAATTAATTTATTAATTAATTGGTTAATTCTTTTAATCAATTAATTCCTAAAAATTAATTATTAATTAGATTTAATTAATTAAAAATTCAGTTTAATTATTTTCAAGCCTATTTATTTATTTAAAAATAGTTTGAGCATTTAAAGAGTGTCAATTAATTTTATTAATTGATTTATTTTCATTTAAATGTTTATATTGGATTTAAAAATCCGATTTTTGATTTAAAAATTAGTAATGACTTATTAAAAATTCAAATGAGTTTCAGACGATGTTTTAAAAATATTTATAAGTGCAATATGGTTCATATTAATTGTGTGTTGTGTTTTATAGTCTGTATATGCCCGTGCTAGGGCAAATATCTGAGTTTTAAATATCGTAAATTATACCGGACGTCCGATACGTACCCGGTTACTTGTTTAAATGTGATTATTGATTGAATAAGTGTCGAGAGTAGAACGAGAATAGTTAGACTTATTGTAATGAGTTGTTTAATTATAGAATCGAGTTCCCGGAGCAAGGGAAAGGGGAAAGTAGAGTGAGCAGAGTCGATCCGACAGCAGCTTAGACCAGGCAAGTATCTGTGCCTTTACTTGTGATAAAAATTATTATTGTCTTGATTACTTGAATACCGTTATCCCCAGAACAATTCAAATTATCCATCTTTTAACCGCATTTGGACAACTGATTCCATTTCCTTAGAAATTCTTGATTCTTTGATTTGATCTGCATCGGAAACCCTTATTTCCAATTTACTTGATTATTGTTTACCACCTATTGTTGATATTTATCATCCTTTGATTATCATTGACAACCTTTGATTATTTGACTCCCATCTTGACTACCAATTACGGTTATTGATTAACGATTACCAATATTGACTACCTTATTGAATGAGTACACTGTACCATTGAAACTACTCCATGATCCTTTCTCGATCTTCGTTGATACTGAACAGTTGAAGCTCTTTTGCAATTACTATACATTCAGTTTATCTTATTGAGCATGTTATTGTTTATACCCTATTATAGAATTGGCATGTGTTTTTAAAAATGGACCAGTAATTGGTCGGAATAACTTAAGGCCCAGATTGGCCTGGGATCCAGTAGAGGACTATGACATGAGCTAGTCCGGGGTTGATGCGTGGCTGGCCAGCAGCACAACCTTTGATTTGAATAAAATGTATAAGCCAAATTCTAATTCTTTACTTCAATCATTATTGATACAAAGCATGTGTTAGCTAAATATTGTTGATTCTGATATCTTAAATTCATATCCTTACAACTGTGATAGAAATGATTCGTTGATGTTTGCTGAGCAATTTTGGCTCACTCTTGCTTGTTGTTTTCTAACCCTATTCCAGTGAAGCGAGAGTATGAGTTGGCATAGCGTGACCGATAGTTCACCAGCAGTCAGGAGAGCCCCTCGAGTCACTGTTATTGGCAGGGTAGTTGTTGTTTTGCTTTTCTAGATTTAATGTCTAGATTTGAACTTTAGTTGTGATGTAATAACTCTGATAAAACTGGTTTGTAATAATAAAAGATTGTAGTAGCTTGTGTTCATTGCCATAATCTGGATGTGGTCTTGGTCAAGGGGTAATTGTGTCTTTATATATATTATGCATGTGTTAAATAGTATTCCGTTGGTCGGATGACTCCTCAAATCTGTACCCCGGGTTTGGAGGGCGTCACAGCATCTATACTTGCAAAAGTTATCATGCTATTTATCACAACTATTATGAGCTAAAACCCAACTTGAAATGGGTTAGAGCAAACTCTGCAAGTATAAAGTCTGACAATGTTAGTTTAAACTCTGTTGATAGTGATACCGCTGCAAAAGCTAACAATGTTAAGAAAGCCAAAGGATCCAAGCAAGTCTGGATCCTTAAATCTAACACATAGTGATTGTTTGTGATTGCAGGGCATAAAAGAGAGCACCCTTATCTTGGACAGTGGATGCTCAGGACATATGACTGGAAATAAAGCCCTGCTATCAGACTATGAGGAGAAGGCTGGCCCAAAAGTTTCCTATGGAGATGGCAACATAGGACATACTCTGGGATATGGCAATATCAATCTTGGTAGTGTCATAATCAAGAATGTAGCTCTAGTCACAGGACTCAAGCATAATCTGCTTTCTGTGAGTCAAATCTGTGACAAAGGATACCATGTAGATTTTCATAATGAACATTGTGAAGTAATCAACAAATCTACAGGGAAAGTTGTTCTAGTTGGACACAGGCACAATAATATCTATGAAGCAAGTTTGGTAACAAACTCTGAAGGAATAACTGTGTGTCTATCTGCAAGATTGTCAAACGAAGAGAGTTGGAAATGGCATAAGAAGCTCTCTCATCTAAACTTGAACAACATAAATGAGCTGATTCGAAAAGATCTTGTAAGGGGACTTCCTAAGTCAATACTCAGCTTATATGGCCTGTGTGATTCTTGTCAAAAGGCCAAACAAAGGAAGTCATCTTTCAAGAGTAAATCTGAATCTTCAGTTGTGGAACCTTATCATCTTCTACATGTTGATCTTTTTGGTCCAGTAAATATAATGTCTCTGGGCAGAAAGAAATATGCTCTAGTCATTGTTGATGAGTACACTAGGTACACATGGGTGTATTTCTTAGCAAAGAAGGATGAAACTGCCTCAATTCTAATGGAACATGTAAAGCTACTGGACAAAGGATCAGAGTACAAAGTGAAAATTATAAGAAGTGATAATGGTACTGAATTCAGAAATTCAGTATTAGAAGCTTTCTGCAAGGAAAAAGGAGTGAAGCAAGAATTTTCTGCACCTGGAACTCCACAGCAAAATGGTGTAGTTGAAAGAAAGAACAGAACTCTAATCGAAGATGCCAGAACAATGCTTGATGAAGCAAAATTGCCAACCTATTTCTGGGCAGAAGCTGTTCAAACTGCTTGTTTTACTCAAAATGCAACACTGATCAACAAGCATGGGAAAACACCATATGAGATGTTGAAAAATATGAAGCCAAATTTGAAGTATTTTCATATTTTTGGATGTAAGTGCTTTGTGTTGAAAACTCATCCTGAACAGTTGACCAAGTTCGAGTTAAAAGCTGATGAAGGAATTTTTGTTGGGTACCCACTGTCAACAAAGGCATTCAGAGTCTATAATCTGAGAACTAAAGTGATCATGGAATCTATTCATGTGTCATTTTATGACAAGAAAATAACTGGAATAGAAGATGAAGAATATCATGATCAATTTCGCTTTGAAAATGAAGATCTAAACTCTGATGATGTAAACTCTGATAAAGCAAATCCAACAAACTATGTCGAAGCATACTCTGACCCTCTACTGGTAAACACTAAAGAATTTTCTCTGACAGAACAAAATAGAGAACCAGTTGAGGGGGAGCTGTGAAGAAACTTCAGAAACTTTTCAAAGTGATGACTCAAATTCTGAAAGAGAGTCAAATGAAGAATCCAATAGAAACTCTGAGTCAAACTCTGAAAGTTCAAATACTGAACAGTCCAATTCAGGGGGAGCCTCAGAGAATGCAAATGGTCAAGAACAAAATCAGGAGAGCATGGATCAAGGGGGAGGATCTAATAATGCTAGTAGAAGCCAATTACCAACAGCAAGAAGGTGGACACAATCCCATACACCTGACTTGATAATTGGAGATCCAGAAGCTAGTGTAAGAACTAGGAGTGCTACAAATAATGAATGTCTGTTTCATGCATTCTTATCTCAAATAGAGCCCAAGAAAGTGGAAGAAGCTCTTCAAGATTCTAACTGGATAACAGCAATGCAAGAGGAGTTAAATGAATTTGAGAGGAATGAAGTTTGGACACTGTTACCAAGACCAAAGAATAGATCTATTGTTGGTACAAAGTGGGTTTTCAGAAACAAAACAGACAGTGATGGAGTGATTACAAGGAATAAGGCTAGACTTGTGGCAAAAGGCTATTCTCAACAGGAAGGAATTGACTATGATGAAACCTTTGCTCCAGTTGCAAGATTGGAGGCAATAAGGATTTTTCTGGCCTATGCCGCACACAAAAAGTTCAAAGTCTTTCAGATGGATGTGAAAAGTGCTTTTCTCAATGGGAAACTTGAAGAAGAAGTGTTTGTTGAACAACCACCAGGGTTTGTAGATCCCAAACATCCAGATTATGTCTACAGGCTTGATAAGGCATTATATGGACTAAAGCAGGCACCTAGAGCATGGTATGAAACTCTGGCTCAATTTCTTTTAGAAAGTGGGTTCACTAGAGGCACAATTGACAAAACCTTGTTCTATTTTAACTATGGTGATGACTTGCTGTTAGTACAAATCTATGTGGATGACATAATTTTTGGGTCTACTAATGACAAACTCTGCAAGAAATTTGCCAAGCTTATGCAGTCGAGATATCAAATGAGCATGATGGGAGAGCTTAGTTATTTTCTAGGCTTACAGGTCAAGCAAACAGATGATGGGATTTTTATCAATCAAGCAAAATATACCAGAAATCTTCTCAAGAAATTTGGTATGCTTGATAGTTCATCTGCCACAACTCCCATGGCTACTGCAACAAAGCTAGACAAAGACACAGGAGCCTCAGTAGATATGACAAACTATAGAGGGATGATATGGTCTCTTCTTTATCTCACAACAAGTAGACCTGATATCATGTATGCAACATGTCTTTGTGCAAGATTTCAAGCAGACCCCAGAGAGCCACATCTAACAGCTGTGAAGAGGATTTTCAAATATCTCAAAGGAACCATAACTCTTGGTTTGTGGTATCCTAGAGAATCAGAGTTTAACTTAATTGGTTACTCTGATGCAGACTTTGCAGGCTGTAAGATAGACAGAAAAAGCACAAATGGAAGCTGTCAATTTTTAGGTGACAGATTAGTTTCTTGGTACAGCAAGAAATAGAAATCAATTTCCACATCCACAGCAGAAGCAGAGTATATAGCTGCTGGTAGCTGTTGTGCACAAATTTTATGGATGAAGAATCAATTGCTGGATTATGGATTAAGGTACTCCAAAATACCTATTTACTGTGATAATCAAAGTGCTATTGCTATGACAGGTAATCCAGTACAGCACTCCATGACCAAGCACATCAGCATAAGGTATCATTTTATCAGGGAACATGTGGAAGAAGGAAACATTGAGCTTCATTTTGTGTCTACAGACCAACAGCTTGCAGATATATTCACCAAACCTTTGAGTGAAGCTACCTTTACAAGACTGGTAAATGAACTTGGAATGGTCTCTGGTTTTGACTAGAGAGACTGGTTAGATTCAAAATCTATACATGATTGATTTTATGCTCATGGTTCTTTGCATGTGTTAACTGTTATTTGTACCAATAGGTTAAACTCTGATAGTTATACTCTGTCAGTCATACTCTGTCGGTTAAATTCTGATGTTATACTCTGATTGTGATATTGTCTGAAACATATGGACCGATGAAGAAAGTTGTATGAAGCATGATTTTCAGTAAGTAATCATGAATCCTTCTAAGTATTATAAATTCTGATTACAAAATGTGCAGAAATTTTACACAGCATGATACTGTCTCTATATTTATAGCATCTCTTAGTTTATTGATCCTATATACTGAGTCTGTATTAGCTGTTTGCTTTTTCTCTCATAAATTAATTGTATTAACTGATGAAAAATCTAAACTCTGAAAATTAGTTGCAAATATTTCACCCTCAAATTAAAAGATGCCAAATAGAGCACAAATTCCTTTGAGATCATGTTGTGTCTAGG
This sequence comes from Heracleum sosnowskyi, assembly GCA_030848705.1. Lineage (NCBI taxonomy): Eukaryota > Viridiplantae > Streptophyta > Magnoliopsida > Apiales > Apiaceae > Heracleum > Heracleum sosnowskyi. The sequence continues at coordinate 84,337,000 of CM061237.1, forward strand.
ACGATCCAGGAACTTATTGTATGAAATAAGGGCTAAAATCTTTGATTTTTGGTGACTAGTGCCAACCACTGATTACTGGAAAAAAAAATTTAAAAAAAAAAAAAAAATTTAAAGGGGGTGAAAGTAAAAGATATATCCAAATGAAAGGATATCAGTATACAGAGTTTAGATATAAAACATCAGATTTTATTTGATATGAGAGTTTGAGCAACCAGTTTTTACTGCTTTAGTTTGTGGATTTTATGCACTTTGTGATGGTCTAAATATTCATATTCAGTAAACTCTGCTAATTCACACACAAATACTCACACCTGTACAGTTTGTGAAAAGAGTTAATTTATAAAGGAGGAGGATTGGTAAACACTGATGAACTGTGTACTCTACGCTGAGGTAATTTTATTTTAATCTCTGTTGATTAAAATTAATTTTTGTTTCAGACAGTTAATATATTATGATTTTGAGAAAAAGACATTTGTTTTGAAAATTTAAAAAGAGTATGATTGGACAGTTGTTTGAGAATGTATTAAACTGAGGAGAGAGGTTAATTGCCTAGAAAAGTGTAAAAGGCAGTAATAATTGCTGTTTTTACTGCGCATGCGCATTGGAAACTGTCAATTATTTGCTGTAAATCATTGCATGTGTGCCACGTGTCCCACTCACACGTTATACGAAGTAAGACAGTTGTGTGTATTGATTAGAAACGGTTCAGTTTTTAATACTTTCTTTCTGTATTAATATACAATACACAAATTCGTTTAAACTTTTCACAACTGACTCACATTCATACTTTCATATCACACACACATTTCTACAAACATCTTTCTGCATACATCTCTTAAACACTTTCTTGAACTATAAACTCTGATTTCTTTGAAAGATCTAATGGCAACAACCATGTTTCAGTCTCTTGGTCTCGATTTTGTTCCTAATAACTATGCAGCCCCACTGTCTATTGAAAACGTTCCGGAGGCGTTTCACCTGTTTCAAAATTTTCTTGCACAATCTGATATTGGCCAAGCTTTAGTGGAACCAACACGGTTATCTGGTACTCAAATCAAAGCCTTCTGGGAAACAGGTGTTTATGATGATGGAGGTGAATCAGGAACTCCCTCAATTGTCTTTGAATTTGCTGAACAAGAGTATGTGGTTACTCCAACCACTGTTAGAGATGCTCTTGGATGTGAAGATTTCAATGCGTTCACCATTTCTGTTGGTGACTCAGATCTCCAGCGTATGATGAGGGAGATTGGTTACTCTGGGCCTTTGGCAAGGACAGGTAATCTGAAGCGACCATTCTTGAGGAAGGAGTGGAGCTTCTTTTTCGATTGCATTACAAGGGCATTCGGGAAGAAGTGTACTAATTGGGATGCAATTCCAATCGACAGTCTACAAATTGGGTATTCTCTTCTCTATGGTGCTCATTTTGACTATGCTAGACTTGTTTTGAACAATATAGGTGAAAAGATGACAGAGAATAGGAGTGTTGTTTACTTTTCTCGTTTCTGTCAATTAATCTTTTCTATGTGTGTTGCTGGGGTTGAGATAGCTGAGGAGGATGTCATTCCCTCATTTAAATTACATAAGAGAATATTCTCTGATCTAACAAACAAGGATGTTAAGAAAGGGAATGTTGGTGACTTGATGCTTCCTGCTTCAGTCCAACAGTTTTTAAATCCACAACTACTACTAAACTCTGAATCTCTTCCATCTACTTCTCAAAAGCCAAGGGCTGGGGGTAGGACTAAGCATAGAGCTTTTAAAGCTGCCAAGGCTGCAACACCTGCAAATGCTGATGATTTACCACACTCAGTTGGTACTTCAAGGAAGAAGAAAAGGGCAAACAGACCTTCTGATGATGAGAATAGGGTTTCTGATGAACCAGAATCTGCTAATGCTAAGAAGAGGAATCTAGTTGCTGCTTACCTATTTGATGGATTGATTCCTGGTTCTACACCAGTTGAAGCTCCTGAGGTTGTGATTGAAAATCATTCTGCCAATGCTACTGTGCCTGAAGAAGCCAGAGCAAACACTGATGATAATGCTGCTTTTCCTGATGATTTTCTTGAACCTGTATTGGAGATGGATATTGAAGACGAAATTGAAGCACATCCTAGTATCAGTGTTTGTGATACTGAGGATGTGGCAGCTGATCAACCCACCCAGATAATAGATGAGACCATTGCAACTAATACAGAGATTCTTTCTGTCAATAATTCAATTCCAGAAAAGGGTGAGGAAGTTGATCGGGTAGTGGAAACGACTCAGATAAATTCTGAAGCTGCTGTAGAGAAAGTAAATGAAGCTATAGCAGAGGAAATAGTTAAGTCTGTTCCTGAAGAAACAGCGGTTTTTGCCACTGCAAACTCTGAGTATGTTGAAGTTGTTGAAAAGTCTGTTCCTGTAGAAGAAGAGGTTCTTGTCAATCTAAACTCTGAGAATCCTGAAGCTGCACAGCCAAACGCTGAAGCTGTCATAGGCCTGAGCAATGATATTGCTGCTAAGGAACTGGCTTTGAAGAATGATAGAGCTAAATATTCCTCTATGCTAAAGGATCAGATGGAGATCAAGCAGAGACTAAGAAAAGTTGAGAGCAATCAAGATGAAATGTCTACAAAAATTGATTCTATTGCTGCATCTTTGGAATTGCTAACATCAGTGCTTATTCCTGATGATGTCAAAAAGGGGGAGAGAGTTCCTAAAGACAAATGCAAAAGGGATCAAACTCTGAGACCGAGGGATGATGCAACAGATGGTGGCAGCAAAGAATCAGAGAGAAGGTCAAAATCTACTCAAGAGCAAGGGAGACTTAGGTCAAACTCTGCTAAGACGACAAACTCTGGTAGAGTTGTTAGATATAATTGCTGACGTTTGTTCATCAGTGTTTAAGTACCAGGTACTCAACAGAGTTTAATAGAAGCCAGTCAGAGTTTGATAAAGTCTGACGGGGTGAAGAGTTTATTAACTGTCGGTGCTAATATGAAGATTCTAGAAGCAATATATCTTGAAGATGGAAAGAAGCAAGATATATTGAGACAGTTAAGGAAACGAAAAAGAAGACAGAAGCAATCCTAAATTGATATAAATTGTATAGCTAATTTATAGGAATATCAATTAGAGATTGATTATGTAACTGTGTATTATATAAACACAGATAGGTTAACCCTAAAAGGGATGCGAATACTGAATATATTATTCTTGTAACCTAGCAGCTCTCTGTGATTCTTTAACATCACGAAGAGAAGAGTTATTTTATATAATTCAGTTGTTGATTCATAATCAGTGTTCTTAAGTGTTATTATCATATTAATATTGATTATACATTGTGTATTCGGCCTAACAAGAGTAAACTCTGGTGCTCAATCTTCTTCAAGACTTAAAAGTCTAGTGATTTCAGCTAATCCAATTACTGATGAAGAGATTGCTGCTAAACTGTTTCTGGAAGAACATGGTGGTGATGCCACAGTTGAAGATATAGATGTTGAGATGCAGATTCTTGCTGAAGAACATAAGAAGAAGGTTGAAGCTGGAACTTATAAGCAAAAGGCTGCCAAGGCTCCTAGGAGAAAGGAAAAAGGAATTTTTATTAAAGAGAATGTGAACTCTCAACAGAGTTTACAATACTCAAGGAGGCCTGTTGAAGCAAGTACTGATAAGGGTAAAGGCAAACTAATTGAAGAACCTGAATTATCAAAGAAGGTGCATTCAACCTCTGACATGGCTCACGTTGAATCAAGACCTAATAAATCAACCACTGACGTTGCTCAAGTTGATAATTCTGCTAAATTTGTGACAACCTCTGACACTGCTCAAGTTGTACAAACTCAATTGATATCTCCACAACTCCAAGGTACTTTTGCAAGACCAACTAGAGATGAAACTCTGAAGCCAGGAAATGTGAATTTTCTTCAAACCAGAACAGTGTTAGGAAAGGAATCTTATGATAAATCTGGTTTGGGATCACATAGAGAGAAAAGAATAAATAACAGTCCTTTAGATCATACATCACTGGCAGAATCTGGTGTTGGGGTAACTCAAGAAAGCCTTGACAAGTTAGAGTCTGTTCAGATGATTTATCACAAGGGAATTAAAAAGGAATTTCTGTTATACTTTATGGCTGATGGAAGAGTTTATAGAGTTGGAGAAACTGATATTCATCTAAAGCTATGGGAAGAGTTGGAGTATGTTTTGTATTTGCTGAAAGTGAAAAATCAAAGTACTCATAATGCTGCTCAAGTTTTGAGAGATAGAATGATGAAGTCTAAAGTTTTGCTCGGAGCTCGAATTTCAAGTGCTTATATTCCTAAATATAGAGATGCTCATGGAAAGCTGGTAGAGATGAAGAGGAATAGTGCTAAGTTCAGAACTGCACTGGGAATAAAAGTCTTAGAGTTCAATCTAGAATCTGATAAGTCTTTCTTTATAAGACTTGGAAATGAGATGAATAAAAACAGCATTTATTCTCTGAGGGCTGCCATATATCAGACTGGTGAAAGGGAACCAGAACTTAAGGAGCTGAAAGAGATTATGACTGCTGAGCTAGAAAGAGCTGAAAGAAGACTACTTACAGATTATCTCAGAACAGTGCCTGACATTGAAGAAATTAAGTAAAGGCTGACTGTAAGTTATTAAAGTTTTCTGTTCTAAGTTAAAGTTAAACTCTGTTATGTTATAAACACTGCATTTGTTATATGTTTTGACATCATCAATTATCTTTTAACTTGTACATTTTGTTATGCACAAGTTGGGGGAGATTGTTAGATATAATTGCTGATGATTGTTTATCAGTGTTTAAGAAACAGGTACTTATCAGAGTTTACACTAGAAGCCAGTCAGAGTTTGTTAAAGTCTGACGGGATGAAAGTTCATTTAGCTGTCGGTGCAATATTTGAAGATTCTAGAAGCAATATATCTTGAAGATGGAAAGAAGCAAGATATATTGAGATAGCTAAAGAAACGGGACAGAAGACAGAAGCAATCCTAAATTGATATAAATTGTATAGCTGATTTATAGGAATATCAATTAGAGATTGATTATGTAACTGTGTACTATATAAACACAGATAGGTTAACCCTAAAAGGGATGCGAATACTGAATACATTATTCTTGTAACCTAGCAGCTCTCTGTGATATTTTACATCACTGAGAGAAGAGTTATTTAATATAATTCAGTTTATTATTCATAAACAGTGTTCTTGATTGTTATTCTCATACATATATTGATTATATATTGTGTGTTCGGCCTAACAGTAAGTTTTTTTAAATAATTAAAAGTATTAAAATAAGTTTTAAAATATATAAGTAAGGGTTGCACTTGATATTTTTGGAAAAGAGAGATTTTAGTGATAACAAATATAAAAGGTAATATATTTTAACTTAGAGGTAATTGTCCGTGATATTTTTGAAAAAAAAAAGATTTTGTTAGAAAAACAATATTTTAATTATAAAAGGCAATCAGCTAGTTAATATTTTTATATTATTTTATTATTTATTAAATAGAGTATTAAAATAGATTTTAAAATAAATAAGTGTTAGGAATATGTTGTTCTTGATGATAATTATAAAAACACTTAGTAGATTTTGTATTAAGTCATTTTGTAACTGTCAACGAAATGGCATGCTTTGCAGTGTTTCGTTGACATGAAGCTCATCAACGAAATGAGTGATGTAGCAATTGCACTGTACAACACTTCACAATTTGATATGCAATTTGTTGTATGTATTAGATAGGTTTTTCTAAGTCATGTTGACTAAGTACTAGATAGGCAAAATAGGTTGGTGAATTGTAAATATGCTATGCCATGTAATTTTGCCTAAGTGAAGACATGTCAACGGTATGAAGATTACTCTATCAACGGTATGAAGATTAGTCTGTCAACGGAATGAAGATTACTCTTTGAAATGGATCCAAAGAAGAAATCTAAGCAAAGGGCTACCAAGGCTAAGCCATTTCTGGTAAGGAGACCACAAGCTGAGAAACCCCCTACCAACCCAGAAGACTTCATCTACATTGCTGATATCAGGGAGGAGTCTGACATTCATATCAATCTTGATGACCTGGTTGAAGTGAGAGGAATAGCAGCTTCTTACAAACTACCAGAGAGATTGGTATTTGTCTACAAGGGTGGGAGAGAACAGGTTTGGCCTCTACACAGAATTCTGGGAGAAGACTATCAAACACTGCTATCTGTGTTTAAATGTTTGAAGAAAGATTTTGGTTTTACCAAAACAGCCAAGTCTGAGGTTGTCTCCAAGATTTGCCAAATCAAAGCTAGCTGGAACAAGCCTGGTGCACTTCCCAGAGTATTGAAGGTCCCTCAAACAGGAAAGATAATTCATCTCCAACCTTTTTGGATGATGGAATTCAGAGATAAGGACAACTGTAGAAGATTCTTCAGAATAGAAGACCAACTGGAGAAGGCATCCAATGAAACTCTAAGAGTAATGCAATCCAAGTTGGGGAATCAAGATGAAGAAGAGAAGATTTTCTACAGAACACTTCAAGCTCAAATTGAGGAGAACAATGCAAGAAAAGGGAAGAAAACAAGACCACAGAGGCAAAGATGAAAAATCTGCTCAGTCTAGAGGAGCAACTCTGTGCACTTGTTTTGTAAGATTTTCTACTTTGCATTTCAATTAAATTGAATGAAGCTCAATGCAATTTCTACTTTTATCATGTGTAATATGTCTGAGTGTTTTTGTTATCATCAAGGCTCTTGATTTATGGCTGTTATTCTATCAGTCATAAATTGGGGGAGATTGTTAGGAATATGTTGTTCTTGATGATAATTATAAAAACACTTATTAGATTTTGTATTAAGTCATTTTGTAACTGTCAACGGAATGGCATGCTTTGCAGTGTTTCGTTGACAGGAAGCTCATCAACGAAATGAGTGATGTAGCAATTGCACTGTACAACACTTCACAGTTTGATATGCAATTTGTTGTATGTATTAGATAGGTTTTTCTAAGTCATGTTGACTAAGTAATAGATAGGCAAAATAGGTTGGTGAATTGTAAATATGTTATGCCATGTAATTTTGCCTAAGTGAAGACATGTCATCGGTATGAAGATTACTCTATCAACGGTATGAAGATTAGTCTGTCAACGGAATGAAGATTACTCTATCAACGAAACGAGGAATACACCATCAACGAAATGAAGAATAAAGCTATCAACGAAACACATCTCCATGCCATCAACGAATCACTATTACTTTTTGAATAGTTGACAAAGTGATAGTGACAGTTTACTGAACAGATCTAAAGGAGATATGGAAGTGTACTGTGCATTGGAAGCCATCTAAATGGTTACTGGAAATAAGGAAACATTCCAATTTCCAATAAAGCTCTTGGGAGTGATCATAATAAGCGTGAAGACAAAAGCAAGGATCTCCAAGGACCATTGGACAAAAGGAATGAAAAGCAAACTACTGATGGTTATTACTAGTGTATTTTAGTGTAACCAAAAATAGTATTGTAAACTTGGGAATGTATATAACCAAGTGTAGCAGTTAAAATAGAAGTGAGAGAAGAAAAACAAATAGATTGAATTAGCTATCTTTGAGAGCATACTTCTCTACACTCTTGTAACTGAGCAGCTGTGTACATTTTGTATCATAGATTATTTCCGCAATAAAAATCACTTCAGTTGGATCATCAAACAATCCAACTGAAATTATTTATGTGCTTGTGATTTTTACATTAAGTTCAGTTTTTATTTGTAAGTTGTTTTTAAGTTTAAGAAATATCAAGAATTGTATTCAACCCCCCCTTCTACAATTCTGTTAGGTCATTTGGGATTAACAGTAAGGATTGCACCTCATATTTTTGGAAAATAGAGATTTTAATGATAACAAATATAAAAAATATTATGTTTTAATTTAAAGGTAATTGTCGTGATATTTTTGGAAAAGGAGTAGATTTTGTTAGATTTTTTTTAATTATAAAAGGCAATCAGTTAGTTACTATTTTCATATTATTTTATTATTTATTAAATATAGTATTAAAATAGGTTTTAAAATAAATAAGTAAGGATTGCACCTCATATTTTTGGAAAACATAGATTTTAGTAATAACAAATATAAAAGGTAATATGTTTTAATTTAAAGATAATTGTAATGATATTTTTGGAAAATGAGTAGATTTTGTTAGAAAAAAAAATATTTTGATTATAAAAGTCAATCATCTATTTACTATTTTGGTAACTTGACAATAATACAATTCCATAAAAGATTTGATTTGTAGTAGCTTTAGTTATCCTAAAAGAAGTATATTTGTAGCAGTGTATCCTAAATTTAAACAAATTAGATCCCACATTTCCATTTTTTTGATTAGATTTCAATATTATTTGATTTTTATGTAGTAAAATATAGTGAAATATTAATGTAGAATAAAAATTTCCCGAATTTTGATTATCTTATTAATTTATTAATTAGAAAAAGTACCGAAAACCAAAAACTAACCGAAAACCGAACACCAAAACTTTCGAGCTTTAATAATATAGTATAGATGTGTTAATATTTCAGAGTTACACTCTGCATTTCAACCGTCACCCAAACTGGGAACTTCTCTGCATTTAGTGTAGTTATGGACACCAATCATCTCCATTGATGTCACTCTCATATTAAATTAAATCTCTTTTAAGTCATAACCACACCAAACACAGATAGTATGTCCACTCCTAACTTCTCTGCTCCATGTAAATAGTGGCTCTGTTTATGCCAAGGCCTTCTCACTTGGAACTTCACCAAAATCCCTGCAGAATTACAGCCTTCACTCCTTATATTTGGGCTTTGTTTGTTCCATTTTTCCCGATGTCGTGATTTTCAAGTTATTTCAAGTCCGAGAGGGCTATTGGTAAATCATACCCATTCCATCTTTGAATGGAAACCACAGATGCAAAATGTACTGATCTGAAAAACCCATAAACGGATGCAGCCTTTCTGTCTTTTATTCATCTTCTCTCTTTAACACCTTGTATTCATATAGACCTCATTTTTGCTGCTAATTATCTACATGCTTGATGCCCTGAGTTGTTCTTTGACTCCAGAATTCCTACTAGAATTATGAGCCTTATATTTGTTTATATCATATATTGATTAGATTCTGGACATAAAGCTATGTTGTTGGAGGAATTTCGTAACAACCCAAATCGGAGGTTGCTGGAATAACGAATTATGAAAATAGGGGGATTTGGGATTTTTGGATGTTTGAGGGCTGAGCTCGTATGATGACTCCTCAGAAATTGAATAGAGAATGGGTTCTTTCTCTTCCTTTTTTCCGGGTGTCAATTGTCGTGTACCACTATACCACTGTACCACTGTCCCATACAAGGTGCCTACGTACCCATTTATATAGGGATCAAGCCTCACGTAGTTCTTGGAAAATAAGTCATTGGATAAGTTCATTCAGTCCAATCCCATAAGATAGTCAAGATTTATGTTCCCATAAACAGCTCAAGGATTATCAATCCTCTTCAAGTTCCCATAAATAGTCGAAGGATTATCAATCCTCTTCAAGTTCCCATAAATAGGTAAAGGATTATCAATCCTCTTCAAGTTCCCATAAATAGTTCAAGGATTATCAATCCTTTTCAAGTTCCCATAAATAGTCCGGTCTTCACACGTTTTCCTACAATCTTGCGGCATCTCCGCATTTCTTTCCATGATTTGAAGAATATCGTTTGGAGATATTTTCCGTTATTCGTTGATTGAGATTGATTCTTTCCTCGTTTCAGGGAGAGGATAAAACTTAGTGGTCAAGTAATTAATTATTAATCTGAATTAATAATTATTAAACGGAGAAATTTGGACCATGCCAAAATATGGCATAACAACAAGCCCCCAGTTCTTCAGTGTAGCTTGCTGCAGTGGAGAACTAAAAATCTTCGAGCTTCCAAATTTCTTCGGTCGCTTAGAGTTTTGTATATAATCCGAATTGGCATACACGCTTTTCAAGTGTCATTGTCCACACAAGGATGTGTTTTCATTTGTCCACGAGCCCCCGAGCTGAGGCTTTAATAAGTTCCCAATTTCAAATGTCAGGCTTTCAGCCCATATCACATCCGGTCACACACGTTTTCCTACAATCTCGCGGCATCTCCGCATTTCTTCCCGTGATTGTAGGAATGTCTCGTGACAACCATATCACGTCCAGTCCCACATGTTTTCCTGCAATCTTGCGGCATCTCCGCATTTCTTCCCGTGATTGTAGGAATGTTTCGTGCCAACCAAGAAATATCCATCTACAATGGACCTTCAATAATATAATTTTATTCATGAACTCTCCTCTGAGAGTAGGGTCTTCGATATTAATCCTCCTTGGAAAAGAGAGCTTTCGAAAACATTACCCTTATAAAATAAGGACCTTCCACAATTATTTTTGTCCATGCACGAGCTAGTGAAGTAATCAAATCACGCGCTACGAATATTGCATCACAATTCTTTAACATCTCCATGATTCAGATTCTGTCCAGATCTGTTTTTTACCCTTCTGACCCTGTAAACGATGTTTTCTTGGAAAACACAAAACATGAAAGTTGTAGAAAACGAAAAGAGCTTTCCGATGATATATGGCTCGTCAGAAACAGAATTATAATGAACCAGGAATCAAATAAAACATCTGCTGATTAACTTCTCAATACTGAAAAACGGGATCTGATTATGTTTTGTGATTTCGAAAATATATCGAAACATAATCTCAAAAAACACCAAGAACGAAAGTTGTAGTAAATCGCAAAAGCTTTCCGAATCATAAAAAATCATCAAAATCTCACATGTATTAAATTTACTACGAATTTAATAAGATAACTTATGTATACGGACAAAAGCATAAGAAAACTTATCTTAATTTTGAAAAGATTCATGAATCACCGCCTCCATCGTTCTGCTCCTCCATTAAAGCCGCTCCAGATCCGATAAAACCCCACTTGTGCATGATGTAGATGATTTGATTGTCCTCCACAATCAAAAAATAATCCCCTCCTTCTAGCGCCAATTGTTGTTGGAGGAATTTCGTAACAACCCAAATCGGAGGTTGCTGGAATAACGAATTATGAAAATAGGGGGATTTGGGATTTTTGGATGTTTGAGGGCTGAGCTCGTATGATGACTCCTCAGAAATTGAATAGAGAATGGGTTCTTTCTCTTCCTTTTTTCCGGGTGTCAATTGTCGTGTACCACTATACCACTGTACCACTGTCCCATACAAGGTGCCTACGTACCCATTTATATAGGGATCAAGCCTCACGTAGTTCTTGGAAAATAAGTCATTGGATAAGTTCATTCAGTCCAATCCCATAAGATAGTCAAGATTTATGTTCCCATAAACAACTCAAGGATTATCAATCCTCTTCAAGTTCCCATAAATAGTCGAAGGATTATCAATCCTCTTCAAGTTCCCATAAATAGGTAAAGGATTATCAATCCTCTTCAAGTTCCCATAAATAGTTCAAGGATTATCAATCCTTTTCAAGTTCCCATAAATAGTCCGGTCTTCACACGTTTTCCTACAATCTTGCGGCATCTCCGCATTTCTTTCCATGATTTGAAGAATATCGTTTGGAGATATTTTCCGTTATTCGTTGATTGAGATTGATTCTTTCCTCGTTTCAGGGAGAGGATAAAACTTAGTGGTCAAGTAATTAATTATTAATCTGAATTAATAATTATTAAACGGAGAAATTTGGACCATGCCAAAATATGGCATAACAAGCTAGACTCTTGTTATACCTTGTTTTTTCACCTCTTTTCTTCATCTGGAGTTTCTGGGATATTTAGAGGCATAGATGAAGCTTCCACTTTAATTTTTTCTATGATCACAAGGATGTAGAAGAATTGGCTATATATAGTGGGAAGACAGGAGGCATGAAACCGGATGGAGTCTATATTACGTTTTTACTAGTAGATTGCCTGGTAGTTAACTAGCAAGGATATACTTGCCTCAAATTTGTATTATCCTAGTTTCACTATCAGAACATAGATGTGCAAGTGTTCGCATTTACATCATGTATGAGAATACTGTCAGCTTTTCTTTCAATTGAATTATTGGGCCAGGTTATGATCAAAATTTAACATTTATAATCATAAAAATTCACAATATTATGACAATCAGAACATGCAGCACAAAGCATGCCATACAAACTGTTTGTTTGTGTGTGTTAATATGATCAGATGCTTTTTCTCTATTTATCTACTGCATATCATCTTCGATTACGAAGGATTGCAGCAACATTCTTTATGTTTCATAATTCATAATCAACTAGTACTCACGTCTTAGCCGGTAACACAATCGCATGAGGATATCATCTTTATCATGAATAATACGTAAAACCGCAATTAAATATAGGGATATTCTATTTGGTACCGTTGTACAATTGACTTTTACATTTGGTACCACTCGAAGTTTTTGGTTTCCAAATGGAGCCATCATACTTTTGGCTTCATCCACGTGATACCAATCCGTTAATCAAACATTAGTCGACCGTTACAAAATTATGAGATTGTCCATTTGGTACCACTCAAAATTTTTGACTTCCAAGTAACCCTTCTACTTTGTGTTTCAACTCCAAAATACCACTATGTTAATAAATTCGATCCACCTGAATTTGATCTCACACCTCAAATTGCATTACTTTTTGTTATCTCAACAGAAAATGTAAATCGTCTTTAGATCTATCTCAAGGGCCGGGGCTATATTATACATTTGAAAAGACAAAAAGCAGTAGGGTCTAATGAACAAATTGTATCTAAAAAACATAGTATACATACAAAAAAAAAGGAGGGGAGGGGGGGTCTAAACTGTTTTGGATATATGTGAGGGCACCGGGCATTTTGCTAAACAAGAACCTTACCTAGTGGTCAACAACCTTATCCACACACCATACATCTTCTTTTCGGTCCAGAACAGTTTAACTTTGAGAACTCTGTTATGTATATAGAAAAGAAAAACACACACATTTACAACCTATTATGGCTTCATGTAGGGTTGTCAAAAAAATTCGAAAAATCCGATATCCGTCCGAAATATTTGTATTCGTATCCGGAATAAAGCGGATTTTATTGGTATCCGAAATAAAGCGGATATTATCCGTATTCGAATTCGGTAGTTGCGGATACGAACATGGATATAGGCGCATCCGTATCCGGTAATATCCGAATCCGAAATTAAATAAATATGATAAATAAATAATATTATATATATATATATATAGTTACATATTATTTAGAAATTATATTTTAAGTTTACAGAATATATATATATATAATTTAATCATTAAACAATATATTTATATAAGTGGTAGATAATTGTAAACATATATATATATATATATATATATATATATATATATATATTACAAATTTAATATTTTAAAATAAATAAAATTATACTAAAAATAAAATTTTTGAAAAAAATAAAATAGACTTTAATAAATTTAAGTTTTAGTTTATTTTACTTTTTTTTTAAAAAAATTTAAATTTTTATTATTTCTTCAATTTTTTGAATTAAAATTTAATATAAAAACTAAAAAATTCTGACTGAAATTCGGATTCGGATATTATCCGTATCCGGATAGTATCCGGCGGATTCGGATTCGGATATTTTTATTTAAATATTTTCGGATTCGGATACGGATCCGGATACGAATTCAGATTTTCGGATTCGGATTCGGATACAGGCATATCCGTATCCGAATTATCCGTTTGACAGCCCTAGCTTCATGTTCTTTTTTTCTTACCAAATTAGGTTTAACTACCGTAAAAGCGGCACCTATATTTAAATAATTTCTCGCTCTTAATCGTTTATATATTCAAATAATTTTGTAATTAGAAAAAAGATTTTGATTTTATCTCATATTTTATAGTACTTTTGTAATATGACATGTCAATTATATCAACCTTGTATTTTATAATTTGATTATACTTCATAAATTTTGGTTAAATATCGATACAATAGTAATAACATGATTACTTTCAATTTCTAAAATATTAATATGATTTTCAATGACGTGATATGACGTTTATCAAATTGACTATCTGAGTATAAAATAAATAAATATTTTAGAAAAATTTCCGGTATATAACATAGGTGTTGTGATTTTAACATTGTCAGATTATATTTGCAAAAAATCGATATATACGTAAGGAGACATATTACGAAATCTATTAATATTTATGTAAAATCATCCATGTGGGGTCTCACTCATTTTTTCATATATTTTTATACATATTCATACATTTTTAAACTCAAATATTTAGTTTTAGTTAAATGTTTATTACACAGTATTGAAGTTCTATTTTAAAATTTTGGTAGATTGAAACATTTTTTATCTTATAATTTCGAATTACTTTTTAACTCGATTTAAAATTTTTTGATTTGTTATAACTCAATCATTTTATATTGTATCGATCAATTTAATATATTATATAAAAAATCATATTACCATAATTTATTCGAGTTATAGTCTAACTAGTGTCAGTGTTTATATAACATAAATTCAATTATTTTATTATTTTTATTTTTTATGTTTTTTTGGCCCAATCATACTTCTAAATCACTTAAAATCTGAATAGTTGGTCGATCAAATATCTCTAATATGACTCGCATTTTAAAATTTTATATACCTAAAAATTATGTGATGTAATTTTATAACTACCCAACATAACTATTGGGCTTTTAAATATACATCCCACCTTTCTAAAATTACAAAACTACGATTCATAGTTTCATTTTTTTTAAATTACGTTATTTGGTATGGTCTAAGAGAGGCGGGTCTCATTCACGCGCCTCGACAGCTTCAGTGACGTGCTAGTTCTTCTTCTTCAATTAATCGGCCCCGCAGGGGCAGTATCACGACGGCGACGAGAGTTTCATGGTGACGACTAAGATTTGTAAGTATATTTATGTGTATTGTGTATATATATATATGCAAAATTGACAGTTATATAGAGATATACATCAAATTGAGAGGAGACATTTTGTTGTAGAATGAGAAAGTATGTATGTATGTATGTATGTCTATTTATGTGTTTATGTATGTATATGTGTAGTGTGTGATTTGAATTGAATATGTAAAAAAGGATTAAGCACGAGGTCGGGAACAAAATTGTGATAAAATTATTTTTCGTATCGATCTGATTCACTCCCTAGCTATTTGTTTAATGTATGTACATGTGCTGAATTTTAGTATATAATGACTGTTTGCAACCTTTGCAGCCATTGTTGCAGAAGTTGCAAACATGGTTGCAGAAGTTGCAACCACTATTTATACATCAATATTAATTAGTTGCAATTGACAACTTTCAAAATATTAATGTTATATTTGGTTGCATAAAACTGAAAAACATTGACGTTATACTCCAACATAGTAAGAAATATGATGAAAACAGATGGTATATCAACTTTGAGGTGTGTGGATTGTAGTATAGAATGATTGTTTGTGTGTGATTTGAATTGAATATATAGATAATGATTAAGCACGAGATCGGGAACAAAATTGTGATGCAATTCCGTTTCGTATCGATATGATGCATTCCCCATTTGTTTTATGTATGTTTTTCTTAGGACTTTTATCAAACATTTGATGTATATATTGCTTTTGTTTGTTTTGAGTCTTAAATATTTATATTGAAACATGGGTTGTGTTTGTGGGAAGTGTTGTAAGATGGTCAAATTTCGCATTCTGATTTTCGGAGTATAAGAACTCTCCTAATCATGGTTTAGGGAAACATATGAGTGTGGAAAAGTCTATAGAGCTTGTTCTTGTGCCTTCACATAAATTTCGGTTGGATTATATGGTACTTATGCAAAGGGGGTACTACCCTGATATGTTAGATAAGGAAAATGAGGATAATTTTTGTGTGAAAACTTGTGTACAAGGAATCTTAGTGTTCATATCTTTGATGTGTTTATTGGGCATGGCCAAACTGGAGGCAATGCTCGAATTTTGTGAAGAATAAGTTGGTTGAAAACTTATCATGGGACTGTACGTTGGTGGATGATCTTATTAATGCTTATCGTGCTGCGTTTTTGGCAACTAATGATGAACTTCATGATATCTTGTTTCATAAAGTTCCCTTTATACTTGATTAAATGAAATTAAAAGCATCCAGCCTTTTTCTGATTATTTCAAATATTTATCTGACTAATTTAATATTTCTGATTTAACTAGTTCTATCAGTTGCAACCATGGTTGCAAAAGTTGCAAATATGGTTGCAACCATGATTGCAGAAGTTGAAACCATGGTCGCAACCTTTGTCATTTTCATGAAACTATAAAAAAATATATTTTTTTGTTTAAAATGATTTAAATCAACAGGTGAATCCATCAAAGTGAGAACGATGTACCCCCCAAAAGGCAGAATCAGAATAGAAAGACCAAAAAAGAGAAGGCGCAAAGCTGTGTGGGAGATAAATCAACAATTCAAATGCAGGAAATTCGATCAATCCGGACAGAATAGAAGAACTTGAACAGCTAGGAAATGATCGACTGATGGTTTTATACCTAGATTTAGATTTTATGTAACGGGTTATCTAGATCAATTGGGAGTGATTTCAATTAACAATGTAATACAATATCATTTATATCAATACAATATCATTCGTTCATTTATTGAATCACTATGAATGGAACTTATCTGAGTTTTATGAATTTGTTCATTTGTTGATTTTATGTGAAACGGCCCCCGCAGGGGCACCCATCTTAATATCCAGACTCATAAATTTCTATCAGTTGCAATCTTGTTTGCAATAGTTGCAACCTTGTTTGCAACCTTTGCAACTATGGTTGCAGAAGTTGCAAACATGGTTGCAATCATGTGTGTAGAAGTTGCAAACATGGTTGCAAAAGTTACAAACATAGTTGCAGAAGTTGCAACCATGTGTGTAGAAGTTGCAATCATGGTTGCAGAAGTAAAGCAGGTTTTAGATGGATCAACTTCCTTGGGCACATGCAATTGCTGTTTTGCAGAAAGTAAATCATGATCCTTATGGTTATTTTTTATCATATTACACAAAATAATCAACGATTGTTGCTTAAAAAGAATTAGTATATCATGTTGGCAGGAATGACACATAGAAAGTACTAGAAGTTATCAAAGGGAGGAAAATGTACCCCCCCCCCCCAAAGGATAATCAGAATAGAAAGACCAAAAAAGAGAAGGCGCAAAGCTGTGGGGAGACAAATATGCCAATTCAATAATTCAAATGTGGGAAATGCGGACATAATAGAAGAACTTGTAGAAACCCGACATCAAAAAAATAACTTAGTCATTTACAAATTATGTTGCAAATATTGCTAAGTTGATTAAATTTAAAGTAGTAATGGAACTGATATGACATGCTTTTCTAAATTTCCAAGTTTTTTTTATTTCAAGTAGAATTGCTAAATTAATTAAAAAGAATTGCTAAGTTAATCAAGTTGCAAAAGGGTTTTGTATTTTGTTTAAGTTGAGAAAATATTTTGTATAAGTTGCAAATGTTGTTGCATAAGTTGCAAAATTGATGTAGCCATATTGAAATCTTGTTTACAAAAATTGCAACCTTGTTTGCAACTTCTGCAACTTTGTTTGCAAAGGTTGCAACGTGTTTACAAATTCTGCAACAATGGTTGCAAACAAGATTTTAATTGTTGCAACTAATAGAGATAGTTGAATCTTACTATTAAGATGGGTATCCCTACGGGGTCTATTTCACATAAATTCAAATTTTATTCATATTACCAGTTGAGGACTATAAATTATTGTACTACGTATAAAATCTCAAAATAATGAACCATTACCAAACATTAATAAGTGCATAAAATATCAAAAACAACGAACTATTACCAAACATAGTTGCAAAACAAAGTTTCTATTATACTTTGAGCCATTAATTGCCAAATTCCTCGAACCAAAAGTACTACATAGTTATGTCAGCAACATTTTTTTTCTTCTACTTAATGTTATAAAATAAAAAACACAGCTCATTTCTTCACGTCTCTCGCCTTGCTCTTTCTGTCATATGTCTTTGTTGATGGAGCTGTTATTGATGAAATCTATGTTGTTGGAACCTTTGCAATGTTATCATAATGTCATATTTGCTTTGCCATTCCAAAGTTAAGAAGGCAAGTCTGCTTCTGTGAGCACCAATATCTAGTTCGCCTTGTGGAAAATGCGGCATAATAGCATAATACTTCGCATATGACAACATGTATATCCCACTGTCACCTTGCTTGCTTTGTGGCCAAGGATCCCAATTACCAACATTGGCTACAACTTGATTCAAATGTGGCCAAGGGTCCAAAGCGCTTCCATTCTGAAGTCAATGGAACAAATAACAAATAATTAGAACCGATCTCAACTTTAATGTTTAAATAATGCAAATCACATAATGTAAGGGTTGCAACTTCTACAACCATGGTTGCAAAGGTTACAAACAAGGTTGCAAAAGTTGCAAACAAGGTTGCAAAAGTTGCAACTGATAGAAATAGTTGAAGCTGACTATTAAGATGGGTTCCCATGCGGGGCCTGTTCCACAAAAACCAAAACAAATAAAATAGACAAAAAAAGCCTCAACTAGTGAATAATACATGTGTGAATAATATATGGAATTCCTCTAATACACGTACTTGTTTATCGACAATGGCACACAACTTAGTGAATTCCAAATCAAAGTGCGACCGCATCTCAAATGTATCCCATATAGCCGTAATAAGTTCATACTTAGTGTTGATACTGAGCTAGGCTGACATGTGATTTTTGGATGGAATAATGTAATCCATCTCCTGCAGTTTTATGCATGACATGTGTTAGCCATGTGTGACCCTTTACAAATGTGTAATTATAAGCAGCAACCATGGTTGCAACACATTTAAAATGAGTGCCTCTGCGGGCCTATACTGATATCACACACAAGGAGAAATGGGAAGTAAGAAATACCTCATCAACAGGAATATGATCATTTTGGACGGCTAACTTGGGTCTCTTATCTTTGACTGCAGCCTTGGATATTTTAATCATCTTTCGTTTTGAAGGCATAATTGTTTTGGACGTTGAACCAGGGGAAGCCTCATCGACAGAAACGGATCATCGTGGATGGCTGGCCTAACACGCTTAGTTTTCAAGGGTGCCTTGGATTTTTTAATAATCTTTTGTTTTGGCGGAATATCTTATTTGGACGTTGAACTCGGGGAAGATGAGAACCTTGTGTGAACCATGTTCCAAACTGACAAAAAAAACATACGCACCAATTAACTGACACATTCTATTCAGAAGCTAACTATAGTATACCTCAACACTATATGGTAACATGGAATCAACCACATGATAAAACACAAACAACTGCTGAATTCTTGTGATTAATTTTAGTAATAACTTCTGTGTGAGAGAGTTTCATTATGTAAAGTTCATAATTTCATGTAATCATGTTCATAGTAACAACGAACAATGAATCACTAGTCTCTGCCCCTGCGGGGGCTCTATGATATAGTATAACACTGCTGCCATATCATAAAATGAGGTTGAAATTTCACATTATTCGACCATCAATAAGCGTACTCTCAAAACTCAAATGCAAGTCTACACAATTAGGTTTACAATTGTGCAAACATCACATCAATAAAATTTCAAATAAACACACAAAATTAGGGCTATAATCACAATTTATATTAACAACAAAGTTACACAAAGCAATTAGCAATTAACAAATTAGCAGTGAACAAACCGTGTGTAAGTGTGTGAGTGTGTGTGTAAGAGGGAGAGAGAGAGAAGAGAGGCTACAGATTGAGATAATCGAAACTTACAAATAAGATTATCGGTGGAGAAGTTTCAAGATCGCCGGAGAACTTCAAGCTTTCGTGAATGGAGGAGAGGAAAAGAGTTTAAGAAGAAGACAGTTCAAGTCGAGAAGAAGAAGAAGAATGCATCGGTTATGTGTTGAGCGTATTTAAAAAAAAAAGATAATTACAAAACTGAAGCTAGTGGTAAAAACAAAAAAACAATAATATTGTATTGAAATAGTAAAGTAATAACGATAAAAATAAAAACAAAAGTTAAATAAATAAATAAATATATATATATATATATAGAGGGCTACTCTAATGAGACCCCTTCTTATTGTGAGAACTGCATGCTGGGCCATAAATTAAGCCTAATATCAACATGTATCCACAAAAATAACATGCCTCGTTACATCACTGTCCCTTCTTCCTTCTTCCACCACGACACCATTCATCATCACCATCATAATTCCTAGTCAATTTCTCACCAAAACCACCACCATTCAACAACCACCAGTCCACCACATCTATATTAACCGTCACCATCATCTTTATCGCCACCATCACAACAACCACCAGTTCACCACCACCGTCACTACATCGCAATCACCACCCCCTACTACAATGTTGACAACCCACAATTATCAATAAACCACAACCACCACTAATACACCCCTGATCAATATACTACCACTACATCACCAGACTGCCACAATCACCACAACCAGAATCACTAAATTCATGAAATCCATAAAATAAAAATCACCAACATCATAACCACTACTTCCAGAATCATCAAATTAAGAAAATTTTAAATCACCAAAATTTAAACTAACATCACCGATTTCTGTTCATAAATCGTAAAATATACATACACAAATCACCAAATAAAAAGGTGATTTATACACAAATCACCAAATAAAAAGGTGATTTATATTTTTTTCAAAAGGTGATTGGTCATTAAAAAAGGTGATTTTGAAACCTTCTTCGGACTCTTCTTCGTCACTCACACTCGGACTTTTCTTCGGACTCTTCGTCTTCTCCTCCGGCGCCGGAGCGTCGGGATCTGCAAACCTTCAAAACAAAAAAAGAAACTCTTACAGTTTCATCATTAACAAGAAAAGAGTAGTGGGTTGTGTGTAATGTAGATACTTGTATCTATGTGTGTGTAGTGTTGAGAGAGAGAAGATGGATACAGAAGGATGAAAGTGGGTGTGAAGATCTGTCGGCACTTGGAGACAGAAATTTATGTGGAGAGAGAGAGAGAGAGAGAGAGAGAGAGAGAGAGAGAGAGAGAGAGAGAGAGAGAGAGAGAGATATGTGTGTTTATTTGTGGTCCAGATTAAAAGTAGTTTTAAAATTGAGTGGCTGGGATTTAGTCTCAGTTCTCATTTTAACATAGGGTCTCATTTGATCACTTGCCAATATATATATATATATATATATATATATATATATATATATATATATATATATATATATATATATATATATTCTGTAAATTTTCCAAACAATTTTTAAGGGTTGTTACAATTATTAACGGTTATTTTTTTTTATGAAAAATGTTAGGGTGTATAATTGATTTTTAAAATGTTTACAAAATGTCGCCCGACATCTGGAGATTCTCGTAAGAAAATTTAATAGAAATGGATCCTTGTACATTTACACTAATTAGATCAATCAAAATATTTTATATTTTCATATCACTCATGTCACATCATTCACTGCTTTTTTTTTTTTACGGAGGAGAAAGATGAGAGAGGTTGAGAAGAATAAGCATGTGTACTATATTGGAACATAATTCCAAAACTCTTAACAAACCGTGAAACACACTTGATTTGTTCTGTATGAAATACTTGTCCCTATTTCACAAAAAAGATTTTTCTTTACCATTTCTATGGCCAAAACCCGATTAATTTCCTCGATTTTACACTATTTATATTTATAATCTATATTATTATATCAAAACGACACATTAAAATTTTTTGTAGTCGGTTTGTAGTCTGTTCCTCCATAGTTTAGTCATCCAATCTCTAACCGTTAGATCTTTTAAATTAAATTAATGAGAGCCATTAGATATAATACTAAATATTTTTTGGTATGTTATGATTTTACTTAATTGCCCTTATTTAACTATACTTCGTGTTTTTACTTAATTACCCTTACTTATTTATAAAAACTATTATTAAATAATAATATTACCTATTTATAACCAATTACCTTTTACACCTAAAATATATAAAAAAAATTTATTTTTTCTGACAAATTCCCTTACTTTTCCAAAAATATCACGAGCAATTACCTTTTTTAACTAAAACATATAAGCTTTTTATTTTTGCTTACTAAAACCTCTGTTTTTCCAAAAATATCACAGACAGTTTCATTTATTAAAATAAAATAATAAAATTATAATTGTTAATAACTAACCAATTACCTATTTTATCCAAAGTGTATATTCTTTTTTATATTTTCAAACTAAAATTTTTACTTTTCTATTTTTTCTAACTAAAACCTTTCATTTTCCAAAAATATCACGGACAGTTCTTTTTAATGAAATAAAATACTAATATTTATAATTACTAATAACTAACAGATTAGCTTTTTTTTCCAAAGCGTATATTCTTTTTTATATTTTCTAGCTAAAATTTTTCCTAAGTAAAATCTCACATTTTTCAAAAATATCACATGCAATTTAATTTAGTAACATAAAATAGTAATATTATAAATACTAATAATTAACCGATTACCTTTGTTAGCCAAAACGTATATTCTTTTATATATTTTTTAACTAAAATTTCTCGTTTTCTAAAATTATCGCAGACGACATCTATCTATACTATACTATCAATACTATTATATAATAGACGAAACATTAAAAATTTGGTTGGTCGGTATGATACATTGTGATTTTACTTAATTGCCCTTAATTAACGGTACTTCGTATTTTTACTTAATTAGCCTTACTTATTTATAGAAATATATTATTAAATAATAATATTATCTATTTATAACCAATTACCTTTTTCACCTAAAATACATTATTTTTTCTAACAAATTCCCCTACCTTTTCAAATATATCACGGGCAATTACCTTTTTTAACTAAAACATGTTAGTTTTTATATTTTTTCTTACTAAAACCCCTCTTTTTCCAAAAATATCACGGGCAAACATTTAGTTATTTATTTTTAAACCTATTTTAATATTATAATTATTATTTTTAAAAGATTACCTATTTTAACATGTCTACTTATTTTTCTTAACAAATGTAATTACTAAAAATTTTAAAATATAAATAATCAAATACCTATTTATAACCAATTACCTTTTCAGCTAAAACACATTATATATTTTTTCTAACAAAGTCCCTCATTTTCTAAATATATCACGGGAAATTGCCTTTTACAATTTACTTTTTCTATTTTTCTCGCTAAAATCCATTCTTTTTCCAAAATATCACAAGAAACCCTTTACTTATTTATTTTAAAACGTATTTAAATACTTTTAATTATTAAATTTTAAAACCTCATTTTCCAAAAATATCACGGGCATTTACCTTTTTAAACTAAATATATGTTACATTTTTTATTTTTTCTTACTAAAATCCCTCATTTCAAAAAATATAACGGGCAAACCCATACTTATTTATTTTAAAATCCGTTTTAATGTTTTTAATTTAATTAAAAGTGTTTAGCTATTTTAACATGTCTACTTATTTTTTGCACAATTACAATTAATAAAATAATAATAAAATAGTAATAAAATAACAATTAACAATCCGTACATCGCACGGGTTTTAAGCTAGTATTATTAAAGACGAAACATTAAAAGTTTTGGTCGGTCGGTATTTGGGTCGGGTCTATCTATAATTTGGGTCGGGCCTCTCTATAATCAATTTATTTATAACCAATTATTATTTTCAGCTACAACACATTACCTATTTTATATATTTTTCTAACCAAAACAACTCATCTTCTAAAAATAAAATAGGTAACATATTGTTGGTCCTTGACTATTGCAGAGGGGGGGGGGGGGGGGGTTTGAATGCAATACTGATAAATCCCAATTTAACAACAAAGACTAAGATTAACGTTTATCAGTTTATGAATTACAAACACAAGTAGACACAAGAGTATTTCTCACAAAATAAATGTTTTATTTATTTTGCAATGGGTTGCTACAACCTCAAGAAAATGTCCGTTTTCTTGAGCTTCGGTTTCTCAAATGATTACAAAGAATGGATTGAGAGATAGTCTAAGTAGACTAATTCTATCACTATCAACACGGGTTTGTGAAGCTGCTGTCATTTTCATGTGGCAGCTTCTTACAAATTGCGTACCCGTGAATCTTTCCTAAATTGCTATACAAACAGCTTATCAGTACTGGACAAAGCAATCTAGAAACATTCTATTTTTGGCTAACACAATTCAGTAGATGTAGATTTGTCATACTCTGGAATTGGTGAGCTTTGTCATGTGATCTCTCAAGGTTCGGTCGTAGTCTTGCAGACCTGTTGCAGTGTTGAGATACTGCAACACGCCTGTTTCTTGAACATCCAAACTGTCACAAGTTTGACTGGGTAGAACTCCAATATCAATATTATCCCTTCATGACAGTATCCTGATGGCTAAGCTTGCTGTCACAGGAATGCACTTTTGGTGACAGTACGAAATCCCCGCATGAGGTGCTGTCAGGATTTCCAAGCTTGCTGTTAGGCTAAGGTAAAGTTGATGTCTGAGGGCTTCCGCCAATGTTGCTGTCAGAGTGAATGTACTGTCGTGGCTTGCAACATGCTGTCTTCTCGTAACCTTACTATCAATGCTGTGACAGTAACATTTATTCTTGCTGTCCATCTTGAGCACTTCTTGAGGCTTGAACAAATAAATGAACTTCTACCAAGATGTACTAGAATCTTATTTGCAATAAACAAAATGGTTACAAAGACATACTCTGGCTGTGACAATATGTTCATACTTAATAAAATTAAGCATTTAAAATATCTAGTTAAGTTGTCTCATAGCTATCACCCATAAATCCTAACAATCTCCCCCAATTTGTTTTTATGGACAATAACAACAAATTTCCAATCAATACATGCTGACAACTTAACTAACAAGATCAGAATTGACAAAGGATTTTTACTTAGCTTCAGATTTCCTTTTATGTCTTGCTTCATCCTCTCTGTTGAGAGCTTCCTTAAGAACTTCTCTGAGTCCTTCCACAAGTGCTTTTTCCTCAGGAGAGATAGCCTCATCTTCAATCTCATAAATGTGCTTTTGGACTGCCTTGGAGAGACATACCTTAGCATCCTGAAGATCCATCCATAAGTCTTTACCAAATGCATGAGTTCTGAACTTCAGTATGCCTTCAACAATTTTGAATCTACTTCCAGGATATGCATTCAGGGTTTTTCTCCTCTATTTATCCAGCTTTGAGTTTTCACCCTTTCTCCTTTGAAGAATGCCCTCAATCTTAGAAGAGCATAGCTGTTCCAATGGATGAATTGATCCAATCACCAGGCAGAGTAAGTCTTTCAGGGCACTGGTTTTGAGTTTATGAAAGCTTCTCACTGGAATCTCTTCCCATATGAACTTGATTCTCAGAGGATTCTCAAGCATACAAGATTGGTAGTTGGGTCCTTCACTCTCCACCCTGTTGGCTTCTCTACTTTTATCCAAGAATGAATCTTCCATATCTTCAGTGGCATTTCTTGCTGCAGGATTTGAAGGTCCTTCTTGACCAGGTTGTGCTTGTGCTTCTTCTTCAGGAATATCCTCTTCATAATCAGCTACCTCTTCATCAGAACACTCCAACAAATGAGCAATGTCAGAATCATCATGGTCTTCAAACATACCAAACTTCTGATAGAATTTCACATCCCTTTCATCCTTGTACTTCAGAACATGTTCCATGACCTTGTTGGGTACATTGTCATAGCTCTGGAGTAACTCTACCATTCTGTCCAAGAAGAAGTAATCAATCCTTCTCCTGACCTTTGTTCTCACAATCACAGGGATGTCATTCACAGAAATTGACTCAAGTTCCATGATGAAGTTTGCATCCACCTTTGTTGACCTTGATGAATCCCACCATAGAGTGTACATGCTTGCTTCCTTGTTGTTGTCTAACTTCACTTCAACACTCCTGATTTCTTTGGATTTAGCATGTTGTACTTCAAGAGAGTTTGGATATTTGAATTGAAGTGGCTTCTTCAGATTCCTACATAGCCCTGTAGCTTTCTTGATTCCTAAGTACTTGGTCTTTCCTTTCCTTGCTTTGGTAGTCTCCTTATGTTCAGGTTCCTGTCTAGAAAGCCAAGCCCTTGCTAAGGATTTTGTCCTTTTAGGTTTGACAGTAGGCTTGATTTCATCCTTGACAGCATCTTTGTTGACAGTGTCCTCCATGATAGTATCTTCCTTGACAGTGTCTTCTGTGACAATATCTCTTTCAGCATTTATACTGTCTATAGCACATCTCAAGATATTTGCCTCCAAAGCTTCAATTAATTCAGACTCCTCTTCTTCTGTAACTCCATCATCTTTATTTTCTTGCACAGGAGCTTCTTCTTTATTTTCCTCCTGGGATTTAGTTCCAACATTCCCAGAAGTACTTCCACTAGCATTTCCTGCTTCTGCAATTCCTCCACTACTATCCAACTCATCATCATCACCATGAGGAACATCATAGGAACAACTTTCTCCTTGTTCAGCTCTGTTGGAGTTTGCTTTGGAGATCATCTTCTTTATAGTAGAGCTCAGTTCCTTGTCTCTTTTCACCAGCAAGTCATAGATTGCATTGACAACAAGAACTCTTTCCTTGTTGGCTTTAGAGTTGAGAATCATGTTTAACACCTTCAATATTGCCTTTGACTCCATTGTTGAAGTACCTCCTAGACTCATGTATGCACATCTCCTGCTACCACTTTTAGTGGTACTTTCATAGTAGACACAAAATGGATTGGTGTAGACTTCTGGAAGTTTCTCTGAGATTAAGTTCAGCATTTGTAGGTGCAGAATCTCATTGAAAGATGTATGGTTTGCCTTGATTTTATTCTTCATCACAGTTAGCACCTTTGCTGGAAGGCTCTGCAACAGCTGCATAGTGATGAATATAGATATTCCAGTGTTCAGGTACACATCAATGGCCCACCTCCTTTCTTCATTGATCTTCACACATACACTAGTGATTTTCTCCTTTAGCAAAGTTGAGCAGTTATTCAACCTTCTGCTAGGCTCCAACATAGCTCCCTCAACTATCCTGTAGAAGTCCTCATCATGATTCTTCAGAGTGCTTTCCCTGTAGTCAACCATCAAAGCATTAGCTTCTTCCTGGCTGAACTCTGTTCCTTCACTCCATGTGTTTCCTGACAAGATATATTCAGGCATCTTGTCTTTCCCTTTTCCCAGCCTATTTTGCTCCTCCTTTTCTCTCTATTGCTTTTCAAGGGCACTCTCATTTGGCATTGGAGTTGGCTCTCTTATTGTCACAGAAGGTAGTACTGGTTTCTTGAAAGGAACATTCCCTTGCATTACTTCTAGGGCTTCTTTAGACATAAGAACTGTTTCTCCAGGCATCTCATATTCAAAGAGATTTTCAGCTCCTTGCTCTTGCTCCCCCTTACTTCCTGAAACTCCTTTTGCTCCCCTTTTTCTCTTTGCAGACACTATTTTCTCCTTAGCTGCAGGCTCCCCCTCACTCCTTGAATCCTCCTTTGAGATAGGCTCCCCCTGAGCAACACCCTGCTTGGGGACACCTTCTGATTCTGATCTTGCCCTTCCTGATTCTGCCCTTTGTGATTCTGATCTTGCCCTTTTCTCCCCCTTAGGTAAGTTGGCAACATTAAGACTTGCAGAAAGAACCTGAATGGCTTCCTGAATACTGAATAAGCCAGAGGCCACCATGGTAGACAGGTTATCAAGCTTGGATTCCATGGAGAGACACATGTTCTCTAGAGCTTCCAACCTGAGTGCAGTAGAGGGGCCACCTGTCCTTAACCTTCTTGGGGGTGAAGGAAAAGACTGAGGCTTGGAGGCTGTGGGGGTTCTCACACTCTCAGTGTTTTTCTGAGTGATCTCATCACTCCGCACAAAAGAACTCTCAAGGCCTAGTGCCTGAAAATGTAAGGCTCCCTCAAATTCACTTTGGACATGCTCAAGTCCCTCACCTTTTGCCAGCTCATTTGGCTGCCTCTCATTTTTATGCTCACCTCTCTTTTCTTTTATCTCTCTTCTTTTGCACACCCTCACTCACCCTAGATGCAAGGGTATGAGCAGTACTTATATGCAATGAAATAGATGGTTTAGAATGTACCTTTAAGAACTGAGATAGTGGCACATCGTCATCAGAGACATCCTCAATAGTGACATCATCAAAATCAGGCTGTGCAGAGGTGACAGTAGCTTTTCCAGGAATGTTACTGTCAATTGGAAGATCGACAGTAGGTTCCACTGCATCTTGGACAGCAGGTTTGGTTGTGACAGCAATATCAACTGAGTCCTCGACAGCAGGGACACCTGTGACAGCAACATTCTCAGAGTCTTTGACATCAACTGAGGCCGTGACAACATCTTCCCTAAGGTAAAATGCTCCTTGGAGATTGAACAAGGTACTAGCTGTTTCAATTTCTAGCAGAGTTGTACCTTGATCTTTCTCAGTGTTTGAAGGAGTGGTGGCCATCTCACTTTGAGAAATGGGTTCTTGTGGACCACTTGATGGGGGCTCATCCATGATTGGAGATGGATGATCAAAACCTGAAGGGTTGGGACTCTCCCCCTCTCTAGGTTGTGGAGAAGAAACAAAGGAATGTGTAGGGAAGGAAGAAGGTGAAAGTGGAGAAGAGAATGATGGCTGCTTCACAGATGGAACTTGTGAAGCATCAATAGGGGAAGTGAAATCATCACTGTGTCCTGACTCCATGTGTGTTTCTGCAAGTGGAGGCTCCTCATGAGTTGGAACATGAGGTTGTGCAGACTCTTTACAGGGTGCCTTGGGAGACAGGCCAATTTCAATAGATGTCCCTTGTTGAGAAGGGCCATCTATGGAGTAGTTTATTTCCCTATTTTCCTCTACAGTCTTTTGGGAGACTGCAGGGTGGCTGACAGTGGTTTTGGTCCTCTTAGCTCTCTTCTTAATACGCTCAGGAGGAACCACTGTGGGTTCTGTTTGACTACCTTCCTTATTTGCTGCACTAGGTGCTGGAACTCCCTCTTGACTCTCAACACTACCACCAACACCAGTCTCTAGGGGTCTTTTTCTGGTTTCTTGTAAGGCTTGTCTCTGTACTTTGAGAAGTCTAGAGAACCTAGGCTGAGTGTATCGGGTAGAATGGGGGTTAGCTGAATTTGGGTCCAATTCAGCTTCATTCTCAAGAGAGAAGGTGTCAAAACCAGAAGGCAATGGAAAATCAAGGTTAGGCACTTGATCAACCATGTGTTTGGTGAAACATAGTGGAACATGTGCATTTAAATTCTGTGAAGTGAGAGTTGTGTGAGTGTTTCTTTTCAGTACAGGGCATACCTCTAAACGAGGGGCATTCTCATCAAAATCACATAAAGAATTGATGCACAAGATTAGAAAGCGAGGATAGATGTTTACCTTCTTACCTATGGTAGCCTTGAGGTGTGCCATGAGTAGCTTTCCAACATCCACATTGTACCCATGAACAAGAGAGTGGGTGAGCTTCTTGATGTAGGCTGGAATTCCATTCCAACCGGTGGTCTTGGTAGAAACACCTTCACCATTGCATCAAACACCATGCTCCACTCCTTTCGGAGATACTTCCTGTCCATTTCACCAGAAGGGTACCACTTTGTTGTTCCCTCTTCAAGAATGGGTCCAGAATACCCAATTTTCAAGAAGAGCTTCTTCAAGGTCTCATCATTAGCAAGCTCAGTATAGGTCTTTCTTGGTTCTAGCACAATTCCCAAAGCTGCATTGATGCCCTTGATAGTGAGAATGTAACTGTGCTCCTTGATTTTGAACTGAATAGTGGAGTTGTCACCATCTCCTTGAGCAACAGCAGATTCCCAAAAAATTTCAATCATGTCTAGGTCAAGAACATGAGTTGAGGTAATAACATACCCAAGATAGGCCTTATTCATGAAAGAAACAAACCCTTTGAAATCTTCACCAGCATCACTAGGAGAGTAGATGCCAGCAAGGTTAGTCTGTGAAATTGATTGTTTGGGGGCCATTTTTGCTTGTTGAGAGAAGAAAGAAGGTAGAAGATGAATTGTTTGGAGAGAAGAGAAAGGAGAGTGTTGTGTTTACTTTTTGGGAGCGGTTGAATGTTTGATGAATTAAGAGGGAAATTCAAGCGTTTAACTGACATAGTGGAAAAGTGAAATCGTGTCTTAACCCAATTAACAGTCACGTGGGTTACTGGCTGATTTCTCTCTCCTCGTGTAGGATGAATGTCCAATATTAAAGGTCCACTACTTTGACAGTAACCTGTGCGCTCAAAACAACCGTGTCAGTAACTTTGGTGTGATGACAGCATGTTTTGGGTGACAGAAACATTTCGCGCAAAACCTACTGTCATCGTTAAGTTCTCATATGACAATATCTTTTACAAATCGTGACATAAAGTTGTTTACTGCTGTCGAGAAGCTAACTGTCAATTAACCGTGACAACTACTTTTCTTGTTGACAGCAACCTTTGCAGGAAAACAACAACTGTCGAGACTTTGTATTGAAACTGTTATGATAAATAACTTAACTGAAGAGACACTAGTTAAACATATGCAATATTTATTACTGATTCATTATTCATGTATAACAAACTCAACCATTTAAGCAATTAACAACACAGACATCAAGCAATAAGAAACTACAGAAGGAAAAGGATAAATTTTATTAATTGAAGTGGGTGAAATTACTACACTTGGTAAGATTAACTATTCATTACAGTTTTTCTTAACCAATTCTAGAAATTCTGCTCTAACTTCCTCTTCTGTGGTTCCTTCTTCCTTGAGGAGTGCTTGAAACTCCTTCTCTTGTTCTTGCCATTTAGCCTCCTCAGCGGCGTTGGCAGTAAGTTCTTTCTCCTCTTCCTCATCGAGGGCATCCAACAGTTCATCGAACAACGCTTCAACTTCTTCCCTATAGGGAGAATCACAGGTTGCCTTTGGCCTGTATTCGATTCCTACTTTGTTTTCCATTTTACCTTTTTCTGAATGATTCACTAATATGGCCTAAGGTTCATTTTATAGGCATAGTACGTAAAGGGGAGGTAAATGATAAACAGTTTAGAATACCCATACAACTACCACATATTGCAATTTAGTGATGTCTACCACTAATCCAACAATCAAGGCAAAACTGACCAATCAAGGAAATTCCTTGACCAATTTCAATATTAAAAACCATGCAAGTTAATGTCATACAAAATCAAACTATCAAGTATAAGATGAGCAAAAAATTCAATTTAACATAGTCAAAGTAAACGTGCTGTCGAAAACAGATAGAGACTAAAAAAGACAATAACTTTCTCATGACATCAACTTTTGAGATGTTACTGTCACAAGCTTCATTTGAATATTAGAATGGAAAAACTAGTAAGTTAACATACCAAATTCAGCATTCCCAATTCACTTACCAACCTGTTAAAGGTTGCTTCATCCAGTGGTTTTGTAAAGATGTCTGCAAGTTGCTTTTCTGTAGGTACATAGATCAACTTCACAGTTCCTCTTTCAACATGCTCTCTTATGAAATGATGTCTGATATCAATGTGCTTTGTCCTAGAGTGTTGAACAGGATTGTCTGAGATGACTATGGCACTAGTTTTGTCACAATAGATAGGGATATTATTTAACACTAGAACTTAATCCAACAGTTGATTCTTCATCCACAGAATTTGTGCACAGCAACTTCCAGCTGCGATATATTCATCTTCTGCAGTAGATGTAGAAACTGAATGCTGCTTCTTACTAAACCAGGACACCAATCTTCCACCAAGAAATTGACAGCTTCCTGTAGTACTCTTTCTGTCAATTCTACACCCAGCATAGTCTGAACCAAAATACCCCACTAGCTCAAATCCAGTATTTTTAGGATACCAAAGGCCTAGATTAGGAGTGCCCTTTAGATATCTAAAAATTCTCTTGATAGCTACCAAGTGTGACTCATTTGGATCAACCTGAAACCTTGCACAGAGACATGTAGCAAACATTATGTCAGGTCTGCTAGCAGTTAGGTAGAGAAGGGATCCAACCATGCCTCTGTACGCACTAGAGTCCACTTTCTTCCCTTTGGAGTCTAGATCCAAACTAGTTGAAGTAGAGATGGGAGTCTTGGCAGGTGATGAATCTTCTAGGTTGAACTTCTTGAGAAGTTCCTTGACATACTTTGCTTGACAAATGAAGATACCATCATCTTTCTGAAGAACTTGTAAACCAAGGAAGAATGACAGTTCTCCCATCATGCTCATCTCATATTTGTTTCTCATTAGAGATGAAAACTTCTCACACAGCTTCTCATTTGATGAACCAAAGATGATATCATCAACATAAATTTGAACCATAATGATGTCTTTGCCATGATGCTTGTAGAATAGAGTCTTATCTACTACACCTCTTGTAAACTGGTTTTCCAATAGAAAGGCAGAGAGGGTATCATACCAGGCTCTTGGAGCTTGTTTCAAACCATAAAGTGCCTTGAACAGCTTGTACACAAAATCATACATTTCAGCATCTTCAAAACTAGGTGGCTGTTCAACATACACTTCTTCCTCCAACTCTCCATTTATAAAAGCACTTTTGACATCCATTTGGAACACCTTGAAGTTACAGTGTGCAGCAAAGGC
This sequence comes from Heracleum sosnowskyi, assembly GCA_030848705.1. Classification (NCBI taxonomy): domain Eukaryota; kingdom Viridiplantae; phylum Streptophyta; class Magnoliopsida; order Apiales; family Apiaceae; genus Heracleum; species Heracleum sosnowskyi. Next base: position 84,369,554 of record CM061237.1, read on the forward strand.
TAGAAAAATCCTGATAGCTTCAAGTCTGGCAACAGGTGCAAATGTCTCATCATAATCTATCCCTTCCTATTGACAGTAACCTTTAGCTACTAGCCTTGCCTTATTTCTTGTCACATTTCCATTCTCATCCAGCTTGTTTATGAAAACCCACTTTGTCTCAATAACTGATTTTCGCTTTGGTCTTGGAACCAACTTCCATACATTGTTCCTTTCAAACTGGTTAAGTTCCTCTTGCATAGAAATCACCCAATCAGAATCCAACAATGCTTCATCAATTGCTTTTGGCTCCATTTGAGACAGAAAACAGGAAAACATGTTGTCAGCAGAAACATTATTCCTGGTTCTCACCCCAGAAGAAGGATCTCCAATAATTAAGTCATTTGTGTGATCCCTATTCCACCTTGTGGTTCTGGGCAAGCTTCTTGTTTGATCTGAAACAGTAGCCTCGGTTTGGGGAACTGAGTCTTCACCAGGGAAATTGTCTCCACCATTTTGTTCAATGTCTCCAGAGTCACCATCATTTTGAATATTTCCTGAAATTGTCTGTGACTGAGCTGGAGTTTGATTGGCATTACTTTCAATGACAGCATCTTTTTCAAGATCAACAGTTTGAGTATAGGTTGGTTCTTCATCAACAATTTCTTCTTCCTCCAAGTACCCTTGATTATCAAATCTGAGAATCTGCATTTGACTTTCTTCATGCAGTCCAGAAAACTTGGTTTCATCAAATGTGACATTCACAGTTTCATTTGTAATCCTGTGTTCCAAGAGATAGACTCTGTAAGTAGTCCTTTCTAGAGCATAACCCATGAAAATACCTTCATAAGCTTTGGTGTCAAATTTCCCTTTCTTTTCATGGTTGTCTTTCATCATGAAACATTTGCTTCCAAACACATGAAAATACTTGACATTAGGTTTCTTTTTGTTAGGTCCAAAGTATCGTAGAAGGGGGGGGGGGGGGGTTGAATACGATACCTATAAATTATTCAATTTCGTTCGCGGATTAATCATTCAGTTCTATAACGAAATCAACTACACCAAATCAAACCAAGAGTCGTGGAATATATCTTTTAATAAATATAAACCTCGAGGGGTTCTACAAATTCTAATCCGTAGATTAGCTTCAATGAGTTCAGGTTAACGTAATCAATACAAACTTTGTAAATTAAGGCACTATAAATTTTCTTCAGAATCTGTTCTTGAACACTTAATTCTTCAGAGTAAATACGATTACTTCTGCCAACCAACTGAAGAAGACACTGTCTTCATTCTCTATTTATAGTCTTGATTTGAAAAACCATCGAACCAAAAGTACTTGAATATTCTTGGTCGTTGGATCTTCATCAACCTGACAACAAAGTCACATCTTCACCTGCTTCTCCAAATTGAAAACTATCGAATGAATAAAGTTAATATTCCATTCGATGGTTTTTAATAAAAACTATCGAATGAAACATTAACTTAATTAGTTTTCTTTATCTCACATTCGATGGTTTTCTAAATAGAAAAACCATCGAAATCTTTTCTTGTCCTTGACCTTTTAGAAAAGCTTCTGTACTTCAGGGTGTTTCAGTTTTAGACTGTATCAATTTCTTCTGAGATGATAAAACAACTTGATCTTTTTAAGTGCCATCAACTAGTGCAACTGGTCTGGTTCACAGATGAATAACACTTCATCAATTCTTCTATGTATTCAATTCAATGCTGCTGATAAGTCCTTTGTCGATATGGTTGCTTCAAATAGATCACTAGAATCCTGTGGTACTAACCCTAAATCATTCACATGCTTCTGTAGTCTTGTTTCTTTAACTGTCACTGAGGCTTGAACATTTTCATGAACTTCTTTCCGTGACCTGTTTACGGACTTCAAGAATACATACCATATTTTGATTTTTTGAGTTTACCTTTTCTTCTTTGATTCTGGATTCCTGTGCTTCTGTTAATATTATTGTATGTCTTGTCCTTTGTTGAGTTGCAGTTATCTCTTTTACATCTTATGTTACATTATGCTTTACAATCTCCCCCTATTTGATTGTATAGAGTTTGACAAGCAAATACTTCGAGGATAACTCAACTAACTAAGGAAACATGAAACTAATTAAAGTAAGACAGCTTAATAATATTAAATGCATTCTGGATCAGATATATATACATTTCCAGATTTCATAAATCAAAAAACAATAAAACTTTATACATAGAAGTTGCTCCTCTAGACTGAGCTGATAGTTCTTTTGTTCTTTGCTTCTGTTTTTCAGTCCATCTCAATCTCACCTTCTTCAATCATTGGATTGGAGTTAGCAGCTTGATAATCAATCACTGATGGATATTGCAATGAATCTCCAGGTTTAAGGATTGCTCCTTGGATGTGTCTTCCAATATATTCAACCTCTTGACCCACTCCAGCCCACAACCATGCAATGTTAACATCTTTCTGGTTTAGCTTTGGCATGTTTGGTAGTCTAGGACGCACTTCCAATCATCTCTCCACTCTCTTCCTATAGTAAGGAACATTCTCCATTAGAAATCTTCGTAGAGTGTCGGCTGTTTTGTCCTTCTCCGTTGATGTGAATCCAGTGGATCTAAGATACTTCTCCACTGATATAAGATAGTTGCTTGGATAGTCTTTCAGTTTGTCCTCAGTCAAATAGCAGATTCTGAACAAGTCATTCGTCATGAATCTAACCATTGGAGGATTATCAGTAATCTCTGGACTGACTTTCATCAAGATCTCTTTAACATGCTCACGGAGTAGTTCATTTAGCCTTGTAGTCCTTTGTATCTTGACGAGCATCACCTGCAGTTCCGTGTATGTTCTTTGTTCGAAAAACTTAGTAGAAATCACAAATGTACCTTTCTCAAGAAAATTGATCAGTATGTTCCAGGCACCATTTGCTTTCACTCCAGCTTTCAGAAAGATCACAGAATTTCTTAGTGCAGTGAAGTAAGTCTGATCTTCAGGATTTGCACTTCTGATGTCCTGAATGATAACTTCCACCTCCGCATTGTCGTTGACTTCTAATCCGTCTTCAACTCCACAAAAGGTTTTGTAAGCCATCTCCCAGTCAATCCCTTGCTTCTTTGCCAAATCCATCATCTTCTTCTTCCTCACTTCATCATACACCTTGAATCTTTTCAGCTTCTCACTCCTTAGAACTGCTTGGTGTCTTTCTCTCTCAGCTTGCCTGGCATCTCTTTCAGCTCTTTCAGCTTTTACTATCTCCAAGGCAGCTTCTTCTTCTAGTGACAGAGAATTTGCTTCTTCTTCCATATTGTAACACCCCCAGATCCGGGGTCACGAATCTGGGTTGTCACAGCTCCATCAATTATATAATACCTGCATTACTTACAACATTCTAATAATATAACTCCAAAAGACCCCAATCACTTACGCACACACACACAAGTTATAGCCTTGGAAATGAGCAACAATAAGTAACATTTGTTATTACAAATCAAATGTACTATCCAGGATCTCATCTATCATTTAAAACCTCTACCTGAAGTTAAAATAATAGACCTCACAATTCTATACAAGGTTTAATAATACAAACCTATTCGAAAACAATTCTTACTAACTCAGTCTACAGCTGTTCTGCTAAATCTGACAGTATCCATCTTGCTGAACTAACTCAAGGGTGTTCTCTCCATTCCCTTGCTCTCGTAACACGAGGTGAATCGGCAATGTTTTCTTCATGCTGAAAGTATTAATAAAGCAAGAATGAGCTAATAGTGCTCAGCAAGAAATCTATCCCAGTTTAAATCTTTAAACCTTTTAGGAAGATAATCCATATGGGATCCATGTTTAAAAACTACTAGGGTTTATCCCCAAAATAGTATATCGTTCAAAATACCGTATGATTTATAATCATACTCAAATACTTTTCATAAATCCTTTTTGGGATCCTTGCTATCAAGATGATAAACCAAGTCTCAAAACATATCCTTTTTAAAATAGATATCAAAGGTTGGAATCAAGGCTTAAAGCCTATTCATTGATTCAAAACACTATACAGTTTAATATACCGTATATCTTAAATACCTTTCCAACATATATACTCACATATCTATTTAGATGTCTCATACTGTTCAAAATACTGTAAAATATCAGTAATGAACACCTTTTATAAAAGAAGCAAGAATGAGCACTATAGCTCAACAATCAGATATATCAGCTTAATCGTATATGTAAGCTTATATCATAAAGGAAAACCTTTAAACTTCATTCATATACAGAATGATATTTTATTATTCTTTTCGTCAAAACCTACCATACAGTACGACTACTGTATGAGGAACATCATTACTCATTACTGTCACATTATCAGTAACTCAGCGCCTAGGCTTTTGTTACAATGTGCAGCTCAACTCCAATTGGAGGGAAGAAAGGGAATGTACTGGAATACACGATACACGGTGATCAGCCGTTATATCGCAACTTAACTTTCTACTAGTAGAAGAAAGACTTCCTGTTCGGTTATCACCCTGACCGCATACAGGCCATTGTGCTAAGAGATCACTACATCGGGCCTATTTCGTCACCGGGTAAGCCTTAGCACGCAAGAGATCACTACCTCGGGCCTATTTCATCACCGGGTAAGCCTTGATAATTTTTTGGCACTACCCTGGCACCTATTTCATTGCCGTGTAGGCCTTTCCAATTCCCATGATGAAAAACATTAATGAAACGGAAATCGGAAGTTAATTCCACATTTCCCAAGTACGAATACTTGTCAAAACTTTGTAACCGTTCAGAATACCTCACTCCAGAGTAATGGAAAGGAGTAAGTCAAAGTGTGGGTTGACATTAGTCAACGAGACTACCGATGATTACTACGTATTTTGAAATCATGACCATGGAGTTTATTGAAATATCAGAGTTCAGCGAGTTTGAAATACTCTACTTAAATGGGGGAGCCATCCCCTAGTTATAAGTATTCTAGAGGAACAGTGGAAGTAAAACTCTGTCCTCGAATTCTTGAACTAGATTCCCAGTTTTCGATGAGTTGGAAAATACTAACCGCATTTAATTACCTTTAACTATCTGAAGATAATAGTTGGGAATCTCTATTTTAATACTCTTTTCTGGAAATCAGAAATTTATATATTTTTGTGTAAATAATAGAACCTTTAATCCTATAATAAGGTTCTATGATTTTAAAACGCATTTGGAATATTTAATAAATACCCAAATAATAAATATTAAATTATTATACAATATAAAACCACCTAAGTGAATATTCAGAATAATATTCACTTAGTTAAATAATCTTCAAATAATAGGTATTGAATTGTCATTCAATATAAACTACTTAAGGGAATATTCAGAATAATATTCACTTAATTAAATAATAATCAATTAATAAATATTGAATTATTGTTCAATATAAACACTGAAGTGAATATTCAAAAAATAATATTCACTTTAATCCAATAATATTCAAATAATATTTATTCTAATATTATTTAAATATCTCACCTTAAATATCCCATAATATAGATATTGGAATATTTAATAAATCTTTAAAATATAACTGTCCCTGGAACCTTCCAGCTTTGGACAGTAGTTTAAGACAAAATAATAATTTGACTCCCGGTCTAAGTTTTAAAACCATCGTACAAGTACTCTATACTTAGAGTCTTTAACCTTTAACCTTGGTTTATATCTAGTACTTATCTAGCATATAAACCTTATATCTTATACCGCTGTTTATAAAGCGAAGACAGTTTTACGCTATTTCACAGCATAAAGCAGCATATATAGCAATACCACAACATATATCACAACAGCATTATTATATGGTATAGGGTTTGAAATCTTGCATGCATCTATCATATGCATACATCACATCTCATCATTTTTAATACCATCACATCTATATACGATGTGAGGTTTGAAAGCATGCATAATATCGTATGCATATATTACATTTGCAAGCATGCATCTATCATATGCATATTATCATAATATTGTACTTTAAAATACAGCATGGTATGAGAAAACTTGCCTCGGGTCCTTGGTCGTTACAGGTTCGAGAACTTGCCGGGAAATCTGATAAGTGGGTATTTTATTCACTTAGAACGTTTCCGTTTGGCTTAAAACGAATGTTTGTACTCGAGTTGTGGTATTTTTGATCTCTTTTAAGGGTATTGTGCAGGTATATTTATCACAGGTGTACTAGGAACGAAGCGAAGCAATCGGAGCGCGAAACGGAGTTATAATGAAGAAAAGGGAAAAAATTCAGTTTGCTGGACAGAGGGAATGGCGCGCCAGCGCCGTGTTAGTACTTGAGAATGGCGCGGCAGCGCCGCATGAAAAAAAACTGAGCAGTGATCCTGGCGCGGCAGCGCCGTGCTCCTATACAAAATTGGCGCGGCAGCGCCGGGCACTCTGGCGAAAAATTCCTGTTTTAACCTAATTGCTGATTTTTCGAGTGGAAGTAAAAAATTACAATTCCATACGACTTGTTGCACCTGGAGGCCTATATAAAGAAAAAAAAACCCTAGAGATCAAGAGAGAGACATATACATATATTATCTACGGAGTTTTTAAGCACGAAGAAGCAAGGAAGAAGATAGTTTCAATTTATTTCTTGTAATCTTTCTAGCTTGTGGATGCTTGGTTGGGTGTATTCTTTAGAACCCTTGTTATTTATTCAATATAATTCGTTTTCCTTCATCATGTTTACATTAGAACCCATGGTGACGATTAGTTTGATTATGAACTAACTCGTTGTCATGGGGTTTTAGCGGATTTATTCATGAAGTTTATTTGTTGAATTTTCTCGATGCCTATAGTGTGATTGATGCGATATCCTATCATGGTTGTTTTAATTCGTTATAGGAGAGTAGCTAACTCCTGTAATTGTGTGTTAATTCTTATTGAAGCGAAAGTGGATTTAAGAGTTTAGAACTTGCCATGCTAGCATAGGTTTATGCGTGAGAATATCATTCGTAATTAGTGTCGTAACTCTAACCGTTTTATGATGACTATGTGATCAATTGAATGCTTGTACTTCAACCATTATGTTTTCAATCTTTATAGACATATATGGACTAAGCATAATTGGGAGACTAAGTGATTTCTATCTTATTGTGGATATTATTTAGGATGGTATTTGTGCAACGAAAGTTGGCTTATATCAGTTTTGTGTGTTCGATCAGGTATTAATAAATCACATGAAAGGGCTAGAGAATTGGAGACTTTAGATGGATTGTTTAATGAAGTTGAAATCCCATGTTTTATTCGCATAAGTAAATCGACATAAATCTCAGTTTAAGTAGTTGTTAATTAGTTATAATTCTTAGATTAATTATAGTGATAACAAAAATCCACTTTGTTATTTGTTTTAGCATCGAATAATAATCATACATTGGTGAGTGAATTAACTAGACAAACAACGAGTCCCTGTAGGAACGAACCTTATTTGCTATCTGTATTACTTGAGATCACGTGCACTTGCGTGTTGAGTTTGGTCGTAACAAGTTTTTGGCGCCGCTGCCGGGGATTTCGGTTTTATTTGTTTAGTTTCAGTATTTACCATCAGTGGTCATTAAAGTTCGGTGACTAGGACGTTTCTCACCAATTTTCTAGTTGGTGAATTTCAGGTACTTATTGAGAGTGTATGCGTACACGAGCGCGAGCACGTAGAGAAGAATTAGCAAGAAGAGAGGAACTAGCACGAAGGAAACTTGACTTTGAGAACATCAGTGTAGAAAACAAGCGTGAATCAAAAGAAGATATGGATGATCAAGCACAACCAGCGAAGGCTCTGAGTGAATTCTCTCAGCCAAAAGTGGAGGACATTCATACCAGCATTGTTCGCCCAGCTATTGGGGCAAATAATTTCGAGCTTAAGCCAAACATCATTCAGATGATTCAGAATACGGTTCAGTTTGGGGGTAGTCCTGCTGAAGATCCCAATGCTCATATTAGGGACTTTCTTGAGATCTGTGATACCTTCAAATTCAACGGAGTTACAGATGACGCAATCAGATTGAGGCTATTTCCCTTCTCTCTTAGGGATAAAGCCAAGAGTTGGTTACATTCCATGCCATCAGGTTCTATTACAACATGGGCAGACTGTGCTCAAAAGTTCTTGACGAAATATTTCTCCATGGCGAAGACAGCAGCTTATAGAAATTCTATTTCTCAGTTTGCTCAGCAACCCCAGGAATCTTTGGGGGAAGCTTGGGAAAGATACAAGGAGATATTGGCACGTTGTCCTCATCATGGGATGCCGGATTGGATGGTAATCAGCAATTTCTACAACGGATTGGGACCTCAGTCAAGGCCCATGCTTGATGCAGCTTCTGGAGGAGCACTGTGGGCAAAAAGCTATGAGGATGCCTATAATCTTATCGAGATGATGGCCGCCAATGAGTTTCAGAATCCTATTCAACGCTTGCCACCTGCTAAAGTGGCTGGAATTCTTGACTTGGATGCAGCTACTGCTATTGCTGCTCAACTCAAAGCGTTGACAATGAAGGTAGATTCCCTTTCTAATCATGGGACTAACCAGGTTGCTATGGTGTGTGAATTGTGTGCAGGGGCTCATGACACGAATCTGTGTGCTATCTCAGCTAAATCAGCACAGTTTGTTAGTAACTTTCAGAGAAATCAGCAACCAGCACCTAATGTGTATCATCCCAACAATCGGAATCATCCTAATTTCAGTTGGAGCAACAATCAGGGTGGTGTTCAGCAACCACAACATCAGCAGTTCAATGCAAGGCCTTATAATCAGAACTATCAACCACCACCTTATGCTCCAAGGCAACCATTCAATCCACCGGGATTTCAACCATCGCAAGGGAATTCATCGAATCAGTCTGAGAAGTCTGAATTGGAAGAGCTTTGAATGATGTACAAGAGTCAGGCGGTGTCGTTGAAAACTTTAGAGAATCAGATTGGGCAACTAGCCAATGCATTGTTGAACCGTCAACCAGGAACGCTTCCGAGTGACACTGAGATGAATCCAGGCAAGAAAGATCACAAGGAACAGGTCCAGGCAGTAACCTTACGATCGGGGAAGATCCTGCAAGGTCAGAACGAAGAAAAGTCAGCCGAGGAAAAAACTGAAAATTCTGATCAGTTAGTACGGCGCGGCAGCGCCGAGGCCCAGTACAAAAACGGCGTGGCAGCGCCGGGCCCTCTGGAAGAAAAAAAGGAATTTGATGCTGGGGTCGATTCTGTTCCTGATTTGGTACCTAATGCTACTCTCTCGACTCATGTAACTGGGAAGAGTGATAATTCTCAAAAAGTAGTAGAAGAAAAGGTGTTTCCACCTCCTCCATTCCCAAAACGAGTTCAAAAGCAAAAGTTTGACAAGCAGTTTGCTAAGTTCTTGGATGTCTTCAAGAAGCTTCAGATTAACATACCATTTGCAGAGGCTCTTGAGCAAATGCCGAGCTATGCGAAGTTTATGAAGGGCATTCTTTCGAAGAAATTGAAACTTGAGGAGCTAGAGACAGTTGCATTGACGGAAGAATGTAGTGCCATCTTGCAACAAAAGTTGCCACCTAAGTTGAAGGACCCTGGAAGCTTCACCATTCCATGTACTATTGGAGATCTCTCATTCAGCAAATGCTTGTGTGATTTGGGTGCAAGTATTAATCTCATGCCCTTATCAGTTTTTATGCAACTTGGTCTTCCAGAACCAAAGCCAACTACTATGACTCTGCAACTTGCGGACCGTTCAGTTACTTATCCTCGAGGAATAGTTGAGGATGTTTTGGTGAAGGTCGACAAGCTTATCTTTCCAGCCGACTTTGTGATTCTTGACTTTGAGGAAGACAAGAAGATCCCTATCATCTTGGGACGACCATTCTTGGCTACAGGTCGGACTCTGATTGATGTCCAAAAGGGAGAACTCACTATGAGGGTGCACGATCAAAATGTCACCTTTAATGTTTTCAATGCAATGAAGCTTCCAACTGACGAGGAAGTGTGTTTTAAAATTGATATGGTGGACAAGGTGGTTAACTCCGCAACTCAACACTTGATCAAAACTGATGTGTTGGAAAGAGTTCTTACTAATGACTTGGAGATTGAGAACGAAGAGGATGAAGAACAATTGCAATATCTTAATGCATCTCCATGGAAGAAGATTGAGATTCCGTTTGAATCTTTGGGGTTGTCAGAGCTGAAGAAGTCTCATGTTAGACTTAAGCCATCTATCGAGGAAGCACCTACATTGGAACTTAAGCCATTGCCTGAACATCTAAGGTATTCCTATCTTGGTGATTCTTCTACCTTACCTGTTATTATATCATCTAAGCTTTCAGGCATGGAAGAGGAAAAGCTATTGCGAATTTTAAGGGATTTCAAATCAGCCATTGGGTGGACTATAGCAGACATAAAGGGTATTAGTCCTTCTTATTGCATGCACAAAATTCCTTTGGAAGAGGGAGCTAAACCTACAGTTGATAATCAAAGGAGACTGAATCCTGTTATGAAGGAAGTTGTGAAGAAGGAAATTCTTAAATGGCTTGATGCAGGCATTATCTATCCGATCTCTGATAGTTCTTGGGTGAGTCCGGTGCAATGTGTGCCTAAGAAGGGAGGCATGACAGTGGTGACTAATGAAAAGAACGAGCTCATTCCTACTCGAACAGTTACTGGTTGGAGGATTTGCATGGATTATCGAAAGTTGAACAAGGCTACTCGGAAAGATCACTTTCCACTTCCGTTCATTGATCAGATGCTCGACAGACTGGCTGGACATCAGTACTATTGCTTGCTTGATGGGTATTCTGGTTACAACCAGATTTGCATAGCGCCCGAGGATCAAGAGAAGACTACATTCACTTGTCCATTTGGTACATTTGCATTCAGACGTGTTTCTTTCGGGTTGTGTGGAGCACCAGCTACTTTTCAGCGATGCATGATGGCCATTTTTTCTGACATGATTGGAATTAATGTGGAAGTATTCATGGACGATTTCTCAGTCTTTGGGGATTCTTTTGATGAGTGCTTGGGAAATTTGAGTTTGGTTCTAAAGCGTTGTGTGGAGACAAATCTTGTTCTAAATTGGGAAAAGTGCCATTTCATGGTACAAGAAGGTGTCATTCTGGGACACAAGGTTTCGTGTAAAGGTTTGGAAGTTGACAAGGCAAAGGTGGCGACTATTGAGAACCTTCCTGCCCCTGTTTCAGTCAAGGGTATTCGCAGCTTTCTTGGTCATGCGGGGTTCTACAGGCGTTTCATAAAGGATTTCTCAAAAATTTCTAAGCCACTTTGCAATCTCTTGGAAAAAGATGTTCCGTTCAAGTTTGATGAGTCTTGTTTACATGCATTCGAGATCTTGAAGAAGAAATTAATTTCTACTCCAGTCATTATAGCTCCTGATTGGAGCCAACCATTTGCTTTGATGTGCGATGCTAGTGATTTCGCGCTTGGGGCCGTTCTAGGCCAAAGGAAAGAAAAGGTGTTTCATGTTATTTATTATGCAAGCAAAACTCTTAATGATGCTCAGATGAATTACACCACCACTGAGAAGGAACTACTTGCTATTGTCTACGGGTTTGAAAAGTTTCGCTCTTATCTGCTTGGTACTAAGGTGACAGTTTATACGGATCATGCTGCTATTCGCTATCTCCTGGCGAAGAAAGATGCTAAGCCAAGGTTGATTCGTTGGGTTCTTCTTTTGCAAGAATTTGACGTGGAAATCAAGGACAGAAAGGGGACGGAGAATCAGGTAGCTGACCATCTCTCTAGATTGGAAGATCATGGGAAGTCACCTAAAGATAATACGGTTATTAATGAGTTTTTTCCGGATGAGCAACTATTCAGTGTGAAAGATGTTGAACCATGGTATGCCGACATTGTGAATTATCTAGTAAGTAACATCATACCACCTGAGCTCTCTTATGCTCAAAAGAAGAAATTCTTACATGATGTCAAGCAGTATATTTGGGATGAGCCGTTTTTGTTCAAGCAAGGAGTTGATCAGATTATTAGGCGTTGTGTTCCTTACAGTGAGACCGAGGCTATTCTTAGTGATTTTCATGCTACAGCTTATGGAGGCCATTATGCGGGTGAAAAGACAGCCACACGTATTCTTCAAGCAGGTTTCTATTGGCCGACTCTATTCAAGGATGCTCATCAGTTTGTGTTGAGATGTGATCGATGTCAACGAGTTGGTAATATTTCTCGTAGGGACGAGATGCCTCTTAATGTCATGTTGGAGGTAGAGATCTTTGACGTGTGGGGAATCGACTTCATGGGACCGTTCATTCCGTCATGTGGTAATCAGTATATTCTGTTAGCTGTGGATTATGTGTCTAAGTGGGTGGAGGTAAAGGCACTTCCAACGAATGATGCTAAGGTGGTGCTTAATTTCCTTCACAAGAATATATTTACTCGGTTTGGCACTCCACGGGTTATCATCAGTGATGAAGGTACGCACTTTTGCAATCGGAAGTTTACATCTCTTATGGCACGCTACAATATCAATCATCGAGTTGCTACAGCTTATCATCCTCAAACCAATGGGCAAGCTGAAGTGTCTAATCGTGAAATTAAACGGATTCTTGAGAAGGTGGTAAGTCCTTCTAGGAAGGATTGGGCTTTGAAGCTTGATGAAGCAGTGTGGGCTTATCGGACGGCCTATAAAACACCTTTGGGAATGTCACCATTTCAGCTTGTGTATGGAAAAGCATGTCATCTTCCAGCTGAGTTAGAACACAAGGCTTATTGGGCGTTGAAGAAGCTGAATTTTGATCTTACAGCAGCAGGTGAAAAGCGTATGGTTCAGTTGAATGAATTGGACGAGTTTCGATTGCAAGCTTATGAGAACAACAAGCTATATAAAGAGAAAGTCAAAAGGTGGCATGATCGTCGGTTGGTTCTTAAGACATTTGTGCCCGGGCAATTGGTGTTGTTGTTCAACTCTCGACTTCGGTTATTTCCTGGAAAGTTGAAGTCACGTTGGTCAGGTCCATTCTCAGTTAAAACAGTTTTTCAGCATGGAGCAGTGGAGATTTTTGACAAGTCACCGGACCAGTCGTTCAAGGTCAATGGTCAGCGGTTAAAGCCATATTTTGGAGAGAAGTTGAATCGTGAAGTTGAGACCGCGGTTCTAATTTGCACAACGTAAGGAGATGGAGCTATGTCAAGCTCATGACTTAAAAAGAGCGCTTCGTGGGAGGCAACCCACTTGATTGTGTGATTGTATCATTCTAAAAAAAAAAAAAAAAAAAAAAAAATAGAAAAAAATTTTCATCAGAAGATATGGCGCGGCAGCGCCGTGCTAAAGCACATTCTTGGCGCGGCAGCGCCGTGTCGGCTGTTGAGGAAAAAAAAAAGAAAAAAAAAAAAAAACAGAAAATTTGAAAAAAAAAAGGAAGAGTTGTTGTATTTAGTGGCCCATTATCCTAACCCACTACCCATACCCACTAACCCTAAACTCCTATATATAAACCCACATCCCATAACCCTACCTATACAACCTATACATACACTACTTACAATCTCACAAATTCTCAAACACTCTAAACACTTTCTTCCATTCGATTCAATGGCATCCAAGCGACAACGGGTTGTAATTGGTGGTGGTAGTGAGGGTGCTAGTGGTAGTGGGGCTGGTGGAAGGCACCCTCGTTCTTCTTCGTCATCTGATTCTGGGGGAGGTAATGGTGGACCTCAATTTGTTTCTAATGAGGCTCGTGAGGCTTATAATGAGTTGTTGGGGCGTCCTATTGCCCGTGAGAGGGGTCTTTTGCCTACGGCATCGGATGGATATATGTTGGAGAATATTGCGGAGAGAGGTTGGGAGCAATTTTGTGAGGCTCCGGAGCCTGTTCCGATGACGGTAGTTCGCGAGTTTTATGCGAATGCTAGTGTGGACAGGAATGGGATTAGCCAAGTTCGTGGGTTTCGTGTGGATTATCGGCCGCGTGCTATTCGTCGTGTTCTTGGTCTTCCGACTCCTAGGAGGAATCAAGAGGATTGGTCGGGAAGGACTCGCGATGCTGTGGACCTTCAGATGATTATTCAGAGGTTATGTGTTCCAGGTACACAGTGGACCTTGAGGCGTGGCACTACTGAGCCTACTTCGTTTATGTCGACGGCTCTGAATCAGTATGCGCGTACGTGGCATTTGTTCATTTGTGCTAACCTCATCCCTACTAGGCATTCTAATGAGGTGACAGTGGAGAGGGCTATCTTGTTGTTTGCTATTTGCAGCAGAGAGTTGGTGGATGTGGGTAATTTGATCCACCAGGGGATTCTCCGTTTTATGCAAGGGAGTACCACTGCGGCGATACCTTATGGTTCGGTTATTGCTAGGATGGCTAGGGATGGTGGTGCTATTTGGTCAGAAGCGGAGGTTGTGCAGCAGCCACAGGCAGCACTGGATCATCAGAGTATAATGAGGCTGAATGTGTGGGATGGAGGTGAGCCGGATTGGTGGGGTCTTGGTTATGTAGTAGAGGGTCAACAGCAGCAACAGCAGCAGCAGGAGGAGGAGCCTCAGGATGGAGGTTCTCTTATTAGTCAGCGGCAGTATAGGCGATTGACGAGGCGTATCGATGCGGTGCACGATATGCAGGCAGGTTTTGCAGCAGATTTTGGTCAGTTTGCACAGGCTTTGAGCACGGCTTTGCGTGCAAGTGGGGTGGACGTGACTTTTCCGTCCTTTGGAGTTGGCGCTGTCTATCCGCCACCGGACACTCCTAATGGGAGTGGTTCGGACGACGAGTAGGTATGCTTTGCACTCTTTTAATTCTTACCTTCAATGTGGGCATTGAAAATTTTAAGTTTGGGGGTGGGGATGAAAGGTGCATTTGTATATTAGGTGTATTGCATATTAGGAGCATTTGTGCATGTTAGTTAATTTCATGTTAGTTTAGAGCATTTCTGTTATTTTGTTACTTATGTGCATATAGTTGCATGAGCATGGCATGCATTTTCATGATCCCTTAGGACGAGCTAATTCTGTTTGGCAGGTAGATGTTGATTTGAGTGTGGTAATCATGAATAGAGGGTTGATTTATAGTTTCTATGAAATTGACATGCATGTTATGGGGACAAAAACAATTACACAACTCATTGTTTGATTTTGGGCTAGATTGGGGGTCATGCTTGTTTGGATGTTTTGAGGTTTAATTACCTGGTTATATTTAGAATGTTCTTTATTCCCTTGATAGCGTAAGAGCACTAAAGTATAAGTTTGGGGGGAAACAGGATTTTCATGCTAGTTGTTTGTTGTTATGGCTAGGTGTCAAATGGCTAGTAGCCGGCTCATATTTATATGAGTAGTCTAGGGTTGGAATTGAGAATTCTCATTCCAGATTGTATAGAAAAAAAAAAGAAGAAAAAAAGAAAGGAAAGAAAAAAAAAGAGTCATGTAAATAGTTAAATGCAAAATTAACCACGAGTGAGCTCTTTAATACTCGAGTAATTAAGTCTGAGGGGACTTAGTCCTAGTGACCTAAGGCTTTTATAGTCTGGGATCCACTGACCTAACACTCGCTACATGGGTATTATTGTATAAGCCTTTTGGGGTCTCACTCATTGCACGGTTAAATAAGCATATGTGTTGTGAATAGTAGTGTGTGTCGTGGTAATAAAGCATGAATTCCTGGTTAACCTGAATGAGTATGGAGGTGTCTCGAAGTTATGATGTGTCTACCGTTCATTCTTTTTATAAACTTGTGATTGCCTTGACTAAGAATCGGTATGATTTTTGATCTAGTGTTAGGAGTATATCTGATGAGTATCGCACACACCACGTTCCTATGCATGTATTGTTAGTATACGGGAATTTAGTCGAGCTCTGTTTGGAAGTTGTTGCATGATTTGAGATGTTTGCCTAATGAATGGTTTTGGTTAGTCTAAGGGGGTCCTTGCATTTCCATATAGTTGCATACATGTAGTTAGTTGCATTTGTAGTTGCATTGTTAGATGGATTTTGTGGGTACATTCACTATAGGCCCTCACGAGACCTTACTCGTCCACTAGGGCTGCCTAGGGGTTTAAAGGGCTTGTTGCATATGCCAAATGCAACCGTGATCACCTACGGAAGTGGTAGTTTGTTTATGCTCGAGGACGAGCGTCGGTTTAAGTTTGGGGGTGTGATAAGTGGGTATTTTATTCACTTAGAACGTTTCCGTTTGGCTTAAAACGAATGTTTGTACTCGAGTTGTGGTATTTTTGATCTCTTTTAAGGGTATTGTGCAGGTATATTTATCACAGGTGTACTAGGAACGAAGCGGAGCAATCGGAGCGCGAAATGGAGTTATAATGAAGAAAAGGGAAAAAATTCAGTTTGCTGGACAGAGGGAATGGCGCGGCAGCGCCGTGTTAGTACTTGAGAATGGCGCGGCAGCGCCGCATGAAAAAAAACTGAGCAGTGATCCTGGCGCGGCAGCGCCGTGCTCCTATACAAAATTGGCGCGGCAGCGCCGGGCACTCTGGCGAAAAATTCTTGTTTTAACCTAATTGCTGATTTTTCGAGTGGAAGTAAAAAATTACAATTCCATACGACTTGTTGCACCTGGAGGCCTATATAAAGAAAAAAACCCTAGAGATCAAGAGAGAGACATATACATATATTATCTACGGAGTTTTTAAGCACGAAGAAGCAAGGAAGAAGATAGTTTCAATTTATTTCTTGTAATCTTTCTAGCTTGTGGATGCTTGGTTGGGTGTATTCTTTAGAACCCTTGTTATTTATTCAATATAATTCGTTTTCCTTCATCATGTTTACATTAGAACCCATGGTGACGATTAGTTTGATTATGAACTAACTCGTTGTCATGGGGTTTTAGCGGATTTATTCATGAAGTTTATTTGTTGAATTTTCTCGATGCCTATAGTGTGATTGATGCGATATCCTATCATGGTTGTTTTAATTCGTTATAGGAGAGTAGCTAACTCCTGTAATTGTGTGTTAATTCTTATTGAAGCGAAAGTGGATTTAAGAGTTTAGAACTTGCCATGCTAGCATAGGTTTATGCGTGAGAATATCATTCGTAATTAGTGTCGTAACTCTAACCGTTTTATGACGACTATGTGATCAATTGAATGCTTGTACTTCAACCATTATGTTTTCAATCTTTATAGACATATATGGACTAAGCATAATTGGGAGACTAAGTGATTTCTATCTTATTGTGGATATTATTTAGGATGGTATTTGTGCAACGAAAGTTGGCTTATATCAGTTTTGTGTGTTCGATCAGGTATTAATAAATCACATGAAAGGGCTAGAGAATTGGAGACTTTAGATGGATTGTTTAATGAAGTTGAAATCCCATGTTTTATTCGCATAAGTAAATCGACATAAATCTCAGTTTAAGTAGTTGTTAATTAGTTATAATTCTTAGATTAATTATAGTGATAACAAAAATCCACTTTGTTATTTGTTTTAGCATCGAATAATAATCATACATTGGTGAGTGAATTAACTAGACAAACAACGAGTCCCTGTAGGAACGAACCTTATTTGCTATCTGTATTACTTGAGATCACGTGCACTTGCGTGTTGAGTTTGGTCGTAACAAAATCTATAAACAAAGAAATACCCGATCAGTCCCCTGACTTAATCATTTAAAGTGCATTTAACTTAAGCACTAACGTTCTATTAACGAACATCAATTGTCTCACTCTTGGTCATCTATAACCTCATAACATTCTGTAACTCTTAAGTCACAAGTTTGGGTGAAAATCTATTCACAAATCCCAAGTATTTTTCCTTTACCATTTCCTTGTTTTAAACAATCCCTTAAGTGTATTTCACTCGCGCAACCTTCGTTCGCGTATTTTTATAAAATCACCAACTCCTCTTTTTAACTCAAATCCTTCTAGGTTTCCTTTCCTAATTATACATACTAGTATCCATTTTAATATCTCAATCCAATTCCAATTTTAAAGGGCTTGATCCCTATCTCAAAGTTCATACAATGAACTATCTAGTTACGCGAAACCGCTTTCACTAAAACGAGCGTTTCTTTTAAACCGTAAATCAAAACGATACGATTCTTTCGCTAAAACAATCTAGGAAACAGAGCCTACATGCTCATGGTCAGAAACTTCAAGTTTATGCCCTGTTTTACAACCATGGTTTCTGTCTAAACTACCTAAGTAAAATCCGACATGGTAACAGCGCTTACGCGTACTTCCCGTGTTTTTAAACACTCAATCCAATCTACAATCAACCATCAACCAACCACCAATCAAACTCAAGCTAATACTACCATTTTTCTGTCCAAACAAGGTCACACTCTAATTCACAAGTTCATCCACAAATCAACCATTAAACATGCTTAAAATCATGCATACATGCTTTATTCTAACATAGTTCTAATCAATCACTTCTAACTTACTAGATCAAGCAAAAATCTTAAAAAGAAAGAAGTTTTATACCTTCATTGGATCTTAACAAAGGCTATATATGGGTGATATATCCTTCCTTGCTCCTTAACTATGCTAATCAAACCTAAAATCATCAAAACAAATCAAGATCTTATGAGTTTACTATTCACATCACTATTCATCATCAACTTTGAATCCATTTTTGACCAAGCTATGATCCATGGATGAGGCTAAGATTAGAGATCTACCTTGGATATTGAAAGGGGGTGATTTAGAGCTCAAGATCAAGAATTATGGTTGAGTGGAAGTTGGAGAAAAAAGTTTAAGCCCTTGGTGATGAAGAAATAGCTGAATGCTTCATGTTCTTCATGGATGCATCTTTTTGCTTTGTTTTGTTTTGTTTTCTTTCCTTTTTCTTTTGTCTAATTAACCTTAATACTTTTGCCAATTAATTGTGTGGCTAATAGCAAGTTTTGTCACCAATGACAAGGCCATTTTGGATGTGTGGTGGTGGTGAAAGTGGTGACAAGGTGGTGATTCATCACCTTGTCATCACTTTGTCATGCTTATGTCATCCCCTTGCATCATGCTTATGTCATCCTTTGCATCCTCAATTCTTTTATATATTGCACTTGATGATCTCATATATTACTCCTCATTTGGTTAGGGTTTAATCCATAATTTGTTATGCTTTTGTTTCGCGATAGTTTCAAGTGGTTTTAAAAACGTTTCTCTGTACCAACGCTAGGGTTCTTCCTTTGTCCTTCCATTCCCTTTGTCTAATATATGATCCTAGATTTCTCTCCTTGGCTTAAGGTATGATCATGGATTTCTCATCCTACACACTTTCTCAAAACGATCAAATCAATTCTCCCTTGATTGTCCGATGAATAGTGATCAAAATTTAAATTTGGAATCTCCTGATTCTGATCGCGTTTACATTCTTTTATTCTTCCTATACATCAATAATATAACTTCGAAACATTCATTCCATGTCGTCTACATAGTGTGGTCTGAAAAAAATTTCATCAGCAAAATTACTATTCATCACATTTACTATTCATCAAAATTTTTTTAACTAAGTCCAAAATTCGGGGTTATTACACATATCATCATCCAAGATAGGATGTTCTATTGGCTCTGGATAATATGGCTCATGCTCCTCTTGAGGTGGTTGCTCATGCATGAATTCAAATTCCTCCTCACTCTCCTCTTCTTGCACCATGTTCTCAATCCAGTATTGTCTAACTGGAATAGCTTCATTGGTTTCCCAAACTCCCCATCCAGTTGTTTGCCATCCTTCATTTGTCTCCCCTTCTCCAACTTTCTCCCCCTTAGTTGAGGAATCCTCGATGTAGTTATCCTCATATTTTAAAAGGTAGTAGAAGGATCAGGTTGTTGATTTGAAGGTCCGGGTTGTTGGTTCCTCAACATATTCCATATAGACTGTATTCCATAACTTTGGTTCTCCATGAACTCAGTCATCTCCTTATTCATTTCATGCACAGAATCTAGCTTCATGTCAATGTCATCCAATCTCAGCTTGGTAGTCTTTTCAATTCTGTCCAATCTCTGGTTCAGCTTAGACTCCACTCTAGAAAGGGTGTTCATTGCATCTTTTACCCTAGCTTGACCATCCCGGATAACCAGAACGTCTTCTCTCAAAGCTTCTTGACTTTGTTGTAGAGTATTCACTTCATTCATGAAACCATCTTTCAGCTCTTTGACATCAGTCCTCAATTCGACTAGTTCCTCCATTGCTTCCTTCTTCAAGGAGTCCACTTCTTGTTTTGTACCTGTTATAGTGCCAGATGCACTGCCTAAGACCCGATAAGTTCTTCTAGAATCAGCCGCCGCCAAGTCAACCTTCTCTTGAATAGACATTAAAGAAGCATTGGCTTTGTAACACCCTCAGATCCGGGGTCAGGAATCTGGGTTGTCACGCTCCATCAATGATACAATACCTGCATTACTTACAACATTCTCATAATACAACTCCAAAGACCCCAATCACTTACGCACACACACACAAGTTATAGACTTGGAAATGAGCAACAATTATCAACATTTGTTATTACAACCCAAATGTACTATCAGGATCTCATCTATTATTTACAACCTCTACCTGAAGTTACAATAATAGACCTCACAATTCTATACAAGGTTTAGTAATACAAACCACTCAAAATAATTCTCACTAATTCAAGCTGCAACTATTCTGCTCACACCGACAGTATCCATCCTGCATCAACTAACTCCAGGGTGGTCTCTCCATTCCCTTGCTCTCGTAACACGAGGTGGATTCGGCAATGTTTTCCTCATGCTGAAAGATTTAATAAAGCAAGAATGAGCTAATAGTGCTCAGCAAGAATTCTATTCCAGTTTGAATCTTTAAACCTTTTAGGGAGATAATCCATATGGGATTAAAGCTTTTATCACTACTAGGGTCTAACCCCAAAATAGTATACCGTTTAAAATACCGTATGACTTATAATCATACTCATATACTCTTCGTAAATCCTTTAGGAAATCCTTGGTATCAGTATGGTATACCAAGACTCAGACATATCTTTTTAAAAATAGAGGTTAACATTAGAATCAAGGCTTAAAGCCTAATTACTGATTCAAAATACCATACAGTTCAATATCTTTATAACCCCATGCTACGCATTAAACGGATAGAATACTAGCATAATATAAAAGATGAAGTTACGAGGAAAATTAATATAAGGTTTCCGTAACCCAAAATCCACTTATGCATATATAATCTGAGTAAGGTTTTATCAGAGTCATAACTCATAAAATAAAAGATGAAGTTGCAAGGATTTATTGCAACTTCATTTTTCTTTGAACACTTTTCGACCTCCTGCCAACATGATCGGTAAACCTGTACTAAGGGGGCTACCCTTAGTCCCTTTCAATACATGTTGCAGAATTATCCAAATTGGATGATGAACCAATACCGGAGTTGCTACCGCGCCCGTCGGACCAACCTTACTATGATCAGTAGCAGGTCGTACAACAAAAATATGTTCTCTACATGTAGATGGAATAATCACGACAGCCTGACATTGTCTACCGCCTTCCCGGATCTCCCGGCCCATTTGGGGCAATAAAATGGATGGGTCGGCGCAACTGGACCTCTTACACCAATCCTAGTTCGGATGAAATCCATGACTCTGAAACGTAAAGATCGTCCTCCTTTCTCCAAGTGTAATACTTGTTGATACGACTCCACTAAGTAGTTATATCTAGGTTGGAAAGGAAGATTCTCCAATATTTCCCAAGCTATTGCTTGTTAATGGATATCGACTTGTTCCATCAATTTACTCCTCGATCGTTGAGGTAGTTACACAACATTTGACTTGCAACAATTAAATTGCTCCGAGAAAATATCTGTCCCCTGACAGTTTTGAGTTGAGAGTTTAAAATGAGTAGCAGTTACTTAAATCAGGTTCCCCATATTTTTGGTAGTTGACCGAGTATTTAAATCCTCGTAAAAGATAGATTTAAATGGAAAGACAGTGTTTGGGAACCTCCCCTTGATTTAAAATAATTAATAATACAGCTTAGAACATCCTTCATAAATGTTGAAGGTAAAGAATAACTTTAAATAATCCAACTCAATTTAAAAGTGTGTTAAAAGTATTTAATAAATAATCAAATAATATTTATTAAATAAATAAAATTTAAATGAATCTTCAAAAGTAATATTCATTAAATAAATAGTGATTGAACGAATATTCAGAATAATATTCAATAAATAAATAAGGATTAAATGAATATTCAAAATAATATTCATTAAGTAAATAAACCTTGAATGAATATTCGAAATAATATTCATTAAGTAAATAATGATTAAATGAATATTCAAAAATAATATTCTTTAAATAAATAAGGATTAAATGAATATTCAAAATAATATTCATTAAATAAATAAGGATTAAATGAATATTCAAAATAATATTCATTAAATAAATAATCATCGAATAACAGTTACCTGATATCTTTATCGGAAAATTATCTTTAATATATACAGAAAATATAACTACTTCTGATCTAAAGAAAATCACACGCCCTTAACCTAGGGCATTTCTAAAAACATGGCTTATAGCTGAGATCCCATATCTAGCTTATAAGCCCCAACATCAGGTCATAACCTCGAGTATCTCTATATATAGCAGTTCGAAAACAAGCATGCAATTTATATATCGCAATGTACTTGGGAATAAAACATGTATACTTCTCATTTGCATATCATATATGAAAGCAGTTTATTATCACAACAACAGTAAGCATAGGTTTCGAAAACTTGCATCTATCATATGCATATATTACCTCTCATTATTTTTAATACCATCACATCTATATACGATGTGAGGTTTGAAAGCATGCATAATACCATATGCATATAGTTTATCTCAACAATTTTATACCATCACATCTATTTACGACGTGAGGTTTGAAAGCATGCATAATACATATCACATGCATCATCAGAATATTTTACTTTAAAACATAGTAGGGAATGAGAAAACTTGCCTGGAAATCCCGAAGTAGCAATAAGTCTCAGGTTGGTCCAGTAATCTAGAATCAACACAAGGTTCAAGATTAATAACTTAAACGCTTTCACCATACTAAGTATATACTATCTCAAGTACAAAGTCCATTTTCAAGTTAACTCCTTAAGAACTTCTATTCGAGCATGCTCGCTCACGCATTTTTATAAAATTGAGATTTAATCATTTTTGCACGAAATCTTTTCGAGGGTCTTCCTAAACATACCTAGCATGTTATCACAAAGTTTCACATTTTATTATGACCTCTAAGTGGTTCGATCATAGCCTCAAAGTTGACTAAGTGGCACGGTTTGGTTTCTCGAAACATCCTTTATTAAAACACTTGTTTCTCCTAAACCGTAAATCATATTCACATGATCTTCACACCAAAATGAACCTTGAACTAAGGTCTACACAAACATGGGCCGTGGTGATCTTGGGAAGAAGTTACTAGGTTCGAATATCACAAGCAAAACAAGGTTAAGGAAAATCGGGCATTACGACGGCTATGTTTTAGTGATTCCAAAGTTTAAATCCTCGTCTTTACATAATCAACCAAGCAATAATCAAATTCATTTCATCAACATCATGACTAATCCATAAACATCATCAACCATAGTCAAAACCAACATCTACTTATTCACCATCAAAACTACACCATACTTTCATCAAAATCAACCATTCATCCTTATAATCAAACTAACTAAACTATACTTAAAACTAACCATATAAATCAATTTATAACTAAGGGTTTCAAGAGTTTATACCTTCCTTGATGCTTCATATACACTAACAATATTTTATAATCCTTCCTTGAGCTTTGAACAAACCTTAACAAGCTTAATCCTTAAGAAACAAAATCAAGAATCATGAAAAGTTACTATTCATCCTCATCTTGTAAAATCCATAACAAATCGAAAAATAAGAGTTTGGTGCTAAACGGTTTACCAGACCTTGTGCTCTTCATGAGATATCTTTTGAGTTATAGATCATCAAATTTGAAGCTTCCTAGATAGGGTTTTGAGCCCCATCTTTCCGCTGGACAGAAACTGGACAGATTGGGTTCTCCAACTTGGGGAAGCGATTTGGCTAGGCTACACTCCTTTGTTGACCATGAAATTTTGAAGGAATGTTACCCATGGAGTGGAGAAGCTATGGTTAAAATTTTGTGATTTAAGGATGAGTAGAACTCAAGTTATGAAATTTTTCTCCTCCCTTGGTCATGCTGGGCAGATTGTTGAAGAAATGGGGTGGGGAGAGTTTTCTTTGCTTTTCCTTGATATTTTCTTGATAAAGTGAAGTGGGTGGATGCTGATTAATGTGTAAGAGATGATGATATAGTGTGCTTGTGTCATCTTTGGTTTAGTGAGTCATAGCTTCTTTGCCTCGTCATCAGGACACATGTCAAGCAATGGGAGATCATGGTGGCAAGATAGCTTTACTAGTTTGTTCATTTTCACATGGATGATACAATTGTTGCATTCCTTGGATTAATCTTATAACATGTTACTTCCATGCTTTTATTTAATCCACTAAGTGTCACGTTGTTCGGTTACGGCTTAATCTCGTTGAACGTTCGCAGGGATTTCTTAAGTGTTCTATCGAAGTAGTTTACCGTAAACGTTCTTGATATCCTAATAACTTTAATAAATCCATATCCATGGAATTGATAATATAAAATCCTCCAATATATTTAAATAATGATTAATCCATCCGTAATAGGTGAAATTTCGGAGAAAATAGAAAATGCTCTTTTTCTGATTCTGGCAGCTTTTGCATTCCTTCATTTTCATAGTAGATCACTAATACGACTTCGAAAGTTCATTATCCCGACTCGTACATAGGGTGGTCTGAAAATCTTTTTCGGTTCAGAAATTTACTATTCATCAAAAAAAAAATTTTAACCAAGTCCAAAATTTGGGGTTATTACAGTCTCCCCTCCTTAAAAGGATTCCGTCCCGGAATCTAAGAAAATATCCGAGGTTACTCTTTCAATATAGAAATCTCCAGTTTTCAGGTTGACTCTTCAACCCTCTGGTCTCATTACAACACTTTCTCATTCCGGTCTGTGATATCTACCAGACGCTTTATATAAGCCAATTCTGGCTATGCTCATATACACCCATTTTCTATCAACATTCGATTTTTTTTTCTTGCAATCGACGGTACAACACTTACCGTAACTTCGGTTGTCTGAAATGTTTCTTTCGGTCGGTCCGTCGGTCTGCGGATCCTACGTAGTACTCGCACCCAATCTCGTTGCCAAACATGTTTGGAAAACTCCTCCCGAATTGGGAGTTCAATCATTGGTTCTTATCTGACACGATGGTGACTGGAACTCCACGTCACCCAACTATCTCTTTCGTAACTCTTCGGTTAACGATCTCTTGCTGACAACAAAATATGAGTAGACTCATTTGATCCATCAATTATAGCTCAATTGACGTCATAGTCTGACTTGATTCTTGTTGATCCTATCACAGAATCCATTATAGTAAAATTACAATCCTAATCAGGAATCTCTATTAACTGTGATAGTCAACTAGGTCTTTGTTATGCCTTCATTTTCTGACATATCCAATATTTGTTTACCAATCGATAAATCCTTTTATTTATCCGACCACTTATAACATTTCCTTAACTTTCTTTACCTTTTTGTACTCTCGGTGTACCTGTCTCTTTATGACAGATCTTTATTCCTCAATTCATTCTGGCTCATTCAGGGCCTTTAAATAATCCTTTATGTTCTCGTGACTTCAAACTTCATCCTTTCAGTTCTTCTTATTAGTCATTCCGAAGATTTAGCATCTTTCATTTCTTGAAAATTTGGAATCCCAACTTGGTAAAATATACCTTATGATTCCTGGAAATTTTCTCACATTTCTCGATCCATTCAACTTTTTCAGTCTTTCGAGTAAGTCTGGTCATTGGGGTTGCTATCTTAGCAAAATCTTGTACACATCTTCGGTAATATCCGACTAAATCCACAAAATTACTCACCTCGGTTGGTGTGGTTGGTCTTTCCTAGTTTGAAACGTCTCCTATCTTTGCAGGGTCAACCAGTACTCCTTTACTGTTGACCACATGTCCTAAAATTGTACTTCCTTTAGCCAAAACTCGCACTTTGAGAACTTGGCATATAACTTTTCTCTCCTCAGTGCTTCTAACACGATCCTCAAATGTTCTGCATGTTCTTCCTCGGTCTTTGAGGTAAACCTAAATATTGCCGATGCCACTATGACATACTTATCCAAATACTTCTTGAAAAGTCGATTCAGCACGTCCATGAAAGCTGCAATGGCATTCGTCAGCCCAAACGACATTACTAAAAACTCGTAGTGTCCATACTTGGTGTGAAACACAGTCTTGGGTACGTTCTCAGGCTTAATATTCAATTGGTGGTATCCAGTTCTCAATATTCGAGGATTTAACTGCATCATGCAGCCGATCGATCAAATCACCGATCCTTGGCAGGGGTGTTCATTCTTAACAATTAGCCTATTTAGCTCTCGATACTCTATGCACAGCCTCATGCTGTCGTCCTTTTTCTTCACCAATAACACGGGTGCATCCCACGGTGACGTACTTGGTCTTATCATTCCTTCCCCTAACAATTTCTACAATTGAGCGACTAATTTCTTCATCTCGACTGGAGCTAGTCGGTACGGGGCCTTCGAAACTGGCGCCGTTCTTGGAGCTAATTCTATACCAGACTTTATTTCTCTATCGGGTGGTAACCCCGGAAGATCTTCTGGAAATACATCCTCGAATTCGTTAACCACGGGGATATTCTGTACACTAGGTACTTCCCGTTTCGTATCCATCACAGTCGCTAAACAAGTTTCATCTTCTTGGAGGTCAAACGTTTCCTCGTCCGACAATCTGAATTCTTACTTCCTTTCTTTCTCAATCTATTCGCGTTTCATACTCTATTTTCTTTATGCCCATTTCTTTCTCGTCCAATTTGCTTCCATTTCTATTACAATCGTTTCATCAACCAAGGTAACATAATCAGTCGTTTCAAACGCTTCGTAATTTTGAATTCGCATCATGCGAAACAAACCTTGGCAATTTCCGTAAACTTCGATTCATAGTTGTCGTACTCATTTATCTTGGCTCTCAGCTTCAGCACTCTCCTTTTTCCAAATACTAAGGAAAATACTTGCATGGTACCAAAAATACTTCAAGCAACATAATGCTTTATATAAAAAAAAACTTTGCAAAATTCTCGCTGAGGGGGCGACCTGATTAGGTCTCAATCAAATTATCGTTTGAAAATCTTCCCACCATACTTCACTGCATACAAATGCATCGTGAATTCACTTATAAAAATTTGAACGAAAGTTGAACTTAGTGATACAATAACTAGTTCATTTCAAGAATCATTAACAACTAGCTGGACAAAATTTGCTAGTTTGATTGGTTTGGGACGTAGCATCTAGCTAGGATGATTAGCTAAATTTTCATCATATCATTAAAATTTCAACTAGTTAGAACAATTAACTAGTCACTCATTATGGCACATGCAATTAGCCATTTTCAACTTATTGGTACAAAAATCTCGGCATCGTAGTCAAAGAAAGAAAGAAAGCAAAATTTTTGACTACTCGGATAATGAATTGAAAAAGAAGGATAATTAAGTTTAGGACAAACAAGGTAATTATAACCCTTGAATAGAATATAGGGTCTGGGGAGAAAGTTCTTGGTATCGGAACAATTGATAACCTCAAACATTTCTCATCAGTGAAACGGTCCACCCAAAGGTGTCTCCGTACATAAACTTTGTCAAATTCTTCGAATAGAATTGAATTCGGAATATCAATATCAAATTGATATCCTTTTCTACGATTTCAACGTCTGATGTGCAAATCTCTCCTTAATAGAAGAAAAGAATTTACGAGTAGTCTCTGAAATATACATCATCTATGTTTTAGACACATAGCTAGATATTTATGAACTCGACTGAGGAGTCCAAGTATGAAAAAAAAGAAATCGAATATCAAAATAAGCGTTAAAGAATATTCGTCAAATAATTAAGGAAGCATTAATTGAACATTCCTTAGATAATTGAAAGAATAAAGAATAAAATATAGACCTAGAAGGATAGATGAATAATGGTTCCCTCTTCCGGTCATCCTAGGGCACGAACAAAGTGCTCCGGTGAGTAATGGTAAGTTAACTCTGCGTATTTAAACTTCAAAGGTAATGAGAGGAGGAAAGAAAAGAAATAAAATGAATATAGCAATTGTTGGTTGCATCCCAAGTTGAAGTAGGAAACTAGAAAGGTTACCTGACATGAATTATTCAAGGTAACACGGGCATGAACAGTTTTAGATTGAGGAATGTACCAGCAAGTAGATACCAAGAAGTCAATGGTCATCATAATTTCTAACATCACCCGTACGAGGATGATCTTATCTTTCTGCCTTTATGGCTTATGGTACTAACCCACGGTACCTCAAAATCGTACAAGTCCTTAAATAGGTCGGGAGTTCGAAACATATTCGCCATTCCCCGATAATCGTTCAGAGATTGGGCCTCCTACGGCTGCATCAACACATCCTCAAAAGATGAAGGTCGATTAACGTATATGTAATTTCTTAACACTAGTCGTATCGAACGGATCCAACCCCAGGCCACCATAGGTGTCGCCCCTCGTAGGTCCTGAGATTGTCGCATTGCTCGTCGCAACCATACGTGTCTTTATCAGAATCACGCTATTCATTCTTCATATCTTTGATTTCTGAGTTGAGCCATCATGTCCTATCGTACGAAATGTACTCGCGATGCGATTTAGCACGTTCGTCTCACGATAACGTTCTGGTACTACACGTACGCAATAGTGTCCTTTTTAGGTAACAAAATACCCATCGACGGAAAAGACACCAACTCTTGTGGAATCGTTGTTATCAAGGCTTGGACCTCATACACAAGATAATGCCCTAACTAGTCCACGCAATTTAGTAATTCGGATCGCGTAAAGGACTGTAAACGTCTCAATCTTCACATGTGCTGCCTTCTCGTGGCAAACTATGATGAACTTCAAACACTTAGGTTCTTACCAAGTCAAGTTATCCATTGGTATTGGCCATTCCGACCTTACCCCAACTGCAATCGAGACTCTGCTTCGCGTCTTATCTTAATGTTTTTGATAATCCATGTACAATTCTAAACGTCCTTCTCATCATTATGATGATCTTCAACGGTCCTATCGGTCCTCCGATAAGTCCTCAACTAAACTCTTTAATCTTAACATCCTCAGTGGCACTACTTCCGGTAGTCCACTTAATGAACTCTATATGAGTCCTCTCGTCATTCTCTTACTTCGATATAACTCTTAACACTCTCATATCCAAGTTTATAACTTAACTCTCTGATACCATTTCTATAACACCCCCAGATCCGGGGTCAGGAATCTGGGTTGTCACGCTCCATCAATGATACAATACCTGCATTACTTACAACATTCTCATAATACAACTCCAAAGACCCCAATCACTTACGCGCACACACACAAGTTATAGCCTTGGAAATGAGCAACAATTATGAACATTTGTTATTACAACCCAAATGTACTATCAGGATCTCATCTATTATTTACAACCTCTACCTGAAGTTACAATAATAGACCTCACAATTCTATACAAGGTTTAGTAATACAAACCCACTCAAAATAATTCTCACTAATTCAAGCTGCAACTATTCTCACACCGACAGTATCCATCCTGCATCAACTAACTCCAGGGTGGTCTCTCAATTCCCTTGCTCTCGTAACATTAGGTGGATTCGGCAATGTTTTCCTTATGCTGAAAGATTTAATAAAGCAAGAATGAGCTAATAGTGCTCAGCAAGAATTCTATTCCAGTTTGAATCTTTAAACCTTTTAGGGAGATAATCCATATGGGATCAAAGCTTTTATCAATACTAGGGTCTAACCCCAAAATAGTATACCGTTTAAAATACCGTATGACTTATAATCATACTCATATACTCTTCGTAAATCCTTTAGGAAATCCTTGGTATCAGTATGGTATACCAAGACTCAGACATATCTTTTTAAAAATAGAGGTTAACATTAGAATCAAGGCTTAAAGCCTAATTACTGATTCAAAATACCATACAATTCAATATCTTTATAACCACATGCTACGCATTAAACGGATAGAATACTAGCATAATATAAAAGATGAAGTTACGAGGAAAATTAATATAAGGTTTCCGTAACCCAAAATCCACTTATGCATATATAATCTGAGTAAGGTTTTATCAGAGTCATAACTCATAAAATAAAAGATGAAGTTGCAAGGATTTATTGCAACTTCATTTTTCTTTGAACACTTTTCGACCTCCTGCCAACATGATCGTTAAACCTGTACTAAGGGGGCTACCCTTAGTCCCTTTCAATACATTTTGCAGAATTATCCAAATTGGATGATGAACCAATACCGGAGTTGCTACCGCGCCCGTCGTACCAACCTTACTATGATCAATAGCAGGTCGTACAACAAAAATATGTTCTCTACATGTAGATGGAAGAATCATGACAGCCTGACATTGTCTACCGCCTTCCCGGACCTCCTGACCCATTTGGGGCAATAAAATGGATGGGTCGGCGCAACTGGACCTCTTACACCACTCCTAGTTTGGATGAAATCCATGACTCTGAAACGTAAAGATCGTCCTCATTTCCCCAAGTGTAATACTTGTTGATACGACTCCACTAAGTAGTTATATCTAGGTTGGAAAGGAAGATTCTCCAATATTTCCCAAGCTATTGCTTGTTAATGGATATCGACTTGTTCCATCAATTTACTCCGCGATCGTTGAGGTAGTTACACAACATTTGACTTGCAGCAATTAAATTGCTCCGAGAAAATATATGTCCCCTGACAGTTTTGAGTTGAGAGTTTAAAATGAGTAGCAGTTACTTAAATCAGGTTCCCCATATTTTTTGTAGTTGAGAGAGTATTTAAATCCTCTTAAAAGATAGATTTAAATGGAAAGACAGTGTTTGGGAACCTCCCCTTGATTTAAAATAATTAATAATACAGCTTAGAACATCCTTCATAAATGTTGAAGGTAAAGAATAACTTCAAATAATCCAACTCAATTTAAAAGTGTGTTAAAAGTATTTAATAAATAATCAAATAATATTTATTAAATAAATAAACTTTAAATGAATCTTCAAAAATAATATTCATTAAATAAATAGTGATTGAACGAATATTCAGAATAATATTCAATAAATAAATAAGGATTAAATGAATATTCAAAATAATATTCATTAAGTAAATAAACCTTGAATGAATATTCAAAATAATATTCATTAAGTAAATAATGATTAAATGAATATTCAAAAATAATATTCATTAAATAAATAAGGATTAAATGAATATTCAAAATAATATTCATTAAATAAATAAGGATTATATGAATATTCAAAATAATATTCATTAAATGAATAATCATCGAATAACAGTTACCTGATATCTTTATCGGAAAATAATCTTTAATATATACAGAAAATATAACTACTTCTGATCTAAAGAAAATCACACGCCCTTAACCTAGGGCATTTCTAAAAACCTGGCTTATAGCTGATATCCCATATCTAGCTTATAAGCCCCAACATCAAGTCATAACCTCGAGTATCGCTATATATAGCAGTTCGAAAACAAGCATGCAATTTATATATCGCAATGTACTTGGGAATAAAACATGTATACTTCTCATTTGCATATCATATATGAAAGCAGTTTATTATCACAACAACAGTAAGCATAGGTTTCGAAAACTTGCATCTATCATATGCATATATTACCTCTCATTATTTTTAATACCATCACATCTATATACGATGTGAGTTTTGAAAGCATGCATAATACCATATGCATATAGTTTATCTCAACAATTTTATACCATCACATCTATTTACGATGTGAGGTTTGAAAGCATGCATAATACATATCACATGCATCATCAGAATATTTTACTTTAAAACATAGTAGGGAATGAGAAAACTTGCCTGGAAATCCCGAAGTAGCAATAAGTCTCAGGTTGGTCCAGTAATCTAGAATCAACACAAGGTTCAAGATTAATAACTTAAACGCTTTCACCATACTAAGTATATACTATCTCAAGTACAAAGTCCATTTTCAAGTTAACTCCTTAAGAACTTCTATTCGAGCATGCTCGCTCACGCATTTTTATAAAATTGAGATTTAATCCTTTTTGCACGAAATCTTTTCGAGGGTCTTTCTAAACATACCTAGCATGTTATCACAAAGTTTCACATTTTATTATGACCTCTAAGTGGTTCGATCATAGCCTCAAAGTTGACTAAGTGGCACGGTTTGGTTTCTCGAAACATCCTTTATTAAAACACTTGTTTCTCCTAAACCGTAAATCGTATTTACATGATCTTCGCACCAAAATGAACCTTGAACTAAGGCCTACACAAACATGGGCCGTGGTGATCTTGGGAAGAAGTTACTAGGTTCGAATATCACATGCAAAACAAGGTTAAGGAAAATCGGGCATTACGACGGCTATGTTTTAGTGATTCCAAAGTTTAAATCCTCATCTTTACATAATCAACCAAGCAATAATCAAATTCATTTCTTCAACATCATGACTAATCCATAAACATCATCAACCATAGTCAAAACCAACATCTACTTATTCACCATCAAAACTACACCATACTTTCATCAAAATCAACCATTCATCCTTATAATCAAACTAACTAAACTATACTTAAAACTAACCATATAAATCAATTTATAACTAAGGGTTTCAAGAGTTTATACCTTCCTTGATGCTTCATATACACTAACAATATTTTATAATCCTTCCTTGAGCTTTGAACAAACCTTAACAAGCTTAATCCTTAAGAAACAAAATCAAGAATCATGAAAAGTTACTATTCATCCTCATCTTGTAAAATCCATAACAAATCGAAAAATAAGAGTTTGGTGCTAACAGTTTTACCAGATCTTGTGCTCTTCATGAGATATCGTTTGAGTTATAGATCGTCAAATTTGAAGCTTCCTAGATAGGGTTTTGAGCCCCATCTTTCCGCTGGACAGAAACTGGACAGATTGGGTTCTCCAACTTGGGGAAGAGATTTGGCTAGGCTACACTCCTTTGTTGACCATGAAATTTTGAAAGAATGTTACCCATGGAGTGGAGAAGCTATGGTTAAAATTTTGTGATTTAAGGATGAGTAGAACTCAAGTTATGAAATTGTTCTCCTCCCTTGGTCATGCTGGGCAGATTGTTGAAGAAATGGGGTGGGGAGAGTTTTCTTTGCTTTTCCTTGATATTTTCTTGATAAAGTGAAGTGGGTGGATGATGATTAATGTGTAAGAGATGATGATGTAGTGTGCTTGTGTCATCTTTGGTTTAGTGAGTCATAGCTTGTTTGCCTCATCATCAGGACACATGTCAAGCAATGGGAGATCATGGTGGCAAGATAGCTTTACTAGTTTGTTCCTTTTCACATGGATGATACAATTGTTGCATTCCTTGGATTAATCTTGTAACATGTTACTTCCATGCTTTTATTTAATCCACTAAGTGTCACGTTGTTCGGTTACGGCTTAATCTCGTTGAACGTTCGCAGGGATTTCTTAAGTGTTCTATCGAAGTAGTTTACCGTAAACGTTCTTGATATCCTAATAACTTTAATAAATCCATATCCATGGAATTGATAATATAAAATCATCCAATATATTTAAATAATGATTAATCCATCCGTAATAGGTGAAATTTCGGAGAAAACAGAAAATGCTCTTTTTCTGATTCTGACAGCTTTTGCATTCCTTCATTTTCATAGTAGATCACTAATACGACTTCGAAAGTTCATTATCCCGACTCGTACATAGGGTGGTCTGAAAATCGTTTTCGTTTCAGAAAGTTACTATTCATCGGGAATTTTTTTTTTTAACTAAGTCCAGAATTTGGGGTTATTACAGGCTTGATCAGAGGAGATCCCTTGGTCAAAGGAAGGTCTCAGTGGAACCTTGAATAGAGGATTTCCTTGCTTATCATGAACCGTCATCTCCTTGAGTGTGGATTGAACATGCACTTCTCTTTCTGTAGGTAGTAGCAGATCATCAATATTTGGTAGGATTAGGGTGTCACTCCTCACATTTGGCTATGGGTGTGCACTCAACGTTTCTGTTGGTGCTTCACTCATTTTTCCTTTCCCACTCAGGCCAGGTGTAAGTGTTTGTGTTTCACTCAATCCCATGTTGCTCTTTGTACCTGCATTAGAAAACACTGTAGCCATCCTTAAGGAGGTCACCGGTGGTGCAATGGGGCTTCGCAAGTCCCCGTCCTTGGATAAACCAAGTTGCTGATCATCCGTAGATGATGTATCCTTTGAAGGATCTAGAGTTTGAATCTCTAGGAGTCTAGAATCAGGCTCTATTAACAGCAGAGATCCTGAAACTTCCCCAATAGTCTGTGAAGACTTTACCTTAGTTAACTCCTCAAGTGAAATTGATTCATTGTCACCGAGTTGCCGATCTGCACCTACGTCAGACCCTTTACCCATAGGATCCAGATATGTTCCATTTGGGGAGCTAGGCAATGACCCTTTAGATTTTGCATTTGGGTCAGAGCCTTCTCTCGAAGTCTGTGAAGACACTTGGTTCTTAGAACCTTCAACCTGTGAACCTGACCGTAATATGGTCGGAACACCAGTTACTTCCGTCAATTCCTCCTTGATAGATTGAGCTATTGGTTCAGATATTGCTTTAGTTAATGTAGCCCAATCAGCATCAGAAAAATCTATAAAGGGCTCTTTGGATAATTTAAATGAAGTTTCAACAGTTGCCTCAGTTTCTATTCTTCTCCTTTTAGAGGAAGGCAGAGCTGTTGTTGAAGGGTGTATCTCCTTATATGGTGCTGCTTTGGGACTATCTCCCTCTACACTCATGGATGTCTGTATGATGGGTATAGTAGGGGAAGGAGGTTCGTTTACGGTTTCATTTGGCTCTTCCAAAGTCTCTATGACCGTGGTGAGAGATTGTGGGTTTGCAACCTCTTGGTCAGGAATGGCCGCTGAGGGCTCTGGATCAACATCCATTGGTTGTGGTTCAGGAGCCAGTACAGGTTCAGGAATATTACCTACATTTACCTGTTCCCCTGGGGGTAGAAGTGGTAGGGGCACCGTTCTTAGATAGTCAGTGAGAACAGTTGGTATCCCTGGAAGATGATTCTTTCTTATTAGAGCGATTATTGCATTGCTCTTCATCTTCATACACTCCATGGTCTCCTCTGCTGCAAATGTCTCACGTTCATCATCTGTTACGACACCATTGAGAATTAGCTGTAGGAACCTAGGATAGAAACAAAGCACATCGTCCATGCCTGTTCTTTCATCCTGTGGTCCCATGCATAGAATGACTTGATCAATCACTAATCTTCCTATGTTTATATGCCTATTGTTAGCAATGACAAACCCTATCTTCTGAAGAAATAAGGGAATACCATGCAGATTTGTCAGCTTGGCAGTAAAAACATGGATAAGTGTGTGAAAGAAGAAGTTCCATGACTTTGTCAGGTAATGCTTAAGGAACTCTCCCACAAAGAAGTTTGGTTGTTGACTTCTTATGAGAGTGAAGAAAGCATGTATCTCCTCAGTTGTGGGATCCGGAACATGGTTTTCTGTTGGAAAATGTAGAATTCTATTAAAGTCATGTTTCGTCACCCTTATTGTTCTGTCCCCTGGCACAACAAAACTGAAGGATCTTATGTTATTCTCACTTGTATCCATGGCGATTGTGTACAACGCAGTCAATTGATCGATGCAAAGGACTACGGGAGTACTCAGAGCATATGCCACTAATGAACGTGTGTTCAGAAACTCTGCCCATGCATGAAACTGTAAGTTCGTTATGGATTGCAAGTTCTGAAACGAGACATGATTAGTTTTGGTTACGATAAATTCTCCGGCCATTTTAATTCAAATTTCCAGAAAATTAATTTAAAACCAAAACTAATTTACCAATTAATTATTTCTAATTAATTAACCTTAGAACAAAATTACCCCTTTTTTTTTACTCTAACACACAAACTAGAACAAATTGAATTAAGAACCCTAAATTAGTGAACTTCAAACAACCACTAAAATATACAGAAATTGACTGTTAAACAATCAACTTCTAAAGATAAGAACTTGTAACACTTTTCTAAGGTTCGGATATTTAGTTCGATGGATTCTTCAACAGTATATTCTGAAAACAAAAACAAATCAAGTTTTTCACGGTTAAAAAAGAATTAACAGTGAGAAACAGTAAGTTTTTCAAGCTTTTCTCGGTTAAAATGAAGAATTCTATCGAATGGTGTTCTTGAATTTGTATATCTATATATATTGTAAGTATAGAAACGGTTGTTGCTTATTTAGATCTGTGAAAAATTATAAAGAAAAAGACTAAGGCACGTTTTTATACTCTTGAAACTGACAGGGGTAAAAATGTCATTTCAGTGTTCGATGGATTTCATTTGAACTACCGATAGATTTTCAGAGGGGCAAAATGGTCATCTTCACTTCGATGGTTTTCTAAAAACTATCGAAGTGTATGAGAATTTAGAATATAAAACGCTTTTCTGAAAAACTATCGAAAGTTTTCTTTTGTTAAATCCAAAAACTATCGAACACCTTTTGTTTGAAAAACTATCGAGAATTTGATTATTGCATAAGTTAAATTCTTTCGATATTTTTTCAACTTCATTTCAAAAACTATCGATATTTGTTTTCGATGGATTTTCTTTTCCTATTTGAAAACTATCGAATTTTGACTTCGATGGTTTTTACTTAGTACCTAGAAAATCTATCAAAATTTCTAAATTCGATATTTTTGCTTCTGATTTAATTTTTAAAACCTGTTCATGCTTCAAAAATCAAACCAGCTGTATTTTTCTGTGAACTTATAATTTGAATAAACTTTTTCAAATTTACCAAAATCAATTGTTAACAGCAAATTCACAATTTTCTTAGAATAAAATCGACTAAATATCATTGAATGATATTAACCAATTAAAATCCAATAAATTATGCTACATTAATCTACAATGTTAAAAACTAAGTAAATTAATTCAAATTAAATAGATGCTTAAATATTTAGAACAAACATTAACACCTAATTAATTTTAGAATTAATAACCAATTAAATGCTAGAAGATATATCATCCATAATTATGACTTTAAATTAGTACAATAATCCTAACTACGAGAATTGCTCCAGAAAATAGATTCACGAGTCCTAAGGATATAGAAATTCTTAAACTCATGTATTCACTAGGACTATCTTGCAGTTACTGACTTCTAATCAAAATCAATTAGAAAGATTTAACATCCCAAGTTCACCAACCAGCCTTGGAAAAGTGGATTCATCAAGCGGTTTAGTAAAGATGTCTGCAATTTGTTCTTCTGTGGGTACAAAGTGTAACTCCACAGTTCCATTCATGACATGCTCTCGGATAAAATGATACCTGATGTCGATGTTCTTCGTCCTCGAGTGTTGCACTAGGTTGTTAGAGATTGTTATGGCACTTGTGTTGTCGCAAAATATTGGAATCTTTGTCAACAAAAGCCCATAGTCACGGAGTTGGTTTCTCATCCACAAGATCTGAGCACAGCAGCTATCGGCAGCAATGTATTCAGCCTCATCTGTTGATGTGGACACTGAATGCTGCTTCTTGCTATACTAGGAAACTAACCTTCTTCCAAGAAACTGACAGCTTCCTGAAGTACTCTTCCGATCAATCTTACAATCTGCAAAATCTGAGTCTGTGTATCCAATAAGATCAAATCCTATATCTTTAGGGTACCAAATTCCAAGATTTGGGGTCCCCTTAAGATATCTAAATATTCGCTTAACAGCTATTAGATGAGATTCTTTAGGATCAGACTGAAACCTAGCACACAAGCATGTTGCAAACATTATATCTGGTCTACTTGCAGTGAGATAAAGTAATGAGCCTATCATACCTCTGTAGCCTGTGATGTCAACCTTCTTACCAGTTTCATCCTTATCAAGCTTAGTGGTAATTGCCATTGGAGTCTTTGCTGTAGATGAGTCTTCCATTTGATACTTCTTAAGAAGATCTTTGATGTACTTGGACTGACAAATGAATATACCATCTTGCCTTTGATACACTTGCAGTCCAAGAAAGAATGACAATTCACCCGTCATGCTCATTTCATATCGACTCTGCATTAACTTAGCAAATCTCTTGCATAGATCATCATTAGTAGAACCAAATATTATGTCATCAACATATACTTGCACCAATATCAAATCATTTTTGTGCTTTTTGTAAAAGAGAGTTTTGTCTACAACACCTCTTGTAAAATCATTTTCAAGTAAGAATTCAGATAGAGTGTCATATCATGTCCTTGGAGCTTGTTTGAGTCCATAGAGAGCTTTGAATAGAAAGTACACAAAGTCTGCCAGTTTTGAATCCTCAAAACCTGGAGGTTGTTCCACATACACTTCTTTTCTAACTCCCCGTTCAGAAAAGCACTCTTCACATCCATTTGATATACCTTGTAATTGGAATGTGCTGCGAATGCCAGAAACATTCTGATGGCCTCAAGTCTTGCTACTGGTGCATAGGTTTCATCATAATCTATACCCTCTTCTTGAGAGTAACCTTTAGCAACCAGTCTGGCTTTGTTTTTCGTTACAATGCCATCTTCGTCCAACTTATTTCTGAATACCCATCTTGTTCCAATAACAGATTTTCCCTTAGGCCTGGGTACCAGCTTCCAAACTTTCTGCCTTTCAAACTGATTGAGTTCCTCTTGCATTGCAATCACCCAATCTGGATCATCTAGAGCATCTTCAACTTTCTTAGGTTCTGTTTCTGAAAGAAACCCAGAATAGTGACATTCATTTTATGATGTTCTCCTAGTTCTCACTCCTGTGTCCGGATCACCAATGATCAAGTGAAAGGGATGATCTCTATTTCATACCCTTTGTCTTGGCAGATGCGATCTTGATGATTCTCCTTGTTCTAGATGTTGTGGAGTGTGACTAGTTGATCCTTCTCCTACTCCCCCTGAGTTGTGGACGGTATGATCTGTTGACCCTGTTGATTGACTAGTGGATCCAGTAGTAGTTTGAGTATGTCCACCACTATCACCACTTGGTCCAGAATTATTATCATTATCATTATTATTAATAACTGTAACAACTTCAGGTTCTTCTTCATTGTCAGAGAGATCTCCTGATAGATTTTCAAATACCAAGGATTCAGAGTTCTCTCTTGTTTGCAGGCCTGGTCTTTTGGTGTCGTCGAATGTTACATTAAAGCTTTCCAACACCTTCTTATCTTCAATCACATATACCCTGTAAGCCTTAGATTCCAGAGAATAGCCCAGAAAAATGCCTTCATCTGCTTTGGCATCAAACTTGCCCAGATGTTCTCCATCTTTATGTACAAAGCACTTTGCACCAAACACATGAAAGTACTTCGGTGTTGGTTTCTTGTTGGCCATTAACTCATACAGAGTCTTTTGATGATCTTTGTTGATCAGGGTTCGATTCTGAGTGTAGCAAGCTGTATTCACTGCTTCAGCCCAAAAGTAAGTGGGAAGTTTTGATTCACTCAACATGGTCCTTGCTGCTTCAACCAAGGTCATGTTCTTCCTTTCCACTACTCCATTCTGTTGAGGAGTTCTTGGTGCTGAAAACTGTCTTGATATTCCTTTCTCTGAGCAGAAATCATTAAGAACTGCATTCTTGAATTCAGTTCCATTGTCTGATCTGATTGTCCGCACACGTAGCGTAGCTTCCACTTCTATCTTCTTGATGTGATCAATGATTAGTTGTGTTGCTTCATCCTTTGATTGTAAGAACAACACCCATATGTACTTGGAGTAGTCATCCACCATCACCAATGCATATCTTTTTCTTGAAAGTGACATAACATTGAATGGACCAAATAAATCCATATGAATCAGTTGTAATGGTTCAGCAATGCTTGTCCTTCCTTTGCTTCTATGTGATGCTTTCTTCGACTTCCCTTTTTCACATGCTTCACATAGTCCCTCCTGATTGAATTCCATTAGGGGCAACCCTCTCACTAACTCTCTCTTTACCAAAGATTTCATAGTTTTGAAGTTCAAATGTGAGAGCTTCTTGTGTCATAGCCAACTTTGTTCTGAAGAAGCCTTACTGTAGAAACATGTAACTTCTCCTTCACTGGTAGAACTTAAGTCAGCTATAAACAAATTTCCTTTTCTTACTCCTAGTAGAGCAAGCTTCTCATCCTTCCTGTTTGTGATCAAGCACTTGTCCTTTCTGAAATCTATATTGTAGCCTTTATCACAGAACTGACTAATACTTAGAAGATTGTGCTTCAATCCTTCAACAAGAGAGATGTTTTCAATGATGACATTCCCAATTTTCAATTTACCATATCCCGTAGTGAATCCTTTGTTGTCATCTCCAAAGGTTACAATCAGGCCGGTCTTCTTAACCACCTCTGTAAGCATGGACTCTTCACCTGTCATGTGTCTAGAACAGCCACTATCCAGAATCCACACGACCTTTGAGCTTTTAACCTTACCCTGCAATCACAGATTGATTAAGCGGAATTTGGTACCCAAACTTGTTTGGGTCCTGAAGGTTTAGATACTTTAACAGGAGTAACATTCAAGTTAGTCTTACCCTGTTTGATATTCATAGTATCTGTGGATTTAACATTAATAGTGCTTTTGCTACTATCATTCATCAACTTAAAATAAGCATGCATGATGTTGTATTTACATAGCAAACACTCTTTCTTACCACAGGGTTCATGAACATCAGGCATGTCAGACATGTTATGCATTGCAGAAGTATCAGCAGTTTCTACTTTAACCTTTTTACATGAATGTGTAAGGTGTCCAGCAGAATATGGAACAATTTCATGATTAACAACATTCTTTTTCCCATTCCTGTTCTTTTTAGTCTTGATAACCTTATTGCCTATATCAGTTTTAGGTAGTACAGTTTTTACTGAATTCCTAGGCAACTTAGTCTTTACCTCTTTTTCCTTCAATAAATCCTCCTCAAGCAATTCTTGTCTTATGAAAAGATCATCCTCATTGAAAAGTGGTGGAAATGGCTTAACAAAAACTGGACAATCAACATTCTTAAGAACATGTGGAGTATTCCTTTTGACAGCTAAAGGTGTCACAGGGAATTCCACTATCTTCTTACCAGCTTTCTTGTTGTAGTCAAATCCTATTGCAGTTTTGTTCCCTATGGTCTGAGTATCAATGATCTCCTTAGCAATTAGGGCGGAATTCTTAAAAGCATTCAGTTTCAAATCTAACTCTAAAATCTGCTTCCTGAGGATAGTCTCTATCTCATCATTACACTTGACCTTGTTCTCTAAGTACATATTCTTCTGCTTAAGATCTTCTAATGTGACATCTACAAGCTCTAGTTCTTCATTTTTAGATTCTAGATTTTTAATCTTAGGAACTAGTTTAGCATTTTCCATTTCAGATGCTAGCATGCTTGTGTGTACATTAAACAATTCTACACTTAGATCTTGCACAGTTTTCTTGTACCCAGAATTAGACATGTCAATTGTAGTTAGGATAGGTACCTGAGATAATTGTGGTGATTCCTCTGAAGAGTCAACCATTAGGGCAACATTTACATATTCCTCCTCTTCATCCGAATCAGTATCATCCCAGTGTTTTCCCTCTCCTATATAAGCTTTCCCTTTCTGCTTTCCAGATAATGCCTCCAGTTGCTGTTTCAGCTTGGCATTCTCCTTCTTCAACTCATCATAAGAATCCTTCTTTTCATAGACATCTTTCTTGTCTCTTGCTTGACGAGGCTTCCGGCATTCAGTGGCAAAATGCCCTAACTCATTGCAATTGTAGCATCTTGATTTGCTTCTATCAATCATGCCAGTCTTGTAGCCTCCCTTAAAGCCAGTCCCTGGTGAATACTTGCTCTTCTGGAATCTGTTGGTTGAGCCCTTGAACTTATACTTAGGGTTTCTCTTGAAACGAATATGACTAAACTTTGCAGCTAAGTACGCCATGGTTTTGTCTTCCATCTGCTCAAGCTCTTCTAGGGTGTAGTAATCACTTTCATCAACACCCAGATTCACAGAATCCATTTCAGCTTCTATAATCACCTCATTTCCAGCTCTAGGGGTTTGAACCTGAATATCAGAAGTTGTTGGTTCATCCACTACAAGTGTTTCTGATCTCACAAGTGCATTGTTCTTGTTTTCCACTGTCCCTGGTCCATAGATTATCACTCGTTGTTCTTGCTCCATCTCATAAGTGTTCAACTTGCCATAGATCATCTCTAATGACATCTTTGTGAAGTCAATTCTTTCCCTTATGGATGAGGACTTGTGTTCTACAT
Organism: Heracleum sosnowskyi; assembly: GCA_030848705.1. Taxonomy (NCBI): domain Eukaryota; kingdom Viridiplantae; phylum Streptophyta; class Magnoliopsida; order Apiales; family Apiaceae; genus Heracleum; species Heracleum sosnowskyi. Next base: position 84,411,823 of record CM061237.1, read on the forward strand.
GATGGGGCAGCGTCATCAAGAACTTCCTGTTTGTTTCTCTCAGTGGATAGGTCTTCCCTTTCATTGCCAATTCATTAAGAAGCTTAGTATATTTCTCAAAGACCTGAGTTATACTTTCTCCTGGAAGAGACCTAAAAGTTTCGTACTGAGAAGTCAGGATGTCCAATCTGTTTTCCTGCACGTCTTCAGTTCCTTCCATTATCAAATTAATGGTATCCCACATATGTTTCCCGCTTGTACAGTTCATCAACTGATAGCTCATTTCCTTGTCTACGGAGTCTGCCAATATCAACATCAAACATGTATCCAATCGAATCAGTTCTTTGTCAGAATCTGTGTATTCAGTGATATCCTTAGGTTGGGTGCCTTGAGGAATCCTAGTACCATCAGGAGCTGTAGATTCACTAACTGGTTTCATTGGTACAAACGGTCCGTTCTCTAATACGCCAATATACAACGGATTAGATGCCTTGATAAATAACAGCATCTTCATCTTCCACAAACCGAAATCATCTCTAGTAAACGGGGAACTTTAATACCAGCAGTTGTCTTTGGAGCACTCATGGTTTCTGAAAATTTCAAATTGTTTAAAATTCAAGAAATTCCAATTAAATGAAAAATTTTGAAAGTTAAAAAATTTGCTTCGAATTTTCAAGCTACGTTTGATTTTGGTCTCATTCACCGGATCTGATTTGTATGTCAATCAAGTAGCTCTGATACCAATTGTTAGGTCCAAAGTATCGTAGAAGGGGGGGGGGGGGGGTTGAATACGATACCTATAAATTATTCAATTTCGTTCGCGGATTAATCATTCAGTTCTATAAAGAAATCAACTACACCAAAGTCACATCTTCACATGCTTCTCCAAATTGAAAACTATCGAATGAATAAAGTAAATATTCCATTCGATGGTTTTTAATAAAAACTATCGAATGAAACATTAACTTAATTAGTTTTCTTTATCTCACATTCGATGGTTTTCTAAATAGAAAAACCATCAAAATCTTTTCTTGTCCTTGACCTTTTAGAAAAGCTTCTGTACTTCAGGGTGTTTCAGTTTTAGACTGTATCAATTTCTTCTGAGACGATAAAACAACTTGATCTTTTTAAGTGCCGTCAACTAGTGCAACTGGTCTGGTTCACAGATGAATAACACTTGATCAATTCTTCTATGTCTTCAATTCAATGTTGCTGATAAGTCCTTTGTCGATATGGTTTCTTCAAATAGATCACTGGAATCCTGTGGTGGAATCCTGTGGTACTAACCCTAAATCATTCACATACTTCTGTAGTCTTGTTTCTTTAATTGTCACTGAGGCTTGAACATTTTCATGAACTTCTTTCCGTGACCTGTTTACGGACTTCAAGAATACATACCATATTTTGATTTTTTGAGTTTACCTTTTCTTCTTTGATTCTGGATTCCTGTGCTTCTGTTAATATTATTGTCTGTCTTGTCCTTTGTTGAGTTGCAGTTATCTCTTTTACATCTTATGTTACATTATGCTTTACACTTTTCATTGAGCAGATAGTAAGGAGTGTTCCCATGAGTCTTGTTGATCAGGGTTATGTTCTGTGTATAACAAGCTGTGTTGATAGCTTCTGCCCAGAAGTATGTAGGTAACTTTGCATCATGAAGCATAGTTCTGGCAGCTTCAATGAGAGTTCTGTTCTTCCTTTCTACAACTCCATTCTGTTGTGGTGTCCTTGCAGCAGAAAATTGTTGTAAAATTCCTTCATCTTTGCAGAAATTACCAATAGTGGCATTTCTGAACTCAGTGCCATTGTCACTTCTCAGATTTTGAACCTTGGCCTTTGGAGCTCTGTCAAGAACTCTTAAGTGATCAATGATAACTTGAGCAGCTTCATCTTTTGATTCTAGATACTTCACCAAAGTATACCTAGAATAGTCATCCACCATAACTAATGCATATCTCTTCTTGGCTAATGATGGAACATTGACTTGTCCAAAGAGATCCATGTGAATTAGTATGAGTGGTTATGTGTTGGTGTTGACTTGCTTTGACCTGTGCACAGCTCTCTTCAATTTTCCCATTTGACAATCCTCACACAGTCCTTCTTGACAGAATTCTTGTTGAGGTAGTCCTCTCACTAGTTCCTTCTTCATCAGCATATTCATTGTCTTGAAGTTGAGGTGAGAGAGTTTCCTGTGCCAAAGCATACTGTCACCAACAGTAGCTTTACTGTAGAAACAGTAAATCTTGTCCTTCTTTGTTGAGCTTAGGTCAGCAACAAATAGGCTTCCTTTCCTTACCCCTTTCAGAGAGAGTCTTTGTTAATCCCAAATGCCCTAACAGAATTGTAGAAGGGGGGGTTGAATACAATTCTACATATTTGTAAACTTAAAAACAACTTTTAAATAACTTAATCACAGAAAATAAAAACACAAGCAAATATAAAATTTTAGTTGGATGTTTTGAGGATCCAACTGAGATGTTTTTATTTCGGGAATAATCTGTGTTACAAAAGTAGCACAGCTGCTCAGTTCCTAATGTAGAGTGAGAGTGCTCTTGAAAGAAGCTAATACAAAGTTATTCTATCTCACTCTCTTGCTATAAAATGAACTGCTACACTTGGTTATATATCCCAAGTTTACAATGCTATTTTTGGCTACTCTAAAATGTACTAAAGGTAACCGCCAGTAGCTTGCTTTTCATTCCTTTTGTCCAATGGTCCTTGGAGATCTTGTCTTTTGTCTTCATGCTTATTATGATCACACTCAAAAACCTAATTGGAAATTGGAATGTTTCCTCATTCCCAGTGTCCATTTTGATGGCTCCCAATGCAAAGTACACTTCTACATCACCTTTTGATCTGTGGAGGTAGAAACTAAGTTTTGTTTCTTGCTGAACCATGACACAAGCTTGTTTCCTAGAAATTGACAGGTGCCTGTTGTGATTTTCCTGTCAATTTTACATCCTGCATAATCTGCATCTGAATAACCAATTAGCTCAAAGTTAGATTCTCTAGGATACCAAATGCCAAGGTTTGGTGTTCCTTTGAGATATCTGAAAATTCTTTTAATAGCAACTAAATGGGATTCCCTAGGATCAGCTTGAAACCTAGCACATAGACATGTAGCAAACATAATATCAGGTCTACTAGATGTTAAATATAAAAGTGAGCCTACCATGCCTCTGTAACTTGAAATGTCCACAGATTTTTCCTTAGTATTCAATTCAAGTTTAGTAGCAGTAGGCATGGGAGTCATGGCAGGAGAGCATTCCATCAAGTTAAATTTCTTTAACAAATCATGAATGTACTTTGTTTGACTAATGAAAATGCCTTCATTAACTTGTTTCACTTGGAGACCAAGGAAATAAGTTAATTCTCCCATCAAGCTCATTTCATATTTACTTTGCATAAGCTTGGCAAACTTTTGACAAAGTTTTTCATCTGTAGACACAAAAATTATGTCATCTACATAAATTTGAACAAGTATAGTAGAGCCATTCACAATCCTATGAAAAAGATTTTATCTACAGTACCTCTAGTGAAGTGATTCTCAAGAAGGAACTGTGAAAGTGTGTCATACCAGGCTCTAGGTGCTTGTTTCAAACCATAGAGTGCTTTGAGGTGAAAGTACACATACTCTGGAAAATCATCATCTTCAAAACCAGGAGGTTGACTCACATACACCTCTTCTTCCAATTCCCCATTTAGAAAAGCATTCTTCACATCCATTTGATAGACCTTAAAATTGGCATGGGCTGCATAGGCTAGGAAAATCCTTATTACTTCTAGTCTTGCAACAGGAGCAAATGTTTCATCAAAATCAATTCCCTCTTCCTGTGAGTAGCCTTTAGCAACCAATCTAGCTTTGTTCCTTGTGACTATGCCATTTTCATCCATCTTGTTTCTGAACACCCATTTTGTGCCTATAACACTCTTGTCTTTAGGCTTGGGCACCAGCTTCCAAACTTTGTTTCTCTCAAATTGGTTTAGCTCCTCTTGCATAGCTAAAACCCAATCTGGATCTAGAAGTGCATCCTCAACTTTCTTTGGCTCATCTTGAGACATAAAGCTATTATATAGACATTCCTCTTGAGTTGCTCTTCTAGTGTGGACTTTTGAAGAAACATCCCCTATGATGAGTTCAAAGGGATGATTTTTGGTCCATTTCCTTGAGGGAGGTAGATTAGCTCTAGAAGATGTAGCTTCATGATCATGATTTCCTTGATTAGATATTTGTCCTTGAGAAACTCCCCCTGAGTTCGTTGTCCCTAAGTGATCATTCCTAGAAGCATTTCTATGACTGTCAACGGAATGCCCATTTTGACTGTCAACGAAATGCTCATTTTGTATGTCAACGAATCCTCCACCATGACTGTAAACGGAATGACCATTTGGTCTGCTAGCAGCTATTATTTTCAATCTTAATGCAACAATTTCATCTCCACTACTGCTTTCATCTGTGCTAGACACAACAACTTTAGGCCGTTTCTCAATAACCTTAACATGATTCACTTGATCTCCTTCCTCATTCTTAAAAGAAAGACTTTCATGGAAACCTTAATCACAGAGACCTTGAATTTTGAGATCATCAAAAACAACATGTAAAGATTCCATAACAATGTTAGTTCTGAGATTATAGACTTTGTAAGCTTTCCCTGCTACATATCCCACAAATATTGCTTCATCTGCCTTTGTTTCAAATTTCCCCAAATGCTCAGCTTGATTTCTCAGAACAAAGCACTTGCATCCAAAGACATGAAGAAAATCCAATAGTGGCTTCTTTCTTTTGAGTAGTTGATAAGGGGTCATACCTTTGGCCTGATTAATCAAAGAAATATTTTGAGTGAAGCAGGCTGTGTTAACTGCCTCAGCCCAAAAATAAGTTGGTAACTTTGATTCATCTAGCATTGTCCTTGCAGCTTCAATAAGTGTTCTGTTTTTCCTTTCGACTACACCATTTTGCTGTGGTGTCCTTTCAGCTGAAAATTCATACAAAATACCATTTTCCTCATAGAACATCTTCATAGTTGAATTCTTGAACTCTGTCCCATTGTCACTCCTAATCCTTCTTACTTTGAAATCAGGATGATTGTTTACCATCTTGATGTGATTGATAATGATTTCACTTTGCCTCATCTTTGGAGTGCAAAAAGAAAGTCCATGTAAATCTAGAAAAATCATCAACAATCACAAGACAGTATTTCTTCTTTGGAATGGACATGACATTTACAGGGCCAAATAGATCCATATGAAGCCACTCAAGCTGTTGGACAATTGATGACTCTGTCTTGCTTTTGAATGACGCCTTCTTTTGTTTCCCTTTTTGACTGGCATCACACAAACCATTCATGGTGAATTCCACCTGTGGAATTCCTCTAGCAAGATCTTTCCTCACCAAGTCATTCATAACCTTGAAATTCAAATGAGACAATTTCTTGTGCCATAGCCAACTTTCATCCTTGCTTGCCTTACTGAAAAGACAAGTGATGGTGTCTGGACTTGTGCTACTAAAGTCAGCAATGTACACATTCCCTCTTCTGAATCCAGTCATTACCACATTGTTGTCTCCACCTTTAGAAACAACACAGGCTTCTCTTGAAAAAGTAACTAAAAATCCTTTGTCACAAAGTTGGCTGATACTAAGCAAATTGTGCTTTAGACCATCCACCAATGCAGCCTCATCAATGATGACATTTTCTCTTGAAATCAAGCCATATCCCTTAGTGTAGCCTTTGCTGTCATCTCCAAAAGCAATACAAGGGCCAGCTCTTTCCTGGAACTCTGTGAGCAGGGTAGAATCACCAGTCATGTGTCTTGAACAACCACTATCCAAGTCCCAAAGATTCCTTTTGTCTCCCTGGTTGCTTGAGGAACTTGCTTCCTGCTCATGATTGTTAGCCATTAGAGCCAAGTTGACATACTCAACATCATCATCTGAATCTTCACCATTACCAGCCCAATCATACTCCTGAGACATGAAAGCCTTTTCTTTTTGCTTGAGAAGTTCAAAGTATTTCTTTTTATAATCAACAGGCTCAAATTTCCTGTTGCCCTTCTCAACTTTGGGCTTTCTGCAATCTCCAGTAAAGTGACCAATCATTCCACAGTTGAAACATTTAGATTTAGACTTTTCAACCCAATTATTTTTGCTAGGTTGAAAGTCTCTTCTTGGTGGCCTTGCTTCTGAGTTTCTCTTGAATTTGAACTTAGAAAATTTTCTTGAAAGAAAAGCAATGTGTTCATCAATCTCATCTAAGTCATCCAAGTTGGATGGTTCTTCTTCTTCTTCTGTCATCTTGCCTTTACCCTTGCTAACATCACTCCTACAACTAGCTCGACTAGTTGTGGCTTTTGCAACTTCTTCATTGTCATCTTCCAGTTGGTTCACAGATGCAATCAATGCAATAGATCCACCTTTCTTTTGTACCTTCTCAATTTCTTCATCTTGCTCCATTTCCAGCTCATATGTTTTTAAGGTTCTATAAAGCCTTTCAAGAGTATAGTCTTTGTATTCTTGAGTGTTTCTAAGAGAAACAGACATAGGCTTCAACTCTTTTGGAAGAGCTCTAAGAAATTTGAGGTTTGAATCCTTGGTTTGGTAGATCCTCCCATACAACTTTGATCCATTCAAGAGCTTTTGAAACCTACTAAATGTATCGTTGTTAATCCCAAATGACCTAACAGAATTGTAGAAGGGGGGGTTGAATACAATTCTTGATATTTCTTAAACTTAAAACAACTTACAAATAAAAACTGAACTTAAAGTAAAAAATCACAAGCACATAAATAATTTCAGTTGGATTGTTTGATGATCCAACTGAAGTGATTTTTATTGCGGAAATAATCTGTGATACAAAAGTACACAGGTGCTCAGTTACAAGATTGTAGAGAAGTATGCTCTCAAAGATAGCTAATACAAACTATTTGTTTTTCTTCTCTTACACTTATTTTAACTGCTACACTTGGTTATATATTCCCCAAGTTTACAAAGCTATTTTTGGCTACACTAAAGTACACTAAAGGTAACCGCCAATAGTTTGCTTTTCATCCCTTTGTCCAGTGGTCCTTGGAGATCCTTGCTTTTGTCTTCATGCTTATTATGATCACTCCCAAGAGCCCAATTGGAAACTGGGATGTTTCCTTATTCCCCATGTCCATTTTAATGGTTTCCAATGCAAAGTACACTTCCACATCTCCTTTTTGATCTGTCAGAAAACTGTCACTATCACTTTGTCAACTATTCAGAAAAGCAATAATCATTCGTTGATAGCATGGAGATGTGTTTCGTTGATAGCTTTATTCTTCATTCCGTTGATGGTGTTTCCCTCGTTTCGTTGATGAGTAAACTCCATACCGTTGACAGAGTAATCTTTATACCGTTGACATGTCTTCACTTAGGCAAAATTACAAGGCATAATATATTTACAATTAACCAACCTATTTTGCCTATCTAGTACTTAGTCAACATGACTTAGAAAACCTATCTAATACATATAACAAAATGCCTATCATATTGTGAAGTATTGTACAATGCAATTGCTACATCACTCATTTCGTTGATGAGCTTCCTGTCAACGGAATGCTGCAAAGCATGCCATTTCGTTGACAGTTACAAAATGACTTAATACAAAATCTACTAAGTGTTTTTATAATTATCATCAAGAACAACATATTCCTAACAATCTCCCCCAATTTATGACTGATAGAATAACAGCCATAAATCAAGAGCCTTGATGATAACAAAAACACTCAGACATATTACACATGATAAAAGTAGAAAATGCATTGAGCTTCATTGAATTTAATTGAAATGCAAAGTAGAAAATCTTACAAACAAGTGCACAGAGTTGCTCCTCTAGACTGAGCAGATTTTTCATCTTTGCCTCTGTGGTCTTGTTTTCTTCCCTTTTCTTGCATTGTTCTCCTCAATTTGAGCTTGAAGTCTTCTGTAGAAAATCTTCTCTTCTTCATCTTGATTCCCCAACTTGGATTGCATTAACCTTAGAGTTTCATTGGATGCCTTCTCCAGTTGGTCTTCTATTCTGAAGAATCTTCTACAGTTGTCCTTATCTCTGAATTTCATCATCCAAAAAGGTTGGAGATGAATTATCTTTCCTGTTTGAGGGACCTTCAATACTCTGGGAAGTGCACCAGGCTTGTTCCAGCTAGCTTTGATTTGGAAAATCTTGGAGACAACCTCAGACTTGGCTGTTTTGGTAAAACCAAAATCTTTCTTCAAACATTTAAACACAGATAGCAGTGTCTGATAGTCTTCTCCCAGAATTCTGTGTAGAGGCCAAACCTGTTCTCTCCCACCCTTGTAGACAAATACCAATCTCTCTGGTAGTTTGTAAGAAGCTGTTATTCCTCTCACTTCAACCAGGTCATCAAGATTGATATGAATGTCAGACTCCTCCCTGATATCAGCAATGTAGATGAAGTCTTTTGGGTTGGTAGGGAGTTTCTCAGCTTGTGGTCTCCTTACCAGAATTGGCTTAGCCTTGGTAGCCCTTTGCTTAGATTTCTTCTTTGGATCCATTTCAAAGAGGAATTTTGGAAAGTTGGTCTCATCAAACTCAATTGGCTCTCCCTTTGGCTCAATTGGCTGATCATGGAAATTTACAGGATGATTAGGATCACAGGCTAACTTTACCTCTGAAACTGGATCAGGAATTGTTGGAGGTGCAATTGGTACAGAAGAGTCTGATGCAATGCTCTGAGAGTCATCATTCTCAAAGGCTATGTTTCTCCTAGCTCTTGCCTTTGGTTGCCTTGTGCTCTTCTTTGCACTCCTTTCCTCTCTTGCTTTTTCTTCTAGTTGTATTTCTTCTTCATCAAGAGACTGAGCAACAGCAAGGGCTTGCATTGCTGCTCTTTCTGACTCTTCAGCTTTAGCTTCAGCAAAGTTTGGGTGACCAGCCCAAACACAGATTTCTTGTCCATTCCTGTAGACAATTGCCCTTTGCTTCCTTATCTCATAATCATTGCTTTCCTTGCTTTTTGTGATAAGTAGACCAAGAAGCTTGAGCTCATCTGGATAAGGTGCAGGATAGAAAATCCTTGCTATATTTTTGCCCTTTGGTTTAGCAGGGGACTTGGGAGATAAGCTTCTTTGGAGTGTAGCTTGTTCCACATCCCTAATGCATGAAGTTTGTCCTTTTTCCTTCCTTGGACCTTGAGTGACTCCATGTAGAAGGGGCTCTACCTGATAGAAAGAATTGGTCTGTGGCTCCCATTCCGTTGACACTAGAACCATGACATTCGTTGATGGTTGATCCGTTGATGGATTTGAGTCCTTTGTAGTTCCAGCAATTTTCTTGACCCTTGCTTCTATGTTGGACCAATGGTCTTTAATTTGTTCTGCAAGTCTCATCCTCATAGAGGCTTCCTGGATCAGGTCAATACCATCCTTTTTCTTCTTTCCAAACTCCCCCATTGTTAATGGCTCTTCTGGTAAGGAGATGGCTGGGACCAAAACCTTTGTGATTTGTATCTCTAGCTCCTTAGTTTTCTCCCCCTTTTTGTTATAATCAAGTGAGATGATAGGGATTCCTTGAGCTGCTAGAAGCTGGGTGAGTAGGCTAGTTTGTTTCTCCTGTTCCTTCTGCATGTGAGAAAGTGTAGCCTCAACTTTGTCCACCCTAGAGGAGAGAGTTTTCAAAGATGAGGACACTTCAGGTTCCTTGGAGAAAAACCTTGACATCTTGGAAACAGTGTGAAGAGGAAGCTTTTCATCTAGCCTCCTGTCAGTAGCATCCCTAAGGTTGCTAATTGAATCCTTGATTTCTGTAGCCTCAATCCTTGTCTGCAACATTTGTAGCCTTTGAATTTCCAGAGAATCCATTATGGCCTTGTAGAATTTCTTCTCCCTTGATTCAGCAGACTCATGAGATAGATATGCCTCATTGTACTGCCTTGTGATAGCAGCATCCAAGTTGCATCGACCATGCATATCCTGAGAAATCCAGTTTGGTGTAGGAGGCACCACAGAAGTCCCAGTCTGTGTAGTAGTGGCCACCTGTAGATTGTCACCAAAGCTGTCCTCATCATCAGAAAAATTGAAGTCTCCACTTGCTGCAGCTGCTGGAGATAGATTGGTCAGGGCATCCTTTGCTCTTTGCATTGATGCAGTAGTATGAATTAAATTGAGTGACCTTTCTGCCTCCACATTGCCCTGTTGAGCCATAATTTGATAGGCTGACACAAGATGAGTAAAGGTCTCAGGATCCAGGGAAATACTATCCAGAGTTTGTTGATAATGCTCTTGGAAGGTAAGTTCCCTTTCTCCCTCACTGACCCCCATTAACTCACTAGCAATGGCTGCTTCCACCCTTATCACTCCTGTAGTCCCTTCTCTCTCTCCACTCTTTTCTTGCATCATGGGCTCCCCATGGCTCACACCTCTCACACCCTCACCTTCACCTACTAAGGTGGTACTCTCAATCTCTCCTTTTGCCTGGCTGGAAGAAATAGTCAGCCTCTCACTCTCAGACTCTCCTTTTGCCTGGCTGCAAGCCAACCTCTCAATTTCACTCCCTCTCAAACCTAAAAGTGTCTCAACTACCACCAGGTCATCTACACTAGTTGTGGAAACAACTTGATTTTCAATAAGGGGTGTAGATTGACCTATCAACGGAATGGTAGTTTGAACTGTCAACGGTATGAATACCGTTGATGGAGAAACACTTGTCAACGAAAGAAGCTGTTTCATTGATGAAGTCAATAAAGCACTTTGAGAAAGTGAAATTACAGTAGAATCTGTGGTGATTGATTTTAGAGATTGGTCCACAGATCCTCTTGCAACTTCAGAAAAAATTGGTTGATGGCCCAACAAATCACTTAACAAGTGATGGCCACCATCTTCAGAGTGGGGCTTCTCCAAGATTAGAGTTGGAGAATCAGGAATAGATGAATGGATCATGTTCACATCTAGAGATAGAGTTGGTGAATTTGATGGAGATAGTTCAAGGTTGATGTTTAGAGAATGGGACTGTAACCCCAGAGTAATGATAGGGGTTACATCAAACTGAATTTGTGAAACTGGAAGTGTAGCTTCCAGAGTGTGTGCACCCTGTGAACCCTTGGATTTTTGTTTCACCCTCCTTTGGTATTGGGAAAAAGTAGACTGTGGGCTTGAAGTGTCCATTACCCTCTTAGAGTGTGCTCTTGGAGGAGAGCTGGTTTCAATAATTACATCCTTTTGGGAGGATGCAAATAGACTTGTGCTTAAATCCATATTACTCATTGTGCCTTGTTGGGAAGACACAATGGGGCTTGGCTGGATCTCACTCATCTTTCCTTCCTTATCCTTAGGGTTTCTTTTATGTTCACCCCTTCCCTCACCTCTCACAGCACCTACAACACTCCCCTTAGGTTGTGTAGTGAATTTTACAACAGGTGCCTTTTGGGAAGCACCTGAGGTTGGCTTGGAGGATTTCTTTGATTTTGGTTTTGTTGCTGGGGCAGGAGCATGTTGGGTCACAGCTACAGACTCCACAGCAACAGGACTGGGTGATACAGTTGAAGTAACAATTATACTAGAAGGGATAGCAGTAGTTACCTCAATTACTGGCAGATACACCACTGGAACCTCACCATTGTGGTTCAGCCTCAGTATGTCTGTCAATACTCTCTTCTCTTGCACAAAACACTCAAACTTGGAAACATGGTTAGAGATAACTAATGGTGTTGGACTAACATGATTAGCCAACATCATCAGAAACCTAGCATAATAGATATTATTTTTCCTATTAGCCTTATCACCCAACTTAGCACCAATTTCATACATAAGTTGGGTGCTAAAGTTGTAATATCTATCAGTTAGGAGCATGGTAAATAGAATTAACATAGAATTGGTCAATGCATCAAAGTTGCTAATCTTACCAGAAAATACCTTGATAAATGCATCAGCTAAATAACTATATTCTCTAACCAATCCTCTCCTAATTATTCTACCCAGATTATCAGTAGGCAAAGAGTAGTTTATGGAGTTTAGCAAGTTAACCATTTCAGTATTTGTAGGCAAAGCATTACAGTTATTTTCAGGAATATGTAAACATGCTTGCAATACATCAGAATTAACTATGTACTCTTTACCTTGGATGGTGAATTGGAGTGTGCAGTTTGTTCCACTATACTCACACGAGGTCCAAATCTCCTCGATTATCTCATTGTGGAGAGGAATTGAGTGAAACATTGCATAGCTCAATTTGCAGTTCTTCATTAAGTCCATCATCTTGAAAAAGATATTGTTTGGACCCTCCTTGACAACAAATGGAATTGAGTTGTTCTTTTCATAAATGAACCCTCCTGCTGACATAAGCTTGACTATGGGTGCCATTGTTGTGTGAAGAAAAGCTTCGAACTAAATTGCTTGTTAGAGAGAAGAAGAGAGAAAAGCCTTTGGAATTTTTGAGAACAGGTAAAAAGAAAATAAAGAAAATAGAATTTCTTAAATACTCCCCCAAAAATTCTCAGAAAAAGAGTCCAATAATAAATGTAAATTACTGGATTGGCTTAAAAATATAACCGTTACTTTTAAAGAATTACCATGATTTATACTTACAGGGGTGTATGCATAGATCGTGGTAACGGACGTGTCAAATTTCAACGGTTCAGATTAATTACGCTAAATCAACGAATCAGGATTGGGCGGTTAAAGTCCCGTCTTATTTCGTTGATAAAACTGCGTTTCGTTGATATAAAAGAGCTATCAACGAAATATCCAGAAAAATGCTAAGACTGTCAACGAAATGGTTCGTTTCGTTGACATAGTAATTTTGACTTAGGCAAAATTTCACTTTTTCCTGAGAAAATTAATTCACAGAAAAACATAGCAAGTTTCTGGCTGCATTTTAACTTGCAAAAATCTCAAAATAATTAAGAGAAATTTAACATACCTAGCTCACTTACTAATCTTGAGAATGTGGATTCATCAAGTGGCTTGGTAAAGATGTCTGCAAGTTGTTGTTCACTTGGAACAAAATGTAACTCCACAGTACCATTCATAACATGTTCTCTAATGAAATGGTACTTGATGTCAATGTGCTTGGTCCTTGAATGCTGCACTGGATTCTCAGTAATGGCAATGGCACTAGTGTTGTCACAGAAAATAGGAATTTTCTCAACTCTTATTCCATAATCAAGTAGTTGATTTTTCATCCATAAAATCTGTGCACAACAACTTCCAGCTGCAATATACTCAGCCTCAGCTGTGGAGGTAGAAACTGAGTTTTGTTTCTTGCTGAACCATAAGACAAGCTTGTTTCCTAAGAATTGACAGGTGCCTGTTGTGCTTTTCCTGTCAATTTTACATCCTGCAAAATCTGCATCTGAATAACCAATTAGTTCAAAACCAGATTCTCTAGGATACCAAATGCCAAGGTTTGGTGTTCCTTTGAGATATCTGAAAATTCTTTTAATAGCAACTAAATGGGATTCCCTAGGATGAGCTTGAAATCTAGCACATAGACATGTAGCAAACATAATATCAGGTCTACTAGCTGTTAAATACAAAAGTGAGCCTACCATGCCTCTGTAACTTGAAATGTCCACAGATTTTTCCTTAGTATTCAATTCAAGTTTGGTGGCAGTAGGCATGGGAGTTTTGGCAGGAGAGCATTCCATTAAGTTAAACTTCTTTAATAAATCATGAATATATTTTGTTTGACTAATGAAAATGCCTTCATTAACTTGCTTCACTTGAAGACCAAGAAAGTAAGTTAATTCTCCCATCATGCTCATTTCATATTTACTTTGCATAAGCTTGGCAAACTTTGGACAAAGTTTCACATCTGTAGACCCAAAGATTATGTCATCTACAAAAATTTGAACAAGTATAGTAGAGCCATTCACAACCCTGTGAAAAAGAGTTTTATCTACAGTACCTCTAGTGAAGTGATTCTCAAGGAGGAACTGTGAAAGTGTGTCATACCAGGCTCTAGGTGCTTGTTTCAAACCATAGAGTGCTTTGAGGAGGAAATATACATATTCTGGAAAGTCATCATCTTCAAAACCAGGAGGTTGACTTACATACACCTCCTCTTCCAATTCCCCATTCAGAAAAGCACTCTTCACATCCATTTGATAGACTTTGAAATTGGCATGGGCTGCATAGGCTAGAAAAATCCTTATTGCTTCTAGTCTTGCAACAGGAGCAAAGGTTTCATCAAAATCAATTCCTTCTTCCTGTGAATAGCCTTTTGCAACCAATCTAGCTTTGTTCCTTGTGACTATGCCATTTTCATCCATCTTGTTTCTGAACACCCATTTTGTGCCTATGACACTCCTGTCCTTAGGCTTGGGCACCAGCTTCCAAACATTGTTCCTTTCAAATTGGTTTAGCTCCTCTTGCATAGCCAAAACCCAATCTGGATCTAGAAGTGCATTCTCAACTTTCTTTGGCTCATCTTGAGACAGAAAGCTACTATATAGACATTCTTCTTGAGTTGCTCTTCTAGTTTGGACTTTTGAAGACACATCACCTATAATAAGTTCAAAGGGATGATCTTTAGTCCATTTCCTTGAGGGAGGTAGATTTTTTCTTGAAGAGGTAGCTTCGTGATCATGATTGCCTTGATTGGATAATTGTCCTTGAGAAACTCCCCCTGAGTTTGTTGTCCCTAAATGATCACTTCTAGAAGCATTTCTATGACTGTGGAATTCCACTTGTGGAATTCCTCTAGCAAGATCTTTCCTCACCAAATCATTCATAACTTTGAAATTCAGATGAGACAGTTTCTTGTGCCATAGCCAACTTTCATCCTTGTTTGCCTTGCTGAAAAGACAAGTGATGGTGTCTGGACTTGTGCTACTAAAGTCAGCAATGTACACATTCCCTCTTCTGAATCCAGTCATTACCACATTGTTGTTTCCTCCTTTAGAAACAACACAGGCTTCTTTAGAAAAAGTAACTAAAAATCCTTTGTCACAAAGTTGGCTGATACTAAGCAAATTGTGCTTAAGACCATCCACCAATGCAACCTCATCTATGATGACATTCTCTTTTGAAATCAAGCCATATCCCTTAGTGTAGCCTTTGCTGTCATCTCCAAAAGCAATACAAGGGCCGGCTCTTTCCTGAAACTCTGTGAGCAGGGTAGAATCACCAGTCATGTGTCTTGAACAACCACTATCCAAGTACCAAAGATTCATTTTGTCTCCCTGCACACAATAAAACCAAATCAAGTCGATTTTGGTACCCAAGTTTCCTTGGGTCCTGTTTTGTTAGCCTTTGCTTTTCCTTTTATATCATTTTTCACCTTGGGCTCAGATTGATTTAAATCAATCTTTATCCTTGGTGTTGATTTCTGAGGATTGCTCACATTTTCATTCACAGCATGCATAGTTGGAGGAGCAAACATGTTATTCATATTCCATGGCATTTGTGGCACATTAAACATATTCATGTATGGATTAGACACAAATGGCATGCTGGCATATGGATTTTGAAATTGTGCATATGGAGCAAACATGTTAGGCATAACAGGCATTGTAGGCATAGAACTATTCATTGCAGGCTTGGGAATTTTCACTTTAACAGTCTTCTTAACAGATTTGCAGTTAGTAGATAAATGACTAACACTTCCACAATTGACACATGTCTTTCTAGGAGCATATTTATCAGGTGTGTAATTGTTGTGTTTGTTAATCCCTACTTTGCCATTCATGTTATTCTTTTTATTTCCCTTAGCCTCAACTTGAACATTCTCTAACTTATCTTTCAATTGCTTGTTGGACAAGTGACCTACATTAACTCTCTCAACAGGCTTCTCAACTTTCTTTGATTTACTAGACTCACCTTGAACAAAGTTCTTGGTGACAGGACCATACTTATTATTAAGTCTAGTGAGTTCATCTTTTCTTTTCTCTGTCAACGAAACAGCCTGATCGGTTGATGGTTCATCTGTCAACGAAACATTGCATTCCGTTGACATATCAACCTTCAACAAATGATCATTGTTGTTTGTTGACTCTGTTTCTGATTCTAAGGTTTCACAAACATACCCTAGTTTCTCTTTGTTCTTTTTCCATGATTGTTCACAGAAAGATTCCATACCTTGAACATTAATGATGTTGGTAGCAACATTCCAGGCATCTTTCCATTTAGCAATCACACTTTGTTCAATTTCAAGTTGTGTCTTAAGAATTTCTTCCCTTTGTAACACGTTCTCAAGTTCCTTCTTAGCATCCCTACTAACACATCTCATTTTCTCAAATTCAATGAGCTGTGCTTCTAACATTGCATTCCTATCACTTAAGAGCAAATTAGTCTCTTTTATTCTTGAATTCTCTTTGGTAAGTGATTTAAGAGTAACACGTAAATTATATAATACAGTAGACATTTCATTTACTGCACTATCGCATTCCTCTTTAGAAAGCTCAGAAAGATTAGTAATTGTTACCTGGTTGCTTGAGGAGCTTGCTTCCTGCTCATGATTGTTAGCCATTAGAGCCAAGTTGACATATTCAACATCATCATCAGAATCTTCACCATTACCAGCCCAATCATACTCCTGAGACATGAAAGCCTTTTCTTTTTGCTTGAGAAGTTCAAAGTATTTCTTTTTATAATCAACAGGCTCAAATTTCCTGTTGCCCTTCTCAATCTTGGGCTTTCTGCAGTCTCCAGCAAAGTGACCAAGCATTCCACAATTGAAACATTTAGATTTAGACTTTTCAATCCAGTTACTTTTGTTAGGTTGAAAGTCTCTCCTTCGTGGCCTTGCTTCTGAGTTTCTCTTGAACTTGAACTTGGAGAATTTTCTTGACAGAAAAGCAATGTGTTCATCAATCTCATCTAAGTCATCCAAGTTGGCTGGTTCTGGTTCTTCTTCTTCTGTCATCTTGCCTTTACCCTTGCTAACATCACTTCTACAACTAGCTCGACTAATTGTGGCCTTTGCAGCTTCTTCATTGTCATCTTCCAGTTGGTTCACAGATGCAATCAATGCAATAGATCCACCCTTCTTCTGTACCTTTTCAATTTCTTCATCTTGCTCCATTTCCAACTCATATGTCTTCAAGGTTCCATAAAGCCTTTCAAGAGTGTAGTCTTTGTACTCTTGAGTGTTTCTGAGAGAAACAGTCATAGGCTTCCATTCTTTTGGAAGAGCTCTGAGAAATTTAAGGTTTGAATCCTTGGTTTGATAGATCCTCCCATACAGCTTTAATCCATTCAAAAGCTTCTGAAACCTACTAAACGTGTCATTTAGGGTTTCACCAGCTTTAAAATGAAAATGCTCATATTGTTGTATAAGGAGTTGCATTTTATTTTCCCTAACTTGCTCAGTTCTTTCACAGAGAGTTCTAACAGTGTCCCATACTTCTTTGGAGGTTGTACAGTTTATGACATTGTCAAACATCTCTTGCTCCAAACCATTAAACAGAATGTTCATGGTTCTTTTATCTTTATGGACTTCTGCAACATCTTCAATAGTCCATTCTGAGACAAGTTTTGGAATTTCCACATCAGGAGCATCATCTGGCAGTCCAACTCTAGATGCAAACTTCATGGGAACGTGTGGACCTTTCTCAATGCAGACTACATATCTCTCATCCATAGACATGAGATGTAAATGCATCTTTACTTTCCAGTGAAAGTAATTATCCTTATCAAGAACTGGTATCTTTACTCCTGCATCCTTCTTCACCATGGTTACTGTTTTGGTCTTGATCTTTAAACTTCTTGTATGTTAGAAGCTTGCTCTGATACCAATTGTTAATCCCAAATGACCTAACAGAATTGTAGAAGGGGGGGTTGAATACAATTCTTGATATTTCTTAAACTTAAAACAACTTACAAATAAAAACTGAACTTAAAGTAAAAAATCACAAGCACATAAATAATTTCAGTTGGATTGTTTCATGATCCAACTGAAGTGATTTTTATTGTGGAAATAATCTGTGATACAAAAGTACACAGCTGCTCAGTTACAAGATTGTAGAGAAGTATGCTCTCAAAGATAGCTAATACAAACTATTTGTTTTTCTTCTCTTACACTTATTTTAACTGCTACACTTGGTTATATATTCCCCAAGTTTACAAAGCTATTTTTGGCTACACTAAAGTACACTAAAGGTAACCGCCAATAGTTTGCTTTTCATCCCTTTGTCCAGTGGTCCTTGGAGATCCTTGCTTTTGTCTTCATGCTTATTATGATCACTCCCAAGAGCCCAATTGGAAACTGGGATGTTTCCTTATTCCCCATGTCCATTTTAATGGTTTCCAATGCAAAGTACACTTCCACATCTCCTTTTTGATCTGTCAGAAAACTGTCACTATCACTTTGTCAACTATTCAGAAAAGCAATAATCATTCGTTGATAGCATGGAGATGTGTTTCGTTGATAGCTTTATTCTTCATTCCGTTGATGGTGTTTCCCTCGTTTCGTTGATGAGTAAACTCCATACCGTTGACAGAGTAATCTTCATACCGTTGACATGTCTTCACTTAGGCAAAATTACAAGGCATAATATATTTACAATTAACCAACCTATTTTGCCTATCTAGTACTTAGTCAACATGACTTAGAAAACCTATCTAATACATATAACAAAATGCCTATCATATTGTGAAGTATTGTACAATGCAATTGCTACATCACTCATTTCGTTGATGAGCTTCCTGTCAACGGAATGCTGCAAAGCATGCCATTTCGTTGACAGTTACAAAATGACTTAATACAAAATCTACTAAGTGTTTTTATAATTATCATCAAGAACAACATATTCCTAACAATCGTTTAGGGTTTCACCAGCTTTAAAATGAAAGTGTTCATATTGTTGTATGAGGAGTTGCATTTTGTTCTCCCTTACCTGCTCAGTTCCTTCACAGAGTGTTCTAACAGTGTCCCATACTTCTTTAGAAGTTGTACAGTTGATAACATTGTCAAACATCTATTGATCCAAACCATTAAACAGAATGTTCATGGTTGTTTTATCTTTATGGATTTCTGCAACATCTTTAGTAGTCCATTCTGAGACAGGCTTTGGAATTTCCACATCTTCAGCATCATCTGGCAGTCCAACTCTAGATGCAAACTTCATGGGAACGTGTGGACCTTTCTCAATACAGTCTACATATCTCTCATCCATAGACATGAGATGTAGATGCATTTTTACTTTCCAGTGAAAGTAATTGTCCTTGTCTAGAACTGGTATCTTTACATCTGCATCCTTCTTCACCATGGTTTCTGTTTTGGCCTTGATCTTTAAACTCCTTGTATGTTAGAAGCTTGCTCTGATACCAATTGTTAATCCCAAATGACCTAACAGAATTGTAGAAGGGGGGGTTGAATACAATTCTAGATATTTGTAAACTTAAAAACAACTTTTATATAACTTAATCACAGAACATAAAAACACAAGCAAATATAAAATTTCAGTTGGATGTTTTGAGGATCCAACTGAGATGTTTTTATTTCGGGAATAATCTGTGTTACAAAAGTAGCACAGCTGCTCAGTTCCTAATGTAGAGTGAGAGTGCTCTTGAAAGAAGCTAATACAAAGTTATTCTATCTCACTCTCTTGCTATAAAATGAACTGCTACACTTGGTTATATATCCCAAGTTTACAATGCTATTTTTGGCTACTCTAAAATGTACTAAACGTAACCGCCAGTAGCTTGCTTTTCATTCCTTTTGTCCAATGGTCCTTGGAGATCTTGTATTTTGTTTTCATGCTTATTATGATCACACTCAAAAACCTAATTGTAAATTGGAATGTTTCCTCATTCCCAGTGTCCATTTTGATGGCTCCCAATGCAAAGTACACTTCTACATCACCTTTTGATCTGTCAGAAAACTGTCACTATCACTTTGTCAACTATTCAGAAAAGTGATAATGATTCGTTGATAACAATGAGATGTGTTTCGCTGATAGCTTTATTCTTCATTCCGTTGATGGTACATTCTTCATTCCGTTGATAGTGTAATCTTCATTCCGTTGACATGTCTTCACTTAGGCAAAATTACAAGGCATAGTATATTTACAATTAACCAACCTATTTTGCCTATCTAGTATTTAGTCAACATGACTTGGAAAACCTATCTAATACCTACAACAAATGCATATCAACCAGTGAATTATTGTACAGTGCAATTGCTACATTACTCATTTCGTTGATGAGACTCATTCCGTTGATGAGCTACCTGTCAACGAAAGCTGCAAAGCATACCATTCCGTTGACAGTTACAAAAGTGACTTAACACAAAATCTACTAAGTGTTTTTATAATTATCATCAAGAACAACAAATTCCTAACAGGCTTCCATCTTTTTTGTGATAGATATTTCACACCATCATGTCAAAATCAACCTTGAATCCTCTGTCACTGAATTGGCTGACACTGAGCAAGTTGTGCTTCAATCCATCAACAAGTGCAATATCATTAATGACAACATTCCCAATTTCCAAACAGCCATATCCCACTGTGTAACCTTTGCTGTTGTCTCCAAAGGTTATGATTGGGCCAGCTTTCTCCACAAATTGTGATAGCAGGGCTTTATCACCAGTCATGTGTCTTGAGCAGCCACTGTCAATGATCCATATGACTTGCTCCTTATTCTTTCCATGCAAAACAAATTGTATTAAAGAGGCATATGGTACCCAATCCTTGTTGGGTCCTGTTTCTTCAGTATCACAAGAATAATCAACATTCTCAACTTTAAACATCACATCAGGAATCTTCTGTTGGACTCCTTTCTTCACCCACTTTTCTTTAGAATTAGACTTGGTCTTCTTCTTAGTGGATGTAGCCTTCTTACTGTTTCCAGTAGGCTCAGAAGTCTCAACAGTTTGCATATAGAGACATTGTTCAGTAGATGAAATAGGCAAATTGAAACAAGTACTCATGGTAGTTATTTTACAAGGCATACAGTCAATGTTATTGCAAACTACCATAGATCTATGCATAATGGGGGTTGTTGGTCCTCGTGTATTGCAGAAGGGGGGGGGATGAATGCAATATTGATAAAATTCAATCTCAATTTCAACAACCAAAACTAAGATTTAATGTTATCAATAATATGTATGCATTCACAAACAGTATAATCGAGAAGACAGGATTCACAAAATAAATGTTTTATTTATTTTGCAAAGTGTTGCTACAACCTCAAGAGAGAATTCTTAAGCTTCGGTTTTTCTTCAAGACACTCTTTTTTTCGTTACATACCTAGAATGAATTAATAGTCTAAGTATAAAACTAATCCTATCACTGTCAACACGGGTCTGTGAAGCTGCTGTCATTATCAAGTGGCAGCTTCTTACAAAGTGTCTACCCATGTGACTTTCCTAAATTGCTAACAATGTCAGATATACATTACAAAGAAAGCAACCTAGATTCATTCTATTTCTAGCTAAAACAATTCATCAAATAGAGACTTGACCTTGCTCTTGAATTGATTCGCTTTTGTTTGCAGTGCTTGAAGCTTTTGTCGTAGTCTTGCAGACTTGGTGCAGCTTAGGGATACTGCAACACGCATGTTTCTTGAACATTGAAACTGTCACGGGATTTGACTGAGAAAGATACCTAGAACAAGGATCTTTCTCGAGACAGTTACTTTTGCCGCAAAGCTTGCTGTCACAGGAATGTGCTTTTGGTGACAGTAGGAGTTCCCCGCATAGTGTGCTGTCGAGGTTTCCAAACTTGCTGTCGAGGGCTAAAGTTGCTGTCACGTAGTCTTCCGCCAATGTTGCTGTCAGAGTGAATATGCTGTCTTGACTTGCAACATTCCGTCTTCTTGTAATCTTACTGTCAATGCTTATGACAGTAACCTTTATTCATGCTGTCATCTAATATGCATTCTTTGAGGCTTGAACACCGAAAGTGAACTTCTTCCAAATTACACAATTAAAATAACATTGCATACTGATTACAAGAACATACATTGGCTGTGACAGTATGTTCTACTTAATTAAAAAATTAAGTATATACAAAGTTAAGTTGTTCCTATGCTATCACCCATAAATCCCAACAGGGGTTCTATGTAAGTTACCATATATCATGGTCACATTATCCTTGACCTCTTTTGGTTTCTTACAAACATGAGTTAAGTGATGTGAAGAGCCACAATTATTGCATAATTTTCTGGGAGCACTACCAACATCAGCATTGCCATTTCCCAACTTACCATTCCTGTTTCTAGACTTGTAGGTAATTGTATCAACGGGATGTTCTGAAGTTGCTGTCGAGCTTTTCTTGACAGTACCTCTTACACCTTCTGTCATGACAGTAGGTTTAGAGGTTGTTGTCTTCGAAGCTCTCTTGACAACATCTTTGGAAGGTACTGTATTGCCATTGTTGACAGCATCTTTAGAACATTCTGTCTGATTGTCTGGGAAAGTTATTGTCTTAGGGATTTTGACAGTATCTTTTCCTCCAACTGTTGTGCTGTCAATGCACTCATCCTCATCATCAAGTTGTTGTTTGATGAGCATGGCTTCCTCATCAAACTCAAGTTCAAAAAGTTTGAAGATTGGTTTGTTGATCTTTTTGAGGACATGAGGTTTGACGGTAGCATCAGTTGAACAATCCTGACTCACAATTTCCTTACCAGGTCTTTTACCATACTCAAAACCAATCCCTACTTTTTGATCCTCTGTGTGTTTCTCATGGTAATCCTGAAGTTGTTTAGAAGAGTTTCTGTTGCCCTTGATCTTAAATTCATTTTCACTGATTTCACTCCTTAGAAACTTTTCTATTTATTTAGCACAGACTAATTCATTTTTAAGTTTATCATTCTCATGTGCTAGAGATTCTAATCGACTGGTCTTTAACAAAAGCATGTCATTCTCATAAGTGAGTGTTTCATTCAGTTTAGTTAACCTAGCAATTTCTTCATTGGCTGCAGTTAAACTAGTATGAACATTAAACATTTCAGCACTCAACTCCTTGACAGTTTGTTTGTATTCTTCTTTAGACATTTCAAGTAAGACAAGTGAAGGTACCTGACTTGGAGAGCTAGATGAGACCTCATCAGACTTAGCCATGAGGGCTAGATTCACATATTCCTCTTCTTCTTCATCATCAGAATAATCCCAACATTTTCCCTCAGCCACATAGGCTTTTCCTTGTCCTTTCTTGAAGTGTCCACTTGACCCTTTTTCCATCCTTTGATTCTACTTTGGTCTTCTGCACTCAGTAGCAAAATGACCAAGCTCATTGCAGTTGTAACACCTAAACTTGGATCTGTCCACCATCCCTGTTTTGTAACCACCTCTTGTGGCACCACCTTCAACCTTGGAAGAATTTCCTCTGCTGAACCTTGATGTTTGACCTTGAGGCTTAAATGGCTTGTTTCTCTTGAATCTTATGTTTTTGAACTTCTTAGCCATGTAAGCCATAGTTCGATTATCCATTTTTCCATTTCTTCCAAGGAGTAGAAGTCTTCATCTTCAACATCAGTTATCTACAGTACAACTTTCTCCTCATCATCCACAACCTCTTCAATCTTAAGAGTAGGTACTGGAGCAGGTTGGGTGATTTGAATTCCTTCAATAGGTTGAGTGATTCTTGGCACATGAGCCACAAGAGCACCAGACATATTAGCCATCTTTCCTCTGGATCCAGCTTGTATAGCTCTTTTCTGGAAAAATTCAAGCTCATATGACTTAAGCACACCATATAGTGTTTCAAGAGAAACATTGTTTAGATTTCTTCCTTCTCTTATGGCAGTGATTCTGTGCTCTAGATTCTCAGGAAGTGTGAGTAAGAATTTAACATTTAGCTCCTTCATATCATAGTACTTGCCATGAAATTGTAGCTCAGTCAGCAGTTTGTTAAACCTCTCAAACATTGTTGTTAGTTCTTCTCCCGACTTTTCCATGAAAGCTTCATACTGTGAGATAAGAATTTGTCTTTGATTGTCTTTCACTTCTTCACTTCCTTCACATAGCAGCTCGATCTTATTCCACATATCCTTGGCTGATGAGCACCCAATGACATTCCCACACATGGCTTTGTCCAAAGTGAGAGCATCCAGTAAGATGAGTTGCAAGTAATCATCCAAGGCCACCTTCTCTTTTTCTGGATCCAGAAACTCTAAAGGTAATTTGTTGACCCAGTAGGCTGGAACAAGAACACCGTCCACAGTTGAGGCTTCAATCTCTTTTCGTGGAACAAAGGGACCATTTTGGAGGATACCCAAGTATAAGGGATTTGCAGCTTTGATAAACAACATGATTTTTCTTTTCCACACGTTGTAGTTCTCCTTATCAAACACTGGAATCTTTATGCTACTTGTCATGATCTCAGATTTGTAGAACAATCTGTCCGCTCTGATACCAGTTGTTGGTCCTTGACTATTGCAGAAGGGGGGGGGGTTGAATGCAATACTGATAAATCTCAATCTACGCTTCAACAACAAAGACTAAGATTAACGTTTATCAGTTTATGAATTACAAACACAAGTAGACACAAGAGTATTTCTCACAAAATAAATGTTTTATTTATTTTTCAATGGGTTGCTACAACCTCAAGAAAATGTTTGTTTTCTTGAGCTTCAGTTTCTCGAGTGATTACAAAGAATGGATTGAGAGATAGTCTAAGTAGACTAATTCTATCACTATCAACACGGGTTTGTGAAGCTGCTGTCATTTTCATGTGGCAACTTCTTACAAATTGCCTACCCGTGAATCTTTCCTAAATTGATATACAAACAGCTTATCAGTACTAGACAAAGCAATCTAGAAACATTCTATTTTTAGCTAACACAATTCAGTAGATGTAGATTTGTCATACTCTGGAATTTGTGAGCTTTGTCATGTGATCTCTCAAGCTTCGGTCGTAGTCTTGCAGACCTGTTACAGTGTTGAGATACTGCAACACACCTGTTTCTTGAACATCCAAACTGTCACAAGTTTGACTGGGTAGAACCCCAATATCAATATTATCTCTTCATGATAGTATCCTGATGGCTAAGCTTGCTGTCACAGGAATGCGCTTTTGGTGACAGTAAGAAATCCCCGCATAAGGTGCTGTTAGGATTTCCAAGCTTGTTGTCAGGCTAAGGTAAAGTTGCTGTCTGAGCTTCCGTCAATGTTGTTGTCAGAGTGAATGCGTGACTTGCAACATGCTGTATTCTCGTAACCTTACTGTCAATGTTGTGACAGTAATATTTATTCTTGCTGTCCATCTTGAGCACTTCTTGAGGCTTGAACAAATAAATGAACTTCTACCAAGATGTAAATGGTTACAAAGACATACTCTGACTGTGACAGTATGTTCATACTTAATAAAATTAAGCATTTAAAATATCTAGTTAAGTTGTCTCATAGCTAACACCCATAAATCCTAACACATATATATAATGGTAATATTATTACATATTTATAACTGATTACCTTTTTTCAGCAAAAACGCATTATCTGTTCTACATTTTCTAACTAAAACAACTCATCTTCTAAACATAACACATGGAAAATAAATATGTAATGATAATATTGTCATATATAATTATTAATAAATAACTAATATAATAACTGTCTCTTTTATTTTATATGATAATATTGTCATATATAATTATTAATAAATAAATATGGAAAAATGCATTATCTGTTCTATATTGCCTCCAAAGCTTCCAGTATTCTTGGCTCCTCTTCATCTGTTGCACCAGCATCTTTCTTTTCTTGACTAGGAGTTTCTTCATTGCCTTCATTCTGAGATTGAATACCAGTATTCCCAGAATTACTTCCACCAGCATTTCCAGCATTTCCAGAAGCTTCACCACCTCCAACCTCATCATCATCATCATCCTGAGGAGGAATGTCATAGAGACAGCTTCCACCTTGATCATTTCTTTTGGCATTGGCTCTAGAGATTAGTTCCTTCATTCTAGCTCCCAGTGCCTTGTCTCTCAACACCAGCATTTTATAGATCTCTTGAACAACATAAACTCTTCCTGGATTGGCATTTGAACTGAGTATTCCATCTAACACTTTCAGAATTGACTTTCAGAATTGGACCGTGATGACCTGGATCCTTGACCCCGGATCTAGGGGCGTCACAGATGGTATCAGAGCTAAGAGTCATAATGCTCACGAACAAAAGTGATAATAATAATTGTATCAGTAATAATATAAATTGTGAACTCCCATCGAGTTCAAGGGTGGTAAATCCTCAGGAACATTTCAGTCCAATCAATCACGACCACCATTACCAGATTGTAACACGTGTGGTAAGAAACATACGGGAGTGTGTAGGATGTTGGGAACAACTTGTTTTAAGTGTGGGCAAAAAGGACATTATCAGATCCATTGCCCATCGACTGAGAAGAGTGATGTTAAGTGCTTCCAGTGTGGTAAATTAGGACACATTGCTAGAGATTGCCGTTCCGGTGGGGCGTCCGCGCCAGGACAAAGCATGACTGCTTCAAATAGACCTACCGCTAGGGTGTATAATATGACCTTAGGAGAAGCGTTGAAGAAACCGGATGTAGACACAAGTATTTAATTCGATTTAAATTTTTTATAAATGTTTGGTTAGGGATCGACTTAATCCATTAATGGTGTAAATAAGTTAATAAAATAGATAAGAATAATCTCTCTGATCAGGAAGTAAGATATACCGATCCAAGAAAAAAGAGAGTAAGAGTATTCTGTGGAAAAAAAAAACACACAACCTTGTAGGACACGAACAGGAAATATATATTATAGATAATATTTCTTACAATTGTTTCAAGGAATTGTCTTATAGACTAATTTCTGGAGGATTTTATAGAGACAAGATATATATTAAGATTGAAGTATTAATATTTTATGTCATGATAGAGATCAGAATATAGCTAAACCATAAGTGAAATACACCACCATTCAGGAAAGGCCAATGTGGTGGCCGATACCTTAGTTAAGAGAGAAAGGAGGAATGAGATGATATAGAATGACTGAAAACAGGAGGAGATTTGCAAGGAGAAGATAATGAAAGTGCTGCTATAGATAAGCTAAATGGCAGGTTGATATATGACAAGCAAGTGTATGTTGGTGTATTTTTGTGTAATCAAGGTAGAGATGTTATGGAAAGACTAAAGGATAAAGGGAGTAGTGTGGAAATTAGAAATTGTCATGTGAGGAAGGTATACATTCATATTTTCAACATGATTCCGGGACGGAATCCTTTTAAGGGGGGAAAATGTAATAACCCTCACTTTAGAAAGACTACAGTGTCTAAATGAATAGTGATTTTGAGGATTAACAAAGTTTTTCATGCCACCTATGTATGAAACGTAGTATGGGTATTCCGAAGTCATATTAGTGATCTACGGAGTAAATAAGTGAATGCCAAGACGATCGGAATTCAGAAATTCCAAATTTTATTTTGGTGTAGTATTTGACCGGGCAGTGGATTATATATTACTATATTCAAGAAATGAGATATTAAAATTGAGGAATTGAGGATTTAATAATTTGGAATTTTATTATTTTATTAAAGTCGATTTAAGGATTCGATTGTTGGAATGAATAGTGAATAGTTACTATTCACTACGAGAACCTCGTAGAGTTTTATTCGCCCTTTAGAAAATATTTCGAATCATTTCAGGAGGAACAAGGCAACATTTGCAGGATTAAATATAGACATGGAAGTAACATGTAACAAGATTAATTCGAGGGATGCAACATTTGGATCATCCATGTGAAAAGGAAGCGAACCAGTAAAGTTACTTTAACAGGACCAGTGCATGTTCGACACATGTCGAGAGAAGAAGCAACTAAGGGGATGACTCACCCTTTTTAATTATACAATATCTAAGTAATTAAAAACAAAAGAAAAGAAAAGAAAGAGGAAGAAACTCTCCCCCATTTCCTTCCATTCGGCCAAACTGTAACAGCCAACTTACAGCAGCCATATCTCCTTCATTGCTTACTCAAATCTTGTGTTCTCTAGCTCGTTAGAAAGGTATTGAGATAATCTACAACTCTTATGTCACAAGCTTTGTCCATAAAAGCATAGTAAGGCCTTCGTTGTTGCAGTTCTTTCCAGCAAGTGAATAGTAACTCCGAAACATCTAACTTTTGTTCTTGGTTTCTTTTGATCATCCAAGTGTTCTAGAGGCTATTCAAGGCTTATACAAGGATTATAAGTGTAATTTGCACTCAAAGGAAGGTATAACCTCTTCACCCCTTGATGATTTAGAGATGGTTTGATAGTAGTACTAGTTGTAACTTGTTATAAGTTAGTTTTGTGATTATATGAACGTTGTTGGAATAATTGGAATGATGGAGTTGTTTTGGAAATGAATGATGTAACCATGGTTGTATGTAGACAACATGGTGTGGGAAGATTATATGTTGATTGGTGGGTGTGGTGGTATGATATGAAATTTGGAAAGTATGAAAATACAGCCGTTATAATGTCCGATTTTTTTAGACAAAAACTGCCCTGTTTTTAAGACAGAAAATCCGAATGGTTAAGTTTCTGTAAAAGGTATCAACTGACCATGAAATGATAGAGCTTAGTTCATAGATCGTGTTGATATAAAGTACGTCAAAATCTGATGAACGGTTTAGGAGAAAAGTGGATTTTAGTGAAAGACGTTTGAAAACCGAGAAAATGTAATTGTACCAACTTTGAGGCTATAACTACCATACTTAGACATTTTTAAAAATTATAAAATTCTGGTATATTATAGTAGGGTAGTCAAAGAGTCATTACCAGTTGACCTTGTAGTAAAATTCGAAATCTATATTTTCTGAGAATTTTTACAGTAAGTGTGGTTGTTAAGGGAAATGGTGAAAAACACTGAAACTTGATTGAGTCTAAAAATGGATAGATCCTTGAACCTTTTGAGGTATTAGTGATACGTTAAGCATATATTAAAGTGTCAAGGGTATTGTTATGCAAGAGTGAGGTGAGTAAGAGACGTAGTATTCTAACGATGATTCTTTTCGTGTTTATAGAAACTCGAGACGAACACGGGAACGTACCTCTGGGACTTAGGGATCGAGGCAAGATTTCTTTTACCCTTATTTTGATAAACTGTTTATGTTCAAAAGAAATGGTTTTGGTGAACAATATATGAATCTTATACGATGAGATGATTTGGGATATATTCCATATATACTGAAATCCTTGAATATGGATTATAGATATGAATAAGAATATGGAAAGAGCAGATATATTCTATGTTTCAAAGAATGGTATCAGTTGTTATCTAGAGTGATATATGGATCATATTATATTAAAATATTCTTTTAAAAGTAGTTACGATTTTAATAAATATTATTTGATTATTATTTTAATACTTTTAAAATAGATGGAATAATGTATGTATATAAGAATGTATTGGAGTTCATTGAATACAGAGAAAATGTACGAGTCACAGAAGCAAAATGTTATGACATATGGTTTTAAAAAGGTGATATTACATGATAAATGGATATGATATATGTGAATGGGAAGAAAAAATGGGAAATGGTGATTGAAAATGGAAAAACGATTTGACAAAAAGGGGGATAGCAACCAAAAGCGTAAGAGGCTGTGTGCGGCACAGTCCAGTACTCAATATTTATTCCGGCCCAAGAGTTGCCGAGGGAGGATGTAGCAGGGAAGCCTTCCTCCAGGGATGATTGTCATTCCTTCTACTAGTAGTAAACAGAGAGCAGATACGGTTAGGCGACTGATCATCGTCCTACGTATCTGGCGCTAGCAGATATCCCCAGAATTTTCTTTAAAGGAAATTTATAATGATTTCAGATTGGTATACTGAACAAGGAAAATGAGACGGAATAATGGAATGATTTTGTATTAGAAGAGAAACTGATTTTATATTATTCTAGATTTCTTTTCTTATAATAGTAAGTGGATGATGTGTTATTAAATAAGAATTTTATTCCCTCCTAAGGTCTATAATTGGTTTCTAGTTATATATATTTATACATGTTTAAAAATTCTGATTTCTAGTTTACAATATTATCTTGCTGAGCTATTATAGCTCACTCTTGCTACTTATGTATATAACAGTTAGGTCAAATGCCGATACTGCGCACTACACCCCGCAAGAGGGTGAGGGGAAAATGACCTTTTGAGAGAGTGTTGGCGACTATCCCTGAGGTAGCTGATAACGAACGGGTGTTGGTAGACTTATGTACATTAAGTGTGTAAGTTGTGTAATAAACATTTGGTTGTTGAAATGCTTCCTGTAGAAGTATTGTTCAACAATGTACTTAGTAGGATTCTGGGTTTGTAATAACTGTTTAACTTTAAACTTTTAATATTGTGGATGTTGTTCTCTGAGCATATGACTGGTGTGAGTGTATTAGTGAGGGGTCAGTTGTGAAAGTTTTATAAAAAAAAAATTAAAAAAAAAATCAGAGTGTTATTGATAATAAGTGGAAATTGGACCGTGATGACCTGGATCCTTGACCTCGGATCTAGGGGCGTCACAGATGGTATCAGAGCTAAGAGTCATAATGCTCAGGAACAAAAGTGATAATAATAATTGTATCAGTAATAATATAAATTGTGAACTCCCATCGATTTCAAGGGTGGTAAATCCTCATGAACATTTCAGTCCAATCAATCACGACCACCATTACCAGATTGTAACACGTGTGGTAAGAAACATACGGGAGTGTGTAGGATGTTGGGAACAACTTGTTTTAAGTGTGGGCAAAAAGGACATTATCAGATCCATTGCCCATCGACTGAGAAGAGTGATGTTAAGTGCTTCCAGTGTGGGAAATTAGGACACATTGCTAGAGATTGTCGTTCTGGTGGGGCGTCCGCGCCAGGACAAAGCATGACTGCTTCAAATAGACCTACCGCCAGGGTGTATAATATGACCTTAGGAGAAGCGTTGAAGAAACCGGATGTAGACACAGGTATTTAATTCGATTTAAATTTTTTATAAATGTTTGGTTAGGGATCGACTTAATCCATTAATGGTGTAAATAAGTTAATAAAATAGATAAGAATAATCTCTCTGATCAGGAAGTAAGATATACCGATCCAAGGAAAAAGAGAGTAAGAGTATTCTGTGGAAAAAAAAAACACACAACCTTGTAGGACACGAACAGGAAATATATATTATAGATAATATTTCTTACAATTGTTTCAAGGAATGGTCTTATAGACTAATTTCTGGAGGATTTTATAGAGACAGGATATATATTAAGATTGAAGTATTAATATTTTATGTCATGATAGAGATCAGAATATAGCTAAACCATAAGTGAAATACACCACCATTCAGGAAAGGCCAATGTGGTGGCCGATACCTTAGTTAAGAGAGAAAGGAGGAATGAGATGATATAGAATGACTGAAAATAGGAGGAGATTTGCAAGGAGAAGATAATGAAAGTGCTGCTATAGATAAGCTAAATGGCAGGTTGATATATGACAAGCAAGTGTATGTTGGTGTATTTTTGTGTAATCAAGGTAGAGATGTTATGGAAAGACTAAAGGATAAAGGGAGTAGTGTGGAAATTAGAAATTGTCATGTGAGGAAGGTATCCATTCATATTTTCAACATGATTCCGGGACGGAATCCTTTTAAGGGGGGAAAAATGTAATAACCCTAACTTTAGAAAGGCTACAGTGTCTAAATGAATAGTGATTTTGAGGATTAACAAAGTTTTTCATGCCACCTATGTATGAAACGTAGTATGGGTATTCCGAAGTCATATTAGTGATCTACGGAGTAAATAAGTGAATGCCAAGACGATCGGAATTCAGAAATTCCAAATTTTATTTTGGTGTAGTATTTGACCGGGCAGTGGATTATATATTATTATATTCAAGAAATGAGATATTAAAATTGAGGAATTGAGGATTTAATAATTTGGAATTTTATTATTTTATTAAAGTCGATTTAAGGATTCGATTGTTGGAATGAATAGTGAATAGTTACTATTCACTGCGAGAACCGCGTAGAGTTTTATTCGCCCTTTAGAAAATATTTCGAATCGTTTCAGGAGGAACAAGGCAACATTTGCAGGATTAAATATAGACATGGAAGTAACATGTAACAAGATTAATTCGAGGGATGCAACATTTGGATCATCCATGTGAAAAGGAAGCGAACCAGTAAAGTTACTTTAACAGGACCAGTGCATGTTCGACACATGTCGAGAGAAGAAGCAACCAAGGGGATGACTCACCCTTTTTAATTATACAATATCTAAGTAATTAAAAACAAAAGAAAATAAAAGAAAGAGGAAGAAACTCTCCCCCATTTCCTTCCATTCGGCCAAACTGTAACAGCCAACTTCCAGCAGCCATATCTCCTTCATTTCTTACTCAAATCTTGTGTTCTCTAGCTCGTTAGAAAGGTATTGAGATAATCTACAACTCTTAGTTCACAAGCTTTGTCCAGAAAATCATAGTAAGGCCTTCGTTTTTGCAGTTCTTTCCAGCAAGTGAATAGTAACTCCGAAACATCTAACTTTTGTTCTTGGTTTCTTTTGATCATCCAAGTGTTCTAGAGGCTATTCAAGGCTTATACAAGGATTATAAGTGTAATTTGCACTCAAAGGAAGGTATAACCTCTTCACCCCTTGATGATTTAGAGATGGTTTGATAGTAGTACTAGTTGTAACTTGTTATAAGTTAGTTTTGTGATTATATGAACGTTGTTGGAATAATTGGAATGATGGAGTTGTTTTGGGAATGAATGATGTAACCATGGTTGTATGTAGACAACATGGTGTGGGAATATTATATGTTGATTGGTGGGTGTGGTGGTATGATATGAAATTTGGAAAGTATGAAAATACAGCCGTTATAATGTCCGATTTTTTTAGACAAAAACTGCCCTGTTTTTAAGACAGAAAATCCGAATGGGTAAGTTTCTGTAAAAGGTATCAACTGACCATGAAATGATAGATCTTAGTTCATAGATCGTGTTGATATAAAGTACGTCAAAATCTGATGAACGGTTTAGGAGAAAAGTGGATTTTAGTGAAAGACGTTTGAAAACCGAGAAAATGTAATTGTACCAACTTTGAGGAAATAACTACCATACTTAGACATTTTTAAAAATTATAAAATTCTGGTATATTATAGTAGGGTAGTCAAAGAGTCATTACCAGTTGACCTTGTAGTAAAATTCGAAATCTATATTTTCTGAGAATTTTTACAGTAAGTGTGGTTGTTAAGGGAAATGGTGAAAAACACTGAAACTTGATTGAGTCTAAAAATGGATAGATCCTTGAACCTTTTGAGGTATTAGTGATACGTTAAGCATATATTAAAGTGTCAAGGGTATTGTTATGCAAGAGTGAGGTGAGTAAGAGACGTAGTATTCTAACGATGATTCTTTTCGTGTTTATAGAAACTCGAGACGAACACGGGAACGTACCTCTGGGACTTAGGGATCGAGGCAAGATTTCTTTTACCCTTATTTTGATAAACTGTTTATGTTCAAAAGAAATGGTTTTGGTGAACAATATATGAATCTTATACGATGAGATGATTTGGGATATATTCCATATATACTGAAATCCTTGAATATGGATTATAGATATGAATAAGAATATGGAAAGAGCAGATATATTCTATGTTTCAAAGAATGGTATCAGTTGTTATCTAGAGTGATATATGGATCATATTATATTAAAATATTCTTTTAAAAGTAGTTACGATTTTAATAAATATTATTTGATTATTATTTTAATACTTTTAAAATAGATGGAATAATGTATGTATATAAGAATGTATTGGAGTTCATTGAATACAGAGAAAATGTACGAGTCACAGAAGCAAAATGTTATGACATATGGTTTTAAAAAGGTGATATTACATGATAAATGGATATGATATATGTGAATGGGAAGAAAAAATGGGAAATGGTGATTGAAAATGGAAAAACGATTTGACAAAAAGGGGGATAGCAACCAAAAGCGTAAGAGGCTGTGTGCGGCACAGTCCAGTACTCAATATTTATTCCGGCCCAAGAGTTGCCGAGGGAGGATGTAGCAGGGAAGCCTTCCTCCAGGGATGATTGTCATTCCTTCTACTAGTAGTAAACAGAGAGCAGATACGGTTAGGCGACTGATCATCGTCCTACGTATCTGGCGCTAGCAGATATCCCCAGAATTTTCTTTAAAGGAAATTTATAATGATTTCAGATTGGTATACTGAACAAGGAAAATGAGACGGAATAATGGAATGATTTTGTATTAGAAGAGAAACTGATTTTATATTATTCTAGATTTCTTTTCTTATAATAGTAAGTGGATGATGTGTTATTAAATAAGAATTTTATTCCCTCCTAAGGTCTATAATTGGTTTCTAGTTATATATATTTATACATGTTTAAAAATTCTGATTTCTAGTTTACAATATTATCTTGCTGAGCTATTATAGCTCACTCTTGCTACTTATGTATATAACAGTTAGGTCAAATGCCGATACTGCGCACTACACCCCGCAAGAGGGTGAGGGGAAAATGACCTTTTGAGCGAGTGCTGGCGACTATCCCTGAGGTAGCTAATAACGAACGGGTGTTGGTAGACTTATGTACATTAAGTGTGTAAGTTGTGTAATAAACATTTGGTTGTTGAAATGCTTCCTGTAGAAGTATTGTTCAACAATGTACTTAGTAGGATTCTGGGTTTGTAATAACTGTTTAACTTTAAACTTTTAATATTGTGGATGTTGTTCTCTGAGCATATGACTGGTGTGAGTGTATTAGTGAGGGGTCAGTTGTGTAAGTTTTATAAAAAAAAAATTAAAAAAAAAATCAGAGTGTTATTGATAATAAGTGGAAATTGGACCGTGATGACCTGGATCCTTGACCCCGGATCTAGGGGCGTCATAGATGGCTGCCTCTCATTTTTATGCTCACATCTCTTTTCTTTTATCTCTCTTTTCTTTTGCACACCCTCACTCAACCTAGATGCATGAGTATGAGCAGTACTAACATGCATGGAAGGAGAAGATTTAGAATGTACCTTTAAGAGTTTGGCAAGAGGTAGATCATCATCAGAGGCATCCTCAATGAGTACAGCATCAAAATCAGGCTGAGAGGACTGGACAGTATCTCTGGCAGGAATGTTACTGTCAGTTGGAGTCTGGACAGCAGGTTCTGGCATGACAGTATCTTTGGGAGGTGGAGTGACAGTAGGTTCTGTAGTGACAGTATCTTTCTCTCCACCCATGACAGCAGCTGTGTCCAGGACAGCAACATTGCCAGTGTCTTTGACAACAACAGAGGCTGTGACAGCA
Organism: Heracleum sosnowskyi; assembly: GCA_030848705.1. Taxonomy (NCBI): domain Eukaryota; kingdom Viridiplantae; phylum Streptophyta; class Magnoliopsida; order Apiales; family Apiaceae; genus Heracleum; species Heracleum sosnowskyi. Next base: position 84,446,956 of record CM061237.1, read on the forward strand.
TCTTCCTGAAGGTAAGATGCTCCTTGGAGTTCAGACAAAGTGTTGGCTGTTTCATTTTCGGACAAACTACCACTTTGCCCTGGCTCAGTGTTTGGAGGAGCGGTGTCCATTTCACTTTGAGAAATGGGTTCTTGTGGACCACTAGATGGGGGCTCATCCATGATTGGAGATGGATGATCAAAACCTGAAGGGTTGGGACTGTCCCCTTCTCTAGGTTGTGGAGAAGAAACAAAAGAATGGGTAGGGAAGGAAGAAGGTGAAAGTGTAGCAGAGAGTGGGGGCTGATTCACATGAGAAACATGTGAATCATCAAAAGGGATAGAGAAATCCTCACTGTACCCTAACTCACTGTGTGTTTCTTCAAGTGGAGGTTCCTCAAGTTGTGAACCATGAGTTTTTGCAGACTTTGTACAGGGTGCCTTGGGAGACAGGCCAATTTCAATAGATGCACCTTGTTGAGAAGGCACATCTAGGGAGGTGTTTGAATCCCTTTCAGTAACCACAGTTTGTTGAGAAACTGCAGCTTGGCTAACAGTGGTTTTAGTCCTCCTAGCTCTCTTCTTCTTAGGCTCAGGGGGAACCACTGGGGGTTCTGTTTGACTAGCCTCCTTATTTGCTGCACTAGGTGCAGTGTCTCCCTCTTGACTAACAGAGCTACCACCAACATCAGCTTCTAAGGGCCTTTTCCTGGATTCTTGCAAGGCTTCTCTTTGGGCTTTGGAAAGTCTAGAGGGCCTAGGCTGAGTGTATGGTGTTGAATGTGGGTTAACTGAATTTGGGTCTAATTCAGTTTCATTCTCAAGAGTGAAAGAGTCATAACCAGATGGTAATGGTAAATCAGGGTTAGACACTTGATCAACCATGTGCTGAGTGAAACAAAGTGGAATATGTGCATTGAGATTCTGTGAGGATAATAGTGTTTGTGTGTGTGTTCTTTTTCAAAATTGAGCAAGCCTCTAAACGAGGGGCAGCATCATTAAAATCACAGAATGAATTAATGCACAACATAAGAAAGCGAGGGTAGATTGATACCTTCTTACCTATGGGAGCCCTGAGGTGTGCCATGAGGAGAGCTCCAACATTCACCTTGTATCCATGGACAAGAGAATGTGTCAGTTTCTTGATGTAGGAGGGTATTCCATTCCAGCCTGTGGACTTGGTAGAGAACACCTTGACCATCACATCAAGTATCATGCTCCACTCCTTTCTCAGATGCTTCCTATCCATTTCACCAGACGGATACCATTTGGTAGTCCCCTCTTCGAGAATAGGGTCTGCATACCCAATCTTCAAGAAGAGCTTCTTCAGAGTGTCATCATTGGCAAGTTCAGCAAATTGTTGTCCTGCTTCAAGTGTAATCCCAAGAGCAGTGTTGATGACCTCAGTTGTAAGAATGTAATGTTGCCCAGAGATTGTGAATTGAATACCCGGGTTCTCACCCTCAGTTTGAGCAACAGCAGTTCGCCAAAAAGTCTCAATTCTGTCTAAGTCGAGAATGGGGGTTGAGGTGATGGCATTACCGAGATAGGACTTGTTCAAGAAAAACACGAGTCCTTTGAAACCTTCACCAGCATCATTTGGGGAAAAGATGCCAGCAAAGTTTGTTTGAGAGAGAGTCTGTTTGGGTGCCATGGAGATTTCAAGAAAAGAAGAAAGTAAGAAAGTGGCTTTTTGCTTGAAGAAAAGTATATTGCCTTGAGTTCGATGAGAGTGATATGTCTGAGTAACTGGTGAATAAATAGAGGTATCTCAAACGTTGTGCACAAAAAGTGGAATTAAAGAACGTGTCTTAACCCACTCTTATAACACATCAGTTACTGCCCGTTATTCACTGACCAACGTGGGATAAATATCCAATTTCAACGGTCCACTATTGTTGACAGTAACCTGTGCGCTAGAAACAATCTGTCAGTAATAAGAGGTGGTGACAATAGGTTTTGCGCGACAACAACTATTGCGCAAAAACTTGATGTCACCGTTAAGCATATGAATGACAGTATCCTTTACAAGTCTTGACAGAAAGTCTTTCCCTGCTGTCAAGAAGGTTGCTGTCAAGAAACACACGAAAGTATCCTTCTTAACGACAGTATCTTCGATTGGGAATTGGTTCTGTCATGAACTTATTAGAATGCTTTATTCATAAACTTAACTTAATATTGACAAATTATGGATTTAGTAATGTAATCTTTTGAACGCAAATATTATGCAATTAACACAGACAAATCATAAACTCAATAACCACAAAAACAAGAACTTTTATTATTATTAATAAAATCATGAAAATAGAGCATTGAGTACATTATTCTATGATTTTATCAACTAGTTCTAAAAGCTCTTCCTTAATCTCTTCTTCAGAGCGACCTTCTTCCTTGAGAAGTGCCTGAAGCTCCTTCTCTTCTTCCTGTGCCTTGGCCTCCTCTTCCTTTTTCTTTTCCTCGTCTATCTCATCGATGGCATCCAACAGTATCTCGAAGAGCTCATCAATCTCTTCACTGTCGGGTTCACTATCGCACCGTTTTAGCCCTACTTCAATTCCTACTTTGTTTTCCATTATTTACTTTAAAACTGAGAGCAGACTGGTGAAACCTAAGGTTAATTTATAGGCAAACCCGTCTAAGGATTAAAGTCTAATGGTCAACAGTTAGAGTACCCATACAACTACCACAAAAGTAATTAATGGTCGTGTCCTCCTTTAATCCTACAGATTAATGCAAAACGGTGTGAAAGTCCAATGGAACAGATTTTTATCTCTCAAACTAAGCAAGTAACCACATTAATGTCATACACGGTCTAAAAGTATGAGACTGGCACAAAATACTGACATGAAAAGTCAAATCAACACATGCTGTCACATAACAGACATAGACCAAGTAGACAGTAACTTCTCTTGACAGCAGGTTTGAAGTTGCTGTCATGAGCTTCAAAAGAGAATTTGGAAATATAGACAACTGAGTAAATCAACATACCAGATTCAACATTCCCAATTCACTTACCAACCTGTTGAAGGTTGCTTCATCCAATGGCTTAGTGAAGATGTCAGCAAGTTGCTTGTCAGTTGGGACATAGATCAGCTTCACATTTCCTTGTTCAACATGCTCTCTGATAAAGTGATGTCTTATATCTATGTGCTTTGTCCTAGAGTGTTGAACTGGATTATCTGAAATGGCTATGGCACTAGTGTTGTCACAGTAAATAGGAATGTCTCTTAGCACTAGACCATAATCCAGAAGTTGATTATTCATCCATAGAATTTGAGCACAGCAACTGCCTGCAGCAATATACTCAGCTTCTGCAGTTGAGGTAGAAACTGAATGTTGCTTCTTGCTAAACCATGAGACTAATATTCCACCAAGAAATTGACAGCTACCAGTAGTACTCTTTCTGTCAATCTTGCATCCAGCATAGTTTGAGTCTGAGTAACCAATTAGATCAAATCCAGTATTCTTAGGATACCAAAGGCCTAGATTAGGAGTGCCTTTTAAGTATCTAAAGATTCTCTTGATGGCTACTAATTGTGACTCTTTTGGATCACTTTGAAACCTTGCACAGAGACATGTAGCAAACATGATGTCAGGTCTGCTAGCAGTTAGATATAGGAGAGATCCTACCATGCCTCTATAGGTGCTTGAGTCAACTTTCTTTCCTTTAGGATCAAGGTCCAGACTAGTTGATGTGGACATTGGTGTCTTTGCAGGTGATGAATCTTCCAAGTTGAACTTTTTGAGAAGTTCCTTGATGTATTTAGCTTGACATATGAAGATTCCATCAGGTTGTTGAAGAATTTGTAATCCCAGAAAGAATGACAATTCTCCCATCATACTCATCTCATATTTGTTACTCATGAGAGAGGAAAACTTCTCACACAGCTTCTCATTTGTAGAACCAAAAATGATGTCATCCACATAGATTTGTACCAGAATGATATCCTTGCCATGGTGTTTGTAGAAAAGTGTCTTGTCCACAACTCCTCTAGTAAACTGATTTTCCAAAAGAAAAGTGGAAAGTGTGTCATACCAAGCCCTGGGTGCTTGCTTTAGTCCATACAAAGCTTTGAAGAGTTTGTATACAAAATCATACATTTCAGCATCCTCAAACCCTGGTGGCTGTTCAACATACACTTCTTCTTCCAACTCTCCATTTAGGAAGGCACTTTTGACATCCATCTGAAATACTTTGAAGTTGTAGTGTGCAGCATAGGCTAGAAAGATTCTTATAGCTTCAAGTCTTGCAACAGGTGCAAAAGTCTCATCATAATCTATTCCTTCCTGTTGACAGTAACCTTTAGCCACTAGCCTTGCTTTGTTTCTTGTCACTGATCCATTTTCATCAAGCTTGTTTCTGAAAACCCATTTGGTCTCAATGACTGACTTTCCCTTAGGTCTTGGAACCAGCTTCCATACATTGTTCCTTTCAAACTGATTTAGCTCTTCTTGCATGGCTATCACCCAGTCAGAATCCAACAATGCTTCATCAGTTGTCTTGGGTTCCATTTGAGACAGGAAGCATGAAAACATGCTGTCAGCAGAGACTTTGTTCCTTGTCCTCACTCCAGAAGTAGGGTCACCAATGATAAGGTCATTTGTGTGATCCTTGTTCCACTTGGTGATTCTGGGCAAGCTACTTGATTGTACAGGAACAGTTGCTTCAGTTTGTTGAGTTGAATGCTCACCAATCCCATTGTCTTCACCATGTTCTTCATTGTCTCCAGAGTCACCACTGTTATGAATGTTAGAGGTTATGGTCTGTGACTGAGCTGGAGTTTTGTTGACAGTAGTTGTATTGATAGTATCTTTGTCAACTTCAACAATTTGAGTGAAGCTAGGTTCTTCATCAACAATTTCCTCAGCTTCCAAGTATCCTTGATTCTCAAATCTGAATGTCTGCATCTTTCCTTCTTCATGCAGTCCTGGAAACTTGGTTTCATCAAATGTGACATTTACACTTTCTTCAATAATCCTGTGTTCCATAACATAAACTCTGTAGGCAGTCCTTTCTGTACTGTAACCCATGAATAATCCTTCAAATGCCTTAGTGTCAAATTTTCCTTTCTTCTCATGGTTATCCTTCATCATAAAGCATTTGCTCCCAAACACATGAAAATATTTGACAGTAGGTTTCTTTCCAGTTAGCAGACAGTAAGGTGTACTTGCATGAGTTTTTTTAATCATGGTTCTATTTTCAGTATAACAAGCTGTGTTGATAGCTTCAGCCCAGAAATATGTTGGCAGTTTGGCATCATGCAACATAGTTCTAGCTGCTTCAATGAGAGTCATGTTCTTTCTTTCTACAACTCCATTCTGCTGTGGAGTCCTTGCAGCAGAGAATTGTTGTATAATTCCTTCATCTTTACAGAAATTTCCAAGTGTGGCATTTCTGAATTCTGTACCATTGTCACTCCTCAAGATTTGAACTTTTGAGTTTGGAGTTCTATCAAGAACTCTGACTTGATCAATAATCACTTGAGCAGCTTCATCTTTGGATTCAAGAAACTTCACCCAAGTGTACCTTGAGTAATCATCCACCATTACTAAGGCATATCTCTTTTTGGCCATAGATGGTACATTGACTGGTCCAAAAAGATCCATATGAATCAACTTGAGTGCTTCAATGTTGGTGTTCATTTTCTTGGACTTGTGCACAGCTCTCCTTAGTTTGCCCATTTGACAATCTTCACACAGTCCTTCTTGACAGAATTCCTGTTGGGGCAAACCTCTCACTAACTCCTTCTTCATCAAAATATTCATTGTTTTGAAGTTGAGATGTGAGAGCTTCCTATGCCAAAGCATACTGTCACCAACAGTTGCTTTACTGTAGAAACAGTAAACTTTATCCTTCTTTGTTGAGTTTAAGTCAGCAACAAACAAGCTTCCTTTTCTAACCCCTTTTAGAGAGAGGCTACCATCCTTCTTGTGATAGATGTTACACAACATCATATCAAAATCAACCTTGAATCCCCTGTCACTGAATTGGCTGACACTGAGTAGATTGTGCTTCAATCCATCCACAAGAGCAATATCTTCAATGACAACATTTCCAATTTCCAGACAGCCATATCCCACTGTGTAACCCTTGCTGTTGTCTCCAAAGGGTATGATTGGGTCAGCTTTCTCTACATAGTGTGATAGCAGGGCTTTATCACCTGTCATGTGTCTTGAGCAACCACTGTCAATGATCCACATGACTTGATCTTTCTTCTTGCCCTGCAAAACAGAATGTATTTAAGATGCATATGGTACCCAATCCTTGTTGGGTCCTGCAGTTTTAGTGTCTCCTGAGTTTCTTCCAGTCATAAAATCACAAGCATCATCAATGATCTCCTGTTTGACTTCTCTTTTCACCCACTTAGGTTTAGAATTGGACTTGATCCTTTTCTTAGTGGATGAGGCCTTTTTGCTATTGCCAGCAGGCTCAGAAGTCTCAACAGTGTGCATATATGAACATTTTCAGTAGTGAGAATAGGTAAGTTAAAGCATGTACTCATGGCAGTGATCTTGCATGGCATACATTCAATGTTATTACAGACACTCATAGTTCTATGCATAAGGGGGTTCTGTGTAAATTACCATTGAGTTCAGTAGCATTGATCTTATCCTCAATTGGCTTATTACAAACATGTGTTAAATGATGTGAAGATCCACAGTTATTGCATAGTTTCCTAGAAGCACCTCCAACATTAGTATATCCATTTCCTTTATTGACACCTACCTTACCATTCCTATTCTTAGACTTGGGAGTTACTGGATTGACAGTATGTTCAGAAGTTGCTGTCGAACTTTCCTTGACAGTACCTTTTATTCCAAATGTCTTGACAGAAGGTTTGGAAGCTACTGTCTTGGAACCATTCTTGACAGCATCTTTGGAAGATACTGTCTTGCCAACGGTGACAGCATCTTTTGAACTTACTGTCTGATTGCTTGGTAAGTTTACTGTCTTGGGGATTGTGACAGTATCCTTTCCATCCTTGAATGTGCTGTCAACACCTTCATCCTCATCAAGAATTTCTTGTTTGATGAGCATGGCTTCTTCATCAAACTCAATTTCTGCAGCTTTGAAAATAGGAGTTTTAACCTTCTTGAGAATGGTGGGTTTGACAACAGCATCTCCAGAACAATCTTGAATCACAGTTTCCTTTCCAGGTCTCCTACCATATGAAAAACCTATGCCAACAGTTTGATTTTCTGTATGCTTATCATTGTAATCCTGAACTATCTTAGATGAGTTTTTATAAGCCTTAATCTTGAATTCATTTTCAGCAATCTCATTCCTCAGGAATTCCTCAACTTCTTTAGCACATTTTAATTCATTTTTAAATTTTGCATTCTCCTGAGCTAAAGAGTCTAGTGAACTGGTTTTGAGAACAAGAGATTCATTTTCAGACTTTAGTGTTTCATATAGCTTACTCAGTCTAGTGATTTCCTCATTAGCAGCAGATAAGCTAGTATAGATATTGAACATTTCAGCACTTAAGTCTTTAATGGTTTTCTTATACTCATCAATGGACATATCAAGTAAGACAGGTGAAGGTACCTGACTTGAAGATGTTGATGTTACTTCATCAGTGCTAGCCATGAGAGCTAGGTTGACATATTCTTCTTCATCTTCATCATCAGACTTATCCCAACACTTTCCTTCAGCCACATAGGCTCTACCTTGATTCTTCTTAGAGTATCCACCAGTTCCTTTCTCAAATCTCTGAACCTGTTTGGGTCTTTTGAATTCAGTAGCAAAATGACCAGGTTCACCACAGTTGTAACACTTGAATTTATATCTATCGACAAATCCAGTCTTGTATCCTCCTTTGGATGAGCTTCCCACAGCAGCCTTTGATGAGCTTCCCTTGGTGAACTTGGATGCTTGGCCTTGGGGCCTGAATGACCTATCCTTCTTGAACCTAAAGTTCTTGAACTTTTTAGCCATGTAGGCCATAGTAGGATTGTCCATGCTTTCCAGTTCCTCCATTGTGTAGAAGTCTTCATCTTCCACATCTTTGAGCTGTAGTACTACTTTCTCATCATCTTCAACAACCTCTTCTATCTTCAAGGATTGTACAGGGGTTGGTTGTGTGATTTGTAGTACTTCACTTGGTTTTGTGATCCTTGGCACTTGTGCTACTAGGGCACTTGACATATTAGCCATCTTGTTCCTTGTTCCACTTTGTATGGCTCTCTTTTGAAAGAGTTCAAGTTCATAAGATTTCAGAATGCCATAAAGTGTCTCAAAGGTTATATTGTTGAGATCTCTTCCTTCTCGTATGGTTGTTGTCTTATGTTCAAGGTGATCATGCAGTGTAAGCAAGAACTTGACATTTAATTCTTTCCTGTCATAGTACTTGCCATGTATCTGTAGTTCAGTTAAGAGCTTACTGAACCTTTCAAACATGGAAGTTAAGTCTTCACCAGGCTTGGCCATGAATGCCTCATATTGTGATATCAGTATTTGCCTTTGATTGCCCTTAACTTCTTCACTTCCTTCACATAGTAAAGCTAACCTGATCCACATCTCCTTGGCAGATGTGCAGCTTATCACACTTCCACACATGGCTTTATCCAACGTGAGATAATCGAGCAAGATGAGTTGCAAGTGATCATCTAGCACTATTTTCTCCTTCTCAGGTTCCAAAAATTTAGAGGGATCTTTGGGAACCCAATGTGCAGGAATGACTTCACCATTTACTGTTGTGGCTTCAATTTCCTTCCTTGGAATGAAAGGACCGTTCTCGAGAATACCTGGGTATAGTGGATTCGCAGCTTTGATAAACAACAAGATCTTTCTTTTCCAAATGCTGTAGTTCTCTTTATCAAAAGCTGGGATCTTGATACTGTTTGATTTCTGCATTGTCGTCGTGATCACAGATATGTATGTTAATCTGATTGCTCTGATACCAGTTGTTGGTCCTCGTGTATTGCAGAAGGGGGAGGGATGAATGCAATACTGATAAAATTCAATCTCAATTTCAACAACCAAAACTAAGATTTAATGTTATCAATAATATGTATGCATTCACAAACAGTATAATCGAGAAGACAGGATTCAAAAAATAAATGTTTTATTTATTTTGCAAAGTGTTGCTACAACCTCAAGAGAGAATTCTTGAGCTTCGGTTTTTCATCAAGACACTCTTTTTTTCGTTACATACCTAGAATGAATTAATAGTCTAAGTATAAAACTAATCCTATCACTGTCAACACGGGTCTGTGAAGCTGCTGTCATTATCAAGTGGCAGCTTCTTACAAAGTGTCTACCCATGTGACTTTCCTAAATTGCTAACAATGTCAGATATACATTACAAAGAAAGCAACCTAGATTCATTCTATTTCTAGCTAAAACAATTCAGCAAATAGAGACTTGACCTTGCTCTTGAATTGATTCGCTTTTGTTTGCAGTGCTTGAAACTTCTGTCGTAGTCTTGCAGACTTGGTGCAGCTTAGGGATACTGCAACACGCCTGTTTCTTAAACATTGAAACTGTCACGGGATTTGACTGAGAAAGATACCTAGAACAAGGATCTTTCTCGAGACAGTTACTTTTGCCGCAAAGCTTGCTGTCACAGGAATGTGCTTTTGGTGACAGTAGGAGTTCCCCGCATAGTGTGCTGTCGAGGTTTCCAAACTTGTTGTCGAGGGCTAAAGTTGTTGTCGCGTAGTCTTCCGCCAATGTTGCTGTCAGAGTGAATATGTTGTCTTGACTTGCAACATTCTGTCTTCTTGTAATCTTACTGTCAATGCTTATGACAGTAACCTTTATTCATGCTGTCATCTAATATGCATTCTTTGAGGCTTGAACACCGAAAGTGAACTTCTTCCAAATTACACAATTAAAATAACATTGCATACTGATTACAAGAACATACTTTGGCTATGACAGTATGTTCTACTTAATTAAAAAATTAAGTATATACAAAGTTAAGTTGTTCCTATGCTATCACCCATAAATCCCAACAGGGGTTCTATGTAAGTTACCATATATCATGGTCACATTATCCTTGACCTCTTTTGGTTTCTTACAAACATGAGTTAAGTGATGTGAAGAGCCACAATTATTGCATAGTTTTCTGGGAGCACTACCAACATTAGCATTGCCATTTCCCAACTTACCATTCCTGTTTCTAGACTTGTAGGTAATTGTATCAACAGGATGTTCTGAAGTTGCTGTCGAGCTTTTCTTGACAGTACCTCTTACACCTTCTGTCATGACAGTAGGTTTAGAGGTTGTTGTCTTCGAAGCTCTCTTGACAACATCTTTGGAAGGTACTGTCTTGCCATTGTTGACAGCATCTTTAGAACATTCTGTCTGATTGTCTGGGAAAGTTACTGTCTTAGGGATTTTGACAGTATCTTTTCCTCCAACTGTTGTGCTGTCAATGCACTCATCCTCATCATCAAGTTGTTGTTTGATGAGCATGGCTTCCTCATCAAACTCAAGTTCAGAAAGTTTGAAGATTGGTTTGTTGATCTTTTTGAGGACATGAGGTTTGACAGTAGCATCAGTTGAACAATCCTGACTCACAATTTCCTTACCAGGTCTTTTACCATACTCAAAACCAATCCCTACTTTTTGATCCTCTGTGTGTTTCTCATGGTAATCCTGAAGTTGTTTAGAAGAGTTTCTGTATGCCTTGATCTTAAATTCATTTTCACTGATTTCATTCCTTAGAAACTTTTCTATTTATTTAGCACAGACTAATTCATTTTTAAGTTTATCATTCTCATGTGCTAGAGATTCTAATCGACTGGTCTTTAACAAAAGCATGTCATTCTCATAAGTGAGTGTTTCATTCAGTTTAGTTAACCTAGCAATTTCTTCATTAGCTGCAGTTAAACTAGTATGAACATTAAACATTTCAGCACTCAACTCCTCGACAGTTTGTTTGTATTCTTCTTTAGACATTTCAAGTAAGACAAGTGAAGGTACCTGACTTGGAGAGCTAGAGGAGACCTCATCAGACTTAGCCATGAGGGCTAGATTCACATATTCCTCTTCCTCTTCATCATCAGAATCATCCCAACATTTTCCCTCAGCCACATAGGCTTTTCCTTGTCCTTTCTTGAAGTGTCCACTTAACCCTTTTTCCATCCTTTGATTCTACTTTGGTCTTCTGCACTCAGTAGCAAAATGACCAAGCTCATTGCAGTTGTAACACCTAAACTTGGATCTGTCCACCATCCCTGTTTTGTAACCACCTCTTATGGCACCACCTTCAACCTTGGAAGAATTTCCTCTGCTGAACCTTGATGTTTGACCTTGAGGCTTAGATGGCTTGTTTCTCTTGAATCTTATGTTTTTGAACTTCTTAGCCATGTAAGCCATAGTTCGATTATCCATTTTTCCATTTCTTCCAAGGAGTAGAAGTCTTCATCTTCAACATCAGTTATTTGCAGTACAACTTTCTCCTCATCATCCACAACCTCTTCAATCTTAAGAGTAGGTACTGGAGCAGGTTGGGTGATTTGAATTCCTTCAATAGGTTGAGTGATTCTTGGCACATGAGCCACAAGAGCACCAGACATATTAGCCATCTTTCCTCTGGATCCAGCTTGTATAGCTCTTTTCTGGAAAAATTCAAGCTCATATGACTTAAGCACACCATATAGTGTTTCAAGAGAAACATTGTTTAGATTTCTTCCTTCTCTTATGGCAGTGATTCTGTGCTCTAGATGCTCAGGAAGTGTGAGTAAGAATTTAACATTTAGCTCCTTCATATCATAGTACTTGCCATGAATTTGTAGCTCAGTCAGCAGTTTGCTAAACCTCTCAAACATTGTTGTTAGGTCTTCTCCCGACTTTGCCATGAAAGCTTCATACCGTGAGATAAGAATTTGTCTTTGATTGTCTTTCACTTCTTCACTTCCTTCACATAGCAGCTCGATCTTATTCCACATATCCTTGGCTGATGAGCACCCAATGACATTCCCACACATGGCTTTGTCCAAAGTGAGAGCATCCAGTAAGATGAGTTGCAAGTAATCATCCAAGGCCACCTTCTCTTTTTCTGGATCCAGAAACTCTAAAGGTAATTTGTTGACCCAGTAGGCTGGAACAAGAACACCGTCCACAGTTGAGGCTTCAATCTCTTTTCGTGGAACAAAGGGACCATTTTGGAGGATACCCAAGTATAAGGGATTCGCAGCTTTGATAAACAACATGATTTTTCTTTTCCACACGTTGTAGTTCTCCTTATCAAACGCTGGAATCTTTATGCTACTTGACTTCTGCATACTTGTCATGATCTCAGATTTGTAGAACAATCTGTCCGCTCTGATACCAGTTGTTGGTCCTTGACTATTGCAGAAGGGGGGGGGGGGGGTTGAATGCAATACTGATAAATCTCAATCTACGCTTCAACAACAAAGACTAAGATTAACGTCTATCAGTTTATGAATTACAAACACAAGTAGACACAAGAGTATTTCTCACAAAATAAATGTTTTATTTATTTTGCAATGGGTTGCTACAACCTCAAGAAAATGTTTGTTTTCTTGAGCTTCGGTTTCTCGAGTGATTATAAAGAATGGATTGAGAGATAGTCTAAGTAGACTAATTCTATCACTATCAACACGGGTTTGTGAAGCTGCTGTCATTTTCATATGGCAACTTCTTACAAATTGCCTACCCGTGAATCTTTCCTAAATTGATATACAAACAGCTTATTAGTACTAGACAAAGCAATCTAGAAACATTCTATTTTTAGCTAACACAATTCAGTAGATGTAGATTTGTCATACTCTGGAATTTGTGAGCTTTGTCATGTGATCTCTCAAGCTTCGGTTGTAGTCTTGCAGACCTGTTACAGTGTTGAGATACTGCAACACGCCTGTTTCTTGAACATCCAAACTGTCACAAGTTTGACTGGGTAGAACCCCAATATCAATATTATCTCTTCATGATAGTATCCTGATGGCTAAGCTTGTTGTCACAGGAATGCGCTTTTGGTGACAGTAAGAAATCCCCGCATAAGGTGTTGTTAGGATTTCCAAGCTTGTTGTCAGGCTAAGGTAAAGTTGCTGTCTGAGCTTTCGTCAATGTTGTTGTCAGAGTGAATGCGTGACTTGCAACATGCTGTATTCTCGTAACCTTACTGTCAATGTTGTGACATTAATATTTATTCTTGCTGTCCATCTTGAGCACTTCTTGAGGCTTGAACAAATAAATGAACTTTTACCAAGATGTAAATGGTTACAAAGACATACTCTGACTGTGACAGTATGTTCATACTTAATAAAATTAAGCATTTAAAATATCTAGTTAAGTTGTCTCATAGCTATCACCCATAAATCCTAACACATATATATAATGGTAATATTATTACATATTTATAACTGATTACCTTTTTTCAGCAAAAACGCATTATATGTTCTACATTTTCTAACTAAAACAACTCATCTTCTAAACATAACACATGGAAAATAAATATGTAATGATAATATTGTCATATATAATTATTAATAAATAACTAATATAATAACTGTCTTTTTTATTTTATATGATAATATTGTCATATATAATTATTAATAAATAAATATGGAAAAATGCATTATCTGTTCTATATTACCTCTTTTTTATTTTTTCTAAGTTAAACAACTAATTTTCTAAAAATAACACGAGCAACATATATATAAAGAGGTAATATAATTTTATATTTTATAATTTAAACAACTAATTTTTTAAAAGTAACATGGACAACATATATATAAATGTAATATAATTTTATATAATTATTAATAAGTAACTAACTGTCTTTTTAAGGACATTGTATGTTTTATATTTTTAAAGTAAAACAACTCTTATTCGAATTAAAAATAACAAGGGCAAAATATAGATATAATGACAATATTATTATATTAAACTTATAAAATCTGGGTTTAATATAATTTTTTATAACATATAATTTAAATAAGATAATTAATAAAAAAAAATAAAAGTAATACCATATGTTAGAAGAAACTTGGTACATTATTGATCACATATTTTGTTATTTGCACTTTAGTCACATTTAGATTTTTTAAGAGCAAATAAATACAAACCGTTAAATCTATTATTTAAAAATATTTTATATTTTAATATCTAAAATACTACTAAAGATTTTGTTAACAATTTATAAAATTAAATTATTTATATTATTAGATATATAAATCCAATTTATTATATACACATATAAATATATATTAAAATTTCATAAAATAATATATAATTACAAAAATCTAAATAAAAAATAATAAAATATTAAAGGAAATATTATATACACATATTGAAAGTTTTGATTTCGATTTTCGGTAATTTATTCTATTCAATCTATCTATCTGTACTATATTATATAATAGCCGAAATATTGAAAGTTTTGATTTTCGATTTTCTCACATATATAACATAACTACAAACTCTTTTAATTATACTTTAATTAGAATTTAAAAACATGACCCTTTTTTAGATTATATTTATATTTATATATATGACAACAAAATATATTAATAATTTTGACGGTTAATAAGCTAATAAATTTTTATAAAATCTATAAGTTTTTTTAGATTTAAAGTATTAAAGTAGTACTTTTAATTATTTTTAAAAAGTTAACATTTTCAGAAGTATTAAAATCTCACAAAAATTAAAAGTAAATTTCAAAATTAATATTAAAGTCGTTTGTGCTTTGCACGGATTATAGGCTTGTATGTTATTAAAAACAAAATATTAAAAGTTTTGATACATGTTTTTTGGTGCGGTACGGTACTTATCTTATTTAATTAATTATTTATTTATCCTTATTTATCTATAAAAAATATTATAAAATAATAGCATATTACTTTTTCTATTTTTTCTAACAAATTGCCTCCTTTTTAAAAAAAAATCATGGACAAATACCTTTTTCAACTAAAACATGTTGATTTTTTTTTCCCCCTACTAAAACTTCTCATTTTCCAAAAATATCACGACTAAGCCCTTACATTAAGACCTTTTTCAATACTTTTAATTATTCAATTTTATATAATCTAATGTATAAAACTCCTTATTTTCCAAAAATATCACGGGTAAGCCTTACATATTTATTTTAAAAACATTTTCAATGTTTTTAATTATTTTAAAATTTTACCTGTTTTAACATGCTTACTTATTTTTTTTAATAAATATAATTAATAAAATATTAAAACATAAATAATAAAATTAAAATTATGAAAAAAAATATGTGCATGCCACGGGTGTTTTAGTACGATACGAT
Source organism: Heracleum sosnowskyi (assembly GCA_030848705.1). Lineage (NCBI taxonomy): Eukaryota > Viridiplantae > Streptophyta > Magnoliopsida > Apiales > Apiaceae > Heracleum > Heracleum sosnowskyi. The sequence continues at coordinate 84,462,164 of CM061237.1, forward strand.
ACTCGCCTCAATTAATTATTTTACTTAATTATCCTTATTTAATTATTTTTACTTAATTATTTTTACCTAATTATTTTATAGATTATCTAATAAAACATAGTACTAAAATATAAGTATTGAAACCAGGTTGTATTACTTAAATTTTGTTCTTTAGCCGCAAAATAGAATAAAACTATTTTAATGGATTTAATCTATTTAAGAATATTTTATAATAAAAAATGAAACACTAAAAGTTCGGTAAGTTGGTTGGTACAATTTTTTATTTCATATTTTTACCTAATTACTCTTACTTGTCTCTTAGGATATTTTATTTTAAAAAATTACTCAAACAAACACATTAATATTTATTTTTTGGTACAATTTTTATTTTATTTAGTTAATCATGATACTTAGACTTATTTTATATACAGATCTATATTTATACACACTTGGGTATATAAATAAAATCTTTAAATAAATTTATTTATTTTTAAAAGTAACAATTCTATTTAATTTTAAATCTATTTTAGTGACTATTAAAAAGTTATTGTAAGTAAAATAAAGTTAACTATTCTAATTAAAATACATTTGCGATACATGTTTGATTTTATATAATTCTTTTAACTATTAATTTTTTTAGCAATTTTAACATGTCGCTATTTACTTTTTTTAACAAATAGAGTTAATAAAATATAAATAATATAAATAATAAAATAATAATTATTAAAACAATATATGGTTTTAAGATATTAATTACGTTAATATATGTATATCTTGAATGGGATCAACTGGGCCAGAAACTTGAGATTCCTTGGAAAGACAAGGGTTGGCACCGCAAAAGACACGTGTAAAGGAAACCGTAAAAGACGCGTAATTTGAGCATACACACGTGTGTAAACTTAACCTTAACAGCAGTTTATAACTAGTAACCGCTGGGGTCTGACGGGGCTATATAATAATATTGTAATCTGCATATTCAATCCTTCTTCTCATTGTTTAATTCTTCAGGTTCCACCATCGAAACCCTCTTCATTTCTTTCTTTATTATATATTAATCTTCTGTATGTATCTATATTTTTCTCCCCTTTGTCTATATAATTTCAAGATTCAGTAATCCCATGTCTGCTATATCTCTTCTCTAGGTATCTTGAGTTGGGTGTCTCAGTTTTTTCTCCCAAGGAAAAAAAATGGCAAATAATGATAAGCAAGTGGCTTCTTCTCCTTCATCAGACTATTTGAATGAAATTTTTGGTACTAAACAACACCCTGATTCTCCTGCTAGTGTTCTTGCCATTTTCTCCCCTAAATCTAAGGTATTCATTTCATTCTTCCTTTTTATTTATTAATTGGGCTAGTCTTTTTTTTCTAATTATTGAATTTTAGAATACATTTTATTAGTTTTTTGGAGCTGATTTTATTAGTGGGCTATGCTTGATATCATTTGCAGAGTTGTTGTTTATATATCGTATATGAATTGTAGAATACATTTTTGTTAGGACTGGTTATGGTAGCTATATTTATCTTGATTCTAGTCAACATGGTTGAGTATATTCTCAATGTTAGATCTTATTAGGAAATTTATGTACATACTGAGCAGATAATGTTTTCTTTACAAGGGACCACTGCCTGAACTGTACCAAATTGTATGATGGTCCCCATTATCTAAGTCCTTGACTCCTTGTTGCCTTACTTTCTTGTGAACTTTCGAAAAATTTATAAGTGTCCGTATTTGATCTTAATGATTTTTTCTTGTGTGTCGATGCCACTTTAGTATCAGAAGCACGTACCAGAGATGAATAAGGTAGGATGCATTGACTCAAAGTTTAATTACATTAGGTTTATCCAGCTGGAATGTTAATTTATCGGATAGATTAATCAACTCAAGTGCAGGTCCATTTTGAATATTTGAATTAATTCTCATTCGTTTTTCAGGATTCTCGGAAGAACACCACTAGTTCGGTGTTAACAGGGAATATGCCCATGTATCAAAGTGGAAGTCAGGCCTGGAACCCTAAGCAAGGTCTGCTAAGTAACGAATCTTTCTTGTTGACGAATCTGTATTGTTTAATACTGCTACTTATTGTTTGCTTGTTTTGAATTAATTCAGTTCTAAGGTGAAAAAAGTATTTATGCATGTTTAGGTATCTCTTTTTTAGGAATATTCTTTCTTGCATTTATTAAGTTTCTCGCGCCAATTTTATGAACATGTGAAGATCAGCAGACTATCGTGTTTAATGAATTTAACTGTTTCCAAAAGATATCCTTATTCCTAAATCATATTCACATTATCTGCATATTCTTCTACCACAAGGTTATAATTTTAGATATGCACATTGTAAGAAAGCTGAAAATATTATTTAACTTCTGGAGGCGTTGACATTGACTTCAACATTACATGTCCTCAATTATCTTCAGCAGTTATTAATTATTTCTCAAATGTTACTTCTGTTTAAATAAGCTTTAATTAAAGTTTCTGCTTGCCGTAGCAGCGTAGCTAAGCATTCTGTTTGATAATTCTTCAATACATCCTTTTCGTGTGTAAGTTGTATGCTAACTACGGCGATATCTGAAAACAGAGAATATTCCCAAGGATAGTGAAGCCAACAAAGAAAAGAAATCAACTTTTCAGCAAAGAAGTGAACATCCATGTCCTCTGAGCTCATCTATATACTATGGTAGCCAAGAAGATATGTATATTAAAAGTTCAAGTGCTCAAGCTTCAAAATCATATCCTACCGTAAGTCTTCATTTTAAAGAAACCCCACCACATCTCCTCTTTTATCAGTTTTAGATGGTCTATTAAGTCCAGGGTACAGAACCAAAATGATTAGTTTTGTTTGATGAATTAGTTCAACAAAGATGAAAATGAAGATAATTTTAAAGGAATGAGTACTGAAGACGAAGGTGCTGCTACCATTAAATGGTGGGAAGGTATGGTTCCTAAATATGGGTTGATGTAATACCAGTATTACTGGGATTCTGTTACAGAGGTTAATTATACTATGTATCTCAATTTGTTTTTATGCAGGGTCACTCTATTATTAGGAATTTCTCTTCGGAAGGCATGTGAATCTCCTCTATTTGCTAGGTATCTAAGTTTCAGCAGATCCACTTTTGTGTTTAATGCTTTGCTATTTTGTTTCAGCACTTGTAGACTTAAAAGAAACATAATAGATTTTGTACACAGTTCTTTATTTTCTTCCACTAATTAATATATAAATAGGAGATGGAACTGTTTATTAATGTAGTAAATTTGCTTTAGGTAGGATCTTATATTAGTTACAGACTTACAGTTTATTTTGGAACTCACTTGAATTTGATCTCTATTTTATTTTGAATTATAGAAGAATGTACTGAAGTTGTCTCCTTTCCTTTGTTATACTGTTTGGTGTTGGTATGAGATAACTTAATCTTTGTTCACTCAGTTTTGTCTTTGTTAAAGGTTTTTGCTATATTAGTTGGCATGAAGTTAATATACAGTTTTTTTGGTCTTTTTCAACCTATTTCCTTAGGAGGATAGGAGTTATACATTACAAAATGCAATCTCTTAACAAAATGTGATCTTCTTTACTGAAAAATATAATAAAATTGTTATATTTGTTAACATGTTAATATTCTTACTTCAAGTATTAGTTCACATGCTTCACGCATAACGTGTACGTCCGTTGGGTTGATATTTTTTTCCCTGGAATCTTGCAGGAAATTCACCAAGCCTACTGTATCTTTATAGATTACCTTAAATGGATATATGGATAGTGCTCCAGTGTTTCGTAGGTGGTTGTGTGGATGGATGTCGTTTTATCGCACATTCTTCTGTTCCTACAAAGAACATGGTTTATATATACTTTCTCTGCTTTTTGCATAAGAGTAACTTAAGCCATCATATAATGTTAATCTGCTCAGTTTTCAGATGCAACTTGACAAATGTTTTATTCTCAAGTTACAAAATTAGTTCATTGTTAATAAAAGTAGCAGCAGTGTATCTTTTGGACTTGCTATGCTACAAAGGTGTAAGAATAAAATGTCAGTATATTCTGTGATGTTAAAAAATCAGTGATCAGTTTATGTTATACACCGTTTGGGAGGATTTTTATGCTGAATTTTTATGTTTGAAGAAAGTTTTGAATGTTTTCATATCTCAAAATAAAAATAAGAAAAATTTGTTCGAGAAATTAGAGTGCACTCTTAAGTAACTGCAGTCCTGTCTACTACGAAGGAACTTGAGCTAACATATATCCAACCAGATAGATGAATTTAATTATATGAACTGCTCTATCATTTGCCAAGCAGTTCCCTGAACATAGAAAATGCAGACGAATTCAGGAGATCTAAATGGTGGCTGTATTGAATTCATTGCTTTTGCTAATCACAAACCTTCATGTTCAGAAGGTAAACCTGATTAGCTTCGCAATGGATTGTAGCAATAGTATCCTGTCTCACCTTGTTCCTTGATAGCTCATGAATTGGTAAATTAGTTAAAAATTTCAATAATAGAGTTAACTGATCAACCTGTGACCTTGATGTTCGTATTGACAATATTCGTGAGATTTCTTATCATCATATGAGATGCATAGAAACAATCTTTCATAGCAAGCTGCCATTTTAGTGGCAGTGAACAGATTCAATCCCCTTTCTCTTGACAACTTCCCTTTCTGCTGTATGTTTTGCTTACCATCTTTCCAGACTTTGTAAAGTGATTCTTTCAGCGAACTTACAGTAGGCGAAAACGTATAGCCCACTTCCTCACCAACAATCACAGACCCTGTAATGCTGGCAAACTTTGTAGCCATTACAGGCTTACCAGATAGAATTGCTTCTAACAATGTGTGATCCAAACCCTGAGCTCGGAGTGTCGGATTAACAAATATGTCAATTGCATTATAGAAACTTGCCAGTTGAGCTTGCTCAAGTGGCCCTAGAACCAGCAAATTAGTCCCTAGATCTTTATATCTGGCACCCCATGGACCATCTCCAGCAACCAGAACAATCACGTTGTCTCGGAATGTAGAATTTTCCAAGAAAATCTGCTTTAGAGCTTCATGCATCAAAGGGTGTCCTTTATCCTTTACTAACCTCCCTGCAATTCCAAAAACCAGTTTCTTAGGATCTGAAATTCCTACCTTTTTCTTAAATTCATTACCCATGTCAGAATCTGGCTTAAAAATCTCTTCATCGATGCCATTGAGGATTATATGAATGCGCTCTTCTGGTATCATGTAGATCCTTCTCAATACATCTCCAGCATGATCACTGGTAGCCACATGATGAGCGTAGTTTGGAAAAAACTTAACCTCTTCAACAACCTTTGTAGTCCTTTCAGTTATTGCGTGATTCTGTGAGTCTTCAGGACTCCGTAAAAGCTCTTGTATGATATCAGAATGTATAGTCTCATATGCAATTCCATGCCAACTTACAGCTAGGTTGCTTATATTTCTTGATCTTGTATACCTCAATCCTACACTTTCAGTGTGTATCACATCAAATGGTTTCCCAGTCAAATTTTGCTTCACAAATTGATTCCAAACAGATGCTTGATCAAGATAGCCTGCAGCGGATGGCTTCGTGAGGTGAAAAAATAAACTTTTGATCATAGGGTATTCAGGTAAAGTAGTGTTTGGAGGTGAAGTGGTGAACACATGAAGCTCATGGCCCCGTTTAGCGAGAGTGAGGTGGAGTGTTAAGGCGTGGCGTTCAAGCCCTCCAGCATGGCCTTTGATAGCCCATTTCTTGACAAAAAGGGCAATTTTGAGGAGTTTCTGCGGTGGCGTTGATGGAAAAGTAAGATGGTTCCATGCGGACGGATAGGTTAGAAGGTTAATGCTGAGTTGTTGATCATTTCCGAACATGTTTTGGACATCGAAATCGGAAGAGTAGGACCAGTAGATTAATGAAATGGATGAGAAGGTAGACAAATAAACTAGGATGTAGCACAAGTAGCGAAATCTAGTAGTTGTGGCTTGATCTTTTGCCATTGATCTAGATTCCTGAAACTGAGATCTACTTAAGGTTGAAGAATGACTGGATCAGAGTTTTCAAGTGGGATCTCCAAACATTATGTAGTTCACAATTTTCGTCCCCTGTTTCTTGGGATTGGGTGAAGTTGCACATGGATTTTAAATAGGAGCACAAAATAACTTTAAAAAAAGATATTCAAGAAGCTAAACTATTAATCCTTGCCTGGAAAACAGATTTTGTAGTTGACTTGAAGTCATAGTAAACTAGTATTTGCTTATAATTCAACTCTTTCTGATAAATAAAACAGAGGAGAGGGCACTAACTAAGCAATTGAACTATGGAGGCTCAAAGCTCTATTTTTAATTTCTCATCAAAGTTATCTTATTCTACTACCTACCTTCATAATACAATTTCATAAAGTTTAGAGAAATCTCTCTAATTCTATATCGATTGAAGAACTGTGCTAGGTACCCCAAAAATTGTTCCCAAAATGTTTACAAAATGACGTGGATGACACACGACGTTTTTCAGTTCGTGGCGCATATTAATGCACGCAGGGTCCCATCATATTATTAGGAAAGTTACCATTATAAGTTTATTTGGGAACAATTTTTTGAAACACTTTTGGGGCCTCTAGCATTTCTGTTAATGTTAAGATTTCCCTAACTTGTAGGCTGGGGACCTTGATTTTAATTAGGCAATATTGTTCTTCAGATTTAAATAATTGGTTACAAATTTATCTAGTGAGTGAAGGCATGTAACACAACACCTATGTAGATAACAAGTGCAAAAGGTGCTAATGTAACCAACGGACCAATAGCTGAATAAGTGTACCAGTTCCAACAAGACAAAATCCCGAGCTTGATTTGAACCAAGTTCACCAACGCCAACATCAAGAAAACGCAGCCCGACACTGATCCAACAGCAGATGCCAAGATTCCAATTCTAAGGATCTTCAAGTTTACACGCGCCACATGTTTCACCTCCATATCATTGTTTCCATCTTTAGCATTTCTTATGGCTAGTTTAAGGCTGGATGCAATGAGGCTGGAGAAAAGGAACGAACTAAACGAGTAGACGTGGAAAGTAACCAGATATTCTGCCATTGAGGAGCTAGCTCTGCAAGATTTGGAGTCGACGAGCGTGTAGGAGGGATCTGATGGATTGAAGGCGAGGCCGAGGAAGAGGGCTAATGTGAAGAGGGAGTTAACATTTACAATGCCATCTAAGGCCATGATATGGATGGTGGTGTTGGTGTTGGTGTTGATCATTTGAGCTAGGAATGAAGTCACTGGAAAATCAATTCATTGATTGGTTATCTTTAAATATTCTTTGCTTAAGTTTGTACTTGTAGAGTGGCAATGAAGGAAAAGAGAGTTGGAAATGTTGGTAAGCAATGGGGGTATTGCGGGCAAGGGATGAGACTTGGGGGTGAAGGGATAATAGGCTTGCAATTTGACATTTCAATATTGGCATGTTGTTGATTTGGATACAAATCTGTTTAGTTTTAGTCATTTGTCAATCTACTTGGCGCTGCTTTCGACCCAAGCAGTCACACATTTGAAATATTTCCTTATTTGTTTTTGAAAAATGGATCGGAGAATTGATCGAAATTTGAAATTGGTTTTCAAATCAAATAGTGTATTAAATTTTACTATCAAGTTTGATTGTGAATCCAAAGATTAAAATTTTTATCTCACCGAATATTATTGCAAATACTAGCTTAAACTCGTGCCGATCATTTTTAATAATTATTATTTTATTATTTATATTTTAATTAATTGAATTTATTAAAAATAAAAATAGGCATGTTAAAATAGGTAAACTTTTTAAAAAAATGAAAATTATTAAAAACTAGCTTATATTCTGTGGGATGCACGGTTTTCTTTAATATTTTATTATTTTTATTTAGATTTTTGTAATTATATCTTTTTTGATGAAATTTTAATATATATTTATATGTGTATATAATAAATTGGATTTATATATCTAAAAATATAAGTATTTTAATTTAATAAATTGTTGATGTAGTCTTTAGTAGTATTTTAGATATTAAAATAGAAAAAAAAATTTAAATAATAAATCTAAAGGTTCGTATTTATTTGCTCTTAAAAAATCTAAGAGTGACTAAAGTGCAAATAACAAAATATGTGTCATGTAATGTGCCAAGTTTCTTTTAACGTATGTTATTATTATTATTTTTTTATTAATTATCTTATTTAAATTGAATATTATAAAAAAATTATATTAAACATGGATTTTATAAGTTTAACATAATAATATTTTCATTATTTCTATATTTTACCCGTGTTTTTTTTAATTCGAATATGAGTTGTTTCAATTAAAAAATATAAAACATGCAATGTCCTTAAAAAAATAGTTATTTACTTATCAATAATTATATAAAATTATATTACATTTATATATATATGTTGTCTGTGTTACTTTTAGAAAATTAGTTGTTTAAATTAGAAAATAAAAAATTATATTACCTTTCTATATATATGTTGCTTGTGTTACTTTAAAAAAAATTAGTTCTTTAAGTTGGAAAAAATAAAAAAGGTTATGTGTTTAGCTGAAAAGGGTAAGTGGTTATTTATTAATAATTATATATAACAATATTATCATTAAATATTTATTTTGCATGTGTTATATTTAGAACATTAGTTGTTTTAGTTAGAAAATTTAAAACATATAATGTGTTTTAGCTGGAAAAGGTAATCAGTTATAAATATATAATAATATTACTATTTTATATATATGTTACCTATTTTATTTTTATAAGATGAGTTGTTTCAGTTAGAAACATAGATAAAATATGTAATGTATTTTACCTGAAAAAAAAGCAATTGGTTATATACAGGACCGACCGACCGACCGACCAAAACTTTTAATGTTTCGTTTTTAATAATACCAGCTTAAAACCCGTGCGATGCACAGATTGTTAATTGTTATTTTATTATTATTTTTTTAATATTTTATTAATTGTAGTTGTGCAAAAAATAAGTAGGCATGCTAAAATAGCTAAACACTTTTAATTAATTAAAAACATTAAAAGAGATTTTAAAATAAATAAGTATGGGTTTGCCCGTTATATTTTTGGAAAATGAAGGGTTTTAGTAAGAAAAAATAAAAAATGTAACATATATTTAGTTTAAAAAGGTAACTGCCCGTGATATTTTTGGAAAATGAGGTTTTAAAATTTAATAATTAAAAGTATTTAAATACGTTTTAAAATAAATAAGTAAAGGGTTTCCTATGATATTTTTGGAAAAAGAATGGATTTTAGCGAGAAAAATAGAAAAAGTAAATTGTAAAATGTAATTTCCCGTGATATATTTAGAAAATGATGGACTTTGTTAGAAACAATATATAATGTGTTTTAGCTGAAAAGATAATTAGTTATAAATAGGTATTTGATTATTTATATTTTAATATTTTTAGTAATTACATTTGTTAAGAAAAATAAGCAAATATGCTCAAATAGGTAAACTTTTAAAAAATAATTATAATATTAAAATATGTTTAAAAATAAATAACTAAAGGTTTGTCCGTAATAGTTTTGGAAAAGGAGGGGTTTTAGTAAGAAAAAATAGAAAAACAAACATGTTTTAGTTAAAAAAGGTAATTGCCCGTGATATTTTTGGAAAATGAGAGGATTTTGTTAGAAAAAATAGGAAAATTATTGTGTTTTAGCTGAAAAAGGTAATTTGTTATAAGTATGTAATGTTATTATTTAATAATAATTTTTTATAAATAGTCATGTTAAAATAGGTTAACTTTTTTAAATAATTAAAAACATTGAAATATATTTTAAAATAAATAAATAAGGGTTTTCCCGTAATAGTTTTGGAAAAAAAGAGATTTTAGTAAGGAAAAATAGAATATATAACTTGTTTTCTTGATAAATGTGTTAGTTGATAAACGCGTCCGTGATATTTTTGAAAAATGAGGAATTTTCCCCAAATATTTTTGGATTATGAGAAGTTTTAGTAAGAAAAAATAGAAAATATAACATGTTAGATGTGTTAGTTGATAAAGGATTATCTGGGATATTTTTGGAAAAGAATAAGATTTGGTTATAAAAAATAGAAAAAATAATGTGTTTTATCTGAAAAAGTTAACCGGTTATAAATAGATACAAGCCTATAACTCGTGCAAAGCGCGAACAACTTTAATATTAATTTTGAAATTTACTTTTAAATTTTTTGAGATTTTAATACTTCTGAAAATGCAAACTTTTTAAAAAGAATTAAAAGTACTACTTTAATACTTTAAATCTAAAAAAACTTATAGATTTTATAAAATTTTATTAGCCTAGTAAGCATGTTAGTCAAGATAACCGTCAAAATTATCAATATATATTGTTGTAATATATATAAATATAAATATAAATATTTTCTAAAAAAGGTCTTGTTTTTGAATTCTAAGTAAAGTATAATTATAAGAGTTTGTAGTTATGTTATATATGTGAGAAAATCGAAAATCAAAACTTTCAATGTTTCGGCTATTATATAATAGTACAGATAGATAGATTAAATAGAATAAATTACCGAAAATCAAAATCAAAACTTTCAATATTTCGGCTATTATATAATACAAGCATATAACCCGTGCGATGCACGGATGAATTTTAGTATTTTTAATTTATTATTTTAGTATTTTTACATGATTTATTATTATTTTTTATCTTATTTTATTATCATTTATTTGTATTTTGATCTTAAAAATTTTAATATATTGTCGACAGAATAATATTTTGAACTTTTGAATGTAGCTTAGAAAAATAGATGATATAAATATTTAATAATAATAATAATATGTTGACGGGATTCGAATCTTGAACCCGTGGGAGTATTTTAAATACCAAGAAAATAATATTCTTTTAATATTACATCAAACGGTTCTCATTTATCTATATTTATATCTAACGGTTATTATTTAGAGAACCAAACTATCAACCAACCAAATATATGGCAGTTTTCTTATAATAGTATTTTTTTATATGATTTTTTATTATTTTTTATCTTATTTTATTAGCATTTATTTTTATTTTGATCTTACAAATTTTTAATATGTTGTTGACGGGATTCGAACCTTGAACCGTGGGAGCATTTTAGATATCAAAAAAATAACATTCTTTTAATATTACATCCAACGGTTCTCATTTACCTATATTTACATCTAACGATTATTATTTAGAGGACCAAACTACCAACCAAATACAGGGTGGTTTGCTTATAATATTATAGTATAGATAGCTTAAAACCTGTGCGATGCACAGATTATTTTTAATAATTGTTAATTTTATTATTTATATTTTATATTTTATTAATTGCATTTATTAAAAAATAAGTAGACACACATTTTTAAATAATTAAAAGTATTAAAATGGATTTTAAAATAAATAAGTAACGATGGTTTGCCCGTGATATTTTGGAAAAAGAGGGGTTTTAGTAAGAAAAATAGAAAGTAACATGTTTTCGTTGAATTTTAAAATATAAAAGTAACGATTTGTCCGTGAATATTTTGAAAAAGAGGGGGTTTAATAAGAAAAATAGAAAAGGTGACATGTTTTAGTGTTTTTTTGTCAATTAAAAGTATTAAAATAGATTTTAAAGTAAATAAGTAAGGGTTTGCGCGTGATATATTTGGAAAAAGGAGGGATTTTAGCAAGGAAAATTGAAAATATAACATGTTTTAGCTAAAAAAGGTAATTGTCCGTGATTTTTCTAGAAAAAGAGGGGAAATGTAATTGTCAATTAAAAGTATTAAAATAGATTTTAAAATAAATAAGTAAGGGTTTGCTCGTGATATATTTGAAAAATGAGGGATTTTAGCAAGTGAAATAGAAAAAGTAACATGTTTTAGCTGAAAAGGAAATTGCCCGTGATTTTTTACAAAAAGGGTGACTGATTATAATAATTTTTATAATAATTAAATAAATAATTAAATAAGGTAAGTACCGTATCAAAAAACAAGTACCAAAACTTTCAATGTTTCGTCTTTAATAATATAGTATAGACAGAGAGATAGATTTATAATATTAGTATTTTATGCTACTTAATGGAATAGCCCGTGATATTTTTGAGGTTTTAGTTATGAGAAATATTAGTTAGAAAATATAAAAAAGAATATACGTTTTGGAAAAAAAAACTAATCGGTTAGTCATTAATAATTATAATAATATTATTTTATTTTATTAAATAAAACTGTTCGTGATATTTTTGGAAAATGAGAGGTTTTATTTAGGAAAAATAGAAAAGTAGAAATTTTAGTTAGAAAATATAAAAAAGAATATACACTTGGGCTAAAAATGATAATGGGTTAGTTATTAGCAATTATAACCTTATTATGTTATTTTATTAAATGAAAATGTCTGCGATATTTTTGGAAAATGAGATGTTTTAGTTAGGAAAAATAGAAAAGATATTCTAAATAATAATTTTAATATTTTATCCAACGGTTCTCATCGATTTGATCAGAAATATCTAACGGTTATGAATGGAGTGACCAGACTACAAAAACTTTCATGACCAGACTACAAAACTTTCAATGTTTCGTCTTTAATATAATAGTATAGATAGTATAGTATAGATAGATGTCGTCTGCGATAATTTTAGAAAATGAGAAATTTTAGTTAAAAAATATATAAAAGAATATACGCTTTGGATAACAAAGGTAATCGGTTAATTATTAGTATTTATAATATTACTATTTTATGTTACTAAATAAAATTGCATGTGAGATTTTATTTAGGAAAATTTTTAGTTAGAAAATATAAAAAAACAATTATACGCTTTGGAAAAAAAGCTAATCGGTTAGTTATTAGTAATTATAAATATTATTATTTTATTTCATTAAAAAGAACTGTCCGTGATATTTTTGGAAAATGAGAGGTTTTAGTTAGAAAAAATAGAAAAGTAAAAATTTTAGTTTGAAAATATAAAAAAGAATATACACTTTGGCTAAAATAGGTAATTGGTTAGTTATTAAAAATTATTATTTTATTATTTTATTTTAATAAATTAAACTATCTTTGATATTTTTGGAAAAGGAGAGGTTTTAGTAAGCAAAAATAAAAAGCTTATATGTTTTAGTTAAAAAAGCTAATTGTCCGTGATATTTTTGGAAAAGTAAGGGAATTTTTCAGAAAAAATAAAAAAAATAAGATATTTTAGGTGTAAAAGGTAATTGGTTATAAATAGGTAATATTATTATTTAATAATAGTTTTTATAAATAAATAAGGGTAATTAAGTAAAAACACGAAGTACAGTTTAGTAATGACAATTAAGTAAAATCACAACATACCAAAAAATATCTAGTATTATATTCAATGACTCTCATTAATTTAATTTAAAAGATCTAACAGTTAAAGATTGGATGATCAAATTATGGAGGACCAGACTACAAACCGACTACAAAAACTTTTAATGTTTCTTCTTTAATATAACAGTATAGATTGTTATTATTTAATAATATTTTTTATATATAAATAAGGGTAATTAAGTAGAAACACAAAGTACCAAAAAATTGTATCAACCAACCAAACTTTTAATGTTTCATTTTCAATAAAACTAGATTAAATCCCGTGCGATGCAAAAATTTTCTTGTTATAATTGTTATTATATTGTTAACATTTTAATATTTTATTAATTGCATTTGTTAAAAAATATAAATAGGTATGTTAAAATATGTAAACTTTTTAAATAATTAAAAACATTAAAATAGGTTTTAAGATAAATAATTAAAGTGTTAGTCAGTGATATTTTAATAAAAACTATAGATTTTAGAGAAAAAATAAGTTAAAAAAGGTAATTAATCCTCATATTTTTGGGAAAATAGGGGTTTTGTCAGAAAAAATGTATAATGTGTTTTAGCTGAAAAGGTAATTGGTTATAAACTTGTAATTGTTATGGATTAGAAAACGTGCTTGTATATTAATTGCTAAGATTTATGAGCTTTCGAGCTTTAATGGTTGCACTTGTGTTTCGAGACTAAATCCGTCCTCACAAGATGCCCAATATTCTTTGAACACCATTTCTTCATCTTTCTTGTCTTCCTCTATCACTTCCTGCCCCCGACTTCCTGGTTGTCAATAGTACATTCAACCATGAAGTCAGTGAGTGCTTGAGCTTTTATGGCCGTTCGAGGCTTGTACTTGATGTCAAATTCTCCCAATTCAATGGCCCATTTGATCAATCTTCCACTAACTTGAGGGCTATGCTAGATGTTTCTTAGAGGCTGATTGGTCAGGACTGTTGGGAACCACGGACTTGGGGTTCTACTACATTTTATGATACATAATTAAGGAGTGCGAAAAGAAAATCACCTTGTTAACGGTTGATTCCACGCTCTTCTATTGTATTCCCAAATTCCCTTGAGCGAAGTGTGGCCTCCGTCTTCTCAAGTTAACCTCTCTTCTTGCTCCTAGGTGGCTACAATATTTTTCTTAACCAACCCTAGCAAGAAGAGAATAAGAATATATATAGGGCTACAATAGGGATCATGGATAATTAGGTTGGGCCTTTTAATTACATCCTGGGCCTAGCCCAATGTAATTAAATATTAATTCAATCCACTAAAGAATTAATATTTGCACTACCTTTCCTAATACCGCAACTTAATTAATTAATTCGGTTCCAATATTATTTGCTTATTAAATTCCCCATGTTTAAAATAGCGCATGCCCATTAATTAAATAAATTACTGATAATTCATTTAATTAACATCTTATATCCTTGATCATCCACTCTACCTTTATTTAATTATGCTGGAATAAATCCACCTGCAGGGTTTCACATAATTAAATCCTTTTGAGCTTTCAAGGGGACATCATTAACCCGAATATTATCAGGACACGGATTCCTTCAATAAATAATATCCACCATATATATTATTCAATCACCCAAAATATAATGATATAATTCAAAAGAATTATTTCATATATAAATCAAAGCATGTAAATAATATACACGTGTCAATTACTATATCCGGATTAAGAACCTAAGTATTAATAATAACATAGAATCTTAGTTCACCTTCTTAATCAGTTTAAGGGAACAATTCTAAATTTGATCCTGTTCAATATACACAAAGTATACAAGTATTATTTAATAGTGAAGATAAACTATTCCCAAATAATACTTCAGTTATTCCAGTGGTTTGTCTAATTCCACTTAAACTGTGAACCCTTTATATTATATATAGACACTGATAATTTAATCTTCTGTTATCCCATTTGATACTAAATTATCCACAATATATAATAAATAGACAATGTAAAAATATGCAATCAAGATTCTCAATAAAATGGACAATGTTTATATACTACTAATGAATAGTTTAGTATAAAACCCAACAATCTCCCACTTATACTCAAGCTATTCTTTGAGTATATCAGTGTTTATTAATATAATCCGCTACCAGTTTAAATAACTATTCCGTGACCAGACATCTGACTCCTATCTCCTCCACGTGTTCTTCAAAAACCCTAGCTGGTAAACTCTTCGTGAAAGGATCAGCCCGGTTGTCCTTTGATGCTATATCAGTCACAATAATATCTCCTCGCTTAACGAACTGTCGTATGAGGTGATACTTACGCTCAATGTGTTTTGCTGCTTTATGTTCTCGTGGTTCCTTTGTATTTGCAACAGCACCAGTATTATCACAATAAATTGTGATTTGTCGTGGCAAATTAGGAACTACATTCAAATCCAGCAGGAAATTCCGGAACCATATAGCCTCCTTGGCTGCCTCAGAGGCTGCCACATATTCAGCTTCCATGGTTGAGTCTGCGATGCATTTCTGCTTCACACTCCTCCATATTACAGCTCCACCTCCTAAAGTAAAAACACACCCCGAGGTTGACTTCCTCTTATCCCTATCTGTCTGGAAATATGAATCGGTATAACCCACAGGAAACAAGTCTGAAGCCTTGTAAATTAACATATACTTCTTAGTCCTTCGCAAGTACTTAAGTATCGTTTTTACTGCACTCCAATGTTCCTGACCTGGATTGGACTGATATCTACTGACCATGCCTACGGCAAAGCAAATATCAGGTCTCGTGCATAACATGACATACATTAAGCTTCCACATGCTGAAGCATAAGGAACTGCTTTCATGTTCTCTATCTCCTTAGGTGTCTTAGGACACTGCTCCTTTGATAGAGAGACTCCATGTCTAAAAGGTAAATTACCCTTCTTAGAGTCCTGCATGTTAAAATGAGTCAATACCTCATCAATGTACGGTTCTTGAGATAAAGCCAACGTTCTTTTCTTGCGATCTCTTATAACTTTGATCCCAAGAATGTATGCGGCTTCACCTAAGTCTTTCATTTCAAATTGTTTGAACAACCATGCCTTAATAGATGACAACATCTCTACATTGTTTCCAATGAGCAAAATGTCATCTACATATAGTACTAGAAAAACCACTGCATTTCCTTCACTTTTCTTATACACACATGCTTCGCTTGGACTCTGATCATAACCATTTGACTGGACGGCCTGATCAAAACGAATGTTCCACTCCCTGGAAGCTTGTTTCAGTCCATAAATGGACTTCTTAAGCTTACACACTAGATGCTCTTGGCCCTCTTTGATGAATCCCTCTGGTTGCTGCATATGGATGTTTTCATCAAGACTTCCATTTAGGAAAGCTGTCTTGACATCCATTTGCCAAATCTCATAATCGAGATGAGCTGCTATAGATAAAAGAATCCGGATTGACTTAAGCATGACTACCGGAGAAAAGGTTTCCTCATAATAAATTCCTTGTTTCTGAGTATACCCTTTCGCAACAAGTCTTGCTTTCCAGGCTTTCACCTTTATGTCAGATCCTCTTTTTCTTTTGTAGATCCACTTGCATCCAATGGGTTTTACACCATTGGGTGGTTCCACGAGATCCCAGACTTGATTGGAATACATAGATTCCATCTCAGATTGCATAGCCTTTTGCCAAAGATCTGCATCCTTATCTTGCATTGCTTCTTCGTATGTCCTGGGATCCTCATCATGTTCACCAGAGACTAAGTCCGAAGACTCTCCCAAAAACATGAACCTCTCAGGTTGTTTAACAACCCTCCCACTACGACGAAGCATTGGTGTGGTATTTGGTATTAGTGATGGGTTGTTCATTTATTTGTGGTTGTTCTACTTGTACCGGTGGCATATTAGAATTATCTTGTCCTCCCACTATTTCCTCTAAAACAACAGTACTCATGGGTTTGTGATTCATTATATAGTCTTCTTCTAAGAATCTAGCATTGGTGCTTACAATGATATCCCGATCCTTAGGACTATAAAACAAATACCCTTTTGTTCCCTTGGGATAACCCACAAACAACCTCACTTCTGTACGAGAATCTAACTTAGTCACGTTCTTGTTCAGCACATGTGCTAGAGAACCCCAAATCCGAATGTGTTTCAAACTAGGTTTGGTACTAGTCCACAATTCTTTTGGAGTTTTTGGAACTGACTTAGAAGGTACCAAGTTTAGAAGATAAGCCGCTGTTTCTAGAGCATGCCCCCAAAACGACTTGGGTAAATTCGAATAACTCATCATCGATCTAACACTCTCTAAAAGAGTCTGGTTCCTTCTTTCTGCTACACCATTCTGCTGAGGTGTGCCA
The DNA here is from genome assembly GCA_030848705.1 of Heracleum sosnowskyi. Classification (NCBI taxonomy): domain Eukaryota; kingdom Viridiplantae; phylum Streptophyta; class Magnoliopsida; order Apiales; family Apiaceae; genus Heracleum; species Heracleum sosnowskyi. The sequence continues at coordinate 84,479,735 of CM061237.1, forward strand.
GGTGCAGTCAACTGGGATGAAATCCCATGTTCTGATAAATATTCTCTAAATTCTCCAAGCAGGTATTCGCCCCCACGATCTGATCGTAGTGACTTGATACATTTTCCTGAATGTCGCTTCTCCGCACTTGCTTTGTACTCTTTGAATTTTTCAAAGCACTCAGACTTGCGGTGCAACAGATAAATGTATCCATATCTCGAATAATCATCAATGAAAGTGACAAAATATTCATACCCACCTCTCGCTTGGATATTCATAGGTCCACATAAATCAGTATGAACCAATTCTAACACATCTTTGGCTCTATTTCCTTTTGCCTTAAAAGGTCTACTGGTCATTTTTCCTTCCAAGCAAGATTCACAGACTGGAAATGGCTCCACTGCCAACGAGCCTAAAGGCCCATCTACTACCAATCTTTGAATCCTCCTTAAGTTAATATGACCTAATCTCAAGTGCCAAAGATATGTTTGGTTCAATCCAGAAGGTTCCTTTCTTTTACTAGAGGTAGAAAGTGTATTATTAATTTCACTTGGTTGCAGCATTGGTTCTATAGGATTAATAATATATAAATTGTCTTGCAATGTACCAGAACATATAACTCGTTTATTCATCATAATGGAAACATTACGATCCAAACAAACATTATAACCATCCATAGCAAGTTTAGAAACTGAAATTAAATTCCTTCTAAATGAAGGTACATAAAGACAATTATTCAAAACCAAAATCCTATCATAACCAAAAGATAAAGAAATAACTCCAACTGCAACCACTGCTACTTTCGTAGCATCTCCCATGAACACATATATCTCGCCATCTCTAAGCAGCCTGGTTTTCTGGAACCCCTGCATGGAATTACAAACATGATCAGTGGCTCCTGTGTCTACACACCAAGTGCTCGTAGACATAGCCGCTATATATGTTTCCGTAACAAGAGAAAGAGACATACCAGCATTGTTCTTCTTAGACAGAGGACAATCCTTTTTCCAGTGACCCGACTGCTTGCACTTGAAGCACTTGCCCTTAGGCTTCTTCACTGAATTCTGAACTCCCAATGGTTTCACAACTTTCTGTGTCTGAACCTTCTTCTTCTTCTTTCCTTTCGGCTTTGAAGAAGAAACTTTCTCAGCCACATTTACCTGAACATGCTGCTGAAATAATGATTCCGCTACCTGAAGCTCTGTCAGAAGTTCTGCAAGACTATACAACTTCTTGTTCATGTTGTAATTCAAGCGAAACGGCTCAAAGCTTTTTGGCAAACTCATAAGTATGATATCGACCTGCGTTTCCGTATCAATATCAGTACCAAGGACCTCTAGTTCATTTATATGAGACATCATCAGAAGAACATGGTCCCTTACAGGTGTTTTTTCAGCCATCTGAGTGTTCATTAGAGACTTCATTGCTACTTGCCTAGCAGCCCTATTCTGATCTCCGAAAAGCTCCTTGAGATTATAGAGCATATCTGCAGCAGTGGTCATGGCCTGATGCTGATGTTGCAAAACACCCGACATTGCTGCCAGAATGTAACATCGCGACATCTCATCTGCCTTAGTCCACTTCTTAAAATACTCTTTATCCTCATCCGGAGCATCGGCAGCAGGCTGGTCCGGTTTGGGTTCAACAGTACAAAATTTAAACTCTTCAGCAGTCAACACTATGTCCAAATTGCGTTTCCATTCAATATAGTTATGTCCGGTAAGTTTGTTATCCTTAAGTATGGTGAAAAGTGGATTAAAGCCCATTCTATCCTGAGAATCATGCATATAACACTTAATCAGAAAATTGCATATATCTTAAAACCTATTTGTTTCCTCTAACAATTAATTAAAATTAATGCACTAATATTTAAATTCCATAAATATCTGGTACGCCATGATGGATGACATATATACCATTTAAATTTAAATATTACTTCGGTCTCACTACTAAATAATACGCCACGTTAGGGTGGACTATATATTATCTTTCATAGCTAAGTGTATACCATTATTTAGATCTTAAGTTGCCTTTAGTCAGACCCATCCGTTCGATGTATCAATGGATAAATCCCAGGTGTTTTCGGTGAAGTCACAGACGGACTCGCTTAAAAACACAACCCCTAAGACAGAAATATCCATTATCAACATCAATCAAGGAATGTCCAACTTTTTTCTCGAATTCTATGAAACTTGGTATGTCACGATGGGGTGAGCTTACCTTTCATTATTCGTGATTAACTTAAGAAGATTGTCCTAGTAATATCCTTAACACTACCCAGACGTCATAAATCATACGCCACGATGGGTGACATATATCCAATTCATAATCGTCCTAGTGTTAAATTACATACAACCAATAATGGATGACCCTGGGATCTAATATCAAATTAATTCCCTCTCCCACTTAGTATTTTAACATGAGTAATTTTATCTAGATGCATCGCCCTATGTTATTTCTTCGAGGTCCACATGTTATCAAAATAACAATACAAAGAACACATAACATAGCATAGCATGCATCTCTACATAATTAAATGGGGCCTATGTCATTATAATTATGTCTAACATGCATTCCAAATACACACATAATTTAATAACATAAAACATTTAATTAAAGCAATAAATGAAAATTTATGTCCATGTCGTCCTATTTATGTTAACCATGCAATTAAAATTACACACATAATTAACAACACACATAATAATTATTTAATGCAATAATTAAAATTAAATAGCAGAAAAATTAAAATAAAAAATAAATCCACTATTATGGCCAAAAAAAAATTTCATCCGAAAATCCTGCGAAAACTTCAACTCGCTGTTTGAGGGTCTAAACGAGCTCAGACGCACATGAAATCTGACACCGTATGCAAAAGTTACAACAGTTCAAAGTTGCATAGGCGAAATCTTGTAGCATCAGCGGAAGAACTTTGTTTTCTTGAAACTCCGTCGATCAAATAGTTACATACAACATAACATACCTATTCTATTACATCAGATCATAATCTAACATGAATACAAATCATGATTACAAGATTACAAAATCATAATAGAAAACAAAACTAGCACGATCAACCCTCGTGATTTACAACCACGATAAACCACGTGGAAACCAAAACAAAAAATAACCACGATTAAACCACGTGGGATCCAAACACATAATTAAAATAAAACGAGGCCATAATAGTGGATACTAAACAACCTGCAAAAGATTATTATCCAAGCATACCACTATACATACATAACCAATTTTAATTACGACATGGACATCATATCATAAAACATAGAACCCATAACCAGGCTCTTGATACCAATTGTTGGGAACCACGGACTTGGGGTTCTACTACATTTTATGATACACAATTAAGGAGTGCGAAAAGAAAATCACCTTGTTAACGGTTGATTCCACGCTCTTCTATTGTATTCCCAAATTCCCTTGAGCGAAGTGTGGCCTCCGTCTTCTCAAGTTAACCTCTCTTCTTGCTCCTAGGTGGCTACAATATTTTTCTTAACCAACCCTAGCAAGAAGAGAATAAGAATATATATAGGGCTACAATAGGGATCATGGATAATTAGGTTGGGCCTTTTAATTACATCCTAGGCCTAGCCCAATGTAATTAAATATTAATTCAATCCACTAAAGAATTAATATTTGCACTACCTTTCCTAATACCGCAACTTAATTAATTAATTCGGTTCCAATATTATTTGCTTATTAAATCCCCCATGTTTAAAATAGCGCATGCCCATTAATTAAATAAATTACTGATAATTCATTTAATTAACATCTTATATCCTTGATCATCCACTCTACCTTTACTTAATTATGCCGGAATAAATCCACCTGCAGGGTTTCACATAATTAAATCCTTTTGAGCTTTCAAGGGGACATCATTAACCCGAATATTATCAGGACACGGATTCCTTCAATAAATAATATCCACCATATATATTATTCCATCACCCAAAATATAATGATATAATTCAAAAGAATTATTTCATATATAAATCAAAGCATGTAAATAATATACACGTGTCAATTACTATATCCGGATTAAGAACCTAAGCATTAATAATAACATAGAATCTTAGTTCACCTTCTTAATCAGTTTAAGGGAACAATTCTAAATTTGATCCTGTTCAATATACACAAAGTATACAAGTATTATTTAATAGTCAAGATAAACTATTCCCAAATAATACTTCAGTTATTCCAGTGGTTTGTCTAATTCCACTTAAACTGTGAACCCTTTATATTATATATAGACACTGATAATTTAATCTTCTGTTATCCCATTTGATACTAAATTATCCACAATATATAATAAATAGACAATGTAAAAATATGCAATCAAGATTCTCAATAAAATGGACAATGTTTATATACTACTAATGAATAGTTTAGTATAAAACCCAACAAGGACCTCTATCTTGTGAGCTTGGAAGTATGGGCGTAGCTTTCTTGAGGCCATTATCAAGGCTAAGGCAAACTTCTCAATCGTAGAGTAGTTTATTTCTGCCCCATGTAGAATCTTGCTTACGTAGTAAATGGGTTTCTGAACCTTCAATTCTTCCTTTACCAAAACGGCTCCAAGGGCTGTGTTAGAAACAGCCAAGTACAAATAGAGAATTTCCCCTAGATTTGGCTTTGCCAACAGTGGTGCTTCAGCCATGTATTTCTTCAGGGCCTCAAAGTCCTCTTGGCTTTCAATTGCCCACTCAAAAATTTTCATGTTCTTGAGTGCTTTGAAGAAGGGTAAACACTTCTCTCCTGACTTGGAGATAAATCTTCCCAATGCTGCCACTCTTCCCGTTAGTTTTTGGACATCCTTGACAGTCTTTGGTGGTTCCATGTCTAGAATTGCTTTGATTTTGTTGGGATTAGCCTCGATTCCTCTCTTGGAAACCATCAGACCTAAAAACTTTCCCGAGCCTACACCAAAGGCACACTTAGCTGGATTCAACATCATCTTGTGGTGCCTCAGCACTTCTAATGCCTCTCAGAGGTGCTCTATGTGATCGGCCTTATCGAGGCTCTTGACTAGCATGTCATCTACGTAAACCTCCATGGTTTTTCCAATTAGGTGTCCAAAAATTTTGTTCACCAACCTTTGGTAAGTTGCCCCTGCATTCTTAAGTCCAAATGCCATGACTAGATAACAGAAAACACCAAAGTCAGTGATGAATGATACCTTGGAGATGTCATCCTTGTGCATTTTAATTTGGTTGTATCCACTGAAGCCATCCATGAAGCTGAGCATCTCGTGTCCAACTGTAGCATCTATTAATGCATCAATCCTTGGTAAGGGAAAACAATCCTTAGGACATGCATCATTCAAGTCAGTGAAGTCCACGCACATCCTCCATTTTCCATTGGCCTTTTTGACCATTACGGGGTTAGCCAACCATTCCGGGAATTGTATCTCTTCAATGAATCCGGCCTCCAGAAGCTTTTCTACTTCTTGTTTAATGGCCTCTTGTCTTTCTGGAGCAAAATTTCTCTTCTTTTGATTCACCGTCTTTCTTTCAGGATCCACATTCAACTTTTGAGTTATCAATTGGGGATCAATCCCTGGCATGTCAGCCGCTGTCCAGGCAAAAACGTCATTATTCTCTTGAAGAAAAGATATGAGCTTGTTTTTCAATGGCTCAGGCAGTAATGGCTCAGGCAGTAGAGCTCCAACATAAGTCACCTTCTCTGGTTCACCAGGAACTAAGTGAATGGGGATTAAATCCTCCGCTGGTTTCCCTCTTCGGTCCTCATTGTCACTAGTATCCATATCTTCAATGGGGAGAACCTGCCCCCCTATTCCATCAGGCCTTAACGCAGCTACGTAATAACTTCTAGCCATTTTTTGGTCTTCTCGTTCTTCACCAATTTCATTCCTCGTTGAGAAATTGATTTTCAGATGATAAGATGAGGCGACGGCCTTGAACGCATGGAGACCAGTCCTTCCCAGGATTGCATTGTAGGTCGAAGTTGCCTTTATAACTATAAAGTTCAACATCTGAGTGGACGTATTCGACCCTTGCCCCATTGTCATTGGGAGTTGGATAGTGCCTTCCACCTTTGACTCCACTCCATTGAATCCATATATGGGCATATTCGAGGGTGTCAACTGAGAGTCAATATAGCTCATCTTGATAAAAGCATCATGGAACAAGATGTCCACTGAAGCTCCATTGTCGACCAAAACTCTCTTGGTTTCAGAATTTCCTATCACAGGAACGATGACTAAGGGATCATCGTGGGGAAACTTCACTCCCTCAATGTCTGAATCATCAAAAGCTATTGATACTTCTGTTCGGGAACGCTTCGGTGCTTCTCCAACCACGGTCATTACTTCTCGAGCATAAGCCTTTCTTGAGTTTCGAGAGGACCCAGCAGTAGTTGGCCCTCCGAATATCATGTTGATTACCGGCCCTCGGGGCTTGGGATTTCGATCTTGATCGTTGTCCCTTCTGTCATAATCCTTCCTTTTATAGTTCCCCCTTTGACTCCCTTGGTTTCCATCTTTGGTGAACTTACTGAGTTTTCCTCTTCGTATCAGAAATTCAATTTCATCTTTCAATTGCCTACAATCGTCGGTGTCATGACCGACTTCTTTGCGGAACCTACAGAATTGGTTTTGGTTCCGTTTGGACATGTCAGCCCTCATTGGCTTCGGCCATTTGAGATCTCCTTCCTTAGCTATCTCCATCAGAATTTGACTCCTGGGAGTGTTTAATCTTGCATACTCCGTGAATTTTGGCCCCAAATTGTTCCTCTTGGGTGGAGAATCAGAATCCTTTGACGTTCTAGGAAACTTTTCCTTGACATCATATTCCTGTGTTTCCTTTCTTTTCTTTGAGTTCCCACTACCGCCAGCAGTGGGTTCATACTTTCTCATGCTTTCTTCCTCCTTGATGTACTTTCCGGCTCTATCTTGGAGCTTCAGCATGCTCTCGGGTGGATGTTTTGCCAATAACCTTTTGAAGTGATCATCAGTGGTTCTTTGCTGCAGAGCTATCATAGCTACTTTGTCCTCTAAATCCGGGACTTTCAAAGCCTCCCGAGTAAATCGGTTGATATAATCTCTCAAGGCTTCATTCTTTCCTTGTTGGATTGCCATGAGTGATGCAGAGCTTTTCTCATGCACCCTTCCACTAACAAACTAATTGATAAATGCGTTGCCTAATTCTTTGAAAGACCCAATAGAGTTGGGAGGAAGACGTCTATACCAGCGTTGGGCCATGCCTGCCAAGGTTTGTGGAAACGCCCTACACTTGACCGCATCATTGGCTGGCTGCAACATCAGTGCATTAGAGAAGGTTCTTACATGATTTGCGGGATCCCCCGTTCCATCATAAGCCTTAATCGTTGGCATCTTAAATTTCCTAGATATGGTGACTTTCATGATGTCTTGAGTAAAAGGTGGTGTAGGATCATCAGGATCTCCTAGGGGCAACAAAATACTAGGATCACCCCTTGGGGCTTCAGCCCTCTTAGTCCTTCTTGGTGTCGGGTCTAGGTTGATTATCGGGACTCTTCCAGTTGATCGACCTTGAGATTGAGCGGCCTCCTCCTCAGCAAGGAGTTTCTTGAGTCTTGCAGTCTCTGGCTCATGGGCTGCAATTTTCTCCTTAGTAGTTTGGGGTTGTTCCCGATTTGTTTGGGAAGAACGTCTTCTCCTTGGGGCAACATCCCTATCTTCTTCAGTTGAGTAATTCTCCTCCTCGGTATATGGTTCCGAATAATCTTGAATCAGAGGGGTCCTTCGAGTTTGAGTTTGTAGATTATGGGGTCCCAGACCTTGTATATAAGGAGGGACATATGCTTCATGGTAAATGGGGTTGAGACCACTACCACCCACCATGGGTCGAGGGGGCATGCCATAGCTGGGAATCCCCAAAGGTTGAGTAGTTTATCGGGGGAGATCAGTAGTGTGGAGTTGAAGACCACTTGGTGCATTCATGAGCAGTGGGGAGGTCGTGATTGGTTGCCGATGAGCGGTCTCTTGTGGATTAGATCCATGAATGACCATCTGCAGGGGATTCGTCCCTTCAGCCGAAATTGGGATCTCCGGTCCTTGAGTATTGGTGGGGATATTCGCCCCTTCAGTGCCAGTAGTTGGCGGTGGTTGATTTCCGTGAGTATCAGCCTCAGAGGTGATAGGAAGTTCCTCAGAAACTGGAGTATCTCGAGTGGTTCTCCGTGTGTTTGCCATGGTTCATGTTGTCTTCTCACAGACGGCGCCAAATGTTATGGATTAGAAAACGTGCTTGTATATTAATTCCTAAGATTTATGAGCTTTCGAGCTTTAATGGCTGCACTTGTGTTTCGAGACTAAATCGGTCCTCACAAGATGCCTACGTATCTCAATTAATGTTGAGAATCAAGCCAAAGATGTAGTTCTGATTGTAGGATCAGGTCCTTTATATAGGCGTCTGGAGCCTCATATTTAGGGTAAGTTTAGGAGTCTTAGCAAATAAGTCTCCTTTTTGATAATGGATAAACATTATATTTCTTGCTGGATAACTCTTTTCCTTGTTGATAAAGGCTATGACTCATTATTTATTTTATTTGGGATTCTGGATCCTTCTTTGATGAATTTACCATATTTTGGACTTCTTTCCTGAGCTGCATATTTTCCTTATTTATTAATTACGAATTTAATAAATAATCGGGGTTTTGGGCCTTGCTTATTGGGCCGTGTTCTTGGACCAATCTAAGTCTAATTAATACGTCATTAATTGTATTTCTAGGCTTATACTTCAGCCCATATCAGTAATGTTATTATTTAAATTTTTTTATAAATAAGTAAGGGTAATTAAGTAACAACACGATGTACTGTACCGATCGACCAAATTTTTAATGTTTCGTCTATTAACTCCTTCTATACTATATTATTAAAAACGAAACATTACAAGTTCTGATACCTGTTTTTTCGTACAGTACTTGCCTTATTTAATTATTATAATCAGTTACCCTTTCAGTTAAAATACATTACTTTTCCTATTTTTTCTAACAAAATCCCCTTTTTTCTAAAAAAATCACGGGCAATTACCTTTTCAGCTAAAACATGTTACTTTTTCTATTTTTCTTACTAAAATCCCTCATTTTCCAAATATATCATGGGCAAATCCTTACTTATTTATTTTAAAACCTATTTTAATACTTTTATTTGACAATTACCTTCCCCCTCTTTTGCTAGAAAAATTACGAGCAATTACATTTTTTTAGCTAAAACATGTTATATTTTCTATTTTACTTACTAAAATCCCTCATTTTCCAAATATATCACGACCAAACCCTTACTTATTTATTTTAAAACATATTTTAATACTTTTAATTGACAATTACCTTTTTCAACTAAAACATGTCACTTTTTCTATTTTTCATACCAAACCCCTCTTTTTTCAAAAATATCACGGGCAAACCGTTACTTTTATATTTTAAAATTCAACCAAAACATGTTACTTTCTATTTTTCCTTACTAAAACCTCTAGTTTTCCAAAATATCATGTGCAAACCGTTACTTATTTATTTTAAAATCTATTTTAATACTTTTAACTATTTAAAAAAGTTTAACACGCCTACTTATTATTTTTAACAAATGCAATTAATAAAATATAAATAATAAATAATAAAATTAACAATTATTAAAAACAATTCACCGCACGGGTTTTAAGCTAGTTATATAGTATTAACTCCTTATATATAATAAGCGTAAGGGAGATCTTATCCAAAACTTTGGTCGGTCACTGTACTACCAAAAGTATATGATCCGTTGGATTATAAAACTATAAATATTCAAATAGATGAGGACCGTTAGATATAATATTAAAAATTGTATTTGATTAATAATAGGATAGTATTTAAATACTAAAACGTGTATTTTGATAATTTAAACCAATTATAAATAGGTTTTCTATATTGAATAGAAATCTTTATGTAAAACATCGTAATTATCTTTTCTCTTTAGTTTATGAATAGTTCCAGTTAGATAATAATTATTAAACCATCATTAAATTAAAGATAATTTTGTTAGCTTCGCGTGGGCTGTAAAATTGTTAAAATCTGTTGTCTAAAACTCAAGATAGAGCCCAAACAATAAAGTGATTATCTAAATTTTAATAATTTTTTTTAAAAATTTAAACCAATTATAAATAGGTTTTCTATATTGAATAGAAATCTTTATGTAAAAAATCGTAATTATCTTTTTTCTTTAGTTTATGGATAGTTCCGGTTAGATAATAATTATTAAACCATCATTAAATTAAAAATAATTTTGTTAGCTTCGCGTGGGCTGTAAAATTGTTAAAATCTGTTGTCTAAAACTCAAGATAGAGCCAAAACAGTAAAGTGATTATCTAAATTTTAATAATTTTTTTTTATCATTATAGCACCAATTTAATTTTTTCCCTAATTCTTTTAAATTTATAAATTCTATGTTTATTTCAATAAAATATTAAAATCAATTTAAGAAAAAATTAAAATCGATCTGGTACCAAATTATTTATTACGGTTAGATCTTAAATACATCGATGAGAATTGTTAGATCTAATATTAAAAAGTGTATCTGATTAATAATAGAATTATACTTAAATACTAAAAAGTGTATTTTGATAATTTAAAATTTTTCTATGTAAAAATTCTTAAATATCTTTTCTCTTTAATTTATGTATAGTTCGAGTTAGATAATAATTGTTAAACCAAATATCAGATAACAATATTAAAAATTATTAATATAATGCTCATGTATATCATATAATAATGATACATGTGGACCCTGCGTTATAAAAGACTTAGGAGAACTCATGTACATGAATAAATTTAAACATTTTTTTCTGAAGGAACATAACAATTTGATTAATCCAAATTATAATTATATTATTTTACATATAACAAACATAAAAGGATAATATCAAAATATTATTAAAATATTGAGGGTTTCATATTCATAAACAATAATTTTGAATATAATACTTAACCAACTTGTCTTTTCGGTTTATGGGTAGGTCAACTGGTCAAGTTAGATAATAATTATTAAATCATCATTAAATTAAAGATAATTTCGTTAGTTTCACGTGGGTTGTAAAATCGTCAAAATTGAATTTCTAAAACTCGGATAGAACCCAAATAGTAAAGTGAGTATCTAAATTTTAATAAATATTTTTTTATAATTGTAGCACCAATTTATTTATTTTTCCACTAATTCTTTTAAATATAGAAAATTTTATCTTTTATTCAATAAAGTATTAAAATAAATTAAGAACAAATTCAAATCGATAAAGACTATAATAATATGAGAATAAAATTTTATATAATCATAACATAATTTTTATTCTGTTTAATAATTTTAAAGTAATAATGTACTTTAAAATTTTATATACACTATAAATAAAACCGAAACATTAAAAGTAAAAGCAGTTAGTAAGATACTTATATCAGTATGTACTTGATATCCTTATTGAGCGATAATAAAGAAGTACTAGCTTTTACCCCGTGCGATGCACGGTTACTTAAATTTTATTTATAATTATTTTGTTTATAATTATATTTTTATTACCCATGCAACACACGATTGTTTTTTTAATATTTATAATTATATTTATTTATGAATATTTTAATATTTAAAAGTTAATAGTTTACATGATTAAATTATTGTTAAAAAAGATTTAACCAAAAAAATTATAGTTAAAAATTTGATATTTATTATATTTTACACGCTCAATTTAATATTTGTTTATATTGAGTTATAAAAATTAGATTTTGCCAATTTTATAGTCCACGTGAAATTCACAAAATAATCTTTAATTTAGTTGTGGTTTAATAGTTCTTTTTCAATTAAAAACTATTCTAAAACTAAAAAGAGAATAAAGTGACGAAATTTAATGTTGAGAATTCTATTCGATTTAGAAAATCTACTTATATGTAGTTTAGATTATTAGAATACCCTTTATTAACCAAATATAGTTTTTAATGTTAAATCTAACGGGTTTCACCTATCTATTTAACATTAAACAATTTTTATTATTTTGGTATTAAATGAGTTTCCTTATTTAATTACAACTATTTTTATGTTTTGACTTTTTAGAAAATTCAATCCTAATATAATATCTTTTAACTTATATCATTTTTAGATAATAACTTCTTTTTATATGATATAATCTTGATCATGTATTTTTAAAAGTATTGGATCTAAAGGTTGACAATGTTTTGGTGGTATTTATGACCAAACTACCATGATAACATCATTAATTTTTCTTAATATTTATAATTTTTTTAAATATTTATTGCTAAAATATAATATACTCTTTTTTGTAATATGTTAAAGATGCGGGAACTTTGAACTTTTGAGAAAATATATTATCAATTAAAATATATATATTTTTGTAATAGTTCCGTGATCAAAATTCTGTATAAATTTCATTTTTTTATAGTGTATCCTGTAAATATCTATGTTATTATATTAAAAACTAAATAATGAAAGCTTCCTTATAAGTTTGTTCGCTTTGTTTGATCACTCAATCCATAATCGTTGAATCTTTCAAATTAAATTGTTGAAAAACGTTAGATATAACAGTAAAATTATCATGTAGAATGATCTAAGTTTTGAATCTACCAACAACATATTAAAATTTATAGGTTTTTTTGAAAAATAAGAATTTTTTCATTTTTTCTTGTGGACATATGTTATTTGATAATATTTTTTGTAAAGTACGATTTTTCAGAAAAGTACTATACTAATTGATTAACAAATTTTTAAAGTTTCGAATTTAATGTTAGGTCCTGATAAGTTTGTAGAAGGGGGGTTGAATACAAACTATACTGATTTATCGAAATTTGTTCGTTTAAGATTAAACAATTTAGAACAAATTAATGCGGAATAAAAACTGAAACAATATTCAAGTTAAATAGAAACTCTATTAAACTTGAGGGGTGTTACAATTTTGATCACTGATTACAAAGAACTTAATAAAACAAATCTAGAATAAATTCGACATGAATTTATCTATTTTTGTAATAAAAAGGATCGAATACTAAAAAGTAGTTCGATATAAAATCTAGGGATTATGATCCGCTAGAAAGTCAAAGCAGTACAAGAGATACAATTCTTATGGATTAAATGTTAAGAACAATCAAGAATTAATACTCCTGCAGAAATTTAGAGCTTTGCAGATGAACAAATTTAAGACAGAGCTTTTTAATAGAATGTTTGTTTGCTTTTGTCTTCTGTTAGAAAATAATGATCAGTGCTTGTCTTCAAATTGTGTTGTGTCTTTAATACAATTGCTTTTCTTTTTGGTAGACCACGTGCACTTCACAGATTGTAAATGCACTAGGAAGACAATAAAAAATACAAGACTTTTTGCCTTGGAAGACTCTCGGTAAGACAATGGAATGCAAGTGGAAGACAATCGGGAAGATTCTGATTTGCCTAGGAAGACAATCGGGAAGACTCTCTTGTGAGTCTTCCTAGTTCATTAAACTAAGTCTTCCTAGTTCAAACCTCAGTCTTCCTAGTTCATTTTTATTCTAATTTAAATAATTAACTAAATAAATTATGTATTAAATTAATTCTTTACAGAATTAATTTAATAAATAATATACTTGATAGTATTAATTATTTATAAGAGAATAAATAGAATTAGTTGACTTCTCAATTAATTTCTTTTTATTCTAATTTAAATAATTAACTAAATAAATTATGTATTAAATTAATTCTTTACAGAATTAATTTAATAAATAATTTACTCAATAGTATTAATTATTTATAAGAGAATAAATAGAATTAATTGACTTCTCAATAAATTCCAGAATCACTTAAAACTTAGATAAAGAATAAACATAATAGTACGTTGACACTCGATGCACTGTCTGGTTCATGAGTGACTAACGACAATGTCTGTTCTTTATCTGTTTGACTTTAAGCAGTGATTCACTTCCTTCTCATTCAAGAACTCTGTAACCAGTATCTTTTTCTGTCACCACTTGAAATCTCCGTCACTTTAATAAATCCACTGAGCTTGAATACTTCATTGAGGCTTGATCAATAAATTGAGCTTCTTTCAATGTAGAATCACTTCAAGTCTGTAGATGACTTTAATCTTCATTCTTTGACAGATATAACCTTCTGAGATTCCTGTGACATATGATTTTTATTATTTACTTATTACATCTTAATTAAAGTTGAGTAGAATCCTCGGTGTTTACAAATAGGACTAGACATATGCCTTTCAATCTCCCCCTATTTGTTTGTTAGACAATAACAACCTAATACTCTAGAGGATAACTCAACTAAAACAAGAAAAGATAAGACTTTTAAGAGCCAAGCAAATAATAAAAAGTTCTGGATTAAATATAACAAATTCCAGATTCAAACAATAAAGATAAATACAAGATAGATGTTCCTCTAGCCTGAACAAATGATAAATTTCCCTATCTTGATTTACCTAGCTCTAAAGATATAATATTTACAAATTGAGCTAACTACATCATGCCTTTAGTCTCTAATTTCACCTTCTTCAGCTTCTGCCAAGGTGACTAGAAGATCTTTGTCAAGGACACGATCACTTTCAGAAACCACACCACTTGGCATTACTGGTTGATTGGTGATCTTCTTCAATCTGTTCTTCATCTGAGCATACCTTGGTACTTTCTCCGTGCAGTAGTCTGAAATCATATCAGCAACTTCAGACTTTTCTACAGTAGCAAACCCAGATGTTCTCAGAAGATTCTCCAACTTCACCAGTTGCATTGCAGTCTGTAGCTTCAACGAATCAGGATCCAGCCTTACAGTCTCCAAAGTTGTACCTCTATAGATTTTGACTTCATAAGGAAAATGTACAACTTGAGGGCTGGCCTTCATAGCAGAATCTCTCAGCCGGTCATACAGAAGCTCGTTCAAGCAAGAAGATCTCTTTACCTTACTCATAAGAATCCACAATTCAGAGAGAGATCTTCTTTGTAGGAGGTCAAGAGAAATGGTGAATGACCCTTCAAGAGCACTTGAGACATAAATGAACAGTTCTTGCCTCACTTGATCAAATGCAGACGTAATCCTTAGGATATCTTCCTTCAATGCCTTCATATATAATGAGTTGTCTGGATTAACCGTTCTGATCTTCTCAAGCAGCTTCAGAAAAGTAGCATCATTGTTTGTGCCTCTCTGAGGGATATCAAACATCTCCCTTGCTTTATCCCATTTGCTTCCTTGCTTCATCCTCACATCCAATCTCCTTTCTTTGACATGAATACTATGAAGACGTTGTTTGTCTTCATGTTCAGCCTTTTGAATTTTTAGCTTCTGAGATATGATGTCGGAGACCTTGGCATTCTCATCCTCCTTTCTCCTTAGCTCTGCTTGCTGTTTCTTCAACTCCTTTTGAAACAAAGGGTCAGGTGTATATAATTCAGCTTCATCTTCCCAATCATCAAAATTGGCTGCCTCCTCAACCTCCTCCTCACCAAAAGTTTCTTCAGGTATGGTCTTCTCCAGATCACCAGATGTGTCAAAGTGGAAGTCATCATGTTCACCGTGGTAGTAGTAGGCATCATCAAAAGCAGACTCCTCCATTGATTGTTTACCTTTCCCTTTATCCTTTCCAGAAGCTCCTCCAGCTTCTTTATCTTCTCCTTTCTTCTCCTTCTCCCCCTTAGTTGAGGAATCCTCTACAGTTTGAGCTGTGGAAGCCCTAGGATTCACCTCAGATGTTCTCCTTATCTCTCCTATTTCTCTACTATCTCCTCTTTCATCAGCATCATCCTCATCATCATCTCCCTCAAAGAATGTTCTTTGCTCTTCAGAAGGTTGATGTGAATTCTTGATCATATTGTATAGGTGCTTCATCCCTTCATTAAGATGCTCCATTCCGCCTTCAATCCTAGACATCCTTTGTTCATTAAACCTCTGGTTTTCATCAGATGTTTGCAGAATAAAGTCCACCTTGGTAGAAATAGAAGCAATCTCCTTGACACTCTCCGATATCTGAGCATTTGACGTTGTAAGATCAGAGATGTCTGAAGCCACCAGTACTTGAGATTGTTGGATTGAATTCAGCTTCGGGAGTAGATTATTCTTCAATCCTTCCAGGTCATCTTTCACAGTACCCAGCTGATTTGATACAGAGGTGGTAGATTGTGCAACCACTTGTGCTTTCAGAAGATTGTTCTCAGCCTGGGTTTCTTGTAACTTCCTTTGTAGATCAACTAGCTGGTTCAACAAAGCAGTGTTTGTGTCAGTGTGTGCACTCACCTCAATTGCTCTCAGTGGTGTTTCACTCAACTCACGTGCTTGTGTTTCACTCGGTGTTTGATTCATATCTCTCACCACTAACTGTCTGTCAAGATTCTCAGTAGATGTACCTGCAGGAAAAATCACCCTAGCCCCTTCAAGAGAGGTCAGTGGTGGTGCAATGGGAGTTCGCAATTCCCGATCCCTGAATGAGTCTGTCAAAATATTTGACATTGTATACTGAATTTCTTCAGGGACAGACTCATCAAGTTGCCTTTCACTTTCTCCAGTATAAACTGCGAGTGAAAAATCCCTTAGGGGAGCCAGAGATGTTCCCTCTGGGAGGGGAGAAAATGATTCTATTTGAGTTGGCGAAGAATCAGATTTTCCCTCAGATGCCTGTGAAGGCACTTCTACCGTAACTATGGTAGGCACTGTTTCAAAGTCAAAAGTAAAGTGCTCTCCTGGCATGGTGTCCTGAGTGTCATCTATATGGATATCTTCTCCCATTGTGAGTAATGGGAGTGTGCTTGACTCAGTACAAGATGCCATGGCCCTATGGCGAATTTCAATAGATCCACCCTGTTGAGAGGATGTCTCCAGAGACTATGTAGTGGCCATATCAATGTCCATATCCTTTTGAGAGGATACAGATGGGCTTACAGTTGTCTCCCTATAGGTTTTTCTTTTCTTTAAGGGTGGAGACAGAGCTGTGGGAACACTCATTTCAGGTATATCACTAACTCTTCTTGAACTGGTTTGAATAGTAGGCTCAGGTTGTGTATCAGAAGTGTTTGACTCTCTGTATGGCTCTATGACCTGGGTCAGAGACTGTGGTTCTACAATCTCTGGGTCAGCCCTAACAACCACTTGGGTTTTAATTGAAGTACCAGAAGAAGAACCAAAGTTAGGAATAACTACCTGCAGTGGAACTGGATGTGGTTGAGGAACTTGTTCACCAAAGATAGGTAGATTAATGAAGTGACCCATCAGTGGTGAAACAAGAACAGGGATATTCTGGAATTTGGATGAGACATCAAGTCTGGTGTAGAATTTGGTGTCTGTGGTTGGAGAGGTTTCAAATCTAGCTTCTCGAAACAGCTCTACCTGCTCAGCAGTGAGAAGATGATTAATGATAAGAGTTAGAAAGCGAGGGTACCAACACCTTACTTTCACACCATTATCAGAATCTCTCCTAGAGTGAGCAAGCCTGATAAGCAATAGGTTCCACAGAATCTCAGCAAAGTTCAATCTACGACCAAATACTATAGCATAGGCAATATACTGATTAAGACTGGTAATGCAATGAAAGTTTGTTTTTGTGCAGTTACCAAAAACCCTAGCTATAGTATCAAAGAACAGATCCCATTCCCTTACAACAAAGCTTTTGGACAATTTAACCATCTGTAAGGGACCCTGATAATGAATATTCACAAAGAACTGTGATAACTCATCATCAGTGGGTAAGGGATCAAACCTGTCCTTTGGAAAATGCAACACATCACAAAATAACTCAAAAGTAACTGTATATTGCTGGTTGAGAATATTGAAAGTAAAAGATTTTGAATTTTCAGCAATAACAGCACTTGAACACAACATCCTTAATGGATCAATTTTCAGAAGTGCATTGGCACAAATAGCATAACTAACACATGTATTGCTATTTAAAAATTGAATCCACGGTCTAAAACGTTCCACTTTACACTTAGACGGATCAAAATACCCAACATAATTGTTTAAAACTAATTCAAAATTATTAGGATCCATTTTAAATAAAACACTAAAATTTTAATTAATTTAAAATAAAAATAAAATTTTAGGGATTTTTAGAATTAATTAAAATTACTAAAATCCACAAAATTAAATTTTATCAAAATTAATTAATTTTAAAATTTTAGATCCTAAATATTCGAACTAAACCCTTGAGACACAAAAGAAAATTGGGCAAATGATTTCAAGCACACACACACAGTTCTTTTAACACAGAAGCACAAAGATCACTAACACAGGTAAGGATCACTTAGCAAATCTCAAACAATCAAGTCGAATGGTTTTCAAGAAAAATGAAAAATTCAACAGCACTTCGACTTATTAGTTTGATTTTGAAGAAACGGAACTGAGTTCCTAAGTTAATACTTGAGCAATAATAGACAATGATCAAAGTTTTTATGCAGAAGAGATTGGATTCAAATGGGGATATGAAGAACTGAGAGAAAACTGATAAGGAAAAAAAAATGAAGTGCGTCTGTACTGTATGTATATGTATATATATATTTAGAATAAAAATAAATAAACTGAAAAAGAAAAGATATTGAACGGTTTTTTTTTTTTTTTAATTTGTATTGGGAAGACAATCGGGAAGACTTAGGATAGTCTTCCCGGTAGTCTTCCTAATACAAATTAGAAAGTCTTCCGGAAAATCAATAAAATAAAAACAGAAAATAAACTAATTAATTTAAGTCTTCCCGATAGTCTTCCTAGTTCAAAAAACTGGGAAGACTTAGGAAAAGACTTAAAATTAAATAGAAAAAACAAAAAACAAAATGAAAAAAAAACATTGTTTACCCGGTAGTCTTCCTAGTGTAAAACTGGGAAGACTTAGGAAAAGATTCAGAATAAATTCGAATATTAACAGAAAAATACTGAAAAACTTATAAAAATGCATGAAAAATATATAAAAGCCTAGAAAAATTCATAGAAAATTCCATAAATCCTAGAAAAATATGCAGAATATTATAGAAATGCATAAAATTAATATAAACTTGCAGAAAAATTCAAACAACAATATTTACAATCTGAAAAATACCTACATAATTCTAAATAAATATATTTTCAATAAAAATACATTTCTCTACTTAAAAAATATGAGAAAAATATTTTTAAAGAAAATAAAATATTTAGAGCTATTTAAATACACAAGCATGTACTATTAAATGAGAATTGACGGTGAATATCATTTAAATGACAAGAGAAAATGAATTTTTAAAGAACAAACATGACAGAGATATTGTTAATCACAAAGACTGTTTAACATACCCAATTTACCAACTAACTTGATAAATGTGGATTCGTCAACAGATTTAGTGAATATATCTGCAGTCTGTTCTTCTGTGGGTACAAAATGTAACTCCACAGTTCCATTGATGACATGCTCTCTGATAAAATGATACCTGATATCAATGTGCTTCGTTCTCGAGTGCTGCACAGGGTTGTTAGAGATTGCTATGGCACTTGTATTATCACAAAATATGGGAATTTTGTCTAATGCAAAGCCATAGTCCTTTAATTGATTCCGTATCCATAAGATCTGAGCACAACAGCTTCCAGCAGCAATATATTCAGCTTCTGCTGTTGAATTGGAAACTGTTTGCTGTTTCTTGCTATACCAGGAAATCAACCTACCTCCTAGGAATTGACAACTCCCAGAGGTGCTCTTTCTATCCACAACACTACCTGCATAATCAGAATCTGTATATCCAACAAGATTAAAACCAGAATCTTTAGGGTACCAGATACCTAGATTAGGTGTACCCTTAAGATATCTCAAGATTCTTTTCACAGCAACGAGATGTACATCTCTAGGGTCCGCTTGGAACCTTGCACACAAGCATGTAGCATACATAATATCTGGTCTACTAGCAGTAAGATAGAGTAAGGAGCCAATCATACCTCTGTAGCTTGTAACATCTACCTTGATAGACTTGTCAGAAGCTCCAAGTTTGATTGCTGTTGAAGATGGAGTCCTTGCTGATGCTGAATCCTCCATGTGATACTTCTTGAGGAGTTCTTTAAGATACTTGGATTGACAAATAAATATACCATTTGTCCTTTGACTTACTTGCAATCCAAGAAAGAACTTCAGCTCACCCATCATACTCATTTCAAACTTACTCTGCATTAGCTTAGCAAATCTCTTACAGAGATCATCATTAGTAAACCCAAATATGATGTCATCCACATAGACTTGGACTAATATCATATCACCTTTACGTTTCTTTGAAAAAAGAGTTTTGTCTATGATACCTCTAACAAAACCATTTTCTAAAAGAAAACCAGAGAGAGTGTCATGCCATTTTCTTGGGGCTTGTTTGAGACCATAGATAGCCTTGAAGAGAAAGTACACAAAGTCCAGCAGCTCCTGATTTTCAAAGCCAGGGGGCTGTTCCACATACACTTCTTCATCAAGTTCACCATTCAGGAATGCACTCTTAACATCCATTTGATAGACTTTAAAATTGGAGTAAGCAGCAAATGCTAAGAACATCCTGATGGCCTCAAGTCTAGCCACTGGTGCATAGGTTTCATCATAGTCAATGCCTTCAGCTTGAGAATACCCTTGTGCAACCAGTCTTGCCTTGTTCCTTGTGACTATGCCATCCTCATCTAGCTTGTTCCTGTATACCCATCTAGTACCAACTACTTTCTTGTTCTTTGGCCTGGGTACCAGCTTCCAGACTTGCTGTTGTTCAAATTGATTGAGTTCATCTTGCATAGCAATCACCCAATCTGGATCAGTCAGTGCTTCCTCAGTTTTCTTTGGCTCCATTTTAGATAGAAATGCTGAGAAAAGACATTCATTCTGAGAAGCTCTTCTAGTTTTAACTCCAACATCTGGATCACCAATGATCAGCTCAAAAGGATGAGCTCTATTCCAAACAGTCTGTCTTGGAAGATTTGATCTTGATGATTCACCTTGAAATTCACTTTGATGTTGTGAGTGACTAGTTGATCCTTCATTTGCTCCCCCTGAGTTGTTGCTTGATTGCCTTGATGATTCTTCTCCAGTGTTGGTGGTATCTCCATTGTTACCAGTGTTTCCACCACCATCACCATGATCATTATCATCATTGTTATTATCATCACCAGCAATAACTTCAGGTGGGGCTTCATCATCTGATTCTGAGTCTGGCAAGTTATCAAACTTCAGCTTTTCAGATGAGTCTTCTTTTTGGATACTGGGGAACTTAGTGTCATCAAAGGTAACATTGACACTTTCCTTTACTGTGTGACTGCCAACCACGTAGACCCTGTAAGATCTTCTGGAATATCCAACAAAAATAGCTTTTTGTGCCTTTGCATCAAACTTGCCACGTTTAACATTGTCATCTATAAGCACAAAGCATTTTGCTCCAAATACATGAAAGTACTTGACAGTTGGTTTCTTGTTGTTCATGATCTCATACGGAGTCTTCATTAAGTCCTTGTTGATTAAAGTTCGATTCTGAGTATAACAAGCTGTATTCGTTGCTTCAGCCCAAAAGTACGTTGGAAGTTTGGACTCACTTAGCATAGTCCTAGCTGCTTCAATCAATGTACGATTCTTTCTTTCCACTACTCCATTTTGTTGAGGAATTCTAGGGGCAGAATACTGTCTTGTTATTCCTTTATCAGCACAAAAGTCATTTAGAATGGCATTCTTGAATTCAGTACCATTATCTGACCTTATGGCTCTAACAGGGAATCTAGAATCCAGCTCAATTAACTTTATGTGGCCAATCACCAGGAATGGGGTCTCATCCTTGGAATGTAGGAATAAAACCCATGTATATTTTGAATAGTCATCAACAATCACAAGTGCATATTGTTTCTTTGACATGGACATCACATTAACTGGACCAAACAAATCCATGTGCAGTAGCTGAAGAGGTTCAGTTATTGATGATGTATCAGTGCCCTTGTGAGAAGCTTTCTTTGACTTTCCTTTCTGGCATGCCTCACACAGTCCTTCCTGTGTAAATTCCATCTGAGGCAAACCTCTAACTAATTCCCTCTTGACTAAAGAGTTCATAGTTTTGAAGTTAAGGTGAGACATCTTCTTGTGCCATAGCCAACTATCATCTGATGAAGCTTTAGCATAAAAACAATTAACTTCATCTTTGAATCCCGAGTTCAGATCAGCTATGAACAAGTCACCTTTCCTTACTCCTTGAAGAGCAGGCTTTCCATTCTTCTTGTGAAGGATCTGACACTTCTCTCTTTCAAAGGAAACAGCATATCCTCTGTCACAGAACTGACTGATGCTGAGAAGATTGAACGTCAGACCTTTCACAAATGAAACATCTTCAATGATAACATTTCCGTACTTCAAACAGCCATTTCCTTTCGTAATACCCTTGCTGTTATCTCCAAAGGTTACTACTGGGCCAGCTTTCTCAACCAAATCTGATAGCAGGGCTCTATCTCCGGTCATATGCCTTGAACAGCCACTGTCAAGAACCCATATAACACGGCTTACCTGTTTAACTCCCTGCAATACCAGATTGATTAGTCCTTCCTCGGAACCCACACTTGATTGGGTCCGGCATACTTAAAGAATTGGCCTTTGTCAGGCAAAACAACATTTTTATTTAAAACTACTTCAACCTCTTTCACATAAGAGCGTTTCCATTTATAGCCAGCCTTAACACATTTCTGAGTAGGCTTAGGGATAAATGAATCCACTCTAGTCTGAGGAGGACTAGTAGTCTTTGCTTTAACATGCTTCTTATTATTAACATGTTGACGTGGAGCAGTCTTATCACTAGATACATGCTTTTTATTAAAGAAAGCATACATAACATTAAAAGCACAAGACATGCAATTACTCACACCACATGCTTTATGAGAAGAATTAACAGCAGGCATGTTAGTTCTACAGTTGTTTTGATCCAACTTATGGATATCTGATTTAGTCTTTTTAGTTGTAGCAACTTTGACTGGAATATCAGATATACACTTTTTGGATTGTTCAACTTCCAAAGCAATATCTTCTTCACGAATCTCCTCTGCAATGATGATAGAGTCTTCATTCAGAGGTTCTGCTTCAGACTCCTTACAGAAGGGTGTTTCAATACCCTTAAGCACATATGGAACACCCCTTCCTTCAGTTCTGACTCTACAAGGGGAATTAATTCCAAGCAATCCAATGGCCTCATTATAACCATAACCTATACTGACATGATTACCAATAGCTTGTTTATTGAGAATCTCTTTAGCCGTCTTACAAGAGCTGAAATAGGCATTAGCTTTAGTCTTCAACTCACTAATCTCTTTCTTAAGAATGGTTTCCAGTTGAATATAACATTTAACCCTATTCTCAAGAAAAGCTATTTTCTCAACAAGTTCATCCTGATTAACATGCACTAGTTTTAATTCTTTTATCTCATTTTCAAGATTTGTGTTTAAAAGAATTATTCTATCATTTTCAGTGCGAGCACATTCTAAGGTGCCACCAAGATGACGAATCATTTCAGTATCAGTAAACATTACCTCTGACATGTGTGCAGATGAAGTGCTTGCCTCTTTAGCCACTAAAGCAAGGTTCCCAATCTCACCTGCTTCTTCATCACTGTCAGTGTTATCCCAACTCTTTCCTTTAGCAACATAAGCTTTCCCAATCTTGTTCTTCTTGCTAGAATCAAATGTGTTTCTAGTCACTTGCTTTGGCTTTCTGCATTCAGTAGCAAAGTGACCCAACTCATTGCAATTGTAGCATCTGATTGTGCTCCTTTCCACAGTTCCAGTTTTGTAGCCACCCCTTGAGCAACTTGAAGAGGAAGATCCACCTCTCTGAAATCTGGGTCTGAACTTAAGATTGTGATTCCTCTTGAATCTGAACTTCCCAAACTTCCTGACTATCAAAGCCAAATCACCATCCTCCAGCTGATCAAGTTCTTCTAAAGAATAGAAGTCACCACCAGATTGATCAATGGATGTTAATCCATATTCAGCATCAATAACATTCATGTTAGAACTGGAAGGTTGAACAGCCTTCACTTCCAGTTTCTGTGGGACTTCAGCAGCCAGTGCAGTAGAAGTACTAACAATCTTCCCAGTTCCATACAGCTCCCTTTGTTGAATCTGCTCCAGCTCATAGGTCTTCAGAACACCATACAATCTCTCCAAAGCAATCTCATTCATATCTCTTGCTTCTCTAATGGCAGAAATTTTGTGCTCCAAATGAGGTGGAAGTGTAAGAAGGAACTTCTTGTTAATCTCCTTGTTGGTGTAGTGCTTCCCATTGAGATTCAGATCATTGATTAATTTGTTATATCTCTCAAAAACCTGAGAGATACCTTCACCAGGGTTTGATCTGAAATGCTCATATTGTGAGGTGAGAATTTCCAGCATATTCTCCCTAACTTCCTCTGTCCCCTCATTGATTATCTCTATAGTTGCCCAAATGTGTTTAGCAGTATCACAGTTGAGAACATGATTATGCATGATTGGATCAAGACAATCAATAAGGATCAACTGAAGACAGGAATCCAAGGTAACATCCTCTTTCTCATCAGGAGTGTAATCCTTGGCATCTTTAGGGTACATTCTAGCAGCCCTAGTCACAACATTATTCTCAATGAGTTCTCCCTCAATAATCATAGGGACTTTGGGACCGTTCTTCAGCACATCAATGTATTTAGGATTTGCAACCTTAAGAAATAGAAGCATTTTCTTCTTCCACATTGGATAATGCTCCTTGCTGAACATTGGGATTTTGACAGTACCAACTTTCTGTGTAGTAGACATCTTTTGAGATTTTTAGGAATAAGATAAAAAATCAGAGTTTAAAAGAAAAATCTCAAAACAATTGGATCTTTGATTTGTATATCAATCAAAAGGCTCTGATGCCAATTGTTAGGTCCTGATAAGTTTGTAGAAGGGGGGTTGAATACAAACTATACCGATTTATCGAAATTTGTTCGTTTAAGATTAAACAATTTAGAACAAATTAATGCGGAATAAAAACTGAAACAATATTCAAGTTAAATAGAAACTCTATTAAACTTGAGGGGTGTTACAATTTTGATCACTGATTACAAAGAACTTAATAAAACAAATCTAGAATAAATTCGACATGAATTTATCTATTTTTGTAATAAAAAGGATCGAATACTAAAAAGTAGTTCGATATAAAATCTAGGGATTATGATCCGCTAGAAAGTCAAAGCAGTACAAGAGATACAATTCTTATGGATTAAATGTTAAGAACAATCAAGAATTAATACTCCTGCAGAAATTTAGAGCTTTGCAGATGAACGAATTTAAGACAGAGCTTTTTAATAGAATGTGTGTTTGCTTTTGTCTTCTGTTAGAAAATAATGATCAGTGCTTGTCTTCGAATTGTCTTGTGTCTTTAATACAATTGCTTTTCTTTTTGGTAGACCACGTGCACTTCACAGATTGTAAATGCACTAGGAAGACAATAAAAAATACAAGACTTTTTGCCTTGGAAGACTCTCGGTAAGACAATGGAATGCAAGTGGAAGACAATCGGGAAGATTCTGATTTGCCTAGGAAGACAATCGGGAAGACTCTCTTGTGAGTCTTCCTAGTTCATTAAACTAAGTCTTCCTAGTTCAAACCTCAGTCTTCCTAGTTCATTTTTATTCTAATTTAAATAATTAACTAAATAAATTATGTATTAAATTAATTCTTTACAGAATTAATTTAATAAATAATATACTTGATAGTATTAATTATTTATAAGAGAATAAATAGAATTAGTTGACTTCTCAATTAATTTCTTTTTATTCTAATTTAAATAATTAACTAAATAAATTATGTATTAAATTAATTCTTTACAGAATTAATTTAATAAATAATTTACTCAATAGTATTAATTATTTATAAGAGAATAAATAGAATTAATTGACTTCTCAATAAATTCCAGAATCACTTAAAACTTAGATAAAGAATAAACATAATAGTACGTTGACACTCGATGCACTGTCTGGTTCATGAGTGACTAACGACAATGTCTGTTCTTTATCTGTTTGACTTTAAGCAGTGATTCACTTCCTTCTCATTCAAGAACTCTGTAACCAGTATCTTTTTCTGTCACCACTTGAAATCTCCGTCACTTTAATAAATCCACTGAGCTTGAATACTTCATTGAGGCTTGATCAATAAATTGAGCTTCTTTCAATGTAGAATCACTTCAAGTCTGTAGATGACTTTAATCTTCATTCTTTGACAGATATAACCTTCTGAGATTCCTGTGACATATGATTTTTATTATTTACTTATTACATCTTAATTAAAGTTGAGTAGAATCCTCGGTGTTTACAAATAGGACTAGACATATATGCCTTTCATTTAATAATTTACAATGTATATAAGTTTAAAAAGTTTGGCTTCTTCTGTAGCTGAGTCTAAAATTTCAAAATAAGGTTTTTTTTTAATATGAATATAGTTCTGCTAACAATGAAATTAGGTCTCTATGAGTTCTTATAAAACAAAATCATCATTTATGTATAATTTATTATTTAATAATAAATAATATTTGATTAGTTATGATATAAAACTTAATAAAATAGGATTAAAAATATGCATAATTTTCTAAAATTTTATCCTCGTATTATTATATTCTTTGTTGATTTGAATTTTTCTTAGATTGATTTTAATTTTTGAACATAGATTTCTAAATTTAAAATATTTAGAAAAAAGTATTTAAATTGGTGTTAAAATAATGATGACATAATAATAATTATTATTATTTAAATATTCACTTTATTAATTTGGGCTTTATCTTGTGTTTTAAAAATCAGATTTTGACGATTTTACACCCCACATGAAGATAACTAAATTATCTTTAATTAAAATATGGTTTAACAATTTTTATCTAGGTGGAATTATCCATGGAAGAGAAAAGAATGTCACGAATTTTTTACATGGAGAATTCTATTCAATATAGAAAACTTATTTATATTTGGTATATTTGGTTTAAATTATCAAAATACACCTTTTAGAATTTAAATATAATCCTATTATTAATAAAATAAACTTTTTTAATATTTGATCTAACGATTTTCATTTATCTAGTTAAGATCTAATGGTTCTTATTAATTTGGTTGTCTACTACCAAAATTTGGGATAAAATCCCTATTATGATTATTATATATAAGGACTTAATATAATAAGAATATCAAGTATATACTGATATAAGTATCTTAGTAACTGCTTTTATTTTTAATGTTTCGGTTTTATTTACGGTGTAAATAAAATTTTAAAATACATTATTACTTAAAAATTATTAAATAGAATAAAAATTATGTTATGATTATATAAAATTTTATTCTCATATTATTATATTCTTTATCGATTTGAATTTGTTCTTAATTAATTTTGATACTTTATTGAAAGAAACATAAAATTTCTATATTTAAAAGAATTAGTGGAAAAATAAATAAATTGGTGCTACAATAATAAAAAAAATATTTATTAAAATTTAGATACTCACTTTAATATTTGGGTTCTATCCTGAGTTTTAGAAATTGAATTTTGACGATTTTACAACTCATGTGAAACTAACGAAATTATCTTTAATTTAATGATGGTTTAATAATTATTATCTAACTTGACCAGTTGACCTACCCATAAAATAAACTTAAAAGAAAAGATGGGGTTAAGAAGTTTTACACAAAGAATTCAATTCAATATAGAAAACCAATTTATAATTGATTTAAATTATCAAAGCACACTTCTTAGTATTTAAATATAATCCTACTTTTAATCAAATACACATTTTAATATAAGTATTATATTCAAAATTATCATTTATGAATATGAAACCCTCAACATTTTAATAATATTGTGATATTATCCTTTTATGTTTGTTATATGTAAAATAATATAATTATAATTTAAATTAATCAAATTGTTATGTTCCTTCAGAAAAAAAAAGTGTTTAAATTTATTCATGTACAGGAGTTCTCCTAAGTCTCTTAGGTATCATTGTAATCGATATGAATTGTTATCTTGATATTTAGTTTAACAATTATTATCTAACTCGAACTATACATAAATTCAAGAGAAAAGATATTTAAGAATTTTTACATAGAAAAATTTTAAATTATCAAAATACACTTTTTAGTATTTAAATATAATTCTATTATTAATCAGATACACTTTTTAATATTAGATCTAACAATTCTTATCGATCTATTTAAGATCTAACTATAATTATTAATTTGATCGTATACTGATCATACACGGACAAGATCGATTTTAATTTTTTCTTAAATTGATTTTAACATTTTATTGAAATAAACATAGAATTTATAAATTTAAAAGAATTAGGAAAAAAAAACTAAATTGGTGCTACAATAATAAAAAAATATTTATTAAAATTTAGATAATAACTTTACTGTTTGGGCTCTTGGGCTCTATCTTGAGTTTTAGACAACAGATTTTAACGATTTTACAGCCCACGCGAAGCTTACAAAATTATCTTTAATTTAATGATGGTTTAATAATTATTATCTAACTGGAACTATCCATAAAATAAAGAGAAAAGATCATTACAAATTTTTACATAAAGATTTCTATTCAATATAGAAAACCCATTTATAATAGGTTTAAATTATCAAAATACATCTTTTAGTATTTAAATACTATCCTATTATTAATCAAATACAATTTTTAATATTATATCTGACGGTCCTTATCGATTTGAATATTTATAGTTTTATAATCCAACGGATAGTATACTTTTGGTAGTACAATGACCGACCAAAGTTTTGGATAAGATCTCCATTACGCTTATTATATATAAGGAGTTAATGCAATGTATCCACACATTAAAAAATCTTTTATATATTAGATGGTGGAAGAAACCTGCATTCAATTAAAAGTTATACTAGCAGGCTATGGTCTTCAAATAAATAAACAATTATAACGCTAGCACTACAGGGTTTTCAAATAATTAAATAAAATATTTTCCTTTTTAAAAAGTTTAATTTTCTAAATATATTATTTTAATATCTAAAATACTTCTTCTATATTCTTTTACATGTCCATTATAAAAAAATTATAAATATTACAAAAATTTTAGGTGAATAATTTTTCTCCATGTATACGCCTAATTTGGGTAGCTACGATGCACTATCGCTAGAATAATAATCTTTAGTTCTTAAAATAGATTGTTGAGAGCGGTTGTATTTTATATTAAGAAAATAGAATTATATAAAAATTCTCTTCTAATTATTTATAAAAAATAATAAACAAAATATGTTTTTACTATTAAATAATAATTGTTCATTAATTGTGAATAAATTTGATCCAAAAAGAGCTCAACTACTAGAGACTTAATATTTTTTAAAAAAAAAACAAACTAATGGAAAATATATTAGGCAAAAAATCTGATCTTAATGAGTATTTAAACTAACATGTTAATTATATCCTATTATATAGTAAATGTAAAAATGATAATAAAATAGTACTGTTAAGTAACCTAACTCATATAAAACTTAAGTTCGAAAGCACATTTTTGGGTCGAAGATTTAATCTCAAAATTTGAGAATATTGGGGTTGGCAGAGAATCGAACCTAAGTTATCCGCTAGCTTGAACTCTGATACCATGTTACGTAAACAACTGATCTTAAACCTTAATGATGCACACGGAAGCCAAGGAAAAGCAAGCATTAATCCTTACGAGGACTATTACACGAGAAATCCTCAAATACCTTGAATACACAAGGAGTTCTTGAATCCACAAGAACATAGTAAGCAATATTTTTATATACATATTGTATAATACAATTAATAATGTAACAAAGCTTTTATGTTTTGATTTTAAACTAAAGCATAAGAGAATTCAAACCACGCGGGGAAGATGTCAAGAATATTTATGTCTCTGCTTTCTATTCTCCTGTCATTGTCGGCTTATCATATATTTATTCAATTGTTAACATTTTCTAAAATATCATATTTTTCTTCACTAATTTCAGTAAATCCCACCAACTCCCGGCCCCCCCTGTTCCTTTTTCTTTAACTATCTTAATCTCCATGCCCAATCCAAATGTTAACAATTGGATGGGACGGAGGGAGAAAGAGCAAGGAGGATATAAATGGAGTACCACCATAGGTCAAGGTTCAATATCAATCGACAATAATTTTAAATCTAATTTTACAATTTATATCCTATTATATAATAAGAGTAAAACGGATAATAATGGAGTAATACCGTAGATCAAGAGATTGATTTCTAGAAACTACATAATAATTATATTTTATTAAATAATAAGAGTAAGGAGGAAATGAAGGAAGTAATATTATAGATTAGGTTTCGATATTGGTCGACAAAAATTTTAAATCTCATTTACAATTCTAAAGGATCATTTGTTTTCTTTAATATTTTGCTTATTGAAGTTATTTTAATGATTCAGCTCTTTAAGATTGTTCGGGCATCTTCATTTTGTTTCAAAAGGATTAGAAAAATCTTAATCATTCCCGTAAAAGAATGCTGCTTGAGCACTAAGATTTGGATGTTAACAATAATATGCTGATCTATGGTCACTCCAAGTCTCCTACGATGTGAAATATAATAAACAAAGAATATCATCAATCCATTGAAGAACTCTAACGAGTGATTTGTTTAATGTAGGAATTTTTTTCGTCAGTTATTGCTAATGTAACACATTCTTAAGTATCATTGTCGTACACTTCGTATATATTCAGTTTCATTTTATATGCTATCATATAATAAAAGTAAAAGGAATAATAAGATAGTATTATTCTCATATCTTACATATTAACTATCCTATTATATAATAATAATTTTATATCCTATATATAATTAGAGTAAAAAGGATAATTTAAAAGTACTATCAAATGTCAATGATTCGATACCCACTAAAAACTTATTTTAAATCAAATATTTATAACTCCAAAAATATTAACAAAGGTACAAGTTTCAAAATACGTTCCCAGCATATTAAATGCAATATTGAATTATAAAATTTAAGAATAAACAAAATTTAAATATTTGGAAATAAATTGATTTCTCATAACGTACAGTAACAAAAGGGAAGCTCTTGCAATAATTTATGGTAAAGAGGTAGATTAAAGTGGTGCCTCCGCAATTGGCAAAGATTCACATCTACTACATATTAAATATCCTACTATATAATAATATTATATCTTATATAATTAGAATATACTATATATAATTAGAATATTATTATATATATATATATATAATTAGAGTAAAAGTGACAATTTAAGATTACTACCAAAAGTCAAGGTTTGATACTCACTAACAATTTATTTTAAATCAAATATTATAACTCCAAAAATATTAACAAATGTGCAAGTTTCACATTACGTTCCTGACATATTAAATTTTATATTGCATTATCAAATTTAAGAATTGTTAGGTCCTAATACGTTTTTAGAAGGGGGGTTGAATACAAACGGTACTATTTTCTTGAATTTGTTCAGTTCGTGATATAACAATTCAAGAACAAATTAGTGCGGAATTAAATGAAACAAGATTAAAGTTAAATATAACTTATATTAAATACGAAGGGTGTTGCAAATACAGTACATATTACAAGGTTTGAATCTCAAACTATTAAAACAAATCTAGAATAAATTCCACACGAATTTATCTATTTTTGTAATAAAAAGATCGAATACTAAAATGTAGCTCGAGATCAATTCTAGGGATAATGATCCGCTAGATAATCAAACAACAAGCAACTAACTTCTAGTGGTTTAGATTTAACAATAAGGCTAGAAATTAATTGCTTATGAAATTTAATGGCCGACAATTTTTGTATTGAAGAAGACAGAGAGAAGAATATAAGGTTTAATGCTTCTGTCTTATTTTGTTGAACCAACCACTTCACTTGCTTTTTTCAACTGCCACTTTTAAAGGAATTGTACGCCATTTACCCTTAATGTTACAAGTACTATCGGTAGTCCTTAACTAATCAATATGTGAATCACTGAAAATAATGACGAACTTCCACTGAATGATGTTGACACTCGATGTATTGTCTAGTTCATGAGTGACTAAATGCAATGACTGTTCTTCATCTTTTGACTTTAAGCCGTGGTCCATCTTCTTTTCCCTTTTGACAAACTTTGTAACCTGTACGCTTCCTGTCACATTTCTGAAATCTCTGTCACTTTAATAGATCCACGTTCTTGAATACTTCACTGAGGCTTGATCAAATAAATGAACTTCTTCCAATGTAGAATTACTCCAAGTCAGTAGATGACTTTAAACTTTATTCTCTTGACTGATAAAACCCTCTGAGATTCCTGTGACATCTAATCTAATATTTACTTATTACAATCCTTTTTAAGTCAAGTAGAATCCTCGATGTTTACAAATAGGCTAGTACATATGCCTTTCAATCTCCCCTATTTGTTTGTTAGAGAATAACAACCAAATACCCAGAGGATCACTCATCTAAAACCAAGAAAAAGATAGGACTCTTGAGCCTAAGTAAATACTAGAAAGTTCTGGATCCAATATGACATTTCTAGATTTCTTTAACAATAAAGATAAATACAAGACAGATGTTCTTCTAGACTAAACATATGATAACATTGAACCTGCCTTGATTTACCTAATCCTTTATTACCCTGGAACTCCTCCTTTTCCTTTTATATCTTTTTCAGCTCCCTCTTCCTAGCTTCTCCAAACTTCTCCCCCTTAGTTGAGGAATTCTCTACAAATTTAACATTTTGAGTCTCTGAATCTAGTAGGAGTTGAGAATGTTGATGGAGTTGATCTTGGGAAGTAAATTTATCTTCAAGATTTCCTTGAGCAGTCCCAACTGATTGTTGACAGAGGTGGAAGAAGAAGACTGTTCAACCACTTATGCTTGCAAAAGTTCTTTATCAGTCTGGGTTTGGAATTAATGTTCTTGTAGATCAGCAATTTGAGCTAACCACATTGCAATATATGTTTCTGTGTGTGCACTCACTTGAATTTCTCTTGTAAGTGTATCACTCATCTCACGTGCATGTGTTTCACTTAGTGTTTGACTCGCATCACTCAATATTAGCTGTTTGTTTGCTCCTTTTTGACCAGTACCTGCATTGAAAAACACCATAGCTTCTTCAAGAGAGGTTAGTGGTGGTGCAATGGGAGTTCACAAATCCCGATCCTCAATCATGTCTATCAAATCACTTGGAATTGAAATCTGAATTGCTACAGTGATAGACTGACCAAGTTGCCTTCCACTTTCTCTAGATAAATCTGCGAGTGGAAAATCCCTTAGGGAGCCAGAGATGTTCCCTCTGGGATGGGAGAAAATGATTCTATTAAATGTGGCAAGAATCAAATTTTCCCTCTGATGTCTGTGAAGGCACTTCTACCGTAACAATGGTAGACACTGTAACCAGTTGCAGGTGCTCTACTTTCACTGTGTCCTGAGTTTCATCTAATGGAATTGTCTTCTCCCATTGTGAGTAATGAGAGTGTGCTTGACTCAGTACAAAGTGCCATGTCCTTGTGGTGAATTTCAATAGATTCATCATGTTGAGAGAATGTCTCTAGAAACAGTTCATTGGTCATTTGAAAGTCTATATCCCGTTGGGAATATACAGATGGGCTTACAGATGCCTCAGTATATGTTAAATTTCTTTAGAGGAGGCAGAGCTGTGGTATCACTCACTGTTTCAATCAAGATACTTCTTTGTTTAACAGTTGATTTCTGTTCAGGCTGAGAGGTCAAGAAAGTTGTAGACTCATTGTTTGGCTCTAAGACACGGGATAGAGATTGTGGATCTACAATCCCTTGGTTAGCCCTAACAGCCACTTGGGTTCAGCAACAGTAAAAGAAGTGGATTGAGAGATAGAAATTAATATCTAAATTGGATTTGGCACCAAAGTTCTAGCTAAGCAAGAGCTAGAGCAGAAATAATAAAAGATAATAGAAATAATTAAAGACAATAAATAATAATAAAAATAACATAATATATACAAATTAAATAATATATACAGAAACTATCAGTAGAAAACTAAAGAAAGAAAATGAAATAAAATAAAACGCAGAAAATATTTACATGAACTATACAAGAATATTCGAATATTTTAAAATAAAAGATTTTCAATAAAAATAGATTTTTCTACAATTTTAACTTGTAAAATTTGAGAAAACTATTTTTAGAAAAAATAATTTATCTTAACTTACTCAAACTAAGAAGCTTAACAATTAGACAAGACATGTCAATAATCTACAATCAACATACACTTAAGAGAAAATGAGATGATAAAAATAAATTTACAAGTGATTTAAAAAAATATACAACAAATGAACACTTGTAAATTTAATTAAGAACAAACATCAACAATAAACAGAGTTAATCACTACAACTATTTAACATACCCAATTTACCAACTAACCTGGTAAATGTGGATTCAACAAGAGATTTAGTGAAAATATCTGTTGTTTGTTCCTCTGTGGGTACAAAGTGTAACTCCACAGTACCATTCATGACATGCTCTTGGATAAAATGATACCTGATGTCAATGTGCTTGGTCATCGTGTGTTGTACAGGGTTGTTGGAGATTTCTATGGCACACAGAATTGGAATTTTGTTCAATACAAAGCCATAATCTCGTAATTGATTCCTTATCCAAAAGATCTGAGCACAACAGCTTCCAGCAGCAATATATTCAGCTTCTGCTGTAGAATTGGAAACTGTTTGTTGTTTCTTGCTGTACCAGGAAATCAATCTGCTACCTAGGAATTGACAACTCCCGGAGGTGCTTTTCCTATCAACAACACTACCTAAATAATCTGAATATGTATATCCAACAAGGTTAAAACCAGATTATTTAGGGTACCAGATACCTAAATTAGGTGTACCCTTAAGATATCTTAAGATTCTTTTTATATCAACGAGATGCAAATCTCTCGGATCCGCTTAGAACCTTGCGTACAAGCATGTAACATACATAATATCAGGTCTACTTGCAGTAAGATAGAGTAATGAGCCAATCATACCTCTATAGCTTGTAACATCTACCTTGATAGAATTTTTACAAGCTCCAAGCTTGACAGTTGTAGATGATGGAGTTCTTGCTGATGTTGAATCCTCCATGTGATATTTCTTAAGGAGTTCTTTGAGATACTTGGTTTGACAAATAAATAAACCATCTAACCTTTGACTTACTTGCAATCCAAGAAAGAATTTCAGCTCACCCATCATACTCATTTCAAACTTACTCTGCATTAGCTTAGCAAATCTCTTACAGAGATTATCATTAGTAGACCCAAATATGATGTCGTCCACATAAACTTGGACTAATATCATATCATTTTATGCTTTTTAGAAAAGAGAGTTTTGTCTATGAAACCTATAGTAAAACCATTTTCAAGTAGAAAACCAGAAAGAGTGTCATACCATTTTCTTGGGGCTTGTCTGAGACCATAGATAGCCTTGAAAAGAAAGTAGACAAAGTCCAGCAATTCCTGATTTTCAAAGCCAGGTGGTTGTTCTACATACACTTCTTCATCCAGCTTACCATTCAGGAAAGCACTCTTAACATCCATTTGATATAGTTTAAAATTTGAGTATGCTGCAAATGCTAAGAACATCCTGATGGCCTCAAGCCTAGCCACTGGTGCATAGGTTTCATCAAAATCAATGCCTTCGGCTTGTGAATACCCTTGAGCAACCAGTCTTGCTTTGTTTCTTGTTACTATGTCATCTTCATCTAATTTGTTTCTGAATACCCACAGAGTACCAACTACTTTCTTGAGCTTTCCGTGACCAAAATTTGTGGAATCTCGTATCTGCATCTTACATTCTCCCAGAAGAAATGCATTACTTGCTTGGTGGTTATCTTGGCTAAAGATTTAGCCTCAAATCCACTTGGTGAAGTAGTCGATTGTCACTATCAAGAATTTTCTTTGTGCACTTGCCATTGGAAATGGTCCAAGTATATCCATTCCCCACATGGCAAATGGAATAGGTGAATTTATAGACGTCAACATCTCAGGTGGTTGCCTAACCACTGGTGCATGCTTTTGGCACCGTTCACACCTCTTTACATAGCTTTTTGCATCTGCAAGCACATTTGGCTAGTAGAAACCTAGACGAGTAATTTTATGAGCAAGGGCCCTGCCCCCCAAGTGCTGCCCACAAATTCCCTCATGTACTTCCCTTAGGGCCAACTCTGCCTCCTGGGGTCTCAAACATTTCAAGTAGGGGATGACGAAAGACTTTTTATACAAGATTCCTTCAATCAAGGTGTATCTTAGTGCTCTCACATACAACTTTCGTGCCTCTGAAGTATCGTTGGGTAACCAACTGGTTTCTAAATGAGACTTGATGGGATCCATCCAACAGCCAGCAACATCAGTGGGTGCTATTAACTTTCCGTTGATGCTTGGGGTCTTCAAAACTTGGAAGTATCCACTTCTTGCATAATTCTCAATTTCAGAAGAAGCAAACTTGGACAAGGCGTCAACCTTCATGTTTTCTTCTCTCGGAATGTGTTCCATATAACACTCATCAAATTGAGTCATAATGGCTTTGACAAGCTTCAGATACTTGGCCATGACTTCATCTCTAGCCTCAAACTCTCCATTCACTTGAGAAACTACCAGCCTTGAGTCTCCACATACTTTAAGAGTCTTAACTCTCAAGGCTCCAACCAACCCTAAGCCACCTATCAGGGCTTCGTACTCAGCTTCATTGTTCATCGTTGGGAAGTCTAGCTTTAGTGCATACTGTATGAGAAATCCATCAGGACTTTGTAGCACCAAACCTACTCCACCTGATTTTGTTTTTAATGCCCCATCAAAATAGAGTACCAAAAATTCTTTGGACACTAGTCTTTATCTTGCTTGTCTTCTTCATTTCCTTCCAATACTACTTCCTGCCCCCCAACTTCCTGGTTGTCAACGGTGCATTCAACCATGAAGTCAGCGAGTGCTTGAGCTTTTATTGCCGTTCGAGGCTTATACTTGATGTCAAACTCTCCCAACTCTATAGCCCATTTGATCAATCTTCCACTAACTTGAGGACTGTGTAAAATGTTCCTTAGAGGCTGATTGGTCAAGACTTCTATCTTGTGCGGCTGAAAGTATGGGCTTAGTTTTCCCGAGGCCATGATCAGGGCTATGGCAAAATTCTCTATCATAGAGTAGTTTATTTCTGCCCCATGTAGAATTTTGCTCACGTAATAAACGGGCTTCTGAAATTTCAACTCTTCCTTAACCAAAACAGCTCCAAGGGCAGTGTTAGAAACTGCCAAGTATAAGTATAAAATCTCTCCGGGCTTTGGTTTTGCCAACAACGGTGCCTCAGCCATGTACTTTTTCAAAGCCTCAAAGGCTTCTTGACTTTCTGCCGTCCATTCAAAAATTTTCACGTTTTTGAGTGCTTTGAAGAAGGGCAAGCACTTCTCCCCTGATTTGGAGATGAATCTCCCTAGTGCTGCCACTCTTCCTGTTAACTTCTGAACATATTTGATGGACCGTGGTGGTTCCATGTCTAGAATTGCCTTGATTTTATCGGGGTTAGCCTCAATTCCTCGTTTGGAAACCATTAGGCCTAAAAAATTTCCTGACCCTACGCCAAAGGCACACTTTGCTAGGTTTAACATCATTTTATGGTGCCTCAGGACTTCAAATGCTTATTGTAGATGGTTTATATGATCAGCCTTATCGAGGCTTTTAACCACCATGTCATCCACATAGACCTCCATGGTTTTTCCGTTTAGGCGTTCAAAAATTTTGTTCACCAACCGTTGATATGTTGCTCCTGCATTCTTAAGTCCAAATGCCATAACCAAATAATAGTAAACACCAAAGTCAGTGATAAATGATACCTTGGAGATGTCATCTTTGTGCATTTTGATTTGGTTGTATCCACTAAAGCCATCCATGAAGCTCAACATCTCGTGCCCAGCTGTGGCAACTATTAGAGTATCAATACTTGGCAAGGGAAAACAATCCTTAGGACATGCATCGTTCAAGTTTGTGAAGTCCACACACATCCTCCATTTTCTATTGGCTTTCTTGACCATTACTGGGTTAACCAACCATTCTGGAAATTGAATTTCTTCAATAAACCCGGCTTCCAAAAGCTTATCTACTTGCTTCTTGATGGCCTCTTGCCTCTCTAGAGAAAAATTTCTCTTCTTTTGTTTCACAGTCTTCCTTTCGGGATTTACGTTCAATTTGTGGGTTATCAACTGGGGATCAATCCCTGGCATATCGGCCGCTGTCCAAGCAAAGACATCATTGTTTTCTTGGAGAAAAGATATGATCTTGCTCTTCAATGGTTCAGGTAACAATGCTCCAATGTAAGTAACCTTCTCTGGTTCAACATGAACTAAGGGAATTGGGATTAAATCCTCAGCCGGCTTCCCTCTTCTATCTTCCTTATCTCTAGTGTCCATATCTTCAATGGGAAGAACATGCCCCCTACTCCATCAGGCCTTAACACAGCTACATAACAACTTCTAGCCATCTTTTGATCACCTCGTTCCTCTCCAATACCATTTCTCGTTGGGAACTTGATTTTTAGATGGTAAGACGAGGTTACAGCCTTGAACGCATGAAGACCCGTCCTTCCAAGGATCGCATTGTAGGTTGATGTTGCCTTTATAACTATAAAGTTTAACATTTGAGTAGACGTTTTCGAACCTTGCCCCATTGTCATAGGGAGTTGGATTGTACCTTCCACCTTTGATTCCACTCCATTGAATCCATATATGGGCATATTCGAGGGTGTCAATTGAGAGTCAGTATAGCCCATCTTGATAAAAGCATCATGGAATAAGATGTCCACTGAAGCTCCATTGTCAACCAAAACCCTCTTTGTCTCAGAATTGCCTATCACAGGTACGATGACTAGGGGATCGTCATGGGGAAATTTCACTCCCTCTAAGTCAGAATCATCAAAACTTATAGCTATTTCCGTCTTGGCACGCTTCAGTGCTTCTCCTACCACAGTCATTACCTCTCGGGCATAAGCTTTCCTTGAGTTTCGGGAAGACCCAACAACAGTTGGTCCTCCAAATATCATGTTGATGACAGGCCCTCGGGGTTTGGGATTACGATCTTGATCGTTGTCCCTTTTGTTGTAATCATTCCTTTCATAATTTCCTCTTTAATTTCCTTGATTCTCATCCTTAGTGAACTTATTGAGTTTCCCTCTTCGAATCAAAAACTCAATCTCATCTTTCAGTTGTCTACAATCGTCCATATCATGACCAACTTCTTTGTTGAAATAACAGAATTGATTCTGATTCCTTTTAGACAAGTCAGTCCTCAATGGCTTCGGCCATCGGAGATCTTCCTCCTTTGCAATTTCCATTAGAATTTGTCTTCTGGGAGTGTTCAATCTTGCATACTCCGTGAACCTTGGTCCGAAATTGTTCTTCTTAGGTGGAGAATCAGAATCTTTTGATGTTCTAGGATACTTTTCCTTATCATATTCTTGGGTCTCCTTTCTTTTCTTTGAATTTCTACTTCCACCAGCAGCAGGTTCATACTTCATCATGCTTTCTTCAGCCTTGATGTACTTTTCGGCTCTATCTTGAAGCTTCAACATGATTTCAGGTGGATGCTTTGCCAAGGATCTCTTGAAGTGATCATCAGTGGTTTCTTGTTGCAGGGCTATCATAGCTACTTTGTCCTCCAAGTCCGGGACTTTCAGAGCCTCCCTAGTGAATCAATTTATATAGTCTCTCAAGGCTTCATTCCTTCCTTGCTGGATTCCCATGAGAGATGCAGAACTTTTCTTATGCACCCTTCCACTAACAAATTGATTGATGAACGCCTTGCTCAGCTCCTTAAAAGACCCAATAGAATTGGGAGGTAGACGACTATACCAACGTTGGGTCATGCTTTCTAAGGTTTGTGGAAACGCCCTGCACTTGACCGCATCATTGGTTGGCTGCAACAGCAGTGCATTAGAGAAAGTTCTCACGTGATTCGCGGGATCTCCCGTTCCATCATAAGCTTTGATCGTTGGCATTTTGAATTTCCTGGATATATTAGCTTTCATGATGTCCTGAGTAAAAGGTGGGGTAGGATCATCAGGATCCCCTAGGGGTAACAAAACACTAGGATCACCCCTTGGGGCTTCTGGCCTCTTGGTTCTTCTCGGTACCGGATCTAAATTCATCACCGGAACTCTTCCAGTTGCTTGGCTCTGTGCTTTGGCAGCCTCTTCTTCTCCATTGTATATTTAGTTTTCTCCATTAGTAAATATTTAAAAGAAAATTGCTATTTTTTCTATCCTATGAATTCGACTTTAAATAAGGAAATTTAATTTTATTGAATTAAAATTCAGAAACTCTAGAAAAATAGATAAATAGCTTTCGGACGATTTGAGAGCTTCTGGGGGTTTTCCTTTATATATATAAAGATATTGATTAAGAACATCTCAATAAAATTTATTTTGATTTATATTCATTTTTTTTATGGCTCAATTTTTAACACAATTTTGTTGAGTTATAATTTGTTAAACTTTCACGAATTAAATTATTTGTTACATTGAACATGTTATCTAAGAGAGTGTTGTGGAATAAAAAACGTACTTTCAAATTTACTGCTAAGTTTTAAGAGCTTTCGAGCTTTAATGGATGTTCTCGTGTTTCGTGACTAAATCGGTCCTCACAAGATGCTTACGTATCTCAATCAATGCTGAGAATCAAGCCAAAAAACGTAGTTTTAGGTTGAAGGATCAGGGTCCTTATATAGGCATCAGGAGCCTTGTATTTAGAGTAGAATTAGGTGACTTGGGGGCCAAGTCGCCTTCTTAGATCAGGATTGTGAATTCTATTTTGTAGGAGGCTAACTCCTATTAGGTTTGTATACCTTGGTGGCCAAACTTTGAAGTATGTGACATATCTTGGACTCTTTTATGAGCCGTAGATTTCCCCTTATTTATTAATTACGAAATTAATAAATAATTAGGGTTGCGGGCCGTATTTATCGGGCCTAACTCTTGAACCATTCTAGGTCTAATTAATATATCATTAATTACATTTCTAAGGTTATTTTTCTGTCCGGGTGCTAACCTAAGAAACAGTCACGGTGCTAACCTAAGAAACAATGTGTTGGACTGTTAATCATAGAGTTGGACTGTTAATCATCTATGTACTGTTAAAGTCATATACAAATTATTAATTTGTAATACATAAATTTGTAAAATTAAAATTAATTAGCAATAACTTTTGTAGTCAGTTACTCCGGTTAGTTGTTGGAACTTGAGATTTTTTCAGAACCTGCAACATAAATCTAATTTTACTTGCTCAAAAACATAAATTTAAATCTTTTTTCATGTATCCAATTGTGTATTTGTAAGTTATTTACCATTCTCCAAATTGATTTCAGGCTAATAAACTTTGATTGGTAATGTGAAATAATGTTTTGTTTTAATTCAATTTAAATTCAAATTGTTTTTTTTAAAACAATATTCACTTTAGTTTCGTTATTCTATAGTTATAACTTGAGAAACGATATAGATATTTTCTCTAATGCATTTTGTTTTCATTGTTGATAAACATTGTAATATCATTTTGTACTCTTTATTTTATACGCGAGTTAAATGACATTTTTATCACTCAACTGACGTCTAACTTGCAAGTGAATCATCAAACTCAAAAAACTTTCAAATGCATCACTCAATCAATTAAACCTTGCAATCTAATTACTAAACATATAAAAATTTTCACGTCCCTTAAGTTGAGTTTGACTTTAATGGAAGTCCGCTAAATATTGTTTTCTCAGTGCACCTCACTTGCCACATAAGAAAATGATGTGTAAATTAAAGGATTAAATATCAAAAAGATCACTCAACTTATACTCAACTTGCAAATGGGTCACTCAACTTATACTCAACTTGCAAGTAGGTCATAAAATTTATTGTTTAAACTTTTATATTAAATAATGTATTTTTCACTTTATATCGTAAAAAATCATCAAATTTGTGTATCTATCCTTCATTTTCTTAATAATTCTACTACTAACACTACAACAAATCTGGGCAATTATGACAGAAAACTTATGATGGAATGTTGGGCGCGCCTTACTTACGACGGAAATAAACATTTTGTCACAAATACTTATGACAGAAAAAACATTTCATCGCAAGTTTATTATTTTATTAATAAAAATTGGCACAAACCAAATAAAAAAAAGGAAAAACAGTGCGCCAACTAAAACGACGACGTATCCAATTACGACGGATTTGCAATTCCGTCGGAAGTTGAATATTTTATTATTTTTTCGAAATTAGATTTAATTATAAAATGAATGAATTTTGCGTAGGAGAAAACGTCGTCGTTTAGAAAATTGAATATATGACGATAATTTAGTCTTAAGTATACTTACGACGGAAGTGTTTTCTGTCGTAACTTATCCTGTGTAAAATTCACCACTCATTTCTTATCCTACTGTCACTTTTACAAAATTAGCCATTTAAAATAATATTTTTAAATAAACTTATGACGGAATCCTAAATTCCATCGTAAATTAGGTTGTATAAAACTCACCAGTACTGTCCCTTTCCTACTCTCATTATTCCACTCATTCTTTTAAACAAAAATACATCTTCATATCATTTAGAATAATTAAAAAATTGAGTAGTGCAAAAATTGGCCCTTTAATTTTTCTAATTTTTAATTAAAAAATAATTAAAAATTAACTATTAATTAATTTTTAATTAAAAAATAATATTAAAATAGGTGGACCCCACAGAAAAAAGTGGGCCCCACATAAAAAAGTGAACCCCACAAGTGGGCCCCGTTCTAAGGTAATTTTTGATTTTGAATGAATTAAAATGAATTTTTCACTAATATATCAAACTTTTTATATAAGGTTTATAAATGTTTTTGTTTGTCCAGATTTTATAGTTTTTGTCATTTATTTGTTTATTATAATTCGTAGTTTTTGTTGAAATGGTCATGTTAGTGTTATCCCTTTTGATAGTAAAAGAGAGCGGTGGGAAAAAAATTGCAGGCTGCAATGTTACATTCTGGGTAACTTACGACGGAATTCTTAATCCGTCGTAATACTAGGTTAATTACGACGGATTAAGAAGTTCGGGGTAACTTATGACGATATTGGGTAACTTACGACGATTTCTGGGTAACTTACGACATAAATTCTTCCATATTTTTTCTTATTATGTATACATCAACCATATAGATTAAGTTAAATTAATTTTTAATCTTGTAAAAATTATATTATATGACTACTTAAAAGTGAACAACAACATTAACGATATAAAAATAACCGACAAAAATCTAGTATCAAGATTCGTTACAAATATAATTATAAAAATTACACGTGTATATCATATTGTACGTTAAGAATCTTTTAATCAAACAATTTTATAATATTATTACTTCCGTATTACTTTTCCTATTTATATTTCAACTAATTACATTGTACAACAACAGTATTAATTATACTATTTTCATAGATATAAGTATAACTATAACGTTAGGAACCAACATTACCCTATATTTTATTATTACACGAACGGTTGTATTGTAATCATTGAGATTCTATCAAACAATCAATATTTATGGTTTGGATTTAGCTTGAAAGTTTAGGGGTTAGACTAGGGTTGGATAGTTTGAAATTTTTAAAAGTTGATTGAGTCGATCCAACCGTACGGATGAGAACATACCAATGTTAGGAATATGTTGTTCTTGATGATAATTATAAAAACACTTAGTAGATTTTGTATTAAGTCATTCTGTAACTGTCAACGAAATGGCATGCTTTGCAGCATTCCGTTGACAGGAAGCTCATCAACGAAATGAGTGATGTAGCAATTGCATTGTACAATACTTCACAATATGATAGGCATTTTGTTATATGTATTAGATAGGTTTTCTAAGTCATGTTGACTAAGTACTAGATAGGCAAAATAGGTTGGTTAATTGTAAATATATTATGCCTTGTAATTTTGCCTAAGTGAAGACATGTCAACGGTATGAAGATTACTCTGTCAACGGTATGGAGTTTACTCATCAACGAAACGAGGGAAACACCATCAACGGAATGAAGAATAAAGCTATCAACGAAACACATCTCCATGCTATCAACGAATCATTATTGCTTTTCTGAATAGTTGACAAAGTGATAGTGACAGTTTTCTGACAGATCAAAAAGGAGATGTGGAAGTGTACTTTGCATTGGAAACCATTAAAATGGACATGGGGAATAAGGAAACATCCCAGTTTCCAATTGGGCTCTTGGGAGTGATCATAATAAGCATGAAGACAAAAGCAAGGATCTCCAAGGACCACTGGACAAAGGGATGAAAAGCAAACTATTGGCGGTTACCTTTAGTGTACTTTAGTGTAGCCAAAAATAGCTTTGTAAACTTGGGGAATATATAACCAAGTGTAGCAGTTAAAATAAGTGTAAGAGAAGAAAAACAAAAAGTTTGTATTAGCTATCTTTGAGAGCATACTTCTCTACAATCTTGTAACTGAGCAGCTGTGTACTTTTGTATCACAGATTATTTCCGCAATAAAAATCACTTCAGTTGGATCATCAAACAATCCAACTGAAATTATTTATGTGCTTGTGATTTTTACTTTAAGTTCA
The DNA here is from genome assembly GCA_030848705.1 of Heracleum sosnowskyi. Taxonomy (NCBI): domain Eukaryota; kingdom Viridiplantae; phylum Streptophyta; class Magnoliopsida; order Apiales; family Apiaceae; genus Heracleum; species Heracleum sosnowskyi. The sequence continues at coordinate 84,524,246 of CM061237.1, forward strand.
GTTTTTATTTGTAAGTTGTTTTAAGTTTAAGAAATATCAAGAATTGTATTCAACCCCCCCCCCCCCCCCTTCTACAATTCTGTTAGGTCATTTGGGATTAACAATTGGTATCAGAGTGAGCTTCTAACATACAAGAAGTTTAAAGATCAAGACCAAAACAGTAACTGTTGCCCAGTAAATAACAATTGTAGAAGGGGGGTTGAATACAATTGTATAAGATTCTCGACTTTATATAACACAAATATGAAAGATCAATAACAATAACAATAACAGCTTTATTAACTTTGATATAAAACTGTTACAAACTCTCTTAAGAAATTCTGATGTTCTTAAGAGCTGCTAGCTTACAAAAACTCTCTCAAGAAATTCTGTTCTTAAGAGCTTCTCTTCGATTATGTTCTCTCTCGAATGAATACATAAATCGAAACCAAAACTGTGTTTATATAGTGCACACAGCTTCTCTATCAATCACAAGATAAGTCCTAATCATAACAAAGATAGAAACATATCTTTAATCGATAGCTGCATTCTACAAACCAGGAACAAACTTCCATGTTTATCTAGACTCCAAATATAACTCGAAGTAGGAATCCTGATCAGCTTCAAGTCCTGATGATCAAACCTGATCATAGTCTGAGTAGGAATCCTGATGATCAATAAGATACTGACGCTTGATCAAATACTGATGACCATGCAATACTGATGACGTCAGCAATCCTGATCAGTTGAGTCTAGCTTCTGACGATCATTGAATTCTGATCTAACAATCTCCCCCAATCTCATACTTTGTGAAATAAAGTATAGATTCCAAATATTCAATGATGTCAAAAACATGTATCAAAATGTACGAGTATCTTCAGAAACAACTTATCTGTTTAAGCTTTGTGATAGAACAGATTCATCTTCAAGAAGTTGGATAATAAACTTTCTTCTTTTTCTTCAAGAATTTGAATCAGTCTTTCCTTAAGATTTCTGAGTTCTTCATCTTCCTCATTAATCTGGTAGATAGCTGCTCTGAGATTCTGTATGGAGTTTCTCTGTAGACTGTGCTCTTCAAGCCAAAGATAAGCAATTTCCTTCCCATCAGGATTGAGAGAAAGATGAGTCATGCCAAAATTTACTTCTTTAACAGCAGTACCCCTTTGCATTTCCACATCCTGACCTCTTTGATTTAAGTACATGGGAGTATAATTACCATCGAAATTACTGTTTCCGTCCAGTCTTCTTCTTATAGTTGACAAAATTATGTCACTCCATTCTTTGTACACTTGGTTCTTCCATCTTAACAGATAGTGAACATATTTCAGTTCCTGTGTAGTTTTCATCAGCAGATCTTGAATAGATAGAATCTTCACACTACCATCTTTCATGAAGTACAGAAGCTTTTCTTTCTTTTCAAAACCATCATGACAATCTATAACTATATCAACAGCTAATAAATTGTTCAGGTTTTCAGAAGTTAAAGTACCTCCAATTTCTGTCAAGGAGTAAGGATCAACATATGACATATTCAGATATTCACCATCTCTGTGTCCAATACCTCCTCTTGAATTACTTGACAATTGCTTCAGACTCGAAAACATCTTTAACCAGAGTGTTTTTGATCTAGCCATATCAGACAAATCAACAACACTTGAAGCGCTTGTAATAATTCCACCAGACTGAAAATTGATAGGTGTATCACAACTTAATGTGCTAATATGTTTCCACTTCTTGTATTTCTCCTTTTCATGAGCGTAGCTTCTTTCAAGTAAAGATTCTTGTCTGCTTGAATTTCTCCATTTTCTTTCATTTGAAACTTTAAGCCTTTGTAGATAGAGATTAAAATCTTCATTTGTTCTCTTTGTAATTTCTCTTCTTATGGCTTCTTCTTCTTCATCTACTTCTTTGTTGTGACAATCAACAACAGTAGATAAGATTATCAAATCAACCTCTTGCAGAATTTCAGATTCGTCAGGATCTTGAATATTGTCAGGATTAGAATCTTCAATTTGATTTGTATTGCTGAGAGTTGATTTTCTTGATTTTCTTTTCAATTCAGGTTCTTCTTCAACAAATTCCTTGTCTTCTTTCTCCATGATATCCTTGATAACAGGATCTGTTAGATTTTGTGAAGCTTCAGGAATTTCTTCAATTCTTAACCCTCTAGACCTTGTCTGTCTAGGTACTGTTTGAGTTGAAGAACCTCTTCTATTTCTTCTAGCACCTCTCCTACCTCTGCTTCCTCTACCTCTAGCAGGAGCAGTATAGCTTTCCACTGTCTCTCTTTGTAGTCTCAAGAATTCTTCATGTGAGAGATCTGGATATTCTTCACTTGCTGTAGAGAGTGCTTTTCTTGCATATAATTGTTGAACTCTTTTATCAGTGTGATATAGAGTAACAATTCTGCCGTCTTTTGTAGAAAACTTCTGGAATAAATTTGATGCATCTTCAGGATTATCAATAATCACATCTTCATCACCTTCAGGAATTGTAGCAAGAATTTGTCCATGACCAGGTGTCAGGATTTGATCTTCCGTCAGGATCTGAGATTGCACCAATGTTCTTACTGTCTTAACTCCAGAATCAGAAACATGAGTTGACTGCGTTGTTTGACTTTGAGAAGTTTGGATTGTCTTCATAACAACAGCATCAGAGGTTTCTCCTTGTATCGCTTTGTCACCACCATCATCTCCAGTATCATCATCATTATTTCTTAATACTAGATCAGGTGTACATTTTGTCTGAATAACCTTCTCCCCCTTTTTGACATCAGGATTTGACAATAATTGCAAAATTAAGGAAAGAGAGGCTTGAATTTCAGTTACCTTAGTATCCAGAGAATCAATTCTTTGATTGATTGAGGTTTGTTCTGAAACAACAGATTTCACTTGGGATTCCACTACCCTTAGTTGTAAAGTAGTAGGCACCTTTGTAAAATTATTAAAGATATCAGTCCTCACTTTTTCAGTTGAACCCTTGATAGAATCAATCTCACTTTTCAGGCTTTTGGATAACAGAGTTGTAGCCTTCAGATGATTCTTCAAGTCTTGATTCTCTATAGACTTCACTGCATTATAGGCATGTTCAATAGCAGAAGAAAAACTGATAGATTCATCAGAATTGTGCCATGAATTGTTCCATTCATTCTGTCTAAATGCCTCTGCAGGATCAAAGGAAGGAGTAGAAAAATCTTGTCTCTGATCTTTCCCAGTGAAAGCATTGCTAGCCATATATGTACTTGATGAACCAAAATTAGTTCCAAGACTAATCTTGAGTGCTGTAGCAAGCTGTTCCTTCTCTTTTCGATTCTCATTATCATCATCACTATCATCATCAGAATTATCATCATCAGAACCATGAGATTTATCAGGATCAGGAATTGCAATACCTTTCAGTTTATCCTGAGATTCTGAGATAGGATGATCCATTGGTCTTGAACGAAGTGGCTGTATCAAAATAGGCTCAGTATCAGGAGCACCACTAACGTCAGGATGAACATCGTCAGGATTTGATATGCTTGCATCAGTATTTGCTACCAATGGTTCTTGTGGAGCTTGAGGTTCAGAAGCTGCTTCAACACTTTGAGCTAAAGGTTCTTGTGTGCTTCCCTCATTGACAATGTTTTCGACCAATCTTTCAACAGAAGCTGTAGCTTTGCCTGCATCTTCACTTTGAGAAGATGGTTCTTGTGTAGCTGGAATGTTGATGTCTTCATTCTCCCTTTGAGAAAATGGTTCTTGTGTGACCATTCCACTAGCTAAGCCTTCACCCAAACTTTGATTGAGTGGTTCTTGTGTGGCAGGATCACCAGTAGCTGCTGAATTACTCTGAAATTCAGGTTCTTGTGGGCTTGATCCTTTCAGCTTCTTCTGTCTCTGATAGACTAACCCTTCTGCATTCCTCTTTTTCTTTGATGTAGGTGTAAGACCAACCAAGGAAGCAGTTGTAGAAACCTTCTCCCAAGAAATTTCTCTAATATGAGATGGAGAGGCTGGAGAGTCTGATATAGAGACAACTTTTGTTGTTGCATCAGGAATACTAACATCAGGATTTGCTAGAGCATCAGGAGTAGATGACTCATCAGGATTTGATGTCTGAATATCAGTACCTTCATTTGCACTGTCAAAGGAATATGATACCTGCTCTTTGATAATTTCCTTGTCTTTTGTGGTTTTGATGAAGGTACCACAGCTTTAGTAGCAGTATCAGCAACTTCCTTGTTCACATTCATCACAGAGGATATAGATAAGTCATCCTCTGAATCACTTTCATCAATCAACCTTAACTTCCTTTTCACAGGAACATTCTTAACAACCTTATCAGCTTTCTTCACCAGGACCCCTTGTACACCCCCTTGTATCTTCTTTTTAGTGAGTGGTGTAGAGGAAAAATCCTTTGAACCTGATTGCCTTCCAGACACATCAGTTCTAGCTGATTTCTTTGATTTTACAACTAAAGTCTGTTGAGAGACAGTAGAGGTGGTTGTTAACTGTTTAGACTGTTTAGGTTGCATGCTTGTGTCAGGAACAAGGTGGGTTGGTCCTTGTACCATAGCATTAGAAAGTAGTCCATAACGAGTAGGCATTTTCTGATGTAAGAAAAACCTTTCTGAATAACCATCAGGATCTGACGGTTATCAGGATTTCCTCTCTGTAGCTTTTCCTCAGAAATTCTCAAAATTCATCATTCCAAGTTCATTCACCAACTTATTGAAAGTAGCTTCAGGTAGTGGCTTGGTGAATATAGCAGCTAGTTGTTGATCAGTAGGAACAAAGTGAAGTTCAATTGTTCCTTCCAGAACCTGTTCTCTTATAAAGTGATATCTGATACTTATGTGTTTAGTAAGAGAATGCTGAACTGGATTTCCTGTCATTGCAATAGCACTTTGGTTATCACAATAAATAGGGATTTTTGAGTATGACAGGCCATAATCTAACAACTGATTTCTCATCCACATTATCTGAGCACAACAACTTCCTGCAGCAATGTACTCAGCTTCTGCAGTTGAAGTGGAAATAGATTTCTGCTTTTTACTGAACCATGAAACTAGTCTTCCACCCAAAAACTGACAACTTCCTGAAGTACTTTTCCTGTCTATTTTGCATCCTGCAAAATCAGCATCTGAATAACCACACAACCCAAAATCTGATTCCCTTGCATACCAAAGGCCAAGTGAAGGAGTGCCTTTGAGATATCTGAAAATTCTTTTGACTGCAATCAGATGTGGTTCTCTAGGTTTTGCTTGAAATCTTGCACATAGACAGGTTGCAAACATGATATCTGGTCTACTGGCAGTGAGATACAATAAAGAGCCAATCATTCCTCTGTAGTGAGTTACATCTACCTCTTCACCTTGATCAGGATCAAGTTTGGTAGCTGTAGCTATGGGAGTTGAAGCAGGAGTACTGTCTTGCATGTTAAACCTTGTCAGTAAATTCCTTGTGTATTTAGACTGATTAATAAAAATCCCTTCATCAGTCTGTTTAACTTGAAGACCCAGAAAGTAACTCATTTCTCCCATCATGCTCATTTGATATCTTGACTGCATAAGCAAGAAATATCCTGATGGCTTCTAGTCTTGCAACAGGAGCAAAAGTTTCATCATAGTCAATTCCTTCTTGTTGGGAATACCCCTTTGCAACTAGTCTAGCTTTATTTCTGATAATGACTCCATCAGAATCAGTCTTGTTCTTGAAAATCCACTTTGTACCAACAATTGATCTATTCTTTGGTCTTGGTACCAGTTTCCAGACTTCATTCCTTTCAAATTCATTCAGTTCTTCTTGCATTGCAGTAACCCAATCAGCATCTTTAAGTGCATCTTCAACTTTCTTAGGCTCCTCCTTGGATAGAAAGTTATTGTATAGACATTCATTCTGAGTTGCACTTCTTGTTTGAACACCTGCATCAGGATCTCCAATTATCAAATCAGGAGTATGATCTTTTGTCCATTTCCTTGCTGGTGTCAAATTGTTTCTTGAAGTAGATGCTCCCCCTGGATTGGTGTTATCTTGATTGAAAGAATTTGATTGATTTGAAGCTCTCCCTGAATTATTGCTATGCCCTCCTGATGTGTTATCAGGATCTTCACTTGAATCAGTATCTGAAGAATTCTGTCCTGATGATTGAGTTGACTCTGAACTTGTAGTTGAATGCCGTTGCTCCCCCTCAACATTAGCACTACTAGTTGTATCACTGTTGTTTGCATCATCAGTATTAGCACCATCAGTACCTGGTGAGTCATCAGGATTTGGTGACCCATCAGTATCTGATGAATTGACAGGATCTGATTCAATTTCTTTAGGTTCCTTGGAAGCTTCATTTTCAAATAACAATCTATCATGCGAGTCTTCAATGATTCCAGTTATCTTCTTATCATCAAAAGATACATGAATTGACTCCATGACAGTTCTTGTTCTCAAATTAAAAACTCTGAAGGCTCTTGATGTAGGATAACCTATGAATATTCCTTCATCAGCCTTTGTTTCAAATTTCCCTAGCTGTTCAGGATGAGTTCTGAGAACAAAACATTTACAGCCAAACACATGCAAATGCTTCAGACTTGGTTTCTTCTCCTTGAGTGACTGATAAGGAGTGACACCATGCCTGTTTATCAATGTGAGATTTTGTGTATAGCATGCTGTGTTGACTGCTTCTGCCCAGAAATATGTAGGTAATTTAGCTTCTTCCAACATAGTTCTGCCAGCTTCAATAAGAGTTCTATTCTTCCTTTCTACTACTCCATTTTGCTGAGGTGTGCCAGGAGCAGAGAATTGTTGAATGATTCCTTTGTATTTGCAGAACTCTTCCATCTTTGAATTCTTAAATTCAGTACCATTATCACTTCTCAGAATCTTGACTTTGTACTTTGTGGTTGTCTCAATCATCCTCACATGATCCAACAGAACTTCAGGAGTTTCATCTTTTCTATGCAGAAAATACACCCAGGTGAATCTAGAATATTCATCAACAATTACAAGAGTGTACCTTTTCTTACTGATGGACATGATGTTGACTGGACCAAACAGATCAAGATGTAGCATGTGATATGGTTCTTCAATAGAGGATTCTGATTTACTCTGGAATGATGTCCTTCTTTGTTTTGCTTTTTGGCATGCATCACAGAGTCCATCAGGTGTATATAAGACATTAGGTAATCCTCTTACTAACTCTTTCTTAACCAACTCATTGATGTTGCTGAAGTTGAGATGAGAAAGCTTCTTGTGCCAATTCCAACTTTCATCTGCTGAAGCTTTACTGATGAAACATGTAGGGGAGCCATCAGTATCTGAGAGAATGTTGGCTTCATATATGTTACCATGCCTGTAGCCAGTTAGTGCTATCTTCCCTGTTGCTTTACTGACTACTTCACAATGTGTGGAATAGAAATTGACATGATAACCTCTGTCAGTGATTTGACTAATACTCAACAAGTTGTGTTTTAGTCCCTTCACTAGAGCTACTTTTTCAATGATGACATTTCCAATGATTATATTGCCATATCCCAAGGTTTGTCTAATGTTGCCATCTCCATAAGACACAGTTGGGCCAGCTTTTTCCTCATATTCTGATAACAGGGCTTTGTTTCCAGTCATGTGCACAGAACATCCACTATCCATGACTAACACATTTTTCCTTTTACCCTTATCATCAGGAGCAGCAGTTACATCAGCATTGGCCATTAACGCATAGTTGACTACCTCAGTATCAGATTCTGAGGAAGAGTCCATCCAATCCTTGCTTGATTTGATGAGTGCCTTTGTCTTGTTGCATTCAGAAGCAAAGTGACCCATACCATTACACTTGTAGCATCTAACCTTTGACTTGTCAAATTTGCTACCCTTGCTGTCCTTCTTGATATACTTGTCTTTGTCTGCTTTGAAGGTCTTTTTCTGAAAGTTGCCTTGTCTTCTATTCTTCCTGAACTTCATCCTTCTGAAGTTTCTGACAATCATAGCAACCATCTCTTCCATGTCTGAATCAGAAGATTCATCACCAGTATTGGCATCAGGATTGCCATCAGTATCTGATGAAGAGTCGTCAGGATCTGACTCAGCTACTCTTGCTTTCCTTCTAGAGACCTCCATAGCTTTCTCTTTTGATTTTGCTTCTACATTCAAGGCAATTGACTTTGCCTTGCTGCTTTTCTTGTTCTTTCTCTGTTGAACTTCAAGATCATGAGTTCTTAGCATCCCATAGATCTCATCAAGAGACACAATGTTCAGATCATACTGGTGTCTAATGATTGAGGTCTGAGTATCCCATTCTTCAGGTAAAGCTCTAAGAAATTTGGTGTTTGAATCTTCAGTTTCATATACTTTATCAACTAAGGATAAGCTGTTCAATAGTGTCAGGAATCTATCATATAGCTCAGTCAGGCTCTCTTCAGGTCTTGCATCGAATTGTTCATATTCTTGAATCAATAGAGCCCTTCTGTTTTTCTTGACAGATGCAGATCCCTGGCACTGAGTTTCCAAAGTATCCCAGATTTCTTTTGAAGACTTGCATGCAATCACTCTGTTTGACATAACAGCATCAAGACCATTGTGCAAGATATTCTTTATCTTTGGTTCTCTGAGTACATGAGCCTTTTCTTCTGGAGTCCATTCAGATTTAGCTTTGACCACATAATGTTCTGGTACAGTATCTGTTCGTTCTACGAACTTTGTTGGTATATATGGTCCATCACGAATCCTGTCCAGATTGTCAGGATCCATAGCCTCCAGGTACATCAGCATCTTTACCCTCCATGTGGGATATTCTGATATCTTCAAGATGGGAATCTTCATGCTTTCATACTTGGTTGTCGACATCTTTAGATCGTATCTGATTCAGAATTAAATCAGTTTGCTCTGATACCAATTGTTGCCCAGTAAATAACAATTGTAGAAGGGGGGTTGAATACAATTGTATAAGATTCTCGACTTTATATAACACAAATATGAAAGATCAATAACAATAACAATAACAGCTTTATTAACTTTGATATAAAACTGTTACAAACTCTCTTAAGAAATTCTGATGTTCTTAAGAGCTGCTAGCTTACAAAAACTCTCTCAAGAAATTCTGTTCTTAAGAGCTTCTCTTCGATTATGTTCTCTCTCGAATGAATACATAAATCGAAACCAAAACTGTGTTTATATAGTGCACACAGCTTCTCTATCAATCACAAGATAAGTCCTAATCATAACAAAGATAGAAACATATCTTTAATCGATAGTTGCATTCTACAAACCAGGAACAAACTTCCATGTTTATCTAGACTCCAAATATAACTCGAAGTAGGAATCCTGATCAGCTTCAAGTCCTGATGATCAAACCTGATCATAGTCTGAGTAGGAATCCTGATGATCAATAAGATACTGACGCTTGATCAAATACTGATGACCATGCAATACTGATGACGTCAGCAATCCTGATCAGTTGAGTCTAGCTTCTGACGATCATTGAATTCTGATCTAACAGTAACCATGGTGAAGAAGGATGCAGGAGTAAAGATACCAGTTCTTGATAAGATGCATTTACATCTCATGTCTATGGATGAGAGATATGTAGACTGCATTGAGAAAGGTCCACACGTTCCCATGAAGTTTGCATCTAGAGTTGGACTGCCAGATGATGCTCCTGATGTGGAAATTCCAAAACTTGTCTCAGAATGGACTATTGAAGATGTTGCAGAAGTCCATAAAGATAAAAGAACCATGAACATTCTGTTTAATGGTTTGGAGCAAGAGATGTTTGACAATGTCATAAACTGTACAACCTCCAAAGAAGTATGGGACACTGTTAGAACTCTCTGTGAAGGAACTGAGCAAGTTAGGGAAAATAAAATGCAGCTCCTTATACAACAATATGAGCATTTTCATTTTAAAGCTGGTGAAACCCTAAATGACACGTTTAGTAGGTTTCAGAAGCTTTTGAATGGATTAAAGTTGTATGGGAGGATCTATCAAACCAAGGATTCAAACCTTAAATTTCTTAGAGCTCTTCCAAAAGAATGGAAGCCTATGACTGTTTCTCTCAAAAACACTCAAGAGTACAAAGACTACACTCTTGAGAGGCTTTATGGAACCTTGAAGACATATGAGTTGGAAATGGAGCAAGATGAAGAAATTGAAAAGGTACAAAAGAAGGGTGGATCTGTTGCATTGATTGCATCTGTGAACCAACTGGAAGATGACAATAAAGAAGCTGCAAAGGCCACAACTAGTCGAGCTAGTTGTAGGAGTGATGTTAGCAAGGGTAAAGGCAAGATGACAGAAGAAGAAGAATCAGAACCAGCCAATTTGGATGACTTAGATGAGATTGATGAACACATTGCTTTTCTGTCAAGAAAATTCTCTAAGTTCAAGTTCAAGAGAAACTCAGAAGCAAGGCCACCAAGGAGAGACTTTCAACCTAACAAAAGTAACTGGATTGAAAAGTCTAAATCTAAATGTTTCAATTGTGGAATGCTTGGTCACTTTGCTGGAGACTGCAGAAAGCCCAAGATTGAGAAGGGCAACAGGAAGTTTGAGCCTGTTGATTATAAAAAGAAATACTTTGAACTTCTCAAGCAAAAAGAAAAGGCTTTCATGTCTCAGGAGTATGATTGGGCTGATAATGGTGAAGATTCCGATGATGATGTTGAGTATGTCAACTTGGCTCTTATGGCTAACAATCATGAGCAGGAAGCAAGCTCCTCAAGCAACCAGGTAACAATTACTAATCTTTCTGAGCTTTCTAAAGAGGAATGCGATAGTGCAGTAAATGAAATGTCTACTGTACTATATAATTTGCGTGTTACTCTTAAATCACTTACCAAAGAGAATTCAAGAATAAAAGAGACTAATTTGCTCTTAAATGATAGGAATGCAATGTTAGAAGCACAGCTCATTGAATTTGAAAAAATGAGATGTGTTAGTAGGGATGCTAAGAAGGAACTTGAGAACGTGTTACAAAGGGAAGAAATTCTTAAAACACAACTTGAGATAGAACAAAGTGTGATTGCAAAATGGAAAGATGCCAGGAATGTTGCCACCAACATCATTAATGTTCAAGGTATGGAATCTTTCTGTGAGCAATCATGGAAAAAGAACAAAGAGAAGCTAGGGTATGTTGGTGAAACCTTAGAATCAGAAACAGAGTCAACAAACAACAATGATCATTTGTTGAAGGTTGATATGTCAACGGAATGCAATGTTTCATTGACAGATGAACCATCAACCGATCAGGCTGTTTCGTTGACAGAGAAAAGAAAAGATGAACTCACTAGACTTAATAATAAGTATGGTCCTGTCACCAAGAACTTTGTTCAAGGTGAGTCTAGTAAATCAAAGAAAGTTGAGAAGCCTGTTGAGAGAGCTAATGTAGGTCACTTGTCTAACAAGCAATTGAAAGACAAGTTAGAGAAAGTTCAAGTTGAGACTAAGGGAAATAAAAAGAATAATAGGATGGCAAAGTAGGGATTAACAAACACAACAATTACACACCTGATAAATATGCTCCTAGAAAGACATGTGTCAATTGTGGAAGTGTTAGTCATTTATCTACTAACTGCAAATCGGTTAAGAAAACTGCTAATGTGAAAATGCCCAAGCCTGCAATGAATAGTTCCATGCCTACAATGCCTGCTATGCCTAACATGTTTGCTCCATATGCACAATTTCAGAATCCATATGCTAACATGTCATTTGTGCCTAATCCATACATGAATATGTTTAATATGCCACAAATGCCATGGAATATGAATAACCTGATTGTTCCTCCAACTATGCATGCTGTGAATGAAAATGTGAGCAACCCTCAGAAATCAACACCAAGGGTAAAGATTGATTTAAATAAATCTGAGCCCAAGGTGAAAAATGATATAAAAGGAAAAGCAAAGGCTAAAAAAACAGGACCCAAGGAAACTTGGGTACCAAAATCAACTTGATTTGGTTTTATTGTGTGCAGGGAGACAAAAGGAATCTTTGGTACTTGGATAGTGGTTGTTCAAGACACATGACTGGTGATTCTACCCTGCTCACAGAGTTTCAGGAAAGAGCTGGCCCTTGTATTGCTTTTGGAGATGACAACAAAGGCTACACTAAGGGATATGGCTTGATTTCAAAAGAGAATGTCATCATAGATGAGGTTGCATTGGTGGATGGTCTTAAGCACAATTTGCTTAGTATCAGCCAACTTTGTGACAAAGGATTTTTAGTTACTTTTTCTAAAGAAGCCTGTGTTGTTTCTAAAGGAGGAAACAACAATGTGGTAATGACTGGATTCAGAAGAGGGAATGTGTACATTGCTGACTTTAGTAGCACAAGTCCAGAAACCATCACTTGTCTTTTCAGCAAGGCAAGCAAGGATGAAAGTTGGCTATGGCACAAGAAATTATCTCATCTAAATTTTAAAGTTATGAATGATTTGGTGAGGAAGGATCTTGCAAGAGGAATTCCACAGGTGGAGTTTTCCAAGGATGGTTTGTGTGATGCCTGTCAAAAAGGGAAACAAAAGAAGGCATCATTCAAAAGCAAGACAGAGTCATCAATTGTCCATCAGCTTGAGTTGCTTCATATGGATTTGTTTGGCCCTGTAAATGTCATGTCTATTTCAAAGAAGAAATATTGTCTTGTGATTGTTGATGATTTTTCTAGATTTACATGGACTTTCTTTTTGCTCTCCAAAGATGACGCAAGTGAAATCATTATCAATCACATCAAGATGGTAAACAATCATCCTGACTTGAAAGTAAGAAGGATTAGGAGTGACAATGGGACAGAATTCAAGAATTCAAGCATGAAGGTGTTCTGTAAAGAAAATGGTATTTTGCATGAGTTTTCAGCAGCAAGGACACCACAGCAAAATGGTGTGGTTGAAAGAAAAAACAGAAAACTTATTGAAGCTGCAAGGACAATGCTAGATGAATCAAAGTTACCAACTTATTTTTGGGCTGAGGCAGTTAATACAGCTTGCTTCACTCAAAATATTTCTTTGATTAATCAGGCCAAAGGAATGACCCCTTATCAGCTACTCAAAAGAAAGAAGCCACTATTGGATTTTCTTCATGTCTTTGGATGCAAGTGCTTTGTTCTGAGAAATCAAGCTGAGCATTTGGGGAAATTTGAAGCAAAGGCAGATGAAGCAATATTTGTGGGATATGCAGCAGGGAAAGCCTACAGAGTCTATAATCTCAGAACCAACATTGTTATGGAATCTGTACATGTTGTTTTTGATGATCTCAAAATTCAAGGTCTCTGTGATGAAGGTTTCCATGAAAGTCTTTCTTTTGAAAATGAGGAAGGAGATCAAGTGAATCATGTTAAGGCTACTGAGAAACAGCCTAAAGTTGTTGTATCTAGCACAGATGAAAGCAGCAGTGAAGATGAAATTGCTGCATTAAGATTGAAAAGAATAGCTGCTAGCAGACCAAATGGTCATTTCGTTGACAGTCATGATGGTGGATTCGTTGACAGTCAAAATGAGCGTTTCGTTGACAGCCAAAATGGTAATACCATTGACAGTCATAGAAATGCTTCTAGAAGTGATCATTTAGGGACAACAAACTCAGGGGGAGTTTCTCAAGGACAAATATCCAATCAAGGCAATCATGATCATGAAGCTACCTCTTCAAGAGCAAATCTACCTCCCTCAAGGAAATGGACTAAAGATCATCCCTTTGAACTTATTATAGGTGATGTGTCTTCAAAAGTCCAAACTAGAAGAGCAACTCAAGAAGAATGTCTATATAGTAGCTTTCTGTCTCAAGATGAGCCAAAGAAAGTTGAGGATGCACTTCTAGATCCAGATTGGGTTTTGGCTATGCAAGAGGAGCTAAACCAATTTGAAAGGAACAATGTTTGGAAGCTGGTGCCCAAGCCTAAGGACAGGAGTGTCATAGGCACAAAATGGGTGTTCAGAAACAAGATGGATGAAAATGGCATAGTCACAAGGAACAAAGCTAGATTGGTTGCAAAAGGCTATTCACAGGAAGAAGGAATTGATTTTGATGAAACCTTTGCTCCTGTTGCTAGACTAGAAGCAATAAGGATTTTCCTAGCCTATGCAGCCCATACCAATTTCAAAGTCTATCAAATGGATGTGAAGAGTGCTTTTCTGAATGGGGAATTGGAAGAGGGGGTGTATGTAAGTCAACCTCCTGGCTTTGAAGATGATGATTTTCCAGAATATGTATACTTCCTCCTCAAAGCACTCTATGGTTTGAAACAAGCACCTAGAGCCTGGTATGACACACTTTCACAGTTCCTCCTTGAGAATCACTTCACTAGAGGTACTGTAGATAAAACTCTTTTTCACAGGGTTGTGAATGGCTCTACTATACTTGTTCAAATTTATGTAGATGACATAATCTTTGGGTCTACAGATGTGAAACTTTGTCAAAAGTTTGCCAAGCTTATGCAAAGTAAATATGAAATGAGCATGATGGGAGAATTAACTTACTTTCTTGGTCTTCAAGTGAAGCAAGTTAATGAAGGCATTTTCATTAGTCAAACAAAATATATTCATGATTTATTAAAGAAGTTTAACTTAATGGAATGCTCTCCTGCCAAAACTCCCATGCCTACTGCCACCAAACTTGAATTGAATACTAAGGAAAAATCTGTGGACATTTCAAGTTACAGAGGCATGGTAGGCTCACTTTTGTATTTAACAGCTAGTAGACCTGATATTATGTTTGCTACATGTCTATGTGCTAGATTTCAAGCTGATCCTAGGGAATCCCATTTAGTTGTTATTAAAAGAATTTTCAGATATCTCAAAGGAACACCAAACCTTGGCATTTGGTATCCTAGAGAATCTGGCTTTGAACTAATTGGTTATTCAGATGCAGATTTTGCAGGATGTAAAATTGACAGGAAAAGCACAACAGGCACCTGTCAATTCTTAGGAAACAAGCTTGTCTCATGGTTCAGCAAGAAACAAAACTCAGTTTCTACCTCCACAGCTGAGGCTGAGTATATTGCAGCTGGAAGTTGTTGTGCACAGATTTTGTGGATGAAAAACCAACTACTTGATTAGGGAATAAGAGTTGAGAAAATTCCTATTTTCTGTGACAACACTAGTGCCATTGCCATTACTGAAAATCCAGTGCAACATTCAAGGACCAAGCACATTGACATCAAGTACCATTTCATTAGAGAACATGTTATGAATGGTACTGTGGAGTTACATTTTGTTCCAAGTGAACAACAACTTGCAGACATCTTTACCAAGCCACTTGATGAATCAACATTCTCAAGATTAGTAAGTGAGCTAGGTATGCTAAATTTCTCTTAAATACTTTGAGATTTTTGCAAGTTAAAATGCAGCCAGAAATTTGCTATGTTTTTCTGTGAATTAATTTTCTCAGGAAAAAGTGAAATTTTGTCTAAGTCAAAATTACTATGTCAACGAAACGCACCATTTCGTTGACAGTCTTAGCATTTTTCTGGGTGTTTCGTTGATAGCTCTTTTATATCAACGAAATGCATCTTTATCAACGAAATAGACGGGACCTTAAACGCCCAAATCTGATTCGTTGATATAGCGCTTTTAATCTGAACCGCTGAGATTTGACACGTCTCTTACCACGATCTATGCATACACCCCTGTAAGTATAAATCATGGTAATTCTTTAAAAGTAACGGTTATATTTTGTAAGCCAATCCAGTAATTTACATTTATTATTGGACTCTTTTTCTGTGAATTTTTGGGGGAGTATTTAAGAAATTCTAATTTCTTTAATTTCTTTTTTACCTGTTCTCAAAAATTCCAAAGGCTTTTCTCTCTTCTTCTCTCTAACAAGCAATTCAGTTCGAAGCTTTTCTTCACACAACAATGGCACCCATAGTCAAGCTTATGTCAGCAGGAGGGTTCATTTATGAAAAGAACAACTCAATTCCATTTGTTGTCAAGGAAAGTCCAAACAGTATCTTTTTCAAAATGATGGACTTCATGAAGAACTGCAAGTTGAGCTATGCTATGTTTCACTCAACTCCTCTCTATAATGAGATAATCGAGGAGATCTGGACCTCGTGTGAGTATAGTGGAACAAACTGCACACTGCAATTCACTCTCCAAGGTAATGAGTACATAGTTAATTCTGATGTATTACAAGCATGTCTACATATTCCTGAAAATAACTGTGATGCTTTGCCTACAATCACTGAAATGGTTAACATGCTAAATTCAATAAACTACTCATTGGCAACTGATAATTTGGGTAGGATAATTAGGAGAGGTTTGGTTAGGGAATATAGTTATTTAGCTGATGCATTTATCAAGGTCTTTTCTGGAAAGATTAGTAATTTTGATGCATTAACTAATTCCATGTTGATTCTTTTTACCATGCTCCTAACTGATAGATATTACAACTTTAGCACCCAACTTATGTATGAAATTGGTGCTAAGTTGGGTGACAAGGCTAATAGGAAAAAGAATATCTACTATGCTAGGTTTCTGATGATGTTGGATAATCATGTTAGTCCAACACCATTAGTAATCTCTAACCCTGTTTCCAAGTTTGAGTGTTTTGTGCAAGAAAAGAGAGTATTGACAGACATACTGAGGCTGAACCACAATGGTGATGTTCCAGTGGTGTATCTGCCAATAATTGAGGTAACTACTGCTATCCCTTCTAGTATAGTTGTTACTTCAACTGTATCACTCAGTCCTGTTGCTGTGGAGTCTGTAGCTGTGACCCAACAGGCTCCTGCCCCTGCAACAAAACCAAAATCAAAGAAATCCTCCAAGCCAACCTCAGGTGCTTCCCAAAAGGCACCTGTTGTAAAATCCACTACACAACCTAAGGGGAGTGTTGTAGGTGCTGTGAGAGGTGAGGGAAGGGGTGAAGATAAAAGAAACCCTAAGGATAAGGAAGGAAAGATGAGTGAGATCCAGCCAAGCCCCATTGTGTCTTCCCAACAAGGCACAATGAGTAATATGGATTTAAGCACAAGTCTAATTGCATCCTCCCAAAAGGATGTAATTATTGAAACCAGCTCTCCTCCAAGAGCACACTCTAAGAGGGTAAGGGACACTTCAAGCCCACAGTCTACTTTTTCCCAATACCAAAGGAGGGTGAAACAAAAATCCAAGGGTTCACAGGGTGCACACACTCTGAAAGCTACACTTCCAGTTTCACAAATTCAGTTTGATGTAACCCCTATCATTACTCTGGGGTTACAGTCCCATTCTCTAAACATCAACCTTGAACTATCTCCATCAAATTCACCAACTCTATCTCTAGATGTGGACATGATCCATTCATCTATTCCTGATTCTACAACTCTAATCTTGGAGAAGCCCCACTCTGAAGCTGGTGGCCATCACTTGTTAAGTGATTTGTTGGGCCATCAACCAATTTTTTCTGAAGTTGCAAGAGGATCTGTGGACCAATCTCTAAAATCAATCACCACAGATTCTACTGTAATTTCACTTTCTTAAAGTGCTTTATTGACTTCATCAACGAAACAGCTTCTTTCGTTGACAAGTGTTTCTCCATCAACGGTATCCATACCGTTGACAGTTCAAACTACCATTCCGTTGATAGGTCAATCTACACCCCTTATTGAAAATCAAGTTGTTTCCACAACTAGTGTAGATGACCTGGTGGTAGTTGAGACACTTTTAGGTTTGAGAGGGAGTGAAATTGAGAGGATGGCTTGCAACCAGGCAAAAGGAGAGAATGAGAGTGAGAGGCTGGCTATTTCTTCCAGCCAGGCAAAAGGAGAGATTGAGAGTACCACCTTAGTAGGTGAAGGTGAGGGTGTGAGAGGTGTGAGCCATGGGGAGCCCATGATGCAAGAACAGAGTGGAGAGAGAGAAGGGACTACAGGAGCAATAAAGATGGAAGCAGCCATTGCTAGTGAGTTAAAGGAGGTCAGTGAGGGAGAAAGGGAACTTACTTTCCAAGAGCATTATCAAAAAACTCTGGATAGTATTTCCCTGGATCCTGAGACCTTTACTCATCCTGTGCCAGCCTATCAAGTTATGGCTCAACAGGGCAATGTGGAGGCAGAAAGGTCACTCAACTTAATTGATACTACTGCATCAATGCAAAGAGAAAAGGATGCCTTGACCAATCTACCTCCAGGAGCTGCAGCAAGTGGAGACTTTGAGTTTTCTGATGATGAGGACAGCTTTGGTGACAATCTACAGGTGGCCACTACTACACAAACTGGGACTTCTGTGGTGCCTCCTACACCAAACTGGCTCTCTCAGGATATGCATGGTAGATGCAACTTGGATGCTGCTATCACAAGGCAGTACAATGAGGCATATCTAGCTCATGAGTCTGTAGAAGCAAGGGACAAGAAATTCTACAAGGCCATAATGGATTCTCTGGAAATTCAAAGGCTACAAATGTTGCAGACAAGGATTGAGGCTACATAAATCAAGGATTCAATTAGCAACCTTAGGGATGCTACTGACAGGAGGCTAGATGAAAAGCTTCCTCTTCACACTGTCTCCAAGATGTCAAGGTTTTTCACCAAGGAACCTGAAGTGTCCTCATCTTTGAAAACTCTCTCCTCTAGGGTGGACAAAGTTGAGGCTACACTTTCTCACATGTAGAAGGAACAGGAGAAGCAAACTAGCCTACTCACCCAGCTTCTGGCAGCTCAAGGAATCCCTATCATCTCACTTGATGATAACAAAAAGGGGGAGAAAACTAAGGAGCTAGAGATACAAATCACAAAGGTTTTGGTCCCAGCCATCTCCTTACCAGAAGAGCCATTAGCAATGGGGGAGTTTGGAAAGAAGAAAAAGGATGGTATTGACCTAATACAGGAAGCTTCTATGAGGATGAGACTTGCAGAAAAAATCAAAGACCATTGGTCCAACATAAAAGCAAGGGTCAAGAAAATTGCTGGAACTACAAAGGACTCAAATCCATCAACGGATCAACCATCAACGAATGCCATGGTTCTAGTGTCAACGGAATGGGAGCCACAGACCAATTCTTTCTATAAGGTAGAGCCCCTTCTACATGGAGTCACTCAAGGTCCAAGGAAGGAAAAAGGACAAACTTCATGCATTAGGGATGTGGAACAAGCTACACTCCAAAGAAGCTTATCTCCCAAGTCCCCTACTAAACCAAAGGGCAAAAATATAGCAATGATTTTCTATCCTGCACCTCCAACAATTCCTGATCCAGTTTCAGAGGTAAAGTTAGCCTGTGATCCTAATCATCCTGTAAATTTCCATGATCAGCCAATTGAGCCAAAGGGAGAGCCAATTGAGTTTGATGAGGCCAACTTTCCAAAATTCCTCTTTGAAATGGATCCAAAGAAGAAATCTAAGCAAAGGGCTACCAAGGCTAAGCCAATTCTGGTAAGGAGACCACAAGCTGAGAAACCCCCTACCAACCCAGAAGACTTCATCTACATTGCTGATATCAGGGAGGAGTCTGACATTCATATCAATCTTGATGACCTGGTTGAAGTGAGAGGAATAGCAGCTTCTTACAAACTACCAGAGAGATTGGTATTTGTCTACAAGGGTGGGAGAGAACAGGTTTGGCCTCTACACAGAATTCTGGGAGAAGACTATCAGACACTGCTATCTGTGTTTAAATGTTTGAAGAAAGATTTTGGTTTTACCAAAACAGCCAAGTCTGAGGTTGTCTCCAAGATTTGCCAAATCAAAGCTAGCTGGAACAAGCCTGGTGCACTTCCCAGAGTATTGAAGGTCCCTCAAACAAGAAAGATAATTCATCTCCAACCTTTTTGGATGATGGAATTCAGAGATAAGGACAACTGTAGAAGATTCTTCAGAATAGAAGACCAACTGGAGAAGGCATCCAATGAAACTCTAAGGTTAATGCAATCCAAGTTGGGGAATCAAGATGAAGAAGAGAAGATTTTCTACAGAAGACTTCAAGCTCAAATTGAGGAGAACAATGCAAGAAAAGGGAAGAAAACAAGACCACAGAGGCAAAGATGAAAAATCTGCTCAGTCTAGAGGAGCAACTCTGTGCACTTGTTTTGTAAGATTTTCTACTTTGCATTTCAATTAAATTCAATGAAGCTCAATGCAATTTCTACTTTTTATCATGTGTAATATGTTTGAGTGTTTTTGTTATCATCAAGGCTCTTGATTTATGGTTGTTATTCTATCAGTCATAAATTGGGGGAGATTGTTAGGAATATGTTGTTCTTGATGATAATTATAAAAACACTTAGTAGATTTTGTATTAAGTCATTCTGTAACTGTCAACGAAATGGCATGCTTTGCAGCATTCCGTTGACAGGAAGCTCATCAACGAAATGAGTGATGTAGCAATTGCATTGTACAATACTTCACAATATGATAGGCATTTTGTTATATGTATTAGATAGGTTTTCTAAGTCATGTTGACTAAGTACTAGATAGGCAAAATAGGTTGGTTAATTGTAAATATATTATGCCTTGTAATTTTGCCTAAGTGAAGACATGTCAACGGTATGAAGATTACTCTGTCAACGGTATGGAGTTTACTCATCAACGAAACGAGGGAAACACCATCAACGGAATGAAGAATAAAGCTATCAACGAAACACATCTCCATGCTATCAACGAATCATTATTGCTTTTCTGAATAGTTGACAAAGTGATAGTGACAGTTTTCTGACAAATCAAAAAGGAGATGTGGAAGTGTACTTTGCATTGGAAACCATTAAAATGGACATGGGGAATAAGGAAACATCCCAGTTTCCAATTGGGCTCTTGGGAGTGATCATAATAAGAATGAAGACAAAAGCAAGGATCTCCAAGGACCACTGGACAAAGGGATGAAAAGCAAACTATTGGCGGTTACCTTTAGTGTACTTTAGTGTGGCCAAAAATAGCTTTGTAAACTTGGGGAATATATAACCAAGTGTAGCAGTTAAAATAAGTGTAAGTGAAGAAAAACAAAAAGTTTGTATTAGCTATCTTTGAGAGCATACTTCTCTACAATCTTGTAACTGAGCAGCTGTGTACTTTTGTATCACAGATTATTTCCGCAATAAAAATCACTTCAGTTGGATCATCAAACAATCCAACTGAAATTATTTATGTGCTTGTGATTTTTACTTTAAGTTCAGTTTTTATTTGTAAGTTGTTTTAAGTTTAAGAAATATCAAGAATTGTATTCAACCCCCCCCCCCCCCTTCTACAATTCTGTTAGGTCATTTGGGATTAACAACCAACTATAAGTATCTATCCTAAAAAAATTAGATTATTTAAATATTATTTGTTCACTTTTTATAATCAAAATAATGTGTGAGAGGTATGAATTTAGCTTGAAAGTTTAGGGGTTAGACTAGGGTTGGATAGTTTGAAATTTTTAAAAGTTGATTGAGTCGATCCAACCGTACGGATGAGAACATACCAACTATAAGTATCTATCCTAAAAAAAATTAGATTATTTAAATATTATTTGTTCACTTTTTATAATCAAAATAATGTGTGAGAGGTATGAATTTAGCTTGAAAATTTAGGGGTTAGATTAGGGTTGAATATTTTGAAATTTTTAAAAGTTGATTGAGTCGATCCAACCGTACGGATGAGAACATACCAACTATAAGTATCTATCCTAAAAAAATTAGATTATTTAAATATTATTTGTTCACTTTTTATAATCAAAATAATGTGTGAGAGGTATGAATTTAGCTTGAAAATTTAGGGGTTAGTCTAGGGTTGAATATTTTGAAATTTTAAAAATTTATTGAGTCGATCTAACCGTATGGATGAGAACATAGCTACTTCAAATTATTAGTATGAACTAGGACTGAATTTTAAATTTTTTTTATCAAATTAAACTAATTTTTTGATAATTTTAAAATCAGTAAATTAGAATGATAACAAATATATGTTTTAAAAATTAGTTTTTTAAGAAGACATGTGATCCTCACGTGAGTAACCCATCACAAATAAGATTGGGCGAAAAGTATGAGCGGGGAAAAAGACCGCCCAAACAAAAATTTAGGACTATACTCTGGCTCTCAATTAGCGCTAGCGGTCTCCACTTAGGGATTTGGTTACAAGATTTTAGGGCTTTCTCCTCCCCCTCTCTTTCTCTTTCGATTAATTTCTCAATCTCGTTCCACACACTTATATATTTAGGGATTCTTCAATTTGGGGCTTTTATATCAATTGCAAAACTTTTCAATTTTAGGGTTTAAATTGGTCTAATTAGTCTTTTTTTCGTTGCAGGAATATGATTTGGAGTTTCAAACGGGCTGATTTGCCTTCAGATTTGAGACACCTTCAATTTTTAAGTACCGCCCTCTTTCTCTTTCATTGGTTTGCATATTGGATTTGTGATGTATATGTCTGTATGTGTATATGTGTATACATATATATATATATTATATATGTTCAATTTGTTTTTTTATGTATGTATATGTACATTTAATTGTTTTGTGTTGTATGTATAAGGTTAGATTTCCTCTTCTTTTGTATATGTATACTTTTATACATGTTTTGTTTCATGGCTCCACTTTGAAAAGTTCTGAACTTGACATGTTTGAGACTTAATTACATATGGACATATTAGTTTTACATAAAGTTTTTAGCAGAATTTCATTTGAAATAAATAGATAAGTTAATTTGAAGTTCCGATGTTGATTTCACATAATTTAATAATGTCATTTCTCTATTGAAGAAAGTACGTGTCTTGGACATGCATAAATTTCACAGTTACAAGGAAATTGACGACGACGCTGTGAGGGAAATTGAGAAAATGCTTCTTGACAAGCTTCTCAATATTGCTGAAAAACCTCGGAGAAAAGATTGAGGTACAAGGTGCCATAAGCTTCTGCTACTTGTGATAGTCATATGTACATAGATTCTAATTGAAAATTTGTGAAAATTACAGGTGACATCAAATAAAGATCAGTAGCAGTACTGGCGACACAGAGATGAACCTTCAAAATATTTTACAGCTAAAGAATTCTATGAAACTTTTTGATTAATTTATATTGGCTTCGACTAAACGATAAGCTTGCAAAAACCATTTGAAAAGAGTAGAAGCCACTCTGCAGCTTTGACAATTGATAAGTATGGTATTTATATTCAAAGCTCTGCTCACGAGAGAAGTTCTGCTAACGAAGAGGAACTCATTTGTGTGCATTTTCAAATCATTTCAAGTGAGTTCGCTATATCTGAGCTGAATATTCTGTAATTGTCTTAATTGCTCTTTTTTGAATCTTCGTCTAGCTTATTTCATGCGACTAGCAATCATTAGTTCATTACCATGACACTGTTCTTTGGATGGTGATCAAATTTAAGGAGTTATATGTTCGTTCTTTTTCAGAGAATTCTACTCCATTGTTCCTTCTGCGCATGATGCTGAAAGTCATTTCATCTAAATTGCAGATTCATAAAACAATTTCAATTACTCTTTCTAAATGATAAGTACCTTGATAAGCCGCAACAATCAGTCAAACAGTATATAAACGATTATTTTGGATTTAAACATGATCATATTGGATTAGCTGCATTTGCCATTACCCGTTTCCAGTTCTTTATGCACTTATCTTCACTGTATCATTTAAGTCATTCAACTTCCAAAAATAGTAGCATTTAGTCTTTCCCTGTTTTTTTACACCATTTCGGAAAATAGTAAAATTGAGTTCTGCAGAGACCAACTCATCAGTGCTATGTTTATGTTCTGAGAACTCAAATATTGTGTTGACCAGACTCCAGATATTCAGTTAATGAAATTGAGCTGGATAAAATAAAATACAAGCTTAGTACTTACCTAATGCCCATTGCTGAAATAAATACTTATCTGTCTTTATATTATTTATGTGTTCCTTGTTAATTCCCTAATCATTTGAACAAAATGATATGCATTTAAATTAAAATTTAACTGCCTCTAATGAACATTATTAAAAAAAATTGTTGTTTTCTAGAGGTTTAACCGTAGATCTGTTCGTTTCTTTAATATAGTCAAACACTCTGTTACACCAGTATCTATGGATCATCTTGTAAGTTCCTGGCAAGACAAACACATTGTTATCCTTGCTGAAAATTTGTCCACTTTGGTTAGACATGCTCAATTGTGTCAGTTTCTTGCCACTTTTAGGTGGAACAAAAACTTGCTGGCATGGATTTTCAGACTGGTGAAAAACAGAAGCATGGAAGTGCGGGAAGGGATAAAAATGCCCTCCGTAATTCAATTTTGGATGAAGCAGCAATTGTATGCAGTTCTAGTCTTTTTACTTTTAAAAAAATTGAAAAAATTTAGCTTTGCTGATTCCTGTACTTGTTGTAGGTATTCTCCACTCTCAGTTTCAGTGGTAAACTAAATCGTACTTTTGATGTTGTAATAATAGATGAAGCTGCTCAAGCGGTATGATTCTAAGCAGTTATATATTCAAAGTGGTTGTTATCCAGTTGAAAACTATTACAGTGCATTGCCTGCTTTATTCTGCTTGAAACATTTAAGTTATTAATTATGATATATAAGTTACTTAACATAAAGTTTCTACCCTACAAAGGCTTCAACCTATAAAGTGATTAGCTTCAACCAGCGTGTGTTCTATTAGGATGCATAAATCATACCTGTTTCGATGCATGTGAGAATGGTTTTTCCAGTCCCCCATCATCACTTACATTTTTTCATCCTTTATATGCAGGTGTTATTTCTTATTGTAATTTTTAAAATCCAGGCCACAGTTATTGACCCTGCGGACATAGAAGGCCTTGAAGGAGCCCTTGTCTGCATAGATGTAACATTTGCCACACCTCTGTATCAAAAAGCCCTCGCTCTTGGGGCAAATATCGTCCTGCATTCTGCAACCAAGTTTATCGGAGGGCACAATGATGTATGATTGTTTTTGCCATCTAATTTTGTAATGATCAATAATTTTGTGACATTGATCTAGGTTTATATTGGATGTTTAAACTTTTGT
Organism: Heracleum sosnowskyi; assembly: GCA_030848705.1. Taxonomy (NCBI): domain Eukaryota; kingdom Viridiplantae; phylum Streptophyta; class Magnoliopsida; order Apiales; family Apiaceae; genus Heracleum; species Heracleum sosnowskyi. Next base: position 84,549,076 of record CM061237.1, read on the forward strand.
GTGGTTGATATGGATTTATGATTATTTATGTAACTTTGGAATTTTTATTTTTGAATTTGATTAATTGCGTGGATGTTTGTTATAAACATTTAATTTGATCGTGGTTTTGGATTTTGTATATAGATTGGGATGATTTAGGATTTAATTTGGACCCCCGAAAATGGCTGAAACCTGAAAAAGCACAGCAGAGTGTTGATTTTGGTCAGTTTAATTTATGATGAATTTCTGGGTAACTTCCGACGGATATTCATCTTTTTATAGGAATTTATGATAGTATATTTCATCGCAAGTTTATTTATTTATTTATTGAAACTAGTGGGTCCCATGTTGGACCTTATGACGAAAAGGTATACTTGTGACGAAAACTATACTTATGACGAAAACTATTCTTGCGACGAAACTGCTACTTATGACGAAAAACATACTTGTGACGAGAATGGAATTTGTGACGAAAATGCGAACTTAAGACTTGAGCAAAAATGACGAAAAAATTTCGTCGTAATTGGACCAATTGCGACGATTTCAGTGTAAAATTTCCGTCATAATTGCCCAGATTTGTTGTAGTGTAATGTAAATTAGTGTTATTAAAAAATTATTATTTATGTCATATACATTATATTTATATTACAAACTATAAACTAACTTTTTTTTAATTAAAATAATCTAAGTGATGTATTGTTTTTTTTACAATTTTTATTCAAACTTAATGCATTTTAAATTTGATTCAAAAAAATGCTTTTAAAATTAGTACAACTTTGTAAATAAATAATTTTATCCCATAAGTAAATTATGTGTTTTAATTAAAAAGATAAAATAAATATATAGTTTAATGACTTGATTGCAAGTTTTTTTGAGTTAGATGACCCAATTTCAAATCAGTTATGAGTTGAATAATATTTTAGTTATTAATGAGTCACATCAGCATTCCACGTCGCATTTTCGTTTGATTTTTAACGGTTTTTAACGGCAATGACCTAATTTAAAGTTTTAAACAGTTTAGTGATTTAACTGCAGGTTTTTTTAGTTGAATGACCTACTTGCAAATTTAGCCTGAGTTGAGTGATTTTTGTCTTTTAACCTTTTTATATGCCGGAAAAACAAAAGAGATACCATTTCTAGACATTTTCTACAAAGATTATGAATTCACTACAAGAAATTATGGGCAATTTCGACCTCCCAAATTCGACCGCGGCTAAATTCAATCGTTTGTGGTCGAATTTATGGACTGCGGCTAAATTCGACCGTTTCTGGTCGAAAATAAAAATGGTCGAATTTGGTCGGTCGAATTTACTACTAAATTCGACTGATTTTTTTTATTGGTCGAATTTAATCCTAAATTCGACCGATTTTTTTGTCTGGTCGAAAATAAAATCCCCCCAAAAAACGAGGGAAAAGTCCCGCCAAAATATTAAATTTTGAAAACTAAATTCGACCAAATTCGGTCGAATTTGAAATTAAGTTTGGCGGTAATTTTGCCGCCTATATTTTTTCAATTTCGGTAAAAAGCGGGAAATTTCCCTCCCAAAATTCCCCAAACTATTCAAATATATTTTCAACCGAATTTAGTGGAATTTAATAAATGTGACCGAATTCGGTTGAATTTATTTTTTTCAAAATTTTTTAAATATGTTATTAATTTTATAAATGTTTGTACACATCATGAAAAGTAATTAAAATACAAGGACTCACTACATGTAAAAATTTAGTTAGTACAAAAATTTACAAAAATATTTTATATGATGAGAAAATGTTGAACTTTCATTTTTTTGATATTTTTAGAAAAATTAAATAAAATATCTAATTGTTGTTAAAAAATACAAAACAAATATGAAAGTATTTTGACGACATACTAAATTCAAAAAAATAAATTTGAATAAATAATAGTCGGTAGAAAAAAAAAATCTTCATAGCTCTATACATCGTCATAGTTGAGTAGAATATGGGGGGTTTAGGGTCTAGATTTAGGGGTTGGGCTAGGGTTAGAGTTTTTATTTTATTTAAAAATTATTTTGATTAATCCAACCGTACGGATGTGAAGATTATCAAAAAAATATAGTGTGTGCAAAAAATTAATTAATTTAAATATTAATATCTTAAACATTTTAACAAATATATATGTCACCTACACTAAATTCAACCACAAACCCTAGTTGGTTGAATTTAAGCTTTAGTTCGACTGATATCGGTCGAATTTAGCTAAATTCGACCAACTCAAGTTTCGGTCCAATTTAGCTAAATTCGACCGACTTATGTTTCAGTCGAATTTAGCTAAATTCAACCGATATCAGTCGAATTTAACCGTGTTCTATTTTTGACCAAATTTGGTTGAATTTAGTAAAATTCAGAATAAGCCAATTTATTCATGCCACGTGTCACGCTTGTAGTGGCTGAAAAACAAGCACATGGATTGCTCTTTTACATTCAATCTAGACCATTCATTTGTTTCCTAAGATATTCCATCCTAACCATTAATTCAATTACATTCATCTTTTTCTCTCTTATATATTTCATCCATTCATATTCTCTCATAAACATTCTTCTATACTCCTACTCCATTCTTCTTCTCTAACAAACATACATATTGTTATGGATTAAAAAACGTGCTTGTGTAATTAATGCTAAGGTTTAATGAGCTTTGAGCTTTTATGGCTGCACTCGTGTATCCGGACTAAATTGGTCCTCACAAGATGCCTACGTATCTCAAATCGTTATTGAGAATCAAGCCAAAGACGTAGTTCTGATTGTAGGATCAGGGACCTTATATAGGCGTCTGGAGCCTAGTATTTATGGTATGTTTAGGAGTCTTAGCGAATAAGTCTCCTTTTTGATATTGGATAAACATTGTATTGCTTGCAGAATAAGTCTTTTCCTTGTTGATAAAGGCTATGACTCATTAATTGCCTTTAATTGGGATTCCGGATCCTTCTTTGATAAGATTTCCATAATTTGGGCTCTTTTAATGAGCTGTATATTTTCCCTATTCATTAATTACGAAATTAATGAATAATTAGGGATTTGGGCATTAAATATCAAGCCTTTTCATTGGACCGTCAATTATATTTCTATAATTACTTTTCTGACCATATCATTTGCCCCCCAACTTCTGGGAAAATACCCTTGGGATTTTCGTAGAAGTTACAGCGCATTTTTTCCATTTTTAGGGCATTTTTTGACCTCAAACTAGGTTATTTTCGACCAGGAATTCGACCTGGAATTAGTAAAAATTCGACCAGGATTTCGACCTGGAATCAGTACAAATTCGACCAGGATTTCGACCTGGAATTCGAGCTCAAACTGTTGTGAGGTTGAAGCCGTCGACCAGGAATCCCAGGTCTTTTTCGACCTCACCTGTTCGACCTCGACTCAGTATGTTTTCGACCTGGAATTGTAAGCCATTGTCGACCTCGATTTCCTGGTCATTTTCGACCAGGATTTCCTGGTCACGTTCGACCAGGATTTCCTGGTTACGTTCGACCAGGATTTCCCCTTTTTCGACCTCGATGTTGGTCCCAGGTCGTCTGTTTCGACCAGGAATTCCTAGTCATTTTCGACTAGGATCATTCGACCAGGATTTCCTAGTCATTTTTTATTAGGATCATTCGTCATCGATTTTAGTATATCTTCGACCTCGACTGATTGTGAGGTCGAAGCTGTCGACTTCACTTCATAAGCTTTTTTCGACCTCAACGCGTCGACTTCATTTCCATGTGTTTTCGACCAGGGTTTCTTAGTTATCCTAGTTTTATTTTGGTACGAGGTCGTATGTTTCGACCTCGATTTCCCATACATTCTCGATCTCATTTGCTCGATCTCATCCTCGTGTTTCTTCGACCTCGTTTTAGCGTGAGGTCGGGGGATACGAACTCGATTTATCACGTATTTTCGATCTCAGTCAATCGACTTCGATCTAAGGTTTTTTTCGACCTCATTTTTTCAATTTTTTGACTTATTTTTGGTGCGAAGTCGATGTATACGACCTCAGTTTCGTGTGTCTTTTCGACTTGGGTCGTTCGACCTCATTTTAAGGTCTTTTCGACCTTAAATCTTTAATTTTTGAGTTTATTTGGGAGTGAGGTCGAGCGATACGACCTCAATTTCCCATATACTTTCGACTTCAAGCCTTCGATGTCGATCAAAGGTCTTTTCGACCTCGATTTTTTCATCATTGCCTTGGTTTTAATCCAAGATTCATTTTTCTTGGGCCTTAATTAGTCCATTTTAATTTGGACTTAAATCTTTCCAGCCTTGGGCCTTAACGGACCTTATTTGATTTGGGCTTCGATTTGGCCTGAGATTCAAATTTTTTTTGGGCTTTTGCCTTTGTAATCCATAAATGGATATTATGGGCCTCACAGGCTATAGACGGTTGCCCTTCCTTAACCGGTAGGGTTTCCAGTCACTTTGCTTATAAAAGAGTGGAATTTCCACTTTATTCTTCACTTTATATCTTCAAATCTCCGAAAATTTCTCTCTAGTTTTTCTTTCTTTTCTCTCTTTTATTCCGTGGTAAGGCGATTCCCGGCGAGCTTTTTACGGTGGTGTTCTTGTTTCTCTGGGTTGGGTTTATATTAACCATCGCCCCTCTACTCCTCCCATTTTTCACCCAAAATCCATCCCTGATAATAATCCAAAGTGGAAGAATGAGTTCATGTATTTAGTTTGGGAAGGAGGGGACTGGGTTACCCTTTTCCGTAGCTCTTTCGCTAGGGTCTCATATGGTAGCCCAAGTGACATTGTTTTGAACGATGAGGAGGCTCGTGCCTATGCCGAGCTTACCAAGGATGATTATGCTACCACAGCTTGGACGCTCTTGGATGAGTTTTTGCTTAAGTCCTTGGGACTTTCAAATGTTCTTGACAAGGGTAATCTTCATTCCAATCTTTCTTTATTTATCTAAGATTGTCTTATACCCATTGTTTCTTTCTTTGTTGTTTTTGCAGCTGCGACCTTTATCAATAAGGCCAACGAGCCTCAGGACGGTAAAACGGCCAGAATGAAGAGGGCTCGTTTAGGGGGGAAGGACCCTCGAGCTTCTGGTGTTCCTGCTTTTATAAGGCCCCATGTGGACCTTACTGATGAGGCAGAGGGGCCTTCCTCGGCCAAGAGTGCAGTTTGGCGCCCCAACTGGGGTCTTAGGAAGAAGGACACTGTGGTGGGAGTGTCCAAGCATGCCGTGGAGTGGTCCTACCATTCTTTGACTCCTTGTGACTACAAGGACTTTGTCTCCAACTCCACCATTGAGGGGGTGGAGCATGCTGGATCTCAAGCTATGGCTGCTGTAAGTATTTCTCTTCTTTTTTCTTTGTAGTTAATAATGTATTTCAAGTTTAAGTATTTGACTTGTAACTTGCTTGTAGGTTAACGCCAACTACCAAGGGGCTCTCTTTCAAGCCAAGGCTTGGCGCTCATCTTCTGAGGCCAACCAAGGCAAGTTTGAGAAATCCCAAGAGGAGGTGGGTTCTCTCAGGGCCACTCTGGCTAGGAAGGAGAAGGAGTTAGCCGACTCCCAGGCTGAGCTGGTGTCTTTAAGGAAGGGCACGGATGACTTTATCGACGAGTACCTTGACTCCCAGGAGTACGAGGACTTGATCGATAAGCATGACGAGCTCCTCTTCCCAGTTCAGTATACTAAGGGATGGGATGGCGCTCTTGCTGCTGTGCTGGAGAAGATGCCTGGATCTCTCCTTATTTCTGATTTTCCAAGCCCTCACCTTCCTACTCCTTTGGAGGTGGCTTTGGCTGGAGAGGACGAGATGGAGGAGGATGACAGGATCTTAGACCTGGATCACCTTTCCTCACCTGGTTAGACTGTCGGGGCTGATGATGCTGCCCTTCGCTCTAGAGAGGAAGAGGAGGAGGAGGACGTGGACAAGGAAGATTAGGTGTAGTTTCACTTTTGGCCGTCATGGCTTGTACTTTTGTTTATGTACTTTCAGCCTACGGGCTTAACTTAACTTTTCTATTTAAGTTATTATCCAGCCTTATTTATTTCTTGTGGCCATTCATGGCTTGTGTTGTTTTCTTGCTTCTTGAATGTTTGTCAACACTCATAGTATATAAGCTTTAAAACATGTAAATACTGAATTTATTCATAACTTGAAAATGGGATCAACCCTTACATAGTACCCAAGTTTAAGAACTCGGGTTGGTTTTATCAAACCTTATTCATAGTAGTGAGTCCTCTTAGGAAACACCTTAAACATAATAAACTTTCAAATTGGAGGCATGCCAAGTCCTTGGCACCTCATGCCCTTCAAGGGTTTCTAGCTTATATGAGCCTCGACCAAATACGTTCTTGACGCGATATGGTCCTTCCCAATTTGGGGCCAACTTGCCTTTTTGTCCAACTCCGGATGCTTCAATCTTTCTGAGAACCAAGTCTCCTTGACGAAAGAACCTTTCTTTAACCCTTAGGTTGTAGTAGAAAGAGGCTTTCTTTTGATGTTCAACTATCTTGGCGTTTGCTTCATCTCTAACTTCGTCAATTAGATCCAAAGCTAGCCTCAAGCCTTCTTCATTTTCTTCTGGTTCATAAGCCTCAACTCTTGGGGAGGTGTGAGTAATCTCCACCGGGACCACTGCCTCTGCTCCATAAGCCAATAGAAATGGAGTTGCCCCGGTGGTGACTTTACAAGTAGTACGATATGCCCAAAGTATGGGGAGTAATTCGTCTACCCAAGTGTTTCTGGAGCATTCAACTCTTTTCTTTAGTCCATCCAGGATAATTCGATTTGCAACCTCAGCTTGCCCATTCTCTTGAGGATGGGCAACAAAAGTGAAGCGCAACTTGATATCGTTCTCATCACAATACTTCTTGAACTCATCGTTGTTAAACTGAGTTCCATTGTCCGTGACCAGGATTCGTGGAATTCCATATCTACATATCACATTTTCCCAGAAGAATTGCATTACTTGCTTGGTGGTTATCTTGGCTAAGGGTTTAGCCTCAATCCACTTGGTGAAGTAGTCGATTGCTACTATCAAGAACTTTCTTTGAGCACTTGCCATTGGAAATGGGCCGAGTATATCCATTCCCCACATGGCAAAGGGGATGGGAGAGTTAATGGATGTCATCATCTCTGGTGGTTGTCTAACCACTGGTGCATGTTTCTGGCACCGTTCACATTTCTTCACATAGCTTTTAGCATCAGCAAGTATGCTTGGCCAATAGAAACCTAGACGGGTGACTTTATGAGCAAGGGCTCTGCCCCCCAAGTGTTGCCCACAGATTCCTTCATATACTTCCTTTAGGGCCAATTCTGCCTCTTGGGGTCTCAAACATTTCAGATATGGAATGATGAAAGACTTCTTGTATAGGAGTCCCTCAATCAGGGTATACCTTAGTGCTCTGACGTATAGCTTTCGTGCTTCTGAAGTATCGTTGGGTAGCCACCCAGTTTCCAGATGAGCTTTGATGGGATCCATCCAACAGCTGCCAACATCAATGGGTGCTACCAATTTTCCATTGATGCTTGGGGTCTTCAAGACTTGGAAGTATACACTTCCTGCATAGTTTTCAATTTCAGAAGAAGCAAACTTAGACAGGGCATCAGCCTTTATGTTTTCTTCCCTTGGAATGTGCTCCACATAGCATTCGTCAAATTGAGTCATGATGGCCTTAACAAGTTTCAAGTACTTGGCCATGACTTCATCTCTGGCTTCAAACTCCCCATTTACTTGGGAAACCACTAGCCTCGAGTCTCCACATACTTTCAGAGTTTTGACCCTCAAGGCTCCAGCCAGCCCTAAGCCAGCTATCAGAGCTTCATACTCAGCCTCATTGTTTGTCGTTGGGAAGTCAAGTTTTAGTGCATACTCAATGAGGAATCCATCAGGACTTTGTAGCACTAAACCAGCTCCACTTGATTTTGTTTTTTATGCTCCATCAAAATAGAGCACCCAATATTCTTTGAAGTCCATTTCTTGATCTTTCTTGTCTTCCATTATTACTTCCTGCCCCCCGACTTCTTGGTTGTCAATGGTACATTCAACCATGAAGTCAGCAAGTGCTTGAGCTTTTATGGTCGTTCGAGGCTTATACTTGATGTCAAATTCGCCCAATTCAATAGCCCATTTGATCAATCTTCCACTAACTTGAGGGCTATGCAAGATGTTTCTTAGAGGTTGATCAGTCAAGACCTCTATCTTGTGAGCCTGGAAGTACGGGCGTAGCTTTCTTGAGGCCATTATCAAGGCTAAGGCAAACTTCTCAATCGTTGAGTAGTTTATTTCTGCCCCATGTAGAATCTTGCTCAGATAGTAAACGGGCTTCTGCACTTTCAATTCTTCCTTTATCAGTACAGCTCCAAGGGCTGTGTTAGAAGCTGCCAAGTACAAGTAGAGAGTTTCCCCTGGCTTGGGTTTTGCCAATAGTGGTGCCTCAGCCATGTATTTCTTCAGGGCCTCAAAGGCCTCTTGGCTTTCAGTTGTCCATTCAAAAATTTTCACTTTTTTGAGTGCTTTGAAGAAGGGTAAACACTTCTCTCCTGACTTGGAGATGAACCTTCCCAATGCTGCCACTCTCCCTGTTAGTTTTTGGACATCTTTGACAGTCCGTGGTGGCTCCATGTCTAGAATTGCTTTGATTTTGTCGGGATTGGCCTCAATTCCTCTCTTGGAAACCATTAGGCCTAGAAACTTTCCCGAGCCTACACCAAAGGCACACTTAGCTGGATTCAACATCATCTTGTGGTGCCTTAGCACTTCGAATGCCTCTCGGAGGTGCTTAATGTGATCGGCCTTATCGAGGCTCTTGACTAGCATGTCATCTACGTAGACCTCCATGGTTTTTCCAATTAGGTGCTCAAAGATTTTGTTTACCAACCTTTGATAGGTCGCTCCTGCATTCTTAAGCCCAAAAGCCATGACTAAGAAACAGAAGACACCAAAGTCAGTGATGAATGATACCTTGGCGATGTCATCCTCATGCATCTTGATTTGATTATATCCACTGAAGCCATCCATGAAACTTAGCATCTCATGCCCAGCAGTGGCATCTATTAGAGCATCAATCCTCGGTAAGGAAAAACAATCCTTAGGACATGCATCATTCAAGTCGGTGAAGTCGACGCACATCCTCCACTTCCCGTTAGCTTTTTTGACCATCACGGGGTTAGCTAACCATTCTGGGAATTGGATTTCCTCAATGAACCCAGCTTCCAAAACCTTATTCACTTCTTGCTTAATGGCTTCAAGCCTCTCTGGAGCAAAATTTCTTTTCTTTTGTTTCACTGTCTTCCTTTCTGGATCCACATTCAATTTGTGAGATATCAATTGGGGATCAATCCCTGGCATGTCGGCCGCTGTCCAAGCAAAAACGTCATTGTTTTCTTGAAGAAAAGACGTGAGTTTGCTCTTCAATGGTTCGGGCAGTAGTGCCCCAATATAAGTCACCTTCTCTGGTTCTCCTGGGACTAGGGGAATTGGGACCAAGTCCTCAGCCGGTTTCCCCCTTCTGTCCTCGTTGTCGCTGATATTCATGTCTTCAATTGGGAGAACTTGCCCCCCGGTTCCATCAGGCCTTAACGTGGCTACATAACAACTTCTAGCCATCTTTTGGTCTCCTCGTTCTTCACCAATCCCATTCCTTGTTGGGAACTTGATTTTTAGACGATAAGATGAGGCAACAGCCTTGAACGCATGAAGACCAGTCCTTCCCAGGATTGCATTGTAGGTTGAAGTCGCTTTTATAACTATGAAGTTCAACATTTGAGTAGACGTATTCATCCTTTGTCCCATAGTCATTGGGAGTTGGATAGTGCCTTCCACTTTTGATTCCACCCCGTTGAATCCGTATATAGGCATATTTGAGGGTGTTAACTGAGAGTCTGTGTAACCCATCTTGATAAAGGCATCGTGGAACAAGATATCCACTGAAGCTCCATTATCAACCAAGACTCTTTTTGTTTCGGAGTTGCCTATCACAGGTATTATGACAAGAGGATCATCATGGGGGAACTTCACCCCTTCCAAGTCTGAATCGTCAAAACCTATTGACACTTCTGTTCTGGCACGCTTCGGTGCTTCTCCAACCACAGTCATTACCTCTCGGGCATAAGCCTTTCTTGAGTTTCGGGAGGACCCAGCAGCAGTTGGCCCTCCGAACATCATGTTGATCACTGGCCCTCGGGGCTTGGGATTCCGATCTTGATCGTTGTCCCTTCTATCATAATCCTTCCTTTCATAGTTCCCCCTTTGGCTCCCTTGGCTTCCATCCTTAGTGAACTTGCTGAGTTTTCCTCTTCGTATCAGAAACTCAATCTCATCTTTCAATTGTCTACAATCATCGGTTTCATGACCGACTTCTTTGTGGAACCGACAAAACTGATTTTGGTTCCGTTTGGACAAATCAGCCCTCATTGGCTTTGGCCATTTGATATCTTCTTCCTTGGCTATCTCCATCAGAATTTGACTCCTGGGAGTATTCAATCTTGCATATTCTGTGAATTTGGGCCCAAAATTGCTTCTCTTGGGGGGAGAATCGGAGTTCTTTGATGTTCGGGGAAACTTTTCCTTGACGTCGTACTCCTGAGTTTCTTTTCTTTTCTTTGACTTTCCACTACCGCCAGTAGTGGGTTCATATTTTCTCATACTTTCTTCAACCTTGATATACTTTCCGGCCCTATCTTGGAGCTTCAGCATGCTCTCGGGGGATGTTTAGCTAACGACCGTTTGAAGTGGTCATCAGTGGTTCCTTGTTGCAGGGCTATCATAGCCACTCTGTCCTCTAAGTCCGGGACTTTTAAAGCCTCTCGAGTGAATCGATTGATGTAGTCCCTTAGGGCCTCATTCTGTCCTTGCCGGATTACCATGAGTGATGCAGAACTTTTCTCATGCACCCTTCCACTAATGAACTGATTGATGAAAGCCTTGCTTAGTTCCTTGAATGACCCAATAGAGTTGGGTGGTAGACGGCTATACCAACGTTGGGCCATGCCTGCCAAGGTTTGTGGAAACGCCCTACACTTGACCGCGTCGTTGGTTGGCTGCAACAGCAGTGCATTGGAGAAGGTCCTTACATGATTTGCGGGATCTCCCGTTCCATCATAGGCTTTGATCGAAGGCATCTTAAACTTTCTGGATATAGCCGTTTTCATGATGTCTTGAGTAAACGGTGGTGTAGGATCATCAGGATCTCCTAGGGGCAACAGAATACTAGGATCACCCCTTGGGGCTTCAGCCCTCTTGGTCCTTCTTGGTGGATCCAAGTTGATTATCGGGATTCCTTCAGTCGTTCGGCCCCGAGATTGAGCGGCCTCTTCTTCAGTAAGGAGTTTTCTGAGCCTTGCAGTCTCTGCCTCATGGGCTGCAAGTTTCTCCCTAGTAGTTTGGGGTGGCTCCCGATTTGTCTGGGAAGAACGTCTCCTTCTTGGGGCGACATCCTCCCCAGTTGTATAACCCTCATCCTCGGTGTATGGGCCAGAGTAATCTTGAATGAGAGGGGTCTGACGAGTTTGTTGATTTTGGGGTCCCAGACCTTGAATATAAGGGGGCACATATGCCGGTAGATTGGATTAGTTCCACTACCGCCCGCCATGGGTCGAGGGGGCATGCCATAGCTTGGCATCCCCAAAGTCTGATTCACGTATTGAGGGAGATCAGTAGTATGGAGTTGAAGGCTTCTCGGGGCATTCATGAGCAGCAGGGAGGTCGTGATTGGTTGCTGGTGAACGGTCTCTTGTGGATTAGATCCATGAATGACCATCTGCAGGGGATTCGTCCCTTCAACCGAAATCGGGATTTCCGCTCCTTGAGTGTTGGTGGGGATATTCGCCCCTTGTGTGCCAATAATCGGCGGTGGCTGATCAGCCTCAGAGGTGATAGGGCGATCATCGGGAGTTTGAGTATCCCGAGCTGTTCTTCGTGTGTTTGCCATGGTTGATGTTGTCTTCCCACAAACGGCGCCAAATGTTATGGATTAAAAAACGTGCCTGTGTAATTAATGCTAAGGTTTAATGAGCTTTGAGCTTTTATGGCTGCACTCGTGTATCCGGACTAAATTGGTCCTTAGAAGATGCCTACGTATCTCAAATCGTTATTGAGAATCAAGCCAAAGACGTAGTTCTGATTGTAGGATCAGGGACCTTATATAGGCGTCTGGAGCCTAGTATTTATGGTATGTTTAGGAGTCTTAGCGAATAAGTCTCCTTTTTGATATTGGATAAACATTGTATTGCTTGCAGGATAAGTCTTTTCCTTGTTGATAAAGGCTATGACTCATTAATTGCCTTTAATTGGGATTCCGGATCCTTCTTTGATAAGATTTCCATAATTTGGGCTCTTTTAATGAGCTGTATATTTTCCCTATTCATTAATTACTAAATTAATGAATAATTAGGGATTTGGGCATTAAATATCAAGCCTTTTCATTGGACCGTCAATTATATTTCTATAATTACTTTTCTGACCATATCACATATACTCCTACTCAATTCTTCTTCTCTAACAAACATACATATCAATTTATATACATAAATACTAACACATGTTTCATACATTTCAAACAATATATATACATCATTTATATTAGCACATCCTTTAATTACATTTTTAACATTTGGCGAGTTCATCCCAATTAATTCCGACGAGTTCATCTTCACCACTTTCGACCTCTACGACCTCCGACGAGTTCATTTCCGGTAACTTAAAAGCGAAATAACACAAGTCATTATAATTATACACACACTAAGTTAATTGTTTTTTAATTTTTTCACATTTGGATATTATTGAGGTAGAGTAATTTTTATAGTGTTTGATTTTTAATTATGTGTTTCAAAAGAATGAAAAATTATTGCATTTTTAGTCCAACATTATTTATGTATATTATTTAGGATTAGTAGAAAAAATAACTATTATATCCATTATTGTTTAATGTAATCATCCTTTTCTTGATATGTAGAAACTAGTGAAAAATTGCAGAATTTTTTTGCATTTCTTGGGCAACAGATTCTGCTACTTTTTTTTTAAAACTGGTGTTCGTTAAATTCGACCGAATTTGGTCGAATTTAACAAATAATTTTGACTGTATTCGGTCGAATTTAGCATACTAAATTCGACCATATTTGGTCGAATTAAATTCACTTTGGGCGCCAAAATTCGAAAATTCGAAATTTTTACCAAAATTTCAAAATTTTGAAATATTTGCACTAGTACAGAATGGGCCTATAGCATCGGTCAAAAAGAGTTATAGCGTCGGTTAAAAGGCGTAGTATATGTAGGGGACGCTATAGGTATATGTCTATAGCGTCGGTCAAAACAGCGTCGCTAAAACCTCTATGGCGTCAATTAAACAACCAACACAGAATGTACAATAACCGACGCTATTGGTAAGTACATTAGTGTCGGTTGTCTGGAATGCCGACGCTATTGGTACTAATATTAGTGTCGACAGTCAAAAAACCGACGCTGAAAGTGTAACTATATGCGTCAATCAGTTAAAAAACTGACGCTAAAAGTGTAACTATAGGCGTCTGTCAGTTAAAAAACCGACGCTAAAAGTTATCTACAGGCGTCGGTCAGTTAAAACACTGTCGCCTATAGTCAGTTTTAGGCGTTGCATTTAAAGAACGACACATATAGTCAATTTTACTATAAAAAAAATAGAAATACAATTTAGATTATATAAAAGAAGCTGGATAAAAACAATACAAGATTAATAATCAAAAATGAGATCTTAGTAATATTAATATTACAAATATTACATAGACCGACGCTAAAAGTCTACTCTACAACGTCAGTTCTACATAGACTGACGCTAAACGTCTACTCTACAGCGTCAGTTTTACATAGACCGACGCTAGAAGTCCTCAAAGGCGTCGCCTATCACAAGACCGACGCAAAAAAAATAGTATAAGCGTCGGTTAAAGTACAGAACCGACGCATAAACTCTAGCAGAATTGATAATATGCGTCGGTTAAGCTGACAACCGACGCATAAGACATGTATAGGCGACGGTTGCATGTAGAACCGACGCTTAAAGTGCGACGCAATAGGCCTATTTTGTACTAGTGTTGGTCGAATTTAGTGGGTCGAATTTATATGATCGAAAATAGACGGTCGAAATTAGCTAATTTCGACCGTTTTGAGCAATTTCGACCAAGCTAAAAACGACCTTTTTATTTTTGGTCGAAATTAGTTAAATTCGACCGTTTGCGGTGAAAATTAGCTAATTTCGACCGTTTTTCTATGGTCGAAATTAGCCGATTTTTTTGTAGTGATTGTATTATATATTTTTTAGTAATAAATTTTACATTTTATGTAGATATAAAATCAAATTTCATTTTACAAGATTTTCATTAAAATTGAAACATGATACGCTTTCGTGCTTTGGTTACTAACAATTAACCTCAAGCAGCAAATACTTTACTGTGCACTCCACCTCATATATTAGAAATTGTTTGTCGTCACATGTGAAAAGTCTAATCCCATCATTAATCAAATATTAAACTAAAACATCAGGTAATTACTAGCGTAGCTACGCACTCCACTTCCCCAACTTTTGAAGCATCTATCTAAAGGAAATTTCCAAAAGAAAACCAAAAGGAAATTTGGCTCATCTCCTCCTCCTTTACTTTTGCATTTACAAAAATGAAATCTTACTTGGATGGTATATACTTTTAGATTTCATTATATCTCTATATATCTATAATCAATATCTATCCTTTTAAAGAATATTTACCATATCTCCGTTCCTATAGCTTTCATATTTTTTTATTATTAATATGCTTTTCCAAAAATGGAAAAAAGGAATAAAATTATTCAAAACTCATTCTTGAGAACCTTGACTATGGTCAAGTATGTAGGTGACCACTTACAATAACAATCTTAACTCGAAAACTCATTTTTGGATCAGATCACCGCGCTTATTTTTGGGCATAAACATTAAGATTATCATTAGATTTCCCTATCTCCACTGTTGATTTATTTCATAGAAACCTTTTTGACTTTTGGAGGATATTTTAAATATTGATTTGATTAAATTATGAGTAGTTCTAGGCACTCCAAAAATTATTCCCAAAATATTTACAAAATGATTCGTGGACGAATATTAATGCACGCGAGGTCTCATATTATTATTAAAAAACTTACTATTCTAAACTAATTTGATAACAATTTTTGAAAATAGTTTTGAGACAGCTAGCATTTCTCTTAAATTATATACAAAATTCATATACAATCTCCACCATTTATATCCATCGTGTTACGTAGTTGAGCTAATGTACCATCCAACAAACTAACTAAATCTAAAAACTCTATAGTATAATTTAATTTAGACACATTGAGTTACACCTGACCCACCCACCATGTTACTTATATGCATTATATAAGGCCACATGTACATGTAATTCATCACCCTTTTTTACTAAATCAAAGTTCCTTAGCCTAGATTAATTTTCCTTCACCACATAAACGTATATTTGTTGAGTTGGTGAGAGAAAAATGTTGGCGGCTAATGTTGTTTGCGAGAAAAATGAAGGAAATGGAAACGGGGATTCCATTTTAAGCGGGTTCGGATCGTCTTCGGGTTCGTCTACTGATGAGACGTTTGAGCAGGAAGAGTTTCTCGACGAGTTGAGTCGAAAAATGGCAGAACACATGTTGCAGGAAGAAGATGAAGGGAAAGTGGCTAACAAACACAAAGCTACTCGGGTAGAATCAAACAATGTTTTTCAATATCAGGTTAATTATATTTCACTTGTTTAGACACTAATTGTTTCTGTTTCTTTTATTAATTTAAAAAGTTTATACCAGAACTCCGTACTCCGCTATCTATATGTATGGGTGACGGTGTGTGTGTAAATTTGTTTGGAATAGCAGAGATATGGGGAAGACAAGGAGGTGAAGGAGAATAAATATGGTAGCACAAAGGCGGGGTTTCGGGGTGGTGCAGCACCAAACGGGTCGGGTCTGAGACTGTTATATCTTGGGTCAAGAAACGGGTCAGGAGGTGGGACCGGAGTTTTCATCCCACATGCAACCAATACTCAACCGGATCACCAGCCCCGCAAGAAACCAGGTATCAAATTTTTTTAGGAAATTATTTATTTATTTTGTTCTGCATGAATATTTGTATAAACATAATATCTTCACGTGACCAGCCAATAAAAAGAAAATTTATGTGAAAAATGTTAATTATATTTCATAAATATAAATGATATGATAAGTAGACACAATAAAAGAGTAGTAATGGCCTGTTTGGCTGACCTTGTTTATTGATTTAAAGTTGATAAGAGCTTATGAGAGGTGTTTGTGTACTCAACTTATTTAATAACTTATAACTTATAAATTGATAAGTTGAATGTTAGAAATCACCAACATTTTACTTAACTTATCAACTTATTCTTTGATTTCTTTATTTTTCTAATATTTTATATTTTTACATTTGTGTTTTTAAATATTTTTTTTAATTTAAAATACAAGTGTTGAAATCATTGTATTTAAAAATTATTTTTTCAAATTTAATTTAGCAAATTTTTCACTAACTTATAAGTAAATTTATCCAAACACCCGTATAACTTATAAAAATTTATCAACTTATCACTTATACTGTATTTACTTATTTTAAGTTATAAATCAACTTTTGTGTGATTCCTCAAACACACGGTAAGTGATGAAATCTCATATTGAATTGGTTACTTGGTGTTGACTTGGAATCTAAGTTGGATGAAGGGATAGAGATGAAGTGCTTGTATGTGGGTCACTTTCTCTGGATTCATGATATACACACATACAAAGTCAATTGCCATTAACATATACTCCTACTTAATACTATATACTTTACATGCATCTAAATTCAATTCTTCAATGGATGGGATCAGGTACATTTTGATCCATACATGTCTCTGTGTGAATAGAGGAATCTTTTAACGGGGGTCTACTTATATAGTTATATGCATATGCAAGGAGTTAGGAACGGTAGATATTTCATTCCAAATAAATAGATAGTTTTATTTTTATTTTTTTAGAACATCCGTAATGATGTTGCCTAAAATGATATATAGCTCAAATGGTTAAGAGTTTATCACTTGTTATTTCAGGTTTCAGGTTCTGAGTTCGATTTTTGCTCATTCCGAGATTTATTAGAACATATCTCATTTATAAGACATATACGCCTAATTTCACTACACAAATTTGCTAGAGGTTCAATAAATATAGTTAATTTATTGTGATTGTCTAAAGTTTTACATAAGGGTTTCGTGGTTGTCTAAATTTTTATCTAAGGGTTTTGTTCGGTTAAAGTGGACAAAATTTTGATAATTCTTATTTAAAATATTTAATTTTAATTTTTAGCTAAAGACTTTATATGATCGAAGGAGTTTATGTAACGGGACCCACTCATTTGGGTATGGAACTATTGAAGTTTTTTGGTCTGTTTAGTATGTAGTGGTAAATATTTCATTCTATGATGTATAACTTCCGTTGAGTTGAAACTGGCTCTTCCCTCCTAGTCCTGGCCAATGATTTTCGTATAGATTCTCCAGCTAAAAGCAATCTTTCACATTTTAAAATTTTCTTCATCATTTTGCAATAACAGAACATGATGTTTTCACATTTCAAAATCGATTTATTTGAGATGTCTTGCATATGTTACTAATTAGGAGACATTTTACGGATACTTAATATTACTAATTCGGGCATTACGCAATAAACTCAGTCGAGATAAATTCTTTTTACAATCTTTATTCTAGTAGGTAGTATTGGGCTCATAGAATTTTCGTATTTGTTAGGATATATTTTAAATTATCAATATTTACTATAATTTTTTAACTACTTATTGCGCGATATTTCATTTATGTTTCATTTGAGATGGAGAACATTTGTATATGTTTTATTGATAATAATCATGTTTTCAACTGTGTTACCGATTGTTAGGACGATGCGCAAGAGTACTTATTCCAGAAAGAGTACTCCATTCTCTGAAGCAACACCATGAGAAAAGGAATGCTGATCAGACACGTCCAATTGCTGTGTTTCAAGCACATCAGACTCAAATGAGGTTGCAGCACCAGGACACTCCAAATAAGGCAGTTGTGAACAACAACAAGAACGAAAACAACGATGATGATAACGACGAGCTGCAACTGCCTCGAGAATGGACTTACTGATCTCATCCCATCCAAAACAGGAGTTTTTGGTAGGAAGTCAAAACATTTGTTGGAGAATAAAGGACAGGCAAACAAATGGGCAGCCGAAATCTTTGTCAAATAAGGGATCGTTTGGGTTACTTGGAATAATATGATCTTTTACTTTACTGAATAAGGACGTACGTAGTGATTTGAATCTGATGTTTCTTCTTCTTTCTATTTGTCAAGACATGCATGAATAGTGTGTGTTGGTTAAGGGACGGTGTAATTAATGAGATTGATTCGCTCTCCTGCACCTTAAAATAATAGATTACAAATTTCAAGTTTTAATTTTGTTTACCATATTATATCAGTCCTCCTCCTGTTTTATCAATTTTTACAAATGGCTTTATCTTTTTTGAAACAGAAATAGAACTTGAATCATTCAAAGCATAGAAGACAGAATATTCACAAGAGTACGTAGCAGGGACAGACAGACCCGCTACTAAATGTTTCTTCTGGTGAAGAACAAGAGTCCCGTGCAAGCCAATGGGCGACTCTGTTAGCAGAACAAGATACAAACCATAATTTTACATAATCTATTTTAGAGATCATACTCTTGCCATCATTGATAATTACTTTAAATAATGCACTACTTGGAACAGCTTGGACCACTTTTGCCATGTTGAATCCTTCATCCAACTTAGAAACTAAGAAACGGAGAGATTGTAATACTATGATGAGCCTTCATCCATTGCTCAAGGTGAATTATTGCCAATACAACTATATTCTCTACTCACATTTGACCTTCTCATTTCTGGCATTCCATATCTCCCAGCAAATCACGACACCCTCCTCTTTTTTATCGCAAAAAATACTAGCCAACCAAGAACCAAACATCTCATTTACAAATCAGTTTTCTTTGCAATGGATTGGGGATATTGTACGTAGTTGCCTAGCAATATATTGCCATAATTATTATTTTATCAATAAAAGAAAACTCACACCATTAGAATCATGTTTGTTTCATGTTAATATGTTATTAAGTATAAGAAAAAATTATAATTCTATAATCTTTCAATCCCATGTTTGTTGTATGTGTGACCGAAAGTCGAATTTCTTTGTCACTACTGTTGATGCCTTAAATTTTTTTAAGAAATGGTTACTCATACTCGGGGTAAGATTTGGTGGTTTGAGCTTTCTCCCTCACAATATTTCTAATTATTATTATTTTTTAAAAGTTATTTCAAATTATCTAATTGTCTGCCGTAAAAATTCATTAAAATATTGAAACCGAACAAACCCCTGAATTGTCAATTACAACTTGATTGTGAATCAAAAAACGAGCTAAACAAATAGCCGTTTTGTTTTCAGATCGCTTAACACATAAAATATCCAAATTTTTTAATCTAAAAAATATTAGAATGACATCTTGAACAATCCAACTTACATTAATTGTAAAACTAGTAGCATCGCAATTGATTTTCACATAAGAACCATCTGTAGCCCAATGTTCGGAATTATCCGTTACATAGACGGATATTGAAGCAACAAATGCCCCCAAAATATGAACAATTTTTTTGTTGTGAAAGGTGAGCTCTCACCCAAAATATCATATAAATTCTTCTCAGAAAAACTACCAAAACCCATTACAAGCCACACAAAAATATCAAAACATAACACCACTAATATCTCAAAAAGATGAACACGACTAAACAACCTTGATAACGAATTACTCGACAAGAACTCACCCAAAACATCACATATATTGACATAACAACAAAACTACAACATACCAAATTTATTCAAACAAACTTAAATTTAAACCAAACTTCAACAACTAAGCTACCTTGTGATAGATCAACAAGTACTCAAAGGAGGCAGATCCGAAACTTTCTCATCACCGAGTACATTTGATGACTTCCTGAAAGCCCTGCTACCAAAAATCAGAAACCCTAAAGAATGTCCAGCCACAGCCACAAGCAACACACCACCATTGAAAGACATAACAGCAAGCATCACAATATAAGCGAGTCCAACCCTAATAGCATGCATTAGGGTTTGTATGATACCAGCCACAACATGATTCGACCCTTCTTTAATAATATTCGAGTGCGAGAGCCACTCAACAATCATAGCTAAAAAAAAGACGGCAAATAAGGCTAACACATACATGCCACCTGAATTGTTGCCTGGCCAATCATTGAACAGAATATCAACATTTTTGCCCCAAAAGAAGGACATATGCATCGCCATGCCGTGCGTGTTAGGCATGGTCATACCGCCGGTGTCGTTTTGTCCTGGTGGTGCCATTCCGTGCATGCCACCGTCGTGCCCGGAAATATCCATAAATATATAATTAAAATAAATCTGCTAAATGAAATGTCTCTAGCTTTTAGATGGATCTGGTTAGGGTTCTGGATTAGCAAAGAGGACACATTGTTTCATTATTATATACGTACGTTTCGCTATTATGTTTATTTTAACATTCTGTACTACGTACACTAATAGGCAGTACAACTATAACTAGATTCCTCACTTTGTACTACAGTTTACTCTTTCTTTCCTAATAAATCATATCAATAGTGTATCAGTGAGTATTAGAGTTGACATGATTGTAAAATAACTAAAACTAGCTTATAACCCGTGCCAAGCACGGGTCGAGCATGAGTCGACATTAAAATATTAGTATTAATAAATTATTAATGAATATTTTTTAAAAATGTATTTTTCGAGAATTGAATGATAAAAATATATAATAAATAAATAACTATTTAATTCTGTAGTTATAGACAATCGAACCGTGCATAAAGCTAATTAAATTAAATTAAATAAATAAATCTTGTAAGATTACGTAGCTGTAAAGAATCTAACGCTCCATGAAATTATTGAATTTAAAGTAAATAAATAAATCTTGTATAATTACGTAGTTGTAAGGAATCGAACCCTGGATGAAGCCAAAGAATTTAAATTAATTAAATCTTGTATAATTATGTAGTTGTGAGGAATTGAACCCGGGTCAAGTGATAACCAAATTTGGTACTTTGGTACTTGAATTTAAAGTAAATAAATAAATCTTGTATAATTACGTAGTTGTAAGGAATCGAACCCTGGATGAAGCCAAAAAATTTAAAGTAAATAAATCTTGTATAATTATGTAGTTGTGAGGAATTGAACCCGAGTCAAGTGATAACCAAATTTGGTACTTCGGTACTTTGGTACTTTTTAGTACCGCGCGCCATTTTCACATTGTTTTGCTTATTAATAAAGAGTATATATTTGTTAAAAAATATTGAATTAAAATTGTGAAATTGAAGTAGAAATTTATATTTTATAAATTATAAATTTTTGCATAACCCATACCTGAAGCTTGGTATCCAGGTTTTGGTTCAGATAAAATTTTTAACTTTATTTTGATTCACGGACTATCCATGTTTTAGGTTTGGTACCCATTTTAACTTTGTATAAGATCCATATTAATATTTGACCCATGTTCAATTATAGAAATATCATTAATATATTAAATTATATTTTTGGTAGTCTCATTAATATAGATATATACTAATCTTTCAATTTTGGTAATGTTATCAATACATATCATTACATAGAATAAAGTTCTATGGAAACCACCTTTTTTGTGAAGACCCGGAGATCATATATGTTCTGCGATCTAAATTTGACAAAATAGATCATATTTTGTAATAAAAAATTTGCAAAACGTACTGTTTTGCAAAGTATATTTTATGAAAATCACTATTTCATTGAAAATCTTAAAAATCATGTAAGTTCTGTAAACTAAACATGAATGTTCTCTATACCGAACATGTTTTGCAGAACAATATGTTTTGCTATGTTTTACTTGCAAAACATATATAATTTTAAAGATTTTAAATGAAAATTGTTATTTTCATAGAACATAATTTATAAAATATTATATTTTGCTAAATTCAAATTGTAGAACGTATGTGGTCTCCGGGTCTCCACAAAAAAAATGGTCTCCATAGAACTTAACTCACATGGAATAATATATATATAATAAAAATTCTACTAAATGAATTCTTAATATACTTATCACATATTTACATTATTCAATATAATTCTAAACGATAAATTTCTTTTATGTAATTTATCTTTATATTATATATAAATTATTTTTATTAAATAATATAATAATATTTTGAAATCCCGTGATATTGTATAAAGAACGGGCTCTTGGAATGAAGCAAGGGTCGAAATGTGGAATTGACCGGGTAACCTCCGGATAAACATAATACCGAAATAAGATGGCAAAATACATGCCACTCTTTGGCAATTATCATGATAGATGCCCAAAAAATTCGAACAAAAATCTCGCAGAGTCTGATCTGGTTAAAATCAGATCAAAACACGAATTGAAAAACCTGGTTTGGTTTGGGCCGAACTTAGGACTTCAACAGGTCTTATATTTTATAGACGAAGCCGGACCCGGTTCAGACCCGAATAAAAGCCCGGCGTGTCCCGTCACAAGAGCTTAAAAAGGCATAGATATTTTCTGAAAATTAGAACCGACCTGAAAGACATATGTATAGGCCTATTTGTAAATATCAAGGATACGACTCAACTTAAATAAGAATGTAATAAGTAAATAATAATTCAACTGTCACAGGAATCTCAGAAGGTAATATCAGTCAAAAGAATGAAGATTAAAGTCAATCTACAAACTTGAAGTAATTCTAAATTGAAAGAAGTTCATTCATTTAATCAAACCTCAATGAAGTATTCAAGAAAGTGGATCTATTAAATTGAGAGAGATTTCTACAATGTGACAACAAGTGTACAAGTTATAGTGTTTGATAAATGAAAAAGAAAAAGAACCACATCTTAAAGTCAAATGATGAAGAACCGCCATTGCAGTTAGTGTAACACCCCCAAATCTGGGGTCGGAGATCTAGGTTGTCACGCTCTCTTTTTCCAACTTAAACACTTGATACTTGAATCATGATAATAAATCATCACACACTGTGACCCCACAATATATATATACTCACACCATTTATAGTCTCAGAAACGAAGTTACATAAATAGCAGTCATATGATCCATAATGTTAAGTTATTACAACCCAAAAGTAATTGCACTAGAAACCTGCTACCAATATGATTTCTACTTGAAACCATAAAGGCGGCGCAAACGTTTGTTCTTGTTCATGTTGAACTAGAACTACTTGTAGAAGGGGGGGAGGGGGGAGGGGGGGGGGGGGGGGGGGGTTGGAATACAAGTAGTACTAATATGTCTATTTTTGTGTTTTTCTTGTTTGACAAACAAAATAATAAATATGCGGAATTGAAAGAACATAAAACAAAGATGCTGCAACGATGAGTTATATTGAATAATCAAAGTTACAAACTCTACCAATGATGTACAAATATCCTTAGCAGCTACATTCTGTAAACAATGTGTTAGGCCGAATACACAATATATAATCAATATAAATATGATAATAACAATTGAGAACACTGTTTATGAATCAACAACTGAATTATATAAATAATTCTTCTCTCAATGATGTTAAAGAATCACAGAGAGCTGCTAGGTTACAAGAATAATATATTCAGTATTCGCATCCCTTTTAGGGTTAACCTATCTGTGTTTATATAGTACACAGCTACATAATCAATCTCTAATTGATATTCCTATAAATCAGCTATACAAATTATATCAAATTAAGATTGCTTCTGTCTTCTGTTCCGTTTCCTTAACTGTCTCAATATATCTTGCTTCTTTCCATCTTCAAGATATATTGCTTCTAGAATCTTTATATCAGCACCGACAGCTAAGGTAAACTTTATCCCCGTCAGACTTTAATAAACTCTGACTGGCTTCCAGTAAACTCTGATGAGTACCTGGTACTTAAACACTGATGAACAAACATCAACAATTATATCTAACAATCTCCCCCAACTTGTGCATAATGAAGATGTACAAGTTAAATAGATAATTGATGATGTCAAAACATATAACAAATGCAGTGTTTAAATATAACAGAGTTTAACTTTAACTTAGAACATAAAACTTTAAAAACTTACAGTCAGACTTTACTTAATCTCTTCAATATCAGGCACTGTCCTGAGATAATCGATTAGAAGTCTCCTTTCAGCCTTTTCAAGCTCTTCCACCATGATTTCTTTCAGTTCCTTGAGCTCTGGATCACTTTCTCCAGTCTGGTAGATAGCAGCTCTCAGAGAATAAATGCTGTTCTTCCTCATTTCATTCCCTAGCCGAATATAGTAAGATTTGTGTGTGAATTAGCAGAGTTTACTTAATATGAATATTTAGATCATCTCAAAGTGCATAAAATCCACAAACTAAAGCAGTAAAAGCTGGTTGCTCAAACTCTCATATAGAATAAAATCTGAGTTTTATATCTAAACTCTGTATTCTGATATCCTTTCATTTGGATATATTTTTTATTTTCACCCCCTTTATATATATAATTTTTTTTTTTTAAATTTATTTTTCCAGTAATCAGTGGTTGGCACTAGTCACCAAAAATCAAGGATTTTAGCCCTTATTTCATACAATAAGTTCCTGGATCTTCCTAGGCACAACATGATCTCAAAGGAATTTGTGCTCTTTTTGGCATCTTTTGTTTTGAGGGTGAAATATTTGTAACTAATTTTCAGAGTTTAGACTTTTCATCAGTTAATACAATTAATTTATGAGAGAAAATGCAAACAGCTAATACAAACTCATTGTATAGGATCAATAAACTAAGAGATGCTATAAATATAGAGACAGTATCATGCTGTGTAAAATTTCTGCACATTTTGTAATTTAGAATTTATAATACTTAGAAAGATTAATGATTACTTACTGAAAATCATGCTTCATACAGCTTTCTTCATCGGTCCATGTGTTTCAGACAAAAATCACAATCAGAGTTTAACATCAGACTTTAACCGACAAAGTATGACTGACAGAGTTTACTATCAGAGTTTAACATACTGATACAAATAACAGTTAACACATGCAAAGAACCATGAGCATAAAATCATGTATAGAGTTTGAATCTAACCAGTATCTCTAGTCAAAACCAGAGATCATTCCTAGTTCATTTACCAACCTTGTAAAGGTAGCTTCACTCAAAGGTTTGGTGAAGATATCTGCAAGCTGTTGGTCTGTAGACACAAAATGAAGCTCAATGTTTCCTTCTTCCACATGTTCCCTGATAAAATGATACCTTATGCTGATGTGCTTGGTCATGGAGTGCTGTACTGGATTACCTGTCATAGCAATAGCACTTTGATTATCACAGTAAATAGGTATTCTAGAGTACCTTAATCCATAGTCCAGCAATTGATTCTTCATCCATAAAATCTGTGCACAACAGCTACCAGCAGCTATATACTCTGCTTCTGCTATGGATGTGGAAATTGATTTCTGTTTCTTGCTGTACCAAGAAACTAATCTGTCACCTAAAAATTGACAGCTTCCACTTGTGCTTTTTCTGTCTATCTTACAGCCTGCAAAATCTGCATCAGAGTAACCAATTAATTTAAACTCTGATTATCTAGGATACCACAAACCAAGAGTTATGGTTCCTTTGAGATATTTGAAAATCCTTTTTACAGCTGTTAGATGTGGCTCTCTGGGGTCTGCTTGAAATCTTGCACAAAGACATGTTGCATACATGATATCTGGTCTGCTTGCAGTGAGATAAAGAAGAGACCCTATCATTCCTCTATAGTTTGTCATATCTACTGAGGCTCATGTGTCTTTGTCTAGCTTTGTTGCAGTAGCCATGGGAGTTGTAGCAGATGAACTATCAAGCATACCAAATTTCTTGAGAAGATTTCTGGTATATTTTGCTTGATTGATAAAAATCCCATCATCTGTTTGCTTGACCTGTAAGCCTAGAAAATAACTAAGCTCTCCCATCATACTCATTTGATATCTTGACTGCATAAGCTTGGTAAATTTCTTACAGAGTTTGTCATTAGTAGACCCAAAAATTATGTCATCCACATAGATTTGAACTAACAGCAAATCATCACCAAAATTAAAATAGAACAAGGTTTTGTCAATTGTACCTCTAGTGAACCCACTTTCTAAAAGAAATTGAGCCAGAGTTTCATACCATGCTCTAGGTGCCTGCTTTAGTCCATATAATGCCTTATCAAGTATGTAAACATAATCTGGATGTTTGGAATCTACAAACCCTGATGGTTGTTCAACAAATACTTCTTCTTCAAGTTTCCCATTGAGAAAAGCACTTTTCACATCCATCTGAAAGACTTTAAACTTCTTGTGAGCAGCATAGGCCAGAAAAATCCTTATTGCCTCCAATCTTGCAACTGGAGCAAAGGTTTCATCATAGTCAATTCCTTCCTGTTGTGAATAGCCTTTAGCCACAAGTCTAGCTTTATTCCTTGTAATCACTCCATCACTGTCTGTTTTGTTTCTGAAAACCCACTTTGTACCAACAATAGATCTGTTCTTTGGTCTTGGTACAAGTGTCCAGACTTCATTCCTCTCAAATTCATTTAACTCCTCTTGCATTGCTGTTATCCAGTTAGCATCTTGAAGAGCTTCTTCCACTTTCTTGGGCTCTGTTTGAGATAAGAATGCATGAAACAGACATTCATTATTTGTAGCACTTCTAGTTCTTACACTAGCTTCTGGATCTCCAATTATCAAGTCAGGTGTATGGGATTGTGTCCACCTTCTTGCTGTTGGTAATTGGCTTCTATTATCATTATTAGATCCTCCCCCTTGATCCATGCTCTCCTGATTTTCTGCTTGACCATTTGCATTCTCTGAGGCTCCCCCTGAATTGGACTGTTCAGTATTTGAACTTTCAGAGTTTGACTCAGAGTTTCTGTTGGATTCTTCATTTGACTCTCTTTCAGAATTTGAGTCATCACTTTGAGAAGTTTCTGAAGTTTCTTCACGCTCCCCCTCAACTGGTTCTCCATTTTGTTCTGTCAGAGAAAATTCTTCAGAGTTTACCAGTAGAGGATCAGAGTATGCTTCGTCAGAGTTTGTTGGATTTGCTTCAACAAAGTTTACATCATCAGAGTATAGATCTTCATTTTCAAAGCGAAGTTGATCATGATATTCTTCATCTTCTATTCCAGTTATTTTCTTGTCATCAAATGACACATGTATAGATTCCATGATCACTTTTGTTCTTAGATTGTAGACTCTGAATGCTTTAGTTGATAGTGGGTATTCAACAAAAATTCCTTCATCAGCTTTTAAGTCAAACTTGGTCAACTGTTCAGGATGAGTTTTCAACACAAAGCACTTACATCCAAATATATGAAAATATTTCAGATTTGGCTTCTTATTTTTCACCATCTCATATGGTGTTTTCCCATGCTTGTTGATCAGTGTAGCATTTTGAGTAAAACAAGCAGTTTGAACAGCTTCTGCCCAGAAATAAGTTGGCAATTTTGCTTCATCAAGCATTGTTCTGGCAGCTTCGATTAGGGTTCTGTTCTTTCTTTCAACTACACCATTTTGCTGTGGAGTTCCAGGTGCAGAAAATTCTTGCTTCACTCCTCTTTCCTTGCAGAAAGCTTCCATTACTGAATTTCTGAATTCAGTACCATTATCACTTCTTAGAATTTTCACTTTGTACTGTGATCCTTTGTCCAGTATTTTTACATGATCCATTAGAATTGAGGCAGTTTCATCCTTCTTTGCTAAGAAGTACACCCATGTGTACCTAGTGTACTCATCAACAATGACTAGAGCATATTTCTTTCTGCCCATTGACATTATATTTACTGGACCAAAAAGATCAACATGTAGAAGATGATAAGGATCCACATTTGAAGATTCAGATTTATTCTTGAAAGATGACTTCCTTTGCTTGGCCTTTTGACAAGAATCACACAGACCATCTAAGCTGAGAATTGACTTTGGAAGTCCCCTTACAAGATCTTTTCGAATCAGATCATTGATGTTGTTCAAGTTTAGGTGAAAGAGCTTCTTATGCCAGTTCCAACTCTCTTCACTTGACATTCTTGCAGATAGACACACAGTTTTTCCTTCAGAGTTTGTTACCAAACTTGCTTCATAGATGTTATTGTGCCTGTGTCCAACTAGAACAACTTTCCCTGTAGATTTGCTGATCACTTCACAATGTTCAGAATGAAAATCTACATGGTATCCTCTGTCACAGATTTGACTCACAGAAAGTAGATCATGCTTGAGTCCTGAGACTAGAGCTACATTTGTAATGATGACACTTCCAAGATTGATATTGCCATATCCCAGAGTATGTCCTATGTTGCCATCTCCATAGGAAACTTTTGGGCCAGCCTTCTCCTCATAGTCTGATAACAGGGCTTTATTTCCAGTCATATGTCCTGAGCATCCACTGTCCAATATAAGAGTGCTCTCTTTTATGCCCTGCAATCACAAACAATCACTGAATGTTAGATTTAATGATCCAGACTTGCTTGGATCCTTTGGCTTTCTTAACATTGTTAGCTTTTGCAGCGGAAGCACTTTCAACAGAGTTTAAACTAACATTGTCAGACTTTACACTTGCAGAGTTTGCTCTAATCCATTTCAAGTTGGGTTTTAGCTCATAATAGTTGTGATAAATAGCATGATAACTCTTGCAAGTATAAATGGAATGCCAAGTGCTCCCACAGTGTGTGCATAAAGTCTGTGGTCTAACCCTAACATAATCATTCTTTACTCCAGATGTGGAGGGTAAAGAGTTAATATCTTTGTTCTTCTTGCAAAACCTGGCAAGATGATTAGTACTACCACAACTATGACATGTTTTTCTAGGAGCAGCAGAATTAGGCAGATAATCATTTCTTTTATTAATGCCTACTTTTCCATTCCTATTCTTCTTAAACATTTTCTGTTTGTTGACAGACTTTACTTCTTTGAGCTTATATTTGAATTGTTTTTCTGTCATCAAACCAACATTAACCTGTTTATCACAGATTTTTACTGGTTCTTTAACAGCTTCTATCTCAATCTTATTCTCTGTTATTGAACCAATATTAACCTGTTTTTCACAAATTTCAATTGGCTCCATAACAGCTTCTTTTACAACAACAGACTTTAGCTTACTGTATTCAGGAACAAATTGCACAGGTTTAAGTTGTGGTTTCACTTTAACTTTATCTTTAAACCTAAGTTCATCTCCCTCACAGTAACCTAAGCCTACAGTATCTGTCTGAAAAACCTGATGTGTGTCTTTTCCAGAATTTGTCCAGGTTTTAATTACTTTCCTCTCTTTTTCCAACTCAGATTCTATTTCCCTATATCTTTTAAGCAACTCCTGTTCAACATAAACAACATCATCTCTTTCCTTTTGACCTTGTTGCATGTTAACAAGTTTCTCTTCAAGGTATTTATTCCTCTCTTTAAGACCTAGATTCTCAGATTTGATTCTTTCATTCTCTAAAGTCTGATCCCTATAACTAACATGTATGCTTTTAAGATAAATTCTTAATTCAGATATGTTATCAGTATCATAAGCATAAGTTGTTGGGGGTACCTTGTTTTCAGATGACTCAGCTTCATCTTTAAAAGTTGCCATGAGAGCATAATTGACTCCCTCATCTGAGTCTGAAGTGTCTGCCCAGTCCTTGCCTTTAGTGATGAGTGCTTTCTCTGATTTTCCTTTCTTGCATTCTGGAGCATAATGACCCATCTCTTTACACTTGTAGCACTGGATCTCAGACTTGTCTTTCTTTCCAGACTTGGTATATTTTCCATCAGACTTTCTGAAATTTCTCTTATCAGAGTTTGAATCTCTCCTAGAGAATCTCTTTCCTTTCTTGAAGTTCTTGAATCCCATCTTCTTGAAGGTATTCACCATTAAGGCAGCCATTTTCATCATCTCTTCTTCATCATCCTCAGAATCAGAAGCTTCATAATCAGTATTTGAGCCATCATCAGAGTTTGATGACTCACTGTCAGATTTAATGACTAAAGCCTTTCCTTTGGCTTTCTTTCTTGATGATTCCTTCTTGACAGGCTTTTCTTCAACTTTAAGAGCAACAGATTTTGTCTTCTTTCCAGATCTTTTGTTTCTTTGTTCTATCTCAAGTTCATGAGTTTTGAGCAGCCCATAGATTTCATCAAGATCAGTTTCTGCAAGATCATAATTGTCTCTGATTGTTGTTGCCTTTAAATCCCATCTTTCAGGTAGGGATAGAAGAAACTTGAGATTTGACTCTTCAAGTTCATATTCTTTATCAACCAGGGACAAATCATTCAACAATTTACAAAATCTGTCATATGTATCTGTCAAACTTTCATCAGATCTAGAGTCAAAGTGTTCATACTCCTGTGTTAGAATAGTCTTCCTGTTCTTCTTTATAGCACTTGTTCCTTGACACCTGACTTCCAAAGCATCCCAAATTTCTTTGGCAGTCTTGCAGCCAATAACTCTGTTAGACATAACATTATCTAAGGCACTGTGTAGTAGATGTCTAACCTTTGCATCCTTTGCAATTGATGAGATGTCTTCAGGAGTCAAATCTTTCTTCTCTTTTGGAACAGTCTTTTGTTCTTGCCCAGTAATAACAGGAGACAATTTAGTTGGCATATGAGGACCATCATTGATTCTATCAAGGTATTCTGGATCTGTGGCTTCCAGAAACATGGTCATCTTCACCTTCCATATTGGATATTCAACTGGTCTGAGAATTGGAACCCTTATAGTCTCATATCGACTCACAGAAGTAGGTTGAACCTTCTGAGCATTAGAACCTGCATTAGAACCTTCCTGAGAGTTGTCAGCCATGATTATACTTGTGTTTGGATCGATAAACTGTATATACTAATCAGCCTTGGCTTTGATACCAATTGTTAGGCCGAATACACAATATATAATCAATATAAATATGATAATAACAATTGAGAACACTGTTTATGAATCAACAACTGAATTATATAAATAATTTTTCTCTCAGTGATGTTAAAGAATCACAGAGAGCTGCTAGGTTACAAGAATAATATTTGACTTTTTCTCAGTGTCCTTGCTTCCACCATCAGTTCCATCATCCCTCTGTCTCTCAATATAAGAACCTAATACAAGCTTAAGGTTTCAACACACACGATCACATATTACAATGTAGAATGAGAGTATTTATACAATTTTCCTATCAACAAAAACAAGTAAATCAGTCTTGTAAATTATGAGATTCTGTCTCATCTGTTTTTGGTTGACAGCTTCGATAATCTAGCTCTTCTGATAAGATCAAATCATCTTCTGATTCTTGATAAGAATTCGAGTTTATACAGTGATCTGTCTTCAAAGATAATAGAAATTTCCATAATCTGCAGCAAGCTTTATAGACTCTTCAAGGCCGCAGACTCCGATAGCTCACAGACTCTTATCACAGACTCTTGTATCAGTAGACTCTTCCTTGTAATCCAATAACACTATCATCTTCATTCCTAACGATCTCCCCCTATTTATTCTTTATATAATAAGGCATAAATCTTGTTTGCTGATGTCAAAACCATATTGATATGTACAGAACTAGAATACAATGATATCAAAAGGCTTGATAAACTTCACTGATCATCTGGAATGGGAATTTTCTTGAAAGAAGGATTTCTGTTAATCAATTCATCTAATAGTGTATCTTCTGTTCTTGCCAATGCTTTGCCAATTTCTTCTTTAAGAAAAATCATATCAGAGTTAGCACACATGATTTGATAATGAAGTGCTCTGAACTGATCTGGCCTATATTTAAACTTCTGCAAATGATCCAGACTCATAAAAGATAGTTCTCCTTCCATAGCTTGATAACCAACATATTTTCCATGTTGATCTTGTTCAATTTCAAGAATATTATACTCCATTTCTTTATCAGAACCATCTAGAGCTACATACATAAGCTTGAATGAAGGAACACTAGTATGATACATTCTTTGATAAATCTTTTTGAGCTGTTCATCAATTTCATTAAGTCAGTTTCTTAAGACTGCATTCCTACCTTGAGTAGCTTCAGCTCTTTTCTCCTATAAGAATTTTACATAGACAAGCTCTTTTTCCCTTTTGTGATAAATCAAAGTTTCTTGATCCATCCATCTTATTATTCTAGAAGATAAGAAGTATACAATAAATTCTTTTTGAATCTCCTTGTCCACCGTTCCTTTTCTTGATACATGCTCCTTTACTTTCACAGTCTTCAAAACAAGTTGAGCATAAATTAGTCTATTAAGATGATTTTCTGTAACTGAATCACCAACATATTCTGTCAATGGATGGGGATCAGCTACATGCTTGACTGTATTAGAAGTATCTACTTGAGTATGACTAAGTCCAGTTTTGATAATCGAAGAACGAGCCTGATTACTCTGACTCATTATCCAATAAGTTGGTTCAACTTGCTTTTGAGTAGACCCTGTTTCAACAGTAGTCCCTGCCTTGACAAGAGGAATAGTATCTTGCAAATACCTGGATTTTTGAATAAAACCCTCATGCGGCTTAAATTGAAATTGCTGACCAACTACATGTGGAATAGTAGAACCTGGAGTTTCAATCTTCTTAAGTACTTGAGAAGTAGTAGATTGTACATATTGTGATCTTGTCACTTCCTTCTCAAAACCTATTTTTTGCAAATCTATAGTGTCACAAGCATTCAGATCAGTAACCAATTCATTTCTCAGCCTCAAACGTTTCATTTCAGTAGAAACATGTCGCTGTCTCTTAGAAGTTTCTCTAGACTCTGAAGACTTCCTCTTTATCTGTTGAGTCTGCAATTGAATTGTACTTATTGTTTTCCTTTCTGAGTGTGACCACTACCATCATCATCACCATCACCATCCTTCTTCTTAGAGAGGCTTGTCTCTTTAGCATCATTTTTACAAGAACTTGCTTCAATTCTAGACTTGCTCCCTCCACTCTCCCCCTTTTTGACATCAGCAACAGGTGAAAGATATGGTGGTATATTTAAAACATTTGTCATGTGTCCAAGCATGTCCAAAATCAGAGCTTGATTGCTAAGACTAGTAGCATGTTGACTTTCCAAAGAACTCAACCTAATCTCCACTGACTCCTGATTAGAAACCAAAGTACCCAAAGAAGCTGTAATATAATCCTGAAGAGAAGTAATAGTCTTAGATAACTGTACTAGTTGTCCTTGAGTTTGTAAAATAGAGACATCCATGCTAGTGACTTCAGAATGAAGTGTACTCACAGCAGCATGAATAGTATCCAAACTAGGAGTTTCATCAATATGAGTAGACTCAGCATGCTCTTCAGCTTGCTGTCTGGAGATAGAAAGAGAAGCAGGATCAAAAACATCATGTTCAGAAATACCAAAAGTATCAAAGAAATCTCTGCTTGCTCTTGATTGATGTTCTAAAGCAATTCTGCCTGAATCAATTTTAGGCACTGCTGACGAAGGTTGATCACCATCTGAATCAGAATCTGAGCTTGAAAAAGATCTGTCAGAGTGTCCTGGTGATAATAGATGATTTTTAAGACTTAGCCTCAAAGGCGGATTTTTATCCAGAGTAGATGACCTATCCATTCTTTGAATTTGAGAAATAATGGAGAAATTCACATTAGGAATTCCCATATTAAAAGTTTCCAATAAAGAATAAGGCCATTGTTGTTGAAAATACAACACATCTGCATCCACATTCTTAGCTACATTGGAGGTATTTGTAACTTGTATTGCTTCATGACATAAAACATTAGCAGAGTCTATAGGATAATCAAGATATAACACACCTGGTGTAGGCTCTGAATGTTTAAGAACATCCTCCGAATATGAAGTAGAAGTATAAGAACTAACAATAATAGCTGGAACTTCAACAGAGACTGACTCCTCCACAAAGTGATCAGATTCTGAAGAATCAGGAAGTGCAACACTTAAAGGAAGTGCATCAATAGGAATACTTGTATCCACAACTACTTGTTCCTGAGGTTGTGAAGATAAATCTTCTAGTCGTCGTTATCTTCTTCTATTGATGGAATCAACCACCTTCTTTGCATAGGCTTTTTGTTGAACTTCTGGTTTTGCATTATGAACTGCCAAATCTTGTTTTTCAAACATCTTCAGAAGCTGAAATGTATCACTATCAATTCCAGTTGCAGCTTCCAGATTGGCATCCCATGAGCTAGGGAAATGTTGATCCCAGAAGCCAAAGGTTGACTGTTTACCTAATCTCTCAGTCTCACCATGGGGTTGGGCACCCATGCTCTCGTGCTCATGAAGGTTTACTAAAACCTTATCACTATTTACCTCTCCTTTTGCCTGGTCAGGAGCCAGCCTCTCAGTTTGTGGTTCAATGACCATCTTTTGAATATTTTCACTCAATTTGGGGACTGTACTCTCAGATCCTACAGAGAAATAGGGGGTAGAAAGAAGATTTGTACCTGAAGCTTGGTGGTGGTGGGGATCCTCTTGAATTATCTGAAGGCTAGAGGTTTCCACCAAAAGCTGAGCATCACTAGACCCTGAACCCTTACACACTTCTGTCTTTTCAGTATCCAGTGGCTCCAGTACACCACCTTCAGAATCCTGTATTGATTCAGACACCCTCAGTAATACTTCATGAGGTGCCAAAATATTGATAGAATCATCTTAAGGTGTTGTTGAATGAGACTCTCCCTCAAATGGAATAGACTCTGATAGAATTTGACTTTGAATTTCTGCATTGACATCTATCATAGTCTGATCCACAATATCATCGGAATTCTCAACAATATGATCAGTCACAAGAAAAGGCCTTCCAACATGAACAATGACTCCACTATCACCCAACCTCTGACTATGTGGTTCTTGTGTCTGTGAGTCTATCTGTTCACCTTTACTACTGTCCACCATTGGTGCAACAGTACCTTCTCCTGACTGCATTCCTCCTAAATCCTCCAAAGTTGTACTCCTTGTAGATTCACTCCTTGAACTATCAGGATAAAGATATTTAGATCTAAACATTCTCTAGAAAACAGCTTGGACAGTCTGATCAAAAGACTAGTTAAACTTGGACTGGATCTCTTTCATAATACTTTTATAATATGCATTCTTTAACTGATTCATTCTCAGCTCAAAAGTATTATAGATGAAAGTATAGGTAGGAGGTCGAATCTTTTCTTGTAGAAAAGTAAGAACTTCCTGTGAATGAGAGATTTTCATTGCAACAGCTCAAAGTGCTTGCTTATAAGAAATATTATCATCCCAAATTGCATCATAGCTCAAAACTGGTTGTTGATCCTCCTCCTCAGTTTCAGCCTCCGCAATAGACCCGGATTGCTTCTTTTGTTTCTTCAAAAGTCTTGAAACTTGTTTATCTGGATCTGGTAAAGTAACCATGGGTATGCTTTCATTTCTTTCATCAATAACATCCTCAGCAACAGAGACAATAGATGGAGTAAAGAGATAGCTGTAGATATACTGAATAGCTAAGTGTTGAGAGATTTTGAGATCTATCATCAACTTTTTCCACACCTTTTTATGAGAACTAAGAAGTTGCAGAATTTCAGAGACTTTAAGATAAGATTGTTTATCCTGCACAGGTTGCACTAAAGAATATAAAATAATGAGTGCATCATCAGAAGGTATAACTATGTGCTAGATTAAGTCCCTTGAAGTCTTCTTAGTTAATCCTTCCCAAAATACCTCATCACCAGAGTCTGAGGATGAATGAGACTCTAGTTCAGTATTAGACCCTGGTAAGGTAGAAGTAATTGTTCTACCAGAGTCTGGTTCAGAAGGAACCATGGGAACCACCTGTGTATCTGGAACAATTGACTCAATATTCGTGTGTGAGGGTGTGAAATAAACTTTTCTCTTCCCTTTACGTTGACACTGAGCAAAAGATTTAGCAGAGGTAGACTGCTGTGCAGACATAGGTGTTTCAGTCCTTGGGATATGACTTTTTGCCAAAGCTACAGTCTTTTGAGAGATAGTAGCTAGTTTCTGAGGTTGTCCCTTTTTAGAAACCATAGACTTTTGAGAGTCTACAGTTGCAGGCTTATCAGAGGGTAAGATAGCCAATGAATCCTTCATTAAAGAAAGACCTTCAGCCACCTCTTGCTCTGTGGGATTAGTTTCATCATCACTATCAAATTGCATTTTCAACCTTCTCCTTGTTACAACTGAAGCCTTTTGAGAGACTACAGAGTTTGGTTTTGTAACAGAGGTAGTGTTGCCCAGTAAATAACAATTGTAGAAGGGGGGTTGAATACAATTGTATAAGATTCTCGACTTAATAAAATATAGATCACAAATATGAAAGAATAATAACAGCTTTATTAAATCTGATATAAAACTGTTACAAACTCTCTCAATAAATTCTGATGTTCTTGAGAGCTTCTAGGTTACAAAATACTCGTGTATGCTATTGATCTAAAATCAAAACCTAAACTGTGTTTATATACTACACAGCTTCTCTATCGATTACAAGATAAGTCCAAATCAATTACCAACTATATTGAAACATATCCTAACCGACAGCTTCATTCCTATAAATTAGGAACCGACAAAATAAACTTCCTTCTTTAACTAGACTCATAAACCAACTCGAAATAGAAATCCTGATCAGCTTCCAGTCCTGATGATCAATCCGGATCACAGTCCTGATAGCAATCCTGATACTGATGCTTGAGCAAATACTGATGACCATGCAATACTGATGACGTCAGCCATACTGATCAGTTGAGTCTAGATCCTGACGATCATTGAATCGTGATCTAACAATCTCCCCCAATCTTATACTTTGTAAAATAAAGTATACATTTCTAGATTCAATGATGTCAAAAACTTATTTACAAAATGTACAAGTATTTACAATAGAAAACTTATCTGCTCAGATTCTCTGGTAGAACAAATTCATCTTCAAGATGCTTGACAGTAGATTTTCTTCTTTGTCTTCAAGAATCTGAATTAGTCTTTCTTTTAGATCTTTGAGTTCTCCATCCTCTTCATTTATCTGATAGATAGCTGCTCTCAGATTCTGTATAGAGCTTCTCTATAGACTATGATCTTCAATCAGGAGGTAAGCAATTTCCTTCCCATTAGGATTAAGAGTAAGTTGCTCCATGCCAAAGGACATTTCTTTAACAACAGTGCCTCTTTGCATTTCCACATCTTGACCTCTTAGATTTAGGTACATGGGAGTATAATTACCATTGTAATTCTTTCCTTCATGAAATCTTCTCCTTATTGTTGACATAATCATATCACTCCATACCTTGTACACTTCATTCTTCCATTTTAGCAGATAATGAACATATTTCAATTCCTTTGTAGTCTTCACCAATAGATCTTGAATGGATAGAATCTTCACACTACCATCTTTCATAAAGTACAGAAGCTTCTCTTTCTTTTCAGTACCATCATGACAATCTATAACTATATCAACAGCTAATAAATTGTTCAGGTGTTCAGAAGTTAAAATACCTCCAATTTCAGTCAAAGCGTGAGGATCAACATGTGGTATATTCAGAAATTCAGCATCCCTGTGTCCAATACCTCCTCTTGAATTGTGTGTCATTTGCCTTAGATTTGAAAACATCTGTAAGCAGAGTGCTTTTGATCTAAATGAATCAGAAAAATCAGCAACACTGGAGGCACTTGTTATAATTCCACCAGACTGAAAATTGATAGGTCTATCACATCTAAGTGTGTCAATGTTTTTCCACTTCTTGTCTTTTTCTTTCTCAAGAACATAGCTTCTTTCCAACTGAGGTTGTTGTCTACTTGAATTTCTCCACAACCTTCTATTTGAGTTTTTAAGCCTTTGCACATAAAGATTAAAATCTCTATCTGTTGTTCTTTTTATCACTCTTCTTCTTGCTTCTTCTTCTTCGTCAACTTCACAATTATGAGAATCAACCACAGTAGATAAGATTAACAAATCAACCTCTTGTAGAATTTCAGATTCATCAGGATCTTGAACAATATCAGGATTAGAATCTGGAATTTGAACTTTATTACTGATGAGTGTTGATTGTCTTGATCTTCTTCTCAATTCAGGTTCTTCTTCAATAATTCCATCATCACCAAAAGTAGACCTTTCAGGAACTACTGGAATTTGAGTAGGCTCAGGAATTTCTTCTATTCTTAAACTTCTAGACCTTTTCTGTCGAGGCATATTTTGAATTGATGAGCTTCTTCCTCTATTTGCCCCTCTTCTTGCACCTCTTCTACCTCTGCCTCCTCTATCTCTAGCAGGAGAAGGATTCTTAAAACTCTCCATCATTTCTCTCTGTTGATTTAGAAATTCTTCATGTGAGAGATCAGGATATTCTTCACTAGCAGTAGAAAGTGCCTTTCTTGCAAATAACTGTTGAACTCTATTATCAGTGTGATAAAGAGTAACAACATTACCATCCCTTGTTGTGAACTTCTGAAATAGATTAGCAGCATCTTCAGGATTTTCTATAAGAATATCTTCATCACCTTCAGGAATTATAGAGAGTGTATGTCCATGACCAGGTGTCAGGATTTGATCAGCCATCAAGATTTGATCACCTGTCAGGATTTGCCCTTCCGTCAGGATCTGAGATTTCACCAGTGTCCTTACTGTTCTAATTCCAGAATCAGAAACATGAGTTGACTGCGTTGTTTGACTTTGAGCTTACTGTTCTAATTCCAGAATCAGAAACATGAGTTGACTGCGTTGTTTGACTTTGAGAAGTTTGAATTGTAGACTTCACAGTAGCAGCATCATAGGTTTCGCCTTGTAAAACTTTGTCATCACCATCATTACCAGTATTATCATCATCATTATTTCTTGTCAATACTAGTTCAGGTGTACATTTTGTCTGACTTACCTTCTCCCGCTTTTTGACATCAGGATTTAAGAGATTTTAAATCAAGGCAAGAGAGGTTTGAATGTTAGTTACCTTAGAATCAAGAGAATCAATTCTGCGGTTGATGGAAGACTGTTCAGTAATGACTGACTTAACTTGGGATTCTACTATTCTGAGTTGAAGAGCAGTAGGCACCTTTGTAAAGTTCTGAGAAATATCAGTCCTCACTTTTTCAGTTGTAGCTTTGACAGAATCAATTTCATGCTTGAGGCTTTTGGAATAAAGAGTGGTAGCCTTTAAATGATTCTTCATATCTTCATTCTCAATCAACTTAGCAGCATAATAAGCATGGTCCAAAGCATATGGATAACTGAAAGATTCATCAGACCTGTACTATTCATTGTCCCATTGATGCATTCTCAGCTGCTCAGCAGGATTAATCTCAGAAGGACCAGAAAAGTCTTGTCTAAAGTCTTTTCCACTAGAAGCCTTGCCAGCCATGTATGTGCTTGAAGAACCAAAGTTAGTTCCAAGACTAGATTTAAGTGCTGTAGCAAGCTGATCCTTCTCTTCATTATCATCATCAGTATCATCACTATCATCAGCATCAGAATCAATAGCTTTATTAGGATCAGGAATAACAATACCTTTAAGTTTATCCTATGATTCTATGATAGGAACTATCATTGGTCTTGAGCTTAGTGGTTGTATCAGGATTGGCTCACTATCAGGAGCACCACTAACATCAGGAGCAACACCGTCAGGATTTGATTGGAATGCATTAGTATTTGCTACCAATGGTTCTTGTGGAGCCTGAGGTTCAGAAGCTGCTTTAACACATTGAGTTAAAGGTTCTTGTGTACTTCCCTCATTGACAGTGTCCCCGACCAATCTTTCACCAGAAACTGTAGCTGTTTTGCCTGCATCCTCACTTTGAGAGGATGGTTCTTGTGTACTGGAATGCAGATGTCTTCATTCTCCCTTTGAGAAAATGGTTCTTGTGGGACCATTCCTTCAGCTATGCCTTCACTCACACTTTGAGTGAGTGGTTCTTGTGGGGCAGGATCTTCAACAGCTGCTGAACCACTTTGAGGTTCAGGTTCTTGTGGGCTTGATCCTTTCAGTTTCTTCTGTCTCTTAAAGACTATCTCCTCTGCCTTCCTTTTCTTCTCCATTGGATGTATAAACCCAAGTTTCTCCCATGGTATTTCTAAAATTCTTGATGTTGGAGAGGCTTTTGCTGGAGAGTCTGAAATAGAGACAACCTTGCTTGATGTAGCATCAAGATTACAAACGTCAGGATTTGCTTGAGCATCAGGATTTGACTGCTCATCAGGAATTGAAGTGTCCTGTCCATCAGTATCCTGCTTCTTCAAAGGAATATGATACCTGCTTTTAGATAATTTTCTTTTCTTCTGTGGCTTAGAAGATTGTACCACAGCTTCAACAGCAGTATCAGCAACTTCCTTGATTATCTTGAACTTAGAGGATATAGGCATATCAGTTCTAGAGGAAAAATCCTTTGAACCTGATTGCCTTCCAGACACATCAGTTCTTGTTGATTTCTTAGTTTTTACAACTAAAGTCTTTTGGGAGACAATAGAGGTGGTTGTTGACTGTTTAGAGTGTTTGGGTTGGATGCTTGGGTCAGGAACAAGGTGTGATTGGCCTTGCCCCATAGCATCAGAAATTGATCCATAAAGAGTAGGCATTTTCTCTTTCAAGAAAAGTGTTGCCCAGTAAATAACAATTGTAGAAGGGGGTTGAATACAATTGTATAAGATTCTCGACTTTATATAACACAAATATGAAAGATCAATAACAATAACAATAACAGCTTTATTAACTTTGATATAAAACTGTTACAAACTCTCTTAAGAAATTCTGATGTTCTTAAGAGCTGCTAGCTTACAAAAACTCTCTCAAGAAATTCTGTTCTTAAGAGCTTCTCTCCGATTATGTTCTCTCTCGAATGAATAAGTCTCTCTCTCTGATGAGTACATAAATCGAAACCAAAACTGTGTTTATATAGTGCACACAGCTTCTCTATCAATAACAAGATAAGTCCTAATCATAACAAAGATAGAAACATATCTTTAATCGATAGCTGCATTCTACAAACCAGGAACAAACTTCCATGTTTATCTAGACTCTAAATATAACTCGAAGTAGGAATCCTGATCAGCTTCAAGTCCTGATGATCAATCCTGATCATAGTCTGAGTAGGAATCCTGATGATCAATAAGATACTGACGCTTGATCAAATACTGATGACCATGCAATACTGATGACGTCAGCAATCCTGATCAGTTGAGTCTAGCTTCTGACGATCATTGAATTCTGATCTAACAATCTCCCCCAATCTCATACTTTGTAAAATAAAGTAT
This sequence comes from Heracleum sosnowskyi, assembly GCA_030848705.1. NCBI lineage: Eukaryota > Viridiplantae > Streptophyta > Magnoliopsida > Apiales > Apiaceae > Heracleum > Heracleum sosnowskyi. The sequence continues at coordinate 84,590,260 of CM061237.1, forward strand.
AGATTCCAAATATTCAATGATGTCAAAAACATGTATCAAAATGTACGAGTATCTTCAGAAACAACTTATCTGTTTAAGCTTTGTGATAGAACAGATTCATCTTCAAGAAGTTGGATAATAAACTTTCTTCTTTTTCTTCAAGAATTTGAATCAGTCTTTCCTTAAGATTTCTGAGTTCTTCATCTTCCTCATTAATCTGGTAGATAGCTGCTCTGAGATTCTGTATGGAGTTTCTCTGTAGACTGTGCTCTTCAAGCAAAAGATAAGCAATTTCCTTCCCATCAGGATTGAGAGAAAGATGAGTCATGCCAAAATTTACTTCTTTAACAGCAGTACCCCTTTGCATTTCCACATCCTGACCTCTTTGATTTAAGTACATGGGAGTATAATTACCATTGAAATTACTGTTTCCATCCAGTCTTCTTCTTATAGTTGACAAAATCATGTCACTCCATTCTTTGTACACTTGGTTCTTCCATCTTAACAGATAGTGAACATATTTCAGTTCCTGTGTAGTTTTCATCAGCAGATCTTGAATAGATAGAATCTTCACACTACCATCTTTCATGAAGTACAGAAGCTTTTCTTTCTTTTCAAAACCATCATGACAATCTATAACTATATCAACAGCTAATAAATTGTTCAGGTTTTCAGAAGTTAAAGTACCTCCAATTTCTGTTAAGGAGTAAGGATCAACATATGACATATTCAGATATTCACCATCTCTGTGTCCAATACCTCCTCTTGAATTACTTGACAATTGCTTCAGATTCGAAAACATCTTTAACCAGAGTGTTTTTGATCTAGCCATATCAGACAAATCAACAACACTTGAAGCGCTTGTAATAATTCCACCAGACTGAAAATTGATAGGTGTATCACAACTTAATGTGCTAATATGTTTCCACTTCTTGTATTTCTCCTTTTCATGAGCGTAGCTTCTTTCAAGTAAAGATTCTTGTCTGCTTGAATTTCTCCATTTTCTTTCATTTGAAACTTTAAGCCTTTGTAGATAGAGATTAAAATCTTCATTTGTTCTCTTTGTAATATCTCTTCTTCTGGCTTCTTCTTCTTCATCTACTTCTTTGTTGTGACAATCAACAACAGTAGATAAGATTATCAAATCAACCTCTTGCAGAATTTCAGATTCGTCAGGATCTTGAATATTGTCAGGATTAGAATCTTCAATTTGATTTGTATTGCTGAGAGTTGATTTACTTGATTTTCTTCTCAATTCAGGTTCTTCTTCAACAATTCCATCATCACCAAAAGTAGATCTGTCAGGAACTACTAGAGTTTGAATAGGTTCAGGAATTTCTTCAATTCTTAACCCTCTAGACCTTGTCTGTCTAGGTAATATTTGAGTTGAAGAACCTCTTTTACTTCTTCTAGCACCTCTCCTACCTCTGCTTCCTCTACCTCTAGCAGGAGCAGTATAGCTTTCCATTGTCTCTCTTTGTAGTCTCAAGAATTCTTCATGTGAGAGATCTGGATTTTCTTCACTTGCTGTAGAGAGTGCTTTTCTTGCATATAATTGTTGAACTCTTTTATCAGTGTGATATAGAGTAACAATTCTGCCGTCTTTTGTAGAAAACTTCTGGAATAAATTTGATGCATCTTCAGGATTATCAATAATTACATCTTCATCACCTTCAGGAATTGTAGCAAGAATTTGTCCATGACCAGGTGTCAGGATTTGATCTTCCGTCAGGATCTGAGATTGCACCAATGTTCTTACTGTCTTAACTCCAGAATCAGAAACATGAGTTGACTGTGTTGTTTGACTTTGTGAAGTTTGGATTGTCTTCATAACAACAGCATCAGAGGTTTCTCCTTGTATCGCTTTGTCACCACCATCATCTCCAGTATCATCATCATTATTTCTTAATACTAGATCAGGTGTACATTTTGTCTGAATAACCTTCTCCCCCTTTTTGACATCAGGATTTGACAATAATTGCAAAATTAAGGAAAGAGAGGCTTGAATTTCAGTTACCTTAGTATCCAGAGAATCAATTCTTTGATTGATTGAGGTTTGTTCTGAAACAACAGATTTCACTTGGGATTCCACTACCCTTAGTTGGAAAGTAGTAGGCACCTTTGTAAAATTATTAAAGATATCAGTCCTCACTTTTTCAGTTGAACCCTTGATAGAATCAATCTCACTTTTCAGGCTCTTGGATAACAGAGTTGTAGCCTTCAGATGATTCTTCAAGTCTTGATTCTCTATAGACTTCACTGCATTATAGGCATGTTCAATAGCAGAAGAAAAACTGATAGATTCATCAGATTGGTGCCATGAATTGTTCCATTCATTCTGTCTAAATGCCTCTGCAGGATCAAAGGAAGGAGTAGAAAAATCTTGTCTCTGATCTTTCCCAGTGAAAGCTTTGCCAGCCATATATGTACTTGATGAACCAAAATTAGTTCCAAGACTAATCTTGAGTGCTGTAGCAAGCTGTTCCTTCTCTTTTCTATTCTCATTATCATCATCACTATCATCATCAGAATTAGCATCATCAGAACCATGAGATATATCAGGATCAGGAATTGCAATACCTTTCAGTTTATCCTGAGATTCTGAGATAGGATGATCCATTGGTCTTGAACGAAGTGGCTGTATCAAAATAGGCTCAGTATCAGGAGCACCACTAACGTCAGGATGAACATTGTCAGGATTTGATATGCTTGCATCAGTATTTGCTACCAATGGTTCTTGTGGAGCTTGAGGTTCAGAAGCTGCTTCAACACTTTGAGCTAAAGGTTCTTGTGTGCTTCCCTCATTGACAATGTTCTCGACCAATCTTTCAACAGAAGCTGTAGCTTTGCCTGCATCTTCACTTTGAGAAGATGGTTCTTGTGTAGCTGGAATGTTGATGTCTTCATTCTCCCTTTGAGAAAATGGTTCTTGTGTGACCATTCCACTAGCTAAGCCTTCACCCAAACTTTGATTGAGTGGTTCTTGTGTGGCAGGATCAACAGTAGCTGCTGAATTACTCTGAAATTCAGGTTCTTGTGGGCTTGATCCTTTCAGCTTCTTCTGTCTCTGATAGACTAACTCTTCTGCATTCCTCTTTTTCTTTGATGTAGGTGTAAGACCAACCAAGGAAGCAGTTGTAGAAACCTTCTCCCAAGAAATTTCTCTAATCTGAGATGGAGAGGCTGGAGAGTCTGATATAGAGACAACTTTTGTTGTTGCATCAGGAATACTAACATCAGGATTTGCTAGAGCATCAGGAGTAGATGACTCATCAGGATTTGATGTCTGAATATCAGTATCCTTCATTTGCACTGTCAAAGGAATATGATACCTGCTCTTTGATAATTTCCTTGTCTTTTGTGGTTTTGATAAAGGTACCACAGCTTTAGTAGCAGTATCAGCAACTTCCTTGTTCAACTTCATCACAGAGGATATAGGTAAGTCATCCTCTGAATCACTTTCATCAATCAACCTTAACTTCCTTTTCACAGGAACATTCTTAACAACCTTATCAGCTTTCTTCACCAGGACCCCTTGTACACCCCCTTGTATCTTCTTTTTAGTGAGTGGTGTAGAGGAAAAATCCTTTGAACCTGATTGCCTTCCAGACACATCAGTTCTAGCTGATTTCTTTGATTTTACAACTAAAGTCTTTTGAGAGACAGTAGAGGTGGTTGGTAACTGTTTAGACTGTTTAGGTTGCATGCTTGTGTCAGGAACAAGGTGGGTTGGTCCTTGTACCATAGCATTAGAAAGTAGTCCATAACGAGTAGGCATTTTCTGATGTAAGAAAAACCTAACCTCATCAGGAATAAAAGCATTGCCTATGAAACCATTTGCCTTATCACTGTTGACTAAGGACTTAATATTATTCTCAGTAATTCTACAGATTGGTAGAATTACATCATCCTCAAAAACAACATTAGGACATAAGTGATTAAATATCAACTGTAAAAATCTAAGAAAACAGACAGAACCCAATTTATCTGATTTCCTATCACTTAAAGCTTTTAAGATAAAAGAGCCATAATCAAACACTGTAGAATGGATAAGAGAGTACCCAATTTTAAGAGATCCTGATGGAAGAGCATCAAAATTTGATGTCTTGTTCAGGAAACAGCGGCTGATTGTATCAAAGAAGAAATTCCATTCCTTCTTAAGCTTTGTCCTAAAGAGATTTCCATATCTCTTTACTTCTCCATTGTAGCCCAGTTTCTTGACAAACTCAAATAGAGCAGAGTCTGAAATCACCCTAGGAACTTTTTCACCCAGAATAGGCAAATGCAATGCCTCTTCAATAACAGCAGGGGTGACATGATGAGTGACCCCATTTGATTCGAACTGCATCAGAATGGTTCCTGTAGAACTTTGACCAAAAACAACTGTGTTCCAAACCTGCATTACAGACTTAAAAGAAACTCTTGCAGGCTCTGTTAAAGCATACTTCAATGGGCTTGAAGTAAGAAAATCTTGAATTATATGGAACTCAGTAGGCAATTCTTGATGGTCTAGTATGGCTACAAAGTTATTAGTGGCAAAAGTAATATCACGAATTACTGTTTGTTTGTTCGTGAAAGATGAAGACGCCATTGTAATGCTTTTGAAAACTCGAGAACTAAGATTTGAAGCAATTAGGGTATGAAAGCACAGAGAGAGATAAAAACGAAAAACTGATGATGAGAGAGTAATGAAAGATGTAAAACAATGAAAAATATTTTGTTAAAACAAAATATTACTCTCAATGACAGGTGGCAAAATATGATTTGTGCATAACTAATTAGTGGACAGATTACGTGTGTCATTAAATAAAACTGCACCGCTTTTTATTTGTATGTATAGATATAACTATAAGAGAGCAACACACGCGCGTATACAGTTGTCCTACTAAAACTCAATCGTCTATTAGCAGATACGGACGAAAAATTAGGCACAAATTTAGCAATGAAAATACTGACCTGTACATCAGAATTGACCAGTTGACTTCCTGTCAGGATTCCATCCTATCAGGATTTGATCAAAGAAAACATACCTTTCTGAATAACCATCAGGATTTGACAGTTATCAGGATTTCCTCTCTGTAGCTTTTCCTCAGAAATTCTCAAAATTCATCATTCCAAGTTCATTCACCAACTTATTGAAAGTAGCTTCAGGTAGTGGCTTGGTGAATATATCAGCTAGTTGTTGATCAGTAGGAACAAAGTGAAGTTCAATTGTTCCTTCCAGAACCTGTTCTCTTATAAAGTGATATCTGATACTTATGTGTTTAGTAAGAGAATGCTGAACTGGATTTCCTGTCATTGTAATAGCACTTTGGTTATCACAATAAATAGGGATTTTTGAGTATGACAGGCCATAATCTAACAACTGATTTCTCATCCACATTATCTGAGCACAACAACTTCCTGCAGCAATGTACTCAGCTTCTGCAGTTGAAGTGGAAATAGATTTCTGCTTTTTACTAAACCATGAAACTAGTCTTCCACCCAAAAACTGACAACTTCCTGAAGTACTTTTCCTGTCTATTTTGCATCCTGCAAAATCAGCATCTGAATAACCACACAACCCAAAATCTGATTCCCTTGCATACCAAAGGCCAAGTGAAGGAGTGCCTTTGAGATATCTGAAAATTCTTTTGACTGCAATCAGATGTGGTTCTCTAGGTTTTGCTTGAAATCTTGCACATAGACAGGTTGCAAACATGATATCTGGTCTACTGGCAGTGAGATACAATAAAGAGCCAATCATTCCTCTGTAGTGAGTTACATCTACCTCTTCACCTTGATCAGGATCAAGTTTGGTAGCTGTAGCTATGGGAGTTGAAGCAGGAGTACTGTCTCGCATGTTAAACCTTGTCAGTAAATTCCTTGTGTATTTAGACTGATTAATAAAAATCCCTTCATCAGTCTGTTTAACTTGAAGACCCAGAAAGTAACTCATTTCTCCCATCATGCTCATTTGATATCTTGACTGCATAAGCTTGGAAAACTTTTCACACAGCTTATTGTTTGTTGACCCAAAAATGATATCATCAACATAAATCTGAACTAACAGCAACTCCTTACCATGATTCAAATAAAATAGAGTTTTATCAATTGCACCTCTTTTGAATCCACTTTCCAGTAAGAATTGAGCTAAGGTTTCATACCATGCTCTTGGAGCTTGCTTTAGTCCATAAAGTGCCTTATACAGTCTGTAGACATGATCTGGATATTTAGGATCAATGAAACCAGGAGGTTGTTCAACATAAACTTCTTCCTCCAGTTCACCATTTAAGAAAGCACTTTTAACATCCATCTGGAAAACCTTGAATTTCTTATGTGCTGCATAAGCAAGAAATATCCTGATGGCTTCTAGTCTTGCAACAGGAGCAAAAGTTTCATCATAGTCAATTCCCTCTTGTTGGGAATACCCCTTTGCAACTAGTCTAGCTTTGTTTCTGATAATGACTCCATCAGAATCAGTCTTGTTCTTGAAAATCCACTTTGTACCAACAATTGATCTATTCTTTGGTCTTGGTACCAGTTTCCAGACTTCATTCCTTTCAAATTCATTCAGTTCTTCTTGCATTGCAGTAACCCAATCAGCATCTTTAAGTGCATCTTCAACTTTCTTAGGCTCCTCCTTGGATAGAAAGTTATTATATAGACATTCATTCTGAGTTGCACTTCTAGTTTGAACACCTGCATCAGGATCTCCAATTATCAAATCAGGAGTATGATCTTTTGTCCATTTCCTTGCTGGTGTCAAATTGTTTCTTGAAGTAGATGTTCCCCCTGGATTGGTGTTATCTTGATTGAAAGAATTTGATTGATTTGAAGCTCTCCCTGAATTATTGCTATGCCCTCCTGATGTGTTATCAGGATCTTCACTTGAATCAGTATCTGAAGAATTCTGTCCTGATGATTGAGTTGACTCTGAACTTGTAGTTGAATGCCGTTGCTCCCCCTCAACATTAGCACTACTAGTTGTATTACTGTTGTTTGCATCATCAGTATTAGCACCATCAGTACCTGGTGAGTCATCAGGATTTGGTGACCCGTCAGTACTGGATGAATGGACAGCTTCTGATTCACTTTCTTCAGGTTCCTTGGAAGCTTCATTTTCAAATAACAATCTATCATGCGAGTCTTCAATGATTCCAGTTATCTTCTTATCATCAAAAGATACATGTATTGACTCCATGACAGTTCTTGTTCTCAAATTAAAAACTCTGAAGGCTCTTGATGTAGGATAACCTATGAATATTCCTTCATCAGCCTTTGTTTCAAATTTCCCTAGCTGTTCAGGATGAGTTCTGAGAACAAAACATTTACAGCCAAACACATGCAAATGCTTCAGACTTGGTTTCTTCTCTTTGAGTGACTGATAAGGAGTGACACCATGCCTGTTTATCAATGTGAGATTTTGTGTATAGCATGCTGTGTTGACTGCTTCTGCCCAGAAATATGTAGGTAATTTAGCTTCTTCCAACATAGTTCTGCCAGCTTCAACAAGAGTTCTATTCTTCCTTTCTACTACTCCATTTTGCTGAGGTGTGCCAGGAGCAGAGAATTGTTGAATGATTCCTTTGTATTTGCAGAACTCTTCCATCTTTGAATTCTTAAATTCAGTACCATTATCACTTCTCAGAATCTTGACTTTGTACTTTGTGGTTGTCTCAATCATCCTCACATGATCCAACAGAGCTTCAGGAGTTTCATCTTTTCTATGCAGAAAATACACCCAGGTGAATCTAGAATATTCATCAACAATTACAAGAGTGTACCTTTTCTTGTTGACTGGACCAAACAGATCAAGATGTAGCATGTGATATGGTTCTTCAATAGAGGATTCTGATTTACTCTGGAATGATGTCCTTCTTTGTTTTGCTTTTTGGCATGCATCACAGAGTCCATCAGGTGTATATAAGACATTAGGTAATCCTCTTACTAATTCTTTCTTAACCAACTCATTGATGTTGCTGAAGTTGAGATGAGAAAGCTTCTTGTGCCAATTCCAACTTTCATCTACTGAAGCTTTACTGATGAAACATGTAGGGGATCCATCAGTATCTGAGAGAATGTTGGCTTCATATATGTTACCATGCCTGTAGCCAGTTAGTGCTATCTTCCCTGTTGCTTTACTGACTACTTCACAATGTGTGGAATAGAAATTGACATGATAACCTCTGTCAGTGATTTGACTAATACTCAACAAGTTGTGTTTTAGTCCCTTCACTAGAGCTGCTTTTTCAATGATGACATTTCCAATGATTATATTGCCATATCCCAAGGTTTGTCCAATGTTGCCATCTCCATAAGACACAGTTGGGCCAGCTTTTTCTTCATATTCTGATAACAGGGCTTTGTTTCCAGTCATGTGCACAGAACATCCACTATCCATGACTAACACATTTTTCTTTTTACCCTGCATCAGAATAGTAAAACACTAGTCAGAATGTTTAGGAACCCACACTTGTTGGATTCCTTGTTCATGCATTTTATTAAATTTAACAGCAGAAGACTTTTTGACTTTAGCAGTCCTGACAGGATTTACTCCATCAGGATTTGCTTTGTCAGTATCAGTATTAACAAAAGCATGCTTCATTATGACATTTTCAGTTCTATCAGACTTTGTACTACTTTCAAACTTAGGCACTGGATCATAAAAATTATAGTACAAATCATGATACTCTTTACATGTATAAATAGAATGCCATAGACTACCACAATGAAAACAGGAATTCTGTGGTTTGTAAAATACTGATCTATTCCTAATATCAGACTTAGGAATTTCAGCAATTTTCTTTTTACTCTTTTTACAATCAATAGCAAGATGATTAGAGTTACCACAGTTAAAACAACATTTTCTAGGTGCATTTGGGATATACTTATAACCATTTTCTTTATTGATCCCAACTTTACCATTCCTGTTTCTCTTAACAGTAGCTTCCTTTTTCTTATCTGTAACCTCACAGATTTTATCTTTAAGCTGTTTCTGAGACAATAGACCTACATTCTTAGTGACTTTATTCAAGACAGGTTTAGACTTAACGATTTTAATTCCTTGAGTAGAATAAGATCCCTTTTCAAAAGTAGAATTGGAATCCTTACCAAAAACAAAATTAACAGGAGTAATCTTAGATTTGGTTGAGTCTATAACATGTCTATAGGTCTTTGGACTGACTGTCTCATCAATGACAATTTTCTCTTTCAATTTCTTATCCTCATCTGACTTATATCCTAGACACTCTTTCCAATTCTTAGAGGTATTAATCTCATGAAATTTCCTACCAGAGTCTGTCCAGGTTCTGATTTTCTCATTAGCAAATTCAAGTTCTTTTTCAACGGAAGTACATTTAGATGTCATCTCTAAGTGCATGTGCTTAACATTATCACATTCTTTTTGCACTTCTTGCATACGAGAAAATTCAGCTTCTAATATCTCATTCCTTTTTCTAAGGTCAGACATCTCAGATAAGATTCTAGTATTCTCAGCAGTTTGACTTCTAAAGCTAATATGTAATGACTTTAGAAAACGTCTTAACTCAGAAGCATTATCAGTATCAAAATCAAAGATAGTATTTAGTACCTTATCATCAGGAGCAGCAGTTACATCAGCATTGGCCATTAACGCATAGTTGACTACCTCAGTATCAGATTCTGAGGAAGAGTCCATCCAATCCTTGCTTGATGTGATGAGTGCCTTTGTCTTATTGCATTCAGAAGCAAAGTGACCCATACCATTACACTTGTAGCATCTAACCTTTGACTTGTCAAATTTGCTACCCTTGCTATCCTTCTTGATATACTTGTCTTTGTCTGCTTTGAAGGTCTTTTTCTGAAAGTTGCCTTGTCTTCTATTCTTCCTGAACTTCATCCTTCTGAAGTTTCTGACAATCATAGCAACCATCTCTTCCATGTCTGAATCAGAAGATTCATCACCAGTATTGGCATCAGGATTGCCATCAGTATCTGATGAAGAGTCGTCAGGATCTGACTCAGCTACTCTTGCTTTCCTTCTAGAGACCTCCATAGCTTTCCCTTTTGATTTTGCTTCTACATTCAAAGCAATTGACTTTGCCTTGCTGCTTTTCTTGTTATTTCTCTGTTGAACTTCAAGATCATGAGTTCTTAGCATCCCATAGATCTCATCAAGAGACACAATGTTCAGATCATACTGGTGTCTAATGATTGAGGTCTGAGTATCCCATTCTTCAGGTAAAGCTCTAAGAAATTTGGTGTTTGAATCTTCAGTTTCATATACTTTGTCAACTAAGGATAAGCTGTTCAATAGTGTCAGGAATCTATCATATAGATCAGTCAGGCTCTCTTCAGGTCTTGCATCGAATTGTTCATATTCTTGAATCAATAGAGCCCTTCTGTTTTTCTTGACAGATGCAGATCCCTGGCACTGAGTTTCCAAAGTATCCCAGATTTCTTTTGAAGACTTGCATGCAATCACTCTGTTTGACATAACAGCATCAAGACTATTATGCAAGATATTCTTTATCTTTGGTTCCCTGAGTACATGAGCTTTTTCTTCTGGAGTCCATTCAGCTTTAGCTTTGACCACATAATGTTCTGGTACTGTATCTGTTCGTTCTACGAACTTTGTTGGTATATATGGTCCATCACGAATCCTGTCCAGATTGTCAGGATCCATAGCCTCCAGGTACATCAGCATCTTTACCCTCCATGTGGGATATTCTGATATCTTCAAGATGGGAATCTTCATGCTTTCATACTTGGTTGTCGACATCTTTAGATCGTATCTGATTCAGAATTAAATCAGTTTGCTCTGATACCAATTGTTGCCCAGTAAATAACAATTGTAGAAGGGGGTTGAATACAATTGTATAAGATTCTCGACTTTATATAACACAAATATGAAAGATCAATAACAATAACAATAACAGCTTTATTAACTTTGATATAAAACTGTTACAAACTCTCTTAAGAAATTCTGATGTTCTTAAGAGCTGCTAGCTTACAAAAACTCTCTCAAGAAATTCTGTTCTTAAGAGCTTCTCTCCGATTATGTTCTCTCTCGAATGAATAAGTCTCTCTCTCTGATGAGTACATAAATCGAAACCAAAACTGTGTTTATATAGTGCACACAGCTTCTCTATCAATAACAAGATAAGTCCTAATCATAACAAAGATAGAAACATATCTTTAATCGATAGCTGCATTCTACAAATGAGGAACAAACTTCCATGTTTATCTAGACTCTAAATATAACTCGAAGTAGGAATCCTGATCAGCTTCAAGTCCTGATGATCAATCCTGATCATAGTCTGAGTAGGAATCCTGATGATCAATAAGATACTGACGCTTGATCAAATACTGATGACCATGCAATACTGATGACGTCAGCAATCCTGATCAGTTGAGTCTAGCTTCTGACGATCATTGAATTCTGATCTAACAAAAAGCCTGACCTCATCAGCAATATAAGCATTGCCTGTGAAACCATTTGCCTTATCACTGTTGACTAAGGACTTCAAATTATTCTCTGTAATTCTACAGATAGGTAGAATCACATCATCCTCAAAAATAACACCAGGACACAAGTGATAAAAAATTAACTGAAAAAATCTAAGAAAACAGACATAACCTAACTTATCTGACTTCCTATCACTTAAAGCTTTTAAGATAAATGACCCATAATCAAACACTGCTGAATGGATAAGAGAGTACCCAATTTTGAGAGATCCTGATGGAAGAGCATCAAAATTTGATGTCTTGTTCAGGAAACAGCGGCTGATGGTATCAAAGAAGAAATTCCATTCCTTCTTAAGCTTTGTCCTAAAGAGGTTGCCATACCTCTTTACTTCTCCATTATAGCCAAGCTTTGCAAAAAACTCAAAGAGAGTAGAGTCTGTAATCACATCAGGAACACTATCACCCAGAATTGGCAAATGCAATGCCTCTTCAATAACAGCAGGGGTGACATTATAAGTAACACCATTGAACTCAAAATTCATCAATAATGTCCCTGACAGCCCTTTTCCAAACACAGCTGAGTTCCATACCTGCATCACAGACTTAAACGATACACTGGCAGGTTCTGTTAGAGCAAACTTCAATGGACTTGAAGTTAAAAAATCCTGTATTATATGAAACTCAGTGGGCAAATCCTGATGAGATAGAATCACCACAAAATTGTTAGTGTCAAAAGTAACACCACTAACTACTGTCTTCTTGTTTACGAATGATGAAGACGCCATTAAAACAGTATTGAGAACTTGAGAATTGAGATTTAGAAAATTAGGGTTCTTGAGCATAGAGAGAGAGAGAAAGAAGATGAAAAACTGATGATAAGAGAGTAAACGGTAATTTAGAAAATCAAATGTAGTTTGTTAAAACAAAATATTACTCTCAGTGACAGGTGGCATGCTGTGATTTGTGCAATAATAATTAGTGGACTAAATTACGTGTGTAATTAACCATAACTGCACCGCTTTTTATGTGTATCTATATGTTTATATCTATTAGTGCAATACACGCGCGCATACAGTTGTCCAACTAAAACTCAAACGTTTCTCATCAGTAACTGATGAAAAATCAGGCACAATTTAAGCAATGAAATACTGACCTGTACATCAGGATTGACCAGTTGACTTCCTGTCAGGATTTTGTCCTATCAGGATTTGATCAAAATTACATACCTTGCAGAATGACCATCAAGATTTGATAGTCATCAGGATTTCCTCTCTGTAGCTTTCCTCAGAAATTCTCAAAATTCATCATTCCAAGCTCATTCACCAACTTGTTGAAAGTAGATTCAGGCAGTGGCTTGGTGAATATATCAGCTAGTTGTTGATCAGTAGGAACAAAGTGAAGTTCAATTGTTCCTTCCAGAACCTGTCCTCTTATGAAGTGATATCTAATACTGATGTGTTTAGTAAGAGAATGCTAAACTGGATTTCCTGTCATTGCAATAGCACTTTGGATATCTCAATAAATAGGGATTTTTGAATATGATAGGCCATAATCTAACAACTGATTTCTCATCCACATTATCTGAGCACAACAACTTCCTGCAGTAATGTACTCAGCTTCTGCAGTTGAAGTAGAGATAAAATTTTGCTTTTTACTAAACCATGAAACTAGTCTACCACCCAAAAACTGACAACTTCCTGAAGTACTTTTCCTGTCTATCTTGCATCCTGCAAAATCAGCATCTGAATAACCACATAACCCAAAATCTGATTCCCTTGAATACCAAAGGCCAAGTGAAGAAGTGCCTTTGAGATATCTGAAAAAAAATTTGACTGCAATCGGATGGGGTTCTCTAGGTTTTGCTTGAAATCTTGCACACAGACATGTTGCACACATGATATCTGGTCTACTTGCAGTAAGATACAATAAAGATCCAATCATCCCTCTATAGTGAGTTACATCTATCTCAGCACCTTGATCAGGATCAAGTTTGGTAGCTGTAGCAATAGGAGTACTTGCAGTAGCACAATCTTGCATGTTAAACCTCTTCAATAAATTCCTTGTATACTTTGACTGATTGATAAAAATACCATCATCAGTCTGTTTAACTTGAAGACCAAGAAAGTAACTCATTTCTTCCATCATGCTCATTTGATATCTTGACTGCATAAGCTTAGAAAACTTTTCACAGAGCTTATTATTTATCGACCCAAAAATGATATCATCAACATAAATATGAACTAAAAGCAAATCCTTACCATGATTCAAATAGAATAGAGTTTTATCAATAGTACCTCTTTTGAATCCACTTTCCAGTAAGAATTGAGCTAGAGTTTTATATCATGCTCTTGGAGCTTGCTTTAGTCCATAAAGTGCCTTATCCAATCTGTAGACATGATTTGGATACTTTGGATCAATGAAACCAGGAGGTTGTTCAACATAGACTTCTTCCTCCAGTTCACCATTTAAGAAAGCACTTTTTACATCCATCTGGAAAACCTTGAATTTCTTATGAGCTGCATAAGCCAGAAAGATCCTGATGGCTTCTAGTCTTGCAACAGGAGCAAAAGTTTCATCATAATCAATTCCTTCTTGTTGAGAATATCCCTTTGCAACTAGCCTTGCTTTGTTCCTGATTATTACACCATCTGAATCAGTCTTATTCTTGAAATCCATTTTGTGCCAACAATTGACCTATTCTTTGGTCTTGGTACTAGTTTCCAGACTTCACTCCTTTCAAATTAATTCAATTCTTCTTGCATTGCAGTAACCCAATCAGCATCTTTGAGTGCATCTTCAACTTTCTTAGGCTCCTCCTTGGATAGAAAGTTGTGATATAGTGTAAAGCATAATGTAACATAAGATGTAAAAGAGTTAACTGCAACTCAACAAAGGACAAGAAAAACAATAATATTAACAGAAGCACATGAATCCAGATTCAAAGAAGAAAAGGTAAACTTAAAAAATCAAAATATGGTATGTATTCTTGAAGTCCGTAAACAGGTCACGAAAAGAAGTTCATGAAAATGTTCAAGCCTCAGTGACAGCAAAAGAAACAAGACTTTCAAGACTACAGAAGTATGTGAATGATTTAGGGTTAGTACCACAGGATTCCAGTGATTTATTTGAAGCAACCAGATCGACAAAGGACTTATCAACAACATTGAATTGAAGACATAGAAGAATTGATCAAGTGTTATTCATCTGTGAACCAGACCAGTTGCACCAGTTGACAGCACTTAAAAAGATCAAGTTGTTTTATCGTCTCAGAAGAAATTGATACAGTCTAAAACTTAAACACCCTGAAACTCAAAAGGTTTTAGTAAAAGATCAAGGATAAAAAAATGGCTCGATGGTTTTTCTAATTAGAAAACCATCGAATGAGATCAAAAGTAATTCACAGAAAACCATAATAGATTAATTTGTTATTCGATAGTTTTGATTAAAAAACTATCGAATGGAAAATTAGTTTATTACTTTCGATGGTTTTTAAATTTGGGAGCAGGTGGAAAGTTTCTTTGATTGTAAGGTTGATGGAAATTGGATGGCTAAGATTGCTTGTTCAAACTTGGTTCGATAGTTTTCAAAGAAGTCTACAATTAATACGAGGAATGAAATAGTGTCTTCTTCAGTTAATCAAGATAGAACACAAAGACATTACGAAGAGAGAGATTGAGCCAGAGAAAATTATCAGAGAAATTAATAGTGCTCAGAATTTTATCATTGTATTGAATTTGTGTAACCTTGAACTCATTGAAGCTAATCTACGGATTAGAAATTGTAGCACCCCTCGAGGTTTATATTTATAAAACTATATATTCCTCGACTCGTGTTTTGATTTGGTGCTTTTGATTTCGTTATAGAACTGAATGATTAATCCGCGAATGAAATTAAATAATTTGTGAGTATCGTATTCAACCCCCCCTTCTACGATACTTTGGACCTAACAATTGGTATCAGAGCTACTTCATTGACATACAAATCAGATCCGGTGAATGAGACCAAAATCAAACATAGCTTGAAAATTCGAAACAAATTTTTTAACTTTCCAATTTTTTCATTTGATTGGAATTTCTTGAATTTTAAACAATTTGAAATTTTCAGAAACCATGAGTGCTCCAAAGACAACTGCTGGTATTAAAGTTCCCCCGTTTACTATAGATGATTTCTGTTTGTGGAAGATGAAGATGCTGTTATTTATCAAGGCATCTAATCCGTTGTATATTGGCGTATTAGAGAACATACCGTTTGTACCAATGAAACCAGTTAGTGAATCTACAGCTCCTAATGGTACCAGGATTCCTCAAGACACCCAACCTATGGATATCACTGAGTACACAGATTCTGACAAAGAACTTATTCGATTGGATACAAGTTTGATGTTGATATTGGCAGACTCCGCAGACAAGGAAATGAGCTATCAGTTGATGAACTGTACAAGCGGGAAACATATGTGGGATACCATAAACTTAATAATGGAAGGAACTGAAGACGTTAAGGAAAACAGATTGGACATCCTGACTTCTCAGTATGAAGCTTTTAGGTCTTTACCAGGAGAAAGTATAACTCAGGTCTTTGAGAAATATACTAAGCTTCTCAATGAACTGGCAATGAAAGGGAAGACCTATCCACTGAGAGAAACAAACAGGAAGTTCATGATGACGCTGCCCCATCATGTAGAACACAAGTCCTCATCCATAAGGGAAAGAATTGACTTCACAAAGATGTCATTAGAGATGATCTATGGCAAGTTGAAGACATCCATGAGTTTAGAGGGAGATAGTGCCAAAGAAGCACCACATAAGGAGATACACCCTTCAACAACAGCTCTGCCTTCCTCTAAAAGGAGAAGAATAGAAACCGAGGCAACTGTTGAAACTTCATTTCAATCATCCAAAGAGCCCTTTATTGAATTTTCTGATGCTGATTGGGCTACACTAACTAAAGCAATATCTGAACCAATAGCTCAATCTAGCAAGGAGGAATTGACGGAAGCAACTGGTGTTCCGACCATATTACGGTCAGGTTCACTGGTTGAAGGTTCTAAGAACCAAGAGTCTTCACAGACGTCGAGAGAAGGTTCTGACCTAAATGCACAATCTAAAGGGTCATTGCCTAGCTCCCCAGATGGAACATATCTGGATCCTGCGGGTAAAGGGTCTGACGTAGGTGCAGATCGGCAACTTGGTGACAATGAATCAATTCACATTGGGGAGTTAACTGAGGAAAAGTCTTCACAGACTATTGAGGAAGTTTCAGGATCTCTGCTGTTAATAGAGCCTGATTCTAGCCTCCTAGAGATTCAAACTCTAGATCCTTCAAAGGATACATCATCTACGGATGATCAGCAACTTGGTTTATCCAATGACGGGGACTTGCGAAGCCCCATTGCACCACCGGTGACCTCCTTAAGGATGGCTACGGTGTTTTTTGATGCAGGTACAAAGAGCACTAAGGGAATGAGTGAAACACCAACAAAAACGTTGAGTGCACACCCAGAGCCAAATGTGAGGAGTGACACCCTAACCCTACCACATATTGATGATTTGTTACTACCTATAGAGAGAGAAGTACATGTTCAATCCACACTCAAGGAGATGACGGTTCATGATAAGCAAGGAAATCCACTATTCAAGGTTCCACTGAGACCTTCCTTTGACCAAGGGATCTCCTCTGATCAAGCCAATGCTTCTTTAATGTCTATTCAAGAGAAGGTTGACTTGGCGGTGGCTGATTCTAGAAGAACTTACCGGGTCTTAGGCAGTGCATCTGACACTATAACAGGTACTAAACAAGCAGTGGACTCCTTGAAGAAGGAAGCAATGGAGGAACTAGTCGACTTGAGGACAGATGTCAAAGAGCTTAAAGATGGTTTCATGAATGAAGTGAATGCTCTACAGCAAGGACAAGAAGCTTTGAGAGAAGACGTTCTGGTTATCCGGGATGGTCAAGCTAGGATGAAAGATGCAATGAACACCCTGTCGAGAGTGGAGTCTAAGCTGAACCAGAGATTGGACAGAATTGAAAAGATTAAAAAAATTGAGACTGGATGACATTGACCTGAATCTAGCTTCTATACATGAGATGAATAGAGACATTTCTGACTTCATGGAAAATCAAGGTGACGGGATGCAGTCCATATGGAGTATGTTGAGGAACCAACAACCCGGACCTTCAAATCAACAACCTGATCCTTCTACTACCTTTTACAATGAGGATAACTACATCGAGGATTCCTCAACTAAGGGGGAGAAAGTTGGAGAAGGGGAGATAAATGAAGGATGACAAACAACTGGATGGGGAGTTTGGGAAACCAATGAAACTATTCCAGTTAGACAGTACTGGATTGAGAACATGGTGCAAGAAGAGGAGAGTGAGGAGGAATTTGAAATCATGCATGAGCAACCACTATAAGAGGAGCATGAGCCATATTATCCAGAGCCAATAGAACATCCTATCTTGGATGATGGTATGGAAGAATAAGCAAATTCTCTGTCACTGGAAGAAGAAGTTGCCTTGGAGATAGTAAAAGCTGAAAGAGCTGAAAGAGATGCCAGGCAAGCTAAGAGAGAAAGACACCAAGCAGTTCTAAGGAGTGAGAAGCTGAAAAGATTCAAGGTGTATGCTAAAGTGAGGAAGAAGAAGATGATGGATTTAGCAAAGAAGCAAGGTATTGACTGGGAGATGGCTTACAAAACCTTCTGTGGAGTTGAAGACGGATTAGAAGTCAACGATAATGCGGAGGTGGAAGTCATCATTCAGGACATCAGAAGTGCAAATCCTGAAAATCATACTTACTTCACTGCACTGAGAAATACTGTGATCTTTCTGAAAGCCGGGGTTAAAGCAAACGGTGCATGGAACATAGTGATCAACTTTCTTGAGAAAGGTACCTTTGTGATTTCCACTAAGTTTTTTGAACAGAGAACATACACAGAACTGCAAGTGATGCTTATCAAGATTCAAAGGACTACAAGGCTAAATGAACTGCTCCGTGAGCATGTTAAAGAAATCTTGATGAAAGTCGGTCCAGAGATTACTGAAGATCCTCCAATGGTCAGATTCATGACGAATGACTTGTTCAGAATCTGCTATTTGATTGAGGACAAACTGAAGGATTATCCAAATAACTATCTCATATCAGTGGAGAAGTATCTCAGATCCACTGGACTCACTTCAACGGAGAAGGACAAAGCAGCAGACACTCTGAGGAGATATCTAATGGAGAATGTTCCTTACTATAGGAAGATAGTGGAAAGAGGATTGGAAGTGCGTACCAGACTACTAAACATGCCAAAGCTAAACAAGAAAGATGTTAACATTGCATGGTTGTGGGCTGGAGTGGGTCAAGAGGTTGAATATATTGGAAGACACATCCAAGGAGCAATCTTTAAACCTGGAGATTCATTGCACTATTCATCAATGATTGATTATCAAGCTACTAACTCCGATCCAATGATTGAAGAAGGTGAGATCGAAATGGACTGAAGATCAGAAGCAAAGAACAAAGAACTATCAGCTCAGTCTAGAGGAGCAACTTCTATGTATAAAGTTTTATTGTTTTTTGATTTATGAAATCTGGAAATGTATATATATCTGATCCAGAATGCAATTAATATTATTAAGCTGTCTTACTTTAATTAGTTTCATGTTTCCTTAGTTAGTTGAGTTATCCTCGAAGTATTTGCTTGTCAAACTCTATACAATCAAATAGGGGGAGATTGTAAAGCATAATGTAACATAAGATGTAAAAGAGATAACTGCAACTCAACAAAGGACAAGACAGACAATAATATTAACAGAAGCACGGGAATACAGAATCAAAGAAGAAAAGGTAAACTCAAAAAATCAAAATATGGTATGCATTCTTGAAGTCCGTAAACAGGTCACGGAAAGAAGTTCATGAAAATGTTCAAGCCTCAGTGACAGCAAAAGAAACAAGACTTTCAAGACTACAGAAGTATGTGAATGATTTAGGGTTAGTACCACAGGATTCCAGTGATTTATTTGAAGCAACCAGATCGACAAAGGACTTATCAACAGCATTGAATTGAAGACATAGAAGAATTGATCAAGTGTTATTCATCTGTGAACCAGACCAGTTGCACCAGTTGATGGCACTTAAAAAGATCAAGTTGTTTTATCGTCTCAGAAGAAATTGATACAGTCTAAAACTTAAACACCCTGAAACTCAAAAGGTTTTAGTAAAAGATCAAGGATAAAAAAATGGTTCGATGGTTTTTCTAATTAGAAAACCATCGAATGAGATCAAAAGTAATTCACAGAAAACCATAATAGATTAATTTGTTATTCGATAGTTTTGATTAAAAAACTATCGAATGGAAAATTAGTTTATTACTTTCGATGGTTTTTAAATTTGGGAGTAGGTGGACAGTTTCTTTGATTGTCAGGTTGATGGAAATTGGATGGCTAAGATTGCTTGTTTAAACTTGGTTCGATAGTTTTCAAAGAAGTCTACAATTAATACGAGGAGTGAAGTAGTGTCTTCTTCAGTTAATCAAGGTAGAACACATAGACATTACGAAGAGAGAGATTGAGCTAGAGAAAATTATCAGAGAAATTAATAGTGCTCAGAATTTTATCATTGTATTGAATTTGTGTAACCTTGAACTCATTGAAGCTAATCTACGGATTAGAAATTGTAGCACCCCTCGAGGTTTATATTTATAAAACGATATATTCCCCGACTCGTGTTTTGATTTGGTGCTTTTGATTTCGTTATAGAACTGAATGATTAATCCGCAAATGAAATTAAATAATTTTTGAGTATCGTATTCAACCCCCCCTTCTACGATACTTTGGACCTAACATATAGACATTCATTCTGAGTTGCACTTCTTGTTTTAACACCTGCATCAGGATCTCCAATTATTAAATCAGGAGTATGATCTCTTGTCCATTTCCTTGCTGGTGGTAAATTATTCCTTGAAGTATATGGTCCCCCTGGATTGGTGTTATCTTGATTAGAAGAATTTGCTTCAGTAGAAGTTCCCCTGAATTGTTGATGTCACCTCCTGATGGATTATCAGGATTGTCACTTGAATCAGTATCTGAAGAATTTTGTCCTGATGAGTGAGTAGTATCAGTATCAGTAACAGTCTGTTGTTGCTCCCCCTCAACATGTGAACTGTCAATAGTATCATCAGTAGTACCATCAATAGCACCATCAGTATTTGGTGAGTCATCAGGATTTGATGGATCATCAGGATTTGGTGACCCATCAGTATCTGATGGTGTATCAGTATCTGATTCCATTTCTTCAGGTTCCTTGGTAGCTTCATTTTCAAAAATCAACCTATCATGTGAGTCTTCATCAATTCATGTTATCTTCTTATCATCAAAAGATACATGTATTGACTTCATGAAAGTCCTTGTTCTCAAATTGAAAACTCTAAAGGCTCTTGATGCCGAATAGCCAATGAAAATTCCCTCATCAGCCTTTGTTTCAAATTTCCCTAGCTGTTCAGGATGAGTTCTAAGAACAAAACACTTACATCCAAACACATGCAGATGCTTCAAACTAGGTTTCTTCTCCTTGAGCATTTGATAGGGAGTTACACCATATCTGTTTATCAGTGTGAGATTTTGAGTATAGCAAGCTGTATTGACTGCTTCTGCCCAAAAATATGTAGGCAATTTAGCTTCTTCCAACATAGTTCTGCCAGCTTCAATAAGAGTTCTATTTTTGCTTTCTACTACTCCATTTTGCTGGGGTGTGCCAGGAGCAGAGAATTGTTGAATAATTCCTTTGTATTTACAGAACTCTTCCATCTTTGAATTCTTGAATTCAATTCCATTATCACTTCTCAGAATCTTGACTTTATACTTTGTGCCTGTCTCAATCATTCTCACATGGTCCAATAGTATTTCTGGAGTCTCATCTTTTCTGTGTAGAAAATACACCCAGGTGAATCTAGAATATTCATCAACAATTACAAGAGTGTATCTTTTCTTACTGATGGACATTATGTTGATTGATCCAAATAGATCAAGATGTAACATGTGATATGGTTCTTCAATAGAGGATTCAGATTTACTCTTGAATGATGTCCTTCTCTGTTTAGCTTTTTGACATGCATCATAGAGTCCATCAGGAGTATACAAAACTTTAGGCATTCCTCTAACCAAATCTTTCTTAACCAACTCATTGATATTGCTGAAGTTGAGATGAGAAAGCTTCTTGTTCCAATTCCAACTTTCATCTACTGATGCTTTGCTGATGAGACAAGTAGGAGAGCCATCAGTATTTGATTGAATGTTGGCTTCATAAATGTTACCATGCCTGTAGCCAGTGAGTGCAACCTTTCCTGATGCTTTGCTGACTACTTCACAGTGTGTGGAATAGAAGTTGACATGATAACCTCTGTCAGTGATTTGACTAATACTCAACAGGTTGTGTTTTAGTCCTTTAACTAGAGCTACTTTTTCAATGATGACATTTCCAATGATTATATTGCCATATCTGTAAGACCCCAGATTTTGGGTAGAATTAAAACTTTTATTATATGTTGATGTAAATATGGATAGTGGCAATGACTTTGAGAATCAAGTTATGAAATGAATATGAATTTTGGTTTTCAAACATTGTGAGAATAGTAAGAATGGACTGAACATATAGATAAGAATAATCTCTCTGGAAAATAAGAATACAATATTCCAAGGAAGAAAAGTATTTTTATGTCATCCAAATCGATATCTGGTATGCATCCGACAACTCCGTAAACAAGATAGCGTGTGCCCGAGAAAGCACTAGAACATTTCTAAGTGCAAGAAGTAAAGAGAAATAAACCAGGAATATTGGAACGGAATTGATCCAAAGGATTATAGAAAAACCACTGATGAATAGTAACTTTTGATGAATAGTAAATTTTTGTCGTTTAATAAGTTTTCAGACCACACCATATGCGGAACGATATAGTAAACTTTCAAAGCTGTTGTTGGAACCAGTTTTTCTCCAGTCCTTCGTTCGGTCTGACCTGCAATGAGAAGAATGCGAGGGGTGTGCCCCCCGATTCACCTCCGGTGTGAGAATCAATTAACTGGTTTTTGTGAGTAGAGAGAACGTACGAATCTTGTAATTAGTCTGTTGTGTGTGTGAATATGTGTTCTCCAAACCTGACTCAAACTCTTTACCAGCTCTCTCCGATCTTCACGCCTCGAACGTGCCCTTCGCTCTCGCGTGGGCAGTTTTTCCTTGACCGGGTCTGGAAACCGTTGGCATACCAGCAAGGTATGGACCTGCACCATCGATCATTCTTTGGTTCGTTCAGCCCATTTTATTGATGGGCTTTTAAGTCTTGGGCTCGGCCCAATAAGGATTAGATGCAAGTATCTCTAACATGTCCCTGGACTTCGACCGAAGAAACTTCTGTCGAAGGCCCATAGATCAGCCCATTTTTGAGAATACCATAGGACGACACATCGACCGACTGAAGTGACACGTGTCGTCGACCACCTAGGCCACGTCAACAAGGGACAGCTATTGTAATAATGATTTTCTGGAGTTACACGTTTCTCCATGTCAATCCTCGCCGTGAATCCAAAAAGTCTCAATCTCAGCCATAGATTTCGAAACGGCTAAATAATATCATTTTAACCGCCCTTTCATGCCATCTTGTTTCACATAACCTCTACAAACAAAACTTTATCAAGTTTCCATACCTCTGCAATTTCTTCCCTCCCATACTAATTACGGCGAGCAAAGCATAGGTGGATTCAACTCCAGTCCACGCTGCGAATCACCATCCGTACTCATCAATACAAGTGAGTTTTCTTTACTTTACTTTGTTGCTCTTTTTGCGGAATCTCTACCAGTAGTTTTATCAAAGTGTATTTGTCACGTGTATGCGGGTGCGGGCACTTTCCTGGATTTGCAAGACATTTCGAGGTTGTTTAACATTAACATCTAGAGCCACACTTGCACTTTCGCCCTCTGCTTAATAGGAATACGACCGTAGAGTGTACTAATTTCCTTTCTGGGTAGCGTTATAGGTATGAACTCTCTTCGGCCGGTATTCATATTTGTAGAACACCCATCGGCCGGTATTCATATTTGTAGAACACCCATCGGCCGATATTCAAATTTGTAGAACGCCCTCCCGTTTCGTCGATTGTCCTTAGAATTCTCTTCAAATCCCCACACGGTGTTATTTTTCCCGTCCTTTCTGGCCCTCTGTACTCGGATTTTGTCTTTCCAGCGGACGCATATTTGCTTCCTCCCTTTTTTTTTTAACTTTCACCGAGTACATGGCTAATCATTTCCCTTCCTTTTGCCACTGCAGGATATGGATCGGCCTGTTGAATTCGGGCCAGCCTATTCGGCCATGGCACACTTCAGTGCTCCAAGATTCCCTTCGGCCAACTTGAACTCTGTGTTGACGAAGGCGGCCGTACTCAAAATGGCGAAGAAATACGATATTCCCGACCTATTCCATACTTATGAAGCCGATGAGACCGATCTCATCTACCATACCCCGAAAGTGGACGAAGAGTATGGTTCGGTTGCCCTTGGAATTTCAGAAAGGGCGTTTTTCTGCGGGCTGCGACTCCCTCTGCTTCCTGTTCTAAAGAAACTACTGAAGTACACCCAAGTCGCCCTCGGTCAACTGGACCCTAATACATTCATCCACGTTAACTCCTTTCAGCATCGGTGGCTGGATTCAGGAGTTAAACCCCGTCTGTCCCTACTCTTGCATCACTTCGACTTTAGAAAAAACGCTAAGAGCATCGGCTTCTACCAGCTGTCCCGAAGGACGGGTCGGGCTGAATGGGCCATCACCAACTCTAGCAACAAGGGGACGCACGACCATTGGTTCTATATTAGTGGTCACAAGTTGTCCAAATATTCGGTGTGGCGAGAGGTCGACCCTGCTTTGATTTCTGCTCCCGTTCTGAGTCCTGAGGATTTGGCTGATTACGACAAGCTTTGCAATTCTCAAGAGCTGAACCGCATTCCCTTGATCGTCAGCCGTGATCAAACCTGGCTCCGGGCTTTATGGGGTACCGGTAACAGGAGATTGACTTAGCTTATTTTCCCTTTTTATGCGTTCATTTTGTAATCTTGTTCTATAACCTCTATTTTTCTCTTTTTGTTGTGCAGTGTCAACCAAGTCTGAGATGCTGAGGCGCCTTCAGAGCAAGAAGGCTAAAAATGGTGCAAATCAGAGTATCGGGGCCATTCCCAAACTCAATGTGGAGCAACCTGTGTCTCCTCCTTCGGCCGAATTCGAGATTATCGACACCACGACTCCGGGTTCGAACCCCACTGTTCTGTCGGAGGCTGAGAAGGTTGGTTCTGCGGCTAAGCGACCACGGGGTCCTGAGGGGGAGGTCGTTCTCACCTACCGACCGGAATGGTCGATTACGACCACCGATCGCTTTGGGGCTTCGGCTTCGATCGAGTCTAAGGAGATCGGCACGGACTTATGTCGGGCGTCTATTCTCCCAAGGGACCGCCCACTGTACGATAAGGTTGATGCTCTTACGGCATGTTCTGAGCTTATCGGGCATGTTGCAATGGTGCGTTTCTGTCCCTTGTGAAGTATCTCAATTATTTTTGCATTTCTCGATTTAACTTGTTCTCTTTCTCTTGCAGGTCGCTCCTTGGGCCGCCACTATTGAGCAGAAGGTGAAGGATTTGGACGTCCAGCTCAACAGCCTTCGTTTGGTCGAAGGCCGGGCTGAGGCTGCTGAAGGCCAGGTGGAGAGCCTGAGTAGAGAAGTTGCCAACCTGAATCAAAGGATCGACATGTTGAAGGCCGACCGTGATGCCATTCGTTCTGACTTAGAAGTGGCCTATGCTCGTTTAGGGAGGAGGACCACCAAGTTGAGAGCTTCCCGTAAGTCCGAGAAGAAGGCTCAAAAATTGATTGTTCTTTCTGAGGACCGGAGCTTCTCGGCCGGGTTTGATGAAGTCATCCGTCGTGCTCATGCAGCGGGTTTTGACTACAAGCAGCTGCTCCTGGAAGGGATGGAGGATCCTGTTACCCGGCCGGAGGAGCCCGATGTGCCTCTCGAGGCTAGTTCGGACTCCGAATCGGATTTGTCCGATTAAATTCAATTTGTAATTTGAACTCATAACATTGCCTTCGGGCCAACTATCTGTTTTTGTAATATTTTGAATTCCCACCAGTTATTGTATTTCGCGTTTTGTTTTATCTAGCTTTCGTCTTTTCTTCTTGATTTATCTCGTACTTAGTCTTTGCGAGTAGTACGTCTTTGATAAGAAAGAATTTGCTTCAGACATTTGAGCTTAACTTCGGCGATTTTTGGCCTTGGCCTATTTTTTGTTCTGCCTTTTCGGCTGAACGAACCAGCCTTGGCATTCAGTTCGCAACCCTTTTTAGGCTTCATAAATTGCCTTGGCGCTTTTGTTATATGTATTTTTTTTTGTGAACGCTTCTTCGGCTTGTCATATGGCCTCGGCGTTTTTCTTATTATTGTACCTGCTTCGTCCCTCATTATTCCGAGAGGTTGGTATGCATATATAACTCGTGTCGGAATATTAATTACATATGTAGTCTGCTAAAATTTGCAGTGCATAGTTTGCCTTGAATGCCCCCAAGTGTGGGCTTGCAAATTTCGAATTTTGATCATAATCATGCATGCATACTATCGATGAACACATTAGTTGGCATATATATATCGAAGGTAATGCTTTTTATTCCAAACATGCAAGGCATGGTTTTCCATGCAAAAACTTTAATCCACACCATACTCATACTGAAACATAGGAAGTACTGAATAAAATTGCTGAATTAAGGAAAGGCCGATGGGCGGAAGCTTACTGGTAAAATTTACGAAGGCGAGAAGCGTGCCAAGTATTTTTGATCGGGGTGTTGTCCATCCCTGTTAACTTGTATGTTCCAGGACGGATCACTTCGACTACCACATAGGGGCCTTCCCAATTCGGCATCAGTTTCCCCTGCTTCTTTGGCATAGATGTCGCTAATTCTCTGAGGACAAGATCTCCGACTTCAAATGATCTCTTCTTCACTCCCGCGTCGTAATACTGGGCAGCCTGCAGTTGGTATCGGAGGTTGCGCTGATGAGCTGCTTCCCTTTCTTCAACCACCAAGTCGACGTTTGCTCGCAGCCCGAACTCGTTGTTTTCCACGTTAAATACCTGTGTTCGGTAGGATTCTAACCCGACCTCGGCGGGCATGAGTGCATCCGTTCCAAACGCCAGCCTGAAGGGGGTCTCTCCCGTTGAGGACCTGGGAGTGGTTCGGTAGGCCCAAAGAACGTAGGGTAGTTCTTCGGCCCACATTCCTTTAGCATCTCCAAGTCGCTTCTTAATTCCATCAAAGATGATCTTGTTTGCTGCTTCAATAGCTCCATTTCCCTGTGGGTGTCCGACTGAACTGAACTTTTGTTGAATTCCGAATTGAGCCAAGAATTTCCGGAATTTACTTCCAATAAACTGAGTTCCATTATCTGACACACAAACCATCGGGATCCCGAACCTCAGTATTACTTGTTCTAACATAAATTTCTTCGCTGCCTCCTCGGTTATAGCCGACAATGGTCGAGCTTCTACCCACTTAGTCATGTAGTCAATGGCCACGATACAGTATTTAGCCTGTTTCGTGCTGGTCGGCAGAATCCCTACAATGTCTACAGCCCACATGGTGAAGGGGATGGGGCTGAGGACTGAAGACATTTCTTCGGCCGGTCGCTTTGGCACTGTACTGAATAACTGACACTGCTTACATTTCTTGGAGTAGTTCTTGGCGTCTTCCCTTACGGTCGGCCAGAAAAAACCCTGCCTCAGGACCTTGAAAGCTAATGACCTTCTTGCCAGGTGTTCCCCGCAGATTCCTTCGTGGATTGTTTCTAAGATTAACCTTTGATCTTCGGGGGCGAGACATCTCAGAAGCGGTTGAGTAGCAGACCGTCTGAATAATTGTCCCCCTACTAAGGTGTAACTGGCCGATCGATATTTCACCTTCTGTGCTTCTTTCCTCTCCAACGGTAAGGTTCCCTTTTCTAGAAAAGCTCGGATGGGGGTCATCCAGTTAATTCCTTGATGAATTTCCAAGCACTGCTTCTTGTCGATGGAGGGATTTCTTACTTCGGTCAGGTAAATTGATCCGGTCAGGTTCTGGGTTTCCGCCGAAGCGAGCCTGGACAAAGCGTCCGCCCGGCTGTTGTTCTCCCTGGTCACCTGACTTAGTTCAAAAGATTCAAACTGAAGTGCACTTTCCCGTACCTTGGCTGTATATGCCTTCGTTCGGGGATCTTTTTTTCCGTATTCTCCAGAAAATTGTTTCACTACTAACATGGAATCGCTGAACACCCTTATATGCCTTACCTCCAGGCTCTTTGCTAGAGCGAGCCCTGCTAACAATGCTTCGTATTCAGCCTCATTATTGGTCAAGGGAAAAGTAAACCTGATGGCTTGGCATATCTCGAAGCCATCAGGGCTGGTAAGGATCATTCCCGCTCCATACTTAGTCTTCGCGACGGATCCATCTACAAAAAGCTTCCATTTCCCGGGGCTTTGGATTAGCTGTTCCTCCGGTGCCGCCTCTTTAGGCCCTGAGAAGGAGCATTCCACTATAAAATCAGCCAGTGCCTGAGCCTTGATGGAGATTCTCGGGACGTACTCCAAATCATATTCCCCTAACTCGACTGACCAAGCGACCACTCTGCCCGAAGCTTCCGGTCTTTGCATGATCTTTTTCAAAGGTTGATCGGTTACTACTTGTACAGTTCTTCCCTGGAAGTAGTGGCGCAACTTTCTTGAGGCCATTACCAGTCCGAATGCTAGCTTCTCCGCGTTCGGGTACCGTGTCTCCGCATCCTTCAGCATATGGGAGACGTAGAATACCGGATGTTGATTCTTTTCATGCTCCTTAACCAACACAGCTCCCACCGTTCGGTCGCTCACCGCCAAATACAGTTGAAGGGTCTCATTCGGGTCGGGTCTCATAAGGAGTGGGGCCCGAACCAAATAGTCTTTGACCTCTTCGAATGCCTTCTGGCAGCTCGGTCCCCATTCGAAGTTTTTAGATCCCCGAAGTACTTCAAAAAATGGGAGAGCCTTTTCCGCCGATCGGGAAATGAACCTTCGTAACGCAGCCAGTCGTCCAGTCAGCTTCTGAATGTCCTTGATGGTCTTTGGTGCTTCCATGTCGACCACAGCCTTGATCTTCTCTGGGTTTGCTTCTATTCCCCTAGCACTCACCATATATCCCAAGAATTTTCCACTTGATACCCCGAAGGTGCATTTGCTTGGGTTGATCCTCATGTTGTTATTTCTCAGCGTTTCAAAACATTCTCTCAGGTCATCTGCGTGATCCCCGAACATGGATTTTACGATCATGTCATCCACGTAGCATTCCATGTTCCGGCCGATCTGCTCCTTGAATACCTTATTGATCATTTTTTGGAAGGTTGCCCCCGCGTTTTTCAGTCCGAATGGCATCTTAATATACGCATAAGTGCCTTTCGGGGTGATGAATGCTGTCTTCGGGATATCCTCGGCATTCATTGCAATTTGATGGTATCCCGAAAAGGCGTCTAGGAAGCTAAGTACCTGATGGCCTGAGGTGGCGTCTATCAGTTGATCAATGTTCGGTAGGGGATAGTGGTCCTTCGGGCAGGCTTTATTCAAGTCGGTGTAATCTACACACATTCTCCATTTGTTGTTGGATTTCTTGACCACTACCACATTTGCCAGCCAGTCCGGGTATTCGATTTCCTCTATAAACTTCGCCTCTAGCAGCTTTTCCACTTCAGCCTGAATCACTCTCTGTCTTTCCACCGCAAAGTTCCGTTTCTTCTGCTTAACCGGTTTTGCATCAGGATTCACGCTAAGACAATGCTTTGCTACTGAGGGGTCTAACCCAGGCATGTCCTCCGGGCCCCAGGCAAATATGTCGTGATATTGCCTGATCACTTCGATCACCTTTTCCTTCAATTCGGGCTCCATATTTTTGCCTATCTGAATCATTTTCCCTGACTGTCCTACATACAATTCGACCTCTTCAGTTTCTGCGGCCGGTTCTGCTATGGGATTAGACAAGTCAGCCCCGAACTTCTCTAGTTCGATGTTCATCATTTGATGGCTGCCTCCTTCGGCGTCATTTTCATTCCTTTTCCTTTTTCCTCCTTCGGTCATAACAACCTCTTGACTTTTTTCAATATCCTCCAACATTATTATTCGGGCGGCTTTCTGATCGCCCCTCATTTCTCCTATGCCTTGTTCTGTCGGGAACTTCAACTTCAAATGGGGGACAGACGCCACCGCCTGGAAGGCACTGAGGACTGGTCTTCCTAGGATCCCATTGTACGGGCTCTCGACCCTTACCACGTAAAATTTTGCTTCTTTCTGCACAGTATAAGGGGCTTTTCCCAGAACAATTGGTAGTGTGATTGTCCCCTCGATCGGCACGGGTTGGTTTCCGAATCCGTACAGGGGGGCTTCGTGGCAGGGTTCTAGCTGTTCACCCCCCAAGTTCATCTTGGTGTACGTTCTGTGGTATAAGATATTGACCGAACTGCCACCATCAACCAACACTTTCCATATTTTGTTTTCTCCTATGATAGGGTTGATGATAAGTGGGTCTTCGTGCGGCCATATCACATCCTCATAATCATCTTCGGTAAATATGATGGGTAAGGGTTGTTTTGCCATATTAGCTTGGTACAAACTATAGACCTGACGGGCATACTTCTTCCGAGCAGTCTTACTGCATCGCTCCATAACTGTGCCCCCCGAAATAGTCTTGACTTCACCCCGATACCTTTCTTTATCATCGGGTTCTTTATCCTTATTCTTTTCTTTAGGTTCCAACCTGCTTCTCAGGTCTCCGACATACTCGCTTAGCTCTCCGCCCTTGATCATTTTTTCAATCAGTTTCTTCAGGTGGTAACATTGATCGGTGTTATGTCCTTTGTCTCTATGGTAATCACAGTACTTGTCCCCATTCTTCTTATGATCCGGAGTTTTTAATCGAGATGGGCGGACGAAGCTTGGCTTTCCTTTTATCTCGTGGAGAATCTTCGAGATAGGTGCATTGAGAGGGGTAAACACCGTGCTATCTCTATCTCGCCTTCGCTCAGCTCCTTTATCGGGTCTTGCATCAGTCAACCTGCTCTTTATGTCTCCCCGACCTCTTCGGTCGTCTCTCCCTGAGCTTTCATACCTTCGACTGTCTCTAGAGCCTCCAATTGACTCTAATTTTCTCCGAATAGCCTCTCCCCTCAAGTAAATGTCATTTAAGGATTTAGGAGGTACGTCATAAAGAGAGGATCGCAATTTTTTACCTTTGATGGGATCTAGCCCGGCCGCTAAGAATCCAGCAGCTTTCACTTTATCCAGGTTGGTCACCATTCCCGCCTCCTCCTTGAATCGAGCCAAGTAATCTCCCAGCTCTTCATTATGCCTCTGCCTACAGTGGATGAGCGCTTCGGTGTCTTTTTCCCTTCTACACAAATGGGAGTAGTGTCGAAGGAACCTTCGCTTCAGCTGATCATAAGAACTGATCGAACGGGGTCTTTGCGAGCGGTACCACATCGTCGCTGTTCCCTTTAGGTAAGTTTTGAACATTTTGCATAGCATGACATCACAATGTCCCATGCCTGTCATCAGTGACTCGTATTTTTCACAATGGTCTTTGGGGTCGCCCCTTCCATTGAATTCATTCATTTTTGGGAATTGCCTTCCAGGAGGCGGTCGGTATTGCTCGATTTCCTTGGCTACGATTGGCTCGTGGTTTATCTTCCTTTCACCAAACATGGCTTTCTCCATTCTCCTTAGGCGACTCTTTACATGAGGGTCCTCTTCGTCTTCCGACTCAGAGGATACCACAATCTTAGACCTGATCCTTCTATGGTACGATTCGGAGTCCGTAGACTCCTCTTCATCGCCATGGGGTCGCTTTTCTCTTTGAGGCTCAGGTTCGATTAGTGGGTTTTCATCTTCCGCTACAGAATCCCTTATGGCTTTTTCCTCCATCTCAATCTCTTCCCTTCGGAGTCGGAGGGCTTCCAATTTTAGGAGATCAGCCTCTTTCTTCTTCGCCCGTATTTGAGCCTCCTTGGATGCTTGTTCGGACTCTCGTTGTTTGCCCTTCTTAGCGGTTTGCTCCTGTCTCCACTTAAGCAATAACTCTCTCTGTTCTTCGGGTGTCGGCATAGGCCCTTCGTCCCCTTCAGAATCAAAATTCAATGCTCTATTTACTAGAGGCGTGACCGTGGACGAACCGCCCGGCCTACCCGAATCTTCAAACCCTGGTGGTTTATCAGCTGTCATGATAACAACTCCTAACTACAGATAGATCGTAGGTCCCACAGACGGCGCCAAATGTTGGAACCAGTTTTTCTCCAGTCCTTCATTCGGTCTGACCTGCAATGAGAAGAATGCGAGGGGTGTGCCCCCCGATTCACCTCCGGTGTGAGAATTAATTAACTGGTTTTTGTGAGTAGAGAGAACGTACGAATCTTGTAATTAGTCTGTTGTGTGTGTGAATATGTGTTCTCCAAACCTGACTCAAACTCTTTACCAGCTCTCTCCGATCTTCACGCCTCGAACGTGCCCTTCGCTCTCGCGTGGGAAGTTTTTCCTTGACCGGGTCTGGAAACCGTTGGCATACCAGCAAGGTATGGACCTGCACCATCGATCATTCTTTGGTTCGTTCAGCCCATTTTATTGATGGGCTTTTAAGTCTTGGGCTCGGCCCAATAAGGATTAGATGCAAGTATCTCTAACAGCTGTATTAATGATCTACGATGAAAATAAAGGAATGCAAAAGCTGTCAGAATCGGAAAAATAGCATTTCCGTTTTCTCCGAAATTTCACCATTAACGGACGAATTAATCATTATTTGGGAATATTGAAGGATTTAGATTATCAATTCTATGGATATGGGTTAATAAAAGAATTAGAGATATCAAGGACGTACAGGATTAAATATAGACATGGAAGTAACATGTAACAAGATTAGTTCGAGAAATGCAACATTCGGATCATCCAGGTGAAAAGAAACGAACCAGCAAAGTTACCTTAACAGAGCCGTTGCATGTGCGACAAGTGTCGAAGGAAGAAGACACCAAAGACCATTACTCACCATTTTGACTATTAAAATATCACAAATATCAAAGTAATTAAACAAGAAAAGAAAAAGAAGAATTCTCCACCTTGAAGAAAAATTCGGGAGAGAAGAAGAAAGAAAATGGAGGAGAAAGAAATGCTTATAACTTGAGATTCCGTTGTCCGTTTTTGACGTTCCACCACTCAAATCGAAGCTCTCGAGAAGCTCTACGTAACCATGGTAAGCGCTCGCCTCACCTCTGTGATTTACCCTTCGATTTCAGTGAGTAACAGTTGGAGAAGATGATGAATAGTAACTTGTATTTTGCTTTGTTGCTTTTGATATTGAGTTTGTGGCTTCCAAAGGTTGTATTAAGCAAGGATCTAAGGTTACATAAGGAATATAGCAGCAAGCAAGCTTGGAGGAAGGTATAAACCTCTGCCCCTTTGAGTTTTATATGAGTTTTAAAGTGGTTTTGATGTTCATGTAAAGTTAAGATCATGATTAAGTGATTTAGTGATTATTTGGATTTGTTTGAATGTGTAAAATGATGTGTGTTGGATTTGAGCCTCCCCACTGATCTTAGAGGTGTATGATGGTTGTTTGTTGAGGTTGTAGATGTATGGTATGCCCGGTGTGGCTTGGTTATGTTGTGACAAAATAGGATTATTCGATTTTAAGCCGTCGTAATGCCCGATTTTCGGTAACTCTATAAACTGCCTAGAATCAGAAAACCTAACTGCCTCTTTTGGTTCAGTTATGAACATGAGTGTGTAGATCTTTGTTTCTAGTTTATGTGAGCGCAAGAATCATGTCATTACAATTTACGGTTTATGAGATATGACCATTGTAGTGAAAGTGGTTCAAGGAATGAGATTGCAGAAATGTACCACCTTTGTGGCTATGTTTGAGACCCTTAAGAGTTGTTTTAAAATATGAAATTTTGTATTGAAGTGTCAAGGGAAGTTACGAAGGTTTTTACGAAGGTTTCGAGTCCAAAAGATTATTTTCCGATTTTATAAAAATGTGTTAACCGAGGTTGCGCAAGTGAAAACCACTAAGAGCATGACTTAGGAACCAATGTTGAAAATGGTTAAGTATAACTTGTATTCAAGGATCGATTTCGGACTAAACCTATGACTGAAGTAATTGTCGACTAAACATGGACTTAGTATGAGCCTATAACGAGCTAGTAATGCCTTGGTTGTGTTTCGCTTACATGTTTAAGCATAGAGTACAAGTGGATTATCCAGGGGATTAATCGTGTGTTTTCTTTGACTTTGTCTAGATTGTCCGGCATCGTCGCGAACCCCTATCACTTCTCGAGCATCAGGCAAGTTTACTAAACCTTACTCTATTATTCAGAGTATGTATATTTTCCTATGTTCAATACTTGTGTATTCCCAATTTATATACCAAATCTTTGTTGCAAGTATTGTGACAAGTTTTCTAAATCCATACTTTGAAGTATTAATTATATAACACTGCATTTGCCATGTATAGTTTTGATATAATATACTTACGAACCGGTATACCTTGTAGCTCTATAGATAAGAGCATGTTCATTGTTTCGACTCTAGACCGGGAGTCGCTATGTTGTTGTATGCAAGTTTTCTCATTCCATGCTTTATTTTAGGTTATAATATTCTGATGATGCATATGGTATTATGCATGCTTTCAAACCTCACGTCGTATATGAATGTGATGGTATAAAATTGTTGAGATGGAATATATGCATATGATAGATGCATGCAAGTTTTCAAACCTATACCTCTATAAACTGTTGTTGTGATAAATAAAAGTTATTGATATGAGTCGAGCTTATAAGCTATGGTTATAGTAATATTTTGGAGCTGATGTGCTAAGCAAAACCCTCAGTAGGGGGAATATACTCTGCATTTATACTTTGGACCGGGAATGGTATCAGTTGTTATCTAGAGATATATTATATATTCTCCATATTTATTTTACATACTAAGAATGGTATCAGTTGATATCTAGGGTTATTTTATTGTGTTATTACAATTAATCTCGATAAGTGGTTTACAAATTAAAGATCATTTGGAGTTTAATCTATTAAGGGTATATTTTAAATATATGATGAATAGTTGTTATCTACCCTTTTTGATAAGAAAGTACTTGAGAATTATTTCTAAATAAATATTCTTTATTAAATATAGTTTGCATTAATTATTTAAAGCCTTACTTCTTAAGGAAGTATTTTGCGAAAACTATTTTAAACCCTAGATAGCTAATAAAGTATATTTCAGTCAATTTTTATTATAAATAGAGAAGGTTCCCAAATCTATTT
Source organism: Heracleum sosnowskyi (assembly GCA_030848705.1). Lineage (NCBI taxonomy): Eukaryota > Viridiplantae > Streptophyta > Magnoliopsida > Apiales > Apiaceae > Heracleum > Heracleum sosnowskyi. The sequence continues at coordinate 84,625,036 of CM061237.1, forward strand.
CCCGTTTAAGTCTATATTCAGAAAGACTTAAATGTCCGCTCAAACTACAAATGCATGGGACCTTTCTCGAGATTTTATGTATGTTTCCAGTGGACTGCCCGGTCCTAAGCCTTTTTAAATCAATGAATTTATCAGTCTGGTTTACTACCATCAAAATGATTTTGATTACTTCCTCAAGATTCGAGGGGTAAGATCAGTGGAATTAGTTGCATCCATTAACAAGCGTCAGCTTGGGAAATATGGGTGAATTTTCCTTTCCAAACAGATATGACTACTTTGTGGAGTTGTATTCTTGGGGAAAAAGGGAAAGGAACTTCATGTTTCAGTGTTATGGATTTACTTGAACTTGGAGAGTATGTAAGGGACTGAGTAGCGCCGGTCCCCTAAGGGAATTACAATATGGCCGACGGACTGGTGAACGGGTCTGTTCTTCCCTTAGTTTATCAGAAATTGCCCGACCGTAGGAAAGAGTAGAGCAACAGGCCGACGGACTGGTGAAACGGGTCTGTTCTTCCTCATAGGAGAGTCACAGGCCGACGGACTGGTGAAACGGGTCTGTACTTCCTGCCTACAACCGATTGGCGGGGAGGTAGGTCAGTCAGATACTGTCTATTCTTCCCTTCTACGTAGAAAAAGATCGGGGGGATACAGCTTGCGACTGATCATCGTAGGGGTATCCTCGGCGCCCAGAATCTCCATCTACAGTTCATCATCCATGAAAGAGCATGTTTCATGCAAGTTTTCAGAAAAAAAAGAAGAAATTTTACTCAAGAGTATTCAAGTTTATTCCAGTATATGAGTTTATCAGAAAGCATATGAGATTACAAAAAGGGTATATGGAATCAGATGAGTTTCGAAAATGGATTGGACATATTTTGCCTTGTCTTTATTTCCAGAATATGATATGAGATAAATGTTTGATATGAAAGATGATACTTGGAAATTCCTACAACTTCATCTTTTATTTTATGAGTTATGACTCTGATAAAACCTGATTAAGGATATATATATGCATGAGTGGATTTTGGGTTATGGAAACCTTATATTGGATTTTCCTTATAACTTCATCTTTCAAGTATATGTTGATAGTCTGCTTATATTTTATATAGCAGATATTTTACAGAAAGGATATACTGAGTTATCTTTTTATTTCATCTTTTATACTATACTAGAACTTTGTTCATAGTATGAATATCGAAAGTTTGCAGAATATTATGGAGATGATATTTGAAATACAACAATGGTATTTTTTGGAATACATTCCGATAAGGAAATGATTTCAGTATCAAGATATTTTGGCAAATTATTGTCGCATACCCGCTTTATTTCTGGGTTGAATAAAAGGGCAGAATTATGCCATACTTTCATTACCTTGCTGAGCTATCGCTCACTCTTGCTATTATTTTATATATATTATATAGCAGTGAAGCAGGATGCCAATGGGACGGCACATACCTCGCAAGGCGTTTCCATTAAGCAGTTTCTAGCAGCGATCCCGAGAGTAGTACGAACCAGTCGAATCAGGCTACGACTTTTGGTATTCAACTTATGTATAGACATGAATAGTATTAGAGGATTGTGAGCATCAGAAGGCTAAGTTGGTAATGTAACAATACTTAGAAATTGTATCAGTAACAGATTCAAAAGACATTTGGGTATTGTAATAAAAGTTATTTATTCCGCAGTTGTTGTATTGTGTCGTTTCTGAGACTCTAACCTGTGTGTGTGTGTGTGTGTGAGACATATGTTGTGGGGTCATGAGCAGGTGAATTATGAATGGTGTGAGTAATACAGGTAAGGCAAGGAATACATGGATTGTGACAACCCTAGATCCCTGACCCCGGATTTGGGGCTGTTACAGAGATGGTATCAGAGCGCTAGGTTACAGTCCTCAGAATCGATAGGAGATCGAGTCTTACAATACCCTTAATAATGATAAGGACATCTAGAGCTCAAATTAAGTTCGTAGTCGGGTTAGAGGACATGACCCTGACTGTTTAAGATGAAGCCCGGGAGGGGACTTCTTCTGAGAAACCGTACTTAGGACTTCATGGTTAGTCACCTCGACTCGTAGGAGTTATAGATTGATGGGACTCTGAGATACCAGACCCCGAGGCCTTCGAGTAGGCAATTGATGATGCGTTCCTTGAAATGAACGGACACCCGATAAAGGAAGGTCCATAGGAGGATCTAGAGGAAGACCCCATGGTGGGTCAAGGAAAAAGTCTTGTAGAGAACGTGTTGATTGATAAAGATGTGGTATGTTACTTGAGGTCGTATAATAGGACCAGACAAACCTTCAGAGGATAAATAGGTGCCGATACGAGAGTTTAGGATCGTTATGATTCATCAAGAGATATGACAAAGAAAATGGAGTAGAGTCTCCAAAGCAGAAGAGGTAGAGGCAGTATAGCCAGTATCAGTGGATTGATTCGACTTGAACGAAACCTGTTACTCGTGATCGGTTATAGCTGCCCATAAGGAGGCGGCATACGTAAGAACCAAGATGTTCAGATTTTCACGAACGATTAAGGGTACTTAGTTGCCTAGAATAATGTAAGGAATTGTTTTGGGCTATGAGATTTCAAACCCCCACGACCAGCGATTCCACGGGAAATAGTGTCTATTATATCATTGAGGGATTTTATTATCTCAAGGAGAATTTTGGGTATATGTACCATGTAAATGTTATGGTAAGACAAGCACGCTAAGACGGAATCGAGAACGAGATTTACCACCCTCAGGAAACCGGGAAGGAATTATGAGGATAGAACCGAAAGGTCGGAAATCAGATCCGAGCATTACTAGTAGGTAAATAGATTGATCAAATTCCCCTGATTTTGGGAAGAAATTCAACAAATTTTGGCAAACCTTGTCTTTCTGATTACCAGAGGATGTCACCAAAGAGAGTGGAAACCAGAGCGAACCCTGTGGATTGGGTAAGATGGCTGCTATTTGGGCTGGTGGACAGACCTTGATTGCTACAATTGATTGTAGAGATAAAATGGTGAAGTTGAGATTGAACGGTAAATGCGAAATGTATTTAAGGACCAAGACGGACTGAGAAATTCTGGGATTGACTTAAATGAAAAGGCTATTGTGCCAAAAGTGTTAAGCTTATGTAGCACACGGGATTGATATGGGAGAAGGAATATTGGGTATAAGGATGATTGAAATAGAGACCGAATTTAAGCTTGTAGTTTCTAACGATCTTCCGGAGTACCGCCCAGTTGACATATGGAATTCGTCGTTGCTATGGGCGACAACGGTATTGAAGTCTTCTTATAGAACAGAACGCTTACTTGAGATGTTGCACCTAGTCGAATAGAACTCCTTGCGATTGCAAATGTTGATGGTTGAATTCTTAGCGACTATTATAAGTCGGCAATGACGTAAGTATCGAACACCTTAGGGTGCGTGGAAAAGAAAAGCTTTGGAATTGAACGATTATCCATAAGAGGAGCCGACATAAAAGGCATCCATAGAGACCTTGGTAGGACCCTCCCCATTTGCAAATTATGTGGGGTACCTCCCCAATCTATGATCTATCTTGACCTCTCTCCAAGAAAGAATTCTGATAAAGGGTATATTCCCTCTTCGAAGTTATTTTATAACACTTGTGTTAAATCATATTTAATTTCAATTGTGTTAGAGGCTGTCACGATGCCTACTTTCAAGTTTTTTTTTCAAAGCCCTGTCAAATGATGTTATTCAAGCTTCCACTTTTCTTCAAATAATGAATAACCCTTGCTTGTTAAGTACCAGTATTTTCTTGGTTATTCTTTTCTTTGTATTTTCTTTGGAAACCGCACCTTTGGAATCTGTTCAATTTTAATCCAAGGTGCTCCTTTAAGAAATATTGTCGAAAGACGATAATCATTAAATTGATATCGAATTGCTTTCATACTTTTCAACTTCCACTGAGACGAACAACCCTATACTTATAGGGGCTACAAGGACTATCTGTCTGTGTGATAGAAGTCTGATGGGACGCCATCACTTGTAAGTTGTGAAATACAAGAAGGCTAATTACCTTTAGTAATGTCTCAATTGAGGCACACAACGTTGAGTTCTTATGATCATGTTGATCTCTCGGTAAATTCTTTTACCTCCAATAAGGTTACCTTAAAACTCATAACCTTACGATCACCAGTGTGTGACGTTTTCCTTGATATGGGAGCTGTCTTTTCAAGGCCCCATAATTTTGTTATCCTTATTGAATTTCAAGGGAAGGCCAACCAGGTCAGATAAGTCAAAAATTCGCTGATAGGAATTAGATTCGCGAAGAAATCGCCTATGTCAGGAGCGAATCCCTAAGACGAATAGAATGTTAGTGACATATCAATGAAATTGGTTTATTCTCCCAAGGATATTATGATAATGGAAAGCGTGTCAATCGATATCTGTGAAAGAAATAGCGATGTGCCGTGAACTCCAGTGACAACGGTGTTAGATAGATGCCCTATAGTGGAATTGAGATTTTGGAGGAGTTGTTACGAATGGACACTACCTCTAGGTTAGCAAGATAAGTACTGACGATGGAGTCAAAGGGAGCTGGTATTGTGACTTGGGAGAGGTGCAGCAGGAATAATTTCCGGAAATATATGGAGACCCGGATGGAAATGAAAGTTAAAGAGTTAAAACAAGAAACCATGACTGTGACCGAGTATGAGGCCAAGTTTTTCCGAATTATTGAGGTTTGCTCCGGAGTTTGTGAACACAGAATAAAAGAAAGCCAGTAGGTTTCAAACAGGGCTACCTCCAACAAGCAGCCCACTGTCAGGACCTTTAAATAATAGGTACCTTTGTAAATGATTGTTTGATCAGCGGAAGAACGTTGTGTATTTCCAAATTTATTTAAGAACTGGGTATCACCAGTTGGAAGATAAATCCGAGGATATACCCAAGACTGCGATTCGTACCGGGAATAGACACTTCGAGTTTTCAGCGAGGTTATTTTGGGATTGACTATGCACCCACAAATTTTTATGGAATGTAATGAATAGACTTTGAGTTGTCCGTGATAGTAGATAACGTGAGATGGAGAAATGGCTAGAATTGACCTAGAATTATGACTATGAGATACACTACCATCCGGGGAAGGCCAATGTGGTGGCCGATACCCTTAATTAAAATGGGACAGAGATGGATTCCTAATGATCGGGAATTAAAGGATGAGATTTTACACAAAACCCAAATTAGTCCAACAAGCTAGGAAGACAAAAGGTTTGACCAACAAGCGGCTAGTGACAACCAAGACAGACAGAGAAAGTATGCGGACTAAGCCCGCGAGTATAGAGATAGTACTGCTACTGATAAGCTAAATGGCAAGTTGATGAATGGCAAACAAGTTTATGCTGGTGTATTTCTGTGCAAACAAGATAGAGAATATGAGGTTAGAGATTCGTGATGCTAAAGGTATCTCCAAGGAAGGAATTAATGAGATTTGAAAAGAAAGGGAAGTGAGCCCGATATTCTTTGGGCCATCTGAGATTTAAGACGCGCCAGGAAGGTGGCCTACGAGCCAGCCTTACTCCCCCAAACATGTAGAATGGTCATAACGGGGTTCATGTGTCAATGCTACGTCAGTATACTATAGATGCCCGGCATATGTAGAGTACGAGCACGTAGACATACAACCAGACTTGACCTATGTGGAGCAACCAATGGAAATTATAGATCGAAAGGAACAAGTACTCCGAAACAAGGTCATCAAACTAGCCAGAGTGGTATGGAGGAATCATAATGTGGAAGAATCAACTTGGGAGCTAGAGAGCGAGATGCTAGAAAGATATCCCCATTTGTTTTCAGAGTGATTCCGGGACGGAATCCTTTTAAGGAGGGGAGACTGTAAGACCCCAGATTTTGGGTAGAATTAAAACTTTTATTATATGTTGATGTAAATATGGATAGTGGCAATGACTTTGAGAATCAAGTTATGAAATGAATATGAATTTTGGTTTTCAAACATTTTGAGAATAGTAAGAATGGACTGAACATATAGATAAGAATAATCTCTCTGGAAAATAAGAATACAATATTCCAAGGAAGAAAAGTATTTTTATGTCATCCAAATCGATATCTGGTATGCATCCGACAACTCCGTAAACAAGATAGCGTGTGCCCGAGAAAGCACTAGAACATTTCTAAGTGCAAGAAGTAAAGAGAAATAAACCAGGAATATTGGAACGGAATTGATCCAAAGGATTATAGAAAAACCACTGATGAATAGTAACTTTTGATGAATAGTAAATTTTTGTCGTTTAAAAAGATTTCAGACCACACCATATGCGGAACGATATAGTAAACTTTCAAAGCTGTATTAATGATCTACGATGAAAATAAAGGAATGCAAAAGCTGTCAGAATCGGAAAAATAGCATTTCCGTTTTCTCCGAAATTTCACCAGTAACGGACGAATTAATCATTATTTGGGAATATTGAAGGATTTAGATTATCAATTCTATGGATATGGGTTAATAAAAGAATTAGAGATATCAAGGACGTACATGATTAAATATAGACATGGAAGTAACATGTAACAAGATTAGTTCGAGAAATGCAACATTCGGATCATCCAGGTGAAAAGAAACGAACCAGCAAAGTTACTTTAACAGAGCCGTTGCATGTGCGACAAGTGTCGAAGGAAGAAGACACCAAAGACCATGACTCACCATTTTGAATATTAAAATATCACAAATATCAAAGTAATTAAACAAGAAAAGAAAAAGAAGAATTCTCCACCTTGAAGAAAAATTCGGGAGAGAAGAAGAAAGAAAATGGAGGAGAAAGAAATGCTTATAACTTGAGATTCCGTTGTCCGTTTTTGGCGTTCCACCACTCAAATCGAAGCTCTCGAGAAGCTCTACGCAACCATGGTAAGCGCTCGCCTCACCTCTGTGATTTACCCTTCGATTTCAGTGAGTAACAGTTGGAGAAGATGATGAATAGTAACTTGTATTTTGCTTTGTTGCTTTTGATATTGAGTTTGTGGCTTCCAAAAGTTGTATTAAGCAAGGATCTAAGGTTACATAAGGAATATAGCAGCAAGCAAGCTTGGAGGAAGGTATAAACCTCTGCCCCTTTGAGTTTTATATGAGTTTTAAAGTGGTTTTGATGTTCATGTAAAGTTAAGATCATGATTAAGTGATTTAGTGATTATTTGGATTTGTTTGAATGTGTAAAATGATGGGTGTTGGATTTGAGCCTCCCCACTGATCTTAGAGGTGTATGATGGTTGTTTGTTGAGGTTGCAGATGTATGGTATGCCCGGTGTGGCTTGGTTATGTTGTGACAAAATAGGATTATTCGATTTTAAGCCGTCGTAATGCCCGATTTTCGGTAACTCTATAAACTGCCTAGAATCAGAAAACCTAACTGCCTCTTTTGGTTCAGTTATGAACATGAGTGTGTAGAGCTTTGTTTCTAGTTTATGTGAGCGCAAGAATCATGTCATTACGATTTACGGTTTATGAGATATGACCATTGTAGTGAAAGTGGTTCAAGGAATGAGATTGCAGAAATGTACCAACTTTGTGGCTATGTTTGAGACCCTTAAGAGTTGTTTTAAAATATGAAATTTTGTATTGAAGTGTCAAGGGCAGTTACGAAGGTTTGTACGAAGGTTTCGAGTCCAAAAGATTATTTTCCGATTTTATAAAAATGTGTTAGCCGAGGTTGCGCAAGTGAAAACCACTAAGAGCATGACTTAGGAACCAATGTTGAAAATGGTTAAGTATAACTTGTATTCGAGGATCGATTTCGGACTAAACCTACGACTGAAGTAATTGTTGACTAAACATGGACTTAGTATGAGCCTATAACGAGCTAGTAATGCCTTGGTTGTGTTTCGCTTACGTGTTTAAGCATAGAGTACAAGTGGATTATCCAGGGGATTAATCGTGCATTTTCTTTGACTTTGTCTAGATTGTCCGGCATCGTCGCGAACCCCTATCACTTCTCAAGCATCAGGCAAGTTTACTAAACCTTACTCTATTATTCAGAGTATGTATATTTTCCTATGTTCAATACTTGTGTATTCCCAATTTATATACCTAATCTTTGTTGCAAGTATTGTGGCAAGTTTTCTAAATCCATACTTTGAAGTATTAATTATATAACACTGCATTTGCCATGTATAGTTTTGAGATAATATACTTACGAACCGGTATACCTTGTAGCTCTATAGATAAGAGCATGTTCATTGTTTCGACTCTAGACCGGGAGTCGCTATGTTGTTGTATGCAAGTTTTCTCATTCCATGCTTTATTTTAGGTTATAATATTCTGATGATGCATATGGTATTATGCATGCTTTCAAACCTCACGTCGTATATGAATGTGATGGTATAAAATTGTTGAGATAGAATATATGCATATGATAGATGCATGCAAGTTTTCAAACCTATACCTCTATAAACTGTTGTTGTGATAAATAAAAGTTATTGATATGAGTCGAGCTTATAAGCTATGGTTATAGTAATATTTTGGAGCTGATGTGCTAAGCAAAACCCTCAGTAGGGGGAATATACTCTGCATTTATACTTTGGACCGGGAATGGTATCAGTTGTTATCTAGAGATATATTATATATTCTCCATATTTATTTTACATACTAAGAATGGTATCAGTTGCTATCTAGGGTTATTTTATTGTGTTATTACAATTAATCTCGATAAGTGGTTTACAAATTAAAGATCATTTGGAGTTTAATCTATTAAGGGTATATTTTAAATATATGATGAATAGTTGTTATCTACCCTTTTTGATAAGAAAGTACTTGAGAATTATTTCTAAATAAATATTCTTTATTAAATATAGTTTGCATTAATTATTTAAAGCCCTACTCCTTAAGGAAGTATTTTGCGAAAACTATTTTAAACCCTAGATAGCTAATAAAGTATATTTCAGTCAATTTTTATTATAAATAGAGAAGGTTCCCAAATCTATTTCCCGTTTAAGTCTATATTCAGAAAGACTTAAATGTCCGCTCAAACTACAAATGCATGGGACCTTTCTCGAGATTTTATGTATGTTTCCAGTGGACTGCCCGGTCCTAAGCCTTTTTAAATCAATGAATTTATCAGTCTGGTTTACTACCATCAAAATGATTTTGATTACTTCCTCAAGATTCGAGGGGTAAGATCAGTGGAATTAGTTGCATCCATTAACAAGCGTCAGCTTGGGAAATATGGGTGAATTTTCCTTTCCAAACGGATATGACTACTTTGTGGAGTTGTATTCTTGGGGAAAAAGGGAAAGGAACTTCATGTTTCAGTGTTATGGATTTACTCGAACTTGGAGAGTATGTAAGGGACTGAGTAGCGCCGGTCCCCTAAGGGAATTACAATATGGCCGACGGACTGGTGAACGGGTCTGTTCTTCCCTTAGTTTATCAGAAATTGCCCGACCGTAGGAAAGAGGAGAGCAACAGGCCGACGGACTGGTGAAACGGGTCTGTTCTTCCTCATAGGAGAGTCACAGGCCGACGGACTGGTGAAACGGGTCTGTACTTCCTGCCTACAACCGATTGGCGGGGAGGTTGGTCAATCAGATACTGTCTATTCTTCCCTTCTACGTAGAAAAAGATCAGGGGGATACAGCTTGCGACTGATCATCGTAGGGGTATCCTCGGCACCCAGAATCTCCATCTACAGTTCATCATCCATGAAAGAGCATGTTTCATGCAAGTTTTCAGAAAAAAAAAAGAAGAAAGTTTACTCAAGAGTATTCAAGTTTATTCCAGTATATGAGTTTATCAGAAAGCATATGAGATTACAAAAAGGGTATATGGAATCAGATGAGTTTCGAAAATGGATTGGACATATTTTGCCTTGTCTTTATTTCCAGAATATGATATGAGATAAATGTTTGATATGAAAGATGATACTTGGAAATTCCTACAACTTCATCTTTTATTTTATGAGTTATGACTCTGATAAAACCTGATTAAGGATATATATATGCATGAGTGGATTTTGGGTTATGGAAACCTTATATTGGATTTTCCTTATAACTTCATCTTTCAAGTATATGTTGATAGTCTGCTTATATTTTATATAGCAGATATTTTACAGAAAGGATATACTGAGTTATCTTGTTATTTCATCTTTTATACTATACTAGAACTTTGTTCATAGTATGAATATCGAAAGTTTGCAGAATATTATGGAGATGATATTTGAAATACAACAATGGTATTTTTTGGAATACATTCCGATAAGGAAATGATTGCAGTATCAAGATATTTTGGCAAATTATTGTCGCATACCCGCTTTATTTCTGGGTTGAATAAAAGGGCAGAATTATGCCATACTTTCATTACCTTGCTGAGCTATCGCTCACTCTTGCTATTATTTTATATATATTATATAGCAGCGAAGCAGGATGCCAATGGGACGGCACATACCTCGCAAGGCGTTTCCATTAAGCAGTTTCTAGCAGCGATCCCGAGAGTAGTACGAACCAATCGAATCAGGCTACGGCTTTTGGTATTCAACTTATGTATAGACATGAATAGTATTAGAGGATTGTGAGCATCAGAAGGCTAAGTTGGTAATGTAACAATACTTAGAAATTGTATCAGTAACAGATTCAAAAGACATTTGGGTATTGTAATAAAAGTTATTTATTCCGCAGTTGTTGTATTGTGTCGTTTCTGAGACTCTAACCTGTGTGTGTGTGTGTGTGTGAGACATATGTTGTGGGGTCATGAGCAGGTGAATTATGAATGGTGTGAGTAATACAGGTAAGGCAAGGAATACATGGATTGTGACAACCCTAGATCCCTGACCCCGGATTTGGGGTTGTTACAATATCCCAAAGTTTGTCCAATGTTGCCATCTCCATAAGACACAATTGGGCCAGCTTTTTCCTCATATTCTGATAATAGGGCTTTATTTCCAGTCATGTGCACAGAACATCCACTATCCATGACTAACACATTTTTCCTTTTTCCCTGCAATCAGAATAACAATTCACTAGTTAGAATATTTAGGAACCCACACTTGTTGGGTTCCTTTTCCATGCATTTTACTAAATTTAGCAGCATAAGACTTTTTGACTTTAGCAGTCTTGACAGAATAAAATTCATCAGGATTTGCTTTGTCAGAATCAGTATTAACAGATGCATGCTTCACATTGACATTCTTATATTTACCAGAATTTGCATGTTAAATATAATTGCTGACGTTTGCTCATCAGTGTTTAAGTACCAGGTACATATCAGAGTTTATCAGAAGCCAGTCAGAGTTTATTAAAGTCTGACGAGGTAAAGAGTTTATTAACTGTCGGTGCTATAATGAAGATTCTAGAAGCAATATATCTTGAAGATGGAAAGAAGCAAGATATATTGAGACAGTTAAGGAAATGGAACAGAAGACAGAAGCAATCCTAATTTGATATAATCTGTATAGCTGATTTATAGGAGTATCAATTAGAGATTGATTATGTAACTGTGTAATATATAAACACAGATAGGTTAACCCTAAAAGGGATGCGAACATAGAATTATTATTCTTGTAACCTAGCAGCTCTCTGTGATTCATTAACATCACTGAGAGGAGAGTTATTTATATAATTCAGTTTTTGATTCATAAACAGTGTTCTTAATTATTATTATCATACTTATCTTGATTATATATTGTGTATTTGGCCTAACAATTGGTATCAGAGCCAAGGCTGATTAATATATACAGTTTTACGATTCAAACACAAGTATAATCATGGCTGACAACTCTCAGGAAGGTACTAATGCAGGTTCTAATGCTCAGAAGGTTCAATCTACTTCTGTGAGTAGATATGAGACTATAAGGGTTCCAATACTCAGACCAGTTGAATATCCAATTTGGAAGGTGAAGATGACCATGTTTCTGGAAGCCACAGATCCAGAATACCTTGACAGAATCAACAATGGTCCTCATATGCCAACTAAATTGTCTCCTGTTATTGGTGATGAAGAGCAGAAACTGATCCCAAAGGAAAAGAAGGATTTGACTCCTGAAGACATCTCATCAATTGCTAAGGATGCAAAGGTTAGACATCTTCTTCACAGTGCCTTAGATAATGTTATGTCTAACAGAGTAATTGGCTGCAAAACTGCCAAAGAGATATGGGATGCTTTAGAAGTCAGATGCCAAGGAACAGGTGCTATTAAGAAGAATAGGAGGACCATACTAACACATGAGTATGAACACTTTGATTCAAGATCTGGCGAAATTTTAACTGAGACTTATGACAGATTTTGTAAACTGTTAAATGATCTATCTCTAGTTGATAAAGAATATGATATTGAAGAGTCTAATCTCAAGTTTCTGTTATCTCTACCTGAAAAGTGGGATTTAAAGGCAACCACAATAAGAGATAATTATGAACTTGCTGATACAGAACTTGATGAAATCTATGGATTGTTGAAAACTCATGAACTGGAGATAGAACAAAGGAATAGAAGAATGAGTAAGAAGACAAAATCTGTTGCTCTCAAAGTTGAAGAGAAGCCCGTCAAGAAGGAACATTCAAGAAAGAAAGCCAAAGGAAAGGCTTTAGTCATCAAATCTGAAAGTGAGTCATCAAACTCTGATGATGGCTCAAATACTGATGATGAAGCTTCTGATTCTGAGGATGATGAAGAAGAGATGATGAAGATGGCTACTTTAATGGTGAAGACTTTCAAGAAGATGGGATTCAAGAACTTCAAGAAAGGAAAGAGATTCTCAAGGAAAGATTCAAACTCTGATAAGAGAAATTTCAGAAAGTCTGATGGAGGATATACCAAGTCTGGAAAGAAAGACAAGTCTGAAATCCAGTGCTACAAGTGTAAAGAGATGGGTCATTATGCTCCAGAGTGCAAGAAAGGAAAATCTGAGAAAGCACTCATCACTAAAGGCAAGGACTGGGCAGACACTTCAGACTCAGATGAGGGAGTCAATTATGCTCTTATGGCTACTGTTAAAGATGAAGCTGAATCATCTGAAAACAAGGTACCTCTAACAACTTATGCTTATGACACTGATAATATATCTGAGTTAAGAATTTATCTTAAAAGCATACATGTTAGTTATAGGGATCAGACTTTAGAGAATGAAAGAATAAAATCTGAGAATCTAGGTCTTAAAGAAAGGAATAAATTTCTTGAAGAGAAGCTTGTTAACATGCAACAAGTTCAAAAAGAGAGAGATGATGCTGTTTATGTTGAACAGGAATTGCTTAAAAGATATAGGCAAATAGAGTCTGAGTTGGAAAAAGAAAGAAAAGTGATTAAAACCTGGACTAATTCTGGTAGAGACACACATCAGGTTTTTCAGACAGATACTGTAGGTTTAGGTTACAATGAGGAAGATGAACTTAGGTTTCAAGATAAAGTAAAAGTGAAGCCACAACTTAAACCTATGCTATTTGTTCCTGAAAACAGTAAGTTAAAGTCTGTTGTTGTGAAGGAAGCTGTTATGGAACCAGTTGAAACTTGTGAAGAACAGGTTAATGTTGATTCAATAACAGAGAATGAGATTGAGCTAGAAGCTATTAAAGAACCAGTAAAAATCTGTGATAAACAGGTTAATGTTGGTTTAATGACAGAGAAACAATTTAAACATAAGCTCAAAGAGGTAAAGTCTGTTAACAAACAGAAAATGTTTAAGAGGAATAGGAATGGAAAAGTAGGCATTAATAAAAGAAATGATTATCTGCCTAATTCAGCTGCTCCTAGAAAAACATGTCATAATTGTGGTAGTACTAACCATCTTGCCAGGTTTTGCAATAAGAACAAAGATATTAACTCTTTACCCTCAAAATCTGGAGTGAAGAATGATTATGTTAGGGTTAGACCACAGACTTTATGCACACACTGTGGGAGCACTTGGCATTCCATTTATACTTGCAAGAGTTATCATGCTATTTATCACAACTATTATGAGCTAAAACCCAACTTGAAATGGGTTAAAGCAAACTCTACAAGTGTAAAGTCTGACAATGTTAGTTTAAACTCTGTTGATAGTGATTCCGCTGCAAAAGCTAACACTGTTAAGAAAGCCAAAGGATCCAAGCAAGTCTGGGTCCTTAAAACTAACACTTAGTGTTTGTTTGTGATTGCAGGGTATAAAAGAGAGCACACTTATCTTGGACAGTGGATGCTCAGGACATATGACAGGAAATAAAGCCTTGCTATCAGACTTTGAGGAGAAAGCTGGCCCAAAAGTTTCCTATGGAGATGGCAACATAGGACGTACTCTGGGATATGGCAATATCAATCTTGGAAGTATCATCATCAAGAATGTAGCTCTAGTCTCAGGACTCAAGCATGATCTGCTTTCTGTGAGTCAAATCTGTGACAGAGGATACCATGTAGATTTTCATTCTGAACATTGTGAAGTGATCAACAAATCTACAGGAAAAGTTGTTCTAGTTGGACACATGCACAATAACATCTATGAAGCAAGTTTGGTAACAAACTCTGAAGGAAAAACTGTGTGTCTATCTGCAAGAATGTCAAATGAAGAGAGTTGGAAATGGCATAAGAAGCTCTCTCATCTAAACTTGAACAACATCAATGAACTTATTCGAAAAGATCTTGTAAGGGGACTTCCAAAGTCAATACTATGCTTAGATGGTCTGTGTGATTCTTGTCAAAAGGCCAAGCAAAGGAAGTCATCTTTCAAGACAAAATCTGAATCTTCAGTTATGGATCCTTATCATCTTCTACATGTTGATCTTTTTGGTCCAGTAAATATAATGTCATTGGGCAGAAAGAAGTATGCCTTAGTCATTGTTGATGAGTACACAAGGTACACATGGGTGTATTTCTTAGCAAAGAAAGATGAAACTGCCTCAATTCTAATGGAACATGTAAAGCTACTAGAAAAAGGATCAGATTTTAAAGTGAAAATTATAAGAAGTGATAATGGAACTGAATTCAGAAATTCAGTAATGGAAGCTTTCTGCAAGGAAAGAGGAGTGAAGCAAGAATTTTCTGCACCTGGAACTCCACAGCAAAATGGTGTAGTTGAAAGAAAGAACAGAACTCTAATCGAAGCTGCCAGAACAATGCTTGATGAAGCAAAGTTGCCAACTTATTTCTGGGCAGAAGCTGTTCAAACTGCTTGTTTTACTCAGAATGCTACACTGATCAACAAGCATGGAAAAACACCATATGAGATGGTGAAGAATAAGAAGCCAAATTTGAAGTATTTTCATATATTTGGATGCAAGTGTTTTGTATTGAAAACTCATCCTGAACAGTTGACCAAGTTTGACTTAAAAGCTGATGAAGGAATTTTTGTTGGATACCCATTGTCAACAAAGGCATTCAGAGTCTACAATCTGAGAACTAAAGTGATCATGGAATCTATACATGTGTCATTTGATGACAAGAAAATAACTGGAATATAAGATGAAGAATATCATGATCAACTTCACTTTGAAAATGAAGATCTAAACTCTGATGATGTAAACTCTGATGAAGCAAATCCAACAAACTCTGTCGAAGCATACTCTGATCCTCTACTGGTAAACACTGAAGAATTATTTCAGACAGAACAAAATAGAGAACCAGTCGAGGGGGAGCGTGAAGAAACTTCAGAAAATTCTCAAAATGAAGACTCAAATTCTGAAAGAGAGTCAAATGAAGAATCAAACAGAAACTCTGAGTCAAACTCTGAAAGTTCAAATACTGAACAGTCCAATTCAGGGGGAGCCTCAGAGAATGCATATGGTCAAGAAAATCAGGAAAGCATGGATCAAGGGGGAGGATCTAATAATGTTAATAGAAGCCAATTACCAACAACAAGAAGGTGGACACAGGCTCATACACCTGACTTGATAATTGGAGATCCAGAAGCTAGTGTAAGAACTAGAAGTGCTACAAATAATGAATGTCTGTTTCATGCATTCTTATCTCAAACAGAACCCAATAAAGTGGAAGAAGCTCTTCAAGATGCTAACTGGATTACAACAATGCAAGAGGAGTTAAATGAATTTGAGAGGAATGAAGTATGGACACTTGTACCAAGACCAAAGAACAGATCTATTGTTGGTACAAAGTGGGTTTTCAGAAACAAAACAGATAGTGATGGAGTGATTACAAGGAATAAGGCTAGACTTGTGGCAAAAGGCTATTCTCAATAGGAAGGAATTGACTATGATGAAACCTTTGCTCCAGTTGCAAGATTGGAGGCAATAAGGATTTTTCTGGCCTATGCTGCACACAAAAAGTTTAAAGTCTTTCAGATGGATGTGAAAAGTGCGTTTCTCAATGGGAAACTTGAAGAAGAAGTGTTTGTTGAACAACCACCAGGGTTTGTAGATCCCAAACATCCGGATTATGTCTACAGGCTTGATAAGGCATTATATGGACTAAAGCAAGCACCTAGAGCATGGTATGAAACTCTGGCTCAATTTCTTTTAGAAAGTGGGTTCACTAGAGGTACAATTGACAAGACCTTGTTCTATTTCAATACTGGTGATGATTTGATGTTAGTGCAAATCTATGTGGATGACATAATTTTTGGATCTACAAATGACAAACTCTGTAAGAAATTTGCAAAGCTTATGCAGTCAAGATATCAAATGAGCATGATGGGAGAGCTTAGTTACTTTCTCAGCTTACAGGTCAAGCAAACAGATGATGGTATTTTTATCAATCAAGCAAAATATACCAGAAATCTTCTCAAGAAATTTGGCATGCTTGATAGTTCATCTGCTACAACTCCCATGGCTACTGCAACAAAGCTAGACAAAGACACAGGAGCCTCAGTAGATATGACAAACTATAGAGGAATGATAGGGTCTCTTCTTTATCTCACAGCAAGTAGACCAGATATCATGTATGCAACATGTCTTTGTGCAAGATTTCAAGCAGACCCCAGAGAGCCACATCTAACAGCTGTGAAGAGGATTTTCAAATATCTCAAAGGAACCATAACTCTTGGGTTGTGGTACCCTAGAGAATCAGAGTTTAATTTAATTGGTTACTCTGATGCAGATTTTGCAGGCTGTAAGATAGACAGAAAAAGCACAAGTGGAAGTTGTCAATTTTTAGGTGACAGATTAGTTTCTTGGTATAGTAAGAAACATAAATCAATTTCCACATCCACAGCAGAAGCAGAGTATATAGCTGTTGGTAGCTGTTGTGCACAGATTTTATGGATGAAGAATCAGTTGCTGGACTATGGATTAAGGTACTCTAAAATACCTATTTACTGTGATAATCAAAGTGCTATTTCTATGACAGGTAATCCAGTACAGCACTCCATGACCAAGCACATCAGCATAAGGTATCATTTTATCAGAGAACATGTAGAAGAAGGAGATATTGAGCTTCATTTTGTATCTACAGACCAACAGCTTGCAGATATCTTCACCAAACCTTTGAGTGAAGCTACCTTTACAAGGCTGGTAAATGAACTTGGAATGATCTCTGGTTTTGACTAGAGATGCTGGTTAGATTCAAACTCTATACATGATTTTATGCTCATGATTCTTTGCATGTGTTAACTGTTATTTGCACCAGCATGATAAACTCTGATAAGTAAACTCTGTTAGTCATACTCTGTCAGTCATACTCCGTCGGTTAAAGTCTGATGTTAAACTCTGATTATGATTTTTGTCTGAAACACATGGACCGATGAAGAAAAATGTATGAAGCATGATTTTCAGTAAGTAATCATGAATCCTTCTAAGTATTATAAATTCTGATTACAAAATGTACAGAAATTTTACACAGCATGATACTGTCTGTATATTTATAGCATCTCTTAGTTTATTGATTCTATATACTGAGTTTGTATTAGCTGTTTGCATTTTCTCTCATAAATTAATTGTATTAAACTGATGAAAAGTCTAAACTCTGATTATTAATTGCAAATAATTCACCCTCGAATCAAAAGATGCCAAAAAGAGCACAAATTCCTTTGAGATCATGTTGTGCCTAGGAAGATCCAAGAACTTATTGTATGAAATAAGGGCTAAAATCTTTTATTTTTGGTGACTAGTGTCAACCACTGATTACTGGAAAAATTAAAAAAACAAATCTATATATATATCTAAAGGGGGTGAAAAATAAAAGATATATCCAAATGAAAGGATATCAGTATACAGAGTTTAGATATAAAAATCAGATTTTATGTTATACATGAGAGTTTAGGCAACCAGTTTTTACTACTTTAGTTCGTGGATTTTATGCACTTTGAGATGGTCTAAATATTCATATTCAGTAAACTCTGCTAATTCACACACAAATACTCACATCTGTACAGTTTGTGAAAAGAGTTTGTTTCTAAAGGAGGAGGATTGGTAAACACTGATGAATTATGTACTCTACGCCGAGGTAATTTAATTTTAATCTCTGGTGATTAAAATAAATTTTGTTGGTTTCAGACATATTATAATTTTGAGAAAAAGACATTTGTTTTGAAAATTTAAAAAGAGTATGATTGGACAGTTGATCAAGAATGTTTTAAACAGAGGAGAGAGGTTAATTTCCTAGAAAAGTGTACAGGCGGTAATTATTGTTGTTTTTACTGCGCATGCGCATTGGAAACTATCAATTACTTGCTGTCAGTCATTACATGTGTGCCACGTGTCCCACTCACATAATTAAAGGAGTAAGACAGTTGTGTATTGATGATTAAAAACTGTTCAGTTTTTAATTTTGAATTTCATATTTATACAATACACACACATACGTCTAAACCTTTCACATCTTACTTCAATTTACACACACACATATTCACAAACTCTTCCCTGCTCACAAACTCTTACGAAGCTTTTGCATCAATTTCTTTGATTTCTTTCAAATCTTTCTAATGGCAACCTCTATGTTTAACTCTGTTGGATTAGATTTTGTCCCAAATAACTATGCAGCACCTCTTAGCAATGAGAACGCACCGGAGGCGTTTCATTTACTGTAGAATTTCCTTGCTCAATCGGAAATTGGGCGTGCTTTGGTGGAGCCTGGAAAGCTTTATGGATCTCAGATCAAAGCTTTCTGGGAGACTGGTGTCTATGATGACGGTGGTGATTCTGGAACTCCGTCGATTGTGTTTGAGTTTCAAGAGACAGAGTATGTCATTACTCCAGGAACTGTTCGTGAAGCAATGAGCTTTGCAGAGTCTGACGCGTACACCATTGCTGTTGGTGATACTGATCTTCAACGAATGATGCAAGCCATTGGATACACTGGGTCTTTAGCAAAGATTGGTCAATTGAAGCGTCCATTCTTAAGAAAGGAGTGGAGGTTTTTCTTCGATTGCATTACCAGAACTTTCGGAAAGAAGTGCACCAACTGGGATGCAATACCGACTGATAGTCTGCAAATCGGGTACTCTTTACTTTATGGTACTCACTTTGATTTTGCAAGATTAGTTTTGACTAATTTGGGTGAGAAAATGACTGAAAACAGGAGGGTAGTTTACTTTGCTCGTTTTTGTCAGATTTTATTCTCTGTTTGTGTTACTGGGGTAGATCTAAATGATAATGATATTATTCCTTGTTTTAAACTGCACAAAAGAGTATTCTATGATCTTATTAACAAGGATGTCAAGAAAGGTAATGTAGGTGATTTCTTGTTACCTGAGTTGATTCAACAGTTTTTGATCAATTCTACACAAACACAATCTGAACCTCAACCACAAACACAATCTGAACCACAGCCCGAACCTCTAATTATTGTTCTTCCAACTCAACCAAAATCTAGTGGTAGGACTAAACATATGGGTTCTAAGCCAGCTAGGATTTCTAAAACATCTGCTGATGTTGGGCTGTCAACCTCTGTTGGACCTTCAAGGAAGAAAAGAAGGGCAAATAGGCCATCTTTTGATGTTGCAGATGAGACTTCACATCAGAAAAGAAGAAAGTTAGTGGCTGACTATCTTTTTGAAGAGCTGGATGTTTCTGAACCTGACATTGTTGAAAATATTGATGCTACAAATGTTGAAGCTCCTGAAGTTCTTGATCAGGAGGATGCTGAAAATGTTGAAGCAGCCTCTGTGCCTGACTTGGCAAATGCTGATATAGAGGCTGATTTTGCTCAAGAAGTTTTCTTTGATGATTTTGATGTCAATGTTGAAGCACATCCTGTTGTCAGTGTTTGTGACACTGAGGATGTGGCAGCTGATCAGGCCACTCTGGTACTTGAAGAGTCAATGGCAACTCATACAGAGATTCTCTCTGTCACCAATCAAATTCCTGAATTGGGTGAAGAGGTTGATCAGGCAGCAAAATCTGTCTCTTCTGAGCAGATTGTTGACAATGCTGAGAAACAAATTGTAGTCGAAGAAGCTGTTCCAGCAGTAGAAGAAGATGCTGAGAAAAATGAAGCTGCAGCAGAGAATGTTGAAATTCCTGCAGAGAATGTTGAAGAAGCTGCAGAAAATGTTATTGTAAACTCTGATCTTCATGAGGGAGCACAAGATGATGATGAAGAAGATGTTCCTGATTCTTCTAATGCTGATTCTTCTGCAAACTCTGTTGACAATTCTCAAAGAATTTCTGCTCAACGCGCTACAGATGCTCATTTCCAGGATATGTATTTCTCCAATTGGTCAAGCAGAGAAACTATCTTTTCTGATGAAAGAGCTGCTGATTTTGTGACCAAGTCTTCAAAGGAGATTCAAAATCCTGAACTTTTAACTCATCTCAAAGCTACAATAGTCCAAGTCAAATCATTAAATAATCGTTTTGATGGTACTAACAAGGTTATTGATGGTCTAAGGAATGACATAGCTGCAAGGGAACTTACACTGCAAAAGGATAAATCTCTATATATCTCTTTGTGTAAAGAACAGAAGGCTTTTAACTCCAGATTGTCAAAAGTTGAAGAGAATCAAGCTGCAATGTCAAATAAGCTGGATGCAATTGCTAATTCCTTGGAACTGCTCACATCAGTATTGATTTCTGATGATGTCAAAAAGGGGGAGAGAGTATCTAAAGACAAATGCAAGAGCTCTCAAACTCTGACTCGGAAGGATGATACCACTGATGGTGGTGCAAAAGATAAAGAACAAAGGAAAAAGAATGTTCAAGAGCAAGGGAGGAGGTCAAACTCTGATGCTCAGGCTAATGTTGGAAAAGGAATAAACACTGGAGGGCAGTCTTCTTCAAGAGTAAGAAGTTTACTTCTTTCTTCTCAATCTCCAATTACTGATGAAGAAGTTGCAACTCAGTTGTTTCTAGCTGAGCATGGTCAAGATGCTACTGTTGAAGATATTCAAGCAGAAGAACAAATGCTAGCAGAAGAACATAAGAAGAAAGTTGTTTCTGGAACTTATAAGAAGAAATCAGTAAAGGCTCCTAGAAAGAAAGAAACTGGAATTTCTATTAAAGAAAATACTCAACAGAGTATACAATACACCAGGAGGCCTGTAATTGCAAATACTGATAAAGGAAAGGGTATACTGGAAGAAGAAGGACAGTTACCTAAGAAGAATTATTCAACCTCTGACGTTGCTCAAGTTGAATCAAATATAAGTAAATCAACCTCTGACGTTGCTCATGTTGATGTTTCTACTAAAGTTATGACAACCTCTGACAAAGCTCAAGTTGTACAAACTCAGCTAGCTCCACAGCTCAAAGGTTTCTTAAGACCTACACTTTCTGAAACTCTGACACTTCAACCTGTGGACTTTTCTCAAACCAGGACTGTACTTGGAAAAGAATCTTTTGATAAGTCTGGTTTAGGTTCACATAGGGAGAAGAGAATAAACAACAGATCTTTAGATCAAACTTCACTGGCAGAAGCTGGTATTGGGGTATCTCAAGAGAGCCTTGATAAACTGGAATCTGTTCAGATGGTCTATCACAGGGGTTTGAAGAAAGAGGTTCTGTTATACTTCATGTCTGATGGAAGAGTATACAGAGTAGGAGAAGCTGATATTCAATTGAAGCTATGGGAAGAGCTTGAGTATGTTTTATACCTTCTCAAAATCAAAAACAAAAGTACTCATGATGCTGCTCTTGTCATAAAAGACAGAATGATGAAATCTAAAGTGCTTCTTGGAGGTGGTGTTTCTAGTGCATACATTCCTAAGTACAGAGATGCTTATGGAAAGATTGTTGAGATGAAAAGAAATAGTGCCAAGTTCAAGACAGCACTGGGTATCAAAGTCTTGGAATTCAATTTGGAGTCAGACAAATCATATTATATAAGACTCGGAAATGAAATGAGGAAAAACAGTATTTATTCTCTGAGGGTTGCCATATATCAAACTGGTGAAGGAGATCCAGAGTATAAAGAACTGAAGGAGATTATGATTGCTGAACTGGAAAGAGCTGAGAGAAGATTACTTACGGACTATCTCAGGACAGTGCCTGATATTCAAGAAATCAAATAAAGTCTGACTGTAAGTTTTTAAGTTTTCTGTTCTAAGTTAAAGTTAAACTCTGTTATATTTTAAACACTGCATTTGTTATATGTTTTGACATCATCAATTATCTTTTTAACTTGTACATTTTAGTATGAACAAGTTGGGGGAGATTGTTAAATATAATTGCTGACGTTTGCTCATCAGTGTTTAAGTACTAGGTACATATCAGAGTTTATCAGAAGCCAGTTAGAGTTTATTAAAGTCTGACGAGGTAAAGAGTTTATTAACTGTCTGTGCTATAATGAAGATTCTAGAAGCAATATATCTTGAAGATGGAAAGAAGCAAGATATATTGAGACAGTTAAGGAAACGGAACAAAAGACATAAGCAATCCTAATTTGATATAATCTGTATAGCTGATTTATAGGAGTATCAATTAGAGATTGATTATGTAACTGTGTAATATATAAACACAGATAGGTTAACCCTAAAAGGGATGCGAACATAGAATTATTATTCTTGTAACCTAGCAGCTCTCTGTGATGCATTAACATCACTGAGAGAAGAGTTATTTATATAATTCAGTTTTTGATTCATAAACAGTGTTCTTAATTATTATTATCATACTTATCTTGATTATATATTGTGCATTTGGCCTAACATTGCACTTTTATTGAATTTAGGTAATGGATCAAAAAAGTTATAGTACAAACTATGGTATTCTTCACAAGTATAAATAGAATGCCATTTACTACCACAATGAAAACAGGACTTCTGTGGTTTATAAAATACTGATCTACTCCTAACATCAGACTTAGGAATTTCAGTAACTTTCTTTTTACTCTTCCTGCAATCAATAGCAAGATGATTAGATTTTCCACAGTTAAAGCAACATTTTCTCGGTGCATTTGGGATAAACCTATAGTTATTCTCTTTATTAATCCCAACTTTACCATTCCTGTTTCTCTTGACAGTAGGTAGATTTTGTTTACCAATTGCATCACTAACTTTTTCCCTAAGTTGTTTCTGAGACAATAAACCTACATTTTTCTTTTCAGTTTTCTTGACAGGTTTAGACTTCACATTAGAGATTGAGTTATCAAAAGTAGATCCCTTTTTAAAATTAGAATTGGGATCATTACCAAATACAAACTTAACAGGCTTAATCTGTTGCCCAGTAAATAACAATTGTAGAAGGGGGTTGAATACAATTGTATAAGATTCTCGACTTTATATAACACAAATATGAAAGATCAATAACAATAACAATAACAGCTTTATTAACTTTGATATAAAACTGTTACAAACTCTCTTAATAAATTCTGATGTTCTTAAGAGCTGCTAGCTTACAAAAACTCTCTCAAGAAATTCTGTTCTTAAGAGCTTCTCTCCGATTATGTTCTCTCTCGAATGAATTCATAAATCGAAACCAAAACTGTGTTTATATAGTGCACACAGCTTCTCTATCAATTACAAGATAAGTCCTAATCAATAACAAAGATAGAAACATATCTTTAATCGATAGCTGCATTCTACAAACCAGGAACCGACAGAATAAACTTCCATGTTTATCTAGACTCCAAATATAACTCGAAGTAGGAATCCTGATCAGCTTCAAGTCCTGATGATCAAACCTGATCATAGTCTGAATAGGAATCCTGATGATAAACAAGATACTGACGCTTAGTCAAATACTGATGACCATGCAATACTGATGACGTCAGTAATCCTGATCAGTTGAGTCTAGCTTCTGACGATCATTGAATTCTGATCTAACAATCTCCCCCAATCTCATACTTTGTAAAATAAAGTATAGATTCCAAATATTCAATGATGTCAAAAACATGTATCAAAATGTACGAGTATCTTCAGAAACAACTTATCTGTTTAAGCTTTGTGATAGAACAGATTCATCTTCAAGAAGTTGGATAATAAACTTTCTTCTTTTTCTTCAAGAATTTGAATCAGTCTTTCCTTAAGATTTCTGAGTTCTTCATCTTCCTCATTAATCTGGTAGATAGCTGCTCTGAGATTCTGTATGGAGTTTCTCTGTAGACTGTGCTCTTCAAGCAAAAGATAAGCAATTTCCTTCCCATCAGGATTGAGAGAAAGATGAGTCATGCCAAAATTTACTTCTTTAACAGCAGTACCCCTTTGCATTTCCACATCCTGACCTCTTTGATTTAAGTACATGGGAATATAATTACCATTGAAATTACTGTTTCCATCCAGTCTTCTTCTTATAGTTGACAAAATCATGTCACTCCATTCTTTGTACACTTGGTTCTTCCATCTTAACAGATAGTGAACATATTTCAGTTCCTGTGTAGTTTTCATCAGCAGATCTTGAATAGATAGAATCTTCACACTACCATCTTTCATGAAGTACAGAAGCTTTTCTTTCTTGTCAAAACCATCATGACAATCTATAACTATATCAACAGCTAATAAATTGTTCAGGTTTTCAGAAGTTAAAGTACCTCCAATTTCTGTCAAGGAGTAAGGATCAACATATGACATATTCAGATATTCACCATCTCTGTGTCCAATACCTCCTCTTGAATTACTTGACAATTGCTTCAGATTTGAAAACATCTTTAACCAGAGTGCTTTTGATCTAACCATCTCAGATAAATCAACAACACTTGAAGCGCTTGTAATAATTCCACCAGACTAAAAATTGATAGGTGTATCACAACTTAATGTGCTAATATGTTTCCACTTCTTATCCTTTTCCTTTTCAAAAACATAGCTTCTTTCCAGTAAAGATTCTTGTCTGCTTGAATTTCTCCATTTTCTTTCATTTGAAACTTTAAGCCTTTGTAGATAGAGATTGAAATCTTCATTTGTTCTCTTTGAAATATCTCTTCTTATGGCTTCTTCTTCTTCATCTACTTCTTTGTTGTGACAATCAACAACAGTAGATAAGATTATCAAATCAACCTCTTGCAGAATTTCAGATTCGTCAGGATCTTGAATGATGTCAGAATTAGAATCTTCAATTTGATTTGTATTGCTGAGAGTTGATTTACTTGATTTTCTTCTCAATTCAGGTTCTTCTTCAACAAATTCCTTGTCTTCTTTCTCCATGATATCCTTGATAACAGGGTCTATTAGATTTTGTGAAGCTTCAGGAATTTCTTCAATTCTTAACCCTCTAGACCTTGTCTGTCTAGGTACTGTTTGAGTTGAAGAACCTCTTCTATTTCTTCTAGCACCTCTCCTACCTCTGCTTCCTCTACCTCTAGCAGGAGCAGTATAGCTTTCCATTGTCTCTCTTTGTAGTCTCAAGAATTCTTCATGTGAGAGATCTGGATATTCTTCACTTGCTGTAGAGAGTGCTTTTCTTGCATATAATTGTTGAACTCTTTTATCAGTGTGATATAGAGTAACAATTCTGCCGTCTTTTGTAGAAAACTTCTGGAATAAATTTGATGCATCTTCAGGATTATCAATAATCACATCTTCATCACCTTTAGGAATTGTAGCAAGAATGTGTCCATGACCAGGTGTCAGGATTTGATCTTCCGTCAGGATCTGAGATTGCACCAATGTTCTTACTGTCTTAACTCCAGAATCAGAAACATGAGTTGACTGCGTTGTTTGACTTTGAGAAGTTTGGATTGTCTTCATAACAACAGCATCAGAGGTTTCTCCTTGTATCGCTTTGTCACCACCATCATCTCCAGTATCATCATCATTATTTCTTAATACTAGATCAGGTGTACATTTTGTCTGAATAACCCTCTCCCCCTTTTTGACATCAGGATTTGACAATAATTGCAAAATTAAGGAAAGAGAGGCTTGAATTTCAGTTACCTTAGTATCCAGAGAATCAATTCTTTGAGTGATGGAGGTTTGTTCTGAAACAACAGATTTCACTTGGGATTCCACTACCCTTAGTTGGAAAGTAGTAGGCACCTTTGTAAAATTATTAAAGATATCAGTCCTCACTTTTTCAGTTGAACCCTTGATAGAATCAATCTCACTTTTCAGGCTTTTGGATAATAGAGTAGTAGCCTTCAGATGATTCTTCAAGTCTTGATTCTCTATAGACTTCACTGCATTATAGGCATGTTCAATAGCAGAAGAAAAACTGATAGATTCATCAGAATTGTGCCATGAATTGTTCCATTCATTCTGTCTA
This sequence comes from Heracleum sosnowskyi, assembly GCA_030848705.1. Taxonomy (NCBI): domain Eukaryota; kingdom Viridiplantae; phylum Streptophyta; class Magnoliopsida; order Apiales; family Apiaceae; genus Heracleum; species Heracleum sosnowskyi. The sequence goes on from CM061237.1 coordinate 84,651,472, forward strand.
AATGCCTCTGCAGGATCAAAGGAAGGAGTAGAAAAATCTTGTCTCTGATCTTTCCCAGTGAAAGCATTGCTAGCCATATATGTACTTGATGAACCAAAATTAGTTCCAAGACTAATCTTGAGTGCTGTAGCAAGCTGTTCCTTCTCTTTTCTATTCTCATTATCATCATCACTATCATCATCAGAATTATCATCATCAGAACCATGAGATTTATCAGGATCAGGAATTGCAATACATTTCAGTTTATCCTGTGATTCTGAGATAGGATGATCCATTGGTCTTGAACGAAGTGGCTGTATCAAAATAGGTTCATTATCAGGAGCACCACTAGCGTCAGGATGAACATCGTCAGGATTTGATATGCTTGCATCAGTATTTGCTACCAATGGTTCTTGTGGAGCTTGAGGTTCAGAAGCTGCTTCAACACTTTGAGCTAAAGGTTCTTGTGTGCTTCCCTCATTGACAATGTTCTCGACCAATCTTTCAACAGAAGCTGTAGCTTTGCCTGCATCTTCACTTTGAGAAGATGGTTCTTGTGTAGCTGGAATGTTGATGTCTTCATTCTCCCTTTGAGAAAATGGTTCTTGTGTGACCATTCCACTAGCTAAGCCTTCACCCAAACTTTGATTGAGTGGTTCTTGTGTGGCAGGATCAACAGTAGCTGCTGAATTACTCTGAAATTCAGGTTCTTGTGGGCTTGATCCTTTCAGCTTCTTCTGTCTCTGATAGACTAACTCTTCTGCATTCCTCTTTTTCTTTGATGTAGGTGTAAGACCAACCAAGGAAGCAGTTGTAGAAACCTTCTCCCAAGAAATTTCTCTAATCTGAGATGGAGAGGCTGGAGAGTCTGATAGAGAGACAACTTTTGTTGTTGCATCAGGAATACTAACATCAGGATTTGCTAGAGCATCAGGAGTAGATGACTCATCAGGATTTGATGTCTGAATATCAGTATCCTTCATTTGCACTATCAAAGGAATATGATACCTGCTCTTTGATAATTTCCTTGTCTTTTGTGGTTTTGATAAAGGTACCACAGCTTTAGTAGCAGTATCAGCAACTTCCTTGTTCACATTCATCACAGAGGACATAGGTAAGTCATCCTCTGAATCACTTTCATCAATCAACCTTAACTTCCTTTTCACAGGAACATTCTTAACAACCTTATCAGCTTTCTTCACCAGGACCCCTTGTACACCCCCTTGTATCTTCTTTTTAGTGAGTGGTGTAGAGGAAAAATCCTTTGAACCTGATTGCCTTCCAGACACATCAGTTCTAGCTGATTTCTTTGATTTTACAACTAAAGTCTTTTGAGAGACAGTAGAGGTGGTTGTTAACTGTTTAGACTGTATAGGTTGCATGCTTGTGTCAGGAACAAGGTGGGTTGGTCCTTGTACCATAACATTAGAAAGTAGTCCATAACGAGTAGGCATTTTCTGATGTAAGAAAAACCTAACCTCATCAGGAATAAAAGCATTTCCTATAAAACCATTTGCCTTATCACTGTTGACTAAGGACTTAATATTATTCTCAGTAATTCTACAGATTGGTAGAACTACATCATCCTCAAAAACAACATTAGGACAAAAGTGATTAAATATCAACTGTAAAAATATAAGAAAACAGACAGAACCCAACTTATCTGATTTCCTATCACTTAAAGCTTTTAAGATAAAAGACCCATAATCAAACACTGTAGAATGGATAAGAGAGTACCCAATTTTAAGAGATCCTGATGGAAGAGCATCAAAATTTGATGTCTTGTTCAGGAAACAGCGGCTGATTGTATCAAAGAAGAAATTCCATTCCTTCTTAAGCTTTGTCCTAAAGAGATTTCCATATCTCTTTACTTCTCCATTGTAGCCCAGTTTCTTGACAAACTCAAATAGAGCAGAGTCTGAAATCACCCTAGGAACTTTTTCACCCAGAATAGGCAAATGCAATGCCTCTTCAATAACAGCAGGGGTGACATGATGAGTTACTCCATTTGATTCGAACTGCATCAGAATGGTTCCTGTAGAACTTTGACCAAAAACAACTGTGTTCCAAACCTGCATTACAGACTTAAAAGAAACACTTGCAGGCTCTGTTAAAGCATACTTCAATGGGCTTGAAGTAAGAAAATCTTGAATTATATGGAACTCAGTAGGCAATTCTTGATGGTCTAGAATGGCTACAAAGTTATTAGTGGCAAAAGTAATATCATGAATTACTGTTTGTTTGTTCATGAAAGATGAAGACGCCATTGTAATGCTTTTGAAAACTCGAGAATTAAGATTTGAAGCAATTAGGGTATGAAAGCACAGAGAGAGATAGAAAACGAAAAACTGATGATAAGAGAGTAATTAACGATGTAGACCAATAAAAAGTATTTTGTTAAAACAAAATATTACTCTCAAAGACAGGTGGCAAAATATGATTTGTGCACAAAGAATTAGTGGACAGATTACGTGTGTCATTTAAATAAATCTGCACCGCCTTTTATGTGTATGTATTGTTATACCTATAATAGTGCAACACACGCGCGCATACAGTTGTCCTACTAAAACTCAACCGTCCATCAGTAGATACTGACGAAAAATTAGGCACAAATTAAGTAATGAAATACTGACCTGTACATCAGGATTGACCAGTTGACTTCCTGTCAGGATTGAGTCCTATCAGGATTTGATCAAAGATACATACCTTTCTGAATAACCATCAGATTTGACAGTTATCAGGATTTCCTCTCTGTAGCTTTCCCTCAGAAATTCTCAAAATTCATCATTCCAAGTTCATTCACCAACTTATTGAAAGTAGCTTCAAGTAGTGTGTGACGCCCTCCAAACCCGGGGTACAGATTTGAGGAGTCATCCGACCAACGGAATACTATTTAACACATGCATAATATATATAAAGACACAATTACCCCTTGACCAAGACCGCATCCAGATTATGGCAATGAACACAAGCTACTACAATCTTTTATTATTACAAACCAGTTTTATCAGAGTTATTACATCACAACTAAAGTTCAAATCTAGACATTAAATCTAGAAAAGCAAAACAACAACTACCCTGCCAATAACAGTGACTCGAGGGGCTCTCCTGACTGCTGGTGAACTATCGGTCACGCTATGCCAACTCATACTCTCGCTTCACTGGAATAGGGTTAGAAAACAACAAGCAAGAGTGAGCCAAAATTGCTCAGCAAACATCAACGAATCATTTCTATCACAGTTGTAAGGATATGAATTTAAGATATCAGAATCAACAATATTTAGCTAACACATGCTTTGTATCAATAATGATTGAAGTAAAGAATTAGAATTTGGCTTATACATTTTATTCAAATCAAAGGTTGTGCTGCTGGCCAGCCACGCATCAACCCCGGACTAGCTCATGTCATAGTCCTCTACTGGATCCCAGGCCAATCTGGGCCTTAAGTTATTCCGACCAATTACTGGTCCATTTTTAAAAACACATGCCAATTCTATAATAGGGTATAAACAATAACATGCTCAATACGATAAACTGAATGTATAGTAATTGCAAAAGAGCTTCAACTGTTCAGTATCAACGAAGATCGAGAAAGGATCATGGAGTAGTTTCAATGGTACAGTGTACTCATTCAATAAGGTAATCAATATTGGTAATCGTTAATCAATAACCGTAATTGGTAGTCAAGATGGAAGTCAAATAATCAAAGGTTGTCAATGATAATCAAAGGATGATAAATAGCAACAATAGGTGGTAAACAATAATCAAGTAAATTGGAAATAAGGGTTTCCGATGCAGATCAAATCAAAGAATCAAGAATTTCTAAGGAAATGGAATCAGTTGTCCAATTGCGGTTAAAAGATGGATAATTTGAATTGTTCTGAGGATAACGGTATTCAAGTAATCAAGACAATAATAATTTTTATCACAAGTAAAGGCACAGATACTTGCCTGGTCTAAGCTGCTGTCGGATCGACTCTGCTCACTCTACTTTCCCCTTTCCCTTGCTCCGGGAACTCGATTCTATAATTAAACAACTCATTACAATAAGTCTAACTATTCTCGTTCTACTCTCGACACTTATTCAATCAATAATCACATTTAAACAAGTAACCGGGTACGTATCGGACGTCCGGTATAATTTACGATATTTAAAACTCAGATATTTGCCCTAGCACGGGCATATACAGACTATAAAACACAACACACAATTAATATGAACCATATTGCACTTATAAATATTTTTAAAACATCGTCTGAAACTCATTTGAATTTTTAATAAGTCATTACTAATTTTTAAATCAAAAATCGGATTTTTAAATCCAATATAAATATTTAAATGAAAATTAATCAATTAATAAAATTAATTGACACTCTTTAAATGCTCAAACTATTTTTAAATAAATAAATAGGCTTGAAAATAATTAAACTGAATTTTTAATTAATTAAATCTAATTAATAATTAATTTTTAAGAATTAATTGATTAAAAGAATTAACCAATTAATTAATAAATTAATTATTAATTAAAAATAATTAAAATAATTAAGTTTAATCAATTTTCGGATTTAAAATAATAAATATAATTTATCAAAATTTTTCTGATATTAAAATATATTTTTAAAATAAAAATATGAATTTTTAAAGTTTTTAAACTATTTTCGAATTAAATTTAACAATAAAATTCAAAAACAGTTTTCTGAAAATGAATTAGGGTTTTGAAGATTGAAACCGGGTCGAAAAATCGGGTAAACGGGTCGGGAAGAACGAATCCGGGTCACCAAGAACAACCCGCCGGAATCTGGGTTTTCCAGAATCCGGCCGGCGTCCGGTGGCCGGACTTCGCCGTTTCCGATCAAAACAAAACCAAACCATAGGGCTTTTGTTCGCTTTTGCAAGACAAATACAACCCACATACACACACATCTGTCCCATGCCGGAATCGTGCCCAGAATTCATTCAAAGAACTCGCCGGCGACGACCTCGGCCGGAAACCCGATCTACTTAAATCCTACATGAAACTCAAAGATTAATATACCAAAATAAAGCTTATAACTCATACAATCAAAGCCCTTTATCAAAAACAATGTCAGATCAATATCAAGAACGTACGAATCGAAAGAAGAAATCGGGTCAAAACCCGAAAATCAAACCCGACTAAATTGAACTTAAACATGAAATTAAAGCATGGATTCTTGCTAATTAGAACCCTAGGAACATGTTAGAAGCAACCAATTGAACGGAGAATCAACAGAATGAAAATCCCCAAATTAATTAAGAACCCTAATTTTAATTCGAAACTTGTAAAATCAATATAAAATCGAATACTTACCAGATGATGACGAGGTTGGAAGATTATGAAACTAGATTTTTGGGGCTTTGATTTGAGTATAAGAACTTCAAATTTGGACTTCAATAACCCTTAGAACGAATTGATTGAAGATCAAGAACACAAAATAATTTTTGGGAATTTCGAATATTTTTGAGTAATTTCTGAAGAATTGCTAGGGTTATGAAGTCTGATTGGTCTTTTTATATTTCTGGAAAAATAATACCCCAAATAACATTTTTGGATCGATATTGATTCGTTAGATCGTTTAAAAACCCTAATTAGGTCAAAAACACGTTTTACTAAAAATAAGGGGTTAAAAAGGTTGATGATTATCCAAATTGATATATATCATTATATAACTAATGCTCAAGAATACTAGGGCTATAACAACTTCAATATTGATATAGAACGATAAATCCGTCCCCTTAAGCAATTAGGGTTCGGAACGATTTTTCCTTTTTCAGATCAAAAATTGAAATTAATTTGCAGAATCAAATAGGTAGGGTTAAATAGAATCCCATAACCCTTTCGATAACGATTCGAATACGAAAGACGAAGAATTAAAAATGAATGTACGAAATTTCAACGGGGCTCTTGAATTATCAAAACGGCTCAAATTTGAAGAAAATTCCAAATGACGAAATTTTTGAAAGGGGCTTCCGACTCACCATTTAGCACATAATCACACACTAAATATCATATAATAATATTCCAATATTCCAACATAAATATTTTAGATTAAATATATCATTTAATCAAATAATAAAATTCACGGATATTACATCCTTCCCCCCTTAATAGGATTCTGTCCTCAGAATCAGATCAAGGAAACAACTGGGGATACTTCTCTAACATCTCACTCTCTAACTCCCAGGTAGACTCTTCTACTTTAGGATTCCTCCACAAAACTCTCACTAACGCTACTGTCTTATTCCTTAGTACTTTCTCCTTACGATCCACTATCTGAATTGGTCGTTCTACATATGATAAATCTGCCTGGACCTCTATTGGTTCATACTCTATTACATGATTCGAATCTGGTCGATACTTCTTAAGCATAGATACATGAAATACATTATGAACGTGCTGCATATGCGGTGGCAATGCCAACTCGTAAGCTACCTCGCCTACCTTCTTCAAAATCTCAAACGGCCCAACATATCTCGGACTCAACTTCCCTTTCTTTCCAAATCTAACTAATCCTTTCCATGGGGAAACTTTTAGTAACACTTGCTCTCCTTCCTCGAATCCCACATCCTTTCTGGCTAGATCCGCATACCTTTTCTGTCGGTCTTGAGCTGTTATCAATCTTCTCTGAATCAATTGAATCACTTCTTTTGTTCGTTGTACTAGTTCTGGTCCTATCATTTTCCGTTCACCAACTTCTTCCCAATATACTGGAGATCGACACTTTCGTCCATACAAAGCTTCGTAAGGTGGCATTCCGATGCTCGCGTGAAAACTATTATTATATGAAAATTCCACCAAGGGTAGATGATCGTCCCAACTGCCTTCAAAATCAAGTGCACATGTCCTAAGCATATCTTCAATAGTCTGAATTGTCCTTTCGCTTTGACCGTCCGTCTGCGGATGATAAGCCGTACTCATTCTCAACTCGGTGCCCAAACACTCTTGAAAACTCCTCCAAAATCTTGAATTGAATCGAGGGTCTCTATCAGACACTATCGATACTGGAACTCCATGTCGTACTACGATTTCTTTTATGTAAATATGAACTAACTTATCCAGCGAGAATCTCTCGTTAATCGGAAGAAAATGCGCAGATTTCGTCAATCGATCCACGACAACCCAGATGGCATCATGGTTAGCTTTTGTTCTAGGCAATCCTACTACAAAGTCCATCGCAATGTGTTCCCACTTCCATTCGGGAATCTCCAATGGTTGAAGTAATCCACTTGGTCTCTGATGTTCCGCCTTAACTCTTTGACACGTAAAGCATTTACTTACCCATTCCGCAATCTCTCTCTTCATATCTGGCCACCAAAAGTTCGTCTTAAGATCTCGATACACCTTCGTACTCCCTGGATGAATTGAATACTTCGAGTTATGTGCTTCGTGCAGAATCTCACTTTTCAGTTCCGTTACGTTAGGTATCCATATCCGAGAAGCAAATCTCAAGATCCCTTTGTCGTCCGGTTGGCTACATATTTCCTCACCTGTCATTTTACTCACATCGTCGTTCATAACTTGCTCTTGGCATTTTCGTATCTTCTCCAACAATTCAGGTTGAAACGTCATGGTATAAATCATTTCCGTCGCGTTCTTCGGATTAATTACTTCGATTTCTAACTTCTCAAATTCCTTGTATAACTCTTTGGTCATCATTAGTGTGTTTAATCTCTCTTTTCTGCTCAATGCATCTGCTACCACATTTGCCTTACCGGGATGATAGTTAATAGAAACGTCGTAGTCCTTGATTAGTTCTAACCATCTTCGTTGCCTCATGTTCAGCTCTTTCTGAGTAAAGATATACTTCAAACTTTTGTGATCGGTGTAAATTTCACATCTTTCTCCATACAAGTAGTGTCTCCATATCTTCAAAGCAAACACAATAGCTGCTAACTCCAAATCGTGTGTAGGGTACTTCTGTTCGTGGGGTCTCAACTATCTTGACGCATAAGCAATCACCTTGTCATGTTGCATAAGTACGCATCCTAATCCTTTATACGACGCATCACTATAGACTACGAAATGACCTTGATCGTCTGGTAACATCAATACCGGTGCCGTAGTTAGTCTTTTCTTTAACTCTTGGAAGCCTTCTTCGCACTTTTCGTTCCATATGAATCGCTCGCTTTTCCTTGTCAGCTTGGTCATTGGAGTAGCTATCTTCGCAAAATCTTGCACAAATCTCCGGTAATATCCGGCTAATCCCAAGAAACTTCTGACTTCAGTCGGTGTCCTTGGTCTCTCCCAATCTTTCACTGCCTCTATCTTTGCTGGGTCCACTTTGATGCCTTCGCTGCTCACCACGTGTCCTAAGAAATGAACTTCTTTCAACCAGAATTCACACTTGGAAAACTTCGCGTATAGTCCTTCTTGTCTCAACGTTTCTAACACAATTCGCAACTGGTCTGCATGCTCTTCTTCTGTCCTCGAGTATATCAAGATGTCGTCGATGAATACCACTACAAACTTGTCCAAATATCTCTTGAAAATCCTGTTCATTAGATCCATAAAAGCTGCGGGTGCATTCGTTAGTCCAAACGCCATTACTAAAAATTCATAGTGCCCATACCTTGTTCGAAAGGCTGTCTTCGGTATGTCGTCTGGTCTAATCTTCAATTGGTGATATCCTGACCGTAGGTCGATCTTTGAAAAATGTACCGCTCCCTTCAGCTGGTCAAACAGATCATCTATTCGAGGTAACGGATACTTGTTCTTAATGGTCAGCTTGTTCAACTTCCGATAGTCTATACACAATCTCATGCTTCCATCCTTTTTCTTGACAAACAGTACTGGTGCTCCCCACGGTGAAACGCTGGGTCTAATAATTCCTTTTTCTAGCAAATCTTGCAGTTGATCAGCCAATTCCTTCATCTCCACTGGTGCCATTCTGTAAGGGGCCTTCGATACTGGCTCCGCGCCTGGTACTAAGTCTATCGCAAATTCAATCTCTCTATCTGGAGGTAAACCTGGTAATTCTTCCGGAAAAACATCTGGAAACTCATTTACGACTGGAATATCTTCTAACTTAGAAACTTCCTTATCTATATCTATCACATAAGCTAGATACGCCTCACAACCTTGCCTTAATAACCTCTTAGCCTGAATCATTGTCAGGAACCTCTTTCTTTGTTTCTCTCCTCTAAATATTATCTCTTTCTTTTCTAGGGTAATCAAAGTAACCCTCTTATTCTTACAATCAATACTTGCATCATGCTCAGTCAACCAATCCATCCCTAATATCACATCAAATTCACCTAACTTAAAAGGTAACAAGTCAACATAAAAACGATTTCCCAAAATCTCTATCTCACAACGGGGATAATATGAACTGACCGCGATACGATCCTGATTAGCTATCTCTATAGTCAACACTCCACTTAAAGGTTTCGTTACGCAATTCAATCTACGAGCAAACGTCTCAGAAATAAAAGACTTCGTCGCTCCCGAATCTATTAACACTTGTGCAGGAATAGAATTTACTAGAAGTGTACCTGCCACCACGTCGGAATCTCTCACTGCTTCTCCCATTGACATATTGTAGGTCCTGGCTAACGGCTGGACGTTAACAACTGGGGGTGCTTCAATTGCCCGAATCATATTGTTCACGGTTGCTGGTGCTCTGCAGTCCTTAATCATGTGACCTGGTTTCTTACACCGATGACACACGATGCCTATCTTGCAATCCCGGGAATAATGTCCCTTCTGATTGCATTTAAAGCATGTGACATTCAATCGATGGCATATCCCTAGATGTCGCTTCCCGCATGTCTTGCATTCTGGTAGTGGGGGTCTAGAAAGTCCCTGCTGACTGCCGGTTAGTAGACGGTTATCTTGTCCTACGCTTCCGGTGTCTGGTTTCCTAAAACTTGTATTCCTTCCGTGCTGAAATCCCAGCTTCTTATTTGCTTGCCCTTGAAAACTTCCCTGCTGCTGTCCCTTATCGGGTATCCCTGCTTTCCTTTTCTTGTTCTCCCTCTCTTTCATGTAAGAATCACTCTCTGCCTCTGCAATCATTGCCTTTTGGACCACCGCTGCATAGGTGTCCAACTCCAATACAGCTAACTTACTACGAATCCAAGACCTCAGTCCCTGTTGGAACCTCTTGGCCTTCTTCTTTTCCGTATCCACATAGGTTGGAACAAACCTTGACAACTCCGTAAACCTTGTTTCATATTGGGGCACTGTCATGCTTCCCTGCTTTAATTCCAAAAACTTCAATTCCATCTGATCTCTCATATAGTCCGGAAAATACCTTTCCAAAAACAACTCTGTGAATCTTGCCCACGTAATCAATCCCTCGGGCTCCATAGCCCTACTCGTTTCCCACCAATAACTAGCCTCATTCTTCATAAAATAGCTTGCATACTCTGTCTTCTTGTCCTCTGTCACCTCTATCAAGGCAAAAGCCTTTTCCATCTCTTTCAACCATGCCTTAGCCTCTACAGGGTCTGCTGATCCTTTAAATTCTGGAGGTTTTGCTGCCTGGAAAGATTTGAACGTAACTGCCGGTGCTGCTTGCTGGTGCTGTTGTTGATGCTGCTGATGCTGATGTTGCTGATGCTGTTGCTGCTGTTCTAAGAGCTGTTGCTGAAATGCACGTTGCTGCTGTGCTAATGCGGCAGTCTGTTGAGTAAGGGTATTTAACAACTGGATTACCATCGGGTCCACACGGCCCGTGGGAGGTGTATTTTGTTGACCTTCTTGGTCAGAAGTATCAGTTGAACGGGTTTGTCGTCTAGGAGCCATATCGCTGATGAATAAACAATAATTGGCTTAATCAAACAGTTCATATAAGAGAAGGAAGGATCACAATTGATATCTCGAAGGTTTACAGATCTTCTCAACGGTGTATGGATACACTCGTTGCAATAAGTAGAATAACAGTTATGATGCTGGAAATGAATGACAGGGGAATAAATACAGTTCTATAAAAGAGGTTTATCATATATATATAGATAGAGTCAGTACAAGCGTAGAACGCTTCAAAAGAAAATATATCATGGCTGAACCATAACTGCCGACCAGCAATACAACAACAAAAATGCAACAACAACCCGAGGCGTTCCTATAAGCCCGGTGCACTGCTGATTCTACAATATGCATCTATATACTAACTATCTAGAACCATACATCCATGTCACATCTGTCTGCTACCGATACCTGCTCACAGATCACCTGCTCCTGCCGGCCATAACGGGGGTCCTGAAACCTCTGCAATCTCACTCATCGCATAATCCAAAATCTGTCTCATCCCTGCTACTGTCTCTCCCTCTCGACTAGAAGCTAATCCATGCAATCGAGTCTCAACCAAAGTCCTCGTAACCCTAAACCTCATCTATTCTCTCTCATCTGATCTCTAAGTCTGTCTCTCTCTCTGACAGCGACTGCCTCGATCGAACGAATCCTACCCATCTCCATAACCTGTCCATAAAGGAAATCCTTCTCTCTTCTCACCCTCTGATACACATGGTGTGGAACTGGTGGCTCACATAACTGATACAAAGGCCCACAAACTGATGCCTGAGATGCTGGTGCTGGGGCTACTTGTCGGAGTGGAATAGGACAAGGTATCTGATCTCTCCTGACTACTGGGTCCTGATGCCTAGGCTGATATCGCACTGGCCGAGACGGTCCTGCTCTCTCAACGGGTGTAGGTATCTCTGCTATCGTATCCTCGGAAGGGTCTGAGTCTGAACTAGAACTAGGGGGCTGCAATTATAACCACATTTAATTACTACGCGTAATATCCCTAGTTGACCTCCTAATATCCTTACGTGAATTCCTAACTCTCTATGTTATCCTGGACCCTAAGTCCTAACTTGTTTCAAATGCCATAACCTGTTGCTCTGATACCAACTGTGACGCCCTCCAAACCCGGGGTACAGATTTGAGGAGTCATCCGACCAACGGAATACTATTTAACACATGCATAATATATATAAAGACACAATTACCCCTTGACCAAGACCGCATCCAGATTATGGCAATGAACACAAGCTACTACAATCTTTTATTATTACAAACCAGTTTTATCAGAGTTATTACATCACAACTAAAGTTCAAATCTAGACATTAAATCTAGAAAAGCAAAACAACAACTACCCTGCCAATAACAGTGACTCGAGGGGCTCTCCTGACTGCTGGTGAACTATCGGTCACGCTATGCCAACTCATACTCTCGCTTCACTGGAATAGGGTTAGAAAACAACAAGCAAGAGTGAGCCAAAATTGCTCAGCAAACATCAACGAATCATTTCTATCACAGTTGTAAGGATATGAATTTAAGATATCAGAATCAACAATATTTAGCTAACACATGCTTTGTATCAATAATGATTGAAGTAAAGAATTAGAATTTGGCTTATACATTTTATTCAAATCAAAGGTTGTGCTGCTGGCCAGCCACGCATCAACCCCGGACTAGCTCATGTCATAGTCCTCTACTGGATCCCAGGCCAATCTGGGCCTTAAGTTATTCCGACCAATTACTGGTCCATTTTTAAAAACACATGCCAATTCTATAATAGGGTATAAACAATAACATGCTCAATAAGATAAACTGAATGTATAGTAATTGCAAAAGAGCTTCAACTGTTCAGTATCAACGAAGATCGAGAAAGGATCATGGAGTAGTTTCAATGGTACAGTGTACTCATTCAATAAGGTAATCAATATTGGTAATCGTTAATCAATAACCGTAATTGGTAGTCAAGATGGAAGTCAAATAATCAAAGGTTGTCAATGATAATCAAAGGATGATAAATAGCAACAATAGGTGGTAAACAATAATCAAGTAAATTGGAAATAAGGGTTTCCGATGCAGATCAAATCAAAGAATCAAGAATTTCTAAGGAAATGGAATCAGTTGTCCAAATGCGGTTAAAAGATGGATAATTTGAATTGTTCTGGGGATAACGGTATTCAAGTAATCAAGACAATAATAATTTTTATCACAAGTAAAGGCACAGATACTTGCCTGGTCTAAGCTGCTGTCGGATCGACTCTACTCACTCTACTTTCCCCTTTCCCTTGCTCTGGGAACTCGATTCTATAATTAAACAACTCATTACAATAAGTCTAACTATTCTCGTTCTACTCTCGACACTTATTCAATCAATAATCACATTTAAACAAGTAACCGGGTACGTATCGGACGTCCGGTATAATTTACGATATTTAAAACTCAGATATTTGCCCTAGCACGGGCATATACAGACTATAAAACACAACACACAATTAATATGAACCATATTGCACTTATAAATATTTTTAAAACATCGTCTGAAACTCATTTGAATTTTTAATAAGTCATTACTAATTTTTAAATCAAAAATCGGATTTTTAAATCCAATATAAACATTTAAATGAAAATAAATCAATTAATAAAATTAATTGACACTCTTTAAATGCTCAAACTATTTTTAAATAAATAAATAGGCTTGAAAATAATTAAACTGAATTTTTAATTAATTAAATCTAATTAATAATTAATTTTTAAGAATTAATTGATTAAAAGAATTAACCAATTAATTAATAAATTAATTATTAATTAAAAATAATTAAAATAATTAAGTTTAATCAATTTTCGGATTTAAAATAATAAATATAATTTATCAGAATTTTTCTGATATTAAAATATATTTTTAAAATAAAAATATGAATTTTTAAAGTTTTTAAACTATTTTCGAATTAAATTTAACAATAAAATTCAAAAACAGTTTTCTGAAAATGAATTAGGGTTTTGAAGATTGAAACCGGGTCGAAAAATCGGGTAAACGGGTCGGGAAGAACGAATCCGGGTCACCAAGAACAACCCGCCGGAATCTGGGTTTTCCAGAATCCGGCCGGCGTCCGGTGGCCGGACTTCGCCGTTTCCGATCAAAACAAAACCAAACCATAGGGCTTTTGTTCGCTTTTGCAAGACAAACACAACCCACATACACACACATCTGTCCCATGCCGGAATCGTGCCCAGAATTCATTCAAAGAACTCGCCGGCGACGACCTCGGCCGGAAACCCGATCTACTTAAATCCTACATGAAACTCAAAGATTAATATACCAAAATAAAGCTTATAACTCATACAATCAAAGCCCTTTATCAAAAACAATGTCAGATCAATATCAAGAACGTACGAATCGAAAGAAGAAATCGGGTCAAAACCCGAAAATCAAACCCGACTAAATTGAACTTAAACATGAAATTAAAGCATGGATTCTTGCTAATTAGAACCCTAGGAACATGTTAGAAGCAACCAATTGAACGGAGAATCAACAGAATGAAAATCCCCAAATTAATTAAGAACCCTAATTTTAATTCGAAACTTGTAAAATCAATATAAAATCGAATACTTACCAGATGATGATGAGGTTGGAAGATTCTGAAACTAGATTTTTGGGGCTTTGATTTGAGTATAAGAACTTCAAATTTGGACTTCAATAACCCTTAGAACGAATTGATTGAAGATCAAGAACACAAAATAATTTTTGGGAATTTCGAATATTTTTGAGTAATTTCTGAAGAATTGCTAGGGTTATGAAGTCTGATTGGTCTTTTTATATTTCTGGAAAAATAATACCCCAAATAACATTTTTGGATCGATATTGATTCGTTAGATCGTTTAAAAACCCTAATTAGGTCAAAAACACGTTTTACTAAAAATAAGGGGTTAAAAAGGTTGATGATTATCCAAATTGATATATATCATTATATAACTAATGCTCAAGAATACTAGGGCTATAACAACTTCAATATTGATATAGAACGATAAATCCGTCCCCTTAAGCAATTAGGGTTCGGAACGATTTTTCCTTTTTCGGATCAAAAATTGAAATTAATTTGCAGAATCAAATAGGTAGGGTTAAATAGAATCCCATAACCCTTTCGATAACGATTCGAATACGAAAGACGAAGAATTAAAAATGAATGTACGAAATTTCAACGGGGCTCTTGAATTATCAAAACGGCTCAAATTTGAAGAAAATTCCAAATGACGAAATTTTTGAAAGGGGCTTCCGACTCACCATTTAGCACATAATCACACACTAAATATCATATAATAATATTCCAATATTCCAACATAAATATTTTAGATTAAATATATCATTTAATCAAATAATAAAATTCACGGATATTACATAGTGGCTTGGTGAATATATCAGCTAGTTGTTGATCAGTAGGAACAAAGTGAAGTTCAATTGTTCCTTCCAGAACCTGTTCTCTTATAAAGTGATATCTGATACTTATGTGTTTAGTAAGAGAATGCTGAACTGGATTTCCTGTCATTGCAATAGCACTTTGGTTATCACAATAAATAGGGATTTTTGAGTATGACAGGCCATAATCTAACAACTGATTTCTCATCCACATTATCTGAGCACAACAACTTCCTGTAGCAATGTACTCAGCTTCTGCAGTTGAAGTGGAAATAGATTTCTGCTTTTTACTGAACCATGAAACTAGTCTTCCACCCAAAAACTGACAACTTCCTGAAGTACTTTTCCTGTCTATTTTGCATCCTGCAAAATCAGCATCTGAATAACCACACAACCCAAAATCTGATTCCCTTGCATACCAAAGGCCAAGTGAAGGAGTGCCTTTGAGATATCTGAAAATTCTTTTGACTGCAATCAGATGTGGTTCTCTAGGTTTTGCTTGAAATCTTGCACATAGACAGGTTGCAAACATGATATCTGGTCTACTGGCAGTGAGATACAATAAAGAGCCAATCATTCCTCTGTAGTGAGTTACATCTACCTCTTCACCTTGATCAGGATCAAGTTTGGTAGCTGTAGCTATGGGAGTTGAAGCAGGAGTACTGTCTTGCATGTTAAACCTTGTCAGTAAGTTCCTTGTGTATTTAGACTGATTAATAAAAATCCCTTCATCAGTCTGTTTAACTTGAAGACCCAGAAAGTAACTCATTTCTCCCATCATGCTCATTTGATATCTTGACTGCATAAGCTTGGAAAACTTTTCACACAGCTTATTGTTTGTTGACCCAAAAATGATATCATCAACATAAATCTGAACTAACAGCAACTCCTTACCATGATTCAAATAAAATAGAGTTTTATCAATTGCACCTCTTTTGAATCCACTTTCCAGTAAGAATTGAGCTAAGGTTTCATACCATGCTCTTGGAGCTTGCTTTAGTCCATAAAGTGCCTTATCCAGTCTGTAGACATAATCTGGATATTTAGGATCAATGAAACCAGGAGGTTGTTCAACATAAACTTCTTCCTCCAGTTCACCATTTAAGAAAGCACTTTTAACATCCATCTGGAAAACCTTGAATTTCTTATGTGCTGCATAAGCAAGAAATATCCTGATGGCTTCTATTCTTGCAACAGGAGCAAAAGTTTCATCATAGTCAATTCCTTCTTGTTGGGAATACCCCTTTGCAACTAGTCTAGCTTTGTTTCTTATAATGACTCCATCAGAATCAGTCTTGTTCTTGAAAATCCACTTTGTACCAACAATTGATCTATTCTTTGGTCTTGGTACCAGTTTCCAGACTTCATTCCTTTCAAATTCATTCAGTTCTTCTTGCATTGCAGTAACCCAATCAGCATCTTTAAGTGCATCTTCAACTTTCTTAGGCTCCTCCTTGGATAGAAAGTTATTATATAAACATTCATTCTGAGTTGCACTTCTTGTTTGAACACCTGCATCAGGATCTCCAATTATCAAATCAGGAGTATGATCTTTTGTCCATTTCCTTGCTGGTGTCAAATTGTTTCTTGAAGTAGATGCTCCCCCTGGATTGGTGTTATCTTGATTGAAAGAATTTGATTGATTTGAAGCTCTCCCTGAATTATTGCTATGTCCTCCTGATGTTTTATCAGGATCTTCACTTGAATCAGTATCTGAAGAATTCTGTCCTGATGATTGAGTTGACTCTGAACTTGTAGTTGAATGCCGTTGCTCCCCCTCAACATTAGCACTACTAGTTGTATCACTGTTGTTTGCATCATCAGTATTAGCACCATCAGTACCTGGTGAGTCATCAGGATTTGGTGACCCATCAGTATCTGGTGAATTGACAGGATCTGATTCAATTTCTTCAGGTTCCTTGGAAGCTTCATTTTCAAATAACAATCTATCATGCGAGTCTTCAATGATTCCAGTTATCTTCTTATCATCAAAAGATACATGAATTGACTCCAAGACAGTTCTTGTTCTCAAATTAAAAACTCTGAAGGCTCTTGATGTAGGATAACCTATGAATATTCCTTCATCAGCCTTTGTTTCAAATTTCCCTAGCTGTTCAGGATGAGTTCTGAGAACAAAACATTTACAGCCAAACACATGCAAATGCTTCAGACTTGGTTTCTTCTCTTTGAGTGACTGATAAGGAGTGACACCATGCCTGTTTATCAATGTGAGATTTTGTGTATAGCATGCTGTGTTGACTGCTTCTGCCCAGAAATATGTAGGTAATTTAGCTTCTTCCAACATAGTTCTGCCAGCTTCAATAAGAGTTCTATTCTTCCTTTCTACTACTCCATTTTGCTGAGGTGTGCCAGGAGCAGAGAATTGTTGAATGATTCCTTTGTATTTGCAGAACTCTTCCATCTTTGAATTCTTAAATTCAGTACCATTATCACTTCTCAGAATCTTGACTTTGTACTTTGTGGTTGTCTCAATCATCCTCACATGATCCAACAGAACTTCAGGAGTTTCATCTTTTCTATGCAGAAAATACACCCAGGTGAATCTAGAATATTCATCAACAATTACAAGAGTGTACCTTTTCTTAGTGATGGACATGATGTTGACTGGACCAAACAGATCAAGATGTAGCATGTGATATGGTTCTTCAATAGAGGATTCTGATTTACTCTGGAATGATGTCCTTCTTAGTTTTGCTTTTTGGCATGCATCACAGAGTCCATCAGGTGTATATAAGACATTAGGTAATCCTCTTACTAACTCTTTCTTAACCAACTCATTGATGTTGCTGAAGTTGAGATGAGAAAGCTTCTTGTGCCAATTCCAACTTTCATCTACTGAAGCTTTACTGATGAAACATGTAGGGGAGCCATCAGTATCTGAGAGAATGTTGGCTTCATATATGTTACCATGCCTGTAGCCAGTTAGTGCTATCTTCCCTGTTGCTTTACTGACTACTTCACAATGTGTGGAATAGAAATTGACATGATAACCTCTGTCAGTGATTTGACTAATACTCAACAAGTTGTGTTTTAGTCCCTTCACTAGAGCTACTTTTTCAATGATGACATTTCCAATGATTATATTGCCATATCCCAAGGTTTGTCCAATGTTGCCATCTCCATAAGACACAGTTGGGCCAGCTTTTTCCTCATATTCTGATAACAGGGCTTTGTTTCCAGTCATGTGCACAGAACATCCACTATCCATGACTAACACATTTTTCCTTTTACCCTGCATCAGAATAGTAAAACACTAGTCAGAATGTTTAGGAACCCACACTTGTTGGATTCCTTGTTCATGCATTTTATTAAATTTAACAGCAGAAGACTTTTTGACTTTAGCAGTCCTGACAGGATTTACTCCATCAGGATTTGCTTTGTCAGTATCAGTATTAACAAAAGCATGCTTCACTATGACATTTTCAGTTCTATCAGACTTTGTACTACTTTCAAACTTAGGCAATGGATCATAAAAGTTATAGTACAAATCATGATACTCTTTACATGTATAAATAGAATGCCATAGACTACCACAATGAAAACAGGAATTCTGTGGTTTGTAAAATACTGATCTATTCCTAACATCAGACTTAGGAATTTCAGTAATTTTCTTCTTACTCTTTTTACAATCAATAGCAAGATGATTAGAGTTACCACAGTTAAAACAACACTTTCTAGGTGTATTTGGGATATATTTATAACCATTCTCTTTATTGATCCCAACTTTACCATTCCTGTTTCTCTTAACAGTAGCTTCCTTTTTCTTATCTGTAACCTCACAGATTTTACCTTTAAGCTGTTTCTGAGACAATAGACCTACATTCTTAGTGACTTTGTTCATGACAGGTTTAGACTTTATAATTTTAATTCCTTGAGTAGAAGAAGATCCCTTTTCAAAAGTAGAATTGGAATCCTTACCAAAAACAAAATTAACAGGAGTAATCTTAGATTTGGTTGAGTCTATAACATGTCTATAGGTCTTTGGACTGACTGTCTCACCAATGACAATTTTCTCTGCTAATTTCTTATCTTCATCTGACTTATATCCTAGACACTCTTTCCAATTCTTAGAGGTATTAATCTCATGAAATTTCCTACCAGAGTCTGTCCAGGTTCTGATTTTCTCATTAGCATATTCAAGTTCTTTTTCAAGGGAAGTACATTTAGATGTCATCTCTAAGTGCATGTGTTTGGCATTATCACATTCTTTTTGTACTTCTTGCATACGAGAAAATTCAGCTTCTAATATCTCATTCCTCTTTCTAAGGTCAGACATCTCAGATAAGATTCTAATATTCTCAGCAGTTTGACTTCTAAAGCTAATATGTAATGACTTTAGAAAACGTCTTAACTCAGAAGCATTATCAGTATCAAAATCAAAGATAGTATTTAGTACCTTATCATCAGGAGCAGCAGTTACATCAGCATTGGCCATTAACGCATAGTTGACTACCTCAGTATCAGATTCTGAGGAAGAGTCCATCCAATCCTTGCTTGATGTGATGAGTGCCTTTGTCTTGTTGCATTCAGAAGCAAAGTGACCCATACCATTACACTTGTAGCATCTAACCTTTGACTTGTCAAATTTGCTACCCTTGCTGTCCTTCTTGATATACTTGTCTTTGTCTGCTTTGAAGGTCTTTTTCTGAAAGTTGCCTTGTCTTCTATTCTTCCTGAACTTCATCCTTCTGAAGTTTCTGACAATCATAGCAACCATCTCTTCCATGTCTGAATCAGAAGATTCATCACCAGTATTGGCATCAGGATTGCCATCAGTATCTGATGAAGAGTCGTCAGGATCTGACTCAGCTACTCTTGCTTTCCTTCTAGAGACCTCCATAGCTTTCCCTTTTGATTTTGCTTCTACATTCAAAGCAATTGACTTTGCCTTGCTGCTTTTCTTGTTCTTTCTCTGTTGAACTTCAAGATCATGAGTTCTTAGCATCCCATAGATCTCATCAAGAGACACAATGTTCAGATCATACTGGTGTCTAATGATTGAGGTCTGAGTATCCCATTCTTCAGGTAAAGCTCTAAGAAATTTGGTGTTTGAATCTTCAGTTTCATATACTTTGTCAACTAAGGATAAGCTGTTCAATAGTGTCAGAAATCTATCATATAGATCAGTCAGGCTCTCTTCAGGTCTTGCATCGAATTGCTCATATTCTTGAATCAATAGAGCCCTTCTGTTTTTCTTAACAGATGCAGATCCCTGGCACTGAGTTTCCAAAGTATCCCAGATTTCTTTTGAAGACTTGCATGCAATCACTCTGTTTGACATGACAGCATCAAGGCTATTATGCAAGATATTCTTTATCTTTGGTTCCCTGAGTACATGAGCTTTTTCTTCTGGAGTCCATTCAGCTTTAGCTTTGACCACATAATGTTCTGGTACTGTATCTGTTCGTTCTACGAACTTTGTTGGTATATATGGTCCATCACGAATCCTGTCCAAGTAGTCAGGATCCATAGCCTCCAGGTACATCAGCATCTTTACCCTCCATGTAGGATATTCTGATATCTTCAAGATGGGAATCTTCATGCTTTCATACTTGGTTGTCGACATCTTTAGATCGCATCTGATTCAGAATTAAATCAGTTTGCTCTGATACCAATTGTTGCCCAGTAAATAACAATTGTAGAAGGGGGTTGAATACAATTGTATAAGATTCTCGACTTTATATAACACAAATATGAAAGATCAATAACAATAACAATAACAGCTTTATTAACTTTGATATAAAACTGTTACAAACTCTCTTAATAAATTCTGATGTTCTTAAGAGCTGCTAGCTTACAAAAACTCTCTCAAGAAATTCTGTTCTTAAGAGCTTCTCTCCGATTATGTTCTCTCTCGAATGAATTCATAAATCGAAACCAAAACTGTGTTTATATAGTGCACACAGCTTCTCTATCAATTACAAGATAAGTCCTAATCAATAACAAAGATAGAAACATATCTTTAATCGATAGCTGCATTCTACAAACCAGGAACCGACAGAATAAACTTCCATGTTTATCTAGACTCCAAATATAACTCGAAGTAGGAATCCTGATCAGCTTCAAGTCCTGATGATCAAACCTGATCATAGTCTGAATAGGAATCCTGATGATAAACAAGATACTGACGCTTAGTCAAATACTGATGACCATGCAATACTGATGACGTCAGTAATCCTGATCAGTTGAGTCTAGCTTCTGACGATCATTGAATTCTGATCTAACATAATCTTTGATTTGGTCTTGTCTATAACATGTCTATAGGTCATTGGACTTACTGTCTCTTCTATTACAACTTTCTTTTTCAATTTCTTATCCTCATCTGAACTATAACCTAGACACTCTTTCCAATTCTTAGAAGTATTTATTTCATGAAATTTCCTTCCAGAATCTGTCCAGGTTCTGATTTTCTCTTTAGCATCTTCAAGTTCTTTTTCAAGAGCAGTACATTTAAATTTCATCTCTAAATACATGTGTTTAGCATTATCACATTCTATCTGTACTTTTTGCATAAAAGAGAATTCAGTTTCTAGATGCTCATTCCTTTTCCTAAGTTCAGACATCTCAGATAAGATCCTAGTACTCTCAGCAGTTTGACTTCTAAAGCTAATATGCAATGACTTTAGAAAACGTCTTAACTCAGAAGCATTATCAGTATCAAAATCAAAGATAGTATTTGGTACCTTATCATCAGGAACAACAGTTTCATCAGTATTGGCCATTAGGGCATAGTTGACCACCTCAGTGTCAGATTCTGAGGAAGAGTCCATCCAATCCTTGCTTGAAGTGATGAGTGCTTTAGCCTTCTTGCACTCAGTTTCAAAGTGCCCCATTCCATTACACTTGTAGCATCTAACCTTTGACTTGTCAAATTTGCCACTCTTGCTGTCCTTTTTGTTGTACTTGTCTTTGTCAGCATTGAAGGTCTTTTTCTGGAAGTTTCCTTGTCTTCTAGCCTTCCTGAACTTCATCTTTTTGAAGCCTCTGACTATCATAGAAACCATCTCTTCCATGCCCGAGTCAGAAGAATCATCATCAGTATTGGCATCAGGATTGCCATCAGTATCTGATGATGTGTCATCAGGATCTGACTCAACTATTCTTGTTTTCCTTCTAGAGACCTCCACAGCTTTTCCTTTTGATTTAGCCTCAACATTCAAGGCAATAGACTTTGCCTTGATGCTTTTCTTATTCTTCCTTTGTTGAACCTCAAGATCATAGGTTCTCAGCATCCCATATACTTCATCAAGAGACACAGTGTTTAGATCATACTGATGCCTAATGATTGATGTTTGTGTATCCCATTCTTCTGGTAAAGCTCTCAGAAACTTGGTATTAGAATCTTCAGATACATACTCTTTGCCTACTAGTGATAGATTGTTTAAGAGTGTCAGGAATCTATCATACATGTCAGTAAGGCTCTCATCAGGTATTGCATCAAATTGTTCATACCCTTGAATAAGTAGAGCCCTTCTGTTTTTCTTGACAGATGCAGATCCTTGGCATTGAGTTTCCAAAGTGTCCCAAATTTCTTTTGCAGATTTGCATGCAATCACCCTGTTAGACATGACAACATCAAGGCTGTTGTGAAGGATATTCTTTATCTTTGCATCTCTGAGAACGTTAGCTTTCTCTTCAGGAGTCCATTCACTTTTTACCTTGACCACGTAATGTTTAGGTACAGTATCTGTTTGTGCAACTATTCTCGTAGGAATATATGGTCCATCACGTATCCTGTCCAAATAGTCAGGATCCATAGCCTCCAGGTACATCAGCATCTTTACCTTCCATGTTGGATATTCAGTTTTCTTCAGGATGGGAATTTTCATGCTTTCATACTTTGTCGACATCTTAGATCGTATCTGATTCAAATTTAAATCAGTTTGCTCTGATACCAATTGTTGCCCAGTAAATAACAATTGTAGAAGGGGGGTTGAATACAATTGTATAAGATTCTCGACTTAATAAAATATAGATCACAAATATGAAAGAATAATAACAGCTTTATTAAATCTGATATAAAACTATTACAAACTCTCTCAAGAAATTCTGATGTTCTTGAGAGCTTCTAGGTTACAAAATACTCGTGTATGCTATTGATCTAAAATCAAAACCTAAACTGTGTTTATATACTACACATCTTCTCTATCGATTACAAGATAAGTCCAAATCAATTACCAACTATATTGAAACATATCCTAACCGACAGCTTCATTCCTATAAATTAGGAACCGACAAAATAAACTTCCTTCTTTAACTAGACTCATAAACCAACTCGAAATAGAAATCCTGATCAACTTCCAGTCCTGATGATCAATCCTGATCACATTCCTGATATAAATCCTAATAGAAATCCTGATACTGACGCTTGAGCAAATACTGATGACCATGCAATACTGATGACATCAGCAATCCTGATCAGTTGAGTCTAGATCCTGACGATCATTGAATCCTGATCTAACAGGTAGACCTTTTTGAAATTGGAAATTTGGATTGTTTAGGCCTTTTGATTGATGGTTGAACTGTGTTTGGGTTAGACACAGTGGGGTTCTCCATTGCTTGAACCTGTGCCCTAACACCTCCAAACATTGGAGTATACACAGCAGAATTAAAAGTGATGAGTTGTTGTTTCATTACCTCAGGGTAGACCATGTCAGGGAATGGAATACCTTCACCCTGAAGCCTTGCTTGTAGCTTGTTGTGCTCCCTAGTAAGATCCTTGAACAATCTAGGGTGTTGAACATGACAATCAATTGGTGTACTATCATCCAGTTGACTTCTTAATGTAGGCACAATGTGATGAAGGATCATCATCAAAAACCTATGGTTGTAGATTTTTGTGTTCTCCTTAGCCCTGACTTTGCTACCAATCTGCATAAGCAACAAATGTGCAATATCTATTGTCCTATTGGTTAGCGAACTGTACCCTATCTGACTAGTAATGGATGTAATTGCATCAAAACCACTACATTTGGCAGTAAAGGATTTAGCTATTTGATCAAAGAAGAAACTCCATTCTTTTCTCAAACAGTTTCTTTTAACAGTACTTAAGTCATTTAAATCACCAACATAATTTAAAGACCTATACATCTGAATCAAGTCATCATCACTAGCATAAGCATCAAATTCAGGTTTAACAGGTAATTCCAAAACTTCATTCAGAACTGCAGTAGTAATTGCATATGTATGAGTTCCAAATTTGAAAGTAAGCTTACCATTCACATAGGAAGCTGATTCCCATGTTTTAAAAACCGCTTCAGGAAGAAACTCAGGATTTCAAGTTAATGCAAAATTCAGAGGACCCTGAGTTAAGAAGTCCATCACTGGGTGAAAATCTTTATGTGCCTTGTCCTTTGCATGTATAGCAGTAGCATGATTTGTAGTCATAAACTCAAAATCACCAAAGACAAAAGCAATTGATTTTGGACCTCTCATCATTGTAGAAACAACAGCCATTGATGTGAATTGGGGATTGGGTTCGAAGAAATAGAGCTCTGTGTATGTATATATATAATGTGCACTTTTGATAAAACTTTTAAGAAATCAAAGATATAATTAACACAATATATGAATTAAGCAACTTGCTCGATAATGGTGCTAAAAATCAGCAACTACCTTTAATAGTGGGTTAAGAAAGAGAAATAACCGTTAAAACAGGTAACACTTCCAATCATGCAAGCTCAGAGTCTATTATTCCCGAAGAATTCGAACAGTCCTGTCTGATGATACTTGACTTACCAGAGTCTATAAACTAATTACACACGCATGTAAAAATTATTAAAAGACTTAAAATTAAAACAAGAAAAATTAGGAATTAAAACATATAACCCCTTTTTAATTTTCTTGCCACTTCTCAATGCAAAGTAATAATGAGAAATTGAAACGACTCCTCGAGACTTTCCAAAACCCTGCATTGCTTCGAGTTTCTCTATAAAAATAAGAGAAATCATCAGTCTTTTCTATTCGTACCTTCTCTTTTCCATAGAAAAATATCTTACCTAAAATTTCTCCATGGCTGCAAATAATCTTCCAAATGAACAAGTTCAAGAGTTCAATGCTTTTGATCAAGAAGAACAGTTAGCCCATCTATTTGAAGAGCTTGACCAAGCTCTAGCAAAGGATGAGGTTGTTGAAGAGCCTATACCTGTTCCTAACCTTCAAGAGGAACATGGTTTCATTGAGGCTATGGCTGATCTTCTTCTTTTCAACTTCTATAAAAATAACCCTGAATTTGCTGAGATTGATCCACTCGATCATCTCATTTTTGAGGAAGAGGAGGAAGATGAAGAGATAGAGAGAAGAAAGAAGGAGCTTGATGCAAACATTTAAGCAAACATGCAAAAATTGAAGGTACTTAATCAGAGACTAAGTATAAGAGTCTAACCTGTTTCAGAGTCTATAGGCAGTTTATTACATAATTTCAAGGTAATCATTGAATTCAGTCATGCATATAACATTATCACATAGATTAAGAACATATCAAAATCTATAACTAGAATTCAATACCTTGCTGCATAGATCTACAGACATTTAAAAATTTAACATTCCTAACTCACTAACCAGTTTGACAAAGGTAGCTTCATCAAGTGGCTTAGTAAGTATGTCTGCAATCTGCTTCTCTGTTGACACTTATTGAAGTTCAATTGTATCATTCTCTACATGTTCTCTTATAAAGTGATACTTGACTTCAATATGTTTTGTCTTGGAATGTTGGACTGGATTTTCTACAATTTTAATGGCACTAGTACTATCACAAAATAAGGGAATTTTGGATAAATTCATACCATAGTCCAACAGCTGATTTCTCATCCAAAGTAACTGAGCACAGCAACTTCCTACAGCTATGTACTCAGCTTCTGCAGTTGATGTAGATACTGACTGTTGTTTCCTGCTAAACCAAGAAATTAGTCTATTCCCTAGAAATTGACAGGTTCCAGTTGTGCTATTCCTGTCTGCTTTACATCCTGCATAATCAGAGTCTGAGTAGCCAATTAGTGAAAAATCAGAGTCTCTCGGGTACCATAATCCTAGATTAGCTGCTCCCTTGAGATATCTAAAAATTATTTTCACAGCAGTTAAATGAGATTCCTTAGGATTAGCTTGGAATTTGGCACACAGACAAGAAGAGAACATTATATCTGGCCTACTAGCAGTTAAGTACAGTAATGAGCCAATCAAGCCTCTCTAACTAGACACATCCACTGATTTTCCTTCTGGATCAAAGTCTAGTTTAGTTGCAGTAGGCATGGGAGTTTTAGCAATTGAGCAATCCTGCAAGTCAAACATTTTCAAAAGATCTTTAACATATTTTGACTGATTAATAAAAGTTCCATTATCAGTCTCTTTGACTTGAAGACCTAAAAAGTAGTTTAGTTCTCCCATCATGCTCATCTCATACTTAGACTGCATAAGCTTGCTAAACTTAGCAAAAAGTTTTTCATTTGTGGAGCCAAATATAATATCATCAACATAAATTTGAACTAAAAGCAAATCACCTTTTACCTTTCTGAAGAAAAGAGTTTTATCAATTGTACCTCTTGTGAAGTCATTCTCCAGAAGAAATTTAGACAGAGTTTCATACCATGCCCTTGGTGCCTGCTTTAGTCCATATAGTGCTTTGTCCAACTTGTAGACATGATCTGGAAATCTTGAATCAATGAAGCCTGGAGGTTGTTCAACATACACCTCTTCATCCAGTTTTCCATTTAGAAATGCACTATTTACATCCATCTGGTACACTTTGAATTTTGAGTATGCATCAAATGCAAGAAACATTGGTTAATTATAACCACATGATAGTCGTTAAACGCTTAAGTCAAAAGTTTGGTTGATAATACATTCACGAAAACGTTTCTAAGTCCATGGTTTTAACTATTCCCTTAAGGGTTTTTCACTTGCGCAACTTTGGTTCCCGCATTTTTATCAAATCGAAAAATTATCTTTTTAACACGAAACCTTCTTGGTTACCTTGATAACTGTCCATACTATTTTTCACCTTAGTTTCATGGTCTATATCTGTTATTCCCAGACAATGAATCAAGATTGTAGAAGGGGGGTGAATACAATCTTTAAAAAAATTTTGGTTCTTGACAGTAGAGATGTGAAAGTAAAATCAAGAACAGAAAAATAAACAAGATAATATAACACAAGAATTAAAAATTCAGGTGGATTGATTTATCCACCTGAGAGATTTTTATTTGAAGAAATCTCTGTGATGTTTATGAATAAACACACAGCTGCTTACACACTATTCTAGCTTCAGCAATTTACAAAGGATATTGATTTTAGCTCTCTAAATTGCCTAACTGATTTCTTAGTTCTAGAATAATGCTACACTTGGTTATATATCCCAAGTTTACAAGATATTTTGAACAGTCAATAATACAAAAAGTAAATCTGTTCAAGATCCTTGTTTCTCCATTCTGAGTAATGGTCCATGTGTTGGTAGCTTGCCCTTCTTAGCTGATTGTCTTTTATAGAAATGCTACTCTTGACTGGACAAAACAGAATGCTTATTCTTCTTTTGACTTTTCCAGAAATACTGGTTTCCTTGCTCTGTGAATTCTGTCAACCCATGTGCTCTGTCTGTACTGTCCCTTTCACAAAGTATAGAATGTATCCGTAGATGCTATTTGTGATGTATCCGTTGAAGGTATCTTGATCACATCCGTAGACAACTAGTACTGCTATCCGTAGACAGTACATTGTCCACATCCATAGAAGGCTAATGTTGTTTATCCGTTGACAGTCAATTTCACTTATGTAAAATTACAAGGCATAGAATATTTACAATTAGCCTCCCTATTCTACATATCAATTAATAGTCAACATGACTTATTCAGCCTAAAAACTAATACTTCAACTTTTACATTACAAAATAGGATTACACATCAGGATTCCTTAAGCATGCTACATTGAGTTTTATCCGTAGATCACAGATACTGCAAAAGCATGATATCCGTTGAAGGCTACATTTTACTTATACAATTTTCACTAAATTAATTTACTTATCATCAAGAAACAACATAGTTCCTAACAATCTCCCCCAATTTATGTCTGGTTGAGAATCAGACATAAATTAAGAGTCTTGATAATAACAAAACCACTTCTAACAAATAAACAGTAAACAGTAAAAATTGTATTAAGCTGCATTAATTGAAATGCTAAAGGGTTGAGAAATGTACATAGAGAATGCTCCTCTAGGCAGATCAGATTTAATCCCTTTTCTTCTCTTTTGTAGGTTGAACCTTCTTTTTTCCTTGCCTGGCATAGTTGATTTCAATTTGCTCCGGAAGCTTCCTATAGAAGGTGTCTTCTTCAACTATCTTTGGATCTATCTTGGATTGCAACCACCTAAGGTATTGGGAACTAGCCTTAGACAGTTGGTCCTCTAGCCTGAAGAATCTTCTACATCCCTCATTATCTCTGAACTCCATCATCCAGTAAGGTTGGAGGTGGATTCTTTGACCACTGTATGGGATCTTCAATTTCCTTGGTAAGTTTTCAGGTTGATTCCAACTAGCTCTTATCCCTTCAATCTTCCTCATCACTAGGCTCCTTGCAGTTGGAGAAAATCCCTTTGAGCTCTTGAAGCTTGAGAAAACTTTGACCAATGTGGGATATCCTTCATTCAGAATTCTCTGCAAGGGCCATGTCCTTTCTACTCCACCCTTGTAGACAAACACCAATCTTTCTGGAAGATTCTTGTGCTTGTCAATGCCCCTTATTTCAATAATTTCATCCAGGAAGAGATCCAGTGTTGGAAACTCTTGTATGTCAGCAATGTAGATAAAATCAGCTTTGTCTTCTATTGGCTTGACAACTTGAGGTACAATTTGAAGTTTGATTGGCCCCTTTGGAGTTTTCTTCTTTGGTTCCCTTGCTCTTTTCTTCCTTTCAGCTTCTAAGATAATTTTTGGGAATACCAAATTATCAGAATCTATGGGCTCTTCCTTGGGCTCTACTAGGGTGCTTGAGGGTTTGATGATATCATCAATTGTGAAGGTCCTTCTCTTTGGTTTCTCAAGATCCTCTTGTTTTTCTGGAGAGACAGGCCTTTTGGATTTGAATTTTATCCTCCTAGCAATAAGATTTGTCTTAGGCACTGTCTTCCCTTTGTTTGATTTTCTTTTAATAGGGGCCCCTTCCTCTACAGCCTCACTACTATCTTCTTCCATTTCCCTCATCAATTCTTGGGCCAGTCTAGCCTGCTTTTCAGGAGTAGACTCATATCCCTCAAGATTGGCTTCTCTTGCAAGTCTAGCTACCTCCTCTCTTTTAGCTTCCACAAACCTGGGATGACTGATTGTTATATGAATTGGCTTTCCATTCTTGATGATCACAGCCATCCCATGTCTAAGTTCCACATCCCTGGTCTCATTGAATGCCTTGATGTCTTTTCCCAAGAGTTTCTTAGCATCTGGCTTGGGAAGTGGAAAATTCACTTGGAGTTTATTCTTGCCATGCTTTTTGGTTGGAGAACCAAACCTACCACTCCATATGCTTTCACACTCCTTGTAGAGAGATGGCTCAGCATCATAGAAACTTTTTGGGAGCTCAACCTCAGGAGTAAGAATTTTGAGAATTGTTGTAGTAGTGGCAGGCTCTGTAGTTGTGAAGGGAGTTGAAGTCACAGTTTTAAAGATTGATTCTTTGATCAACCTTTCTGTGTTGAGAATTCTTTGCTTTATGGCTTCATTGGCTTTATATACCTCATTTTGCCTTGCAAGCACCTCCTCTTCACTTAGACTAGAGAAATCCAACTCTCCTGGTTTGATTGAGACTGGAGGGACCATAATGAATTGGAATCCACTTGGATTAGCTACTACTTCTGGAACCTCCCCCTCAGCAGATGCTTTCACCACTTCCATCCTAGCTGGTTCAGAGACCACTAGTGTACTCTCCTCCTTTGTGTTATCATCAAGGATTGGAGTAGCACCAAGGGCCTGCAGCAATTGTTGGAGGAGCTGTGTCTGCAATTTTTGTTGCTCTAGAAGGAGATCCAGCTTCTCCTCCATTTTTTCCACCCTCTTTGATAGAGATTCCACACTCCTTAGATATAGTGTTTTCTTCAACAACTCTTCTTTGAATAGTCCTTATGGTGGAGAGAGGGAATGCAGTATCAAGCTTCCTGTTAATGTTGTCCTTGACATTATCAATGACTGCCTTGACCTCATCTGTCTGTGTCCTTTGATGTAGAAGTTGCATCTTCTGTAATTGGAGGTTTGTAATGAACTTGGACAAGATGAGCTTCTTGGATGGATTAGCTGATTGAAACTCAGTGGAAGCCTTTTGATATTCCTTTAAGATCACCAGGTTGATTACATCAGATTTGGCTTATGTGTCAAACAACCAACCTGGTGTGCTTCCTGAGGTGGAAGGGCCTTCATCACCTCCTTCACCACCATCCGAGTCTTCTTCCTGGTCTTCAGAGTCTTCATCATACTCAAACTCTTCACCAGCTCCTGGAGGCAGATTAATGATTGCTTCTTTTGCCCTAGACATTGATTCAGTAGTGTGTACCAAATGCAACATCCTTTCTGCCTCCACATTGCCCTGTCCATCCAAGACTTGATAGGCTGGATCAGGATGAGTAAATGTCTCAGCATTCAGGTTGACTTGATTCAACTTATGTTGATATTCAAGTTGGAACAGCCTCTCCCTGTCTGCATCACTTGCATCAGGGGCTCCCCTTTGGCTCACACCCCTCACACCCTCACCTTCACCTACTAAGGTGGAACTCTCATTTCTCACTTTTATCAGACTGAAAGAAATAGTCTGTCCCTCTTGTTCTCCCTCTCCTTTTGTCTGGCTGCAAGCCAGCCCCTCACTCTCAATAGCTTCACTCCCTTCCCTCAATCCTAAGAGTGTTTGAACTACTACTAACTCATCCACACTGGAAGTTGTAATATTTGAAGTTTGAAGTGCCAGTGTGGAAGGAGTATCCGTAGAGGTAGTAGAAGTATATGTCAACGGATAGTTGATTTGAGGCATATCCGTAGACATACAAACACCCATCAACGGATGAGAGATATCCGTAGATGAAAAAAAAAAGAAGTGGCTTTTGAAATTGAAACTATGGCTGAATCTGTGGAGATTGATTTGAAATTTAGAGCCACAGATGGAGCCAAAGTCTTAGAAATGATAGGTTGGTGGTCCAACAAATCATCAAGAAGATTATGACCACCAATTTCAGAGTGGGGCTTCTCCAAGAAGGTTAAGGATGGAGAATCAGGAATGGATGTGTGAATCATGTCCACATCCAAAGAGAGAGTAGGTGAGCTTGGGATTTCTGTGTCAGTTTGAATGATTAGAGAATGGGGTTTTGACTCCACATTTACTGGAGCCACATCAAACTGAATTTGTGATGGTGCCATTGGCACTGTGTGTGATCCCTGTGAAACCCCCAGATGTTTTTGACCTTTTTCTCCTTTCATAGGCCTTGGATGTATCTGTAGGGCTTCTGGTGTCCCAATCCCTCTTGTGCTTTGTCCCTGGTTGGGGACTATTTTCAATAGCAACATCCTTTTGGGAGGATGTCACTAGGGATATGTTTGAATCCTTTTCAACCACTGTATTTTTTTGAGAAGATACATGGTGGCTTGGCTGGGACACACTAATCTCATCCTCCTTGTTCTTGGGGTTTATTTGATGTTCACCCCCTTCCCTCACCACTTACTACCACCTTCACACTCCCTTCAAGGGTTTTGGTAGTTTCTGTAACAGGTGCCTTTTGAGAGACACCTGAGATTGGCTTTCTGGATTTGGACTTTGGAATTTTAGAGGTGGCCACTTGGGTAGGAGGCTGTTGGACAATTCCAGGCTTCATGGTGGCACTTGAAATCAAAGAAATAACAATGGAGGAAGGTACAATTGAGGAGATTACATGACTTACCTGTGCCTCCTGAACTGCATTGAAAATTGGCGGATACACCAATTGTACCTCTCTATTGTGGCTCAGCCTATTAAAGTCCTCAAGGACTCTCTTATTCTGAACCCAACATTCCTTGGAGTTTGCAGGGAATTGATCCACCAGGTTACTCTCTACATGGTTAGCTAGCAACATGATAAATCTAGCATAGTATACATTCTTACTTCTAGATGCTTTATTTCCTAGTTTAGCACCTAGTTTAGCACCTAGTTCATATAGAATTAGGGATCCTAGGTTATAATAGCTATCAGTTACAAGCATATAAGCAATATCAAGCATAGAGAATGTAACTGCATCATAGTTGCTAATTTTACCAGAGAAAACCTTAAGGATGGCATCAAAGAAAAAGCTCAATTCCTTGACCATACCTCTTCTCTGAATCTTGCTTAAATTATCCGTAGGTAAAGCATAGTTAACCAAATTCAGCATGTTAACGATATCAGTATCACTATGTTTTTCTAACCTATTGTTTTCAGGCAAATTCAAGCAAGCAGTAATGACATCACTATTTATCACATATTCCTTACCTTGAAGAACGAAGGTGATAGTAGCATTGACAGAATCAAACACAGCTGATTCCCAGATGGCTTCAATCATCTCAAAGTATAGTTTGGGGGCTTCGAACATTGCCTTTGAGAGCTTGCAGTTCTAGAGAGACCTCGTCATAGTGTGATATGATGTGTTCTTCTCTTCGAAGTCCACCAGTGCTGTGAAGTTGTTCTTCTCATATGTGAAACCAGTGAGAGACATAGTCTTGTTGGTTGGTGCCATTGATGTTGAGCTCGGAATTACAGAGAGAGATTTTTGCTTTGAGAGAGAAGATGAGTTGTTGCCTTAGTGAATTTTGGAAAATGATAGAAAATGATTAACTAGGAGTAAAAATCAAATTATACCCCCCCCCCCCACCAAAATAATTATGTAAGAAAATCAGAATAATTGAAAGAAATTATCTGATTGGGCAAGAAAATAACCGTTTAAAAGTAATGAGTTTAAAGAGTAAAACCACGAATTTACTGCAATTACATACACGTATTGTACGCATGTAACTACGGATAAGATTGTGACTTTAACGGTTATGATTAAAACTGTACTATCTATGGATAGGATTTTACCTTTTGAGATTCGACATCCATAGAGGAGTAAAAAGAAATATCCGTAGAAGGGGAAAAAAATCCAGTGTCAAAAATGACCATCGACGAATAAGGATATCCGTAGAGGGAGAAATTTTGACTTAGACAAAATTCTTCTTTTTCAGAGAGTTTTAATTCTCATGAAAATCAAGTTGACACTGGCTGCATTACAAATTATCAGACATTTAAATAAATTAAGAGTAGTTAAGCATACCTAGCTCACTCACCAACCTTGAGAATATTGATTCATCAAGTGGCTTGGTAAAAATGTCTGCAATTTGCTGCTCACTTGGAACAAAATGAAGTTCCATAGTACCATTCATCACATGTTCCCTGATGAAGTGATACTTTATGTCAATGTGTTTGGTCCTTGAGTGCTGCACTAGATTCTCAGTTATGGCAGTTGCACTAATGTTGTCACAGAAAATTGGAATCTTATTAACTGTTAGACCATAGTCAATTAGTTGATTTTTCATCCAAAGAATCTGTGCACAACAACTTCCAGCTGCAATATATTCTACCTCATCTGTAGTAGTAGAGACAAAATTTTGATTCTTATTGAACCATGAAACAAGCTTGTTTCCTAGAAATTGGCAGGTGCCAGTTGTACTTTTTCTGTCAATCTTGCAACCTGCATAGTCTGCATCTGAATAACCAATTAGATCAAAACCAGATTCTCTAGGGTACCAAATGCCAAGGTTTGGTGTTCCATTGAGATATCATGAAAATCCTCTTGATAGAAGGTTTGGTGTTCCATGCCTCTATAGCTTGAAATGTCCACAGATTTTTCCTTAGTATGCAATTCAAACTTAGTAGCAGTTGGCATGGGTGTTTTAGCAGGTGAGCAATCCATAGATCAAACTTCTTTAATAGATCAAAGATATATTTAGTTTGACTAATGAAGATTCCTCCTTTCACTTGCTTAACTTGTAAGCCAAGGAAATAGGTAAGTTCACCCATCATGCTCATTTCATCTACATAAATTTGAACAAGTATACTAGAGCCATTAACATTTCTAAAGAAAAGAATTTTGTCAACAGTACCTCTAGTGAAGTGATTCTTTAAAAGAAACTGTGAGAGAGTGTCATACCAGACTCTAGGTGCTTGCTTCAGTCCATAGAGTGCCTTGAGTAGGAAGTAGACAAATTCTGGATAATTTGGATCTTCAAAACTAGGAGGTTGACTGACATACACCTCCTCTTCCAGTTCCCCATTCAAGAAGGCACTCTTGACATCCATTTGATAGACCTTGAAACTAGCATGGGCTACATAGGCCAGGAATATCCTTATTGCTTCCAATCTAGCAACAGGGGCAAATGTTTCATCATAATCTATTCCTTCTTCTTGAGAATAACCCTTAGCAACCAATCTTGCTTTGTTCCTTGTGACAATGCCATTTTCATCCATCTTGTTTCTGAATACCCACTTTGTTCCTATAACACTTCTGTCTTTAGGTTTGGGTACCAGCTTCCATACTTTGTTTCTCTCAAATTGGTTTAGCTCTTCCTGCATAGATAACACCCAATCTGGATCTAAAAGAGCATCCTCAACTTTCTTTGGTTCATCTTGTGAAAGAAAGCTATTGTATAAACATTCATCCTGAGTAGCTCTTCTAGTTTGGACATTTGAGGATGCATCACCAATGATCAGTTCAAATGGGTGATCCTTTGTCCATTTTCTTCTTGTTGCAGGTGTAGGTCTTGAAGATGTAGCATAATTCTCATAAGCAGGATCATGTGAGGTTGATCCTTGACTCAGAGAAACTCCCCCTGAGTTTATTGGGGTGGATATCCTGTTTTGTGATCCACCTACGGATGCCTCAAAATGGCTTCCTACGGATGCTCCACTTTGGTTCCTACGGATGCTCCAATTTGGCTTCCTACGGATGCTCCAATTGTCCCTTCTATGGATGGCTCATTTAAACTTGAGTTATCCATATTTGAAATGATCACTCTTGAAGGGACTGTTCATCCACATAATCATCATCTTCATTATCATAATACAGACCTTCCACCTCATTCTCAAAACTAAGAGTTTCATGAAAGCCCTCATCAGTGAGACCTTGAATTATGGCATCATCAAAAATAACATGTACAGATTCCATAACAATGTTGATTCTGTGATTGAAAACCCTGTAGGATTTTCCAGCTGCATATCCCACAAAAGTGGCTTCATCTGCCTTTGATTCAAATTTTCCAAGATTTTCACCTTGATTTCTCAATACAAAACATTTGCAGCCAAAGACATGTAGAAAATTCAAGGATGGTTTTCTTCCTTTGAGCAGCTGATATGGAGTCATCCCTTTTGCTTGATTGATCAAAGATATATTTTGAGTGAAACATGCAGTGTTAACTACTTCAGCCCAGAAATAAGTAGGTAACTTTGATTCTCCTAGCATTGTTCTTGCAGCCTCAATTAAAGTTCTAATTTTCCTTTCCACCGCTCCATTTTGTTATGGTGTTCTTGCTGCAAAGAAATCATGAATGATTCCATTCTTCTCACAAAACAACTTCATTGTTGAATTCTTGAACTCAATGCCATTGTCACTCCTGATTCTTCTGACTTTGAGATCAGGATGATTGTTAGCAACCTTGATGTGATTGATTATGATTTCACTTGCCTCATCTTTAGAGTGCAGGAAGTATGTCCATGTAAACTTTGAAAAGTCATCCACAATCACAAGGCAGTATCTTTTCTTTGAAATAGACATGACATTTACTGGTCCAAATAAATCCATGTTTAGCAGTTGTAGAGGTTGCTCAATTGATTAGTCTAGCTTGCTTCTGAAAGAAATCTTCTTTTGCTTCCCTTTCTGGCAAGCATCACAAAGTCCATCCTTGGAAAATTCCAACTGAGGAAGTCCTCTTACTAGGTCTCTTCTTACCAGATCATTCATTGACTTGAAGTTCAAATGTGACAGCCTTTTGTGCCATAGCCAACTCTCATCTTTACTTGCTTTACTTGGAAGACAAGTGATAGAATCTGAACTTGTTGAATTGAAGTCAGCTATATACACATTACCTCTTCTGTGACCTGTCAACACCACATTGTTGTTTCCTTTGTTTGAAACAACACAGGCTCCTTGACTGAATGATACTGAGAAACCTTTATCACATAGTTGACTAATGCTAAGCAAGTTGTGCTTAAGTCCATCAACTAGTGCTACTTCATCAATGATTACATTTTCCTTTGAAATCAAGCCATATCCCTTAGTGTAACCTTTGTTGTCATCTCCAAAGGTAATCCTAGGGCCAGCTTTTTCCACAAACTCTATGAACAGGGTAGAATCTCCAGTCATGTGCCTAGAGCATCCACTGTCTAGATACCATAGATTCTTTCTGTATCCCTGCACACAACAAAACCAAATCAAGTTGATTTTGGTACCCAAGTTTCCTTGGGTCCTTTCCTGTTAGCTTTAACTTTGCATTTCTTGTCATTTTGCACCTTAATCTCAGGTTGAGTTAAATCAACCTTGACCCTGGGTGTTGACCTCTGAGAGACAGCATGTTGAGGATGTTCCTATGCATACATGTTAGATGCAGGCATTTGAGGATGTTGTGCATACATAGTGTTCATGTGTGGCATGCTCCATGTCATTTGTGGCATTGTGAATGCATTCATATGTGGATTTGAAACAAATGGCATGTTGGCATACAAATTTGAAGCATGATCAGTATGTGCAAACATGTTATGCATAGCAGGCATAGGCATATTGGGTACATGCATTGGCATTTGAACAGATGAAGTTTTAACAGTTTTGCAATTGGTAGATAAATGATTAACACTACCACACTTAACACAAGTTTTCCTAGGAGCATACTTGTCAGGTGTATAGTTGTTATGCTTGTTAATCCCTACCTTACCATTTCTGTTCTTTTTCTTTTTCACCTCAGCCTTGACCTCTATATTTTCTAACTTTCCTTTCAATTGCTTGTTGGACAAGTGACCTATGTTGACATCCTTAGCTTTGGTTTTGCTACATTCTCCCTGAACAAAATTTTTACTGGTTGGATCATACTTTTCGTTCAGCTTCTCAAGTTTTTTTACTAACAGAGGATGTACACTTCTTTGGACAAGTCACATCCGTAGAGGTGTTACCCATCAACGGATGATCATTATCCGTAGATGTGTCATCTCTTAGATTTTCAACATCTAGTTTCTCCTTATCTTTTTCTGCTGATTCCTTGTAGAATGTATCCACACCTTGAGCCTTAATTATGTTTGTGGCAACATTCCTGGAATCAGTCCATCTAGCAATTGTTTCCTGTTCTCTAGCTAACCGTGCTTTGGCAAGTGATTAGTGCATAATTTTGCATTCTCTTGTACCTATTTTATTGTTAGTTTTCGTATTTTTAATAAATTAATTAGTTGTATTTTCATGTTTTGTAGATATTTGGAAAAATAAAGAAAAAAAGAAGAAAAAGGGACAAGGAAGGGCAAAAGTGGAAAAGAAAAATCAAGGATGGAAGAAAAAGACAAAATAAGGTGTTGGTTGATTAGATTTCAAGATGAATGGCCAAGATTAACCCAACCCTTCCCCAAAACCCTAATTTTTCCCTATAAATACCCCCTCCTTCCCCTTTGTAAACAACCCTAGTTTTTAGCCTAATCTAAATTTTTAGTTAGCCTCTCTTTTATTTTCCTAGATCTAGTATTCTCTTTCATTGTAATAGCTTAAATTTTGTAGACGTCTCTTTTTAAATCAATGAAAGTTTCCTTTTTATCTTCATCTCTAGTCTTTTACTTTATCTCTTGGCTATGAACTTTTGTAAATCCAATAAAGTGGGTCAAATAGCCTTTGTGCTACCACTTGAGGTTTAAAGGAGCCATCTTTGTTTATTGTGTTGTAGTGTTTAATCTCTAGATTTACTCTTTATTGTGTTCTTGAGTCAAACCCCTTTAAATTTGATTTTAATGTTGGGTTTGATGATTAAATCTTATTATTTACATTTTCTTGTTGAAGTTGGTATTTGGATGTAATGAGTTTGATAGTTTAGAGTTTTGTTTGGTGTTGTTAGTGTTAAGTTGGGATCTTTAAGATATAGATTTAGTGTTAGATAACTTGTTGGGTGTTTATACATTTTTCCGGTGAGTGTGAATTTTCTGGCGAGCTTAAATTTTCCGGTGAGATTTAAACTTTTCGGCTAGATTCATATTTTTTTAGTTAAGATTTCGGCACAAAATTAATTTGTGTCGGGGTTTGTTTTTTTTTTCGTTTTAAAAATTAAACGAGTAGTTTTTTTTTATTTAGACGTTGTTTCGCGTTCATTTTTTCTACTGCCAGGTTTTTTCTCTATTGATTCGCTGCTTCATGTCTTGAAACCTGCCCCTGCTTTCCGTTTAACTTAATTCTGTAAACACAAAACAGTGCTTGTCACACACGCGCCCAGTTTTTGTTTCTGTCCGTTTATTTTTTTTGTTGATTTCTTATGTTAGCAGGCCAACTCCTGGCCCAACTATTTTCCTTTGTTTTTTTTTTTGTTTAATTAATTGATGTTCAAATCCATTTTCTGGCCCAACGTGCCTAGCCCATGATTATTGTTATTCGGTCCATTTAGTTATTACATTTAATAGTTGGCAAATCATAACATCTGCCATGTTTGACCATTTATGCTTGTTTGATTAATGCTTTAATTATTAAGTAATTAATGTCTTTTTGCCATACATTTTTTCCTAGTTTACCTTCTTGTTGTTAGTTGTTACATATAAATAGTCACCCTCGTAATTAGTTTAGATAGTAATTGTTTGTGTCCCTTTTCAATATTAATGTTGCACCTTCTGCTACTATCTAGCATTTGAATTTCGTTTCCTTTCATCAATAAGTTTCCAACGTATTCACTTTCTTGGAATTATAATTTTGTTTAAATTAAATTTCTGCGCTTTTCGTGTTATTAATTACAACCAATTTCACATCAAAAATTAATTGTAGTCAAAAAAAAAAAATTAGAAATTAAGAATTGCGAAAAATAAAATAGTCTCCGTGGATCGAATCATAAATATTAAAACGGTGATCGTGCGCTTGTGATATTTAAATGTTTATTTCTAGCACATCAGCAAGACTCTGAGAAATTTAATAATTGAATCTTTGATTTGATACACCCTCCATACAACTTCAATCCATTCAACAATTTTTGAAATCTACTAAAATTATCATTCAAAGATTCTCCACTCTTGAAGTGAAAGTGTTCATACTGTTGTATGAGGAGCTGCATCTTGTTTTCCCTTATGTAATAACCCCAAATTTTGGATTTAGTTAAAATTTTTGATGAATAGTAAATTTCCATTGATGAATAGTAAATTTGCTGATAAAAAGTTTTTCAGACCACCCTATGTGGATGACCTGGAATGAATGTTTCGAAGTTATATTATTGATGTATAGAAAGAATAAAAGAATGTAAACGCGATCAGAATAAGGAGATTCCAACTTTGAATTTTGATCACTATTCATCGGACAATCGAGGATGTAGTGATTTGATCGTTTTGAGAAAGTATGTAGGATGAGAAATCCATGATCATACCTTAAACCAAGGTGAGAAAACTAGAACCACATATTAAACCAAGGTAATGAAAAGATCAAGGAAGTATCCCCTAGCATTCGTACATAGAAACATTTTTTTTAAAACCACTTGAAACTATCACTAAACAAAAGCGTAACAAATTATGGATTAAACCCTAACCAAAGGAGGAGTATTATATAAGATCAGCAAGTGCAATATATAAGAGGATTGAGGATACAAATGATGACATAAGCATGATGCAGAGGAGTGACATATGCATGACCAAGTGATGACAAAGTGGTGAATCACCACCTTGTCACCACTTTCACCACAACCACAAGATAAAAAGAGCCTTGTCATTGGTGACAAAACAAGATTATGGCCACACAAATTGAAAGAAAAAGTATTAAGGATTAATTATACAAAACAAAAGAAAAGAAAATCAAAGGAAACAAAAGCAAAAGAGATGCATCTTGAAGAACTAAACTTTCGGCCCCTTTTCTTCAACCAATCCCTTAAATAATTTTCTACCACTTCCACTCAACCATAAATCTTGATCTTGGGCTCTAAATCACCCTCTTCCAATATCCAAGGTAGATCTCTAATCTTAGCCTCATCCATGGATGATAGCTTGGTCAAAAATGGATTCAAAGTTGATGATGAATAGTGAAGTGAATAGTAAACTCATAAGATCTTGTTTTGTTTTGATGATTTTAGGTTTGATTAGCATAGTTAAGGAGCAAGGAAGGATATACCACCCATATATAGCCTTTTTTAAGTTCCAAGGAAGGTATAAAACTTCTTCCCTTTTT
The DNA here is from genome assembly GCA_030848705.1 of Heracleum sosnowskyi. NCBI lineage: Eukaryota > Viridiplantae > Streptophyta > Magnoliopsida > Apiales > Apiaceae > Heracleum > Heracleum sosnowskyi. Next base: position 84,692,016 of record CM061237.1, read on the forward strand.
GAGAATATGCTTGATCTAGTAGTTATAAGTGATTGTTTAAGAGTTATGTAGTAATGAAGCATGTATGCATGATTTTAAGCATGTTTGATGGTTGATTTGTGGATAAACTTATGAACTAGGGTATGACCATGTTTGGACAGAAAATAGTAGTATTAGCTTGAGGTTTGATTGGTGGTTGGTTGATTATGGATTGGTGGTTGTATTGAGTGTTTAAAAACACGGGAAGTACGTTTAAGCGCCGTTACCATGTCGCATTTTACTTAGGTAGTTTAGACAGAAACCATGGTTACATTAAAGGGCATAAACATGAAGTTTCTGACCAGGAACATGTAGGCCCTGTTTCCTAGATTGTTTTAGTGAAATAATTGTGTCGTTTCGATTTACGGTTTACGAGAAACGTCCGTTTTAGTGAAAGCGGTTTCGCGTAACTAAGTAGTTCATTGCATGAACTTTGAGATAGGGATCAAGCCCTTTAAAAATGGAATTGGATTGAGATATTAAAATGGATGCTAGTATGGATAATCTAGAAAGGAACCTAGAAGGTTTCGTGTTAAAACGATAAGTTGGTGATTTTATAAAAATACGCGAACGAAGGTTGCGCGAGTGAAATACCCTTAAGGGGATGGTTTAAAACAAGGAAATGGTAAAGGAAAAGTACTTGGGATTTGTGAATAGAGTTTCACCCAAACTTGTGACTTAAGAATTACGGAACGTCATGAGGTTATAGATGACCGAGAGCGAGACGTTTGATTGTCATTAATAGAACTGGAGTGCTTAAGCTATAGCACATTAATTGGTTCTAAGGGACTGACTGAAATTGTATATCTTGTTATAGATCGACGCGCACACTCTCGAGCCCCCACTACCACACCACCAAGACACCAAGGCAAGTTTTCAAACCCTACACCATATAATGATGCTGTTGTGATATATGTTGTGATATTGATAAATATGCTGCTTTAATGCTGTGAAATGACTTATAAAATGTTTTCGCTTTTAATAAAAAGTTGTATAAGATATAAGGTTTATATGCTAGATTAATACTAGATATAAACCAAGGTTAAAGGTTAAAGACTCTAAGTATAGAGTACTTGTACGATAGTTTAAAACTTAGACCGGGAGTCAAAGTATTATTTTGTTTTGATCATACTATCAGAAGCTGGAAGATTCCAGGGACAGTTATATTTTAAAGATTTATTAAATATTCCAATATCTATATATTATTGGATATTTAATGTGAGATATTTAAATAATATTATAATAAATATTATTTGAATATTATTTAATTAAGTGAATATTATTTTGAATATTCACTTAAATAATTTTATATTGAATAATAATTCAATTCTTATTATTTGAAAATTTATTTAATTAAGTGAATATTATTTTGAATATTCACTTAAGTGGATTATTATTGAATAATAATTTATTATTTATTATTTGGGTATTTATTAAATATTCCAAATATGATTTAAAAATCATAGAACCTTATTATATTATTTAAGGTTCTACTATTTACACAAAACTTTCTGATCTTCAGAAAAGATATTTAAAACAGAGATTCCCAATTATCATCTTAAGATATTTAAGGATAATTAAATGCGAATAGTGTTTTCTAACTCATCGGAAATTGGGAATCTAGTTCAAGAATTCGAGGACAGAGTTTTACTTCCACTGTTCCTCTAAAATATCTATAGCTGGGGATGACTCCCCTATTCAAGTAAAGTATTTCAAACTTGTTAAACTCTGAAATTTCAATAAACTCCCTGGTCATGATTCCAAAATACGTGGTAATCATCGGTAGTTTCGTTGACTAATGTCAACCCACACTTTGACTTACTCCTTTCAATATTCTGGAGTAAGGAATTCTGAACGGTTACAAAGTTTTGACAAGTGTTATTAAATATTCCAATATATATATAGTATTCGATATTTAATGTAAGATATTTAAATAATATTATTATAAATATTATTTGGATATTTATTTAATTAAGTGAATATTATTTGGAATATTCACCTAAGTGGATTATATTGGATCATATTTCAATATTTATTATTTGAATATTTATTAAATATTCCAGAAATGATTTAAAAATCATAGAACCTTATTTAAATATTACATAAGGTTCCAATAGATGTTTAAAATATTTTCTGATCTCAAAACAGATTTATGTGACTATAGTAGGGATTCCCGAATATTATTTTAATTTAAATCGATCCTAAGAGATGATTTAAATATTCGCTGACCACTCAAATGGGACAGGAATACCCTTAAAGATTTCCAAATAGTTTGACTCTGGGTCGTAATCTTTTAAAGAGAAATCTTATCAAATCCTAAGTGGGACGACAATGGTCAACCCCTTCCGGTTACTTACTCCTCTATTATCCTAGGAGTAAGTAGGCCAAAAATGTTTTCAAAAGAGAGACAAGTACTAAGTATTTGGGGAAAATAGGATTAAATTCCGATTCCCGTTTCATTGACTTTTCATCCAGGACCAGTAGGAAACGCGAAAGAGGTTCTTGGACATTACCTCTGATTATAGCGTAAGAGGCTGTTGGTCAGTCCAACACTTATCTCGCATAGGAGGCTGTAGGTTCAGTCCAGCAGATACAAAGCCCGTATGCGGCTAGGGTGATAATCGTGTTAAGATGTCGTCCATCTACTAGTAGAGAAGTGTGAGTACGATACAACGACTGATCATCGTGTATCGTGTGTGTGCCCTGAAAAAGGTCATTCCCTCCAATTGGAGTTGTGCTGCACATTGTAACGAAAGCCGAGGTGCTGAGTTAGTGATAATGTGGCAGTGATGAGTAATGATGTTTGATAAGTGGGTATTTTATTCACTTAGAACGTGTCCGTATGGCTTAAAACGAATGTTTGCACTCGAGTTGTGGTATTTTTGATCTCTTTTAAGGGTATTGTGCAGGTATATTTATCACAGGTGTACTAGGAATGAAGCGGAGCAATCGGAATGCAATTTGGAGCTAAAACGAAGAAAATGGAAAAGTTCGTCTTCCTGGACAAAAGGCACGGCGCGGCAGCGCCGTGTTTGTGCTTGCCTATGGCGCGGCAGCGCCGCTGGAAAAAGGAAGTAATTATCTGGCGCGGCAGCGCCGCTATCCTATACAATCGTGGCGCGGCAGCGCCAGTCTGTCTGACGAAATTTCCTGTTTTGAACCCGATTTGCTGATTTTTCGAGTTGAAGTCAAATTACAATTCAGTACGACTTGTTGCACCTGGAGGCATATAAAAAAGAGAAGAAAACCCTAGAGAACGAGGAGAGACACGTACCACATATTATATACGGAGTTTTAAGGCACGAAGAAGCAAGGAAGAAGATAGTTTCAATTTATTCTTGTATTCTTTCTAGCTTGTGGATGCTTGGTTTGGGTGTATTCTTTAGAACCCTTGATAATTATTACAATATTAATTCGTTTTCTTCAATCATGTTTACATTAGAACCCATGGTGACGATTAGTTTGATTATGAACTAACTCGTTATCATGGGGTTTTAGCGGATTTATTCATGAAGTTTATTTGTTGAATTTTCTCGATGCCTATAGTGTGATTGATGCGATATCCTATCATGGTTGTTTTAATTCGTTATAGGAGAGTAGCTAACTCCTGTAATTGTGTGTTAATTCTTATTGAAGCGAAAGTAGATTTAAGAATTTAGAACTTGCCATGCTAGCATAGGTTTATGCGTGAGAATATCATTCATAATTAATGTCGTAACTCTAACCGTTTTATGACGACTATGTGATCAATTGAATGCTTGTACTTCAACCATTATGTTTTCAATCTTTATAGACATATATGGACTAAGCATAATTGGGAGACTAAGTGATTTCTATCTTTATTGTGGATATTATTTAGGATGGTATTTGTGCAACGAAAGTTGGTTTATATCAGTTTTGTGTGTTCGATCAGGTATTAATAAATCACATGAAAGGGCTAGAGAATTGAAGACTATAGATGGATTGTTTAATGAAGTTAAAATTCCATGTTTTATTTGCATAAGTAATTCGACATAAATCTCAGTTCAAGTAGTTGATAATTAGTTATAATTCTTAGATTAATTATAGTGATAACAAAAATCCACTTTGTTATTTGTTTTAGCATCGAATAATAATCATACATTGGTGAGTGAATTACTAGACAAACAACGAGTCCCTGTAGGAACGAACCTTATTTGCTATCTGTATTACTTGAGATCACGTGCACTTGCGTGTTGAGTTTGGTCGTAACAAGTTTTTGGCGCCGCTGCCGGGGATTTCGGTTTTATTTGTTTAGTTTCAGTATTTACCATCAGTGGTCATTAAAGTTCGGTGACTAGGACGTTCTCATCAATTTTCTTGTTGGTGAATTTCAGGTACTTATTGAGAGTGTATGCGTACACGAGCTCGAGCACGTAGAGAAGAATTAGCAAGAAGAGAAGAACTAGCACGAAGGAAACTTGACTTTGAGAACATCAGTGTAGAAAACAATCGTGAATCAAAAGAAGATATGGCAGATGAAGCACAACTAGCGAAGGCTTTGAGTGAATTTTCTCAGCCAAAAGTGGAGGACATTCATACCAGCATTGTTCGTCCAGCTATTGGGGCTAATAATTTTGAGCTTAAGCCAAACATCATTCAGATGATTCAGAACACGGTTCAGTTTGGGGGTAGTCCTGCTGAAGATCCCAATGCTCATATTAGGGACTTTCTTGAGATCTGTGATACCTTCAAATTCAACGGAGTTACAGATGACGCAATCAGATTGAGGCTATTTCCCTTCTCTCTTAGGGATAAAGCCAAGAGTTGGTTACATTCCATGCCATCAGGTTCTATTAAAACATGGGCAGATTGTGCTCAAAAATTCTTGACGAAGTATTTCTCCATGGCGAAGACAGCAGCTTATAGGAATTCTATTTCTCAGTTTGCTCAGCAATCCCAGGAATCTTTGGGGGAAGCTTGGGAAAGGTACAAGGAGATTTTGGCACGTTGTCCTCATCATGGGATGCCGGATTGGATGGTAATCAGCAATTTCTATAATGGATTGGGAGCTCAGTCAAGGCCTATGCTTGATGCAGCTTCTGGAGGAGCACTGTGGGCAAAAAGCTATGAGGATGCCTATAATCTTATCGAGATGATGGCGGCCAATGAGTTTCAGAATCCTACTCAACGCTTGCCACCTGCTAAAGTGGCTGGAGTTCTTGACTTGGATGCAGCTACTGCTATTGCTGCTCAACTCAAAGCGTTGACAATGAAGGTAGATTCCCTTTCTAATCATGGGACTAACCAGGTTGCTATGGTGTGTGAATTGTGTGCAGGGGCTCATGACACGAATCTGTGTGCTATCTCAGCTGAATCAGCACAGTTTGTTGGTAACTTTCAGAGAACTCAGCAACCAGCACCTAATGTGTATCATCCCAACAATCGGAATCATCCTAATTTCAGTTGGAGCAACAATCAGGGTGGTGTTCAGCAACCACAAAATCAGCAGTTCAATGCAAGACCATATAATCAGAACTATCAACCACCACCTTATGCTCCAAGGCAACCATTCATTCCACCGGGATTTCAACCATCTCAAGGGAATTCATTGAATCAGTCTGAGAAGTCTGAATTGGAAGAGCTTCGAATGATGTACAAGAGTCAGGCGGTGTCATTGAAAACTTTAGAGAATCAGATTGGGCAACTAGCCAATGCATTATTGAACCGTCAACCAGGAACGCTTCCGAGTGACACAGAGATGAATCCAGGCAAGAAAGATCACAAGGAACAGGTCCAGGCAGTAACCTTACGATCGGGGAAGATTCTACAAGGTCAGAACGAAGAAAATTCGGCCGAGGAAAAAAATGAGTTTTCTGATCAGAATGTGCGGCGCGGCAGCGCCGCTCCCCAGTATAAAAACGGCGCGGCAGCGCCGGACCCTCTGGAAGAAAAAAATAATTTTGACGCTGGGGTCGATTCTGTTCCTGATTTGGTACCTAATGCTACTCTCTCGACTCATGTAACTGGGAAGAGTGATAATTCTCAGAAAGTAGTAGAAGAAAAGGTGTTTCCACCTCCTCCATTCCCAAAACGAGTTCAAAGGCAAAAGTTTGACAAGCAGTTTGCTAAGTTCTTGGATGTCTTCAAGAAGCTTCAGATTAACATACCATTTGCAGAGGCCCTTGAGCAAATGCCGAGCTATGCGAAGTTTATGAAGGGCATTCTTTCGAAGAAATTGAAACTCGAGGAGCTAGAGACAGTTGCATTGACGGAAGAATGTAGTGCCATCTTGCAACAAAAGTTTCCACCTAAGTTGAAGGACCCTGGAAGCTTTACCATACCATGTACTATTGGAGATCTCTCATTCAGCAAATGCTTGTGTGATTTGGGTGCAAGTATTAATCTCATGCCCTTATCAGTTTTCATGCAGCTTGGTCTTCCAGAACCAAAGCCAACTACTATGACGCTGCAACTTGCGGACCGTTCAGTTACTTATCCTCGAGGAATAGTTGAGGATGTTTTGGTGAAAGTCGACAAGCTTATCTTTCCAGCCGACTTTGTTATTCTTGACTTTGAAGAAGACAAGAAGATCCCTATCATCTTGGGATGACCATTCTTGGCTACAGGTCGGACTCTTATTGATGTCCAGAAGGGAGAACTCACGATGAGGGTGCACGATCAAAATGTCACCTTTAATGTTTTCAATGCAATGAAGCTTCCAACTGATGAGGAAGTGTGTTTTAAAATTGATATGGTGGACAAGGTGGTTAACTCCGCAACTCAACACTTGATCAAAACTGATGTGTTGGAAAGAGTTCTTGCTAATGACTTGGAGATTGAGAACGAAGTGGATGAAGAACACTTGCAATATCTTAATGCATCTCCATGGAAGAAGTTTAAGATTCCATTTGAATCTTTGGGGTTGTCAGAGCTGAAGAAGTCTCATGTTAGACTTAAGCCATCTATCGAGGAAGCACCTACATTGGAACTTAAGCCATTGCCTGAACATCTAAGGTATGCCTATCTTGGTGATTCTTCTACCTTACCTGTTATTATATCATCTAAGCTTTCAGGCATGGAAGAGGAAAAGCTATTGCGAATTTTAAGGGATTTCAAATCAGCCATTGGGTGGACTATAACAGACATCAAGGGTATTAGTCCTTCTTACTGCATGCACAAAATTCCTTTGGAAGAGGGAGCTAAACCTACAGTTGACAATCAAAGGAGACTGAATCCTGTTATGAAGGAAGTTGTGAAGAAGGAAATTCTTAAATGGCTTGATGCAGGCATTATCTATCCGATCTCTGATAGTTCTTGGGTGAGTCCAGTGCAATGTGTGCCTAAGAAGGGAGGCATGACAGTGATTACTAATGAAAAGAACGAGCTCATTCCTACTCGAACAGTTACTGGTTGGAGGATTTGCATGGATTATCGGAAGTTGAACAAGGCCACTCGGAAAGATCACTTTCCACTTCCGTTCATTGATCAGATGCTCGACAGACTGGCTGGACATCAGTTCTATTGCTTGCTTGATGGGTATTCTGGTTACAATCAGATTTGCATAGCACCCGAGGATCAAGAGAAGACTACATTCACTTATCCATTTGGTACATTTGCTTTCAGACGTGTTTCTTTCGGGTTGTGTGGAGCACCAGCTACTTTTCAGAGATGCATGATGGCCATTTTTTCTGACATGATTGGAAGTAATGTGGAAGTATTCATGGACGATTTCTCAGTCTTTGGGGATTCTTTTGATGAGTGCTTGGAAAACTTGAGTTTGGTTCTAAAGCGTTGTGTGGAGACAAATCTTGTTCTAAATTGGGAAAAGTGCCATTTCATGGTACAAGAAGGTGTCATTCTGGGACACAAGGTTTCGTGTAAAGGTTTGGAAGTTGACAAGGCAAAGGTGGCGACTATTGAGAACCTTCCTGCCCCTGTTTCAGTCAAGGGTATTCGCAGCTTTCTTGGTCATGCGGGGTTCTACAGGCGTTTCATAAAGGATTTCTCAAAAATTTCTAAGCCACTTTGCAATCTTTTGGAAAAAGATGTTCCGTTCAAGTTTGATGAGTCTTGTTTACATGCATTCGAGATCTTGAAGAAGAAATTAATTTCTGCTCCAGTTATTACAGCTCCTGATTGGAGTCAACCATTTGCTTTGATGTGCGATGCTAGTGATTTTGCGCTTGGGGCCGTTCTAGGCCAAAGGAAAGAAAAGGTGTTTCATGTTATTTATTATGCAAGCAAAACTCTTAATGATGCTCAGATGAATTACACCACCACTGAGAAGGAACTACTTGCTATTGTCTATGGGTTTGAAAAGTTTCGCTCTTATCTGCTTGGTACTAAGGTGACAGTTTATACGGATCATGCTGCTATTCGCTATCTCCTGGCGAAGAAAGATGCTAAGCCAAGGTTGATTCGTTGGGTTCTTCTGTTGCAAGAATTTGACGTGGAAATCAAGGACAGAAAGGGGACGGAGAATCAGGTAGCTGACCATCTCTCTAGATTGGAAGATCATGGGAAGTCACCTAAAGACAACACGGCTATTAATGAGTTTTTTCCGGATGAGCAACTATTCAGTGTGAAAGATGTTGAACCATGGTATGCCGACATTGTGAATTATCTAGTAAGTAACATCATACCACCTGAGCTCTCTTATGCTCAAAAGAAGAAATTCTTACATGATGTCAAGCAGTATATTTGGGATGAGCCGTTTTTGTTCAAGCAAGGAGTTGATCAGATTATTAGGCGTTGTGTTCCTTACAGTGAGACCGAGGCTATTCTTAGTGATTTTCATGCTACAGCTTATGGAGGCCATTATGCGGGTGAAAAGACAGCCACACGTATTCTTCAAGCAGGTTTCTATTGGCCGACTCTATTCAAGGATGCTCATCAGTTTGTGTTGAGATGTGATCGATGTCAACGAGTTGGTAATATTTCTCGTAGGGACGAGATGCCTCTTAATGTCATGTTGGAGGTAGAGATCTTTGACGTGTGGGGAATCGACTTCATGGGACCGTTCATTCCGTCATGTGGTAATCAGTATATTCTGTTAGCTGTGGATTATGTGTCTAAGTGGGTGGAGGTAAAGGCACTTCCAACGAATGATGCTAAGGTGGTGCTCAATTTCCTTCACAAGAATATATTTACTCGGTTTGGCACGCCACGGGTTATCATCAGTGATGAAGGTACGCACTTTTGCAATCGGAAGTTTACATCTCTTATGGCACGCTACAATATCAATCATCGAGTTGCTACAGCTTATCATCCTCAAACCAATGGGCAAGCTGAAGTGTCTAATCGTGAAATTAAACGGATTCTTGAGAAGGTGGTAAGTCCTTCTAGGAAGGATTGGGCTTTGAAGCTTGATGAAGCAGTGTGGGCTTATCGGACGGCCTATAAAACACCTTTGGGAATGTCACCATTTCAGCTTGTGTATGGAAAAGCATGTCATCTTCCAGCTGAGTTAGAACACAAGGCTTATTGGGCGTTGAAGAAGCTGAATTTTGATCTTACAGCAGCAGGTGAGAAGCGTATGGTTCAGTTGAATGAAATGGACGAGTTTCGATTGCAAGCTTATGAGAACAACAAGCTATATAAAGAGAAAGTCAAAAGGTGGCATGATCGTCGGTTGGTTCTTAAGACATTTGTGCCCGGGCAATTGGTGTTGTTGTTCAACTCTCGACTTCGGTTATTTCCTGGAAAGTTGAAGTCACGTTGGTCAGGTCCATTCACAGTTAAAACAGTTTTTCAGCATGGAGCAGTGGAGATTTTTGACAAGTCACCGGACCAGTCATTCAAGGTCAATGGTCAGCGGTTAAAGCCATATTTTGGAGAGAAGTTGAATCGCGAAGTTGAGACCGCGGTTCTAATTTGCCCAACGTAAGGAAATGGAGCTATGTCAAGCTACTGACTTAAAAAGAGCGCTTCGTGGGAGGCAACCCACTTGATTGTATGATTGTATCATTTTTAAAAAAAAAAAAAATATATATATAGAAAAAATTTTCATCAGAAGGTTTGGCGCGGCAGCGCCGTGCTAAAGCACAACCCTGGCGCGGCAGCGCCGTGTCGACTGTTGAGAAAAAAAAAACAGAAAATTGGAAAAAAAAAAAAAGTTTGTTGTTGTATTTAGTGGCCCATTATCCTAACCCACTACCCATACCCACTAACCCTAAAATTCTCTATATAAACCCACATCCCATAACCCTACCTATACAAACCTATACATACACTACTTACGAATCTCAAAAATTCTCAAACATTCTAAACACTTCTTCCATTCGATTCAATGGCATCTAAGCGACAACGGGTTGTAATTGGTGGTGGTAGTGAGGGTGCTAGTGGTAGTGGGGCTGGTGGAAGGAACCCTCGTTCCTCTTCTTCATCTGATTCTGGGGGAGGTAATGGTGGACCTCAATTTGTTTCCAATGAGGCTCGTGAGGCTTATAATGATTTGTTGGGGCGTCCTATTGCCCGTGAGAGGGGTCTTTTTCCTACGGCATCGGATGGGTATATGTTGGAGATTATTCAGGAGAGAGGTTGGGAGCAATTTTGTGAGGCTCCGGAGCCTGTTCCGATGACTGTGGTTCGCGAGTTTTATGCGAACGCTAGTATGGAAAGGAATGGGATTAGCCAAGTTCGTGGGTTTCGTGTGGATTATCGGCCGCGTTCTATTCGTCGTGTTCTTGGTCTTCCGGCTCCTAGGAGGAATCAAGAGGATTGGTCAGGGAGAACTCGCGATGCTGTGGACCTTCCGATGATTATTCAGCGGTTGTGTGTTCCAGGTACGGAGTGGACCGTGAGGCGTGGCACTACTGAGCCCACGTCGTTTTTGTCGACGGCGCTGAATCAATATGCGCGTACTTGGCACTTGTTCATTTGTGCTAACCTCATCCCTACTAGGCATTCTAATGAGGTGACAGTTGAGAGGGCTATCTTGTTGTATGCTATTTGCAGTAGAGAGTTTGTGGATGTGGGTAATTTGATCCACCAGGGGATTCTCCGTTTTATGCAAGGGAGTACCACTGCGGCGATACCTTATGGTTCGGTTATTGCTAGGTTGGCTAGGGATGGTGGTGCTATTTGGTCAGCAGAGGAGGTTGTGCAGCAACCACAGGCAGCACTGGATCATCAGAGTATTATGAGGCTGAATGTGTGGGATGGAGGTGCGCCGGATTGGTGGGGTCTTGGTTTTGTAGTAGAGGGTCAGCAGCAGCAGCAGCAGCAGCAGGAGGAGGCGCCTCAGGATGGAGGTTCTCTTATTAGTCAGCGGCAGTATAGGCGATTGACGAGGCGTATCGATGCGGTGCACGATATGCAGGCAGGTTTTGCAGCAGATTTTGGTCAGTTTGCACAGGCTTTGAGCACGGCTTTGCGTGCAAGTGGGGTGGACGTGACTTTTCCGTCCTTTGGAGCTGGCGCTGTCTATCCGCCACCGGACACTCCCGATGGGAGTGGCTCGGACGACGAATAGGTATGCCTTGCACTCTTTTTATGCTTACCTTCAATGTGGGCATTGAAAATTTTAAGTTTGGGGGTGGGGATGAAAGGTGCATTTGTATAATAGGTATATTGCATGTTAGGAGCATTTGTGCATGTTAGTTAATTTCATGTTAGTTTAGAGCATTTTGTTGCATGTTAGTTAGAGCATTTAGGACATTCTGTTTATTGTGATATTTATGTTCATATAGTTGCATGAGCATGGCATGCATTTTCATGATCCCTTAGGACGACCTATTTCTGTTTGGCAGGTAGATGTTGATTTGAGTGTGGTAATCATGAATAGAGGGTTGATTTATAGTTTCTATGAAATTGACATGCATGTTATGGGGACAAAAACATTTACACAACTCATTGTTTGCTTTTGGGCTAGATTGGGGGTCATGCTTGTTTGGATGTTTTGAGGTTTAATTACCTGGTTATATTTAGAATGTTCTTTATTCCCTTGATAACGTAAGAGCACTAAAGTATAAGTTTGGGGGAAACAGGATTTTCATGCTAGTTGTTGTGTTGTTTATGGCTAGGCGTCAAATGGCTAGTAGCCGGCTCATATTTATATGAGTAGTCTAGGGTTGGAAATGAGAATTCTCATTCCAGATTGTATATATGAAAAAAAAAAAAAAAAGAGAAAAGAAAAAAAAAAGAGTCATGTAAATAGTTAAATGCAAAATTAACCACGAGTGAGCTCTTTAATACTCGAGCAATTAAGTTCAATGGGGGCAATGTGCCTAGTGACCTAAGGTCCTTTGTGGTCTGGGATCCGCTAACCTAACGCTCGTTACATGGGTATTATTGTATAAGCCTTTTGGGGTCTCACTCATTGCACGGTTAAATAAGCATGTGTATTGTATATAGTAGTATGTGTCGTAGTAATAAAGCATGAATTCCTGGTTAACCTGAATGATGATGGAGGTGTATCGAAGTTATGAAGTGTCTACCGTTCATTCTCTTTATAAACTTGTGATTGCCTTGACTAAGAATTGGTATGATTTTTGATCTAGTGTTAGGAGTATATCTGATGAGTATCACACACCACGTTCCTATGCATGTATTGTTAGTATATGGGAATTTAGTCGAGCTCTGTTTGGAAGTTATTGCATGATTTGAGATGTTTGCCTAATGAATGGTTTTGGTTCGTTTAAGGGGGTCCTTGCATTTCCATATAGTTGCATACATGTAGTTAGTTGCATTTGTAGATGTATTGTTAGATGGATTTTGTGGGTACATTCACTATAGGCCCTCACGAGACCTTACTCGTCCACTAGGGCTGCCTAGGGGTTTAAAGGGCTTGTTGCATATGCCAAATGCAACCGTGATCACCTACGGAAGTGGTACTAGTTAGTTGTAATAAATTGTTTGTTTATACTCGAGGACGAGCATCGGTTTAAGTTTGGGGGTGTGATAAGTGGGTATTTTATTCACTTAGAACGTGTCCGTATGGCTTAAAACGAATGTTTGCACTCGAGTTGTGGTATTTTTGATCTCTTTTAAGGGTATTGTGCAGGTATATTTATCACAGGTGTACTAGGAATGAAGCGGAGCAATCGGAATGCAATTTGGAGCTAAAACGAAGAAAATGGAAAAGTTCGTCTTCCTGGACAGAAGGCACGGCGCGGCAGCGCCGTGTTTGTGCTTGCCTATGGCGCGGCAGCGCCGCTGGAAAAAGGAAGTAATTATCTGGCGCGGCAGCGCCGCTATCCTATACAATCGTGGCGCGGCAGCGCCAGTCTGTCTGACGAAATTTCCTGTTTTGAACCCGATTTGCTGATTTTTCGAGTTGAAGTCAAATTACAATTCAGTACGACTTGTTGCACCTGGAGGCATATAAAAAAGAGAAGAAAACCCTAGAGAACGAGGAGAGACACATACCACATATTATATGCGGAGTTTTAAGGCACGAAGAAGCAAGGAAGAAGATAGTTTCAATTTATTCTTGTATTCTTTCTAGCTTGTGGATGCTTGGTTTGGGTGTATTCTTTAGAACCCTTGATAATTATTACAATATTAATTCGTTTTCTTCAATCATGTTTACATTAGAACCCATGGTGACGATTAGTTTGATTATGAACTAACTCGTTATCATGGGGTTTTAGCGGATTTATTCATGAAGTTTATTTGTTGAATTTTCTCGATGCCTATAGTGTGATTGATGCGATATCCTATCATGGTTGTTTTAATTCGTTATAGGAGAGTAGCTAACTCCTGTAATTGTGTGTTAATTCTTATTGAAGCGAAAGTAGATTTAAGAATTTAGAACTTGCCATGCTAGCATAGGTTTATGCGTGAGAATATCATTCATAATTAATGTCGTAACTCTAACCGTTTTATGACGACTATGTGATCAATTGAATGCTTGTACTTCAACCATTATGTTTTCAATCTTTATAGACATATATGGACTAAGCATAATTGGGAGACTAAGTGATTTCTATCTTTATTGTGGATATTATTTAGGATGGTATTTGTGCAACGAAAGTTGGTTTATATCAGTTTTGTGTGTTCGATCAGGTATTAATAAATCACATGAAAGGGCTAGAGAATTGAAGACTATAGATGGATTGTTTAATGAAGTTAAAATTCCATGTTTTATTTGCATAAGTAATTCGACATAAATCTCAGTTCAAGTAGTTGATAATTAGTTATAATTCTTAGATTAATTATAGTGATAACAAAAATCCACTTTGTTATTTGTTTTAGCATCGAATAATAATCATACATTGGTGAGTGAATTACTAGACAAACAACGAGTCCCTGTAGGAACGAACCTTATTTGCTATCTGTATTACTTGAGATCACGTGCACTTGCGTGTTGAGTTTGGTCGTAACAATGTTCCTCATACAGTTAGTTGTACTGTATGACATGTTTTGACGAAAAGAATGTTTAAACATATCGTTCTGTACATGAACGGAGTTTCAAAGGTTTTCAATCATGATATCAGCTTACATATATGATTATGATGCTATATCTTATTGTCGAGCTATAGCGCTCATTCTTGCTTCTTTTATAAAAAGGTGTTCATTACTGATATTATACAGTATTTTGAACGGTATGAGATATCTAAATAGATATGCATGTATATATGTTGAGAAGGGATTTAAGATATACAGTATATTGAATTGTATAGTATTTTGAATCAATGGATGGGTTTAAGCCTTGATTCCAATATTAATATCTAATTTAAAAAGATATGTTTGAGACCTGGTTTATCATACTGATACCAAGGATTTCCAAATGATTTACGAATAGTATTTGAGTATGATTATAAGGCATACGGTATTTTGAACGGTATACTATTTTGGGGACAAACCCTAGTAGTGTTAAAAACTTTGATCCTATATGGATTAACTTCCTAAGCTTACATATATATGCTTATGCTGCTTTGTATTATTGCTGGGCTTAGTGCTCACTCTTGCTTTCTTATATATATATATATATCACAACACAACAGCTAGGGTAGATGGCCAGGATTCGTCATACCGCTCAGAAGCGCGTATGGGCCACGCAGACCGCCCATAGGATGGCAGTTGCAGCACCTCAGGTAGAAGTACGGAGTTGGTTCGGAGTGTAACTCTTGTTGCTCCGGTTTAATTATAAGTATCACTTATGTATATTAATGAACAAGAACAAACTTTTGCGCTGCCTTATGGTTTCACATAGAAATCATACTGGTAGTAGGTTGCAAGCATTACTTTTGGGTTGTAATAACTTTAATTTATGGATCATATGACTACTGCTTTTGTAAGTTCGTTTCTGAGACATAACTAACGTGAGTATATTGATGGTGGGGTCACCATGTGTGTTGATTTATTATATTATGATTCAAGTATTAAGTGTTTGTACGGAATAAGGGATCGTGACAACCTAGATCTCCGACCCCGGATCTGGGGGTGTTACAGAAATGGTATCAGAGCGTACAGTTATTAATCTCAGAAAAGATCGGATGTTAGGAATAATAAATGCAACTATAATAATAAGAGAACTCCCATCGAGTTCATAGTTGGGCTACCGGATGTAGCACTGACTGTTAAAACCCGCAAGGGAACTTTGATTACACAGTATAGTAACCTAGTTTTCGCTTGTATAGGTGTTTGCGGCCGAGGAGGCTGATGATTTTGAGACCCAGCATGACGAGGCTCTGCTGGCGGCTGAGGACGACCCCATGGAGGATCTTGAGGAGGATACTGAGGACCCGGACGAGGATCCGGAAGAGGACCCCACGACTGTGTTAGACTTCCCTACTTCTCCTGCTCCCACTATTGATGGAGAGTCGACTGGGGATGATGATTCCACTGAGAGGGATCAGGTCTTGCCTGATGTAGTTACCACGGAGGACGATGAGACTTCTGAGGACAGTGCTAGTCGAGGAGGCATCAGGATGTACCCTCTGCCTACTATGAGAGCCCTTACCCCTCCTGTGCCCCCATTGAGTCTGTTACCATCAGACGATGACTATGATCTTGCCCCTGAGGGATATGAGGAGGACCAGGCCATGACTGATCCAGACACACCTCCTCCCTCACCTACTGGAGTACCTACTGTGATCCATGATTGGATGATTGGCCGGCTGACCACTGATTTGGCAGCGACAGAGGCTAGAACTGATGAGTTGAGGAGACAGTTGGCGGTAGAGAGAGAGACCCGTCGTTCCTATCAGGATAAGATGAGGCTTATGACTCCTAGGGGGAAAAAGAGAAATTTTGGTAGTCAAGGAGGAAGCTCGGTGAACAAGAGTTTTCCAGCAAGACCATTGAGAGGAACCAGGTCCCAACCCTTAAGGAGTTCCGAATTCAGGAGAACTAAGAATAAGAGTCTAAGCCAGCGCGGTAGACAAACGGGAGTCTCCCATTTTAACCAACCCCGACCCCCACTACCTGACTGCAAGACGTGTGGAAGAAAACACCTGGGAGAATGTGCCCTAAAGTCGGTAACCTGCTACAAGTGCAACAAAACAGGGCATTACTCCAGCACCTGCCCTCAAAAAAATCGGAAGTGCTTTTAGTGTGGGAAATTAGGACACCTAAAAAGGGACTAACGTATGGCAAACACCGCCGGCTCAAGAATCAGCGGAGCTGCCTCTAACAAGCCCCCGACTGCTAGGACTTCCAATAGGGTCGTGAAAGATGCCGTGAGGGACACAAATGTGATAGTAGGTACCCTTCTATTAAACACCGTCAATGCAAATGTTTTATTTGATTCAGGAGCTACCAAGTTTTTTATTTCGAGGGATTTCGCGAGACAGTTAAGACTTAGGGCGGAACCATTAAAAGAAGTATTAGAGGTAGAAATAGCAAATCGGGAAGTAATTCCAATTGATGAAATATTTATTGACTGTAGTCTAGAGATAGAAGGTCAATAGTTTCGTGTAGACTTGATTCCATTTAAATTAGGGGAATTTGATGTTATTCTGGGAATGGATTGGTTGTCGAGCAATGGTGCTCAGATTGATTGTGAAAGAAAGAAAATTTGGATCAAAACGTCCGAAGGACGGGAGGTCGTGTTCAAGGGACAACGACAAACCCGTAAGTTTTTCACCATGGCCCAAACCAAGAGGTTGTTGCGGCATGGGTGTGAGGCTTATTTAGCCTGTGTGATAGATACAAATCGAGAGGTTCCTAAGTTACAAAATATTCTTATAGTTAATGAATTTGAAGACATATTTCCGGAAGACCTTCCGGGATTACCACCTGATAGAGAGATAGAATTCGCTATCGAATTAGCTCCAGGGACGGCGCCAGTTTCGAAGGCCCCGTACAGGTTAGCTCCAGTAGAAATGAAAGAGTTAGCTATCCAATTGCAGGAATTGCTAGATAAGGGAATGATAAGACCCAGTGTGTCACCATGGGGTGCACCAATGCTGTTTGTGAAAAAGAAGGATGGTAGTTTGAGATTGTGCATAGACTATCGAGAACTAAACAAGTTGACCATTAAGAACCGATATCCTTTACCAAGGATTGATGATTTGTTTGACCAGTTGAAAGACGCGGTTCATTTCTCAAAGATTGACCTAAGGACTGGATATCACCATTTAAAGATAAAACCTGAAGATATACCCAAAACTGCATTTCGCACTAGGTATGGCCACTACGAGTTTTAGTAATGTCGTTGGGCTAACGAATGCCCCACCAGCTTTCGTGGACCTAAAGAATAGAGTCTTCAAACGATATTTGGACAAGTGTGTCATAGTTTTTATCAATGATATTTTAGTCTACTCTAAGACATAGGAAGAATATGTATAACACTTGAGGATAATGTTAAAGACGTTGAAAAAGGGAAGGTTGTATGCAAAGTTCTCCAAGTGTGAGTTTTGGATAATGGAAGTACAGTTCCTAGGCCATGTGGTCAACAGTGAGGGAGTACTAGTAGACCCTGCTAAGATAGAAGCCGTTTCAAATTGGGATAGACCAACCACCCCGACTGAGGTGAGAAGTTTTGTAGGCTTAGCCGGGTATTATCGAAGATTTGTGAAAGATTTTGCCAAGATAGCAGCCCCACTGACCCGACTGACCCGAAAGACTGAGAAGTTTGAGTGGACTGAGAAATGCGAGAAGAGTTTTCGGGAATTAAAGAAGAGACTAGTCACCGCCCTGTGCTGGTACTGCCAGACGGGAAGGGAGATTTTGTGATCTATAGCGACGCATCGCATAAAGGATTAGGGTGTGTGCTTATACAGCTCAGAAAGATAATTACATATGCATCCAGACGATTAAAGGAATATGAGTTTAGATACCCTACACATGACTTAGAATTGACAGCGATAGTTTCGCTTTAAAGATTGGAGGCACTACTTGTATGGAGAGAAGTGCGAGAATTATACAAATCATAAGAGCATTAGATACACTTTCCCAGAAAGAACTTAACATGAGAACAGAAAAGATAGCTAAAGCTAATCAAGGATTATGATGGTGGGATTCTTTACCACCCAGGGAAGGCCAATGTGGTGGCCAATACCCTTGGTAGGAAAGAGAGACTTAAGATGATAACATCGTTGGATAAAGTTAATCCAAGGATTTGAGAAAATGGAAATTGAGGTTAAGATAACCGGAAATGGTATTGAGAGACTAGTTGAGATTGCAATGCAACCAGAATTGGTGCAGGGGATCAAGTTATGTCAAGAGCAAATGACGAGTGAAGGTATAAAGTCAATGTTGGAAAAAACATTAAAGACTGAGAAAGAATAATAAAGGAATCATAAGGTATTTTTACCGAGTTTGGGTTCCTAATGTTCAAGTGATAAAGGATGCTAATTTTCAGAAGGACTAATAAGAGGATCTGAAAGAATGAAGTTGAAGTTAAGAGTACAACAAGGATCATTTAAAAGTCCTGATTGAGCCTGAATAAATTAAGGAATAAAGATCTGTCAAAGAGAGACAGCTACACCGAGAGTAAAAGAAAGTTAAGGCAATGTTATTGTCGGACGGATAAATAAAAGAATTTATCGATTGATAAACAAATATTGGATATGTCAGAAAATGAAGGCAGAACAAAGACCTAGTTGACTATCACAATTAGTAGAGATTCCTGATTAGGAATGTAATTTTACTGTAATGGATTTTGTGATAGGATCAACAAGAATCAAGTCGGACTATGACGTCAATTGAGCTATAATTGATGGATCAAATGGGTCTACTCATATTTTGTTTTTAGCAAGAGATCTGTAATCGAAGAGTTACGAAAGAAATGGTTGGGTGACGTGGAGTTCCAGTCACCATCGTGTTAGATAAGGACCAATGAATGAACTCCCGATTCGGGAGGAGTTTTCCAAACATGTTTGGCAACGAGTGAGTGCGAGCACTACGTAGGATCCGCAGACCGGCCGAAAGAAACATTGCAGAAAACCGAAGTTACGGTAAGCGTTGTACCGCCGATTGCAAGAATAATCGGATGTTAATAAAGAACGGGTGTATAAGAGTACAACCAGAATTGGCTTATAGAAAGCGTCTAGTAGATATCACAGACCGGAATGAGTAAGTGTTGTAATAAACCAGAGGGTTGAAGAGTCAACCTGGAAACTGGAGATTTCTATATTGGAAAAGTAACCTCAGCTATTTTTTTAGATTCCGGGACGGAATCCTTTTAAGTAGGGGAGACTGTAATAACCCCAAATTTTGGACTTAGTTAAAATTTTTGATGAATAGTAAATTTGCACTGATGAATAGTAAATTTGCTGATGAAAAGTTTTTCAGACCACCCTATGTGGATGACCTGGAATGAATGTTTCGAAGTTATATTATTGATGTATAGGAAGAATAAAAGAATGTAAACGCGATCAGAATCAGGAGATTCCAACTTTGAATTTTGATCACTATTCATCGGACAATCGAGGATGTATTGATTTGATAGTTTTGAGAAAGTATGTAGGATGAGAAATCCATGATCATACCTTAAACCAAGGTGAGAAAACTAGGACCACATATTAAACCAAGGTAGTGGAAAGATCAAGGAAGTATCCCCTAGCATTCGTACATAGAAACATTTTTTTTAAAACCACTTGAAACTATCACGAAACAAAAGCGTAAAAAATTATGGATTAAACCCTAACCAAAGGAGGAGTATTATATAAGATCATCAAGTGCAATATATAAGAGGATTGAGGATACAAATGATGACATAAGCATGATGCAGAGGAGTGACATATGCATGACCAAGTGATGACAAAGTGGTGAATCACCACCTTGTCACCACTTTCACCACAACCACAAGATAAAAAGAGCCTTGTCATTGGTGACAAAACAAGATTATGGCCACACAAATTGAAAGAAAAAGTATTAAGGATTAATTAGACAAAACAAAAGAAAATCAAATCAAAGGAAACAAAAGCAAAAGAGATGCATCTTGAAGAACTAAACTTTCGGCCCCTTTTCTTCAACCAATCCCTTAAATAATTTTCTACCACTTCCACTCAACCATAAATCTTGATCTTGGGCTTTAAATCACCCTCTTCCAATATCCAAGGTAGATCTCTAATCTTAGCCTCATCCATGGATGATAGCTTGGTCAAAAATGGATTCAAAGTTGATGATGAATAGTGAAGTGAATAGTAAACTCATAAGATCTTGTTTTGTTTTGATGATTTTAGGTTTGATTAGCATAGTTAAGGAGAAAGGAAGGATATACCACCCATATATAGCCTTTGTTAAGTTCCAAGGAAGGTATAAAACTTCTTCCCTTTTTGAGAATATGCTTGATCTAGTAGTTATAAGTGATTGTTTAAGAGTTATGTAGTAATGAAGCATGTATGAATGATTTTAAGCATGTTTGATGGTTGATTTGTGGATAAACTTATGAACTAGGGTATGACCATGTTTGGACAGAAAATAGTAGTATTAGATTGAGGTTTGATTGGTGGTTGGTTGATTATGGATTGGTGGTTGTATTGAGTGTTTAAAAACACGGGAAGTACGTTTAAGCGCCGTTACCATGTCGAATTTTACTTAGGTAGTTTAGACAGAAATCATGGTTACATTAAAGGGCATAAACATGAAGTTTCTGACCAGGAACATGTAGGCCCTGTTTCCTAGATTGTTTTAGCGAAAGAATTTTGTCGTTTCGATTTACGGTTTAGGAGAAACGTCCGTTTTAGTGAAAGCGGTTTCGCGTAACTAAGTAGTTCATTGCATGAACTTTGAGATAGGGATCAAGCCCTTTAAAAATGGAATTGGATTGAGATATTAAAATGGATGCTAGTATGGATAATCTAGAAAGGAACCTAGAAGGTTTCGTGTTAAAACGATAAGTTGGTGATTTTATAAAAATACGCGAACGAAGGTTGCGCGAGTGAAATACCCTTAAGGGGATGGTTTAAAACAAGGAAATGGTAAAGGAAAAGTACTTGGGATTTGTGAATAGAGTTTCACCCAAACTTGTGACTTAAGAATTACGGAACGTCATGAGGTTATAGATGACCGAGAGCGAGACGTTTGATTGTCATTAATAGAACTGGAGTGCTTAAGCTATAGCACATTAATTGGTTCTAAGGGACTGACTGAAATTGTATATCTTGTTATAGATCGACGCGCACACTCTCGAGCCCCCACTACCACACCACCAAGACACCAAGACAAGTTTTCAAACCCTACACCATATAATGATGTTGTTGTGATATATGTTGTGATATTGATAAATATGCTGCTTTAATGCTATGAAATGACTTATAAAATGTTTTCGCTTTTAATAAAAAGTTGTATAAGATATAAGGTTTATATGCTAGATTAATACTAGCTATAAACCAATGTTAAAGGTTAAAGACTCTAAGTATAGAGTACTTGTACGATAGTTTAAAACTTAGACCGGGAGTCAAAGTATTATTTTGTTTTGATCATACTGTCAGAAGCTGGAAGGTTCCAGGGACAGTTATATTTTAAAGATTTATTAAATATTCCAATATCTATATATTATTGGATATTTAATGTGAGATATTTAAATAATATTATAATAAATATTATTTGAATATTATTTAATTAAGTGAATATTATTTTGAATATTCACTTAAATAATTTTATATTGAATAATAATTCAATTCTTATTATTTGAAAATTTATTTAATTAAGTGAATATTATTTTGAATATTCACTTAAGTGGTTTATATTGAATAATAATTCAATACTTATTATTTGAATGTAATTTAATTAAGTGAATATTATTTTGAATATTCACTTAAGTGGATTATTATTGAATAATAATTTAATATTTAATATTTGGGTATTTATTAAATATTCCAAATATGATTTAAAAATCATAGAACCTTATTATATTATTTAAGGTTCTACTATTTACACAACTTTCTGATCTTCAGAAAAGATATTTAAAACAGAGATTCCCAATTATCATCTTAAGATATTTAAGGATAATTAAATGTGAATAGTGTTTTCTAACTCATCGGAAATTGGGAATCTAGTTCAAGAATTCGAGGACAGAGTTTTACTTCCACTGTTCCTCTAAAATATCTATAGCTGGGGATGACTCCCCTATTCAAGTAAAGTATTTCAAACTTGCTAAACTCTGAAATTTCAATAAACTCCCTGGTCATGATTCCAAAATACGTGGTAATCATCGGTAGTTTCGTTGACTAATGTCAACCCACACTTTGACTTACTCCTTTCAATATTCTGGAGTAAGGAATTCTGAACGGTTACAAAGTTTTGACAAGTGTTATTAAATATTCCAATATATATATAGTATTGGATATTTAATGTAAGATATTTAAATAATATTATTATAAATATTATTTGGATATTTATTTAATTAAGTGAATATTATTTGGAATATGTTGCCCAGTAATACTCTATTGTAGAAGGGGGGTTGAATACAATAGTATAAGATAATCGACTTCTTAATGTATATATCACAAATATGAAAGAAAGATAACAGCTTTATTAAATCTGATATAAAACTGTTACAAACTCTCTCAAGAAATTCTGATGTTCTTGAGTGCTGCTAGCTTACAAAAACTCTCTCAAGAAATTCTATGTTCTTAAGAGCTTCTATTCGATTATGTTCCCCTTATGTGTTGTGTGTACATAAATCGAAACCAAAACTGTGTTTATATACTACACAGCTTCTCTATCAATGATAAGTCCTAATCAATAACAAAGATTGAAACCTATCTATAATTGATAGCTACATTCTACAAACCAGGAACCGACAGAATAAACTTCCATGTTTAACTAGACTCCAAATATAACTCGAAGTAGGAATCCTGATCAGCTTCCAGTCCTGATGATCAATCCTGATATGTATCTCAATCCTGACGACCATGTAATCCTGATGACGTCAGCAATCCTGATCAGTTGAGTCTAGCTCCTGACGATCATTGAATTCTGAACTAACAATCTCCCCCAATCTCATACTTTGTGAAATAAAGTATAGATTCCTAAGATTCAATGATGTCAAAAACATATATACAAAATGTACAGAATCTGCAGCAACAACTTATCTGTTTAAATTCTTTGATAGAACAGATTCATATTCAAGAAGTTGGATAACAAATTTTCTTCTTTTTCTTCAAGAATTTGAATCAGTCTTTCCTTAAGATTTATGAGTTCTTCATCTTCCTCATTAATCTGGTAGATATCTGCTCTGAGATTCAATATGGAGTTACTCTGAAGACTATGCTCTTCAAGCAAAAGATAAGCAATTTCCTTCCCATCAGGATTGAGAGTAAGATGAGTCATGCCAAAATTTACTTCTTTAACAGCAGTACCCCTTTGCATTTCCACATCCTGACCTCTTTGATTTAAGTACATGGGAGTATAATTACCATTGAAATTACTGTTTCCATCCATTCTTCTTCTTATTGTTGACAAAATCATGTCACTCCATTCTTTGCATATTTGATTCTTCGATCTCAAAAGATAATGAACATATTTCAGTTCCTGTGTAGTTTTCATCAGCAGATCTTGAATAGATAAAATCTTCACACTACCATCTTTCATGAAGTACAAAAGCTTTTCTTTCTTGTCAAAACCATCATGACAATCTATAACTATATCAACAGCTAGTAAATTGTTCAGGTTTTCAGAAGTTAAAGTATCTCCAATTTCAGTTAAGGAGTAAGGATCAACATATGACATATTTATATATTCAGCATCCTTGTGTCCAATACCTCCTCTTGAATTACTTGTCAATTGCTTCAGATTTGAAAACATCTTTAACCAGAGTGCTTTTGATCTAACCATCCCAGATAAATCAACAACACTTGAAGCGCTTGTAATAATTCCTCCAGACTGAAAATTGATAAGTGTATCACAACTTAATGTGCTAATATGTTTCCACTTCTTATCCTTTTCCTTTTCAAAGGCATAGCTTCTTTCCAGTGAAGATTCTTGTCTGCTTGGGTTCCTCCACACTCTTTTGTTTGAGAGTTTAAGCCTTTGTATATAGAGATTGAAATCTCTATTTGTTGATCTTGTAATTTCACTTCTTCTGGCTTCTTCTTCTTCATCTACTTCCTTGTTGTGAGAATCAACCACAGTAGATAAAATTATCAAGTCAATCTCTTGCAGAATTTCAGAATCATCAGGATCTTGAATATCATCAGGAACAACATCAGGATTAGATTCTTCAATTTGATTTGTATTGCAGAGAGTTGATTTTCTTGATTTTCTTCTCAATTCAGGTTCTTCTTCAATATTTCCATCATCACCAAAAGTAGATCTGTCAGGAACTACTAGAGTTTGAATAGGTTCAGGAATTTCTTCAATTCTTAACCCTCGAGACCTTGTCTGTCTAGGTATTGTTTGAGTTGAAGAACCTCTTCTACTTCTTCTAGCTCATCTCCTACCTCTACCTCCTCTACCTCTGGCAGGAGCAGGGTTATTAAAGCTTTCCATCATTTCTCTCTGTTGTCTTAAGAATTCTTCATGTGAGAGATCAGGATATTCTTCACTTGCTGTAGAGAGTGCTTTTCTTGCATATAATTGTTGAACTCTTTTATCAGTGTGATATAGAGTAACAATTCTGCCATCTTTTGTAGAAAACTTCTGGAATAAATTTGATGCATCTTCAGGATTATCAATAAAAATATCTTCATCACCTTCAGGAATTGTAGCAAGAGTATGTCCATGACCAGGTGTCAGGATTTGTTCTTCCGTCAGGATCTGAGATTGCACCAACGTTCTTACTGTCTTAACTCCAGAATCAGAAACATGAGTTGACTGCGTTGTTTGACTTTGTGAAGTTTGAATTGTAGTCTTCATAACAGCAGCATCAGAGGTTTCTCCTTGTATCACTTTGTCACTACCATCATCTCCAGTATCATCATCATTATTCCTTAATACTAGATCAGGTGTGCATTTTGTCCGACTAACCTTCTCCCCCTTTTTGACATCAGGATTTGACAATAAATTCAAAATTAAGGAAAGAGAAGCTTGAATGTCAGTTACCTTGGTATCCAGAGAATCAATCCTTCTGTTGATAGAGGTTTGTTCAGAAATAACAGATTTCACTTGGGATTCTACTACCCTTAGCTGAAAAGCAGTAGGCACCTTTGTAAAATTTTGAGAAATATCATTCCTCACCAACTCAGTTGAATTCTTGATAGAATCAATCTCACTTTTTAGACTTTTGGATAACAGAGTTGTAGCCTTCAGATGATTCTTCAAGTCTTGATTCTCTATAGATTTCACTGCAGCATAGGCATGTTCCAAAGCAGAAGAATAACTTACAGATTCAGCAGATCTGTGCCATGAATTGTTCCATTCATTCTGTCTAAGTGCCTCAGCAGGATTAAAGGAAGGAATAGAAAAATCTTGTCTCTGATCTTTCCCAGTGGAAGCTTTTCCAGCCATATATGTACTTGATGAACCAAAATTAGTTCCAAGATTAATTTTGAGTGATGTAGCAAGCTGTTCCTTCTCTTTTCGATTCTCATCATCATCACTATCATCAGAGTCATCATCATCAGTACTATGAGTATCATCAGGATCAGGAATAGCTATACCTTTCATTTTATCCTGTGAATCTGTGATAGGATGATCCATTGGTCTTGAACGAAGTGGCTGTATCAGGATAGGTTCAGCATCAGGAGCACCACTAGCGTCAGGATGAACACCGTCAGGATTTGATATGCTTGCATCAGTATTTGCTACCAATGGTTCTTGTGGAGCTTGAGGTTCAGAAGCTTCTTCAACACTTTGAGTCAAAGGTTCTTGTGTGCTTCCATCATTGACAGTGTCCTCGACCAATCTTTGAACTTCATCTGCACCAGAAATCCCTTGAGCATTGTCAGGAAATTTCTCAGAAACTATAGCTTGGCCTGCATCTTCACTTTGAGAAGATGGTTCTTGTGTAGCTGGAATGTAGATGTCTTCATTCTCCATTTGAGAAAATGGTTCTTGTGGGACCATTCCACTAGCTAAGCCTTCACTCAAACTTTGATTGAGTGGTTCTTGTGTGGCTGGATCATCAGAAAGAGCTGCTGAACCACTTTGAGGTTCAGGTTCTTGTGGGCTTGATCCTTTCAGTTTCTTTTGTCTCTGATAGACTAACTCTTCTGCCTTCCTTAGCTTTTCCATTGGATGTTTTATCCCAAGATTGGAAGCAGCAGCACCATACTTCTCCCATGAAATATCAACATGTCTTTTTGTTGGAGAGTCCTGTGCTGGAGAGTCTGAAATATTAACCACTTGACTTGGTGCAGCATCAGGAATACTAACATCAGGATTTGCTTGAGCAGTTGAAACTGATTGCTCATTCAGAATAGAAGTGTCATGTACATCAGTATCCTGCTTCTTTTCTAAAGGAATATGATACCTGCTTTTTGATAACTTCCTTTTCTTCTGTGGTGTAGACAATTGAACCACAGCTGCAGTAGCAGTATCAGCAACTTCCTTATTCACATTCATCACAGAGGATATAGGTAAGTCATCCTCTGAGTCAGTCTCATCCCTGAGAACTAATTTTCTTTTAACAGAAACAGCCTCACCTCTCTTTGCAGCTTTCTTCACCAGGACCCCTTGTACACCCCCTTGTAACTTCTTTTTAGTGATAGGTGTAGAGGAAAAGTCCTTTGAACCTGATTGCCTTCCTGACACATCAGTTCTAGCTGACTTCTTTGCTTTTACAACTAAAGTCTTTTGAGAGACATTAGAGGTGGCAGTTGACTGTTTAGACTGTTTAGGATGAATGCTTGGGTTAGGAACAAAGTGTGATTGGCCTTGCCCCATAGCATTGGAAATTAAACCATAACGAGTAGGCATTTTCCTATGCAAGAAAAACCTAACCTCATCAGGAATAAAAGCATTTCCTATGAAACCATTTGCCTTATCACTGTTGACTAAGGACTTAATATTATTCTCAGTAATTCTACAGACAGGTAGAATTACATCATCTTCAAAAACAACATTAGGACACAAGTGATTAAATATCAACTGTAAAAATCTAAGAAAACAGACAGAACCTAACTTATCTGATTTCCTATCACTTAAAGCTTTCAAGATAAACGACCCATAATCAAACACTGTAGAATGGATAAGAGAGTACCTAATTTTGAGAGATCCTGATGGAAGAGCATCAAAATTTGATGTCTTATTCAGGAAACAACGGCTGATCGTATCAAAGAAGAAATTCCATTCCTTCTTAAGCTTTGTCCTAAAGAGATTGCCATATCTCTTTACTTCACCATTGTAGCCCAACTTTGTAACAAACTCAAAAAGAGTAGAGTCTGAAACATTAGCAGGAATAACATCACCAAGAACAGGTAAATGCAGGGCTTCCTCCACAATTGCAGGAGTCACATAGTGAGTAATTCCATTATGTTCAAAACTCATCAAGATAGTGTCAGAATACCCTTTGTCAAAAGTAACTGAGTTCCACACCTGCATTACAAACTTAAAAGAAACACTTGCAGGTTCTGTTAAAGCAAACTTCAATGGGCTTGAAGCTAGAAAATCTTGAATGATATGAAACTCATTGGGTAAATCTTGATGATTTAGAATAGCCACAAAATTGTTAGTGGCAAAAGTAACACCACTAATCACTGTTTGTTTGTTCATGAATGATGAAGACGCCATTGTAATTCTTAAAAAATCTTGAGAATTGATGTTTTGAAAATAGTTAGGGTTCGTGAGCACAGAGAGATAGAAAATCGAAAACTGATGATGAGAGAGTAATTAATGATTTAGAATAAGTAAAAGTATTTTGTTAGAACAAAACTTTACTCTCAATAACAGGTGGCAAGATATGATTTGTGCACAAATAATTAGTGGACAGATTACGTGTGTAATTTAAATGAAACTGCACCGCTTTTTATGTGTATGTATATGTATATCTATAACAGTGCAACACACGCGCGCATACAGTTGTCCTACTAAAACTCAACCGTCCATCAGCAGATACTGACGAAAAATTAGGCACAAATTAAGCAATGAAATACTGACCTGAACATCAGGATTGACCAGTTGACTTCCTGTCAGGATTGCATCCTATCAGGATTTGATCAACGAAAACATACCATTCTGAATAACCATCAGGATTTGACAGTTATCAGGATTTCCTCTCTGTAGTCTTTCTCAGAAATTCTCAAAGTTCATCATTCCAAGTTCATTCACCAATTTATTGAAAGTAGCTTCAGGTAGTGGCTTGGTGAATATATTGGCTAGTTGTTGATCAGTAGGAACAAAGTGAAGTTCAATTGTTCCTTCCAGAACTTGTTCTCTTATGAAGTGATATCGAATACTGATGTGTTTAGTAAGAGAATGTTGAACTGGATTTCCTGTCATTGCAATAGCACTTTGGTTATCACAATAAATAGGGATTTTTGAGTATGACAGGCCATAATCTAACAACTGATTTCTCATCCACATTATCCGAGCACAACAACTTCCTGCAGCAATGTACTCAGCTTCTGCAGTTGAAGTGGAAATGGATTTTTGCTTTTTACTGAACCATGAAACTAGTCTTCCACCCAAAAACTGACAGCTTCCTGAAGTACTTTTCCTGTCTATTTTGCATCCTGCAAAATCAACATCTGAATAACCACACAACCCAAAATCTGATTCCCTTGCATACCAAAGGCCAAGTGAAGAAGTGCCTTTGAGATATCTGAAAATTCTTTTGACTGCAATCAGATGGGGTTCTCTAGGTTTTTCTTGAAATCTTGCACACAGACAGGTTGCAAACATGATATCTGGTCTACTTTCAGTGAGATACAATAAAGAGCCAATCATTCCTCTGTAGTGAGTTACATCTACCTCAGCACCTTGATCAGGATCAAGTTTGGTAGCTGTAGCTATGGGAGTTGTAGCAGGAGAACTATCTTGCATGTTAAACCTTGTCAATAAATTCCTTGTATATTTAGACTGATTGATAAAAATCCCTTCACCAGTCTGTTTAACTTGAAGACCAAGAAAGTAACTCATTTCTCCCATCATGCTCATTTGATATCTTGACTGCATAAGCTTGGAAAACTTTTCACAAAGCTTATTGTTTGTTGACCCAAAAATGATATCATCAACATAAATCTGAACTAACAATAGCACCTCTTTTGAATCCACTTTCCAGTAAGAATAGAGCTAAAGTTTCATACCATGCTCTTGGAGTTTGCTTTAGTCCATAAAGTGCCTTATCCAATCTGTAGACATGATCTGGATAGTTAAGATCAATGAAACCAGGAGGTTGCTCAACATAGACTTCTTCCTCCAGTTCTCCATTTAAGAAAGCACTTTTAACATCCATCTGGAAAACCTTGAATTTCTTATGTGCTGCATAAGCAAGAAATATCCTGATGGCTTCTAGTCTTGCAACAGGAGCAAAAGTTTCATCATAATCAATTCCCTCTTGTTGAGAATACCCCTTTGCAACTAGTCTTGCTTTGTTTCTGATTATTACTCCATCAGAATCAGTCTTGTTCTTAAAAATCCACTTTGTACCAACAATTGATCTATTCTTTGGTCTTGGTACCAGTTTCCAGACTTCATTTTTTTCAAATTCATTCAGTTCCTCTTGCATTGCAGTAACCCAATCAGCATCTTTAAGTGCATCTTCAACTTTCTTTGGCTCCTCCTTGGATAGAAAGTTATTGTATAGACATTCATTCTGAGTTGCACTTCTTGTTTGAACACCTGCATCAGGATCCCCAATGATCAAATCAGGAGTATGACTTGCAGTCCATTTCCTTGCTGGTGTTAAATTGTTTCTTGAAGTAGATGCTCTCCCTGGATTGGTGTTATCTTGATTTGAAGAACTTGCTTGTCTTGAAGCTCCCCCTGAATTATTTCTATTTCCTCCTGATAAGTTATCAGGATCATCACTTGAATCAGCATCTGAAGAATTCTGTCCCGATGATTGTGTTGACTCTGAACTTGTAGTAGAATGATGTTGCTCCCCCTCAACATTATCCCTACTAGAAGTATCACTATTGATTGCATCATCAGTATTTGCACCATCAGCATCTGGTGTGTCATCAGGATTTGGTGACCCATCAGGATCTGATGTATTGACAGGATCTGATTCACTTTCTTCAGGTTCCTTGGTAGCTTCATTTTCAAAAATCAATCTATCATGAGAGTCTTCATTGATTCCAGCTATCTTCTTGTCATCAAAAGATACATGTATTGACTCCATGACAGTCCTTGTCCTCAAATTAAAAACTCTGAAGGCTCTTGATGCAGGATAGCCTATGAAAATTCCTTCATCAGCCTTTGTTTCAAATTTCCCTAGCTGTTTAGGATGAGTTCTGAGAACAAAACATTTACAGCCAAACACATGCAGATGCTTCAGACTTGGTTTCTTCTCCTTGAGAGACTGATAAGGAGTTAACACCATGCCTGTTTATTAATGTGAGATTTTGAGTGTAGCATGCTGTGTTGACTGCTTCTGCCCAGAAATATGTAGGTAATTTTGCTTCTTCCAACATAGTTCTGCCAGCTTCAATAAAAGTTCTATTTTTCCTTTCAACTACTCCATTTTGCTGAGGTGTGCCAGGAGCAGAGAATTGTTGAATGATTCCTTTGTATTTGCAGAACTCTTCCATCTTTGAATTCTTAAATTCAGTATCATTATCACTTCTTAGTATCTTGACTTTGTACTTTGTGGTTGTCTCAATCATTCTTACATGATCCAACAGAACTTCAGGAGTCTCATCTTTTCTGTGCAGAAAATACACCCAGGTGAATCTAGAATATTCATCAACAATTACAAGAGTGTACCTTTTCTTATTGATGGTCATGATGTTGACTGGACCAAATAGATCAAGATGTAGCATGTGATATGGTTCTCCAATAGAGGATTCTGATTTACTCTGGAATGATGTCCTTCTTTTTTTGCTTTCTGACATGCATCACAGAGTCCATCAGGAGTATATAACACTTTTGGTAATCCTCTCACTAAATCTTTCTTAACCAACTCATTGATATTGCTGAAGTTGAGATGAGAAAGCTTCTTGTGCCAATTCCAACTTTCATCTACTGAAGCTTTACTGATCAGACAGGTAGGGGAGTCATCAGTATTTGATTGAATGTTGGCTTCATATATGTTACCATGCCTGTAGCCAGTCAGTGCTATCTTGCTTGGTGCTTTACTGACTACTTCACAATGAGTGGAATAGAAGTTGACATGATAACCTCTGTCAGTGATTTGACTAATACTCAACAGGTTGTGTTTTAGTCCCTTCACTAGAGCTACTTTTTCAATGATGACATTTCCAATGATTATATTGCCATATCCCAAGGTTTGTCCAATGTTGCCATCTCCATAAGACACAGTTGGGCCAGCTTTTTCCTCATATTCTGATAACAGGGCTTTGTTTCCAGTCATGTGCACAGAACATCCACTATCCATGACTAACACATTTTTCTTTTTACCCTGCAATCAGAATAGAAACACACTAGTTAGAACATTTAGGAACCCATACTTGTTGGGTTCCTTTTCCATGCAATTTATTAACTTTCACAGCAGAAGACTTTCTGACCTTAGCAGTCCTGGCATGATTTACGTCATCAGGATTTGCTTTGTCAGTATCAGTATTAACAAAAGCATGTTCCAACTTGACATTCTTAATGCTACCAGAGTTTGCACTATTTTTATCAACTTTAGGCAATGGATCATAAAAGTTATAGTACAACTCATGATAATCTTTACAAGTATAAATAGAATGCCATATACTACCACAATGAAAACAGGACTTCTGTGGTTTATAAAATACTGATCTATTCCTAACATCAGACTTAGGAATACCAGTAATCTTCTTCTTACTCTTCTTACAATCAATAGCAAGATGATTAGAGTTACCACAGTTAAAACAACACTTTCTAGGTGCATTTGGGATATATTTGTAACCATTCTCTTTGTTGATCCCAACTTTACCATTCTTGTTTCTCTTAACAGTAGATTCCTTTTTCTTATCTGTCACCTCACAGATTTTATCCTTAAGCTGTTTCTGAGACAATAGACCTACATTCATAGTGACTTTATTCATGACAGGTTTAGACTTTATAATTTTAATTCCTTGAGTAGAGGTAGATCCCTTTTTAAAAGTAGAATTGGAATCCTTACCAAAAACAAAATTAACAGGAGTAATCTTAGATTTGGTTGCATCTATAACATGTCTATAGGTCTTTGGACTGACTGTCTCATCAATGACAATTTTCTCTTTCAATTTCTTATCCTCATCTGACTTATATCCTAGACACTCTTTCCAATTCTTAGAGGTATTAATCTCATGAAATTTCCTACCAGAGTCTGTCCAGGTTCTGATTTTCTCATTAGCATTTTCAAGTTCCTTTTCAAGAGCAGTACATTTGGATTTCATCTCTAAATACATGTGATTCACATTATCACATTCTTTTTGTACTTCTTGCATACGAGAAAATTCAGCTTCTAATATATCATTCCTTTTTCTAAGTTCAGACATCTCAAATAAGATCCTAGTATTTTCAGCAGTTTGACTTCTAAAGCTAATATGTAATGACTTTAGAAAACGTCTTAACTCAGAAGCATTATCAGTATCAAAATCAAAGATAGTATTTAGTACCTTATCATCAGGAGCAGCAGTTACATCAGCATTGGCCATTAGAGCATAGTTGACCACCTCAGTATCAGTTTCTGAGGAAGAGTCCATCCAATCCTTGCTTGATGTGATAAGTGCCTTTGTCTTCTTGCACTCAGAAGCAAAGTGACCCATACCATTGCACTTGTAGCATCTAACCTTTGACTTGTCAAATTTGCTACCCTTGCTGTCCTTTTTGATATACTTATCTTTGTTTGGATTGAAAGCCTTTTTCTGAAAGTTGCCTTGTCTTCTATTCTTCCTGAACTTCATCCTTCTGAAGTTTCTGACAATCATAGCAACCATCTCTTCCATGTCTGAGTCAGAAGAATCATCATCAGTATTGGCATCAGCATTGCCATCAGTATCTGATGAAGAGTCATCAGGATCTGACTCAACTATTCTTGTTTTACTTCTAGAGACCTCCATAGCTTTTCCTTTTGATTTAGCCTCTGCTTTCAAAGCAATTGATTTTGCCTTGCTGCTTTTCTTGTTCCTTCTCTGTTGAACTTCAAGATCATGAGTTCTTAGCATCCCATAGACTTCATCAAGAGACACAGTGTTAAGATCATACTGATGTCTAATGATCGAGGTCTGAGTGTCCCATTCTTCAGGTAAAGCTCTTAGAAACTTGGTGTTTGAATCTTCAGTTTCATATTCCTTGTCAACTAAAGATAAACTGTTCAATAGTGTCAGAAATCTATCATATAGATCAGTTAGGCTCTCATCGGGTCTCGCATCAAATTGTTCATATTCTTGAATCAAAAGAGCCCTTCTGTTTTTCTTGACAGATGCAGATCCCTGGCACTGAGTTTCCAAAGTATCCCAGATTTCTTTTGAAGACTTGCATGCAATCACTCTGTTTGACATGACAGCATCAAGACTACTGTGTAAGATATTCTTTATCTTTGGTTCCCTGAGTACATGAGCTTTTTCTTCTGGAGTCCATTCACTTTTAGCCTTGACCACATAATGTTCAGGTACTGTATCTGTTCGTTCTACAATCCTTGTAGGAATATATGGTCCATCACGAATCCTGTCCAAATAGTCAGGATCCATAGCCTCCAGGTACATCAGCATCTTTACCCTCTATGTTGGATATTCTGATTTCTTCAAGATGGGAATCTTCATGCTTTCATACTTGGTTGTCGACATCTTTAGATCGTATCTGATTCAGAATTAAATCAGTTTGCTCTGATACCAATTGTTGCCCAGTAATACTCTATTGTAGAAGAGGGGTTGAATACAAAAGTATAAGATAATCGACTTCTTAATGTATATATCACAAATATGAAAGAAAGATAACAGCTTTATTAAATCTGATATAAAACTGTTACAAACTCTCTCAAGAAATTCTGATGTTCTTGAGAGCTGCTAGCTTACAAAAACTCTCTCAAGAAATTCTATGTTCTTAAGAGCTTCTATTCGATTATGTTCCCCTTATGTGTTGTGTGTTGTGTGTTGTGTGTACATAAATCGAAAACAAAACTGTGTTTATATACTACACAGCTTCTCTATCAATGATAAGTCCTAATCAATAACAAAGATTGAAACCTATCTATAATTGATAGCTACATTCTACAAACCAGGAACCGACAGAATAAACTTCCATGTTTAACTAGACTCCAAATATAACTCGAAGTAGGAATCCTGATCAGCTTCCAGTCCTGATGATCAATCCTGATCCCATTCCTGATATGTATCTCAATCCTGACGACCATGTAATCCTGATGACGTCAGCAATCCTGATCAGTTGAGTCTAGCTCCTGACGATCATTGAATTCTGAACTAACAGAATATTCACCTAAGTGGATTATATTGGATCATATTTCAATATTTATTATTTGAATATTTATTAAATATTACAGAAATGATTTAAAAATCATAGAACCTTATTTAAATATTACATAAGGTTCCAATAGATGTTTAAAATATTTTCTGATCTCAAAACAGATTTATGTGACTATAGTAGGGATTCCCGAATATTATTTTAATTTAAATCGATCCTAAGAGATGATTTAAATATTCGCTGACCACTCAAATGGGACGGGAATACCCTTAAAGATTTCCAAATAGTCTGACTCTGGGTCGTAATCTTTTAAAGAGAAATCTTATCAAATCCTAAGTGGGACGACAATGGTCAACCCCTTCCGGTTACTTACTTCTCTATTATCCTAGGATTAAGTAGGCCAAAAATGTTTTCAAAAGAGAGACAAGTACTCAGTATTTGGGGAAAATAGGATTAAATTCCGATTCCCGTTTCATTGACTTTTCATCCAGGACCAGGAGGAAACGCGAAAGAGGCTGTTGGACAATACCTCTGATTATAGCGTAAGAGGCTGTTGGTCAGTACATCACTTATCTCGCATAGGAGGCTGTAGGGTC
Source organism: Heracleum sosnowskyi (assembly GCA_030848705.1). NCBI lineage: Eukaryota > Viridiplantae > Streptophyta > Magnoliopsida > Apiales > Apiaceae > Heracleum > Heracleum sosnowskyi. Next base: position 84,727,361 of record CM061237.1, read on the forward strand.
AGTGCAGCAGATACAAAGCCCGTATGCGGCTAGGGTGATAATCGTGTTAAGATGTCGTCCATCTACTAGTAGAGAAGTGTGAGTACGATACAACGACTGATCATCGTGTATCGTGTGTGTGCCCTGAAAAAGGTCCTTCCCTCCAATTGGAGTTGTGTTGCACATTGTAACGAAAGCCGAGGTGCTGAGTTACTGATAATGTGGTAGTGATGAGTAATGATGTTCCTCATACAGTAAGTTGTACTGTATGGCATGTTTTGACGAAAAGAATGTTTAAACATATCGTTCTGTACATGAACGGAGTTTCAAAGGTTTTCAATCATGATATCAGCTTACATATATGATTATGATGCTATATCTTATTGTCGAGCTATAGCGCTCATTCTTGCTTCTTTTATAAAAAGGTGTTCATTACTGATATTATACAGTATTTTGAACGGTATGAGATATCTAAATAGATATGCATGTATATATGTTGAGAAGGGATTTAAGATATACAGTATATTGAATTGTATAGTATTTTGAATCAATGGATGGGTTTAAGCCTTGATTCCAATATTAATATCTAATTTAAAAAGATATGTTTGAGACCTGGTTTATCATACTGATACCAAGGATTTCCAAATGATTTACGAATAGTATTTGAGTATGATTATAAGTCATACGGTATTTTGAACGGTATACTATTTTGGGGACAAACCCTAGTAGTGTTAAAAACTTTGATCCTATATGGATTAACTTCCTAAGCTTACATATATATGCTTATGCTGCTTTGTATTATTGCTGGGCTTAGTGCTCACTCTTGCTTTCTTTTATATATATATATATATATATATATATATATATATATATATATATATATCACAACACAATAGCTAGGGTAGATGGCCAGGATTCGTCATACCGCTCGGAAGCGCGTATGGGCCGCGCAGACCGCCCATAGGATGGCAGTTGCAGCACCTCAGGTAGAAGTACGGAGTTGGTTCGGAGTGTAACTCTTGTTGCTCTGGTTTAATTATAAGTATCACTTATGTATATTAATGAACAAGAACAAACTTTTGCGCTGCCTTATGGTTTCACATAGAAATCATACTGGTAGTAGGTTGCAAGCATTACTTTTGGGTTGTAATAACTTTAATTTATGGATCATATGACTACTGCTTTTGTAAGTTCGTTTCTGAGACATAACTGGCGTGAGTATATTGATGGTGGGGTCACCATGTATGTTGATTTATTATATTATGATTCAAGTATTAAGTGTTTGTACGGAATAAGGGATCGTGACAACCTAGATCTCCGACCCCAGATCTGGGGGTGTTACACCTTACCTGCTCAGTTCCTTCACAGATGGTTTGGACAGTGTCCCAAATCTCCTTTGTTGTAGAACAATTAATAACATTGTCAAACATGTCAGAATCAAGACCATTGAACAAAATATTCATGGCCTTCTTATATTTATGAACTGCAATGTTGTCCTTAGGAGTCCATTCTGAAGGTAACTTTGGAATGGTGCTTGGAGCTCCTGCAAGTGCTTGAGCTATTGAGGTGTTTGGCTTTATTGGTACATGAGGGCCATGAGCTATGCACTCTAAATAACCTTCATTCATAGACATTAGATGTAGTCGCATTTTTACTTTCCAGTGAAAATAATTCTTTCTATCAAGAACTGGTATTTTAACTCCATAATCCTTCTAACCCATGATTCTGATGTCTTTAGATATTTAAACTTCTTGTGTGTTAGAAGCTTGCTCTGATACCAATTGTTATTCCTAAACAATAAATCAAGATTGTAGAAGGGGGGGGGGGTTGAATACAATCTTTAAAAATTCTTTGGTTCTTGACAATAGAGATGTGAAAGTTAAATCAAGAACAGAAAAATAAATAAGATAAGATAACACAAGAATTAAAAATTCAGGTGGATTGATTTATCCACCTGAGAGATTTTTATTTGAAGAAATCTCTGTGATGTTTATGAATAAACACACAGCTGCTTACACACTATTCTAGCTTCAGCAATTTACAAAGGATATTGCTTTTAGTTCTAGAATAATGCTACACTTGGTTATATATCCCAATTTACAAGATATTTTGAACAGTCAATAATACAAAAAGTAAATATGTTCAAGATCCTTGTTTCTCCATTCTGAGTAATGGTCCATGTGTTGGTAGCTTGCCCTTCTTGGCTGATTGTCTTTTATAGAAATGCTACTCTTGACTGGACAAAACAAAATGCTTCTTCTTCTCTTGACTTTTCCAGAAATACTGGTTTCCATGCTCTGTGAATTATGTCAACCCATGTGCTCTGTCTGTACTGTCCCTTTCACAAAGTACAGAATGTATCCGTAGATGGTATTTGTGATGTATCTGTTGAAGGTATCTTGATCACATCCGTAGACATCTAGTACTGCTATCCGTAGACAATACATTGTCCACATCCGTAGACGGCTAATGTTGTTTATCCGTTGACAGTCAATTTCACTTATGTAAAATTACAAGGCATAGACTATTTACAATTAGCCTCCCTATTCTACATATCAATTAATAGTCAACATGACTTATTCAGCCTAAAAACTAGTACTTCAACTTTTACATTGCAAAATATGATTACACATCAGGATTCCTTAAACATGCTACATTGAGTCTTATCCGTATATAAGCTACCCTTCTACGGATACTGCAAAAAGCATGTTATCCGTTGAAGGCTACATTTTACTTATACAATTTTCACTAAGTTAATTTAGTTATCATCAAGAAACAACATAGTTCCTAACAGTATCCATTTTTAAGGGGGTTGACCATAGGTTCAAAGTTTACATAATGGACAACTTGTTTTCCCGAAACTACTTTTACTAAAATGGGTGTTTCTCCTAAACCGTAAATCAGATCGATGCGATTCTTTCTCCAAAACAAACTAAAAGACAAGATCTATACTAATATGGGCAGTTGGTATCTTTGTCATGTAAGTTTGGAACCCGAGGCTACTATCCAAACATGGTTAAGTAAATTTCGACATTACAACGGTGTATATCTAACGTTTCCCAAATTTATACTACTCTAAACAATCATTCAACACAACCCAATCATCAATACTTCATATACATCATCTAAACTAAATCATGATCTTTAATCAACAAGTCAAAACCAACATCTACAAGATCATCCATCAAAACAATCACTAAACATCCACCAAAACCAAAGATTCAATCTTTCATTCAACTAACACAAACTAATACCAAACCAATCATAATAATCAAAGTATAACTAAATGTTTGAGATGTTTATACCTTCTTTGATGTTTGGTATGCACTAACAATAGCTTAACTATCCTTGCTTGAGCTTTATACAACCTTAGCTTGCTTAAACTTCAAGAACAAAATCAAGAACAACATAAATTACTATTCATAACACTATCCATGCTCTTATATGTTGCACTTGATAATCTTGCATGGTACTAATCCTTTTGTTAGTGTTTAATCCATAATTCGTTACACTTTCGCTTTGTCGCTTACTCTCGTTATAAGTTTGAGTGATTTCGAAACGTTTTGTTGCACTAATTCTAGGGGATATCCTCTTGATCCTTCATTGCCTTGGTTTAATATTTGATCATGGATTTCTTGTTTTCTTAACTCTCTCATAATGATCAATTTATTAATCCTCGACTGTTCGATGAATAGTGGAATAAAATTAAAGTTGGAGTCTTCGGATTCTGATCGCGTTTACATTCACTTATTCCCCTCACACATCAATAATATAACTTCGAAATATCCATTCCTTGTCTTGTATATATGGTGGTCTGAAAATTTTCTGAAACTTTTCTTAGTCAGCAAAATTTACTATTCATAAAGGTCTCAAAATATTACAAAATTTGGGGTCATTACAGTTAGTCACTCATGAACCAGACAATACATCGAGTGTCAACACCATACAGTGGAAGTTCATCATTAATCTCAATGGTTCAAGAATTGTTTCTACTATCAAGGAAGTATATTAATTCTCTTTTAATTAATTAATTCAATTAATTCAATAAATTCAACAAGAATTAATTTATTCCTTAAATTAATTGTAAGATTAATTAAATTAGAATTAGTAATGTACTTGAATGACTATGGAAAATGTACTGGCATGACTATCAAGGATAGTCATACCGAATGTCATGCCAGCATTTTGGATAGTCATGCTAAGCTTAATTACTATGGAAATGAACTGGAATGACTATCTCAGGTAGTCATACCGATAGTCATTGCAGTTCAAATGTATAGTCATTGTAGTTTAGTGGTAGTCACCCCGATAGTCATTGTAAGTCTTTGTGATAGTCATTGCAATTATTTTAGATAGTCATTTCTGTCAATCATGCCAAGTCTTTCTATAGTCATTGTAATTCAAGAAAGGAGGCGTACAAAAAGAAGATATTCAAGACAGAAGCCAATTACTTTTCAAGACAGAAAACCAAAGTGATATCATTATGCCATTAAAAGCTCAAAATTGTCCAAGCTTTAAATTTTGGAGTGTAATCAATTCTAGTAGTTATTGTAATATCTAAACCACTAGAACTTGTTTACTTGTGACTATCTAGCGGATCTTTAACCCTAGAATTTATCTCGAACTATCTTTTAGTATTCGATCTTTTTATTACAAAAATAGATAAGTTCATGTCGAATTTATTCTAGATTTGTTTTAATTAGTTTGAGATTCAAACATTGTAATCCGTACTGTATTTGTAACACCTTTCAAGTTTAATATAAGTTATATTTAACTTGAATCTTGTTTCATTTTATTCTGCTCTAATTTGTTCTTGAATTGTTATATCACGAACCAAACAAATTCGAGAAAACTGTACCGTTTGTATTCAACCCCCCTTCTACAAACTTATCAGGACCTAACAATTGGTATCAGAGCTAATTGATTGACGCACAAATCAAGATCCATACTTTTGTGATTTATCAATAACGTTCAAATTTTTATTCTTATAAAAATTCAAGATGACTACTCAAAAAGTTCGAGCCGACAAAATTCCTATGTTCAGTAAAGAGCACTATCCAATGTGGAAGAAGAAGATGCTCTTATTTCTTCAAGTGGCAAATCCAAAGTATCTTGGTGTATTGAAGAACGGACCAAAAATTCCTATGGTTGTTGAAGAAGAGCATATTGAGAATAATGTTGTTACTCAAGTTGCTAGGATGTATCCCAAAGACCCAAAAGATTATACAGCTGATGAAAAGGAAGATGCTTCTCTGGATGCAAGCTTATAGTTAATTCTGGTTGATTGTCTAGATCCAATCATGCACAATCATGTTTTAAATTGTGTTGATGCCAAACACATTTTGGATACGATTGAGATAATCAATGAAGGGAAAGAAGAAGTCAGAGAAAATAAAATGGAAATTCTTACCTCTTCATATGAACACTTCAGATCTAATCCTGGTGAAGGAATCTCTGATGTTTTTGAGAGATACAACAAATTTATCAATGATCTGAATCTCCATGGAAAGTATTACACCATTAAGGAGATAAACAAGAAGTTCCTTCTAACACTTCCATCTCATCTGGAGCACATGATTTCAGCCATTAGAGAAGCAAGGGATTTAGGTGAGATTTCACTAGAAAGGCTCTATGGTGTTCTGAAAACTTATGAACTAGAATAGATTCGGTAGAAGGAAATCTATGGAATAGGTAAAGTAGTCAGTACGTCTACTGCACTGGTGGCAGAAGTTCCACAAAAACTAGAAGAGAAGGTTGTTCAACCTTCCAGTTCTGACAAGGATGTTACTGTAGCTGAATATGGCTTTACATCCACAAGTCAATCTGATGGTGACTTCTATTCCATGGAAGAGCTTGAACAGCTGGAAGATTAATCTATGGCAATGATAGTGAAGAAGTTTGGGAACTTCAGATTCAGAGGAAATCCTAATCTTAATTTGTTAGGCCGAATACACAATATATAATCAATATAAATATGATAATAACAATTGAGAACACTGTTTATGAATCAACAACTGAATTATATAAATAATTCTTCTCTCAGTGATGTTAAAGAATCACAGAGAGCTGCTAGGTTACAAGAATAATATATTCAGTATTCGCATCCCTTTTAGGGTTAACCTATCTGTGTTTATATAGTACACAGCTACATAATCAATCTCTAATTGATATTCCTATAAATCAGCTATACAAATTATATCAAATTAGGATTGCTTCTGTCTTCTGTTCCGTTTCCTTAACTGTCTCAATATATCTTGCTTCTTTCCATCTTCAAGATATATTGCTTCTAGAATCTTTATATCAGCACCGACAGCTAAGGTAAACTTTCTCCCCGTCAGACTTTAATAAACTCTGACTGGCTTCCAGTAAACTCTGATGAGTACCTGGTACTTAAACACTGATGAACAAACGTCAGCAATTATATCTAACAATCTCCCCCAACTTGTGCATGATGAAGATGTACAAGTTAAATAGATAATTGATGATGTCAAAACATATAACAAATGCAGTGTTTAAATATAACAGAGTTTAACTTTAACTTAGAACAGAAAACTTTAAAAACTTACAGTCAGACTTTACTTAATCTCTTCAATATCAGGCACTGTCCTAAGATAATCGATTAGAAGTCTCCTTTCAGCCTTTTCAAGCTCTTCCACCATGATTTCTTTCAGTTCCTTGAGCTCTGGATCACTTTCTCCAGTCTGGTAGATAGCAGCTCTCAGAGAATAAATGATGTTCTTCCTCATTTCATTCCCTAGCCGAATATAGTAAGATTTGTCAGACTCTAAGTTGAACTCCAAGACTTTTATTCCCAGTGCTGTCTTGAACTTGGCACTGTTTCTCTTCATCTCAATAATCTTTCCATAAGCATCTCTGTACTTAGGAATGTATGCACTTGAAACACCTCATCCAAGCATAGCTTTTGTCCTCAGCATCCTTTCTCTTAGAACTAGAGCAGCATTGTGAGTACTTCTATTTTTGATTTTAAGAAGATATAGAACATACTCAAGCTCTTCCCATAGCTTTATTTGAACATCAGCTTCTCCTATTCTGTATACTCTTCCATCAGACATAAAGTATAACAGAAACTCTTTCTTTAACCCTTTGTGGTAAATCATCTGAACAGACACTAGTTTGTCAAGATTTTCTTGAGTAACCCCAACACCAGGTTCTGCCAGTGATGTTTGATCTAGAGGTCTGTTATTTATCCTTTTCTCTCTATGTGAACCCAAACCAGACTTATCATAAGATTCTTTTCCAAGTATTGTTCTGGTTTGAAGAAAATTCACAGATTCTGACTTCAGAGTTTCAGGCAGTATAGGTCTTTTGAATCCTTGGAGTTGTGTAGATGATTGAGTTTGCACAACTTGAGCAACGTCAGAGGTTGTCACAACTTTAGAAGAATCATCAACTTGAGCTTTGTCAGTGGTTGATTGATTTAGAACAGATTCAACTTGAGCTATGTCAGAGGTTGAATAATGTTTCTTTGTTGATATATCTTCTATCAGCTTCCCTTTGCCCTTACCAGAAATAATTTCTGTTGGCCTTCTTGAATATTGTATACTCTGTTGAGAGTTTTCCTTGATAGAGATACCCAGTTCTTTCTTTCTTGGAATTTTTACAGCTTTCTTCTTGTAATTCCCAGAAGCAACTTTCTTTCTATGTTCTTCAGATAGCATCTTCATTTCTGCTTCCAAATCCTCAACTGTCACTTCACCATCATGCTCATCTAAAAATAGCTTGGCTGCAATCTCTTCATCAGTTATTGGATTAACTGAAATCACTAGACTCTTAAGTCTTGAAGAAGATTGAGCATGAGTACCAGAACCACCAACACCAGAGTTTGTTTGATTTCTATCAGAGTTTGACTTGAATCTCCCTTGCACTTGAATAATATTTGACTTTTTCTCAGTGTCCTTGCTTCCACCATCAGTTCCATCATCCCTCTGTCTCAGAGTTTGAGTTGATGGCCTATTTGCCCTTCTTTTCTTCCTTGAAGTTCCAGCAGATGTTGACACCCCAATATCAACTGATGATTTAGAAATCCTAGCTGGCTTAGAACCCATATGCTTAGTTCTACCACTAGATTTTGGTTTATTGGGAAGAACAGTATCTAGAGGTTCAGGCTGTGGTTCAGATTGTGGTTGTGGTTGAGAATCAGATTGTGTTTGGGTAGAATTGATCAAAAACTGTTGAACCAACTCAGGTAATAAGAAATCACCTATATTACCCTTCTTGACATCCTTGTTAATAAGATCAGAGAATACTCTTTTGTGCAGTTTAAAACAAGGAATAATATCATTATCAATAATATCTACCCCATTAACACAAACAGAAAATAAAATCTGACAAAAACGAGCAAAGTAAACTACCCTTCTGTTTTCAGTCATTTTCTCACCTAAATTAGTTAAAACTAATCTAGCAAAATCAAAATGAGTACCATAAAGTAAAGAATACCCAATTTGCAGACTATCAGTGGGTATTGCATCCCAGTTGGTGCACTTCTTTCCGAACGTTCTTGTAATGCAGTCGAAGAAAAAGCTCCACTCCTTCCTCAAGAACGGTCGCTTCAGTTGACCTATCTTAGCCAAAGACCCACTGTATCCTATCTCCTTCATCATCCTTACCAAATCAGCATCACCAACAGCAATGGTGTAAGCAGTATACTCACCAAAGCCCATAGCTGCACGAACTGTACCAGGAGTAATAAAATACTCTGTTTCTTGAAATTCGAAAATAATGGATGGTGTTCCTGATTCACCACCATCATCATAGACACCAGTCTCCCAGAAGCTTTTAATTTGTAATCCAGAAAGCTTCTCTGGTTCTACAAGAGCATGCCCGATTGGTGATTGGGCAAGAAAATTCTGCATCAGATGAAACGCCTCCGGTGCGTTCTCATTAGCCAATGGAGCAGCATAGTTGTTAGGAACAAATTCAAGATCAGAGGATACAAAAGCAGTAGAAGCCATTAGAACGATTTAGAAATAATCAGAGAATGACTTAGAAAATTTTTGAGAGTGTTTGCAGTAAAAGTGTTTGTGAAAATGTGTGAATTGGAATAAGTTGTGAAAAGTTCAAATGAGTTTGTGTATTGGATATTAATACAAAAGAATTAATTAAAAACTGAACAGTTTCTAATCAATACACACAACTGTCTTACTCTGTGAAACGTGTGAGTGGGACACGTGGCACACATGCAATGACTGACAACAGTAATTGACAGTTTCCAATGCACATGCGCAGTAAAAACAGCAATAATTACCGCCTTTTACACTTTTCTAGACACTCAACCTCTCTCCTCTGTTTAATACAAATTAGAACCGTTACCAATCATACTCTTTTATTTTCAAGAATGTTTTCTCAAAATTGTTAACTGTCTGAAACAAATAATTAATTTTAATCATCAGAGATTAAAATAAAATTACCTCAGCGTAGAGTACACAGTTCATCAGTGTTTACCAATCCTCCTCCTTTATAAATTAACTCTTTTCACAAACTGTACAGGTGTGAGTATTTGTGTGTGAATTAGCAGAGTTTACTGAATATGAATATTTAGATCATCTCAAAGTGCATAAAATCCACAAACTAAAGCAGTAAAAACTGGTTGCTCAAACTCTCATATAGAATAAAATCTGATTTTTATATCTAAACTCTGTATTCTGATATCCTTTCATTTGGATATATCTTTTATTTTCACCCCCTTTATATATAATTTTTTATTTTTTTTTATTTTTCCAGTAATCAGTGGTTGGCACTAGTCACCAAAAATCAAGGATTTTAGCCCTTATTTCATACAATAAGTTCCTGGATCTTCCTAGGCACAACATGATCTCAAAGGAATTTGTGCTTTTTTTGGCATCTTTTGTTTTGAGGGTGAAATATTTGTAACTAATTTTCAGAGTTTAGACTTTTCATCAGTTAATACAATTAATTTATGAGAGAAAATGCAAACAGCTAATACAGACTCATTGTATAGGATCAATAAACTAAGAGATGCTATAAATATAGAGACAGTATCATGCTGTGTAAAATTTCTGCACATTTTGTAATTTAGAATTTATAATACTTAGAAGGATTCATGATTACTTACTGAAAATCATGCTTCATACAGCTTTCTTCATCGGTCCATGTGTTTCAGACAAAAATCACAATCAGAGTATAACATCAGACTTTAACCGACAGAGTATGACTGACAGAGTTTACTATCAGAGTTTAACATACTGATACAAATAACAGTTAACACATGCAAAGAACCATGAGCATAAAATCATGTATAGAGTTTGAATCTAACCAGTATCTCTAGTCAAAACCAGAGATCATTCCTAGTTCATTTACCAGCCTTGTAAAGGTAGCTTCACTCAAAGGTTTGGTGAAGATATCTGCAAGCTGTTGGTCTGTATACACAAAATGAAGCTCAATGTTTCCTTCTTCCACATGTTCCCTGATAAAATGATACCTTATGCTGATGTGCTTGGTCATGGAGTGCTGTACTGGATTACCTGTCATAGCAATATCACTTTGATTATCACAGTAAATAGGTATTCTAGAGTACCTTAATCCATAGTCCAACAATTGATTCTTCATCCATAAAATATGTGCACAACAGCTACCAACAGCTATATACTCTGCTTCTGCTGTGGATGTGGAAATTGATTTCTGTTTCTTGCTGTACCAAGAAACTAATCTGTCACCTAAAAATTGACAGCTTCCACTTGTGCTTTTTCTGTCTATCTTACAGCCTGCAAAATCTGCATCAGAGTAACCAATTAATTTAAACTCTGATTCTCTAGGATACCACAAACCAAGAGTTATGGTTCCTTTGAGATATTTGAAAATCCTTTTTACAGCTGTTAGATGTGGCTCTCTGGGGTCTGCTTGAAATCTTGCACAAAGACTTGTTGCATACATGATATCTGGTCTGCTTGCAGTGAGATAAAGAAGAGACCCTATCATTCCTCTATAGTTTGTCATATCTACTGAGGCTCCTGTGTCTTTGTCTAGCTTTGTTGCAGTAGCCATGGGAGTTGTAGCAGATGAACTATCAAGCATACCAAATTTCTTGAGAAGATTTCTGGTATATTTTGCTTGATTGATAAAAATCCCATCATCTGTTTGCTTGACCTGTAAGCCTAGAAAATAACTAAGCTCTCCCATCATACTCATTTGATATCTTTGTGACGCCCTCCCAATCTGGGGTCATGATCGGGGAGTCACTACAAACTCTATACATAATTAAACCCATAAACAAAATAATATAAACATGCAGACTAGACCCCAACTCTACCAATGGATCTCAACAGTTGATGGTGTGAAACAAGCATCCACTATCTAATCCATTAATACATAAACATGAGTCTCAAAAGTTATTACAACCAAGACTTAAAAGTTCTACGTCCTCTCCTTACAAAACACCTTCTACCAGTGGTCATCACCTACCTGAGCTGGCATCCCAAAAACAACCCTATAGGAAGACTTCCTAGCTGTCTGAAAAGTGCGTACCATATTCTCGCTTAACTGTGGGTTAGAATAGGGAACAAGAATGAGCCAAATGCTCAGCAAGTAATAATATGTCCAAATAGTTAACCACTGGGAAACAGTTCCAATATCAATATGTATGACATGGGTATAGCAAAATCCGTATCAGGATTATCAGAACAATAACAGAAATATGCAATTTCAAAGGGTAAACCAATTTCATTATCAAGATATCCGTTTTCAAGAAAAGCATTAAGTGATTTTTGGAGATTTTTCACAACGCACCGGACAATACGGGTGATCAGCCACGTAAAGTCCCCATACCGGACACACAGTCCCTCTGGTCCTTGTATTGGGTCCCATTAGGCAACACATTGGCCTTTAGACTAGTCCATCCCTAGTCCATTTATTATAATTAAAAAGTGCTGGACCGACGTTACTCGGCCTCTTACGCCTCCAATCTTAGGAATCCGTGGAAACCATAAATCAGAATTTAAATGAGTCTAAACTTTATTCCTTTTTAAAACATGTTCAGATATAAAGAAGTCTTTTGGAAATCAGATAAGTTCAATCAAAACAATCTGGATTTCTATTAGTGGAATATCAGAAATATTTATCATCGGGTCTGTTCTGGAAATGTACTAGAATGAGAGTTAGGTGTATTCACTTTCAGGTATAAAAAAGGGAATGCATAAGTATATGATCAAATTCAGGTTATATAATCATAGGTCAATCAGGTTTCAATTCATGGATATGAACAGGGTATAAAGGTTTAAGGATAAAGAACTAAACAAAGCATGGTATATAGTTCAACATGGTATATATGAACAAAGATAAGGGTTATCAATGAGCGATAAGTGTTTTCAGAATTAAAAGTATGTCAAGGCAAGATAACAATTCATATGTGTCAAAATGAAACAATGGAATCGAAATACGAAAGCAAGTTTGTATTACTTGCCTTAAGTAGCTAAAAAGGGGTAATGAGCAATCACTGATTCTCCACCTTAGTCTTTCCTTTGTCTCTAAGTTCCACTTCCTTGAACTCTCTAAGTTCCACTTCCTTGGAATCTACAAAAGAATACATTCTATCTTAGTATGCCCTTTCTAAAATGCTAATCCTTTATTCTAAACTACCCAACGCATCCTAAACGCGTAAACACATAATAGGTAAACCATATTTCAACCATGTAATAGGCAACAACCATATAAACGCACATCGCCATTTAAGTACACATAACATACTCCTTATACATATATATATATATATAACAATCTATCTTTCAAAACATACCACACTTGGCATTCCTTAAATCAATTTGATCATACCAACCATATCCTTAACACCATTACAACAATGTTTTTCATCTCAAAAAGCTGAAAAATCTGCTGCGCATACTTTACTAAAACATTTTTCAAAAATCCAAAAGTAGTCAAACAAATACCAAATTTGACATGCTACTTCCTGATTACTAAACCAACTTAGCATAAAAGTTTCAACTTCAGAATAATTTATTTAGTTTAAAAACGAACTGTATAAACTAGGTACTAAAACACAGAAAAATCCGTGCTGCGCAACTTTTAGTAAAACAAGCATAACTTTTTATTCGTTAACTCTATCGATACAAGGTTTGCGCGTGCACAAACTAGATTCAATTTAGAACAGTGACATCCTAGGCTCTCTGTCTAAAACAGGCAGCAACATTATGCAAACAATCAAAACAGAGCAGGGGAGACTGTTTTCTGGAAAATTCAGCATGACGTTTATTTATACAAAACCAACCCAAAACATAATCTCTACTATAAATAACCATCCAATATCAAACCTAGAACTCATGTTCTCAAGAATTTACCTAAAACTTATACATGCAATTAGAAAATACCAACACTAATAAACCAACAATCCAAATACTTGGAACTTCACTAAAATTTCCAAATCAAAACCTTTAACATCAAAAATTTCGAACTAACTAAACTTAACACACTTAATCAACATGCAATCACTATCACTTGAAATTATCAACCAATCATCATCATAAACAAATTTCCAAACCGAATTTACTAAAGGGGAAAAATCGAAATATACACATGCATTTCGATTTCTTTTACATGCAACCAAAATCTTAACTAACATAGCTATTAATACATAATTTGGACTCAAGAATATCATCATCGTCCCCGTCGGCTCGCCGGAGCTCATTGCCGACGGCGGCATGATTTGGAGGTGCCCGGAAAAATTGGGTTTCCTTCACAAATCTCACCGATAAGCAATTTAAACAACCTAATAATCACAGAATCATCATCAAGCAAGCTTTCGGGTTTGAATTAAATCAAAATCGCCGAAATCCTTTGCATGCAAAAACTGATACACGCACATACACTCACACACATACACGATTATATATATACATATAATCATCAATATCCATGAGAGAATGAGAGAGAATGAGGGAGAGAGATTTTACAGAGAGAAAGAGATTTTTGCCGAGAGAAAAATCGAGAGAAAGAGATTTTAATAAACGAAAATCAACATAAATGCCTTTCTAAATTTCGAAATAAAATGAAGATAATATCTAAAAATCAAAATTTTATTTTTAAAACAAAGAATACGAATTTACAAGCTCACACATATTTTTAAAATATTTTTATGATCAAAATTGAATTAAATATGAATTTTCAAACTTTTGATCACATAAATGACATTTAACTCATAAAATCAGTTTTAAATCCTTAAAGTCAAAAATAAATTCCTCCATTAATTTTAGAAAATACTAGAATATAAAATAAAGGTTGTGAAAAAGATTTCACAATAAAAAGAGTCTCCGATGATTTTATACAATTCCCGGAAGTTCAAAAAGAACTAATTTTTAATAAGAAATTCATATAAAATGCATCTAAAAGCATACACATATATTTTAATCCATATCATTCACCAAGTAAACATCTATTTATCACATTTTCAAATATCCACCTTTCACACAATATTCACATAACATAGAACTCAAATATTATTAAATATTAATATTGTACAAGCGTTTTTCTGAGTCGTTATAATCTTGACTGCATAAGCTTGGCAAATTTCTTACAGAGTTTGTCATTAGTAGACCCAAAAATTATGTCATCCACATAGATTTGAACTAACAGCAAATCATCACCAAAATTAAAATAGAACAAGGTTTTGTCAATTGTACCTCTAGTGAACCCACTTTCTAAAAGAAATTGAGCCAGAGTTTCATACCATGCTCTAGGTGCCTGCTTTAGTCCATATAATGCCTTATCAAGTATGTAAACATAATCTGGATGTTTGGAATCTACAAACCCTGATGGTTGTTCAACAAATACTTCTTCTTCAAGTTTTCCATTGAGAAAAGCACTTTTCACATCCATCTGAAAGACTTTAAACTTCTTGTGAGCAGCATAGGCTAGAAAAATCCTTATTGCCTCCAATCTTGCAACTGGAGCAAAGGTTTCATCATAGTCAATTCCTTCCTGTTGTGAATAGCCTTTAGCCACAAGTCTAGCTTTATTCCTTGTAATCACTCCATCACTGTCTGTTTTGTTTCTGAAAACCCACTTTGTACCAACAATAGATCTGTTCTTTGGTCTTGGTACAAGTGTCCAGACTTCATTCCTCTCAAATTCATTTAACTCCTCTTGCATTGCTGTTATCCAGTTAGCATCTTGAAGAGCTTCTTCCACTTTCTTGGGCTCTGTTTGAGATAAGAATGCATGAAACAGACATTCATTATTTGTAGCACTTCTAGTTCTTACACTAGCTTCTGGATCTCCAATTATCAAGTCAGGTGTATGGGATTGTGTCCACCTTCTTGCTGTTGGTAATTGGCTTCTATTATCATTATTAGATCCTCCCCCTTGATCCATGCTCTCCTGATTTTCTGCTTGACCATTTGCATTCTCTGAGGCTCTCCCTGAATTGGACTGTTCAGTATTTGAACTTTCAGAGTTTGACTCAGAGTTTCTGTTGGATTCTTCATTTGACTCTCTTTCAGAATTTGAGTCATCACTTTGAGAAGTTTCTGAAGTTTCTTCACGCTCCCCCTCAACTGGTTCTCCATTTTGTTCTGTCAGAGAAAATTCTTCAGAGTTTACCAGTAGAGGATCAGAGTATGCTTCGTTAGAGTTTGTTGGATTTGCTTCATCAGAGTTTACATCATCAGAGTATAGATCTTCATTTTCAAAGCGAAGTTGATCATGATATTCTTCATCTTCTATTCCAGTTATTTTCTTGTCATCAAATGACACATGTATAGATTCCATGATCACTTTTGTTCTTAGATTGTAGACTCTGAATGCTTTAGTTGATAGTGGGTATCCAACAAAAATTCCTTCATCAGCTTTTAAGTCAAACTTGGTCAACTGTTCAGGATGAGTTTTCAACACAAAGCACTTACATCCAAATATATGAAAATATTTCAGATTTGGCTTCTTATTTTTCACCATCTCATATGGTGTTTTCCCATGCTTGTTGATCAGTGTAGCATTTTGAGTAAAACAAGCAGTTTGAACAGCTTCTGCCCAGAAATAAGTTGGCAATTTTGCTTCATCAAGCATTGTTCTGGCAGCTTCGATTAGGGTTCTGTTCTTTCTTTCAACTACACCATTTTGCTGTGGAGTTCCAGGTGCAGAAAATTCTTGCTTCACTCCTCTTTCCTTGCAGAAAGCTTCCATTACTGAATTTCTGAATTCAGTACCATTATCACTTCTTATAATTTTCACTTTGTACTGTGATCCTTTGTCCAGTATTTTTACATGATCCATTAGAATTGAGGCAGTTTCATCCTTCTTTGCTAAGAAGTACACCCATGTGTACCTAGTGTACTCATCAACAATGACTAGAGCATATTTCTTTCTGCCCATTGACATTATATTTACTGGACCAAAAAGATCAACATGTAGAAGATGATAAGGATCCACAATTGAAGATTCAGATTTATTCTTAAAAGATGACTTCCTTTGCTTGGCCTTTTGACAAGAATCACACAGACCATCTAAGCTGAGAATTGACTTTGGAAGTCCCCTTACAAGATCTTTTCGAATCAGATCATTGATGTTGTTCAAGTTTAGGTGAGAGAGCTTCTTATGCCAGTTCCAACTCTCTTCACTTGACATTCTTGCAGATAGACACACAGTTTTTCCTTCAGAGTTTGTTACCAAACTTGCTTCATAGATGTTATTGTGCCTGTGTCCAACTAGAACAACTTTCCCTGTAGATTTGCTGATCACTTCACAATGTTCAGAATGAAAATCTACATGGTATCCTCTGTCACAGATTTGACTCACAGAAAGCAGATCATGCTTGAGTCCTGAGACTAGAGCTACATTTGTAATGATGACACTTCCAAGATTGATATTGCCATATCCCAGAGTATGTCCTATGTTGCCATCTCCATAGGAAACTTTTGGGCCAGCCTTCTCCTCATAGTCTGATAGCAGGGCTTTATTTCCAGTCATATGTCCTGAGCATCCACTGCCCTGCAATCACAAACAATCACTGAATGTTAGATTTAAGGATCCAGACTTGCTTGGATCCTTTGGCTTTCTTAACATTGTTAGCTTTTGCAGCGGAAGCACTTTCAACAGAGTTTAAACTAACATTGTCAGACTTTACACTTGCAGAGTTTGCTCTAATCCATTTCAAGTTGGGTTTTAGCTCATAATAGTTGTGATAAATAGCATGATAACGCTTGCAAGTATAAATGGAATGCCAAGTGCTCCCACAGTGTGTGCATAAAGTCTGTGGTCTAACCCTAACATGATCATTCTTTACTCCAGATGTGGAGGGTAAAGAGTTAATATCTTTGTTCTTCTTGCAAAACCTGGCAAGATGATTAGTACTACCACAACTATGACATGTTTTTCTAGGAGCAGCAGAATTAGGAAGATAATCATTTCTTTTATTAATGCCTACTTTTCCATTCCTATTCTTCTTAAACATTTTCTGTTTGTTGACAGACTTTACTTCTTTGAGCTTATATTTGAATTGTTTTTCTGTCATCAAACCAACATTAACCTGTTTATCAAAGATTTTTACTGGTTCTTTAACAGCTTCTATCTCAATCTTATTCTCTGTTATTGAACCAATATTAACCTGTTTTTCACAAATTTCAATTGGCTCCATAACAGCTTCTTTTACAACAACAGACTTTAGCTTACTGTATTCAGGAACAAATTGCACAGGTTTAAGTTGTGGTTTCACTTTAACTTTATCTTTAAACCTAAGTTCATCTCCCTCACAGTAACCTAAGCCTACAGTATCTGTCTGAAAAACCTGATGTGTGTCTTTTCCAGAATTTGTCCAGGTTTTAATTACTTTCCTCTCTTTTTCCAACTCAGATTCTATTTCCCTATATCTTTTAAGCAACTCCTGTTCAACATAAACAGCATCATCTCTTTCCTTTTGAACTTGTTGCATGTTAACAAGTTTCTCTTCAAGGTATTTATTCCTCTCTTTAAGACCTAGATTCTCATATTTGATTTTTTCATTCTCTAAAGTCTGATCCCTATAACTAACATGTATGCTTTTAAGAGAAATTCTTAATTCAGATATGTTATCAATATCATAAGCATAAGTTGTTGGGGGTACCTTGTTTTCAGATGACTCAGCTTCATCTTTAACAGTTGCCATGAGAGCATAATTGACTCCCTCATCTGAGTCTGAAGTGTCTGCCCAGTCCTTGCCTTTAGTGATGAGTGCTTTCTCTGATTTTCCTTTCTTGCATTCTGGAGCATAATGACCCATCTCTATACACTTGTAGCACTGGATCTCAGACTTGTCTTTCTTTCCAGACTTGGTATATTTTCCATCAGACTTTCTGAAATTTCTCTTATCAGAGTTTGAATCTCTCCTAGAGAATCTCTTTCCTTTCTTGAAGTTCTTGAATCCCATCTTCTTGAAGGTCTTCACCATTAAGACAGCCATTTTCATCATCTCTTCTTCATCATCCTCAGAATCAGAAGCTTCATAATCAGTATTTGAGCCATCATCAGAGTTTGATGACTCACTGTCAGATTTAATGACTAAAGCCTTTCCCTTGGCTTTCTTTCTTGATGATTCCTTCTTGACAGGCTTTTCTTCAACTTTAAGAGCAACAGATTTTGTCTTCTTTCCAGATCTTTTGTTTCTTTGTTCTATCTCAAGTTCATGAGTTTTGAGCAGCCCATAGATTTCATCAAGATCAGTTTCTGCAAGATCATAATTGTCTCTGATTGTTGTTGCCTTTAAATCCCATCTTTCAGGTAGGGATAGAAGAAACTTGAGATTTGACTCTTCAAGTTCATATTCTTTATCAACCAGGGACAAATCATTCAACAATTTACAAAATCTGTCATATGTATCTGTCAAACTTTCATCAGATCTAGAGTCAAAGTGTTCATACTCATGTGTTAGAATAGTCTTCTTGTTCTTCTTTATAGCACTTGTTCCTTGACACCTGACTTCCAAAGCATCCCAAATTTCTTTGGCAGTCTTGCAGCCAATAACTCTGTTAGACATAACATTATCTAAGGCACTGTGTAGTAGATGTCTAACCTTTGCATCCTTTGCAATTGATGAGATGTCTTCAGGAGTCAAATCTTTCTTCTCTTTTGGAACAGTCTTTTGTTCTTGCCCAGTAATAACAGGAGACAATTTAGTTGGCATATGAGGACCATCATTGATTCTATCAAGGTATTCTGGATCTGTGGCTTCCAGAAACATGGTCATCTTCACCTTCCATATTGGATATTCAACTGGTCTGAGAATTGGAACCCTTATAGTCTCATATCGACTCACAGAAGTAGGTTGAACCTTCTGAGCATTAGAACCTGCATTAGAACCTTCCTGAGAGTTGTCAGCCATGATTATACTTGTGTTTGGATCGATAAACTGTATATACTAATCAGCCTTGGCTCTGATACCAATTGTTAGGCCGAATACACAATATATAATCAATATAAATATGATAATAACAATTGAGAACACTGTTTATGAATCAACAACTGAATTATATAAATAATTCTTCTCTCGGTGATGTTAAAGAATCACAGAGAGCTGATAGGTTACAAGAATAATATATTCAGTATTCGCATCCCTTTTAGGGTTAACCTATCTGTGTTTATATAGTACACAGCTACATAATCAATCTCTAATTGATATTCCTATAAATCAGCTATACAAATTATATCAAATTAGGATTGCTTCTGTCTTTTGTTCCGTTTCCTTAACTGTCTCAATATATCTTGCTTCTTTCCATCTTCAAGATATATTGCTTCTAGAATCTTTATATTAGCACCGACAGCTAAGGTAAACTTTCTCCCCGTCAGACTTTAATAAACTCTGACTGGCTTCCAGTAAACTCTGATGAGTACCTGGTACTTAAACACTGATGAACAAACGTCAGCAATTATATCTAACATAATTTCAAACCCAGATTCCAGAGAGGTAATTCTTCTTCCTCCAATAGCACAAAGGGTGGCTATAAAACTGGAACAGTGGACAGAAGCACAATTAGATGCTTTAATTGTAATGAGTTGGGACACTTTGCTACTGAATGCAAAAAGCCAAGACAAGCAAGGAGAAACTCATATGATTCAAGTAAGAAGAACAAGACTGGGAAAGCTTATCTTGCTGAAGGCAAGAGTTGGGATGATACATATAGTGATGAGGAAGATGGTGAAGTTGGAAATCTAGCACTCATGACAAAAGAAGGCAACTTTTCATCTTCTAAGTCTGAGGTAAAGTTCACTGACTCTAAAATGATTTATCATCTTAGTAGTACATTATCTTGTGCACGTAGTGAAAATGATAGAATAATTCTTCAGAATACTTCTCTTGAAAAGGAAGTTAAAGAATTGAGACTAGTGCAAGTTAATCAAGATGAACTTACTAAGAAGGTAGCTTTTCTTGAGAATAGGGTTAATTGTTATAAACAGTTAGAAACCATTCTTAAAGATAAGATCACTAGACTTGAGACAAAGGTTAGAGCTTACTATAATTCTTGCAAAACAACAAAAGAGATTTTTAACAAGCAAGCCATTAGTCAAACTGTTGGTTTAGGTTTTGGCTATAACGAGACTGTTGGAATATTAGGCATTAATACCCCTAATAGAGTTAGTGTTGAAGAAAGGGGTATTCCACATGTGCTTAAGGGTGTTAAAGATCCTATCTTTAAAGAATCTATAGCAGAACCTTTGATTGAATCTTCTATCATCATTCAAGAAGAGATGCGTACTGAGGACATTGCCAATGGGATTATCCAATCCAAAAAGTGTGTGCCTAAGACTTCTGTCAAAGTTGTTCATACAACGAAAAAAAAATTAGACACTCATAAGTTGGAACAAAACAACATGTGTAAAATGCATAACATGCCTAGTGTAGATTTATCTCATAAAGCATGTGGTGTTGCAAATTGCATGTCTTGTGTTTTTAATGTAATGTATGTTTATTTTAATAGTAAGTATGCATCAAATGATAAGACTGCTCCCCGTCAACATGTTAATAACAAGAAGCATGTTAGATCCAAGACTGCTAGTCCTCCTAAAGTTAGAGTGGACACATTTATACCTAAGCCTACTCAGAAATTGGTTAAGGCTGGTTATAAGTGGAAATGCTCTTTCGTTAAGGAGGTTGAAGTGGTTAAAATAAAAAATGTTGTTTTGCCTGACAAAGGCCAGTTCTTTAAGTATGTCGGACCCAATCAAGTTTGGGTTCCGAAGAAGGTTTAATCAATTTGATATTGCAGGGTGTAGAACAGGTGAACCGAGTTGTGTGGATTCTGGACAGTGGATGTTCAAGGCATATGACCGGAGATAGAGCTCTGCTATCAAATGTGGTTCAGAAAGCTGGCCCAGTGGTTACCTTTGGAGATAACAACAAAGGTATAACTGAAGGATATGGCAGTCTGGAAGCTGATAATGTTGTCATTGAGGATGTATTTGTTGTGGAAGGTCTTGAGCACAATCTTCTCAGCATCAGTTAATTCTGTGACAGATAATATGATGTTTCATTTGATAAGGAGAAGTGTCAGATCCTTCACAAGAAGAATGGAAAGCCTGCTCTTCAAGGAGTAAGGAAAGGAAACTTGTTCATAGCTGATTTTTATTCTGGATGCAAAGATGAAGTTAATTGTTTTTATGCTAAAGCTTCTTCAGATGAAAGTTGGCTATGGCACAAGAAAATGTCTCACCTCAACTTCAAAACAATGAAGTCCCTAGTCAAGAGGGAATTGTTGAGAGGTCTGCCTCAAATGGAATTTACACAGGAAGGACTGTGTGAGGCATGTCAGAAAGGAAAATCAAAGAAAGCATCTCACAAGGGCACTGACACATCTTCAATAACTAACCTCATCAGTTACTGCACATGGATTTGTTTGGTCCAGTTAATGTGATGTCTATGTCAAAGAAGCAATATGCTCTTGTGATTGTCGATGACTATTCTAAATACACATGGGTTTTATTCTTACATTTCAATGATGAAACTTCACAGATGGTGATTGATCATGTGAAGTTGATTGAGTTGGATTCTAAGTTTCCAGTCAGAGCTATAAGGTCAGACAATGGAACTGAATTCAGGAATGCAGTTCTGAATGACTTCTGTGCAGAAAAAGGAATAACAAGACAATACTCAGCCCCCAGAACTCCTCAACAAAATGGAGAAGTAGAAAGGAAGAATCGTACCTTGATTGAAGCTGCAAGGACAATGCTAAGTGAATCAAATAACTCATCATATGCAGGATTAAGCTATCAAACTCCTGTGTCACGGCTTATTAAAAACCCTTGCTTGATGACCACAAGTAAAATTCCCTTTCGACTACCAGCGTCAAGACTGTCTGCTAATAAAGCTTCATGTACGAATGACATCAATCCTAGGCTTTTTGACGCTTACAATCAAGGTACAAATTCACCTAAGTTGAAATATTATCATCAATATTAATTATTTTGCATTGTCTCCGCACGAGGATGTCATACATATGAAGATATGTTTTATGCTAAAAATGCATATAGAGGAAAACAAGATATGCGACCACCAAATTATAGTAATCATCGGACTCAATTTGTTTCTCGCATTACAGAGACACCAGAAACTACCCAAAAGAATGAAAATAGCCGGCGTGTGATTGTGAATATCCTAGATATTGATGACCTTGATATACCACGTCTGGGTTTAATAATATGTTTTTCTTAAGTCTATATTAATTAAGCATATCATATAAGCAAAGCAATTTCTAACTTTATTTTTTTTCCTATTTGTGCTTTTTGAAGAATGGTTTCCTAAAACCTCAAGTAAGTACCCAACAATTCTTTTAATATGTGTGGAATTCTATTATTAATTTTAATCAATGATTTCATATATATGGTATTTTAGGTGAACAAACTAAGAGTCGTGAAGCATCAACTTCTGGAGTAAAAAATTTAATGAATAATTTCAATTTTGTTGGAGATGATTACGAGTATAGAAATACAACTAATGATGCTATGATATCCGGTAAGGGATAACTACGCAATGTGTTTTATTTCTTTACTCATCTAAAGGCCAAACTTTTGCATATCTCTCTCATAAAATTTTAAAATTTATTTTGTACAGATGATGATGCTACAGAACACGATGACCAGTGTAAGTTTCATTTTGGTATTTACTTATATCATAGTTCACGTATAAATTTTATACCCTCACACTAACCAAATACTTTGAAAATCCTTCAGCTCATCATCAAGGAGAATATCTAAGTGATGATGAATTTGATCTGAATCTTGATATGTTAGGTAAAGTTATCGTCACACCCATTGACAAACCATTACTTTTTTTTTGACATCCATAAACATGTCCTTAGTCATTTAAACATTTCTACTCAATATTTTTGCAGAGGTTTGGAAGGGATATATGGACCTTGGAAAGCCAACTAAAATTTGTCAAAAGTGCAAGGCACGAATGTGGAATGAAGAACGAAATAATAAATCTTCAAAGAAAAATGTGCTGACATTCTCAATATGCTGCAAAGATGGCCAGGTACAACTCCCTAAAGAGAGGCCACCTCCTCCTTTTTTTAGCTTCTCTACTCTCTGGAGGTGAAAGAACTAGACATTATATGAAGAATATACAGAGTTACAATTCATTGTTCCAGTTTACCTCAATAGGAGGGAAAATTGATAGAAAGTTAAACAATGGTGGGGGGGGGGGCATATTGTTTTAAATTAAATGGTCAGAATTACCATTTCATTGGTAGCCTCAAACCAAAGGAAAGTGAGATGCCTAAATTTTTCCAGCTCTATGTCTGTGATACCGAAAATGAAATTCAAAATCGAATGAATGTAGTCCCAGGTTCGGATCATCTTGATCCTGAAATTGTGGAGGGGTTGTTGAGAATGTTGGACGATGAAAATAAATTGGTAGAAGGCTTCTGAATGGCCCATGACCAGTTTCAAATGCAAGATCCAGATGAGTTCAGCTTGCTTTTAGTTTCTTCCAAATCAGCATCCGGAAGACCAAATCAGATTGGACCATCCAATGAGGTTACAACGTTAATTTTCGGAGATGATGAGGATACTGATCCATTCAGAGATATAATAGTGGAAACCAAACATGGATTTCTTAAGAGGGTTTTTCAGACATGTAAACATTTTATGCAACTACAATATCCCTTGCTTTTTCCCTATGGCAACGATGGTTTTCATTGTAACATTCCATTGAATTCTAAACCACGCAGAGTCGCTGCTGGGCCATCAAATTATGACTTTCCAGATGAAGTCAGACACAGAACGACAGTAAATATGAGAGAATTCCATGCATACAAATTGATGATATGTCCTGATGAAGGTAAAAAACACAAAATATTACAAGTTACCTTACCATGCAATTTTCATGTTCTCAGCATATACGAAATTTTGAGCAGTGACCAATAATTCAATAATGTATATTTATATCAAATTGATATATCTTTACACTAAATTCTAAAATTTTAATCCATATTTTAGGTATGACTCTACATGTCGGTGGTCGATTATGGCATCAATTTGTTGTCGATGCGTTCACTGCAGTTGAGCAGTATAGGGTGGACTGGATAAGGACATATCAACATGTCGTTTTGTTGGAGAGTCTTTGGCTGGAGAGTCTGAAATAGAGACAACCTTGCTTGATGTAGCATCAGGATTACGAACGTCAGGATTTGCTAGAGCATCAGGATTTGACTGCTCATCAGGATTTGAAGTGTCCTGTCCATCAGTAACCTGAGTTTTCAAAGGAATATGATACCTGCTTTTAGATAATTTCCTTTTCTTCTGTGGCTTAGAAGATTGTACCACAGCTTCAAGAGCAGTATCAGCAACTTCCTTGATTATCTTGAACTTAGAGGATATAGGCATATCATCCTCAGAATCACTTTCATCTCTCAATATTAACTTTCTTTTAACTGTAACACCCTCAACAACCTTATCAGGAACAGCCTTGGTATGCTTCTTCACCAGGACCCCTTGTACACCCCCTTGTTTCTTCTTTTGAGTGAGTGGTGTAGAGGAAAAATACTTTGAACCTGAATGCCTTTCAGACACATCAGTTCTAGCTGATTTTTTAGTTTTTACAACTAAAGTCTTTTGGGAGACAATAGAGGTGGTTGTTGACTGTTTAGAGTGTTTGGGATGGATGCTTGGGTCAGGAACAAGGTGTGATTGGCCTTGCCCCATAGCATCAGAAACTAATCCATATTGAGTAGGCATTTTCTCTTTCAAGAAAAGCCTGACCTCATCAGGAATATAGGCATTGCCTGAAAAACCATTTGCCTTATCACTGTTGACTAAGGACTTCAAATTATTTTCTGTAATTCTACAAATAGGTAGAATCACATCATCCTCAAAAATAGCACCAGGACACATGTGATTAAAAATTAATTGAAAAAATCTAAGAAAGAAGACACAACCTAACTTATCTGACTTCCTATCACTTAAAACTTTTAAGATAAATGACCCATAATCAAACACTGTAGAATGGATAAGAGAGTACCCAATTTTGAGAGATCCTGATGGAAGAGCATCAAAATTTGATGTCTTGTTCAGGAAACAGCGACTGATAGTATCAAAGAAGAAATTCCATTCCTTCTTAAGCTTTGTCCTGAAGAGGTTGCCATACCTCTTTACTTCTCCATTATAGCCTAGCTTTGCAACAAACTCAAAGAGAGTAGAGTTTTTAATCACATCAGGAACATTATCACCCAGAATTGGCAAATGCAATGCCTCTTCTATAACAGCAGGGGTGACATGATAAGTAACACCATTGAACTCAAAATTCATCAATAATGTCCCTGACAACCCTTTTCCAAATACAGCAGAGTTCCATACCTGCATCACAGACTTAAAAGATACACTGGCAGGTTTTGTTAGAGCAAACTTCAATGGACTTGAAGCTAGAAAATCCTGGATTATGTGAAATTCAGAGGGCAAATCCTGATAAGATAGAACGGCTACAAATTTATTAGTGGCAAAAGTAACACCACTAATTACAGTCCGTTTATTCATGAATGATGAAGATGCCATTGATACTTTGTAAAAACTTGAGAATTGAGATTGAAAAGTTAGGGTTATTGAGCACAGTTGTAATGTAACCCGAATTTTTGGTAAATTAAAACTTTTCTTATTATGATTAAGTGCATCAGTGAATAGTGAAATTGGTGGATGAATAGTGATTTTGAGGGTTAAGAAAATTTTTCATGCCACCTATGTATGAGACGTAGTGTGGATGTTCCGAAGTCGTATTAGTGATCTACGGAGTAAATAAGTGAATGCAAAGACGATCGGAATTCAGAAATTCCAAATTTTATTTTGGTATAGTATCTGACCGGGCAGCGAATTATATATTATTATATTCAAGAAATGAGATATTAAAATTGAGGATTTGAGGATTTAATATTTTGGAATTTTATTATTTTATTAAAGTCGATTTAAGGATTCGATTGTTGAAGTGAATAGTGAATAGTTACTATTCACTACGAGAATCGCGTAGAGTTTTATTCGCTCTTTTTAGGAAATATTTAGAATCGTTTCAAGAGGAACAAGGCAACATTTACAAGATTAAATATAGACATGGAAGTAACATGTAACAAGATTAACTCGAGGGATGCAACATTTGGATCATCCATGTGAAAGGAAACGAACCAGTAAAGCTACTTTAGCCAAACGCATGCATGCGCGACAAGTGTCCCTGTGACTAGCCAAAATATGGTGACTCACCACTTTCTAATACAAAAATATCAGCATTATCAATTAACCAAAACAAAAAGAAAAGAAGAAAAGCAAGAGAAAAGCTCTCTCTCTCTCATTCTCCAGATTTTCTGCCCAGCAGGACCAAGGAATGAAGGAAAATTCGTAACTTAATATCTACTCATGATAAAATCACCAAATGTTTACCAGCGCTTCCTCAATCCATAACCAAGGTACGTTCAAAGTTTCGTGGCAATCCAAGTAGTGTAACGTGTTCAAATATTGGGTCAAAATTGCGGCAGAATAGAAAATCCGGGAACACTAACTTGTGTCTTGATTTCTTTTGTGAGTTTGAGGATGTTAAGCATGGATCAAGGCTTCCTTAAGGCTTACAAGCTCTTGTTAGTATGTTAAGACTTCAATAAAGGTATGAACACCATCCACCCTTTTTATTTAGTTCGAATTTTAAGCTTGAGTTTAAGTATGAGTTTGTTCTTGGAAGTTTGGTGCTTGGATGATGAAATCTTGATGATTTATGGTTGTGACTTGATTTTAGATGCATGTTCTTGATGGATTATTGATGTTTATAAACTGACCTAGAGTGTAAGATGAGGTTTTGGTGATTTAAGAATTGTTGAATGGAGTATCTTGGATAGGGATGAAAGTTAAGTTTTGTATGAGCGAGTTTGTGACTCTTGAGATTAGTACTGTCTTGTAACAAGAATTCGGGACAAATATATTTGTAACCTCAGAAACCACTGACCATACTTGTCAATATCTTGGTTTGTATTTTGTATACATATAAAGTTCATGTTGAGAGGATTTATGGTTTATGAGATATGGTCATTTTAGTGTAAGGATGTCAAGAAACAAAAACTGCTACATGACACTGGATGGTAAATAGAATTCGGACCCCTTAAAAGATTGATAAAATTCTGAAACTTTGGTGACAGAAGAGTGTGACAGTAAGGAAAATGACCCAAAACGAATCAAGTGAAAATATGAATATTTCGATTTTAGAGAAAGTTTTGAGTGAAGGGTGCACAAGTGAAAATCCCCTTAAGTGAATGTTTGGTTATAACTTAGAATTCGTTTAAGTAAATTGATAAGCGAACTCCAGTGACAACGGTGTTAGATAGATGCCCTATAGTGGAATTGAGATTTTGGAGGAGTTGTTTACGAATGGACACTACCTCTGGGTTAGCAAGATAAGTACCGGCGATGGAGTCAGAGGGAGCTGGTATTGTGACTTGGGAGAGGTGCAGTGTGTGTTGTTATTAGAGGAATGATTTCCGGAAATATATGGAGACACGGATGAAAATGAAAGTTAAAGAGTTAAAACAAGAAACCATGACTGTGACCAAGTATAAGGCCAAGTTTTCCGAAATATTGAGGTTTGTTCCGGAGTTTGTAAACACAGAAGAAAAGAAAGCAAGTAGGTTTCAACCAGGGCTACCTCCAACAAGCAGCCCACTGTCAGGACCTTTAAATAGCAGGTACCCTTCTACACTATTTAGACAGAGCTAATGCATCGTTGTATATCAAGAAGTTGCATGACAATTAAACCTTAAGGCCGAGCCGCTGAGGGAATAATTACAAGTAGAAATAGCCAATCAAGGGATTTTCCCATGAGACTGGTACATCCAGGTTGTGAATTAGAAATATGAGGTCGACACTTTTGATAGACCTGATTCCTTTCAAGTTGGGAGGAGTTGATATTATAATAAGGATGGGTTGGTTGACCCCAATGGAGCCAATTGATTGCAAAGAAAAAGAGTAATAATTAAAGGATGCAAGCAGATTCAGAGATTCTTGAATATAGTTCAGACTAAGAAACTATTACGCCAGAGATACGAGACTTAATTAGCTCTTATGGTTGACGCCAAGAAAAGAGACACCAAGTATAAATGAAATTACAGTGGTTTTGGGAGGCTGTACAAGATCTTAATGCGCTACCAAATATCGATTGGGATGCCATGAGAATGAATAACGAGTATTCAGATTTTAGTGTCGCATCTCCTGTTAGCCTCAGTGGGAATGAAAGAGTTAGCGACTCAGTTACAAGAATTGCTGGGCAAGAATATGATAAGACCCAGTGTACCACCGTGGAGAGCCTGGTGTTGTTGTAAGAGAGAAAGATGTTAGCACAAGATTATGCATCGAACCTCGAGAGTTGTATGAGTTCGACATGGAGAATAGGTACCCTTGTAAATGATTGTTTGATTAGCGGAAGACGCTGTGTATTTCCAAATTCATTCAAGAACTGGATATCACCAGTTGGAAGTTAAATCCGAGTATATACCCAAGACTGCGATTCGTACTAGGAATAGACACTTCGAGTTTTCAGCGAGGTTATTTTGGGGTTGACTAATGCACCCACAAATTTTTATGGAATGTAATGAATTGGCTTTGAGTTACCCGTGATAGTAGATATCGTGAGATGGAGAAATGGCTAGAATTGACCTAGGATTATGATTGTAAGATACACTACCACCCGGGGAAGGCCAATGTGGTGGCCGATACCCTTAATTAAAATGAGACAGAGATGGATTCCGAATGATCAGGAATTAAAGGATGAGATTCTACACAAAACCCAAGTTAGTCCAACAAACTAGAAAGACAAAAGATTTCACCAACAAGCAGCTAGTGACAGCCAAGACAGACAGAGAAAGTATGCGGACTAAGCCCGCGAGTATAGAGATAGTACTGCTATTGATAAGCTAAATGGCATATTGATGGATGACAAGCAAGTTTATGTTGGTGTATTTTCTGTACAAACAAGATAGAGAATATGAGGTTAGAGATTCGTGATGCTAAAAGATATCCTCGTGGAAGGAATTAATGAGATTTGGAAAGAAAGGGAAGTTGAGCCCGAGATTCATTGGGCCATCTGAGATTTTAAGACGCGTCAGGAAGGTGGCCTACGAGCCAGCCTTACCCCCCAAACTTGTAGAATGATCATAACAGGGTTCATGTGTCAATGCTACGACGGTATACTATAGATGCCCGGCATATGTTAGAGTACGAGAAGGTAGATATACAACCTGGTCTGACTTACAAAAAGCAACCTGTGGAAATCACGGATAGAAAAGAACAAGTGCTAAGTGACGAGGTTGCCAAGCTAGTGAAAGGTTTGTGGAAAATCAAGAAGTGGAAGAATCCACTTGGGAGTTAGAGAGTACAATGGGAGAGAAGTACCCCCAGTCATTCCTAAGCTGATTCCGGGACGGAATCCTTTTAAGGAGGGGAGACTGTAATAACCCGAATTTTTGGTAAAATTAAAACTTTTCTTATTATGATTAAGTGCATCAGTGAATAGTGAAATTGGTGGATGAATAGTGATTTTGAGGGTTAAGAAAATTTTTCATGCCACCTATGTATGAGACGTAGTGTGGATGTTCCGAAGTCGTATTAGTGATCTACGGAGTAAATAAGTGAATGCAAAGACGATCGGAATTCAGAAATTCCAAATTTTATTTTGGTATAGTATCTGACCGGGCAGCGAATTATATATTATTATATTCAAGAAATGAGATATTAAAATTGAGGATTTGAGGATTTAATATTTTGGAATTTTATTATTTTATTAAAGTCGATTTAAGGATTCGATTGTTGAAGTGAATAGTGAATAGTTACTATTCACTACGAGAATCGCGTAGAGTTTTATTCGCTCTTTTTAGGAAATATTTAGAATCGTTTCAAGAGGAACAAGGCAACATTTACAGGATTAAATATAGACATGGAAGTAACATGTAACAAGATTAACTCGAGGGATGCAACATGTGGATCATCCATGTGAAAGGAAACGAACCAGTAAAGCTACTTTAGCCAAACGCATGCATGCGCGACAAGTGTCCCTGTGACTAGCCAAAATATGGTGACTCACCACTTTCTAATACAAAAATATCAGCATTATCAATTAACCAAAACAAAAAGAAAAGAAGAAAAGCAAGAGAAAAGCTCTCTCTCTCATTCTCCAGATTTTCTGCCCAGCAGGACCAAGCAATGAAGGAAAATTCGTAACTTAATATCTACTCATGATAAAATCACCAAAGTTTTACCAGAGCTTCCTCAATCCATAACCAAGGTACGTTCAAAGTTTCGTGGCAATCCAAGTAGTGTAACGTATTCAAATATTGGGTCAAAGTTGCGGCAGAATAGAAAATCCGGGAACACTAACTTGTGTCTTGATTTCTTTTGCGAGTTTGAGGATGTTAAGCATGGATCAAGGCTTCCTTAAGGCTTACAAGCTCTTGTTAGTATGTTAAGACTTCAAGAAAGGTATGAACACCATCCACCCTTTTTATTTAGTTTGAGTTTTAAGCTTGAGTTTAAGTATGAGTTTGTTCTTGGAAGTTTGGTGCTTGGATGATGAAATCTTGATGATTTATGGTTGTGACTTGATTTTAGATGCATGTTCTTGATGGATTATTGATGTTTATAAACTGAACTAGAGTGTAAGATGAGGTTTTGGTGATTTAAGAATTGTTGAATGGAGTATCTTGGCTAGGGATGAAAGTTAAGTTTTGTATGAGTGAGTTTGTGACTCTTGAGATTAATACTGTTTTGTAACAACAATTCGGGACAAAAATATTTGTAACCTCAGAAACCACTGACCATACTTGTCACTATCTTGGTTTGTAGTTTGTATACATATAAAGTTCATGTTGAGAGGATTTATGGTTTATGAGATATGGTCATTTTAGTGTAAGGATGTCAAGAAACAAAAACTGCTACATGACACTGGATGGTAAATTGAATTCGGACCCCTTAAATGATTGATAAAATTCCGGAACTTTGGTGACAGAAGAGTGTGACAGTAAGGAAAATGACCCAAAAAGAATCAAGTGAATATATGAAGTTTTCGATTTTAGAGAAATGTTTGAGTGAAGGGTGCACAAGTGAAAATCCCCTTAAGTGAATGTTTGGTTATAACTTAGAATTCGTTTAAGTAAATTGATAAGCGTAAACCATTACGAACCAAGTTTTGTACGAAATGATTAAGGAACATTATGGGCTTATAACGAACCAAGAATGTGTTGTTTAAAAGGTCGTTATAGAATTCATTGTTGTACGTGAATATTGTGGTTTAATTGGATCGTATAAAGGACTAACCGGACGTTATTGATTAAATTATAGATCACCATTCCACGTCCCGAGTCCCGACTACATCGACCACCCGAGGCAAGTTTTCTAAATCCATACTTTTAAGTATTAATTATATAATACTGCTTTTGTCATGTATAGTGTTGTATAGTTTTGAGATAAATGATTATATCGTGTTAAATAGAATCTGACCTTTTGGATATTATACGAGCTTTGAGATAATGTACTTATGAACCGGTATACCTTGTAGCTCTATAGATAAGAGCATGTTTATTGTTTCGACTCTAGACCGGGAGTCGATATTTTTGTTATATAGATAGTTGTGGAAACCCGGAGGGATTCCAGCGGCAGAGTAGGAGTACTATTCATCTTGAGAAATATTATTATCAAACATTATTTATGTTCCGGAAAGTATTTATTACTTGGAAATGATTTGATTATGAGCTTCTAAGCTAGATATGGGATATTAGTTAGAAGTCAGGTTTTTATAAAGGCCCTAGGTTAAGGGCGTATGATATTTCTTTAGATCAGAAGTAATTATATTTTTGTATGTATTAAAGGTTATTTTCCGATAAAGATATCGGGCTACGGTTATTCAATCCTTATTTATTTAATGAATATTATTTTTGAATATTCATTTGAGGATTATTTATTAATGAATATTATTTTTGAATATTCATTTGAGGATTATTTATTAATGAATTTTATTTTTGAATATTCATTTGAGGATTATTGACTTTAAGAATATTATTTATTAATATTCATTTTAAGAATATTATTTATTAATATTCATTTGAGGATTATCGACTTACAGAATATTATTTATATTCATTCGAGAATATTGACTTTAAGAATATTATCGTACCTATTCATCTGGGGATTATGTAATGTATTCATCTGGGGATTATGTAATGAATAGTATGTTTGAATATTCATTTGAAAGTTATTTAATTGTTTAATGAATATTACCTTTGAATATTCATTCGAGGATTGATTATTCATTTAATGAATATTACTTTTGAATATTCATTTGAGATTAATTATTTAATGAATATTATTTTCGAATATTGATTTAAAATTTATTAATTAATGAATATTATCTTGAATATTCATTTGAGGCTTAATTATTTAATAAATATTATTTCAAATATTCGTTTAAGGTTACTTATTTAATAAAAATTATTAATTATTTTCAAATCAAAAAGAGGTTCCCAAAACAATGTTTTTCCATTTAAATCTGTCCTTTAAAGGGGATTTAAATGCTCGCTCAACTATCAAAAATATGGGAACCCTGATTTAAGTGACTGCTACTCTTTTTAAACTCTCAACTCAAAACTGTCAGGGGACAGATATTTTCTCGAAGCAATTTAGTTGCTGCAAGTCAAATATTGTGTTACCACCTCAACGATCGAGGGGTAAATTCATGGAACAAGTAGATATCCATTAACAAGCAATAGCTTGGGAAATATTGGAGAATCTTCCTTTCCAACCTAGATATAACTACTGAGTGGAGTCGTATCAACAAGTATTACACTTGGGGAAAGGAAGACGATCTTTACGTTTCAGAGTCATGGATTTCATCTGAACTAGGAGCATGTGTAAGAGGTCGAGTCACGCCGATCCATCACCTTATTGCCCCAAATGGGCCGGGAGATCCAGAAAGGCGGTAGACAATGTCAGGCTGTCGTGATACTTCCATCTACATGTAGAAAACATATTTTTGTTGTATAACCTGCTACTGATCATAGTAAGGTTGGTACGACGGGCGCGGAGAAGGCTCCAGTATTGGTTCATCATCCATTTTGGATAATTCTGCAACATGTACTGAAAGGGACCACAGATGACTCCATTGGTACAGGTTTACCGATCATGTTGGCAGAGGGATTCTGCAACATGTATTGAAAGGGATCAAGGATGACACCGTGGTACAGGTTTACCGGTCATGTTGGCAGGGGGTCGAAAAGTGTTCGAAATAAAGCTACAATAAATCCTTGTAACTTCATCTTTTATTTTATGAGTTTGACTCTGGTAAAACTTTACTCAGATACATATGCATAAGTGGATTTTGGGTTACGGAAACCTTATATTGAATTTTCCTTATAACTTCATCTTTTAAGTTATATGTTGGTATTCTGCTCACATGGCAGATAATTTTTGGAAAGGCTATATTGGTTTACTTTCAAACCTCATCTTTTATATTATACTAGAACTTTGTTCATATTATGAATATCGAAAGTTGCAGAGTATTATGGAAATGATATTTGAAATACAACAGTGGTACTGTTTTTGGAATACATTCCGATAAGGAAATAATTTCAGTATCGAGATATTTTGACAGATTATTGTCTTATACCTGCTTATTTCTGGATTGAATTAAAGGCAGAATTATGCCATACATTCATTACCTTGTTGAGCTATCGCTCACTCTTGCTATTGTTTTATATATATTATATAGCAGCGAAGCAGGATGCCAATGGGACGACACATACCCCGCAAGGCGCTTCCATAAACAGTTTCAAGCAGTGATCCCGAGAGTAGTACGAACCAATCGAATCAGGCTACAGCTTTTGGTATTCAACTTATGTACAAACATGAATGGTATGAGAGGATTGTGAGCATCAGAAGGCTAAGTTGGTAATGTAACATTACTTAGAAATTGTATCAGTGACAGATTCAAAAGACATTTGGGTATTATAATAAAAATTATTTATTCCGCAGTTGTTGTATTGTGTCGTTTCTGAGACTCTAACCTGTGTGTGTGTGTGTGTGTGTGAGACATATATTGTGGGGTCATGAGCAGGTGAATTATGAATGGTGTGAGTAATACAGGTAAGGCAAGGAGTACATGGATCATGACTACCCTAAATCCCTTACCCCGGATTTGGGGCTGTTACAACATGAGAGAGAAAGAAGATGAAAACTGATGTTAAGAGAGTAAACGGTAATTTAGAAAATCAAATGTATTTTTTTAAAACAAAATATTACTCTCAGTGACAGGTGGCATGCTGTGATTAGTGCACAACTAATTAGTGGACAAATTACATGCGTAATTAAACATAACTGCACCGCTTTTTATGTGTATCAATATGTATATATCCATCAGTGTGACACACGCGCGCATACAATTGTCCAACTAAAACTCAAACGTTTCTCATCAGTAGCTGACGAAAAATCAGGCACAATTTAAGCAATGAAATACTGACCTGTACATCAGGATTGACCTATTGACTTCCTGTCAGGATTGTATCCTATCAGGATTTGATCAAAATTACATACCTTGCAGAATGACCATAAGGTTTTGATAGTCATCAGGATTTCCTCTCTGTAGCTTTTCTCAGAAATTCTCAAAATTCATCATTCCAAGTTCATTCACCAACTTATTGAAAGTAGCTTCAGGCAGTGGCTTGGTGAATATATCAGCTAGTTGTTGATCAGTAGGAACAAAGTGAAGTTCAATTGTTCCTTCCAGAAACTGTTCTCTTATGAAGTGATATCTAATACTGATGTGTTTAGTAAGAGAATGCTGAACTGGATTTCCTGTCATTGCAATAGCACTTTGGTTATCATAATAAATAGGGATTTTTGAATATGAAAGGCCATAATCTAACAACTGATTTCTCATCCACATTATCTGAGCACAACAACTTCCTGCAGCAATGTACTCAGCTTCTGTAGTTGAAGTAGAGATAGACTTTTGCTTTTTACTGAACCAAGAAACTAGTCTACCACCCAAAAACAGACAACTTCCTGAAGTACTTTTCCTGTCTATTTTGCATCCTGCAAAATCAGAATCTGAATAACCACATAACCCATAATCTGATTCCCTTGCATACCAAAGGCCAAGTGAAGGAGTGCCTTTGAGATATCTGAAAATTCTTTTGACTGTAATCAGATGGGGTTCCCTAGGTTTTGCTTGAAATCTTGCACATAGACAGGTTGCAAACATGATATCTGGTCTACTTGCAGTGAGATACAATAAAGAGCCAATCATCCCTCTGTAGTGAGTTACATCTACCTCAGCACCTTGATTAGGATCAAGTTTGGTAGCTGTAGCAATATGAGTACTTTTAGTAGCACAATCTTGCATGTTAAACCTCTTCAATAAATTCCTTGTATACTTTGACTGATTGATAAAAATCCCATCTTCAGTCTGTTTAACTTGAAGACCAAGAAAGTAACTCATTTCTCCCATCATGCTCATTTGATATCTTGACTGCATAAGCTTAGAAAACCTTTCACACAGCTTATTGTTTATTGACCCAAAAATGATATCATCAACATAAATCTGAACTAAAAGCAAATCCTTACCATGATTCAAATAGAATAGAGTTTTATCAATATTACCTCTTTTGAATCCACTTTTCAGTAAGAACTGAGCTAGAGTTTCATACCATGCTCTTGGAGCTTGCTTTAGTCCATAAAGTGCCTTATCCAATCTGTAGACATGATTTGGATATTTAGGATCAATGAAACCAGGAGGTTGTTCAACATAAACCTCTTCCTCCAGTTCACCATTTAAGAAAGCACTTTTAACATCCATCTGGAAAACCTTGAATTTCTTGTGAGCTGCATAAGCCAGAAAGATCCTGATGGCTTTTAGTCTAGCAATAGGAGCAAAAGTTTCATCATAATCAATTCCTTCTTGTTGAGAATACCCCTTTGCAACTAGCCTTGCTTTGTTTCTGATTATTACACCATCTGAATCAGTCTTATTTTTGAAAATCCATTTTGTACCAACAATTGACCTATTCTTTGGTCTTGGTACTAGTTTCCAGACTTCATTTCTTTCAAATTCATTCAATTCTTCTTGCATTGCAGTAACCCAATCAGCATCCTTAAGTGCATCTTCAACTTTCTTAGGCTCCTCCTTGGATAGAAAATTATGATAAAGACATTCATTCTGAGTTGCATTTCTTGTTTTAACACCTGCATCAGGATCTCCAATTATCAAATCAGGAGTATGATCTCTTGTCCATTTCCTTGCTGGTGGTAAATTATTCATTGAAGTAGATGCTCCCCCTGGATTGGTGTTATCTTGATTAGAAGAATTTGCTTCAGTAGAAGCTCCCCCTAAATTGTTGCTGTCACCTCCTGATGGATTATCAGGATTGTCACTTGAATCATTATCTGAAGAATGTTGTCCTGATGAGTGAGTAGTATCAGTATCAGTAACAGTCTGCTGTTGCTCCCCCTCAACATGTGAACTGTCAGTAGTATCATCAGTAGCACCATCAGTAGCACCATCAGTAGCACCATCAGTATTTGGTGAGTCATCAGGATTTGATGGATCATCAGGATTTGTTGACCCATCAGTATCTGATGGTGTATCAATATCTGATTCCATTTCTTCAGGTTCCTTGGTAGCTTCATTTTCAAAAATCAACCTATCATGTGAGTCTTCATCAATTCTTGTTATCTTCTTATCATCAAAAGATACATGTATTGACTCCATGACAGTCCTTGTTCTCAAATTGAAAATTCTAAAGGCTCTTGATGCAGGATAGCCAATGAAAATTCCCTCATCAGCCTTTGTTTCAAATTTCCCTAGCTGTTCAGGATGAGTTCTGAGAACAAAACACTTACAGCCAAACACATGCAGATGCTTCAAACTAGATTTCTTCTCCTTGAGCATTTGATTGGGTGTTACACCATGTCTGTTTATCAATGTGAGATTTTGTGTATAGCATACTGTGTTGACTGCTTCTGCCCAGAAATATGTAGGCAATTTAGCTTCTTCCAACATAGTTCTGCCAGCTTCAATAAGAGTTCTATTTTTCCTTTCTACTACTCCATTTTGCTGGGGTGTGCCAGGAGCAGAGAATTGTTGAATAATTCCTTTGTATTTGCAGAACTCTTCCATCTTTGAATTCTTGAATTCAGTACCATTATCACTTCTCAGAATCTTGACTTTGTACTTTGTGTCTGTCTCAATCATTCTCACATGATCCAACAGTATTTCAGGAGTCTCATCTTTTCTGTGCAGAAAGTACACCCAGGTGATTCTATAGTATTCATCAACAATTACTAGAGTGTACCTTTTCTTACTGATGGACATTATATTGACTGGTCCAAATAGATCAAGATGTAGCATGTGATATGGTTCACCAATAGAAGATTCAGATTTACTCTTGAATGATGTCCTTCTCTGTTTTGCTTTTTGGCATGCATCACAGAGTCCATCAGGAGTATATAAAGCTTTAGGCAATCCTCTAACCAAATCTTTCATAACCAACTCATTGATATTGCTGAAGTTGAGATGAGAAAGCTTCTTGTACCAATTCCAACTTTCATCTACTGAAGCTTTACTGATGAGACAAGTAGGAGAGCCATCAGTATTTGATTGAATGTTGGCTTCATAAATGTTACCATGTCTGTAGCCAGTGAGTGCAACATTTCCTGATGCTTTGCTGACTAATTCACAATGTGTGGAATAGAAGTTGACATGATAACCTCTGTCAGTGATTTGACTAATACTCAACAGGTTGTGTTTTAGACCTTTCACTAGAGCTACTTTTTCAATGATGACATTTCCAATGATTATATTGCCATATCCCAAAGTTTGTCCAATGTTGCCATCTCCATAAGACACAGTTGGGCCAGCTTTTTCCTCATATTCTGATAACAGGGCTTTGTTTCTAGTCATGTGCACAGAACATCCACTATCCATGACTAACACATTTTTCCTTTTTCCCTGCAATCAGAATAACAATTCACTAGTTAGAATATTTAGGAACCCACACTTGTTGGGTTCCTTTTCCATGCATTTTACTAAATTTAGCAACAGAAGACTTTTTGACTTTAGCAGTCCTGACAGGATTAACTCCATCAGGATTTGCTTTGTCAATATTAGTATTAACAGATGCATGCTTCACATTGACATTCTTAATGATACCAGAAATTGCACTTTTCTTAAACTTATGTAATGGATCATAAAAGTTATAGTACAAACTATGATATTCTTCACAAGTATAAATAGAATGCCATTTACTACCACAATGAAAACAGGACTTCTGTGGTTTATAAAATACTGATCTACTCCTAACATCAGACTTAGGAATTTCAGTAACTTTCTTTTTACTCTTCCTGCAATCAATAGCAAGATGATTAAAGTTTCCAAAGTTAAAGCAAAATTTTCTAGGTGCATTTGGGATAAACCTATAGTTATTCTCTTTATTAATCCCAACTTTACAATTCCTGTTTCTCTTGACAGTAGGTAGATTTTGTTTACCAATTACATCACTAACTTTTTCCCTAAGTTGTTTCTGAGACAATAAACCTACATTTTTCTTTTCAGTTTTCTTGACATGTTTAGACTTCACATTAGAGATTGAGTTATCAGAAGTAGATCCCTTTTCAAAAGTAGAATTGGGATCATTACCAAATACAAACTTAACAGGATTAATCTTTGATTTGGTCTTATTGTCTCATCTATAACAACTTTCTTTTTCAATTTTTTATCTTCATCTGACTTATAACCTAGACACTCTTTCCAATTCTTAGAAGTATTTATTTCATGAAATTTCCTTCCAGAGTCTGTCCAGGTTCTGATTTTCTCTTTAGCATCCTCAAGTTCTTTTTCAAGAGCAGTACATTTAAGTTTCATCTCCAAGTACATGTGTTTAACATTATCACATTCTATCTGTACTTTTTGCATAAAAGAGAATTCAGTTTCTAGATGTTCATTCCTTTTCCTAAGTTCAGACATCTCAGATAAGATCCTAGTATTCTCAGCAGTTTGACTTCTAAAGCTAATATTCAATGACTTTAGAAAACATCTTAACTCAGAAGCATTATCAATATCAAAATCAAAGACAGTATTTGGTACCTTATCATCAGGATCAACAATATCATCAGTATTGGCCATTAGGGCATAGTTGACCACCTCAGTGTCAGATTCTGAGGAAGAGTCCATCCAATCCTTGCTTGAAGTGATGAGTGCTTTAGCCTTCTTGCACTCAGTTGCAAAGTGCCCCATTACATTACACTTGCAGCATCTAACCTTTGACTTGTCAAATTTGCCACTATTGCTGTCCTTTTTGTTGTACTTGTCTTTGTCAGCATTGAAGGTCTTTTTCTGGAAGTTGCCTTGTCTTCTAGCCTTCCTGAACTTCATCTTTTTGAAGCCTCTGACTATCATAACAACCATCTCTTCCATGTCTGAGTCAGAAGAATCATCATCAGTATTGGCATCAGGATTGCCATCAGTATCTGATGATGAGTCATCAGGATCTGACTCAACTATTCTTGCTCCTAGAGACCTCCACAACTTTTCCTTTTGATTTAGCCTCAACTTTCAAGGCAATGGATTTTGCCTTGCTGCTTTTCTTATTCTTCCTTTGTT
Source organism: Heracleum sosnowskyi (assembly GCA_030848705.1). Taxonomy (NCBI): domain Eukaryota; kingdom Viridiplantae; phylum Streptophyta; class Magnoliopsida; order Apiales; family Apiaceae; genus Heracleum; species Heracleum sosnowskyi. The sequence continues at coordinate 84,767,445 of CM061237.1, forward strand.
GAACCTCAAGATCATAGGTTCTCAGCATCCCATAAACTTCATCAAGAGACACAGTATTTAGATCATACTGATGTCTAATGATTGATGTTTGTGTATCCCATTCTTCTGGTAAAATGCTCAGAAACTTGGTATTAGAATCTTCAGACACATACTCTTTGCCTACTAGTGATAGATTGTTCAAGAGTGTCAGGAATCTATCATACATGTCAGTAAGGCTCTCATCAGATCTTACATCAAATTGTTCATACTCTTGAATAAGTAGAGCCCTTCTGTTTTTCTTGACAGATGCAGATCCTTGGCATTGAGTTTCCAAAGTGTCCCAAATTTCTTTTGCAAATTTGCATGCAATCACCCTGTTAGACATGACAGCATCAAGACTGTTGTGAAGGATATTCTTTATCTTTGCATCTCTGAGAACGCCAGCTTTCTCTTCAGGAGTCCATTCACTTTTTACTTTGACCACGTAGTGTTCAGGTATAGTATCTGTTTGTGCAACTATTCTCGTAGGAATATATGGTCCATCACGTATCCTGTCCAAATAGTCAGGATCCATAGTGTAGTAACCCGAATTTTCAGGGTTTGTTAATATTATTATTTAAATATTTTATTGCTTTTCTCAAAGAGGAGGAATGGAATTATGTGTATTTTATTTAAAATTTTTCTGAAAACTGATTATTTTATCGACATTGTCAAATTGAGTTTGTTTTAGAATTTTGAGGATCGAATCGGTATTTTAGTTGCGCCAAAATTTTATCCGATATTCTATTCGAATTCAAAATTTTATTTTGTTTAAATTATAAAAGTATTCCAAAAGTTTGTATTTTTACATTTTTGGAAGATTTAGAATATTTAGGAATTTTTGGTATCAAAGCGGTATTTTATTAGTACCAAAATTTTACCCGGTATCTTATCTGTGCCCCATTGGTATTTGGGTGAGTTATAAAAATATTCAAAAATTCAATATTTTTACAATTATGTAAAATCCGGGCTTTATAAAAATTTGTGCATAATTATTTCAATTTTTAGAGTAAATAAATTTTTTAATATTTATCCGCTAATTGAGTGGAAGTTATAATTTCGCACTAAAAATATTTTAGTGATTGAGAATTATTTTTTTTATTATTGAGTATATATATTTTTTTAGAATTTCGCTCGTTAAAGATCGTTCAGTACGGACTATTTGGTGTTAGGTGGAGTAATTGTACCTAAACTTATCCTAATTTATATCTAATCTACCTAACCAACCCCCAGTGTACAAACACACGCCAGTGAGAGGAAAGAAAAAGGAAAGCAAAGAAAGAAAGTAAAGAAAATAAACTAGCAGAAGACACTGCCCCCCCCCCGACTTCTTCCCCACGCTCCAACCCCCTGGTTTTTCCGCCGCCGCGCCTTCCCCTCCTCTCCAGCCGTCGCCATTTTCAGTCGCAAGCCACCATCTTGTCCATCGTTTTCTTCCCGACTGTTATTTGTTGTGGGTATAAATCGAAATCTTGTTTAATTATTTCGTTATCATTAGTTATGGGTGGTTTAAATTTGTTTTCTGTTTATATGGTGAGATTTAATCCTTTTTTATATGGATTAGATAATAATTCGTTTTCTTTATTTATTATAAATTCGTTTTTGTAATTATAAATTCGCTTTTTTTCCTATTAATTTGTGTGATTTAGTAAATTCGTTTTTAGTAATTAAATTGTTTATAAATTGTGTTAAATGGTATATTTTTATATATGTGTGCCATAATTACCAAATTCGTTTTGTGCCAATTGTTTAAGTATGATGTTAAATAGTTTATGCGAATTTTGTGGAATGATTTTAGTTAGTGTGTGCAAATTGCGATGTTTAATTTTGTTTTCTTTTATATATATGTGTATGGTAATATTTGAATTACTTATGCAAGTTCAAATGTTAGTCGTAATTTTTAGTTGTTTTCGAAAAAATTTATATTGTTAGTAGCTTATGTATATTAAATAATTCATTTTTAGTATGTCGAGATTGATTACGAATTATGTTTTCGTAATTTCATTAATGTTTCGAGTAATTGTTAGTCGTGTATTTTAAATGGTGGTATTTAAATTTTGTTTGTAAAGTTAGAGTTTAAATTTGAGTTATAAATGAATTGTGTGTTGTAATTTTCTAATTGATTATATATGTATGTTATTGTGTTTTAAATGGTTTCAAAGCACCATTTAAATTTTAGTATTATTATTATTTAATTAGTGAGTTAAATTATTTTCAATGTGAAGTTGGTTTTAGTCTCGTTATATACGTGTTAATATGTGGAGTTTGTTTTAGTACTAAAATTTGATTTTGATAATAATTTCAGTTTACTTTCGTTTAATCTCAAACTTGGGGATTTTTGTTAAAGTTCGATATTTTGTGGAGTTTACGTTGATTAGTGAATATTGATTATACAGGTTGTTGTTGGAGCTGTACTGTGTTGTTCGTCCTGTGACTGGGGGCACAACATAGTACATGCAAATTTTGTGGATAGTCCCATTTACGAGCGGGTCATGCCGAAATTTTGTAAAATTTATATATGTATTTATTATTTGCATTTTATTATTAGTGTCTCAAGAATAATTTGATTTGATTATTTTCAATCGGTTTTAAATAATAATGTAATTGATTTAATTGACCAATTAACTGAGTAGTTAATTGGTGAATTTTATTAATTAATTATTCTTTAATCTTGATTAATTATAAATGAAATTTAATTAATATTTTCAAAAATTATTTTATTATTTGCCTGACTTGATTAATTGCTTGATTGACTGAATTGATTGATTTTGATTAATTCTATTTAATCTAGTGATAATCCGATTTAAAGTATGAGTGGTTGTTTAAGTCTTGTATTCTATACGTGACTATAAATGTGTGATTAAATGTTATGTGCAGTTATATGTTGGTGAGTTATATCTATATGAAAAGATATTTTCAAGTGTTACAAGTGTGGTTTACCTTCCATTAACAAAGTATGTGATTAAATTGTGTGAACAGGGCTGAGTCTGCTTCTGCAGCAGCTTGTTTTAAAAAGTTTCTGAACTCGTTAATTGCTCATTTTTAACGAGCCTTACCATTCTGGAAAGGTTTCGGAGTTTTCTACAATTTTTATGTTTTACACGTTTTCATTTGAGTTCATCTTTATACTATAACATGTCCATCTTTCTAATTAGTTAAATCTGATTTTAATTCGGATAGTATGATAATAAGTTTGGTATCGTATAATGGCATATGAGCTGATAATTGCTATGTGATTAAATGGTATATCGAGTTGAGTATGTTAAATTATAGTTGTGAGTTCAAGTTGATTAAGTTAGGTTATGTAAAAATGTTAGTTTGTAATTTGATGCTTGATTGTTGGTATTAGTTTAAAACAGGCGGATTGTTATATAAATAGAGTAAGTGCCGAATTTTCGGCAAGACTATTAAATGATTATTATTTGGCAATCGTATATGATATGATATGCTAGTCTAAATGCATACGTGAATGAAATGTGTTAATGTGTTAAATGTGTAGCTATTAAATTTGTATAATTATAAGAGTTATCGGTCCAAGCATGTGCTATGTGTTATCTGAAGTATATGAAATTATGTGAATTAGTTATTTGACTTCCTACGTGATAAATGTTGAACGTGATTGTTTATTTTTTGATAAAGTAACTGCAAGTCAATGCAGAATTATTTTCTTATATGTTTACTGCAAGTTAATGCAGAATTATTTTCTTATATGTTTACTGCAAGTCAAGGCAGATGAATTGAGTATTGAATAAACTGCGGATTGATTGTGGATGATTGGGTTAAGATTATTTTGGTGTTTTTAAACAGGGCAACGTCCACTTTACGAATAGGTCATACCCAATTTTCTGTAGAAAATACATTCTCTTAAGTTTATAAACATTTATATTAAGTAGAGTTGTATTCCGAAGGCTAAAGTATATGTTATATTTAACTAGTGAATAGTTGGGCGGGCACGATCTCGGTAGTGCAGACTCGTAGCAACCGCATATGTGCCGGATCCGAGAGTTATCAAAATAGAAATTGTGATGATATAAGACAGAAGAAGATAATGGTATTACTTTGGCTTTACGTAATAGCTAAGGACCAAAGGCACGTTTCCTAACTCGTACTCTTTTGTTTAGAATCTTGTAGCAAGATTCCTGTTTCCCATTTTCATTTAATTATTGTTTCATAACCAGATTCTTTTATTATCCTGAGATTGAGACAACCTATTGTTCTTGACTTGACAAATTCTATTCCATTTCATAATTTATACCTTGCAGTACCTTATATTGGTCAGATTTTACCTTGATTCCTTGTGATTGAAAATTTAATTCTTATGCATTGTCTTACCCTGATTCAGTTGATAAAGTTAAGAAGACAGTTGAAAGTAATAGTTTGAATTAACGAGGTAGTCGATTGTTCCGACACCTAACTCCGAGTATTAGGTTGGAATTGGAAGTTTTTAATTAAAATGAAATGTTTTTAAGGACTGCCGACGCCAGTTAGAGTATCAGTATTATGTAGGTCAAAGTGGCCTTGGATCCAGTTCAGTATTTGGATATACCGTAAGGTATGATCCGGAGTTTTAGTGTGACTGATCATCCACTTTAACTCGTTGCGTCACAGAAAAAAATCCAATTCTAACTTAAAGTTTGACACAGATTATTATTATTGTTCATTTTTGCCAGTTAAGTTGATTCTCTCATATATTGCCATTTTCTTGGCCAGCTGAGTTCATTTTTATCTATATTGCTATCGTTGCATCATTATTTTATCTTGTGCAGTACTATATACTTGCTGAGCTTCTTTTGCTCACTCTTGCTTGTTACCCTTGATATTTCAGTACAACGAACAATATTTAATTGTATAACTGTGGAGCGAGAAGAGTCAAGATGACGTTGGGAAGACGAGTTGATGTAGAGCCTTTGGATCTAGTGTAAGGTTATTGTATAAAGTTAATTTCTAGTAAATATTATATTGTATAAGATTAGTTTGTCTGGTATACTTCCTATCGAAGTTATACTAGTGTTATAGAATGTGTGCAAAGAAAATTGTTGTAAAGGAAGTTTAAGTTTGTGAGATTTTGGATTATTGTTTCTAGCACTATAGCCTAAAAGATTCTTGGTAGAGTTGGGGTCGCAGGTGTTATATTTGTATTGATTTAATCTTTAGCAGGTTGTTGTTTTAAATTGAGATTTTAGCGTGACGACCAAATTTCCCGACCCCGGATTTGGGGGCGTCATACATAGCCTCCAGGTACATCAGCATCTTTACCTTCCATGTTGGATATTCAGATTTCTTCAGGATGAGAATTTTCATGCTTTCATACTTTGTCGACATCTTAGATCGTATCTGATTCAAATTTAAATCAGTTTGCTCTGATACCAATTGTTGCCCAGTAAATAACAATTGTAGAAGGGGGTTGAATACAATTGTATAAGATTCTCGACTTAATAAATTATGTATCACAAATATGAAAGAATAATAACAGCTTTATTAAATCTGATATAAAACTGTTACAAACTCTCTCAAGAAATTCTGATGTTCTTGAGAGCTTCTAGGTTACAAAATACTCGTGTATCCGATCGATCTAAATCGAAACCTAAACTGTGTTTATATACTACACAACTTCTCTATCGATTACAAGATAAGTCCTAATCAATTACAAACTAGATTGAAACATATTCTAACCGACAACTTCATTCCTATAAATAAGGAACCGACAAAATAAACTTCCTTATTTAACTAGGCTCATAAACCAACTCGAAATAGAAATCCTGATCAGCTTCCAGTCCTGATGATCAATCCTGATCACAGTCCTGATATAGAAATCCTGATGACAATCCTGATACTGACGCTTGAGCAAGTACTGATGACGTCAGCAATCCTGATCAGTTGAGTCTAGATCCTGATGATCATTGAATCCTGATCTAACAATTATCACCATATATCATATAAAATTTAATTAGATATTTTTTTTACATGCTTTTCTTATTTATGTTTTAATAGTTATGCATGTTATTGAATTTCAAAAACACGGACTTCCTCACATGCACATGTTAATATGGTTGCATTCACGAGACCGTCCAAAACGTGTTAAAGAAATTGATGAATTGATATCTGCAGAAATATCAGATGAGCTAATGGATCCAGTTGGTTATCATGTTGTGAAAATTTTTATGATTCACGGACCGTGTGGGAATGATTATACATATTCACCGTGTATGGTCAAAGGAAAATGCAGTCATCATTTTCCAAAGAGGTATGAATATAACAGAGATATTAGTTCCTTCCAAATTATCTTAATTAATCTCTTATAGTTTAAGTCGTCCACTATGTATACAATGGAAGATCTAGAGCAAATTCTTTATAAAGATATACTAAAACAAAATATGAATCTATCTTCTGAAAATTTTATGAAGATTGATTGACACTATACAACATGATGGAGCATTATGTAATACCATATATGTTGCCTTTTATGCCAGTTTATAATTTTACTCGACTATGACTAAATCAAAGAATTTCTTTGCATTATACTTTTGCAGGTTTAATGCACATACCTTCTTTGATGACTGTGGTTTTCCGGTCTATCGCAGACGTCGAACAGATGCAACTGTGAAGAAGAAAGAAGTTCTTTTAGATAACCAATATGTTGTTCCGTACAATAGAGATTTATTAGTCCGCTTTCATTGCCATATTAATCTCGAAGTGTGTAATAGTTCACGATCACTAAAATATCTTTTCAAATACTGCTTGAAGGGTCATGATACAACTACAATGATATTACGAAAAAACAAAGGAAAAGAAATTGGAAGCACTTCGGGAACCACCACAAAAACAAAAGATATAATTCAAAATTATCTTGACGGTCGATATGTGTGTGCTGTTGAAGCTGCATGGAGACTTTTTGGATTTGACACACATTACTGGTATCCTTCTATTGAGTGGCTTCCGGTACATTTAGAAGGTGAGAAAAATGTGTCATTCAAGAAGACTGACAATATGGTAGAAGTGGCTGAAAAGGCAACTGCAAAACATAACAAGCTTGAAGGATGGTTTGAGGTAAATAAATCAATGCCAGAGGCGAGACAATACACATACTCCGAATTTCCTCAACATTTCACATGGAAAGGCGATGTAGGTAAGTGGAAAGTGAAAGAAAGAGGCACTGTATTTTGAAGGGTGGTAGATGTGCATGCTTCCGCTGGTGAAACCATATTCTTACGCATGTTGTTAATGCAACAAAAAGGAGCAACATCGTATAGAGATCTGCGGACAGTCAATGGTACTGTTTATAGTACTTTCAAAGAAGCATGTTTTGCACTCGGTCTTCTCAAAGATGACAACCAATGGCATGTAGCTATGTCAGAAAATGTTGTCTTCTCTATGCCACGTCAAATTAGGGAATTATTTGTGCACATTTTAAGCAACAATCAAGTGGCTGATCCTTTCAGACTTTGGAACCAACATTGGGTGTCCATGTCGGAAGATGTACTCCTGTCCCACCGTCGCCTCACCAACAATTACGATCTTCAACTAAGTGAGGATGAGATCATGAACCTAACTTTGGCAGGTAAAATTTTATCATGTATTCCCTTAGTAGATTCGTAATTACATTCATTGACATTTGATTATAACTACTTACTACATATGAATTTCAGAAATAAAAAAAACTCTTGAATGACGTTGGAAAGAGTTTGAAAGATTATGCCAACATGCCTTATCCGGAGGATGGCTATATTAAATATTTTGAAAATCGGCTCTTAACTGAAGAACTTAGGTATGACAGAACTGAGATGCGAATTCAGTTTGAAAATTTACACAAAAATCTGAATCAAGATCAATTACAAGTCTATAATTCCATCACTGACAATATTGAAAATAAAAAGGGTGGAGGCTTCTTCGTTTATGGTAGTGGAGGCTGCGGCAAAACATTCTTATGGAATACACTTTGTTGTAGTTTACGAAGCAAAGGTCAAATTGTTCTACCAGTAGCGACTTCTGGAATTGCAGCGACTTTGTTGCCTGGTGGTAGGAATGCTCACTCCAGATTCCATATCCCTCTAAAGTTAGATCAGCATTCTACTGCTGGTATTAAGCATGGAACTGACATTGCAAAGCTAATCTAGCAAACAAAACTGATCATATGGGATGAGGCTCCCATGCAACATCGACACGCATTCGAAAGTGTTGATCGTTCTTTGCGAGATATTATGTCTTCGGTGGATACTGCAAGGGCCGGACTTCCTTTTGGTGGAATAACGGTTGTCTTCGATGGCGACTTTAGACAAATTTTGCCAGTTATACCTAAAGGTTCTCGAGCACAAGTTGTTAATGCATCATTGAATCATTCAAAGTTATGGAAGCATTGTCATGTCTTCTTATTGCAGAAAAACATGCGGCTGACGAAAGGGAAAACAAGAGAGGAAAATAAGCAAATAGTTGATTTTAGCCAATGGGTACTTGATATTGGAAATGAAAAAGTTCCAAATGTTCATCCTGATGATATAGTCAATGATCAAGAAGTGGTTATTCCGGATAAATACTTAATCAAATCTTCTACAAAACCAATCAAGGACGTTGTAAATGCTATCTATCCGGATCTTACCATGAACATGTCTAATCCTGTTTATTTGAGTCAAAGATCTTTTCTTACTCCAACAAATGCAATCGTTAATGATATCAATTCCTATGTTCTTGATGCAATTCCATGTACGGCTTATACATATTACAGTCAGGATTCCCTCTCTGACGATATAGGAAGTGGGAATGATTTTATAACCGATTTCCCAGTTTAATATCTAAATTCTATCAACATGCCCTGTCTTCCAAAACACGAACTGAAGCTTAAGGTTGGAGCTGTAATTATGCTTATGAGGAATTTGAATCAAATCATGGGTCTTTGTAACGGAACTAGGATGATTGTCAGGAAGTGTTTGCCTAATAGTATTCTGTGTGAGGTACTGAGTGGTGCGCAAGCTGGTAGTACTCATATTATTCCAAGGATTGAGATGGAACCAGCATACACAAAATGGCCTTTTGATTTCAAGAGATTACAGTTTCCCGTGCAACTGTGTTTTGCGATGACTATTAATAAAAGTCAGGGACAATCATTGGACAAAGTTGGATTATACTTGCCAAGAGCTGTATTCACACATGGTCAATTGTACGTTGCGGTGTCCAGAGTTACATCTCCTTCCGGATTGCACATATTAATTGACGATGACATAGGAAGATCCACAAATATTACTGCAAATGTTGTTTATCCGGAAGTCCTCTACAATTTGCCCAGTGCTAATTAAGAGTAGATTCTTACAATCTCAAATAAAGGCACAAATCATATATGCTGCATTATAACACTTTTCCTACATTACTGATTTATACGAAGTTATAATGTTTATTTAAATATTCTCGATGTGAATGGATCATTTGTTTTAACCGATCAATTTTGATTTATAAGTTTGTATTAAACTTGACATCATGTTTTCTTGATCATATGGATATAAACTTATTTGGTACTGACATGTAAGAAAAGAACACCACTTCGTCCACTATAATATTTACCATTGCAGTTAATACGTATCGTAACGCGCAAGGATTTCACAATCATCTTGAAATGCCAAGCCAGACTTCATACTCTACATTGACTCTAAACAAAATATATGCCAATGTCTCAGGGATGTATGATTCTACTCTACTGGGTCATTACATTTTACTCTATTCAAAATTTTCCATCTATGTCGAGGATTATCAGTGATAGTATATATGTTCATTGTTATATATCGTTAAGTCCAGTCTTTTGCATCCCTGATTTAATACTACTCATTCCCGCTTATATATTGTCTAAGATACATGGTTAGGTCTATTTAAATATTGTCTAAGATACATGGTTAGGTATGTTTGTAATTGTGCTATTTGACTGTTATTGTCAGGGAAAAACTAAAACATATTGTGTTTATCTTTGTCAAATATTGGTGTGTTTTCACGTCTGTGTTTGTCTGTCTTTATTATGTATACATGGTATAATGTTTACAGATTTTGAAAACTCTTCCTTCAGTAAGTTTGGATTTTGAGATTGATTATATGTGATGCCCCCAAATCCGGGGTCAGGATTTGGTGCCACTATCACTCTGAATAAAACATAATTATACAGGCGACCCCTCAACTAAGGATCGATCACAGGTTATGGTATGAAACAAGAATCTAAAATATCAAAGTTTATTACAACATCTAATTCAGTTTTATTACAAACCATTTGCCATCATCTAACCATTGGTGAGATCTAACATGAACTCTATCTGCCTGGCAACATGGAACCTAAAATCTCGAATCAGGCCTTCTCACGGTCCTTTTAGCGGTTACTCGAAAACTGCAGACTCCGTTTCCTAACTGAAAGGTTAGGGAATAATAAAACAAGAGTGAGCCAAAAATTGCTCAGCAAGTGTAATCAATTTAAACAGTCTTCATTTGATAATCCATCAACTTGATAATCAATCGAGTAATTCAGTTTCAAGATATAAGTTTCTTTTTCAAAGAAAAGGGGTAAACAAGTAAATTGGAACTTCCGATAAGACGGTACGAGCTATACGGTTGATCAGCCACGTAAAGCTCCATACCATGTTTTCACAAGGCCCTAACATCTAAGGATCCATAGGCACACATTGGCCATAAAATAAATAAGTACTCACGACCGCCGCCTGGGTCAAAATTATGTTCCATTCATAAGTAATTCAACAAAGGGATTAAATGAATAAGAGGCTTTCAACATTTCCAACATTCATTTCAGGGTATAAGCTAATTCAAGATTTTATTGCAAGGGTTTAAAAGTTTAATAATTGAAAGACATGGTAAGTAAGTGAGCAAATGACTAAGTATACTTCGGGTATTCAAAAGTTAACAGAGGTCAGCAAAGTATAAGTCAAGGGGAAAGGTTTATATGAATAAAGCAAATGTAAAGAAATAATTGTAAATTTCATAAGTAAAAAGCAAGGTAAAACATGGTATTAAAATTCGATTGCATAGTATTAAGTAAAAAGGGTAAGTAAAGGTTGGACGTATATGTAACGCCCCCAAATCCCCTATCAGTGGATTCAGGACGCCACCATCCAAAATCATCTTTAACACTCAAAATATAATACATAACATAGTAATTATAATTCTTACACAAACAGTGGTTCCAGCCCACAAGTCCAGGCAACGTTCTATCTCTGATTTATTACATCCTTGCTATACAAAACACACCAACCCGCTAGATACATAAAGTTTATTTGGTAGATATTGCTCCCTGGTGTAGCTCTCCTGACATCATCTCTGAAACAACCATGCTATCCCAAGTCGGTGCCTTGCTGCATCTTCTCCTTTCCTTTAGCTCGGTATCGGGATGAATCGCCTATTTCCTCTTTAACTGTAAAAATGTAATTAACAACAAGGGTGAGCAACTATGTGCTCAGCAAATTCCACTGACTGGCTCTCTCTTATCAACACTACTAATGAGGTAAAAGAAAATAGTGTCAACAAAACTCGAAGTGTGACAATTTATTTTGACGGACTAAAAGTTCAATGGCTGACCGAATCATTTGTCTCAAAACAATCGCATTTGGAATTTGAGAGTAGAAGATACTGGTCTGTCTCCTTTACGATACCCCACGGCGCGATCAACTACCGTGTCTCAAGTACCGCACACCCGTGATACCCCATAGCACGATCACTACTATGTCTCAAGTATCACAATTTCGTTTTGCTAGCAATTAGTGGGTTGTAGAATCAACCCGGCATCCATTGTGCCAAAATAGATATATTCCTCTCTTGATACCACGAGTTTATATCTCGTGTTGATCAGAAAGAAAAACCGCGGGCCACTCCCACGTTGACCAGTTGAAGTAAAGATTTTTCCTCCAGAAACGTTATGAGAACGAAGTGTGAATAATTAGATAGGAAATTTTGACCTGACTCTGGCCGACTGCCATTCTACTGTTTGTGCGATGACGATCCGAACAATAGGTCATCCCAATATTGAAAAAGATTTCTTATGTTGTCACGAACAATATGTCAACCCAAGACGAACAGGTTAACAAATCTCGAACAAAAGATATTCGTTGAATGAAATAATTTATTTAGATTCGTCCCGAACGATGGGAACGACTCGAATCAACTAAACTATATATCAATACGCTAGAATAATTAGTTAAGAGTGGTTTCTGATGAAATCTTGATCCAGCTTTCCACCATTCTGTATGTAAATAATTTGATCCGAAGAATGAATCAAATTTAGAAGTTTAAAACAAAATTATCGGATCTGAACAATAAATTCGACTGAATCAAATAAAATTTTAACTACCTCGATATAGGAGAGTAGTTATAACTGAATGGCTGTTAAGGTCATCTTGGACAAGTAAGATGCCCAGGAAATTCAATGGAACATGCTTTAAGAACGAGGAATATTTTTAGTGTGTCTCAATATCAAAATGTATAATATTTCTCCAGATCAACTGATAGAATTATCAAATAAATATTCCAGAAAAGAATAAATAAATCAAACTTTAGAAATAAATATTCCTCAAAATAATGCAGTAGGAGTGAGGGTCAGAAAGAACTTGCCTCGATCGCGCTGTGCACAAAATCAAATAATAATTATACTCTACCCGCTTATCTGCCTTCAATTACGGGCCAGGGGAAATTCTCCCTTGATTCGATTTTTGAACACACCCAAAACTCTCTCTCTTGTTTTCTGTTTTCTCTTCGGCCGAGCAAAGAACTGGTGGGGGGTTGGGATTAGATTAGGTTAAACTTAATAACAAATTACCTTTTAATTAGACCCCAATTAGCTTAGTGGGCCTTATATCTTGGGCTTCACAAATTTTGGGCTCAAACCAACCCAACAAAACTAAACCCAATTTCTAAAATTCAATTGGCCTATTTACAAATTAATAATAATGCTATTCATAATTATTCTACCTCAATTAAAATACGCTCGCGATATTTTAGAAATAAAACGTAACAAAATTTCTAAATATTTACGGCTATTACAGTCTTCCCTCCTTATAGGATTCCGTCCTCGGAATCAGAATCTAATCACTAAACAGGTGAGGATATCTACTCCTCATTTCACTTTCTAATTCCCAAGTGGCTTCTTCAACTTGATGATTTCTCCAGATTACTTTTACTAAATTCACGTTTTTACTCCGCAACTCTTGCACTTTATAATCTAGAATCTACACTGGCTGTTCTTCGTATGTCAAATCAGACCTAATCTCCACTGGCTCGTAAACAAGAACATGTCTGAAATCAGGGTGATACGTTCTTAACAATGAAATATGAAATACATCATGGATATGCTGAAGATCTGGCGGTAGAGCTAACTGATATGCCACCGCTCCTACCTTCTTGAGAATCTCAAAAGGTCCTATATATCTGGGGCTTAGCTTGCCCTTCATCCCGAATCTCATTACTCCTTTCCAAGGTGAAACTTTCAACATCACTTTATCTCCAACTTCAAATGTTTTGTCTTTTCTTCTTTGATTTGCGTACCTTCTTTGTCGGTCTTGGGCTGCCACTAACCTTTTTCGAATAATCTATATAGCTTGCTTGGTCTGCTGGAGCATCTCTGGTCCTAGTATCTTTCTCTCTCCTACTTCATCCCAGTATAAAGGTGATCTACACTTTCTTCCATACAAGGCTTCATACGGTGCCATACCTATGCTTGAGTGGTAGCTATTGTTGTATGCAAACTCAACCAGGGGTAAATGATCGTCCCAACTTCCTTTGAAATCCAATACACAAGTTCTTAACATATCCTCAACCGTTTGAATTGTCCTTTCGCTTTGTCCGTCAGTTTGTGGATGGTATGCAGTGCTCAGATTTAATTTCGTGCCAAGACATTCCTGAAACCTTTTCCAAAATCTAGAGGTGAATCGGGCATCTCTATCGGACACAATTGAAATAGGTACTCCATGACGAACCACAATCTCCTTTAGGTAGATACTCACCAACCTCTCAACCGAATACTTTTCACTAATTGGTAAGAAATGCGCTGATTTGGTCAGTCGATCAACAATAACCCAAATTGCGTCGTGACTGGTTCTAGTTCGGGGTAACCCTACGATAAAATCCATGGTTATATGCTCCCATTTCCATTCAGGTATCTCTAAGGGTTGTAGAAGTCCACTCGGTCTCTGGTGTTCCGCCTTCACTTTCTGACAAGTTAAACATTTACTAACCCACTCTGCAATTTCTCTTTTCATATTGGGCCACCAATAACTCTGCTTGAGGTCCTGATACATTTTCGTACTTCTTGGATGAATAGAATACCTTGAATTATGGGCTTCACTCAGAATCTCTTCTTTAAGTTCTACCACGTTTGGTATCCAAATTCTTGAGGCAAATCTTTTAATTCCCTTATCATCTTTCGGACTTTGAAGTTCTTCCCCGGTTAAATGAGACCTTTCTCCTTCCATGATTTCCTCTTGACAACGACGAATCTTTTCGATCAATTCTGGTTGCAGAAAGATTTCATATACTCACTCATTGGCTTGGACTGGAATCTTAATCTCCAAATCGAACCTTTCAAATTCTTTGATCAATTCTTCTGACGATATTAACATTTGGAGTCTCTCTTTCCTACTTAGAGCATCAGCTACTACATTAGCCTTTCATGGGTGATAGTTAATCGAACAATCATAGTCTTTGATCAATTCCAGCCATCGTCTTTGTCTCATATTCAGTTCTTTCTGGGTAAAGATATACTTTAAACTCTTGTGATCCATGTAGATTTCACACTTTTCTCCGTATAAGTAATGTCTCCAAATCTTTAATGCAAACACAATTGCGGCTAATTCAAGATCATGAGTAGGGTATCTCAGCTCGTAATCTTTCAACTGTCGAGAAGCATAAGCAATCACTTTCCCGTGTTGCATCAGTACACATCATAATCCCTTGTGTGAAGCGTCACTGTAAATTACAAAATTCCCAGTATCATCGGGTAATGTCAAAACTGGAGCAGATGTCAATCGTCGCTTAAGCTCCTGAAAACTTTCCTCGCACTTGGACGTCCATTCAAATTTCTCATTCTTTCTAGTGAGTTAAGTCAATGGTGTAGCTATCTTTGAGAAATCTTTTACAAATCTTCGGTAGTATCCTGCTAGTCCAAGAAAACTTCTTACCTTAGTTGGAGTCTTCGGTCTTTCCCAATTTGCTACTGCTTCCACTTTCGCAGGGTCCACAGAAATCCCTTCACTACTCACAATGTGACCTAAAAATTGCACCCTATTTAACCAAAATTCACATTTAGAAAACTTGGCATATAGCTTCTCCTTGCGTAGAGTTTCCAAAACTAAACGAAGATGCTCTGCGTGTTCTTCTTGGTTCTTTGAGTAAATCAGGATGTCATCAATAAATACAATCACAAACTTATCCAAATATTTCTTGAATACACGATTCATCAAATCCATAAAAGCAGCTGGAGCATTCGTCAATCCAAATGGCATCACTAGAAACTCATAATGCCCATAACGTGTCCTAAAAGCAGTCTTTGGCACATCTTCAGGTTTAATCTTCAACTGATGATAACCCGATCTAAGGTCAATCTTGGAAAAATAAGCAGCTCCTTTCAGTTGATCAAAAAAAGTCGTAAATTCGTGGTAGAGGGTATTTATTCTTGATTGTCATCTTGTTCAGCTCTCGGTAATCAATACATAATCTCATGGATCCATCCTTCTTTTTCACAAATAACACTGGGGCTCCTCACGGGGATACACTTGGTCGAATTACGCCTTTGTCTAATAAATCTTGCAGTTGTGTTGCCAATTCCTTCATCTCAACTAGCGCCATTCGGTACGGTGCTTTAGAAATTGGTGTTGTCCCTGGGGCAAGGTCGATGGTGAATTCTATTTCGCGGTCAGGAGGTAATCCAGGTAATTCTTCAGGAAATACATCCTCGAACTGATTTACTACAGGAATCTCTTTAAGAGTAGGAGTTTGTTTATCTTTGTCAATCACATGGGTTAGGTAAGCTTGACATCCCTTCCGTAGTAATTTCTTTACTTGAACCACAGTTAGAAAATTCCGAGTAGGTTTTCTTCCGCGAAACTGTACTCTCTTGCCATTCGATCCTTTTACGCTGACCCATTTACGCCGACAATTAATGTGAGCATCATAGCGAGCTAACCAATCCATTCCAAGAATTACATCAAATTCCCCTAACCTATAAGGAAGAAGATCTGCGCTGAATTGTTGTTCTTGAATCTCGATAGCACAATCTGGGCATACTTTATCTATGGGAACCGTTTCCTGATTTGCTACTTCTATAACCAAAGTTTCCCCTAATGGTACTGACTGAATATCCAGTTTGTTTATAAAATTCTCTGATATAAAAGATCTTGTAGCTCCTGAGTCAATCAATACACATGCATTCACAGAATTTACTAAAAGCGTACCTGCAATTACATCACTGTCAGCGATAACATCTCTCACCGTCATATTGAAAGTACGTGCAGTCGGTTTGTTGTCAAGAGGTGCCATGAGTCTAGGTACAGTGGTTTCCTTCGGAGGTGACTTGCAATCTCGTGCAATGTGTCCTTTCTTTCCGCATTTGAAACAAGTGGTTGCCTTCTCTTTGCAGTTAGAAGAGTAATGTCCTTTCTGTCCACAATTGTAGCAAACAATATTTGCAAGATTACAGGGTCCTGGGTGTTTTCTTCCACATGTTTTGCATTCTGGTAGTGGTGGCCTTCCTTGGATCAAATTTGCTGTCTGAGGTGATCTGAACCTCTGATTAGATCCTCTAGTGTCATGGTTCTCAATTCTCTTGGTCTCAGTGCTTCTGTCTTCCCGTCTCACAAAAGGTTTCTTTCCACTCCGATTATCAGGATTCTTGTCAAAACTGGTTCCACGATTCTGAAACTTCCTTTTCTTTACGTCCTTGTCCTTCGAGTACAACTCTGCCCCACTTTCTACTATAGCCGCTTTCTGAACCAAGGTAGCATAGTTGGTGATTTCTAAGACTGCAACTCGATTCTGGATCCATGGTTTCAGTCCTTGTTGAAAACGCTTAGCTCTTTTCTCATCAGTATCAACGTGATAAGGCACAAACCTGGAAAGTTCAGTAAATTTGGCTTCATATTCAGCTACGGTCATATTGCCTTGATTTAATTCCAGAAATTTAAGCTCCATTTGATTTTCCAAGTACTTAGGGAAATATTTCCCCAAAAACAGCTGGGTAAACCGAGTCCAAGGTATTACTGCATTCCCTTCCATAACTCTTTTCGCTTCCCACCATAAATTTGCCTCACCCTTTAACATGTAAGCTGCAAAAATGGTCTTCTTCTCTTCTTCCACTCCTACAATCTCAAAGGTCTTTTCCATTTCTCGTAACCAGATTCTTGCTTCAACAGGATCAGTGGTACCCTTAAACTCAGGTGGATTCAGTGACTTGAAAGACTTGAAGGTAACTGTATTCTTAACTGGGTGTACAGGAGGTTGATTGTCTCTAACTTGGGGTATTTCTTGTCTAGGTGGAGGATTTTGGGTATACTGTCTCAGGAATTCCACAAGTAATCCCATAGGATCATTTTGGTTCTGGTTTGGTGGAATTACTGGGGCAGGTTCTGGTTCTGGTTGTTGGTGGGGAATGGGGCCATCATTGCGCTGGCCCTTCTCAGGGGGTACTTGTTGATTCTTGGGAGGTCTGCCTCTTCTGGGTGGCATCTTTTTCTATTAAGATTGAAATCACAAAGTTTGATTATACAGAACAAAATGTGTATATATTTGCGGAACGGAACATCCGTACGGGTAAATAAAACAATTCCTCATAATTAAAAGCCATAATACATAAGTGTTGTCAAAACATAACTCTTGTGTCGAGGTAGTAAAAATAGCCACCAGATAAATCCTCAAGTAAACAGTTAAGGTTCACTAGTACAGAAATGACCTATAGCGTCGCCACCTATAGCGTCGGTTGTTTGCATTAACCGACGCTATAGGCGTGTGTTGTACCTATTGCGTCGGTTGTTGTATTAACCGACGCTGTAGGTATAGCTTATAGCGTCGGCATTTTAAGGGGCGACGCTATAGGTTTATCCTAAAGCGTCGCCCCTTTAAAGGGCGACGCTATAGTTGCAGCATAAAGCGTCGCCAAATTAAGAGCGACGCTATTGGTGTAGCCTAAAGCGTCGCCCCTCAAATACCGACACTATAAGCTACACCTATAGCGTCGGTATTTTAAGGGCGACGCTATAGGTTTAGCCTAAAGCGTCGCCCTTTAAGGGGCGACGCTATAGATGTAGTCTAAAGCATCGCCCCTTTAAGAGCGACGCTATAGGTGTAGCCTATAGCGTCGCCCCTTCAAGGGGCGACGCTACATGTATAGCTTATAGATAGATATAATTTAAAAATCACAATTATTTTTTATATTTGACAAATATTATAATATACTTTTATATTTTTACTATATTACTTTTATATTTTTACTTAGTTTTTAAAATTGTTGTTGGGAGATTTATTTTCTGTATTTAAGGAGTTTAAAATAATTTTATAAGTTATATTACATTTAAAAGATCAAAACTTGTAAAATTCATATTTAATTCGTTTTTGATCCTAAAATCTTTTTAAAAATATGGGAAGACAACTAATTTAAATCTATACATTTTAAAAATAATATCGAGTTTTTTCCCATCCAAATTTGGAATTATATATACAATACTTACATTTTTCAATTTTTTAAATGATCGATTAATCCGATCTTTGACTAATTTGCCCGATTTTATAATTTTTTGGCGGATATTTTTTAAAAAACAATTAGATGAATTATTTTTTGTATTTAAGAATTTTAAAATGATTTCATGAGTTATATTGTATTTAAAGGATCTTTATTTGGAAAAATCATATTTAATTTTCATTTTTGATCCTAAAATTATTTTGAAAATATGTATATGTTTGTAATTTTATACTCTTTATTTTAAAAATATGTATATGTTCACACCTTATATAAAAAATTATTGGGCTTTTTTCATAAATACCCTATGCCATAAATATTTTTGCAAAAATACCTTTTCAAAAAAGAATAATTTGCAAAAATACCATCTTATTTGCAAAAATACCTTCTGCAACCACATATGCAACTATGCAACATTAGGGAACTGTTTGCAACCACATATGCAACTATGCAACTGTATGCAACCTGTTGCGCAGCCACATATGCAAATTCAATTTTAAAATTTTCACAATCCACCAAAATCAACTAAATTATATCAACAGATTGTATTTGGTTGCATTTAGTTGCAAAACGTATTTTTGCAAAATCTTTTTAAAAGATGGTATTTACGCAAATTATTTTAAAAAAAAAGGTATTTTTGCAAATATTTTGAGAAGATGGTAAAATCGCAAAAAAACTTTAAAAAGATGGTATTTTTGATAAATATCCAAAATTATTTCCCCCTTAACCAATTTCAGATCCCCGCCTCTTTTCTTCATCGGTATTCATTTCAATAAAAAAGTAATAAAAAATAAACATAAAACATAAAAACATAAAAACAAAAACATACTAACACTCACAAGTCAGTAGACACCCCCTTTCACTCCCGTTTTCTCTCTACCCTCCCCAAGAACCCTAACCCTAGTGTACTCTAATTAAATCCAATTTACTCCGATTAATAGCTCAATCTCGTGTATTAGCTCGTATATTAGGTAAACTTGATATATTAGCTCGTATGTTATCTGAACTCGCTTCAAACCCAAATCTTTTTCAACTCGATTTTTTCAACTCGAGACCTCAAAAGCTCTAAACTACAGCTGAAGATCGAATCGGGTAAGCTTTAAATCGAATTATTTCATATTTTGTTAATTATAGCTCAAGATCGAATTGGGTACTTCTCACATAATTTTTACATTTATGTGTGTATATGTGTACATATATGTTCTGTAATATTCTGACATCAGTGAAATTCTGGAGGAAATTAGGGTTGGTTTAGAGTTGAATGATTATGGAATGCAGCAACGGCGCATTGCACACATGCGTTTCTTGGGGGAACTATATAACTATGAACATGTGGATTCTTCTGTTATTTTTGAAACGCTCTATTTGATTCTTGTTTTTGGCCACGGGACAGCTGAGGTATTTTACAGTTTAAACTTCATCTTGAGTATGTGTTGGTTTATGAATCTTTATTTATCCAAAAACATTCTATCGGCATTCTGGTCTCTTATTAAAGGCATGCTATGGATGATATCTGTATCTTAACTCTGTTTTTTATAAAGTTCTTTGTAGGAATGTGTCCTTGGTGGATTCAATACATTATCGTGTTTGTTTTCTAAAATACATCATCTAAACGCCAAATACACCAGATACGCCCAATATACTAAAAATATGAATATATTTCTTACTCTCTTTCTTTTAAGACTGTGAAAGGTAAGGAATAATTGAAGAGAGTTATCTTTAGTCACAATTTGGCATAAAAAATGTACCGCTGTTTTAGTGCGAAATTGTTAGCAGTAATAAACTTAAATGTGTTTGTTTTGCCAAATTTTGACTGTATTCTATGTATCAACTGGAAGGTTCTAGTTCTATTATAGAATATCAAAATTGTCTTTCATAGAACTTTATAGATGTATTAACGTTGCACAAGACATTTTCTTATCTTGTACTAGGCATCAGAAGCTGTGTATGAGCTTTATAAAGCTTTTAGTTCGGTAGACAGAATACATATTAACTTGTTTGAGCCATAAAACTGCTGATATATATCTATGCTTTTCTGATTTTGTTTTTCTTTGTTTGATGCTTTTCTTTCATTATTGGTATTTGTAGGAAGATGTATTAGATCCACCAGAAGATTGTTTCCGTATCAGGATGGTTATAACGCTTCTTGAAACATGTGGACATTATTTTGATCGAGGTTCCTCAAAGAGAAAGCTTGATAGATTCCTTATTCACTTTCAGAGATACATCCTAAGCAAAGGTGCAGTCCCACTGGATATTGAGTTTGACTTGCAGGTTAGATTTGTTAATGCTCTTTCCTTATGATGAAGGTGTGCCACCACTGGATTTCAAGTTTGACCCCCACTTTTTTCCCTCTTAATATATGTATCAGTAATTTATATTATGAACATGAGGATAGTGTAGCCAGTAGCCACACTTAAATTGCGCAGGGCATTCCAAGACCGCATTATTATATGGGACTATGGGGAAGTCTTTTTAATTTTATTATTATTTTGAATTCAATTAGTTTTAACTTTATGATTTAACTATTATTTGAAGGAAAAACTGTGCTTGCCTAGGTAATATTTGCATTGGTTTCTTATTTGCAGGCAAGATCCCAAAAGTAATTGGCTCAGATTTCCTTGAGATGCGAGTTAAATCTATACATAGTGTTGAAGGGAGCAACTCTGCTTGTCATGTGTTTGGCCATACAAATTTTTTGTTCTTCTTTTTAGCTTCCTTGTGTTATGTGGCTGACTATCTACAAACCAAGGAGATTTAGCCTCTCTTGGATTGCCCTGCTTGTGTAATTTAAGTAGAAGCTTGCATATCACACTGGTTAAGATATGGTTTTTATCTGCATAACTAGTAATGAAATTGCAGGTGTTTTGTATGTGTGTGGTGAATGATAATAAAGCATTTGTTTCATTCAGTGGTGAACCTATGAACAAGAAATAAATAATATATCATGCTATATTTTTTTGTGATTTGCATCATTGATTGTTGGGCTTTCACAAAAATATATCAGGCTATAATTTTCAGTATTTAGTCGAGAATTTGTGGTAGAAGGCAAATTTTCCGAATGGGCTATATAGATTATTGAAATTTCAATTTTAAAATAATTTTTTTTTTTTTAAAAAAATGACTTTTAGCGTCGGTTGTTTAAATGACCGACACTTAAAAGCAGTGTTATAGCGTCGGTCATTTAAGTGACCGACGCCAAAAGTAGTCCTATAGCGTCGGTCATTTAAATGACCGACACCAAAGCCAGACCTATAGCGTCGGTCATTTAAATAACCGACGCCTATAGCAGACCTATAGCGTCGGTCAATTAAATAACCGACGCTAAGAGCAGACCTATAGCGTCGGTCTTTTAAATGACCGACGCTTATAGAAGACCTATAGCGTCGGTCATTTATTGGACCGACGCCATAGTTGACATTCAGCGTCGCCAATTTAACCGACGCTATAGGGGTATACCTATAGCGTCCCCTTCATAAACTACGCCATTTGACCGACGCCTTAGGTCTATTTGACCGACGCCTTAGGTCAATTTTGTACTAGTGGTTCATAAATAAAATTACTAACAGGTTGCAAATTCTAAAACTCATCTCAATTATCGTGCCTTTAATAGTTCTCATTTGCCTTATACCAGTTTCGATTTCCTCTTTAACATAATATATAGCATTGATGGTATTCTCAATTTACTCAACTTAAAATTCTCATAAGTTTTCTTCATCTCTCCAAACCATGTTCTCGTTTCCTCGACATCAATAGTCCCTTTTTAATAGGTTCGGGATATGTCGTTCTGGACTAATTCGTGGAATCATCTTGGAACTTCTATAAGAAAAGGCTCAAAATCAATTTAAATGTCTTAAATATTGAATCTCAAAACTTCCATAGTTGAACCATCCTTTAACTACTATATCAAAATTTAAGAGATAGGGAAATGTGAATTATGTACTCTATCTTTTCTCAAATGGAAGACGGTTGTTAATGTATCATCACGCAAGATATCGCAAGCTTATCCAACATAACTTATTTTCTCACTTCCAAAGGGTTGTTCTGATAATTGCTCCATAAGAACCTTGAACAAGATCACTCAGAGATGGAAAATGTTAAACAATGACATATGTATAATCAATTCTTGGTAACGCTAATCTTTTATAAGAGGTTAACTGAGAGATCAAAATGATCATTGAACATTTGTTCCGTCACATATGTCATTAGGACAACCGTCATAGTACACAAGGTGGCCAACCTTCAGTACTCTAACGACAAGCAACAGTACAAATAGGTGGCGTCCTACCAGACTCCTATCACACAGACAGACAGTCATCCCTTATTTATAGGGTTGTTCATCTCAGTATCACAAAAAGGATCAAATTTAAGAAGGGTTGTGAAAAGAACTTATATTTCGAAGTAGATAGGGATAGATAAATTGACCTCTGAACAATATAGATACCTTCCAAGCAAGAATGAAAATGTCTGAGCGAACTCAAATGATACAAATTACCGACAATCTTAGATAATAAAGCGCAACCGTTGATTCTAGAATGAAAACGTCACTTGTAAACACTAATAGCTCATCAGGGACGAAAAATCTTTAAGAGGATATGTATGAAAGATTTATTGTCGGAGGGCACTATCTCAACTCCTACAAGCTTCATCTTCCGAAGTACTAATTTCGGTCACGAAATCGTTCAATAGCTTAGTTTCGAATTTCAGAACACATAGTTGTATCTCTTTAGAGTCCATCTATGGTGCATGTACCTTGAGCTGGTCCGACTCTGGAAAACGGGTATCACGACATCTTACAAAAGAATGGAACAAGTTCAATAGGGGTATCATCCAAAAATCTACATCCATATCTCTTCCAAATCCCAAAGTAGTAACCGACAATGATATTTTTAAAGTCCGGGTCACACTAGCTAGGGATGCATTAACAGAAGTCAAAGGATCATCTTAAAACTGGCTTTTTGCCATATAGGTAACTTAGTCAGGAATTACTAGAGGGAAAACTAATATATCCACATCAAAAAGAAGGTAAATCTACTAAACCTATCACCTACTAGGAAGGAGGTGCAAGTATCCCAATAGAAAATCCTCAATGTCATTGTTTATGATCATATACTCTTTCGATGGTTTAGTGTCTAAAATTTTAAAAATTTTAAGATTTTACTTTCGGTGCGTAGCACGGGTAAAACGCTAGTAAGGTTTAAATCATAAGTTTAAAACTAATTATAAAAATAAAATAAGGCTAGAAAATATTTTATGCTACTAAATGAATAATTAAAGCAGACTCTAAATTTAATATAAATATTTTATGACCCGAATAAATTTACAAAGTACTAAAATAAAATTTAAAATCCATATACACAATTAACTACCTATCCACAAAACACATAATTCAACATTTTAATCGCATAATAATCATGGCACATAATTTCACATTTTAAGCACATAATATTTATGATACATAATTACACATCTAAATTCACAGAATAAAAATACACTTTTTCATTTAAAATATATGAGTAAAAAAAAAATTTGGAATCGTTACATTATACTTTTAAATTTCTTTTTTGAAGGACTGGTGCTTATTTTGTGTGATCATAAGCATCAACTACCAGATTCATGTCTTGGAGGTAGCAATTGAAACACCTGTTAAGAAACCAAAGAGGTTGACATCTGCTATTCGGAATCACTTTGAAAGATTTAGAAAGGCCGACATTTGTTATGCTGTGTGTATACATTGCAAGAAGAAGCTGAGTGGATCAAGCAACAGCGGGACAACTCATTTAAAAATTCATTTGATAAGGTGTTTGAAGAGATCCAACTTTGATGTTTCTCAAATACTTGCAGCAAAATCATGTTATAACCTCTTGCATTCATCTATTTGGTTTCCTTTTTAATTCATTTAGATTCCACCAACCCTTTGATAAAGTTGTAATTACAGAGTTATTAATTAAGTGATCTATTCCAAAATACTCAGCAATTTTGGCATCTTGAATGGCAGTTGATATTATGGGACTTAGAATGTACACGTGAACAGTCTAAAGTCGCTTGAGAGCCTAAAATGTAGGTTATGCATACTTTGTTTACACTCTTAAAAATATTAGTCTAAGTGCAAATTCCTTCGCCTCTGTTCCATTATCATTTATGTTTCATGCAGAATGTCTGGGATCACTGGGAAGACGCAACAAATAGTGCAGAGGGAATTTGAGGTTTGTTACTTTGTTTCTTTTTTGCTATGTCATGACCTTTAAACTCTTTTTAATGATCTTTGAACCACTCTGGTGTTTAATCAGTTTTAAGTGGCAGATCACCAACATTTAATACACGGCAATCATAATTTATTATTAATATTTAACCTTTCACACGCTTTTTGTATATCATGGTGTAATCAAAAGTAAAGTTTAAGGGGTCGTTTGGTTCAAAGTACGGTATGGGTTTGGAATCAGGAATCGGGTTAAGCTGGTATGGGGATGAGGTATCATTCTTGATACCATGTGTTTGGTTCAGTATCAGAATGAACTTTTTTAATTTAAAATATAATTAATAACTCATTTTTATATTTTATGTAAGTATACATTATATATTGAAGTTAAGTAATTATAAAATTTACAAACAAACACTTTAATATAAAAAATACGTTATTGGTAAATTTTATTTTAACCAATTAAATAATTATTTAATATTTTTTAAAAATACATATTATTTTATAATATGAAATAAAATAATGTATAATCTATTTTTTTTTGAAACCTAAGTACAATCTATTTAAGATTAAACAACATCATATTTAAAATGTGTATTTTACTTCATAATAAAAAAAATAGAATTTGATACCTCATACCCCTCCCCCAAACCCACCTCACCCCTAAGGTATCAAATTTCATTCCAGAAAGGTTTAAAGTATGGGTATCAGAATTAAAAAATAGTCAACCAAACAGCAGGTATGGGTTTGAAATGAACAAAACCCATACCTGATACCAGAATCAGTTGAACCAAACGACCCCTAAATTACATCAGTGGCAGTTAGACCTCTGGCTATTTAAACAAAAGAAGCTTTTTGTCATGTTTGTTGGTTGATTGCATAAAGAGCTATGCAGCAAATTTTAATATAGCGATCATGTTTAATATTTATCATTCAGCACAAGTCCATTATTTTTATTTTAAAAATAACCAGCAATGAACCATTTTTAAAAAACAAAATTAAATTAATATTTTCTAAAACCTAGAAAGTAAAATATTGAATATAGCCAATTAATGTAACATACAAACAATATTTGCAATCGCATTAAATTATTTTTAAAATGTAAACCATTTACATCTGCATTAATTATTTAATATAAGTTAAACGATATGACTACCTATTTTGTCATCACATTTTCAAAGATCAATGATGTACCCACAAATCATTTAATCATTTAATTTTACAAAAATTAAAGATCCTATTATTGTTAATTAAATTTAATTTGTCGAGTATGAATTTTTATATCTTATATGAATGAATATGCTAGTAAGCCAATTCCCCAAATTACATAAATGACAGTACCATATAAATTTTATTTGGCTTTTAAAAAATTTGAAGAAAATGTGTGCCAGTTTAGTTGACTTTTACACATTTAGAATCAATTGTAAATTTATGTTAATTGATTGTATTATATATTCACCTATTTACAAAGATGAATCACCGTTAAATTATCTTATCTTATCATTTAATAATAATAACTTTTGAGATCCTAAATTAGGGTTGATTGGATATTCAAATTTAGCCTATGTTTCTCATAAAAGAAGTTTAAATACCGTGTGTCAATTTTAAGCACTTATTATACTACCATAAATGTAGTAAATTTATCACATGATCACAGATATTCAATAATTTTAATTTATTTCAAAAAACCAATTTATTATCTGGCTGGAAATGAAGTTGTCACGGGTGATCATCCACAACAGTTATTCACAATAACAAAAATATAATATATAATTTGTTTTGATTTTGTTAAAATTTATACAAATCATGCAAAATGTAATTTTTTAATAATAAATTATGGATTTCTCAAAATCAATCACATACAATGAAATCTTCTAATATCCTAAGTTAGAGTTGATTTAGCTAAATTTACAATAATCATGCTAACCCTAATCTTTTATAGCTTATATAAATAGACATGCTAGCAAGACAGTTTCACACAGTAGCACAAACAAGTTTATTAAGGTATTAATTTTTCCTTGCCATTACTTTAGTTGCATTAGTAAGAAGCTCATGTACTGTACTAAATCATTGTTGTTTGTTAATGCAGAGGAATAACAAACATCTTCTTCATAATGTTTGATCAACTAGAGTTGCTGGACACTTCAAGAACCAATTGGAAGATTAAAGTTCGAATAACAAGAATGTGGGCTTCTGTAAAAAATGATGCAAACGAAACATTATTGGGATATAGTGTAATTTTACTCGATGATGATGTGAGTACACTTTTTTATATTGGTATATATTGATAGTTCCAATTTCTTATTATTCTTCTGACTTTTTGATTTCTTTTTAATTTTATAGAATTTTCACATCCAAGGCTTTATTTATCCGGACAAATGGAACAGTTTGGAAGAGCCTTTGATCGAAGGAGGAATTTAGATTATAACTAATTTTAATGTCAAACATGCTACATCCAAACTCAAACCAGTGTCCTCTAAATATATGATTAACTTTTCCAACTCTACAAGTGTTGAGAAAGTGGTTGAAGATGATTTTATGATAGGTATGCACAAGTTTAAATTTGTGGATTTAGGAGACTTATTCAACCTTGCAATTACTTACGTGCCCAAAGTAAATCCAGAGTATGCTACAGGATGGTAAAAAGTATTTATTATTTGAGTCTGAAATAGTTCCATAAAAAGTTCCTGGTACAATAGTTGATTCTGTCTTTTTCACAGACATTATAGGCGTGGTTGAAAAATTCGAGAGGCTACACCCGGTTGATACCAAATTTGGAGAAAAAAACATTGTGAAGTTCAAAATTTGTGATGCAAGGTAATGAATTAATTTTATTATATAAATATGTCTTTATCGTGTTTATAGTTTTTATCATATACAAAACTTTTATAGTTACATTTAAAATTATAAATTATTCAGTTATAGTCTTTCTGTATTGTACATTCGATGAGATATATTACAGTAAAGTCAGGAATCATACCTTCTTTGCCAACGTATGTAAAAAATTATTAAATATGGTCATATTATTAATTTTTAGTTATTATAGACAGATACAACGTTAACATTTTCATCAACCACCCCTTCTAACTCCGAACAAAATCTAGCCCACCTACCAATATCTACAAACCACTAAATCATCCAATCCTCACCGGCAAATGTGGCTGCCTTAGGCTGCCTATACGGTAGCATGTTAACAGGAATCAGGGGAATCTGTGGGCTAGAACCAAACTGCCTAATCACCCTTTCCGGGTGTTGCCACTCAACCACATCAAAACATACCAAGGACACTCAAGCATTCCCAGCTATTTGCGCCTTGTTGTAGGGAGAATTTCGTACAACAGTGTGTTGGAGGTTTATGGAAAGTGGTGGCTGGACTTGTATGATGACTCCTCAGAAAATTGAATAGAGAATGGGTTCTTTCTCTTGCTCTTTGCCGAGTGTCAATTGTGTATCATACAAGGTGCCTACGTACCCCTTTATATAGGGATCAAGCCTCACGTAGTTCTTGGAAAATAAGTCATTGGATAAGCCCATTCAGTCCAAGCCCATAAAATAGTCAAGATTTATGTTCCCATAAACAGTTCAAGGATTATCAATCCACCTCATGTTCCCATAAATAGTCCAAGGATTATCAATCCACCTCATGTTCCCATAAATAGTCCGGTCTTCACACGTTTTCCTACAATCTTGCGGCATCTCCGCATTTCTTTCCATGATTGCAGGTCTGTCCCGTGTCAACCAAGAAACATTCATTCCATAAATAGGAATTTCCATATTTTGGGCTTCACCCACGGTGCGAGCTGGCCAGGCTCGCACCGCTCAAATCCATATATTAAACGTTACATTTCCATAGTTCAAGTGATGCGAGCTCACCTGTGTTCAATCATTCTTATTTCTGAGAAGTAGCACGAGCCCATTACTTCATAATGGTGAGAGCCCAACATTCATTTTAGCGAAGCGAGCCCAATTATGATGAGAGTCCAACTCATCATAATGAGATCTTCGTGAGAGCCCTCGTTAAGGTGAGAACTCATAAGGAGAGGTGCTCGTTAACGAAGCGAGCCCATCATACTTAAAAGGATTTTTGCTCAACACAACTCACGGTGCGAGCCCGATCCTAGTTCACACTAATCTTTTCAAAACATAATTCATTCCCTAGGCCCAAACCACTTAAGGACTTTTCTAGGGCCCATTACCGAAAATCCAGTATAACAACTACCCCCCAAAATTCATTAGTAATTTTCAGATAAGGAATTTTCATTTGCTTCCAATAATACGGTGCGAGCCCAATACCCAGCTCGCACAGTATTCAGTTCACACATCATTGCAAGGTGTGTGTTCATTCATAATTGGTTACAGCTGTTCGTAGGAATGCGTGCCATCCATTCACATCCTGACGCGTGTCCCCATACTCTCTCTCCTACTCTCTATAAATACCTCAGAATTTCCTTTCACAAACTCATTCTATCAGAAACAGTAACGAAACTCTGTCCAATTTTGCTCAAGGATCAATCACGGCGAGAATTATCATTACTTCCCGGCGTTCGTCTGCAACTTCATCAAGTTCTTCAAGTTCATCTTCTAATCCTTCACAAAGTAAGCATTTCAATCTCAAAAACCTTTCTTTCATATGTATTTTTTTTATATTATCTGTTCGAGCTGAACGAGTTGCAAACTGAGTTCCCTCATCGAGGCGAAATCAAACCATGGTTCGAGCTGAGCCTTGGTCCAATGCGAGAACAAGACCTGTGTTCGCATCGAACACAGTTACCTTAATTGTCCGTGCGACACTAATTTTCTAGGGGCACACACTAATTTTCACCATCCTTTTAAGATGTCGAGTGCGACCCATCCATGTCTGCCAGTTCGCTTGATAAGACACCGAGCCCGGCTCGTTCTTCTGCTACTCCCTCTCCCTTGAATCAATATCCTCTTGAACTTAGAGGTTCCAAGGAATTCCAACGTGAATTAACATCCATCTTGGGTCATTTAAGCCAGCCTATCTCTCCCAATTCAGCCATTACTCCTGAAGGGGCTATCAACATCGCAAGGGTAGAGAGTGCGATGCGAGCTAGTGGATCCAGCTCGTTGGGACTTCAACTCGATCCCAACTCCGCTCCAGAAAACTATACTAGGGAAAAAGATCTTTATTCATGGAGAAACAAGAAAACAGGACCAAGTGCTTCCAGCCCGTTTGATCTTGATGATTTTTTCAACCATCCGTTTCCACCTTTGAGCGAAGAGGAGGCCAATGCCCATATAAATCAGCTGCGTCGAGAAAGAGAGGCAAGGCTTCACCTCGCACCAGTTTCCGCCCATCATCCTATTGACATTTCAGAGTCATCCACAAACAGTTCTCTAGGGAGCACATTCTATTCTAAGCGCAAAGGAAAAGTCGTGGCTCGCATCGCATCTCCTCAGGATGAATTCGAGCACAATGATGAAGACGAGGATACTAGTTCACATTGGTCATATGACAGTCCTGCTAGCGAGGAAATAGCAGATGTATCCAAAGAGGTGGATTTCTGTAATTATGCTTACGTCCCCGAACCGTCTCCTGTTCCATATGAACCCATCCAACAACCCGAGCTTGAAGGAGTGGTGTTTCTTAAAAAACGCGTAATTCCAGATAGCGATGAGAGCTCATCTTCTTTTCATGAGGATGGGAAGATTCTAGCTTGTCGAGATATGTCCACCTCGTTGACTGAGGATTCTTTACGCGACCTCGTGGAGCAGTTCAGGCCAGAGGGTCGTATAATCCTCCCCGCACCGCATATGAGATGCTATCATTTTAATAATCCAGAAAATGGAGGACGGGCGCCTCGCATGGTCCTTTCATCTTTTCTGTTAAAGGTGGGTATTTCTGCACCCCTTCATCCTTTCATTCAAGAAATCTTGGAGTATTATGGGCTCGCACCGTTACAAATTAACCCTAATGGTTACAGGTCTGCCATTGCTTTGTATATTCTCTATAAAAAACAAGGCTACCCTACATGATAGGTCCATAATTTAATACATTTTTAATACCTATATTATGTTTGTTTTCGTAATTTTATTGTTTAATAAATTGTTTTCTTTTGTTTTGTAGGAAAATAAATAAAATCATATTTCAAGCAGTAAAAGGTGAAAAAAGGCAAGGAGATGGAAATACTTGAAGTCAAAAGGAAATTGGAGAAAAATTGGAAAACTTATCGGAGAAGAAAAAGGAATTGAGGAAATATTTCTACAATCCGCTTTGTAGTCAAAAAGCCCAAACCCATTATTTTTCCTATAAATATAGATCTCCTCTCTTGTATTTGAGACACCTAGAATTTGATAGCTATTTGCTTTCTCTGTCTTATGTTTCTGGCTGGTGGCTATTATCCATCATATACTTTCGCTCTGTAATATTAATATATTATTATTTCTTGTTTTCTATTCCGCGTTCACGTCTTTTAATTGCTATCCTAGTTAACTTTGCTGCTTAATTTCAGTTAACAGCATGCTTTGGTAGTTTGGTTAGTTTATTAATTTATTACATAAACGTACGCCATTAATTCTTTAACTTTGCTTTTCTATTAATTGTCCAGGTGATTCCCGTAGGCTTACATTAGTTTATTAAATTATTTAATTTATAAGATGTTTTGTTCATAACTGTTTTGTTAATTCTATAATCATGTGTAGCTAAATCTCTTGCCCTAGGATGAAGATGAAGTTAATTTAATTATTATTGATATCTTCTCGTTCCTATTAATTGGTTCTCATAATTTTTCTTAGTGCTTAATTGGTCAATTGACAAAGTGATTTTGATATATTATTGTTACCGGATTTATTTTTCATAGCCTATGCTTGCTCCATGAAGTTTTGATAGGTTATTGTTAGATAACAAGTTTCATAGTATATGCTTGTCTCGTTAATTGATATATCTTATTTGTGAAGGAAAGAGAATTGATTTTAGGGCGAGTTGATATTAATTGTGATTGATTAATGGATTCAGATTCCTAGGTTTTCCTTATCTGATCTTAATTGTTAATTAGGTTAAACAAATCGCATCTCAAATTTTATTTGTCTAGTTCGCCTGAGTTAATTGTTAGGGTTTCGAAAATTCATAGTCTCTGTGGATCGATCTGTGATTGCTACAACTGAACACTGTGCGCTTGCAGTTTACATTATTTTTACACATCAAGTTTTTGGCGCCGCTGCCGGGGATTATTGGTAATTTTCACTCCTTGATATTTAATTCTTCGGATTAGTTTCTTGTTCTGCATTATTTGTCTTTTAGGGAACAGTGAAGCGGAGGAAAGTTTGGACAAGAAGATTGCTAGAAGGCTCGTTGTCTCTTGTGAACTTTTTGGAAGCGCTTTTCGGTATTCCGTATCACCTCTCTCTATTTTCTTTCCATCATTATTGAAAAAAAATCAAAAAAATTAAATATTTGAAAAATCCAAAAATATTAGTTAGTTATTTGTTAAAAACCAAATTGTTGCATCATTCATTCTCACATAGGAGCACATCATCTAGATTTATTTATTGTTTTTATCGCTTTCCATCTTATACAATTGTGGTGATTGCTGGAGGAAAGAGGTACGCACAATTTAGAATAGAACACGTAGTGTAGTGCATCCATAAGTGTTTATTTCTCGTTCTTTGTGTGTTGCATCATTAAATCAATCTTAAGGGCGCCACCCAATTCCAAGATAAGGTGAGGGATTTCATCACTCTTTCCTTGGCCTACAAATCACTAATTCGTTCATCTTGCATTCCCTTTCCTTAATAAAATTAATTAGACGTTAGCCCCTAGGATATCGCGCTCAACTAGGAAGAGAATCTAGGAGGAACAAATCACTAAGTATTTTTCGGTGGTGTCTAGGACTAGCGAAAGCTTACCTGGCCTTTAGACTGGTGCCTAGAATGGTGGTTAGCCGCTTGGCAATGCTTCCTCCTGCCTGGCCAGTCACGACGAATGCTTTTTGAGCTGTTACTTTTAGTAGTATCTTATTGTTAGGAGCAAGGTCTAGATTTTTTTTAGGATAAGATAGATTTTTCTTTTGATTTTGCGTATTCTTGGGTGTTTACTTATAGCTTTTGTCTGCTACGTGCTTAGTTGATTGTTTCTCTTGTATGCAAAGTACTTGGGTTCGAGATAATACATCTAGATTAGTGAGACAATCCGACCTTTTATTACCTGGAATAGCAAGACAACTCGATTTCTCTTCACCCACTAAAATTGAGTCAAAAGAAGTAGAAGTTCCAACAACCATCATGGCTGTTTCACTTAAAGAACGTTGTTACCCCGCTCGTACCGCTCAACCCTCATGCATAGTGCTACCAGCAGTAACCACAAACAATTTTGAAATCAAACATCATAACATTAGCATGTTACCTAGGTTTGCTGGGGTACAGGGAGAGGATCCATATATTTTCATTCGAGAATTTGAGGAAGTGTGTGCTTTACAAAAACTTCAACAGTTAAGTGAGGATTCCATTAGGCTCAGACTCATTAACTTTGCTTTAAAAGAAGATGCTAAACAGTGGTTGTATAGTCTACCCGTTAATTCTATTTCCACATGGGAGGGATTTGTTGCCATATTTCTTAAAAAATATTTTCCCAACCATAAGGCTAACAGGCTTAGGAATGAAATCAACCAATTTCAACAAAATCGAAATGAGCCTTTTTGGAAATATTTTGATAGATTTCAAAAGTTGTTGTCTAAGTGTCCTCAACATGGTATAGAAAAATGGAGACTTTGTAAAATTCTCTATGAAGCCTTAGATAGTCAAACCACTGCCTTGTTAGAGTCTATGTGTAATGGTAGGTTTATAGATAAAACTGATGAAGAAGCTTGGCAATTTTTTGAAGAGTTAGCTGAAAGAACAATGTTGTGGGAGTCAACTAGGGAACCCAGTCAGGAAACTGAAAAATCTAAGGGCGTACACGTAGTTGGTAATTCTATTGCAACTGAAGCTAAGTTAGCTACACTCACTAGACGTCTAGAAGCCTTAGAAACCAACAAGGTGTCCTCACAAGTGTTTCTGTGTGCAAACTGTAATTCTCCCACTCATTTGATAGAAAATTGTCCTGAAATTGAACAAGCCAATGCCATGTTTCAATCTAGAGTTAGGAATGATCCCTATTCATCCACATACAATCCTGGTTGGAAAAATCATCCAAATTTCTCATGGAACCAAGGTCAATACAATCAGTATAACCAAAATTCTCAACCTGCTTTTCAAAAGCCCAATCCTGGTCCATACCCAACTCAAAATCCTAACGCATATCCTCCACAAAATCTCGGTCAATATCAAAATTCAGTCCCCTTGAATCCTCCTGGTTTTGCAGAATCTGACAAAAGATTTACTTCCATTGAAAAGAGTTTAGAGGCATTGCTCAAATCTCAACAAAATTTCATGAACACTATGACCCAAGATAGGCAATTGCTAAATTCCAACGCTCAAGCCATATCTAAGCTAGAGGTCCAAGTTAGTCAATTGGCAAATACCATCAGTGAGAGAGAGAAAAATCGATTTCCTAGTCAACCCGAGATTAATCCTAAATTTCATCCAAATCAAAAGTCTCATGAAAATGTGAATTCTGTTATCTCTCTAAGGTCTGGTAATCAACTCAATAATCATGCTGGTGTCAATACTCAAGAAGAAGATAAGTTTACTTCTGAACCAAATCCGTTACTCTTGAATCCTAGTCTTAAACAATCTTCCAATCCCAAGAGTCCTGAAGAAGTTGAATCTAATGAGTCATCACCCTCCGATGAACCACCTTCAAAACCCCAATCTGATGTGTCTATTGAAAAAGTCTTTAAGCCAAAAGCTCTGTTTCCTCACAGACTTACTTCAAACAAACAATCTGCTCAATTAGATAAGATTTTGGAAGTCTTCAAGCAAGTCAAGATTAACATTCCTCTTTTAGATGCAATTCAACAAGTTCCCTCTTATGCTAAGTGTCTAAAAGATTTGTGTACTCATAAAAGAACCACCCATGTTCCTAAGAAAGCTTTCCTAACATCTAATGTTAGCTCTATCTTGTCAAATCAAATCCCTTTGAAGTATAAGGATCCTGGTTGTCCTACCATTTCTTGTGTCATTGGTAATACTTTCATTGATAAAGCTTTACTCGATCTAGGAGCTAGTGTGAATCTTCTTCCATTATCTGTCTATCAAGACCTGGGTTTAGGTGAACTTAAAGAGACTAGTATCACTCTTCAGTTAGCTGACCGTTCTGTCAAAATTCCTAAGGGTATGGTGGAAGATGTGTTGATTAAGGTTGGTGATTTTGTCTTCCCCGTCGATTTCATTGTTCTAGAAACTGAACCTGTCCAAAATCTCAAAAATCAAATTCCCATCATTCTAGGAAGACCTTTTCTTGCCACCTCTAATGCTTTGATTAACTGTAGGAATGGATTAATGAAACTCACATTTGGAAACATGCAAATTGATCTCAACATTTTCAATGTAGGAAATCAACCCAATGAGCTTTTTGACCAATCCATAGAAATTAACATGATTGATGAGTTAGTTGATAATGAAACCATGAATGTTGATGATGTTCTTAACTTTTGTCAAAATTATTTTGGTCAAGATTGGGATGATACTGGTCATAAAAATGAGATTAATGAAATGTTAGAGTCCACTATTCCTAGTTCCAATCGAGAGTTAGAACATTTTCCTTTGCCACTTTATGAAGCTAATGAATCTGTTGAGACAAGTCCACCAGAATTAGAACTTAAACCTCTTCCCGAAACTCTCAAGTATATGTTTCTAGGTCCTTCTGAGTCTTTTCCAGTCATCATTGCATCTGATTTGACACCTTCTCAAGAGGAAGAACTCTTAATTGTACTTAGAAAGAATAAGGAATCCATAGGGTGGAGCATATCTGATATCAAGGGAATTAGCCCTGCCATTGTCCAACATAGGATTCATTTAGTTGATGATGCTAAACCAGTTAGAGAACCGCAAAGGAGGTTGAACCCGACTCTTAAGGAAGTTGTTAGGAAAGAAATCCTTAAATGTCTAGATAATGGGATCATCTATCCTATATCTGATAGCTCTTGGGTCAGTCCTGTTCAAGTAGTGCCTAAAAAGTCAGGGATCACTGTAGTTGTTAATGAAGATGATGAATTAGTTCCCACTCGTGTTCAGTCTGGTTGGAGAATGTGTATTGATTTTAGGAAACTAAATGCTGCTACTAGGAAAGACCATTTTCCTCTACCCTTCATTGATCAAATGTTAGAAAGGTTAGCAGGTCACTCATACTATTGTTTTCTAGTTGGTTTTTCTGGCTATTTCCAAATTCCCATTGCTCCCGAGGATCAAGAAAAGACCACCTTCACATGTCCTTTTGGAACCTTTGCTTATCGTCGTTTAGCTTTTGGTCTAACCACTGCCCCTGCCACTTTCCAAAGATGCATGATGAGCATTTTTCTGATATGGTAGGAGAGTTCCTAGAAATCTTTATAGATGACTTTTCCATCTTTGGTTCTTCTTTTCATCATCTTGTGTTTCTGATACTTTTGATTAAGAAGTGATTTGCTAAGTTCTTGTTCACACACATACACTGGCAAGGTGAAACTAGTAGACTTATTGGATGTTGCAAGTAATTAAAAGGACATGAATATGTGCAAAATGATTTGGTTTTCATGCTTTGAGTACAAGTTGGTGCACTGAAGAGATTTTTACTTGGGATTGATTATGTTTTTACCACCATGTGAGATTTTGAGCCTATATGCATATCTTTTGCATTTTATATTCGTTTGCTTGAGTGTCCACATGTCGTTTGCATTGCTAGCGCTTGTTTGAGACCTTTCTTGAATGCATGACATTATTTAATGATAAGATGATAAAGGCATTTAGGAATAACCTATATTTTCCAAATTACCACACCATTTATATATGATCAATTAGTTACCCTCTTGAGCTTAATCCTATTTTTTCGGTGACATACCACGTTACTTGCCTGGACCTTTTTCTTGTGTAACCTTACTTATGCTTGATCCCAAATTGTCAATGGCTAGTAGGAACTTGATGGAGTAATAAGGTGTGTAAGATGGGTTTACTTTTGTTCATTACTTTGAGGAAATATTTGGTTTGATTGCTTACTTGATAGTCATTGTTCAAGAAATTTTTGAAGGAGGATTGTGGTTGCTTATATCTATCTCTTAGCTCTCGGGAAAAAAAAATCGAAAAAAAAAAAAAAAAAAAAAATTATATGAGAGCATACTTATGTTTTTGTGATCCTTCTTCATTCGACTAATCAAGCCTTTTGTTGGAAAAAAATCAGAAAATTCAGTTATGGGGAGGATGTTTGGTGATGTGTATGATTTATTATGGTGCCTACTAGCTTTTGACACTTCACCTTCTTTGGCTTTACTTGACATACCTTGTCCCTAGCCCCGTTACAACCCAAATAAAGACCTTTTGATTATCATCATTGATGTATGTTGTGTTAAAGTTAGATTGATACCAAATGTCAAGCATGCTTATGATTTTGCTGGAATAGAGTGATACACTTACCCTTGTTCTTGAGTGAATATTCTTTTGTGAGTGAAAGGTGAGTTATTGCTTGTTTATACATTTGAGATTCCAAGTTTTGACTCAAAAGTGTACTCTTGTGGGCTTAGCATGGTTACCAACTTATTCTTACACTTGACATGGACTTTTGAGCACTTATGCATATTTCTTTGAGTAGACTATGTGAATCCTTGCATCTTCCACGACAAGACATTGCAAAGTCATTTTTGATTCTTAAGTTGATGAAGCATGAGAGGACTTGTATGTGTGGCGTTGCATTGTCATGCGATCTTTTACATGAGCTAGATGAATTTTGTGGGTACATTCACTATAGGCCCTCACGAGACCTCACTCGTCCACTAGGGCTGCCTAGGGGTTTAAAGGGCTTGTTGCATATGCCAAATGCAACCGTGATCACCTACGGAAGTGGTATTATCTATTAGTTAGTAGTTTATATTATATTAGTTTTTCTCGAGGACGAGCAAAAGATAGGTATGGGGGCATTTGATAGGTCCATAATTTAATACATTTTTAATACCTATATTATGTTTGTTTTCGTAATTTTATTGTTTAATAAATTGTTTTCTTTTGTTTTGTAGGAAAATAAATAAAATCATATTTCAAGCAGTAAAAGGTGAAAAAAGGCAAGGAGATGGAAATACTTGAAGTCAAAAGGAAATTGGAGAAAAATTGGAAAACTTATCGGAGAAGAAAAAGGAATTGAGGAAATATTTCTACAATCCGCTTTGTAGTCAAAAAGCCCAAACCCATTATTTTTCCTATAAATATAGATCTCCTCTCTTGTATTTGAGACACCTAGAATTTGATAGCTATTTGCTTTCTCTGTCTTATGTTTCTGGCTGGTGGCTATTATCCATCATATACTTTCGCTCTGTAATATTAATATATTATTATTTCTTGTTTTCTATTCCGCGTTCACGTCTTTTAATTGCTATCCTAGTTAACTTTGCTGCTTAATTTCAGTTAACAGCATGCTTTGGTAGTTTGGTTAGTTTATTAATTTATTACATAAACGTACGCCATTAATTCTTTAACTTTGCTTTTCTATTAATTGTCCAGGTGATTCCCGTAGGCTTACATTAGTTTATTAAATTATTTAATTTATAAGATGTTTTGTTCATAACTGTTTTGTTAATTCTATAATCATGTGTAGCTAAATCTCTTGCCCTAGGATGAAGATGAAGTTAATTTAATTATTATTGATATCTTCTCGTTCCTATTAATTGGTTCTCATAATTTTTCTTAGTGCTTAATTGGTCAATTGACAAAGTGATTTTGATATATTATTGTTACCGGATTTATTTTTCATAGCCTATGCTTGCTCCATGAAGTTTTGATAGGTTATTGTTAGATAACAAGTTTCATAGTATATGCTTGTCTCGTTAATTGATATATCTTATTTGTGAAGGAAAGAGAATTGATTTTAGGGCGAGTTGATATTAATTGTGATTGATTAATGGATTCAGATTCCTAGGTTTTCCTTATCTGATCTTAATTGTTAATTAGGTTAAACAAATCTCATCTCAAATTTTATTTGTCTAGTTCGCCTGAGTTAATTGTTAGGGTTTCGAAAATTCATAGTCTCTGTGGATCGATCTGTGATTGCTACAACTGAACACTGTGCGCTTGCAGTTTACATTATTTTTACACATCACTACTCTCACCGCCAGGAAACTTGGATATTTCTTGAACTTGAAGCACTCGGCCGAGTTCGGCTACTTTTATCTATTTGTCTGGCCTTATTACAATAAGAAAAAGTTAATTTTCGGGGGCCCAAGCAACTCGGGCAAATGGAAAGACCCTTTCTTTTACGTTCACGAAGTTCCTCGAGTCCAAACTCATTTCTAATACGACCCTGGTAAGCACTTCATTTGAGCTCGCATCGTTTCTTTGTCACCTCGCATCGTTCTTTGAGCTCGCATCATTTCTTATAGTTTATTTTTATTCATTCAGAACCTCCCGTGAGAACGCCTTTGCAAGGTCAAGAGAAGACAAACGTTGATAACCTCTTAAAAATCCCCGTCTCAGAACGGAATATTAAAAAATTGATCACTACTGCCAACCTTGTTGAGTACGGCTTCTTAAAAGAAGGGACTAGATTGACTCCTAGCAAGAAATCTAGGAGGAAAAGAAAAGGTAAGTTTTACTCAATGCGAGCCCTCAGCTCGCACCTCTACTTTATTTTGGCGCCTTTATTTATCGTGTATTAACTAACTCTTTTGTCTTTGTTTTATTTCAGAAATGGCAATTTCCCCTCCTCCATTTTTAGACGAGCAAGAGGTTTCGGCTCGCACCGTTCCTTCTGCCAGCCAAACCGGCTCGCAAGCTGTGGGCTCGAATAAGGTTATTCGTACGAAAGAGATCCCTCCCCAAAAAACAACTCTCACAAAATATTTGGCTACTGGGGGGGCCTCTCCGTTAAAAAGGAAAACCAGGCAATCCAAGGATATCCCCCCTGAAGTTGATGCAGCGAAGCGGGCTCGCAAGGATTTGCCCCCTAACCCTTAAGGAAATGTTGTGGCTAGTGCTCTAGTTCGACTCGGAGTCCCATACATTTCCGAAAGTGATTTAAGGGCATGGACTTCGGGCTCGTTCGAAGCCGATAATGATGCTCTCACCAAGGCTACAACCGAGGTGTTTATAAGGCAGATCAATAGACACAGGGAGCTTCGCTCAATGGGTCAGGCCTCTGCCCGTCTGGATAAGGTAACAGAATTTTGAAGAATAAGCTTGACGAAACAAGGAAGGCAAATGTGGCCTTGGTTGAAGAATCTAAGCAAAGCATTCTCGATGCAACCACGAGTCTGGAAAAAGATCTGCACGAGTCTAGGGCACTTATGGAAAAGATGAAGGGGGAACATTCCACGGTTCTAGCTGAGGCCACCTCCCAAAACAATCTTCTACAAACCCAAGTTGCTGAGCTCGAGGCTAAGATGGCTGCCCAGGGTGCTGAGTTCGAAGCCAAATTCTCAGCGTTAGAAGCGAGCCGGGATGAAGAGGTCAAAGCTGCAAGGGCCCTAGGATCCAAGAACTTCATTAAGGGCTTCATGGCGAAGGTCCCTGAGTTGGATTGGAGCCCTCTAGGTGCTGCCAGTGTTAACTATGCTGAGAAGCTCCGCAAAGAGATGGAGGAGGAGGCTGCGGCTGTAGAGGAGGCTCGCACCGCTGAAGAGGCCCAGCTCGCACCGGAATCTCAGCCCGCTCCTGAAGCTAATGAGGAAACTCCTCAAGCTTAGCTTTTATTTAATTACTTTCTTTGGGGATGCGGGCACCCCGTTTGCCTCGCAATCTGTAAACATTTGATGGCTTTAGACCAACAACATTTGATACTTTTTATTTCTAAGTGCATTCTGTATTTGCCCATAATTCCGTGTGTCTTTACATTTCTTTACATAGTCATGAATCTTACTTCGCACCAGGTTCACTTCGTACGGGATTACATCGCCTATGAATCTTACTCACGCGAGGTTTCACTTCGCACAGAGTTTAGTCCCACCTCGCACAGAGTTCCACCTCGTACAAAGTTCCACTCGCATGAGCTCGCTTCTAGAAAGGGCTCGCCTCTCACAAGCGTTTTTCTCGTAATTGATGGGCCGAGGCCCAACCCAATGTCTTTTTGAAAACATAAATGAGTGTGTTTGCCTTAGAACAAAATATTAATAAAAAGAAAGTAAAACTTACTTAATGCATGACAATACACAATAAACTTTAACTTTATTTAGATAATAAAACTTCCACCTTCTTAAACAATAACAGACTTAGACTTATTACATTGTATGCCACATGAAGGTGTCTATATGACGCTACCCCCCGAGACTTAGGATAAATATCAATGCATGCTAAGTCTTAAATAGATATAAACTACTGATAATATCTCCTCAAGTGCTCAGCATTCCAGGCCCTTGGTATGAGCTTCCCCCGTATGTCATTGAGATGATAAGTCCCTTCCCATAGAACTGATTTAATCTAATATGGGCCTTCCCAATTTGCACCAAACACTCCATGATTGACCACCTTAGTATTAGGCATAACTCGTCGAAGAACCAAGTCCCCTACCTGGAAAGGTCGAGCTCTCACCTTGCGGTTATAATGTCTGGCAGTTCTCTGGTGATATGCTAGCAGCCTTGCTTGTGAATCGACCCGTATTTCTTCAATCATATCCAAAAGATCCAGCTCCTACCTCCACCGGAACCATAGCCTCACTTCCATACACCAAAGAGAAGGGTGTCTCACCCGTTGTGGTTCGGGGAGTGGTGTTGTAAGACCATAAAACTTGTGGAAGTTCCTCTGGCCAACTTCCCTTGGCATCCTCTAGCTTTGCCTTCAGTGTGTGCTTGAGTATTTTGTTGATTGCCTCAGTTTGGCCGTTCGTCTGAGGATGGCTTACTGCACTGAAACTCTTCTGAATCCCCAATCGATCACAAAATTCTCTCATCTCCTTGCTGTCAAACTGTTTACCATTATCTGAGATCAACTTGTAGGGTATTCCAAACCGGCAAACAATAGCCCGATACACAAAATCAATGAGCTTCTTTGCAGTTATTGTGGCTAAGGGTTCAGCCTCTGCCCACTTAGTGAAATAATCCACCGCAACCACAGCGTACTTCACACTACCTTTAGCCTTAGGCAGTTCTCGAAAGCATCTTTTTTGAGAGTCGGCCAGTAATATCCTTGACGAAGTATCTTCTGTGCCAATGAACTCCCCCCCCCCCCCGAGTGATTTCCACAAATACCTTCATGGACTTCCCGTAGTATATAATTGCACTCTTCTCCATCAACACACTTGAGTAGGGGCACATTGAAGCCTCTCCTATATAAGCCTCCATCATATATTGCATACCTGGCAGCCATATACCGCACCCGTCGTGCTTCATTCTTATCACCTGGTAAAGCCCCATTTTTTATGTAAGCCAAGAGTGGAGTCATCCATGTTGCCCCCTCTTCCACCACCATAAGCTCTACCTCTAGCACGCTAGTCCTCCTCTATATTTCTAAGGGTGTTGACCCTAACAGAGTGGTCTCACGACGTGAACCGAGCTTAGCAATCTCGTCTGCCGTCTCGTTCTGGCCCCGAGGAATGAGCTCCAGATTGACTTCATTAAATAACTTGATCAACCTTTCCGCACAACGCAAATACAACTCCGTTCTAGGCCCCCGTGCTTGATACCCCCCATTTATCTGGTATACCATGATCATGGAATCACTAAAAGCGTTAAGGTTTTCCACCTTTAGTTCCAATGCCAACTTGAATCCGTTGATCAAGGCCTCATACTCAGCATCATTGTTTGTTGCGTGAAAAGTGAAGTGAACAGCCCTCTTCACCCTACATCCTTCTGGGCTTACTAACTCAAATCCGGCTCCAGCTCCATCTCCATTGGACGCCCCATCCACATACAAGCTCCACCACGGGGCACTATTCTGACTTTCCACTGCTGGTATTTCTGAAAAAATTTGCAACGCCCTAGAGTCCTCTTCTGTTTGTGGTGAGAACTCTAACATAAAGTCTGCTAGGGCTTGTCCTTTAATCGCAACCCGAGGCTTATATTCCACATCGAACTGTCCCAGCTCTACAGCCCACTTCAACATTCTTCCTGAAGTTTCTGGTTTATGCAACACTTGTCTAAGTGGATAAGTTGTCCTCACCTCAACTTTATGAGCCTGAAAATAAGGACGGAGCTTCCGTGAAGCGAGGATCAGAGCATACACCAGTTTTTCCATGTTCAAGTATCGAGTTTCTGCGCCCACCAGCCTTTTGCTCACATAATAAATCGGGAGCTGAACTCCGCCTTCCTCTCGAATTAGCACCGCACTTACCGCATACTCCAACACTGCCAAATAAAGTACCAGTACCTCCCCTTGCTGCGGGTTAGACAATAGAGGTGGTGTGCTCAAATGTCTCTTGATATTTTGAAAGGCCTCTTCACATTCCTCTGTCCATTGAAAATTCTTGCCCACCTTCTTAATAGCCTTAAAGAACTCTTGGCACCTGTCAGAAGATTTTGAGACAAATCTGTTCAACGCCGCAATTCACCCTGTGAGACTCTGCACATCCCTCACCCTGCGAGGTGATCTCATCTCCATCAGAGCCTTGATCTTGGTCGGCTTAGCTTCAATTCCCCGATGGTTGACAATAAATCCTAGAAACTTTCCCGACTCCACCCCAAACACACATTTTTGAGGATTGAGCTTCATTCTATAAATACGCAAGATAGTGAACATTTCTGCCAAATGCTAGATGTGGTCCTTGGCCTCTTT
The DNA here is from genome assembly GCA_030848705.1 of Heracleum sosnowskyi. Classification (NCBI taxonomy): domain Eukaryota; kingdom Viridiplantae; phylum Streptophyta; class Magnoliopsida; order Apiales; family Apiaceae; genus Heracleum; species Heracleum sosnowskyi. Next base: position 84,811,130 of record CM061237.1, read on the forward strand.
TGATTTTACAAGCATGTCATCGACATATACCTCCATTGTCTTCCCGATGTGATCTTTAAACATCTTATTCACTAATCGCTGATAAGTTGCTCCCGCATTAACTAACCCGAAAGGCATCCCAATATAATAGTATAGGCCCCGATCAGTGATGAACGAAGTGTGTTCTTGATCTGGTCCATACATAGGAATTTGATTATAGCCTGAGTAGGCATCCATGAAGCTTAACAATGCGTGTCCTGCAGTGGCATCTACAAGCTAATCGATACGAGGAAGCGGGAAGCTATCTTTTGGACAAGCTTTGTTCAAGTTGGTGAAGTCAACGCAGGTTCTCCACTTCCCATTTGGCTTCTTCACCAGCACAGGATTAGCCAACCAAGTCGGGTAGAATGACTCCTTGATGAGCCCGACTTCCATCAATCTGTCCACCTCTTCTCTGAGGGCCTCCGCCCTCTCTCCACTAACAGGTCTCCTTTTCTGCCTTGTTCCCTTCTTGTTGGGATCTAAGTTCAGCCTATGGCACATCACTTCTGGGTCGATCCCTATCATGTCGGCGTGAGGCCATGCAAACACATCCAGGTTCTCCTTAAGGAATGAGACAAGGTTGTTCCTTATTTCGGGGCCGAGGTTTGCTCCAATCCTCAAGACTTTAGCCGAGTCATTTGGGTCCACCAAGATAGGAATGATATCCTCGAATGTCCCAGCTCCGTCTGGCATGGGAGGCATTCTTGGGTCCAAATCAACATCGAAGCTTCTATCCATGCTAGAGGTTTCCCATTGTTGATGGACAACTCCAGTGCTTCTTACTGGAGGTTTCCTTCTGTTGTAATGGTGACCTCTCGGGAGATTCCAGTTGGCAAGTTTATCAGAATTGAGGTTTCTTTCTTCACCCACTTTCCTTTATTTAATCTGGCAACTACCTGTTATGGGCTCTCCTCATCATCGCTAGCCTCCTCTACTATGCCTTCCTACAATGTCATTATGGGTTGAGAGGGCTCCATCATTAAGGCTCCGGGCCTAGGCTCCACTTCAATTCCTAAATTTTCCATGTAGTCTTCCGGGAGTTCCTCTATAGATATCATGTTACAGACATCCATCATGAGAGTGTCCACACGCTTCCTTTTCTTCTCTTCACTATCTTTCATAGGCTCTTGTTTTCTAAGGTCTACCACTTCTCGTAGAACATCTAACTTCTCTGCCCCTTTTATGACTTGGTTGTAGCATACTCTTGAGTCGTATTGGCATCCCTTCACTTGCCCGACACCTGTGGGAGTTGGAAACTTCATGGTTAAGTGATAGACAGAGGTAACTACCTTCATCTCCTTAAGGATTGGTCTCCCAATGATGGCGTTATAAGCACACGACTGGTCCACCACAGTAAAAGTGACAATTTGTGTGGCCACGTGGGGGTTGTCTCCTAAACTGACCAGTAGCTGGATTGTTCCTCGAATTCCTACTGAAGCCCCAGTGAACCCGTAGAGCTGGTTTCCGCTTGACACCAATTCTCTGTCTAGGATTCCAAGTCTTTTGTAAGTGTCGTAGGTTAAGACATTTACAGCGCTCCCATTGTCCACCAATACCCGATGTACATTGGTAGACCCGATTTTCATCCTTACGACAAGAGCATCAGCATGAGGGTGGTGCACCCATTTGGCATCTTCTTCGCTAAACATAATGTCATCTCTCTCTTTTGTGAATAGATGGGGAGGCCTTTGTTCAAGGCGATGAACGTTGGTTAGAGGACGGTCCTTTGCCTCTCGGGCATTCTCTCCAGGGCTTTCTTTCTATCTCCCCCCACGTGAGGCCCTCCAATGATGACGTGAATGCTACCAGCCCTATTAGTTCTCTCCGTATCACCATCCTTTACGACCGGAGGTGGAAGGGGCACCTGGTGGTACTCAGCCTTATGTTTCCGTACTCCCTTCACAACCCATTCCGTTAGATTCCCTTGTCGAATCAAAGTCTCAATCTCATCCTTCAGCTGTCGGCAATCTGCCGTGTGATGTCCCGTGGACTCATGGTAAGCACAGTATTTAGAGGTGTCCCTTTTGTTATATTCCGTCAAAGGTGTGGCTTTCTTGAATACCCCCTTCCCAGCATAAGTGGCATATATATGATCAATGGAGGCCACCAAAGGGGTATGATTCTGCCACTTGCTTGTGTAAGGCCTCCCAGTCTCCTTATTGGTAGTTTCCCTAGCCCTGTTAAACTTCTTTGGGCTGGGCTCCTTTTAAAAGTCTTTCTCCTTTCTTTGGGGCTAGAGGATCTCCCTCTCTTCTCCATCCTTCGGCCACTGCTTCTGAGATCCCTCGTGGATTTCTCTACCCGCTTGTGAGGCTCCGCCTGTTCATAAAATTCAGCCAAATTTTCTGGCTCCCTAGCCTGTAGAGTCTTCCAGAATTTAGAGCCCTCTCTCAACCCAGCAATTAGGAAATTCTTCTGGGCTTCTTCTGTTGCCCCTCGAACTCTGGGAACTTCAGCATTGAACCGCATAAAATAGTCCTGCAGGGACTCTACTTCTCCCTGTTTAATATTGGCAAGGGTAGCCACCGGGGGGGGGGGGCATAATGAAGGGTGGACTGAAACTATCTCAAGAATAGATCTCCCAACTGCCTCCACGTGCTAATGCTAGCTGGTCCTAGCTTAGTAAACCACTGTTGGGCACTTCCCCTCAATGAGGCAGCAAATAATCGACAACGAGTTAGATCAGGAACCTGGTAAACCTCCATCTCGGTGTTGAAACGAGCCAGGTACTCAGCAGGATCCGCATCTCCATTGAAGGCAAGTTCGAGGTTGCTTCTAAATGCCGGGGCAGAGGAGACATCCTTATTGCAGGAATGAAGGGAGATGGGGTCGTAGCAGGGGGTGGTGCTCTCTTCTCATTTTCCATCTGCACTAGCAGGCGCCTTAAATCACCAACTCTTAAGTTTCCAATTCTTTCGTCGGACCTTTCTTCACTTGAATGGTGAGAGGAAGTCCTCTCCCTTCGTTCCCTTCTATGAGTTCGAGGCGGAGTCCTCTCCCGTCTTTCTGTTCTAGGCGGAGCCTTCTCTCTCCGTTTTGTTCTAGGCGGAGTCCTCTCCCTCCATTCTATTCTAGGTAGAGTCCTATCCCTTCGTTCTATTCTAGGTGGAGTCCTCTCCCTTCGTTCTGTTCTAGGTGGAGTCCTCTCCCTTCGTTTTGTTCTAGGTGGAGTCTTCTCTAGCGCCTCCTTCTGTGCTTTAGATTTTTCCAATCTAAGCCTTAGATCGTGCTCAGTTAGCTTCTTCCCAATTCGATCTAAAACACTAGTGGATCTAGCCTCGGACGAAGCTGGCTCATGCCGCGGCTCGCTCGGAGCCTGGCTGTCTCGCTCCTCCTGGCTTGGAGATATCTCATCCGTCTCAAGAGACCCAGTTTTCTTTAGCCCATCAGCTACCTCGTCGAACTCATGTATGAGTTTTTTCGAGGGTCGGTCCTTCTTGTCCTGAGTGCTCTTGAGCCTTCGAGCCTTCCTCTTCGCATTCTTGATTGAATTATGTTCGACCTTGGCCAGCCTAGCGTTCATGGCTTTGAATTGGTGCTCGATTCCTTCGAGGTAACATCTCCCAGTATAAACTCTCGCCAAATCTAGCATATGGTCTCCACACAACATAATCGCCAGCAACTCCATAAAACTCAACCCTATAAAATGGTAGACTATGGTGTGGACATCACTGTCGTCTCTTTTTATTAACACCCTAAAGAGAAGAATATGCCCAACCCTCTGCAATAGGATAATCCTCCTGATTGGGGTCCCGTTGAGGAACACCTCCAACAACCAAACACAAGCAGCAACAGTCTTACTAGTCCTCCTCGCAGCAATCTCCAAACCTCTATACAAATGAGCTAACACGGCTACATCCCAAGCATAGTTAGGAATCTCCCGGATGTTAAGTAGAGGCTGAATGTTTCTGACATGCACCGTAGCTTTGTCCTTCGAAGGAAACATAACTACACCAATGACAAAAAGGAGGTATGTCTCTGTATGTATAACAGTCGCTTCATCATTTTGTTTTTCCGGCTTTTGTCTCCCATATCTATCAAACAACCATTTCAACTTAATATGGCCTCTATAAAAAGCATTATCCACTTCTTTATCTGTTAAATGACCAAACCAATTGCGCCTAAAAAACTCTTTCTGGTTCTCTATAAGCCCACATGTCACAGCCTCCCCAAAAACCGGAAAACCTAAAATGTAACCAACATCCTCCAAAGTAACTGTCATCTCCCCTTGTCTCATAAAAAACGTGTTGGTCTCCGGTCTCCACCGCTCTATCAAAGCAGAAACCAGCCTAGCATCAGTACCCAACACAACATGAGTGTTGGCAAATATCCCAAACCCAAGTATATGTAACAACTCCCTTTGTGGTCTTCTTAATTTCCATTCCCGCATAGACCTATTACCACAAATGCTCTCCAACTCATCTCTTCCAGTGTCATCCCAAACATCCTCGCTAATATGATAACGGTTATCCCAAATAATTCTCCCACTACTCGGACCCGGCAACATATCACTAAAATCATAAAAGTTGTCCATCCTTGAAAAATACGCAATTCAACAAGTCAAAAAACAACACTAATTAATCTAAATTTGAAAGGCCAAAGTTCAATTAACATAGAAATAAACCTAAAAATTCAATTATCATCCAAAATTTTAATATTCAAATTTTTAATGCTCAAAAATCGAATATAAACCAAAAAATTAAAAATACGAATAACACTAATTTAATATTCAAAACTCGAATTAACATGAATTTAACACATTCACAACTGAAAATCCCCAAAATTCAAAACCCTAATTGCAAAAATTCAAATTGCTAACTATCAAAATCGATGTGAACATGAAATACATATGTTAAAACATCGATTATACATATGATATACATCATATTCGAACAAAAACTACACATACACGTACAATCACAATCAAAATTGAACAAATCATACATACATACATATGTACAATAAAATAGAATTGAAAAATGGGGGTTCGAATCAAACATACCTATAACTGAAAGGATTACGGCCTTTAGTGATTGAATTAGCCCTGGAATCAACCTCAGTCGCCTCTTTTCTCCCCAAATATGTGTTTTCTTCGATTGATTTTAGTCTGTGTTCGTCGAAGAGTGAAATTGAAAAGGGGACGTACCGCAGAAAGTTTTAGCGGTACGGGCGGAGGGGTAAAAATGTAATTAGCCCGTTCCGTAGAAAGTTTCCGCGGTACGGTCCAATTTGTTTTTTAAATCACAGACGTTGGATGGTCGATCCAACGGCGTAGAAACCGTATGTTGCTAAAATCGTCCCCAGCAAACGATTGTTGGGGACCGGGCTCCTACTTTAAATATAGCTATAAGCGATGATAATGTACTGATCAATAGTACATTATATAATGCTACAGATGCTTATCCTTCCAAAACCTCAAAAGCATCATCTTCCGAATCTGTTCAGAAAATTCAGGACAATACACTTTCCAGCTTTGGAGATTTGAGTTAATTTTTTTTGAAAATTTTGTTCCTTACCTTTAATATTTTTAATCAATTTTAGTATAGTAATAACTTTGATTTGTAAATATAAATTACTAATATAATATATAAAAAATTACAGAATGCTGAGCTAGCCATTTGCGAAAAAACTCCAGGTTCTTCCAAATCATGCAACAAGAAAATTAAATTGGTACGTTAATCTATTTCAAATTTTGTTTAGAGCTCATTAATTTTAAATTAAATCTTTCATATATTGACATTATCTCTGCATTTAAACAAACAATGCAGGAACATTGAATACTAGATTTTCAGTCTGCCAACTTTGGTTTCCTCCGGCTTTTGGAAAATAAAATCACAAATTTGTTATTGTGATATTTAGCTTTTTTGAAATAATGTACTTTGAATTGTGGGTTTTTTCCCACCAGTTAAATTTTATTTCACTACTTTGGATGATTATTTCCATTTACAAAGGATATTTTAATTTAATTGTTTTTTAATTTTGGTTTCATATTCGGTGATCCATCAAGTTTTCTTTATATTTTATAAATATTTGCACATCAATGGTAAATTGATCATGATTTTTATATATTATCTTCAAGTTCAAAATTTAGTAATAAAAAATTAATATAATTTTAAAAGTTGAGACAAAAAATGGTTTTAATAAAATATTTCTCATGTGCGTAGCACGGGCAAATTCCCTAGTAATTACGTAAGTTCTGGAATCAACAACTCCAACAAATAAATAGTAAATTTCAATTTATCTATGAGTTCGATATATGTACTTGATTTTTATCTATTGAACGGTATGCATTCGTGTTGCTTGATCTCGGTTTGTTTGTAATTATCTCTTACTACTATTTGTTACGTATTAAGCCGAGGGTCTTTATAAAAAAGCTAGCTTATAACTCGTGCGATACACAAATTATTTTTAATAATTCATATTTTACTATTTATGTTTTAATATTTTATTAATCGTATTTCTTAAAAAAAATTAAGTAGGCATATTAAAATAGGTAATTTTTTTAAAATAATTAAAAGTAGTAAAAAAATTTAAAATAAATAAGTGTTTGCCCGTGATATTTTTGAAAAATGAGGGATTGTAGTAAGAAAAATAGAAAAAGTAACATGTTTTACTTGAAAAAGGTAATTGTCTGTGATATTTTTAGAAGAAGAGAGATTTTGTTAGAAATTTTTTTAAAAAAACTAACGTGCTTTAGCTGAAAAAGGTAATTGGTTATAAATAGGCAATTTTATTATTTAGTAACAATCGACCAGTTACTATTATTTGTATTTTTTTATTATTTATAAATTAGAATAAAAGACCGAAAACCAAAAAACCAAAAAATTTGAAAATCAAAACTTCCAATGAAACGGCTATTATGTAATAGTATAGATAGCATCTTTATCCAGAAAAAGTAGATACATGATATGTGTATATTATACTTTTTCAGACTTTACTCTAAATTATATATATCGTTTATTTGGTTTAGTTGAGTGATTTTACTCCTTTTTTTAGAATTAGTTTTTTGAAAGCGTTGTGCTAATTATATCATTATATATTGTTAGGTCCTGATAAGTTTGTAGAAGAGGGGTTGAATACAAACTATACCGTTTTATCGAATTTGTTCTTTTTAGAATAAAACAATTTAAGAACAAATTATGGCGGAATTAAATGAAACAGAATTCAAGTTAAATATAACTTATATTAAACTTGAAAGGTGTTACAAATGAGGTACTGATTACAAGATTGAATCTCAAACTAATTAAAACAAATCTAGAATAAATTCGACATGAATTTATCTATTTTTGTAATAAAAAGATATAACAATAATTGATAATTTGAGATACGTTCTAGGGATAAAAATCCGCTAGATAGTCAAAGCTGTTAGATATAATTGCTGATGAGTGTTTATCAGTGTTTAAGCAACAGGTATTCATCAGAGTTTACTAGAAGCCAGTCAGAGTTTGATAAAGTCTGACGGGTGAGAGTTTGCTAAATCTGGTGGTGCTAACATTGAAGATTCTAGAAGCAATATATCTTGAAGATGGAAAGAAGCAAGATATATTGAGACAGACAAGGAAACGGAACAGAAGACAGAAGCAATCCTAATTTGATATAATTTGTATAGCTAATTTATAGGAATATCAATTAGAGATTGATTCTATGTAGTTGTGTACTATATAAACACAGATAGGTTAACCCTAAAAGGGATGCGATTATTGAAAACATTATTCTTGTAACCTAGCAGCTCTCTGTGATATTTTACATCAAAAAGAGAAGAGTTATTTATATAATTCAGTTGTTGATTCATAAACAGTGTTCTTTATTGTTATTATCATAATTATATTGATTATATATTGTGTAATCGGCTTAACAAAAGCAATACAAGTGAATGAATTCTATTGGTTTGGATTTAACACAATAATTTTTAGAATTAATTCACTGAAGAAAAAACTCCGGCAGTTCTTCACAAGTTCTTGACAGAAAGTTTCTGTTGGATATTATGTTGATGATATGTTCTTCTGTCTTGATCTTTCCTTTTGTACTTTAATCCACTTGATTAAAATCTGCACGTGTATTGCTTTTCATTCCACTTGGAATGACTATAAAAATAGTCATGAAAGACTACTTTTTAAGCCTGGAATGACTATGGAAAGTACTGGAATGACTATGACTAGCGGGATGACTATCCCTGATAGTCATTCCAGTTCATTTTTAAAGTAAAATGACTTGGAATGACTACCGGGATGACTATCCTTGATAGTCATTCCAGTTCATTTTATTTAAGTAATTCTAATTTAATTCTAATTCTATTTTAAATTAATTCTAATAATTAATTTATTTCATAAATTAATTATGATGAATTAATTTATTCAATAAATTAATTACTTAATTTATTTGTTAAATTAATTCTGAAGAATTAATTTAATAAATAAATTAATAACTAATTTAAAAGAGAATTTAAATTCTTACAAGATAGCATAACCAATCCTTGAACCACTTGAACTTGATGAAGAATATCCATTGTCTGAGGTTGTCATTTGATGCACTGTCTGGTTCATAAATGACTAACTTCAATGTTTGTTCTTCATCTTGACTTTAAGTTGTGGTCCATTGTCCGCTTTTGACTGTTGTTCAAACTTTGTAAACTGTACATTTGCTGTCACACATCTGAAATCTCTGTCACTTTAATAAATCCACTTTCTTGAATACTTCACCGAGGCTTGATCAAATAATTGAACTTCTTTCAATGTAGTATTTCTTCAAGTCTGTAGGATGACTTTAATCTGTATTCTTCTGACAGATATGATCATCTGAGATTCCTGTGACTGTGACAATTGAATTATTACTTACTTATTACAAACTTGTTTAAGTTGAGTTGAATCCTCGATGTAAACAAATAGGCCTAAACATATGTCTTTCAATCTCCCCCTATTTGTTTGTTAGAAAATAACAAGCAAATACCTAGAGGATAACTCAACTAACTAAACAAGTAAAAATAAGACTTTAAAAGCTAAGTAAATAATAAGACAAAGTTCTAGATTTCATTAAACATTTTCCAGATTCAAATATTAAAGATAAATACAAGATAGATGTTCCTCTAGACTGAACATTTGTATACATTGATCCTATCTTGATTTACCTAAGCTCTATACATATAACATTTACAAAACATAGCTAATTTTCCTTTACTACCCTGAAACTCCTCCTTTTCCTTTTATATCTTTTTCAGCTCCCTTTTTCTAGCTTTTCCAAACTTCTCCCCCTTAGTTGAGGAATTCTCTACAGATTCTGAAGGGTTTCGAGCACATAGACGCAACGGAAAACGTGAAAATAAACCAAAATTTGAAACCCCTCCGCAGGATCCATGCGAAAACAAAAGATTTAATTCGGAGATTAAGAACAAATACCTTAAGAAGCTTTAACAGTTCATTAATGGAAGATTAATGGATATCCAAAGCTTGTTCAATCACCATGTATCCCTCTCTCGCGATATACACTCTACGTTATCCACACGAACGCTTTTCTTGAAGGATTGATGTGTACTAGCACCCAAAAACTGCTTCTTTCTTTCTCTCTTTTCTTGCTCTCATAAGCAGCTAGGGTTTTAATATAAAAACGTTTTTTCTCTTTAAAATCAGCCCTCTTTGAGAGTTTATATAGAGAGGAAAATAAGTTTTCTAATTATAATCAAATTATAATAAAATACTAATCCGAAATTCCAATTTATTATTTAATTAAGTCGCACTTAATTAATTAATAACTAATTTCAGAATTAGTTTAAGTAATTCCATTTTCTATTTAAATAATTAATCAAGTCATACTTAATTAATATTATAAATAGAATAAATTACTTATTTAAATTTAAATTCATAATTTAAATTATTTATCCTTGAAGCGTTCTTTGTGTGTGACCCTGTAGGTTATTATTACGTTGGTAACAATTTTAATAACTAATTAAAATTGTAAACAATGAGCGGCATCTAGTAATACATCATTGCCACCCAAGTAATAATAATTAAATCGGTGATTCGATTATGCCTTTCGTGAATAATGTTCCATGTAATATAATCCCTTTAACCTTAATATTATAGATTAAACTCGAGGCATGTAATGTGTCATCCTCTTCATAATTTAATCTTAGTTTTCTTGATCGATGAGTAGACTAATAAATCAAATCAACATTTGAGCACGGCCGTGCATTTCTTAGTCTCACTCAAACAAGAGGCCAATAATATCGCTCCTAAAATTAGGAGGGTTAAATCCCATCTAGATCATTCATATTTCTCATACGATTCATAATATACCCAATGTCCACTTTTATCATCACCCGGTCAAAGGTAACTTTTAATGTAATCAAAGTATATTAATTCTCGTATAAAAATATAATGATTTCAGGTCTAAGGATCATTACACCATTATCACAGTGAGAATTACTTATGACACTATTAACATGTGTAATCTCACAGCGGGTCAATCCAGTGTCATGTACTCTTACATGCACCTATGTTTTGACTTTAGTATCACCATACCTATGGCCAATGAGATGTGGTCATCAGTCAACAAACATACTAGTCTCTGTGCATTATTATTGTCCTTAAATAATAACACTCGACTAGGGATATTTAGGAATAAAGATACTATTCATATAATCTCAATTTTAAGTCACATGCTTAAAGATATCGAATACATATCATAATTCCAAGGACATTTATTATGCTAACATTTATAATGCAGTAAATAAAGACATAATAAAATAATAACAATAATCAATAAAACATAATTTATAATAATAAAATGTTTTCTTTAAAACATAAAAGTATTGTCTCTAGAGCACTAATACTAACAGATTCAACTTTATGAGTCTCTGAAGCTAGTAGGAGTTGAGATAGTTGATGGAGTTGATCTTGGGAAGTAAATTTGTCTTCAAGATTTCCTTGAGTAGTCCCAACTGATTGTTGACAGAGGTGGAAGAAGAAGACCGTTCAACCACGTGTTCTTGCAAAAGTTCTTTATCAGCCTGGGTTTTGAATAGATGTTCCTGTAGATCAGCTATGTGAGCTAACTACATTGCAGTGTATGTGTCTGTGTGTGCACTCACTTGAATTTCTCTTGTAAGTGTATCACTCATCTCACGTGCATGTATTTCACTCAGTGTTTGACTCGCATCACTCAACATTAGCTGTCTGTTTGCTCCTTTTAGATCAGTACCTGCATTGAAAAACACCCTAGCCTCTTCAAGAGAGGTCAGTGGTGGTGCAATGGGAGTTCGCGAATCCCGATCCTCAATCATGTCTATCAAATCACTTGGAATTAAAATCTGAATTGCTTCAGTGATAGACGGACCAAGTTGCCTTCCACTTTCTCCAGATAAATCTGCGAGTGGAAAATCCCTTTAAGGGAGCCAGAGATGTTCCCTTTGGGAGGGGAGAAAATGATTCTATTTGATTTGGCAAAGAATCAAATTTTCCCTCAGATTCCTGTGAAGGCACTTCTACCGTAACAATGGTAGGCACTGTAACCAGTTGCAGGTGCTCTGCTTTCACTGTGTCCTGAGTTTCATCTAATGGAATGTCTTCTCCTATTGTGAGTAATGGGAGAGTGCTTGACTCAGTACAAGATGCCATGGCCCTATGACGAATTTTAATAGATTCACTCTGTTGAGAGAATGTCTCTAGAAACAGTTCATTGGCCATTTCAAAGTCCATATCATGTTGGGAGGATACAGATCGGCTGACAGATGCCTCAGTATATTTGAATTTCTTTAGAGTAGGCAGAGCTGTGGGATCACTCACTGTTTCAATCAAAATACTTCTTTGTTTAACAGTTGATTTCTGTTCAGGCTGAGAGGTCAAGACAGTTGTAGACTCATTGTTTGGCTCTAAGACCTGGGATAAAGATTGTGGATCTACAATCCCTTGGTCAACCCTAACAACCACTTGGGTTCAGCAACAGTAAAAGAAGTGGATTGAGAGATAGAAAGTAATACCTAAATTAGATTTGGCACTGAAGTTCTAGCTAAGCAAGAGCTAGAGCAGAAATAATATATACAAAATATTTACAAAAACAACTAAGACAAATAGAAAATAAAAGATAATCAATAATAATCAATAAAAATAAAATAATATAATATATATAAAGAATAAAAATAAAGACTATTATCATTATAACTGGCATGACTATCGGGATGACTATGGAATAGTCATGCCGATAGTCATTCCAGTACAAATGACTTAAAACAGAAAAATAAATCAGAAAAACTATTAAAAATTAAATAAACCTAATTAAACTGTAATGACTACTAGAATGACTATGCAAGAAAGTCATTCTGATAGTCATTCTAGAACAAAACTAACATATATTTAACAGAAAAACACTAAAACATGTTGCTAAAACAAAGAAAATTAACAGAATTAAATCTAAAAACTGCTAAACTGCACAGAAAATAAAATGCAACTAAAAGCAAATAAAATCAAGAAACTTACACAACCTAATATTCACAGATCAAACATTAAATTGCAGAATTAAAAATTAAGCAACAAAATATTTTTAGAACATGCAATAACTATACAGAAAAATCATATTTAACCAGAAAAATATGCACACACCACAGAAAATTGCAGAAAATAATAAAAATGCAACAAAAATATTTAAACTTGCAGAAAAATTTAAACAACAATTTATACAATCTGAAAATAACTTAAATGATTCTAAATAAATAAATTTTCAATAAAAATACATTTCTCCACTTTTAAAAAAATATGAGAAAAATATTTTTAAAGAAAATAAATTATTCAGAATATTTAAATTAACAAGCTTTACACAATAAACATGGATTGGCAATATTTAATATCTAATATCAACAAGAGAAAATGATTTAGATAAGAACAAACAAGACAGAGATATTGTTAATCACTAAGACTATTCAACATACCCAATTTACCTACTAACCTGGTAAATGTGGATTCTTCAACAGATTTAGTGAATATATTTGCAGTCTGTTCTTCTGTGGGTACAAAGTGTAACTCCACAGTTCCATTTATGACATGCTCTCTGATAAAATGATACCTGATATCAATGTGCTTCGTTCTCGAGTGCTGAACAGGGTTGTTGGAGATTGCTATGGCACTTGTATTATCACATAAAATAGGAATTTTGTTTAATACAAAGCCATAGTCCTTCAATTGATTCCTTATCCATAAGATCTGAGCACAACAGCTTCCAACAACAATATATTCAGCTTCTGCTGTTGAATTGGAAACTGTTTGTTGTTTCTCGCTATACCAGGAAATCAATCTACCTCCCAGGAATTGACAACTCCCAGTGGTACTTTTTATATCCACAACACTACCTGCATAATCAGAATCTGTGTATCCAACAAGATTAAAACCAGAATCTTTAGGGTACCAGATACCTAAATTAGGTGTACCTGATAAGTGGATTTCATATCTACTTGGATCGTTCTAAATCGGCTTAAATTGATCGTTTGTTCTCAAGTACGTGGTGTTTTTAATGTGTTTTGTGTTAGTGTGTGTAGAGTTGCTTTATCAGCAGAGTTGTGGTGATTCTATGGTTGTGTGGTGGTGTTTAACCATTTGTGTGAAGGTCAAGTGGTTGCGGAGGTTGAACGTGCGAAGAATTGGCAAAAGAAAGTAAATTGAGGATTTTGGACAGAATTTCAGGTGCCCCCGCGCCTCCCTGCGCGCGCCCGCGCCCTATTTGACAGATTTCCAGGCGCGCCCGCGCCTCCCTGCGCGCGCCCGCCCCTGCAGAATCCTGGAATTTGGTAGCTTTTTATCAGAAAAGGAAACCTGCTGATTATTTGTTAACCCTAAGGCCTATATGAATCATTGATGGACGATTTCATGGGATATAATCATATACCTACATACTAATCCATCCACCGGTAAGGAGAACAAGAAGACGGCTGATTTACGAAGACCTAGTTTCATCTAATCTTTGTATTCTTCTAAATTAGGCGATACTTTGGATTCTCATTTGTTCTTTCTAAACTCTAGTACTTTTATTCAGTATTCTAGACTTATTATTATCATGTTTTCATCAGAACCCACGATGATGAACGGTTCGAATATGAACTAATCGTCGTCTTGGGATTCTAACGGATTTATTTATGGATTTTAGTAGTTAATTGTCTTAAAGATGTGTGTGTGATGGCTAATTGATAACCTAGTTTGGTTGTTCTTATTCTTCTTGGATGCGTAGCTAACATCTAAGTTGTTTGTTAATCTCTATTGATTGCGAAAGTGGATATAGAGGTTTAGAATTTGCCATGCTAGCATAGGTTTATGTATGTTTGTCATGCATGATTCGTAGGTAATTTTAACCATCTTACCTGCCCTATATAATCTGAATGGATAACTTGCTCGTTAAACCGTTATGTTTTCAAATCTTATAGACATATAGGGTCTAAGCATAATTGGTGTATGCTCAACTTCTATCTCTTTTGTGGATGTTTGGGTGGTTTGGTATACGTATACTGAAAGGTAGCGTGTACTGATTTCGTGTTATCCGATTAGTTGTCACAACCGTCACATGCATTAATTAAAGACAAAAGACTCTGAATGAAGTATTTAATGAAGTTAGGATCCCATGTTTTGATTCTCATAAGTAAATTTGCAGCAATCTCTTCTTTAGTTAATTATAATCTCATTAGTTAATTAAAACACACAACTTTGATAATTGTCTTAGCATTGAATAATAACCATACATTGTTGCATAAGTGCTAAACTATTATAACCAAAGTAGTCTCTGTGGGAACGAACTCTACTTAATCCTGTATTACTTGTGACCACGTACGCTTGCGTGATTTTGTGCGAGCAAGTTTTTGGCGCCGCTGCCGGGGACTCGGTGTTATATATAGTTTATGTGCTTGTCATCAGTGGTCGTTAAAGTTCACTGACTCGGATTATACTCATCAATTTTACTTTGTTTGGTGTGTTTCAGTTTCTTTAGTAAGCGTGTATGCGAACACGTTCTCAATCTCGGAAAGAAGAACTTGAATTGAATCTAGTTATGGGAGAACTAGTAGCAGAAACGAAGGCTCTGAAGGACTATTCTCAGCCGAAGATCAATGACATTCAATCTAGCATTGTCAGGCCGGCTATTGCAGCTAATACTTTTGAAATCAAGCCTGGCACGATTCAGATGGTGCAGAATTCTGTTCAGTTTGGGGGTGTTCCGACGGAAGATCTTAATATGCATATTAGGGATTTCATCGAGATATGCGACACCTTCAAGTTTAACGGAGTGTCGGAAGATGCTGTGAAGCTGAGACTTTTCCCATTTTCTCTGAGGGATAAGGCTAAGGGCTGGTTGCACTCTCTACCAGCAGGTTCTATTACTACATGGGAGGATCTTGCTCAAAAGTTTCTCACTAAATTCTTTCCTATGGCCAAAACCGCTGCAATCAGGAATGCTCTTACTCAGTTTGCACAGCATTCTGGAGAAACTTTATGTGAAGCATAGGAGCGCTACAAGGAGATGCTTAGGAAGTGTCCTCATCATGGAATGCCTGATTGGATGGTGATCAATTGCTTTTACAATGGACTTGGAGGTCAATCACGACCAATGCTTGATGCAGCATCAGGTGGAGCTCTGTGGGCTAAAAGCTACGATGAAGCTTATGAACTTATTGAGATGATGGCTTCTAATGAATACCAGAATCCAACTCAGAGGTTATCACAAGGCAAGGTAGCAGGAATTCTGGAAGTGGATGCAGCTACGGCAATAGCAGCTCAGCTGAAGGCTTTGTCAATGAAGGTGGATTCCTTGTCTAACTATGGAGTTCAACATGTGGCTAGTGTTTGTGAGCTATGTGCAGGTGCTCATGACACGAATCAGTGTGCCATATCTAGTGAATCGGCGCAGTTCGTGAGCAATTTTCAGAGATCACAGCAGCCAGTGCCTAATGCCTATCATCCCAACAACAGGAATTATCCTAATTTCAGTTGGAGTAACAATCAAGGAGGTCAGAATCAACCACAACAGCAGTATCAGCAGTATCAAGGTCAGCAATTTGGAGCTAAGCCATTCAACCCTTCTGGTTTTCAGCAACAGTATGCTCCAAGGCAACAATATCAACCACCGGGTTTTCAACAACCATCTCAAGGCAATGTTGGTCAATCGTCTAATGAAAAGTCTGAATTGGAGGAATTGAGGCTAATGTGCAAGAGCCAAGCTGTTTCCATCAAGACTCTGGAGAATCAAATCGGTCAGATTGCCAATGCATTGTTGAATAGACCACAGGGAACTCTCCCTAGTGATACGGAAGCTAATCTAGGCAAACGGGAGGTCAAGGAACATGTCAAAGCAGTTACCTTGAGATCTGGAAAGGTTACCAATGATCAGAATGCAGAAACGGATGAAAAAGAAGAAATTTTGAAAAATGGCCAGAAGGTGGAGCGCACCCTCCCCCTCTCAAGCGCGCCCTCCCCTGCCCTTCTGCCAGAAAATGAAGAAAAAGTTGAAAAAGCTAGTTTGGGGGTGAACGAAGCGGAAAATGTTGACCATTCTTCTGAGAAACCTATTTTGAAGCAAGCTACTGAGACCAAGGAGGTCTATCCTCCTCCGCCATTCCCTAAACGTCTTCAAAAACAAAAGTTGGATAAACAGTTTGCTAAGTTTCTCGAAGTTTTCAAGAAGCTGCAGATCAATATACCTTTTGCGGAAGCTCTTGAACAAATGCCGAGCTACGCAAAGTTTATGAAGGGTATTCTATCCCGGAAGTTGAAACTCGAGGAGTTGGAGACCGTCGCTCTTACAGAAGAGTGCAGTGCGATTTTACAGCAGAAGTTACCTCCTAAACTGAAGGATCCAGGAAGTTTCACCATACCATGCAGCATCGGCAATCTATCTTTCAACAAGTGCTTGTGTGACTTGGGAGCTAGCATAAATTTGATGTCGTTGTCTGTCTTCATGCAACTTGGGCTGCCGGAGCCGAAACCTATAAACATGTCCTTACAGTTGGCTGATCGGATGATCACATATCCAAGGGGTATAGTGGAGGATGTTTTGGTTAAAGTGGATAAGCTCATTTTTCCTGCTGATTTTGTTATTCTGGACTTTTAGGAAGATAAGAGGATTCCTATTATCTTGGGAAGACCGTTCTTAGCTATAGGCCGTACTTTGATAGATGTGCAGAAAGGAGAACTTACAATGAGGGTTCAAAATCAGAAGGTCTGTAAGACCCCAGATTTTGGGTAGAATTAAAACTTTTATTATATGTTGATGTAAATATGGATAGTGGCAATGACTTTGAGAATCAAGTTATGAAATGAATATGAATTTCGGTTTTCAAACATTTTGAGAATAGTAAGAATGGACTGAACATATAAATAAGAACAATCAATCTGGAAGATAAGAATACAATACTCCAGGGAAGGAAAGTATTTTTATGTCATCCAAATCAATATCTGGAATACATCCGACAACTCCGTAAACAAGATAGCGTACGCCCGAGAAAGCACTAGAACGTTTTCTAAGTGCAAAGAGTAAAGAGAAAATAGATCAGGAATATTGGAACGGATTTTGATCCAAAGGATTATAGAAAAACCACTGATGAATAGTAACTCTTCATTTAAAAGTTTTTCAGACCACCCTATATGCGAGACGATATAATAAACTTTCAAAGTCGCATTAGTGATCTACGATGGAAATAAAAGAATGCAGAAGCTGTTAGAATCGAAAAAATAGCATTTTTCGTTTTCTCCGAAATTTCACCAAAAACGGACTAAATAATTATTATTTGAGGATATATAAGGATTTAAATTATTAATTCCATGGATATGGATTTGATAAATGAATTAGAAGTATCGAGAACGATTTCGGTAAAATACCTCGATAGAACCCTCGAGAAACCTTGCGAGCGTTCTACGAAATTAAACGAACCAGAAAAGCTACTTTATTCCAAGCCAATGCATGCTTGCCAAGTGTCAAGACAAGAAGAGATCAAGGGTGATGACTCACCACATTGGATAAATATCAAGTAATTAAACAAGATAAGAAGAAAAAGAAAAAGGAAGAGAAATTTCGGGAGAGAAGAAGAAAGAAAAATGGGAGAGAAAGAAATGATCATAACTTGAGATTCCGTTGTCCGTTTTTGGCGTTCCACCACTCAAATCGAAGCTCTCGAGAAGCTCTACGCAACCATGGTAAGCGCTCGCCTCACCTCTGTGATTTACCCTTCGATTTCAGTGAGTAACAGTTGGAGAAGATGATGAATAGTAACTTGTATTTTGCTTTGTTGCTTTTGATATTGAGTTTGTGGCTTCCAAAGGTTGTATTAAGCAAGGATCTAAGGTTACATAAGGAATATAGCAGCAAGCAAGCTTGGAGGAAGGTATAAACCTCTGCCCCTTTGAGTTTTATATGAGTTTTAAAGTGGTTTTGATGTTCATGTAAAGTTAAGATCATGATTAAGTGATTTAGTGATTATTTGGATTTGTTTGAATGTGTAAAATGATGGGTGTTGGATTTGTGTAAGACCCCAGATTTTGGGTAGAATTAAAACTTTTATTATATGTTGATGTAAATATGGATAGTGGCAATGACTTTGAGAATCAAGTTATGAAATGAATATGAATTTCGGTTTTCAAACATTTTGAGAATAGTAAGAATGAACTGAACATATAAATAAGAACAATCAATCTGGAAGATAAGAATACAATTCTCCAGGGAAGGAAAGTATTTTTATGTCATCCAAATCAATATCTGGAATACATCCGACAACTCCGTAAACAAGATAGCGTATGCCCGAGAAAGCACTAGAACGTTTTCTAAGTGCAAAGAGTAAAGAGAAAATAGATCAGGAATATTGGAACGGATTTTGATCCAAAGGATTATAGAAAAACCACTGATGAATAGTAACTCTTCATTTAAAAGTTTTTCAGACCAGCCTATATGCGGGACGGTATAATAAACTTTCAAAGTCGCATTAGTGATCTACGATGGAAATAAAAGAATGCAGAAGCTGTCAGAATCGGAAAAATAGCATTTTTCGTTTTCTCCGAAATTTCACCAAAAACGGACTAAATAATTATTATTTGAGGATATTTAAGGATTTAAATTATTAATTCCATGGATATGGATTTGATAAATGAATTAGAAGTATCGAGAACGATTTCGGTAAAATACCTCGATAGAACCCTCGAGAAACCTTGCGAGCGTTCTACGAAATTAAACGAACCAGAAAAGCTACTTTATCCCAAGCCAATGCATGCTTGCCAAGTGTCAAGACAAGAAGAGACCAAGGGTGATGACTCAGCACATTGGATAAATATCAAGTAATTAAACAAGAAAAGAAAAAGAAGAATTCTCCACCTTGAAGAAAATTCGGGAGAGAAGAAGAAAGAAAATGGAGGAGAAAGAAATGCTTATAACTTGAGATTCCGTTGTCCGTTTTTGGCGTTCCACCACTCAAATCGAAGCTCTCGAGAAGCTCTACGCAACCATGGTAAGCGCTCGCCTCACCTCTGTGATTTACCCTTCGATTTCAGTGAGTAACAGTTGGAGAAGATGATGAATAGTAACTTGTATTTTGCTTTGTTGCTTTTGATATTGAGTTTTTGGCTTCCAAAGGTTGTATTAAGCAAGGATCTAAGGTTACATAAGGAATATAGCAGCAAGCAAGCTTGGAGGAAGGTATAAACCTCTGCCCCTTTGAGTTTTATATGAGTTTTAAAGTGGTTTTGATGTTCATGTAAAGTTAAGATCATGATTAAGTGATTTAGTGATTATTTGGATTTGTTTGAATGTGTAAAATGATGGGTGTTGGATTTGAGCCTCCCCACTGATCTTAGAGGTGTATGATGGTTGTTTGTTGAGGTTGTAGATGTATGGTATGCCCGGTGTGGCTTGGTTATGTTGTGACAAAATAGGATTATTCGGTTTTAAGCCGTCGTAATGCCCGATTTTCGGTAACTCTATAAACTGCCTAGAATCAGAAAACCTAACTGCCTCTCTTGGTTCAGTTATGAACATGAGTGTGTAGAGATTTGTTTCTAGTTTACGTGAGCGCAAGCATCATGTCATTACGATTTACGGTTTATGAGATATGACCATTTTAGTGAAAGTGGTTCAAGGAATGAGATTGCAGAAATGTACCAACTTTGTGGCTATGCTTGAGACCCTTAAGAGTTGTTTTAAAATATGAAATTTTGTATTGAAGTATCAAGGGCAGTTACGAAGGTTTGTACGAAGGTTTCGAGTCCAAAAGATTATTTTCCGATTTTATAAAAATGTGTTAGCCGAGGTTGCGCAAGTGAAAACCACTAAGAGCATGACTTAGGAACCAATGTTGAAAATGGTTAAGTATAACTTGTATTCGAGGATCGATTTCGGACTAAACCTACGACTGAAGTAATTGTCGACTAAACATGGACTTAGTATGAGCCTATAACGAGCTAGTAATGCCTTGGTTGTGTTTCACTTACGTGTTTAAGCATAGAGTACAAGTGGATTATCCAGGGGATTAATCGTGCGTTTTCTTTGACTTTGTCTAGATTGTCCGGCATCGTCGCGAACCCCTATCACTTCTCGAGCATCAGGCAAGTTTACTAAACCTTACTCTATTATTCAGAGTATGTATATTTTCCTATGTTCAATACTTGTGTATTCCCAATTTATATACCAAATCTTTGTTGCAAGTATTGTGGCAAGTTTTCTAAATCTATACTTTGAAGTATTGATTATATATTACTGTTGTTGCCATGTGTGGAGTTATACAGTTGTGCGATACATGTTATATATTGTATAAAAATAGAGTTTGATTTGGGTTTATATATGAGCTTTGAGATAAAGTAGTTATAAACCGGTATACCTTGTAGCTCTAGAGATAAGAGCATACTTCTTGTTTTCGACTCTAGACCGGGAGTCAGTATTTGAGATATGGAGATAGCCGTGGAAACCCGGAGGGATTCCAGCGGCAGTGTACTAATTACTTTGAGGACTGCTATTATTAAACATTAATTATATTTCTAGAAAGTATTAATTACCTGGAAATGATTTGAGGAATGTTATTTGAATATTACCTCATTCGAATGTTATTACTTGGAAATGATTTGGTAATTGGCTTATAAGCTAGATATGGGATATCAGTTATAAGCCAGGTTTTTATAAATGCCCTAGGTAAAGGGCGTATGATTTTATTCTTTAGACCGGAAGTAGATATATTTTCGGTATATTTTAAATGATTATTTTTCCGATAAAGATATCGGGTAACGGTTATTCGAGGATTTTTGACTTAGAGAATATTATTTATATTTATTTGAGGATTATTGACTTTAAGAATATTATTGTAAATATAATTTAGGAATATTCATTCGAGGATTAATTATTTATTTAATGAATATTATGTAGAATATTCATTCAAGGTTTATTTACTTAATGAATATTATTTTTGAATATTCATTTACTGATTATCTATTTAAGGATTATTTATTTAAGGACTATTTACCTAATGAATATTACTTTTGAATATTCATTTGGGTTTTATTTATTTGATGAATATTATTTTCAAATATTCAATGGAGATTATTATTTAATGAATATTATTTTGAATATTCATTCGAGGTTTATATTATTTTGAATATTCATTCGAGGTTTATATTATTTTGAATATTCATTCGAGGTTTATATTATTTTGAATATTCATTCGAGGTTTATATTATTTTGAATATTCATTCGAGATTTATATTATTTTGAATATTCATTCGAGGTTTATATTATTTGGAATTATTCATTCGAGGTTTATTAGTTAATGAATATTATGTAGAATATTCATTTAATCCTCATTTATTTAATGGATATTATTTCTAAATATTCATTCATGGTTTATTTACTTAATGAATATTATTTTCGAATATTCATTTGAGGGTTTACTATTTAATAAATTTTATTAATTGTTTTAAATCAAAAGAGGTTCCCAAACCAATGTTTTCCACTTAAGTCCGTCTTTTAAGAGGATTTAAATGCTCGCTCAACTATCAAAAATATGGGAAACCTGATTTAAGTAACTGCTATTCATTTTAAACTCTCAACTCAAAACTGTCGGGGGACAGATATTTTCTCAAAGCAATTTAGTTGCTGCAAGTTAAATATTGTGCTACCACCTCAACGCTCGAGGGGTAAATTCCTGGAACAAGTCGATATCCATTAACAAGCATCGCTTGGGAAATATTGGAGAATCTTCCTTTCCAACCTAGATATGACTACTGAGTGGAGTCGTATCAACAAGTATTACACTTGGGGAAAGGGAGACGATCTTTACGTTTCAGAGTCATGGATTTCATCTGAACTAGGAGCATGTGTAAGAGGTCGAGTCGCGCCGATCCATCACCTTATTGCCCCAAATGGGCCGAGAGATCCAGAAAGGTGGTAGACAATGTCAGGCTGTCGTGATACTTCCATCTACATGTAGAAAACATATTTTTGTTGTACAACCTGCTACTGATCATAGTAAGGTTGGTACGACGGGCGCGGAGAAGGCTCCAGTATTGGTTCATCATCCATTTTGGATAATTCTGCAACATGTACTGAAAGGGACCACGGATGACACCCGTGGTACAGGTTTACCGGTCATGTTGGCAGGGGGTCGAAAAGTGTTCAAAATAAAGTTACAATGAATCCTTGCAACTTCATCTGTTATGAGTTATGACTGATAATATATGCATAAGTAAATCTTGGGTTACGGAGATATGATATTAATTTTCCTCGTAACTTCATCTTTTATATCATTTGACTGTGTGGATACCTTACATAATATGAGTTATGGTAAGGGAGTTGTTTATACTGAATCACCTTATAACTTCATCTTTTAAGTTATGTGTTGATATTCTGCTTATATAGCAGATATTTTTCGGAAAGGTTATATTTGGTTTACTTTGAAACCTCATCTTTTATACTAGAAACTTGTTCATAATATAGCAAAAGTTTGCAGAAATATTATGAAATGATATTTGAAATACAATAATGGTACTGTTTTTGGGAATACATTCTGATAAGGAAATAATTTCAGTATCGAGATATTTTGACAAACTATTGTCTTATACCCGCTTTATTCTGGGTTGAGTTAAAGGCAGAATTATGCCTTACTTTTATTACCTTGCTGAGCTATCGCTCACTCTTGCTATTGTTTTATATATATTATATAGCAGCGAAGCAGGATGCCAATGGGTCGGCACCTACCCCGCAAGGCGTTTCCATAAACAGTTTCTAGCAGTGATCCCGAAGAGTAGTACGAACCAATCGAATCAGGCTACAGCTTTTGGTATTCAACTTATGTATAGATATGAATGGTATGAGAGGATTGTGAGCATCAGAAGACTAAGTTGGTAATGTAACATTACTTAGAAATTGTATCAGTGACAAATTCAAAAGACATTTGGGTATTGTAATAAAAATTATTTATTCCGCAGTTGTTGTATTGTGTCGTTTCTGAGACTCTAACCTGTGTGTGTGTGTGAGACATATGTTGTGGGGTCATGAGCAGGTGAATTATGAATGGTGTGAGTAATACAGGTAAGGCAATGAATACATGGATTGTGACAACCCTAGATCCCTGACCCCGGATTTGGGGCTGTTACAGAGATGGTATCAGAGCGCTAGGTTACAGTCCTCAGAAACGATAGGAGATCGAGTCTTACAATACCCTTAATAATGATAAGGACATCTAGAGCTCAAATTAAGTTCGTAGTCGGGTTAGAGGACATGACCCTGACTGTTTAAGATGAAGCCCGAGAGGGGACTTCTTCTGGGAAACCGTACTTAGGACTTCATGGTTAGTCACCTCGACTCGTAGGAGTTATAGATTGATGGGACTCTGAGATACCAGACCCCGAGGCCTTCGAGTAGGCAATTGATGATGCGTTCCTTGAAATGAACGGACACCCGATAAAGGAAGGTCCATAGGAGGATCTAGAGGAAGACCCCATGGTGGGTCAAGGAAAAAGTCTAGTAGAGAACGTGTTGATTGATAAAGATGTGGTATGTTACTTGAGGTCGTATAATAGGACCAGACGAACCTTCAGAGGATAAATAGGTGCCGATACGAGAGTTTAGGATCGTTATGATTCATCAAGAGATATGACAAAGAAAATGGAGTAGAGTCTCCAAATCAGAAGAGGTAGAGGCAGTATAGCCAGTATCAGTGGATTGATTCGACTTGAACGAAACCTGTTACTCGTGATCGGTTATAGTTGCCCATAAGGAGGTGGCATACGTAAGAACCAAGATGTTCAGATTTTCACGAACGATCAAGGGTACTTAGTTGCCTAGAATAGTGAAAGGAATTGCTTTGGCTATGAGGTTTCAATCCCCCACGACCAGCGATTCCACTGGAAAGAGTGTCTATTACATCATTGAGGGATTTTATTATCTCAAGGAGAATTTTGGGTATGTTCCATGCAAATGATATTGTAAGACAAGCACGCTAAGACGAAATCGAGAACGAGATTTACCACCCTCAGGAAACCAGGGAGGAATTATGAGGATAAAACAGAAAGGTCGGAGATCAGATCCGAGCATTATTAGTAGGTAAATAGATTGATCAAGTTTCCCTGATTTTGGAAAGAAATTCAGCAAATTTTGGCAAACCTTGTCTTTCTGATTACCAGAGAATGTCACCAAAGAGAGTGGAAATTAGAGCGAACCCTGTGGATTGGGTAAGATAGCTGTTATATGGGTTGGTGGACAGACCCTGATTGCTATAATTGATTGTAGAGATAAAATGATGAAGTTGAGATTGGACGGTAAAGGCGAAATATATTTAAGGACCAAGACGGACTGAGAAGTTCCGGGATTGACTCAAATGAAAAGGCTATTGTGCCAAAAGTGTTAAGCTTAGGTAGCACCCGGGATTGATATGGGAGAAGGAATATTGGATATAAGGATGATTGAAATAGGGACCGGATTTAAGCATGTAGATTCTAACGATCTTCCGGAGTACCGCCCAGTCGACATGAGGAATTGTCATTGCTATGGGCGACAACGATATCGAAGTCTTTTTATAGAACAAAACGCTTACTTGAGATGTTTGCGCCTAGTCGAATAGAATTCCCTGCGATTGCAAATGTTGATGGTTGAATTCTTAGCGACTATTATAAGTCGGCAATGACGTAAGTATCGAGCACCTTAGGGTGTGCCTGGAGAAGAAGAGCTTTAGAATCGAACGATTATCCGTTAGAGGAGCCGACATAAAAGGCATCCGTTGAGACCTTGGCAAACCTTCCCAATCTATGATCTATCTTGACCTCTCTCCAGGAAAGAATTCTGATAAAGGGTATATTCCCTTTTCGAAGTTATTTTATAACACTTGTGCTAAACCATATTCAGTTTCGTTTGTGCCAGAGGCTGTCACAATGCCTACTTTCAGGTTTTCGAAGCCCTGCCAAATGATGTTATTTAAGCTTTCACTTTTCTTCAAATAATGAATGACCCTATGGTGATACATCACCACTTGTTTGTTAAGTACCAGTATCTTGTGGTTATTCTTTTCTTTGTATTTTCTTTGGAAAACCGCACCTTTGGAATTTGTTCAATTTTAATCCAAGGTGTTCCTTTGAGATATATTGTCGAAAGGCGATAATCATTAAATTGATCTCGAATTGCTTTCATACTTTTCAAATTCCACTGAGACGAACAACCCTATACTTATAGGGGCTACAAGGACTATCTGTCTGTGTGATAGAAGTCGGATGGGACACCATCACTTGTAAGTTGTGAAATACAAGAAGGCTAATTACCTTTAGTAATGTCTCAATTGAGGCACACAACGTTGAGTGCTTATGATCATGTTGATCTCTCGGTAAATTCTCTTACCTCCAATAAGGTTACCTTAAAACTCATAACCTTATGATCACCAGTGTGTGACGTTTTCCTTGATATGGGAGCTGTCTTTTCAAGGCCCCATAATTTTGTTATCCTTATTGAATTTCAAGGGAAGGCCAACCAGGTCAAATAAGTCAAAAATTCGCTGATAGGAATTAGATTCGCGACGAAATCGCCTATGTCAGGAGCGAATCCCTAAGACGAATAGAATGTTAGTGACATATCAATGAAATTGGTTTATTCTCCCAAGGATATTATGATAATGGAAAGCGTGTCAATCGATATATGTGAAAGAAATAGCGATGTGCCGTGAACTCCAGTGACAACGGTGTTAGATAGATGCCCTATAGTGGAATTGAGATTTTGGAGGAGTTGTTACGAATGGACACTACCTCTGGGTTAGCAAGATAAGTACTGACGATGGAGTCAAAGGGAGCTGGTATTGTGACTTGGGAGAGGTGCAGCAGGAATAATTTCCGGAAATATATGGAGACCTGGATGGAAATGAAAGTTAAAGAGTTAAAACAAGAAACCATGATTGTGACCGAGTATGAGGCCAAGTTTTTCCGAATTATTGAGGTTTGCTCCGGAGTTTGTGAACACAGAATAAAAGAAAGCTAGTAGGTTTCAAACAGGGCTACCTCCAACAAGTAGCCCACTGTCAGGACCTTTAAATAATAGGTACCCTTGTAAATGATTGTTTGATCAGCGGAAGAACGTTGTGTATTTCCAAATTTATTTAAGAACTGGGTATCACCAGTTGGAAGTTAAATCCGAGGATATACCCAAGACTGCGATTCGTATCGGGAATAGACACTTCGAGTTTTCAGCGAGGTTATTTTGGGATTGACTATGCACCCACAAATTTTTATGGAATGTAATGAATAGACTTTGAGTTATCCGTGATAGTAGATAACGTGAGATGGAGAAATGGCTAGAATTGACCTAGAATTATGACTGTGAGATACACTACCATCCGGGGAAGGCCAATGTGGTGGCCGATACCCTTAATTAAAATGGGACAAAGATGGATTCCGAATGATCGGGAATTAAAGGATGAGATTTTACACAAAACCCAAATTAGTCCAACAAACTAGGAAGACAAAAGATTTCACCAACAAGCGGCTAGTGACAACCAAGACAGACAGAGAAAGTATGCGGACTAAGCCCGCGAGTATAGAGATAGTACTGCTACTGATAAGCTAAATGACAAGTTGATGAATGGCAAACAAGTTTATGCTGGTGTATTTCTGTGCAAACAAGATAGAGAATATGAGGTTAGAGATTCGTGATGCTAAAGGTATCTCCAAGGAAGGAACTAATGAGATTTGAAAAGAAAGGGAAGTGAGCCCGATATTCTTTGGGCCATCTGAGATTTAAGACGCGCCAGGAAGGTGGCCTACGAGCCAGCCTTACCCCCCCAAACTTGTAGAATGGTCATAACGGGGTTCATGTGTCAATGCTACGTCAGTATACTATAGATGCCCGGCATATGTAGAGTACGAGCACGTAGACATACAACCAGACTTGACCTATGTGGAGCAACCAATGAAAATTATAGATCGAAAGGAACAAGTACTCCGAAACAAGGTCATCAAACTAGCCAGAGTGGTATGGAGGAATCATAATGTGGAAGAATCAACTTGGGAGCTAGAGAGCGAGATGCTAGAAAGATATCCCCATTTGTTTTTAGAGTGATTCCGGGACGGAATCCTTTTAAGGAGGGGAGACTGTAAGACCCCAGATTTTGGGTAGAATTAAAACTTTTATTATATGTTGATGTAAATATGGATAGTGGCAATGACTTTGAGAATCAAGTTATGAAATGAATATGAATTTCGGTTTTCAAACATTTTGAGAATAGTAAGAATGGACTGAACATATAAATAAGAACAATCAATCTGGAAGATAAGAATACAATTCTCCAGGGAAGGAAAGTATTTTTATGTCATCCAAATCAATATCTGGAATACATCCGACAACTCCGTAAACAAGATAGCGTATGCCCGAGAAAGCACTAGAACGTTTTCTAAGTGCAAAGAGTAAAGAGAAAATAGATCAGGAATATTGGAACGGATTTTGATCCAAAGGATTATAGAAAAACCACTGATGAATAGTAACTCTTCATTTAAAAGTTTTTCAGACCAGCCTATATGCGGGACGGTATAATAAACTTTCAAAGTCGCATTAGTGATCTACGATGGAAATAAAAGAATGCAGAAGCTGTCAGAATCGGAAAAATAGCATTTTTCGTTTTCTCCGAAATTTCACCAAAAACGGACTAAATAATTATTATTTGAGGATATTTAAGGATTTAAATTATTAATTCCATGGATATGGATTTGATAAATGAATTAGAAGTATCGAGAACGATTTCGGTAAAATACCTCGATAGAACCCTCGAGAAACCTTGCGAGCGTTCTACGAAATTAAACGAACCAGAAAAGTTACTTTATCCCAAGCCAATGCATGCTTGCCAAGTGTCAAGACAAGAAGAGACCAAGGGTGATGACTCAGCACATTGGATAAATATCAAGTAATTAAACAAGAAAAGAAAAAGAAGAATTCTCCACCTTGAAGAAAATTCGGGAGAGAAGAAGAAAGAAAATGGAGGAGAAAGAAATGCTTATAACTTGAGATTCCGTTGTCCGTTTTTGGCGTTCCACCACTCAAATCGAAGCTCTCGAGAAGCTCTACGCAACCATGGTAAGCGCTCGCCTCACCTCTGTGATTTACCCTTCGATTTCAGTGAGTAACAGTTGGAGAAGATGATGAATAGTAACTTGTATTTTGCTTTGTTGCTTTTGATATTGAGTTTTTGGCTTCCAAAGGTTGTATTAAGCAAGGATCTAAGGTTACATAAGGAATATAGCAGCAAGCAAGCTTGGAGGAAGGTATAAACCTCTGCCCCTTTGAGTTTTATATGAGTTTTAAAGTAGTTTTGATGTTCATGTAAAGTTAAGATCATGATTAAGTGATTTAGTGATTATTTGGATTTGTTTGAATGTGTAAAATGATGGGTGTTGGATTTGAGCCTCCCCACTGATCTTAGAGGTGTATGATGGTTGTTTGTTGAGGTTGTAGATGTATGGTATGCCCGGTGTGGCTTGGTTATGTTGTGACAAAATAGGATTATTCGGTTTTAAGCCGTCGTAATGCCCGATTTTCGGTAACTCTATAAACTGCCTAGAATCAGAAAACCTAACTGCCTCTCTTGGTTCATTTATGAACATGAGTGTGTAGAGATTTGTTTCTAGTTTACGTGAGCGCAAGCATCATGTCATTACGATTTACGGTTTATGAGATATGACCATTTTAGTGAAAGTGGTTCAAGGAATGAGATTGCAGAAATGTACCAACTTTGTGGCTATGCTTGAGACCCTTAAGAGTTGTTTTAAAATATGAAATTTTGTATTGAAGTATCAAGGGAAGTTACGAAGGTTTGTACGAAGGTTTCGAGTCCAAAAGATTATTTTCCGATTTTATAAAAATGTGTTAGCCGAGGTTGCGCAAGTGAAAACCACTAAGAGCATGACTTAGGAACCAATGTTGAAAATGGTTAAGTATAACTTGTATTCGAGGATCGATTTCGGACTAAACCTACGACTGAAGTAATTGTCGACTAAACATGGACTTAGTATGAGCCTATAACGAGCTAGTAATGCCTTGGTTGTGTTTCACTTATGTGTTTAAGCATAGAGTACAAGTGGATTATCCAGGGGATTAATCGTGCGTTTTCTTTGACTTTGTCTAGATTGTCCGGCATCGTCGCGAACCCCTATCACTTCTCGAGCATCAGGCAAGTTTACTAAACCTTACTCTATTATTCAGAGTATGTATATTTTCCTATGTTCAATACTTGTGTATTCCCAATTTATATACCAAATCTTTGTTGCAAGTATTGTGGCAAGTTTTCTAAATCTATACTTTGAAGTATTGATTATATATTACTGCTGTTGCCATGTGTGGAGTTATACAGTTGTGCGATACATGTTATATATTGTATAAAAATAGAGTTTGATTTGGGTTTATATATGAGCTTTGAGATAAAGTAGTTATAAACCGGTATACCTTGTAGCTCTAGAGATATGAGCATACTTCTTGTTTTCGACTCTAGACCGGGAGTCAGTATTTGAGATATGGAGATAGCCGTGGAAACCCAGAGGGATTCCAGCGGCAGTGTACTAATTACTTTGAGGACTGCTATTATTAAACATTAATTATATTTCTAGAAAGTATTAATTACCTGGAAATGATTTGAGGAATGTTATTTGAATATTACCTCATTCGAATGTTATTACTTGGAAATGATTTGGTAATTGGCTTATAAGCTAGATATGGGATATCAGTTATAAGCCAGGTTTTTATAAATGCCCTAGGTATAGGGCGTATGATTTTATTCTTTAGACCGGAAGTAGATATATTTTCGGTATATTTTAAATGATTATTTTTCCGATAAAGATATCGGGTAACGGTTATTCGAGGATTTTTGACTTAGAGAATATTATTTATATTTATTTGAGGATTATTGACTTTAAGAATATTATTGTAAATATAATTTAGGAATATTCATTCGAGGATTAATTATTTATTTAATGAATATTATGTAGAATATTCATTCAAGGTTTATTTACTTAATGAATATTATTTTTGAATATTCATTTACTGATTATCTATTTAAGGATTATTTATTTAAGGACTATTTACCTAATGAATATTACTTTTGAATATTCA
Organism: Heracleum sosnowskyi; assembly: GCA_030848705.1. Taxonomy (NCBI): domain Eukaryota; kingdom Viridiplantae; phylum Streptophyta; class Magnoliopsida; order Apiales; family Apiaceae; genus Heracleum; species Heracleum sosnowskyi. Next base: position 84,841,709 of record CM061237.1, read on the forward strand.
TTTGGGTTTTATTTATTTGATGAATATTATTTTCAAATATTCAATGGAGATTATTATTTAATGAATATTATTTTGAATATTCATTCGAGGTTTATATTATTTTGAATATTCATTCGAGGTTTATATTATTTTGAATATTCATTCGAGGTTTATATTATTTTGAATATTCATTCGAGGTTTATATTATTTTGAATATTCATTCGAGGTTTATATTATTTTGAATATTCATTCGAGGTTTATATTATTTGGAATTATTCATTCGAGGTTTATTAGTTAATGAATATTATGTAGAATATTCATTTAATCCTCATTTATTTAATGGATATTATTTCTAAATATTCATTCATGGTTTATTTACTTAATGAATATTATTTTCGAATATTCATTTGAGGGTTTACTATTTAATAAATTTTATTAATTGTTTTAAATCAAAAGAGGTTCCCAAACCAATGTTTTCCACTTAAGTCCGTCTTTTAAGAGGATTTAAATGCTCGCTCAACTATCAAAAATATGGGAAACCTGATTTAAGTAACTGCTATTCATTTTAAACTCTCAACTCAAAACTGTCGGGGGACAGATATTTTCTCAAAGCAATTTAGTTGCTGCAAGTTAAATATTGTGCTACCACCTCAACGCTCGAGGGGTAAATTCCTGGAACAAGTCGATATCCATTAACAAGCATCGCTTGGGAAATATTGGAGAATCTTCCTTTCCAACCTAGATATGACTACTGAGTGGAGTCGTATCAACAAGTATTACACTTGGGGAAAGGGAGACGATCTTTACGTTTCAGAGTCATGGATTTCATCTGAACTAGGAGCATGTGTAAGAGGTCGAGTCGCGCCGATCCATCACCTTATTGCCCCAAATGGGCCGGGAGATCCAGAAAGGCGGTAGACAATGTCAGGCTGTCGTGATACTTCCATCTACATGTAGAAAACATATTTTTGTTGTACAACCTGCTACTGATCATAGTAAGGTTGGTACGACAGGCGCGGAGAAGGCTCCAGTATTGGTTCATCATCCATTTTGGATAATTCTGCAACATGTACTGAAAGGGACCACGGATGACACCCGTGGTACAGGTTTACCGGTCATGTTGGCAGGGGGTCGAAAAGTGTTCAAAATAAAGTTACAATGAATCCTTGCAACTTCATCTGTTATGAGTTATGACTCTGATAATATATGCATAAGTAAATCTTGGGTTACGGAGATATGATATTAATTTTCCTCGTAACTTCATCTTTTATATCATTTGACTGTGTGGATACCTTACATAATATGAGTTATGGTAAGGGAGTTGTTTATACTGAATCACCTTATAACTTCATCTTTTAAGTTATGTGTTGATATTCTGCTTATATAGCAGATATTTTTCGGAAAGTTTATATTTGGTTTACTTTGAAACCTCATCTTTTATACTAGAAACTTGTTCATAATATAGCAAAAGTTTGCAGAAATATTATGAAATGATATTTGAAATACAATAATGGTACTGTTTTTGGGAATACATTCTGATAAGGAAATAATTTCAGTATCGAGATATTTTGACAAACTATTGTCTTATACCCGCTTTATTCTAGGTTGAGTTAAAGGTAGAATTATGCCTTACTTTTATTACCTTGCTGAGCTATCGCTCACTCTTGCTATTGTTTTATATATATTATATAGCAGCGAAGCAGGATGCCAATGGGTCGGCACCTACCCCGCAAGGCGTTTCCATAAACAGTTTCTAGCAGTGATCCCGAAGAGTAGTACGAACCAATCGAATCAGGCTACAGCTTTTGGTATTCAACTTATGTATAGATATGAATGGTATGAGAGGATCGTGAGCATCAGAAGACTAAGTTGGTAATGTAACATTACTTAGAAATTGTATCAGTGACAAATTCAAAAGACATTTGGGTATTGTAATAAAAATTATTTATTCCGCAGTTGTTGTATTGTGTCGTTTCTGAGACTCTAACCTGTGTGTGTGTGTGAGACATATGTTGTGGGGTCATGAGCAGGTGAATTATGAATGGTGTGAGTAATACAGGTAAGGCAATGAATACATGGATTGTGACAACCCTAGATCCCTGACCCCGGATTTGGGGCTGTTACAATTTGAGCCTCCCCACTGATCTTAGAGGTGTATGATGGTTGTTTGTTGAGGTTGTAGATGTATGGTATGCCCGGTGTGGCTTGGTTATGTTGTGACAAAATAGGATTATTCGATTTTAAGCCGTCGTAATGCCCGATTTTCGGTAACTCTATAAACTGCCTAGAATCAGAAAACCTAACTGCCTCTTTTGGTTCAGTTATGAACATGAGTGTGTAGATCTTTGTTTCTAGTTTATGTGAGCGCAAGAATCATGTCATTACGATTTACGGTTTATGAGATATGACCATTTTAGTGAAAGTGGTTCAAGGAATGAGATTGCAGAAATGTACCTACTTTGTGGCTATGTTTGAGACCCTTAAGAGTTGTTCTAAACTATGACATTTTGAGGTAACATGCTAAGGTCAGTTATCAAGATGTGTGCGAAGGTTTCGAGTCCAAAAGATTATTTTCCGATTTTATAAAAATGTGTTAGCCGAGGTTGCGCAAGTGAAAACCACTAAGAACATGACTTAGAAACCAAGGTTGTATATGGTTAAGTGTAACTTGTATTCGAGGATCGATTTCGGACTAAACCTACGACTTAAGTAATTGTCGATTAACATGGACTTAGTATGAGCCTATAACGAGCTAGTAATGCCTTGGTTGTGTTTTGCTTACGTGATTAAGCATTTTGTATAAGTGGTTTATCGAGGGGATTAACCGTGTGTTTTCGTTTGACTTTGTCTAGATTGTTCGACATTGTCACGAGCCCTATCACCTCTCGAGCATCAGGCAAGTTTCTAAAACCATATTTTGAAGTATGCTTATACTAGATGCAAGTTTTCTAATCCCATGTTGTATTTCAGATTACATTATACTGATGATGCATATGATATGATAAATGCAAGTTTTCAAACCTATGCCTCTATAAACTGTTGTTGTGATAAATAAAAAGGTTTTGTGATATATGTTATGTGTTTATGATTTCGAAATGATATTTATGATGTTAAGCCTAAGTTGGAATTACAAGTTATGGTTGTGGAAATATTCAATATGTTAAGAAGAATCCCTCAGTAGAGGGTATATACTCTGTATTTATTCTACGGACCGGGAATGGTATTAGTTGTTATCTAGGGTTATATTCTTATACTATTATCCCTTATTTTCTTAAGAAAGTATTTGGGAATTACTTCTAAATAAATATTCTTTATTAAATATATTTTTCATTAATTATTTAAAGCCCTACTTCTTAAGGAAGTATTTTGTGAAAACTATTCTTTAACCCTAGATAACTCATAAAGTTTTATTCAGACAATTATAGATATAGTTAGAGAAGGTCCCCAAATCTATTTTCCTTTTAAGTCTATATTCGGAAAGACTTAAATGTTCGCTCAAACTACAAAGACTCATGGGACCTTTCTCAAGTTTTAATGTTTGTTTCAAATGGACTGCCCGGTCCTAAATCTTTTTGAAACTATTCATTTAACAGCTTTGTATGCTACCATCAAAATGGTTTTGATTACTTCCTCAAGACTCGAGGAGTAAGACCAGTGGAATAAGTTGTATCCATGAACAAGCATCAGCTTGGGAAATATGGGTGAATTTTCCTTTCCAACCAGATATGACTACTTTGTGGAGTCGTATACTTGGGGAAAAAGGGAAAGGAACTTTATGTTTCAGAATTATGGATTTTCTTGAACTCGGAGAATATGTAAGGGACTGGGTGGCGCCTGTCCCCGAGGGAATTACGCGTAGACCGACGGACTATGAACGGGTCTGTTCTTCCCTTGGATTATAAGTATGTGCCCGACCGTAGGGTATGAGGAGGGTGACAGACCGACGGACTATGAACGGGTTTGTTTTCCCACCCAGAGGATGTAACAGGCCGACGGACTATGAACGGGTCTGTTCTTCCCACCTACAACCGATTGGCGGGGAGGTAGGTCAGTTAGAGACTGTCTATTCTTCCCTTCTACGTAGAAAAAGATCATGGGGAATTCGCCTTACGACTGATCATCGTAGGGGTATTCCTGTCGCCTAGAATCTCCGTCTACAGTTCATCATCCATGAAAGAAAATGTTTTATGCAAGTTATCAGATGAAAGAACATGTTTTATGCAAGTTTCCAGAAAAGAAAAGTTTACTCAAGTTATTCAGTTTTATGCAAGTTTCCAGAAAAGAAAAGTTTATTCAAGTTATTCAGTTTTATGCCAGTTTTCAGAGAAAGAAAGTTTACTCAAGAATGTTCAAGTTTATTCCAGTATATGAGTTATAAGAAAGAATATGAAATTATGAAAAGGTATATGATTTTATGGAGAAGATATATGGAATCAGATGAGTTTAGAAAATGGATTGGAAATATTTCACATTGTCTTTATTTCCAAATTATGATATGAGGTAAATGTTTGATATGAAAGATGATATTGAATTTTCCTTATAACTTCATCTTTCAAGTATATGTTGATAGTCTGCTTATATTTTATATAGCAGATATTTTACAGAAAAGATATACTGAGTTATCTTGCTACTTCATCTTTTATTTTATACTATAACTTTGTTCTTAGTACGAATATCGAAAGTTTGCAGAATATTATGGAGATGATATTTGAAATACAACAATGGTATTTTTGGAATACATTCCGATAAGGAAATGATTTCAGTATCAAGATATTCGACAAGTTATTGTCTTATACCCGCTTTATTTTTGGGTTGAGTAAAAGGCAGAATTATGCCATACTTTCATTACCTTGCTGAGCTATCGCTCACTCTTGCCATTATTTTATATATATTATATAGCAGCGAAGCAGGATGCCTATGGGACGACACGTACCTCACAAGGCGTTTCCATAAACAGTTTCTGGCAGTGATCCCGAGAATAGTACGAACCAATCGAAGCAGGCTACGGCTTTTGGTATTCAACTCATGTATAGACATGAATGGTATTAGAGGATTGTGAGCATCAGAAGGCCAAGTTGGTAATGTAACAATACTTAGAAATTGTATCAGTAACAGATTCAAAAGACATTTGGGTATTGTAATAAAAATTATTTATTCCGCAGTTGTCGTAGTGTGTCGTTTCTGAGACTCTAACCTGTGTGTGTGTGTGTGTGAGAGACATATGTTGTGGGGTCATGAGCAGGTGAATTATGAATGGTGTGAGTAATACAGGTAAAGCAAGGAGTACATGGATTATGACAACCCTAAATCCCTGACCCCGGATTTGGGGCTGTTACAGAGATGGTATCAGAGCGTTAGGTTACAGTCCTCAGAAACGATAGGAGATTGAGTCTTACAATACCCTTAGTAATGATGAGAACATCTAGAGCTCAAATTGAGTTCGTAGTCGGGTTAGAGGACATGACCCTGACTGTTTAAGATGAAGCCCGAGAGGGGACTTCTTTTGGGAAACAGTACTTAGGACTTCGTGGTTAGTCACCTCGATTCGTATGAGTTATAGATGGATGGGACTCTGAGATGCCAGATCCCGAGGCCTTCGAGTAGGCATTTGATGATGCGCTCCTTGAAATGGACGGAGACCCGATAAAGAAAGATCCATAGGAGGATCTAGAGGAAGACCCCATAGTGGGTCAAGGAAAGAATCTTGTAGAGGACGTGTTGATTGATAAAGATGTGGTGTGTTACTTGAGGTCTAGTAATAAGATCGGACGAACCTTCAAGGGATAAATAAGTGACGAGACGAGAGTTTAAGGATCGTTCATGATTCATCAAGAGGTATGAGAAAGAAAATGGAGTAGAGTCTCCAAGGCAGAAGAGGTAGAGGCAGTATAGCCAGTATCAGTGGGTTGATTCGACTTGAACGAAACCTGTTGCTCGTAGTCGGTTATAGTTGCCCATAAGGAGGCAGCATACGTAAGAACCAAGATGTTCAGATTTTCACGAACGATTAAGGGTACTTAGTTGCCTAGAATAGTGAAAGGAATTGCTTTGGCTATGAGGTTTCAAACCCCCACGACCAGCGATTCCACGGGAAATAGTGTCTATTATATCATTGAGGGATTTTATTATCTCAAGGAGGATTTTGGGTATATGTACCATGTAAATGTTATGGTAAGACAAGCACGCTAAGACGGAATCGAGAACGAGATTTACCACCCTCAGGAAACCGGGAAGGAATTATGAGGATAGAACCGAAAGGTCGGAAATCAGATCCGAGCATTACTAGTAGGTAAATAGATTGATCAAATTCCCCTGATTTTGGGAAGAAATTCAACAAATTTTGGCAAACCTTGTCTTTCTGATTACCAGAGGATGTCACCAAAGAGAATGGAAACTAGAACGAACCCTGTGGATTGGGTAAGATGGCCGCTATATGGATTGGTGGACAGACCCTGATTGCTATAATTGATTGTAGAGATAAAATGATGAAGTTGAGATTGGACGGTAAAGGCGAAATATATGTAAGGACCAAGACGGACTGAGAAGTTCCGGGATTGACTTAAATGAAAAGGCTATTGTGCCAAAAGTGTTAAGCTTATGTAGCGCACGGGATTGATATGGGAGAAGGAATATTGGGTATAAGGATGATTGAAATAGAGACCAGATTTAAGCCTGTAGTTTCTAACGATCTTCCGAAGTACCGCCCAGTCGACATGTGGAATTGTCATTGCCACGGGCGACAACAGTATCGAAGTCTTCTTATAGAACAGAACGCTTACTTGAGATGTTTGCGCCTAGTCGAATAGAATTCCCTGCGATTGCAAATGTTGATGGTTGAATTCTTAGCGACTATTATAAGTCGGCAATAACGTAAGTATCGAGTACCTTAGGGTGTGCCTGAAGAAGAAAAGATTTGGAATTGAGCGAGTATCCATTAGAGGAGCCGACATAGAAAGGCATCCGTAGAGACCTTGGTAGTGCCCCCTCCCCATTTGCAAATTATGTGGGGTACCTCCCCAATCTATGATCTATCTTGACCTCTCTCCAAGAAAGAATTCTGATAAAGGGTATATTCCCTCTTCGAAGTTGTTTTATAACACTTGTGCTAAACCATATTCAGTTTCACTTGTGCCAGAGGCTGTCACAATGCCTACTTTCAGGTTTTCGAAGCCCTGTCAAATGATGTTATTTAAGCTTTCACTTTTCTTCAAATAATGAATGACCCTATGGTGATACCTCACCACTTGTTTGTTGAATACCAGTATCTTTATGGCTATCCTTTTCTTGTAAATCGCACCTTTGGAATCTGTTTAATTTTAGTCCAAGGTGCTCCTCTGAGAAATATTGTCAAAAGACGATAATCATTAAATTGATATCGAACTGCTTTCATACTTTTCAACTTCCACTGAGACGAACAACCCTATACTTATAGGGGCTACAAGGACTATCTGTCTGTGTGATAGAAGTCGGATGGGACGCCATCACTTGTAAGTTGTGAAATACAAGAAGGCTAATTACCTTTAGTAATGTCTCAATTGAGGCACACAACGTTGAGTTCTTATGATCATGTTGATCTCTCGGTAAATTCTCTTACCTCCAATAAGGTTACCTTAAAACTCATAACCTTATGATCACCAGTGAGTGACATTTTCTTTGATATGGGAGCTATCTTTCAAGGCCCCATGATTTTGTTATCCTCATTGAATTCTAAGGGGAGGCCAACCAGGTCAAATAAGTCAAAATTCGCTGATAAGGAATTAGATTCGCAACGAAATCGCCTATGACAGGAGCGAATCCCTAAGACGGATAGAATGTTAGCGACATATCGATGAAATTGGTTTATTCTCCCAAGGATAATATGATAATGGAAAGCGTGTCAAACGATATATGTGAAAGAAATAGTGACGTGCCGTGAAGTCCACTGACAACGGTGTTAGATAGATGCCCTATAGTGAGATTGAGATTTTGGAGGAGTTGTTTACGAATGGACACTACCTCTGGGTCAGCAAGATAAGTACTGACGATGGAGTCAGAGGGAGCTGGTATTGTGACTTGGGAGAGGTGCAGCGTGTGTGGTTCTAGAGGAATAATTTTCGGAAATATATGGAGACCCGGATGAAAATGAAAGTTAAAGAGTTAAAACCAGAAACCATGACTGTAACCGAGTATGAGGCCAAGTTTTCCGAATTATTGAGGTTTGTTCCGGAGTTTGTGAACACAGAATAAAAGAAAGCCAGTAGGTTTCAACCAGGGCTACCTCCAACAAGCAGCCCACTGTCAGGACCTTTAAATAGCAGGTGCCCTTCTACACTGTTTAGACAGAGCTAATGCATTGTTGTATATCAAGATGTTGCATGACGATTAAACCTTAAGGCCGAGACGCTGAGGGAATAATTACAAGTAGAAATAGCCAATCGAGGGATTTTCCCATAAGACTGGTACATCCAGGTTGTGAACTAGAAATATGAGGTCGACACTTTTGATAGACCTGATCCCTTTCAAGTTGGGAAAAGTGGATATTATAATAAGAATGGGTTGGTTGACACCCAATGGGGCCCAGACTGATTGTAAGGGAGAGAGAGTAATAAATAAAGAACGGAGACAGATTCAGAGATTCTTGAATATAGTTTAGACAAAGAAACTATTACGCCAGAGATACGAGGCTTAATTAGCTTTTATGGTTGACGCCAAGAAAAGAGGTACCAAGTATAGAGGAAACTACAATGGTTTTGGGAGATTGTACAAGATCTTAATGCGCTACCAAATATCGATTGGGATGACATGAGAATGAATACAGAGTATAGTGGGAATGAAAGAGTTAGTGACTCAGTTACAAGAGTTGTTGTATAAGGATATGATAAGACCCAGTGTACCACCGTGGAGAGCCCGGTGTTGTTGTAAGAGAGAAAGATTTTAGCACAAGATTATATATCGAACCTCGAGAGTTGTATGAGTTTGACATGGAGAATAGGTACCCTTGTAAATGATTGTTTGATCAGCGGAAGAACGCTGTGTATTTCCAATTTATTTAAGAACCGGGTATCACCAGTTGGAAGTTAAATCAGAGGATATGCCCAAGACTGCTATTCGTACTAGGAATAGACACTTCGAGTTTTCAGCGTAGTTATTTTGGGTTGACTAATGCACCCACAAATTTTATGGAATGTAATGAATTGGCTTTGAGTTACCCATGATAGTAGATAGCATGAGATGGAGAAATGGCTAGAATTGACCTAGGATTATGACGGTGAGATACACTACCATCCGGGAAAGGCCAATGTGGTGGCCGATACCCTTACTTTAAAATGAGACAGAGATGGATTCCGAATGATCGGGAATTAAAGGATGAGATTTTACACAACACCCAAGTTAGTCCAACAAACTAGAAGGACAAAAGATTTCACCAACAAGCGGCTAGTGACAACCAAGACAGACAGAGAAAGTATGCGGACTAAGCCCGCGAGTATAGAGATAGTACTGCTATTGATAAGCTAAATGGCATGTTGATGGATGACAAGCAAGTTTATGTTGGTGTATTTTCTGTACAAACAAGATAGAGAATATGAGGTTAGAGATTCGTGATGCTAACAGATATCCATGGAAAGAATTAATGAGATTTGGAAAGAAAGGGGAGTGAGCCCGAGATTTATTGGGCCATCTGAGATTTTAAAACGCGCCAGGAAGGTGGCCTACGAGCCAGCCTTACCCCCCCCCCAAACTTGTAGAATGGTCATAACGGGGTTCATGTGTCAATTCTACGTCAGTATACTATAGATGCCCGGCATATGTAGAGTACGAGCACGTAGACATACAACTAGACTTGACCTAGGTGGAGCAACCAATGGAAATTATAGATCGAAAGGAACAAGTACTCCGAAACAAGGTCATCAAACTAGCCAGAGTGGTATGGAGGAATCATAATGTGGAAGAATCAACTTGGGAGCTAGAGAGCGAGATGCTAGAAAGATATCCCCATTTGTTTTCAGAGTGATTCCGGGACGGAATCCTTTTAAGGAGGGGAGACTGTAAGACCCCAGATTTTGGGTAGAATTAAAACTTTTATTATATGTTGATGTAAATATGGATAGTGGCAATGACTTTGAGAATCAAGTTATGAAATGAATATGAATTTCGGTTTTCAAACATTTTGAGAATAGTAAGAATGGACTGAACATATAAATAAGAACAATCAATCTGGAAGATAAGAATACAATACTCCAGGGAAGGAAAGTATTTTTATGTCATCCAAATCAATATCTGGAATACATCCGACAACTCCGTAAACAAGATAGCGTACGCCCGAGAAAGCACTAGAACGTTTTCTAAGTGCAAAGAGTAAAGAGAAAATAGATCAGGAATATTGGAACGGATTTTGATCCAAAGGATTATAGAAAAACCACTGATGAATAGTAACTCTTCATTTAAAAGTTTTTCAGACCACCCTATATGCGAGACGATATAATAAACTTTCAAAGTCGCATTAGTGATCTACGATGGAAATAAAAGAATGCAGAAGCTGTCAGAATCGGAAAAATAGCATTTTTCGTTTTCTCCGAAATTTCACCAAAAACGGACTAAATAATTATTATTTGAGGATATATAAGGATTTAAATTATTAATTCCATGGATATGGATTTGATAAATGAATTAGAAGTATCGAGAACGATTTTGGTAAAATACCTCGATAGAACCCTCGAGAAACCTTGCGAGCGTTCTACGAAATTAAACGAACCAGAAAAGCTACTTTATTCCAAGCCAATGCATGCTTGCCAAGTGTCAAGACAAGAAGAGACCAAGGGTGATGACTCACCACATTGGATAAATATCAAGTAATTAAACAAGATAAGAAGAAAAAGAAAAAGGAAGAGAAATTTCGGGAGAGAAGAAGAAAGAAAAATGGGAGAGAAAGAAATGATCATAACTTGAGATTCCGTTGTCCGTTTTTGGCGTTCCACCACTCAAATCGAAGCTCTCGAGAAGCTCTACGCAACCATGGTAAGCGCTCGCCTCACCTCTGTGATTTACCCTTCGATTTCAGTGAGTAACAGTTGGAGAAGATGATGAATAGTAACTTGTATTTTGCTTTGTTGCTTTTGATATTGAGTTGGTGGCTTCCAAAGGTTGTATTAAGCAAGGATCTAAGGTTACATAAGGAATATAGCAGCAAGAAAGCTTGGAGGAAGGTATAAACCTCTGCCCCTTTGAGTTTTATATGAGTTTTAAAGTGGTTTTGATGTTCATGTAAAGTTAAGATCATGATTAAGTGATTTAGTGATTATTTGGATTTGTTTGAATGTGTAAAATGATGGGTGTTGGATTTGAGCCTCCCCACTGATCTTAGAGGTGTATGATGGTTGTTTGTTGAGGTTGTAGATGTATGGTATGCCCGGTGTGGCTTGGTTATGTTGTGACAAAATAGGATTATTCGGTTTTAAGCCGTCGTAATGCCCGATTTTCGGTAACTCTATAAACTGCCTAGAATCAGAACACCTAACTGCCTCTTTTGGTTCAGTTATGAACATGAGTGTGTAGAGCTTTGTTTCTAGTTTATGTGAGCGCAAGAATCATGTCATTACGATTTACGGTTTATGAGATATGACCATTTTAGTGAAAGTGGTTCAAGGAATGAGATTGCAGAAATGTACCAACTTTGTGGCTATGTTTGAGACCCTTAAGAGTTGTTCTAAAATATGAAATTTTGAGGTAACATGATAAGGTCAGTTATCAAGATGTGTGCAAAGGTTTCGAGTCCAAAAGATTATTTTCCGATTTTATAAAAATGTGTTAGCCGAGGTTGCGCAAGTGAAAACCACTAAGAACATGACTTAGAAACCAGGGTTGTAAATGGTTAAGTGTAACTTGTATTCGAGGATCGATTTCGGACTAAACCTACGACTTAAGTAATTGTCGATTAACATGGACTTAGTATGAGCCTATAACGAGCTAGTAATGCCTTGGTTGTGTTTTGCTTACGTGATTAAGCATTTTGTATAAGTGGTTTATCGAGGGGATTAACCGTGTGTTTTCGTTTGACTTTGTCTAGATTGTTCGACATTGTCACGAGCCCTATCACCTCTCGAGCATCAGGCAAGTTTCTAAAACCATATTTTGAAGTATGCTTATACTAGATGCAAGTTTTCTAATCCCATGTTGTATTTCAGATTACATTATACTGATGATGCATATGATATGATAAATGCAAGTTTTCAAACCTATGCCTCTATAAACTGTTGTTGTGATAAATAAAAAGGTTTTGTGATATATGTTATGTGTTTATGATTTCGAAATGATATTTATGATGTTAAGCCTAAGTTGGAATTACAAGTTATGGTTGTGGAAATATTCAATATGTTAAGAAGAATCCCTCAGTAGAGGGTATATACTCTGTATTTATTCTACGGACCGGGAATGGTATTAGTTGTTATCTAGGGTTATATTCTTATACTATTATCCCTTATTTTCTTAAGAAAGTATTTGGGAATTACTTCTAAATAAATATTCTTTATTAAATATAGTTTTCATTAATTATTTAAAGCCCTACTTCTTAAGGAAGTATTTTGTGAAAACTATTCTTTAACCCTAGATAACTCATAAAGTTTTATTTAGACAATTATAGATATAGTTAGAGAAGGTCCCCAAATCTATTTTCCTTTTAAGTCTATATTCGGAAAGACTTAAATGTTCGCTCAAACTACAAAGACTCATGGGACCTTTCTCAAGTTTTAATGTTTGTTTCAAATGGACTGCCCGGTCCTAAATCTTTTTGAAACTATTCATTTAACAGCTTTGTATGCTACCATCAAAATGGTTTTGATTACTTCCTCAAGACTCGAGGAGTAAGACCAGTGGAATAAGTTGTATCCATGAACAAGCATCAGCTTGGGAAATATGGGTGAATTTTCCTTTCCAACCAGATATGACTACTTTGTGGAGTCGTATACTTGGGGAAAAAGGGAAAGGAACTTTATGTTTCAGAATTATGGATTTTCTTGAACTCGGAGAATATGTAAGGGACTGGGTGGCGCCTGTCCCCGAGGGAATTACGCATAGACCGACGGACTATGAACGGGTCTGTTCTTCCCTTGGATTATAAGTATGTGCCCGACCGTAGGGTATGAGGAGGGTGACAGACCGACGGACTATGAACGGGTTTGTTTTCCCACCCAGAGGATGTAACAGGCCGACGGACTATGAACGGGTCTGTTCTTCCCACCTACAACCGATTGGCGGGGAGGTAGGTCAGTTAGAGACTGTCTATTCTTCCCTTCTACGTAGAAAAAGATCATGGGGAATTCGCCTTACGACTGATCATCGTAGGGGTATTCCTGTCGCCTAGAATCTCCGTCTACAGTTCATCATCCATGAAAGAAAATGTTTTATGCAAGTTATCAGATGAAAGAACATGTTTTATGCAAGTTTCCAGAAAAGAAAAGTTTACTCAAGTTATTCAGTTTTATGCAAGTTTCCAGAAAAGAAAAGTTTATTCAAGTTATTCAGTTTTATGCCAGTTTTCAGAGAAAGAAAGTTTACTCAAGAATGTTCAAGTTTATTCCAGTATATGAGTTATAAGAAAGAATATGAAATTATGAAAAGGTATATGATTTTATGGAGAAGATATATGGAATCAGATGAGTTTAGAAAATGGATTGGAAATATTTCACATTGTCTTTATTTCCAAATTATGATATGAGGTAAATGTTTGATATGAAAGATGATATTGAATTTTCCTTATAACTTCATCTTTCAAGTATATGTTGATAGTCTGCTTATATTTTATATAGCAGATATTTTACAGAAAAGATATACTGAGTTATCTTGCTACTTCATCTTTTATTTTATACTATAACTTTGTTCTTAGTACGAATATCGAAAGTTTGCAGAATATTATGGAGATGATATTTGAAATACAACAATGGTATTTTTGGAATACATTCCGATAAGGAAATGATTTCAGTATCAAGATATTCGACAAGTTATTGTCTTATACCCGCTTTATTTTTGGGTTGAGTAAAAGGCAGAATTATGCCATACTTTCATTACCTTGCTGAGCTATCGCTCACTCTTGCTATTATTTTATATATATTATATAGCAGCGAAGCAGGATGCCTATGGGACGACACGTACCTCACAAGGCGTTTCCATAAACAGTTTCTGGCAGTGATCCCGGGAATAGTACGAACCAATCGAAGCAGGCTACGGCTTTTGGTATTCAACTCATGTATAGACATGAATGGTATTAGAGGATTGTGAGCATCAGAAGGCCAAGTTGGTAATGTAACAATACTTAGAAATTGTATCAGTAACAGATTCAAAAGACATTTGGGTATTGTAATAAAAATTATTTATTCCGCAGTTGTCGTAGTGTGTCGTTTCTGAGACTCTAACCTGTGTGTGTGTGTGTGTGAGAGACATATGTTGTGGGGTCATGAGCAGGTGAATTATGAATGGTGTGAGTAATACAGGTAAAGCAAGGAGTACATGGATTATGACAACCCTAAATCCCTGACCCCGGATTTGGGGCTGTTACAGAGATGGTATCAGAGCGTTAGGTTACAGTCCTCAGAAACGATAGGAGATTGAGTCTTACAATACCCTTAGTAATGATGAGAACATCTAGAGCTCAAATTGAGTTCGTAGTCGGGTTAGAGGACATGACCCTGACTGTTTAAGATGAAGCCCGAGAGGGGACTTCTTTTGGGAAACAGTACTTAGGACTTCGTGGTTAGTCACCTCGATTCGTATGAGTTATAGATGGATGGGACTCTGAGATGCCAGATCCCGAGGCCTTCGAGTAGGCATTTGATGATGCGCTCCTTGAAATGGACGGAGACCCGATAAAGAAAGATCCATAGGAGGATCTAGAGGAAGACCCCATAGTGGGTCAAGGAAAGAATCTTGTAGAGGACGTGTTGATTGATAAAGATGTGGTGTGTTACTTGAGGTCTAGTAATAAGACCGGACGAACCTTCAAGGGATAAATAAGTGACGAGACGAGAGTTTAAGGATCGTTCATGATTCATCAAGAGGTATGACAAAGAAAATGGAGTAGAGTCTCCAAGGCAGAAGAGGTAGAGGCAGTATAGCCAGTATCAGTGGGTTGATTCGACTTGAACGAAACCTGTTACTCGTAGTCGGTTATAGTTGCCCATAAGGAGGCAGCATACGTAAGAACCAAGATGTTCAGATTTTCACGAACGATTAAGGGTACTTAGTTGCCTAGAATAGTGAAAGGAATTGCTTTGGCTATGAGGTTTCAAACCCCCACGACCAGCGATTCCACGGGAAATAGTGTCTATTATATCATTGAGGGATTTTATTATCTCAAGGAGGATTTTGGGTATATGTACCATGTAAATGTTATGGTAAGACAAGCACGCTAAGACGGAATCGAGAACGAGATTTACCACCCTCAGGAAACCGGGAAGGAATTATGAGGATAGAACCGAAAGGTCGGAAATCAGATCCGAGCATTACTAGTAGGTAAATAGATTGATCAAATTCCCCTGATTTTGGGAAGAAATTCAACAAATTTTGGCAAACCTTGTCTTTCTGATTACCAGAGGATGTCACCAAAGAGAATGGAAACTAGAACGAACCCTGTGGATTGGGTAAGATGGCCGCTATATGGATTGGTGGACAGACCCTGATTGCTATAATTGATTGTAGAGATAAAATGATGAAGTTGAGATTGGACGGTAAAGGCGAAATATATGTAAGGACCAAGACAGACTGAGAAGTTCCGGGAGCGACTTAAACCATCTATGGAAGAAGCTCCTACACTTGAACTCCAACCACTGCAGGATCAATTGAGGTATGGTAAAGTCTACGAGAGCAACAGGCTATATAAGGAGAAGGTTAAGGACTGGCATGAAAGAGGGGTGGTGAAACATTCATTTGTGCCTGGTCAGCGAGTTCTGTGTTTCAAGTCTCGTTTCAGATTTTTTCTAGGAAAGCGTAAGTCGAGGTGGTCGGAGCCTATCACGGTTAAATCAGCATTTCCGCATGATGCAGTAGAGATTTTCCATAAGTTTCCGGACGAAGCGTTCAAGGTTAATGGTCAGTGGCTGAAGCATGACGTTGGTAATACGGTGAACCGTGAGTCGACGTTCACCGTTCTTGTGACTGGATGAAAATGGATTCACGTCAAGCTATTGACGTAAAACAAGCGCTTCGTGGGAGGCAACCTACGCGAATATGCAGTATTAGTATTCTGTTTGAAAAAAAAAAAAATCATGAACAGTAGCAGAGCGCGCCCGCGCCTGGATGAGCGCGCCCGCGCAGGGGTTACTGTTCACAGAAAAAAAAAAGTTTGTGTTGTTTCTCCCTAGGATCCATCTAGGATTCAGAGTGAAGTCGATAGGTCCTTTGAGTGCTGCATTCAGAGCCACTGGAGTTGATATCGTTTGGCCTGATTTTGGAGTTGATTCTGTTTATCCACCACCGGATACACCACCCGCGGAGGGTGGTCCTGCTGATGATTAGGTATTCTCTGCACTTTCCTTGTTATTACCTTCAATGAGGACATTGAATATTGTAAGTTTGGGGGTGATAATTGAGGAATGTTAGTGTGTTCATATAGGATTCATATTGCATATTTAGTTAGTTATTCATATAGTTGCATAACTGTTCATTTAGGACATTCTGTTTGCATTAATTGTTTATATCTATCATGTGAGTCCATTTAGTTGCATTTAGATAGCATATTTCATGATCCCGTAGGAATTGACTATTTCTGTTGGTGAGTCGATGTTGATGGGAGTGTGGTTATGATGAATAGAGGGTTGATTAAGTTCCTATGAATTGACTTGCATGCCAGAAACAAAATAATTTCACAAGTCTCATTGGTTGCTTTTAGATTTGATCAGACCATGTTTGTTTGGATGTTAGAATTTAACCACTTGCTTATATTTAGAATGTTTTCTATTCTCTTGAAATTGAAAGAAGCACTTAAGTCTAAGTTTGGGGGAATCCAGGGATTTCATGCTAGTTGTCAATAAGGCTAGGTGTCAAATGGCTAGTAGCCCGCTCTTGGAAAAGATGAGTAGTCTAGGGTGGGATGAGAAAAAGGCAAAGCGCACTCATTCCGAAATTAAAAAAAAAAAGAAAAAGAAAAGAAAAAAAAAGTTGTTTTAGTTATTTTATGCAGAATTGATCAGGTTGAGCTCTTTAATACTCGAGCAATTAAGTTCTAGGGGACTTTGTGCCTAGTGACCTAAGATTTTTCCGGTCTGGGATCCTGTAATATCCGTGAATTTTATTATTTGATTAAATGATATATTTAATCTAAAA
Source organism: Heracleum sosnowskyi (assembly GCA_030848705.1). NCBI lineage: Eukaryota > Viridiplantae > Streptophyta > Magnoliopsida > Apiales > Apiaceae > Heracleum > Heracleum sosnowskyi. Next base: position 84,858,977 of record CM061237.1, read on the forward strand.
TATTTATGTTGGAATATTGGAATATTATTATATGATATTTAGTGTGTGATTATGTGCTAAATGGTGAGTCGGAAGCCCCTTTCAAAAATTTCGTCATTTGGAATTTTCTTCAAATTTGAGCCGTTTTGATAATTCAAGAGCCCCGTTGAAATTTCGTACATTCATTTTTAATTCTTCGTCTTTCGTATTCGAATCGTTATCGAAAGGGTTATGGGATTCTATTTAACCCTACCTATTTGATTCTGCAAATTAATTTCAATTTTTGATCCGAAAAAGGAAAAATCGTTCCGAACCCTAATTGCTTAAGGGGACGGATTTATCGTTCTATATCAATATTGAAGTTGTTATAGCCCTAGTATTCTTGAGCATTAGTTATATAATGATATATATCAATTTGGATAATCATCAACCTTTTTAACCCCTTATTTTTAGTAAAACGTGTTTTTGACCTAATTAGGGTTTTTAAACGATCTAACGAATCAATATCGATCCAAAAATGTTATTTGGGGTATTATTTTTCCAGAAATATAAAAAGACCAATCAGACTTCATAACCCTAGCAATTCTTCAGAAATTACTCAAAAATATTCGAAATTCCCAAAAATTATTTTGTGTTCTTGATCTTCAATCAATTCGTTCTAAGGGTTATTGAAGTCCAAATTTGAAGTTCTTATACTCAAATCTTCAAATCAAAGCCCCAAAAATCTAGTTTCAGAATCTTCCAACCTCATCATCATCTGGTAAGTATTCGATTTTATATTGATTTTACAAGTTTCGAATTAAAATTAGGGTTCTTAATTAATTTGGGGATTTTCATTTTGTTGATTCTCCGTTCAATTGGTTGCTTCTAACATGTTCCTAGGGTTCTAATTAGCAAGAATCCATGCTTTAATTTCATGTTTAAGTTCAATTTAGTCGGGTTTGATTTTCGGGTTTTGACCCGATTTCTTCTTTCGATTCGTACGTTCTTGATATTGATCTGACATTGTTTTTGATAAAGGGCTTTGATTGTATGAGTTATAAGCTTTATTTTGGTATATTAATCTTTGAGTTTCATGTATGATTTAAGTAGATCGGGTTTCCGGCCGAGGTCGTCGCCGGCGAGTTCTTTGAATGAATTCTGGGCACGATTCCGGCATGGGACAGATGTGTGTGTATGTGGGTTGTGTTTGTCTTGCAAAAGCGAACAAAAGCCCTATGGTTTGGTTTTGTTTTGATCGGAAACGGCGAAGTCCGGCCACCGGACGCCGGCCGGATTCTGGAAAACCCAGATTCCGGCGGGTTGTTCTTGGTGACCCGGATTCGTTCTTCCCGACCCGTTTACCCGATTTTTCGACCCGGTTTCAATCTTCAAAACCCTAATTCATTTTCAGAAAACTGTTTTTGAATTTTATTTTTAAATTTAATTCGAAAATAGTTTAAAAACTTTAAAAATTCATATTTTTATTTTAAAAATATATTTTAATATCAGAAAAATTCTGATAAATTATATTTATTATTTTAAATCCGAAAATTGATTAAACTTAATTATTTTAATTATTTTTAATTAATAATTAATTTATTAATTAATTGGTTAATTCTTTTAATCAATTAATTCTTAAAAATTAATTATTAATTAGATTTAATTAATTAAAAATTCAGTTTAATTATTTTCAAGCCTATTTATTTATTTAAAAATAGTTTGAGCATTTAAAGAGTGTCAATTAATTTTATTAATTGATTTATTTTCATTTAAATGTTTATATTGGATTTAAAAATCCGATTTTTGATTTAAAAATTAGTAATGACTTATTAAAAATTCAAATGAGTTTCAGACGATGTTTTAAAAATATTTATAAGTGCAATATGGTTCATATTAATTGTGTGTTGTGTTTTATAGTCTGTATATGCCCGTGCTAGGGCAAATATCTGAGTTTTAAATATCGTAAATTATACCGGACGTCCGATACGTAACCGGTTACTTGTTTAAATGTGATTATTGATTGAATAAGTGTCGAGAGTAGAACGAGAATAGTTAGACTTATTGTAATGAGTTGTTTAATTATAGAATCGAGTTCCCGGAGCAAGGGAAAGGGGAAAGTAGAGTGAGCAGAGTCGATCCGACAGCAGCTTAGACCAGGCAAGTATCTGTGCCTTTACTTGTGATAAAAATTATTATTGTCTTGATTACTTGAATACCGTTATCCCCAGAACAATTCAAATTATCCATCTTTTAACCGCATTTGGACAACTGATTCCATTTCCTTAGAAATTCTTGATTCTTTGATTTGATCTGCATCGGAAACCCTTATTTCCAATTTACTTGATTATTGTTTACCACCTATTGTTGCTATTTATCATCCTTTGATTATCATTGACAACCTTTGATTATTTGACTTCCATCTTGACTACCAATTACGGTTATTGATTAACGATTACCAATATTGATTACCTTATTGAATGAGTACACTGTACCATTGAAACTACTCCATGATCCTTTCTCGATCTTCGTTGATACTGAACAGTTGAAGCTCTTTTGCAATTACTATACATTCAGTTTATCTTATTGAGCATGTTATTGTTTATACCCTATTATAGAATTGGCATGTGTTTTTAAAAATGGACCAGTAATTGGTCGGAATAACTTAAGGCCCAGATTGGCCTGGGATCCAGTAGAGGACTATGACATGAGCTAGTCCGGGGTTGATGCGTGGCTGGCCAGCAGCACAACCTTTGATTTGAATAAAATGTATAAGCCAAATTCTAATTCTTTACTTCAATCATTATTGATACAAAGCATGTGTTAGCTAAATATTGTTGATTCTGATATCTTAAATTCATATCCTTACAACTGTGATAGAAATGATTCATTGATGTTTGCTGAGCAATTTTGGCTCACTCTTGCTTGTTGTTTTCTAACCCTATTCCAGTGAAGTGAGAGTATGAGTTGGCATAGCGTGACCGATAGTTCACCAGCAGTCAGGAGAGCCCCTCGAGTCACTGTTATTGGCAGGGTAGTTGTTGTTTTGCTTTTCTAGATTTAATGTCTAGATTTGAACTTTAGTTGTGATGTAATAACTCTGATAAAACTGGTTTGTAATAATAAAAGATTGTAGTAGCTTGTGTTCATTGCCATAATCTGGATGCGGTCTTGGTCAAGGGGTAATTGTGTCTTTATATATATTATGCATGTGTTAAATAGTATTCCGTTGGTCGGATGACTCCTCAAATCTGTACCCCGGGTTTGGAGGGCGTCACAGTTGGTATCAGAGCAACAGGTTATGGCATTTGAAACAAGTTAGGACTTAGGGTCCAGGATAACATAGAGAGTTAGGAATTCACGTAAGGATATTAGGAGGTCAACTAGGGATATTACGCGTAGTAATTAAATGTGGTTATAATTGCAGCCCCCTAGTTCTAGTTCAGACTCAGACCCTTCCGAGGATACGATAGCAGAGATACCTACACCCGTTGAGAGAGCAGGACCGTCTCGGCCAGTGCGATATCAGCCTAGGCATCAGGACCCAGTAGTCAGGAGAGATCAGATACCTTGTCCTATTCCACTCCGACAAGTAGCCCCAGCACCAGCATCTCAGGCATCAGTTTGTGGGCCTTTGTATCAGTTATGTGAGCCACCAGTTCCACACCATGTGTATCAGAGGGTGAGAAGAGAGAAGGATTTCCTTTATGGACAGGTTATGGAGATGGGTAGGATTCGTTCGATCGAGGCAGCCGCTGTCAGAGAGAGAGACAGACTTAGAGATCAGATGAGAGACATTCAGATGAGGTTTAGGGTTACGAGGACTTTGGTTGAGACTCGATTGCATGGATTAGCTTCTAGTCGAGAGGGAGAGACAGTAGCAGGGATGAGACAGATTTTGGATTATGCGATGAGTGAGATTGCAGAGGTTTCAGGACCCCCGTTATGGCCGGCAGGAGCAGGTGATCTGTGAGCAGGTATCGGTAGCAGACAGATGTGACATGGATGTATGGTTCTAGATAGTTAGTATATAGATGCATATTGTAGAATCAGCAGTGCACCGGGCTTATAGGAACGCCTCGGGTTGTTGTTGCATTTTTGTTGTTGTATTGCTGGTCGGCAGTTATGGTTCAGCCATGATATATTTTCTTTTGAAGCATTCTACGCTTGTACTGACTCTATCTATATATATATGATAAACCTCTTTTATAGAACTGTATTTATTCCCCTGTCATTCATTTCCAGCATCATAACTGTTATTCTACTTATTGCAACGAGTGTATCCATACACCGTTGAGAAGATCTGTAAACCTTCGAGATATCAATTGTGGTCCTTCCTTCTCTTATATGAACTGTTTGATTAAGCCAATTATTGTTTATTCATCAGCGATATGGCTCCTAGACGACAAACCCGTTCAACTGATACTTCTGACCAAGAAGGTCAACAAAATACACCTCCCACGGGCCGTGTGGACCCGATGGTAATCCAGTTGTTAAATACCCTTACTCAACAGACTGCCGCATTAGCACAGCAGCAACGTGCATTTCAGCAACAGCCCTTAGAACAGCAGCAACAACATCAGCAACATCAGCATCAGCAGCATCAACAACAGCACCAGCAAGCAGCACCGGCAGTTACGTTCAAATCTTTCCAGGCAGCAAAACCTCCAGAATTTAAAGGATCAGCAGACCCTGTAGAGGCTAAGGCATGGTTGAAAGAGATGGAAAAGGCTTTTGCCTTGATAGAGGTGACAGAGGACAAGAAGACAGAGTATGCAAGCTATTTTCTGAAGAATGAGGCTAGTTATTGGTGGGAAACGAGTAGGGCTATGGAGCCCGAGGGATTGATTACGTGGGCAAGATTCACAGAGTTGTTTTTAGAAAGGTATTTTCTGGACTATATGAGAGATCAGATGGAATTGAAGTTTTTGGAATTAAAGCAGGGAAGCATGACAGTGCCCCAATATGAAACAAGGTTTACGGAGTTGTCAAGGTTTGTTCCAACCTATGTGGATACGGAAAAGAAGAAGGCCAAGAGGTTCCAGCAGGGACTGAGGTCTTGGATTCGTAGTAAGTTAGCTGTATTGGAGTTGGACACCTATGCAGCGGTGGTCCAAAAGGCAATGATTGCAGAGGCAGAGAGTGATTCTTACATGAAAGAGAGGGAGAACAAGAAAAGGAAAGCAGGGATACCCGATAAGGGACAGCAGCAGGGAAGTTTTCAAGGGCAAGCAAATAAGAAGCTGGGATTTCAGCACGGAAGGAATACAAGTTTTAGGAAACCAGACACCGGAAGCGTAGGACAAGATAACCGTCTACTAACCGGCAGTCAGCAGGGACTTTCTAGACCCCCACTACCAGAATGCAAGACATGCGGGAAGCGACATCTAGGGATATGCCATCGATTGAATGTCACATGCTTTAAATGCAATCAGAAGGGACATTATTCCCGGGATTGCAAGATAGGCATCGTGTGTCATCGGTGTAAGAAACCAGGTCACGTGATTAAGGACTGCAGAGCACCAGCAACCGTGAACAATATGATTCGGGCAATTGAAGCACCCCCAGTTGTTAACGTCCAGCCGTTAGCCAGGACCTACAATATGTCAATGGGAGAAGCAGTGAGAGATTCCGACGTGGTGGCAGGTACACTTCTAGTAAATTCTATTCCTGCACAAGTGTTAATAGATTCGGGAGCGACGAAGTCTTTTATTTCTGAGACGTTTGCTCGTAGATTGAATTGCGTAACGAAACCTTTAAGTGGAGTGTTGACTATAGAGATAGCTAATCAGGATCGTATCGCGGTCAGTTCATATTATCCCCGTTGTGAGATAGAGATTTTGGGAAATCGTTTTTATGTTGACTTGTTACCTTTTAAGTTAGGTGAATTTGATGTGATATTAGGGATGGATTGGTTGACTGAGCATGATGCAAGTATTGATTGTAAGAATAAGAGGGTTACTTTGATTACCCTAGAAAAGAAAGAGATAATATTTAGAGGAGAGAAACAAAGAAAGAGGTTCCTGACAATGATTCAGGCTAAGAGGTTATTAAGGCAAGGTTGTGAGGTGTATCTAGCTTATGTGATAGATATAGATAAGGAAGTTTCTAAGTTAGAAGATATTCCAGTCGTAAATGAGTTTCCAGATGTTTTTCCGGAAGAATTACCAGGTTTACCTCCAGATAGAGAGATTGAATTTGCGATAGACTTAGTACCAGGCGCGGAGCCAGTATCGAAGGCCCCTTACAGAATGGCACCAGTGGAGATGAAGGAATTGGCTGATCAACTGCAAGATTTGATAGAAAAAGGAATTATTAGACCCAGCGTTTCACCGTGGGGAGCACCAGTACTGTTTGTCAAGAAAAAGGATGGAAGCATGAGATTGTGTATAGACTATCGGGAGTTGAACAAGCTGACCATTAAGAACAAGTATTCGTTACCTCGAATAGATGATCTGTTTGACCAGCTGAAGGGAGCGGTACATTTTTCAAAGATCGACCTACGGTCAGGATATCACCAATTGAAGATTAGACCAGACGACATACCGAAGACAGCCTTTCGAACAAGGTATGGGCACTATGAATTTTTAGTAATGGCGTTTGGACTAACGAATGCACCCGCAGCTTTTATGGATCTAATGAACAGGATTTTCAAGAGATATTTGGACAAGTTTGTAGTGGTATTCATCGACGACATCTTGATATACTCGAGGACAGAAGAAGAGCATGCAGACCAGTTGCGAATTGTGTTAGAAACGTTGAGACAAGAAGGACTATACGCGAAGTTTTCCAAGTGTGAATTCTGGTTGAAAGAAGTTCATTTCTTAGGACACGTGGTGAGCAGCGAAGGCATCAAAGTGGACCCAGCAAAGATAGAGGCAGTGAAAGATTGGGAGAGACCAAGGACACCGACTGAAGTCAGAAGTTTCTTGGGATTAGCCGGATACTACCGGAGATTTGTGCAAGATTTTGCGAAGATAGCTACTCCAATGACCAAGCTGACAAGGAAAAGCGAGCGATTCATATGGAACGAAAAGTGCGAAGAAGGCTTCCAAGAGTTAAAGAAAAGACTAACTACGGCACCGGTATTGATGTTACCAGACGATCAAGGTCATTTCGTAATCTATAGTGATGCGTCGTATAAAGGATTAGGATGCGTACTTATGCAACATGACAAGGTGATTGCTTATGCGTCAAGACAGTTGAGACCCCACGAACAGAAGTACCCTACACACGATTTGGAGTTAGCAGCTATTGTGTTTGCTTTGAAGATATGGAGACACTACTTGTATGGAGAAAGATGTGAAATTTACACCGATCACAAAAGTTTGAAGTATATCTTTACTCAGAAAGAGCTGAACATGAGGCAACGAAGATGGTTAGAACTAATCAAGGACTACGACGTTTCTATTAACTATCATCCCGGCAAGGCAAATGTGGTAGCAGATGCATTGAGCAGAAAAGAGAGATTAAACACACTAATGATGACCAAAGAGTTATACAAGGAATTTGAGAAGTTAGAAGTCGAAGTAATTAATCCGAAGAACGCGACGGAAATGATTTATACCATGACGTTTCAACCTGAATTGTTGGAGAAGATACGAAAATGCCAAGAGCAAGTTATGAACGACGATGTGAGTAAAATGACAGGTGAGGAAATATGTAGCCAACCGGACGACAAAGGGATCTTGAGATTTGCTTCTCGGATATGGATACCTAACGTAACGGAACTGAAAAGTGAGATTCTGCATGAAGCACATAACTCGAAGTATTCAATTCATCCAGGGAGTACGAAGGTGTATCGAGATCTTAAGACGAACTTTTGGTGGCCAGATATGAAGAGAGAGATTGCGGAATGGGTAAGTAAATGCTTTACGTGTCAAAGAGTTAAGGCGGAACATCAGAGACCAAGTGGATTACTTCAACCATTGGAGATTCCCGAATGGAAGTGGGAACACATTGCGATGGACTTTGTAGTAGGATTGCCTAGAACAAAAGCTAACCATGATGCCATCTGGGTTGTCGTGGATCGATTGACGAAATCTGCGCATTTTCTTCCGATTAACGAGAGATTCTCGCTGGATAAGTTAGTTCATATTTACATAAAAGAAATCGTAGTACGACATGGAGTTCCAGTATCGATAGTGTCTGATAGAGACCCTCGATTCAATTCAAGATTTTGGAGGAGTTTTCAAGAGTGTTTGGGCACCGAGTTGAGAATGAGTACGGCTTATCATCCGCAGACGGACGGTCAAAGCGAAAGGACAATTCAGACTATTGAAGATATGCTTAGGACATGTGCACTTGATTTTGAAGGCAGTTGGGACGATCATCTACCCTTGGTGGAATTTTCATATAATAATAGTTTTCATGCGAGCATCGGAATGCCACCTTACGAAGCTTTGTATGGACGAAAGTGTCGATCTCCAGTATATTGGGAAGAAGTTGGTGAACGGAAAATGATAGGACCAGAACTAGTACAACGAACAAAAGAAGTGATTCAATTGATTCAGAGAAGATTGATAACAGCTCAAGACCGACAGAAAAGGTATGCGGATCTAGCCAGAAAGGATGTGGGATTCGAGGAAGGAGAGCAAGTGTTACTAAAAGTTTCCCCATGGAAAGGATTAGTTAGATTTGGAAAGAAAGGGAAGTTGAGTCCGAGATATGTTGGGCCGTTTGAGATTTTGAAGAAGGTAGGCGAGGTAGCTTACGAGTTGGCATTGCCACCGCATATGCAGCACGTTCATAATGTATTTCATGTATCTATGCTTAAGAAGTATCGACCAGATTCGAATCATGTAATAGAGTATGAACCAATAGAGGTCCAGGCAGATTTATCATATGTAGAACGACCAATTCAGATAGTGGATCGTAAGGAGAAAGTACTAAGGAATAAGACAGTAGCGTTAGTGAGAGTTTTGTGGAGGAATCCTAAAGTAGAAGAGTCTACCTGGGAGTTAGAGAGTGAGATGTTAGAGAAGTATCCCCAGTTGTTTCCTTGATCTGATTCTGAGGACAGAATCCTATTAAGGGATTTTATTATTTGATTAAATGATATATTTAATCTAAAATATTTATGTTGGAATATTGGAATATTATTATATGATATTTAGTGTGTGATTATGTGCTAAATGGTGAGTCGGAAGCCCCTTTCAAAAATTTCGTCATTTGGAATTTTCTTCAAATTTGAGCCGTTTTGATAATTCAAGAGCCCCGTTGAAATTTCGTACATTCATTTTTAATTCTTCGTCTTTCGTATTCGAATCGTTATCGAAAGGGTTATGGGATTCTATTTAACCCTACCTATTTGATTCTGCAAATTAATTTCAATTTTTGATCCGAAAAAGGAAAAATCGTTCCGAACCCTAATTGCTTAAGGGGACGGATTTATCGTTCTATATCAATATTGAAGTTGTTATAGCCCTAGTATTCTTGAGCATTAGTTATATAATGATATATATCAATTTGGATAATCATCAACCTTTTTAACCCCTTATTTTTAGTAAAACGTGTTTTTGACCTAATTAGGGTTTTTAAACGATCTAACGAATCAATATCGATCCAAAAATGTTATTTGGGGTATTATTTTTCCAGAAATATAAAAAGACCAATCAGACTTCATAACCCTAGCAATTCTTCAGAAATTACTCAAAAATATTCGAAATTCCCAAAAATTATTTTGTGTTCTTGATCTTCAATCAATTCGTTCTAAGGGTTATTGAAGTCCAAATTTGAAGTTCTTATACTCAAATCAAAGCCCCAAAAATCTAGTTTCAGAATCTTCCAACCTCATCATCATCTGGTAAGTATTCGATTTTATATTGATTTTACAAGTTTCGAATTAAAATTAGGGTTCTTAATTAATTTGGGGATTTTCATTCTGTTGATTCTCCGTTCAATTGGTTACTTCTAACATGTTCCTAGGGTTCTAATTAGCAAGAATCCATGCTTTAATTTCATGTTTAAGTTCAATTTAGTCGGGTTTGATTTTCGGGTTTTGACCCGATTTCTTCTTTCGATTCGTACGTTCTTGATATTGATCTGACATTGTTTTTGATAAAGGGCTTTGATTGTATGAGTTATAAGCTTTATTTTGGTATATTAATCTTTGAGTTTCATGTAGGATTTAAGTAGATCGGGTTTCCGGCCGAGGTCGTCGCCGGCGAGTTCTTTGAATGAATTCTGGGCACGATTCCGGCATGGGACAAATGTGTGTGTATGTGGGTTGTGTTTGTCTTGCAAAAGCGAACAAAAACCCTATGGTTTGGTTTTGTTTTGATCGGAAACGGCGAAGTCCGGCCACCGGACGTCGGCCGGATTCTGGAAAACCCAGATTCCGGCGGGTTGTTCTTGGTGACCCGGATTCGTTCTTCCCGACCCGTTTACCCGATTTTTCGACCCGGTTTCAATCTTCAAAACCCTAATTCATTTTCAGAAAACTGTTTTTGAATTTTATTTTTAAATTTAATTCGAAAATAGTTTAAAAACTTTAAAAATTCATATTTTTATTTTAAAAATATATTTTAATATCAGAAAAATTCTGATAAATTATATTTATTATTTTAAATCCGAAAATTGATTAAACTTAATTATTTTAATTATTTTTAATTAATAATTAATTTATTAATTAATTGGTTAATTCTTTTAATCAATTAATTCTTAAAAATTAATTATTAATTAGATTTAATTAATTAAAAATTCAGTTTAATTATTTTCAAGCCTATTTATTTATTTAAAAATAGTTTGAGCATTTAAAGAGTGTCAATTAATTTTATTAATTGATTTATTTTCATTTAAATGTTTATATTGGATTTAAAAATCCGATTTTTGATTTAAAAATTAGTAATGACTTATTAAAAATTCAAATGAGTTTCAGACGATGTTTTAAAAATATTTATAAGTGCAATATGGTTCATATTAATTGTGTGTTGTGTTTTATAGTCTGTATATGCCCGTGCTAGGGCAAATATCTGAGTTTTAAATATCGTAAATTATACCGGACGTCCGATACGTAACCGGTTACTTGTTTAAATGTGATTATTGATTGAATAAGTGTCGAGAGTAGAACGAGAATAGTTAGACTTATTGTAATGAGTTGTTTAATTATAGAATCGAGTTCCCGGAGCAAGGGAAAGGGGAAAGTAGAGTGAGCAGAGTCGATCCGACAGCAGCTTAGACCAGGCAAGTATCTGTGCCTTTACTTGTGATAAAAATTATTATTGTCTTGATTACTTGAATACCGTTATCCCCAGAACAATTCAAATTATCCATCTTTTAACCGCATTTGGACAACTGATTCCATTTCCTTAGAAATTCTTGATTCTTTGATTTGATCTGCATCGGAAACCCTTATTTCCAATTTACTTGATTATTGTTTACCACCTATTGTTGCTATTTATCATCCTTTGATTATCATTGACAACCTTTGATTATTTGACTTCCATCTTGACTACCAATTACGGTTATTGATTAACGATTACCAATATTGATTACCTTATTGAATGAGTACACTGTACCATTGAAACTACTCCATGATCCTTTCTCGATCTTCGTTGATACTGAACAGTTGAAGCTCTTTTGCAATTACTATACATTCAGTTTATCTTATTGAGCATGTTATTGTTTATACCCTATTATAGAATTGGCATGTGTTTTTAAAAATGGACCAGTAATTGGTCGGAATAACTTAAGGCCCAGATTGGCCTGGGATCCAGTAGAGGACTATGACATGAGCTAGTCCGGGGTTGATGCGTGGCTGGCCAGCAGCACAACCTTTGATTTGAATAAAATGTATAAGCCAAATTCTAATTCTTTACTTCAATCATTATTGATACAAAGCATGTGTTAGCTAAATATTGTTGATTCTGATATCTTAAATTCATATCCTTACAACTGTGATAGAAATGATTCGTTGATGTTTGCTGAGCAATTTTGGCTCACTCTTGCTTGTTGTTTTCTAACCCTATTCCAGTGAAGCGAGAGTATGAGTTGGCATAGCGTGACCGATAGTTCACCAGCAGTCAGGAGAGCCCCTCGAGTCACTGTTATTGGCAGGGTAGTTATTGTTTTGCTTTTCTAGATTTAATGTCTAGATTTGAACTTTAGTTGTGATGTAATAACTCTGATAAAACTGGTTTGTAATAATAAAAGATTGTAGTAGCTTGTGTTCATTGCCATAATCTGGATGCGGTCTTGGTCAAGGGGTAATTGTGTCTTTATATATATTATGCATGTGTTAAATAGTATTCCGTTGGTCGGATGACTCCTCAAATCTGTACCCCGGGTTTGGAGGGCGTCACAGATCCACTAACCTAACGCTCGCTACATGGGTATTATTGTATAAGCCTTTTGGGGTCTCATCCATTGCACGGTCAAATAAGCATGTGTGTAGTAATAAAGCATGAATTCTTGTCTAGCTCAAGTCAAGGTTGAGGTGTCTTTAAGTGGTTTCTTGTGTCTAGAGTTCATTCTGTTTATAAGCTTGTGGTTGTTTTGATGAAGAATAGGATATGGTCTTGATTTAGTTTGGGAGTATATTGATGAGCATTGCACACACGCACGTTTCTGTGTTTGTATGGTTAGTATACGGGAATTTGGTCGAACTCTGTTTGAAAGATTGCATTCCTTGAGATATTGGCTTGTTGATTGGTTATGGTTAGTTTGAGGGGATCGTTTGCATTTTCATATTAGTTGCATTCATGCATTGCATCTATAGAGTTTGTTTATGCTTGAGGACAAGCATCAGTTTAAGTTTGGGGGTGTGATAAGTGGATTTCATATCTACTTGGATCGTTCTAAATCGGCTTAAATTGATCGTTTGTTCTCAAGTACGTGGTGTTTTTAATGTGTTTTGTGTTAGTGTGTGTAGAGTTGCTTTATCAGCAGAGTTGTGGCGATTCTATGGTTGTGTGGTGGTGTTTAAGCATTTGTGTGAAGGTCAAGTGGTTGCGGAGGTTGAACGTGCGAAGAATTGGCAAAAGAAAGCAAATTGAGGATTTTGGACAGAATTTCAGGCGCCCCCGCGCCTCCCTGCGCGCGCCCGCGCCCTATTTGACAGATTTCCAGGTGCGCCCGCGCCTCCCTGCGCGCGCCCGCCCCTGCAGAATCCTGGAATTTGGCAGATTTTTGTCAGAAAAGGAAACCTGCTGATTATTTGTTAACCCTAAGGCCTATATGAATCATTGATGGACGATTTCATGGGATATAATCATATACCTACATACTAATCCATCCACCGGTAAGGAGAACAAGAAGACGGCTGATTTACGAAGACCTAGTTTCATCTAATCTTTGTATTCTTCTAAATTAGGCGATACTTTGGATTCTCGTTTGTTCTTTCTAAACTCTAGTACTTTTATTCAGTATTCTAGACTTATTATTATCATGTTTTCATCAGAACCCACGATGATGAACGGTTCGAATATGAACTATTCGTCGTCGTGGGATTCTAACGGATTTATTTATGGATTTTAGTAGTTAATTGTTTTAAAGATGTGTGTGTGATGGCTAATTGATAACCTAGTTTGGTTGTGCTTATTCTTCTTGGATGCGTAGCTAACATCTAAGTTGTTTGTTAATCTCTATTGATTGCGAAAGTGGATATAGAGGTTTAGAATTTGCCATGCTAACATAGGTTTATGTATGTTTGTCATGCATGATTCGTAGGTAATTTTAACCATCTTACCTGCCCTATGTAATCTGAATGGATAACTTGCTCGTTAAACCGTTATGTTTTCAAATCTTATAGACATATAGGTTCTAAGCATAATTGGTGTCTGCTCAACTTCTATCTCTTTTGTGGATGTTTGGGTGGTTTGGTATATGTATACTGAAAGGTAGCGTGTACTGATTTTGTGTTATCCGATTAGTTGTCACAACCGTCACATGCATTAATTAAAGACAAAAGACTCTGAATGAAGTATTTAATGAAGTTAGGATCCCATGTTTTGATTCTCATAAGTAAATTTGCAGCAATCTCTTCTTTAGTTAATTATAATCTCATTAGTTAATTAAAACACACAACTTTGATAATTGTCTTAGCATTGAATAATAACCATACATTGTTGCATAAGTGCTAAACTATTATAACCAAAGCAGTCTCTGTGGGAACGAACTCTACTTAATCCTGTATTACTTGTGACCGCGTACGCTTGCGTGATTTTGTGCGAACAGTACCCTTAAGATATCTCAAGATTCTTTTAACAGCAACGAGATGTAAATCTCTAGGGTCCACTTGGAACCTTGCACACAAGCATGTATCATACATAATATCTGGTCTACTTGCTGTAAGATACAGTAAGGAGCCAATCATACCTCTGTAGCTTGTAACATCTACCTTGATAGAGTTATCACAAGCTACAAGTTTGACTATTGTTGAAGATGGAGTCCTTGCTGATGCTGAATCCTCCATGTGATACTTCTTGAGGAGTTCTTTTAGATACTTGGATTGACAAATAAATATTCCATTTAACCTTTGACTTACTTGTAATCCAAGAAAGAACTTCAGCTCACCCATCATACTCATTTCAAACTTACTCTGCATTAGCTTAGCAAATCTCTTACAGAGATTATCATTAGTAGACCCAAATATGATGTCATCCACATAGACTTGGACTAATATCATATCACTTTTGTGTTTCTTTGAAAAAAGAGTTTTGTCTATGATACCTCTAACAAAACCATTTTCTAAAAGAAAACCAGAGAGAGTGTCATACCATTTTCTTGGGGCTTGTTTGAGACCATAGATAGCCTTGAAGAGAAAGTACACAAAGTCCAGCAGCTCCTGATTTTCAAAGCCAGGGGGTTGTTCCACATACACTTCTTCATCTAGCTCACCATTCAGGACTGCACTCTTAACATCCATTTGATAGACTTTAAAATTGGAGTAAGCTGAAAATGCTAAGAACATCCTGATGGCCTCAAGTCTAGCCACTGGTGCATAGGTTTCATCATAATCAATGCCTTCAGCTTGTGAATACCCTTGAGCAACCAGTCTTGCTTTGTTTCTTATGACAATGCCATCCTCATCTAGCTTGTTTCTGAATACCCACCTTGTACCAACTACCTTCTTATGCTTTGGTCTAGGTACCAGTTTCCAGACTTGCTATTGTTCAAATTGATTGAGTTCATCTTGCATAGCAATCACCCAATCAGCATCATCCAGTGCTTCCTCAATCTTCTTTAGTTCCATTTCAGATAGAAACCCTGAATAATGACATTCATTCTGAGTAGCACTTCTAGTTCTAACTCCAACACCTGGATCACCAATGATCATTCATACAGTCTATTCCATATAGTCTATCTTGGAAGATTTGATCTTGATGATTCGCCTTGAAATTCATTGTGGTGTTGTGAATGACTAGTAGATCCTTCATTTCCTCCCCCTGAGTTGTTGCTTGATTGCCTTGATGATTCTTCTCCAGTGTTAGTGGTATCTCTATTGTTACCAATGTTTCGACCACCACCACCACCACCAGGATTATTATCATCATTATTATTGTCATTACCAGCAACATTCTCAGGTGGGGCTTCATCATCTGATTCTGAGTCTGATTCTGAGTCTGGCAAGTTATCAAACTTCAGTTTCTCAGATGAGTCTTCTGTTTGGATATTAGGGAGTTTAGTGTCATCAAATGTAACATTGATACTTTCCTTCATATGGTGACCATCAATCAAATACACCATGTATGATCTTCTTGAATAACCAATAAAAATAGCTTCTTGTGCCTTGGCCTCAAACTTGCCACGTTTCACATTGTCATCCTTAAGCACAAAGCATTTTGCTCCAAGTACATGAAAGTATTTGAGAGTTGGTTTCTTGTTGTTCATGATCTCATACGGAGTCTTCATTAAGTCCTTGTTGATTAAAGTTCGATTCTGAGTATAACAAGCAGTGTTCACAGCTTCAGCCCAAAAGTATATTGGAAGTCTTGATTCACTTAACATAGTCCTAGCACCTTCAATCAATGTACGATTCTTCCTTTCCACCACTCCATTCTGTTGAGGATTTCTAGGGGCAGAATAATGTCTTGTTATTCCTTTATCTTCACAAAAGTCATTTAGGACTGCATTCTTGAATTCAGTTCCATTATCTGACCTTATAGCTCTAACAGGGAATCTAGAATCCAGCTCAATCAACTTTATATGGTCAATCACCATCTGTGGGGTCTCATCCTTGGAATGTAGGAATAAAACCCATGTAAATTTGGAATAGTCATCAACAATCACAAGTGCATATCGTTTCTTTGACATGGACATCACATTAACTGGACCAAACAAATCCATGTGCAGTATCTGATGTGGTTCAGTTATAGATGTTGTCCCAGTGCCCTTGTGAGAAGATTTCTTTGACTTTCCTTTCTGACATGCCTCACACAGTCCTTCCTGTGTAAATTCCATCTGAGGCAAACCTCTAACCAATTCCCTCTTGACTAAAGAGTTCATGGTTTTGAAGTTAAGGTGAGACATCTTCTTGTGCCATAGCCAACTCTCATCTGATGAAGCTTTAGCATAAAAACAAGTAACTTCATCTTTGGATCCAGAGTGCAGATCAGCTATGAACAAATCACCTTTCCTTACTCCTTGAAGAGCAGGCTTTCCATTCTTCTTGTGAAGGATCTGACATCTATCTTTCTCAAAGGAAACATCATATCCTCGGTCACAGAAATGACTGATGCTGAGAAGATTGAACCTTAGACCTTCCACAATAGATACATCTTGAATGATAACATTTCCAAACTTCAAACAGCCATATCCTCTGGTAATACCCTTGTTGTTATCTCCAAAGGTAACTCCTGGGCCGGCTTTCTCAACCACATTTGATAGCAGGGCTCTATCTCCGGTCATATGCCTTGAACATCCACTGTCAAGAACCCACATAACACGGTTTACCTGTTCCACACCCTGCAGTATCAAATTGATTAGTCTTTCCTCGGAACCCAAACTTGATTGGGTCCGACATATTTAAAGAACTGGCCTTTGTCAGGAAAAACAACATTTTTAACTTTAACTACATAATCCTCTTTCACAAAAGAACGTTTCCATTTATAGCCAACCTAAACACATTTCTGAGTAGGCTTAGGGATAAATGGATCCACTCTAGTCTTTGGAGGACTAGTAGTCTTAGATCTAGCATGCTTCTTATTATTAACATGTTGACGTGGAGCAGTCTTATTATCAGATACATGCTTACTATTAAAGTAAGCATACATAACATTGAAAGCACAAGACATGCAATTAACCACACCACATGCTTTATGAGAAATATTAAGAGCAGGCATGTTGGTTCTACAGTTGTTTTGATCCAACTTATGGATGTCTGACTTAGTCTCCGTTTCTGAAACAAATTTGACTGGTTTGTCAGACATACACTTGTTGGACTGATCAAGATCTAAAGCAAGATCCTCTAAACGTATCTCCTCTTGAATAATAATAGAGTATTCATTCAGAGGTTCTCCTTAGGACTCTCTAAAGAAAGGTTTATCAATACCCTTAAGCACATCGGGTATACCCCTTTCTTCAGCACTGACTCTATTAGGGGTATTTACGCTTAATTCACCAATAGACTCATTATAGTCATACCCTATTCCTACAGTATGACCAATAACTTGTTTATTGATGATTTCTTTAGCAGTCTTACATGAGTTATAGTAAGCATTAGCCTTAACCTTAAGTTCACTGATCTGATCCTTGAGAATGGTTTCCAGTTGAATATAACATTTAACCCTATTCTCAAGAAATGCTATTTTCTTAGTTAGTTCATCCTGATTAACATGCACCAGTTTTAATTCTTTTATCTCCTTTTCAAGGGTTGTGTTCAAAAGAATTATTCTATCATTTTCTCTACGTGCACAAGAAATAGTAGTACTAAGATGATAGATCATTTCAGTATCAGTAAACTTTACCTCTGACATGTATGTTGACGAAGTGTGTTCGCACAAAAACACGCAAGTGCACGTGGTCACAAGTAATATAGAGATAAGTAGGATTCGTACCCACAGAGACTCGACTTGTTCGTTTTAGTTAACTTATACACCAGCGTATGGTTATTACTCACTGCTAAGACAATCAAATAATTGGTTTTGTTTATACTAATGATTACGAGAGTGTTTTAACAATTAACTTATATAGAGACAAACATGGGATTTCAATTTCATTAACTACTTCATCTAGAATCTTATGCCTTTTCAACCTAGCATGTGAATGAGTTGATAACTGATCAGGTGCACTAAAGTAATACATGCCAACTTTCGTTGTACACATACCATCCTACGTGAACATCCACAATTGATAGAAGTCAAGTAGTCTACCAATTATGCCTAGTTTCTATATGTCTATAGAAATTGAAAACATAATGGATTAAACACAAGCACCCAAATAATCACATAGTCAGTGCAAGACGGTTAGAATTACACCACAAATTAATACATGTTCTTCACATGCAAAAACCTACGCTAGCATGGTATGTTCTAAACCCTAGATCCACTTTCGCAATCACTAGGATTCAACAAACAATTACGGATGTTCGCGACGCACCCATAACGAATAAGCGCAACCAAACTAGGTTAACAATATATCAAACACACACCAAGGCATAAAAACAATCAATTACTAGAATCCATAGAAAACTCCATTAAAATCCCATGATAACGATTAGCCCATAATCGGACTTCTCATCATCATGGGTTCAAGTGATAACATGATTAAAACAATATAAAGCATAGAAGAAAGAAATCTGAATTCAATAATAAACTAATTACGAGAACTGAATATGAAATCAATTAAACTAAGGAGAAAAGACAAAAGAAAACTTCTCTTGTTCTTGAGCCTCCTTTTTTACAATATACGTATGTCTCTCTCTAATCTCCACTCTCTACTCTCCATTCTCTATTTTCTAATCTCTAATAGCCTTTATTATGTGTTAAAACACGTTTTTTATCACCCTAGACCGAAGCCCATCAGCTAAAACAGGCCCACGGAGAAACAAAATTCGCAAAACACAGCAGCAGGGGCGCGGGCGCGCTTCCCAGGGCGCGGCCGCGCCTGGTTCTCTGTCCAGAATTCCGTTCTCTTCGCGTGGACTGTAAGATCGTCAGAATTGGACTTGTAGAACTCCAGATATGGCCAAAACCGTGAGAGCTTCGCAACCTACCCGGAAAATCCGAATTTTAATCAAATTAACCTCCAACTCTTGGTTCTGCAAAACTTAATGAAAATACATTAAACACACCACATACTTGAGTTCAAGTCATCAATTTAAGCCGATATGAAGCATTCCAAGTGTATAAAAATCCACTTATCACACCCCCAAACTTAAACCGATGCTTGTCCTCAAGCATAAATAATATAACTATATACAACTAACTAGTACCACTTCCGTAGGTGATCACGGTTGCATTTGGCATATGCAACAAGCCCTTTAAACCCCTAGGCAGCCCTAGTGGACGAGTAAGGTCTCGTGAGGGCCTATAGCGAATGTACCCACAAAATCCATCTACTCATGCAACTAACAATGCAATGCATGTATGCAACTAATATGAAAATGCAACGATCCCTTCAAACCAACCAAAACCAATCAACAAGCCAACATCTCAAAGAATACAGTCTTCCAAACAGAGTTCGACCAAATTCCCATCGACCAACAAGACAAACACAGAAACGTGCGTGTGTGCAATGCTCACCAATATACTCCCAAACTAAATCAAGACCATATCCTATTCTTCACCAAAACAACCACAAGCTTATAAACAAAATGTACTCTAGCCACAAGAAACCACTTAAAGACACCTCAAATATCCACTTGAGTTAGACAGGAATTCATGCTTTTATTACAAAACAACATACTAAACACAATACGCATGCTTAATTGACCGTGCAATGGCTGAGACCCCTAAAGGCTTATACAATAATACCCATGTAGCGAGCGTTAGGTTAGCGGATCCCAGACCGGCAAAGTCTTAGGTCACTAGGCACAAAGTCCCCTAGAACTTAATTGCTCGAGTATTAAAGAGCTCAACCTGATCAATTCTGCATAAACACAACTAATACAACTTTTTTTTTTTTTCTATTTTTTTTTCTCTCTTTTTTTTTATTTCGGAATGAGTGCGCTTTGCCTTTTTCTCATCCCACCCTAGACTACTCATCTTTTCAATGAGCCGGCTACTAGCCATTTGACACCTAGCCATTATTGACAATTAGCATGATATCCCTGTTTTCCCCCAAACTTAGACTTAAGTGCTTCTTTCAATTTCAAGAGAATAGAAAACATTCTAAATATAAGCAAGTGGTTAAATTCTGACTTCCAAACACACATGGTCTGATCAAATCTAAAAGCAACCAATGAGACTTGTGAATTTACAATTGTTTCTGGCATGCAAGTCAATACTTAGGAACTTAATCAGCTCTCTATTCATCATAACCACACTCCAATCAACATCGACTCACCAACGGAAATAGTCAAGTCCTAAGAGATCATGAAATATGCATGCTATGCAAATGCAACTAAATGGACTCACATAATAGATAAACAAAAATGCAAAACAGAATGCTCTATATGACAAAACATGCAAAGATATGAATGAAACTAACTAAAAATGCAATATGAATCCTACATGAGACACACACTAACACTACCAACCCACACATCACCCCCAAACTTAAAATATTCAATGTCCCCATTGAATGGAAGTAAATACAAGGGATAGTAGGAAACATACCTAAAAATACCGAAACACGTGGGTTGCCTCCCACGAAGCGCTTGTTTAGAGTCAATTAGCTTGACTACGTCCAAGTCTCCATTAAGGATGATAATAGTTGGCCTGGTCATCTCTTCGTGAGACTTCATCGTCATCACGGCGGCACACTTTCTGCCCCTTCTCCTCTCTTGGCCTATTCGCATAACAATTACGTCCTTTACCAATGCCTTCTTCAGTTGACCCAAAATCTGTCAATTTGTAGAACAGCACACATTCACGGGCTTCATGTGAATATAATGGAGGATGGTAAGTGTAGGTTAATGTAGCCTTTGGTTCCTCAAAGAGAACTTCCTCCATTGGCTCTAATGCGCTACCTCCATCTTTATACTCTGAGACAAGTAGAAGACCTGCATCTTTCCCATGGTCATCAGCCTCTTGGTACGCACATACCGATTCTTGAAATTTGTGTAGCTCATTAGTGTCTGTCCCATATAGTGCCCTTTCCAAATCATCCACCATACTAGCATGATCAAATTCCTCACATGGCTTGTGAACGCTCACCTCACCTTGGAATTTGTCTTCCTCAATTATGCATGCAGTACCTTGCTCCAAGTCACCGTTATTTTCTGGAATTGCCTCTAGTATGAACTGTTGTTTCTCTTGTTCCAAGGCACTCAAAACTTGAGCAACTAGTGTCTCCAAAGATTTGATAGACTCCTCATTACTCTTTACAAGCATCCTAATCTCCTCCATAGTCTCTTGTTCCAAGGATCTCACAGCTTGAGCAACGAGTGTCTCCAAAGATTTTAAAGACTCCTCGTTACTCTTTGCAAGACTCCTAAGCTCCTCCATAGTAGGAATAGGTTGCTGATGTTGAAACTCTTCACTACCCAAAAAATATGACATATTTGGAACATCTTGCTGGTACTGTTGAGGATGATATTGATAGTATGGTTGTTCTTCATAAGTGACATATGGATCCACTCCTTCGTAGTAACAATATTGTGAGGTCTCATGAACGCCCGAACATGGCTCACATTGCTGAGGCATGGATGTCCTCAAATATGCCCACCATGGCAACTCCTCACCTGCCATTTGATACCAACAAAAAGAAACAAGTAAAATAGAAAAAGAAAAGGGATAAGAATAGAAGTATCCAAGTCAGTGAACTTTAACGACCACTGATGACAAGCACATAAACTGTATAAACAAACACCGAGTCCCCGGCAGCGGCGCCAAAAACTTGTTCGCACAAAAACACGCAAGTGCACGTGGTCACAAGTAATATAGAGATAAGTAGGATTCGTACCCACAGAGACTCGACTTGTTCGTTTTAGTTAACTTATACACCAGCGTATGGTTATTACTCACTGCTAAGACAATCAAATAATTGGTTTTGTTTATACTAATGATTACGAGAGTGTTTTAACAATTAACTTATATAGAGACAAACATGGGATTTCAATTTCATTAACTACTTCATCTAGAATCTTATGCCTTTTCAACCTAGCATGTGAATGAGTTGATAACTGATCAGGTGCACTAAAGTAATACATGCCAACTTTCGTTGTACACATACCATCCTACGTGAACATCCACAATTGATAGAAGTCAAGTAGTCTACCAATTATGCCTAGTTTCTATATGTCTATAGAAATTGAAAACATAATGGATTAAACACAAGCACCCAAATAATCACATAGTCAGTGCAAGACGGTTAGAATTACACCACAAATTAATACATGTTCTTCACATGCAAAAACCTACGCTAGCATGGTATGTTCTAAACCCTAGATCCACTTTCGCAATCACTAGGATTCAACAAACAATTACGGATGTTCGCGACGCACCCATAACGAATAAGCGCAACCAAACTAGGTTAACAATATATCAAACACACACCAAGGCATAAAAACAATCAATTACTAGAATCCATAGAAAACTCCATTAAAATCCCATGATAACGATTAGCCCATAATCGGACTTCTCATCATCATGGGTTCAAGTGATAACATGATTAAAACAATATAAAGCATAGAAGAAAGAAATCTGAATTCAATAATAAACTAATTACGAGAACTGAATATGAAATCAATTAAACTAAGGAGAAAAGACAAAAGAAAACTTCTCTTGTTCTTGAGCCTCCTTTTTTACAATATACGTATGTCTCTCTCTAATCTCCACTCTCTACTCTCCATTCTCTATTTTCTAATCTCTAATAGCCTTTATTATGTGTTAAAACACGTTTTTTTATCACCCTAGACCGAAGCCCATCAGCTAAAACAGGCCCACGGAGAAACAAAATTCGCAAAACACAGCAGCAGGGGCGCGGACGCGCTTCCCAGGGCGCGGCCGCGCCTGGTTCTCTGTCCAGAATTCCGTTCTCTTCGCGTGGACTGTAAGATCGTCAGAATTGGACTTGTAGAACTCCAGATATGGCCAAAACCGTGAGAGCTTCGCAACCTACCCGGAAAATCCGAATTTTAATCAAATTAACCTCCAACTCTTGGTTCTGCAAAACTTAATGAAAATACATTAAACACACCACATACTTGAGTTCAAGTCATCAATTTAAGCCGATATGAAGCATTCCAAGTGTATAAAAATCCACTTATCAAAGTGCTTGCCTCATTAGCCATTAAAGCAAGGTTTCCAATTTCACCTGCTTCTTCATCACTATCAGTATCATCCCAACTCTTTCCTTCAGCAACATAAGCTTTCCCAATCTTATTCTTCTTGCTAGAATCAAATGAGTTCCTTCTCACTTGCTTTGGCTTTTTACATTCTGTAGCAAAGTGACCCAACTCATTGCAATTGTAGCACCTGATTGTGCTTCTTTCCACAGTTCCAGTTTTGTAGCCACCCCTTGTTCTACTTGAAGAGGAAGATCCACCTCTCTGAAATCTGGGCTTGAACTTAAGATTGGGATTCCTTCTGAATCTGAACTTCCCAAACTTTCTGACTATCATGGCCAAATCACCATCTTCCAGCTGATCAAGTTCTTCCAAAGAGTAGAAGTCACCACCAGATTGATCAATGGATGTTAAGCCAAATTCAACATCAATAAGATCCATGATAGAACTGGAAGGTTGAACAACCTTCACTTCCAGTTTCTGTGGGACTTCTGTTGTCAATGCAGTAGAAGTACCAACTATCTTTCCAGTTCCATAGAGTTCCCTCTGTTGAATCTGCTCCAGCTCATAGGTCTTCAGAACACCATACAGTCTTTCCAAAGAAATCTCTCCAAGATCTCTTGTTTCTCTGATTGCAGATATTCTGTGCTCCAAATGAATTGGAAGAGTCAGGATGAACTTCTTGTTAATCTCCTTGATAGTGTAGTGCTTCCCATTGAGATTCAGATCATTAATCAATTTATTGTATCTCTCAAAAACCTCAGAGTTACCTTCACCAGGGTTTGATCTGAAATGCTCATATGAAGAGGTGAGAATTTCCAGCTTATTCTCTCTTACTTCCTCTGTCCCCTCATTGATTATCTCTATAGTGTCCCAAATGTGTTTGGCAGTAGCACAGTTTAGAACATAATTATGCATGATAGGATCAAGACAATCAACCAGTATCAACTGTAGACAGGCATCCAGTGTAGCATCCTCTTTCTCACCAGGAGTGAAGTCATTGGGATCCTTAGGAAACATCCTAGCAGCTCTAGTGACAACATCATTCTTTATCTGCTCTTCCTCCACAATCATAGGAACTTTAGGACCATTCTTCAGCACTCCTAGATATTTGACATTAGCAACTTGAAGAAACATGAGCATTTTCTTCTTCCACATAGGATAATGCTCCTTTTTGAACATGGGGATTTTGACTGTACAAACTTTTTGTGTAGTAGACATTTTTGAGATTTTTAATGAATAATGAAAATTTCAGAGTTTAAGAAAAAATCTCAAAACAATTGGATCTTTGATTAGTATATCAATCAAAAGACTCCGATGCCAATTGTTAGGTCCTGATAAGTTTGTAGAAGGGGGGTTGAATACAAACTATACCGTTTTATCGAATTTGTTCTTTTTAGAATAAAACAATTTAAGAACAAATTATGGCGGAATTAAATGAAACAGAATTCAAGTTAAATATAACTTATATTAAACTTGAAAGGTGTTACAAATGAGGTACTGATTACAAGATTGAATCTCAAACTAATTAAAACAAATCTAGAATAAATTCGACATGAATTTATCTATTTTTGTAATAAAAAGATATAACAATAATTGATAATTTGAGATACGTTCTAGGGATAAAAATCCACTAGATAGTCAAAGCAGTACAAGTGAATGAATTCTATTGGTTTGGATTTAACACAATAATTTTTAGAACTAATTCACTGGAGAAAAAGCTCCGGCAGTTCTTCACAAGTTCTTGACAGAAAGTTTCTGTTGGATATTATGTTGATGATATGTTCTTCTGTCTTGATCTTTCCTTTTGTACTTTAATCCACTTAATTAAAATCTGCACGTGTATTGCTTTTCATTCCATTTGGAATGACTATAAAAATAGTCATGAAAGACTACATTTTAAGCCTGGAATGACTATGGAAAGTACTGGAATGACTATGAGAATTTAGGAGAATTAATTTAGAATAAATAAAAATGAACTAGGATGACTAGCGGGATGACTATCGGGATGACTATCCCTGATAGTCATTCCAGTTCATTTTTAAAGTAAAATGACTTGGAATGACTACCGGGATGACTATCTTTGATAGTCATTCCAGTTCATTTTATTTAAGTAATTCTAATTTAATTCTAATTCTATTTTAAATTAATTCTAATTACTTAATTTATTTGTTAAATTAATTCTGAAGAATTAATTTAATAAATAAATTAATAACTAATTTAAAAGAGAATTTAAATTCTTACAAGATAGCGTAACCAATCCTTGAACCACTTGAACTTGATGAAGAATATCCATTGTCTGAGGTTGTCATTTGATGCACTATCTGGTTCATAAATGACTAAATTCAATGTTTGTTCTTCATCTTGACTTTAAGTTGTGGTCCATTGTCTGCTTTTGACTGTTGTTCAAACTTTGTAACCTGTACATTTGCCGTCACACATCTGAAATCTCTGTCACTTTAATAAATCCACTTTCTTGAATACTTCACCGAGGCTTGATCAAATAATTGAACTTCTTTCAATGTAGTATTTCTTCAAGTCTGTAGGATGACTTTAATCTGTATTCTTCTGACAGATATGATCATCTGAGATTCCTGTGACTGTGACAATTGAATTATTACTTACTTATTACAAACTTGTTTAAGTTGAGTTGAATCATCGATGTAAACAAATATGCCTAAACATATGCCTTTCATATATAATAAGCGTAAAAGGGATCTTATCCAAAATTTTGGTGTTGTAGTCCGGTCCTGGACGATCAAATTAATAAAAATCGTTAGATCTTAAATAAATGATGAGAACCGTTAGATTTAATATTAAAAAATGTATTTGATTAATAGTAGGATAATATTTAAATACTATTTTGATAACTTAAACCAAATATAAATGAGATTTATATATTGGATAGAATTCTCTATGTTAAAATTCGTAACTCACTTCTATTTAATTTGTGGATAGTTCCAGTTTGATAATAATTGTTAAACCATCATTAAATTAAGAGTTAATTGCACTTTGCATCCCCCAACTTTACTCCAATTTCAATTATGTATATGTAGTTTCATAAATTGCATTTTGCATCCCCAAACTTTAAAATATAAGTCGAATCACAACCTCTTATACGTTTTCTATCAAAAATAATATCATTTTTAACGAATATATTGACAAATGCGATATAAAATTATTAGAATGATGATATAAATTTTAGATTCTAAACATGTAACTAATTTTAAATCATAATTTAATATTATTTTATGACCATTAATCAATTATAATTTATTTATAAAAAATTGAACTAATATGTTTTCATTAAATAAAGTCGTGACTACTATGATATATGATACGTATAAAATCATTAAAATATATTTTGTACCATCTTAAAATATAGATTATATAATCGTTGCATAATTTGATATCGCATTTGTCAATATATTCGTTAAAGAAATATTATTTTTGATAGAAAACGTATAAGGGGTTGTGATTCGATCTATGATTTAAAGTTTGAGATGCAAAAAATAATATTAAATTATGATTTAAAATTTTTAAAAGTGTAAAATTAGTTACATGTTTAAAATCTAAAATTTATATCATCAGTGCACTAATTTATATCGTATTTGTCAATATATTCGTTAAAAACAATATTATTTTTGATAAAAACGTATAAGGGGTTGTGATTCGACTTATATTTTAAAGTTTGGGGATGCAAAGTGCAATTTATGAAACTACATATACATAATTGAAATTGGGGTAAAGTTGAGGGATGCAAAGTGCAATTAACTCTTAAATTAAAGATAATTTCGTTAGCTTCACGTGGACTATAAAATCATCGAAATTCGATTTTTAAAACTACATATAGAACCCATATAGTACAATGAATATCTAAATTCTAATTATTATTATTATTATTATTATTAAATTTAATATTTTTATAATTCTTCTAAATTAAGAAATTTGATGTTTTTTTAATAAAATATTAAAAAATATATAAGCAAAATACAACTCGATAAATAATATAATAATATGAGAATTAAATTTTATAAAATCGTAAATATTCATATTTTCTTTTAATATTTTTTAGATAAAAAGTAATCAAATATTATTTATTATAATTGTAAAAACGTCGTTAAATCAAAGATAATTTCGTTAGCTTCATGGGAACTGTAAAATCATCGAAGTTCGATTTTTAAAACTGCATATAGAGCCCATCTAATAATGTGAGTATCTAAATTCTAATAATTATCATCATTATTTTTCATAAATTTCAATTTTTTTTCAATTCTTTTAAATTTAGAAATTTCATGGTTTTTTCAATAAAATATTAAAAAAATATAAGAAAAATTCAACTCAATGAATAATATAATAATATGAAAAATAAATTTTATAAAATCTTAAATTTTCTTATTCTCTTTTAAGAGTTTTTAGATAATAATTAATCAAATATTATTTATTATTAAATAATAAATTATCCGTTAATTATGGAAAAAACTTAATTTCCATAAAAACTCAGCTACTAAAAACGAGACTTGATTTAATTGTTAGTAGAATTATATTTAAATACAAAAATGTGTATTTTAAAATTTATAAACTCAACTAATAAAAAGAGATTTATTAATCTATATACACTATGTTAAACCAGAACTACTTGTAGAAAGGGGGGTTTGAATACAAGTAGTAATAATATGTCTATTTTCGTGTTTTCTTGTTTCATAAACAAAATAGTAAATATGCGGAATTTAAATAACACAAACAAAGATGTTGCAACAATGATTTATATAGAATAATCAAAGTTACAAATTCTACCAAGGATGTACAAGTATCCTTAGTAGCTTCTTTCTGTAAACAAAGTTACAACAACAAACTCTCAATATAAAAACCTAATACAATCTCAAGTTTTTTAACACACGTACACATATCACAATGTAAAATGAGAGTATTTATACAATTTTCCTATGAACTAAACAACAAATCAATCAATTACATAATCTATGGGATTATGTCCCATATGTTTAGGTTGACAACTTCAATACCATCGACTTTCTGATGAGATCATATCTTATACTGATTCTGATAATGATTTGAGCTTATTCTGTGATCTTTCTTCAAAGATAACAAAAGTTTCCATAATCTGCAGTAAGCTTTATAGACTCTTACATACTGCAGACTCTGACAGTCTCACAGACTATGACCACAGACTCTTGTCAGTAGACTCCGGTCTTTATTCTAATTACATCATCACCTTTACTGAATGTAAAAGAACATCCTCTGTTAGGCCGAATACACAATATATAATCAAATATATGTATGAGAATAACAATAAGAACACTGTTTATGAATAATAAACTTTATGGAATTAATAACTCCTCTCTCGGTGATGTAAAATATCACAGAGAGCTGCTAGGTTACAAGAATAATCTTTCAAGTATTCACATCCCTTTTAGGGTTAACCTATCTGTGTTTATATAGTAAACAGCTACATACAATCTTTAATTGATATTCCTATAAATCAGCTGTACAATTAATATCAATTAAGAATGGCTTCTGTCTTCTGTTCCGTTACTTTAGCCATCACGATAAATCTTTGCTTCTATCCTTCTTCAAAGTATATCGCTTCTAGAATCTTCATTGAGTATAACACCGACATCTAAGTAAACTCTGACTGTCAGAGTTTAACAAACTCTGACCAGTCTTCCAGCTAAACTCTGATAGTTTCCTGATACTTTAAACACTGATAAACAAACATCAGCAATTATATCTAACAATCTCCCCCAACTTGTGCATACAAAAATGTACAAGTTAACAGATAATTGATGATGTCAAAACTTATAACAAATGCAGTGTTTATAAAATCACAGAGTTTATATTTAACTTAGAACAGAAAACTTAAAAACTTACAGACTCCATTTACTTGATCTCTTCAACTTCAGGTACAGTTCTGAGATAGTCTATAAGCAGTCTTCTTTCAGCCCTTTCAAGCTCAGCTACCATGATCTCTTTCAGTTCCTTCAACTCTGGATCACTCTCTCCAGTTTGATAGATAGCAGCTCTCAAGGCATAAATACTATTCTTCTTCATTTCATTTCCAAGCTTTATCATGAAGGATTTATCTGACTCCAGATTAAATTCCAACACTCTTATACCAAGAGCTGTTGTAAATCTTGCACTGTTCCTCTTCATTTCAACAAGCTTACCATTATAATCTCTGTACTTGGGTATATAAGAACCTACAGACTTTAGGCCACTGAGAGCTCTAGCTTTCATCATTCGTATTCTTAATACCTCAGCTGCTTGTTGAGTTCTTTGATTTTTGACTTTAAGTAGGTACAACACATATTCCAACTCTTCCTTCATCTTCAGTTCAATATCAGCTTCTCCAACTCTGTATACTCTTCCATCAGTCTTGAAGTATAATAGAAAATCCCTTTTCAAACCTCTATGGTGTATTAACTGAACAGACTCCAAAGTATCAAGATTTTCTTGAGTCATACCAACACCAGGTTAAGCCAATGAAGTATGATCCATAGGACTATTATTCACCCTCTTCTCTCTATGAGATCCTAATCCAGATCTATCTCGAGATTCCTTGCCCATGATGGTTCTATTTTGAAGAATATTCACATTCCCAGGAATCAAAGTATGTTGAACTGTGATTGGTTTTCCAAATGTTCTTTGAAGTTGAGAAGATAACTGAGTCTGTACAACTTGAGTAGTATCAGTGGTTGTCACAGCTTCCAATGATTTATCAACTTGAGCATTGTCAGAGGTTGATTTAGCTTTCTTAAGTACTTGTTTTTCTTCTACAAGCTTCCCTTTGCCTTTATCAAGACTAGCTTCAACTGGTCTTCTTGTATACTGTAAACTCTGTTGAGAATCTACATTATCTTTGATAATAATTCCTTTCTCTTTCGGCCTTGAAACTTTCACAGTCTTCTTGATCTTTCCAGATTTCAATTTCTTCTCATGCTCCTCAGCCATCATTTTTTCTTCAGCTTGAATATCTTCAATTGTTGCATTTGCACCATGCTCTTCCAAAAACAACTGAGCTGCAATCTCTTCATCAGTAATTGGTTGAGAAGTAGGCACTAAGCTTCTAACTCTTGAAGATGATTGAGCTCCAGTGTTTATTCTTTCAGAGTTTGTCCTAGCAGAGTTTGACCTCAGTCTCCCTTGCTCTTGAATTGATTTTGACCTTAACTCTTTGTCTTTTGCACCACCATCAGTAGTATCATCCTGTCTACTCAGAGTTTGAGATTTCTTGCATTTGTCTTTAAAAACTCTCTCCCCCTTTTTGACATCATCTGGAATCAACACTGATGTGAGCAACTCAAGTGAAGCAGCAATTGAATCAAGCTTGTCAGACATGACATTTTGATTTTATTCAACTTTGCTTAGCCTGGTTCTTATAGCCTCCTGATCTCTAGATAAAGAAATTTTTTCTTGCTTCAAAGTCATTTCCCTTGCAGCCACATCATTTCTCAACCCAGAAACATCTTTCTGAGTTTCATCAAAACGGTTGTTAAGAGACTTTACTTGTACAATTGTAGCTTTAAGATGTGCAAGAAGCTCAGGATTTGTGATAGTAGCAGCAGACTTGGACACAAATTCAGCTGCCCTTTGATCAGGAAATATACATTCATGACTGGACCAATTTGCAAAGTACATGTTTTTAAAATGAGCATCAGCATCATGATGAGATGTACCTCCAACATCAGTCACCTTAGGATTGTGTTGACCAGAAACCCTTGTAGAAGAAGAAGAATCAGCTGCATCATCAGACTTTGTACTAGAAGTAAAAACATTCTCAGCAAATTTTCTTGAACAAATTCTTCATTTGCTGTATGTTCAGAGTTTAAGTTCTCATTTATTCTTTCAATTTCTTGAGCATCCTCAACAATAGGCTCTACAGCAGCTTCAACAGTAGGCTCTATAGCAGCTTCAACAGTAGGCTCTACAACAGCTTCAACAGAGTTTGTTGTCTGATCAACCTCCTCACCCTTTTCAATAACCTGGTGAGTAACAGAGAAGACCTCTGTGTGAGTAGCCATAGACTCATCAATAATCATTGTAGGTTGATCAGCTGCAGCCACATCCTCTGATTCATCAACAATATCAAACTCTTCAAGAGTTGCAGAGGGATGTGCTTCAACATTTTCCTCTATCTCCATTTCCAAGATTGGCTCAGGCTGTTCATCATTCAAGTCAGCCATCTCATCAGCATTTGCTCTGGCTTCATCAGGCACAGTAGCATTCTCAGTAACATCTTGAAAAATAGTTTCTGGAGCTTCAGCAGGTTTAGATTCTTGAACAACTTCATCAAATAAGTAATCAGCTACCAGCTTCCTCCTTTTATTCTGTAAAAACTCATTTGCATCAGAGTGAGGTCTATTTTCCCTCTTCTTTGTCCTTGAAGTACCAATAGACTGTGGTAAATCAGCATGAGTAGATGATTTAGTAGCCTTGACAGCTTTAAAAGCCCTATGCTTAGTTCTACCTCCAGATTTTGGTCTTTGAGAAGTAGATTGATGATCAGTGTTTAATGGTTGTGATTGTTGTGGTTGAGGTTGTGGTTGAAGTGAATTGTCTAGAAACTGTTGGACAATAGCAGGAAGCAATAATGCACCAATATTCCCTTTCTTAACATCCTTGTTTATCAAATCAGAGAATATCCTCTTATGCAATTTAAACGAAGGAATCACATCATTTTCAGCAATGTCAACCCCGGGAACACAAGCAGAAAATATCAATTGACAAAAGCGAGCAAAGTAAACTACGCTTCTATTTTCTGTCATCTTCTCTCCTATATTATGCAGTACTAGTCTAGCAAAATCAAAATTATTGCCATAGAGAAGAGAATACCCGATTTGCAGACTATCAATTGGAATAGCATCCCAATTTGTGCATTTCTTCCCGAACGCTCTAGTGATACAATCAAAGCAGAAACTCCATTCCTTCATCAAAAGCGGTCGCTTCACATTACCTATCCTTGCCAAAGACCCACTGTAGCCAATTTCTCTCATCATTCGCTGTAGCTCAGCATCACCAACAGAAATTGTATAAGCATTTAGATCTTCAAAACCCAAGGCTGCACGAACAGTAGCTGGACTGATTACAAACTCTTGTTCTTGAAACTCGAAAATAATTGAAGGAGTCCCAGACTCCCCTCCATCATCATAAACGCCTGTCTCCCAGAAAACTTTGATTTGCGATCCAGAAAGCATCGCAGGTTCAATGAGAGCATGCCCAATAGCAGACTGGGCAAGAAAAATTTGGAACAAATGAAACGCCTCCGGTGCGTTCTCATTACTCAATGGTGCTGCATAATTGTTAGGAACGAACTCTAGACCAACAGAGTGAAAAACAGTGGTTGCCATTAGAAACAGAGTCGAAAATGATCAGAGAATAAGCTTTGAAAAGTGAAAAGTGAAAAGTGTTTGAGAGTGAAAAGTGTTTGTGAAAATGTGTGTGTGACAATATCTGTGAATGGAGTAAGTGTGTAAAGAATACGAACGTTGTGTGTATAATGATTAAATACAAAGATTAAAACTGAAGAGTTTTAATCATTAAGATACACAATTGGCTTACTCGTGAAGTGTGTGAGTGGGACATGTGTCACACATGCAGTAACTGCCAGCAGTAATGTGGTAGTTTCCAACACGCATGCGCAGTAAAAATAGGCAATAATTACTGCTATTTACATGTTTCATCATTTTCAAAACGCATACAAACCGTTGTCAATCATACTCTCTATTTTCAAAAAAAAATAATGTTTCTCAAAAATGTGAAATGTCTGAAACACATTTATTTATTTTAATCATCAGAGATTAAAAATAAATTACATCGGCGTAGAGTACACAGTTCATCAGTGTTTATCAATTCTCCAACATCATTAATAAACTCTTTTCTCAGAATGCACAATTGTGAATATTTGTGTGTGGATAGTAGAGTTTACTGAATGTAAATATTTAGAGCATCTCAAAGTGCATAAAATCCACAAATTAAATCAGTAAAAACTGGTTGCCCAAACTCTCATATGTAAAACAAAACCTGATGTCATCTAAACTCTGTACCTATGTATTTATTATTTTCACCCCTGTCTAAATTTTTTTTTTCTTTTTCCAGTAATCAGAGATTGACACTAGTCACCAAAAATTTCAAATTTTAGCCCTTATTTCATACAATAAGTTCCTGGGTCTTCCTAGGCTCAACATGATCTTAAAGGAATTTGTTGCCCAGTAAATAACAATTGTAGAAGGGGGTTGAATACAATTGTATAAGATTGTCGACTTTATATAACACAAATATGAAAGATCAATAACAATAACAATAACAGCTTTATTAACTTTGATATAAAACTGTTACAAACTCTCTTAAGAAATTCTGATGTTCTTAAGAGCTGCTAGCTTACAAAAACTCTCTCAAGAAATTCTGTTCTTAAGAGCTTCTCTCCGATTATGTTCTCTCTCGAATGAATACATAAATCGAAACCAAAACTGTGTTTATATAGTGCACACAGCTTCTCTATCAATAACAAGATAAGTCCTAATCATAACAAAGATAGAAACATATCTTTAATCGATAGCTGCATTCTACAAACCAGGAACAAATAGAATAAACTTCCATGTTTATCTAGACTCCAAATATAACTCGAAGTAGGAATCCTGATCAGCTTCAAGTCCTGATGATCAAACCTGATCATAGTCTGAGTAGGAATCCTGATGATCAATAAGATACTGACGCTTGATCAAATACTGATGACCATGCAATACTGATGACGTCAGCAATCCTGATCAGTTGAGTCTAGCTTCTGACGATCATTGAATTCTGATCTAACAATCTCCCCCAATCTCATACTTTGTAAAATAAAGTATAGATTCCAAATATTCAATGATGTCAAAAACATGTATCAAAATGTACGAGTATCTTCAGAAACAACTTATCTGTTTAAGCTTTTTGATAGAACAGATTCATCTTCAAGAAGTTGAATAATAAACTTTCTTCTTTTTCTTCAAGAATTTGAATCAGTCTTTCCTTAAGATTTCTGAGTTCTTCATCTTCCTCATTAATCTGGTAGATAGCTGCTCTGAGATTCTGTATGGAGTTTCTCTGTAGACTGTGCTCTTCAAGCAAAAGATAAGCAATTTCTTTCCCATCAGGATTGAGAGAAAGATGAGTCATGCCAAAATTTACTTCTTTTAACAGCAGTACCCCTTTGCATTTCCACATCCTGACCTCTTTGATTTAAGTACATGGGAATATAATTACCATCGAAATTACTGTTTCCATCCAGTCTTCTTCTTATAGTTGACAAAATCATGTCAGCCCATACTTTGTACACTTGGTTCTTCCATCTTAACAGATAGTGAACATATTTCAGTTCCTGTGTAGTTTTCATCAGCAGATCTTGAATAGATAGAATCTTCACACTACCATCTTTCATGAAGTACAGAAGCTTTTCTTTCTTTTCAAAACCATCATGACAATCTATAACTATATCAACAGCTAATAAATTGTTCAGGTTTTCAGAAGTTAAAGTACCTCCAATTTCTGTCAAGGAGTAAGGATCAACATATGACATATTCAGATATTCACCATCTCTGTGTCCAATACCTCCTCTTGAATTACTTGACAATTGCTTCAGATTTGAAAACATCTTTAACCAGAGTGCTTTTGATCTAACCATCTCAGATAAATCAACAACACTTGAAGCGCTTGTAATAATTCCACCAGACTGAAAATTGATAGGTGTATCACAACTTAATGTGCTAATATGTTTCCACTTCTTGTATTTCTCCTTTTCATGAGCGTAGCTTCTTTCAAGTAAAGATTCTTGTCTGCTTGAATTTCTCCATTTTCTTTCATTTGAAACTTTAAGCCTTTGTAGATAGAGATTAAAATCTTCATATGTTCTCTTTGTAATATCTCTTCTTATGGCTTCTTCTTCTTCATCTACTTCTTTGTTGTGACAATCAACAACAGTAGATAAGATTATCAAATCAACCTCTTGCAGAATTTCAGATTCGTCAGGATCTTGAATATTGTCAGGATTAGAATCTTCAATTTGATTTGTATTGCTGAGAGTTGATTTACTTGATTTTCTTCTCAATTCAGGTTCTTCTTCAACAATTCCATCATCACCAAAAGTAGATCTGTCAGGAACTACTAGAGTTTGAATAGGTTCAGGAATTTCTTCAATTCTTAACCCTCTAGACCTTGTCTGTCTAGGTACTATTTGAGTTGAAGAACCTCTTTTACTTCTTCTAGCACCTCTCCTACCTCTGCTTCCTCTACCTCTAGCACGAGCAGTATAGCTTTCCATTGTCTCTCTTTGTAGTCTCAAGAATTCTTCATGTGAGAGATCTGGATATTCTTCACTTGCTGTAGAGAGTGCTTTTCTGGCAAATAATTGTTGAACTCTTTTATCAGTGTGATAAAGAGTAACAATTCTACCGTCTTTTGTAGAAAACTTCTGGAATAAATTTGATGCATCTTCAGGATTATCAATAATCACATCTTCATCACCTTCAGGAATTGTAGCAAGAATTTGTCCATGACCAGGTGTCAGGATTTGATCTTCCGTCAGGATCTGAGATTGCACCAATGTTCTTACTGTCTTAACTCCAGAATCAGAAACATGAGTTGACTGCGTTGTTTGACTTTGAGAAGTTTGGATTGTCTTCATAACAACAGCATCAGAGGTTTCTCCTTGTATCGCTTTGTCACCACCATCATCTCCAGTATCATCATCATTATTTCTTAATACTAGATCAGGTGTACATTTTGTCTGAATAACCTTCTCCCCCTTTTTGACATCAGGATTTGACAATAATTGCAAAATTAAGGAAAGAGAGGCTTGAATTTCAGTTACCTTAGTATCCAGAGAATCAATTCTTTGATTGATTGAGGTTTGTTCTGAAACAACAGATTTCACTTGGGATTCCACTACCCTTAGTTGGAAAGTAGTAGGCACCTTTGTAAAATTATTAAAGATATCAGTCCTCACTTTTTCAGTTGAGCCCTTGATAGAATCAATCTCACATTTCAGGCTTTTGGATAACAGAGTTGTAGCCTTCAGATGATTCTTCAAGTCTTGATTCTCTATAGACTTCACTGCATTATAGGCATGTTCAATAGCAGAAGAAAAACTGATAGATTCATCAGAATTGTGCCATGAATTGTTCCATTCAGTCTGTCTAAATGCCTCTGCAGGATCAAAGGAAGGAGTAGAAAAATCTTGTCTCTGATCTTTCCCAGTGAAAGCATTGCTAGCCATATATGTACTTGATGAACCAAAATTAGTTCCAAGACTAATCTTGAGTGCTGTAGCAAGCTGTTCCTTCTCTTTTCTATTCTCATTATCATCATCACTATCATCATCAGTATCAGGAGTAATATCAGGATCAGGAATAGCAATACCTTTCAGTTTATCCTGTGGTTCTGAGATAGGATGATCCATTGGTCTTGAACGAAGTGGCTGAATCAAAATAGGTTCAGTATCAGGAGCACCACTAGCGTCAGGATGAACATCGTCAGGATTTGATATGCGTGCATCAGTATTTGCTACCAATGGTTCTTGTGGAGCTTGAGGTTCAGAAGCTGCTTCAACACTTTGAGCTAAAGGTTCTTGTGTGCTTCCCTCATTGACAATGTTCTCGACCAATCTTTCAACAGAAGCTGTAGCTTTGCCTGCATCTTCACTTTGAGAAGATGGTTCTTGTGTAGCTGGAATGTTGATGTCTTCATTCTCCCTTTGAGAAAATGGTTCTTGTGTGACCATTCCACTAGCTAAGCCTTCACCCAAACTTTGATTGAGTGGTTCTTGTGTGGCAGGATCAACAGTAGCTGCTGAATTACTCTGAAATTCAGGTTCTTGTGGGCTTGATCCTTTCAGCTTCTTCTGTCTCTGATAGACTAACTCTTCTGCATTCCTCTTTTTCTTTGATGTAGGTGTAAGACCAACCAAGGAAGCAGTTGTAGAAACCTTCTCCCAAGAATATCCTCGAATCTGAGATGGAGAGGCTGGAGAGTCTGATATAGAGACAACTTTTGTTGCTGCATCAGGAATACTAACATCAGGATTTGATGTCTGAATATCAGTATCCTTCATTTACACTGTCAAAGGAATATGATACCTGCTCTTTGATAATTTCCTTGTCTTTTGTGGTTTTGATGAAGGTACCACAGCTTTAGTAGCAGTATCAGCAACTTCCTTGTTCACATTCATCACAGATGATATAGGTAAGTCATCCTCTGAATCACTTTCATCAATCAACCTTAACTTCCTTTTCACAAGAACATCCTTAACAACCTTATCAGCTTTCTTGACCAGGACCCCTTGTACACCCCCTTGTATCTTCTTTTTAGTGAGTGGTGTAGAGGAAAAATCCTTTGAACCTGATTGCCTTCCAGACACATCAGTTCTAGCTGATTTCTTTGATTTTACAACTAAAGTCTTTTGAGAGACAGTAGAGGTGGTTGTTAACTGTTTAGACTGTATGGGTTGCATGCTTGTGTCAGGAACAAGGTGGGTTGGTCCTTGTACCATAGCATTAGAAAGTAGTCCATAACGAGTAGGCATTTTCTGATGTAAGAAAAACCAGCAAACTGTTCATGCTTATCTGTAAAGCACGAGTTCCTGAGTAGAAAATAGACTAGGAAAACAAATATGTAATTTCCATATTTCATGTGTAATGTATCTTCAAGTATTAATGAAATTTGTCTATTTTCTCAATTGTTTGCTTCCTGTACTTGCCTGCAAAATTTGTTAGTAACACTCAAAGTGATATAGAGATGATAAATAATAAACTCTGTTAACAATGAAATTGAAATTGATAATTAAGACTGAAAACTTAATCAAAGACTAAGTAATAATCTAATTGTCCAGAGTTTACCAGGAGTGTTGATGACAAATTAGCATAGAACCTCTGGTTTTCATACCAGCTTCAATCATCTGAGCATCAGGATTTGACCAGTTGACTTCCTGTCAGGATTGAGTCCTATCAGGATTTGATCAAAGATACATACCTTTCTGAATAACCATCAGGATTTGACAGTTATTAGGATTTCCTCTCTGTAGCTTTCCCTCAGAAATTCTCAAAATTCATCATTCCAAGTTCATTCACCAACTTATTAAAAGTAGCTTCAGGTAGTGGCTTGGTGAATATATCAGCTAGTTGTTGATTAGTAGGAACAAAGTGAAGTTCAATTGTTCCTTCCAGAACCTGTTCTCTTATAAAGTGATATCTGATACTTATGTGTTTAGTAAGAGAATGCTGAACTAGATTTCCTGTCATTGCAATAGCACTCTGGTTATCACAATAAATAGGGATTTTTGAGTATGACAGGCCATAATCTAACAACTGATTTCTCATCCACATTATCTGAGCACAACAACTTCCTGCAGCAATGTACTCAGCTTCTGCAGTTGAAGTGGAAATAGATTTCTGCTTTTTACTGAACCATGAAACTAGTCTTCCACCCAAAAACTGACAACTTCCTGAAGTACTTTTCCTGTCTATTTTGCATCCTGCAAAATCAGCATCTGAATAACCACACAACCCAAAATCTGATTCCCTTGCATACCAAAGGCCAAGTGAAGGAGTGCCTTTGAGATATCTGAAAATTCTTTTGACTGCAATCAGATGTGGTTCTCTAGGTTTTGCTTGAAATCTTGCACATAGACAGGTTGCAAACATGATATCTGGTCTACTAGCAGTGAGATACAATAAAGAGCCAATCATTCCTCTGTAGTGAGTTACATCTACCTCTTCACCTTGATCAGGATCAAGTTTGGTAGCTGTAGCTATGGGAGTTGAAGCAGGAGTACTGTCTTGCATGTTAAACCTTGTCAGTAAATTCCTTGTGTATTTAGACTGATTAATAAAGATCCCTTCATCAGTCTGTTTAACTTGAAGACCCAGAAAGTAACTCATTTCTCCCATCATGCTCATTTGATATCTTGACTGCATAAGCTTGGAAAACTTTTCACACAGCTTATTGTTTGTTGACCCAAAAATGATATCATCAACATAAATCTGAACTAACACCAACTCCTTACCATGATTCAAATAAAATAGAGTTTTATCAATTGCACCTCTTTTGAATCCACTTTCCAGTAAGAATTGAGCTAAGGTTTCATACCATGCTCTTGGAGCTTGCTTTAGTCCATAAAGTGCCTTATCCAGTCTGTAGACATAATCTGGATATTTAGGATCAATGAAACCAGGAGGTTGTTCAACATAAACTTCTTCCTCCAGTTCACCATTTAAGAAAGCACTTTTAACATCCATCTGGAAAACCTTGAATTTCTTATGTGCTGCATAAGCAAGAAATATCCTGATGGCTTCTAGTCTTGCAACAGGAGCAAAAGTTTCATCATAGTCAATTCCCTCTTGTTGGGAATACCCCTTTGCAACTAGTCTAGCTTTGTTTCTGATAATGACTCCATCAGAATCAGTCTTGTTCTTGAAAATCCACTTTGTACCAACAATTGATCTATTCTTTGGTCTTGGTACCAGTTTCCAGACTTCATTCCTTTCAAATTCATTCAGTTCTTCTTGCATTGCAGTAACCCAATCAGCATCTTTAAGTGCATCTTCAACTTTCTTAGGCTCCTCCTTGGATAGAAAGTTATTATATAAACATTCATTATGAGTTGCACTTCTTGTTTGAACACCTGCATCAGGATCTCCAATTATCAAATCAGGAGTATGATCTTTTGTCCATTTCCTTGCTGGTGTCAAATTGTTTCTTGAAGTAGATGCTCCCCCTGGATTGGTGTTATCTTGATTGAAAGAATTTGATTGATTTGAAGCTCTCCCTGAATTATTGCTATGCCCTCCTGATGTGTTATCAGGATCTTCACTTGAATCAGTATCTGAAGAATTCTGTCCTGATGATTGAGTTGACTCTGAACTTGTAGTTGAATGCCGTTGCTCCCCCTCAACATTAGCACTACTAGTTGTATCACTGTTGTTTGCATCATCAGTATTAGCACCATCAGTACCTGGTGAGTCATCAGGATTTGGTGACCCGTTAGTACTGGATGAATGGACAGCTTCTGATTCACTTTCTTCAGGTTCCTTGGAAGCTTCATTTTCAAATAACAATCTATCATGCGAGTCTTCAATGATTCCAGTTATCTTCTTATCATCAAAAGATACAAGTATTGACTCCATGACAGTTCTTGTTCTCAAATTAAAAACTCTGAAGACTCTTGATGTAGGATAACCTATGAATATTCCTTCATCAGCCTTTGTTTCAAATTTCCCTAGCTGTTCAGGATGAGTTCTGAGAACAAAACATTTACAGCCAAACACATGCAAATGCTTCAGACTTGGTTTCTTCTCTTTGAGTGACTGATAAGGAGTGACACCATGCCTGTTTATCAATGTGAGATTTTGTGTATAGCATGCTGTGTTGACTGCTTCTGCCCAGAAATATGTAGGTAATTTAGCTTCTTCCAACATAGTTCTGCCAGCTTCAATAAGAGTTCTATTCTTCCTTTCTACTACTCCATTTTGCTGAGGTGTGCCAGGAGCAGAGAATTGTTGAATGATTCCTTTGTATTTGCAGAACTCTTCCATCTTTGAATTCTTAAATTCAGTACCATTATCACTTCTCAGAATCTTGACTTTGTACTTTGTGGTTGTCTCAATCATCCTCACATGATCCAACAGAACTTCAGGAGTTTCATCTTTTCTATGCAGAAAATACACCCAGGTGAATCTAGAATATTCATCAACAATTACAAGAGTGTACCTTTTCTTACTGATGGACATGATGTTGACTGGACCAAACAGATCAAGATGTAGCATGTGATATGGTTCTTCAATAGAGGATTCTGATTTACTCTGGAATGATGTCCTTCTTTGTTTTGCTTTTTGGCATGCATCACAGAGTCCATCAGGTGTATACAAGACATTAGGTAATCCTCTTACTAATTCTTTCTTAACCAACTCATTGATGTTGCTGAAGTTGAGATGAGAAAGCTTCTTGTGCCAATTCCAACTTTCATCTACTGAAGCTTTACTGATGAAACATGTAGGGGAGCCATCAGTATCTGAGAGAATGTTGGCTTCATATATGTTACCATGCCTGTAGCCAGTTAGTGCTATCTTCCCTGTTGCTTTACTGACTACTTCACAATGTGTGGAATAGAAATTGACATGATAACCTCTGTCAGTGATTTGACTAATACTCAACAAGTTGTGTTTTAGTCCTTTCACTAGAGCTACTTTTTCAATGATGACATTTCCAATGATTATATTGCCATATCCCAAGGTTTGTCCAATGTTGCCATCTCCATAAGACACAGTTGGGCCAGCTTTTTCCTCATATTCTGATAACAGGGCTTTGTTTCCAGTCATGTGCACAGAACATCCACTATCCATGACTAACACATTTTTCCTTTTACCCTGCATCAGAATAGTAAAACACTAGTCAGAATGTTTAGGAACCCACACTTGTTGGATTCCTTGTTCATGCATTTTATTAAATTTAACAGCAGAAGACTTTTTGACTTTAGCAGTCCTGACAGGATTTACTCCATCAGGATTTGCTTTGTCAGTATCAGTATTAACAAAAGCATGCTTCACTATGACATTTTCAGTTCTATCAGACTTTGTACTACTTTCAAACTTAGGCAATGGATCATAAAAGTTATAGTACAAATCATGATACTCTTTACATGTATAAATAGAATGCCATAGACTACCACAATGGAAACAGGAATTCTGTGGTTTGTAAAATACTGATCTATTCCTAACATCAGACTTAGGAATTTCAGCAATTTTCTTCTTACTCTTTTTACAATCAATAGCAAGATGATTAGAGTTACCACAGTTAAAACAACACTTTCTAGGTGCATTTGGGATATATTTATAACCATTCTCTTTATTAATCCCAACTTTACCATTCCTGTTTCTCTTAACAGTAGCTTCCTTTTTCTTATCTGTAACCTCACAGATTTTATCTTTAAGCTGTTTCTGAGACAATAAACCTACATTCTTAGTGACTTTGTTCATGACAGGTTTAGACTTTATAATTTTAATTCCTTGAGTAGAAGAAGATCCCTTTTCAAAAGTAGAATTGGAATCCTTACCAAAAACAAAATTAACAGGAGTAATCTTAGATTTGGTTGAGTCTATAACATGTCTATAGGTCTTTGGACTGACTGTCTCATCAATGACAATTTTCTCTGCTAATTTCTTATCTTCATCTGACTTATATCCTAGACACTCTTTCCAATTCTTAGAGGTATTAATCTCATGAAATTTCCTACCAGAGTCTGTCCAGGTTCTGATTTTCTCATTAGCATATTCAAGTTCTTTTTCAAGGGAAGTACATTTAGATGTCATCTCTAAGTGCATGTGTTTAGCATTATCACATTCTTTTTGTACTTCTTGCATACGAGAAAATTCAGCTTCTAATATTTCATTCCTCTTTCTAAGGTCAGACATCTCAGATAAGATTCTAGTATTCTCAGCAGTTTGACTTCTAAAGCTAATATGTAATGACTTTAGAAAACGTCTTAACTCAGAAGCATTATCAGTATCAAAATCAAAGATAATATTTAGTACCTTATCATCAGGAGCAGCAGTTACATCAGCATTGGCCATTAACGCATAGTTGACTACCTCAGTATCAGATTCTGAGGAAGAGTCCATCCAATCCTTGCTTGATGTGATGAGTGCCTTTGTCTTGTTGCATTCAGAAGCAAAGTGACCCATTCCATTACACTTGTAGCATCTAACCTTTGATTTGTCAAATTTGCTACCCTTGCTGTCCTTTTTGATATACTTGTCTTTGTCTGCTTTGAAGGTCTTTTTCTGAAAGTTGCCTTGTCTTCTATTCTTCCTGAACTTCATCCTTCTGTAGTTTCTGACAATCATAGCAACCATCTCTTCCATGTCTGAATCAGAAGATTCATCACCAGTATTGACATCAGAATTGCCATCAGTATCTGATGAAGAGTCGTCAGGATCTGACTCAGCTACTCTTGCTTTCCTTCTAGAGACCTCCATAGCTTTTCCTTTTGATTTAGCTTCTACATTCAAAGCAATTGACTTTGCCTTGCTGCTTTTCTTGTTCTTTCTCTGTTGAACTTCAAGATCATGAGTTCTTAGCATCCCATAGATCTCATCAAGAGACACAATGTTCAGATCATACTGGTGTCTAATGATTGAGGTCTGAGTATCCCATTCTTCAGGTAAAGCTCTAAGAAATTTGGTGTTTGAATCTTCAGTTTCATATACTTTGTCAACTAAGGATAAGCTGTTCAATAGTGTCAGAAATCTATCATATAGATCAGTCAGGCTCTCTTCATGTCTTGCATCGAATTGTTCATATTCTTGAATCAAAAGAGCCCTTCTGTTTTTCTTAACAGATGCAGATCCCTGGC
Organism: Heracleum sosnowskyi; assembly: GCA_030848705.1. Classification (NCBI taxonomy): domain Eukaryota; kingdom Viridiplantae; phylum Streptophyta; class Magnoliopsida; order Apiales; family Apiaceae; genus Heracleum; species Heracleum sosnowskyi. The sequence goes on from CM061237.1 coordinate 84,902,656, forward strand.
ACTGAGTTTCCAAAGTATCCCAGATTTCTTTTGAAGACTTGCATGCAATCACTCTGTTTGACATGACAGCATCAAGGCTATTATGCAAGATATTCTTTATCTTTGGTTCCCTGAGTACATGAGCTTTTTCTTCTGGAGTCCATTCAGCTTTAGCTTTGACCACATAATGTTCTGGTACTGTATCTGTTCGTTCTACGAACTTTGTTGGTATATATGGTCCATCACGAATCCTGTCCAAGTAGTCAGGATCCATAGCCTCCAGGTACATCAGCATCTTTACCCTCCATGTAGGATATTCTGATATCTTCAAGATGGGAATCTTCATGCTTTCATACTTGGTTGTCGACATCTTTAGATCGTATCTGATTCAGAATTAAATCAGTTTGCTCTGATACCAATTGTTGCCCAGTAAATAACAATTGTAGAAGGGGGTTGAATACAATTGTATAAGATTCTCGACTTTATATAACACAAATATGAAAGATCAATAACAATAACAATAACAGCTTTATTAACTTTGATATAAAACTGTTACAAACTCTCTTAAGAAATTCTGATGTTCTTAAGAGCTGCTAGCTTACAAAAACTCTCTCAAGAAATTCTGTTCTTAAGAGCTTCTCTCCGATTATGTTCTCTCTCGAATGAATACATAAATCGAAACCAAAACTGTGTTTATATAGTGCACACAGCTTCTCTATCAATAACAAGATAAGTCCTAATCATAACAAAGATAGAAACATATCTTTAATCGATAGCTGCATTCTACAAACCAGGAACAAATAGAATAAACTTCCATGTTTATCTAGACTCCAAATATAACTCGAAGTAGGAATCCTGATCAGCTTCAAGTCCTGATGATCAAACCTGATCATAGTCTGAGTAGGAATCCTGATGATCAATAAGATACTGACGCTTGATCAAATACTGATGACCATGCAATACTGATGACGTCAGCAATCCTGATCAGTTGAGTCTAGCTTCTGACGATCATTGAATTCTGATCTAACAGAATTTGTGCATGTTTTTGCATCTTTTGCTTGGGGGTGAAGTAGCAGCAACTATTTATTAGAGTTGAGACTAACATCATTTAACACATATAATTTATGAGAGAAAGTGCAAACAGCTAATAAAGACTCAGTGTATTGGACCAATAAACTAAGAGATGCTATAAATATAGAGACAGTATCATGCTGTGTAAAGTTTTTGTACACATTTGAGATCAGATCATATATAACTCAGAAGGATTCATGATTACTTACTGAGAATCATGCTTCATTACTATTTTCTTCATCGGTGTTTATGTTTCAGACAATACCACAATCAGAGAATAACATCAGAGTTTAACCATCAGAGTATGCTAACAGAGTTTAACAACATGGTTTGCATGACAGTTAACATATGCATAGAAACATGAGCAACATATCCCAGAAGATTAAATTTTGAGTCTAACCAGTATCTCTAGTCCAAACCAGAGATCATTCCTAGTTCATTTACCAGTCTTGTAAATGTAGCTTCACTCAATGGCTTGGTGAAGATATCTGCAAGCTGTTGATCTGTAGACACAAAATGAAGCTCAATATTTCCTTCCTCCACATGTTCCCTGATAAAGTGATACATTATGCTGATGTGCTTGGTCATGGAGTGATGTACTGGATTTCCTGTCATAGCAATAGCACTTTGATTATCACAGAAAATAGGTATTTTAGAGTACCTTAACCCATAATCCAGTAGTTGATTCTTCATCCATAGAATCTGTGCACAACAGCTACCAGCAGCAATATACTCTGCTTCTGCAGTGGATGTGGAAATTGATTTTTGTTTCTTGCTGTACCAAGAAACTAGTCTGTCACCTAGAAATTGACAGCTTCCACTGCTGCTTTTTCTGTCAATCTTACAACCTGCAAAGTCTGCATCAGAGTAACCAATAAGCTTAAACTCTGATTCTCTAGGATACCACAAACCCAAGGTTATGGTTCCTTTGAGATATTTGAAAATCCTCTTCACAGCTGTTAGATGAGGCTCTCTGGGATCTGCTTGAAATCTTGCACAAAGACAGGTTGCATACATAATGTCTGGTCTACTTGCAGTCAGATAAAGAAGAGACCCTATCATGCCTCTGTAGTTTGTCATATCTACTGAAGCTCATGTGTCTTTGTCTAGCTTGGTTGCAGTTTCCATAGGAGTTGTTGCAGATGAACTATCAAGCATACCAAATTTCTTGAGTAGATTTCTGGTATATTTTGCTTGATTGATAAAAATCCCATCATCTGTTTGCTTTACCTGCAAGCCTAGAAAATAACTAAGCTCTCCCATCATGCTCATTTGGTACCTGGACTGCATAAGCTTGGCAAATTTCTTACAGAGTTTATCATTAGTAGACCCAAAAATTATATCATCCACATAGATTTGAACTAAAAGCAAATCATTACCAGAATTGAAATAGAACAAGGTTTTATCAATTTTACCACTAGTGAACCCACTTTCTAAAAGAAATTGAGCCAGAGTTTCATACCATGCTCTAGGTGCCTACTTTAGTCCATAAAGTGCTTTGTCAAGCCTGTAGACATAATCTGGGTGCTTGGGGTCCACAAACCCTGGTGGTTGTTCAACAAATACTTCTTCTTCAAGTTTCCCATTGAGAAAAGCACTCTTGACATCCATCTGAAAGACTTTAAACTTCTTGTGAGCAGCATATGCTAGAAAAATCCTTATGGCTTCCAACCTTGCAACTGGAGCAAAGGTTTCATCATAGTCAATTCCTTCCTGCTGAGAATATCCTTTTGCCACAAGTCTAGCCTTGTTCCTTGTAATTACTCCCTCACAGTCAGTTTTGTTTCTGAAAACCCACTTTGTACCAACAACAGATCTGTTCTTGGGTCTTGGTACAAGTGTCCAGACTTCATTTCTTTCAAACTCATTCAATTCCTCCTGCATTGTTGTTATCCAGTTAGCATCTTGAAGAGCTTCATCCACTTTCTTAGGCTCTGTTTGAGACAAGAATGCATGAAACAGACATTCATTTGTTGTAGCACTTCTTGTTTTCACACTGGCATCTGGATCTCCAATAATCAGATCAGGTGTATGAGCCTGTGTCCACTTTCTTGCTGTAGGTAAGTGGCTTCTTTTATCATTATTGGATCCTCCCCCTTGATCCATGCTCTCTTGATTTTCTTGTTGACCATCTATATTTTCTGAGGCTCCCCCTGAATTGGACTGTTCAGTGTTTAAACTTTCAGAGTTTGAGCCAGAGTTTGTGTTAGATTCTTCAGCTGACTCACTTTCAGAATGTGAGTCATCATGTTGAGATGTTCCAGAAGTATCTTCTTGCTCCCCCTCAACTGGTTCTCTATTCTGTTCTGTCAGAGAAACTTCCTCAGTGTTTACCAGTAAAGGTTCAGAGTATGCGTCAACAGAGTTTGTTGGATAGGCTTCATCAGAGTTTAGATTTTCATTTTCAAAGCGTAGTTGATCATGATTTTCTTCATCTTCAAGTCCAGTTATTTTCTTGTCATCAAATGACACATGTATAGATTCCATGATCACTTTAGTTCTCAGATTATAGACTCTGAATGCTTTAGTCGACAGTGGATATCCAACAAAAATTCCTTCATCAGCTTTTAATTCAAACTTGGTCAACTGTTCAGGATGAGTTTTCAACACAAAGCATTTGCACCCGAAAATATGAAAATATTTCAGGTTTGGTTTCTTTTTCTTCACCATCTCATATGGTGTTTTCCCATGCCTGTTGATCAGTGTAGCATTTTGAGTAAAACAAGCAGTTTGAACAGCTTTTGCCCAGAAATAAGTTGGCAATTTTGCTTCATCAAGCATTGTTCTGGCAGCTTCGATTAAAGTTCTGTTCTTTCTTTCAACTACACCATTCTGCTGTGGAGTCCCTGGTGCAGAAAATTCTTGCTTCACTCCTCTTTCCTTGCAAAATTCTTCCATTGTTACATTTCTGAATTCAGTACCATTATCACTTCTGATAATTTTCACTTTATACTGTGATCCTTTATCCAGTAGCTTTACATGTTCCATCAGAGTTAAGGCAGTTTCATCCTTCTTTGCTAGAAAGTACACCCAGGTGTATCTAGTGTACTCATCAACAATGACTAAAGCATATTTCTTTCTGCCAAGAGACATTACATTCACTGGACCAAATAGATCAACATGAAGAAGATGATAAGGATCCACAACTGAAGATTCAGACTTACTCTTGAAAGATGACTTCCTTTGCTTGGCCTTTTGACAGGAATCACACAGACCATCTAAGCTGAGTATTGATTTTGGAAGTCCCCTTACAAGATCTTTTCGAATCAGTTCATTGATGTTGTTAAGATTTAGATGAGAGAGCTTCTTATGCCATTTCCAGCTCTCTTCACTAGACATCTTTGCAGATAGACACACAGCTTTTTCTTCAGAGTTTGTTACCAAACTTGCTTCATAGATATTATTACGTCTGTGTCCAACTAAAACAACTTTCCCTGTAGATTTGCTAACAACCTCACAGTATTCAGGTTGAAAATCTACATGATAACCTCTGTCACAGATTTGACTCACAGATAGCAAGTCATGCTTGAGTCCTGGGACAAGAGCTACATTTGTGATGATGACACTTCCAAGATTGATATTGCCATATCCCAGAGTACGTCCTATGTTGCCATCTCCATAGGAAACTTTTGGGCCATCCTTCTCCTCATAATCTGATAGCAGGGCTTTATTTCCAGTCATGTGCCCTGAACATCCACTGTCCAAGACTAAGGTGCTCTCCCTTATGCCCTGCAATCACAAACAATTACTGAGAGTTAGTTTTAAGGATCCAGACTTGCTTGGATCCTTTGGCTTTCTTAACATCGTTAGCTTTTGCAGCGGAATTATTATCATCAGAGTTTAAGCTAACAGTATCAGAGTTTACACTTGCAGAATCAACTTTAACCCATTTCAAATTGGGCTTCAACTCATAATAGTTATTATACTTGAATTGTTTCTCTGTCATTAAACTAACATTAACCTGTTTAACGCAAGTTTTTACTGGTTCTTCCTTAACAGTTTCTTTTTCAAGTACAAAGTTTAGCTTACTGGATTCAGGAACAAATTTCATAGGTGGAAGATGTGTTCTAACTTTAACCTTATCCTTAAACCTAAGTTCATCTTCCTCACAGTAACCTAACCCAACTGTATCTGTTTGAAACACTTGATGTGTGTCTTTTCCAGAGTTTGTCCAGGTTTTAATTATCTTCCTCTCTTTTTCCAATTCAGATTCTAGTTGCCTAAATCTCTTAAGCAACTCATGTTCAACATAAACAGCATCATCTCTTTCCTTTTGAACTTGTTGCATGTTAACAAGTTCTTCTTCAAGAAATTTATTTCTCTCTCTAAGCTTTAGATTCTCAGATTTAATTCTTTCATTTTCTAAAGTCTGATCTCTATAACTAACATGTATGCTTTTAAGATAAATTCACAATTCAGATATATTATCAGTATCATAAGCATAAGTTGTTAGGGGTACCTTGTTTTTAGATGATTCAGATTCATCTTTAACAGTTGCCATGAGAGCATAGTTGACTCCCTCATCTGAGTCTGAAGTGTCTACCCAGTCTCTCCCTTTAGTGATGAGTGCTTTTTCAGATTTTCCTTTCTTGCACTCTAGAGCATAATGACCCATCTCTTTACACTTGTAGCACTGGATCTCAGACTTGTCTTTCTTCCCAGATTTGGTATCCCTTCCTTCAGACTTTCTGAAACTCTTCCTTTTAGAGTTTGAATCTCTCCTAGAGAATCTCTTTCCTTTCTTGAAGTTCTTGAAACCCATCTTCTTGAAAGTCTTCACCATCAAAGCAACCATTTGCACCATCTGTTCTTCATCATCCTCGGATTCAGATGATTCAACAGTGTTTGAGTCATCATCAGTGTTTGATGACTCATTTCTGAGTTTATGACCAAAGCCTTTCCCTTAGCTTTCTTCTTTGATGTCTCTTTCTTAAGAAGCTTTTCTTTAACTTTAAGAGCAACAGATTTTGTCTTCTTACCAGATCTTCTGTTTCTTTGTTCTATCTCAAGTTCATGAGTTTTAAGCAACCCATAGATTTCATCAAGTTCTGTATCTGCAAGATCATAATTATCTCTTACTGTTGTTGCCTTTAAATCCCATCTTTCAGGTAGAGATAGAAGAAACTTGAGATTAGACTCTTCAAGATCATATTCTTTATCAACCAGAGACAAATCATTCAACAGTTTACAGAATCTGTCATATGTCTCAGTCAAAGTTTCATTAGGTCTCGAGTCAAAGTGTTCATACTCCTGTGTAAGTATAGTCTTCCTGTTCTTCTTTATAGCACTTGTTCCTTGACATCTGACTTCTAAAGCATCCCAAATTTCTTTGGCAGTTTTGCAACCAATAACTCTGTTAGACATGACATTATCTAAGGCACTATGGAGAAGATGTCTAACTTTTGTATCCTTTGAAATTGATGAGATGTCTTCAGGAGTCAAATCTTTCTTTTCCTTTGGAATAGTCTTTTGTTCTTGACCAGCTACAACAGGAGACAGTTTAGTTGGCTTATGAGGACCATCATTGATTCTATCAAGGTACTCTGGATCTGTGGCTTCCAGAAACATGGTCATCTTTACCTTCCATATTGGATATTCCGCTGGTCTGAGAATTGGAACCCTAATCGTCTCATATCGACTCACAGAAGTTGGTTGAACCTTTTCGGAATTAGAACCTGCTTGGATATTTTCAGCCATGATTATACTTGTGTTTGGATCAAAGTAAAACTGTATATATTAAACAACCTAGGCTCTGATACCAATTGTTAGGCCGAATACACAATATATAATCAAATATATGTATGAGATTAACAATAAGAACACTGTTTATGAATAATAAACTGTATGGAATTAATAACTCCTCTCTCGGTGATGTAAAATATCACAGAGAGCTGCTAGGTTACAAGAATAATCTTTCAAGTATTCGCATCCCTTTTAGGGTTAACCTATCTGTGTTTATATAGTACACAGCTACATACAATCTTTAATTGATATTCCTATAAATCAGCTATACAATTAATATCAATTAAGAATTGCTTCTGTCTTCTGTTCCGTTTCCTTAGCCATCACGATATCTCTTTGCTTCTATCCTTCTTCAAAGTATATCGCTTCTAGAATCCTCATTGAGTATAACACCGACATCTAAGTAAACTCTGACTGTCAGAGTTTAACAAACTCTGACCAGTCTTCCAGCTAAACTCTGATAGTTTCCTGATACTTTAAACACTGATAAACAAACATCAGCAATTATATCTAACATCCTCCATGTTTGAAGTAGAAAGAGAGGGACTCTTAGCAGTAGCTAGGACTTCAACAGAGACTGACTCCTCCAAAGAGTGATCAGGTTCTAAAGAATCGGGAAGTACAACACTTAAAGGAAGTGCATCAATAGGAATACTTGGATCCACAGCTAGTTGTTCTTGAGATTGAGAAGCTAACTCATCTAGCCTCCTCTCCTTTCTGTTGTTTATTGAATCAACCAACTTCTGTGCATAAGCCTTCTTTTGAACTTCTGGTTTGGCATTACAAACTGCCAAATCTTGTCTTTCAAACATCTTCATTAGCTAAAAAGTACCACTATCAATTCCAGTATCAGTTTCAAGATTGGCATCCCATGAGCTTGGGAAAAATTGATCCCAGAAGCCAAAAGTTGGTTGCTTCCCTAATCTCTCAGTCTCACCATGGGGTTGGGCACCCATGCTCTCATGCTCACCAAGGTTTGCTAAAACCTTTTCACTCTCTACCTCTCCTTTTGCCTGGTCGGGAGCCAACCTCTCAGTGTGTGGCTTTATGACCATCTTTTCAATATTTTCACTCAATTTGGGAACTGTGATCTCATATCCTAGAGAAAAATAGGGGGTAGAGAAGAGTTATGTACCTTAAGCACTTTGGTGGTGGGGATCCTCTTGAATTGTCTGAAGGTTAGAGGTTTCCACCAAAGGCTGAGCATTAATAGACCCTGAACCCTTACACACTTCTGTCTTATCAGTGTCCAGTGGCTCTAGTACTCCACCCTCAGAATCCTGTATAGTTTCAGACACCGTCGGTAATACTTCATGAGGTGTCAAAATGTCTACAGAACCATCATGAGGTGTTGTTGAATGAGACTCTCCCTCAAAGGGAATAGACTATGATAGAATTCTCCTTTGAATTTCTTAATTTACATCTATCATAGTCTGATCCACAATATCATTGGAATTCTCAACAATAGTATCAGTCAACAGAGAAGGCCTATCAGCATGAACAATGACTCCACTATCACCCTTCCTCTGACTAGGTGGTTCTTTTGTTTGTGAGTCTATTTGTTCACCTTTACCACTGTCCACCACTGGTGCAACAGTGCCCTCTCCTGACTGCAAAGTGCCTCCTAAATCCTCTAAAGTTGTACTCCTTGTCGATTCACTCCTTGAACTGTCAGGATAAAGAAATTTTGATCTGAACATTCTCCAGAAAACAGCTTGCAGAGCCTGATCAAAAGAGTAGTTAAACTTGGACTGTATTTCTTTCATAACACTTTTGTAATAAGCATTCTTTAGCTGATTCATCCTCAGCTCAAAAGTGTTATAGATAAAAGTATAAGTAGGAGTCTAATCCTGCTTTTCAAAAAATCAAGAACTTCCTATGAATGAGAGATTGTCATAGCCACAACTCCAAGTATTTGCCTATAGGTAATATTATCATCCCATATTGCATCATAGGCCAAAACTGGTTGTAGTTCCTGCTCCTCAGTTTCAACCTCAACAACAGACCCTGAAAGTTGTTTCTTTTTCTTTTGTTTCTTCAAAGTTCTTGAAGGAGGTTGTGGTGACTCTGGTTAAGCAACTATGGGGATCTGATTATTTCTTTCAGCTACAACATCCTAAGCAATAGAGACAATAGATGGAGAAAAGAGATAACTATAAACATAATGAACAACTAACTTTTGAGAGATATTGAGATCTATCATCAACTTTTGCCACACCTTTTTGTGAGAACTAAGAAGTTTCAAAACCTTTGAGACTTGACAATAAGATTGTTTATCCTCCACAGGTTGCACTAAAGAGTAGAGAATTACAAGTGCATCATCAGAACGTATAACTTTGTGCTGGATTAAGTCCCTTGCAGTCTTCTTAGTTAATCCTTCCCAAAATACCTCATCACCAGAGTCTGAGGATGAGTGAGACTCTGGTTCAGTATTAGACCCTAGAAACGTGGTAGGAATTGTACTACCAGAGTCTGGTTCTGAAGGAACCATTGGGACTACCTGTGTTTCTGGCACAACTGACTCAATATTTGTGTGTGGAGGTGTAAAATGAACTTTATTCTTCCCTTTACGTTTATACTGAGCAAAAGATTTAGCAGGGGTGGCTGTTGTGTAGACACAGGTGTATCAGTCCCTGGGATAGGACTTTTTGCCAAAGCTATAGTCTTTTGAGAGACTATAGCCAGTTTCTGAGGTGTTCCCTTTTTAGAGACTATAGACTTTTGAGAGTCCACAGTTGCAGGCTGATCAGAGGATAAGATAGCCAATTAATCCTTCATTAAAGAAAGACCTTCAACCACCTCATGCGCTGTGGGATTGGTTTCATCATCACTATTAAATTGGATTCTCAACCTTCTTCTTTTTACAACTGGAGCCTTTTGAGAGACTGCAGAGATTGGTTTTGAAACAGAGGTAGTCCTTTTAGAAATGAATAGTTTGGTTTGTTTAGGCCTTGTGGTTGATGGTTGAGCTACGTTTGGGTTAGACACAGGAGGGTTCTCCATTACTTGTCCTTCTGTCACAACACCTCCAAAAAGTGGAGTATATACATCAGTATTAAAAGTGATGAGTTGTTGTTTCATTACCTCAGGGTAAACCATGGCAGGTGGTGGTCTAGCTTCACCTTGAAGTCTTGAATCTAACTTGGTATGTTCCCTATTAAGATCCTTGAATAATCTAGGATGTTGAACATAAAAATCATCTGATTGCTTGTTGTCCAATTGTCCAATCAAGTTAGGTACAAGGTGATGAAGAATCGTCATCAAAAACCTATGGTAATAGAATTTTGTGTTCTCCTTTGCTCTTACTTTGCTACCAATCTGCACAAGCAACAACTTTGTAATATCTATAGTTCTATTGGTTAGCAAACTGTAGCCTATTTGACTTGTAATGGATGTAATCACATCAAAACCACTACATTTGCCAGTAAAGGCCTTAACTATTTGATCAAAGAAGAGACTCCATTCTTTTCTCAAATAGTTTCTTTTAACAACACTTATGTCATTTAAATCACCAACATAATTTAAAGACATATACATCTTAATCAAGTCAGCATCACTAGCATAATCATCAAATTCAGCTTTAACAGGTAATTCCAAAGCTTCATTCAGAACTTTATGAGTAATTGCATAAGTGTGAGTTCCGAATTTGGAAGTAAGCTTACCATTCACATAGGAAGCTGATTCCCATGTTTTAAAAACTGCTTCAGGATGAAACTCAGAAGTGCATGTGAGTGAAAAATTCAGAGGACCCTGAGTTAAGAAGTCCATTACTGGATGAAAATCTTCATGAGCCTTGTCATTTGCATGTATTGCAGCAACATGATTTGTAGTCATGAACTCAAAGTCTCCAAAGACAAAGGCAATTGATTTTGGACCTCTCATCATTGTGGAAACAACAGCCATTGATGTGATATTGGTAATTAGGGTTCGAAGATGTAGAGCTCTATATGTATATAATGTGCACTTTGAAAATTTTGTTAGAATCAAATATATGATTAGCACAATATATGTATTAAGAAACATGCTTGATAATGGTGCTACAAAATAGCAACTAACTATAATAGTGGGTTAAGAAAAGGAAATAATTGAGAATTCAGGTGACATTACCAATCGTGCAAATTCAGAGTCTATAAAGTAATGAATTTGAACTGAACTGTCCTGTGATGCTTGATTTATCAAAGTCTATAAACAAATTACACTCACGTGTAAAAATTAACAATAGACTTTAGAATAAAACAAGAAAAATTAGGAATTAAAACAAGTAATAATCCCTTTTTAATTTCCTTGCCACTTCTCAATGAAAAATAATGATGGTAATCTGAAAAGACTCCTCGAGATTTTCCAATACCCTGCATTGTTTCAATGTATCTCTATAAAACCAAGAGAAATCATTAGTCTCTCCAATCACTTTTATTCTCTTCTCCATAGAAAAATACTTTGTGAAATACTTTCTCCATGGCTACAAATAATTTCCTCAATATGCCTAATGAAGAGTTCAATGCTCTTAACCATGATGAGCAGGTGGAACTCTTATTTCAAGAGCTTGATCAAGCTCTTGAGGAAGAGCAAGAGGAAGAAGAAGAGATACTAGAGGGTATTCTAAATGCTCTCTGGGGTGAACTTGTGGATCACTTGCAACAACAACATCCTGGTGAAGCAGAGTTTGATGAGGATGCGTTGCTTGATTAATTCATTCAAGAGGAGGAGGAGGAGTTGGAGAAGGAGAGAAAGAGGGCCATTGATGCCTGTGTATCTTGCAAAGTGCAGACATTGTTAATCCCAAATGACCTAACAGAATTGTAGAGGGGGGGGGGGGGGGTTGAATACAATTCTTGAAATTTCTTAAACTTCAAAACAACTTACAAATAAAAACTGAACTTAAAGTAAAAATCACAAGCACATAAATAATTTCAGTTGGATTGTTTGATGATCCAACTGAAGTGATTTTTATTGCGGAAATAATCTGTGATACAAAATGTACACAGCTGCTCAATTACAAGAATGTAGAGAAGTATGCTCTCAAAGATAGCTAATACAATCTATTTTTTTTTCTCCTCACACTCTTTAAAGTAACTGCTACACTTGGTTATATAAACCCAAGTTTACAACTCTATTTTTGGCTATACTAATAGTACAATGTGTAACCGCCAATAGTTTGCTTTTCATCCCTTTGTCCAGTGGTCCTTGGAGATATTTGCTTTTGTCTTCATGCTTATTATGATCACTCCCAAGACCCCAATTGGAAACTGGGATGTTTCCTTATTCCCCATGTCCATTTTAATGGTTTCCAATGCAAAGTACACTTCCACATCACCTTTAGATCTGTTCAGTAAACTGTCACTATCACTTTGTCAACTATTCAGAAAAGAAATAATGATTCGTTGATAGCAGGGAGATGTGTTTCATTGATAGCTTTATTCTTCATTTCGTTGATGAGTAAACTTCATTCCATTGATGAGTAAACTCCATACCGTTGACAGAGTAATCTTCATTCCATTGACATGTCTTCACTTAGGCAAAATTACAAGGCACAAGATATTTACAATTAACCAACCTATTTTTCCTATCTAGCATTTAGTCAACATGACTTAGAAAACCTATCCAATATCTACAATGAAATGCATATCAAACTAGAAGTATTGTACAGTGCAATTACTACATCACTCATTTCGTTGATGAGCTTCCTGTCAACGGAATGCTGCAAAGCATGCCATTTCGTTGACAGCTACAAAATGACTTTACACAAATTCTACTAAGTGTTTTATGTTTATCATCAAGAACAACATATTCCTAACAATCTCCCCCAATTTATGACTGATAGAATAATAGCCATAAATCAAGAGACTTGATGATAACAAAAACACTCAGATACATCATAAATTACAAAAGTAGAAAATGCATTAAGCTTCATAAAATTTTAGACAAAATACAAGACTTACAAGACTAATGCCCAAAAGTGCTCCTCTAGACTGAGCAAATGATTCATCTGTGTCTTCTTTGTGGCATAGTCTTCTTCCCTCTCTTAGAGTTGTTTTCCTCAATTTGGACCTGTAGCCTTTTGTAAAAGATCTTCTCTTCTTCATCTTGATCACCAAGCATGGATTGCATAAACTTTAGAGTTTGATTAGATGCCTTATCCAGCTGGTCTTCCATCCTGAAGAATCTTCTGCAATTTTCCTTGTCCTTAAATTCCATCATCTAGTATGGTTGAAGATGGATCTTCTTTCCTGTAGAGGGCACTCTAAGCATCCTGGGAAGAGCCTCAGGCTTGTTCCAGCTAGCCTTTATCTGACAGATTTTGGATACCACCTCAGACTTGGCTGTTTTGGTGAAGCCAAAGTCCTTCTTCAAGCATCTAAACACTGAGAGTAGTGTTTGATAGTCTTCTCCTAAAATTCTGTAGAGAGGCCACACCTGTTCTCTACCACCCTTGAATACAAAGACCAGTCTCTCATGCAATTTTTGAGAAGCTGCAATGCCCCTTACTTCCACCAGGTTGTCTAAGTCAAGATGTAGACTGGATTCTTCCCTGATGTCAGCAATGTACATGCAGTCCTCTGGATTTGCAGGGGGTTTCTGAGGTTGTGGCTTTCTCATAAATACTGGCTTTGCCTTGACAGCCCTTTTCTTTGTCTTCATTGGTTGATCCTTCTCAAATAGGAATTTTGGAAAGTACGTCTCATCAAATTCAAAAGGCTCCTCTTTTGGCATAATTGGTTGATCATGAAAGTTGACAGGATGTGCAGGATCACAGGCCAACTTTTCTTCATGAGGTTGATCAACAGGAATTTGATGTGCACTTGTTGTGGAAGAATCTTGGGCAGTGTCCTAAGAATCATCTTTATCAAAGTTTAGATTCCTTTTTGCTCTAGCCTTTGGCTGCCTTACACTCTTCCTTTCCTTTCCAGCTTCCTCAGCTTCATCCTTGGCTTTTTCTTCCTTTAGGGTTTCTTCATCTTCAAGTGATTGAGCAACTGCAAGAGCTTGCATTGCTGCCCTTTCAGATTCTTCAGCTTTGGCCTTAGCAAAATTTGGGTGACCAACCCAAATACAGATTTCCTTGCTATCCCTGTAGATGATGGCCCTTTGGTTCCTTATGCTTGGATGATTGCTTTCTTTGCTTTCAATAATCAGCTTCCCTAGGACTTTGAACTCATCTGGCTTTGGTGAAGGATAAAATATCCTTGCAGTGTTCTTGCCCTTGGGTTTGACAGGTGATATTGGAGATATCCCTCTTGCATCCACATTCCTAAAGCATGAGGCTTGCCCTTTCTCATTTCTTGAATCTTGAAAGAGTCCATGCTGAAGGGGTTCTATAACATAAGAACTCTTGAACTGTGGCTCCCATTCCGTTGATGTAACAACCATGGCATTCGTTGATGGTTGATCCGTTGATGGATTTGAGTTCTTTGCAGTTTCAGCAATTTTCTTGACCCTTGCTTCTATGTTGGACCAATGATCTTTAATCTGTTCTGCAAGTCTCATCCTCATAGAAGCTTCCTAAATCAGGTCAATACCATCCTTTTTCTTCTGTCCAAGCTCCCCCATTGCTAGTGGCTCATTTGGTAAGGAAATGGCTGGAACCAAAACCTTTGTGATTTGTATATCAAGCTCTTTAGATTTCTCTAGCTCCTTAGATTTCTCCCCCTTTTTGTTATCATCAAGTGAGATGATAGGGATTCCTTGAGCTGCCAAAAGCTGGGTGAGTAGCTGTGTCTGCTTTTCCTGTTCCTGTTGCATGTGAGAAAGTGTAGCCTCAACTTTGTCCACTCTAGAGGAAAGAGTCTTCAAAGATGAGGACACTTCAGGTTCCTTGGAGAAAAACCTGTTCATCTTGGACACAGTTAGTAGAGGAAGCTTTTCATCTAGCCTCCTGTCAGTAGCATCCCTGAGGTTGCTAATGGAATCCTTGATTTCTGTAGCTTCAATCATTGTCTGTAGCATCTGTAGCCTTTGGATTTCCAGAGAATCCATGATGGCCTTGTAGAATTTCTTGTCCCTTGCATTTGCAGACTCATGAGCTAGATATGCCTCATTGTACTGCCTTGAAATAGCAGCATCTAGAGTGCATCTTCCTTGCATATCCTGAGAAAGCAAGTTTGGTCTAGGAGGCACCACAGAATTCCCAGTCTGTGAAGTAGTGGCCACCTGTAGATTGTCACCAAAGCTGTCCTCATCATCAGAAAAGTCAAAGTCTCCACTTGCTGCAGCTGTTGGAGATAGATTGGTCAAGGCATCCTTTGCTCTTTGCATTGATGCAGTTGTATGAATTAGGTGTAGTGACCTCTCTGCCTCCACATTGCCCTGTTGAGCCATAATTTGATAGGCTGGCACAGGGTGAGTAAAGGTCTCAGGATCCAGGGAAATACTATCCAGAGTTTGTTGATAATGCTCTTGGAAAGTAAGTTCCCTTTCTCCCTCATTGACCCTCATTAACTCACTAGCAATGGCTGCCTCCTCCCTTGCTGCTCCTGTAGTCCCTTCTCTCTCTCCTCTATTTTCTTGCATCATGGGCTCCCCATGGCTCACACCTCTCACACCCTCACCTTCACCTACTAAGGTGGAACCCTCAGCCTCTCCTTTTGCCTGGCTGGAAGAAATAGCCAGCCTCTCACTCTCATTCTCTCCTTTTGCCTGGCTGCAAGCCAGCCTCTCAATTTCACTCCCTCTCAAACCTAAAAGTGTCTCAACTACCACCAGGTCATCTACACTAGTTGTGGAAACAACTTGATTTTCAATAAGGGGTGTAGAATGACCTATTAACGGAATGGTAGTTTGAACTGTCAACGGTATGGATACCGTTGATAGAGAAACACTTGTCAACGAAAGAGGTTGTTTCGTTGATGAAGTCAATAAAGCACTTTGAGAAAGTGAAATTACAGTAGAATCTGTGGTGATTGATTTTAGAGATTCGTCCACAGATCCTCTTGTAACTTCAGAAAAAGTTGGTTGATGGCCCAACAAATCACTTAACAAGTGATGACCACCAGCTTCAGAGTGGGGCTTCTCCAAGATAAGAGTTGGAGAATCAGGAATAGATGAATGGATCATGTCCACATCTAAAGATTGAGTTGGTGAATTTGATGGAGATAGTTCAAGGTTGATGTTTAGAGAATGGGACTGTAACCCCAGAGTAATAATAGGGGTTACATCAAACTGAATTTGTGAAACTGGAAGTGTTGCTTCCAGAGTGTGTGCACCCTGTGTACCCTTGGATTTTTGTTTCACTCTCCTTTGGTATTGGGAAAATGTAGACTGTGGGCTTGAAGTGTCCCTTACCCTCTTGGAGTGTGCTCTTGGAGGAGAGCTTGTTTCAATAATCACATCCTTTTGGGAGGATGCAACTAGACTTGTGTGTAAATCCATTTTACTCATTGTGCCTTGTTGGGAAGACACAATGGGGCTTGGTTGGGACACACTATCCTTTCCTTCCTTATTCTTGGGGTTTCTTTGATGTTCACCCCTTCCCTCACCTCTCACAACTCCAGAATCACTCCCCTTTGGTTGTGAAGTAGTTTTTGCAACAGGTGCCTTTTGAGAAGCACCTGAGGTTGGCTTTAAGGATTTCTTTGATTTAGGTTTTGCTGCTTGGGCAGGAGCCTGTTGGGACACAGCTACAGACTCCATAGCAACATTGGTAAGTGAGATACTAGAAGTAACAACTACACTAACAGGTTAGAAGAAGTTACCTCAATGATGGGCAGATACACCACTGGGACATCACCATTGTGGTTAAGTCTCAGGAAATCTGTCAGAACCCTCTTCTCTTGCACAAAACACTCAAACCTGGAAACAGGGTTAGAGATAACTAATGGTGCTGGACTAACATGGTTATCCAACATCATCAGAAATCTAGCATAATAGATATTTTTCTTCCTATTTGTCTTATCACCCAACTTAGCACCAATTTCATATATAAGTTGGGTGCTAAAGTTATAATATCTATCAGTTAGGAGCATGGTTAAGAGAATCAACATAGAATTAGTTAATGCATCAAAATTACTAATCTTTCCAGAAAAGACTTTAATGAATGCATCAGCTAAGTAACTGTATTCTCTAACCAAACCTCTCCTAATAATCTTACCCAAATTATCAGTAGGCAATGAGTAGTTTATAGAATTTAGCATGTTAACAATTTCAGTGTTTGTAGGCAAAGCATTACAGTTATTTTCAGGAATATGCAGACATGCTTGCAATACATCAGAATTAACTATATACTCATTACCTTGGATGGTGAATTGCAAAGTGCAATTTGTCCCACTATACTCACATGAGGTCCAAATCTCCTCGATTATCTCATTGTAGAGTGGTGTAGAGTGAAACATTGCATAGCTCAACTTGCAATTCTTCATGAAGTCCATCATTTTGAAGAAGATGTTGTTCGGGCTTTCCTTGACAACAAAGGGGATGAAGTTGTTTTTCTCATAGATAAACCCTCCAGCAGACATAAGCTTGACTATGGGTGCCATTATTGAGTGTAGAAAAGCTTCGAACTGAATTGCTTGTTAGAGAGAAGAAGAAAGAAAAGCCTTTGGAATTTTTGAGAACAGGTAAAAAAAAAATTAAAGAAAATAGAATTTCTTAAATACTCCCCCAAAAATTCTCAGAAATTAAATCCAATAATCAATGTAAATTACTGGATTGGCTTAAAAATATAACCGTTACCTTTAAAGTATTACCATGATTTATACTTACAGGGGTGTATGTATAGATCGTGGTAACGGACGTGTCAAATTTCAACGGTTCAGATTAATTGCGCTAAATCAACGAATCAGGATTGGGCGGTTAAAGTCCCGTCTTATTTCGTTGATAAAGCTGCGTTTCGTTGATATAAAAGAGCTATCAACGAAACACCCAGAAAAATGCTAAGACTGTCAACGAAATGGTTCGTTTCGTTGACATAGTAATTTTGACTTGGACAAAATTTTACTTTTTCCTGAGAAAATTAATTCAGAGAAAAACATGCCAAATTTCTGGCTGCATTTTAACTTGTAAACATCTAAGAAATAATTAAGAGAAATTTAGCATACCTAGCTCACTTACTAATCTTGAGAATGTTGATTCATCAAGTGGCTTGGTAAAGATGTCTGCAAGTTGTTGTTCACTTGGAACAAAATGTAACTCCACAGTACCATTCATAACATGTTCTCTAATGAAATGGTACTTGATGTCAATGTGCTTGGTCCTTGAATGCTGCACTGGATTCTCAGTAATGGCAATGGAACTAGTGTTGTCACAGAAAATAGGAATTTTCTCAACTCTTAATCCATAATCAAGTAGTTGATTTTTCATCCATAAAATCTGTGCACAACAACTTCCAGCTGCAATATACTCAGCCTCAGTTGTGGAGGTGGAAACTGAGTTTTGTTTCTTGCTAAACCATGACACAAGCTTGTTTCCTAGGAATTGACAAGTTCCAGTTGTGCTTTTCCTGTCAATTTTACATCCTGCATAATCTGCATCTGAATAACCAATTAGTTCAAAGCCAGATTCTCTAGGATACCAAATGCCAAGGTTTGGTGTTCCTTTGAGATATATGAAAATCCTTTTAATAGCAACTAAATGGGATTCCCTAGGATCAGCCTGAAATCTAGCACATAGACATGTAGCAAACATAATATCAGGTCTACTAGCTGTTAAATATAAAAGTGAGCGTACCATGCCTCTGTAACCTGAAATGCCCACAGATTTTTCCTTAGTATTCAATTCAAGTTTGGTGGCAGTAGGCATGGGAGTTTTGGCAGGAGAGCATTCCAATAAGTTAAATCTCTTTAATAAATCATGAATATATTTTGTTTGACTAATGAACATGCCTTCATTAACTTGCTTCACTTGAAGACCAAGAAAGTAAGTTAATTCTCCCATCATGCTCATTTCATATTTACTTTGCATAAGCTTGGCAAACTTTTGACAAAGTTTCACATCTGTAGACCCAAAGATTATGTCATCTACATAAATTTGAACAAGTATAGTAGAGCCATTCACAACCATGTGAAAAAGAGTTTTATCTACAGTACCTCTAGTGAAGTGATTCTCAAGGAGGAACTGTGAAAGTGTGTCATACCAGGCTCTAGGTGCTAGTTTCAAACCATAGAGTGCTTTGAGGAGGAAGTATACATATTCTGTAAAGTCATCATCTTCAAAACCAGGAGGTTGACTTACATACTGAAAGTGTTTTGTCCTAAATCCAATCATGTATGATGAGTTAGGAAGAACTTTCTTGTATTCTTATTTGATTTCGTTTATATTAATAAAAGACTTGTTTTGTTTTTATTACGGGCTTTATCTATTTAAAGTGTTTTTAAATAAGATGTTCCATAGTTTAGAGTAAAGCTTCTAGAATTATAATGAGATTGTAATAGTGAGATCTAGAAGATGATAACTCTAGACTTAAACAGTTCCTGATCATAGGATAACTAATCGGAAGTTAGTGAATCCGCAAAGATTGGTACATACTATGCTTGCTCCCTTCAGGAGGATGTCTGTTCTCATAGGCATTTGTGTGGTGACACTATAGCTAGTATGTAGGTGCTTATTAGGGAATAAGTTCACTGAACATGACTCGAGTAGTTGGACAACTAATGGAGATTACTCACGTGTCGATAGTTGTTCACTGAGTGATAGTTGTACAAGTGTCCTTAGACTTGAGATCGTTAAAGTTATCTTGTATATAATGAACTGTGCTTTGGTTTAGTCCTTAGTCTCAAGGACATCCATTAGGTCTATTCTGGGCATAGGGATTTGTGTATGGAGATAGTTAACGTCAATAGAGGATCTACCCCTTCCAGTATAGGAAGTGAATATCCTATGTTATTCTTAGTATGCGAGTTCTGGAATCTCTGGCCAGAGTGAATGAAATTAGAAAGGAGTTTCTAATTTGCATTAATATGAACTTTGCATTATGAATAAGAAATCATATGATTAAATCTGATAGGCTTGACACGAGTTCCGTGCCTTGTATTTAATCGGGATATTGTAGGGTAGAAGGAATTGATTGTACTGTAACTAGTCACTGACAGGTTCTTGGTATTCTAAGCAGTGAATTCATATTATCCGGATAGTCGCGATATGTTGAGAAACATCACTCACGATGTAGAATAAATATAATTAATCAGTTAATTATATTTAATGAATTTTAGAATTCATATAAATAATAAATAAAAAGTTTATTATTATTTATTTCTACTACCGGCTTAATATTGAACCTACAGGGTCACACCATAAAAAGATTAATTTATTGATGAAGGTATTTTGAGAGAGAATAATAATAATGATTAAAATAGTTTTAATTATTATTTAAACATTTTATAAGAGAAAGTGAGGGATTTATATATTAATATATATTGATATATTAAATATACTAACCCTACTTGAGCCCTATATAAAGGATGAGATGAGATGAGTTAGACACATTTTTTGTTTTTGTGAAAAACCTAGTTGCCTCTCCTTCTTCTTCATCTCTCTCTGTCTCTCTCAAAAGAAAAAGGAAAACCTCCATTTTTATAAAGCTTCAAGCTTTATAAAAAGCTTCATCGAAGAATTATTCTTGGTGGATACCGGTAGAGAGCTTCACACTCTGAGAAGCTACTGCTAACGATCATCTCGATTCAAAGCTTCGATTTTTCAAGGTAAGATTTTGATTCCATATCATTTTACAGTTTTCTATATGTGCGATACATGGTTTTTACGGAATAAATGTTATATCACGCTTCCGCTCATCCGTAAATTCCTTCACATACACCTCCTCTTCCAATTCCCCATTCAGAAAAGCACTCTTCACATCCATTTGATAGACTTTGAAATTGGCATGGGCTGCATAGGCTAGGAAAATTCTTATTGCTTCTAGTCTTGCAACAGGAG
Source organism: Heracleum sosnowskyi (assembly GCA_030848705.1). Taxonomy (NCBI): domain Eukaryota; kingdom Viridiplantae; phylum Streptophyta; class Magnoliopsida; order Apiales; family Apiaceae; genus Heracleum; species Heracleum sosnowskyi. The sequence goes on from CM061237.1 coordinate 84,923,308, forward strand.
CAAAGGTTTCATCAAAATCAATTCCTTCTTCCTTTGAATAGCCTTTTTCAACCAATCTAGCCTTGTTCCTTGTGACTATGCCATTTTCATCCATCTTGTTTCTGAACACCCATTTTGTGCCTATGACACTCCTGTCCTTAGTGTAATATCCGGGAAAATTACGTGTTATTATGTGATGTGAAATGAAATTTTAATTTCATATTAAGAGTTATTAAATGATTTATCTGTTTAAACGTGCTAAGTTATTCGTTAAATGATTGAATATGTGATATTGTGGTGCTATGTGAAATGTGTGGGGAATTTGAAATTATTTTGAAAAGGGTGTCATACTATTTTATTTTATTTTAATTATCGAAAAGAAAATTTGGATCGTTCCCAAATTATTCGGGAGATTGGTATATCGTTCGTACCAATATTTCATTCGTTAAAGTAGAAAGTATTCGAAAATATTCGCAATAAAGGTATTTTGGTTCGTATATTTTGAATTAAACGATACTTGTAGTTATCCGTACTTTATGGATGCTTATCGTCTCGTGAAACGTGTATTCTGCTTTATTAAAGGTTTAAAGCATATATTCTGTTAAATTGTATTTAAAGCGATCTATCGGATCAGTATCGATCCAAAAATGTCGTTTGGGGTATTATTTTCCGTTTAATATAAAAAGGCAAATCGTACTTTGTTTTGCGTATAATAAAGCTTAATTACAGTTAAAAATCTAAAAACCCCTGAAACGTGTTCTTCGTGTTCTTGAGAATCAAACTCAATTTTGAAGGCGTTATCGGAATCCGATTTCGATGTTCTTGTAACCAAAATGAATCTCTCATCATCCTCTACCTAAATCCATCATCAAAATTCATGTGGGTATGATTTCTGAGTTTTTCTTATTTTTAATTATTTATTTATTTTCGAATTATTTATTTAATTTGGGGAAATCTGTGTTTGTGATTGTTCTTGATAATTGATGATATGAATAAGTTGTATGTGTTGTAAGGAGTTTTTTGATGATTTTTAATTTGAATTTGGAGTTCGTTTTCGAGCTAATCGGAAATTGTATGTAAGTCGCCGGATTTTTCTTTTAGCCGGAATTTCAGTTTGGTTGATCGGTTGCCGTTTGTGTTTATGCCAGTGTGTAGATCGTAGGATTTAGAATCGAACCATGTAAGCCGTTGTGAATTCTGGGTTCGGTTTCTGGTCGCCGGAAAAACGGCCGCCGTTGCCGCCGGTGACCGGAATCGGTGAAAACTGAGATGTTTCTGCGACGTTTTGGTCTGTTTTTGGCATGGATGTGTTTGTTGTGAAAAACCGAACAGAAGCGCTATGGGTTGGTCGAGGTTTGGACGGAATGGAACGATTCCGGCCACCGGACGTCGGCCGGAAACTGGGAAACCCAGTTTCCGGTGGTGTTCTTGGCCGACCCGTTTTGAGTTCTTGGTGACCCGTTTTCAAAACCCTACCCGACCCGGTTTCGATTCCTAAAAACCCTAATTTCATTTTAGAAAACTGTTTCTGGAGTTAATTATTTTAAAATAACTAAAAATAGTTTAAAAATTCTAAAAAAATCATATCTTTGATTTAAAAATACATTTTATTATTCCAAAAATTTTATCAATTCATAAATATTTATTTAAATTCGAAAATTGATTAAATTTAATTATTTTAATTATTTTTGATTAATAATTAATTAATTTAATTAATTGATTAATTCTTTTAATCAGTTAATTCTTAATAATTAATTATTAATTAGATTTAATTAATTAAAATTAAGTTTAATTATTTTCTAGCTTGGTTCATTTATTTAAAAATAGTTTGAGCATTTAAAGAGTGTCAATTAATTTTATTAATTGATTTATTTGTATTTCAAATACATATATTGGATTTAAAAATCCGATTTTTGATTTAAAAATTGTTTGTGGCTTATTTAAATTCAAATAAGCTTCGTGTGATGTTTTAAACATAAGTTATAAGTGCTATATGGTTTGTATGAGTTGTGTAATGTGTTTTATAGTCTGTGTATGCCCGTACTAGGGCTAGTGTCTGAGTTTTAAATATCGTAAATTAGACCGGGCGTCCAATACGTAACCGGTTACTTGTTTAAATGTGTTATGTGAATGATGTGAATTATCTGTTGTGGAGTCATGCATGCGAATAAATTGTGTTGAGACTTGTTTGAGTATTTGGTCGTGTCTAATATCATCACGAGGGGTAGTTGGGATAGAAATTTGTCGGTTATGTTAGAAAGTGAGATTTACGAGGCCGTTGACTTAGATGTTGACTTTTATAGTATGGGGAGTTTCGTCAAGCGAGTTACGAGGATTACTTGTATAGTTAGTTGTGATCATTCTATCAATTGAAATGTGGTTGTCTGTGCAACAGAGGCTATTGGACGAGACGAGTCAGATTATCGAAGTTAAGTTACAATCGTTTATGGAATGTGAAATCATACGTTGAAGACTAAGTACTGTCTCATGTTTGACTATCGAGGCTGGCACGTGGATTCAAAATGGTAAAAGCATACTAGTGGTATTCGCAAGAGCGTTAAAGCAAAGAAGGACGGAGGTAGAGAATCGTGCGACAAGACAGAATAAGGAGGAAATCGTATTGTTTCAGCGTTACGAAATAGCTAAGGACCAGAGGCAAGTGTTTATACCCTTGCTTATTAATTAAGGGATATTATCTTGAATTATTAGTTTGCATGTTGAATGCTTATTACTGAATTTTCAAATGTTGATTTCTTTGCATTGAATTGCAAGTATGTTATTTAATCTCGTAAATTGACGAGTACTCTTTTATACCTTTTGAGTTTAGATTCATATTTTCATATTGATTGGAAAGATATACTTATTATATTGAAAAGTTTGAAGAGATAATTATGGGCCGTATACTAAGGCTTTCTTTTAAAAGACATGATTTTAAAACATTAGGTTGGAATATTGCCAACCCTAGATGAGTGGGAACTTGTGAACCCTATGTTGAAAATGTTATTTTAAATTCCGAAGTTGTGGTACTTGTTCTACAAGTATTCCATTTTTCCATCCTGCACCCTTGCAAGTATTATTATCATTTCTTGTTAATGCGATCATCTGATCCATTCCCTGATTCGAATTCATTTATGTTGTGCATGATTTAGTTTACTTCCTTCAAATACGAGGCTTATCTATTATAAGTATATGTTCGAAGGACTTGAACTATTTCTGTCAGAAGTTCATAAACCCTTGTTTTCTTCATTTATAAACTTCACCCTGAATTTTTCTTAAACTTGAACTTGACTTTCTTGTCACTTACCAGATTGTTGAATCTTAACTAATTCTTCCATGATGTGATAATTTGAACTGTTGAGGCCATCTAGAGCCTGTTCTTTGAACCCTATTCTATATTGAGTTGTTACAAATTCTGTTGATATCATAATGCATGTTTCATATCAGACTAAATCTTGTTGAGCATGTCATTGTTTATTCTTCATTATATCCCAGTTGTTACATCGAACTCGTCGATGCTTATTATATTGTCACTTTTCATATGCACCTCCCCATATTGTGTCGATCTCGTCGATACTAGATTATATTGTTATTCCTTAATGGATTCTTCATAATTGAACTGTTTCCTGGAACGTGAGTTTTCCAGCAATTGTTGTATTAGGTTGTCGATTCTTCCGACACCTGATTGTCGAAGGAAGGTTGTCAATTGTTCTGACACCTGACGTATATATATATAATATAGGATTGGAATGTTTTTAAATGGGACCAGTAATTGGTCGGGCCATATTTATGGTCGGAATAAATTAAGGCCCAGATTGGCCTAGGATCCAGTAGAGGACTTTGCTATAAGCAAGTCCGGGGTTGATGCGTGGCTGGCCAGCAGCACAACCTTTGATTTGATAAATGTTAAAAATCCAATTCTAATATTAATTCTTATTTCTGGGATGAGTTACATCCATATGTTTTGTACTTGTGAGTTATGACCTGATATTCAGGTTTATTCGTTGCGTAAAATTGTTGGTTGTTGATTAATAAATGGTGGTTTCAATCTTTCTGAAATCACTTACTCTTAATTCATTTGGATTCCAAATAGTCGAAATCCACTTCCGTGATTCCATTGGCAGTCGTGAGATATCTATCTTGATGAGTTTTATTCATACCGCATATCTAGTCGGTACCATGTTGAAGTATTGAAGTGCGTTCTTTATTCCTTGACCGAGCGTGTTGGCTCATTCTTACCCCTTGATTATTCTAACCTTCCGGAGTTGTTGGTTTCAGAAAATGTTGTGAATAGATCTGTTATCTTCAAAACTAGTATTTTGGTACAAACTATGGTCTTGAAGACGTATGAGTTATATTTATTTCATATTTTCTACTTACTATTGTAGTTATTGTTGATTCGGTCGCCGTAACGACCAATATAAATCTTTTTGTGTTTTAAACTATTCAATTGCGAGAAGAAGAATGAGAAATTGTGGTAAATTACCAAACTTGATTTGAAAATATTAGAGATTACAAATGTTTAAGCCAAAGGCTTGTTTATTTGAAAATCCAAAGTTTATTTTGGAAACCTTTCGTATTATATTTAATAATGCGATTGCTGAGCAATTCATTCGCTCATACTTGTTTTATTTATATATATTTTAGCCTGCCAAAAAGAAGGTGTATTGGCGAGAGTTGTCCGCGTAGCTGATCAGAGATGGGGAAAGATATTAGCGTAAAGACGTTTTGATCCAGAGCATTGGAGCTAGTGAGAGGTTTTGTATATAGATGTTTTCTATTGAATAATATATTTTATAAGATTAGTTGCCGGTATACTTCTTATCGAAGTTATACTAGTGTATTAGAATTTGTGTAAAGAGAATGGTTGTAAAGAAGAAAGATTGTTTGTAATGAAATTTGGATTCTTGTTTCTAGCACTATAACCTTTAAAGATTCTTGGTAGAGTTGGGGTCACAAATATTATTATTATTGTGTTGATTTTATATTGAACAGGTTGTTTGGATTAAGAGTGCAGTGTGACGACCAAATCCTTTGACCCCGGATTTGGGGGCGTTACAGTTGGTATCAGAGCAAGGGTTATAGTAAAACTAGAAACGAGAGTGTGTGGGAGTGTATATAGTTATATAAGGAACGTCAGAGCTCATTTAGAGTTCGTATTGGACTATTGGATATAGTACCGCTGAGTGAGTTGAGATGGAGGTATTTGATTGAGATAGTTGTGCTGAAATGGATAGAACTTCTTGCGTTTGTAGACGTCTATGGCGGAATCTTCGAGGACTATTACGAGTCGACGACGACGTACGATATTGATAACCTTTCGACGTGGAAAAGAAGGGCTGAAATCGAATAACGTGGAAAAGAAGGGCTGAAATCGAATAACGTGGAGAAGAAGGGCTGAAATCGAATAACGAGCTATCGAAGGAGTCGACGGAGGAGTCATATGTGAAGACCTTGGTAATACCTTCCCATCCTAAGGAAATATTTGACATTTCTTTAAGCGAAGCTGTGTTGGTGAATATATTCCACCTTTTGACCTTGTACTTGATACTTTTGATCAATCATGATTGCAATTGCATCAGAGGTTGTTGTGACATCTATTTCAAATTTGTGAAGCCTGTTGAAAATATGTTATTTAAATTCCAACTCCTTCATTCTTCCGGAGTGGATAACTCTATTTGTGATGTAACACTATTTGTTGATACTTCCTTTCTGGTTGTTCTTTTTTTTTTTTGAAATGACACCTTTGGAATTTATTCAATTTCAATCCAAGGTGTGTATTTGAGATTTCTTATCGAGAGGTCTTGGTTGTTATTTTGACCGTAAATTTCTTTCATGTTTCACTACTCCAACTGAGACAAACAACCCTATTTATAGGGGACACAAGGACTATCTGTCTATGTGATAGAAGTCTGATGGGACGCCGTCACTTGTGTGTTGTGCAATACAAGAAGGCTAATTACCTTTAGTACTGTCTTAATGGAGACACACAACATTGAGTTCATGTGATCAAATTGATCTCTCGGTGATTCTTTTATTTCCAATAATGTTTGCTTTGGAATATGCAGACTTGGTAACCCCAATTGGGGAACATTTGCTATGATACAGAACCTTTTCTCTTCAAAATATCATGAATTTTTTTATTTCAAATAATCTGGAAGGTATGCCACCAGGTTGGGAGCAAATTTACCCTACCATAATGAACGAAGAATTTGTGATTGAATTACCACGAGCGAAAGCGGATTACGATGCGATTAGAATACTAGTAACATATAACGGAGCCAGTTGTTCTCTCTCTATCGATTAACGTTACGATGTGGAAGAGGTGAAGTTAGATAATTCAAAAGTTGATTGGAAATTGGGGAAAAATGTGTAATTGTGCTGATGATATCCCATGTTGTGGAAGATGAACATAATAGATTTTTGTCTCAATGAGAAGAACTTTTAAAATTTGATGATAGGCTAATAATGGAGAATGAGTTGATCTTTGAGTATTTCAGGATTGTATGATATGGTTGCAAGTCTTTTGCTCACGATAGTTAAGGTAAATCTTGCTAGTCAATGTGGATGTATAGAATGAGAATCAAGATAATGTCGAGTTGATCAAGCTGTTTGGGAAATGAGATGGAACCATGGAAAAGGTGTCCTGAGTGTTACTGTGAATGTATCTTCTGAATTATTTAGGAATCAGATGGAGAGCAATTAAGTTATTGGAACTAGGTAGAACAATTTTAAAGATATGGGATTAAGTCACCAAGTTGATAAGGAATATTCTCCCAATTGTAAATAGGAAAAGAAGACGAAGAGGTGTTAATAAGGATTTAAAGACAATGGATGAGGTAATGAGTGATTGTTTTAAACTGAATATTTGTTTGGCACGGAAGGTATGTGATCGTTGAAAGCAGTTGTTAAATATATTGGAGGTAGATAAAGTTGACCCAAGAATATGGATGGCTGATAGTATGAGTAGAAAAAAAAAAGAGATCAGAGATGTAAATATCTTCGGTACAAGGATTAGAAAGGATAGAGCTTTAAGGTTATGATAACAAGAGATTAATAAGAAGAAATGACGGAATTAAGGGTTCAACCAGAATTGATTAAAGAGAAAGGGCTACATAAAGGAAAGAGTTATGGAGAAAGAAATGGAATTCAGTTACAGGAGGGAACGAGAAAGAATAAGGGATAAGAAGGAAATGTAAGGATATATAAGAGGTTTAAAAAGGATATTAATGTTGGTGAGTATTTAAGTGCTTGGGATACTAGAAAATGAAGACAGAGTAACAGAGGTATAGTAGACGATTACAACTAAAGAGATTCCTGAATGGAAGTGGAAACATATTAAGATAGACTTTGTAGTAGAGTTGCTAAGGCTTAGAGCTAATCATGATGTTATTTGAGTTATTATTGACCGATTAACGAGAGATATTTATTAGATGAATTGGTCCATCTCTAGCTATTTGAATGAGGTAATAGTACGGCATGGAATGACGTGTTCAAATGTATTTGACAGAGATCCGTGACTTAATTAAATAATTCAGACAGACTATGGTTGTGTACTAAATTTTTAAGGTAATTGGAAGGACCATTTACCGTTGATTAGATTTTCTTACGATAACAGTTATTATGACAATTTTGAACTGCTACCTTATGTCGGTTTACTGCGTGTTAGGAAAGTTGCGTATAAGTTTGCGTACCACTCCATGAGTGGTGTATTCATAGTGTATTTCATAAAATACGAACCTATAGAGATTTAGTTAAATTGTTCTATGTTGAGTAACCAATTGAGATATTGAGTCAGTATGAGAGAGTGATGAGTAATAGAGGAGTCAAATTAGTATGAGTATGAGGAGAAATCCTAAGGTTGAAGAGTCAACCTAGGAATTTGAGAATGAGATGTTGGAAAATATCCACCTGTGTTTGCGTAAGCTGATTCTGGGGACAGAATCCTGTTAAGGGGGGAAGGATGTAAGATCCGGGAAAATTACGTGTTATTATGTGATATGAAATGAAATTTTAATTTCATATTAAGAGTTATTAAATGATTTATCTGTTTAAACGTGCTAAGTTATTCGTTAAATGATTGAATATGTGATATTGTGGTGCTATGTGAAATGTGTGGGGAATTTGAAATTATTTTGAAAAGGGTGTCATACTATTTTATTTTATTTTAATTATCGAAAAGAAAATTTGGATCGTTCCCAAATTATTCGGGAGATTGGTATATCGTTCGTACCAATATTTCATTCGTTAAAGTAGAAAGTATTCGAAAATATTCGCAATAAAGGTATTTTGGTTCGTATATTTTGAATTAAACGATACTTGTAGTTATCTGTACTTTATGGATGCTTATCGTCTCGTGAAACGTGTATTCTGCTTTATTAAAGGTTTAAAGCATATATTCTGTTAAATTGTATTTAAAGCGATCTATCGGATCAGTATTGATCCAAAAATGTCGTTTGGGGTATTATTTTCCGTTTAATATAAAAAGGCAAATCGTACTTTGTTTTGCGTATAATAAAGCTTAATTACAGTTAAAAATCTAAAAACCCCTGAAACGTGTTCTTCGTGTTCTTGAGAATCAAACTCAATTTTGAAGGCGTTATCGGAATCCGATTTCGATGTTCTTCTAACCAAAATGAATCTCTCATCATGCTCTACCTAAATCCATCATCAAAATTCATGTGGGTATGATTTCTGAGTTTTTCTTATTTTTAATTATTTATTTATTTTCGAATTATTTATTTAATTTGGGGAAATCTGTGTTTGTGATTGTTCTTGATAATTGATGATATGAATAAGTTGTATGTGTTGTAAGGAGTGTTTTGATGATTTTTAATTTGAATTTGGAGTTCGTTTTCGAGCTAATCGGAAATTGTATGTAAGTCGCCAGATTTTTCTTTTAGCCGAAATTTCAGTTTGGTTGATCGGTTGCCGTTTGTGTTTATGCCAGTGTGTAGATCGTAGGATTTAGAATCGAACCATGTAAGTCGTTGTGAATTCTGGGTTCGGTTTCTGGTCGCCGGAAAAACGGCCGCCGTTGCCGCCACTGACCGGAATCGGTGAAAACTGAGATGTTTCTGCGACGTTTTGGTCTGTTTTTGGCATGGCTGTGTTTGTTGTGAAAAACCGAACAGAAGCGCTATGGGTTGGTCGAGGTTTGGACGGAATCGAACGATTCCGGCCGCCGGACGTCGGCCGGAAACTGGGAAACCCAGTTTCCGGTGGTGTTCTTGGCCGACCCGTTTTGAGTTCTTGGTGACCCGTTTTCAAAACCCTACCCGACCCGGTTTCGATCCAGAAAACCCTAATTCCATTTTCTGGATAGTGTTTCTGGGTTTTTATTTTAAAAATAATTCAAAAATAGTTTTATAATTCTAAAAATCATATCTTTGATTTAAAAATATATTTTATTATTCCGAAAATTTTATAAATTCATAAATATTTATTTAAATTCGAAAATTGATTAAATTTAATTATTTTAATTATTTTTGATTAATAATTAATTTATTTAATTAATTGATTAATTCTTTTAATCAGTTAATTCTTAATAATTAATTATTAATTAGATTTAATTAATTAAAATTAAGTTTAATTATTTTCTAGCTTGGTTCATTTATTTAAAAATAGTTTGATCATTTAAAGAGTGTCAATTAATTTTATTAATTGATTTATTTGTATTTAAAATACATATATTGGATTTAAAAATCCGATTTTTGATTTAAAAATTGTTTGTGGCTTATTTAAATTCAAATAAGCTTCGTGTGATGTTTTAAAAATAAGTTATAAGTGCTATATGGTTTGTATGAGTTGTGTAATGTGTTTTATAGTCTGTGTATGCCCGTACTAGGGCTAGTGTCTGAGTTTTAAATATCGTAAATTAGACCGGGCGTCCGATACGTAACTGGTTACTTGTTTAAATGTGTTATGTGAATGATGTGAATTATCTGTTGTGGAGTCATGCATGCGAATAAATTGTGTTGAGACTTGTTTGAGTATTTGGTCGTGTCTAATATCATCACGAGGGGTAGTTGGGATAGAAATTTGTCGGTTATGTTAGAAAGTGAGATTTACGAGGCCGTTGACTTAGATGTTGACTTTTATAGTATGGGGAGTTTCGTCAAGTGAGTTACGAGGATTACTTGTATAGTTAGTTGTGATCATTCTATCAATTGAAATGTGGTTGTCTGTGCAACAGAGGCTATTGGACGAGACGAGTCAGATTATCGAAGTTAAGTTACAATCGTTTATGGAATGTGAAATCATACGTTGAAGACTAAGTACTGTCTCATGTTTGACTATCGAGGCTGGCACGTGGATTCAAAATGGTAAAAGCAGACTAGTGGTATTCGCAAGAGCGTTAAAGCAAAGAAGGACGGAGGTAGAGAATCGTGCGACAAGACAGAATAAGGAGGAAATCGTATTGTTTCAGCGTTACGAAATAGCTAAGGACCAGAGGCAAGTGTTTATACCCTTGCTTATTAATTAAGGGATATTATCTTGAATTATTAGTATGCATGTTGAATGCTTATTACTGAATTTTCAAATGTTGATTTCTTTGCATTGAATTGCAAGTATGTTATTTAATCTCGTAAATTGACGAGTACTCTTTTATACCTTTTGAGTTTAGATTCATATTTTCATATTGATTGGAAAGATATACTTATTATATTGAAAAGTTTGAAGAGATAATTATGGGCCGTATACTAAGGCTTTCTTTTAAAAGACATGATTTTAAAACATTAGGTTGGAATATTTCCAACCCTAGATGAGTGGGAACTTGTGAACCCTATGTTGAAAATGTTATTTTAAATTCCGAAGTTGTGGTACTTGTTCTACAAGTATTCCATTTTTCCATCCTACACCCTTGCAAGTATTATTATCATTTCTTGTTAATGCGATCATCTGATCCATTCCCTGATTCGAATTCATTTATGTTGTGCATGATTTAGTTTACTTCCTTCAAATACGAGGCTTATCTATTATAAGTATATGTTCGAAGGACTTGAACTATTTCTGTCAGAAGTTCATAAACCCTTGTTTTCTTCATTTATAAACTTCACCCTGAATTTTTCTTAAACTTGAACTTGACTTTCTTGTCACTTACCAGATTGTTGAATCTTAACTAATTCTTCCATGATGTGATAATTTGAACTGTTGAGGCCATCTAGAGCCTGTTCTTTGAACCCTATTCTATATTGAGTTGTTACAAATTCTGTTGATATCATAATGCTTGTTTCATATCAGACTAAATCTTGTTGAGCATGTCATTGTTTATTCTTCATTATATCCCAGTTGTTACATCGAACTCGTCGATGCTTATTATATTGTCACTTTTCATATGCACCTCCCCATATTGTGTCGATCTCGTCGATACTAGATTATATTGTTATTCCTTAATGGATTCTTCATAATTGAACTGTTTCCTGGAACGTGAGTTTTCCAGCAATTGTTGTATTAGGTTGTCGATTCTTCCGACACCTGATTGTCGAAGGAAGGTTGTCAATTGTTCTGACACCTGACGTATATATATATAATATAGGATTGGAATGTTTTTAAATGGGACCAGTAATTGGTCGGGCCATATTTATGGTCGGAATAAATTAAGGCCCAGATTGACCTAGGATCCAGTAGAGGACTTTGCTATAAGCAAGTCCGGGGTTGATGCGTGGCTGGCCAGCAGCACAACCTTTGATTTGATAAATGTTAAAAATCCAATTCTAATATTAATTCTTATTTCTGGGATGAGTTACATCCATATGTTTTGTACTTGTGAGTTATGACCTGATATTCAGGTTTATTCGTTGCGTAAAATTGTTGGTTGTTGATTAATAAATGGTGGTTTCAATCTTGCTGAAATCACTTACTCTTAATTCATTTGGATTCCAAATAGTCGAAATCCACTTCCGTGATTCCATTGGCAGTCGTGAGATATCTATCTTGATGAGTTTTATTCATACCGCATATCTAGTCGGTACCATGTTGAAGTATCGAAGTGCGTTCTTTATTCCTTGACCGAGCGTGTTGGCTCATTCTTACCCCTTGATTATTCTAACCTTCCGGAGTTGTTGGTTTCAGAAAATGTTGTGAATAGATCTGTTATCTTCAAAACTAGTATTTTGGTACAAACTATGGTCTTGAAGACGTATGAGTTATATTTATTTCATATTTTCTACTTACTATTGTAGTTATTGTTGATTCGGTCACCGTAACGACCAATATAAATCTTTTTGTGTTTTAAACTATTCAATTGCGAGAAGAAGAATGAGAAATTGTGGTAAATTACCAAACTTGATTTGAAAATATTAGAGATTACAAATGTTTAAGCCAAAGGCTTGTTTATTTGAAAATCCAAAGTTTATTTTGGAAACCTTTCGTATTATATTTAATAATGCGCTTGCTGAGCAATTCATTCGCTCATACTTGTTTTATTTATATATATTTTAGCCTGCCAAAAAGAAGGTGTATTGGCGAGAGTTGTCCGCGTAGCTGATCAGAGATGGGGAAAGATATTAGCGTAAAGACGTTTTGATTCAGAGCATTGGAGCTAGTGAGAGGTTTTGTATATAGATGTTTTCTATTGAATAATATATTTTATAAGATTAGTTGCCGGTATACTTCTTATCGAAGTTATACTAGTGTATTAGAATTTGTGTAAAGAGAATGGTTGTAAAGAAGAAAGATTGTTTGTAATGAAATTTGGATTCTTGTTTCTAGCACTATAACCTTTAAAGATTCTTGGTAGAGTTGGGGTCACAGATATTATTATTATTGTGTTGATTTTATATTGAACAGGTTGTTTGGATTAAGAGTGCAGTGTGACGACCAAATCCTTTGACCCCGGATTTGGGGGCGTTACACTTAGGCTTGGGCACCAGCTTCCAAACATTGTTCCTCTCAAATTGGTTTAGCTCCTCTTGCATGGCTAATACCCAATCTGGATCTAGAAGTGCATCCTCAACTTTCTTTGGCTCATCTTGAGACAGAAAGCTACTATATAGACATTCTTCTTGAGTTGCTCTTCTAGTTTGGACTTTTGAAGAAACATCACCTATAATAAGTTCAAAGGGATGATCTTTAGTCCATTTCCTTGAGGGAGGTAGATTTGCTCTTGAAGAGGTAGCTTCATGATCATGATTGCCTTGATTGGATATTTGTCCTTGAGAAACTCCCCCTGAGTTTGTTGTCCCTAAATGATCACTTCTAGAAGCATTTCTATGTCTGTCAACGGTATGACCATTTTGGCTGTCAACAAAACGCTCAGTTTGACTGTCAACGAATCCACCATCATGACTGTCAACGAAATGACCATTTGGTCTGCTAGCAGCTATTCTTTTCAATCTTAGTGCAGCAATTTCATCTTCACTGCTGCTTTCATCTGTGCTAGATACAACAACTTTAGGCTGTTTCTCAGTAGCCTTAACATGATTCACTTGATCTCCTTCCTCATTCTCAAATGAAAGACTTTCATGGAAACCTTCATCACAGAGACCTTGAATTTTGAGATCATCAAAAACAACATGTATAGATTCCATAACAATGTTGGTTCTGAGATTATAGACTCTGTAAGCTTTCCCTGCTGCATATCCCACAAATATTGCTTCATCTGCCTTTGCTTCAAATTTTCCCAAATGCTCAGCTTAATTTCTTAGAACAAAGCACTTGCATCCAAAGACATGAAGAAAATCCAATAGTGGCTTCTTTCTTTTGAGTAGCTGATAAGGGGTCATTCCTTTGGCCTGATTAATCAAAGAAATATTTTGAGTGAAGCAAGCTGTATTAACTGCCTCAGCCCAAAAATAAGTTGGTAACTTTGATTCATCTAGCATTGTCCTTGCAGCTTCAATAAGTGTTCTGTTTTTCCTTTCAACTACACCATTTTGCTGTGGTGTCCTTGTTGCTGAAAACTCATGCAAAATACCATTTTCTTCACAGAACACCTTCATGCTTGAATTCTTGAATTATGTCCCATTGTCACTCCTAATCCTTCTTACTTTGAAGTCAGGATGATTGTTTACCATCTTGATGTGATTGATAATGATTTCACTTGCCTCATCTTTTGAGTGTAAAAAGGTCCATGTAAATCTAGAAAAATCATCAACAATCACAAGACAGTATTTCTTCTTTGAGATAGACATGACATTTACAGGGCCAAACAGATCCATATGAAGTAATTCAAGCTGATGGACAATTGATGACTCTGTCTTGCTTTTGAATGATGCCTTCTTTTGTTTTCCTTTTTGACAGGCATCACACAATCCATCCTTGGAAAACTCCACCTGTGGAATTCCTCTAGCAAGATCTTTCCTCACCAGATCATTCATAACTTTAAAATTCAGATGAGATAATTTCTTGTGCCATAGCCAACTTTCATCCTTGCTTGCCTTGCTGAAAAGACAAGTGATGGTGTCTGGACTTGTGCTACTAAAGTCAGCAATGTACACATTCCCTCTTCTGAATCCAGTCATTACCACATTGTTGTTTCCTCCTTTAGAAACAACACAGGCTTCTTTAGAAAAAGTAACTAAAAATCCTTTGTCACAAAGTTGGCTGATACTAAGCAAATTGTGCTTAAGACCATCCACCAATGCAACCTCATCTATGATGACATTCTCTTTTGAAATCAAGCCATATCCCTTAGTGTAGCCTTTGCTGTCATCTCCAAAAGCAATACAAGGGCCAGCTCTTTCCTGAAACTCTGTGAGCAGGGTAGAATCAGCAGTCATGTGTCTTGAACAACAACTATCCAAGTACCAAAGATTCCTTTTGTCTCCCTGCACACAACAAAACCAAATCAAGTTGATTTTGGTACCCAAGTTTCCTTGGGTCCTGTTTTGTTAGCCTTTGCTTTTCCTTTTATATCATTTTTCACCTTGGGCTCAGATTGATTTAAATCAATCTTTATCCTTGGTGTTGATTTCTGAGAGTTGCTCACATTTTCATTCACAGCATGCATACTTGGAGGAACAAACATGTTATTCATATTCCATGGCATTTGTGGCACATTAAACATATTCATGTATGGATTAGGCACAAATGGCATGCTGGCATATGGATTTTGAAATTGTGCATATGGAGCAAACATGTTAGGCATAACAGGCATTGTAGGCATCGAACCATTCATAGCAGGCTTAGACATTTTCACTTTAGCAGTCTTCTTAACAGATTTACAGTTAGTAGATAAATGACTAACACTTCCACAATTAACACATGTCTTTCTAGGAGCATATTTATCAGGTGTGTAATTGTTGTGTTTGTTAATCCCTACTTTGCCATTCCTGTTATTCTTTTTATTTCCCTTAGCCTCAACTTGAACATTCTCTAACTTATCTTTCAATTGCTTGTTGGACAAGTGACCTACATTAGCTCTCTCAACAGGCTTCTCAACTTTCTTTGATTTACTAGACTCACCTTGAACAAAGTTCTTGGTGACAGGACCAAACTTGTTATTAAGTCTAGTGAGTTCATCTTTTCTTTTCTCTGTCAACGAAACAGCCTGATCGGTTGATGGTTCATCTGTCAACGAAACATTGCATTCCGTTGACATATCAACCTTCAACAAATGATCACTGTTGTTTGTCGACTCTGTTTCTGATTCTAAGGTTTCACCAACATACCCTAGCTTCTCTTTGTTCTTTTTCCATGATTGTTCACAGAAAGATTCCATACCTTGAACATTAATGATGTTGGTAGCAACATTCCTGGCATCTTTCCATTTAGCAATCACACTTTGTTCTATTTCAAGTTGTGTTTTAAGAATTTCTTCCCTTTCTAACACGTTCTCAAGTTCCTTCTTAGCATCCCTACTTACACACCTCATTTTCTCAAAATCAATGAGCTGTGTTTCTAACATTGCATTCCTATCACTTAAGAGCAAATTAGTCTCTTTTATTCTTGAATTCTCTTTGGTAAGTGATTTAAGAGTAACACGCAAATTATATAATACAGTAGACATTTCATTTACTGCACTATCGCATTCCTCTTTAGAAAGCTCAGAAAGATTAGTAATTGTTACCTGGTTGCTTGAGGAGCTTGCTTCCTGCTCATGATTATTAGCCATAAGAGCCAAGTTGACATACTCAACATCATCATCAGAATCTCCACCATTACCAGCCCAATCATACTCCTGAGACATGAAAGCCTTTTCTTTTTGCTTGAGAAGTTCAAAGTATTTCTTTTTATAATCAACAGGCTCAAATTTCCTGTTGCCCTTCTCAACCTTGGGCTTTCTGCAGTCTCCAGCAAAGTGACCAAGCATTCCACAATTGAAACATTTAGATTTAGACTTTTCAATCCAGTTATTTTTGCTGGGTTGAAAGTCTCTCCTTGCTGGCCTTGCTTCTGAGTTTCTCTTGAACTTGAACTTAGAGAATTTTCTTGACAGAAAAGCAATGTGTTCATCAATCTCATCTAAGTCATCCAAGTTGCCTGGTTCTGGTTCTTCTTCTTCTGTCATCTTGCCTTTACCCTTGCTAACATCACTTCTACAACTAGCTCGACTAGTTGTGGCCTTTGCAGCTTCTTCATTGTCATCTTCCAGTTGGTTCACAGATGCAATCAATGCAATAGATCCACCTTTCTTTTGTACCTTTTCAATTTCTTCATCTTGCTCCATTTCCAACTCATATGTCTTCAAGGTTCCATAAAGCCTTTCAAGAGTGTAGTCTTTGTACTCTTGAGTGTTTCTGAGAGAAACAGTCATAGGCTTCCATTCTTTTGGAAGAGCTCTAAGAAATTTAAGGTTTGAATCCTTGGTTTGATAGATCCTCCCATACAACTTTAATCCATTCAAAAGCTTTTGAAACCTACTAAACGTGTCATTTAGGGTTTCACTAGCTTTAAAATGAAAATGTTCATATTGTTGTATTAGGAGTTGCATTTTGTTTTCCCTAACTTGCTCAGTTCCTTCACAGAGAGTTCTAATAGTGTCCCATACTTCTTTAGAGGTCGTACAGTTGATGACATTGTCAAACATCTCTTGCTCCAAACCATTAAACAGAATGTTTATGGTTCTCTTATCTTTATGGATTTCTGCAAGATCTTCAATAGTCCATTCTGAGACAAGTTTTGGAATTTCTACATCAGGAGCATCATCTGGCACTCCAACTCTAGATGCAAACTTCATGGGAACGTGTGGACCTTTCTCAATGCAGTCTACATACCTCTCATCCATAGACATGAGATGTAAGTGCATCTTTACTTTCCAGTGAAAGTAATTGTCCTTATCAAGAACTGGTATCTTTACTCCTGCATCCTTCTTCACCATGGTTACTGTTTTGGTCTTGATCTTTAAACTTCTTGTATGTTAGAAGCTTGCTTTGATACCAATTGTTAATCCCAAATGACCTAACAGAATTGTAGAAGGGGGGGGGGGGTTGAATACAATTCTTGATATTTCTTAAACTTCAAAACAACTTACAAATAAAAACTGAACTTAAAGTAAAAATCACAAGCACATAAATAATTTCAGTTGGATTGTTTGATGATCCAACTGAAGTGATTTTTATTGCAGAAATAATCTGTGATACAAAATGTACACAGTTGCTCAGTTACAAGAATGTAGAGAAGTATGCTCTCAAAGATAGCTAATACAATCTATTTGTTTTTCTTCTCACACTCTTTAAAGTAACTGCTACACTTGGTTATATAAACCCAAGTTTACAACTCTATTTTTGGCTATACTAATAGTACAATGTGTAACCGCCAATAGTTTGCTTTTCATCCCTTTATCCAGTGGTCCTTGGAGATATTTGATTTTGTCTTCATGCTTATTATGATCACTCCCAAGACCCCAATTGGAAACTGGGATGTTTCCTTATTCCCCATGTCTATTTTAATGGTTTCCAATGCAAAGTACACTTCCACATCACCTTTAGATCTGTTCAGTAAACTGTCACTATCACTTTGTCAACTATTCAGAAAAGCAATAATGATTCGTTGATAGCAGGGAGATGTGTTTCGTTGATAGCTTTATTCTTCATTTCGTTGATGAGTAAACTTCATTCCGTTGATGAGTAAACTCCATACCGTTGACAGAGTAATCTTCATTCCGTTGACATGTCTTCACTTAGGCAAAATTACAAGGCACAAGATATTTACAATTAACCAACCTATTTTGCCTATCTAGCATTTAGTCAACATGACTTAGAAAACCTATCCAATATCTACAATGAAATGCATATCAAACTAGAAGTATTGTACAGTACAATTGCTACATCACTCATTTCGTTGATGAGCTTCCTGTCAACGGAATGCTGCAAAGCATGCCATTTCGTTGACAGCTACAAAATGACTTTACACAAATTCTACTAAGTGTTTTATGTTTATCATCAAGAACAACATATTCCTAACAGGCATGTAATAGGAAAAGAGATGAAGATGAGGATCCACCATATGCAGGATGTCAGTTACTTGATATTCATGCTCCTCTTCTTGCTTACTGAATTAATGGCCAGAAGATTTCAAGAGAATCGATTCTGCAAATCCTTTAACTCCATTAGAATGTGACATGCCGGATGGACTGTGAAGCTGCTCAGTGGAGGTTTCAGGAGTGGATGGTTATTCTCTCTAACATTCAAGGTCCAAGTCAACCATTACAGGAGCTTCATGCTTATCTACAGGGCTTCCTTTACTTTGTATTGAATATAAAGTAGAATAGAAAAGTATGTAATTTCCTTTCCTTTGTATTGAATTTTCAAGAATCAATGAAATTTAACTTTTCATATTTTGCCTACTCTTTCCTTGCTTTTCAATTTCCTGCAAATTGGTTAGTAATAGAACTGCAAAGAATATGATTGATATGATATAGACTCTGTAATTATAAGAATGTAAATGAACAATAAAAACTCAAGTACTTAATCAGATATTAAGAAAAATCAGAGTCTAAATTGTTATAGAGTCTATAAGCAGTTCATTATTTCAAGGTAAAATTGAATCTAGTTAAGAATTAATCTTTACCATATAGATTTAGAAATACATCAAAATCTATAACTAGTATTCATATCTTGCTGAAAATTGTTTTGAGATTAACAGACATTTAAAATTTTAGCATACCTAACTCACTGGCCAATTTGACAAAGGTAGCTTCATCAAGTGGCTTAGTAAGTATGTCTGCAATCTGTTTATCAGTAGACACATATTGAAAATCAATTGTACCATTTTCTACATGTTCCCTTATGAAGTGATACCTGACTTCAATGTGTTTAGTCTTGGAATGTTGAACTAGATTTTCTGCAATTTTAATGGCACTAGTATTATCACAAAACAAAGGAATTTTGTATAAACTCATACCATAGTCCAACAACTGATTTCTCATCCAAAGTAACTGAGCACAACAACTTCTTGCAGCTTTGTACTCAGCTTCTGCAGTTGATGTGGAGACAGACTGTTGTTTCCTGCTAAACCAGGAAATTAGTCTGTTGCCTAGAAATTGAGAGGTTCCTGTAGTGCTTTTCCTGTCTACTTTATATCCTGCTTAATCAGAGTCTGAGTAGCCAAATAGTGAAAAATCAGAGTCTCTAGGGTACCATAATCCAAGATTAGGTGCTCCCTTGAGATATCTGAAATTTCTTTTCACAACAATTAAATCAGATTCCTTAGGATTAACTTGGAATCTAGCACATACACAAGTAGAGAACATTATATCTGGCCTACTAGCAGTCAAGTATAAGAGTGAGCCAATTATGCCTCTATAACTAGATTCATCCACTGATTTTCCTTCTGGATCAGAGTCTAGTTTTGTTGCAATAGGCATGGGAGTTTTTGCAATTGAGCAATCTTGCAAGTCAAACTTTTTCAAAAGATCTTTAACATATTTTGACTGATTAATAAAAATTCCATTATCAGTCTGTTTGACGTGAAGACCTAAAAAAATAATTTAGCTCTCCCATCTTGCTCATTTCATACTTATACTACAAAAGCTTGCTAAATTTAGCACAAAGTTTTCCATTTGTGGAGCCAAATATAATATCATCAACATAAATTTGAACTAAAAGCAAATCACCTTTTACCTTTCTGAAGAAAAGAGTTTTATCAATTGTACCTCTTGTGAAGTGATTCTCCAAAAGGAACTTAGACAAAGTCTCATACCATGCCTTTGGTGCCTGCTTTAGTTCATAGAGTGCCTTGTCCAGCTTGTAGACATAATTTGGAAATTTTGGATCAATGAATTCTGGAGGTTGTTCCACATACACCTCCTCATCCAGTTTTCCATTTAAGAAAGCACTCTTTACATCCATCTGGTACATTTTGAATTTTGAATAAGCAGCAAATGTCAGAAACATTCGAATTGCTTCCAATCTTGCAACAGGTGCAAAGGTTTCATCATAGTCAATCCCTTCTTCTTGAGAGTACCCTTTTGCCACCAGTCTTGCCTTGTTTCTGACAACTGTACCAGTTTCATCCAATTTATTTCTGAAGACCCCTTTTTGCTCCAGTTATTGATCTTCCTTTTGGTCTTGGTACAAGTTTCCAGACTTTGTTTCTTGCAAATTGATTTAATTCTGCATGCATTGCAATTATCCAGTCAGGATCCTGCATTGCTTCTTCTAGTTTATTTGGCTCAAATTTAGAAAGAAAACAACTGTGAAGACATTCATTTTGAGTTGCCCTCCTTGTCTGGACTCCTTTGGTTGGATCACCAATTATTAGATCTTCAGTATGTGATTTAGTCCATTTTCTTGCCGAGGGAAGATTCATGCTTTCTGTTTCTCCCCCTAAGTGTATGGACTCATCCTCCATGTAAGAAGCATCTCCATAAGAGATTCTATTGGTTTCTCCACCTGAGCCTTGCATTTCTGAATTCTGAGTAGATGTAGAGTTAGACTCTAATGTATTAGACTCTGAAGATCTAGACTATGAATGTCTAGTACCAGTTTATGGAGTGCTTATTATTTCACTTTATATTCTCTCCCCCTGAGTTAAATACCCTGGTTGAGAGTTGTCTAATGGAGGTTGTGTAACGCCCCCAAATCCGGGGTCAAAGGATTTGGTCGTCACACTGCACTCTCAATTCAAACAACCTGTTCAATATAAAATCAACACAATAATAATATCTGTGACCCCAACTCTACCAAGAATCTTTAAAGGTTATAGTGCTAGAAACAAGAATCCAAAATTTCATTACAACAATCTTTCTTCTTTACAATCATTCTCTTTACATGCAATCTAAAACACTAGTATAACTTCGATAAGAAGTATGGCAACTACTCTTATACAATATCTTATCCAATATAAAACATCTATATACCAAACCTATCACTAGCTCCAATGCTCTGGATCAAAATGTCTTTACGCTAATATCTTTCCCCATCTCTGATCAGCTACGCGGGCAACTCTCGCCAATACACCTTCTTACTGGCAGACTAAAATATATATAAAGAAAACAAGTATGAGTGAATGAATTGCTCAGCAAGCGCATTATCAAATATAATACGAAAGGTTTCCAAATTAAACTTTGGATTTTCAAATAAACAAGCCTTTGGCTTAAACATTTGTAATTTCTAATATTTTCAAATCAAGTTTGGTAATTTACCACAAGTTCTCATTCAGCTTCTTGCAACTGAATAGTTTAAAACATAAAAAGATTTATATTGGTCGTCACGGTGACCGAATCAACAATAACTACAATAGTATGTAGAAAATATGAAAATAAATATAACTCATACGTCTTCAAGACCAAGGTTTGTATAAAGATACTAGTTTTGAAGATAACCGTTCTATTCACAACATCTTCTGAAACAAACAACTCTGAAAGAGTAGAATAATAAAAGAGTAAGAATGAGCCAACGCGCTCGGCCGTGGAATAAAGAACGTACTTCACGACTTCAATATGGTACCGTCTGGATATGCGGTATGAATAAAACTCATCAAGATAGATATCTCACGATTGCCAATGGAATCAAGAAAGAGGATTTCGACTATTTGGAATCCGATATATTAAGAGTAAATGATTTCAGCAAGATTGAAACCATTACTTATCAATCAACGAACTAACAACTTCGAGCGAACGAATAAACCTGAGTATCAGGTCATAAGTACAAAACATATGGATGTAATTCATCTCAGAAATAAGAATTGATATTAGAATTGGATTTTTAACATTTATCAAATCAAAGGTTGTGCTGCTGGCCAGCCACGCATCAACCCCGGACTTGCTTATAGCAAAGTCCTCTACTGGATCCTAGGCCAATCTGGGCCTTAATTTATTCCGACCATAAATATGGCCCGACCAATTACTGGTCCCATTTTAAAACATTCCAATTCTATATTATATACGTCAGGTGTCAGAACAATTGACAACCTTACTTCGACAATCAGGTGTCGGAAGAATCGACAACCTTAATACCACAAATGCTGGAAAACTCACGTTCCAGGAAACAATTCAACTATGAAGAATCCATCAAGGAATAACAATATAATCTAGTATCGACGAGATCGACACAATATCGGGAGGTGCACATGAAAAGTGACAATATAATAAAAATCGATGAGATCGATGTAACAACTGGGATATAATGAAGAATAAACAATGACATGCTCAACAAGATTAAGTCTGATATGAAACAGGCATTATGATATCAACAGAATTTGCAACAACTCAATATAGAATAGGGTTCAAAGAACAGGCTTTAGATGGCCTCAACAGTTCAAATTATCACATTATGGAAGAATTAGTTAAGATTCAACAATCTGGTAAGTGACAAGAAAGTCAAGTTCAAGTTTAAGAAAAATTCAGGGTGAAGTTTATAAATAAAGAAAACAAGGGTTTATTAACTTCTGACAGAAATAGTTCAAGTCCTTCGAACATATACTTATAATAGATAAGCCTTGTATTTGAAGGAAGTAAACTAAAACATGCACATCATATATGATATCGAATCAGGGAATGGATCAGATGATCGCATTAACAAGAAATGATAATAATACTTGCATGGATGCAAGATGGAAAATGGAATACTTGTAGAACAAGTACCACGACTTCGGAATTTAAAATAACATTTTCAACATAGGGTTCACAAGTTCCCACTCATCTAGGGTTGGCAATATTCCAACCTAATATTTTAAAATCATGTCTTTTAAAAGAAAGCCTTAGTATACAGCCCATAATTATCTCTTTAAACTTTCAATATAATAAGTATATCTTTCCAATCAACCATACAAATATGAATCTAAGTTCATAAAGTATAAAAGAATGCTCGTCAACTTACGAGTTTAAATAAAATACTTGCAGTTCAATGCAAAAGAGTCATCATTAAATTTTTAGGAAAAAGTATGCCAATTGCATAATAATAATTCAAGAAATATCAATCAATTAATAAGCTAGGGTATAAACACTTGCCTCTGGTCCTTAGCTATTTCGTAACGCTGAAACAATACGATTCCCTCCTTATTCTGTCTTATCGCACGATTCTCTACTTCCGTCCTTCTTTGCTTTAACGCTCTATTCTAACTACCCCTCGTGATGATATTAGACACGACCAATTACTCAAACAAGTCTCAACACAATTTATTCGCATGCATGACTCAACAACAGATAATTCACATCATTCATATAACACATTTAAATAAGTAACCGGTTACGTACCAGACGCCCGGTCTAATTTATAATATTTAAAACTCAGATACTAGCCCTAGTACGGGCATATACTGACTATTAAACACATTACACAACTCATACGAACCATATAGCACTTATAACTATTTTTAAAACATCACACGAAGCTTATTTGAATTTAAATAAGCAATAAACAATTTTTAAATCAAAAATCGGATTTTTAAATCCAATATAAGTATTTTAAATGCAAATAAATCAATTTATAAAATTAATTGACACTCTTTAAATGCTCAAACTATTTTTAAATAATAAATCAGGTTTGAAAATAATTAAACTGAATTTTAAATTAATTAAATCTAATTAATAATCAATTTTTAAGAATTAACTGATTAAAAGAATTAATCAATTAATTAAATAAAATAATTATTAATTAAAAATAATTAAAAATAATTAAGTTTAATCAATTTTCGAATTTAAAATAATAAATATAATTTTTCAGAATTTTCTGAATAATAAAATGTATTTTTAAATCAAAGATATGATTTTTAGAATTTTTATTTTTTGACAACAATTTTTGAATTATTTTAAAAATTAAAATCCAGAAACACTTTCCAGGGAAAGGGATTAGGGTTAGGAGGATCGAAACCGGGTCGGGTTGGATGGCTAACCGGGTCGCGAAGAACACGACCGGGTCGCCAAGAACAGCTGCCGGGTTCTGGCAACGTTCCGGCCGACCGATCGGTCTCCGGCCTCCCGACTCACCCCCACAACCCTCGATTTCATTCCCCTTCAACCCACATACTCCCAACAACACCCACACTAATCGAAACATATCAAAACCAGCAGCAACAACTCGGAATCTAGCCGAGAATTCGAAAAAATCCGACAACCCGCAAATTTTCCGGTCGACTAGAAATCAGTTCTAAATTTGTAAATAAACACATACATATGTTACACAGCCTACGATTTACACAATGGTGTCACCACAATCAAGAATCGATTAACGAAACTCGAACTCCGATTAAACTAAAAAATTTCGGCCACTTAAAGAAATTTCGATTAGCCTCGTTTTAAACTCAAAATTCAAACAAAAATCATAACTATACTCCACATAACATACACAAGCTAATTACATCGTTACATATCAAGAACAATCAAAGTTAAAGATTCCCCCAAATTAAATCAAAAATTCGAAATAAATAATTATATTAAAAATCGGAAAAACTTGGAAATCATACCCACGTGAATTTTGATGATGGATTTAGGTAGAGGATGATGAGGGATTCGATTTGGTTACAAGAACATCGAAATCGGATTCCGATAACGCTTTCAAAATTGAGTTTGATTCTCAAGAACACGAAGAACACGTTTCAGGGGTTTTTAGATTTTTAACTGTAATTAGACTTTATTATACGCAAAACAAGGTACAATTTGCCTTTTTATATTAAACGGAAAATAATACCCCAAACGACATTTTTGGATCGATATTGATCCGATGGATCGCTTTAAATACAATTTAACAGCATATATGCTTTAAACCTTTAATAAAGCAGAATACACGTTTTACGAGACGATAATCATCCATAAAGTACAGATAACTACAAGTATCGTTTAATACAAAATATACGAACCAAAATACCTTTATTACGAATATTTTTGAATACTTCCCACTTTAACGAATGAAATATTGGTACGAACGATATACCAATGTCCCGAATAATTTGGGAACGATCCAAATTTTCTTTTCGATAATTAAAATAGAATAAAATAGTATGACATCCTTTTCAAAATAGTTTCTAATTCCCCACACATTTCACACAACACCACAATATCACATATTCAATCATTTAACGAAAAACTTAGCACGTTTAAACAGATAAATCATTTAATAACTCTTAATATGAAATTAAAATTTCATTTCACATCACATAATAACACGTAATTTTCCCGGATCTTACAGGTTGCATATTCTCTTCCTCTTCACTTGTGTCAACATACACATCCTTCATATTTTCAAACTGCGGCATTTCATGACTTTGATCACAATGGAGTTCAACTTGCTTTCTATCATCAAAAGCAACATGGATTGACTCTATTACAATTTGAGTTTTTAAATTATAACTTTGAAGGCTTTTGTTGAGGAAGTATATCCAAGAAAAATAGCTTCATCTGCCTTTGCTTCAAATTTTGCAAGTTTCTCGGGATGTTATTTGAGAACAAAACACTTACATCCAAAAATGTGAAAGTGTTTCACACTTTGCTTCTTGTCCTTGATCATCTCATAGGGTGTTTTTCCATGTCTATTAACCAGTGTGCAATTTTGAACAAAACATGCAGTGTTAACAACTTCAGCCCAGAAATAAGTTGGTAGCTTTGATTCTTCTAGCATAGTTCTTGCAGCTTCTATGAGAGTCCTATTCTTTCTTTCTACAACACCATTTTGTTGAGGAGTTCCTGGTGCTGAGAATTGTTGTGGAATTCCTTTCTCTTTGCAAAATGATTACATTTCAGAATTTTTGAATTCAGTACCATTGTCACTTCTGAGAGTCTTCACACTAAATTTTGAATTTTTCTGAATTAGTGCAATGAGATAAAAAATAAGTTGAGTTTCACTTTTATTTGCTAGGAAGTATGTCCATGTGAATCTTGTATAATCATCAACAACCACAAGTGTAAATTTCTTTTTGTTGATTGACATGATATTCAGTGGCCCAAATAGATCAAGATGTGGCAGATGAAAAGGTTCTGAGATTGAGTTTTCAGATTTGGTTTTGAAGGAGGTCTTTCTATGTTTTCCTAGCTGACATGATTCACATAGTCCTTCTTGCACAAAAGTAGTTTTTGGAAGTCCTCTTACCAAGTCATGATTTACAAGGTAATTCAACTTTTTAAAGTTGAGATGAGATAACCTTTTGTGCCATCTCCAGTTGTCTTCAAATAATCCCTTAATATAGAGACATTTGACTTCTCCACTTGAGGAGTCATCTAAGTTGGCTTCATATATGTTTCCTTGTCTTCTAGCAATTAGCACAATGTTTCCATCTTCTTTGTTGGTAACTATGCAAGCTTCAGAGTCAAAGGTAAAGATATACTCTTTATCACTAAGTTGACTTGTGCTTATTAGAAAATGTTTTAGCCCTTCAACTAGTGCTACATTTTCAATGATGACATTTCCCAGTACAATTGAGCCATATCCCAGAGTGTCTCATTTGTTGCCATCACCAAAAGAAACTTCTAGACCAGCTTTCTTCTCAAAATCTATTAGCAGGGCTTTCTTTCCAGTCATATGTCCTGAGAATCCACTATCAAGAATGAATGTATGCTTCTTACTGGTGCCCTTTTCAATAGTTGGTTCCTTTATTGAGGATGGTTTGTTAGTTGAGATAGCCATTAATGCAATATTTTCATAATCAAACTCATCTTCAGAATCACTTGAGTCAACCCAATCCTTTCCTGTTACCATAAGTGCTTTACCACTTCCAGAATGCTTGATGTTTAGCTTCCTGCATTCTCCAGCAAAGTGTCCAATAGTACCACAATTGAAGCATTTAACCTTGGACTTGTCAATTTTGATTATTGACCTTTTGTTGTTGTCTTGCTTCTTACTTTCTTTCCTGGATGCAGGCCTTTTGATGAATCTTCTTTTATTGAACTTTCCCTTCCTGAAAGTTTTGGCAAAAAGAGCCATCAATTTGTCCATATCTGCTTCTGAGTCACTGTTATCAGAGTCTGTAGTACTAGACTCTGATTCCGGAATCACTTTTTCCTTTTGTTTCTTGTTTGAACTCTTAACAGGTGATTCTTCTTCTAATCCCTTCAACAGCTTTTCTTTTTCATTTTGAATGGAGAGTGCAATGCTTTTGATTTTGCCTTCATCTCTTTGTTCCAACTGATGTTGTTTAGCTCCCAGTTTCTCAGTTTCCCATAAATTTCTTCCAATGTGATTTCATCAAGATCATAGGCTTCTTCAATAGCAGATATCTTTTCACTACAGTATCTAGAGAGAGACTTCATAAACTTGGCATTCAAATCTTCTTTATCATAATATTTATCATGAATAGCCATATCATTTATGAGTTTGGTGAATCTGTCATAAGTTTCAACAAGAGTTTCACCACTTTTAGAAGCAAAATGTTCATACTCCTGGATTAGTAAAGCTCTGTAATTCTTTCTCACAGGCTTGCTGCCTTTAATGCACCCTTAACTTATCACACATCTCTTTTGCACAAGTGCAAGAGAGAACATAATTTGTGATAACTATGTCAAGACTGTTAAAAAGTATGTTCCTGAAAGGCATATGCACTAGTCTATTTGAAAACATCGAGGATTCGAATCAACTTAAACAAGTATATAATAAGTAATATTAGAGTAGAGGTAACAGGAATCTCAGAGGGTATTATCAGTCAAGTGAATGAAGATTTAAAGTCATCTACTAACTTGGAGTAATTCTACACTGGAAGAAGTTTAGTTATTTGATCAAGCCTCAGTGAAGTATTCAAGAAAGTGGATCTATTTAAAGTGACAGAGATTTCAGAAGTGTGAAAATAAGTGTACATGTTACATAGTTTGATAAAGGGAAAAGAAAAAAGAACCACCGCTTAAAGTCAAAAGATGAAGAACAGTCATTGCAGTTAGTCACTTATGAACCAGACAGTACATAGAGTGTCAACATCATTCAGTGGAAGTTCGTCAATACATTCAGTGGTTCAAAGGATGATTCTGTTATCAAGAAGTTGTATTAATTCTCTTTTAATTAACTAAATCAATTAGTTAATTTATTCAATAAATTAATTCAAGAAGAATTAATTTATTCCTTAAATTAATTGATAAGTTAATTAAATTAGAATTAATATTATACTAAAATGATAGTCATACCAATTGTCATTGTAGTACAATGACAGTCATACCGATTGTCATTGTAGTACAATGATAGTCAGACCGAAAATCATCGTAGTTCAGTGGATAGTCATGCTGATAGTCATTCAAGAAGGAAATGGAAGTCATGCCAGTTCAAGATAGTCGTAGTGAATGTCATTGGCATAGTCATTCCAATTCAATCAAATGGCGTAGAAATATCAAAAAAGAAGGTAGTTGACTAGAGACATCAGTTGATCAAAAAGAAAAGACAGAATCATTTCAAAATAACATATCTTTCTCTCTGCTCTTAAACACTACAACTGCTGAACTTAAAGATCAACCAGTGAATGAATTTCTAGCTTGTATTGTTAAATCTAAACCACTAGAAGTTGTTTACTTGTACTCTTTGACTATCTAGCGGATCATTATCCCTAGAATTTATCTCAAACTACTTTTTAGTATTCGATCTTTTTATTACAAACATAGATAAATTCATGTCAAATTTATTCTAGATTTGTTTTAATTAGTTTGAGATTCAAACCTTGTAATATATACTGTATTTGCAACACCCTTCAAGGTTAATATAAGTTATATTTAACTTGAATCGTGTTTCATTATATTCCACTTTAATTTGTTCTTGAATTATCATATCACGAACCGAACAAATTCGAGCAAAAAGTATAGTTTGTATTCAACCCCCCCCCCCCCTTCTACAAACATATCAGGACCTAACAGTTCCTTAATTTTGCATCCTTGAAAAAACTAGCTTTATTTTCAGCAGACCATTCAGCTTTTGGATTATCGATTATTTGATCACCTACAACTTTTCCTTCATCATTATGTTTAGGTATCACTTTAGTTGGAATGAATGGTCCATCATTAATCCTGTCAAGGTAATCAGGATCAGTATCCTCTAAATGATGCAACATCTTGACTCTCCATTTAGTATATTCTCCCCTCTTGAGTATGGGAATTTTAGTATTGCCATCTTTGTATCCAGACATGTTTTTGATCTTCTTGATTCGAACTTAATCAAACCTGCTCTGATACCACTTGTTAAACTAGAACTACTTGAAGAAATGGGGGTTTGAATACAAGTTGTACTAATATGTCTATTTTTTTGTTTTCTTGTTTAATAAACATAATAGTAAATATGCGGAATTTAAATAACAAAAACAAAGATGCTGCAATAATGATTTATATAGAATAATCAAAGTTACAAACTCTACTAAGGATGTACAAGTATCCTTAGCAGATTCTTTCTGTAAACAAAGTTACAACAACACACTCTCAATATAAAAACCTAATACAATCTCAAGGTTTTTAACACGCACACACATATTACAATGTAGAATGAGAGTATTTATACCATTTTCCTATCAACTAAACAGCAAATCAATCAGTTACATAATCTATGGGATTTTGTCTCATCTGTTTAGGTTGATGGCTTCAATACCACCGACTTTCTGATGAGATCATATCTTCTACTGATTCTGATAATGATTTGAGATTATCTTGTGATCTGTCTTCAAAGAGAATAGAAGTTTCCATAATTTGCAGTAAGCTTTATAGACACTTACAGACTGCAGACTCTGACAGTCTCACAAACTCTGACCGCAGACTCTTGTCAGTAGACTTCGGTCTTTATTCTAGTTACATCATCACCTTTATTCCTAACACACTATAAAGTATTAAAATTGAAGCATTGGGAGCTTAGTAATCGGTTAGTATGGTATTGCTGAATTGCACAGGTTATAAGCTAGTAGCAAGAACAGAAGGAAAAAATAAGGGTGGAGCATGAACGCATGATTGACTTGATAAAATTAAGTTATTACTATGTCCCTAAATTCAATTATTTTATATTGTAACTAGTTTACTAAGTCGCGCTTCACAGCGGCTTTATAATAATTTCTCAAAAAATTTCTAAAATATATTTTACAAAATATATTTTTAGATTAAATAATATTTCTAATATAAAATTAAGGTTTCTTTTGAATTCTCCGTTTCGTCTTGGTCATTTACCGAAATTTTGAATAAATATAGGAACAGACAATTATTTATTAATTATTTATTATTTTAATCTTATATCAAATATTAGTATATTTATTATAATTTTTATTTTTCTCAAAATTCATATTCCAACTTCAGTTTTAAAATACATATTATAACATCTATATTAAATTCTAGCATATAATATACTACTCCAATGAATCACTCTCTCGTTTAACATGTTTCCTCCCAATGACCCGCTTTCTCGTTGTTACTAAATTTAAACAGATAACAAACTAATTTACTAAATAAATTACATCATTAATTAATTTATTTATTATATCATAAAATTTAATTTAAATATTTTAAAAAATTCTAATTTTTATTGTTTAAAATATAGGTACTCAAGAAAATAAATGAAAAGAAATTAATACTTCTATATTTTATTTTATAGAAACTTGCATAAGTATTATCTTCTATGTAAAGTGATTAGAAGGTAAATGTAAATACCCTAAATTTTGTAATATTTTGAAACCTTGATGAATAGTGAATTTTGCTGACTAAGAAAATTTTCAGACCACCATATATATGAGACAAGGAATGGATATTTCGAAGTAAGATTAGTGATGTGTAAGGGGAATGAGTGAATATAAACGCGATCAGAATCCGA
Organism: Heracleum sosnowskyi; assembly: GCA_030848705.1. Classification (NCBI taxonomy): domain Eukaryota; kingdom Viridiplantae; phylum Streptophyta; class Magnoliopsida; order Apiales; family Apiaceae; genus Heracleum; species Heracleum sosnowskyi. The sequence continues at coordinate 84,954,351 of CM061237.1, forward strand.
AGATTTCAACTTTAATTTTATTCCACTATTCATCGGACAGTCGAGGATTTATAAATTGATCATTATGAGAGAGTTAAGAAAACAAGAAAATCCATGATCAAATATTAAACCAAGGCAATAAAAGATCAAGGGAATATCCCCTAGCATTATTTGTAAGATCCGGGAAAATTACGTGTTATTATATGATGTGAAATGAAATTTTAATTTCATATTAAGAGTTATTAAATGATGTATCTGTTTAAACGTGCTAAGTTATTTGTTAAATGATTGAAAATGTGATATTGTGATGCTATGTGAAATGCGTGGGGAATTAGAAACTATTTTGAAAAGGATGTCATACTAATTTATTCTATTTTAAATTATCAAAGAGAAAATTTGGATCGTTCCCAAATTATTCGGGAGATTGGTATATCGTTCGTACCAATATTTCATTCGTTAAAGTAGGAAGTATTCGAAAATATTCGCAATAAAGGTATTTTGGTTCGTATATTTTGAATTAAACGATACTTGTAGTTATCCGTACTTTATGGATGCTTATCGTCTCGTGAAACGTGTATTCTGCTTTATTAAAGGTTTAAAGCATATATTCTGTTAAATTGTATTTAAAGCGATCTATCGGATCAGTATCGATCCAAAAATGTCGTTTGGGGTATTATTTTCCGTTTAATATAAAAAGGGAAATCGTACTTTGTTTTGCGTATAATAAAGCTTAATTACAGTTAAAAATCTAAAAACCCCTGAAACGTGTTCTTCGTGTTCTTGAGAATCAAACTCAATTTTGAAGGCGTTATCGGAATCCGATTTCGATGTTCTTGTAACCAAAATGAATCTCTCATCATCCTCTACCTAAATCCACCATCAAAATTCATGTGGGTATGATTTCTGAGTTTTTCCGATTTTTAATTTATTTATTTATTTCGAATTATTTATTTAATTTGGGGAAATCTGTGTTTTGATTGTTCTTGATAATTGATGATATGAATAAGTTGTATGTGTTGTAAGGAGTGTTTTGATGATTTTTAATTTGAATTTGGAGTTCGTTTTCGAGCTAATCGGAAATTGTATGTAAGTCGCTGGATTTTTCTTTTAGCCGGAATTTCAGTTTGGTTGATCGGTTGCCGTTTGTGTTTATGCCAGTGTGTAGATCGTAGGATTTAGAATCGAACCATGTAAGCCGTTGTGAATTCTGGGTTCGGTTTCTGGTCGCCGGAAAAACGGCCGCCGTTGCCGCCGGTGACCGGAATCGGAGAAAACTGAGATGTTTCTGCGACGTTTTGGTCTGTTTTTGGCATGGCTGTGTTTGTTGTGAAAAACCGAACAGAAGCGCTATGGGTTGGTCGAGGTTTGGAAGGAATCGAACGATTCCGGCCGCCGGACGTCGGCCGGAAACTGGGAAACCCAGTTTCCGGTGGTGTTCTTGGCCGACCCGTTTTGAGTTCTTGGTGACCCGTTTTCAAAACCTACCCAACCCAGTTTCGATCCAGAAAACCCTAATTCCATTTTCTGAATAGTGTTTCTGGGTTTTTATTTTAAAAATAATTCAAAAATAGTTTTATAATTCTAAAAATCATATCTTTGATTTAAAAATACATTTTATTATTCCGAAAATTTTATAAATTCATAAATATTTATTTAAATTCGAAAATTGATTAAATTTAATTATTTTAATTATTTTTGATTAATAATTTATTTATTTAATTAATTGATTAATTCTTTTAATCAGTTAATTCTTAATAATTAATTATTAATTAGATTTAATTAATTAAAATTAAGTTTAATTATTTTCTAGCTTGGTTCATTTATTTCAAAATAGTTTGAGCATTTAAAGAGTGTCAATTAATTTTATTAATTGATTTAATTGCATTTAAAATACTTATATTGGATTTAAAAATCCAATTTTTGATTTAAAAATTGTTTGTGGCTTATTTAAATTCAAATAAGCTTCGTGTGATGTTTTAAAAATGGTTATAAGTGCTATATGGTTTGTATGAGTTGTGTAATGTGTTTTATAGTCTGTATATGCCCGTACTAGGGCTAGTGTCTGAGTTTTAAATATCGTAAATTAGACCGGGCGTCCGATACGTAACCGGTTACTTGTTTAAATGTGTTATGTGAATGATGTGAATTATCTGTTGTTGAGTCATGCATGCGAATAAATTGTGTGGAGACTTGTTTGAGTAATTGGTTGTGTCTAATGTTATCACGAGGGGTAGATGGGATAGAAATTTGTCGGTTATGTTAGAAAGTGAGATTTACGAGGCCGTTGACTTAGATGTTGACTTTTATAGTATGGGGAGTTTCGTCAAGCGAGTTACGAGGATTACTTGTATAGTTAGTTGTGATCATTCTATCAATTGAAATGTGGTTGTCTGTGCAACAGAGGCTATTGGACGAGACGAGTCAGATTATCGAAGTTAAATTACAATCGTTTATGGAATGTGAAATCATACGTTGAAGACTAAGTACCGTCTCATGTTTGACTATCGAGGCTGGCACATGGATTCGAAATGGTAGAAGCAGACTAGTGGTATTCGCAAGAGCGTTAAAGCAAAGAAGGACGGGAGTAGAGAAACGTGCGATAAGACAGGATAAGGAGGGAATCGTATTGTTTCAGCGTTACGAAATAGCTAAGGACCAGAGGCAAGTGTTTATACCCTTGCTTATTAATTAAGGGATATTATCTTGAATTATTAGTATGCATGTTGAATGCTTATTACTGAATTTTCAAATGTTGATTTCTTTGCATTGAATTGCAAGTATGTTATTTAATCTCGTAAATTGACGAGTACTCTTTTATACCTTTTTGGTTTAGATTCATATTTTCATATTGATCGGAGAGATATAATTATTATATTAAAATGATTGAAAAGATAGTTATGGGCTGTATACTAAGGCCTTCTTTCAAAGACTTGATTTAAAAATGCTAAGTTGGAATATTACCAACCCTAGATGAGCGGGAACTTGTGAACCCTATGAGGGAAAACTTATTCTGAAATTCTGAAGTGGTGTTGCTTGCCCTTCAAGTATTCCATTTTTCACCTTGCACCTATGCAAACCTTGTTATCCTTTCTTGTTAATGCGATCATCTGATCCATTCCCTGATTCGAATTCATATATGATGTGCATGATTTAGTTTACTTCCTTCAAGTACAAGGCTTATCTATTATAAGTACATGTTCGAAGGACTTGAACTATTTCTGTCAGAAGTTGATAAACCCTTGTTTTCTTCATTTATAAACTTCACCTTGAATTCTTCTTAAACTTGAACTTGACTCTCTTGTCATTTACCAGATTGCTAAACCTTAATTAATTCTTCCATAATGTGATGATTTGAACTATTGAGGCCATCTAGAGCCTGTTCTTTGAACCCTACTCTATATTGACTTATTACCCTTTTCTGTTGATATCATATTGTCTGTTTCATATCAGATTCAATCTTGTTAAGCATGTTATTGTTTATTCTTTGAACCCTACTCTATATTGACTTGTTACACTTTCTGTTGATATCATATTGTCTATTTCATATCAGACTTAACCTTGTTGAGCATGTCATTGTTTATTCTTCATTGTTATCCCAGTTGTTGCATCGATCTCGTCGATATTTATGATGTTGTTACTTTCCATGTGTACTCCCCATTGTTGTGTCGATCTCGTCGATACTAGATTATATTGCTATCCCTTTATTGATTCTTCATAATTGAACTGTTTCCTGGAACGTGAGTTTTCCAGCAATTGGTGTATTAGGTTGTCGATTCTTCCGACACCTGATTGTCGAAGTAAGGTTGTCAATTGTTCTGACACCTGACGTATATAATATAGAATTGGAAGGTTTTTTAAAAATGGACCAATTATTGGTCGGACCGTTTATGGTCGATGTAATTTAGGCCCAGATGTGCCTTGGATCCGTAAAGGACTATGCATGAGCTAGTCCGGGGTTGTTGCGTGGCTGGCCAGCAACACAACCTTTGATTTGATAAATGTTAAAAATCCAATTCTAATATCAATTCTTATTTCTGGGATGAGTTACATCCATATGTTTTATACTTGTGAGTTATGACCTGATATTCAGGTTTATTCGTTGCGTAAAATTGTTGGTTCTTGATTAATAATAGTGGTTTCGATCTTGCTGAAATCACTTACTCTTAATACATTTGGATTCTAAATAGTCGAAATCCATTTCCTTGATTCCATTGGCAGTCGTGAGATATCTATCTTGATGAGTTTTATTCATACCGCATATCTAGTCGGTACCATGTTGAAGTCTTGAAGTGCGTTCCTTATTCCTTGACCGAGCGTGTTGGCTCATTCTTACCCCTTGATTATTCTAACCTTCCAGAGTTGTTGGTTTCAGAAAATGTTATGAATAGACCTGTTATCTTCAAAACTAGTATTTTTGTACAAACTATGGTCTTGAAGACGTATGAGTTATATTTATTTCATATTTTCTACTTACTATTGTAGTTATTGTTGATTCGGTCGCCGTAACGACCAATATAAATCTTTTTTTGTTTTAAACTATTCAATTGCGAGAAGAAGAATGAGAAATTGTGGTAAATTACCAAACTTGATTTGAAAATATTAGAGATTACAAATGTTTAAGCCAAAGGCTTGTTTATTTGAAAATCCAAAGTTTATTTTGGAAACCTTTCGTATTATATTTAATAATGCGCTTGCTGAGCAATTCATTCACTCATACTTGTTTTATTTATATATATTTTAGCCTGTCAGAAAGAAGGTGTATTGGCGAGAGTTGTCCGCGTAGCTGATCAGAGATGGGGAAAGATATTAGCGTAAAGACGTTTTGATCCAGAGCATTGGAGCTAGTGAGAGGTTTTGTATATAGATGTTTTCTATTGAATAATATATTGTATAAGATTAGTTGCCTGGTACACTTCTTATCGAAGTTATACTAGTGTATTAGAATTTTTGTAAAGAGAATGGTTGTAAGGAAGAAAGATTGTTGTAATGAAATTTTGGATTCTTGTTTCTAGCACTGTAACCTTTAAAGATTCTTGGTAGAGTTGGGGTCACAGATATTATTATTATTGTGTTGATTTTATATTGAACAGGTCGTTTGGATTAAGAGTGCAGTGTGACGACCAAATCCTTTGACCCCGGATTTGGGGGCGTTACATTATTTCAACAAAACGTTTCGAAATCACTCGAACTTATAACGAGATTAAGCGACAAAGTGAAAACTTGACGAATTATGGATTAAACCCTAACAAAAGGAGAAGTACCATACAAGATCATCAAGTTCAGCATATAAGAGCATCCATGTGAAACCAGACAAGAAAAGAGAAGTGGTTTAGTGATGACAAGGTGATGAATCACCACCTTGTCACCATTTTTGTTCAAGTAATCATCCAATGCTTGACAAGTGTCCTTGGGTGACTTAATAGCATTTTAACCACAAGATATTAAGTGTGTTAATTGAGTTTTATTAAGGCAAGAAAATAGAAATCAAAAGTAAAACCACCAACACCAAGAACAAGCAATATTCGACCCATGTTTCTTCCTCCAAAGATTAGAAACTTTTCTATAAGCTAGCCTCCACCAAAAATTGCAAGGATGGATTCAAAAGTTCCTAAATTTCTTAATTAAGGTATCCTCTAAATCCTAGCTTCATCCATGGATGATATCATGTTCAAATCTTGATTGTAAAATGAGCATGAATAGTGTTTTGAATAGTAATTTATGGTGTTCTTGATTTTGTTCTTGAAGTTTAGGCAAGCTAAGGTTGTATAAATCTCAAGAAAGGATAGTTAAGCTATTATTAGTGTAACAGCCCCAAATCCGGGGTCAGGGATTTAGAGTAGTCACGATCCACTTACTTCTTGCCTTGCCTGCTTTACTCACAATAGACACAATTCATCTGCTTATGACCCCACAATGTATATAACCCTCACACACACACACACAGGTTAGAGTCTCAGAAACGACACAATTACAACCATTGCGGAATAAATAATCTTTATTACAATACCCAAATGTCTTTTGAATTTGCTACTGATACAACTCCTGAGTAATGGTACATTACCAACTTAGCCTTGTAATACTCACCACCCTCTCATACCATTCATATCTATACATAAGATGAATACCAAAAGCTCCAGCTTGATCTGACTGGGTCACACTACTTCCAGGATCACTGCTAGAAACTGCTCATGAGAATGCCTTGCGCTTACCACTCGCCTGAGGGATGTGCGCCGAATCCTTGGTATCCTACTTCGCTGCTATATAATATTTATAAAACAATAGCAAGAGTGAGCGATAGCTCAGCAAGGTAATAAAAGTATGGTATAATCCTGCCTTTAACTCAACCCAGAATAAAGCGGGTATAAGACAATAATTTGTCAAAATATCTCGATACTGAAATTATTTCCTTATCGGAATGTATTCCAAAAACAGTACCATTGTTGCTAATACCGGAGTTGCTACCGCGCCCGTTGTCCCAACCTTACTATGATCAGTAGCAGGTCGTACAACAAAAATATGTTTTCTACATGTAGATGGAAGAATCACGACAGCCTGACATTGTCTACCGCCTTCCCGGATCTCCCGGCCCATTTGGGGCAATAAAATGGATGGGTCGGCGCAACTGGAACTCTTACACCACTCCTAGTTCGGATGAAATCCAGGACTCTGAAACGTAAAGATCGTCCTCCTTTCCCCAAGTGTAATACTTGTTGATACGACTCCACTAAGTAGTTATATCTAGGTTGGAAAGGAAGATTTTCCAATATTTCCCAAGCTATTGCTTGTTAATGGATATCGACTTGTTCCATCAATTTACTCCTCGATCGTTGAGGTAGTAACACAACATTTGACTTGCAGCAATTAAATTGCTCAGAGAAAATATCTGTCCCCTGACAGTTTTGAGTTGAGAGTTTAAAATGAGTGGCAGTCACTTAAATCAGGTTTACCATATTTTTAGTAATTGAGCGAGTATTTAAATCCTCTTAAAAGATAGATTTAAATGCAAAAACAGTGTTTGGGAACCTCCCCTTGATTTAAAATAATTATTAGTACAGCTTAGATTATCCTTCGTAATTATTGAAGGTCGAGGATAAACTTTAAATAATACAACTCATTTTAAAACGTGTTAAAAGTATTTAATAAATAATCAAATAATATTTATTAAATAAATAAACTTTAAATGAATATTCAAAAATAATATTCATTAAATAAATAGTGATTGAATGAATATTCAAAATAATATTCATTAAATAAATAAACCTTGAATGAATATTCAAAATAATATTCATTAAATAAATAATTATTAAATGAATATTCAAAATAATATTTATTAAATAAATAATGATTAAATGAATATTCAAAATAATATTCATTGAATAAATAAGGAATAAATGAATATTCAAAATAAGATTCATTGAATAAATAAGCCTTAAATGAATATTCAAAAATAATATTCATTAAATAAATAATCATCGAATAACAGTTACCCAATATCTTATCGGAAAAATGATCTTTAACATATACCGAAAATATAACTCCATCCGGTCTAAAGAATAAAATCATACGCCCTTTACCTAGGGCATTTATAAAAAGACTGGCTTCTAACTAATATCCCATATCTAGCTTAGAAGCCCATAATCAAATCATAAAGCAAATATCACAATATACTTTCGAAAACAGTTATGCCTTCCATTAACTTATATAACTGAAATAGTATTCAAATAGTATTTCTCGACTGAGATAATACTCAAATAACATTCTTTGAAAGATATAGTAAGCAAATATCATTACTCGAATGATATCATACTCGAACAACAATCCTCAAAATACATAGTATTCTGCCGATGGAATCCCTCCGGGTTTCCACAGCTATCTACATATCTCAAAATACCGACTCCCGGTTTAGACTAAAAAACAATGAATATGCTCTTATATTTAGAGCTACCGGGTGAACCGGTTCATAACTACTTAACTCAAAAGATTTCATATAATCCAAAGGTCAAATCCATTTCAACAAGAAATAAGATATATCGCAAAACTGTCCAATTTTATACATGGCAAAAGCAGTATTATATAGTCAATACTTCAAAGTATAGATTTAGAAACTTGCCTGATGCTCGAGAAGGGATAGGGGTTCGCGACGATGTCGGACAATCTAGACAAAGTCAAAGAAAACGCACGATTAATCCCCTGGATAATCCACTTGTACTCAATGCTTAAACACGTAAGTGAAACACAACCAAGGCATTACTAGCTCGTTATAGGCTCATAATAAGTCCATGTTAATCGACAATTACTTAAGTCATAGGTTTAGTCCGAAATCGATCCTCGAATACAAGTTATACTTAACCATTTACAACATTGGTTTCTAAGTCATGTTCTTAGTGGTTTTCACTTGCGCAACCTCGGCTAACACATTTTTATAAAATCGAAAAATAATCTTTTGGACTCGAAAACTTCATACAAACTTTCGTAACTGACCTTGGCACTTCAATACAAAATTTCATATTTTAAAACAACTCTTAAGGGTCTCAAACATAGCCACAAAGTTGGTACATTTCTGCAATCTCATTCCTTGAACCACTTTCACTAAAATGGTCATATCTCATAAACCGTAAATCGTTATGACATGATTCTTGCGCTCACGTAAACTAGAAACAAATCTCTACACACTCATGTTCATCACTGAACCAAAAGAGGCAGTTAGGGTTTCGGATTCTAGGCAGATTTTAGAGTTAATGAGAATCGGGCATTACGACGGCTTAAAACTTAACGTTTTCCATTTTCAAAACACAACCAAATCAATACCAATCAATCCCAAACTCACCATCCACCTTATACTCCCTTCACTCAGTCAAATCCTCCAATCCAAGGTCAAAACGAATTCATGAACATAAATTACAAATGAAAATAATCAACAAAGTTTCGGTTAAGCGACTTATACCTTTAACACCTCGGTATACAACCATCCAAGCTTCACCTTGCTCTTACAAACTCTCATCTAAGCTTTTAGACATTAAACCCAGATTTGTCCTTCAAGAATCATGGTGGAAATCAAGTGTTTTTGGTGGTTGATGATGGAAATGAAAGCTAGGAATCAATGGGGTTGTCTTTGTGAGATGATCAAATTAAACACCAAGCACTTTCATCAAGATTCAAGCAAGTTAGCAAGATTTTTTTCTCCTCTTTTTCCTCTCAATAAAGGCCACGGTTCTTTCTTCAAAAATGGATGAGAATGGAGTGTTTTGGATGAGCTTAGTTGACTTGTATTTACTTGGTTTTATCCTTTATTTAAAATCAAGATTATGTCATAATACTACTAATATCTAACCAAGCTTCTCATGTAAGCTTTGACTTGTCAAACCTCTAATTTTCATTTCTATTTTATTTCTTTTCCTTAAGCTTAGGAAACGTTCAAAGTTGCTCCTTCAAGCGGATTTTCGATTCTCGTTTTCGTTTGCGATTTCTGACTACGCGATTAGTAACCGTTTATTATTCCTGAACTTCCGCTGAAATATGGAATCAATCAGAGACTATAAAATTTTACTATTCACCTTGGAGTACTATTCATCAATGTTACTATTCATCCTTGTTTTTGTTCCTCTTGCAACAATTCGAAAATATTTCCTAAAAAGAGCGAATAAACTCTACGCGATTCTCGCAGTGAATAGTAACTATTCACTATTCACTCCAACAATCGAATCCTTAAATCGACTTTAATAAAATAATAAAATTCCAAAATATTAAATCCTCAAATCCTCAAATTTAATATCTCATTTCTTGAATATAATAATATATAATTCACTACCCGGTCAAATACTACACCAAAATAAAATTTGGAATTTCTGAATTCCGATCGTCTTTGCATTCACTTATTTACTCCGTAGATCACTAATATGACTTCGGAATATCCACACTACGTCTCGTACATAGGTGGCATGAAAATTTTTCTTAACCCTCAAAATCACTATTCATCCACCAAATTCACTATTCACTGATGCACTTAATCATAATAAGAAAAGTTTTAATTTTACCAAAAATTCGGGTTATTACAATTAGTGTATACCAAGAATCAAGGAAGGTATAAAGATCTCAAACCTTTATTTATACTTTGATTATTATGATTGGTTTGGTATTAGTTTGTGTTAGTTCAATGAAAGATTGAATCTTTGGTTTTGGTGGATGTTTAGTTATTGTTTTGATGGATGATCTTGTAGATGTTGGTTTTGACTTGTTGATTAAAGATCATGAGTTAGTTTAGATGATGTATATTAAGTATTGATGATTGGGTTGTGTTGAATTATTGGTTGGAGTAGTATAAATTTGGGAAACATTAGATATACGTCGATGTAATGTCGAATTTTCCTTAAACATATTTGGACAGTAGCCTCGGGTTCCAAACATACATGACAAAAATACCAACTTCCCATGTTAGTATAGATCTTGTCTGTTAGTTTGATTTGGCGAAAGAATCGCATCGATCCGATTCACGGTTTAGGAGAAACACCCATTTTAGTAAAAGTAGTTTCGGGAAAACAAGTGTCCATTATGTGAACTTTGAGACTATAGTCAAGCCCCTTAAAAATGGATATAGACAATGAAACTAAGGTGAAAAGTAGTATGGACAGTTAGCAAGGTAACCAAGAAGGTTTCGCATTAAAAAGACAATTTTTCGATTTTATAAATATGCGAGAACCAAAGTTGCGCAAGTGAAAAACCCTTAAGCGGGATAGTTAAAACCTTGAACTTAGAAACGTTAAAGTACTTTGGTTTCGTGAATGAATTATCGACCAAACTTTTGACTTTAGCGTTTAGCGACTATCAAGGGGTTATAATTAACCAAGAACGAGACATTTGATCTTCGTTAAGAGTTACATTGGTGCTTTGGTTTTATAGCACATTAAATAGTTCTAGGGGACTGATCGGTATTTGTATATCTTATTATAGATCGTCGAGCATACTCCCGATCCCCCATTACCACTACTTCGGGATTTCCAGGCAAGTTTCCAAACCCTACATCTTATATAGATGTTGTTATATTGAAAAATGTTGTGATTGTGATATAAACTATTTAAATGTTTTAAATCTTTTACGAATTGATTTATATACTGATTTAAATCTTTCGTAATAATTTGCGGTTTATATGCTATTAGTATATTAGATATAAACCAAGGTGTATAAAGGCTCTAAGCGTAGAGTACTTGTAGTGTATTTTCAAACTTAGACCGGGAGTCAGATTATTAATTTGATTTGAATTACTATCATAAAAAGCTGGAGGTTTCCAGGGACAGCTATATTTCAATTATTGATTTAAATATTCCAAAAACAATATCTTGGATATTTAAGGTGAGTTATATTTGAATAATATTATTAAAAATATTATTTGAATATTTATTTGATTAAGTGAATATTATTTCGAATATTCATTTAAATAGGGATTTAATTGAATAGTGATTCAATATTTATTAGTTATTCCAAATATGATTTAAAAATCATAGAACCTTATTTAAATATTATTTAAGGTTCCAATAGTTATTTAAAATATTTTCTGACCTTCAGAAAATTTATTTGAATAGAGTAGGGGTTCCCAAATATTTTATTTTGAATTTAATAAATTCTTTTGAAAGCGAAAAAATGTCCTTTGACTTATTAAAAATTGGGGCTCAAATCCAGGAAGTGAACAGATGATTTCACTTGCCTCTTTCTACGAAAGCAATTATGTTTTGGGTTTCTGACTTATCAGAACTAAAGATATTTTACAATGAACTCCCAGGTCGTGATTTCAAAGAACTATACTCGATAATCGAGGTCAGTTGACAACAGTTAACCTACATTGTGACCTACTTCCAATATTATTCCGGAAGTAAGAATATTGTTTATAAAAACCAATCAATAAGCATATGCTTGGGGAACTTGGAGTAACATCCGTTCCAGTTATAGATAGGATTCTGCGGGGAACCAGAAAGCGGATAGTGTAAGTGTCCGAGTAACGCACGGTCCATCTAAGTATGGCCTTGATGTCGCCATGAATACGTAAGAGGCTGGGTTGACACCGGTCGAGTGGTAATGAAATCATCTAGCATAAGTGGCCAAGCAAAGCGCGGTCCAGCTAGATATGGCCTTGATATCGCCATGAGTACGTAAGAGGCTGGGTTGACACCGGTCCAATCAAATTAAAATCCCATATGCGGCTTAGGGTAATGACCTTCGGGATTATCCATCTACTAGAGAGAAGTTAAGCGGTTATACGACTGATCATTGTACACTGAAATGCGTGTCCCTGTATAGTTTCCCCTTTTACAGTTGGAATTCAGTAATGCTTAGTAACTTTGGTCAAATACCGGTTACGAATATTGTTAATAATATTTTAACAAGTATTATACCTCATACAGTACTTTAACTATATGGTAATGTTTTGACGAAAAGATTACTTTTAAAGCATCATTCTGTATACGAATGAGATTTCAAGTCTTTCAAAAGATATAAAAGGCTTACAGAGTTTTATTTAAACTGCTTTATATTATTGCTGAGCTTTAGTGCTCACTCTTGCTTCTTTTAAATATATCACAACACAACAGCTAGGGTAGATGGCCAGGACTTACCTCACCTCTCGGAAGCGCGTCAAGGACGTGCGGACGTTCCGTAGAGTTGTTGTTGCAGCACCGCAGGTAAGAAGTCTGAGCTGGTTCGGAGTGCAGCTCTTGATGCTCCGGTTTATTCATAAGTATGACTTATGTATACTAATGAACAAGAACAAACGTTTGCGCCGCCTTTATGGTTTCAAGTAGAAATCATATTGGTAGCAGGTTTCTAGTGCAATTACTTTTGGGTTGTAATAACTTTACATTGTGGATCATATGACTGCTATTTATGTAACTTCGTTTCTGAGACTATAACTGGTGTGAGTATATATATTATGGGGTCACAATATGTGTTGATTTATTATCATGATTCAAGTATCAAGTGTTTAAGTTGGAAAAAGAGAGCGTGACAACCTCGATCTTCGACCCCGGATCTGGTGGTGTTACAGAAATGGTATTAGAGCCCATAGTTATAAATCTCAGAAACGATAGGGCTTTAAGAATAATAAATGCAATAATAATAATAATGAGAACTCTCATCGAGTTCTTGGTTTGGCTACCGGATGTAGCACTGACCGTTAAAACCCGCAAGGGAACTTTTTAACTCTACAATAGTAACGTAACTTTCGTCTGTATAGGTATTCATGGCCCAGGAGGCTGACGAGTTTGAGGCCCAGCATGACGCTGCTCTGCTGGCGGTCGAGGAAAACCCCATGGAGTATTCAGAGGAGGATTCAGAGGACCCGGACGAGGATCTGGAGGAGGACCCTATGATAGTGTTTGACTTTCCTGCCTCCCTTACTACTACTGATGGAGAGTCGACTGAGGATGATGATTCCACTTAGGGGGATCAGGTTGTTCCTGATACTGGTACCACTAAGGACGATGAGACTTCAAAGGACGGTGTTGGCTGGAGAGACATTGAGATGCATCCTCTACCCACAGTAAGAGCCCCTACCCCTCCTATGCCCCCATTGAGCCCGTTACTATCTGATGATGACTATGACCTCGCCCCTGAGGGATATGAGGAGGACCAGGCCATGACTGACCCAAAAACGCCACCTCCCTCACCTACTGGAGTGCTTGTTGTTATCCATGATTGGATGATAGGCCGACTTACCACTGACTTTGCAGTAGTAGAGGCTAGAACCGATGAGCTTAGGAGGCAGTTGGCCATAGAGAGAGAGAGACCTATTACGACCCCTGGTGGGCTGAGGAGTGAGATGACCGGCGTCTAGGTACGAGCTCGAGTTAGCATGAGGTGCCTACCTGTTACTACTGAGGGATTAGTGTCCCATTAGGCTACGAAGTTGATTTGGACAGATGTCATGGCTAACGAATGCCCCTGCAGCTTTCATGGACTTGATGAATCGATTTTTCAAGAAGTATTTGGATAAGTGTGTCATAGTTTTCATTGACGATATTTTGGTTTTTACTCAAAGACAGTGGAAGAACATGCAGAACATTTGAGGATAGTGTTGGAAGCACTGAGAAAGGAAAAGTTGTATGCCAAATTCTCAAAGTGCGAGTTTTGGCTAAAGGAAGTTCAGTTCTTAGGACATGTAGTCAGTAACGAATGAGTGTTGGTCGACCCCACTAAGATAGAAGCTGTCTCGAACTGGGAAAGACCAACCACACCAACCGAAGTGAGAAGTTTTGGGGTTTAGCCGGATATTACCGAAGATTTGTACAAAATTTTGCTAAGATAGCAGCCCCGTTGACCCGACTTACCTGAAAGACTGGAAAGTTTGTATGGACCGAGAAGTGTGAGAAAAGTTTCCAGGAACTAAAGAAGAGACTAGTCACTGCACCTGTGTTGGCACTGCCATACGGGAAATGAGACTTTGTGATCTACAGCGACGCATTGCATAAAGGATTAGGGTGTGTGCTTATGCAGCACGGTAAGGTGATTGCGTATACATCCAGACAATTAAAGGAATATGAATTTAGATACCCTACACATGACTTAGAATTAGCAGTGATATTTTTCGCTTTAAAGATTTGGAGACATTATTTGTATGGAGAGAAGTGCGAGATTTACATGGATCATAAGAGCCTTAAGTACATTTTTACCCAGAAAGTGCTCAACATGAGATAGAGAAGATGGCTAGAGCTAATCAAGGATTATGACTGCAAGATTCTTTACCACCCAGGGAAGGCCAATGTGGTGGCCGATGCCCTTAGTAGGAAAGAGAGACTTAAGATGATAACATCGTCAGATAAGTTAATCCAAGAATTTGAGAAAATGGAAATTAAGGTTAAGATAACCGGAAATGGTACTTAGACACTATTTGAAATTGCAATGCAACCAGAATTGCTACAGAAGATCAAGTTGTGTCAAGAGCGAATGATGAGCGAATGTAGAGAGTCAATGTTGGGAGAAGAATTTGTTGGTCCTTGAATATTGCAGAAGGGGGGGGGGTTGAATGCAATACTGATAAATCTCAATCTACGCTTCAAAAACTAAGACTAAGATTATAGTTTATCAGTTTAAGAATTGCAAACTCAAGTAGACACAGGTAGTTTTTCTCATAAAATAAATGTTTTATTTATTTTGCAAAGTGTTGCTACAACCTCAAGAAAATATCAGTTTTCTTTAGCTTCAATTTCTCGAGTGATACATTGAATGAATTGAGAGATAGTCTAAGTAAACTAATCTTATCTCTATCATCACGGGTTTGTGAAGCTGCTGTCATTTTCATGTGGCAGCTTCTTGCAATTTGCATACCCGTGTGTCTTACCTAAATTGATATACAAACAAGTTTATCATTACTGAATAAAGCAATCTAGATACATTCTATATTTAGCTAACACAATTCAGTAGATGTTGATTTGTCATACTCTTGAATTGGTGAGCTTTGTCATGTGATCTCTCAAGCTTCTGTCGTAGTCTTGTAGACTTGATGCAGTGTTGGGATACTGCAGCACACCTGTTTCTTGAACATCCAAACTGTCACATGTTTGACTGGGTAGATCCCCAATACAAAGATTATCCCTTTGAGACAGTATCCTGATCTTCAAGCTTGTTGTCACAAGAATGTGCTTTTGGTGACAGTAGATGTTGTCAAGAGTTCCAAATTTGCTGTCAGGATTTCCAAACTTGATGTCTCAAGGCTTCCGCCAATGTTGTTGTTAAAGTGAATATATTGTCTTGACTTGCAACATGATGTCCTCTTGTAACCTTACTGTCAATGCCATGATAGTAACATTCATTCTTGTTGTCATTCTTATATACTCCTTGAGGCTTGAACAAACTAATGAAATTCTTTCAAGATTTATAAACAAGTTTATTACAGCAATGGAAATGGCTACAAGAACATACTCTGGTTGTGACAGTATGTTCTACTTAATAAAATTAAGTAATACAAAATACAAAGTCAAGTTGTCTTCTAAGCTATATCACCCATAAATCCTAACAATCTCCCCCAATTTGTTCTTATGGACAATAACTACAAATTTACAATCGATGCATGTTGACAACTTAACTAACAAGATCTGAATTAAAACAAATTTCACTTAGCTTCAGATTTTCTTTTCTGTCTTGCTTGATCTTCTTTGTTAAGAGCATCTTTCAGAATCTCCTTGAGTCCTTCCACCATTGATATCTCATCAGTAGAGGTGGCATCATCTTCACTCTCAGCAATGTACTTTTAGACTTCTTTGGAGAGGCATACTTTAGCATCCTAGAGATCTGTCCACAATTCTTGACCAAAGGTAAAAGTTCTGAAGTTCAAATTGCCTTCAACAAGTTTAAATCTTCTTTCAGGATATGTATTCAGAGTTTTTCTTCTTGATTTGTCCAGCTTCGAGTCCTCACCCTTTCTTCTTTGAAGAATGTAAAGTAAGTCTTTCAAGGCACTTGTTTTGAGCTTATGAAAGCTTCTCACATGGATCTCTTCCCTTATGAACTTGATCCTTAGAGGATTTTCTAGCACACAGGGTTGGTAATTGGGTCCTTCACTTTCCATCGTGTTTGCTTCTTTGCACTTGTTCAAGAGTGAAGCTTCCATATCTTCAGCAGTCTCTTTTCCTGTTGGATTTGAAGGTCCTTCTTGACTTGGTTGGACTTGCACCTCTTCTTCAGGAAGATCATCTTCATAATCAGCTATTTTTTCATCAGACTCTTCCAACAAGTGAGCAATAGCATCATCATGATCTTCAAACATACCAAACTTCTGATAGAATTCCATATCTCTTTCATCCTTGTGCTTCAGAACATGTTCCATGACACTGTTAGGTACATTGTCATAGATTTGTAGAAGCTCCACCATTTTGTCTAAGAAGAAGTAATCAATCCTTCTCCTGACTTTTGTTCTTACAAGAACAGGAATGTCATTCATGAAGAGTGACTCAGCTTCCATGATGAAGTCCTTATAAACTTTCATTGACCTGGATGAATCCCACCAGAGAGTGTACATTCTTGCGTCCTTATTGGCATCTAACTCCCCTTCAACATTCCTGATTTCTTTAGATTTGGCATGTAGTAGTTAAAGAGAGTTTTGGTGTTTGATTTGAATTGGTTTCCTCAAATTTCTGCCAAGTCCAGTAGCTTTCTCCTTTTCTGAGTACTTAGTCTTTCCTTTCTTTGCTTTAGTAGTCTCCTCAGGTTCAGGTTCCTGTCTAGAAAACCAAGCTCTGGCTAAGGATTTTATCCTCTTAGGTTTGACAGTTGGCTTGATTTCATCCTCGACAACATCTTCTTCAACAATGTCCTTCATGATAGTATCTTCCATGACAGTTTCTTCTTCGACAGCTTCTTTCAGGACAGTGTCTTCCATGACAGATTCTTTGGTGACAGTATCTTTTTCAGCATTTATACTGTCAATAGCACATCTCAGGATATTTGCCTCCAAAGCTTCACGTAATTCAGACTCCTCTTCTTCTGTAGCTCCAGCATTTTTCTTTTCTTGCACAGGAGCTTCTTCTTTTTTTTCCTCCTGGGATTTAGTTCCAGCATGCCCAGAAGTGCTTCCACTAGCATTTCCTGCTGCTCCAGTTCCTCCACTTCCATCCAACTCATAATAATCATCAAAAGAGACATCATAAGAACAGCTTTCACCTTGATCATCTCTTTTGGAGTTTGCTTTGGAGATCATCTTCTTTACTGAAGAGCTCAGTTCCTTGTCTCTCTTTACCAACAATTTGGGAATTGCTTTGATAGCTAGAGCTCTCTCCTTGTTGACTTTTGAGTTGAGAATCATGTCTAGCACCTTCAGTATTGCTTTTGACTCCATTGTGGAAGTGCCTCCTAGACTCATGTATGAATATCTCCTGCTACCATTTCTTGTGGTAGTTTCATAGTAGACACAGAATGGATTGGTGTAGACCTCTGGAAGTTTCTCTGAGATTAAGTTCAGCATTTGCAATTGCAGAATCTCATTGAAGGATGTATGGTTTGCCTTGACTTTGGATTTCATCACAGTCAACACCTTTGCTGGAAGGTTCTGCAACAGCTGCATAGTGATGAACATAGATACGCCATTGTTCAGGTTCACATCAATGGCCCACCTTTTTTCTTCATTGATCTTCACACAGACACTTATGATCTGTTGCTTCAGTAAAGTTGAGCAGTTACTCAGTCTCTTGCTTGGTTCTAGCATTGCCCTCTCAACTATTCTACTGAATTCATCATCATGATTGTGCAGTATGCTCTCCCTGTAGTCAACCATCAAAGCATTAGCCTCTTCCTGACTAAACTCAGTTCCTTCACTCCATATGTTTCCTGAAAGAATGTATTCAGGCAACTTGTCTTTTCCTTTTCCCATTCTGTTTTGCTCCTCCTGCTCTCTCCACTTCTTTCAAGTTCACTCTCCTTAGGATTTGAAGTTGGCTCTCTGATTGTCACAGGAGGAAGTATTGGTCTTTTGGATTGTGCTTTCCCTTCCATTGCCTCCAGTGCTTCCTTAGACATCAGTACTCTTTCTCCAGCCATCTCATACTCAAACAGAGTTCCAGCTTCTTGTTCCTCCTTACTCCTTGATTCCCCTTTTTCTCCCCTTTCTTCTTTACAGATACTGACTCCCCCTTAGCTGCAGGCTCCCCCTTACTCCTTGATTCCTCTTAGAAACAGGCTCCCCCTGAGTTGCAACATCTTGTTGTGGGACAGATTCTGATCTTGCCATTTTCTCCCCCTTAGGTAAGTTGGCAGCATCAATATTGGCAGATAGAACCTGAATAGCTTCCTGAATACTAGAGAAACCAGAGGCCACCATGGTAGACAGGCTGTCAAGCTTAGTTTCCATGGAGAGACATCTGTGCTCTAGGGCTTCCAATCTGAGTGCAGTAGAGGGGCCACCAGTTCTCAACCTTCTTGGAGGGGAAGGGAAAGAATGGGGAATGGAGGCTGTTGGGGTTCTCACACTCTCAGTGTTTTTCTGAGTGATCTCATCACTCCTCACAGAAGAACTCTCAAGACCTAGTGCCTGAACATTGCGGGCTCCCTCAAATTCACTCTAAACATGCTCAAGTCCCTCTCCTTTTGCCAGCTCATTTGCCTGCCTCTCATTTTTATGCTCACCTCTCTGTTCTTTTATCTCTCTTTTCTTTTGCACACCCTCACTCAACCTAGATGCATGAGTATGAGCAGTACTTCTATACAATGAAAAAGATGGTTTAGAATGTACCTTTAAGAACTGAGAAAATGGCACATCATCATCAGAGACATCCTCAATGAGAACTTCATCATAATTGGTCTGTGCAGAGGAGACATTAGCTTTGCCAGAAATGTTACTGTCAGCTGAAAGATTGACAGTAGGTTCCTTTACAGTGTGGACAGCAGGATTGGTTGTGACAACAACTTTGACTGAGTCCTTGACAGCAGGTTCACCTGTGATAGCAACATTTCCAGAGTCTTTGACAGCAGCTGAGGCTGTGACAACATCTTCCCTAAGGTAAGATGCTCCTTGGAGATTGAACAAGGCATTGGCTGTTTCACTTTCTAGCAGAGTTGCACCTTGCTCTTTCTCAGTGTTTGAAGGAGTGGTGTCCATCTCACTTTGAGAAATGGGTTCTTGTGGACCACTAGATGGGGGCTCATCCATGATTGGAGATGGATGATCAAAACTTGAAGGTTGGGACTGTCCCCCTCTCTAGGTTGTGGAGAAGAAATAAATGAGTGAGTAGGGAAGGAAGAAGGTGAAAGTGGAGAAGAGAATAATGGCTGCTCCACATATGGAACTTGTGAAGCATCAATTTGGGAAGTGAAATCCTCACTGTGTCCTGACTCCATGTGTGTTTCTGCAAGTGGAGGCTCCTTATGAGTTGGAACATGAGGTTGTGAAGACTCTGTACAAGGTGCCTTGGGAGACATGCCAATTTCAATAGATGTCCCTTGTTGAGAATGAACATCTAGGGAGGTGTTTACTACCCTATTATCCTTTACAGTCTTTTGAGAGATTGCAGGGTGGCTGACAGTGGTTTTGGCCCTCTTAGCTCTCTTCTTCTTAGGCTCAAGAGGAACCACTATGGGTTCTGTTTGACTACCTTCCTTATTTGCTACACTAGGTGCAGGAGCTCCCTCTTGACTCTCAGCACTACCACCAACATCAGTTTCTAGGGGTCTTCTTCTGGATTCCTGTAAGGCTTGTCTCTGTACTTTGGGAAGTCTAGAGAACATAGGCTGAATGTATGGTGTAGAATGGGGGTTAACTGAATTTGGGTCTAATCCAGCCTCATCCTCAAGAGTGAAGGTGTCATACCCAAAGGGCAATGGAAAATCAAGGTTAGGCACTTGATCAACCATGTGTTTGGTGAAACAAAGTGGAATGTGTGCATTTAAATTCTGTGAAGTGAGAGTTTTGTGGGTATTCCTTTTCAAAACACCGCACACCTCTGAACGAGGGGCATCTTCATCAAAATCACAGAGAGAGTTAATACACATCATTAAAAAGCGAGGGTAGAGAGTTACCTTCTTACCTATGGCAGCCTTGAGGTGTGCCATGAGTAGCTTTCCAATATCCACCTTGTACCCATGAACAAGAGAGTGAGTGAGCTTCTTGATATAAGTGGGAATTCCATTCCAACCAGTAGTCTTTGTGGAAAACACCTTCACCATGACATCAAGAATCATGCTCCATTCCTTTCTCAAATACTTTCTGTCCATTTCACCAGAAGGGTACCACTTTGTTGTTCCCTCTTCAAGAATGGATCCTGAATACCCAATTTTCAAGAAAAGCTTCTTTAAGGTCTCATCACTGGCTAGCTTGTGTAGGTCTTTCCTGGTTCAAGTACAATTCCTAGAACTGCATTGATGCCTTGAATAGTGAGAGTGTAGCTATGCTCTTTGATTTAAAACATGATGGTGGTATGGTCTCCATCTCCTTGAGCAACAACAGACTCCCAGAAGTTCTCAATCCTGTCTAAGTCAACAACAGGAGTTGAGGTGATAGCATACCCGAGATAGTATGTGACGCCCTCCAAACCCGGGGTACAGATTTGAGGAGTCATCCGACCAACGGAACACTAGTTAACACATGCATAATATATAAAGACACAAATACCCCTTAACCAAGACCGCATCCAGATTATGGCAATGAACACAAGCTACTACAATCTTTTATTAATACAATACCAGTTTTATCAGAGTTATTACATCACAACTAAAGTCAAATCTTGACATCTAATCTAGAAAAGCAAAACAACAACTACCCTGCCAATGACAATGAGTCGAGGGGCTCTCCTGGCTGCTGGTGAACTATCAGTCACGCTGTGCCGACTCATACTCTCACTTCACTGGAATAGGGTTAGAAAACAACAAGCAAGAGTGAACCAAAATTGCTCAGCAAACATCAATGAATCATTTCTATCACAGTTGTAAGGATATGAATTTATGATATCAGAATCAACAATATTTAGCTAACACATGCTTTGTATCAATAACAATTGAAGAAAAAGAATTATAATTTGGCTTATACATTTTATTCAAATCAAAGGTTGTGCTGCTGGCCAGCCACGCATCAACCCCGGACTAGCTCACGGCATAGTCCTCTACTGGATCCCAGGCCAATCTGGGCCTTAAGTTATTCCGACCATAAATATGGCCCGACCAATTACTGGTCCATTTTAAAAACACATGCCAAATCTATCATAGGGTATAAACAATAACATGCTCAATAAGATAAACTCAATGTATAGTAATTGCAAAAGAGCTTCAACTGCTCAGTATCAAATGAAGATCGAGAAAGAATCATGGAGTAATTTCAATGGTACAGTGTACTTATTCAATAAGGAAGTCAATATTGGTAATCGATAATCAATGACCGTAATCAATAGTCAAGATGGAAGGCAAATAATCCATGGTTGTCAATAATAATCAAAGGATGATAATCAATAATAAATGGTGGTAAAAAATAATCAAGTGAATTGGAAAATAAGGGTTTCCGATGCAGATCAAATCAAAGAATCAAGAATCTCTAAGAAAATGGAATCAGTTGTCCAAATGCGGTTAAAAGATTGATAATTTGAATTGTTCTGGGGATAACGGTATTCAAGTATTCAAGACAATAATAATTTTATCACAGGTAAAGGCACAGATACTTGCCTGGTCTAAGCTGCTGTCGGATCGACTCTGCTCACTCTACCTTTCCCTTTCCCTTGCTCCGGGAACTCGATTCTATAATTAAACAACTCATCACAATAAGTCTAACTATTCTCGTTCTACTCTCGACACTTATTCAATCAATAATCACATTTAAACAAGTAACCGGTTACGTATCGGACTTCCGGTATGATTTACGATATTTAAAACTCAGATATTTGCCCTAGTACGGGCATATACAGACTATAAAACACAACACACAATTAATATGAAACATATAGCACTTATAAACATTTTTAAAACATCATACGAAACTTATTTGAATTTTAATAAGGCATTACTAATTTTTAAATCAAAAATCGGATTTTTAAATCCAATATAAACATTTAAATGCAAATAAATCAATTAATAAAATTAATTTACACTCTTTAAATACTCAAACTATTTTTAAATAAATAAATAGGCTTTAAAATAATTAAACTGAATTTTTAATTAATTAAATCTAATTAATAATTAATTTTTAAGAATTAATTGATTAAAAGAATTAACCAATTAATTAATAAATTAATTATTAATTAAAAATAATTAAAATAATTAAGTTTAATCAATTTTCGGTTTTAAAATAATAAATATAATTTTCCAGAATTTTTCTGATATTAAAATATATTTTTAAAATAAAAATTTGAATTTTTAAAGTTTTTAAACTATTTTCGAATTAAATTTAAAAATAAAATTCCAAAAATAGTTTTCAGAAATTGAATTAGGGGTTTGAAGATTGAAATCGGGTCAAACTTCGGGTAAACGGGTCGGGAAGAACGAATTCGGGTCACCAAGAACAACTCACCGGATTCTGGGTTTTCCAGAATCCGGCCGGTGTCCGGCGACCGGAATCTTGCAATTCCGTCCAAACACAAACAATTCCAGAGGGATTTTGTTCGCTTTGTCAAGACAAACAAATCCCACACACAATCACATACGTCCCATGCCGGAATCGAGCCCAGAATTCGTTCAAAGAACTCGTCGGCGATGACTTCGGCCGGAAACCCGATCTACTTTAATTCTACATGAAACTCAAAGATTAATATACCAAAATGAAGCTTATAACTCACACAATCAAAGCCCCATATCATAACTAAAGTCAGATCAACAGAAAGAACGAACGAAGTAAAAGAAAAATTCGGCTCAAAACCCGAAAATCAAACCCGACTAAATTGAACTTAAACACGAAATTAAATCATGGATTCTTGCTAATTAGAACCCTAGGAACATGTTAGAAGCAACCAATTGAATGGAGAATCAACAGAATGAAAACCCCAAATCGACCATGAACCCTAATTTTAATTCGAATGTTGAAAAATTCATATAAAATCAAAAACTTACCAGATGATGATGAGGTTGGAAGATTCTGAAACTAGAGATCAAGAGCTTTGATTTGAGTACTTGAACTTTGATTTCTGAAATCAATAACACCTTGAACGAATGGATTGATTATTCAAGAACACGAAGAACACGTTTCGGAAATTTTTACTTTTTGATTATACGCAATGCAGATTATGAAGGTTATAAGGTACGATTCGTCTTTATATATATTTGGAAAAAATAATACCCCAAGGAACACTTTTGGATCGTTATAGATCCACTGGATCGTTTAAAAACCCTAATTAGGTTAAAACACGTTTTACGAGAAGATAATTATCTACAAGGATTGATAATTATCCAAATCAATACATATTATTATATAACTAATGCTCAAGAATACTGGGGCTATAACAAATGTAATATTGATATAAAACGATATATCCGTCCCCTTAAGCAATTAGGGTTCGGAACAATTTTTCCCTTTTTGAACAAAACGAATTATTCTTGCAGAATCAAATAGGTAGGAATGAAATGATACGAATATCTCTCCCGATAATGATTCGAATACGAAAGACGAAGAGATAATAATTAATGTACAAAATCCCAATGGGGCCCTTGAATTATCAAAACGGGGCTCAGATTTGAAGAAAATTCCAAATGACGAAATATTTGAAAGGGGCTTTCGACTCACCATTTAGCACATAATCACACAATAATTATCATTTAATAATATTCCAATACTCCACAACAAATATTTTTATATTAAATATATCATTTAATCAAATAATAAAATTCACGGATATTACATCCTTCCCCCCTTAATAGGATTCTGTCCTCAGAATCAGATCAAGGAAATAACTGGGGATACTTCTCTAGCATCTCACTCTCTAACTCCCAGGTAGACTCTTCTACTTTAGGATTCCTCCACAAAACTCTCACTAACGCTACTGTCTTATTCCTTAGTACTTTCTCCTTACGATCCAATATCTGAATCGGTCGTTCTACATAAGATAAACCTGCCTGGACCTCTATGGGTTCATACTCTATTACATGATTCGAATCTGGTCGATACTTCTTAAGCATAGATACATGAAATACATTATGAACGTGCTGCATATGCGGTGGCAATGCTAACTCGTAAGCTACCTTGCCCACTTTCTTCAAAATCTCAAACGGTCCAACATATCTCGGACTCAACTTCCCTTTCTTTCCAAACCTAACTAATCTTTTCCATGGTGAAACCTTTAGTAACACTTGCTCTCCTTCTTCGAATCCCACATCCTTTCTGTCTAGATCCGCATACTTTTTCTGTCGGTCTTGAGCTGTTATCAATCTTCTCTGAATCAATTGAACCACTTCCTTTGTTCGTTGCACTAGTTCTGGTCCTATCATCTTCTGTTCACCAACTTCTTCCCAATACACTGGAGATCGACACTTCCGTCCATACAAAGCTTCGTAAGGTGGCATTCCGATGCTCGCGTGAAAACTATTATTATATGAAAATTCCACCAAGGGTAGATGATCGTCCCAACTGCCTTCAAAGTCAAGTGCACATGTCCTAAGCATATCTTCAATAGTCTGAATTGTTCTTTCACTTTGACCGTCCGTCTGCGGATGATAAGCTGTACTCATTCTTAACTCGGTGCCCAAACACTCTTGAAAACTCCTCCAAAATCTTGAATTGAATCGAGGGTCTCTATCAGACACTATCGATACTAGAACTCCATGTCGTACTACGATTTATTTTATGTAAATATGAACTAACTTATCTAGCGAGAATCTCTCGTTAATCGGAAGAAAATGCGCAGATTTCGTCAATCGATCCACGATAACCCAGATGGCATCATGGTTAGTCTTTGTTCTCGGCAATCCTACTACAAAGTCCATCGCAATGTGTTCCCACTTCCATTCAGGAATTTCCAATGGTTGAAGTAATCCACTTGGTCTCTGATGTTCCGCCTTAACTCTTTGACACGTAAAGCATTTACTTACCCATTCCACAATCTCTCTCTTCATATCTGGCCACCAAAAGTTCTTCTTAAGATCTCGATACATCTTCGTACTCCCTGGATGAATTGAATACTTCGAGTTATGCGCTTCATGCAAAATTTCACTTTTCAGTTCCGCTACATTAGGTACCCATATCCGAGAAGCAAATCTCAAGATCCCTTTGTCGTCCGGTTGGCTACATATTTCCTCACCTGTCATCTTACTCACATCATCATTCATAACTTGCTCTTGGCACTTCCGTATCTTCTCCAACAATTCAGGTTGAAACGTCATGGTATAAATCATTTCCGTCGCATCCTTCGGAATACTTACTTCGATCTCTAACTTCTCAAATTCCTTGTATAACTCTTTGGTCATCGTCAGTGTATTTAATCTCTCTTTTCTGCTCAATGCATCTGCTACCACATTTGCCTTGCCGGGATGATAGTTGATAGAAACGTCGTAGTCCTTGATTAGTTCTAACCATCTTCGTTGCCTTATGTTCAGCTCTTTCTGAGTAAAGATATACTTCAAACTCTTATGATCGTTGTAAATTTCACATCTCTCTCCATACAAGTAGTGTCTCCATATCTTCAAAGCAAACACAATCGCTTCTAACTCCAAATCATGTGTAGGATACTTTTGTTCATGGGGTCTCAACTGTCTTG
Organism: Heracleum sosnowskyi; assembly: GCA_030848705.1. NCBI lineage: Eukaryota > Viridiplantae > Streptophyta > Magnoliopsida > Apiales > Apiaceae > Heracleum > Heracleum sosnowskyi. The sequence goes on from CM061237.1 coordinate 84,980,462, forward strand.
ACGCATAAGCAATCACCTTGTCATGTTGCATAAGTACGCATCCCAATCCTTTGTACGACGCATCACTATAGATTACGAAATGACCTTGATCGTCTGGTAGCATCAATACCGGTGTCGTAGTTAGTCTACTCTTTAACTCTTGGAAGCTTTCTTCGCATTTATCGTTCCATATGAATCGCTCGCTTTTCCTTGTCAGCTTGGTCATTGGAGTAGCTATCTTCGCAAAATCTTGCACAAATCTCCGGTAGTATCCGGCTAATCCCAAGAAACTTCTGACTTCAGTCGGTGTCCTTGGTGATCTCTCCCAATCTTTCACTGCCTCTATCTTTGCTGGATCCACTTTGATGCCTTCGATGCTCACCACGTGTCCTAAGAAATGAACTTCTCTCAACCAGAATTCACACTTGGAAAACTTCGCATATAGTCTTTCTTGTCTCAATGTTTCCAACACAATCCGCAAATGGTCTGCATGCTCTTCTTCTGTCTTTGAGTATATCAAGATGTCGTCGATGAATACCACTACAAACTTGTCCAAATATCTCTTGAAAATCCTGTTCATTAAGTCCATAAAAGCTGCGGGTGCATTAGTTAGTCCAAACGCCATTACTAAGAATTCATAGTGCCCATACCTTGTTCGAAAGGCTGTCTTCGGTATGTCGTCTGGTTTAATCTTCAGTTGGTGATATCCTGACCGTAGGTCAATCTTTGAAAAATGTACCGCTCCTTTCAGCTGGTCAAACAGATCATCTATTCGAGGTAAAGGATACTTGTTCTTAATGGTCAGCTTTTTCAACTCCCGATAGTCTATACACAATCTCATGCTTCCATCCTTTTTCTTGACAAACAGTACTGGTGCTCCCCACGGCGAAACGCTGGGTCTAATAATTCCTTTTTCTAGCAAATCTTGCAGTTGAGTAGCCAATTCCTTCATCTCCACTGGTGCCATCCTGTAAGGGGCCTTAGATACTGGCTCCGCGCCTGGTACTAAGTCTATCGCAAATTCAATCTCTCTATCTGGAGGTAAACCTGGTAATTCTTCCGGAAAAACATCTGGAAACTCATTTACAACTGGAATATCTTCTAACTTAGAAATTTCCTTATCTATATCTATCACATAAGCTAAATATGCCTCACAACCTTGCCTTAATAATCTCTTAGCCTGAATCATCATCAGGAACCTCTTTCCTTGCCTCTCTCCTCTAAATATTATTTCTTTCTTTTCTAGGGTAATCAAAGTAACCTTCTTATTCTTACAGTCAATACTTGCATCATACTCAGTCAACCAATCCATCCCTAATATCACATCAAATTCACCTAACTTAAAAGGTAACAAGTCAATATAAAAACGATTTCCCAAAATCTCTATCTCACAACGAGGATAATATGAACTGACCGCGATACGATCCTGATTAGCTATCTCTATATTCAACACTCCACTTAAGGGTTTCATTACGCAATTCAATCTACGAGCAAACGTTTCAAAAATAAAAGACCTCGTCGCTCCCGAATCTATTAATACTTTAGCAGGAATAGAATTTACTAGAAGTGTACCTGCCACCACGTCGGAATCTCTCACTGCTTCTCCCATTGACATATTGTAGGTCCTGGCTAACGGCTGGACATTAACAACTGGGGGTTCTTCAATCGCCCGAATCATATTGTTCACGGTTGCTGGTGCTCTGCAGTCCTTAATCATGTGACCTGGTTTCTTACACCGATGACAAACAATGCCTATCTTGCAATCCCGGGAATAATGTCCCTTCTGATTGCATTTAAAGCATGTGACATTCAATCGATGGCATATCCCTGGATGTCGCTTCCCGCATGTCTTGCATTCTGGTAGTGGGGGTCTAGAAAGTCCCTGCTGACTGCCGGCTGGTAGACGGTTATCTTGTCTTACGCTCCCGGTATCTGGTTTCCTGAAACTTGTATTTCTTCCGGGCTGGAATCCCGGTTTCTTATCTGCCTGTCCTTGAAAACTTCCCTGTTGATGTCCCTTATCGGGTATCCCTGCTTTCCTTTTCTTGTTCTCCCTCTCTTTCATGTAAGAATCACTTTCTGTCTCCGGAATCATTGCCTTTTGGACCACCGCTGCATAGGTGTCCAACTCCAATATAGCTAACTTACTACGAATCCAAGACCTCAGTCCCTGCTGGAACCTCTTGGCCTTCTTCTTCTCCGTATCCACATAGGTTGGAAAAAACCTTGACAACTCCGTAAACCTTGTTTCATATTGGGGCACTGTCATACTTCCCTGTTTTAACTCCAAAAACTTTAATTCCATCTGATCTCTCATATAGTCCGGAAAATACCTTTCCAAAAACAACTCTGTAAATCTTGCCCACGTAATCAATCCCTCGGGCTCCATAGCCCTACTCGTTTCCCACCAATAACTGGCCTCATTCTTCAGAAAATAGCTTGCATACTCCGTCTTCTTATCCACTGCCACTTCTATCAAGGCAAAAGCCTTTTCCATCTCTTTCAACCATGTCTTAGCCTCTACAGGGTCTGCTGATCCTTTAAATTCTGGAGGTTTTGCTGCTTGGAAAGATTTGAACGTAACCGCCGGTGCTGCTTGCTGGTGATGCTGTTGATGCTGCTGATGCTGATGTTGTTGCTGCTGTTCTAAGAGTTGTTACTGAAATGCTTGTTGCTGCTGTGCTAATGCGGTAGTCTGTTGAGTAAGAGTATGTAACAACTGGATTACCATCGGGTCCATGTGGCCCGTGGAAGGTGTATTCTGTTGACCTTCTTGGTAAGGGGTATCAGTCGAACGGGTTTGTCGTCTAGGAGCCATATCGCTGATGAATAAACAATAATTGGCTTAATCAAATAGTCCATATAAGAGAAGGAAGGATCACAATTGATATCTCGAAGGTTTACAGATCTTCTCAACGGTGTATGGATACACTCGTTGCAACAAGTAGAATAACAGTTATGATGCTGGAAATGAATGACAAGGGAATAAATACAGTTCTATAAAAGAGGTTTATCATATATATATATATAGATAGAGTTAGTACAAGCGTAGAACGCTTCAAAAGAAAATACATCATGGCTGAACCATAACTGCCGACCAGCAATACAACAAAAATGCAACAACAACCCGAGGCGTTCCTATAAGCCCGGTGCACTACTGATTCTACAATATGCATCTATATACTAACTATCTAGAAACCATACATCCATGTCACATCTGTCTGCTCCTAAAACCTGCTCACAGATCACCTGCTCCTGCCGGCCATAACGGGGGTCCTGAAATCTCTGCAATCTCACTCATCGCATAATCCAAAATCTGTCTCATCCCTGCTACTGTCTCTCCCTCTCGACTAGAAGCTAATCCGTGTAATCGAGTCTCAACCAAGGTCCTCGTAACCCTAAACCTCATCTGAATGTCCCTCATCTGATCTCTAAGTCTGTCCCTCTCTCGGATAGCGGCTGCTTCGATCGAACGAACCCTACCCATCTCCATAACCTGTCCATAAAGGTACTCCCTCTCTCTGCTCACCCTCTGATACTCATGGTGTGGAACTGGTGGCTCACATAACTGATACAAAGGCCCACAAATTGATGCCTGAGACACTGGTGTTGGGGCTACTTGTCGGAGTGGAATAGGACAAGGTACCTGATCTCTCCTGACTACCGGATGCTCATGCCTAGGCTGATATCGCACTGGCCGAGACGGTCCTGCTCTCTCAACGGGTGTAGGTATCTCTGCTATCGTATCCTCGGAAGGGTCTGAGTCTGAACTAGAACTAGGGGGCTGCAATTATAACCACATTTAATTACTACGCATAATATCCCTAGTTGACCTCCTAATATCCTTACGTGAATTCCTAACTCTCTATGTTATCCTGGACCCTAAGTCCCAACTTGTTTCAAATGTCATAACATGTCGCTCTGATACCAACTGTGACGCCCTCCAAACCCGGGGTACAGATTTGAGGAGTCATCCGACCAATGGAACACTAGTTAACACATGCATAATATATAAAGACACAAATACCCCTTAACCAAGACCGTATCCAGATTATGGCAATGAACACAAGCTACTACAATCTTTTATTAATACAATACCAGTTTTATCAGAGATATTACATCACAACTAAAGTCAAATCTTGACATCTAATCTAGAAAAGCAAAACAACAACTACCCTGCCAATGACAATGACTCGAGGGGCTCTCCTGGCTGCTGGTGAACTATCAGTCACGCTGTGCCGACTCATACTCTCGCTTCACTGGAATAGGGTTAGAAAACAACAAGCAAGAGTGAGCCAAAATTGCTCAGCAAACATCAATGAATCATTTCTATCACAGTTGTAAGGATATGAATTTATGATATCAGAATCAACAATATTTAGCTAACACATGCTTTGTATCAATAACAATTGAAGAAAAAGAATTATAATTTGGCTTATACATTTTATTCAAATCAAAGGTTGTGCTGCTGTCCAGCCACGCATCAACCCCGGACTATCTCACGACATAGTCCTCTACTGGATCCCAGGCCAATCTGGGCCTTAAGTTATTCCGACCATAAATATGGCCCGACCAATTACTGGTCCATTTTAAAAACACATGCCAAATCTATCATAGGGTATAAACAATAACATGCTCAATAAGATAAACTCAATGTATAGTAATTGCAAAAGAGCTTCAACTGCTCAGTATCAAATGAAGATCGAGAAAGAATCATGGAGTAATTTCAATGGTACAGTGTACTTATTCAATAAGGAAGTCAAGATTGGTAATCGATAATCAATGACCGTAATCAATAGTCAAGATGGAAGGCAAATAATCCATGGTTGTCAATAATAATCAAAGGATGATAATCAATAATAAATGGTGGTAAACAATAATCAAGTGAATTGGAAAATAAGGGTTTCCGATGCAGATCAAATCAAAGAATCAAGAATCTCTAAGAAAATGGAATCAGTTATCCAAATGCGGTTAAAAGATTGATAATTTGAATTGTTCTGGGGATAACGGTATTCAAGTATTCAAGACAATAATAATTTTATCACAGGTAAAGGCACAGATACTTGCCTGGTCTAAGCTGCTGTCGGATCGACTCTGCTCACTCTACCTTTCCCTTTCCCTTGCTCCGGGAACTCGATTCTATAATTAAACAACTCATCACAATAAGTCTAACTATTCTCGTTCTACTCTCGACACTTATTCAATCAATAATCACATTTAAACAAGTAACCGGTTACGTATCGGACGTCCGGTATGATTTACGATATTTAAAACTCAGATATTTGCCCTAGTACGGGCATATACAGACTATAAAACACAACACACAATTAATATGAACCATATAACACTTATAAACATTTTTAAAACATCATACAAAACTTATTTGAATTTTAATAAGTCATTACTAATTTTTAAATCAAAAATCGGATTTTTAAATCCAATATAAACATTTAAAAGCAAATAAATCAATTAATAAAATTAATTTACACTCTTTAAATACTCAAACTATTTTTAAATAAATATATAGGCTTGAAAATAATTAAACTGAATTTTTAATTAATTAAATCTAATTAATAATTAATTTTTAAGAATTAATTGATTAAAAGAATTAACCAATTAATTAATAAATTAATTATTAATTAAAAATAATTAAAATAATTAAGTTTAATCAATTTTCGGTTTTAAAATAATAAATATAATTTTCCAGATTTTTTCTGATATTAAAATATATTTTTAAAATAAAAATATGAATTTTTAAAGTTTTTAAACTATTTTCGAATTAAATTTAAAAATAAAATTTCAAAAACAGTTTTCAGAAATTGAATTAGGGTTTTGAAGATTGAAACTGGGTCAAACTTCGGGTAAACGGGTCGGGAAGAACGAATTCGGGTCACCAAGAACAACCCACCGGATTCTGGGTTTTCCAGAATCCGGTCGGTGTCCGGCGACCGGAATCCTGCAATTCCGTCCAAACACAAACAATTCCAGAGGGCTTTTGTTCGCTTTTTCAAGACAAACAAATCCCACACACAATCACATACGTCCCATGCCGGAATCGAGCCCAGAATTCGTTCAAAGAACTCGTCGGTGACGACTTCGGCCGGAAACCCGATCTACTTTAATTCTACATGAAACTCAAAGATTAATATACCAAAATGAAGCTTATAACTCACACAATCAAAGCCCCATATCATAACTAAAGTCAGATCAACAGAAAGAACGAACGAAGTAAAAGAAAAATTCGGCTCAAAACCCGAAAATCAAACCCGACTAAATTGAACTTAAACACGAAATTAAATCATGGATTCTTGCTAATTAGAACCCTAGGAACATGTTAGAAGCAACCAATTGAATGGAGAATCAACAGAATGAAAACCCCAAATCGACCATGAACCCTAATTTTAATTCGAATGTTGAAAAATTCATATAAAATCAAAAACTTACCAGATGATGATGAGGTTGGAAGATTCTGAAACTAGAGATCAAGAGCTTTGATTTGAGTACTTGAACTTTGATTTCTGAAATCAATAACACCTTGAACGAATGGATTGATTATTCAAGAACACGAAGAACACGTTTCGGAAATTTTTACTTTTTGATTATACGCAATGCAGATTATGAAGGTTATAAGGTACGATTCGTCTTTATATATATTTGGAAAAAATAATACCCCAAGGAACACTTTTGGATCGTTATAGATCCACTGGATCGTTTAAAAACCCTAATTAGGTTAAAACACGTTTTACGAGAAGATAATTATCTACAAGGATTGATAATTATCCAAATCAATACATATTATTATATAACTAATGCTCAAGAATACTGGGGCTATAACAAATGTAATATTGATATAAAACGATATATCCGTCCCCTTAAGCAATTAGGGTTCGGAACAATTTTTCCCTTTTTGAACAAAACGAATTATTCTTGCAGAATCAAATAGGTAGGAATGAAATGATACGAATATCTCTCCCGATAATGATTCGAATACGAAAGACGAAGAGATAATAATTAATGTACGAAATCCCAATGGGGCCCTTGAATTATCAAAACGGGGCTCAGATTTGAAGAAAATTCCAAATGACGAAATATTTGAAAGGGGCTTTCGACTCACCATTTAGCACATAATCACACAATAATTATCATTTAATAATATTCCAATACTCCACAACAAATATTTTTATATTAAATATATCATTTAATCAAATAATAAAATTCACGGATATTACATCCTTCCCCCCTTAATAGGATTCTGTCCTCAGAATCAGATCAAGGAAATAACTGGGGATACTTCTCTAGCATCTCACTCTCTAACTCCCAGGTAGACTCTTCTACTTTAGGATTCCTCCACAAAACTCTCACTAACGCTACTGTCTTATTCCTTAGTACTTTCTCCTTACGATCCAATATCTGAATCGGTCGTTCTACATAAGATAAACCTGCCTGGACCTCTATGGGTTCATACTCTATTACATGATTCGAATCTGGTCGATACTTCTTAAGCATAGATACATGAAATACATTATGAACGTGCTGCATATGCGGTGGCAATGCTAACTCGTAAGCTACCTTGCCCACTTTCTTCAAAATCTCAAACGGTCCAACATATCTCGGACTCAACTTCCCTTTCTTTCCAAACCTAACTAATCTTTTCCATGGTGAAACCTTTAGTAACACTTGCTCTCCTTCTTCGAATCCCACATCCTTTCTGTCTAGATCCGCATACTTTTTCTGTCGGTCTTGAGCTGTTATCAATCTTCTCTGAATCAATTGAACCACTTCCTTTGTTCGTTGCACTAGTTCTGGTCCTATCATCTTCTGTTCACCAACTTCTTCCCAATACACTGGAGATCGACACTTCCGTCCATACAAAGCTTCGTAAGGTGGCATTCCGATGCTCGCGTGAAAACTATTATTATATGAAAATTCCACCAAGGGTAGATGATCGTCCCAACTGCCTTCAAAGTCAAGTGCACATGTCCTAAGCATATCTTCAATAGTCTGAATTGTTCTTTCGCTTTGACCGTCCGTCTGCGGATGATAAGCTGTACTCATTCTTAACTCGGTGCCCAAACACTCTTGAAAACTCCTCCAAAATCTTGAATTGAATCGAGGGTCTCTATCAGACACTATCGATACTAGAACTCCATGTCGTACTACGATTTATTTTATGTAAATATGAACTAACTTATCTAGCGAGAATCTCTCGTTAATCGGAAGAAAATGCGCAGATTTCGTCAATCGATCCACGATAACCCAGATGGCATCATGGTTAGTCTTTGTTCTCGGCAATCCTACTACAAAGTCCATCGCAATGTGTTCCCACTTCCATTCAGGAATTTCCAATGGTTGAAGTAATCCACTTGGTCTCTGATGTTCCGCCTTAACTCTTTGACACGTAAAGCATTTACTTACCCATTCCACAATCTCTCTCTTCATATCTGGCCACCAAAAGTTCTTCTTAAGATCTCGATACATCTTCGTACTCCCTGGATGAATTGAATACTTCGAGTTATGCGCTTCATGCAAAATTTCACTTTTCAGTTCCGCTACATTAGGTACCCATATCCGAGAAGCAAATCTCAAGATCCCTTTGTCGTCCGGTTGGCTACATATTTCCTCACCTGTCATCTTACTCACATCATCATTCATAACTTGCTCTTGGCACTTCCGTATCTTCTCCAACAATTCAGGTTGAAACGTCATGGTATAAATCATTTCCGTCGCATCCTTCGGAATACTTACTTCGATCTCTAACTTCTCAAATTCCTTGTATAACTCTTTGGTCATCGTCAGTGTATTTAATCTCTCTTTTCTGCTCAATGCATCTGCTACCACATTTGCCTTGCCGGGATGATAGTTGATAGAAACGTCGTAGTCCTTGATTAGTTCTAACCATCTTCGTTGCCTTATGTTCAGCTCTTTCTGAGTAAAGATATACTTCAAACTCTTATGATCGTTGTAAATTTCACATCTCTCTCCATACAAGTAGTGTCTCCATATCTTCAAAGCAAACACAATCGCTTCTAACTCCAAATCATGTGTAGGATACTTTTGTTCATGGGGTCTCAACTGTCTTGACGCATAAGCAATCACCTTGTCATGTTGCATAAGTACGCATCCCAATCCTTTGTACGACGCATCACTATAGATTACGAAATGACCTTGATCGTCTGGTAGCATCAATACCGGTGTCGTAGTTAGTCTCCTCTTTAACTCTTGGAAGCTTTCTTCGCATTTATCGTTCCATATGAATCGCTCGCTTTTCCTTGTCAGCTTGGTCATTGGAGTAGCTATCTTCGCAAAATCTTGCACAAATCTCCGGTAGTATCCGGCTAATCCCAAGAAACTTCTGACTTCAGTCGGTGTCCTAGGTGATCTCTCCCAATCTTTCACTGCCTCTATCTTTGCTGGATCCACTTTGATGCCTTCGATGCTCACCACGTGTCCTAAGAAATGAACTTCTCTCAACCAGAATTCACACTTGGAAAACTTCGCATATAGTCTTTCTTGTCTCAATGTTTCCAACACAATCCGCAAATGGTCTGCATGCTCTTCTTCTGTCTTTGAGTATATCAAGATGTCGTCGATGAATACCACTACAAACTTGTCCAAATATCTCTTGAAAATCCTGTTCATTAAGTCCATAAAAGCTGCGGGTGCATTAGTTAGTCCAAACGCCATTACTAAGAATTCATAGTGCCCATACCTTGTTCGAAAGGCTGTCTTCGGTATGTCGTCTGGTTTAATCTTCAGTTGGTGATATCCTGACCGTAGGTCAATCTTTGAAAAATGTACCGCTCCTTTCAGCTGGTCAAACAGATCATCTATTCGAGGTAAAGGATACTTGTTCTTAATGGTCAGCTTTTTCAACTCCCGATAGTCTATACACAATCTCATGCTTCCATCCTTTTTCTTGACAAACAGTACTGGTGCTCCCCACGGCGAAACGCTGGGTCTAATAATTCCTTTTTCTAGCAAATCTTGCAGTTGAGTAGCCAATTCCTTCATCTCCACTGGTGCCATCCTGTAAGGGGCCTTAGATACTGGCTCCGCGCCTGGTACTAAGTCTATCGCAAATTCAATCTCTCTATCTGGAGGTAAACCTGGTAATTCTTCCGGAAAAACATCTGGAAACTCATTTACAACTGGAATATCTTCTAACTTAGAAATTTCCTTATCTATATCTATCACATAAGCTAAATATGCCTCACAACCTTGCCTTAATAATCTCTTAGCCTGAATCATCATCAGGAACCTCTTTCCTTGCCTCTCTCCTCTAAATATTATTTCTTTCTTTTCTAGGGTAATCAAAGTAACCTTCTTATTCTTACAGTCAATACTTGCATCATACTCAGTCAACCAATCCATCCCTAATATCACATCAAATTCACCTAACTTAAAAGGTAACAAGTCAATATAAAAACGATTTCCCAAAATCTCTATCTCACAACGAGGATAATATGAACTGACCGCGATACGATCCTGATTAGCTATCTCTATATTCAACACTCCACTTAAGGGTTTCATTACGCAATTCAATCTACGAGCAAACGTTTCAAAAATAAAAGACCTCGTCGCTCCCGAATCTATTAATACTTTAGCAGGAATAGAATTTACTAGAAGTGTACCTGCCACCACGTCGGAATCTCTCACTGCTTCTCCCATTGACATATTGTAGGTCCTGGCTAACGGCTGGACATTAACAACTGGGGGTTCTTCAATCGCCCGAATCATATTGTTCACGGTTGCTGGTGCTCTGCAGTCCTTAATCATGTGACCTGGTTTCTTACACCGATGACAAACAATGCCTATCTTGCAATCCCGGGAATAATGTCCCTTCTGATTGCATTTAAAGCATGTGACATTCAATCGATGGCATATCCCTGGATGTCGCTTCCCGCATGTCTTGCATTCTGGTAGTGGGGGTCTAGAAAGTCCCTGCTGACTGCCGGCTGGTAGACGGTTATCTTGTCTTACGCTCCCGGTATCTGGTTTCCTGAAACTTGTATTTCTTCCGGGCTGGAATCCCGGTTTCTTATCTGCCTGTCCTTGAAAACTTCCCTGTTGATGTCCCTTATCGGGTATCCCTGCTTTCCTTTTCTTGTTCTCCCTCTCTTTCATGTAAGAATCACTTTCTGTCTCCGGAATCATTGCCTTTTGGACCACCGCTGCATAGGTGTCCAACTCCAATATAGCTAACTTACTACGAATCCAAGACCTCAGTCCCTGCTGGAACCTCTTGGCCTTCTTCTTCTCCGTATCCACATAGGTTGGAAAAAACCTTGACAACTCCGTAAACCTTGTTTCATATTGGGGCACTGTCATACTTCCCTGTTTTAACTCCAAAAACTTTAATTCCATCTGATCTCTCATATAGTCCGGAAAATACCTTTCCAAAAACAACTCTGTAAATCTTGCCCACGTAATCAATCCCTCGGGCTCCATAGCCCTACTCGTTTCCCACCAATAACTGGCCTCATTCTTCAGAAAATAGCTTGCATACTCCGTCTTCTTATCCACTGCCACTTCTATCAAGGCAAAAGCCTTTTCCATCTCTTTCAACCATGTCTTAGCCTCTACAGGGTCTGCTGATCCTTTAAATTCTGGAGGTTTTGCTGCTTGGAAAGATTTGAACGTAACCGCCGGTGCTGCTTGCTGGTGATGCTGTTGATGCTGCTGATGCTGATGTTGTTGCTGCTGTTCTAAGAGTTGTTACTGAAATGCTTGTTGCTGCTGTGCTAATGCGGTAGTCTGTTGAGTAAGAGTATGTAACAACTGGATTACCATCGGGTCCATGTGGCCCGTGGAAGGTGTATTCTGTTGACCTTCTTGGTAAGGGGTATCAGTCGAACGGGTTTGTCGTCTAGGAGCCATATCGCTGATGAATAAACAATAATTGGCTTAATCAAATAGTCCATATAAGAGAAGGAAGGATCACAATTGATATCTCGAAGGTTTACAGATCTTCTCAACGGTGTATGGATACACTCGTTGCAACAAGTAGAATAACAGTTATGATGCTGGAAATGAATGACAAGGGAATAAATACAGTTCTATAAAAGAGGTTTATCATATATATATATATAGATAGAGTTAGTACAAGCGTAGAACGCTTCAAAAGAAAATACATCATGGCTGAACCATAACTGCCGACCAGCAATACAACAAAAATGCAACAACAACCCGAGGCGTTCCTATAAGCCCGGTGCACTACTGATTCTACAATATGCATCTATATACTAACTATCTAGAAACCATACATCCATGTCACATCTGTCTGCTCCTAAAACCTGCTCACAGATCACCTGCTCCTGCCGGCCATAACGGGGGTCCTGAAATCTCTGCAATCTCACTCATCGCATAATCCAAAATCTGTCTCATCCCTGCTACTGTCTCTCCCTCTCGACTAGAAGCTAATCCGTGTAATCGAGTCTCAACCAAGGTCCTCGTAACCCTAAACCTCATCTGAATGTCCCTAATCTGATCTCTAAGTCTGTCCCTCTCTCGGATAGCGGCTGCTTCGATCGAACGAACCCTACCCATCTCCATAACCTGTCCATAAAGGTACTCCCTCTCTCTGCTCACCCTCTGATACTCATGGTGTGGAACTGGTGGCTCACATAACTGATACAAAGGCCCACAAATTGATGCCTGAGACACTGGTGTTGGGGCTACTTGTCGGAGTGGAATAGGACAAGGTACCTGATCTCTCCTGACTACCGGATGCTCATGCCTAGGCTGATATCGCACTGGCCGAGACGGTCCTGCTCTCTCAACGGGTGTAGGTATCTCTGCTATCGTATCCTCGGAAGGGTCTGAGTCTGAACTAGAACTAGGGGGCTGCAATTATAACCACATTTAATTACTACGCATAATATCCCTAGTTGACCTCCTAATATCCTTACGTGAATTCCTAACTCTCTATGTTATCCTGGACCCTAAGTCCCAACTTGTTTCAAATGTCATAACATGTCGCTCTGATACCAACTGTGACGCCCTCCAAACCCGGGGTACAGATTTGAGGAGTCATCCGACCAATGGAACACTAGTTAACACATGCATAATATATAAAGACACAAATACCCCTTAACCAAGACCGCATCCAGATTATGGCAATGAACACAAGCTACTACAATCTTTTATTAATACAATACCAGTTTTATCAGAGATATTACATCACAACTAAAGTCAAATCTTGACATCTAATCTAGAAAAGCAAAACAACAACTACCCTGCCAATGACAATGACTCGAGGGGCTCTCCTGGCTGCTGGTGAACTATCAGTCACGCTGTGCCGACTCATACTCTCGCTTCACTGGAATAGGGTTAGAAAACAACAAGCAAGAGTGAGCCAAAATTGCTCAGCAAACATCAATGAATCATTTCTATCACAGTTGTAAGGATATGAATTTATGATATCAGAATCAACAATATTTAGCTAACACATGCTTTGTATCAATAACAATTGAAGAAAAAGAATTATAATTTGGCTTATACATTTTATTCAAATCAAAGGTTGTGCTGCTGTCCAGCCACGCATCAACCCCGGACTATCTCACGACATAGTCCTCTACTGGATCCCAGGCCAATCTGGGCCTTAAGTTATTCCGACCATAAATATGGCCCGACCAATTACTGGTCCATTTTAAAAACACATGCCAAATCTATCATAGGGTATAAACAATAACATGCTCAATAAGATAAACTCAATGTATAGTAATTGCAAAAGAGCTTCAACTGCTCAGTATCAAATGAAGATCGAGAAAGAATCATGGAGTAATTTCAATGGTACAGTGTACTTATTCAATAAGGAAGTCAAGATTGGTAATCGATAATCAATGACCGTAATCAATAGTCAAGATGGAAGGCAAATAATCCATGGTTGTCAATAATAATCAAAGGATGATAATCAATAATAAATGGTGGTAAACAATAATCAAGTGAATTGGAAAATAAGGGTTTCCGATGCAGATCAAATCAAAGAATCAAGAATCTCTAAGAAAATGGAATCAGTTATCCAAATGCGGTTAAAAGATTGATAATTTGAATTGTTCTGGGGATAACGGTATTCAAGTATTCAAGACAATAATAATTTTATCACAGGTAAAGGCACAGATACTTGCCTGGTCTAAGCTGCTGTCGGATCGACTCTGCTCACTCTACCTTTCCCTTTCCCTTGCTCCGGGAACTCGATTCTATAATTAAACAACTCATCACAATAAGTCTAACTATTCTCGTTCTACTCTCGACACTTATTCAATCAATAATCACATTTAAACAAGTAACCGGTTACGTATCGGACGTCCGGTATGATTTACGATATTTAAAACTCAGATATTTGCCCTAGTACGGGCATATACAGACTATAAAACACAACACACAATTAATATGAACCATATAACACTTATAAACATTTTTAAAACATCATACAAAACTTATTTGAATTTTAATAAGTCATTACTAATTTTTAAATCAAAAATCGGATTTTTAAATCCAATATAAACATTTAAAAGCAAATAAATCAATTAATAAAATTAATTTACACTCTTTAAATACTCAAACTATTTTTAAATAAATATATAGGCTTGAAAATAATTAAACTGAATTTTTAATTAATTAAATCTAATTAATAATTAATTTTTAAGAATTAATTGATTAAAAGAATTAACCAATTAATTAATAAATTAATTATTAATTAAAAATAATTAAAATAATTAAGTTTAATCAATTTTCGGTTTTAAAATAATAAATATAATTTTCCAGATTTTTTCTGATATTAAAATATATTTTTAAAATAAAAATATGAATTTTTAAAGTTTTTAAACTATTTTCGAATTAAATTTAAAAATAAAATTTCAAAAACAGTTTTCAGAAATTGAATTAGGGTTTTGAAGATTGAAACTGGGTCAAACTTCGGGTAAACGGGTCGGGAAGAACGAATTCGGGTCACCAAGAACAACCCACCGGATTCTGGGTTTTCCAGAATCCGGTCGGTGTCCGGCGACCGGAATCCTGCAATTCCGTCCAAACACAAACAATTCCAGAGGGCTTTTGTTCGCTTTTTCAAGACAAACAAATCCCACACACAATCACATACGTCCCATGCCGGAATCGAGCCCAGAATTCGTTCAAAGAACTCGTCGGTGACGACTTCGGCCGGAAACCCGATCTACTTTAATTCTACATGAAACTCAAAGATTAATATACCAAAATGAAGCTTATAACTCACACAATCAAAGCCCCATATCATAACTAATGTCAGATCAACAGAAAGAACGAACGAAGTAAAAGAAAAATTCGGCTCAAAACCCGAAAATCAAACCCGACTAAATTGAACTTAAACACGAAATTAAATCATGGATTCTTGCTAATTAGAACCCTAGGAACATGTTAGAAGCAACCAATTGAATGGAGAATCAACAGAATGAAAATCCCTAAATCGACCATGAACCCTAATTTTAATTCGAATGTTGAAAAATTCATATAAAATCGAAAACTTACCAGATGATGATGAGGTTGGAAGATTCTGAAACTAGAGATCAAGAGCTTTGATTTGAGTACTTGAACTTTGATTTCTGAAATCAATAACACCTTGAATGAATGGATTGATTATTCAAGAACACGAAGAACACGTTTCAGAAATTTTTACTTTTTGATTATACGCAATGCAGATTATGAAGGTTATAAGGTACGATTCATCTTTATATATTTTTGGAAAAATAATACCCCAAGGAACACTTTTGGATCGTTACAGATCCACTGGATCGTTTAAAAACCCTAATTAGGTTAAAACACGTTTTACGAGAAGATAATTATCTACAAGGATTGATAATTATCCAAATCAATACATATCATTATATAACTAATGCTCAAGAATACTGGGGCTATAACAAATGTAATACTGATATAAAACGATATATCCGTCCCCTTAAGCAATTAGGGTTCGGAACAATTTTTCCCTTTTTGAACAAAACGAATTATTCTTGCAGAATCAAATAGGTAGGAATGAAATGATACGAATATCTCTCCCGATAATGATTCGAATACGAAAGACGAAGAGATAATAATTAATGTACGAAATCCCAATGGGGCCCTTGAATTATCAAAACGGGGCTCAGATTTGAAGAAAATTCCAAATGATGAAATATTTGAAAGGGGCTTTCGACTCACCATTTAGCACATAATCACACAATAATTATCATTTAAGAATATTCCAATACTCCACAACAAATATTTTTATATTAAATATATCATTTAATCAAATAATAAAATTCACGGATATTACATAGTACTTATTCAGGAAAGAAATAAGCCCTTTGAATTCTTCACCAGCATCATTTGGAGAGTAGATGCCAGCAAAGTTAGATTGAGAAATTGATTGTTTAGGTGCCATTGTTGGCATGAGAGAGAAAATGAGTGTGTTGAGTGAGTACAGAGAGAAATTCAGCAGAAAGTTGTTTTGCTTTTGGTTGTTCTGTGTCAGGTTTGGTCTTGTCTGATTAACTGATGTATAAAGGGTAGTTCAAGCGTTATGCTGAAAAAGGGGATATTTGGAATCGTGCTAATACCCAATAACACCACCACGTAGGTTACTCCCTTTAATTTCTGTCAACGTGGAGGTTGAATTAGCAATTTTAACGGTCCACTAGTGTTGACAGTAACCTGTGCGCTGAAACAAGCTGTCAGTGACATTTGGGTGATGACAGTAGGTTTGTCTTGACAGTAACATTGTCGCGAAAAACTTACTGTCATCGTTAAGTACTTCAATGACAGTATCTTTTAAAAACTCTTGGCAGTATGTTATTTACTGCTGTCAAGAAACTAACTGTCATGAGATTCCGTGACAGTTCTTTTCTTGATGACAGTAACGTTTGAGGAAAAACAGTAACTGTCATGAAGTTTAATGTATGTTGTCATTAATGTACTTAACTCAATAAACACCATTCACAAATATTCAATTGAGAGCTAGGTATCAAGCACAGTAAATTAATCAGATAATCAATCACAGACAGAAATTCACATAAAGAAAGAAACAGGGAAATTGATGGAACAGGTTTCATTAATAAAATCATCAGAAATTACAAACTATGATTTTGCTATTTTATTAACTATTCCTAAGACTTATAAACGTGTTCCTTCTTCAGTGCTTCCTTCCTCCTTGAGGAGCTTTTCAAATTCAACTTCTTGCTCCTGCCATTTAGCATCTTCAATGGCCTTGGCAGTAGCCTCTCTCTCTGTTTCCTCGTCTAGATTGTCTTCCAATTCATCAAACAGTTTTTCAACCTCTTTCTTATGTGGAGAACCACCTTGAATCTTAGGCATGTATTCGATTCCTACTTTGTTTTCCATTTTAACCTTTTTCTGATAGTAACAACTAATACGACCTAGTGTTCATTTTATAGGCATATTAGGGGAATGATAAGGTAAACAGTCAACAGTTTGGAATACCCATACAACTACCACATATAGCAATTAAGATTCATGTTCTCCACTAATCCAACAATTAACACACAACAGCCAATTAATGCAAAGTCTTTGACCAAAGATTTTAGACTTTGAGGTTATCCAAGTTAATGACACAAAGTTTTATTACTGACAGTATGACTAACACAAAAATCAATTTAGCAAAGTCAAAGCAAACATGCTGTCAAAAAGAATAAGAACTTATGTGACACTAACTTTGAGGTTACTGTCACAAGCTGCATGCAGAAATGAAAATGTAAAAACTAGTAAGTTAACATACCAGATTTAGCATTCCCAATTCACTTACAAACCTGTTAAAGGTGGCTTCATCCAATGGTTTAGTGAAGATGTCTGCAAGTTGCTTTTCTGTTGGGACATAGATCAATTTCACAGTTCCACTTTCAACATGCTCTCTGATAAAGTGATGTCTGATATCAATGTACTTTGTCCTAGAGTGTTGAATAGGATTGTCTGAGATGGCTATGGCACTAGTGTTAGGTCCTTATATGTTTGTAGAAGGGGGGTTGATACAAACAGTACCGTTTAATCGAATTTGTATTGATAGTAGATTTAACAATTACAATAACAAATTATCTGCGGAATAAAATGAAACAAGATTCAAGTTAAATAAAACTCTATTGAACTTAAAGGGTGTTACAATTCTGTGTACAGATTACAGAGTTCTTGTTAAAACAAATCTAGAATAAATTCGACATAAATTTATCTATATTTGTAATAAAAGGATCGAATACTAAAAAGTAGTCCGATTGAAATTCTAGGGATTATGATCCGCTAGATTGTCAAAGTAGTACAAGTAATTGAATTCTAGTTGATTGGATATAACTTTGATGGCTAGAATTTATTACAAGAATTAAATGAAGCTTTGCAGTTGGCTTGCGTTTAATGGCAGAAGAAATGAAGATGTAATGTTTTTGTTTGCTTCTGTCAGTTGTTCAAGTGTGTTGTAGTCTTTTGATCATTCACTTGTATTTAACAAGTCACAGAACAAATTTACCAAGCGCCAAAACCATTTCATTTGATTTACACTAATAGTACTAACCAATTATACCTGGTAGTACTATCGGTAGTACTATCAATTTGAATTGGTAGTACTATCGGTAGTACTAACACAGATAGTACTACTAGTACAAATCAGATAGTACTACTAGTATAAATCGAATTAGGATTAAACAGATTTAATAAATTCTACTTTTAATTGATTTAACAAATGAATTAATTCTATTAGAATTAATTCACTGATTAAATAAATTAAATAAATGACTCAAATAATTTCATAAATAAATTAATTCTCGAGAATTAATTTATACATTAAATTACTTAAGATCTAGATTGATTAATTTAATATATGAATTAATTCTGAAAGAATTAATTCATAGATTAAATTAATTATCTTATAGAATAATATTAAAAGAGAATTAAACTAATTCTTAGAACCACTAAAATTGATGACGAACTTCCACTGGCTGACGTTGACACTCCATGTACTGTCTGGTTCATGAGTGACTAACTTTAGTGACTGTTCTTCATCTTTAACTTTAAGCTGTGATTCTTTTCTCCTTCTATTTAAACAAAAGACTGTAACCTGTACTTTTTCTCCGTCACACTTCTGAAATCTCTGTCACTTTTAAATAGTTCCACTTCCTTGAATACTTCACTGAGGCTTGAACAATAAATTGAACTTCTTTCAATGTAGAATAACTTCAAGTCTGTAGATGACTTTAATCTTCATTCTTTGACAGATATAATCTTCTGAGATTCCTGTGACATTTGATTTTTATTATTTACTTATTACATCTTAATTAAATTTGAGTAGAATCCTCGGTGTTTACAAATAGGCCTATACATATGCCTTTCAATCTCCCCCTATTTGTTTGTTAGACAATAACAACCAAATACTCTAGAGGATAACTCAACTAAAACAAGAAAAGATAAGACTTTTAAGAGCCAAGCAAATAATAAAAAGTTCTGGATTAAATATAACAATTTCCAGATTCAAACAGTAAAGATAAATACAAGATAGATGTTCCTCTAGTCTGAACAAATGATACATTTTCCTATCTTGATTTACCTAGCTCTAAACATTTAACATTTACAAATTGAGCTAACTACATCTTACCTTTAGTCTCTAATTTCACCTTCTTCAGCTTCTTGCAAGGTGACTAGAAGATCTTTGTCAAGGACACGATCACTTTCAGAAACCACACCACTTGGCATTATTGGTTGAGTGGTGATCTTCTTCAATCTGTTCTTCATCTGAGCATACCTTGGAACTTTCTCCGTGCAGTAGTCTGAAATCATATCAGCAACTTCAGACTTATCTTCAGTGGTAAACCCAGAAGTTCTTAGAAGATTCTCCAACTTCACCAGTTGCATAGCAGTCTGTAGCTTCAAGGAATCAGGATCCAGCCTTACAGTCTCCAAAGTTGTACCTCTGTAGATTTTAACTTCATAAGGAAAGTGTACAACTTGAGGGCTGGCCTTCATAGCAGAATCTCTTAGTCGGTCATATAGAAGCTCGTTCAAGCAAGAAGATCTCTTAACCTTACTCATTAGAATCCACAATTCAGAGAGAGATCTTCTTTGGAGTAGTTCAAGAGAAACAGTGAATGACCCTTCAAGAGCACTTGACACATAGATAAACAGTTCTTGTCTTACTTGATCAAATGCAGATGTAATCCTCAGGATATCTTCCTTCAACGCCTTCATGTATAATGAGTTATCCAGATTAACAGTTCTGATCTTCTCAAGTAACTTCAGAAAAGTAGCATCATTGTTTGTGCCTCTTTGAGGGATATCAAACATCTCCCTTTCCTTATCCCAATTGCTTCCCTGCTTCATCCTCACATCCAATCTCCTTTCTTTGACATGAATACTATGAAGACGTTGATTGTCTTCATGTTCAGCCTTTTGAATCTTTAGCCTTTGAGATATGATGTCGGAGACCTTAGCATTCTCATCCTCCTTTCTCCTTAACTCTGATTGCAACTTCTTCAACTCCTTTTGAAACAAAGGGTCAGGTGTATATAATTCAGCTTCATCTTCCCAATCATCAAAGTTGGCTGCCTCCTCAACCTCCTCCTCACCAAAAGCTTCTTCAGGTATGGTCTTCTCCAGATCACCAGATGTGTCAAATTGGAAGTCATCATGTTCACCATGGTAGTAGTAGGCATCATCAAAAGCAGACTCCTCCATTGATTGTTTACCTTTCCCCTTATCTTTTCCAGAATCTCCTCCAGCTTCTCTTCCTCTTTCTTCTCCGTTCTTCTCCCCCTTAGTTGAGGAATCCTCTACAGTTTGAACTTTAGAAGTTCTAGGATTCACCTCAGTTGTTCCCCTTATATCTCCTCTTTTTCTACTTTCTTCCCTATCTCCTCCTTGATCAGCATCATCATCTCCCTCAAAGAATGTTCTTTGTTCAGCTGTAGATTTATGTGAATTCTTTATCATATAGTACAGATGCTTCATCCCTTCGTTCAGATGCTCCATTCCACCTTCAATTTTAGAGAATCTTTGATCGTTAAACCACTGATTTTCATCAACAGTTTGCGGAATAAAATCCACTTGAGCAGTAATGGCAACAAACTGATCAACATTTGACGTTGTAAGATCAGAGACGTCCGAAGCCAAAAGTACTTGAGATTGCTGAACCGCATTGATCTTTGGTAGGAGAGTAGTCTTCAAGCTTTCAATATCATCTTTAATCAAACCCAGCTGATTTGTTACAAAGGTGGAAGAAGAAGACCGTTCAACCACTTGTGCTTTTAGAATGTCCTTTTCAGCCTGAGTTTCTTGCAGTTGTTTCTGTAGAGCAGCTATTTGAGCTAACAAAGAAGCAGTGTTTGTGTCAGTGTGTGCACTAACTTCAATTTCTCTCAGTGGTGTTTCACTCAACTCACGTGCTTGTGTATCACTCTTTGTTTGATATTGATCTCTAATCACTATATGTCCATCCAAATTCTCAGATGATGTACCTGCAATAGAAATCACCCTAGCCCCTACAAGAGAGGTCAGTGGTGGTGCAATGGGAGTTCGCAATTCCCGATCCCTGGTTGAGTCTGTTAAAATATTTGACATTGTATACTGAATTGCTTCAGAGACAGACTCACCTGGATGCCTTTCACTTTCTCCAGTAAAAACTGCGAGTGAAAAATCCCTTAGGGGAGCCAGAGATGTTCCCTCTGGGAGGGGAGAAAATGATTCTATTAAAAGTGGCAAAGAATCAGATTTTCCCTCTGATGCATGTGAAGGCACTTCTACCGTGACAATGGTAGGCACTGTTTCAGATCCTAAGTGCTCTCCTAACAACGTGTCCTGAGTTTCTTCTATTTGGATGTCTTCTCCCATTGTGAGTAATGGGAGAGTGTTTGACTCATTACAGGTTTCCAGGGCCCGATGGCGAATTTCAATAGATTCATCCTGTTGAGAGGATGTCTCCAGAGACTGTTCAATGGCCATTTCAAAGTCCATATCCTGTTGGGAGGACATGGATGGGCTTACAGATGTCTCTCTATAGGTTTTTCTTTTCTTTAAAGGTGGAGACAGAGCTGTGGGTGCACTCAGTGTTTGTTCACTACTTGACCTTTGTCTTAATAAAGAAGTTGTTTCAGGTTGAGAGGTTAAAGGATTAGACACTGTGTTTCGCTTTCTGACCTGGGTTAGAGATTGTGGTTCTACAACCTCTTGGTCTGTCCTATCAACCACTTGGGTTTCATCAAAGGTGCCAAATGATCCAGAGATAGGATGTATTACCTGTATTGGCAGTTCCTCTGAAGTTCCAGCTGCAATGACTAGTTGTTGATCAGGAACAAAAGGTTCAAAAGTAGGAAGGATAATGAATTGTGCCATGAATGGGCTGACTACCACTGGTGTCATATTCAATTTAAGAGAAGTGTGGAGTCTTTGATAGAACTTACGATCAGTAGTAGGAGAAGGAACAAATAAAGCATTTCAAAACATCTCCTTGTGAGCATCAGATAGCACATGATTGATTAAGATAGTGAGAAATCGAGGATAGAAACACCTGACTTTTCTACCACTATCATGATCAATCCTGGCATTTGCTACTCTCCTAACTATAAGACTCCATATAAGATGACCAATGTTAAGTCTAACATTAAACACAATAGCATAAGCAATGTACTGTAACAAAGATGGAATATTTTGAAAATTGCTTTTAGTACAATTGCTGAAAACCTTAGCTAAAGTATCAAATAAGACATCCCATTCATAGACTAAATTAGCTTTACTGAGTTTGGGCAACTCCAAAGGACCTTGATAATGAATTCTGTTGAAAAACTGAATTAATTCAATATCAGAAGGAGTCCTATCAAAGTTGTCCCGAGGAAGTTGAAAAACTTCACAAAACAAACCCTTAGTAATAGTGTACTGTGTGTGCTCAATTGTGAAAGATATAGAATTCAAATCATCAGAAATTACAGCACTAGAACACAATAATCTCAGTGGTTCAATCTTTAAATAAGCATATAAACATATAGCACGACTAACACAACACTGCGAATTTAAAAACTGAATCCAAGGTCGAAAACGATCAACCGGGCATTTCAAAGGATCAAAATACCCAATATAATTGTTTTTAACAACCTCAAAATTCTGAGCCATAATTAACTAAGCAAAGATTAACAAAGAAAATCAAAAACTCAAATAATTATGAATAATTCGAATTTAAGGATTTTAAAATTAATTAAAAATCCAAATTTTCAATGTTCTCCAAAAATTACCAAATTTTAGTATGTTAATCCTTGACACAAACCACACACACTGATATTTTTAGAATTCAAAAAAACCTATTAAAACCCTAAAAACGAATGAATAAACCTTTGAAATTCAAAAACTCAAAAATTTAAAACTTGATGAAACTTTGATTTTAAGATCTTGACTTAAAGGTCTTGAATAGATCCGTTTAGTGATGGTCTTAGATTCTAAAACAAGCAAGAAACGAATCTGGAAATCGAAAAAGAAATGGACAGAGCTTCGTTTCTTGAAGAATAAACGAGAGAGAATGAAAATGCAGTTAAGTTAAAACTTGAACCGTAGAAGTACTCAGTAAAAATTAAAAAAAAACAAAAAAAAAACTGATATAGATACACTGATAGTACTATGGTAAAAACAAATAAAACTAATAGTACTAAGGTAAAAAGAACGGTAGTACTATCAGTAATAAAACAAAAAATAATAAAATAATAAAAAAAACGCGGTAGTACTATGAGAATTAAACAGAAAATAATAAATAATAAACAAAAAGCTAGTAGTACTATCCAAAAAGCACGGTAGTACTATCAACAACAAAAACAAAAAAAAAACAGAAAAGGCTTAGCAGTACTATTAAAATAAAGCTAGTAGTACTATGAATAAAAAGAAAACCAATAAAACAAAAAATATAAGGAATGCGGGTAGTACTAAGGAATAGTACTACCGATAGTACTAATAGTTCAAAACTAGTAATACTAACGAAAATCAGATTTAAATAAAAAGAAAAATGCTGAGAATTATTAAACTTTACAGAAAATGAATAAAAAAGCATAAAAAATAGATACAAGTCTAGAAAAATTCACAGAAAATTCCATAAATCCTAGAAAAATATGCAGAATAATAGAGAAATGCATAAAATTAATATAAACCTGCAGAAAAATTTAAACAACAATATTTACAATCTGAAACTCATCTAAATAATTCTGAATAAATATATTTTCAATAAAAATACATTTCTCTACTTAAAAAATATGAGAAAAATATTTTTAAAGAAAATAAAATATTCAGAAACATTTAAATTAACAAACAAGCAATTTCAACTAAGAATGAGCAGTAATATCACTTATTAATCAACAAGAGAAAATGATTTTTGTTGAGATCAAACATAACAGATATATTATCAATCACTAAGACTGTTTAACATACCCAATTTACCAACTAACCTGGTAAATGTGGATTCATCAACAGATTTAGTAAATATATCTGCAGTTTGTTCTTCTGTGGGTACAAAGTGTAACTACACAGTTCCATTCATGACATGTTCTCTGATAAAATGATACCTGATATCAATGTGCTTCGTTCTCGAGTGCTGAACAGGGTTGTTGGAGATTGCTATGGCACTTGTATTATCACACAAAATGGGAATTTTGTCTAATGCAAAGCCATAGTCCTTTAATTGATTCCTAATCCATAAGATCAGAGCACAACAGCTTCCAGCAGCAATATATTCAGTTTCTGCTGTTGAATTGGAAATTGTTTGCTGTTTCTTGCTATACCAGGAAATCAATCTACCTCCTAGGAATTGACAACTCCCAGAGGTACTCTTTCTATCCACAACACTACCTGCATAATCAGAATCTGTATATCCAACAAGATTAAAACCAGAATCTTTAGGGTACCAGATACCTAAATTAGGTGTACCCTTAAGATATCTCAAGATTCTTTTAACAGCAACGAGATGTAAATCTCTAGGGTCCGCTTGGAACCTTGCACACAAGCATGTAGAATACATAATATCTGGTCTACTAGCAGTAAGATAGAGTAAGGAGCCAATCATACCTCTGTAGCTTGTAATATATACCTTGATAGAGTTATCACAAGCTCCCAGTTTGACTGCTGTTGAAGATGGAGTCCTTGCTGATGCTGAATCCTCCATGTGATACTTCTTGAGGAGTTCTTTTAGATACTTGGATTGACAAATAAATATACCATTTGACCTTTGACTTACTTGCAATCCAAGAAAGAACTTCAGCTCACCCATCATACTCATTTCAAACTTACTCTGCATTAGCTTAGCAAATCTCATACAGAGATCATCATTAGTAGACCCAAATATGATGTCATCCACATAGACTTGGACTAATATCATATCACTTTTGTGTTTCTTTGAAAAAAAGAGTTTTGTCTATGATACCTCTAACAAAACCATTTTCTAAAAGAAAACCAGAGAGAGTGTCATACCATTTTCTTGGGGCTTGTTTGAGACCATAGATAGCCTTGAAGAGAAAGTACACAAAGTCTAGCAGCTCCTGATTTTCAAAGCCAGGGGGCTGTTCCACATAAAATTCTTCATCAAGCGTACCATTCAGGAATGCACTCTTAACATCCATTTGATAGACTTTAAAATTGGAGTAAGCTGCAAATGCTAAGAACATCCTGATGGCCTCAAGTCTAGCCACTGGTGCATAGGTTTCATCATAATCAATGCCTTCAGCTTGTGAATACCCTTGTGCAACCAGTCTTGCCTTGTTCCTTGTAACAATGCCATCCTCATCTAGCTTGTTACTGTATACCCATCTTGTACCAACTACTTTCTTGTTCTTTGGCCTGGGTACCAGTTTCCAGACTTGCTGTTGTTCAAACTGATTGAGTTCATCTTGCATAGCAATCACCCAATCTGGATCAGTCAGTGCTTCCTCAGTTTTCTTTGGCTCCATTTCAGATAGAAATGCTGAATAATGACATTCATTCTGAGTTGCACTTCTAGTTTTAACTCCAACATCTGGATCACCAATGATCAGCTCAAAAGGATGAGCTCTATTCCATACAGTCTGTCTTGGAAGATTTGATCTTGATGATTCGCCTTGAAATTCACTTTGATGTTGTGAGTGACTAGATGATCCTTCATTTCCTCCCCCTGAGTTGTTGCTTGATTGCCTTGGTGATTCTTCTCCAGTGTTGGTGGTATCTCCATTGTTACCAATGTTTCCACCACCATCACCATGATCATTATCATCATTGTTATTATCATTACCAGCAATAACTTCAGGTGGGGCTGCATCATCTGATTCTGAGTCTGGCAAGTTATCAAACTTCAGTTTTTAAGATGAGTCTTCTTTTTGGATACTAGGGAGCTTAGTGTCATCAAAAGTAACATTGACATTTTCCTTTACTGTGTGACTGCCAACCAAGTAGACCCTGTAAGATCTTCTGGAATAACCAACAAAAATAGCTTCTTGTGCCTTGGCCTCAAACTTGCCACGTTTAACATTGTCATCTATAAGCACAAAGCATTTTGCTCCAAAT
The DNA here is from genome assembly GCA_030848705.1 of Heracleum sosnowskyi. Taxonomy (NCBI): domain Eukaryota; kingdom Viridiplantae; phylum Streptophyta; class Magnoliopsida; order Apiales; family Apiaceae; genus Heracleum; species Heracleum sosnowskyi. The sequence goes on from CM061237.1 coordinate 85,006,943, forward strand.
ACATGAAAGTACTTGACAGTTGGTTTCTTGTTGTTCATGATCTCATAAGGAGTCTTCATTAAGTCCTTGTTGATTAAAGTTCGATTCTGAGTATAACAAGCTGTAGTCGCTGCTTCAGCCCAAAAGTACGTTGGAAGTTTAGACTCGCTTAACATAGTCCTTGCAGCTTCAATCAATGTACGATTCTTTCTTTCCACTACTCCATTTTGTTGAGGAGTTCTAGGGGCAGAATACTGTCTTGTTATTCCTTTATCAGCACAAAAGTCATTTAGGACTACATTCTTGAATTCAGTTCCATTATCTGACCTTATGGCTCTAACAGGGAATCTAGAATCCAGCTCAATCAACTTTATATGGTCAATCACCAGGTGTGGGGTCTCATCCTTGGAATGTAGGAATAAAACCCATGTACATTTTTAAAAGTCATCAACAATCACAAGTGCATATTGTTTCTTTGACATGGACATCACATTAACTGGACCAAACAAATCCATGTGCAGTAGCTGAAGTGGTTCAGTTATTAATGATGTGTCAGTGCCCTTGTGAGAAGATTTCTTTGACTTTCCTTTCTGACATGCCTCACACAGTCCTTCCTGTGTAAATTCCAACTGAGGCAAACCTCTAACCAATTCCCTCTTGACTAAAGAGTTTATGGTTTTGAAGTTAAGGTGAGACATCTTCTTGTGCCATAGCCAACTTTCATCTGATGAATCTTTAGCATAAAAACAATTAACTTCATCTTTGGATCCCGAGTGCAGATCAGCTATGAACAAGTCACCTTTCCTTACTCCTTGAAGAGCAGGCTTTCCATTCTTTTTGTGAAGGATCTGACACTTCTCTCTTTCAAAGGAAACAGCATATCCTCTGTCACAGAAATGACTGATGCTGAGAAGATTGAACCTCAGACCTTCCACAAATGATACATCTTCAATGATAACATTTCCAAACTTCAAACATCCATATCCTTTCGTAATACCCTTGCTATTATCTCCAAAGGTAACTACTGGGCCAGCTTTCTCAACCAAATCTGATAGCAGGGCTCTATCTCCGGTCATATGCCTTGAACAGCCACTGTCAAGAATCCACATAACACGGTTTACCTGTTTAACTCCCTGCAATACCAAATTGATTAGTCCTTCCTCGGAACCCAAACTTGATTGGGTCCGGCATACTTAAAGAACTGGCCTTTGTCAGGCAAAACAACCTTTTCAGCTACAACTACTTCAACCTCTTTCACAAAAGAGCGATTCCATTTATACCCAGCCTTAACACATTTCTGAGTAGGCTTAGGGATAAATGAATCCACTCTAGTCTTAGGAGGACTAGTAGTCTTAGCTCTAACATGCTTCTTATTATTAACATGTTGACGTGGAGCAGTCTTATCATTAGATACATGCTTACTATTAAAATAAGCATACATAACATTGAAAGCACAAGACATGCAACTAATCACACCACATGCTTTATGAGAAGAATTAACAGCAGGCATGTTAGTTCTACAATTGTTTTGATCCACTTTATGAATGTCTGACTTAGTCTTCGTTGCAGAAACAACTTTGACTGGTTTGTTAGACACAAACTTGTTGGACTGTTCAACTTTACAAGCAAGATCTTCTTCAAGTATCTCCTCTACAATGATGATAGAATATTCATTCAGAGGTTCTCCTTGGGACTCTCTAAAGAAAGGTGTTTCAATACCCTTAAGCACATATGGTATACCCCTTTCTTCATCATTGACTCTATTAGGGGTATTTATGCTTAATTTACCAATAGACTCATTGTAGTCATACCCTATTCCTGTTGTATGATCAATACTTTCTTTATTGATAATTTCTTTAGCAGTCTTACAAGAGTTGAAATAGGCATTAGCTTTGGTCTTAAGCTCACCAATCTGATCCTTGAGAATGGTTTCCAGTTGAATATAACATTTAACCCTATTCTCAAGAAATGCTATTTTCTCAATAAGTTCATTCTGATTAACATGCACAAGTTTTAATTCTTTTATCTCCTTTTCAAGAGCTGTGTTTAAAAGAATTATTCTATCATTTTCAGTGCGTGCACAAGAAATAGTACCACTAAGATGACGAATCATTTCAGTGTCAGTGAACTTTACCTCTGACATGTATGCAGATGAAGTGCTTGCCTCTTTAGCCACTAAAGCAAGGTTCCCAATCTCACCTGCTTCTTCATCATTGTCAGTGTCATCCCAACTCTTACCCTCAGCAACATAGGCTTTCCCAATCTTATTCTTCTTGCTAGAATCAAATGTGTTTCTTGTCACTTGCTTTGGCTTTCTGCATTCAGTAGCAAAGTGACCCAACTCATTGCAATTGTAGCATCTGATTGTGCTCCTATCCACAGTTCCAGTTTTGTAGCCACCCCTTGTGCTACTTGAAGAGGAAGATCCACCTCTCTGAAATCTGGGCCTGAACTTAAGATTGGGATTCCTTTTGAATCTGAACTTCCCAAACTTCCTGACTATCAAAGCCAAATCACCATCCTCCAGCTGATCAAGTTCCTCTAAAGAATAGAAGTCACCACCAGATTGATCTATGGATGTTAAACCATATTCAGCATCAATAACATTCATGTTAGAACTCGAAGGTTGAACAGACTTCACTTCCAGTTTCTGTGGGACTTCAGCAGACAATGCAGTAGAAGTACTAACTATATTCCCAGTTCCATACAGCTCCCTTTGTTGAATATGCTCCAGCTCATAGGTCTTCAGAACACCATACAGTCTTTCCAAAGCAATCTCTCTAAGATCTCTTGCTTCTCTAATGGCAGATATTCTGTGCTCCAAATGAGGTGGAAGTGTCAGTAGGAACTTCTTGTTAATTTCCTGGATAGTGTAGTGCTTCCCATTGAGATTCAGATCATTGATTAATTTGTTGTATCTCTCAAAAACCTCAGTGATACCTTCACCAGGGTTTGATCTGAAATGCTCATATTGAGAGGTGAGAATTTCCAGCTTATTCTCTCTAACTTCCTCTGTCCCCTCATTGATTATCTCTAGAGTGTCCCAAATGTGTTTGGCAGTATCACAGTTTAGGACATGATTATGCATGATAGGATCAAGACAATCAACAAGGATAAACTGTAGACAGGCATCCAAGGTAACATCCTCTTTTTCATCAGGAGTGTAATCCTTGGGATCCTTAGGGTACATCCTAGCAGCCCTAGTAACAACCTGATTCTCTATTAGTTCTCCCTCAATAATCATAGGGACTTTGGGACCATTCTTCAGCACATCAATGTATTTAACATTAGCAACTTTAAGAAATAGGAGCATTTTCTTCTTCCACATAGGATAATGCTCCTTGCTGAACATTGGGATTTTGACTGCACCCACTTTCTGTGTAGTAGACATCTTTTGAGATTTTTAGGAATAATGAAAATTTCAGAGTTTAAGAAAAAATCTCAAAACAATTGGATCTTTGATTTGTATATCAATCAAAAGGCTCTGATACCAATTGTTAGGTCCTGATATGTTTGTAGAAGGGGGGTTGAATACAAACAGTACCGTTTAATCGAATTTGTATTGATAGTAGATTTAACAATTACAATAACAAATTATCTGCGGAATAAAATGAAACAAGATTCAAGTTAAATAAAACTCTATTGAACTTAAAGGGTGTTACAATTCTGTGTACAGATTACAGAGTTCTTGTTAAAACAAATCTAGAATAAATTCGACATAAATTTATCTATATTTGTAATAAAAGGATCGAATACTAAAAAGTAGTTCGATTGAAATTCTAGGGATTATGATCTGCTAGATTGTCAAAGCAGTACAAGTAATTGAATTCTAGTTGATTGGATATAACTTTGATGGCTAGAATTTATTACAAGAATTAAATGAAGCTTTGCAGTTGGCTTGCGTTTAATGGCAGAAGAAATGAAGATGTAATGTTTTTGTTTGCTTCTGTCAGTTGTTCAAGTGTGTTGTAGTCTTTTGATCATTCACTTGTATTTAACAAGTCGCAGAACAAATTTACCACGCGCCAAAACCATTTCATTTGATTTACACTAATAGTACTAACCAATTATACCTGGTAGTACTATCAGTAGTACTATCAATTTGAATTGGTAGTACTATCGGTAGTACTAACACAGATAGTACTACTAGTACAAATCAGATAGTACTACTAATATAAATAGAATTAGCATTAAACAGATTTAATAATTTCTACTTTTAATTGATTTAACAAATGAATTAATTCTATTAGAATTAATTCACTGATTAAATAAATTAAATTAAATGACTCAAATAATTTCATAAATAAATTAATTCTCGATAATTAATTTATACATCAAATTACTTAAGATCTAGATTGATTAATTTAATATATGAATTAATTCTGAAAGAATTAATTCATAGATTAAATTAATTATCTTATAGAATAATATTAAAAGAGAATTAAACTAATTCTTAGAACCACTAAAATTGATGACGAACTTCCACTAGCTGACGTTGACACTCCATGTACTGTCTGGTTCATGAGTGACTAACTTTAGTAACTGTTCTTCATCTTTAACTTTAAGCTGTGATTCTTTTCTCCTTCTATTTAAACAAAAGATTATAACCTGTACTTTTTCTCTGTCACACTTCTGAAATCTCTGTCACTTTTAAATAGTTTCACTTCCTTGAATACTTCACTGAGGCTTGAACAATAAATTGAACTTCTTTCAATGTAGAATAACTTCAAGTCTGTAGACGACTTTAATCTTCATTCTTTGACAGATATAATCTTCTGAGATTCCTGTGACATTTGATTTTTATTATTTACTTATTACATCTTAACTAAAGTTGAGTAGAATCCTCGGTGTTTACAAATAGGCCTATACATATGCCTTTCAGCTAGTGTTATCACAGTAGATAGGGATATTGTTTAACACTAGACCATAGTCCAAAAGTTGATTCTTCATCCACAGAATTTGTGCACAGTAACTTCCAGCTGCAATGTATTCAGCTTCTGCATTAGATGTAGAAACTGAATGCTGCTTCTTACTAAACCAAGACACCAATCTTCCACCAAGAAATTGACAGCTTCCTGTTGTACTTTTTCTGTCAATTCTACACCCAGCATAGTCTGAATCAGAGTACCCCACTAGCTCAAATCCAGTATTTTTAGGATACCAAAGGCCTAGATTAGGAGTGCCCTTTAGATATCTAAAAATTCTCTTTATAGCTACCAAGTGTGACTCCTTTGGATCAGCTTGAAACCTTGCACAAAGACATGTAGCAAACATTATGTTAGGTCTGCTAGCAGTTAGGTAGAGAAGAGATCCAACTATGCCTCTGTAAGCACTAGAGTCCACTTTTTTCCCTTTGGAGTCTAGATCCAAACTAGTTGATGTAGAGATGGGAGTCTTGGCAGGTGATGAATCTTCTAGGTTAAACTTCTTGAGAAGCTCCTTGACATACTTTGCTTGACAAATGAAGATTCCATCATCTTTCTGAAGAACTTGTAATCCAAGGAAGAATGACAGTTCTCCCATCATGCTCATCTCATACTTGTTTCTCATTAGAGATGAAAACTTCTCACACAGCTTCTCATTTGATGATCCAAAGATGATATCATCAACATAAATTTGAACCAAAATGATATCTTTTCCATGATGCTTGTAGAATAGAGTTTTATCTACTACACCTCTTGTAAACTGGTTTTCTAATAGAAAAGCAGAGAGGGTATCATACCATGCTCTTGGAGCTTGTTTCAATCCATAAAGTGCTTTGAACAGCTTATACGCAAAGTTGTAAAATTCAGCATCTTCAAAACCTAGTGGATGTTCAACATACACTTCTTCCTCCAACTCTCCATTTAGAAAAGCACTTTTGCCATCCATTTGGAACACCTTGAAATTACAGTGTGCAGCAAAAGCTAGAAAAATCCTTATAGCCTCAAGTCTGGCAACAGGTGCAAATGTCTCATCATAATCTATTCCTTCATGTTGACAGTAACCCTTAGCTACTAACCTTGCCTTGTTTCTTGTCACATTTCAACATTCATCCAATTTGTTTCTGAATACCCACTTTGTCTCAATAACTGATTTTCCCTTTGGTCTTGGAACCAGTTTCCATACATTATTCCTTTCAAACTGGTTGAGTTCCTCTTGCATAGCAATCACCCAATCAGAATCCAACAATGCTTCATCAATTGCTTTTGGCTCCACTTGAGACAGGAAGCAGGAAAACATGTTGTCAGCAGAAACATTGTTCCTGGTTCTTACCCCAAAAGAAGGATCTCCAATAATTAGGTCATTTGTGTGATCCTTGTTCCACCTTGTGGTTCTAGGCAAGCTTCTTGTTTGATCTGAAACAGTAGCTTCAGTTTGAGGGACTGAATCCTCACCAGGACAGTTGTCTTCACCGTGCTCTTCAACATCTCCAGAGTCACCGTCATTTTGAGGATTCCCTGAAATAGTCTGTGACTGAGCTGGAGTTTGACTAGCATCATTTTCAATGACAACACCTTTTTCAAGATCAACAGTTTGAGTAAAGGTGGGTTCTTCATCAACAATTTATTCTTCCTCCAAGTATCCTTGATTCTCAAATCTAAGAGTCTGCATTTGCCCATCCTCATGCAGTCCTGGAAACTTGGTTTCATCAAATGTGACATTTACACTTTCATCAAAAATCCTGTGTTCCAAGAGGTAGACTCAGTAAGCAGTCCTTTCTATGGCATAACCCATGAAAATACCTTCATAAGATTTGGTGTCAAATTTTCCTTTCTTTTCATGGTTGTCCTTCATCATGAAGCACTTGCTACCAAACACATGAAAATACTTGACAGTAGGTTTCTTCTCAGTTTGCAAATAGTAAGGAGTGTTCCTATGAGTCTTGTTAATCAAGGTTCTGTTCTGTGTATAACAGGCCGTGTTAATAGCTTCTGCCCATAAGTATGTAGGTAACTTTGCATCATGTAACATAGTCCTGGCAGCTTCAATGAGAGTTCTGTTCTTCCTCTCTACAACTCCATTCTGCTGTGGTGTCCTTGTAGTAGAAAATTGTTGCACAATTCCTTCATCCTTGCAGAAATTACCAAGAGTGGCATTTCTGAACTCAGTACCATTGTCACTTCTCAGAATTTGAACCTTGGCATTTGGAGTTCTGTCAAGAACTCTTAAGTGATCAATGATGACTTGAGCAGCTTCATCTTTTGATTCTAGATACTTCACCCAAGTATACCTAGAATAATCATCCACCATAACTAATGCATATCTCTTCTTGGTTAAGGATGGAACATTTACTGGGCCAAAGAGATCCATATGAATTAGCTTGAGTGGTTCTATGTTGGTGTTGACTTGTTTTGACCTATGTACAGCTCTCCTCAATTTTCCCATTTGACAGTCCTCACACAGTCCTTCTTGACAGAATTCATGTTGAGGCAGTCCTCTTACCAGTTCCTTCTTCATCAGCACATTCATTCATTGTTTTGAAGTTTAGGTGAGGAGTTTCCTGTGCCAAAGCATGTTGTCACCAACAGTAGTTTTACTGTAAAAACAGTAAATCTTGTGATAGATATTGCACACCATCATGTCAAAATCAACCTTGAATCCTCTGTCACTGAATTGGTTGACACTGAGCAAGTTGTGCTTCAATCCATCAACAAGTGCAATATCATTAATGACAACATTCCCAATTTCCAAATAGCCATATCCCACTGTGTAACCTTTGTTGTTGTCTCCAAAGGTTATGATTGGGACAGATTTCTCCACAAATTGTGATAGCAGAGCTTTATCACCAGTCAAGTGCCTTGAGCAGCCACAGTCAATAATCCACATGACCTGCTTCTTATTCTTGCCCTGCAAAACAAATTGTATTTAAGAGGCATATGGTACCCAAACTATAACATCGCCAGATCCGGGGTCAGGAATCTAGGTTGTCACGTCATCATCCAATCGTATATTACCTGTGTTAACTTAATAATCCAATCAAAACACATCATAGACCCCAATCTCTTACTCACACAAGTTATAGCCTTGGAAACGTTACACAGTAACATTAGTTATTACAAACCAAATGTATTAACCAGGATCTCACACTATTAATCACAACTTCTACATGAAGTTACATTAATAGCTAACATAGCTGAAACCTATCCAACCTACTTCTGTAGTATCCATCTTGAATCGAACTATCTCATGGGTGAATCTTCCACTTCCTTTCTCTCATGATGTGGAGCCAACTGACTGTGTTCTCCTTGTACTGAAATATAATTTTTAAAAGCAAGAATGAGCGAAAGAATGCTCAGCAAGTTAAGTAGTTACTAATATAAAGTTTTTCCAACAATATAATAGTAGTATAAAGTTTTTCTAATTCAAAGTATTCATACTTAATATAAAGTTTAGAATACCACCATATGAACAAATCTAGTTCATAATTTTGAAAGACATTATCCGTGACTTAGCACGGTATTTAGGAATCAACAAGTACGCAGTTTGAGATACTGCAAGATGAACAACACTAGTTCACAAGTTTTTCAAAATATCGTTTGTCCATCGTCAAAACAATTTCATACAGTTCAAGATACTGTACAAGGAATATAATATTCAACCACTGTCACAATATCAGTAACTCAGCTGTTAGCACAAAATCACGCAAGCGCACGTGGTCACAAGTAATATACGAATAAGTCAAGTTCGTTCCCACAGAGATCTAATGAGGTGTTCAATTCAATTAATGTACCTATGCAACAATGTATGATTTTTATCCACTGCTAAGACAATTAACAATTTGGGTTTGATTATCTAAAATTAATTAGAGAACAAATTATTAAACTAAGAATTAACTAACTAAGAGGATTAAAATCGATTTATGTATATGAGAATAAAACATGGGATCCTAAATTCATTAAGTACTTCATTCAGAGTCTTTTGTCTTTAATCAATGCATGTGACGGTTGTGACGGATAACACGAAATCAGTACACGCTACCTTTCAGTATACGTATACCAAACCACTTAAACATCCACAAAATAGATAGAAGTTAAGCAGACACCAATTATGCTTAGACCCTATATGTCTATAAGATTTGAAAACATAACGGTTTAACGAGCAAGTTATCCATTCAGATTACATAGGGCATGTAAGATGGTTAAAATCACCTACGAATCATGCATGACAAACATACATAAACCTATGCTAGCATGGCAAGTTCCAAACCTCTATATCCACTTTCGCATTCAATAGAGATTAACAAACAATCTTAGATGTTAGCTACGCATCCAAGAAGAATAAGCACAACCAAACTAGGATATCAATTAGCCATCACACACACATCTTTAAAACAATTAACTACTAAAATCCATAAATAAATCCGTTAGAATCCCACAACAATGATTAGATCATAATAGAACCGTTCATCATCGTGGGTTCTGATGAAAGCATGATGAAAAACAAGAAATCAATGATGTAAATATGAATAAGAGTTAAAGGTTTAGAGGACAAATCCGGAAGCATCCAAAAGTTGCACCAAAATTGAAGAATACAAGAAAAAACTATGTCTAGATCTCCTCGTAGTCACGTTCTTCGTTCTTGGCTCCTCGATCTTGTGCTCCAATATTGAATCTGATCTCTGGTGTGTTGTGATGTATTGTGATGTGTTGATTATGTCCCCCCAAGGTGTGTATTTATAGCTCCAAGTTGTCCCTCTTCCAAGCAATTGCCGTTTTTGAGTTAGAATAGAATTACGGCAATTTCCATCTTTGAATGCAATAAGAATTGCATATTCCATGTTAACAACTGATTCTGGAAGTTTCTGGCCGCCCCAAGCAATTACCATAATGATTAGAAGTCGAATTTGTGAAAATTTCCTTATTAAAATCGAATTCTGGCAATTTCTGGCGATTCTGACTTCCTGGGCGGCCGCGCAGAATTCCAGTACAATTCCTAGGCGCCCGCGCAGAACCTTCTGTCTAGAATTATAGAAAATGTTGTCCTCTTCGCGTGAGCTGTAAGATCGTCAGAATCGGACTTGTAGAACTCCAGATATGGCCAAAACAGTGAAGACTGCGCAACCTACCCGGAAAATCCGAATTTTAATCAAATTAACCTCCAACTCTTGGTTCTGCAAAACTTAATGAAAACACATTAAACACACCACATACTTGAGTTCAAGTCATCAATTTAAGCCGATATGAAGCGTTCCAAGTGGATTAAAAATCCACTTATCATCAGCACCTAGGCTTTTGTTACACTGCACAGTATAATTCCAATTGAAAGAATGGACGTTCAGGAGTACACCACGATACACGATGATCAGTCGTATCGCAAATAACACTTTTTCTACTAGTAGATGGACGACACCTTCTTATGGTTATCACCCTAGCCGCATACGGGTTAACATATACTCCTCCGGGCCCCTTACGTGCCTCTACATATGGGTGTAGGCGCCCCGATACCAACGGTATCTCTGCCTACGTTCATAAGGTCACCGGTACCTATAGTACCACTGCCTATGTTTCTCCCGTCCTTTGATGAATCCTATCTTTACTTGGAACAAAATTTAATCCTCGTTCCCCGAGCGTCATGCTCGTTCATAGGTCTAGATTTCAGTACCATACTTACTTCCGAAAGTTTTGAGGAAGAAATAAGAATACGTGGGTTGACTTTAGTCAACGAATGAAGTGGATATACCATGAACTTTTAAAAGTACGACCTGTGAGTAAATCGGAACTTTTTTGGATTTAGCGAGATGGAAAAACCTTTGGTTTGGACAAGGTAGAAATTCCAAGATATGAATGTTTTCGAGGAATAGAAAGAGTAAAATCATTTGCTCGAATTTTAAACTGGATTCCCAATTTTTGATGAGTTGTAAAATATTTATTCACATTTAAATATTTTAATAAACTCAGAAATAATATTCGGGAACCCCTGCTATTTTTAAATAATTTTTCTGAAGGCAAGAAAATATTGTAAATAATTAACAAAGGCCTTAAATAATTTTTAAATAAAGTTTCATAATTTTTAAATCATTTAAAACATTTAATAAATATTTAAATATATTTATTAAGTAAATAAACAATTTTGAGTATTTAATAAATATTTAAATAATATTTATTAAATAATAAAAACTTAAATAAATTCTTTTTAAATGAATATTCAAAATAATATTCATTTAATTAAATAAATATTCAATAATATTTAGAATATCCAAATCATATAAATATTGGAATATTTTAAATCGATATTTGAGAATAATCTGTCTCCCGCAATCTCCGGGTTTTCATGACAGTGTTTATAAAATATCTCCGACTCCCGGTCTAATTTGAAATACGAAAATACGCTCTACACCTAGAGCCTTGTATACTCCGGCTTATATCTATATCCCATATAGCATATAACCAACATTCATCATTTGAAAATTTGTACGATAATCAAAACAGTTCATGCATTTATAACAACTAGCGTAGAAACCCGTGCGATGCACGGGCCTGTTCATATACGAAAATAATTTTCGCACAAATCAGCATCTTCGAAATAATTTTATAATTAAATATATGGTAAATTATAGTATTTCAACTTTATTTTATATTTGTAAATTAATTTTATAATATTGTATGCCGTTTTCATGAACCAAATATTTTATAATTTGATCAGGTTTAAAAAGTTGGATCAATATATCTATACGATAATAATTACATGATTATTATTATTATTAATTTCTTAAATAATAATTAAATTTCCAATGTCGTGAAAAGAAATTTATTAAAATGACATGATTATTATTATTATTAATTTCTTAAATAATAATTAAATTTTCAATGTCGTGAAAAGAAATTTATTAAAATGATCAATTAAGTGTAACATAAATAAATATTGTAGCATAATTGTTCGTGTATAACATAGATGTTTGTAAACTCATGTGATTTTAATGTAATAAAAGTATATTTGTAAAAAAGATAATCATGTATGTGAGATTATATATTAAGATATATTACAAATTTTCTTCATTTTTTATATCTTATACATAATATTTTTTTTTTTGATAATCAAGTAATTCATTAATAAACGGCCATACGACATCTTCAAAAATAATCAAAATAGAACAAACACGTAATAAAATAGATCAAATCAGAATTTTCTTCACCCCGAACTATGATTGTTGAGCAAATCATTCATTATAGCACATCACTCGTTCATATCGCTGAAGTTTGCAGCCTTTTTAGAGAGACAATCTAATAATATGTCGTAGTCATGCAATATATATATATATATATATATATATATATATATATATATATATATATATATATATATATATATATCTAATTCGTCCATACGTATTCGAACAATTAATCGTAATTGCGACTCCATACAATCCAAATCAATGAACCACTATTATAAATCCTGCAGATCTACGATCTCGGATACTAAAACAAACCAAACTCTCACAAGGAAAGAGAACAAACCCGAAGAATGGGTAGAGAAAATCCACTAAACGGGGTACTAAAACTCTCAATAATGAGAGAGACCTATACAAATCGAAAACAAAATCAAAAGAAAACAGTAAAGAGGGGTCTTATCACCAACTTTTTGGTTAATGACAACCCCTTAAATAAAAATTGTGAGTTAAGATTTTTTTGGCGGAAGTATAGATAATATATATGAGCGGTTATTGCATAATCACAAAGTCTACAATACATGTCAATAAGACATTTTACGTTTTTATCATTTATTTTCGTGTTCGTGTAATTTCATGCATCAAAAATTAAATCAAACAATAAATTTTCGTGTCATAAATCAAATTTTTGTGAAAGATGTGAACGGTGAAGGAATGATAAAAAAATGGACAAATTAGTGACATGTGAGATTTATTAAAGTTGTAAAGAATAATATGTCTTTTGGAAAGATAAAAATAAAGGAGTGTACATTTCGAAAATAAAACTGTTAACAAATGAATGAGACGAACAAATTGTATAATAATTATTTCATAATTTAATGAAAAATATCAACGCTAACTTTCTTAATTTAAAAAATATTAACTAACGAATAATGAGATCCTTGTATCTAATATGTAATTTATATTAGATCAAATATTATTATTATATTTTATGTATAAATACTTGACCAGTTCAAATAAATATAAATTTTATCAATTAACAATATAATTGGTATTTTTTAATTGAAAAGAAACATGTATAATAAAAAATTTACAAACATGATCGGATATGTAGTTATATACAAAGCTACAAAAACAAACATAATGGTATATAAATAATATAAGTCAACGTTCTTGTTATGGATTAAAAAACGTACTTGTATATTAATTGCTTGGATTAATGAGCTTTCGAGCTTTAATGGCTGCACTCGTGTATCCGGACTAAATTGGTCCTCACAAGATGCCTACGTATCTCAAATTGTTATTGAGAATCAAGCCAAAGACGTAGTTCTGATTGTAGGATCAGGGACCTTATATAGGCGTCTGGAGCCTAGTATTTATGGTATGTTTAGGAGTCTTAGCGAATAAGTCTCCTTTTTGTTATTGGATAAGCATTGTATTGCTTGCTGAAGAATTCGTTTCCTTGTTGGTAAAGGTTACGACTCATTGATTGCCTTTAATTGGGATTCCAGATCCTTCTTTGACTAATTTTCCATAATCAAGGCTCTTTTCATGAGCTGTACATTTTCCCTACTCATTAATTACGAAATTAATGAATAATTAGGGTATTGGGCCTTAAATATCGGCCTTTTGTTTGACCAGTCAATTATATTTCTATAATTACTTTTCTGACCATATCATTTGCCCCCCAACTTCTAGGAAAATCTCTCTTGGATTATCGTAGAAGTTATTTCATTCAGGAGTTACGAAATTTTCTTCCGTATAGTTCTAAACCAATTTTATAGTTCTCTAAAACAGGAATCGGGATTTTTCATCAATTCCCTGGAACATAAATTGATTTTTGAATTTTTCATGTCATTTTCGACCAGGATCCTGGTCGAATTTGACCTTGATTTTAGCTCCTGGTCGAACTCCTTCGACCAGGATTCTGGTCGAAATTTGCTTGCATTTTGCCTCCTGGTCGAATGGTTTCGACCAGGATTCTGGTCGAATTCTACTGTCAGGTTGCCTCCTGGTCGAATGCTTACGACCAGGTTTCTAGTCGAAGTAGAGCCTCATTTCCCCTCCTAGTCGAATAATTTCGACCAGGATTGTGGTCGAACAGGACTTTCATTTTGCATCCTGGTCGAATGATTTCGACCTGGTTCAAGGTCGAACATGACTTCAATTTTGATACCTGGTCGAATGATTTCGACCAGGGATGTGGTCGAACATGACTTCAATTTTGATACCTGGTCGAATGATTTCGACCAGGGATGTGGTCGAACATGACTTCAATTTTGATACCTGGTCGAATGATTTCGACCAGGGATGTGATCGAACATGACTTCAATTTTGATACCTGGTCGAATGATTTCGACCAGGGGTGTGGTCGAACACTTGGTTCGTTTCAGACTTTTAAGGCCCACATATATTGGGCTCAATTTGGGCCTAAGGCCTTCACTTTGCAATTGGGCCTTTAACTTTTCGACCTGGATTGTGGTCGAATATGAGAGTCATTTGGGCTTTATTCGAACTTATTTGATCAGAATTTTGATCGAAAATGTGATTTGTTTTTTTTTGTAATGGGCTTAGTTGGGCCCAAGGTTTTTCACTGTTTAAACTCAGTGATTTGGGCCTTTAGCCTTTTATGGGCCGTACCGGCTAATGCCGGTTGCCCTTCCTTCAACCGGCCCATTGACCGGCTGTCATCCCTATATAAGGGTGAGTTCTCATTTGTTTCCATTCATTCTTCACATTTCACTTTCTCAAAGTTACTCTGCTAAATTTTCTCCGAAATTTTCTTTAGATTGCTCTGCTAGGGTTCTGTCGCAAGGCGATTCCCGGCGAGATTTTCTCACCGTTTTCTGGGTTTTCACTTGAAGATTTGAAGATTTTCTTTGAAGATTCTGGGTTTCTTTGAAGGTTCTGGGTTTCCTTGAAGATTTCTGGGCAATTTTCTTTGAAGATTTGAAGATTTTCTTTGAAGATTCTGGGTTTGAAATGGCTGATCGCGCTTCCCAACGTCTTTCGAAGATGAATTCTGCATCAAAACGAGGTACCCCCATTCCTATTCGTTCAAAATACATGTCTTTGCATGATATGATTAATGAACGTGGGGATGAATACCCGTCTGTATCTGCTTTAGATTCGTATGACTGTAGCAATAGATTTCATGAAGTAGATTTGATAAAAGATTATAATAAGATGTATAGGGTAAAAGCCCCCTTGAAGCTTGTTCCTGCCGGCCCCGGTGACCGTTCATGTCACTGGCGGTCAAATGCTTTGTGTATTTATAGGGATGCCATAGTTGCTGGCCTTAGGTTCCCTTTTCACGAGTTTATTCCTAGACTTTTGGCAGATGTCCAAGTCAACCCTTGCCAATTACCTCCAAATGCCTGGAGGATAATTAATTGTTTCATGGTTTTATGCCTTCGTAAAAACTTTCCTCTTTCTGTACCTTTGTTTAGAAAGATCTTTCAGTTTAAGAATAGCTCAGCCAACAACTTGGGTTGGGTATATATAAGCCATAGGGTAGGCTTTCCTTTCATTTTTCACCCCAAATCAATCCCAGATAATAACCCCAAATGGAAAAATGAGTTCATGTATCTTGTATGGGAAGGAGGGGACTGGGGAACCCTGTTCCGTACATCTTTTGGGAGAGTTTCTGATGGTAGTCCCGGTAACATTGTCTTAAATGAGGAGGAGCTCCATGCCTACTCAGAGCTCATTAAGGATAATGGGACTACCGTGGCTTGGGAGTTACTGGACGAGTTCGTCCTCAAGTCCGTTGGGCTCTCTACTGTTCATGATAAGGGTATTTTTGCTTATCCCTCTTCATTATGCCTATTTTTATTTCTTTGTGATTTTCTGTTAACCATTTTCTGGCTTTTCTTGTAGCTGCGGCCTTTATCAACAAGACCAATGAGCCCAAGGATGTAGAGACATCCAGGATGAAAAGGGCTAGGATCGGGGATGATCCCAGGGGGAAAGCCAGTGCTCCCAGCTTCTTGATCCCTTCTGTGGATGAGGTGGACATTCCTGTGTCTGCCAAGTCCTCAGTGTGGCGCCCCAACTGGGGTATCAGGAAGAAGGACACCATTACTGGGGTGTCCAAACATGCTGTGGACTGGTCGTACCACTCTCTTACCCCTTGTGATTACAAGGACTTCGTTGCAGATTCCACCCTTGAGGGTGCTGAGCATCTTGGGGCTCAAGCTATTGCTGCGGTAATTTTCTTTACCTTAGCTATTTCTTTGAAGTTTCTGCTTATATTTTCCTAACTTTTATCTTTTGGCAGACCAATGCCAACTTTCAGGGGGTATTGTTCCAAGCTAAGGCTTGGCGTACCTCCTCTGAGGCCAACAGGGTCAAGCTGGAGAGGTCTGAGGAGGAGGTGAAGTCTCTTAAGGAGACTCTTTCCAGGAGGGAGAAGGAGCTTGCTGACGCTCAGGCTGATATTGTTGAGCTGAGGAAAGGCAAGGATGATTGCATCGATGAGTACCTTGACTCTCAAGAGTACAAGGACTTGATCGAAAAGCATGACGAGATCCTTTTCCCAGTCCAGCATACTTCAGGATGGGAGGATGCTGTTCAGGCTATCTTGGCCAAGCATCCTGGAGTCTTTGATGCTGCTGACTTTCCTGCTCCTCACCCTCCTACTCCCTTGGAGCGTATTTTGGCTGGAGTTGACGATATGGAGGAAGATGCTAGGATTTTAGTTCCAGAGCATTCATCACCCCTCAGTGACGCTTCTGCTGATGGTGCTGAGGATGCTGGTGAGCATTCTTCCAGCTCTAGTTCAGGGGAGGAGACAGATGCGGGAGTCAAGGATGGTGACGCGCAGCCGTAGTTTGTAGTTTCTTTATGGCCATTCATGGCTTTGTATTTTCTTTCTATGTATTTCCAGCCTTTGGGCTTAACTTAAACTTTTGTAAGTTTAGTTTTATTTATATTTTGTGGCCATTCATGGCTTGTGTTGTTTTCTTGCCTTTTGCATGTTTAGTTAGCATTTTGTACATATCTATCAGTATGTAATGCATTCAAAACATGATGAATAGGAGTATATAATTCATAACTTTGAAGAATGGGCTCAACCCTTACATAATACTCAAGTTTTAAAAACTTGGGTTGGTTTTATCAAACCTTATTTCTAGTAGTGAATCCACTTAGGAAACACCTTAAACATAATAAACTTTCAAGTTGGAGGCATGCCAAGTTCTTGGCACCTCATGCCCTTCAAGGGTTTCTAGCTTGTAGGAGCCTCGACCAAATACGTTTTTGACGCGATATGGTCCTTCCCAATTTGGGGCCAACTTCCCTTTTTGTCCAACTCCGGATGCTTCAATCTTTCTGAGAACCAAGTCTCCTTGACGAAAGAACCTTTCTTTAACCCTTAGGTTGTAGTAGAAGGATGCCTTCTTTTGATGTTCAACTATCTTGGCGTTTGCCTCATCTCTAACTTCGTCAATTAGATCTAAGGATAGCCTCAAGCCTTCTTCATTTGTTTCTGGTTCATAAGCCTCAACTCTTGGGGAGGTGTGAGTAATTTCCACTGGGACCACTGCCTCTGCTCCATAAGCCAATAGGAATGGAGTTGCCCCGGTGGTGACTTTGCAAGTAGTACGATATGCCCAAAGTATAGGGAGTAATTCGTCTACCCAAGTGTTTCTGGAGCGTTCAACTCTTTTCTTTAGTCCATCAAGGATGATTCGATTTGCAACCTCAGCTTGCCCATTTGCTTGAGGATGGGCGACAGAAGTGAAGCGCAACTTGATATCGTTTTCATCACAATACTTCTTGAACTCATCGTTGTTAAACTGGGTTCCATTGTCCGTGACCAGGACTCGTGGAATTCCATATCTGCATATCACATTTTCCCAGAAGAATTGCATCACTTGCTTGGTGGTTATCTTGGCTAATGGCTTAGCCTCAATCCACTTGGTGAAATAATCAATTGCTACTATCAAGAACTTTCTTTGAGCACTTGCCATAGGAAATGGCCCGAGTATATCCATTCCCCACATAGCAAAGGGGATAGGTGAGTTAATGGATGTCATCATCTCTGGTGGTTGCCTAACCACTGGTGCATGTTTCTGGCACCGTTCACATTTCTTGACGTAGCTTTTAGCATCAGCAAGTATGCTTGGCCAATAGAAACCTAGACGAGTGACTTTATGAGCCAGGGCTCTGCCCCCCAAGTGTTGCCCACAAATCCCTTCATGCACTTCCTTTAGGGCCAATTCTGCCTCTTGAGGTCTCAAGCACTTTAAGTACGGAATAACAAAAGATTTTTTGTATAGGATTCCCTCAATTAGGGCATACCTTAGTGCTCTGACGTATAGCTTTCGTGCTTCTGAAGTGTCGTTGGGCAGCCACCCAGTTTCCAGATGAGCTTTGATGGGATCAATCCAACAACTGGTGATACCAATGGGGGCTACCAACTTTCCATTGATGCTTGGGGTCTTCAAGACTTGGAAGTATACACTCCCGGCATAGTTTTCAATTTCAGAAGAGGCAAATTTAGACAAGGCATCAGCCTTCGTATTTTCCTCCCTCGGAATGTGCTCCACATAGCATTCATCGAACTGAGTCATAATGGCCTTGACAAGTTTTAAGTACTTGGCCATGACTTCATCTCTGGCCTCAAACTCCCCATTTACTTGGGAAACCACTAGCCTCGAGTCTCCACAGACTTTCAGAGTTTTGACTCTCAAGGCTCCAGCCAGCCCTAAGCCAGCTATCAGAGCTTCATACTCAGCCTCATTGTTTGTCGTCGGGAAGTCAAGTTTTAGTGCATACTCTATTAGGAATCCATCAGGACTTTGTAGCACTAAACCAGCTCCACTTGATTTTGTTTTTGATGCTCCATCAAAATAGAGCACCCAACATTCTTTGAAGGTCATTTCCTCATCTTTCTTATCTTCCATAGTCACTTCCTGCCCCCCGACTTCTTGGTTGTCAATGGTGCATTCAACCATGAAGTCAGCAAGTGCTTGAGCTTTTATGGCCGTTCGAGGCTTATACTTGATGTCGAATTCGCCCAATTCAATGGCCCATTTGATCAATCTTCCACTAACTTGAGGGCTATGCAAGATGTTTCTTAGAGGTTGATCAGTCAAGACCTCTATCTTGTGAGCCTGGAAGTAGGGGCGTAGCTTTCTTGAGGCCATTATCAAGGCTAAGGCAAACTTCTCAACCATTGAGTAGTTTATTTCTGCCCCATGTAGAATCTTGCTCACATAGTAGATGGGTTTCTGAACCTTTACTTCTTCCTTTACCAAAACAGCTCCAAGGGCTGTGTTGGAAACCGCCAAGTATAAATAGAGAATTTCTCCTGGCTTGGGTTTTGCCAACAGTGGTGCTTCAGCCATATATTTCTTCAGGGCCTCAAAGGCCTCTTGACTTTCAGTTGTCCATTCAAAATTCTTCACTTTTTTGAGTGCTTTGAAGAAGGGTAAACACTTCTCTCCAGACTTGGAGATGAATCTTCCCAAAGCAGCCACTCTTCCCGTCAGTTTCTGGACATCCTTGACAGTCTTTGGTGGTTCCATGTCTAGAATCGCTTTGATTTTGTCGGGATTAGCCTCGATTCCTCTCTTGGAAACCATCAGGCCTAAAAACTTTCCCGAGCCTACACCAAAGGCACACTTAGCTGGATTCAGCATCATTTTGTGGTGTCTTAGCACTTCAAAAGCCTCTCGGAGGTGCTCAATGTGATTGGCCTTATCAAGGCTCTTGACTAACATGTCATCTACGTAGACCTCCATGGTTTTTCCAATCAGGTGCTCAAAGATTTTGTTCACCAACCTTTGATAGGTTGCTCCAGCATTCTTAAGCCCAAAAGCCATGACTAAGAAACAGAAGACACCAAAGTCAGTGATGAACGACACTTTGGCGATGTCATCTTTGTGCATCTTGATTTGATTATATCCGCTGAAACCATCCATGAAACTTAGCATCTCATGCCCAGCAGTGGCATCTATTAAGGCATCAATCCTAGGTAAGGGAAAACAATCCTTAGGACATGCATCATTCAAGTCGGTGAAGTCGACGCACATCCTCCACTTCCCGTTAGCTTTTTTGACCATCACGGGGTTAGCTAACCATTCTGGGAATTGAATTTCCTCAATGAACCCGGCTTCCAAAAGCTTATTCACTTCTTGCTTAATGGCTTCAAGCCTCTCTGGAGCAAAACTTCTTTTCTTTTGTTTCACTGCCTTCCTTTCTGGATCCACATTCAATTTGTGAGATATTAGTTGGGGATCAATCCCTGGCATGTCAGCCGCTGTCCAAGCAAAAACGTCATTGTTCTCTTGAAGAAAAGATGCGAGTTTGCCTTTCAATGGTTCGGGCAGTAGTGCCCCAACATAAGTCACCTTCTCTGGTTCATCCGGGACTAAGGGAATTGGGATTAAATCCTCAGCTGGTTTCCCTCTTCGGTCCTCATTGTCACTAGTGTCCATATCTTCAATGGGGAGAACCTGCCCCCCAACTCCATCAGGCCTCAACGCGGCTACATAACAGCTTCTAGCCATCTTTTGGTCTCCCCGTTCTTCACCAATCCCATTCCGAGTGGGGAATTTGAGTTTCAGGTGGTAAGATGAGGCAACAGCCTTAAACGCATGAAGACCCGTCCTCCCAAGGATCGCATTGTAGGTTGAGGTTGCCTTTATAACTATGAAGTTCAGCATCTGAGTGGATGTATTCGTTCCTTGCCCCATGGTCATTGGGAGTTGGATAGTGCCTTCCACCTTTGATTCCACTCCATTGAACCCATATATGGGCATATTAGAGGGTGTCAACTGAGAATCAGTGTAACCCATCTTGATAAAGGCATCGTGGAACAAGATATCTACTGAGGCTCCATTGTCGACTAGGACTCTCTTTGTTTCGGAGTTGCCTATCACAGGTACTATGACAAGAGGATCATCGTGGGGGAACTTCACCCCTTCCAAGTCTGAATCATCAAAACCTATTGACACTTCTGTTCGTGCACGCTTCGGTGCTTCTCCAATGACGGTCAGTACCTCTCGGGCATAAGCTTTTCTTGAGTTTCGGGAGGACCCAGCAGCAGTTGGCCCTCCGAATATCATGTTGATCACTGGCCCTCGGGGCTTGGGATTCCGATCTTGATCGTTGTCCCTTCTATCATAATCCTTTCTTTCATAGTTCCCCCTTTGGCTCCCTTGGCTCCCATCCTTAGTGAACTTGCTGAGTTTTCCTCTTCGTATCAGAAACTCAATCTCATCTTTCAGTTGTCTACAATCATCGGTGTCATGACCGACTTCTTTGTGGAACCGACAAAACTGATTTTGGTTCCGTTTGGACAAATCAGCCCTCATTGGCTTTGGCCATTTGATATCTTCTTCCTTGGCTATCTCCATCAGAATTTGACTCCTGGGAGTATTCAATCTTGCATACTCCGTGAACTTTGGCCCAAAGTTATTTCTCTTGGGTGGAGAGTCAGAATTCTTTGATGTTCGGGGAAACTTTTCCTTGACGTCGTACTCCTGAGTTTCTTTTCTTTTCTTTGAGTTTCCACCGTCGCCAGCGGTGGGTTCATACTTTCTCATGCTTTCCTCAGCCTTGATGTACTTTCCGGCTCTATCTTGGAGCTTCAACATGCTCTCTGGTGGATGTTTAGCCAACGACCTCCTGAAGTGGTCATCAGTGGTTCCTTGTTGCAGGGCTATCATAGCCACTTTGTCGTCTAAATCCGGGACTTTCAAAGCCTCTCGAGTGAATCGATTAATGTAGTCCCTTAGGGCTTCATTCTTTCCTTGACGTATTGCCATGAGTGATGCAGAACTTTTCTCATGCACCCTTCCACTAATGAACTGGTTGATGAAAGCCTTGCTTAGCTCCTTAAAGGACCCAATAGAGTTGGGAGGTAGACGGCTGTACCAACGTTGAGCCATACCCGCAAGAGTTTGGGGAAACGCCCTACACTTGACCGCATCGTTGGCCGGCTGCAACAGCAGTGCATTGGAGAATGTCCTTACATGATTTGCGGGATCTCCCGTTCCATCATAGGCTTTGATCGAAGGCATCTTAAACTTTCTGGATATAGCCGTTTTCATGATGTCTTGAGTAAACGGTGGTGTAGGATCATCAGGATCTCCTAGGGGCAACAGATTACTAGGATCACCCCTTGGGGCTTCAGCCCTCTTGGTCCTTCTTGGTGGATCCAAGTTGATTATCGGGATTCCTTCAGTTGTTCGGCCCCGAGTTTGAGCGGCCTCTTCTTCAGCAAGGAGTTTTTTGAGCCTTGCAGTCTCTGCCTCATGGGCCGCAAGCTTTTCCCTAGTAGTTTGGGGTGGCTCCCGATTTGTCTGTGAAGAACGTCTCCTCCTTGGGGCGACATCCTCCCCAGTTGTATAACCCTCATCCTCAGTGTATGGGCCAGAGTAATCTTGAATGAGAGGGGTCTGACGAGTCTGTTGATTTTGGGGTCCCAGACCTTGAATATAAGGAGGCACATATGCCTCATGGTAGATTGGATTAGTTCCACTACCGCCCGCCATGGGTCGAGGGGGCATGCCATAGCTTGGCATCCCCAAGGTCTGATTCGCGTATTGAGGGAGATCAGTAGTGTGGAGTTGAAGACTGCGAGGTGCGTTTATAAGCAGCGCAGAGGTTGTAATTGGTTGCTGGTGAACGGTTTCTTGTGGATTAGATCCATGAATAACCATTTGTAGGGGATTCGTCCCTTCAGTAGTAATCGGGACTTCTTGTCCTTGAGTGTTGGTGGGGATATTCGCCCCTTGAGTGCCAGTAGTTGGCGGTGGTTGGCTCCCATGAGTATCAGCCCCGGAGGTGATAGGGAGGCCTTCAGAAGTATCAGAATCTCTGGTTGTTCTTCGCGTGTTTGCCATGGTTGATGTTGTCTTCCCACAGACGGCGCCAAATGTTATGGATTAAAAAACGTACTTGTATATTAATTGCTTGGATTAATGAGCTTTCGAGCTTTAATGGCTGCACTCGTGTATCCGGACTAAATTGGTCCTCACAAGATGCCTACGTATCTCAAATTGTTATTGAGAATCAAGCCAAAGACGTAGTTCTGATTGTAGGATCAGGGACCTTATATAGGCGTCTGGAGCCTAGTATTTATGGTATGTTTAGGAGTCTTAGCGAATAAGTCTCCTTTTTGTTATTGGATAAGCATTGTATTGCTTGCTGAAGAATTCGTTTCCTTGTTGGTAAAGGTTACGACTCATTGATTGCCTTTAATTGGGATTCCAGATCCTTCTTTGACTAATTTTCCATAATCAAGGCTCTTTTCATGAGCTGTACATTTTCCCTACTCATTAATTACGAAATTAATGAATAATTAGGGTATTGGGCCTTAAATATCGGCCTTTTGTTTGACCAGCCAATTATATTTCTATAATTACTTTTCTGACCATATTAGTTCTATATACTTAAAATTTAAATTATGAAAAGAATAAAAGGAGATAATGTGATTTACCTAATAGGAATTCTAAATTACAAATCAAAAGTTAACTTAGCACAGTGGTTAAGACGTGAAATTGCTAAAATGAAGTTAAGGGTTCGATTCTTAATGAGAACACAAATTAATTAATTTTTAGCATAACTTATAGAAAGTGGCATTTTTGTGTTTTTTTAACAAGTAAGGGTAAAATTGTAATTTCACAGCCATTTTTTGGGGCTCAATTTGCCCTTAGACGCCATTTAATATATATAAGTAGATAGATAGATTTACCTATATATATATAATAACGTAAATAAAAAATACAAATTTATATAAATAATATGGACCAATATTTTATTTACTCAAAGGTTCAAAATAAAAAAAAGAATATAGAATTAGAGAAAATAATGTGACTTATCTAAAAAAATCTTTAAAGTAAACTCAAAAAGCAACTTAGCATAGTGGTTAGGCTTTGGACTTCTTAGAAGGAGGTTGGGGGTTCGATTCTCTACAATAACAAATATTAACATATTTTTGCATAATAATATAACAATGGTATTTTTGTTATTTTTCAAAAAATAGGGGTAAAATCGTAACTTCACAAGCATTAAAATGGCAAACTTTGCCCTTGTGTTGGCCTATTATATATAGTAATAGATTATATCACAACAACAATAGTTTAAAACATAGTCGAATACTTAAGATCCGGGTTTGAAAACTTGCACGATACTTGGAACAAAGAATATATATATAGATATATTTTTGAATCAACAAGTATTAAACATTTGAAAATATGCCCACTCTAACAATAGAGTAAGTGTTAGTAAACTTGCATGATGTCCGAGCTCTAACTGGGTGTGGGTGTTTCTCTTCTAGTCCTGGAACCTTTACCAAGACAATACATAATCTTAATTAGTCACTTGATTTACAGTTCACTTATTCTTAGTAAACTCTACTTTACCCAACTTTCACTCTCTCGGGTCCACTGAACTTACGATCTTCTTTATCGTTTACTAATCCTTTCTGTTAGGCTCAAGACATGTCTGAATACCACCATTAACAAGCCTACACAATGTGACTATGTCACATTACATGACCTAGTGAGTTCTATCACTGGGATATAGTATAGGTCTCTAATGTACTTGTCTTGTTCTCATGAACATTAGCTTGATCATGTATGCTCAAAGTTATAATGAGCTTAGTAAAGTTTCTTGCATCTAGATTGTATATAGGCCACTGAATAATTGTCCTGGTAGAAGTTCAGAAATGTTCATGCAGCAGGACAAAGAAGAATAAGGCCATGAAGGAATAAGTTGCAGAAATTTGTCCAAGGCATTATATAGCAAAGTCAGAAGAAAGCTATGTCGTGAAGTCACCAATATCCATGTCGTGAAGTGCTATATCGCATAGTCCATTTTGTACTATGTCGAGAAGTCCTCAAGACTCATGTCGTGAAGTGTTGAAGTCAGCAAAGTCAAAGAAGCCTAGATCGTGAAGTCCTCAGGAGCCTCATGTCGCATAGTCGTCAAATGACTTATGTCGCATAGTCGCCAAATGACTTATGTCGCATAGTCGTCAAATGACTTATGTCGCATAGTCGTCAAATGACTTATGTCGCATAGTCGTCAAATGACCTATGTCGCATAGTCGTCAAATGACTTATGTCGCATAGTCGTCAAATGGGCTATGTCGCAATGTCTTCAAAGGCTATATCACATAGTCCTCTCAATGGAGATCGCGAAGTCAGGAATGAAGTGGAGTTCACGATATCAACACTTAGCCGTTTACAACAAGACAAATCAAGGTACAGAACCAAGAATCAAAAGAGACAAATACTGAAGCATTTGTTCTGGCAAGGTGGTCCAAAGAACAGATGGCAAATCTACAGCTAAACTTGGAGAGAAAGATAAGAGACAAGCAGCTACGGAAACGGGAAAGACTCCGAAAAGCAGGTGGTCCTTCCTGACACAGTTAACTTCTTATGGCAGGACAAGTTGGACTTTCAGCAAGGGGTAACTGTGTAAAAATAGGTGTGTGCACTAGTCTGTATAGGGCTTATATATATCATGCACATCCTATTGTAAGCTGTAAGAGAGATACACATAGTTATTTGCTAAGCTCTTTTCTCTGTAAGCAAGCAAGTACAAACTGTTCTTGTTTAGAAGCCAGAAATTCGATTGTGAATTTCTTGGAAAGCTGTAGTATTTAATTTGCTTATACAAAGTAGATTAAAGTGATTGTGCGTGTTGTTTACTTTCTGCATATTACATAGCATAATCATATACAGTTTACATTTAGTTTCAAGAAAGCAAAAATCCATCAAACTATCCATTCACCCCCCCCCCCTCTGTCTAGTTTCTAGGTGATATTCATTCCTAACACTTTCTAGTCTCGTTCTTTATACCAATATGTTCTCTTGATAATCCTTAACAACTTTCGAGTTTTAGTCGACTCGGTATTATCCTTTTTACTAAGTCAAAACGAATGGTCAAGATAGTACCTCTAGAGTTGAATTCTCATAGAATCACTATTCCACAACTCACACTCTAACACTTTTAATAAATCTAAAAATTGATAATTAATTACGAAATCACCTCAAGGAGTTTCTTGATTATTTTTAATATTTATCAAAAGTATCATGATATTGAAAACATGAGTTAAATGGGCGAAACGCATTTTAAAAGTGGAGTCAACTATGAAATTTTACTATTCGCGCTAGTTCCATTAAAACGCTCATAACTCATTAACCATTAACTCTATTGACACACCGTTTTCACGTGCACGATCTGGAGAAGGTCTAGAATGTAATGCATTAAAATTTTGGTTCTGGACAGGGGACCAATTTCCCCGAATTAACAGAACAGGGCAGTAGCTATGCAGTGCATACCGTCATCACGCAACTCTGGTTCAAACATTTTTATAAAATCGAAAACTTAATATTTTTACATAATTCTTTTTGGGTTGTCTTCCTTACTGTCCGAAATACTTATCCTCATATTGTAATAATTTGGTGTCTTGTAGCAGTTTTGTGTCTTGTAGCAGTTTTCTGTTAAGGGGTCCGAACTCAGTTCACAATTTGGTGTCTTGTAGCAGTTTTGTGTTTGGAACCACTTCCACTAAAACAAGCATAACTTTTAAACCACCAATCTCCTCAATATGTACTTTATATGGTTAAAAACTAAAAAACAAGATCTTGACAGTTATGACCAGTGGTGCTTGAGAACACAAATCTTTCTGGTCCGAAGTTGGGTTTCAAAACAGTCCTAGCCTCAATGATCACTAAAATGTTCATTCATGTCTCAACTTTCAATTTTAACCTTGTTAAGTCCATTTAAAAATTACTAAAACACCAAGACTCTCATCCTTACTAAATCTCAGTTCTTAAACTTCTTAAACATACCACCAACATCAATCCACAACAATCAACCATCAAAATTTAAGTATTTATACTCCAAACTTCTCAAACAACATGTTCTTGAACATATCTTGAAACTTAGCTCATAACTTAACATAAATCAAAATATGGATGAGGGTTGATAACTCCAAATCCCGATCTAGTCCTCTCCGGCCGATCCCACGCCTGGATGCGGTGTCGCTGCGGTTGGGACTCTGCAAAACAACACCGGAGGGGGGTTTGGACCCTGGCGGCGCCTCCGGCGTGAGAATAAGTAACGACTTTGGGAAATGAAGACAGGACTATAGAGAAATCTAAATATGGAGGGTATGTGTATAGGTTGTGTAGAGAGAGAGAGAGATTAACCTTGAACCTTTCCTTCTTGGGCTATTTATAGGCCCAGAATTAGGGTTCAGGGGGTACCTGCAATCATGAGCGTTGGATCCTAGGTAGGTGGGACACCTGGATGATGTTGATGGGTCACACGTGCCCGGGTGAGAATTGTGGTGACATGTGCCAGGCTCCTGTTGGCATGTGGCTTGATTAGGACACAATGATGCCCATCATTAGGTGTCCTTACGCGTCACCACCAGGAATCCTGAGTCCGGGCTCGGGTACCGTTGAATATGCCACCAGGAGTCCTGAGTCCAGGATCGGGTACTAGGTTTGGGAGTCAGGGCTCTTGTAGCCTGTCACTGGGAGTTTGGGCTCTTATAGCCTATCATTTGCCCCCCACTCCCTTATTCAGATTTTCTGGATGGGGGAGTAGAATTCTCCACATAAGAACTTCGATGACTTGGAAGAAATTTTGGTTGGTAGTTGCCCCCCAATCCGGGTTGTTGTTGATGACATGCGCCTGGATTCGAGAGTAAGACAGAATTCTTTCTCAAGTCCGAGGTTTTGAGCCTTTGGTAACTTAGAAGAAATTTTGGTTGGTAGTTGCCCCCCAATCCGGATAGGTGTCAGTGACATGAGTCCGGATTTGAGAGTTGATAGAGTTCTTTCTCAAGTCCAAGGTTGTGAGCCTTGGGTAACTTAGAAGAAATTTTGGTTGGTATTTGCCCCCAATCCGGATAGGTGTTAGTGACATGTGCCCGGATTTGAGAGTTGATAGAGTTCTTTCTCAAGTCCAAGGTTGTGAGCCTTGGGTAACTTAGAAGAAATTTTGGTTGATTATTGCCCCCCAATCCGGGTTGTTGTCTATTGACATGAGGCCGGATTTGAGAGTTGATAGAGTTCTTTCTCAAGTCCAAGGTTGTGAGCCTTGGGTAGCTTAGAAGAAATTTTGGTTGGTAGTTGCCTCCCAATCCGGGTAGGTGTCAGTGACATGAGCCCGAATTTGAGAGTTGATAGAGTTCTTTCTCAAGTCCAAGGTTGTGAGCCTTGGGTAACTTAGAAGAAGTTTTGGTTGGTTATTGCCCCCCAATCCGGGTTGTTGTCTATTGACATGAGCCCGAATTTGAGAGTTGATAGAGTTCTTTCTCAAGTCCAAGGTTGTGAGCCTTGGGTAACTTAGAAGAAATTTTGGTTGGTTATTGCCCCCCAATCCAGGTTGTTGTCTATTGACATGAGCCCGGATTTGAGAGTTGATAGAGTTCTTTCTCAAGTCCAAGGTTGTGAGCCTTGGGTAACTTAGAAGAATTTTTGGCTAGTTGCCCCCCAATCCGGATAGGTGTCAGTGACATGAGCCCGGATTCAAGAGTAACTGAAGAATTTTCGTTGATTGTTGTCCCGGAATCCGGATTGTTTTCAAGGACAGGAGTCCGGATTCGCGACTGTACGAGGAAAATTTGGGATTTCGATCGTTTCTTTAGTTTCCCCCTCAATTGTTTGAATTTGTGTCCTCCTAAAATTCCTCGGGAACCGCTTGCAATCACTATCGGCATTAAATGTGACTGTCTCTTCACCTTTTCTTATTTTCTTTTTCTTCTTTTCAGCCAGTTACTCCATGCCACGTGTCTGATGGTGGAGTAGTCTCTTTTTCTTCTATGTATAAAACCCCCTTTTTACCTGATACTTTTTTTTTTACTTTTACAAAATTACTTCTTTTCTTCTCCACCTTCTCCGAGTTTGCTTTTTGGGCGACTTTAATTCGAAGTTCATACACCGTGGTCATCTCAAAGCCATCATTTTCCCCTGTTCTTTGTAAGGCTTCTTCTTTCTTGCTTCTGCTTCCTTTCCTTTCTATTTTTCTTTTGTATGTCTTGTTCAATACTGGTATGTTTCCGTTAGCTATTTGAATTTTGGTTTTTTGTGTGAAGCTTCTGATGGTTTTGTGTTTTGTATCTGTGTTGTTGGTTTAGGGGTTTCTATTTGATGCTATTATATTGTTTGTATATGACTGTTTTGTGCCCAAATCTGGGTTGCATGTGCAAGCATTCTCTAATTAGGGGTTTTTGATTTCTGGGTTTCTGGGTTGTTCTTGATGTTCTAGAAATGTTTGGTTGTGTAGGTGTATGTAATTGCGATTTGATTTTTTGTTTGGTGTTTGTTATCTTGAGTAAAGTGTTTCTGGTTTTCGTGCTTATAAAAATAATAGATATGGTAAAACAACTTTGTTGACAATTACATATTTTTGAGTCCGGGTTGAATAGTATCCGGGCTCCTTGGTACTGTCTTGTATGACTTACCAAACCCCTCTGCTTTTTGGTTTATGCGTAATCGTGTATAGCCCGGGTTCATAGCAGAATTTCTAGGTATATAGGTTTAGGATTATCATTAAGACCGGACTTATAGGGTTGGAGTCCGGACTTAATTCAATAAAGAAGAGACTGGATTTTTGAATATTGGATGCAATATAAGACGACACCGGTGTTAATATATTTTAGGTTTCGGGTTTTGAATGTTTTCACTAACTTAAGATAAAAACAATTTATTTCTAGGTTTATGGTTCGGATAAAACGAAGAGCTAACAGAGTGTTGATTCCGGATTCAGAACCATCCACAAGTTCACAGAATTCGGATTCGGGAGTATTAGAAGTAGTAGACTTACACTGGTGCATAATGGCTAAGAAGAAAAAGATATATGTGATCACCCAACTCAACACCAACGTATTAGCTGACCGGGGTAGCCTTATCACGCCTGATGGTTACTGGTTTGACTCCGAGTTTATGTTTGTTAGGAAAGATCCTGACGAGGACATGTCCCGCGTATACCGGTCCCTTAGTTATTCCTATAGGCATCGACACGAGAATGGAGATCCTGGACCTTATGATAAGACGACCATGGATGCCATGTTTGCTGATACCATTATAGGAGAGCCTCTCCCTCCGCTGAAAGAGAGTTTTAAGAATATGCCTTTTTCTGAAATGGATGCAATAGTCCGGGCTGCTTTCCATCTAGGACCCCGGGTACAATGGAGGTGGCCTGAACCCGGGGAGAGAGTATACGATAGGACCGAAGATGGGTTCCTTGGCGTTTGGTTAGAGCACTTGCGCTCAGGCTGGAACCCGGAGTGCCACGTCTTCGTTAAACATCTTTGCAAGTATATTTATGAGATTCCAATAACACAAATAACCCCCAACGGTGTAAAATGGATAACCTGGTTCCTAGTTTGTTGTGAGAAATCCGAGCTCCTGCCCACTTTCAAACTCTTTCATCAACTTTTCTACCTCCTCCGGTCTAACAAGAGACCCTTCTACGAGTTAAGATTTCGCGGTGAAGAGTGTGGGTATCCTTCCGGAAGCGCGAAGCCGGTGATGCAGAATATATCGTTAAAGGGCTGGAATGGAGAAGCCATTATGCTAAAGGGCTTAGACCTATTATACATGCCGCACTTTGTGGCCGGTGACAAACCCAAAGTCTTTGCTTATTACAAGCTCGAGGGTCAAGCCCGGGCTAAAGTTCATGCTTTCTGTGAGTGTCTTGGGTATCAATTAACCCGAGACACTTTCATGGATCATCACAAGTTATTTGAATTCGGATGTAAGTTGATATTTTAAATCTTGAGTCCGGATTCTTTTGTTATTTCTCTAATTCGTTTTCATTTTGTTTTTCAGGTCGTCCCTTCTACGACTCCCATTTTGACGAAGTGATGGCTCGCAACAATTATGCCCTTTCCTTGAGACAGTTATCTGGGGTTCACACTCCTCGATTCCAGAAGACTGGTGATGAGTCCGGGTCCAATCGCTTCAAAGAAGATGGTGCGGAATCTGTTGCTCCTCTTCAACCCACTCCTGACCCAGCTGTTGAGGTTGTTACCGGGCTCCCTGAACCTGAACTCACCAACAGACCCCGGAAACAGAAGAGGAAGACAGGTCCCAGGACTCCGGGTTCGGATAATTTATTGAATCAGGAGGATTTGGTGGACCAAGTAGCTGAGGAGGTTAACGCGGAGACCGGAGTGGCTAAACCCCGAGTTGGGAAGCTTACCCGTGAGCAGTTTGCCGAATATGTTGGACATCTCCCTTCTGAAGATGACTGGAAAGAGATGGGAGATACCGGGATGAGGGGACTCTTGGTAGATCTGATTA
Organism: Heracleum sosnowskyi; assembly: GCA_030848705.1. Lineage (NCBI taxonomy): Eukaryota > Viridiplantae > Streptophyta > Magnoliopsida > Apiales > Apiaceae > Heracleum > Heracleum sosnowskyi. Next base: position 85,038,293 of record CM061237.1, read on the forward strand.
CCGGTATTGGTCAGGTATGCTTTTTCCTTACTTCCTTGCTTTTATTGTTGAATATCGTCTTAATCTTTTTTTTCTTTTGGCTTGTAGGTTGTTGTGAAGGCTGCCGGAGTCTCAGCCATGTTTAAGGCGAAAGATGACAAGTTAACCGGAGTTATGTTGAAGAAGGATGAACAAATTCTCGACCTCGGGAAGCAACTTGGTGAAATGAAACTTCTTCGAGATGGTGAAGTGTCCGGGCTCCGAATTGATTTATCTACGGAGAGAGCCCGGAATGCTGATCTTGAAAAGAAACTGAAGGAAGCTGAGGAAAAACTTGCTGCCGTGAAGCCCGAAGCTGACATTATTAAGGAGTTCCAGGAAACTGATGCTTATCTACAGGCAGTTGCTGATGCCGGTGCTCCTGAGGTTTTGAGATCGTGGAAGGTGGCTGAGACCCTGATCAAGACCAACCCTGAAGCCAACTGGGAGACCTTCGTTGAAGCTTTCTTGGCTGCTAAGGATGCTATTGAGCGTGGTGAAGGCGAGCCCGAGTGCTTCCAGGGCCCAAACCCTCTCATCTTTCCGAGTGATACTCCTTTCCTTGATGCTATAAACAAAACTGTAGAATAGACCTGCAATTGTGTTTCTCTTGTAATGTTTGACTATTTCTTACTTGTCCCAAACATTTTGGAGTGTTTCCGGGTTGAACCGGTCAATCCGGGCTCCCGTACTCGTTTATTTTTAATGCATATTTCTTTTGCTGACTTCATTTTCGAATTTTTTGAATGCATATTGCTCATGAGTCCGGTCTCGTAGCTTAGTTCTGAGCCGGATTCTTTTTTTTGTACTTAGAATATAATCTAAGATTTTTGAGTTGCATATTGCTCGTGAGTCCGGTCTCATTGCTTGATTCTGAACCGGACTCTTGATCTACATATTGCCGGGGACCCTGGCTCCTCTCCATGCCTATGGCTCTGAGCCAGGGTTATAGAGTTGCATATTGCTCGTGAGTCCGGTCTCATGGCTTGATTCTGAGCCGGACTCTTTTTTTTACTTAGAATGGAATCTAAGACTTTGATTTGATTGCATATTGCTCGTGAGTCCGGTCTCATGGCTTGATTCTGAGCCGGACTCTTGATCTGTATATTGTTGGGGACCCTGGCTCCTCTGTATGCCTATGGCTCTGAGCCAGGGTTATAGAGTTGCATATTGCTCGTGAGTCCGGTCTCATGGCTTGATTCTGAGCCGGACTCTTTTTTTTACTTAGAATGGAATCTAAGACTTTGATTTGATTGCATATTGCTCGTGAGTCCGGTCTCATGGCTTGATTCTGAGCCGGACTCTTGATCTGCATATTGCTGGGGACCCTGGCTCCTCTGTATGCCTATGGCTCTGAGCCAGGGTTATAGAGTTGCATATTGCTCGTGAGTCCGGTCTCATGGCTTGATTCTGAGCCGGATTCTTTCTTTTGTACTTAGAATATAATCTAAGATTTTTGAGTTGCACGTTGCTCGTGAGTCCGGTCTCATGGCTTGATTCTGAGCCGAACTCTTGATCTGCATATTGCTGGGGACCCTGGCTCCTCTGTATGCCTATGGCTCTGAGCCAGGGTTATAGAGTTGTATATTGCTCGTGAGTCCGGTCTCATGGCTTGATTCTGAGCCGGATTCTTTCTTTTGTACTTAGAATATAATCTAAGATTTTTGAGTTGCACGTTGCTCGTGAGTCCGGTCTCATGGCTTGATTCTGAGCCGGACTCTTGATCTGCATATTGCTGGGGACCCTGGCTCCTCTGTATGCCTATGGCTCTGAGCCAGGGTTATAGAGTTGCATATTGCTCGTGAGTCCGGTCTCATGGCTTGATTCTGAGCCGGATTCTTTCTTTTGTACTTAGAATATAATCTAAGATTTTTGAGTTGCACGTTGCTCGTGAGTCCGGTCTCATGGCTTGATTTTGAGCCGGACTCTTGATCTGCATATTGCTGGGGACCCTGGCTCCTCTATATGCCTATGGCTCTGAGCTAGGGTTATAGAGTTGCATATTGCTCGTGAGTCCGGTCTCATGGCTTGATTCTGAGCCGGACTTTTGATCTGCATATTTCTGGGGACCCTGGCTCCTCTGTATGCCTATGGCTCTGAGCCAGGGTTGATACAAGAAAAATGAAATACAGATAACGTGAAATACAATTTTGTGAGAAATAACATCGTGCCCTATTTTTATTCATAAATTGATCACGAGTACAAATTTTCTATTCTTCAATACAAATTGATCTTTATTTCTGGCCCGGGTTTTGAAATCTTCTACTCACCAACTTTTTGGCCGGGCTCTTTCCTTGGGTTGAATTTATGTTTCTTTTGGCTCATATTTTTCTGGTAAGGATTGGCTTTCCTTTTGTTTTTCGGGTCTGTTTCAGCCATGACTAACCCTTGCCCATAGCATGTACTAGCCATTTCATAATCTCCCCGGACTTCTCCAATGCCAGAGGGTGTGGGAAACTTGAACTTTAGGTGTGGGGTTGAGGTTATATCTTGGAGCTTAGTCAGGGCTGGTCTTCCCAGGATCCCATTGTAGGAAGAAGGAGTGTTGATGACATAGAATTTAACAATGTTGTTGACTTTATTCGGATAGGTCCCGAACAGTACTGGTAGGTACAGGGTTCCTTGAATTGGGACTGAGTTGTTCCCAAAACCGTAAAGAGGATCTTCTGTGCACTCGTTTATCTTTACACTTCCCAACTTCATCCGGTCCACAGTATGTTTGAACAAGACATTGACAGAAGAGCCATTGTCAATCAGGATTCTTTTAACTTCATTGTCAGCTATGTCTAGACTGACACCTAGGGCTTCATTATGATTTGGGTCGAGTCCTTCAAAATCATCTTTGTTGAAACTGATTATTTGCTCTGGACCGGTCTGAACCATCATTATCTCATCTCCCGAGTCCGGACTCCGGGGTGGCGAGATAGACCCCCCTAATACAACATTCACAATATTTTTACCCTTCCCGGATCCTGTTCCTCTGTCATCCGTTCTCCGGGATATGTATTATCCCATGTTGCCTTTCTTGATCTGTTCTTCCACAAAGAACTTTAGAGACAGGCAGTTCTCGGTTGTGTGTCCATGGGTTTCATGATAGTCACAGTGTTTATGGACAGACCGGTTTTCTGGTCCGGTAACCATGGGTTTGGGAGGATAGAAGAAAGGATTGTCTCTTACTTCTTTCAGAATGTCGGCCTGAGTCCGGTTAAGTGGAGTCCAGTTCGGCTCTGTTCGGGGCTCGGGCTTTGGTTTGGTTTGCTCGGGCTCTCTTCTTTGATTGGAGCCCGGGGTTTGGGTAGATAATACCAGCTTAGAGCTCTGAATGTAATTGCTTTGTCTGTTGGGTTTAAATTTTTTGTCTTGGTGGAAACTGTTCTTTGGGCGGTCCTCAGCCCGGGGTGGAGAGAGTCCTTGCCTTGTCATTCTCATTGCTTGAAGAACATCTGTTTCCTTAATGAACCGGGCTGCCATGGAATATGCCGCCGCCAGGCTCTGTGGTTCCTTGTGGATGAGGTCAAGAACATACCTCTCATTATTGTCGGGATCTAGGTTTCTGCGGAAAATTGTAAGAGCTTCACGCTCATCTAAGTTGCTCACATTGTTGATGGCTTCCTGGAAGCGTTTCATATAGGTGGCCAATGCCTCTCCCCGGGCTTGCCGAACCGTCTCTAGGTGGCACATGTGCATTTCGTGGGTTTTATTTGCTCTAAAACGTCTCAGGAAAGACTCACGAAACTGCTTCCAATTGTGGATGCTCCGGGATGGGATTCTGCTGAACCATCTTTGTGCCCCGGATTTAAGAGTCGAGGCGAAGAACCTGCACTTGGTGAGATCATTGTAGTAATATATCATTGCAATTTGCTCGAAGTAATTAACATGCTCTTCCGGGTCCCCCAGACCATTGAAGGAGTCAAAGTTGTAGTGTTTGAGATTTTTCTGTCTGGGTGTAGCCTCCAGAGAGTAACTGAAAGGTGTCAAGGTATCCCCTATGTCAATTCCCGAGTCTTGACCAACTTTTTTCTGGAGTTCATGAATCATGTCTATTAAGTCTTCTTGGGGTTCTTCTTCATCTGAGACTATGTCGAGGCTAGGAGCCCGGGTTCTTCTCCTGTCATGTGTTTTGCCCAGGATCCGGGCCTCCTCCTCTTGAATTCTTTTTTGGATTTTGAGGTCAAGTTTAGCTTGCTCTTCGTTCCGGATTCTTTCCCTCAATTCAGCTAGATTCCTGAGCTTCTCAGCTTCAGTATCTTGATGTTTACTGTGAGTTCTGTGGTGAGTTCTTTTCCGGGCTTCTTTGTCTTTACTCCCAATTCTGTCAAAAACTGAGGCGCGAGATCGGTGAGATTCTCCAGAATCATGAGAGTTCTCATTTTGTTCAACTTCATTTAGCTGAGCTTCCTTATACATCCGGATTGCATCAACCAACTGGTTCCCGGTCAAGTTTTCCATGAGTCCGGGTTCCATGTTGACATCCGTGTACTTGAACTTGTTAATTTCAATTTCAACCCGGGCATCACCAGGCTGGATTATCTGAGATGCCAGAGCCTGGGCTGGTGGTAGTTCAATCACATTCGGGTTCGAGTTTAGGGGTGGTTCTTGTCTTGGGGTGTTGGTTGCGGGCCTCATTGTGGATTTGCTACCTCGAGCCATGGTTCAAGAACAACAAACATTTACACAAATTTTGGCACAATTTTCCAATAACAGAGTAAATCTTATCTAGATCTGGGTTTTATCAATGAAGGTGAATCAATGTACGCATGCCTTTTCTGGGTTTTATGTATCTTAAAGCAAGAAAACTGGGTTTTTAAGATAGATCTATAAGGGAACAATGTAGATCTAAGCAACAAAATAGAGTAAGAAAGCTAAACAGGACTAAAAATCAACAGATCTGGGCTACACAATGGCAAGAAACATGCATACTTTAAAGAGAAAGGCAATTGAGTTCATTTTCATGGTTAAAAATGTAGGATTGGTTTAGATCTTACTGGGCTTGAAGATGGTGAGCCTAGCGGCACTATGACCACAAGGCAGGGTTCCCCTCCTTCTAGCGCCAAATGATAACGCCTAAACCAACAACACAGATACAAAACACAAAACCATCAGAAGCTTCACACAAAAAACCAAAATTCAAATAGCTAGCGGAAACATACCAGTACTGAACAAGACATACAAAAGAAAAATAGAAAGGAAAGGAAGCAGAAGCAAGAAAGAAGAAGCCTTACAAAGAACAGGGGAAAAGGATGGCTTCGAGATGACCACGGTGTATGAACTTCGAATTAAAGTCGCCCAGAAAGCAAACTCGGAGAAGGTGGAGAAGAAAAGAAGTAATTTTGTAAAAGTAAAAAAAAAGTATCAGGTAAAAAGGGGGTTTTATACATAGAAGAAAAAGAGACTACTCCACCATCAGACACGTGGCATGGAGTAACTGGCTGAAAAGAAGAAAAAGAAAATAAGAAAAGGTGAAGAGACAGTCACATTTAATGCCGATAGTGATTGCAAGCGGTTCTCGAGGAATTTTAGGAGGACACAAATTCAAACAATTCAGGGGGAAACTAAAGAAACGATCGAAATCCCAAATTTTCCTCGTACAGTCGCGAATCCGGACTCCTGTCCTTGACAACAATCCGGATTCCGGGACAACAATCAACGAAAATTCTTCAGTTACTCTTGAATCCGGGCTCATGTCACTGACACCTATCCGGATTGGGGGGCAACTAACCAAAATTTCTTCTAAGTTACCCAAGGCTCAAAACCTTGGACTTGAGAAAGAACTCTATCAACTCTCAAATCCGGGCTCATGTCAATAGACAACAACCCGGATTGGGGGGCAATAACCAACCAAAATTTCTTCTAAGTTACCCAAGGCTCACAACCTTGGACTTGAGAAAGAACTCTATCAACTCTCAAATCCGGGCTCATGTCAATAGACAACAACCCGGATTGGGGGGCAATAACCAACCAAAATTTCTTCTAAGTTACCCAAGGCTCACAACCTTGGACTTGAGAAAGAACTCTATCAACTCTCAAATCCGGGCTCATGTCACTGACACCTACCCGGATTGGGAGGCAACTACCAACCAAAATTTCTTCTAAGCTACCCAAGGCTCACAACCTTGGACTTGAGAAAGAACTCTATCAACTCTCAAATCCGGGCTCATGTCAATAGACAACAACCCGGATTGGGGGGCAATAATCAAACAAAATTTCTTCTAAGTTACCCAAGGCTCACAACCTTGGACTTGAGAAAGAACTCTATCAACTCTCAAATCCGGGCACATGTCACTGACACCTATCCGGATTGGGGGTAAATACCAACCAAAATTTCTTCTAAGTTACCCAAGGCTCACAACCTTGGACTTGAGAAAGAACTCTATCAACTCTCAAATCCGGGCTCATGTCACTGACACCTATCCGGATTGGGGGGCAACTACCAACCAAAATTTCTTCTAAGTTACCAAAGGCTCAAAACCTCGGACTTGAGAAAGAATTATGTCTTACTCTCGAATCCAGGCGCATGTCATCAACAACAACCCGGATTGGGGGGCAACTACCAACCAAAATTTCTTCCAAGTCATCGAAGTTCTTATGTGGAGAATTCTACTCCCCCATCCAGAAAATCTGAATAAGGGAGTGGGGGGCAAATGATAGGCTATAAGAGCCCAAACTCCCAGTGACAGGCTACAAGAGCCCTGACTCCCAAACCTAGTACCCGAGCCTGGACTCAGGACTCCTGGTGGCATATTCAACGGTACCCGAGCCCGGACTCAGGATTCCTGGTGGTGACGCGTAAGGACACCTAATGATGGGCATCATTGTGTCCTAATCAAGCCACACGCCAGCAGGAGCCTGGCACATGTCACCACTATTCTCACCTGGGCACGTGTGACCCATCAACATCATCTAGGTGTCCCACCTACCTAGGATCCAACGCTCATGATTGCAGGTACCCCCTGAACCCTAATTCTGGGCCTATAAATAGCCCAAGAAGGAAAGGTTCAAGGTTAATCTCTCTCTCTCTCTACACAACCTATACACACACCCTCCATATTTAGATTTCTCTATAGTCCTGTCTTCCTTTCCCAAAGCCGTTACTTATTCTCACGCCAGAGGCGCCGCCAGGGTCCAAACCCCCCTCCGGTGTTGTTTTGCAGAGTCCCAACCGCAGCGACACCGCATCCAGGCGTGGGATCGGCCGGAGAGGACTAGATCGGGATTTGGAGTAATCAAGGGTTATACCTTTCTTGGGCTCAAGAACACTTGTATATAGCTTAAAGAACCTTGGTCTTGCTTGAACTAAGCTTATCATCCTCAAACTCACCAAAAGAAATCAAGAACAAAAGTTAGTATTTTCGGAGTTACTTTTCTGCCTCAACTTTGATCCAAGATTTGACTATGTTATACTACTTGGATTGCCATGAAAATTTGAACGTACCTTTTTTATGGATTGAGGAATATATGGTCAAAATTTGGTGATTTTATCAGGAGTATATATTTCGTTATGAACTTTTTCTTTCTCCCCTGGTCCTGCTGAGCCGAATTCTAAAGAATGAGATGGGGAGAGTTTTTCTCTTGCTTTTCTCTTGTAAAGTGTGATGTAATTGGTATATATGACTTGTGTGTATATATCTGATGTATAACTTCAGCCCCTTGTATGCCAAAGTCTAACCAAGTACATGGAAAAGTAAGATTTTAAGCAAACCTTATCTTCCTTTTCCTTGTTTTAGGGAAGTATGTCTCCAACTAGTTTGCTTTGGTTTGGTTAGTTTCTAAGTACTTGGTTTGCATGGTTCTTGCATGTATTATTACTTAGCTTACTTATCATCCAATGCTTGTCACTTAATCTTTTATGCAAGTTCGATAATTTTCTAATAACGCGTTTCATCGCGGAGAGATTTCTATCGTCATCCTTAAACACTTAAATGTGTTTGTTCTAATTTAAATCCACCAAAATCCCTTGTCATGAAATTTATATCATTCCAAGATTCCAATAATATTAATATTTAACGAATTCCTAAATATTTAGTAGAAATGAAAATCTTCGTATTCCGACGACTTTTACATTCTCTTAATTCCTTTGTACAATAATACTACGTTCTCAAAATATAAATATTCCATCATTCATATAATATGACCTCAAAAGTTTTCCATAATTCCTAAAATCACTATTCATAATAATTTTTAAAATGTTACAAAAATTAGGGTTCTTACACAAACCTTGTTGGGTCCTGATAATTCAGTATCACAAAAGTATTCAACATTTTCAACTTTAACAACCATATCAGGAATTTTATGTTGGACTTCCTTCTTCACCCACTCAGCTTTAGAATTAGACTTAGTCTTCTAATTAGTGGGTGTAGCCTTCTTACTATTTCCAGTAGGCTCAGAGGTCTCAACAGTTTGAATATAGAGACATTGTTCTGTAGATGAACTAGGCAGGTTGAAACAAATACTCATGGCAGTTATTTTACAAGGCATGCAATCAGTGTTGTTGCAGACGACCATAGATCTATGCATAATGGGGGTTCTGTGTAAGTTACCATTTACCTTGGTCACATTGTTCTTGACCTCTTTTGGTTTCTTACAAACATGAGTTAAGTGATGTGAGGATCCACAACTATTGCATAGTTTTCTGGGAGCACTACCAACATTAGCATTGCCATTTCCTAACTTACCATTCATGTTCTTAGACTTGTGGGTAACTGTGTCAACAAGATGTTCTGAAGTTGCTGTCGAGCTCTTCTTGACAGTACCTTTTACACCTTCTGTCTTGACAGTAGGTTTAGAGGTTACTGTCTTCGAAGCTCTCTTGACAGTATCTTTGGAAGTTTCTGTCTTGCCATTACTGACAGCATCTTTAGAACATTTTGTCTAATTTTCTGGGAAAGTTACTGTTTTGGAAATTTTGACAGTATCTTTTCCACAACTGTTGTACTGTCAACACCCTCATCATCATCATCAAGTTGTTGCTTGATGAACATGGCTTCCTCATCAAACTCAAGTTCGGAAAGTTTAAAAATTGGTTTGTTGATCTTTTTGGAACATGAGGTTTGACAGAACCATCAGTTGAACAATCATGATCCACAATCTCCTTACCAGGTCTTCTACCATACTCAAAACCTATCCCTACTTTTTGATCCTCTGTGTGCTTCTCATGATAATCCTGAAGTTGTTTAGATGAGTTTCTATAGGCCTTAATCTTGAATTCATTTTCACTAATTTCATTCCTTAGAAACTTTTCTATTTCTTTAGCACAGACTAATTCATTTTTAAGTTTAGCATTTTCCTGTGCTAGAGACTCTAATCGACTGGTCTTTAACAAAAGCATGTCATTCTCAGAAGTGAGTGTTTCATTTAGTTTAGCTAATCTAGCAATTTCTTCATTAGCTGCAGTTAAACTGGTATGAATGTTAAACATTTCAGCACTCAACTCCTCAACAGTTTGTTTGTATTCTTCTTTAGACATTTCAAGCAAAACAAGTGAGGGTACCTAACTTGGAGAGCTAGAGGAGACCTCATCAGACTTATCCATGAGGGCTAGATTCACATATTTCTCTTCCTCTTCATCATCAGAATCACCCCAACATTTTCCCTCAGCCACATAGGCTTTTCCCTGTCCTTTCTTGAAGTGTCCACTTGACCTTTTGTCCATCCTTTGAGTCTGTTTTGGCCTTTTCCATTCAGTAGCAAAATGACCCAGCTCATTGCAGTTGTAACACCTAAACTTGGATCTGTCCACCATCCTTGTTTTGTAACCACCTCTTGTGGCACCACCTTCAACCTTGGAGGAATTCCCTCTGCTGAACCTTGATGTTTGACCTTGAGACTTATATGGCTTGTTTCTCTTGAATCTTATGTTTTTGAACTTCTTAGCCTTGTAAGCCATAGTTGGACTATCCATCTTTTCCATTTCTTCTAATGAATAGAAGTCTTCATCTTCAACATCAGTTAGTTGTAGAACTACCTTCTCATCATTATCCACAACCTCTTCAATCTTTAGAGAAGATACTTGAGCAGGTTGGGTGATTTGGACTCCTTCACTAGGTTGATTGATTCTTGGCACATGAGCTACAAGAGCACTAGACATATTTGCCATTTTTCCTCTTGATCCAGCTTGTATAGCTCTTTTCTGGAAAAATTCAAGCTCATATGATTTAAGAACACCATATAATGTTTCAAGGGAAACATTGTTTAGATTTCTTCCTTCTCTTATGGCTGTGATTCTGTGCTCTAGATGCTCAGGAAGTGTGAGTAAGAACTTAACATTTAACTCTTTCTTCGCATAGTACTTGCCATGTATCTATAGCTCAGTCAGCAGTTTATTGAACCTCTCAAACATTGTTGTTAGATCTTCTCTTGACTTTGCTATGAAGGCTTCATACTGTGAGATAAGAATCTATCTTTGATTGTCCTTTACCTCTTCACTTCCTTCACATAATAACTCGATCTTAATCCACATTTCCTTGGCTGATGAGCATCCAATGACGTTTCCACACATGGCCTTGTCCAAAGTGAGAGCATCAAGTAGGATGAGTTGCAAGTAATCATCCAAGGCCACCTTCTCTTTTTCTGGCTCCAGAAACTCTGAAGGTGATTTAGCAATCCAGTGTGCTGGAATAAGAACACCATCCACAGTCGAGGCTTCAATCTCCTTCTGTGGAACAAAGGGACCATTTTGGAGGATACCCAAGAACAATGGATTCGCAGCTTTGATAAACAGCAAGATTTTTCTTTTCCACACATTGTAATTCTCTTTATCAAAAGCTAGGATCTTAATGTTACTTGACTTCTGCAAACTTGTCATGATCTCAGATTAGTAGAACAATCTGTCTGCTCTGATACCAGTTGTTGGTCCTTGAATATTTCAGAAGGGGGTTGAATGCAATACTGATAAATCCCAATCTACGCTTCAACAACTAAAACTAAGATTATAGTTTATCAGTTTAAGAATTGCAAACTCAAGTAGACACTGGTAGTTTTTCTCACAAAATAAATGTTTTATTTATTTTGCAAAGTGTTGCTACAACCTCAAGAAAATATCAGTTTTCTTGAGCTTCAATTTCTCGAGTGTTACATTGAATGAATTGAGAGATAGTCTAAGTAAACTAATCATATCTCTATCATCACGGGTTTGTGAAGATGCTGTCATTTTCATGTGGCAGCTTCTTACAATTTGCCTACCCGTGTGTCTTACCTAAATTGCTATACAAACAAGTTTATCTTTACTGAATAAAGCAATCTAGATACATTCTATATTTAGCTAACACAATTCAGTAGATGTTGATTTGTCATACTCTTGAATTGGTGAGCTTTGTCATGTGATCTCTCAAGCTTCTGTCGTAGTCTTGCAAACCTGATGCAGTGTTGGGATACTGTAGCACGCCTGTTTCTTGAACATCCAAACTGTCACATGTTTGACTGGGTAGATCCTCAATACAAAGATTATCCCTTTGAGACAGTATCCTGATCTTCAAGCTTGCTGTCACAAGAATGTGCTTTTGGTGACAGTAGGAAATCCCCGCAGTAGATGCTGTCAGGAGTTCCAAACTTGCTGTCAGGATTTCCAAACTTGCTGTCTCAAGGCTTCCGCCAATGTTGCTGTCAGAGTGAATATACTGTCTTGACTTGCATCATGATGTCCTCTTGTAACCTTATTGTCAATGCCATGACAATAACATTCATTCTTTCTGTCATTCTGATATACTCCTTGAGGCTTGAACAAACTAATGAACTTCTTTCAAGATTTATAAACAAGTTTATTACAGCAATGGAAATGGCTACAAGAACATACTCTGGCTGTGACAGTATGTTCTACTTAATAAAATTAAGTAATACAAAATACAAAGTCAAGTTGTCTTCTAAGCTATCACCCATAAATCCTAACAGAATTAAAGACTGAGAAGGATGATAAAGGAATCATGAGGTATTCCTACCGAATTTGGGTTTCTAATGTTCAAAAGTTAAATGATGAGATTTTATACGAGAGTCATAGCTCAAGATATTCGATTCACCCAGGAAGCACCAAAATGTATAGGGATTTGAAAGAGTACTATTGGTCGCCTAACATGAAAAATGATGTAGCATAGTGGGTAAGCAAATGCTTGACCTGCCAAAGAGTAAAAGCAGAGCACCAGAGGCCTAGCGGACTCTTACAACCCCTAGAGATTCCAGAATGGAAATGGGAACACATAACCATGGATTTCATAGTAGGTTTACCAAGGACCAAAGATAACCACGACGCCATATGGGTAATCGTAGACCGGTTGACGAAGTCAGCCCACTTTCTTCCGATCAACGAGAGGTACACTGTCGACAGACTAGTGGATATTTATATGAAAAAGATTGTGGCACGACATGAGGTTCCGGTCGCCATCGTATCAGACCAAGACCCTAGGTTTAACTCTGGATTTTGGAAGAGTTTCCAAGAATATGTGGGAACTAAGCTGAACATGAGCACTGCCTACCATCCCCAGACGGACGGGCAAAGTGAAAGGACTATCCAAACGCTAGAGGATATGTTAAGAGTCTGTGCCATAGACTTTAAAGGAAGTTGGGATGACCACTTACCACTGGTCGATTTTTCCTACAATAATAGTTTTCATGCAAGCATAGGGATGACCCCGTATGAAGCCCTTTATGGAAGAATATGCCGATCTCCCTTGTATTGGGACGAAGTTGGTGAGCGAAAGATGCTCGGGCCCGAAGTGGTCCAACAGACTAAGGAAGCAGTAGATCTTATCAGAGGACGGTTGGTAGCAGCCCAAGACAGACAAAAGAAATATGCATATTTGGATTGAAAGGACAAAGAGTATGAAGTAGGGGACCTTGTGTTGTTAAAGGTATCCCGTTGGAAAGGATTGATGAGGTTCGGGAAGAAAGGGAAGTTAAGTCCCAGGTATATTGGACCATTAGAAATCTTAAGACGCATCGGGGAAGTAGCTTATGAGCTAGCCTTGCCCCCAAACCTGCAACAAGTTCACAACATGTTCCATGTGTCCATGTTAAGGAAATACAATCCGGACGCCAGGCATGTAGTAGAATACGAGCATGTAGACATACAAACAGACCTGTCCTACGTGGAGAAACCGGTGGAAATCATTGACCGGAAGGATCAAGTACTTAGGAATAAGGTCATTAAGATGGTGAGAGTTTTGTGGAGAAAACATAATGTTGAAGAATCCACCTGGGAACTAGAGGGCGCAATGTTGGAAAAGTACCCTCACCTATTCTTAACTTGATTCCGGGACAAAATCCTTTTATGAAAGAGAGACTGTAATAACTCTAAATTTTGTAATATTTTGAAACCTTGATGAATAGTGAATTTTGCTAACTAAGAAAATTTTCAGACCACCATATATACGAGACAAGGAATAAATATTTCGAAGTTAGATTATGATGTGTAAGGGGAATGAGTGAATGTAAACACGATTAGAATCCGAAGATTTCAACTTTAATTTTATTCCACTATTCATCGGATAGTCGAGGATTTATAAATTGATCATTGTGAGAGAGTTAAGAAAACAAGAAAATCCATGATCAAATATTAAACCAAGGCAATAAAAGATCAAGGGAATATCCCCAAGCATTAGTGTAACAAAACGTTTCGAAATCACTCAAACTTATAACGAGATTAAGCGACAAAGCGAAAGCGTAACGAATTATGGATTAAACCCTAACAAAAGGAGAAGTACCATGCAAGATCATCAAGTGCAGCATATAAGAGCATCCATGTGAAATCAAACAAGAAAAGACAAGTGGTTTAGTGATGACAAGGTGATGAATCACCACCTTGTCACCATTTTAGTTCAAGGAATCACAACCTTGTCACCATTTTTGTTCAAGTAATCATCCAATGCTTGACAAGTGTCCTTGGGTGACTTCAGCATTTTAACCACAACATATTAAGTGTGTTAATTGAGTTTTATTAAGGCAAGAAAATAGAAATCAAAAGCAAAACCACCAACACCAAGAACAAGCAACATTCGGCTCATTTTTCTTCTTCCAAAGATTAGAAAACTTCCTATAAGCTAGCCTCCACCAAAAATTTCAGGGATGGATTCAAAAGTTCCTACATTTCTTAATTAAGGTATCCTCTAAATTCTAGCTTCATCCATGGATGATATCATGTTCAAATCTTGATTGTAAGATGAGCATGAATAGTGTTTTGAATAGTAATTTATGGTGTTCTTGATTTTGTTCTTGAAGTTTAAGCAAGCTAAGGTTGTATAAAGCTCAAGCAAGGATAGTTAAGCTATTGTTAGTGTATACCAAGCATCAAGGAAAGTATAAACATCTCAAACCTTTATTTATACTTTGATTATTATGATTGGTTTGGTATTAGTTTGTGTTAGTTGAATGAAAGATTGAATCTTTGGTTTTGGTGGATGTTTAGTGATTGTTTTGATGGATGATCTTGTAGATCTTAGTTTTGACTTGTTGATTGAAGATCATGAGTTTTGACTTGTTGATTAAAGATCATGAGTTAGTTTAGATGATGTATATGAAGTATTTATGATTGGGTTGTGTTGAATGATTGGTTGGAGTAGTATAAATTTGGGAAACATTAGATATACATCGTTGTAATGTCGAATTTTCCTTAAACATGTTTGGACAGTAGCCTCCGGTTCTGAACATACATGACAAAAATACCAAATGCCCATGTTATTATAGATCTTGTCTTGTAGTTTGTTTTCGCGAAAGAATCGCATCGATCCGATTTACGGTTTAGGAGAAACACCCGTTTTAGTAAAAGTAGTTTCGGGAAAACAAGTGTCCATTATGTGAACTTTGAGACTATGGTCCAGCCCCATAAAAATGGATATAGACAATGAAACTAAGGTGAAAAGTATTATAGACAGTTATCAAGGTAACCAAGAAGGTTTCATATTAAAAAGATAATTTTTCGATTTTATAAAAATGCGGGAACCAAAGTTGCGCAAGTGAAAAACCCTTAAGAGGGATAATTAAAACCTTGAACTTAGAAACGTTAAAGTACTCTGGTTTCGTGAATAAATTATCGACCAAACTTTTCACTTAAGCGTTTAACGACTATAAAGGGGTTATAATTAACGAAGAACGAGACATTTGATCTTCGTTAAGAGTTACGTTGGTGCTTAGGTTTTATAGCACATTAAATAGTTCTAGGGGACTGATCGGTATTTGTATATCTTATTATAGATCGTCGAGCATACTCCCGATCCCCCATTACCACTACTTCGGGATTTCCAGGCAAGTTTCCAAACCCTACATCTTATATAGATGATGTTGTATTGAAAACTGTTGTGATTGTAATATAAAATGTTCAAATATTTTAAATGTTTTACGAATTGATTTATATACTGATTTAAATCTTTCGTAATAGTTTGCGGTTTATATGCTATGAGTATATTAGATATAAACCAAGGTGTATAAAGGCTCTAAGCCTAGAGTACTTGTAGTGTATTTTCAAACTTAGACCGGGAGTCAGATTATTATTTTGTTTTGAATTACTGTCATAAAAAGCTGGAGGTTTCTAGGGACAACTATATTTCAATTATTGATTTAAATATTCCAAAAATAATATCTTGGATATTTAAGGTGAGTTATATTTGAATAATATTATTAAAAATATTATTTGAATATTTATTTGATTAAGTGAATATTATTTCGAATATTCATTTAAATAGGGGTTTAATTGAATAGTGATTCAATATTTACTATTAGAATATTTATTAGTTATTCCAAATATGATTTAAAAATCATCGAACCTTATTTAAATATTATTTAAGGTTCCAATAGTTATTTAAAATATTTTCTGACCTTCAGAAAATTTATTTGAATATAGTAGGGGTTCCCAAATATTTTATTTTGAATTTAATAAATTCTTTCGAATGCGAATATATGTTGTTAGGCCGAATACACAATATAATCAAGTATGTATGAGAATAACAATCAAGAACACTGTTTATAAATCAACAAACTGTAATTATATTAACAGTTTCTCTCTTTATGATGTTAATGAATCACAAAGAGCTACTAGGTTACAAGAATAATATTTTCAATAATCGCATCCCTTCTAGGGATAACCTATATGTGTTTATATAATACACAGCTACATACAATCCATCTCTAATTGATATTCCTATAAGTTAGCTATACAATTCATATCAATTAAGGATTGCTTCAGTCTTCTATTCCGTCTCCTTAGCTGTATCAATATATTCTGCTTCTTTCCATCTTCAGAATATATTGCTTCTAGAATATTCAATTCAGCACCGACAGCTAATTCAACTATCACCACGTCAGACTTTAACAAACTTTGATTGGCTTCAATGTAAACTCTGATGATCACCTGTTGCTTAAACACTGATGAACAAACGTCAGCAATTATATCTAACAATCTCCCCCAACTTGTGCATAATAAAAATGTACAAGTTAAACAGATAATTGATGATGTCAAAACGTATAACAAATGCAGTGTTTAAAATATGTCAGAGTTTAACTTTAACTTAGAATAGAAAACTTTAAAAACTTACAGTCAGACTTTATTTGATTTCTTGAATATCAAGCACTGTCCTGAGATAGTCTGTAAGTAATCTTCTCTCAGCTCTTTCCAGTTCAGCAATCATATTTTCCTTCAGCTCCTTAAGCTTTGGATCTCCTTCACCAGTTTGATATATGGCAGCTCTCAGAGAATAGATACTGTTTTTCCTCATTTCATTTCCAAGTTTTATATAGAAAGGCTTGTCAGACTCTAGATTAAATTCTAGAACTTTCATTTCCAGTGCAGTCCTGAACCTAGCACTATTCCTCTTCATCTCCACAATTTTTCCATAAGCATCTCTGTACTTAGGAATATATGCACTCGAGACTCCTCCTCCAAGCATTATCTTTGATCTAAGCATCCTTTCTCTAATAACTAAAGCAGCATCATGAGTACTTCTATTCTTGACTTTTAACAAATATAGAACATACTCCAATTCTTCATAAGATTTGAGATTGATGTCAGACTCTGCAACCTTGTAAACTCTTCCATCAGCCATGAAATACAGCAAAAACTCTTTCTTTAATACTTTATGAAATACCATCTGAACAGATTCTAGCATATCAAGACTTTCTTGAGTAATAATACCAGATACTGCCAGTGATGATTGATCTCCAGTTCTATTGTTTATTCTCTTCTCCCTATGTGAACCTAAACCAGACTTATCAAAAGATTCTTTTCCAAGTACAGTCCTGGTTTGAGAAAAGTCCACAGGTTGAAGTGTCAGAGTTTCAGAGAGTACAGGTCTTCTAAAAGTACTTTGGAGTTGAGGTGCTAGTTGAGTTTGTACAACTTGAGCCTTGTCAGAGGTTGTCACAATTTTAGTAGAAACATCAACTTGAGCAGCGTCAGAGGTTGATCTAGCTTCAAAAACTTCAACTTGAGCTTTGTCAGAGGTTGAAAAATTCTTCATAGGTAACTGTCCTTCTTCTACCAGTTTACCTTTTCCTTTGTCATTTCTTGAAATAGTAGATCTCCTTGAGTATTGCAAACTTTGATCAGAGTTTACATTATCTTTAATATATATTCCTATCTCTTTTCTCCTTGGAGCTTTATCTTTCTTTATATAAGTACCAGCTTCCATTTTCTTCTGGTGCTCTTCATTTATCATTTTTAATTCAGCATCATAATCCTCAACTGTTACCTCACCACCATGCTCTTCTAAAAACATTTTAGTAGCAATTTCCTCATCTGTGGTAGGCTTATCAGAGATTATCAAACTTTTGAGTTTTGAACCACTGGCAGAGTTTGCATTTCCCTTACCAGAGTTTGATCTTCTATCAGAGTTTGATCTTGGTGGTCTTCTATCAGAAATTAATCTTAAACTCTTTCCATCTCCCTTGCTTCCACCATCATTACCATCATCCCTCCGTCTCAGAGCTTGAGTGTCTTTGCATTTGTCACTTGGTACACTCTCCCCCTTTTTGACATCATCAGAAAGAAGTACTGATGTCAACAACTCAATTGCAGTAGAAATTGAAGTCAGTTGGGCAGACATAGCAATCTGGTTGTCCTCAACTTTCCCAAGCCTCTTCTGAATTTCATCAGAGTCCTTAGCTTGCTTCTTGAACATAGAATTGTAGTAGGATCTATCATTCTTCAGAGTAAGATCTCTCATACTAACTTCATTCCTTAAAGCAGTGACCTCCTTATGAGACTCATCAAATCTGTTGTGGAGAGATTTAATTTGAATCACAGTGGCCTTTAGACTAGTAAGAGTATCAGGATTTGAAATTGTCTTCATAGAATCACCAAGAAAATCAGCAGCCCTCTGTGCTGAAAAGATACAATCTGCATCAGCCCATCTGTTATAGTACATATTCTGAAAATGCTCTGCAGTCTCTCTATTGATCTCTCTTTCTTCATCAGTATTTACACCACCAGACAATGAAATTTGAATACTGGGGTGTGAATTAGCAGGACTATCTTCAACATTTTCATCTTCTGCTGTATTCTCTGCAGGAACATTCTCAGCAGTAGTTTCACAATTTCTCTGTGCAGCTTCAACAATAACTTTCTCTGCCACAGGTTCTGGAATCTCAGAGTTTGCAGTTTGCATTAACTCTGTTTCTTTTGTTACAACCTCAACAACAGATTGTTGTAGAGCTTCAAGCAAAGTAGCATCTTCTGCTGCAATTGCATCAGAATGTTCTGCAGCAGCTTCAATTACTTGATCAACCTCCTCACCTTTGTCAGAATTTAGATTATTAACAGAAAGAACCTCTGTGTGAGTAGCAATAGAGTCTTCAATGACTAAGGTGGCTTGTTCAGCTTCTACATCCTCAGTATCACAGGTACTGATAGTAGGATGTGCATCTGGAATATCTTCATCTACAAAGAAATCCAGTTTCTCAAAAACTCTGCTGTCAGAATGATCAGCATCTTCCTCAACTACATCAGCATTTACTCTGTCCTCAGTAGGCACAGGAGTGTCAAAAATCTCCTCTTGAAGAACAACTTCAGGAGCTTCATTCTCCATAGAAACTCTGTCCATATTGACAGCTTCATTCTCCTGTAACTCAACTTCAAGATTTTCAGCAACTGTTGAAGAAATATTCTCTGCACCAAAGAGATGTGCCGCTACTAATCTCCTCTTTCTCTGATGAAGAGTTTCATCATCAGTTTCACTCTCCTCATTAGTAGCATCAGACTTTGCCCTGTTGGCCCTTCGTTTCTTTAACCTTTTCTTCTGAGGCATATCATCAGTATTTGATACCCCAGCTTCAGCATTTGAGGGATTCACTCTATCAGACTTAACAGCTCTTACCTTTGACTTCTTTGACCTCTGTGATGGAGACACAGAAGGTCCAGCTTCAGCGTTTGCTAGTTGTTGTTGTTGTGAATTGATCAGGAATTGTTGCACAAACTCATGTAGCAACAAGACACCAACATCCCCTTTCTTGTTATCCTTATTAGTTAATCAGAGAATATGCGTTTATGTAATTTAAAACATGGAATCACATCATTCTCAGCTATCTCTACTTCAGAAACACATTCAGAGAATATCAATTGACAAAATCTTGCAAAATAGACTACACCTCTGTTTTCAGTCATTTTCTCACCTATATTATTTCGAACTAGTCTAGCAACATCAAAATTACCTCCGTAAAGAAGAGAATACCCGATTTGCAGACTATCAGTGGGAATCGCATCCCAATTCGTGCACTTCTTCCCGAACGCCCTTGTTATGCAGTCGAAAAAGAAACTCCATTCCTTTCTCAAGAGCGGTCGCTTCAACTGACCAAGCTTTGTCAGTGGTCCAGAGTAGCCTATTTCTCTCATCATACGAACTAACTCAGAATCTCCAACAGAGATTGTGAAAGCATTAAAGTCCTCAAGGCCCAGAGCATCACGAACAGTAGTTGGAGTAACTACAAACTCTTCTCCTTGAAATTCAAAAATTATGGACGGAGACCCAGACTCTCCTCCATTATCATAAGTGCCTGTCTGCCAAAAAGTCCTTATTTGTGCAGACAGCTTCAATGGTGCGGTGAGAGCAGTTCCAACATCAGAGTTTGACAAGAAATCCTGAATCAAATGAAACGCCTCCGGTGCGTTCTCATTTGCCAAAGGAGCAGCATAGTTGTTTGGGACAAATTCTAACCCAGAAGCAGTAAACATTGTAGTAGCCATTAGAAAAGTCTTGAAGAAAGCAAGAAATAAGACAGAGAAAAATGTAGAATGGATGCAGTGAAAGTGTTTGATACAGTGTTTGTGAGTAAAAACTTATGAAAAGATGAAGTGTGTAAAAGAATGAACCGTTTATGTGTAGTAAGTTTAAATAATAACAGTGAAAATTAAAACTGAATCGTTTTAATCATTACTACACACAGCAGGCGTCTTTGAAAAATGTGTGAGTGGGACAGATGTCAAACATGTATTCGCTGACAGCTGTATATAACAACTTCCAATACACACGCGCAGTAAAAATAGCCATAATTACCGCTTTTCACACTGTTCAAAACACTCAACCTCTCTCTCCTCTGTTTAATACAAATATGAACCGTTTGTACTCATACTCTTTCGAATTTCAAAACAAATGTCTAATCTCAAAATTATAAAATGTCTGAAACAAAGAAATTATTTTAACCATCAGAGATTAAAACAAAGTTACCTCGGCATATTTCACACAATACATCAGCGTTTACCATTTGTCCTTCTTTGTCAATAAACTCTTTTCTCAAACTGTACAGGTGTGAATAAATGTGTGTGCTATAGCAGAGTTTACCGAAATCAATATTTAGATAATCTCAAAGTGCATAAAATCCACAAACTTAAGCAATAAAAACTGGTTGCCTAAACTCTCATGTAAAACATAAAATCTGATTTTTATATCTAAACTCTGTATTTTGATATCCTTTCATTTGGATATATCTTTTATTCTTCACCCCCTTTATTTTTATTTTTTTATTTTTATTTTTTTTTTAATTTTTCCAGTAATCAGTGGTTGGCACTAGTCACCAAAAATCAAAGATTTTAGCCCTTATTTCATACAATAAGTTCCTGGATCTTCCTAGGCACAACATGATCTCAAAGGAATTTGTGCTCTTTTTGGCATCTTTTGATTTGAGGGTGAATTATTTACAATTAATAATCAGAGTTTAGACTTTTCATCAGTTAATGCAATTAATTTATGAGAGAGAATGCAAACAGCTAATACAGACTCAGTGTATAGGATGAATAAACTAAGAGATGCTATAAATACAGAGACAGTATCATGCTGTGTTAACTTCCTGCACATTTGAGATCAGAATCTATACAACTCTTAAGGATTCATAATTACTTACTGAGAATTATGCTTCATACAAATTTCTTCATTGGTCCATATGTTTCAGACAAAATTACAATCAGAGTATAGCATTAGACTGTAACTATCAGAGTATGACCAACACTTTATGACTAACAGAGTTTAGCATCAGAGTTTACTTTCAGAGTTTATGGCACTGGTACTCATAACAGTTAATACATGCAAGGAATCATGAGCATAAAAATCAAACATGTATAGTTTTTGAGTCTAACCCGTATCTCTAGTCAAAACCAGAGATCATTCCAAGTTCATTTACCAATCTTGTAAAAATAGCTTCACTCAAAGGTTTGGTGAAGATATCTGCAAGTTGTTGGTCTGTAGACACAAAATGAAGCTCAATATCTCCTTCTTCCACATGTTCCCTGATAAAATGATACCTTATGCTGATGTGCTTGGTCATGGAGTGCTGTACTGGGTTACCTGTCATAGCAATAGCACTTTGGTTATCACAATAAATAGGTATTTTAGAGTACATTAACCCATAATCCAGCAACTGATTCTTCATCCACAGAATCTGTGCACAACAGCTACCAACAGCTATATACTCTGCTTCTGCAGTGGATGTAGAAATTGATTTCTGTTTCTTGCTATACCAAGAAACCAATCTGTCACCTAAGAATTGACAGCTTCCACTTGTACTTTTTCTGTCTATCTTACAGCCTGCAAAATCTGTATCAGAGTAACCAATTAGCTTAAACTCTGATTCTCTAGGATACCACAAACCCAAGGTTATGGTTCCTTTGAGATATTTGAAAATCCTTTTTACAGCTGTTAGATGAGGCTCTCTGGGATCTGCTTGAAATCTTGCACAAAGACATGTGGCATACATGATATCAGGTCTACTTGCTGTGAGATACAGAAGAGACCCTATCATGCCTCTATAGGTTGTCATATCCACTGTAGCAACTGTGTCTTTGTCTAGCTTTGTCGCTGTAGCCATGGGAGTTGTAGCAGATGAACTATCAAGCATACCAAATTTCTTTAGAAGATTTCTGGTATACTTTGTTTGATTGATAAAAATCCCATCATCTGTTTGCTTGACCTGTAAGCCTAGAAAATAACTAAGCTCTCCCATCATGCTCATTTGATACCTGGACTGCATAAGCTTTGCAAACTTCTTACAAAGTTTGTCATTAGTAGATCCAAAAATAATATCATCCACATAAATTTGAACTAAAAGCAATTCATCACCAGTATTAAAATAAAACAAAGTTTTATCAATTGTACCTCTTGTGAACCCACTTTCTAAAAGAAATTGAGCAAGAGTTTCATACCATGCTCTTGGTGCTTGCTTTAGTCCATACAATGCCTTGTCAAGCCTGTAGACATAATCTGGATGTTTGGAATCTACAAATCCTGGTGGTTGTTCAACAAACACTTCTTCTTCAAGCTTTCCATTGAGAAAAGCACTTTTCACATCCATCTGAAAGACTTTAAACTTCTTGTGTGCAGCATAGGCCAGAAAAATTCTTATGGCCTCCAATCTTGCAACTGGAGCAAAGGTTTCATCATAGTCAATTCCTTCCTGTTGTGAATAACCTTTAGCCACAAGTCTAGCCTTGTTTCTTGTAATCACACCTTCACTGTCAGTCTTGTTTCTGAAAACCCACTTTGTACCTACAATTGATCTATTCTTTGGTCTAGGTACAAGTGTCCAGACTTCATTTCTTTCAAATTCATTTAACTCTTCTTGCATTGCTGTTATCCAGTTTGCATCTTGAAGAGCTTCTTCCACTTTCTTTGGTTCTGTTTGAGACAAGAAAGCATGATACAGGCATTCATTTGTAG
Organism: Heracleum sosnowskyi; assembly: GCA_030848705.1. Classification (NCBI taxonomy): domain Eukaryota; kingdom Viridiplantae; phylum Streptophyta; class Magnoliopsida; order Apiales; family Apiaceae; genus Heracleum; species Heracleum sosnowskyi. The sequence continues at coordinate 85,061,425 of CM061237.1, forward strand.
TAGCACTTCTAGTTCTTATACTAGCATCAGGATCTCCAATTATGAGACCAGGTGTGTGTGCCTGTGTCCACTTTCTTGCTGTTGGAAAGTGGTTTCTTGTGTCATTATTGAATCCTCCCCCTTGATCCATGCTCTCCTGATTCATATGTTGACTTTCTGCAGCATCTGAGGCTCTCCCTGAATTGGATGGCTCAGAGTTTAAACTGTCAGAGTTTGAATCAGTTTCCTCAACTGACTCACTTGCTGTGTCTTGTTGAGCTTCTTCACGCTCCCCCTCAACTGGTTCTCTATTTTGTTCAATTTGAGAATTTCCAGTTTCTCCAGTATTTACCAGTAGAGGTTCAGAGTATGCTTCGTCAGAGTTTGTCAGAACCGCTTCACCAGAGTTTGTCGGTACTGCTTCATCAGAGTTTACATTATCAGATAATAAACCTTCATTTTCAAAACGCAGTTGATCATATTCATCTATGTCATCAAGTCCAGTTATTTTCTTGTCATCAAATGACACATGTATGGATTCCATGATCACTTTAGTTCTCAGATTGTAAACTCTGAATGCTTTTGTTGACACTGGATAGCCAACAAAGATTCCTTCATCAGCTTTTAACTCGAACTTAGTCAACTGTTCAGGATGAGTCTTCAACACAAAGCATTTGCATCCAAATATATGAAAATATTTCAAATTTGGCTTCTTATTTTTCACCATCTCATATGGTGTTTTCCCATGCTTGTTGATCAGTGTAGCATTTTGAGTAAAACAAGCAGTTTGAACAGCTTCTGCCCAGAAATAAGTTGGTAATTTTGCTTCATCAAGCATAGTTCTGGCTGCTTCAATTAAAGTTCTGTTCTTTCTTTCAACTACACCATTTTACTGTGGAGTTCCAGGTGCAGAAAATTCTTGTTTCACTCCTCTTTCCTTGCAGAAAGCTTCCACTATTGAGTTTCTGAATTCAGTTCCATTATCACTCCTTATTATTTTGACTTTGTGTTGTGATCCTTTGTCCAGTAGATTTACATGATCCATCAGAGTTTGAGCAGTTTCATCCTTCTTTGATAAGAAATACACCCATGTATATCTAGTATATTCATCAACAATTACTAGAGCATATTTCTTTCTGCCCATAGACATCACATTCACTGGTCCAAAGAGATCAACATGTAGAAGATGATAAGGTTCTACTACTGAAGATTCAGATTTGCTCTTGAAAGATGACTTCCTTTGCTTGGCCTTTTGACAAGAATCACATAGGCCATCTAAGCTGAGTATTGATTTGGGAAGTCCCCTTACAAGATCCTTTCTTATTAGCTCATTAATGTTGTTCAAATTGAGATGAGAGAGCTTCCTATGCCAGTTCCAACTTTCTTCATTTGACATTCTTGCAGTCAGACACACTGTTTTTCCATCAGAGTTTGTTATCAAACTTGCTTCATAAATGTTGTTGTGCCTGTGTCCAACTAGAACAACTTTTCCAGTAGATTTACTGATAACTTCACAGTATTCAGTATGAAAATCTACATGGTTTCCTCTATCACATATTTGACTCACAGATAGCAGATTATGCTTGAGTCCTGAGACTAGAGCTACGTTTGTTATGATGACACTTCCAAGATTTATATTGCCATATCCCAGAGTAAGTCCTATGTTGCCATCTCCATAGGATACCTTTGGGCCAGCTTTCTCCTCAAAATCTGATAGCAGGGCTTTATTTCCAGTCATGTGTCCTGAGCATCCACTGTCCAAGATAAGGGTGCTCTCTTTTATGCCCTGCAATCACAGCCAATTACACAGAGTTAGTTTTAAGGACCCAGACTTGCTTGGATCCTTTGTCTTTCTTAACAGTGTTAGCTTTTGCAGCGGAATCACTATCAACAGAGTTTAAACTAACATTGTCAGATTTTACACTTGCAGAGTTTGCCCTAACCCACTTCAAGTTGGGTTTTGGCTCATAATAGTTGTGATAAATAGCATGATAACTCTTACAAGTATAAATAGAATGCCAAGTGCTCCCACAGTGTGTGCATAAAGTCTGTGGTTTAACCCTTACATAATCATTCTTTACTCCTGTTTTAGAAGGTAAAGAATTAATATCTTTGTTCTTATTGCAAAATCTAGCAAGATGGTTAGAACTACCACAGTTATAACATGTTTTCCTTGGAGCAGCAGCATTAGGCAAATGATTATTTCTTTTATTTATGCCTATCTTTCCATTCCTATTCTTCTTGGACCCTTTTGGTTTCATGGCAGACTTTACCTCTTTTAGCTTATGATTGAACTGTTTTCCTGTCATTAAACCAATATTAACCTGTTTTTCACAGAATTTTATTGGTTTTCTAACAGCTTCTATTTCCATTAGATTTTCCGTTATAATATTTTCCTGTCTTTCACAGGTTTCATCTGATTCCATATCAGCTTCTCTTACTACAACAGATTTTAACTTAGTGGACTCTGGAACAAATTTCACAGGTTTAAGTTGTGGTTTAACCTTTACCTTATCTTTAAACCTAAGTTCATCATTCTCACAATAGCCTAAACCTACAGAATCTGTCTGGAACACTTGATGAGTGTCTCTTCCAGAGTCTGTCCAAGTCTTGATTATTTTTCTTTCTTTTTCTAGATCAGATTCTAGTTGCCTATATCTTTTGAGCAACTCCTGTTCCACATAAACAACATCATCTCTTTCTTTTTGAATCTGCTTCATATTTTCAAGTTCTCCTTCAAGAAACTTGTTTCTATCTTTAAGGCTAAAATTCTCAGATTTAATTCTCTCATTCTCTAAAGTCTGATCCCTATAACTAACATGTACGCTTTTCAGATATACTCTTAATTCAGATATATTATCAGTATCATAAGCATAAGTAGTTAGGGGTACCTTATTTTCAGATGATTCAGTCTCATCTTTGACAGTTGCCATAAGAGCATAATTTACTCCATCATCAGAGTCTGAAGTATCTGCCTAGTCTTTGCCTTTAGAGATGAGTGCTTTCTCAGATTTGCCTTTCTTGCACTCTGGAGCATAGTGACCCATCTCCTTACACTTGTAGCACTGGATTTCAGATTTATCCTTCTTGCCAGACTTGGTCTCCCTTCCATCAGACTTTCTAAAACCTTTCCTTTCAGAGTTTGAATCTTTCCTTGAGAATCTCTTTCCTTTCTTAAAGTTCTTGAATCCCATCTTCTTGAAGGTCTTCACCATCAATGCAGCCATTTGCATCATCTCTTCTTCATCATCCTCAGAGTCAGAAGCTTCATCAGAGTTTGAGTCATCATCAGAGTTTGATGACTCACTCTCAGATTTAATGACTAAAGCCTTTCCCTTGGCTCTCTTCCTTGATGATTCTTTCTTGATGGGCTTCTCCTCAACTTTGAGAGCAACAAATTTTGTCTTCTTGCTTGATCTTCTGTTTCTTTGTTCTATTTCCAATTCATGAGTTTTCAGTAACCCATAAATCTCATCAAGTTCAGTTTCAGCAAGTTCGTAATTATCTCTTATAGTTGTTGTCTTCAAATCCCATCTTTCAGGTAAAGATAAGAGAAATTTGAGATTTGATTCTTCAAGATCATATTCTTTATCAACTAGAGATAAATCATTCAGCAGTTTACAGAATCTGTCATATGTCTCAGTCAAGGTTTCATTGGCTCTTGAATCAAAGTGCTCATACTCCTGAGTGAGTATTGTTTTCCTGTTCTTCTTTATAGCAGTGGTTCCTTGACACCTGACTTCCAAAGCATCCCAGATTTCTTTTGCAGTTTTGCAACCAATTACTCTGTTAGACATAACATTATCTAAAGCACTGTGGAGAAGATGTCTAACCTTTGCATCTTTTGTAATTGATGAGATGTCCTCAGGAGTCATATCTTTCTTTTCCTGTGGAACAGTCTTTTGTTCTTGACCATCAACAACAGGAGACAATTTAGTCGGCATATGAGGACCATCATAAATTCTGTCAAGATATTCTGGATCTGTAGCCTCCAGAAACATGGTCATCTTCACCTTCCAAATTGGATACTCCACTGGCCTGAGAATTGGAACCCTGATTGTTTCATATCGACTCACAGAATTAGGTTTAACCTGTTCAACCTTGGGAGGAGCTTGATTTTCTTCAGACATGATTATTACTGTGTTTGAATCGTCAAACTGTATATATTAAATAGCCTAGGCTCAGATACCAATTGTTAGGCCGAATACACAATATAATCAAGTATGTATGAGAATAACAATCAAGAACACTGTTTATAAATCAACAAACTGTAATTATATTAACAGTTTCTCTCTTTATGATGTTAATGAATCACAAAGAGCTACTAGGTTACAAGAATAATATTTTCAATAATCGCATCCCTTCTAGGGATAACCTATCTGTGTTTATATAATACACAGCTACATACAATCCATCTCTAATTGATATTCCTATAAGTTAGCTATACAATTCATATCAATTAAGGATTGCTTCAGTCTTCTATTCCGTCTCCTTAGCTGTATCAATATATTCTGCTTCTTTCCATCTTCAGAATATATTGCTTCTAGAATATTCAATTCAGCACCGACAGCTAATTCAACTATCACCACGTCAGACTTTAACAAACTCTGACTGGCTTCAATGTAAACTCTGATGATCAACTGTTGCTTAAACACTGATGAACAAACGTCAGCAATTATATCTAACATATGTCCTTTGACTTATTAAAAATTGGGGATCAAATCCAGGAAGTAAACAGATGATTTCACTTGCCTCTTTCATCGAAAACAATTATGTTTTGGGTTTCTGACTTATCAGAATTAAAGATATTTTACAATGAACTTTGAGGTCATGATTTCAAAGAACTATACTTGATAATCGAGGTCAGTTGACAACGGTCAACCCACATTGTGACCTACTTCCAATATTATTACGGAAGTAATAATATTGTTTATAAAAACCTATCAACAAGCATATGTTTGGGGAACTTGGAGTAACATCCGTTCCAGTTATAGATAGAATTTTGCGGGGAATCAGAAAGCGGATAGTGTAAGTGGTCGAGTAATGCACGGTCCATCTAAGTATGGCCTTGATGTCGCCATGAATACGTAAGAGGCTGGGTTGACACCGGTCCTGTGGTAATGAAATCAGCTAGCGGAAGTGGCCAAGCAAAGTGCGGTCCAGCTAGATATGGCCTTGATGTCGCCATGAGTACGTAAGAGGTTGGGTTGACACCGGTCCAATCAAATTAAAAGCCCATATGTGGCTAAGGGTAATGACCTTCGGGATTATCCATCTACTAGTAGAGAAGTTAATCGGTTATACGACTAATCATCGTATACCGAAATGCGTGTCCCTGTATAGTTTCCCTTTTTCCAGTTGGAATTCAGTAATGCTTAGTAACTTTGGTCAGATACCGGTTATGGATATTGTTAATAATATTTTAACAAGTATTATACCTCATACAGTACTTGAACTGTATGGTAATGTTTTGACTAAAAGATTACTTTTTTTTTAAATGGAAATTAATTCATTAATAAAAAGCCAAACGGCATCTACAAAAACAATCGAGTCGAACAAACGTAAAATAGATCATGTCGCTGATTACAGTCTTTATGGAGAGACAATCAAGCGATTTGTTGAAGTTGATATATACACATGTACCTCCTTCGTCACAACCAGTTTGAGCTATCGACCGTAATTGCAATCCCATAGATTCCAAAACACACCAAAACACACCAAGCTCTCACAAGGAGAGGATAAACAAAACCCAAATGAATTGGGAACAAAACTCATCAAAATGAGGTTTAATTAAACAAACAAAACAAACTAAAAAGACATAAATCCTTAACAGGAAGGAGAATTATTGGAAAAAATAAGAATAAACCAAAGAAATTAATTGATTTGGGGCTTTCCACCAGTGAAAATCGATGGAAGCCCCTACGGCTGCTACGAAAAAAGGAGGTTGTGTGAAGGAGGGAGAGAGGAGAGGTAGGGTAATTTTATTTTTGGATACGAAAAGATTTCTTTTAAAACATCATTATGTATACGAATGAGATTTCAAGTCTTTCAAATGATATAAAAGGCTTACAGAGTTTTATTTAAACTGCTTTATATTATTGATGAGTTTTAGTGCTCACTCTTGCTTCTTTTATATATATATCACAACACAACAGCTAGGGTAGATGGCCAGGACTTACCTCACCACTCGGAAGCGTGTCAGGGACGTGCGAACGTTCCGTAGAGTTATTCTTACAGCACCGCAGGTAGGAAGGCTGAGTTGGTTCGGAGTGCAGCTCTTGCTGCTCCGGTTTATTTATAAGTATGACTTATGTATACTAATGAACAAGAACAAACGTTTGCGCCGCTTTTATGGTTTCAAGTAGAAATCATATTGGTAGCAGGTTTCTAGTGCAATTACTTTTGGGTTGTAATAACTTTACATTATGGATCATATGACTGCTATTTATGTAACTTCATTTCTGAGACTATAACTGGTGTGAGTATATATATTGTGGGGTCACAGTGTGTGTTGATTTATTATTATGATTCAAGTATCAAGTGTTTAAGCTGGAAAAAGAGAGCGTGACAACCTAGATCTCCGACCCCGGATCTAGGGGTGTTACAGTAAAACTTAAAAAAAATGATATGTAATATATATATATATATATATATATATATATATATATATATATATATATATGTAAAACATATAGATAAATTGAACGTCGGTTTTTTTACAAAAAAATTACGAGAACACAATTTCTGATAGTTTTGTTAAGAGAATATTAAGATGATAATCTGATTTCAAGATATATTTTGGAACTTTAAGAAAAAAAAATGAGAATATTAAAATGGTAACTTTGAGTTCAAGAGAAAGTTTAAGAGAATATCAGCATGGTAATTTCACTTGAAGATAAATTTTAGAAGAATATTAAGATAGTAATTTGATTTAAGGAGAAAGTTTAGGAGAATATAAGGTAATTAAGATTTCTGTTACAAAAGATTTAAAAGACAATTTAGACTCCTTTATTATTTTCCTCGGTTAAAAGATAGTAAAAATGAAATTAGTATATAAATTAGATTCGTATACTATGTTTAGGAGAATATAAAAATAGTATACATAATTTCCTCTATTAGAGGAAAGTAAAGGAATTAGTAAATAAATTGGTCTTGAAGAAAAAGTTTAGGGAATATTAACATAACATATTCAACTTCCTTCCTCGAAAGATAGTATAAAGAAATTATTAAATAAATTGGATTGATAGAAAACATTTAGGAGAATATTAACATAATATATTTAGTTTCTTCCATTAGAAAATAGGAAGAAGTAAATTGAGAATTTATTTAATATTTAATTTTTATTAATCCAAAATTTTGATAAAATTAAAAAATATGCATGGGTAAGATAATATATTTAGTTTACTATGTTAGTAAGTATATTCATAAAAACAATTTAGTAGAATATGAAAATTGTATAATTAGTTTCCTTCAAAGATTTCAAAGACAAGAATATTATAATTGTATATTTAGTTTCCTCCATTAGTAAAAATTTAAAAGACAATTGAGATATTTCTTAAACAAAAATTTAGGAGAATGTTAAAATTGTATATTTAGTTTCCTCCACTAGAAATTATTTTTAAGGCAAAATATTAAAATTGTATATTTAGTTTCCTCCATTAATAAAACATTTATAGGCAATTGAGATATTTTCGAATTTTTAATATTAATAATTCAAAATTTTGAGAAAATTAGAAAAATAAAACGAAACAATTTGAGAGGCATCATCTAACCGCCCTTGTCTTTTTATATAAGTATATTTATTGATTGATTTTTTTGCTAGTTTTATGAATTTTTCAATCCAATTATAAATAAATATTAAAAAAATCCCATGGACATTTTTAGTCAAAGTTTTTGCTATCTTTTAATATGTCATTTCCGCCAAAACAATCATTTGTAAATTATTTAAAGAACAATGGTTTTTATAAATAAAAATTATAATTAACTTAACGAGTTACAAACTTTCATTACAGATTACTTTATACAACCTTTTTGTTGATTTATTAGTTGGTAAAAAATAAGGGATCAATTTTTATCAAGTTTTTTTGGTTAAATTTATAGGATAGAAAAAGGTTGTTTTTGATGGAGTGCTAGAAGTTCACCAATATCTTAAGTTTATTTCGTTTTTTGTTCGGCACCAACGACTGATAAATCTTTTGGCTAAAATCACAATCTCATTGAAATCTCATTGTCACCCTGATATTAAAATATTATAAATTCACAATTCTTGCATTCATATATTTGAATTTAAGCCGTACAACTTAAGTAAATGATTGTGCTTAAATTTGTTCACCGGTCGCCACAAAACAAACGGCAAAAGTGAATGCGTTCGAGCATCTCCAATCCACAAAAGCCCTTAGCTAAAATCCTAGGTGGCATACTAAAAATAAAATTTATAGAAAATATTTAAAAAATGTGTCACTCCAATGGATCAAAACCATTGTCTATAATTTTAGCCAACATGATGATATTGGTTATATTTGTTGAATACCTATAGACCTGTAACAAATTTACACATTATTTGTTACCATAATGGAATAATATTTTCTATTTTGAACAATTTCAAATAATAATCAATTACTATTTTTAGAATATAACCAACCAATATAGTCAATTCCATTGGAGCATAATATCTTACAAATTCAACAAATTTTAGCTAATTATCTATTTACATCAATATAGTCAATCAATTTAACTAATCCCGTTGAAGATGCTCTTACGGTGAAACCGAATTCAAGAACATAAAGAAACAGCAATTATTTTGATACATGATTCTATTCTTTAAAATTGCCTTAAATTTCTTTTAAAATGTATATTTATCCAAATCGAGTAGCATATAAATTACCTAGTACCTCTTTTCTCTTTTTCCTTTTTGTGCCAGGATAGATACCTACCTAGTACCTTAAATCTTTAATTTTTGCACATTTCTTTCTATTAAATTATTTCTCAAATCGAATAGTTACACATAAAAACGTTTCAAAACTTTAAAAAGAAATTAAATATACAAAAGAGAATACTGTAAAAGATTTAAAGAATATAATCCATGTAATAAATCTTTATTTTCTAAAATGGTCTGGTACATTCCTTAAAAGGACAAAAAACACACATTCCACAATCCATAACTATCCATAAAATTATACTCCGTTGATTTTATGTTGATACAATTACATATATCAGCAAGTCATCGGCGGCAAATCGGTAGTTTTACCGAGCACCGGCGTCGGCGGATGCTTCTTAAAAACCCTACTCCCAAACAACAAGAACCCAACAGCATGTCCCAACACAGCAACAAGGAAAACACCAACGTTAAAAGACATAAGAGCCAACATAACCAAATAAGCCAACCCGACCCGAATCATATGCATGAGAGTCCGAAGCAATCCAGCCACCACATGATCCGACCCATCTCGATCTTCCCTTATCAAATTACAGTGCGACAGCCACTCCACAAGAATAGCAAGCACAAACACAAGTATAAGAGCTAAGATATACTTACCCAAGTCGGATCCGGGCCAACCCGGGAAGAGAATCAAAGCGTTTTTGCCCCAGAAGAAAGTCATGTGCATCATTTGATGGGAGTGCATGTTCATGTCTCCGGTTGTTGTCTTAGTCGGAGGTGAAGACATTCCGGGCATGTCACCGCCGTGCATATTTTCCATGATGTGTGTGTGTATAGGTGTGTATAGGTGTTTGTGGTGTTGGAAGGATTGAAGTGAAAGTGTGTGGTTTTGACGAGGGAGGAGAGAGAATAATCCATAAATAGGGTTGGTTGGAAGATAGGACAGGACCAAAGAGTACTTCCTCCTTTCCTCTCATTTTTTTAGGGTTTTTTTACACATGTATTTTAAGGTTTTATAAATTATAGTTCTACAACTTATTTTTATAAATTTCTTTTTCTAAATAAAAATTTAAACATTATATTTTTATTCAGAAGAAAAAAAAAATTTAAAATAATTTATCAAAATATATATTAAAGAAGCCTTAAAATACGTGCTAAACTCCCATTCATCGATGTAAAAAATTTGGGGGACGGAAAAAGTAGTAATTATTTCTTTCTCATTTGTTTAGTTAGTAGTACAAGAATGTTTAGTTAGTAGTACAACTGTACAAGAATGACAAGTACAGTTTACTCTGTAATACTAAATATAAATTATATTTTTATGTTTTTTTGGTATGGGGCGGAATCGGAAAAAAGATTATTAAAAATTCAGGGATCGGGGCGGAGTTGGGGATTAAGATCTCCCCGCCTTGATCTCCGTTCCCGATCCCCGTCCCCACTCCCCAAACTTTATTTTTTCAAAAAAAATAATTATTTTTTATATGCATATCAAATAAATTATCAAAAATATGTATATGTATTATGTAATGTTATAATTTTGATTTTTTTATCCACTCTACAATTAAAATTTTACTTATATGATACAATTTAATTATACTAATATTAGTTTTGCCAATTATTAATAGTAAAAATAAACTTTAATTCAAATTAAAATTTAAAATATTTTTAAAAGTAAAAATAAAAATAAATATTACTGTATCATTTATCATGTTAATTTATATTTGAAAACATATTTATAATTTATAATTTAAAAAAAAAATTATCTGATTACCCGCGAGGATCCCCGTTCCTCGTTCGGGATGGAGATTGGGGAATTAAACGATCCCCGTTCGGGGATCGGGAACGGGTTTCGGGGTCGGGGATCGGGGCGGAGATAGCACTCCCCGACCCCGAAGTGACCCGATGCCCATCCTTATGGGTTGGGCTCAGATTATCTTTCTAAATCGGTAAGAGACATTTGATTCATCCAAAATATTAAAATGTTAAACAAATAAGAGAAAATGAACGTATTTATGAGACTTATATGAGCACGTAATGTATTTTTAATAGCATTTACATGAGAAAATATTTTATAGTCATCCGAGTTAGGTGAATATGTACTTATGAGCATTAAAGTCAATAAAAAATCTTAATGAGTCAGAAAGTAATAATTCAGTTAAATAAAGGTAGTTAAGATATCAACAAATATTTTAACGAATTCCAATACATTGTGCATGTAGCGCTTCAATTTTTCATCATACCGATTTAAGCTCTCACATGAAATGTGTTTTAATATTATATTATTTACCTTCTACATGGTTTTTCGATAGCATCTTGATCTATGTCCAAATAGGTTTGATGGGCATATTTATCGATTTTTACATGATTGATAGACGAAAATAGTACTGTTTTTGAGAAAGTGAATCAAATGTATTTTTCAATATGCATCTAAAATAGAAAGCACATGAAGCACATTTAAGGATTGCGTTTTGCGTGTTAAATTGTGTCTCATATCTTTTTAAACTGATATCTTTTTAAACTGTGAGGAGCAGTGATACGCATTCTAAAAAAAAAAAAAATTCTCAGATCCAATTCTTGAAGGGGTATCAAGTCTAGAATTGAGAAAATTTTATCTTAAATTGAAAGCATCGAAACTTGGTAGATAACAAACGAAGAGCTCATTTTTTTTTCGATCCACATCAAGAGCTAACCTGAGCTCATTTTTTCTTCGATTCTCATCAAGAGCGGACCTAAACAGAGTATTATAGGAGCATCGAGTCGGTCTACTTCTATATCTTTAGATACATGTGTCTGTTACGCCCAAAAATTAGCCTCCCTTTACACGGAGGTGTCATCTTTTGTTGGGTCGGAAGAGAATATCCCAGGTTATATAAAAGAAGAAAAGTTCAAGAAGAGGTATCAATGGGGCCTAGCCCACTTCATGAAAGGCGTCGCCCAATCATAATTTTATCTGAAATTGAAAGCATCGAAACTTGGTAGATAACAAACGAAGAGCTCATTTTTTTTCGATCCACATCAAGAGCTAACCTGAGCTCATTTTTTCTTTGATTCTCATCAAGAGCGGACCTAAACAGAGTATTATAGGAGCACCGAGTCGGTCTACTTCTATATCCTTATATACATGTGTCTGTTACGCCCAAAAATTATCCTCCCTTTACACGGAGGTGTCATCTTTTGTTGGGTCGGAAGAGAATATCACATGTTCTATAAAAGAAGGAAAGTTCAAGAAGAGGTATTAATTGGGCCTAGCCCACTTCATGAAAGGCGTCGCCCAATCATATAGTCTCGCTCGTTCCTATTATCGGGCCTAGCCCAATGGAGGATTAAGCATCGTCTTGTTTACACATAGTAATAAAAGATCATAGCTGGAATATATGAGCCCCACTTAGAATAGGCTAGCCTACTGGAGAGAAGAGGCATCATCTTTGAGCCTTGCTTCTTTGTTCTCTTTAGCCTGACCCATTTCTGAAAAATAACCTAACGTGTGAAAATTGATGTGCCTCGTTTATGTCGGCTCAACCTACAAATGAGGGGGACCTCCTTTTTGCACCTCGTCTATTTAGACTAGCCTCTAGATGAGGGGATCCTCATTTCTGCACCTCGCCTATTTAGGCTAGCCTCTAGATGAGGAGACCCTCATTTATGCGCCTCGCCTATTTAGGCTAGCCTCCAGATGAGGGGAGCCTCATTTCTGCGCCTCGCCTATATGGGCTAGCCTACAGAAGAGGGGAAGCCTTATTTCTATGTCTCGCCTCCTTGAGTAGCCTCGCCTATATTTCCGAAAAAAGAGGGGGAACCTCCTCTTGCAGCTATTTGGAGAATCATGGAAGTTTAAAGGTCATGCCTAAGTCATCTATTTTTACATCAATTATCGTAGCTATGGAGGAGGATTCAACCCCATCAAGGCTAGCGGGCATCCCCCAATAGGGGGTCAAATGGAGTCACCCCTTAGTAATCAAAAGGCTAGCCCTCTGATTAATTATATTTCTCCGTGGATCCAGGAAAGCGCTAACTCCGATAATCTCGGGTCAATGACTTGACCGCAACACACCGAGAAAATAGTTGGGTCAATAAGCCCATAATGATTCGCTAAAGGCGGTGACCCCAATTTCATGGGCTAGCCTAAATAAGGAAACTTAGCCCATGTCGGTTACTTGTTCCCCAAGAACTACGTTTGGCTTGATCCCTATAAATATGATACGTAGACAAATTGTATGGTACGATGCAAGCTTGCGAAAAAAAGAGAATTCAATATTCGATCTTGATTGCTACCAAAATCTCACATACAATCTCAGCCTCCCCCAAATCACAAACCCTAACCCTCACATCAAACACTGTTCGCCGTCATCAACCACCACCACAATTCCAGCACCCCTCCCCAAATTTGTTTTCACCAAATTCCTTCGTTAACAGTGTCTTTGTACTTCATCAATTTGTGGGTAAATTAGGTAGATAAGTAATACGGACTTGTCTGATACATATTAAATGGGTATAAAATGTAAATGATCATCTTAGAGCATCTCCAATGCTAGAGAACCATTAGCTAAATATCTATGTGGAACACCATAATTAAAATTATAGAGAATATGTAAAAACAAAATGCACTTCAATGGAACATAGCCCTTAGGTAAAATTTTAGTCAACTTTGGTGTTAGCTAAAATCGTTGGCTAAAATCATATAATATACTGATTATGTAAAATTTGTTGAACATGTAAGATATTGTGCTCCAATGGAGTTGGCTATATGAGTTGACTATATTTTAAAAATAGAATGTTATTATTATTTTAAGTTGTTAAAAATAGAATATATAATTAGAATATGGTAATAGATGATGTGGAGTTTTACTACAGGTTCCTAGAGGTTCGACAAAAATAGCCAATACGAAGTGGTTGGCTATATTTTTGACTAACAGTAATGTTCCATTGGAGTTGAGAGAATTTTACATATTCTCTAACAAATTTATTTATGGCATCTTATCTATACTTTTAGCTAAGGGTTATAGACCATTGGAGATGCTCTGATGTTGGTTATATTTGTCGAACCTGTAAAGACCTGTAGCAAATCTCCACATCATCTTTTACCATAATGAGATAATATATATTTTATTTACAAAAACTTGAAATAATAAAAACATACTATTTTTAAAATATAGCCAACTAATATAGCCAACTCCGTTGAAACACATCACCGTACAGGTTCAACAAATTTTACATAATCAGTATATTATATTATTTTAGACAACTATTTTAGACAACACCGTTGAAGATGCTCTTAGCGAGGATTGTTAATTCGATATAACTGTATAAATAAGATAGATTTTCTTAAAAATATCATTCGTTCACGATTATATTCTTGAATCAGACAGGTTAATTGACCCAAATCATAGTTAATTGTAATTCTTTCATACTAACAACTAATTATTATTGACATTTCTTAATTTTGAAAAAAAAATCTATATTTACAACCATAAAAAGCATGGCTGAACTTTCAGAACACAAATCATGTAAACCACAAGAAGTATATACTTAACCAAAAATGGGACATGATTTAGATGGTACAACCCTTAAATTTGTTTAAAATTAAATCATTTGTTTAGATACATGTTTTACTAAAATGATTTTCGAACTTATAATTCCTAATTATAAGAGGAGAAATGGATAAAACACCGAAATGGTTTCCAAACTTATCAGTAATTTCTAATTATAGGAGGAGAAATCAACCACCCACTATATTCACTAGCTCACGAAATTCTTGACTTGTATTGACAGAGACTAGGCTCTCCTTGTAAACAAGAACTTCTAGTCTGTCCCTCTTGCCATGAACTCCAAGATATCTAACCTTACCAAGACCATCATCATACAAAACCAGCTCCCTGCAACTATTTTCCAAAATAAGTTGTCCATTTTTCCAGAACCCCAATGGTCTCTCCACCCTCGAAACTGGTCCTATGCTCGGTAACCTTGTCCAACATTCTTCCGCATCTAAACTCTTTATCACCCAAATATCAAACACTTTCTCAACTTGTTTTATTGCATAGACTAAAAGAGCAATTGATTCACCAAACGGAAGAATAGCCCTTGTCACTCTATCCTCCCCTTCAAGATCTCTAACATCTATTGGCAATGCCTTCTTTTTAAACTCTTCATTTCTCATGTCAAACGAAAGAACCAACTCTGTGTCACCATCTTGTGCCCACCAGCAAAATATTTCATTCTTATAACATGTACTCCAAACATTTCTATACATTATATTAGCAGGTAGATCAGCGTTATATTTTCGCCATGCACCGGTGCTGACATTGTATATTTCAACTTGATAAACATTTTCTTCATTTTTGGAACAACAAAACAATATTTGTATCACCTTGTAATCATTTGTTGTTGAATCATATCCAAAGCCAATATCACCTCCAAGTACAAATTTTCCTTGTGGACGCGGTATTGTTGATTTTGGGAGTTTTTTAAATTCTCTAATGGCAGGGTTCCATAACGCAATACTGTCAGGATAACCATACAAGCAGACAAGTCCATTGCAGGGTCCTAAGAGGCGAATGTGACCGAATGTTTCATTTATAAATGGTGGTGAGTTTTGATCAACAAATGTATCGAGTGCATTGTCAGTAGACAATGAAATTACTCGTTTATTTGTTTCATCATCGCGTCTGCTGATGAGGAGATGGACATTGTCTTTGTTGGTTGATGAGTTTGTCCAATTAATCAGGTGGTTGGAGACAAAATGAGGTTCTTTGATAAGATTGTTCCATGATTTGCAGACACATTTGAATATCGAAAGAGCTTGTACATGGAGCCTTGACAAAATCTCAGTAATTGCATCTTCTGGAAAATTCATTTCTAACCTTTTATTGTTTGGTTTCGGAAAAACTTAAGAAAGAAAAATTGTAACAAAAGAAAAGGTTGCCAAAAGAAGTTGAGGCTAGCTTTGACCTGACCAAAAAACAACATGGAGGCTAGTACTTAACCACAAACAAGTTCTAATTATATATATGGATATAATTTTTCTTCTCCAATTTATGACACTAAGTTTGTGGGGGTTCACAGTTGGTTTTCGTGATTGGTAATTCTTGCATGTCTGTTGTGACAATGAAATATATATGAAAAAATGTGAAATTTTTATAAAGATAAAACAAAAAACTGAAAAGGTTGGAGTTTATGTATCACATATTCACATGCCATCCCCATGAGGATATATATAAAAGAAAATGAAATCTGTTATCTGTAATTTTTTATTCGAAAAACTGCTCTATTTGGTCTTATGTTTAAGAATGGTTTATGAATTGTTGCAGAATTTGGTTTATGTAATATATGAATGCATTGACCTGAAACCTTGTGAAACTACAGTTTTGTAGTTACATCTTCATCAGTATAAAATTATCAACAGGAAAAATGGGTTAAGGCTTTATGTGCTGTTAATTTATCATGTTACCTATGTACTACTAATTGACAAGATTATGTTGCTATTTTCAGGTGATGAATGAAGGGCCTTGACATATTCCAATGCCCAAGATTCCAGAGAACAAGCAAAAACAGCTGGAGTGGTGTAATGAAGCTCGTTTCTACACCCTTGGAACCTTGACTACTAATATAGTCCCCGGTTAAAATCACATTACATCTGCCATAGGTGCTGCCAACATAGGTGCCCTTGGCACCGCACTCCTCTGTTATGTCACGCCAAAAGAGCACCTTGGTTTGCCTGATAGGGATTATGTAAAAACTGGGGTCATATCATACAAGATTGCTGCTCACGCAGCTGATTTAGCAAAAGGTCATCCACATGCTCAAGCCTGGGATGATGCTATGAGTGCTGAATTTCTGACACCCAAAAAAAACTGTGAGTGGTGAAGAGCAAGGTGAAAGTAGTGGACAAATCTACCTGCTGGTAGACTACATCAATTCGGCAAAGAACTGAAGGTCAGTGGCATTTAAATGTTTGCATTAACAGTTTCAGGTTATGGACATACTAGCTTTGAGCTCAAGGTTACAATCTCATCACATCGACTATTGATTCCAAATCGGTAATAACCAGTTGTGAGAGATCTCAGCTTTCGCATTATTGTTTCCAGTGTCAAGCTGCTACCTTTTTTTAAATCTTCCAATGTCCAGCTGCTATTGTTTCCAGTGTCCAGCTGCTATTTTACTAATCTGTATACTCGGTTTCTGTAAACAAGTACTGAATATTATTGGTGTCACCTTTGAATACTCAGCTCCACAAGATTAGGATATGTAGCAAACTACCTTGGGCCTGCTTAGCTTGTATTGATATTTTGACGGATAATTACTAAATTGGTCTTTTCGGGAGCTAGAGTCTAGAGCCATCGTAGTTGGAATTTTAACAATGGAAACATTTAGTGCATGTGGCAATGATTTCCTGGGCTTCTTTTTTAGGATCAAAAAGTGAATTCAAGGTATTTGAGCCATGTTGCGAAAACTTAACTAGAATTGGACCATAATTTGGATTTTGGAGTGAGGGGGTGATCAAAGAATCTAAACAAAGATTAATACTGGACAAAGTTGAGGTTATCAGAGTTTGAACAATGCTATGGAAGAAAATTAGAAGATCAGCATTGTTGAATAGCATAAAATATTTTTGGAACCTTTCTCGAACTAGTTACTTAACATGATATCAGAGTTCAATTTAGATAGAGGTCTCGAAATCCATGTCTGACTGTAAATCATTTTTGCTGAAAATAATTCTTTAAATAATGTAGCAATCTCACATCTATCATCGCACTTTGACTTGTTATCATCTCTCAAGGAGTTTGCTTTTCTAATTGTTTTAAATTTCATTTCTGCACTTGATCAGAAAGAAAAAGATGTGTAAATTAAAAGTAGATTTCCACATGATTGTACAAACTGAAAAGAGTATCCAACAAAAAAGATAAAGATCAATACTCAAACATAAAAAAGAGAAAGCACAAAAAGACATTAAAGTTGCAAAAGTCTCTAACAGTTTTATGCAGCTTTGGAGATTTGGTGCAGATTCAGATTATAATAGGCGCATATTCAATCATCTTCTCATTCACTAAGCATTTATATGATGGCTTTCTCAAAATAAAAACATTTATATGATGATCCCTTATTTTATTTTAAAGGTTAAAAGAAACTGTGTTCAAATGTGTTATTGGATCGTCCTAAGAGCAAGTTCAATGCAATGTTAAACTTGATGTGATTGCTATAATTTGGCACCAAATGCAAAAAATATCTTTGCAGTTGCATATTTGGATGCATAAATGCATACGTGGTGCCAAATTTGCATCCAATGATGCATATATGCATCTAGCCACATCATCATTCAATCATAAATGTAATACAAGTTGTTCTTCTTTGAATGGAATTTAGGTGAGTTGGTAATGAGTTTATCCATAGCATTTGTGCAACAAATATTCTGCCAACTAAGCATAAGCTGTTAGTTCCTTATAGCCAAACAACACCTTATGTTTGTAACAGGATTAGTTAGATTGTTAGATACATCTTGCTATATGTATTAGTGTGTAGAACTAGTATAAGTACATCAAACTGATTGTAATGTGTTTTTCAATTCATTTTTCATATAATACGGTTTATATTTCTTCTTCGTCTCTCTTCCTCCATGGATTCATGGAAGTCTTCAGTTGGACAAAAAGTTGGTTAAATATAAAAATATTTAATTACAAAATGCAACTAGCATTGAAGTGCATCTTATTTTTTAGCACCAAAAATCATTTTTAGTGTCATATTATAACAATGACTATAGTCATTTTACATTTAGCATTAGACTTACTCAAAGAGAATGATTCCTAAAAGTGTTTCATTACTCGGACAGGTTCAAACTTGAGTAATCAAACACTTTAAGCCATTAAACAAAAATATTATCTCCTGGTACCCGATACTTGTAGACTATAGTTATCTATCGATCCATCCAATTTATATGAGTCAATCAGTAATGCATGTTCTTTCAAAACTTACATTTAATTTCACTAACATTCGTTTATTTACTCACAAATAAAATGAATAGTAAATTTACAAATATAAGAATATTAAGTTAGGAAGATGGTCAACAGCAAATGATTGTTAGTTTTTGCTATGAAAGCTGGTACGTATAAATTATGAACCCCATGCATACACACCAAAAACTTTACTGTACATATATCAAGAAAACTTTTCGCGATACGTGTTTTCATAATCAACGCTAGCAAATGTTTGCTTTAAAACGCACTTCATTATGTGATTAAGTTAATATAATAGAGAGTAAGTTTGATTTATAGAATGAGATGGAAGGTGTATGAATTATAAAAAAAATATGTGAAATTTCTTCGCATTATTAAAACTGAGAACAATTTTGAATTTAAATAAACTATATAGTTTCTATTAAGTAATAGTTGTCTAGGTGTTAGAGGAAGACCCCATCAAATGGATCTTATATTATATTTCAACACTTTTTTTATCTTTTATTATATTTCAAAAGTCACTCTCACTCGAAAGCTATTTTTGGAGCAATAATTTGTTTTCGTGTCCATAATAATTGTAAGAATATCGATGGTGGCAGGGAATCAAACTTGAAACTCCGCTTATATTATATTTTAACACTCCTTCCTACTCGAAAGTCATTTTTGGAGTAATAATTTGTCTTATCATAGCCAAAAATGAGTTTTCGAACTAGGGAGAGTGTTCAAATATACTATAAGATACGATTGAGGTAACTCGTTAAAATTTTAGACAAAGATCTTATCAGAATCTTATATTATCCTAATAGTATTAATATAACAAAAGAAGGTCATTCTTAGTATTTAGAAACATAGAGCATTTATAAATGAATGAAATATATTTTATGTAGTGTTCTAAAACTCGGATAACTTCGTCAATTACTTGGGTAGACTCGAGCTCAATCCTATTATGAATTCAATTTTACTCTATTCAGATAGTAACTTGATTTTATATTTGACTCGGATTGAATTCGGATAAAAACTTAAACATTATTGGTCCAAAAGAAGGTTATGAAATGTGTATTAATTTCTAATTAAAAATTAAGTTTTAAACATCTTAAATGTTGATATGAATCTAAATTACTAAAATTAAAAAATACAATTAATTATGTTATATATCATGAATAAAATACGCCTAATTTTAAACTGAGTATTCTTAAAGTATTCATTACTCCATTCATTTGGTGAGTCTAACCGAGTTTTGATTTTCAACACACGGATTTTATGCATCACACTCGAAAATAGAATCGGATGAATAAGTAAGATGAGAGTTATATATGAATTGAGATTATCTCAGTAATAGTGTTATATAGTTAACAGTTTTACATAAAACAGCTTATTCTATCCGCTAGTCAAATCAGCTAATTCAATTCGCTAGTCAAAACAGCTAACTGAATTTGCTAATCACTAACAGCTTAGAGCCATAATGTATCATTTAGATAACGAACCGTTAACTGTGTCGAAAAAAGTGACCGGATGAAAAACTACCAATTTGCATATTTCAAATTAAGCAACTAATAAAGTCTTAAGTTTGGCCTCAAAACGGCAGCATCATCCTCCTCTATCTCTCCCAAAAAAATTCTACTTATTTTTTATTTAGGGGCTATCACGGTTGATATACTCTGGTTACTTGAACACCGTGTAGGGATCAGTGTGAGTAATTTGTAAGAAGAATTAAGACTCTTAAGATGCATTTGCAAAGGAAAAGAGTTTTGATGTTGAAAATGGCGGAAGGCTCTCAAGGCATTTGATAACCGTTTGGGCTTCAACAAAAAACGATGCTTTATAAGAGAATAATTAAAATGAAAGGGAAGTGTGAATAATTCATGGATATTGGTTCGAGTTTAGTTATCAATTCTGACGATAAATGGATCCAAGTAAGTTATGAATTTAAGACCTCCAATGACAAATTGGTAAAATCTCAATTAATTTATTAGTTCGAGACTAGTTTTTTACCCGTGGTTCGCACCGAGTTTTTTTATTTTATAAGAATTACAATTATTATTAATTTACAATATTGTTATTTTAATTAGTAATATTTGTTTAACACATAGACTGAAATTTGTAATTGTGATTTAATGTTATCAATTAACGAATGTACTTGAAAAATTATATTATACAAAAATGTTTAGAAATACATAATTAAAGAAATGTTTTTTTAAATATATGACAATGTGATAAAAGTAGTTCAGCATCTTAACATAAGACCAATAAAAAAAATTAGAAATGTGTAACATTCTAACCATCATAAAATTCACAACATCATTTCATTTCATGTATTAGGACCATCATATCCAGTAACTTCAAGCCTTAAAAAAAGTCATAGAACATGAATAGGTTGAAAAAATAAGATATGTTGAAAATTGAATTTTTAAAATATTCTTACCAGTATCTCATAGAGAAAACCCCATACAGATTAGGATTGATGTATATTTTCGATGATGGTAGATTGGTTATTGAAACTGAACCTGAGATTAAATGCAGTAGATAAGTAATTAATTTACACAAATCTAATTTTATTATATTATTTAAAGTTGTTTCACATATATTGCAACCCAAATCAATTACATAAATACAAATAACTTACAGTATCTCAAAATAAATAAAGTAGATTGTATATCAATTACATAAATGCAAATATCTTATAGTATCTTAATACAAATAAAGTACATATGAATCAATCAGTATCAATTTTATTTATTTATTAGTTCAAGATATATATGTACTAGATTTGCATTTAGCAAAAGATACGCATTATTTAACTTTCATATTTTATTACATTTGTTTCTATGTATGTGTATTGTTTAATCTCGATCTGTTTATGAATAAATATATTTATCATACACTATTTTATGTTGCACTAAGCCGGGAGTCTTCACGGAAACAACCTCACTACTCGTAGGGGCATGATATGTGTACATTTTACCTTCCCTGGACCCTGCTCTAAGCGGGATATACTGGGTACGTTTTGGTTTGGTCTTGTCGTCTCTAAGTTTTGAGTCTGCGCCTACAATTAAAAAATATATATAATTTAAAGCTTCGACAATACTTTTTTGAATAATTTAATTTATTTTAAGAATTTTATTTGATAAAAGTTAATATCGTCATTCAAATGTAGGTCATTATTCTAGAGAACTATCTTATATAGAGAATCAGAGAGAACCGTTGGTTCTACCACGGAATCTCTCAAATAATTTAAATTTTTTATTTCACAAAATATAAATTTTGATTCTAATATAGAATATTAATTACATACAAATTTTATAAAAAATTAAACATTCAAAAGTAGAACAAAAAACTGATTTTAAATTTGATTCTACTGTAGAATCATTTTGAAAAAGTGTAATTCTACTGTAGAATCACTTTGAACTAATTCACTAATTTTTAATGATTTTTTAATAAAAAATTAGTGTAATTTTATTTTTTGATTTACTAATTGACATTTGTAATTGTATTTAATAAAAAATAAAATAAATATATATTTTATATATATTTATATAGCGGTTCTCTCCCGGACTCTATAAAAGATATCTTCTCTAGAATGTTACTTCTTCAAGAGTTAAGTTCTATGGAGACCACTTTTTTTGTGGAGACCTGGAGACCACATATGTTCTTCAATCTAAATTTGGCAAAATATATCATATTTTGTAATCAAAAATTTGCAAAACGTACTGTTTTGCAAAGTATATTCTATGAAAATCACTATTTCATTAAAAATCTTGAAAGTCATGTAAGTTCTGCAAACTAAACATGAATGTTCTGCAAACCGAACATGTTTTGCTATGTTTTAGTTTCAAAACATATATAATTTTAAAGATTTTAAATGAAAATAGTTATTTTCATAGAACATAATTTATAAAATATTATATTTTGCTAAATTTAGATTGCAGAACGTATGTGGTCTTCCGGTCTCCACAAAAAAAGTGGTCTACATAGAACTTAACTCACTTCTTCAAATGTATTATTCATTGTTAGGTCCTGATAAGTTTGTAGAAGGGGGGTTGAATACAAACTATACTGTTTTATCGAAATGTTAGGAATGAATATCACCTAGAAACTAGACAGAGGGGGGGGGGGGGGTGAATGGATAGTTTGATGAATTTTTGCTTTCTTGAAACTAAATGTAAACTGTATATGATTATGCTATGTAATATGCAGAAAGTAAACAACACGCACAATCACTTTAATCTACTTTGTATAAGCAAATTAAATACTACAGCTTTCCAAGAAATTCACAATCGAATTTCTGGCTTCTAAACAAGAACAGTTTGTACTTGCTTGCTTACAGAGAAAAGAGCTTGAGATAAAAACTATGTGTGTCTCTCTTACAGCTTACAATGGTGTGTGCACAATATATATATTCACCTATACAAACTAGGTACACACAATATTACACAGCTACCCCTTCTGAAAGTCCAACTTGTCCTGCCATAAGAAGTTCACTGTGTCAGGAAGGACCACCTGCTTTTCGGAATCTTTCCCGTTTCTGTAGCTGCTTGTCTCTTATCTTTCTCTCCAAGTTTAGCTGTAGATTTTCCATCTGTTCTTTGGACCACCTTGCCAGAACAAATGCTTCAGTATTTGTCTCTTTTGATTCTTGGTTCTGTACCTTGATTTGTCTTGTTATAAACGGCTAAGTGTTGATATCGTGAACTCCACTTCATTCCTGACTTCGCGAACTCCCTTGTGAGGACTACGCGATATAGCCTTTGAAGACTTTGTGACATAGGCCATAAGATGACTATGCGACATGGGTCATTTGACGACTATGCGACATAGGTCATTTGACGACTATGCGACATAGGTCATTTGACGACTATGCGACATAGGTCATTTGACGACTATGCGACATAGGTCATTTGACGACTATGCGACATAGGTCATTTGACGACTATGCGACATAGGGCTACTGAGGACTTCATGATCTAGGCTTCTTTGACTTTGCTGACTTCAACACTTCACGACATGTGTCTTGAGGACTTCTCGACATAGTACAAAATGGACTATGCGATGTAGCACTTCATGACATAGATATTGGTGACTTCACGACATAGCTTTCTTCTGACTTTGCTATATAATGCCTTAGACAAATTTCCGCAACTTATTTCTTCATGGCCTTATTCATTTCTATCCTGCTGCATGAACACTTCTGAACTTCTACCAGGACAATTATTCAATGGCCTATGTACAATCTAGATGCAAGAAACTTTGCTAAGCTCATTATAACTTTGAGCATACATGATCAAGCTCATGTTCATGAGAACAAGACAAGTACATATAGAGACCTATACTATATCCCAGTGATAGAACTCACTAGGTCATGTAATGTGACATAGTCACATAGTGTAGGCTTGTTAATAGTGGTATTCAGACATGTCTTGAGCCTAACACGAAATTTGTTCGTTTAAGATTAAACAAATTAGAACAAATTAATGCGGAATAAAAACTGAAACAATATTCAAGTTAAATAGAAACTCTATTAAACTTGAGGGGTGTTACAATTTTGATCACTGATTACAAAGAACT
The DNA here is from genome assembly GCA_030848705.1 of Heracleum sosnowskyi. Taxonomy (NCBI): domain Eukaryota; kingdom Viridiplantae; phylum Streptophyta; class Magnoliopsida; order Apiales; family Apiaceae; genus Heracleum; species Heracleum sosnowskyi. The sequence continues at coordinate 85,085,788 of CM061237.1, forward strand.
TGATAAAACAAATCTAGAATAAATTCGACATGAATTTATCTATTTTTGTAATAAAAAGGATCGAATACTAAAAAGTAGTTCGATATAAAATCTAGGGATTATGATCCGCTAGAAAGTCAAAGCAGTACAAGAGAATCACTTCTTATGAATTAAATGATTAAGAACAATCAAGAAGTAAATTTATCCTGCAGAATTTAAGCTTGACAGTTGAGAGAATTTAAGACAGTGAAGAATGTTATGTTGCTGTGTGTTCTGCCTTTTTCTTTTTGATGTTGTAATGTAATTGATGCAGTACTTCAAGTCTTCTGTCTTCTATTTATATCAATGCTTTTCTTTTTAACTCCCACGTGCAAGCCATTTACAGTATACAATTTGCACTAGGAAGACAAGCAGAAAAACAATCAATTAAGCCTTGGAAGACTTTCGGGAAGACAAGGAATGCATTAGGAAGACAATCGGGAAGACAAGGATTTACACTAGGAAGACAATCGGGAAGACTCACTTGTGAGTCTTCCTAGTTTAAAAAACAGAGTCTTCCTAGTTTAAATCTAAGTCTTCCTAGTTCATTTTTATTCTAATTTAAATAATTAACTAAATAAATTATGTATTAAATTAATTCTTTGCAGAATTAATTTAATAAATAATTTACTTAATAGTATTAATTATTTATAAGAGAATAAATAGAATTAGTTGACTTCTCAAACAATTCCAAAATCACTTAAAACTTAGATAAATAACAAACACAATAGTACGTTGACACTCGATGCACTGTCTGGTTCATGAGTGACTAACGACAATGTTTGTTCTTTATCCATTTGACTTTAAGCAGTGAGTCACTTCCTTCTCATTCAAGAACTCTGTAACCAGTATCTTTTTCTGTCACCACTTGAAATCTCCGTCACTTTAATAAATCCACTGAGCTTGAATACTTCATTGAGGCTTGATCAATAAATTGAGCTTCTTTCAATGTAGAATCACTTCAAGTCTGTAGATGCTTTTAATCTTCATTCTTTGACAGATATAATCTTCTGAGATTCCTGTGACATTTGATTTTTCTTATTTACTTATTACATCTTAATTAAAGTTGAGTAGAATCCTCGGTGTTTACAAATAGGCCTATACATATGCCTTTCAATCTCCCCCTATTTGTTTGTTAGACAATAACAACCAAATACCTCTAGAGGATAACTCAACTAAAACAAGAAAAGATAAGACTTTTAAGAGCCAAGCAAATAATAAAAAGTTCTGGATTAAATATAACAATTTCCAGATTCAAACAATAAATATAAATAAAAGATAGATGCTCCTCTAGACTGAACATATGGATACATTTTCCTATCTTGATTTACCTAGCTCTAAACATATAACATTTACAAGTTGAGCTAACTACATCATGCCTTTAGTCTCTAATTTCACCTTCTTCAGCTTCTGCCAAGGTGACTAGAAGATCTTTGTCAAGGACACGATCACTTTCAGAAACCACACCACTTGGCATTACTGGTTGAGTGGTGATCTTCTTCAATCTATTCTTCATCTGAGCATACCTTGGAATTTTCTCCGTGCAGTAGTCTGAAATCATATCAGCAACTTCAGACTTCTCTACAGAAGCAAACCCAGAAGTTCTAAGAAGATTCTCCAACTTCACCAGTTGCATAGCAGTCTGTAGCTTCATGGAATCAGGATCCAGCCTTACAGTCTCCAAAGTTGTACCTCTGTATATTTTGACTTCATAAGGAAAATGTACAACTTGAGGGCTGGCCTTCATAGCAGAATCTCTCAACCGGTCATACAGAAGCTCATTCAAGCAAGAAGATCTCTTTACTTTACTCATCAGAATCCACAATTCAGAGAGAGATCTTCTTTGGAGTAGTTCAAGAGAAACAGTGAATGACCCTTCAAGAGCACTTGAGACATAGATGAACAGTTCTTGTCTTACTTGATCAAATGCAGACGTAATCCTTAAGATATCTTCCTTCAATGCCTTCATATATAATGAGTTGTCTGGATTAACAATTCTGATCTTCTCAAGCAGCTTCAGAAAAGTAGCATCATTGTTTGTGCCTCTCTGAGGGATATCAAACATCTCCATTGCTTTATCCCAATTGCTTCCTTGCTTCATCCTCACATCCAATCTCCTTTCTTTGACATGAATACTATGAAGACGTTGTTTGTCTTCATGTTCAGCCTTTTGAATTTTTAATTTCTGAGATATGATGTCAGAGACCTTAGCATTCTCATCCTCCTTTCTTCTTAGCTCTGCTTGTTGTTTCTTCAACTCCTTCTGAAACAAAGGGTCAGGTGTATATAATTCAGCTTCATCTTCCCAATCATCAAAGATGGCTGCCTCCTCAACCTCCTCCTCACCAAAAGCTTCTTCAGGTATGGTCTTCTCCAGATCACCAGATGTGTCAAATTGGAAGTCATCATGTTCACCATGGTAGTAGTAGGCATCATCAAAAGCAGACTCCTCCATTGATTGTTTACCTTTCCACTTATCCTTTCCAGAAGCTCCTCCAGCTTCTCTGTTTCCTCCTTCTCCCCCTTAGTTGAGGAATCCTCTACAGGTTGAGCTTTGGAAGCCCTAGGATTCACCTCAGATATTCTCCTTATATCTCCTCTTTCTTCTCTCCTCTCTCCTCCTTTATCAGCATCATCATCCTTATCTTCATCATCACCCTCAAAGAATGTTCTTTGTTGTATTGTAGGTTGATGTGACTCCTTTATCATAGCGTACAGATGCTTCATCCCTTCGTTCAGATGCTCCATTCCACCTTCAATTTTAGAGAATCTTTGATCATTAAACCACTGATTTTCATCAACAGTTTGCTGAATAAATTCCACCTTGGTAGAAATGGCAGCAATCTCCTTGACACTCTCTGATATTTGAGAATTTGACGTTGTAAGATCAGAGATGTCTAAAGCCACCAGCACTTGAGATTGTTGGATTGAATTCAGCTTCGGGAGTAGATTATTCTTCAATCCTTCGAGGTCATCTTTCACAGTACCCAGCTGATTTGATACAGAGGTGGTAGATTGAGAGACCACTTGTGCTTTTAGAAGAGTGTTCTCAGCCTGGGTGTCTTGCAATTTCCTTTGTAGATCAGCTAGCTGTTTCAACAAAGCAGTGTTTGTGTCAGTGTGTGCACTCACTTTAATTGCTCTCAGTGGTGTTTCACTCAACTCACGTGCTTATGTTTCACTCGGTGTTTGATTCATATCTCTCACCACTAACAGTCTTTCAAGATTTTCAGAAGATGTACCTGCATTAAAAATCACCCTAGCCCCTTCAAGAGAGGTCAGTGGTGGTGCAATGGGAGTTCGCAATTCCCGATCCCTGAATGAGTCTGTCAAAATATTTTACATTGTATACTGAATTGCTTCAGGGACAGACTCATCAGGTTGCCTTTCACTTTCTCCAGTATGAACTACGAGTGAAAAATCCCTTAGGGGAGCCAGAGATGTTCCCTCTGGGAGGGGAGAAAATGATTCTATTTGAGTTGGCGAAGAATCAGATTTTCCCTCGGATGCCTGTGAAGGCACTTCTACCGTAACTATGGTAGGCACTGTTTCAAAGTCAAAAGTAAAGTGCTCTCCTTGCATAGTGTCCTGAGTGTCATCTATATGTGATATGGGCCGGAATATAGCCCTAGAGATAATTAATGATATATTAATTAGACCTAGTTTGGTCCAAGAATTAGGCCCGACAAAAGGCCCGAAACCCTAATTATTTATTAATTTCGTAATTAATAAATAAGGGAAAATATACAGCTCATAAAAGAGTCCAAATATGATAATATCTTCATAGAAGGATCTAGAATCCCAATCAGATATTACGATGAGTCATAACACTTATCAGATAAGGATAAAACTTACCTGCCAAGTAGAACACTCCTTATCAGTTATCAATAACAAGACTTATTCGCTAAGTCTCCTAAACATACCATAAATACTAGGCTCTAGACGCCTATATAAGGACCCTCGTCCTTCATTCTAGAACTACGTTTTATTGGCTTGATTCTCTATACAGCAGAGATACGTAGGCATCTTGTGAGGACCGATTTAGTCCCGAAACACAAGAGCAGCCATTAAAGCTTGAACGCTCACAAACCCTAGCATTTAATTCGCAAAGTACATTTTTTAATCCATAACATTTGGCGCCGTCTGTGGGAAACGAACATCAACCATGGCAGTTACACGAAGAACAAATCAAACTTCTGAAGGAACTCCTGTTGCCTCTGAGGCCGGTACTCAAGGAGCTCAACCACCACCAATTACCAGCACTGAAGGGACGAATATCCCCACCAACACTCAAGGACCAGAGATCCCAATTGAAGGGACGAATCCCCTGCAGGTGGTCATTCATGGATCTAATCCACAAGAGACCACTCACCAGCAACTGATCACTACCTCCCCACTGCTCGTGAATGCCCCAAGAAGCCTTCAACTCCATACTACTGATCTCCCTCAATATGTGAATCAGACCCTTGGGATGCCTACCCATAGCAGGCCCCCTCGACCCCCGGTGGGCGGTAGTGGCACTAATATAGTACACCATGAGGCTTACGTGCCCCCTTACGTCCAAGGTTTGGAACCCCTGAACCGACAAACACAAACTCTTCAGATGTTTCGAGACGATTTCTCTGGTCCTCACACTGAGGATGAAAATTATAATACTGATGATGACTATCCCCCGCGAAGGAGACGCTCTGCAAACAAGGAGCCAACCACTCAGGAAAGGATTGCAGCCCATGAGGCAGAGGTTGCAAAACTTAAAAAGAAGTTAGAGGAAGAAGAGGCTGCAAGAGCAGCCGGGAAGACTCCGGTAATTAATCTGGATCCTACTCCTCCGAGATCCAGAAGGGTTGAAATCCCAAGAGGAGATCCTACTGTATTATTGCCCCTAGGAGATCCTGACGATCCTACACCACCCTTCACTCAAGAGATAATGAAAGCCACTATATCCAGGAAGTTTAAAATGCCAACCATTAAAACTTATGATGGAACGGGAGATCCCGCAAATCATGTAAGAACCTTCTCAAATGCACTGCTGTTGCAGCCTGCCAATGACGCTGCAAAGTGTAGGGCGTTTCCACAAACCCTAGCGGGTATGGCTCAACGTTGGTATAGTCGCCTTCCACCCAATTCTATTGGATCCTTCAAAGAGCTGAGTAAGGCTTTCATCAATCAATTTGTTAGTGGGAAGATACATGAGAAAAGTTCCGCCTCTCTTATGGGGATTCGACAAGGCAAGAATGAAACATTGAGAGAATACTTGAGTAGATTCACTAAGGAAGCTATAAAAGTCCCAGATTTGGAAGATAAAGTGGCTATGATCGCCCTACAACAAGGAACTACCGATGACCACTTCAGGAGGTCTTTGGCCAAACATCCCCCCGAAAACATGTTGTCACTACAAGATAGAGCTGGGAAATACATCAAAGCTGAGGAGAGCATGAGAAAGTATGAACCCGTTGCTACTGGCAATGGAAATTCAAAGAAGAGAAAGGATGCTCCAGAATATGATGCAAGAGAGAAGTATCCTAGGACATCAAAGGATTCAGATTCACCACCCAAGAAAAGCAATTTTGGGCCAAAGTTCACAGAATATGCAAGATTAAACACTCCCAGGAGTCAAATTCTGATGGAGATAGCAAAGGAAGAAGATATCAAATGGCCGAAGCCTATGAGGGCCGATGTGTCAAAAAGAAATCAAAACCAATACTGTCGGTTTCACAAAGAAGTTGGCCACGAGACAGATGACTGCAGGCAGCTGAAAGATGAAATTGAGTTCTTGATTCGAAGAGGAAAGCTGGGTAAGTTTACCAAGGATGGAAATCAAGGAAGCCAGAGAGGGAATTATGAAAGGAAAGATTATGATAGACGTGACAATGATCAAGACCGAAATCCAAAGCCCCGAGGGCCTGTCATCAATATGATATTTGGAGGACCAACTGCGGCCGGACCTTCCAGAAACTCGAGAAAAGCTTATGCCCGTGAGGTAATGACTGTGGTTGGAGAAGCGCCGAAGCGTGCCAAGACTGAAGTATCTTTGAATTTTGACGATTCTGATCTTGAGGGAGTGAAATTTTCTCATGATGACCCTCTGGTCATAGTACCTGTGATAGGGAACTCGGAAACGAAGAGAGTTCTTGTTGACAATGGAGCTTCAGTGGACATCTTATTCCATGATACTTTCATTAGGATGGGTTACACTGATTCTCAGCTAACACCCTCAAACATGCCCATATATGGGTTCAATGGAGTAGAATCCAAGGTAGAAGGCACGATTCAACTCCCCATGACAATGGGACAAGGTTCAAAGACGTCTACTCAAATGCTGAACTTCATAGTTATCAAAGCGACTTCAACCTACAATGCAATTCTGGGAAGAACAGGTCTTCATGCGTTTAAGGTTGTTGCCTCATCTTATCATTTAAAGATCAAGTTCCCTACCAGTAATGGAATTGGCGAAGAGAAAGGTGATCAGAAAATGGCTAGAAGTTGTTATGTAGCCGCATTAAGGCCTGATGGAGTTGGGGGGCAGGTTCTCCCAATCGAAGACATGGACATCAGAAACGATGAAGAAAGGAGAGGAAAACCAGCTGAGGATCTTGTTCCCATTCCCCTGATTCTAGGAGAACCAGATAAGGTAACCTACATTGGAGCTTTACTACCTGAATCTATGAAAAGCAAGTTGACATTGTTAGGAATATGTTGATTCTTGATGATAATTGTAAAAACACTTAGTAGATTTTGTATTAAGTTATTTTGTAACTGTCAACGAAATGGCATGCTTTGCAGTGTTTCGTTGACAGGAAGCTCATCAACGGAATGAGTGTTGTAGCAATTGCATTGTACAATACTTCACAGTTTGATATGCATTTGATGTATGTATTAGATAGGTTTCCTAAGTCATGTTGACTAAGTACTAGATAGGCAAAATAGGTTGGTTAATTGTAAGTATATCATGCCTTGTAATTTTGCCTAAGTGAAGACATGTCAACGGTATGAAGATTACTCTATCAACGGAACAAGGATACACCATCAACGGAATGAAGTTTACTCATCAACGAAATGAAGTTTACTCATCAACGAAATGGAGAATAAAGCTATCAACGAAACACATCTCCCTGCTATCAACGAATCATTATTGCTTTTCTGAATAGTTGACAAAGTGATAGTGACAGTTTACTGAACAGATCTAAAGGTGATGTGGAAGTGTACTTTGCATTGGAAACCATTAAAATGGACATGGGGAATAAGGAAACATCCCAGTTTCCAATTGGGCTCTTGGGAGTGATCATAATAAGCATGAAGACAAAAGCAAGGATCTCCAAGGACCATTGGACAAAGGGATGAAAAGCAAACTATTGGCGGTTATCTTTAGTGTACTTTAGAGTAGCCAAAAATAGTATTGTAAACTTGGGAATATATAACCAAGTTTAGCAGTTAGAAAGAATGTAAGAGAAGAAAAACAAATAGTTTGTATTAGCTATCTTTGAGAGCATTCTTCTCTACAACTCTGTAACTGAGCAGCTGTGTACTTTTGTATCACAGATTATTTCCGCAATAAAAACACTTCAGTTGGATCATCAAACAATCCAACTGAATTATTGATATCTTGTGTTTTTGTTTATTCAGTTCAGTTTTATTTTATCATTGTTTTAAGTTTAAGAAAATATCAAGAATTGTATTCAACCCCCCCCTTCTACAATTCTGTTAGGTCATTTGGGAATAACAATTGGTATCAGAGAAAGCTTCTAACATACAAGAAGTTTAAAGATCAAGACCAAAACAGAAACCATGGTGAAGAAGGATGCAGGTGTGAAGATACCAGTTCTTGATAAGGACAATTACTCTCACTGGAAAGTAAAGATGCATTTACATCTCATGTCTATGGATGAGAGATATGTAGACTGCATTGAGAAAGGTCCACACGTTCCCATGAAGTTTGCATCTAGAATTGGAGTGCCAGATGATGCTCCTGACGTAGAAATTCCAAAACTTGTCTCAGAATGGACTATTGAAGATCTTGCAGAAATCCATAAAGATAAGAGAACCATGAACATTCTGTTTAATGGTTTGGAGCAAGAGATGTTTGATAATGTCATAAACTGTACAACCTCCAAAGAAGTATGGGACACTGTCAGAACACTATGTGAAGGAACTGAGCAAGTAAGGGAGAACAAAATGCAACTCCTTATACAACAATATGAGCACTTTCACTTTAAAGCTGGTGAAACCCTAAATGACACGTTTAGTAGGTTTCAAAAGCTTCTGAATGGATTAAAGTTGTATGGGAGAATCTACCAAACTAAGGACTCAAACCTTAAATTTCTAAGAGCTCTTCCAAAAGAATGGAAGCCTATGACTGTTTCTCTAAGAAACACTCAAGAGTACAAAGATTACACTCTTGAAAGGCTGTATGGAACATTGAAGACTTATGAGCTGGAAATGGAGCAAGATGAGGAAATTGAAAAGGTACAGAAGAAGGGTGGATCCATTGCATTGATTGCATCTGTGAACCAACTGGAAGATGACACTGAAGAAGCTGCAAAGGCCACAACTAGTCGATCTAGTTGTAGGAGTGATGTTAGCAAGGGTAAAGACAAGATGACAGAAGAAGAAGAATCAGAACCAGCCAACTTGGATGACTTAGATGAGATTGATGAACACATTGCTTTTCTGTCAAGAAAATTCTCTAAGTTCAAGTTCAAAAGAAACTCAGAAGCAAGGCCACCAAGAAGAGACTTTCAACCTAGCAAAACAAACTGGATTGAAAAGTCTAAATCTAAATGTTTCAATTGTGGAATGCTTGGTCACTTTGCTGGAGACTGCAGAAAGCCCAAGATTGAGAAGAGCAACAGGAAATTTGAGCCTGTTGATTATAAAAAGAAATACTTTGAACTTCTCAAGCAAAAGGAAAAGGCTTTCATGTCTCAGGAGTATGATTGGGCTGGTAATGGTGAAGATTCTGATGATGATGTTGAGTATGTCAACTTGGCTCTTATGGCTGACAATCATGAGCAGGAAGCAAGTTCCTCAAGCAACCAGGTAACAATTACTAATCTTTCTGAGCTTTCTAAAGAGGAATGCGATAGTGCAGTAAATGAAATGTCTACTGTATTATATAATTTGCGTGTTACTCTTAAATCACTTACCAAAGAGAATTCAAGAATTAAAGAGACTAATTTGCTCTTAAGTGATAGGAATGCAATGTTAGAAGCACAGCTCATTGAATTTGAGAAAATGAGATGTGTTAGTAGGGATGCTAAGAAGGAACTTGAGAACGTGTTACAAAGGGAAGAAATTCTTAAGACACAACTAGAAATAGAACAGAGTGTGATTGCTAAATGGAAAGATGCCAGGAATGTTGCTACCAACATCATTAATGTTCAAGGTATGGAATCTTTCTGTGAATAATCATGGAAAAAGAACAAAGAGAAACTAGGGTATGCTTGTGAAGCCTTAGATTCAGAAACAGAGTCAACAAACAACAATGATCATTTGTTGAAGGTTGATATGTCAACGGAATGCGATGTTCCGTTGACACATGAACCATCAACCGATCAGGGTGTTTCGTTGACAGAGAAAAGAAAAGATGAACTCACTAGACTTAATAATAAGTATGGTCCTGTCACCAAGAACTTTGTTCAAGGTGAGTCTAGTAAATCAAAGAAAGTTGAGAAGCCTGTTGAGAGAGCTAATGTAGGTCACTTGTCCAACAAGCAATTGAAAGATAAAATAGAGAATGTTCAAATTGAGGCTAAGGGAAATAAAAGGAATAACAGGAATGGCAAAGTAGGAATTAACAAACACAACAATTACACACCTGATAAATATGCTCCTAGAAAGACTTGTGTCAATTGTGGAAGTGTTAGTCATCTATCTACTAACTGCAAATCTGTTAAGAAAACTGCTAATGTGAAAATTCCCAAGCCTGCAATGAATAATCTTATGCCTACAATGCCTGTTATGCCTAACATGTTTGCTCCATGTGCACAATTTCAGAATCCATATGCTAACATATCATTTGTGCCTAATCCATACATGAATATGTTTAGTATGCCACAAATGCCATGGAATATGAATAATATGTGTGTTCCTTCAAATATGCATGCTGTAAATGAAAATGTGAGCAACAATCAGAAATCAACACCAAGAGTAAAAGTTGATTTAAATCAATCTGAGCCCAAGGTGAAAAATGATGTAAAAAGAAAAGCAAAGGCTAACAAAACAGGACCCAAGGAAACTTGGGTACCAAAATCGACTTGATTTGGTTCTATTGTGTGCAGGGAGACAAAAAGAATCTTTGGTACTTGGATAGTGGTTGTTCAAGACACATGACTGGTGATTCTACCCTGCTCACAGAGTTTCAGGAAAGAGCTGGCCCTTGTATTGCTTTTGGAGATGACAGCAAAGGCTACACAAAGGGATATGGCTTGATTTCAAAAGAGAATGTCATCATAGATGAGGTTGCATTGGTGGATGGTCTCAAGCACAATTTGCTTAGTATCAGTCAACTTTGTGACAAAGGATTTTTAGTTACTTTTTCTAAAGAAGCCTGTGTTGTTTCTAAAGGAGGAAACAACAATGTGGTAATGACTGGATTCAGAAGAGGGAATGTGTACATTGCTGACTTTAGTAGCACAAGTCCAGACACCATCACTTGTCTTTTCAGCAAAGCAAGCAAGGATGAAAGTTGGCTATGGCACAAGAAATTATCTCATCTGAATTTCAAGGTTATGAATGATTTGGTAAGGAAGGATCTTGCTAGAGGAATTCCACAAGTGGAGTTTTCCAAGGATGGTTTGTGTGATGCCTGTCAAAAAGGGAAACAAAAGAAGGCATCATTCAAAAGCAAGACAGAGTCATCAATTGTCCATCAGCTTGAGTTACTTCATATGGATCTGTTTGGCCCTGTAAATGTCATGTCTATTTCAAAGAAGAAATATTGTCTTGTGATTGTTGATGATTTTTCTAGATTTACTTGGACCTTCTTTTTACATTCTAAAGATGAGGCAAGTGAAATCATTATCAATCACATCAAGATGGTAAACAATCATCCTGACTTGAAAGTAAGAAGGATCAGGAGTGACAATGGGACAGAATTCAAGAATTCAAGCATGAAGATGTTCTGTGAAGAAAATGGTATTATGCATGAGTTTTCAGCAGCAAGGACACCACAGCAAAATGGTGTAGTTGAAAGGAAAAACAGAACACTTATTGAAGCTGCCAGGACAATGCTAGATGAATCAAAGTTACCAACTTATTTTTGGGCTGAGGCAGTTAACACATCTTGCTTCACTCAGAATATTTCTTTGATTAATCAGGCCAAGGGAATGACCCCTTATCAACTACTCAAAAGAAAGAAGCCACTATTGGATTTTCTTCATGTCTTTGGATGCAAGTGCTTTGTTCTGAGAAATCAAGCTGAGCATTTGGGGAAATTTGAAGCAAAGGCAGATGAAGCAATATTTGTGGGATATGCAGCAGGGAAAGCTTACAGAGTCTATAATCTCAGAACCAACATTGTTATGGAATCTGTACATGTTGTTTTTGATGATCTCAAAATTCAAGGTCTCTGTGATGAAGGTTTCCATGAAAGTCTCTCTTTTGAGAATGAGGAAGGAGATCGAATGAATCATGTTAAGACTACTGAGAAACAGCCTAAAGTTGTTGTATCTAGCACAGATGAGAGCAGCAGTGAAGATGAAATTGCTGCATTAAGATTGAAAAGAATAGTTGATAGTAGACCAAATGGTCATTTCGTTGACAGTCAAGATGGTGGTTTCGTTGACAGTCAAAATGAGCGTTTCGTTGACAGCCAAAACAGTCATACCGTTGAAGGTCATAGAAATGTCTCAAGAAGTGATCATTTAGGGACAACAAACTCAGGGGGAGTTTCTCAAGGACAAATATCCAATCAAGGCAATCATGATCATGAAGCTACCTCGTCAAGAGCAAATCTACCTCCCTCAAGAAAATGGACTAAAGATCATCCCTTTGAACTTATTATAGGTGATGTTTCTTCAAAAGTCCAAACTAGAAGAGCAACTCAAGAAGAATGTCTATATAGCAGCTTTCTGTCTCAAGATGAGCCAAAGAAAGTTGAGGATGCACTTCTAGATCCAGATTGGGTTTTGGCTATGCAAGAAGAGCTAAACCAATTTGAAAGGAACAATGTTTGGAAGTTGGTGCCCAAGCCTAAGGACAGGAGTATAATAGGCACAAAATGGGTGTTCAGAAACAAGATGGATGAAAATGGCATAGTCACAAGGAACAAAGCAAGACTAGTTGCAAAAGGCTACTCACAGGAAGAAGGAATTGATTTTGATGAAACATTTGCTCCTGTTGCAAGACTAGAAGCAATAAGGATTTTCCTAGCCTATGCAGCCCATGCCAATTTCAAAGTCTATCAAATGGATGTGAAAAGTGCTTTTCTGAATGGGGAATTGGAAGAGGAGGTCTATGTAAGTCAACCTCCTGGTTTTGAAGATGATGATTTTCCAGAATATGTATACTTCCTCCTCAAAGCACTCTATGGTTTGAAACAAGCACCTAGAGCCTGGTATGACACACTCTCACAGTTTCTTCTTGAGAATCATTTCACTAGAGGTACTGTAGATAAAACTCTTTTTCACAGGATTGTGAATGGCTCTACTATACTTGTTCAAATTTATGTAGATGACATAATCTTTGGGTCTACAGATGTGAAACTTTGTCAAAAGTTTGCCAAGCTTATGCAAAGTAAATATGAAATGAGCATGATGGGAGAATTAACTTACTTTCTTGGTCTTCAAGTGAAGCAAGTTAATGAAGGCATTTTCATTAGTCAAACAAAATATATTCATGATTTATTAAAGAAATTTAACTTAATGGAATGCTCTCCTGCCAAAACTCCCATGCCCACTGCCACCAAACTTGAATTGAATACTAAGGAAAAATCTGTGGACATTTCAAGTTACAGAGGCATGGTAGGCTCACTTTTGTATTTAACAGCTAGTAGACCTGATATTATGTTTGCTACATGTCTATGTGCTAGATTTCAGGCTGATCCTAGGGAATCCCATTTAGTTGCTATTAAAAGGATTTTCAGATATCTCAAGGGAACACCAAACCTTGGCATTTGGTATCCTAGAGAATCTGGTTTTGAACTAATTGGTTATTCAGATGCAGATTATGCAGGATGTAAAATTGACAGGAAAAGCACAACAGGCACCTGTCAATTCTTAGGAAACAAGCTTGTGTCATGGTTCAGCAAGATACAAAACTCAGTTTCCACCTCCACAGCTGAGGCTGAGTATATTGCAGCTGGAAGTTGTTGTGCACAGATTTTATGGATGAAAAATCAATTACTTGATTATGGATTAAGAGTTGAGAAAATTCCTATTTTCTGTGACAACACTAGTGCCATTGCCATTACTGAGAATCCAGTGCAGCATTCAAGAACCAAGCACATTGACATCAAGTACCATTTCATTAGAGAACATGTTATGAATGGTACTGTGGAGTTACATTTTGTTCCAAGTGAACAACAACTTGCAGACATCTTTACCAAGCCACTTGATGAATCAACATTCTCAAGATTAGTAAGTGAGCTAGGTATGCTAAATTTCTCTTAATTATTTTTGAGATATTTGCAAGTCATAATGCAGCCAGGAACTTGCCATAATTTTTCTGTGAATTGATTTTCTCAGGAAAAGGTGAAATTTTGTCTAAGTCAAAATTACTATGTCAACGAAACGCACCATTTCGTTGACAGTCTTAGCATTTTTCTGGGTGTTTCGTTGATAGCTCTTTTATATCAACGAAACGCAGCTTTATCAACGAAATAAGACTGGACTTTAACCGCCCAATCCTGATTCGTTGATGTAGCGCTTTTTAATCTGAACCGTTGAAATTTCACGTTCTTTATCACGATCTATACATACATCCCTGTAAGCATAAATCGTGGTAATATTTAATTCTAACGGTTACTTTTTAAGCCAATCAGGTAATTTAGATTAATTATTGGACTTAATTTCTGAGAACTTTTGGGGAAGTATTTAAGAAATTTTAATTTCTTTATTTCATTTCTACCTGTTCTCAAAAATTCCAAAAGTTTTTCTAGCTTCTTCTCTCTAACAAGCAATACAGCTCGAAGCTTTTCCTCACTCAACAATGGCACCCATAGTCAAGCTTATGTCTGCTGGTGGGTTCATCTATGAGAAGAACAATTCCATTCCATTTGTCGTTAAGGAGAGTCAGAACATCATCTTTTTCAAAATGATGGATTTCATGAGGAACTGTAAGTTGAGCTATGCGATGTTTCACTCTACACCACTCTACAATGAAGTAATCGAGGAGATTTGGACCTCATGTGAGTATAGTGGAACAAACGGCACACTGCAATTCACTCTTCAAGGTAATGAGTACATAGTTAATTCTGATGTTTTGCAAGCATGTTTACATATTCCTGATAATAACTGTGATGCTTTGCCTACTAACACTGAAATAACTACCATGCTAAATTCTATAAACTACTCTTTGCCTACTGATAATCTGGGTAGAATAATTAGGAGAGGTTTGGTTAGGGAATACAGTTATTTAGCTGATGCATTCATTAAGGTCTTTTCTGGAAAGATTAGTAATTTTGATGCATTAACTAATTCTATGTTAATTCTCCTAACCATGCTTCTAAATGATAGATATTACAACTTTAGCACCCAACTTATTTATGAAATTGGTGCTAAGTTGGGTGATAGGGCAAATAGGAAGAAAAATATCTATTATGCAAGGTTTCTGATGATGCTGGCTAATCATGTTAGTCCAGCACCATTAGTTATCTCTAACCCTAATGCCAGGTTTGAGTGCTTTGTACAAGAAAAGAGAGTATTGACAGACATACTGAGGCTGAACTACAATGGTGATGTTCCAGTGGTGTATCTGCCAATCATTGAGGTAACTACTACTATCCCTATTAGTATAGTTGTTACTTCTATTGTCTCCTCCAACCTTGTTGCTATGGAGTCTGTAGCTGTGACCCAACAGGCTCCTGCCCCAGCAACTAAATCAAAATCAAAGAAATCCTCCAAGCCAACCTCAGGTGCTTCTCAAAAGGCACCTGTTGTAAAAACTACCACACAACCTAAGGGGAGTGAGTCTGGAGTTGTGAGAGGTGAGGGGAGGGGTGAAAATCAAAGAAACCCCAAGAATAAGGAAGGTGAGGTAAGTGTTTCCCAGCCTAGCCCCATTGTGTCTTCCCAACAAGGCACAATGAGTAAAATGGATTTAAACACAAGTCTAATTGCATCCTCCCAAAAGGATGTGATTATTGAAACAAGCTCTCCACCTAGAGCACAGTCCAAAAGGGTAAGGGACACTTCAAGCCCACAGTCTACATTTTCCCAATACCAAAGGAGAGTGAAGCAAAAGACCAAGGGTTCACAGGGTGCACACACACTGGAAGCAACACTTCCAGTTTCTCAAATTCAGGTTGATGTAACCCCTATTATTTCTCTGGGGTTACAGTCCCACTCTCTAAACATTAATCTTGATTTATCTCCATCCAATTCACCAACTCAATCTTTAGATGTGGACATGATCCATACATCTTTTCCTGATTCTCCAACTCTAATCTTGGAGAAGCCCCACTCTGAAGCTGGTGGCCATCACTTGTTAAGTGATTTGTTGGGCCATCAACCAATTTTTTCTGAAGTTGCAAGAGGATCTGTGGACCAATCTCTAAAATCAATCACCACAGATTCTACTGTAATTTCACTTTCTCAAAGTGCTTTCTTGACTTCATCAACGAAACAGCTTCTTTCGTTGACAAGTGTTTCTCCATCAACGGTATCCATACCGTTGACAGTTCAAACTACCATTCCGTTGATAGGTCAATCTACACCCTTTATTGAAAATCCAGTTGTTTCCACAACTAGTGTAGATGACCTGGTGGTAGTTGAGACACTTTTAGGTTTGAGAGGGAGTGAAATTGAGAGGCTGGCTTGCAGCCAGGCAAAAGGAGACAATGAGAGTGAGAGGCTGGCTATTTCTTCCAGCCAGGCAAAAGGAGAGTTTGAGAGTACCACCTTAGTAGGTGAAGGTGAGGGTGTGAGAGGTGTGAGCCATGGGGAGCCCATGATGCAAGAAAAGAGTGGAGAGAGAGAAGGGACTACAGGAGCAATAAGGGTGGAAGCAGCCATTGCTAATGAGTTAATGGAGGTCAGTGAGGGAGAAAGGGAACTTACTTTCCAAGAGCTTTATCAACAAACTCTGGATAGTATTTCCCTGGATCCTGAGACCTTTACTCATCCTGTGCCAGCCTATCAAGTTCTGGCTCAACAGGGCAATGTGGAGGCAGAAAGGTCACTCAACTTAATTCATACTACTGCATCAATGCAAAGAGCAAAGGATGCCTTGACCAATCTACCTCCAGGAGCTGCAGCAAGTGGGGACTTTGAGTTTTCTGATGATGAGGACAGCTATGGTGATAATCTACAGGTGGCCACCACTTCACAGACTGGGACTTCTGTGGTGCCTCCTACACCAGGCTGGCTTTCTCAGGGTATGCATGGAAGAGTCACTCTAGATGCTGCTATCTCAAGGCAGTACAATGAGGCCTATCTAGCTCATGAGTCTGCAAATGCAAGGGACAAGAAACTCTACAAGGCCATCATGGATTCTCTGGAAATTCAAAGGCTACAAATGATGCAGACAAGGATTGAGGCTACAGAAATCAAGGACTCCATTAGCAATCTCAGGGATGCTAACTACAGGATGATCGATGAAAAGCTCCCTCTTCTCACTGTGTCCAAGATGACCAGGTTTTTCTCTAAGGAACCTGAGGTGGCTACATCCTTGAAAACTCTCTCTACAAGAGTGGACAAGGTGGAAGCTACACTTTCTCAAATGCAGAAGGAACAGGAGAAGCAAACTCAGCTACTCACTCAGCTAGTGGCAGCTCAAGGACTCCCAGTCATCTCTCTTGATGCTAACAAAAAGGGGGAGAAATCTAAGGAGCTAAACATTCAAATCACAAAGGTGTTGGTCCCAGCCATTTCACTACCACAGGAGCCACTAGCAATGGGGGAGTTTGGGAAGAAGAAGAAGGATAGTATTGACCTGATCCAGGAAGCTTCTATGAGGATGAAACTTGCAGAACAAATCAAAGATCACTGGTCCAACATAGAAGCAAGGTTCAAGAACATTACTGAATCTTCAAAGACAGATCAGCCATCAACAAATGCAATGGTGATTGTACAAATGGAGCCACAGTTCAAGAGCTCTTATGCTATAGAGCCCCCTCAGCATGGAATCCTTCAAGATTCAAGAAATGAGAAGGGTCAATCTTCATGCTTTAAGAATGTGGATGCAAGAGGGATGTCTCCAATATCACCTGCCAAACCCAAAGGCAAGAACATTGAAAGGATATTTTATCCTGCTCCAAAGCCAGATGAGTTCAAAGTCCTAGGGAAGCTGATCATTGAGAGCAAGGAAAGCAATCATCCAAGCATAAGGAATCAAAGGGCCATCATCTACAGGGACAGCAAGGAAATCTGCATTTGGGTTGGTCACCCAAATTTTGCAAAGGCCAAGGCTGAAGAATCTGAAAGGGCAGCAATGCAAGCATTGGCAGTTGCTCAAGCACTTGAAGATGAAGAGACCTTTCAGGAAGAAAAAGCCAAGGATGGAGCTAATGAAGCTGAACCAGCAAGGAAAAGTGTAAGGCAACCAAAGGCTAGAGCTAAGAGGAATCTGAACTTTGAAAAAGAGGACTCTCTGGACACTGCTCAAGCCCCTTCCACAACAAGTGCACATCAAATTCCTATTGACCTACCTATTGGAGGAAAGTTGGCCTGTGACCCTGCACACCCTGTCAACTTTCATGATCAACCAATCATGCCAAAGGAGGAGCCTATTGAATTTGATGAAGCCTATTTTCCAAAGTTCCTATTTGAAAAGGATCAACCAATGAAGACAAAGAAAAGGGCTGTCAAGGCAAAGCCAGTATTTGTGAGGAAGCCACAATCTCAGAAACCCCCTACAAATCCAGAGGACTGCATGTACATTGCTGACATCAGGGAAGAATCCAGCTTACATCTTGATTTAGACAACCTGGTGGAAGTAAGGGGCATTGCAGCTTCTCAAAAGTTACCTGAAAGATTGGTTTTCACATACAAGGGTGGTAGAGAACAAATATGGCCTCTCTACAGAATTTTAGGAGAAGACTACCAAACACTACTCACAGTGTTTAGATGCTTGAAGAAAGACTTTGGCTTCACCAAAACAGCCAAGTCTGAGGTGGTCTCCAAGATATGTCAAATAAAGGCTAGCTGGAACAAGCCTGAGGCTCTTCCCAGGATGCTAAGAGTGCCCTCAACAGGAAAGAAGATCCATCTTCAACCTTACTGGATGATGGAATTTAAGGACAAGGACAACTGCAGAAGGTTCTTCAGGATGGAAGACCAGCTGGATAAGGCATCTAATCAAACTCTAAGGTTCATGCAATCCAAGCTTGGTGATCAAGATGAAGAAGAGAAGATCTTTTACAGAAGGCTACAGGTCCAGATTGAGGAGAACAACTCTAGGAGAGGGAAGAAGACTATGCCTCAAAGAAGACCAAGATGAATCATTTGCTCAGTCTAGAGGAGCACATTTGGGCATTAGTCTTGTAAGTCTTGTTTATGTCTAAAACTTTATGAAGCTCAATGCAATTTTTACTTTTATTCATGGGTAATATGTCTGAGTGTTTTTGTTATCATCAAGGCTCTTGATTTATGGCTGTTATTCTATCAGTCATAAATTGGGGGAGATTGTTAGGAATATGTTGATTCTTGATGATAATTGTAAAAACACTTAGTAGATTTTGTATTAAGTTATTTTGTAACTGTCAACGAAATGGCATGCTTTGCAGTGTTTCGTTGACAGGAAGCTCATCAACGGAATGAGTGTTGTAGCAATTGCACTGTACAATACTTCACAGTTTGATATGCATTTGATGTATGTATTAGATAGGTTTCCTAAGTCATGTTGACTAAGTACTAGATAGGCAAAATAGGTTGGTTAATTGTAAGTATATCATGCCTTGTAATTTTGCCTAAGTGAAGACATGTCAACGGTATGAAGATTACTCTATCAACGGAACAAGGATACACCATCAACGGAATGAAGTTTACTCATCAACGAAATGAAGTTTACTCATCAACGAAATGGAGAATAAAGCTATCAACGAAACACATCTCCCTGCTATGAACGAATCATTATTGCTTTTCTGAATAGTTGACAAAGTGATAGTGACAGTTTACTGAACAGATCTAAAGGTGATGTGGAAGTGTACTTTGCATTGGAAACCATTAAAATGGACATGGGGAATAAGGAAACATCCCAGTTTCCAATTGGGCTCTTGGGAGTGATCATAATAAGCATGAAGACAAAAGCAAGGATCTCCAAGGACCATTGGACAAAGGGATGAAAAGCAAACTATTGGCGGTTATCTTTAGTGTACTTTAGAGTAGCCAAAAATAGTATTGTAAACTTGGGAATATATAACCAAGTGTAGCAGTTAGAAAGAATGTAAGAGAAGAAAAACAAATAGTTTGTATTAGCTATCTTTGAGAGCATTCTTCTCTACAACTCTGTAACTGAGCAGCTGTGTACTTTTGTATCACAGATTATTTCCGCAATAAAAACACTTCAGTTGGATCATCAAACAATCCAACTGAATTATTGATATCTTGTGTTTTTGTTTATTCAGTTCAGTTTTATTTTATCATTGTTTTAAGTTTAAGAAAATATCAAGAATTGTATTCAACCCCCCCTTCTACAATTCTGTTAGGTCATTTGGGAATAACAGACATCCTTTCTCCAAAAAAACAGTGATGTATTCGCTTGGACAGCAGCTGATATGCCAGGGATTGATCCCCGATTGATAACCCACAAATTGAATGTGGATCCTGAAAGGAAGACAGTGAAACAAAAGAAAAGAAATTTTGCTCCAGAAAGACAAGAAGCCATCAAGCAGGAGGTAGAAAAACTCTTGGAAGCAGGCTTCATTGAAGAAATTCAGTTCCCTGAATGGTTGGCTAACCCAGTGATGGTCAAGAAGGCTAATGGAAAGTGGAGAATGTGTGTGGACTTCACCGACTTGAATGACGCATGTCCTAAGGATTGTTTTCCCTTACCAAGGATTGATGCTTTGATAGATGCCACTGCTGGGCACGAGATGCTAAGTTTCATGGATGGCTTCAGTGGATACAACCAAATCAAGATGCACAAGGACGACATCTCCAAGGTATCATTCATCACGGACTTTGGTGTTTTCTGTTATTTAGTCATGGCATTTGGACTTAAGAATGCAGGGGCAACATACCAAAGATTGGTGAACAAAATTTTTGAACCATTGATTGGAAAAACAATGGAAGTTTATGTGGATGACATGCTAGTCAAGAGCCTCGACAAGGCAGCCCATATAAAACACCTTCAAGAAGCGTTTGAAGTGCTGAGGCACCACAAGATGATGTTAAATCCAGCAAAGTGTGCCTTTGGGGTTGGCTCAGGAAAATTTTTAGGCCTGATGGTCTCCAAGAGAGGAATCGAGGCTAACCCTGATAAGATCAAGGCAATCCTAGACATGGAACCACCCAAGTCTGTTAAGGATGTGCAAAAATTGACAGGAAGAGTTGCAGCTTTGGGAAGATTCATCTCCAAGTCAGGAGAAAAATGCTTACCTTTTTTCAAAGCACTCAAGAATGTGAAAAATTTCGAGTGGACACCTGAAAGCCAAGAAGCCTTTGAGGCCCTGAAGAAATACATGGCTGAAGCACCACTGTTGGCAAAACCAAAGCCAGGAGAAATCCTCTATCTGTACTTGGCAGTATCTGACACTGCCCTTGGAGCTGTTTTGGTAAAGGAAGAATTGAAGGTTCAGAAACCCATCTACTATGTGAGTAAGATCCTGCATGGGGCAGAAATAAACTACTCTACCATAGAGAAGTTTGCCTTAGCCTTGATAATGGCCTCAAGAAAGCTACGTCCATACTTCCAGGCGCACAAGATAGAGGTTTTGACTAATCAACCTCTAAGGAACATTCTGCACAGCCCTCAGGTTAGTGGAAGATTGATCAAATGGGCTATTGAGTTGGGGGAATTTGATATCAAGTATAAGCCTCGTACGACCATTAAAGCTCAAGCACTCGCTGACTTCATGGTTGAATGTACCATTGACAACCAAGAAGTCGGGGGGCAGGAGGTAGTAGTGGAAGACAGAAAAGATGAAGACATGGTGTCCAAGGAATGTTGGGTGCTCTATTTTGATGGAGCATCAAAAACAAAATCAAGTGGAGCTGGTTTAGTGCTGCAAAGTCCTGATGGATTCGTTATAGAGTACGCACTAAAACTTGACTTCCCGACGACAAACAATGAGGCTGAGTATGAAGCTTTAATTGCTGGCTTAGGGCTGGCTGGAGCCCTGAGGGTCAAAACTCTGAAAGTCTGTGGAGACTCAAGGTTAGTTGTCTCTCAAGTAAATGGAGAGTTTGAAGCCAGAGATGAAGTCATGGCTAAGTATCTGAAACTTGTCAAAGCCATCATGACTCAGTTTGATGAATGCTATGTGGAGCACGTTCCGAGGGAGGAAAATGTGAAGGCTGATGCCTTGTCCAAGTTTGCCTCTTCTGAAATTGAAAATTATGCTGGGAGTGTATACTTCCAAGTCTTAAAAACCCCAAGCATCAACGGAAAGTTGGTAGCACCCATTGGTATTACCAGTTGTTGGATTGATCCAATCAAAGCTCATTTGGAAACTGGGTGGCTGCCTAACGACACTTCAGAAGCACGAAAGCTATACGTCAGAGCATTAAGGTATGCCCTAATTGAGGGAATCATATACAAGAAGTCTTTCATCATTCCTTATCTGAAGTGTTTGAGACCTCAAGAGGCGGAATTGGCCCTGAAAGAAGTTCATGAAGGGATTTGTGGACAGCACTTGGGGGGCAGAGCTTTGGCCCATAAAATTACTCGTCTAGGTTTCTATTGGCCAAGTATGCTTGCTGATGCAAAAAGTTATGTGAAGAAATGTGAATGGTGCCAGAAGCATGCACCAGTGGTTAGACAACCACCTGAGATGTTGACATCCGTAAACTCACCTATCCCTTTTGCTATGTGGGGAATGGATATACTTGGGCCATTTCCAATGGCAAGTGCACAGAGAAAATTTCTGATAGTAGCAATTGACTACTTTACTAAGTGGATTGAGGCTAAACCTTTGGCCAAGATAACCACCAAGCAAGTGATGCACTTCTTTTGGGAGAATGTGATATGTAGATATGGAATTCCACGAATCCTGGTAACGGATAATGGAACTCAATTCAACAATGACGAGTTCAAGAAGTATTGTGACGAGAATGATATCAAGTTGCGTTTCACTTCCGTTGCCCATCCTCAAGCAAATGGGCAAGCTGAGGTTCCAAATCGAATTATCCTAGATGGATTGAAGAAAAGAGTTGAACGCTCCAGAAATACTTGGGTAGATGAATTGCTTCCCATACTATGGGCTTATCGTACTACTTGTAAAGTCACCACTGGAGCTACCCCCTTCTTGCTAGCATATGGGGCCGAGGCAGTGGTTCCAGTGGAGATTACTCACACATCTCCAAGAGTTGAGGCTTATGAGCCAGAAGTAAATGAAGAAGGCTTGAGGCTAGCCTTGGATCTAATTGACGAAATTAGAGATGAGGCGAATGCCAAGATAGTTGAACATCAGAAACGAGCATCTTTCTACTACAACCTAAGGGTTAAAGAGAGATTCTTTCGTCAAGGGGACTTGGTCCTTAGAAAAATTGAAACATCTGGAGTTGGACAAAAGGGAAAGTTAGCCCCAAACTGGGAAGGGCCCTATCGGGTCAAGAATGTGTATGGACGAGGCTCATACAAGTTGGAAACTATGGAAGGGATTGAAGTGCCTAGAACTTGGCATGCTGCAAACTTGAAAGTTTACTATGTTTAAGTGTATCCTAATTGGACTCACTATTAGGACAAGTAGAAATAAGGTCGACGAAACCAATCCAAGTTTTTAAACTTGAGGTAGAAGTAGCAAACTATGTAAGGGTTGAACCCATTTCTTCAAGTTATGAATTAATTCAGCAATTTCCAAAATATTCTACAAAGCATTGCATATTGATGTTCATAAGATTCAAAGTACGAATTAAGTACGCAAACACGAGAAATTAAAAGGCATGAAGAAAATAAGTTAAATAACTTCCAATAAAGTTAAAGTTATGCCCGAAGGCAGAAATACATAAAATAAATAAAAGCTACAAACAGCTATGGCTCCTCAGAGCCAGACTCCTCTCCAGAACCCTCTCCCTCCTCAGACTCCTCCTCCTCACCGGACTCCTCCTCACCGGAGCTGGATCCCTCTGACTCTTCGCCAGGCTGAGAGGCATGTTCAGGATTGAGAATCCTGTCGTCCTCATCCATATCATCCCCTCCGGCCAAGGCCTTCTCCAACTGATTAGGAGCATGGGGGCTGGGGAAGTCAGAAATAGTAAGAGACCCAGGAAGTCTCCTCGAGACCTCAGCCAAAGCCTCATCCCATCCTTTAGTAAACTGGACGGGGAAAAGGAGATCATCGTGCTGAGTAATAATCTCTTGGTACTCGGCAGAGTCAAAATACTCATCAATAATGCGATCTTTCCCCTTCCTGAACTCCACCAGCTCCGCTTGAGCATCCAACAGCTCCTTCTCCCTCTGGTCCAAAGAAGCCCTAAGAGAACCCACCTCCAGCTGGGCCTTATCAAACTTAGCCTTGTTGGCCTCCGAGGATGCACACCAAGCTTTGGCTTGGAATAAAGCCCCTTGAAAGCTGGCATTAGCCTACAAACAGATCACAAGTTAGTATGATAACTTAATATATGCAAAGAACTACAAATAAAAAGGGAATAAAGACTTACAGCAGCAAAAGCTTGAGAGCCCGCGCTTTCAGCACCCTCAATGGTCGAGTTGGCCACAAAATCCTTGTAGTCACAAGGAGTTAAGGAATGATGTGACCACTCAACAGCGTGCTGGGCCACCCCAACTATGGTGTCCTTCTTCCTAATTCCCCAGTTGGGGCGCCAAACTGAGCTCTTAACTGAGGAAGAGCCCTCGACTTCTTCAACCTCGGCCACATGAGGCCTCAGAATAGAAGGGCCTTTAGCAGCCAGCCTGGGGTCCTTCAAGCAAGCCCTCTTGATTCTGGCTGTCTCCCCGCCTTCCGGCTCATTCTGCTTGTTAATAAACTCAGCAGCTGCAAACAAAAGTCAAGGAAAACGATTGGTATAAGGCAATCTTAATACAACTATAAGAAAATAAAAAAAAGGGAATTACCCTGATCAGAAACTTTTGAAAGTTTCAGAGACTTAAGAACAAATTCGTCCAAGAGCTCCCAAGACATGGTGGCATAATCATCCTTGATAAGTTCAGCATAAGCATGAGTCTCCTCCTCAGTCAAGATTATGTCATCTGGGCTACCATCTGACACTCTACTGAACGAGCTCTGAAAAAGGGTGCCCCAATCCCCTTCGTCCCACATCAGATACATAAACTCATCCTTCCACTTAGGATTGTTGTCAGGAATGGATTTTGGGTGAAAAATAGGGGGTATCGAAGAACGGTGACTAATGTACACCCAACCCAAGGCTTGAGAAGAGCTATTCTTAAATTGAAATATCTTTCTAAAAAGGGCGACAGAAAGAGGGAATTTGTTTTTTAAACACAAAACAATAAAACACATAATCAACCTCCAAGCGTTTGGAGGTAGCTGACAGGGGTTAATTCCTACATCGGCTAAAAGTAGGGGAATGAAAGGATGGAATGGGAATCGAACTCCTGCAGCAAGGACCCCCTTATAAATGCAAAGAGCATTTGGGCGCCAATGGCAGGAACGATCCCCAGGACCAGCTACGACTAACCTATAAGGTGGCCTAATTTTATACATATTCTTATAATTAGAAATTGCATCAGCATCATGAAATCTATTGCTATGGTTATAAGAATCTAAATGCGATACAGAGGGATATTCTTCACTACGTTCTAGAATCATATCTTGTAAAGACATAGCAGAAGAACGGATAGTGATACCTCTTTTCGACGCTTGGTTCAATTTCTGCAAACGTTGAGCAGAACGATCGGTCATCTCAGAAATCTTCAAAGAAATTGGAAATAGATCTTCAAATCTTCAATCGAAACCCAGAAACCTTTTTGGGAAGGAGATTGAAACCCATAAATCTTCTTGGGAAGGAGATTGAAACCCATAAATCTTCTTGGGAAGGAGATGAAAACCCAGAAAAAACTGATAGATTCCAGAAAGACAAGGACACCACCGCAAAAAACTCGCCGGGAATCGTCTAACCACGGAGAAAAAGAGAGAAAAGACAGAAAGATTTAAGGAAAGAAATTTTTGGAAAGATTCAAGTGAAGAGTAAGAAGTGAAATCTCACTCTTTTATAGGCGAAATGACTGGAAACTCAACCGGTTAAGGAAGTCTAACCGGTTACAGCCAGTCAAAAGCCCATAATTATTCTTTGGGTTACTGGAATTAAGACCCCAAAGAATTAGGCCCAGTAGAAATCAAGGCCCAATTATTAAAGTGAAGACCCAGGAAATGAACTTAAAAAGGTTCAAGGCCCAAAAAATTCTCAAGGCCCAAATGAAAATAAAGGCCCAGGAATTTAAGAAGATTCAAAGCCCAATTAAAAATTGGGCCCAAATCGTTTTGAGGTCCAAAAACTCACAAATTGAAGGCCCAACAATAAGGCTGGAAAAATTCTATCTCAGAATAAAATCGAAATCGAAAAGGTACTGAGAAAAGAGTTCGAAAAATTGAGCTCGAATTTACATTAAAAATCCAAGTCCAACTATTCTATCTCACAGCTGTTTGAGATCGAAAGTAAGATCGAAGTCGAACCAAATAAAAATCAGCAAGTTGAGCTCAAAATTGCCAAGAAATTGAGGTCAGGAAAATGAGTTCGAAAATGAACTGAAAAATAAAATCGAACTATTCGACCACACGATAATTTGAGGTCGAACTTGTACAGAAATATTGAGGTCGAAAATGACTAGGGTTGAACTCGAAAGTACAAAGGCTCGAGGTCGGAAATTCCTGGTCGAAAAAGACCCAAAAGGCGAGGTTGATGTGATCGACCTCATCCCAGTTCTAGTCGAAAGTATATTAAATTCCTGGTCGAAAATTTCTGGTCGAAATTGAACTAGAATTCCTGGTCGAACTGATCGACCTCATCCCAGTTCTGGTCGAAAGTATAGTAAATTCCTGGTCGAAAATTTCTGGTCGAAATTGAACTGGAATTCCTGGTTGAACTGATCGACCTCATCCCAGTTCTGGTCGAAAGTATATTAAATTCCTGGTCGAAAATTTCTGGTCAAAATTGAACTGGAATTCCTGGTCGAACTGATCGACCTCATCCCAGTTCTGGTCGAAAGTATATTAAATTCCTGGTCGAAAATTTCTGGTCGAAATTGAACTGGAATTCCTGGTCGAACTGATCGACCTCATCCCAGTTCTGGTCGAAAGTATATTAAATTCCTGGTCGAAAATTTCTGGTCGAAATTGAACTGGAATTCCTGGTCGAACTGATCGACCTCATCCCAGTTCTGGTCGAAAATGACCTAGGTTTCTGGTCGAAAATGACTTAAATTTCTGGTCGAAAATGCTTTGAAAAAATGGAAAAGTTCAGGAAAAAAGGGCGATAACTTCTACAAAAATCCCGAGGTATTTTCCCAGAAGTTGGGGGGCAAATGATATGGGCCGGAATATAGCCCTAGAGATAATTAATGATATATTAATTAGACCTAGTTTGGTCCAAGAATTAGGCCCGACAAAAGGCCCGAAACCCTAATTATTTATTAATTTCGTAATTAATAAATAAGGGAAAATATACAGCTCATAAAAGTGTCCAAATATGATAATATCTTCATAGAAGGATCTAGAATCCCAATCAGATATTACGATGAGTCATAACACTTATCAGATAAGGATAAAACTTGCCTGCCAAGTAGAACACTCCTTATCAGTTATCAATAACAAGACTTATTCGCTAAGTCTCCTAAACATACCATAAATACTAGGCTCTAGACGCCTATATAAGGACCCTCGTCCTTCATTCTAGAACTACGTTTTATTGGCTTGATTCTCTATACAGCAGAGATACGTAGGCATCTTGTGAGGACCGATTTAGTCCCGAAACACAAGAGCAGTCATTAAAGCTTGAACGCTCACAAACCCTAGCATTTAATTCGCAAAGTACGTTTTTTAATCCATAACAATATGGATATCTTCTCCCATTGTGAGTAATGGGAGTGTGCTTGACTCAGTACAAGATGCCATGGCCCGATGGCAAATTTCAATAGATTCATCCTGTTGAGAGGATGTCTCCAGAGACTGTTTAGTGGCCATATCAATGTCCATATCCTTTTGAGAGGATACAGATGGGCTTACAGTTGTCTCCCTATAGGTTCTTCTTTTCTTTAAGGGTGGAGACAGAGCTGTGGGAACACTCATTGTAGCTATATCACTAACTCTTCTTGAACTGGTTTGAACATTAGGCTCAGGTTGTGTATCAGGAGTGTTTGACTCTCTGTTTGGCTCTATGACCTGGGTCAGAGATTGTGGTTCTACAATCTCTGGGTCAGCCCTAACAACCACTTGGGTTTGAATTAAAGAACCAGAAGAAGATGCAGGGTTAGGAATAACTACCTGTAGTGGTACTGGATGTGGTTCATGAACTTGTTCACCAAAGATAGGAAGATTAATGAATTGACTCATCAATGGTGAAACAAGAACATGTATATTGAGGAATTTGGATGAGACATCAAGTCTGGTGTAGAATTTGGTGTCTGTGGTTGGAGAGGTTTCAAATCTTGCTTCTCGAAACTGTTCTACCTGCTCAGCAGTGAGAAGATGATTAATGATAAGAGTTAGAAAGCGAGGGTACCAACACTTTACTTTCACACCATTATCAGAATCTCTCCTAGAGTGAGCAAGCCTGTTGAGCAATAGGTTCCACAGAATCTCAGCAAAGTTCAATCTACGACCAAATACTATAGCATAGGCAATATACTGATTAAGACTGGTAATGCAATGAAAGTTTGTTTTTGTGCAGTTACCAAATACCCTAGCTATAGTATCAAAGAACAGATCCCATTCCCTTACAACAAAGCTTTTGGACAATTTAACCATCTGTAAGGGACCCTGATAATGAATATTCACAAAGAACTGTGATAACTCATCATCAGTGGGTAAATGATCAAACCTGTCCTTTGGAAAATGTAAAACATCACAAAATAAATCAAAAGTGACTGTGTATTGCTGGTTTAAAATATTAAACGAAATTGTTTTTGAATTTCCAGCAATAACAACACTTGAACACAAAAACCTTAAAGGATCAATTTTTAGAGGTGCATTGGCACAAATAGCATGACTGATACAAGTCTCGCTATTTAAAAATCGAATCCAAGGTCTAAAGCGTTCCACCTTGCATTTTAAAGGATCAAAATACCCAACATAATTATTTAACACTAGTTCAAAATTAGGATCCATTTTTATAAAACAAGAAAATTTTAATCAATTTAAAATAAAATTAAAATTTTAGGGATTTTTAGAATTAATTAAAATTAATTAAAATCCACAAAATGAAAATTCTATTAAAATTAACCAATTTTTAAAAATTAATCCTAAAATACGAACTTAACACTTTTGAAATGCAAAAAGAATATTGGGCACTTGAATCTCAAGAACACACAACCAATTTAACACACACAGAAACTCCTTAACAAGATTTAAAAAGTTAAACACTAATCAAACAAAAGCATAATCACAAGAAAGTCGAACGGATTAGAAAAAAAAATTAGCAGAGTTTCGACTTAATATGATTAGATTCGAAATAAGTGAATAACTGAATTGCTAAGTTAAAACTTGAGCAAAGATTAAGATCTCAACAATGAACTTTGCAGAAGTTTGAAAGAATTCGAATGGGGGAGGTTTTCACAAAAAAAAACTGATAAGGAAATGCGTATGAACTGTATGTATCTATATATATATATAATAGCAGTTAAGAGAATTAAAGAAAAAGAAATAACAAAAACTGAACCGTTTGTTTTTTTTTAAATTTGTACTGGGAAGACAATTGGGAAGACTTAGGATAGTCTTCCCGGTAGTCTTCCTAATACAAATTAGAAAGTCTTCCGAAAAATGAATAAAAGAAAAAAACAGAAAAAGAAATAATTAATTCTAAGTCTTCCCGATAGTCTTCCTAGTTCAAAAACTGGGAAGACTTAGGAAAAGACTTAAAATTAATTAGAAAAAAACAAAAAACAAAACAGAAAAAAAAACCCCTGTTTTCCCGGTAGTCTTCCTAGTGTAAAACTGGGAAGACTTACAGAAAAATTCAGAATTTAATTAAACTATTTACAGAAAAATGCAGAATTTTAGATAAAATGCATGAAAAATACATACAAACCTAGAAAAATTCACAGAAAATTCCATAAATCCTAGAAAAATATGCAGAATATTATAGAAGTGCATAAAAATAATATAAACTTGCAGAAATATTTAAACAACAATATTTACAATCTGAAAAATATCTAAATAATTCTAAATAAATATATTTTCAATAAAAATACATTTCTCCACTTAAAAAATATGAGAAAAATATTTTTAAAGAAAATAAAATATTCAGAACCATTTAAATCAACAAGCATGCAATTATTAACAAGAATGAACAGTGAAATCACTAAACAACCACAAGAGAAAAATGATTTTTAGACAAGAACAAACAGACAGAGATATTTCCAATCACTAAGATTGTTCAACATACCCAACTTACTAACTAACTTAGTAAATGTGGATTCGTCAAGAGATTTAGTGAATATATCTGCAGTTTGTTCTTCTGTGGGTACAAAATGTAACTCCACAGTTCCATTCATGACATGTTCTTTGATGAAATGATACCTGATATCAATGTGCTTTGTTCTCGAGTGCTGTACAGGGTTGTTGGAGATTGCTATGGCACTTGCATTATCACATAAAATAGGGATTTTGTTTAATACAAAGCCATAGTCCTTCAATTGATTCCTTATCCATAGGATCTGAGCACAATAGCTTCCAGCAGCAATATATTCAGCTTTTGCTGTTGAATTGGAAACTGTTTGTTGTTTCTTGCTATACCAGGAAATCAACCTACCTCCTAGGAATTGACAACTCCCGGAGGTGCTCTTTCTATCAACAACACTACCTGCATAGTCAGAATCTGTATATCCAATAAGATTAAAATCAGAATCTTTAGGGTACCAGATACCTAGATTAGGTGTACCCTTAAGATATCTCAAGATTCTTTTCACAGCAACGAGATGTACATCTCTAGGGTCCGCTTGGAACCTTGAACACAAGCATGTAGCATACATAATATCTGGTCTACTTGCAGTAAGGTAGGGTAAGGAGCCAATCATACCTCTGTAGCTTGTAACATCTACCTTGATAGAATTGTCAGAAGCTCCAAGTTTGATTGATGTTGAAGATGGAGTCCTTGCTGATGCTGAATCCTCCATGTGATATTTCTTGAGGAGTTCTTTGAGATACTTGGATTGACAAATAAATATACCATTTGACCTTTGACTTACTTGCAATCCAAGAAAGAACTTCAGCTCACCCATCATACTCATTTCAAACTTACCCTGCATTAGCTTAGCAAATCTCTTACAGAGATCATCATTAGTAGACCCAAATATGATGTCATCCACATAGACTTGGACTAATATCATATCACCTTTATGTTTCTTTGAAAAAAGAGTTCTGTCTATGATACCTCTAACAAAACCATTTTCTAAAAGAAAACCAGAGAGAGTGTCATACCATTTTCTTGGGGCTTGTTTGAGACCATAGATAGCCTTGAAGAGAAAGTACACAAAGTCCAGCAGCTCCTGATTTTCAAAGCCTGGGGGCTGTTCCACATACACTTCTTCATCAAGCTCACCATTCAGGAATGCACTCTTAACATCCATTTGATAGACTTTAAACTTGGAATAAGCAGCAAATGCTAAGAACATCCTGATGGCCTCAAGTCTAGCCACTGGTGCATAGGTTTCATCATAATCAATGCCTTCAGCTTGTGAATACCCTTGTGCAACCAGTCTTGCCTTGTTCCTTGTAACAATGCCATCCTCATCTAGCTTGTTTCTGTATACCCATCTTGTACCAACTACTTTCTTGTTCTTTGGCCTGGGTACCAGTTTCCAGACTTGCTGTTGTTCAAACTGATTGAGTTCATCTTGCATAGCAATCACCCAATCTGGATCAGTCAGTGCCTCCTCAGTTTTCTTTGGCTCCATTTCAGATAGAAATGCTGAATAGTGACATTCATTCTGAGTAGCACTTCTAGTTTTAACTCCAACCTCTGGATCACCAATGATCAGCTCAAAAGGATGAGCTCTATTCCATATAGTCTGTCTAGGAAGATTTGATCTTGATGATTCGCCTTGAAATTCACTTTGATGTTGTGAGTGACTAGATGATCCTTCATTTGCTCCCCCTAAGTTGTTGCTTGATTGCCTTGATGATTCTTCTCCAGTGTTGGTGGTATCTCCATTGTTACCAGTGTTTCCACCACCACCACCATGATCAGTATCATCATTGTTATTATCATTACCAGCAATAACTTCAGGTGGGGCTACATCATCTGATTCTGAGTCTGGCAAGTCATCAAACTTCAGCTTTTCAGATGTGTCTTCTTTTTGGATATTAGGGAGCTTAGTGTCATCAAAAGTAACATTGACACTTTCCTTTACTGTGTGACTACCAACCATGTAGACTCTGTAAGATCTTCTGGAATAACCAACAAAAATAGCTTCTTGTGCCTTGGCCTCAAACTTGCCACGTTTAACATTGTCATCTAAAAGAACAAAGCATTTTGCTCCAAATACATGAAAGTACTTGACAGTTGGTTTCTTGTTGTTCATGATCTCATACGGAGTCTTCATTAAGTCCTTGTTGATTAAAGTTTGATTCTGAGTATAACAAGCTGTATTCGCTGCTTCAGCCCAAAAGTACATTGGAAGTTTAGACTCACTTAACATAGTCCTTGCAGCTTCAATCAATGTACGATTCTTTCTTTCCACTACTCCATTTTGTTGAGGAGTCCTAGGGGCAGAATACTGTCTTGTTATTCCTTTATCAGCACAAAAGTCATTTAGGACTACATTCTTGAATTCAGTACCATTATCTGACCTTATGGCTCTCACAGGGAATCTAGAATCCAGCTCAATCAACTTTATATGGTCAATCACCAGGTGTGGGGTCTCATCCTTGGAATGTAGGAATAAAACCCATGTATATTTAGAAAAGTCATCAACAATCACAAGTGCATATTGTTTCTTTGACATGGACATCACATTAACTGGACCAAACAAATCCATGTGCAGTAGCTGAAGTGGTTCAGTTATTGATGATGTGTTAGTGCCCTTGTGAGAAGCTTTCTTTGACTTTCATTTCTGACATGCCTCACACAGTCCTTCCTGTGTAAATTCCATCTGAGGCAAACCTCTAACCAATTCCCTCTTGACTAAAAAGTTCATGGTTTTGAAGTTAAGGTGAGACATCTTCTTGTGCCATAGCCAACTCTCATCTGATGAAGCTTTAGCATAGAAACATCTAACTTCATCTTGAGATTCAGAGTGTAGATCAGCTATGAACAAGTCACCTTTCCTTACTCCTTGAAGAGCAGGCTTTCTATTCTTCTTGTGAAGGATCTGACATTTCTCTCTTTCAAAGGAAACAGCATATCCTCTGTCACAGAAATGACTGATGCTGAGAAGATTGAATCTCAGACCTCCCACAAATGATATATCTTCAATGATAACATTTCCAAACTTCAAACAGCCATATCCTTTCGTAATACCCTTGCTGTTATCTCCAAAGGTAACTACTGGGCCAGCTTTCTCAACCAAATCTGATAGCAGGGCTCTATCTCCGGTCATATGCCTTGAACAGCCACTGTCAAGAATCCATATAACATGGTTTACCTGTTTAACTCCCTATAATATCAAATTGATTAGACCTTCTTCGGAGCCCAAAATTGATTGGGTCCGGCATACTTAAAGAACTGGCCTTTGTCAGGCAAAACAACCTTTTTAGCTACAACTACTTCAACCTCTTTCACAAAAGAGCGTTTCCATTTATAGCTAGCCTTAACACATTTCTGAGTAGGCTTAGGGATAAATGAATCCACTCTAGTCTTAGGAGGATTAGTAGTCTTAGCTTTAACATGCTTCTTATTATTAACATGTTGACGTGGAACAGTCTTATCACTAGATACATGCTTACTATTAAAATAAGCATACATAACATTGAAAGCACAAGACATGCAATTAATCACACCACATGCTTTATGAGAAGAATTAACAGCATGCATGTTAGTTCTACAGTTGTTTTGATCCAACTTGTGGATATCTGATTTAGCCTTCGTTGCAGTTGTAGCAACTTTGACTGGAATATCAGATATACACTTGTTGGACTGTTCAACTTCCAAAGCAAGATCTTCTTCACGAATCTCCTCTGCAATGATGATAGAGTGTTCATTCAGAGGTTCTGCCTCGGACTCCTTACAGAAGGGTGTTTCAATACCCTTAAGCACATATGGAACACCCCTTCCTTCAGTTCTGACTCTACAAGGGGAATTAATTCCAAGCAATCCAATGGCCTCATTATAATCATAACCTATACTGACATGATTACCCATAGCTTGTTTATTGAGAATCTGTTTAGCAGTCTTGCAAGAATTATAGTAAGCATTGGCTTTAGTATTAAGCTCACTATTCTTTTCTTTAAGAATGGTTTCCAGTTGAATATAACATTTAACCCTATTCTCAAGAAATGCAATTTTCTCAATAAGTTCATCCTGATTAACATGCACTAGTTTTAATTCTTTTATTTCCTTTTCAAGATTTGTGTTTAAAAGAATTATTCTATCATTTTCAGTGCGTGCACAATCTAAGGTGCCACTAAGATGACGAATCATTTCAGTGTCAATGAACTTTACCTCTGACATGTATGAAGATGAAGTGCTTGCCTCTTTAGCCACTAAAGCAAGGTTC